>BRKX01000001.1:9537500-12410000 GCA_026008535.1 Perilla frutescens
ATAATTTTAGTCATTGGTACAAATTTATAAATTTGATCAACATTAAATGATGTGTACGCTACCCGACAACTTTTTTCTTAGGTAATTAAATGGCAAATTTAGTCGAATTGATGTAGATTATATACGTTATTTGACAAATTGAAACTTAACAAATCACCAATTTTTATCCAATATAATTTGTACCCTTTGGAGTGGATCTAATTGCTAGGCACGTGAGTTTGCAATTGCAAATTTACGATTTTAAATTCAGTCAACACTTTAATAGTACTTGTAACTAGAATATCACAAGTGATGCCTACTTGAAGTACCCCCACGAGTGTAATTATACGTACATGTTTCTTCTTGTAACCCAATATATACTTATTATGCTAGTTCATTACTTGATTTTAATATATATTTCAACATGATTCTATGGTTGATGCTTATTTTTACACTTTTTTCATTTTATTAACTATTTTGAATATTTGTCAACTAAAATGGAAAGATCTAGAAAGATAGTATATATACACTCACTCAATAACAAAATATTCAATCATAGTGACCTATTGGGAAACCCTCAAGCAGTGAAGCCGTATAAAAAGAATACATGTATCGAGTTTGAAAAAGACCACCAAACTTTTTTTAAAATTATACTATTATTGTAAGAATATTGTATGGCTTGATTTCATATTCATTATAATACTTCACATATCGAGTTTTGATATTGTTTAGGAAACTACATGGTACAAATTGAACCCATATAAAAAAAAAATTGGTTAAATATAAATATATAATAAACAAACCCATCCCACACGAGAAACAAAGGAACAACAAATTGCTACACTAGGCCCTATATGTTCATAAAGCCCAAGTTAACTCCCTTCATAAATAATATAGGGAAGATTCAGTGATGCCCAACCCAATTCCAACTTTTAATTAAAACATATTTTAAAATATGTTTGTAAATATTTTTTTATGGACATTAATGTTCACGTAAGTTAGTAGATATTAATTATGTCGGTCCCAAATTTTTTTTATCTTCTGTTATGTAAAAAAAAGGATCAACATAACTAACATCTACTTAAGGAGTAAGGTATATTCCCAAAAATTATTTACAAAAATCTTTTAAAAATGTTTTTAATTAACATTTCAAAACTGGGGTTACGAGCACCAGCGAATCTTCCATAATAAAGGGCTATCTAGTGGCTTAAATTTGTTAAGAAAAATGTCACGAGGTTGAATCACACAAATGTCTTCTAAGGTGAGACCATTGTATATAATTTTTCTCGTATAATTTGCGAGGGGTTTATCAAAAGTACATATTCGAATGGGAGTTGTAGGTTCCCTCGCAAAAAAATGGTATATTTTTATTATGTAAAAAAACGTGGGCTAGTGTATGGAAAAAATTTAGTGTGAGCAGAAAAAAAATGTGTCAGTGTATGTTAGAAAAAAAATTTGATTCATCGGTCAGGGGTCAAATGCACCATTTTAAAAAATTTATGGGGTTACATAAGAGAAATTAATAATACCTTGTGTCCTTATCCATATTATATTATACAATTTATGTTTGGAGTTTATTTGTGAAATGAAAGTGTATATATAAGATTAAAAAATAAATTTAAATGAATTTCGGATTGTTAGAGATGACTCATAGTTTATTTTGTTAATTTGGAATGATCTCATAATTCTAAAATGGAATCCTATTACAGTGAGCTAGTTAGCTTGAAGTAATGTTAATGTTATTTTATATTTTGAACCAAGTTTATTGTTACAATTTTTATATTATTTAATTTTTGCCTTTTTAAAGATTCAAAGCTAAACAACTTTATAAGTATTGGGGATTAAGGGGTAGGGGTTTACAACTATTAGCCTTAATCATAAGATGCAAAACTCCCATAAATCTTAATAAAATTGATTTCTTTATAAAATTCGGAATACCTACAGCCCTATACGTTTCTTCAAAATATTCATATCATAGAGACAAAAATGCTCATTAATGCAATAAATGAATGAAGATATATAGATAACAATTATTAATTCAAAATGATTGTTCATTAATCATTATGGATCTGGATGGACTGCTTACATAATATATTCCAACTAATTTCTTTATAAATTTATCGTCCCATTTCTACTCAAAATAAATGTTATTTGATGTAATAAATGAAGTCATTAATTCCAATGATTAGTCATTATGGATATAGATAGAATCATCACCTAGTATTGTAGGTATCATTTTTTAGGTACACATAGCTGTCACATCAATGCCACATCAAAAGTTACCAAATTCATTAAAGAGTTCGCCTATTCATTCAGATTCTGGATGTACAGAAATTATTAAATTAAATGTTAATTAAAAAGATTTAGATGAGTTTACTAATATAACCTTATTTAGTTTTGGCTCCAAGATTAGGGTTCACGGGCGGTAAAAATTCCCACCCATTTCTCATCTCCCTCCCGCTGTTAATCTCGATAATCTCAATAGTTTCCACTCAATTATTATATGACATGGATTTCAATATAAATAAAATAAAATAATAAACTCCATTTACATCCAGAAAAAAAGAAAAAAGATAAAAATCCCGATCTCTAGTTTCTTCAATATGATGGCTGCAATTAATCGTAGCATATTGTTTGAGCAATTATTTGGAGAAGATTCCGAGTTAAGCGGAGACGAAGATACAAATAATGGAGATGGAGAAGCTGAAGATACAAATAATGGAGATAGAGAAGCTGAAGATACAAACAATGGAGATGAAGTTGAAAATACAAACAATGGAGATGAAGAAGATGAAAATACCATCGAAAATGTCTAAGCCGAGACTACAACTAAAAATGGTGATGCTGATTCTAGTAGCGGCCCTCAAATAGGTATGCTATATGCCACTCTCGAAAGACTCTTTGAAGATTATCAAGCATTTGGTAAACGGAATGGATTTTCTATGATGAAAAGATCATTTCGCAAAATGGGTTCGGTAAATGGAGAAGATTTAGATAGAGAAGTGAAGTATGCTCTTATTGTCTGTTGCAAGTCGGGAAAACGTTCGCCAACAAGTACCCTTTCTAAGAAAACTAATTGCAAAGCTAGGCTAAATGCAAAGAAGATGATTGATGGAAGTTGGGTTGTGTCATCGATTTTCAACGAACATAATCACGAGCTTGATCCAGTTTATTCTATTTTGATGCCTGCACATAGGCATTTGACGGTACACATGAAGAGACAATTAGAAGCAATCGATAGGGCATGTATAAGACCTTCTAAAAATATTCAGTTTCTAGAAGTTCAAAATGGTGGTCCTGAAAACTTAGGATGTCTCCGTAAAGACTGTCAAAATTACATCGAGGAACAACGAAGAATGAGAATAGGGGATGGAGATGCAGAAGCTGTTTGAAATCTTTTCAATAGATTGAAAGTTAGAGATGGAAATTTTTATCATTTGATGGATGTTAATGATGAGGGTAGATTACGCAACGTCTTGTGGATTCATCGTAGAAGTCGAGCGGCTTATGAAGAATTTCACGATGCAGTGAGTTTCGACACAACCTACCTCGTCAATAACACCAGATGCCATTTGCTTCGGTTGTTGGAGTCAATCACCATGGTCATTCAATATTGTTGGGTTGTGCTTTGGTCACACAAGAGAACACAACATCTTTCAAATGGATATTTTCGAATTGGCTTGCTGCAATGGGTGGGGTAGCTCCCGTCGGTATTATTACGGACCAAGATGATAGTATCAAGTTGGTCTTGCAAGAGGTTATGCCTCAAACTATTCATTGATACTGCATTTGGCATATTATGGCTAAATTACTGGTCAAATTTAGAGGCGTGGCTGATTATAACAAAGTTATCAATGAATGGAAATGAGTTGTTTATGACAGCCTTGATATTGCAACATTTGAGATGAATTGGGCATCCTTGATTGCAGAACATGGACTTGAAGGCAATAGATGGCTTAGAGACTTGTATAGTGAAAGGAAAAATGGGTTCCGGTGTACTTGAACCATACATTTTGGGCTGGAATGATCTCAACGCAACGGAGTGAGGGTATGCATGCTTACTTTGATGAGTATCTTTACTCGAGGTGCACGCTTACACAATTTATGGAACAATACGAGATGTCTATCGGTAAGAAGATCCAGAAGGAGTTCCATGCTGATTTTGAATCAAAGAATAAGATGAAGAGATGTTTGACGGAGTATAAATGGGAGGCACAGTTTCAAGAGGTATATACTAATTCAATCTTCAAGCGTGTTCAAGATAATATTGAGCGAATGAAATATTGCTTTGTCCAATATGACCAAGAGTCACAACAGGTTAGTTAAGTTAAATATTTTTTGCATCTTTCGAAAAATGAATTGTATGTGTTATTTAATTAAACTAGGCTAACATTAATTTTATATGAGCAGGTTGGGATTGAAAAATATAACATATTGGAGATAAAGATAATCAATAATTTTTATAGGAGGGATTATACATATGTGGTTGAGTACCAGCGAAATGGAGAGTATTTAGAATGCAACTGTAGGAATTTTGAGTTTAAAGGATTGCTATGTTGCCATATTTTTGAAGTCATAAGGACTCTACGTATGAAAAGTGTCAATGAGAGGTATACTTTGAGGAGGTGGAGAAAGAATGCACTTAGGAAATGTTCATCTATATTTTTTTTCCGGAGGATATCCACACATGACGGATGAGTACAAAAGATATCAAGAGTTGGAAAAATTCTTTCTAGTCACGGCAGATTTGGTGATTGGAGATGGTGAGAAGACGAAGTTTGTAAAATCGACTATTGATGCAATGAATAAATCAATTGAGAATTGGGGCAAGGTTCTGGCCAACAACGCCGACGAACAACGGTCATCACAAGTTAGTAGAAAAAGGTCGTCACAAGCGAATGAAAACACGCTGATTCTTAATCCACAAGTTACTAGGACGAAAGGAAGGCCCATCGAGAGATGATTTAGGTCATGCTCGGAGAGAGGTGGTCGTCGAGGTCGCGGTCGTACGACAACTGTGGCGGGACGTGGCAGAGGTAGTCGAGTTGCACCCTCATTAGATTAACATTTTAATAGGTTCTTTTTTTACTGAGGAATTTATGGAACAATGTTTTCATTCAAGTTGTTATGTTTTAATCGTAAATCTATTCAATGAAATGAGTTAGTTGTGTAATGGCAAATTTAGCTAAATTGAGCGAATTTCAAAACATGGGAAATAATCTAGCTAAATATGTTGGTGTGCAAATTTGAACATAATCAATTGAAATGGACGAAAAATCTAATTTGAAGTGTGGTTTAAGAAAGATATTGATTAGTTTTCTTGTAACTTGAAGTGTGCTTTAAAGACTATAATCATTACTTTTCTTGTAACTTGAAGTGTGGCTTAGAAGAATAAATTCAACCTTTTTTGGGCTCAAGGTCACTAAACCCTAACTAGTTTGTCCACTAATGATCTTCATCTAGTTTTTAATTTTCGAATGCAGAATGTAATTAATGATTGTCATCTACTTTTTAAATTTTCAAATTTTCATATAAGTTGTTTTTAACAATCTGAATATAATTACATGATTTGAAATTTACAATATTTGAAATTTCGTTGTTCCAGATTTTTAGCGCAAATATTTATCTCAAATTTTTGAAATTTCGTAGACTTCAAATTATCAAATTATTCAAAAATGAAATAAATCACAAACTTATCTGTTCAAAAAAAAAAATCACAAACTTATCATGGGAAATTATCAAATTATCGGAGTGTATACCTTGTGAACATAATTCCAGATATTATACACTAACCTAATTCCAGATAAAACATAAAATACGAAAACATGAGATAATCAACATGCTCAAAAGACAAAAATCCAGATCAACATGCATAATTGATCCATAATTAACATAATCAACGTAGATCTTGGAAAAGTCATAACATACATAAAGATGTTCATAAAAAATATATACATAAATATTCATCAACATAAAATCCTAATTAAGTACAAATTCCCCATCAAACTCCCCCTTCTTCACTTCAACGAGGCCATTGTGCATCTTTCTCGCAACATAGAAACGGAGCGGGTCACACACACAACTACGGAACTCGACGGTATCTCCTTGATTGAGTTTCATGAACTCATACACATCTTTCCAACCACCATTCAGACGGGCCAAACACGAGTACCTCTTCTGCTTCTTTTGATAAATTTTTCTAAATTTGTAGTTAACATCAAAACGTACCTTATTCATACCAACGTGAAGCTTCAGAGTGCAGTCACGATCACCGATGTAAGATAAAGCATACGAAGGCAGATTCTGGACAAAAAATTAAAAAAATGAGTTAAATCTAGGGAAAATACCCATTCAACATAGATCTTGGAAAAACACACAAGATACATATAGATCTGCCTTACCAGACGGTTTGCAAACTCCGCCGTCTTCGTAGTGACCGTGATGTAGTAGACTTCATGTTCAAAATCCCGCATCATTCTCCGGTGATCCATAACCGCCCTAACCCCGCTAGGTTTCAACTTGTAGGCTGATGATACGATCCTAGCCGGGGTGCCAATGGTCGAGTTCGAGCATTCGGAGAAGCTGACGCGAGTGGCAGCGCGAGTGTTGGCGCGAGTGAACCAGTCGCGCCAGAGACGTGTTTGGCTTTGGACTGAGCGCAAGTCACACGTGAATGGTGGTGCGGACGAGCAGGTCGCGCCCTCAACGTGTCCTGCACTGAGCCTGGCGCGAGCTACAGCGCGACCAGGGGCGCGAGTGGGCCCGAGTCGCGCTAATTTGACCTGTTGCGGACTTATCCGATTTCTATTTATTTATTTCCTTTTTAGATTAGGATTTGACTTTTAGGGTTGTTTTATTTTGCCCACCTATATAAGGGCTTGCATTATTTTTCATTAGACAGCTTTTGATATATTAAATTTGAGAATTCTCTCTGGAGATTTTTATTGAACCGTGTGTCGTGTTCATCCGACTTATCAAACAGCACATCACAACTATTTGTGGCGTCTTCGATTTTCATCCAAGGTTCTTATTTCCAATCATAGCTGGGTTATAGGTTTCATATACCTATAGTTCGTCCGTGTTGAGAAGTTCGGGTCGAGGATTCCGTCTCTGGCAATCTGATACAAGTCCTGGGGTCCCAGAATCGCATCAGCTGAGTCGCCGGCCATTGTGCTTTGATTGAGATGCAGAATTGGAGATGAATATTGTGTGGGAGAGTAATGACTAGAGAGATGCAGAATCTTGCTAATTAATTGAAGATTTTGTGGAGATATGTTTGAGTATTGGGAAGGTATAAATGGCAGGGACAATTAAGATGATTCAAAGGTGTTGCGTACGTCGATTCATCTCTCAATCAATGCGAGTTAATAAAACGTGTTGTAGGCTGTCAAGGGTCGTAGGGTAGGGGTTTGAAAGGGCAAGTGTTAAGGATTTTGAAGGGCACGGATTTGGAAGGGCAAGGGTTTAGGGTTTGGAAGGGCAAGGGTTTAGGGTTTTAATAACTATATAGTCATTATTACAATAATATGGTTCTTATCTAGAATAGATATACCACATGATATGGTTCTAATTAAATGGCTTCAATTATATATAGATCATGATTCATTTTAATTTGCAACTATATATATATGTATCTTATGATTGGAAGGGCAAGAGCTAAATTGATCATACAATATGATCTAGATTGCAACTATAAATTGCAACTATGTATATATCACATGATTGGAAGGGCAAGAGCTACTTGGATCATACAATTATATGATTCTTAATTATCTAGAGTAGATATAATTTAATCTAAATCTTTCAAAGTCTCAAGTATCAAAATCACCACATCTAATTATGTAAATATGGTTCATTTCTAATTGCAACTACGTATACATCTTATGATTGAAAAGTCAAGATCTAATTAGATAGCATCAATTATACCATATGACTCTTATCAATTGTTACCTTATATAAATATGGATTTAATAGCTACATGGTTCAATTATACCATATGGTTCATTCTAATTGCAACTATGTATACATCATATGATTGGAAGGTCAAGATCTAATTAGATGTCATCAATTATACCATATGACTCTTATCAACTGTTACCTTATATAAATATGGATTTAATAGCTACATGATTCAATTATACCATATGGTTCATTCTAATTGCAACTATGTATACATCACATGATTGGAAGGTCAAGATCTAATTAGATGGCATCAATTATACCATATGACTCTTATCAATTGTTATCTTATATAAATATGGATTTAATAGCTACATGGTTCAATTATACCATATGGTTCATTCTAATTGCAACTATGTATACATCACATGATTGGAAGGTCATCTTTCTAATTAGATGACATCAATTATCTCTCATTTAGATTGTTATACTTAATTTATCATATCACATCCTTATTTATTGCTATGATATGGACGATTGGGTTGTATGATCAAATATAGATTGCAATTTAGGCTGATTTTTAAATTTTTATTTATCAACATTAATTTTATTTTTAAGATCGATTGTATTCAATTAATCTAATGAATGGGGTAGGCCAAGGGTTGCAATTTAGACTGAATTTAGTGATTGTATTTATCTATACAAATTTTATAATGTTAACAATCTCAATTAAATCGTCCTTATAAATAGATAAGATTGATTCTATTTAATTCTTTAATTAATCCAATCGTTCTTATACATTAAGTCGTGCTTATCTATAAATTAGACTGCTTTGTTTATTTTTCAATTTAATGTGATTACACGATTTTCAAATGAAATCATTGCATATTTGCATGCAAATCTTGTCATATCACATCCTTATTTAATTCACATCTTTATTACTCTTATTTGTTTGGTTGGGTATTGTGACTCAAATATTTCTTGAAAATTAGACTATAAACCCTAATTTAATTCATTTCACCGTCCCTTTCATCTCATTCCCTTTTCTGCATTTCATTTTGTTTAGTTCTTTCTCCCTTCATTCTCCAACCATGGCCCTCATGTCTGAGATGGAAGAAAATCTCCTCGTCGCTCTCGTCAGAGGCATGGCACCCCGCACCGACGTCTCAAAGATAAGGAACGTGTCGGCTCTAATCGCTGATGTTGCTACAATCATGTCCATGACCTGCGCGCCGACCGTCAATGGTGTTATGCTGGCTAAGAAGATGAAGGAGCTTTTTGAAGACTATTCGAGTTTCATCTGGTTCGAGGCCAAGCCTGGCGTTTACTACTTCGAGGCTAACAACTGGGTAATCACCACCAACGAGTATTTTATGAAGATTGCAGGGAGGGTAATATATTACAGTTGATTAAGTTTACAATTTTTTTTACTTGAATATTTTAATTTATCAATATTTTTTGTAGGAATCTAAGAAGCATGTGCGCTTCAGGCTCCATGGCATGCCCCGTTTCACCATTCTGAGGGAGATATTTGAGCAGTTTGGCATGCAGACTGTTGATTGGGACTGGATTTGCCTAGATCTCGGTGGTGCAGACAAGAAGTGGTTGCCTAACCCTAGCCCATGACTGGTGATGAAGCTGGCAGATTTCTGGAGTATTTTGATGGCCCTCTTAGCCTTTTAATGTTATATTATATTATGAACTTTTTAGTATTAGTATATATATCTATATATATATATATATGCTTAGTTTTTGAACAATATATTAACAAGCATATTTTCATATGTGCTTGTTAATTATAATTATTATATTAGGACTTGTAAAATGATGCATATGCTTAACTATTTCTAATTTCAATGTGATTATCTATCTAGATATGGTGTCACTTTTGTTATGCTTGTTTTATTGGCTTATTGTTATCGTGTTGAATATGTGATGAATCTGTGTTGGAAAATTGTGGAAGGGCAATGACTTTAATTATAACTTTGTTATCATGATGAATATGTGTGCTCAATACAATTTTAGCATTAATCGATCTTAAATTTTTTTCAAGAATGTGTTATATTGTGTTTAATTCACATTTATCATGAAAAAAGTTGAATTAATCATATTTGGTTTAGAAAATTGCTTTAAGGGTTCATTTACCTTATAAATACAAATCTTTTTTGAGAATCTTTATATATATACACAACAATTTTTTGGGAAAAATATTTGATATATTGGGCGTCGGTACTTGGTATTAGGAAGATAATCAAGTGCAGCTAATATTATTACGGAAAAATAAAGATACAAGTTCAAATTCTGATTTTTATATATTAGTAAAATTGAGAGTTAATTCATTCCTAATTCAACAGTCACCATTGTAAAATTAGGAATTAAAATTCCCCTCCACCACCCTATATATCCAATTAAGCTAGATTTGTCTAACATATATATATGCGACAAATTATATAATCACTATTTATTTTTCTGTATTTTATATATTAATTGATTAAAATTGAGAGTAAATTAATTCCTAATTGGACATATAGGGCGGTTGAGTGGAAGTTGAACAGTCATTCTCACTCTTATATAAATGCGTCTTTGTTAACACAATCACTCACACATCTCACAATTCTCATACATTCAAAACCTCCCACTAATAACCCATTAACCCCACTAAATGGCACCGAGCACTCCCAACAAAGTCATGATCAACTCCAGCAAGGAGTGGAACGAAAGTCCGACCCCTAAGGTGCTTGATGTACTATACCGTAATATGTGGAAGCATCACGATGAGCTCAAGGATGAAGTTAAGGAGCTCATGAGGCGGCTTGTTAATGAAGTTGGATACAATGTTGTAAACAACGTCGTACTCGAGGGTGGTCCGCTCGTTACGGTTTACGACTTCTTCCTTGAAGCTGCGAAGGAAGTGGAGGTTTCTCTAGTAGTGATTTCAGATTCAAACTCAAGCCAACTTTAGAAGCTTATGGCCTGATTTTTTGTAGCTCAATGATACCTTTTTTGTGTCTTTTTTGGGTATCTATTAACTTAAGTCGACTTTCTTTTGGTTCATTTTGTAATAGTCGACTTATTATGAGCATGATCTTGTTATTGTCACCATCTTTAATGCAACGTTTGGCTTTTCAGATTCAACATTTTAATCACTTTTTATTTCTGTTTTTGTTGGCACCTTTGTTTTGCTTAGACTTTTCATATTCAACATTTTAATCAATTTTGATTTCTATTTTTATTGGTACCTTAACCTTATTTTGCAATCAAAATAAATTTTCTCACTTAATTTATTCAAACCCTCATCAATAAATATCTGCCATAATAATAATAATCAAATTCATTAGATTTGAACATAAAGATTAAACATATTTATTCCATAATTCTTTAGCAGCAGGTGAAATGGACATTAATGCAATTAGATTTGGCACAAATATAAATTGATTTCAAATGCAATAAACACATTACATTTCAAATGCAACAAATGAATGTTACAGTTGGATTTGGAACAACTGGAGAAAGCTTTTTTAATTTCACTTCAACAAACGAACAATCAATCCACCAAGTAATCCAGCAAAGCTACTAAAAAAAAACATCTTTACCCAAATCCACCCCCAACAGTTTCTTCAAGCCATCTTCACAACCGCAGACATCACATTGTCTTGAGCTTGTCTCACCATTTGAGCTTTTCTCATTACAGGTACTAGAAGACTCAAAATAAGTCTCAAAAATAGAGTTTGAGCCGTCGCTTCGCCTAATCCGTTGCAAATACAACTTATATGCATCTATAACTTCCTCCTCCGTTGAATAGGCCTGATACATTCCCCCTTTAAAGCCAATAACATTTGGCGCACACTCAAACCAGTTATTGTAAATTCCGGAACGAACACCGTTGAAAACAACGTAAAATTTTGAAGCCTTACTCTGGATACTCATCTTGAATTGATTTGGTAATGAGGATAATGATAATCTAAAAGCCTTGCAAATGATAAAATTTTGCCTATTTCAAAGGTTTTTGGGATAAGAAATTTTGAGAATGGAGATGAATGATAAATCTGTTTTGTTAGGGTAGATGGAGATGAAGTAATTAATGAGGTGGATGATATCAATACTCCACTATCTTGAAAATAACAATTATTATTAAAATAAAAATAGGAGAGAGAAAAAACTGAAATTTGAACTCAAATTGGAATATTAGTTGAAATTTAAGGGAGGGGTATTTTGGATAATTACTATGATTTACTTTTGAAATTTAGTGGGAAATGACAATAATACCCTATTCTGTATATCCAAATTCTGGATACATAGACTTAGCGTTCATTAAATTGCTACCCAAGCTCTCCCAATGCATCTAGGTACAATCAGTTGTTACTTTTTGAGGGCCCCACTATTACATCACTCATTTTCATTTTTAATTTATTGTAATGGATATTTTTTATGATATAGATAAAATTAATGCATTAATAAATTTATTTAATTTAATATGATAATATTTGGTTAATAAATTTATTTTATATTCATTTGAAATATTAATATATTTAATAATAAATTTTATAAAAATTAGATTGTCAATTTATTGAATTTGAAATATGAATTAATAGGTAAATTAGAGCTGTAATTAATATAGGCTCAAATGGAATGAAAAAAAACCACCAAGTTCCATAAAAATGATAAATTGGTACACAACTACATCTTATATTTCAAATTTTTAAACAACTAAATAATTTTAGTTGAAGGAACAGCCGAGACAAATGAAGGAAAGAAGAAAAGAAAAAAGAATAAGAAAAAGCAAAAAGAGAGAGAAGAGGATATATCAAATTTTTAAATAACTAAATAATTTTAGTTGAAGGAATAGCCGAGAAAAATGAAGGAAAGAAGAAAAGAAAAAAGAATGAGAAAAAGAAAAAAAGGATAGAGAAAGAGCAGAGAAATACATGTGAATTGAGAAAATGTGAAAAAGCTGTAAGGTGGGCCCCATTTCTTCAATTGCTACATGGTAGCAATATTGCTACCAACAAAATTTTGACCAAATGCTACATAATTTCCATAGTGCAAATGCTACACCTACAGTAAGTAACTTTTTTTTTGCCACGCAGGATTGATACCTTCGCATTGAGGATGCCTAAGTATTTGACCATATCCATAATGTCTAATCATCTGAATCAATTACCGTTCGTATTAGGTGAGCATTCGATGTTATTTTTTTTGCACACTATATACATTTTAACCATAGTATAAGTAAGGCAACCTCTGATATTTTAGGGGTCCATGACAAAAAAAAAAAGAGTCCTAATTTTATTTTTCACGAGATTTTTTTTTCTCATCATCGTCTTCATCATCTTGCGTCTGAAAAATGACATATAAATATATAGCTCATTTTCAATGTTTAAAATAATTAGTTCATTTAATCTATTTTGAGATAGTTTAACACAAATATATTTTAATTAATTTAGTTTTGAAAATTTTCTTCTGATTGATGATACAATAATCGGAATAACCAATAATATTTTATATTCAACCGGAGCATTATGAAAACAATGTAAAATTTTAACAAACTCAAGTATTTCAATGTTTGAATTTATTTTTGTCATGACTAAACAAGTGCATCTTTTATAAATACTAAATAAATTCCAAAATCAAATCTTTAAATCTCAACACAGAAATTAGAATAAAATTCTTTAATGTAGCCTATAAATCTCAATATAGAAGTTAGAATCAATTCTTCAAACTTAATTTCATGAATTGAATTCATCTCTGGAGCACTCATTCTTTAATTCTAGTCAAGTCAGGATCGGAGCATTGTTTTAATCTAATTTTCTTTAATATTTTTTAATCTATTTTTCAATGATTCTGTCAAGTCGGGAGCATTTTTTAAGTCATAAATTGTTATATGATAAAAGAAAATATTTAATTATATTCTATTTGAGCAAAATAGAATTTCAACAAGTAGCACAAGATTTAACATAAAATTTATATTTTTTTAAATCGCACTAATTTTTTTTAGATGTAATAATTATATTTTGGAAGAAAAAAAATGGGAGCCCATGGGCAATCCCCATCCTAAACATGGCTCAAGGCCGACCTTGTAAGCCTTGTACATCTTGATATCAATCGCCTTATCTACCTAAGAATGCATAAATACAAGATCCTAAACATGGCTCAAGGCCGGTCTTGTCAGCCTTGTACATCTTGATATCAATCACTTTATCTACCTGAGAATGCATAAATACAAGATCAACCAAATTCTTGATGCGTGTTTTTGGTGAGAAAATTGAGTAGGAGCGATATATTCCATATTATCAGAAAATATCCAAATTTTTGGATATTTACTTGTTATGACCCATAACCTAACTCACTACATTTTTTCTAAAACTTTCCCATTTTTTACTTTTTTATTCAGTGTATCTTGCGACAATTTCTTGTATGATTACAATAACTTTTTTCCTTCTCCTCTCCTGCTGCTAGGAAAATTCTTAGATTTTTTTTATTATCATGGGTGATGATGAGGAAGTGCATATGCCAAATAGAAAACTTAAAGTAATTTGTTAAGGGCACGTTTGGTTCGTCGGATTAGCTAGGATAAGAAAAATAATCCCGAGTTATCCTTCGTTTGGTTTGTGTGATGAGGCCCGATGTTGATTGCAAGCCCGGTGCCTTATCATGCATTTGTAGGATAAATAATCATCCCAAAGTTGGGATGATTATTAATCATCCATTTTGTCCATTGTATAAAATTACTATATTGTCCATATCCTTTTATTTCTATTTCTATTTTGTTTTTGTTTTTTGTTTAATGTTTGTGCTAATATAGCAAAAAATCTTGATTACACGAAGGCAAATTAGATTATTTACCAATTATGCTCCTTTGAAAATCCTAATAGCATTTTTATAAATAAATCATTAAAGTAAGCTTTTATTAGAAATTGACTAAATAATTACGGCAACTATTTGTGAAGGAGTTTAATTTATCATTATGTGATACCTAAAAGTTTGTCCGTTAAAGTTTCATTTCTTATAATAAATTCAAGATTAAAAAAATACTATTAGGTATGAAATAATATAATTTTATAAGCATTAAAAATAAATAAATTTATATATCTACACAAGGATTTAAATTCTCACAAGGTGAATAGCATAAAATAAAATAAAATAAAAAGAAAAAAAGAAAAAAGAAAACCAAAATTATTAATAAATATTTTAGAATTTTATTAAATACAGTTAAAAATAATTACAACTTCAAAATTATTTATGAAATACTTATATGAAGGGCAATTTAGGTATTCTTCTACATTTTAATCATAATCATTCAATCCAAACATAATATTGGCAATTTATCCAAATAGATAAAATCTCAATCAATCAATCCAAACAAATGATTATTAATCAATGAACAATGCAATCCTACTTTATCTTATCAATCTTATGTATCCCATCAGTCAAACCAAACGGGCCAAAGTAATTTATTGGCTGCTAAAGTGGTGGGATTGTCTCACGACTGTTTCCCAACTCGTAACCAAATGGTACTCACACTTTCAAATCCTTATTTTGGGAAACACATTCAGCCGCCTCCGTCATCGATTCACGAGTTACCAATATCGTCAAATCATTTAATAAGCGATATGGGTGGGTGAGAAAGTTGATCTCGCCTCATGAACAAAATTTGACTCCCTTTGATGAATAATTTAAGGATTTTGCGTGTTGAGGCATGAGTGGTTTTGTCACAGTTTGAGGCGTGGGATCTGGGAGATCCTCTTAAACTGATAATGACTCTAGTTTCCGGTGTTTATGATGATTAGAAGAGGCTGCCAATATAGATACATTGGATGGCTCATTGATCACTAATGGTTTATGAGGAAAATTCACATATTTATAAAAACTGTGTAGGTCAATGACGATTGATTGACTGATGATGGCAATTTTATCGGAGCTATAATGCATGAGACAAAGTTGGAAAATTCTACGAGAAAGAGTTTCATATAGGATGACGAGTTTTCCTGTCATCAAGCTAGATAAGGATAAAGTAACATAGATTTACATGCACAAGTCTTAATCATTCGATTGTTGTGCGGCCTAACAAGTTTCCTATGATAAAGTCAAACTCCATTTACTTCCCCGACGCCATGGAGCTGGATTTACTAACAGTTATGTGTGCTTTCTTCGCGCATCAGCTTCGCGATTCACCAATGATTCCTGACTTTGATGCTGAGATAATTATTTAATAAATGCTACTTTATGGTATGATTAATTTTGGTTTTAGGTGAATTAATCTTGAGAGTTTTTGGATTATTAATCATTCACACTTCCATTGATTGGTATAACTTTTGTAAAATTGGATCACTTAATTTTTGTTGTTGATATGCGCGTGATCATTTTTTCATAATTTCCAAGTTTTGGTAAGATTTAATTGGACTTAAGAATTCATAATAAATTTACTATCATCTTCTTTGATCTAGACTAGTATTACATCCCGTGCGATGCACGGTGAGAGATATATAATTTTTTTTACAATAAATAAGCTTTACAAATTAATAAAATAATTAAATTACAGTTAAATAATTAAAAGAAAGAATTATAAAATGTATACAAAATATATAACGTGTGATCCAATTCTGTTCGCTATTTTATTGGTAGACAACTCATATCCATTAATAAATTTTCATGCATTGTACCCAATAAAATAAATGACATAATTGGTCCGCCCGAAATCTATTTCAATATAATTGGAATCATTTATAATTTTAGGCACAATGAGAAAAATTAAGAAAAAGACATATCTGTAAAACACATTTAAGAAAATTATTATAATATATACATCTCCGTCATGCCTCCGGACTGTGTGAAGTGAATAGGACATCACGTGGGAGAGTTTTATGGCTTGAATGATGTTTCATTATCTCTTTTATTTGTAGAGAACATCTCAAACTAACATAAAAATTAATTAATCACTTTATGCTAAATAAAATAATTAAGATTTTCTATACTACCATCAATGAATTACGTTAAATTTAGCAATAAAATGTGTGAAAATATTTTATTTATTCAATCGGCCAAACATTTCACATAAAAATCTAGACATATTTAACTATTTAAAAATATTAATATATTTAAATTTTAGATCTTTAATGTATATCAAAATTTTGGAGTTCAAATAAATTTATTTGAATTTTTAATATATTTAATGAAAAAAATCTAAATATTTAAATAGACTTTTCTAAAATAATGACTTGGTCTGATGATGTCCTGCTAGGCCATACGCTTCAAGTTGCATTTCCTCCCGATGCAAATTGATTTTCTTTAAAATTTGTATTTAATGTTAAATGAATAGAATCACATACTTATATTTGATCTCAATTGAAAGATTGAGAAACGCATTATAGTTACATTGTTGAGCCCTACAGTTTATAGAAATTTTTTTATCTATAACAATAATTGGTCGCTTCATTGATGTGGTATAAAATTAGTTTAAAATGTTAAAAAATTAAAGACTTAATTGATTAAAATATATTTAAGATATTTAAAATTACAAATTTTTATATATATATTTAATTTCAAGACTTTAAATAAATTTATTCAAAAATTTTAATTTATTTTGTTAAAAAAATATAATTATAAATTAACAATTAAATATGAGATAATGTTAATATATGATTAATGATTAATTAATTAATATACAATTAAATTAAATTAAATTGCTATATAAAATAAACTTACTAAATGTAGTAAGTGGTTTTGGCGGGAAAATTTAAATTTCTATTAAAGGTATAACTTCTTGCTTTTATATATATTAAGATGGTAAATATTTGTGAGCGACAATTCTTAATCATATTGTATTGGAATTAAATCAATATTTATTTGGAGGATTTTTTATAATTTAGACGCGTGTGTAGTTGGTGTTGACGTTTCCCGCAAAGATTTCATGTAGCAGCTTGCAGTAACAGTTCATGCAGTAGCAGACCATGCATCATACACGCCACGTGTCTACTCTCACCGCAGCTGTGGCTAGGACCACTGTTACTCGCCGTAGGATCATCCATGCACGTGGATTATCAACTCAAGCCGTCGATCTTACTTAACTTAGTGCTCACGCTTACTTGTACTATAAATAAGAGCATTCTTCAATTGTAATCTTTAATGCTAAAATTTACCAAAAATATAATATAGATTTTACCCCAAATTATTTCTACAATGAATTTTTCTCGATCATCCAACATGGTATCCAGAGTCATTCTATGTTGATTCCTTCATAAAATCTACTAGTGACTATCTTCCAATCAATTGATCGGCCAATTCTGGTGAAATAATGAAGAAGAACTAGAATTTCTCGTGGCGTAATGCGCGTGATGAAGCATTAGGTTTCTCCAATCATGGAAACCCGACGCGATTCACGTTGGATCCAGCAGAACGAAGGATGAACAACGTGAAGCTTTCACACACAGACACAAATCAATTGCCATAGCAAAGTGTTCGCGTTCATGTTGGCAGTCAGGATGTTATGCAGCTAAGTTATACACGCAATGAGGTTAGTAACACTCGTGTTCTCGCAAATGATGAACTTTATATTAATCCTAGCGAGCACCCTAGCATGAGTCTTACACTTGATTTGTTTGATGGTACCGATTTTCATAATTGGAATAGATCGATTAAATGAGGTCTAATCTCTAGAAATAAATTGAGTATAGTAGATGGAACTTTAAGAACGCCTCATCTTGGATCTATAGACTATATGCAGTGGATGCGGGTTGATTACCTCGTATTCAATTGGATCTGTAATTCAATGATTAAGAAAGTGTCAAGGGGTTTTCAGAATTTGGAGACGTCCAGTGATCTTTGGGAGGAACTGCATACACGTTTTGGTAAGAGGAATGACCCTCGTATCTACAAATTAAGAAGGGATATTGCCACATATGGACAAAACTCATAGTCTGTGATGATGTACTTCAATAACCTTTATGGGATGAACTGTCTTTATTGAAGTCATCCAGACCTTGTACATGTGAGGCTTTGGCAGATAGGATCGTCCATGCATGTGGATTATCAACTCAAGCCGTCGATCCTACTTAGCTTAGTGCTCACGTTTACTTGCACTATAAATAAGAGCACTCTTCAATTATAATCTGTAATGCTAAAATTTACCAAAAATATAATATAGATTTTACCCCAAATTATTTCTACAATGAATTTTTCTCGATCATCCAACAATTGGAAATGGAAGAAATATGGAAGCAAAGTTGTTTTAAAACTCTTTTCTTTTTATTTCTAATCACTCAACTTTGATACACTACACCCATATATATATATATACTCACACCAACTTTAACTCTTGTGGTTAATAATTTACAGTTTAGATTATTCTAATTCTAGATAATCTATCTACACCATTCTAGGTACAGATAATCTTCATTTTTCTAGATTTATCTTTATCTAAATTATTCTTTTAATTTATCTTAATTCTAGAATCTTCATTTTATTTCTATTACAAACTATTTCTTCTAATCCACAAATCCAGTTTATTTCGAACACCCCTAAAACTTGATTTGTTGTCTCAAGCAAACTTTTGAACTTCATGAGTCTCTGTCCTTTATGCCGACAACTTGATCTTATGATCTCATAGAGTCTCTAATACTTATATGCATATTAAATGGTATTGATGAGCATGCCAAGTGGTACTCATCACATACAAAAATCAAATAGATGCATAAAATCTTACCGGGAACTAAACAACTAGAATGTGATACTAATATGCATATCAATTAGATTTTTTTTTTTTTAAAAAGTATCACACTGATATGCATATTAGTATCACATTTTAGTTGTTCACTTATTAGTATCACATTGATATGCATAAACGATTTAAAAAAAAAATCTCGTTGGTTAAAGTACATATTTCTGAATACATAAATTCTCCCATACACCAAATGCACGGAACCTCATAAATCAGACGAGCGGATCACACTCCGACCCATGAGCCGAGATATAAAATATTTTGCATGACCTATATGATCCTTTTTTTTTCATTTCCAATCCAAATCCTAGTCGCCTTCTCTCTCTGATGATTTCTCTCTCGTTCATGCATGTTCTCATTGCATTCTTTATTGCATACTCATTTTTTTTAGTTTGTTTTCAATTTTTTCTTCGATCAATTTATTGTGCTTTAGTTTAATTTTACACTCGTTGTTTAGGGTTTATCCTACCCAATTAGGGATTATTATAAATTTTTAGTGTTTTATTTTAAAAATAATCAATTAATAATTGAAAACTATAAACTAAATTGATACTAAAAATATAATAAAGCTCAATTGAGTGGGGAGAACCCTAAATAATAAGTGAAAAATTAAAGTGCAAGAAATTGAAATCAAAGAAAAAAATTAAAAAAAAAAAACGAGTGTGCAATAGAGGATTGTATCCCCTTAATTTACAGATTAGATTCCATGTATGTGCCCAACTGTATTATATTCCGTGTGTCATAACTAGTTTTTTTTTCATTTAATTTTCTAATTTTTTAAATATACCCCATTTGAGGAAGGATGACCCTAAATAAAAATTTTTAATTAAATTAAATTAATAAATGAAGGTTTGACACATGAGATGCTATAGAAAATATAACAGGGGATCTGATATGTTTAATTTAGACTTTTATTTACCCCCACTAAACCATCATCAGATTTCATGTTTTTTCTTCTATTTTCATTTTTTGCTTCAATTTAATTTTACAATTATTAATTATGGATTATTTTACCCAACTAGTTTATATATTTAATTTTGTATTCCATTGTCATATTTTTATTAGTAATTCATTATTATGGTTGTTTATTTTGTGATCAAAATTATATATTTTTTTAATTCAAATTTTTGTTGATAAATGTAGGTTAAGGTTAATTATGTTATAATTAATTTATATTTTTCCAATAACTATTATAAAATTATAAATGTAATAGTATAATTCATAATGAAACGCAAGAATTGTAATAAAAAATTTGAATTGAACTAAATCGAAGGCATACTTGTTTTACTCTAAGAAGCAATTTCAGAAAATATAATCTAATCAACCAATTCAAAAATTAAATAGGCAAAACATTATTTTGGGTCCTCGTATTTTTAAATTTTTTCAGATTTGATCCTTATACTTTATTTAGTTAAAATGAGGTCCATGTACTATGAATTTGTATAAAATTATGTCCTTGGGGGACTTGATTTTATCCAAATTATTAGTATAGAAACTTAATTTTAATTAAATTGATAGTACGGAAACCTAATTTAAAAATAAAAATTGGTTTTTTCATAAGCAAAAAAAAAAAAAGATAAAATAATTGAATAAAAAATAATACAAATTGAAATTTTAATTAAATTTTTTATTTAAAAATTAAATAAAAATAAAAAATAAATTTAATGTAAAATTTTAAACTCACCGTAATTTTATTTTTTGAATTTTACTTATTAGTTTTGAAAAAATTAGAAAAATAGTTTAAAAAATGGTTTTTATTTAATTGAATATTTTTATTTTATTTAACTATCGTTTAATATTTTTAATTTAAATAAAATTACATCCGTTTATAATTTCTTTTCAATTTTATTTATTTTTTTAAATTAAAATAATAAAGTCAAACAATACTTTTTAAAAAAAATTATTTTTTAATAATTTTTAAATATTTATTTATTTATTTAAAAAACATTTTTATTAAAATGAGGTCCATATACTATCAATTTTGTTAAAATTAAGTCTCCTTATTAATAGAATTTGATTTTAATCAAATTGATATTATGGGGACCTCTTTATGACCAAATCAAGTAAAATGATCCAATACGAAAAAAATTATATATACGGGAATCCAAAATACTGTTTTCACAATTAAAAATGATTAGCATGCAAGTATATACACACGCATGCATATTTACGTGAGAGCAATTATAGTGTAGTGAGTGGAATGCATGCAGCGTAATGAAATCTAAGCAAAAACCATGTATTGAAGTGACATTGAGCTGAGAAGTCTAAAAATGAACGTTAAAGATTTCCCAAAAACATATCCAACAGTTGCATCTCTTTCCTCAAAACAGAAATCTAATCCAATATAAGAAGAATTAATTCCTTCAATAGAAATCTAATCAAGTCAATATCTCACCCTCCTTCACTTGCACTGAATCACTTCTCTTAGCTTTGACACTGTAATAAACATACACAGACAGCTGAAACAAACCAAAAGCAGCTCCAATTCCATTTCCAGTCTACACCCAAAACAACAAAATAATAAAAGATTAAGCCACAATTTATAGGATGCTGCTAAAATATGGTCAATATTACTCATTGAGCTCACTCACAGCAATATATGGGTCAACAGACTTGAGGAAAGCATAGATGAACCAAATGATGCCGTTTAAGAAACCAGCAAGGCAAACCCAAAATGGCATGAATTCTGGATTCTTTGACCTTATAACTTGTCCCTGTTGAGTTGATAGAGATGTCATAACGAGCCAATGTTGATTGCGGTATGAATCATAACATAAAGAGATGGTACTTACAATGACGGACAGAGGAGAGCCATACATAATAATCCCACAAACTACACAGATAATCCCCACAAACATGGACCTAGAGGCGTGTGAGTGAAAGCAGAAGAGCGTGAAGACCGCAACAACAGCAAACAGTGCGATCTCACCAAGAAGGAAAAATGCTATGATCATCTGTTACAGTTAACAACAAACATCATATAGTTTTAGGCTTTTAGCAAAGGGTAGTAGCCTTGATTGTGCACCAGTAATAGGCAAAAAAAGGCTCTTGACAATGTGAAAATCACAACCATTTAGCAGAGAATCACGCCTTTAGTGTTTAGAGAGCAACATAAATGATCAATCTAACAATATCAAGATGGCAAATGATTGTTGTAATAGCCTTGATTGTGAACCAACTGGGAAACAGACACTTTGATAAATGTGAAATCAGTAGCATTTAGTAGAGAAAGTCATGGTTATGATCAATCTAACAATATGGAGATGGTGAATTCTGATCACGTACCCTGTTCTTCTTGGTGGTGAAGCATAAGAAAAGTGTGAGGTAAATCGACTCCAATAAAAGGCCAGTGGAATTGATTGAAATCACAAGAATGCTGTCGGGGTGAACCACTGGTAGACCATAGAATACCCAGAACATGCAGTTCATCATGGAGGCGAGGTACGGGTATGGGTGGAACTCCTCAGTGCTTTTGTTCTTCCATATTCTCAGAAAAGTTGGCCTGTAGCAAAAATGTCCCCTCGTCAAAGCAAACTCAATACTGGAGTGGACACAAGAGCTGATTAATGAAGTCGAATGAGGTGTTTATTTTTTCTGCCTAATCAACATCAAAACAAAACAGAGAAGAACAGAAGTGATAGTTGATTAATGAAGAAAAATGAGCTAACATATTCAAGCTAATAATCCAACTGCTAGGCTTAACCGATCGACACCATATTAGTACACTAAAATCTAAATCTATGAATTTGTTGAATAATTCCTTTTGTAGAGATACACCACACAAGAATGACAAGATATATACAATTTGTTGAATAATTCATTGTTCCAACTTCTGACTCAGGCCAAACTAATTACAGACGATTGCCAATACAATACCGTCAATAATACGTAGTGTGTGTATGTGTGTGAGAGAGAGAGAGATACCCAGGCGAGAGGAACAGCAACAGAGAGATGACATTGCCTGCGGAAAATGCACCAACGAGAACCAAAAACTCATTACAGAATTGTTTCAGATTCCGATTATTAAGTTATAAACAACTCAAAATCCAGCAAAAATTAAGTAATCATTAGTTCTATTACAAAGTAGAATACCTCTAACTCGCATATTGCACGTGAAAACAAACATGCAGTCAACAATCGTAAGCAAATACCACCAGAATCACGAGAAAAAGTAAATAGAAGAAATCAACCCGATCTCTTCTCAGTCAGTATATCAAACTCAAGCTATAACCATCGTAGAAGAAATCAAATCGATTTTACGCTCAATCAGTAAACTCAAGCTAAAAACATACGCCATGCTTATACACGCATATACATGCAAAAAAACAGATATGATATTCAGAAAAACAAAGGTCCACCGCCATGCACAAAAATTATCAGGAAAAAAGTAAGAAAAAGAGCGCATCAAGCACCAACCAACAACGCCGACGATGAAACGAGCGAGGCTTTGTCCGTGCATCTTTGCCGCAGCAGTACTGTATATTTCAGGAAACACGTACGGAAGGCCTTCAATTAAGAGAGAGAGAGAGAGAGAGAGAGAGAGTAGTGGAGAATGGTGAAGGGGGTCTCAGTGCGCATGTGATCACGCTGAGAATGTGAGTAATTTGCCAACGGAACTACTGAAATACAATGCTAACGGATTTTATTCTCTCAATTAGCATATTTATGTACAATATATATATTAATTCAGAAGTCGGAAACAATAAGTTTTATTATTCAACGTTATAAGAAAATTAATCTAGTGACTAAAAAAGATATTAAGAAGAATCTAATGTAAGCATATAAAAAAAATTATGGCGTTAAAAGGATCTAATAGGCAATAGTACATCAAGCATTAATTTAAATTGTAATTCGATCATATGATATCGAATTAACAAATAGAAAATAAAGAGAATCTACTGATCGCATTTTCGACAAATTAAACCAATATAAAATTAAAACTCTTGAAATTCAGTACTTGGATGACGTTGATATTCTACTTGCAAATATTAATTAAATTAATTTAGCACAAAATAATATTTACTTTATTTTTTCGAAGAAATAATTAACAAGTAAACATTAGATAGAAGAATTGAAGAGGATAAATGGAACATGGATTAAAGGGTTACTGAAATTTTCGGAAATCATAATATAGAAAAGGGTAAGAAAAAGAGGAGACTGCTTTTGTGAAAAGTAAAAAAAGAAAAGAAAGATAATGAATTAAAAGAAATAAGTGCAAATTTGGCTTGGTAACAATTATGATTATCACACTAATTGATCAAATTTGGCTTGTAAAAGTGGACACCTTACGAGGAACCTTTAGATTTTTGGGGGCATTGAATTCTCATCAAGTTTGATGGTTCTCGTGCTATGCATGATCATATCATTGAGATGACAAATATTGCAGTAAGATTTAAGTCGTTAGGAATTACTGTGAATGAGAACTTCCTTGTATAGTTTATTCTTAGCTCATTATTTGTGTTACATCAATCTCACCTCTGTTCAGTTACAGATAGATATATTTGGGAAACCTCACTATACTGTCTATATAAAAAAAATTATCCATCGTCAATTTGGGATTGAAATCGATCGACAACCAAAAAATATAGAAAAATAATTGGTTAGGGGGGCACGGCACCCGAGCCCCCCTTGGATCTACCACTGCTTCTGCTTCGTCCACTACTGTTCACCCAAAAACTTTTTTCTAAGGAAATGCTCCCCTAGTGATGTATTTTTACATCCCATAACTTAATTCGGCATTATATTTGTGGAGGTGTAAAATTGTATGATATTGCTTATGAGTATAGCAAGAAGGTTTGAATTGGATAATGAGTTTAAATTTTTAAACTCGATTTGATGGATTTAATTAGGTTCAGGCAACGCAATCTATCCATATTATATCAGTAAAATAGTTATTGTAAATATATAGAAACGCTAAGTCTTCCACTCTAAATGCATTTTATATATGGGAATATAATATTTTAATTAATTAATATTTATATTACACATTTAGTTAATTATATAGTGATTCATTACTTAGGGGGGTGTATTGGATTGGGATTTTGATGGATTTTGTTGGATTTTAAAATGTCCATGGATTTCTATGGATTTTATAAATCCTAGACTCCACGTGGAGTCTCCCAAAACTCCACATGGAGTCTCCCAACTCCACGCAGAGTCTGGCGGATTTCGTATAGATTTCGGACCGATTTTGAACGATTTCAATGGATTTCAAATCCATCTCGCCAGTGCTCGTTGAAACACAACGATCGGTGTATCTAGTAAGAAAAATTAAACCCAGCGGCCGCTGGAATCGAGCGGCCTTGATCCCAGCGGCCGCTGGAGTGCCATCATCGGCAAGGCCAGCGGCCGCTGGGGTCGGGTGACGGCTGGGGTGCCCGATTTTAACTCCTCAACGGCCGCTGGGACTCCGCGCTCGCTGGGTTTTTCAAATCCATCGAAATCTCGTGTCTGGAGGTCGGAATTCATCCTTTGTAATTTTCACGTGAAATCCAGCTGAAATCCAACGAAATCAATGACATTTTAAAGTCCGTGGATTGTTGAATACCGCAGAATTTTAAAGGACTTTTAAAAGTCTGGATTGAATACACCAAGATTTCGTTGGACTTTTAAAAGTCTGGATTGAATACACCAAGATTTCATTGGACTTTTAAAAGTCTGGATTGAATACACCAGAATTTCGTTGGACTTTTAAAAGTTTGGATTGAATACACCCGGATTTTAAAAGTCCAACGAAATCCAACGAAATCTCAATCCAATACACCCCCCTTAGAATTTCAATATATAAGTTAGTTTTTGTTATGTTTTTGTGATAACAACTAAAGCTCGCGTACAATTTGATATGTTCTTTTACTATACTTAGTTCATGAAATACTTGTTCGAGAAAAGGTGACACATTAACTTGGAACTTCTATGACGGTCGTTGATGTTGCCCCATTTATCTTTTGAGCCTGAATTTATTTATTAACTAATGTTTATTTGGTTTGGCCCAATAGCCCTCAAGCCCTAAACCCTTAACCCTAAGCCCAGTTCCCTAATTAATTAACCTTAATCGATTTCCCTCCCCAATGCAATCCTCGCCTCTTTATCTCTCTAGAATCTTCACTTCTCTCTCAAGCCTTACACTACTCCCAAACCCTAATCTGAAAAGCTCTCTCTCTCTCTCTTTGCTATCCGCCGCTAATCTCGGTTCTCTGGCCGGAATCTGACCGTGATTCCTGTTACCCTATGAGTGTAGTCAGCTGGGAGGTTCTCTGAGATAGAGGGCTTGTGAGTGCTTTGGGGCCGATCATTTCACCATCCCTTTCCTTTGGTCTGGGTCTTTTGAAGTCGCCGGAGCCACCATCGCCGCCGCCTGTGGGAAAATCTGAGCCACCGTGCCCTTGGGCACTTTTTCCACTGTTGTCCCTCGGATTTCATCTCTGATTGCTTTATATTTCCTCTGTTCTTGGTGTTACTTTGCTGATATCTCTCTGTTCTTATTCTCTCTGCTTCCTTTGTGCAGATTTGACCAAGATTGGTTCCTTGCCTGTGAAGAACACAAGTAGATCCACTAGATCTACCCCTCTGAGGCTATCTTCGTTGAAGCCCTTTTCTGTTGTGAAGATTCAAAGGCTCATCCCCTCTGAAATTAGTCTAAGAGCTCTGTAATCTCTTGTAATAGAAAGCTAGGGCTCTTGCTACTCGAGTGGCTTGTGTGTGAGACCGCAAGAGGCGGGGAATCAAGTAGTGAACCCCCTGGCTAGGCAATACCACAACAGTGGTATTAGAGCCACGGTGACCTAGCCGGGGGCACTCTCCTGCCTCCATCTCACTCACCCTACCGCCGGTAAAGGCCGCACCGTGATCTTTTACCCCCATTGGGCTCCAAAAAGGTAGGACCGACCCCTCCCCTGCCTGGGAGGGTCAGCTCTGGTATATTTCTCAAACCTAAAACTCTTGATGGTATCTTGCGATCCTGTATTTTCTCTGTGCTTCCGCTTTAATTGTCTTGTGTGCACCTTGGCATTCCAAGCCATTCCCTCTGTTGTTGCTTACGGGCTGGACCATCTGGACTCCCTTGTGGGTTTCCTCAAAGCGGGTTGCCTGGTTACCAAAGCAGAGTATGGTGTAATAGAAGGGTTTGAGGGTTGTCTGTTGTTGTGCCTTCTATGAAAATTCTGAGTATATTTGGCTGGATTATTGCCTGTTGTTGTATTCTTTGATTTTCTATTTTCTGGATTGGTTGGAACCAGAGTGGTTTCCTCAAATATTGTTTGAGTTGTTTTTCAGTGACTAACTCTGTTTAAGAGTCAGTGACCATACTGAATCAGGTTTTGGGATTGTCCTGAGTGATCCCCTACTCCACAGATCAATCTGTGCTGAGAACTGGGCTAGCCTCAGCACTAAATTCCCCTTGTGCACTTGATTCAGTGCCTGTGGAGGTTCTCTCCTGTGTGTTGGGTGATTTGGTGCAGTTTAAAGAGCTGCTGTTGTGTTAATTGAGGTGGTCTGTGTGGTTTTTTGGCTATCTTTGTGCCTGGCATTATGAATACATTGAATGATGTTCCTTTTAATGGAAATGATGATTTTGGTGATTGGCAAACAAGGGTTGAATATATTTTAACTAAAAAAAACCTGCAAGATGCAATTCTTGAAAGAATTGATGAGTCCGACCCTGATAAAAACCAACAAAAATTGAATGCTAGTGCTAGAGCTACTATTCAATTAAATCTGAGTAATGTTGTAGTCAGAAAAGTGTCACATCTTAGGTGTGCTAAAGATCTGTGGGACAATTTGACTTCTCTTTATGTTGCTACATCTGAAGAGTTTGCATATTCTTTGTAAAACCAAATTATGACTTTTCAAATGGATTCTGCAAAAGATATTGATTCTAATATGGAAGACTTTAACAAAATTTTAAAGGATTTAAAATTGGCTGGGGATGACACCCTGGAAAAATATGCTCCTCAAATACTTCTTGGTGCCATTCCTGAAGCCTTCTCTGAAGTAAAATCTGCTTTAAAATATGGGGGGTCAAAGGTTACATGTGATATGATTGTGTCTGGGTTAAAAGCTAAAGAAAATGAGATAAAAAAGATGAATTCCAAGCCCTTGCAAAATGAAATCCTATATGTCAACAGAAACACTGTTAGGAGACCCTTTAATGGTATTAATCCTGAAAACCCAAGTGTTTTAGCGGCAGAAAGACATAGGAGAGAATTAAATCATGCCCACAATCTCCTCAATCATACTAGAACCCATAACCTTGTTGAGATTCATTCCCAAGACCCCAGAAATCAAAACCAAACACAAAACTTTGGCCAAAGCTCCTCTTTTAAAACCAACAGAAACCAACGTTTTCCCAATTATTCCCAACATCAAAGTCCTGATATGAAGCCCAGAAAGACTTGTTGGAACTGTGGAAAGCCTGGCCACTTTTCTAACAGGTGTAAGCAACCAAAAAGAAACAAGAATTTTGGGAATAATCATGCTAACAATGTGATGCATTTTGACCAATCTGCTAATCATGTTTACAAAGATGAAGATTATGTTTATCATGATGATAGTGGTGTCTACATGGTCCATAATGCTTGTGATTTTCAATTCATTAACTTCTCTAATGCAGTGTCAAAGTCTGTGCATGATTCTGAATGGTTGATTGACTCTGGGTGCACTTTTCATGTCACTCCCCACAAACACATGTTTCATAATCTGCAGTTTATAAAATCTGGATCTGTTGCTTTAGCTGATGGTCAGCAATGTGAAATAGTTGGAAAATGAGATGTGTGTCTAAAATTTGAAAATGAGAGCATGATCACCTTGCATGATGTAAGATATGTGCCTAAATTAAAGTTCAACCTGCTTTCAGTCTCTAAATTGGCTGATCAAATGTTGTTTGGATCTGTAAACCACAAGAGCTTCAAATTTGAAAAGAATTCCATGCTTTATTTTGATGCTCCAAGGAAAGGAGACTTGTATGCTGTGATTGTTTACTCTGTGCCTGTTCAAACTGCAAATGTTGTCCAACATGATAAAACAACTTTATGGCATGCTAGGTTAGGTCATATGAGCAATAAGGGTCTTGATATCTTGAACAAATCTGGTGCATTCTTAAATGATAAAGTATCAAGAATTACTTTCTGTGAGCCTTGTCTAATGGGAAAACAATACAAATTGCCCTTCCCTACTTTTGTACCTTATCCTAAAGCTCATATGAGCACTGAAATACTTGAGAATTTGCATGCAGATGTGTGGGGACCTGCAAAGGTTCCAACACATTGTGGGAATGTCTATTTTTTGTCTATCATTGATGATTATTCAAGAAAAACATGGGTTTTCTTAATGAAAAACAAATCTGAAGTCTTTGAAAAATTTTCTAAGTGGTCTGTTGAAATTCAAAACCGAACTAAGAAAAGTGTCTAAAAACAGATAATGGTTTGGAATTTTGTAACCATGCAATAAACAACTGGTGTTTTGATATCGGAATCAAAAGGCACAAGTCAGTGCCTTACAACCCCCAGCAAAATGGGGTTGCAGAAAGAATGAACAGAACCCTACTTGAAAGGGTTAGAAGCTTGTTAGCAGGCTCAGGCCTTGACAAGCAGTTCTGGGAGGAAGCCTTAATGACTTCTTATTATTTAATCAATAGATCCCCCTTTGTTCCCTTATTGGGAAAACAACCTGAATGTGTCTTCAGGAATAAACCTGTATGTTTGTCAAATCTGAGAGTTTTTGGTTGCAGTGCATATGTTCACCAGAAACTAAGTAAAATTGAGCCTAGGTCTAGAAAGTGCATCTTTCTTGGTTACCCTGAAGGGGTTAAAGGTTATAGGCTATGGGATAGGACTTTGCCTGGTTTCAAAACATGCATTAGCAGAGATGTGTCTTTCAATGAAGTTGACTTTCCTTGTCTTCATAAATCCTCACCTTCTACTGCTCCTTGTGAGGTGGAGAAAGTGCATGATCTTGTGTTTACCCCTATTACTTCTAAGGTGGATCCTCCTTCCCTTAATCCCCCTGAGATTGACATGCATAATTCTGTCTTGAATGATCATGTAAATGATAACATTGATGTCAATGACTCTGCATCAAACCATGAAACTGAAAATAATGTGTATATTAACATGAATGTGTCTGATAATGATAATTCTGAATCTGAGCATGAAAGCAACTCTGAAACTGAGCATGAAATCAACTATGTGCATGAAACTGAGCATGAAAACCTAGCAAACTATCAATTAACTAGAGATAGGACTAGAAGAAACATTAGATTGCCTGCTAAGTATGATGATTTCAACTTGTCTATGTATGCTTTCAATGTGTTCAACAATGTGGATAAATATGAACCCAAAACATACAAAGAAGTTGTCTCATCTCCTGAATCTGATAAGTGGATAAAAGCCATGACTTGTGAAATGGAATCATTGCATGACAACAATACATGGATTTTAGTTGAAAAACCTGATGAATGTTCAATAGTTGAGTGTAAATGGCTATTTAAGATAAAACAGGAGATAAATGATGTAAGATACAAAGCAAGATTGGTTGCAAAAGGTTTTACACAAAAGGAAGGTGTTGATTATAATGAGATATTTGCTCTTGTTGTTAAGTTCACTACTGTGCGAATAATGCTTGCTCTTGTTGCTCACTTTAACTGGGAATTAAAACAAATGGATGTTACAACTACATTTCTTCATGGAGAACTTGAAAATAACATCTATATGAACCAACCAGAGGGTTTTGTTGATAAAACTCACCCTAATCATGTATGCTTGTTGAAAAAATCTTTGTATGGTTTAAAGCAATCTCTCAGACAATGGAATATCAAATATGACAATTGCATGAAAAGCATGAACTTTACTAGGAGCAAGTTTGATCACTGTCTATATTATATGCAGTCCAATGTGCTTATGTTCCTTCTCCTGTATGTTGATGATATGCTTCTAATCAGTCCTTGTATGAAAACTGTGAAAAATGTTCAAACTTATCTATGTGCAAACTTCAGTATGAAGGATCTTGGAGATGCTAGAAAGATCCTAGGTATGAACATTGATAGGGATAGAAACAATAATACTCTTGTGTTGCATCAGTCCTCTTATGTTGAACAAGTTCTGAAAAAGTTTAACATGGAAAACTGCAAACCTGTGTCTATTCCTCTTGCTTCTCATTTCTTGCTTAGTAAAGATCAATGTCCTAAAAGTGAATCTGAGTTGAAGAAAATGTCTGGTATTCCTTATGCAAATGCTATAGGGTCTGTTATGTACCTAATGATCAACACTAGGCCTGATATTGCCTATGTTGTATCATGTCTGAGTAGGTACATGGCAAACCCTGGTCAGCCTCATTGGGAGACATTGAAATGGTTATTGAGATATTTAAAATCTACAATGTCCAGTGGATTAAAATTTTCTAAATCTCCTGATGGTGTGAAGTGTGTTGGTTATGTTGATTCAAACTATGCTAATGATAAAGATCATAGAAAATCAATCACTTCATATGTGTTTACACTTTGTGGGTTATACATTAGTTGGAAATCTCAATTACAAAGCATTGTTGCATTGTCCACAACTGAGTCTAAGTACATAGCTGCTACAGAAGCAGTAAAAGAAGCTCTGTGGTTATATGGAGTCTTGTCTGAAATAAAATTTGTTGAAGATAAACCAATGCTATTTTCAGACAGTCAATCTGCAATACAACTTTGAAAAACCCAGTGTTTCATGATAAAACTAAACACATAGATGTCAGATACCACTTCATAAGAGACATTGTGGAAAAAGGGGAAGTTCTTGATAAAATTCTCTCTGAGTACAACCCTGCAGATATGGGCACTAAATGCCTCCCAGTTGCAAAGTTGGATGCCTGCAAGAAATCCTTGAATATGGATTTGGGTTGAACAAAGGGGGAATGAAGAGCATTCCTGGACTTGGGATCTTGAATGTTATATTCTGGCTCTAAGGGCAGTGAATCCTTCTGGTTATTTCTTTTCTTGGTACTGTTGCTAAGTGTAAACTTGTTCAATGAAGGTCAAGTTTTTCTGACCAAAGACTTGTTACAAATCATTTGGTTGGTCTCTAGTGTTGAGACTGGATTAGATGCGCATAACATCTATTCCACCTTCTCTAGTTCTGTCTTTGTGATGAACTTTGAGTAAAAAATCAATGGCAATGATGATAATCTCTGTGTTTTGGGCAGGTGACTCCATGGTGACCCAAAAGATCAAATGGGCCAAAGGTGGAAATGTTGATGTTGCCCCATTTATCTTTTGGGCCTGAATTTATTTATTAACTAATGTTTATTTGGTTTTGGCCCAATAGCCCTCAAGCCCTAAACCCTTAACCCTAAGCCTACTACCCGATTTCTTAATTAATTAACCCTAATCGATTCCCCTCCCCAATGCAATCCCCGCCTCTATATCTCTCTAGAATCTTCACTTCTCTCTCAAGCCTCACACTGCTCTCAAACCCTAATCTGAAAAGCTCTCTCTCTCTCTTTGCTATTCGCCGCCGATCTCGGTTTCTCTGGCCGGAATCTGACCGTGATTCATGTTGGCCTATGAGTGTAGTCGGCTGGGAGGTTCTCTGAGATAGAGGGCTTGTGAGTGCTTCGGGGCCGATCATTTCACCATCCCCTTCCTTTGGTCTGGGTCTTTTGAAGTCGCCAGAGCCACCATCGCCGCCGCCTGTGGGAAAATCTGAGCCACCGTGCCCCTGGGCACTTTTCCCACTGCTGTCCCTCTGATTTCATCTCTGATTGCTTTATATTTCCTCTGTTCTTGGTGTTACTTTGCTGATATCTCTCTGTTCTTACTCTCTCTGCTTCCTTTGTGCAGATTTGACCAAGATTGGTGCCTTGCTTGTGAAGAACACAAGTAGATCCACTAGATCTACCCCTCTGAGGCTATCTTCGTTGAAGTCTTTTTCTGTTGTGAAGATTCAAAGGTTCATCCCCTCTGAAATTAGTCTAAGAGCTCTGTAATCTCTTGTAATATAAAGCTAGGGCTCTTGCTACTCGAGTGGCTTGTGTGTGAGACCGCAAGAGGCGAGGAATCAAGTAGTGAACCCCCTGACTAGGCGATACCACAACAACGGTGAAAAAGATTATGATCGTGAAGATCATGCATGCTAACGATATGCAATTAATTTGTTAGTAATTAAGTCTCATCGAAGCTAGTTGAATAGAGTATATATTTTTTTTGTCGTTTTTATTCATCATTTGGAAAACTGAAAATTTAGATTGCTCCTTTTTTAGAGCTGTTTAATTTATCATATTAGTAATGTTGAAATTCCATTATTGATATTTTCGTAATGAATGAATACAAAAAAAAAGAAAAAAAGTTGAGCATACGTACGAAGAATGTTATATATCTAAGAGACTGGAACATATAGTATTGTATGGTAAGTGGTAACACACCTTGAAGAATGTTATATTTTAGCTCCCTAAGTCCATCCTTAATTAGGGAGTATATCGCAAGACATTCGTCATTTGAATTAAATTGACGCGCGCTTAATCCATTTATAAGTCAGTCATCTCCTTTGGTCATACTTTTATTTATCTCAAAAAAAAAAAAACTTTTATTTATCTCGATATATAAGGAATTCTAAGAGAGAGAGAGAGAGAGAGAGAGAGAGAGAGAGAGAGAGGTAGGACGTGTTCGAGGCATGGAAATGTACCACCGCCGAGAAGCTATTAATTCGTGCTAAGAGGTTTTTGTAAGTTAAACATTTGTCCCCTAATTCTCTCTGTTTGCGTATCTTTCTCTGCATGTGTGCTCGTTCAAGTTTCAAAGTAACCTCCAATTCGCTTGATCAAGTTGCAATTTTGGAGTAAAAAAAAAAGTGGTAGTGGTGTTCCAATTGAAAATTAACTGTTAGATTGTATATTTAGTTTATGCAGATTAATGTATGGTTTCCCGAAACTAATAATTGGTGAGAGAGCAATGAATACAAGACAATGATCGCTTGAAATAGTGTCACAGACAAACGCAAAGCACCATATCTAATTCTAAAGTCGAAAAAGGAAGGAAGATTAAAACACTTCATTAATGAATCTGTAAGCTAAATCAATAGGAATAAAACAACTGTATATATGTTCTTGCTAGTTGAAATGAGCTGTGCATACCTTCGTCAACTAGACTGGATCAAAGTCGTCGTAGGGCAGCTGTGACAAATCAAGTCAACTCAATACACCATGACTAAACTGCTCGTTCAAAAATTTTCATGAACATCAAGATATTTTGATTCATCAAAACAATTCAGATTCTACACACACACAAGCAGAAAAAACTTTTTGCTGTACCTATAGATTTAGATGGACTTTGTTACTCCCTTTATCTCTATTCTAAGTAATTGCTTGATCGATTATGTTTTCAAAAGAATAACTACCACTGAGAATTTGAATGAAAGAATTCGTGATCTCGAGAGAGCTCTGGAGGAGTTGAGTGAGGTGAGGGATGACTTGCAAAAGCAGGTCGATCAAGCGGTGCTGCTGGGCTTAACTCTTTCCAGCCAAGTAAAAGGGTGGCTAGCTAGAGTAGGTGAAGTTGAAGCCGAAGCAAGACTAATCAGAGAAGAAGTGGATCAGAAGAAACCATGCCTATTTTGCTGCAACGCAAAGTGTTTGATGAGGTATGAGCTGAGTAAGAGAGTTACAGAGGAGCTCGATCGAGTCAATGATCTCAAGGGAAAAGGGAAACTGGAAGTTGGGTTACCCGATGGATTGCTTCTCGTGCCCGTTGTGGAGATTCCGAGCAGACCGGCTGTGGGGCTTGACTCGATGTTGGATAGAGTTGGGCAGCTTTTGAGGGAGGATAATGTGGGAACTGTTGGATTATACGGGATGGGTGGCGTTGGCAAGACAACTCTGTTGAAGTGCATAAACAACGGGTTCTTGAGTTTGGATCATGATTTTGATGTGGTGATTTGGGCCGTTGTGTCAAGAGATTGTGTGATTGAAAAGATTCAGCAAGCCATAGGGGTGAGGCTGGGCTTATCCTGGGATGAAACTCAATTTCAAGAACTAAGAGCATTGAGGATATATAGCATTATGAGAAGGAAGAAGTTTCTGTTGCTGTTGGATGATATTTGGGAAGAACTTGATCTTGTGAAGATTGGAATTCCTGTACCAAATAAGGAAAATGGAAGCAAAGTTGTTTTTACTACGCGGTCAATGGAAGTCTGCAGCGACATGGATGCCGACTGCAAGCTCAAGGTGGAGTTTCTTGATGAGAAAGAATCATGGGAGCTCTTCCAGCAGAAAGTTGGAGCTGCTGAGATGCTTAACTCACCCCTGATTACGCCTCATGCCAAGACCATTGTTAGGAAATGTGGAGGCCTTCCACTTGCTCTGGTGACTATGGGACGGGCGATGGCGAACAAGAAGAGCGAGGAAGAATGGAGATATGCAATAGAAATCCTTCACAAGACTCCATCAGAAGTTCGAGGCATGGAAGATGTGTTCAATCTTCTCAAGTTCGGTTATGACAGTCTTGGTAATGATACTCTGAGGTCATGTCTGTCGTATTTCTCTCTGTTTCCTGAAGACTATAACATTGAGAAGGAACAGCTGATTGAGTACTGGGCAGGGGAAGGTTTTCTTGATTGCTCAGAAAATGGCAACCTACATATCATGGGGCATGCCATTATTGGATCACTGAAAGTTGCTTGCTTCTTGGAAACTGGTGAAGACGAGACACGTGTGAAGCTGCACGATGTGGTGAGGAGTTTCGTGCTGTGGGTTGTGTCTGAGAAACGGTTCATAATGCAGGCGAGCCAAGGGCTAACAGAGGCTCCATCTGGTGATGAGATTTGGAAACAAGCTGAGAGGATTTCTTTAATGGATAATGAGATCACTGAATTATCTCAAACACCTGATTGTCCTAATCTGTCAACCTTACTCCTCCATTGGAACAATGGCTTGAGCAGATTCAGCCATGGTTTTTTCCAAAATATGCCAGCTCTCAAAGTTTTGGATATGTCCTTCACCAGCATCAAAGAGCTTCCACCGAGCATCAGCAGATTAGCCGGTATTCGCCATCTTGATCTGTCGGGGACTAAGTTAAGCACACTGCCAAGAGAGCTGGGGTGTCTGACAAACTTAAGGCATTTGAATTTGCAGCGCAATGCCTATCTACGGACCATTCCACGCGAAGCAATATCAGGGCTGTCTCAGTTGAGAGTGTTGAATTTCTATTACAGTTATTCTTATTGGGAGATGGGGAGTAATGTAGATTCTCTTGAGCTGAGGCTTACGGACTTGGAATGTCTGAGAAACCTGGATTCTCTTGGGATCACTGCAACCACCTTGTCTGCTCTCAACAAGGTGTCACGCAGCAGATTCTTGCGCGAATGCATACACTACTTATACATCAAGGAGTGTGAAGGCCTGCATCAGCTGCCACTCTCATCATATGCAGGAGATGGTGATAAACTACGAAGACTCAGCATCAACAACTGCATGGACCTCAAATACTTGGTGATCAATGAGGCAGCAGGGGAGAACTGGCTTCCTAACCTTGAGATTCTTGCTCTTAATGGCCTTCCAAGCCTCACAACAATATGGAAAAACACGGTCAGTCTCGGGTGCCTTCTAAACCTCCGATGTGTCAACATTTGGTATTGCGACAAGCTGAAGAGCGTTTCTTGGATCTTGAAGCTCCCAAAGCTTGAGATGGTATACATTTTTTACTGTAAAGAGATGGAAGAAGTGATAAGGGAGGAAGATGTAGTGGATGAGGATTACTCGAACGCGTTTGCCAAGCTGAGGATCATGTCTATAAGAGATGCACCTAAATTGAGAAGCATCTGCAAGAAGGCTATGGTTTTCCCTTGTCTGAAGAAGATTGCAGTCATAGATTGTCCAAAGCTGAGGAAACTTCCACTCAGAGCACACAATGTTAAGGAGTTGCCAACAGTTTACTGCTCCAAGGAATGGTGGAATAATTTGGCGTGGGACGACACCGACACCAGAGATACCTTCTTCCCCTACTTCATGGAAGCATAAACATGTCCAAACATTTTTTTTTTTTTTGCAGTTCTTGAGCTGATATTCAAGAAACCTGGAAGAAATTGAATTTTGTCCCCCTATTTTTGTGCTTTCTTCATTTTCATGAACTACAATAATGTTAGCCTTTCCTATTTTTCTTAATAATATGTTACTCCTTGAGGAGAAAAAGGTTATATTTTGGCAAATAGGAATAAATTTTTTAAGCTATTATTCTTCAATTTTAGAAATTATGTTATTTGAATTGGAGGAGAATATCAGTATACTGAGCACACCTACATAAGGAAGACCCTTTGATAATTTTTCACCTACACATCTTATAATATATAAAAGTGAATAGTTATGCCATAAATAGTAATCACAGTTTTCCCGCCTAAATGTGTTTCCAGAAGTAGAAATATATAATAATTAATTCAGAATATTTATATTAATTAATAAAAAACATTATCATCAAAATCAAAATCAATGTAAATGTAAATGATTCCCATAAATAAATCATGATGTGATTGATTATATATTCTAACCATTAATCGTTTTAATGGTAATGAAGGTAAATTAGGTAAAAGAAAAATCGATTCATTATGAAATAATAACATGCACACTTTAAATCAATATTTAATTCACCAATCAACTCACATTTACTAATATATTAAATCCATTAATCAAAATGTTACTAATATAACTCAATCAATTTATATTTTTCAATAACTACACCATGTAAATCTAGAATTATCCAAAATTACCACCCCATTCTCATCTATAAATAATTACATCTTATCAATTCTTGCATTCACCACACCTTGTCTTAGACAATTGCTTAGTAGCATTCAAACATTATCTATTCTCTTTTTTGCAACACCGTGAAGATGGAGAAAAATCTCAATAGGTTTGTCTTGCCTCAATTCTCATCAACCACCAAAATCAATGAATACATTGCTTTATTTTTTCATTTTATTATGACAGACTGTATATATTAAAACGGTGAAAAGAAAATTTAGAAAACCTGCAAAAGGAGTGAAAATTGAAGAAGAAAATGTTGTCTTTCACAGGATTCTATGTTGGAAGGCTTTAAATTTTATTTATTTTTTAGCCGATTGTGGTAGAATTTTGTTTATTTCATTGTACTAATTCTCATTTGTTTGTTTGAATTTTTTATTTTATTTATTTCATAATTTTATTATAAAACATTGTTGTACAATATGGAATACTTCAATGGAATTTTATAAGTTTCATTCATCATTAGCGTATATCTGATAGTCTACAACCACTCATTACATCAATATATTCAATTCATTTTTGTTTCTTGAATCTTGAATTTTACATCTTTTAATTTAACACAAATTATGCTAATTTAAATGCTATATATATATATATATATTGTATTCAATCTTTATTTAACGAAACAAATGGAATTGTTTCCTTTTTCATTATTTAACTTATAGCTCAATTAGTAAAAATATATAGCAAATCAAACTTCAATAATAAAATTAAAGGGAAAAAAAAACTAAACGAGAAATCCAATGGAAAAAAATTGTAAATTGTTGTCGTGTTCTTCAAATTCATGTTTAGTAATTTTTATAGGCAAAATATAGACAAATTAAACACTTGAAATTCGTGGGGAACTAACTAACGAATTAAATTACTAATTGATATTAATATATAATATAAAGTATACTTAAACCCATGAATTTGATGAACATGACGGTGGATTATAATTTTTTTCCTTTGGTTTATCTTGTAGGTTGTTTAATTTATTTTCTTTGATTTTATTATTGATGTTTAATTTGATATTTAACGGAAAAGTTAACACAACTTTGTTAGTTCCATTAAATAAGGATTGAATTATTTAAATATAGAATTACGAGGACCTATTAAGATAAAATATAAAAGTAGAAGGAACTTATCAAAACGAAAACTAAAAGTATAAGGACTTATGGATGTGTTTTGCCTTTTTTTTTTTTTTTTTCCGGGCAATTACAATTGGGAATACAGTGCATACAACAATTTGATGCAAATTATTTTCATCGATCGCAATTCCAAATATAAATTTTCATATTAAATATTAAATCATTCCCATATTAAATTATATTAATGTGTAGACCTTTAATATTTAATTGACCAAGTAATTCATTGCAAATAAAAGTCGTCTAATTATGAATTTTTAACCAATCATTGAATAATCAATTATTTATTCAAATGGTAATATTTCTATATAATTTAAGATATGTTAATCCTTAAATTCGCACATAATATTTTAATATACCTTTTTTTCAAAATCGATGTGTAAATAATTAAATATTTTATAATTTGATTAATTATATTTATATATATATAAATGTGCATTATGTATATATCCTTCAAATAAATTTTAAAAAACGTTCAAATATCCTCCATCGCGAAATGAAAATAACATTAAAATATTATTTGAAATTGTGTTATATTTATATGTAACACTAATTACGTTGTGTGGTCATTTTGATAGCGTCCGTCGATTGAGATGATATCTAACTTTGCAAATTGAGAGAGTTTATTGTATATATTCAAAATAATTATGTTGATTGGATGACTAATCAACATATCCTCAAGCATCACAAATATAACGAATAAGCTATGCACTTAATATTTAATTACATAAATCGAATATATATTGGTTCCAATTTTAAATTGTTAAATTTATATTAATTTATATCAGAATCATACATATGTTATAGTTATAGGTTATCAGTCAAGTCAAGTGTTGACTCAGCCAACTGAAAATTATTCAACAAGATATTTAGTCAACAATAGACTCAGTCGATTGAAAACACAGTCCCTTTTCTAATTGTGCAAACAACCAGTCGAGTTTACAATTAGCTATACATCTATCATTGTGGATTGCTCGGGTGATATTTAATGTTAGTCATCATATATAGTTTCTTAATATGTGAAAATGAAACCGCTTGAATCACTTAAGATTACATTAAGTCAAGTGTCACAAGCCGATTGACAATTAGTTAATAAGACATTTAGCCAACAAATGATTTAGTTGATTGAAAATCAGTCAAGAAGACATTAAGTCAAGTGTTCACTCAGCCAACTGAAAATTATTCAACTGGAAATTTACTCAACAATTAACTCAGTCGATTCAAAACTCAAGTATTCACAAGCCGATTGAAAATCAGTCAAAAGGACATCAAGTTATGGTGTTCACAGGCTGACTGAAAATTAGTTAAGAACATATTTAGCCAACAGTTGACTTAGCCATTGAAAATCAGTCAATAAGGTATTAAGTCAAGTAGAACATTGAGATATAAAAATAATAATAGGGCAACTCTAACAGCAGATCGGTCAGAAATCATTATATCCAAAATCTCTCATTTTCATTTTTTTGAGGGAATAAATTAAATCTCTCATTTTTAATTACGTTTTTTTTTTTGTGAACTACTCATCTTATTTTCATTATTTTATAGGGTAAATGTGCAAATATATCCCAACGTTTACCTTGTGAGCAGATTTTACCTTAATATTTTTTACCAATTAAGTCCGAAAAAATATTTTTATGGAGCAATTACCCCCAAATGTTTACCTAGAGCATCAATCCCCCAACCTTCTTTTTGGACCAATTAAATTCATAGAAAATATTTTTATGGAGTAAAAATACCCAACATTTTTGTTGGTATATATTTAGCTAAATAAAATCAATGATAATATATAATCAATTTTCAATTATTTATCTAATAGAAGAGTAATTTTATACATTATCAAATAATATAATATTTTATAATATTCAAAATTTAATGTGTATTTACTTTATTATAATATAGATGTTTAATCACACGTAAAAATATTATGATATTTTTTTTAGTGAAATTAATTTTGAGTATAACAGTATATATAACGATTAAAACAAATATAAGAAGAATTTATAGACCTTCTATATATGTCTAAATTATTATTATATGTACCTGCAAATAATTTGAAATGTTGAAGAATGAAAAATAATCATTTTTGGCTAATTTTTATGATAAATAAAAACATTTTTAATTATCATAAAATATTATTATTGATGAATAATATTTATAAAAAAAGGTTGAGATTATTTTGGTTTTTTATTACCTAAAAATATAATTGATTTATTTCATAATATTCATCGATGGTTTATATTTTCTCCATGAAAATAATTTATGTGGGCTTAATTGGTTCAAAAAGAAGGTTGAGCGGAATTTTCTCCTCTAGGTAAATATTTGGGTGTATTTGCTCCATAAAAATATTTTTTTGGACTGAATTGATCCAAAAAAATGTTAAGTTTGAATCTGCCTCCAAAGTAAATATTAGGAGTGTATTTGCACATTTACCCTATTTTATTTAACATAAAGTAATTCATATTATTTTGTTTGGCTTTCGTGTTTTATCGTATAACAATGATTCATAATAGAAAAAAAATCATATATTAATATTGTATCGTGAAATAGTTTATGACTCTTAAACCATAATTGAGTTTCACTTATATGTGAGACCTCGAGCCTAATTTTTAGAATTTTGATTGTTGAGCAATCAAATTATGCTAAATCATGTTGAAAATGAATATTTTTTTTAGTTAACAGATTTACCTAATAATGAGCTTCAGATTTACAATAGTACATATTTAAATATTTATATGCTACCTTATTTTATCCAATAAATTATTTATACAACGCATTTCAAATTCTTTAATCTGCTTTAGTTATTAGAAATTATATGTATATTTTGCTTATCATACATAAAAAATGATTAATGTTTAGTTTCACACTGCATATAAACTAATGTTGTACAATAATACAATTTAATATATTCATACATGTGTGTAAGAAGACATAAAATAATATGATGCTAAAGATGGAGTTTGAGGTGTTTTGTACAAATAAAAAAGATGATGACGAAACATTAATCAAATTGAGGAAGTGGTGTTCAAGTCGTGACAACTCTTCCTCGATGAAATTCTATTCTGGAGGGGTGATGAAGATGTATATATTACAATAATTTTCGTAAATGTGTTTTACGGACATCTTTTTCATCTTAATTGGTCTTATTATGCCTAAATCATGAATGATTCCAATTTTGTTTGTAATGGATTTCGGGAGGACCGGCCAATTATGTTATATGTTTAATTGGGCGCAATAAATGAAAATTAGTTAATGAATATGAGTTGTCTGCCAAAAAAATAGTGATCAAACTTGAATATACATTATATATTATGTATGCATTTTATGATTGTTTCTGTTGACTATTCAATCATAACTTAATTATTTTATTTGTAAACTAATTATTTAAAAGTATTCATATATCTCTCACCGTGCATCGCACGGGATGTAATACTAGTACACTCTTATAATTCATTGTTTTCCTAAAAAAAGTATAATTCATTGTATATTATGTTTTGTTAATCATAAACTAAGATTTTGAATACATCCTTCATCATCGTGTCATCTATAAATCCTTGAAAATTTTACATGTAAGCTTCTTTTATAATTTGTTTTATCATATACAGAGTAAATTATGGGTTGGACTAAGAAATCTTTAAAAGTATTTCTATTTAATATAAATAAAAAGAGAAAAAAAAAAAAGTTAATAAAATGAAGTGAAAGTTTGCTGACTCATCACATCAGGACTATAATGCAAACTTCTCAAATAAACCGGGTACAGAAAGATAATTCTCCATATTTCCAACCCCAAAAACAAGAAAATGAGAAATAATTTAGAAAGCAAATTCCCAATTTCTACTGACTACTTGGTTTGCTTCCTTCGTTGAGTTCATTCTTCTGCAATGAAGCCCTAGTAGGCGATCTCCCATACCGCTGTTCAGTGTAAGTTTCTACTTCTTCTACTTAAGGTATATGATTCTTGATTTTGATTGCGTTGCGTTATGTTTTTTCGGATTGACAGGGTTTATTGATTCATGATTGTATGATTTGTTAGAGACATTTATTTCGTTTTTGTAAAAATAATTTAAGATGTGGAAAGGAATATAATTCTTGGCCGATTGTTATCAGCTTCTGCTGTTATTCATAATTTTTTAGTAAAATAATTTTAGTAGTAATGTAGAGGAAAATTGCCAAGTGTTTTATGCGTGTGTTTTGGAGAAGAGTTTTAGTAGTAATGTAGGAGAGAACTGTTCTACTTCCAGCAGTCGGAATATTAAACTGAGGCCCTTGTTGTTACAGTTCCTGAAAATGGCTGACAAGAATTCTTCACCTGAATCCAACAAAGAAAACCCAGATCAAGATTCTGCTGCTCTTTCGCTTTCAAGCTTTAGAAACAGCCTTGATGACATTGTCCAGAAGTTTCAAGGATCCAACTCATATGACCAGCAGCATAAGTTTTGGGAGACCCAGCCTGTTGGGCAATTTAAGGATGCTGGGGACTCGAGTTTGTCCGAGGGCCCGATTGAGCAGCCAACACCGTTATCTGAGGTTAAACAAGAGCCGTACAACCTCCCTGATTTGTATGAGTGGACTATCTGCGATATTGGTTCAGATGAGGTGTGCAATGAGGTTTACCTTTTGTTGATGAATAATTACGTTGAGGATGATGACAACTTATTTAGGTTCAACTACTCGAAGGAGTTTCTTCGGTGGGGTCTGCGCCCTCCGGGTTATTTCCAGAGTTGGCACATTGGGGTTCGTGTAAAGGCTTCAAAGAAACTTGTTGCTTTTATTACTGGTATTCCTGTGAAAATGCGGGTGCGTGATGAGGTTGTTCAAATGGCTGAGGTCAACTTTCTATGTGTGCATAAGAAGCTCCGGTCTAAGAGGCTTGCTCCTGTGCTGATCAAGGAAGTGACGAGAAGGATTCATTTGGAAAATATATGGCAGGCAGCATATACTGCGGGTGTGCTTCTCCCGACACCTGTTGCCACTTGCCAATACTGGCATAGGACATTAAACCCTAAGAAGCTTATTGATATTGGTTTCTCCAGGCTTGGTGATAGGATGACAATGAGCCGAGCAATTAAACTCTACCGATTGCCTGCTTCGAAAGCAACCCCTGGCTTGAGAAAAATGGAGCTCCGAGATGTTCCCTCAGTTACTGGACTGCTACAAAACTACTTGAGTCGGTTTGTTGTTGCTCCTACCTTTGAAGAAGCTGAAGTGGAGCACTGGCTTCTTCCGCAGGAGAATGTAGTTGACAGTTACGTAGTGGAGAGCCCAGAGACTCATGAAATAACAGATTTCTTCAGCTTCTACACCCTCCCTTCCTCCATCCTCAACAACCCGAACTACTCAAATCTCAAAGCAGCTTACTCATTCTATAATGTGTCCACAAAGACTCCACTAATTCAGCTGATGCAGGATGCTCTTATCGTTGCCAAACAAAAGGAGTTCGATGTTTTCAATGCACTTGATGTCATGGACAACGATCCACTTCTGAAGGATCTCAAATTTGGCCGAGGTGACGGGCAACTGTATTACTATCTCTATAACTATCGGCTAAGAGAGGCGATGAAACCATCAGAGCTCGGACTCGTGCTGTTATGAATCACCAGATTAGCATTACCTTTTGAGGAATACCCAGAAACAAGCACCTGACCTCCTTTTCTTCCCTTTCATGAGCTGTTGAAATCTTTTGGTTAAATGTTGTGTGTGCTTGTTGACTTGAGCTATGAATTTTGGTCGCTCGCTTTGGTGCATTTTTAACTATGATATACTTGTTTCTGCTGAAAAGATTTTGCATAGATGAAGCTTGATAATACATTGAGAGCAGATCTTATTTTGGATGCGTCTATTTCACAGTCTTCTGAAAAACCAATTTGGCGATGCTCTACAATTATGCATAGTTGATTGCATTCTTGAAATTGTTTTGTGCTTATGTTCATGAATGAGCACACGGGCAGGTAATTTGTTGTCGGGTATAGGTCATGTAGATGTTACATCGAGTGGATAATATTTATCATTCATTTTCCCTAGTTTTTATACCAACTTAAGACGGTGTGTGTGAATTGGACTGCTATTGATTCAAAATAGTTTATGCCTCGCTTCCATTTACAACTACGAATGCAACCATCTTTGATTCTGTCGAAATAATTGTGGGGTTATTTTTTCATACCTCATCTTAATAAGCTTATTTGACATTTCGTCGTCTTAGATTAATTTGTAATTATGTTAATACCAATATTAACAAACAGATAAGTAAACTGAACAACAAAATACCAAAAATATGAAGCGTAGGCATCTCTACTAAAACTGCACAATAATACTAGTTGAAGAAGATTCTGAGTTTAAATAATCTATCCAACCACAGCAGGGATCGCTATAGCATGAATCTAAGATTAGAAAAAAAAACTGCAAAGCGCCGAACCTCGTGCAGCACTGCAGCAATAATTCTTATGTCAGTAGCAGAACTTCCCCGCCAGATGCTGCGAAATGAGGAGAAAAGTGGATGAAGCAATGATTCTTGTAGATGAATGAAAAGTTAGATATCAAATATCAATCAGTGTGAGGAGAAGAAAAGATATTAGGGTTTTGAAGCACATACTTTGATCGAAACAATGCATAGCAAACTGTAGGAGCGATTCCATGTCTTCCGCCATTTTAGATAATCTCTCCGCCTCTTTCACGGCTTCAGCAGCTACAAATGATTTGTTTTCAGCTTCTGCGATTTTGTAGGCTGCAGACGCTGAGGCTTCTTCCACTGTATCCCCGAGATACCCGATGCTCTGAATCGGTGGTCTAGGCTGCTGCACCTCCTTCTGTCTTGGGGCAGGGGGTCTCGTGTCTGCTACTGCACCGTTTTTTATCTTGTAGAAACTCTGAACCTGCAGTTGAGAATTAGAAGATGGCCCTTCAGTTTTCGTGCTTCGCATATTGAGTTAGGCAATTTAAATAAATACTGGGAATGGTACTTGTCCATGGATCGTGTTGCAACAAATAGTAAAGGTTTTGTTATTGATGCATCGTGCTTCTTCAAATTCAGAAATCCTCGTGTCAAAGACGAGATGCTGGGTAAATAGGAACTAACTTTATCTGTGTAATAGTCCTTAATCATGGACAAACATTAGAGAGAACTAAAAACAGCATTGGAAGCAAAGGCGTGGCAAAGCTATGTCCTTATTATGACTAGAGCTGTCAACAGCAAACAAACATGGAAATGCAGGCGTAGTTCAACCGTCAGATTGTTAGGGTTGATATAACACCCTCGCGCGAGCATGATAATTATTCAAAAGCATTAGAAATGTCACAAAAGGCAAAGATAACTGTCAAACATGGTTTTCTTTCATGTGTGCAGAGGATAAAAATGTGTACATGAATGTAATATGTGCAACTTAGATCAAGCAGTATCCTAGAACCATATTGTTGCTAATTAAAAGCTTTGTGAGACTGCTGAAATTTTATCATTACAAAAGCTGAGGAGAGTCAGGACTACCACAAGTACCTCACCACTACTACTAAAAGGCAAGATGCACCAAACATGTTTCAGGAAACGAAACTTAAAAGATTGTAATATGGACAGCACACATCAGCTTTTTCAAGGGATAAGATACAAATCACCTTTTCAAGTTTTTCTTGTTGAACCAGCGTCCTAAATCTAGAAGTCAACGCCCGTCTGAAATTTGGTGGTACCTCAAACCTTTGCTGCATGAATATTCCAAACACAAGCAAAAATATATTTACTCTTTAAACGCTATGAGCAAAAATTGAAGCAAAATTATATTATTGTGCAGAAAATACTTTTACAAGATGAGAGAGAACAATGTAATGATCTCACACATATGACATAACTACAGCTAACACATTCAAGCAACACTAATGTCTGGTTTAAATAGCTTTCTTAACCCACTTTTTATAAATGGCAGAATAAAGCATATTGAAATTCTAGTCTTTGTGCAAAAGCAGAGGCTAATATAGATATATAAATTAACTTAAAAAGAAAGAAAGAAGGCAGTTTTTGAAGTGTTCATCATGAGTTAGAGTGTTAGACTAGAAACATATTGAAATTCTAGTCTTTGTGCAAAAGCAGAGGCTAATATAGATATATAAATTAACTTAAAAAGAAAGAAAGAAGGCAGTTTTTGAAGTGTTCATCATGAGTTAGAGTGTTAGACTAGAAACTAGAAAGAAAACAAGTTAATTCTCACAAAAGTAGTTCCTGACTTCCTATTTTTATCAGAGATTATAAATGGCCTTCTAAACAATTTATAAAGATGGTGTTGAGATTCGGAATTTTGCGAATCACAGTATAGGAAAACAGATCTGACGTGCTTAGCTGGAAAAGGGAAACTTTGCCCAGATCCCTGCAGGAAATTGAGGTCAGAAAAGGCTGGTGATGAGTCATATCTAACTCGACGTTAGAATTTAAGCTAATAGATAATTGGGACAAAAGGAAAGAAAAGGGAAACTATTAGTCAAGCGAATGAGCCAGAGTAAGGATATAACTTCACAAATTTATGCTCCTAGCAAGAAAAAGAACGTCTAACTATGAAACCTAATTTTGTGGACATGTCAGTAACATGCAGAAAATAATAGAGAACATGTTCTAGTTCTAGAAATGGCTAATGCAATGCTTCAAATCAAATAAAAATATTACTAGTGAGCCTCCAGAAGATTTACACAGTTTTAATAGGTCACCTATGATAGAAGATGGTGGTCCTTGAATAATTCATTAAAACTAATTTTTAACTCCAACTATATTTATCAACACAAAGTAAGGAAATCATCACAATACAAACTTTACCAACCTCAATATAGTGTGCTATTGTACCAGAATCTGAACCATTTACATCTTTAAGAGCTGACAATGCCTCAAATATCATTGCATTGTACCTGAACCAAACAATAATGTCAGTCATTAAAAGGAAGGGAAACTACAACTGACCACATGATACGGTTGAAAGCACACAAAGGATGTGTCAAGACGACAACATGCATATCCAAGATTCAAGAAACTCGAAAATTTGAGAATTTCTTGTACTATTTCTGTCTTCCTTCTCTGTCAATGACTTTACTACCACAACTAGTAGCATGGACAGAACTTATTAATTAAATTTGAGTAATTTCCACAAGTTATCCTAAATACAGAAACAAGAATCTAAGCTGAGATATGTTCAGTATACATTGAAGTTCACTTTACTACCACACAACTAGTAGCATGGACAGAACTTATAAATTCCTCCCAAATGATTGTTGGGATGAAATGAACCATGGCAGTCAAGAACCAGTTCTAGAAAGAAAAATATATGTTCAGTATACCTTGAAGTTGCATTTTATAGAGCTTAGCCAGTTTAAAATCATTACAAAACGTTTCAGGTGAAATTATGATGCTGACAACCTTGTCTACATGGCCTCCAACCGTCAATTTGTGCAGCCAGAAAACACAGAAGTAAAGAGAACTGATATTGTCAATTTACTGAAAATAATGAGTTTAATGTTGCTCAACAATAAAATGCTGTAAGTAAATACGCGCTCTGGCTTACCTCTTAAGGCCTAAACACTTCAGTAAACAGACAAGTTAGGTAAAAAATTTATGTTGAAAAGAACATATAATTAGAACTCTGTAAAAACTCTAGATGCTTAAGACATTATCCAAACACCTAAAGTGAACATCTACACTCAGTACCTTGTCACAAAGTATCATATTTCGCACTGTTCCACCTTATTTCTTTATATCCATAAGAGAGAGAATCCACTATTCATTAATGGTATAAATTTAATAAAAATTATCATTCCTAGGAAAACCCCATCTACAATCACATATTTGCATCTAAGTAAAACTACAAAAAATATATTCTTGTCTTCATTCATCCATTTCTAATCATGCTACAAATTTACCAGAACATATGACACAAATTCAATGCTACATGTATGCCAGTCATTACCATCATAAATCAATAAGTATCAGCCAAAAAGATATTACTGTATTGAACACTCAATGTGCTGCGCTAGCTATTCAATGCATTGGCAATCATGTTCATCCACAATAGAGACAACAAAATAAAAAAAAAACTAGTGAAGTCATATGGGTAAACAATCAGCACCACACTTATAAAATACAAATAAATAATGATTACAGGCACCCACATATATACATATTAAGAATTAAAATATCCAATTAATAAGTAAAATCTTCAGGTTCAGCACATCACCAATCAGAGTTTCTCTTATCTTTTCTTCTAAAAGCATGAACCGATAGCAAAACAAACATACAAATAGCTAAGCCAATTATGGTGGAGGAATATTACTTGGAAGCATTAATCCCCTCGGGTAAGGGCCTCGAAGAATCTGGCATAACTACATCTTTAGATGCATCCTTGGATGATGGAGCAACGGAAGCTGAGGTCTGTGCAATTGGCCGTGGTGCAGCAGGTGAGTCAGCAGGATTGCCTTTTGCTTTTGCTGCCTTAGATTTATCTCTTGGGCCTTGGCCATTTGCAACACTCAAATTCCGCCATTTATCCTGTTGAAGAAAACCTACTTAAATTATTAAAGATTAACATTTATCTGTCTCAACTATCAACCACATTGTCTTATCACTAAGTCTATTTATGAAGTCAATAAGCCTCGATATATATACAAATGGATAAAAGGTAGCAAACAGCGTAGTTTATCTTCGAATATACACAGTCCAAAATGATGAGCGAGAAAGCGCGGGAGAAAGGCAGATTATTACATTAGGGAATAAAAACCACATAAATAAATACTGAAACACGATTGTTATCAGCATCCAAACAAAAACCGTTCCTTTTTATTCTCAATTCAGTACAATGCTCGAAACCAAGGTCTCTGAAGGCTAACCAAATAAACAACTCAACACAAATACGGCGTGAGTACGATCATGACATTAACAGAGTCGAGTAAATTTTTCTTTCAAAAAAGAAATACAAAATTATTATAAAAATACAATCTTTTCAGTGAATTACTTAAACAGAGCAACAAAATCACCTTGAGATCAATATTGGAGCGAGCAAATAGGAGGTGGTTGAATTCAGGGTCTCTCTGGATATTTTTCCACTTCCCGGCGCCGTGCTTGGCCACGCCGGCCCGCAACGCCTCCTCCTCTTCCGCCGTCCACTTCTGCTTTGGATTCCCCATCTCTCAACTCTCCGCCGCCGCCGCCAATCAAATAAATTCTGGATTCCCACAAAATTTTCCGAGAATTGGAGCGATGGAAAACGTTCGAGGGCCTTTTTGCAAATATGAGAACGGCGAGGACTGCCGTGACAAAAGAACTCTTTAAGTTCGACGTCTAAGTTCTAACGCTGCTGTACCAGTACTACCATAAAAATCCCGGTGGGATGGCCTAGTGGTGGAGTGAGGTTGTTTTGGTGACCAAAGGTCGCGAGTTTGAATCTCCTCAAGACCACCTTTTTACACGCAGTAATACTATTAATTAAAAATATATTAATTTTTAAATTATTAAAATATCTTTACTTAATAAATAAATCAGTCCGAAAAATCAATTTTCCAGACCGCTTTCTTTCGGTTTGGAAAACGTTTCCGAATCCCCTTTTCTGCTTGTTCAATTCCATTATGTTTTCCAAATCCCTTTTTTGGGTTCGGAAATGTTTTCCAAACCTTGAAGGGTATTGCCAACGCAGTTTGGGCTGAAATTTTTCGACAGTTCAAATTAACCAATAATTTTATGACAAAAGTTTTTCACAACCTCCGTTATGAGTAGGAACGGGCGCAAAAAAATTAACTTGGGGGCAAAAACGGAGAGACACTCTCATGTGTACAAGGTGTATGATCCGGGTCCATTGGACTGGCCTAAGCTTAATAAAGTCCAATGGCCCTAAAAAAATAGCCCCATTTCAAGCGTGTGGATCCCACGCCATAAATTAATTTTTTTTATTTTTTCAATTTCTTTATTATTTTTTTGATTTCTTTTTTTTTCGATTTTTTTGTTTTTTCTCCCAAAATTTAATACCCTAAAATACAATTAGTGAACCCTAAAAATTGAAATGAATTAATTTAGTTTTTTAAAAATAAATATAAATATATATCCTAAAATTAATTTAATGGACCCTAAAATTGAAGTGAATGATTTTTTTTTAAAAAAATTGGCAACTCACGCAATGCACTTGTCTAACGCTACCGCCGTGGGCTCGTGCATTGCGCTTGACAATTAATTTAATTTTTCAAAACAAATATAAATGGTAATTGAAAAAAAAAACATAATTTTGAAATAAATATATATACCCTAAATGGAATTAGTGAATCCTAAAATAAAAGTGAACGAATTTAATATTTTTTTATATAAATATAACCCCTAATTGAGATTAATAAATTTAAAAAAAAATTGAACCATTGAATTCAATTCTGAAGTAGTTTTTCCAACCGATGGCATGCTCTATTTATCCATAGGAGAAAGGTGGTTGTTCCCGTTTCATAAACAACTCTCATAGTCAACTTGTACCTTTTTATTTTCAATATATTTAAAGGATTAAAATAAATAATAATAATAATAATAATAATAATAATAATAATAAATATTTTGAATATGTATTACCTTAGTTTTCCTATATGTCAAATGATAGACATTTTTTGTAGAAAAATTTATTGTCGTTTTGTTTCAACTTCTTCATACAACTCTTGCATGCATGCTAGATAAGATCAATCTCCAATTGTCTCAACACATAGTATAGTGGCATAAACCCAAAATTAGTCCGTCTACAACAAATATGAGTATTGAGTAAGTGTGTGTCATTTCGTATATAGTATATTTTTATTAGTTTTAGAAATATTGAGAATACCTACCCATCTTCAAGAATTTAAGCTATAGTTTTTAGCTGAAAATCCCCATCATTTATTTCATTACTTAATGTTCTTGAGCATGATGCCGTGAGAGTAGAAATAGTAGTTGATCTCACTTTCCCGGTGGTGAGATATCTTCAAAAAAAAGTATTTAAGAAATCAAAATACAATAATTATGTGTAATTAGACTCTTTCCTAATAAATTGAACGATTTTACCTAAAAGTAAAATTTGCTATCTCTTCACTGTGTGAATTGGTCAATATTTTTGTAACTTTGTATATTGTCGAAATCCTTACTGCACTTTTTGTGATAGTAAATAAATCATAATAGTTATTAGTTTTGTATATAAAAAAATTGTATAAAATAATGAATTTATTACACTCAATCATGAAATGGCACTATATAAGAATATTAAATTATCATACCTCTGTGAATGTTCGGTCGATAAAATTGTATTATTATGCTCACGGGTGCTTCTGGGCCAGAATTCAAAAATTCAATGACCTGATTTGCATAACTTTTCTAAAGTGTGCAACTAATAATATATCCCCTAAAATATATTCAAAGCAAATAATTATTTTTTTTGTATCTAGATATAATTTTAGAAAAAATACACACGACATTAATAGAAACTTTGAATATGCCGTTGAACAATTGGCATGTGACTTAATAAAACTAATTTGCATTTTAATTATTGATTTAAATTTCAAATCATTATCTGTCGTCCTTGATGTCATGAAAAATAAGTTTACCTTTATAAAAGTGAATCACTTATTAAAGTCACGGATAGCGTACAATCACTCTTAAATAACCTCTCCAAATGAAGTCTTTTCGTTTAAAGTATGTGTTTAAAGTTGAAAAAAATCTATTATAGTAGTTTAAGATCAGACACGTGAATTTTTCGTAATAATTCTGAATGAATTTTTACCTAATAAATCTATCATTCAAGTAAAATATATCTGAAGGATTTTTTCAAAATAAATATGAAGGAACTTTTACCTAATAAATCTATCATTCACGTAAAATAAATCTGAAGCCATTTTTCTTAAAAAATATGAACAAATTTTTACCTAACAAATCTATCATTCAAGTAAAAATATATTTTGACTCTTAGAATAAATCTGTCATTTTAAATAAAAAAATTGCATTTAATAAAATGGAGGGTAACATACTCTAAATCTTCCAAGATCAAATTCATCAACTTTGTCAGCCTCCCATTTATATCCATACTTTGTGGTCTATGGTGTGATACTATAGTTCTTATGGCATCAGCATTATATTATTATATTAAGAATAGTATATCTCCCGTGCGATGCACGGATAAGATGTGTATACATAGCAATATATTAAAGTGTGCATAATTTAACTTATTTCTCTAATTATCAAATTAAATAATAGTACTCAAACCAAATATAAGAAAAAAAGTGAAATCAAACATGTTCACTCATAAAAATTAAATCTCAATAATCTCAAAAAATCACTCATGACTTTAAAATGATTTTTATATCTCGAGCTTTATAATTTAGTAGTATTAATGGTGATACATGCCAAGTTCAATCCCAAAATCCCCCATCCCCTAAAACCCTAAAACATGATTTTCATTTAAAAAATAAATTTCATAAATTCATATCAATAATTTTTAATTCAGAGTAAAATATATTTTCAAATGGTTGACCAAATTAAAATATTCATATTTTGTGATATAAGAGTATTTCCATCAATTGACACAATCTTTTTAATAGCGATCCTGAAGAAAAGTTCATTGCCAATTTTTACTATTCATTATTTAGGTTATCGTGATATTTTTTTTTAACGTAAACATCTGATATATCGTTCAAACTTTACAATCTACATATTACAAACCTTAGCATTTTTGAATGAGAGATTTAAAAGTTTGGATTTTAAAGTAATAATACTAATAAACTATTAAATACACATAAACAGAAAAGTACTCTAATTGTGTTGGGATTAATTGGATATAACTACTGAAACGACATGAATTGATTAACACATTATGTTAATATAAATAATTTAGTTATATGTATGTGTGGAAAGATGATGTCAAAACAAATGTGATAATTAATTTTCTATTAATTAAATATTTAAAGATTTTTTTGGTGACTGTCATTGAAATTATATTATCCTAAATAAAATAAGAGTTGATTATTTTCCTATTTTTTATGTATAGGGATATCTACAATAGATAAAATGAATTAAAAGAGAATAAAATTAAGAATTTATTATCCATTGAATTCATGATTATCTAATCAATTGCAATATCCTAAATGAACACATATTTTCTAATATATAGAATCTTCTAATATACACTATTTTCTAAATCAATCGACCATTATATAGGCATCAAATTAATTCAAAAAAGAGTAGAAATCACTGAAAAAAGCATATATTAATTTACAATTACTCAAATTTACTTCCAAGACAATCATAATACCAATCATCGAATAGTTAAAAAAAGAAGACGAATAATTAATCATTACCAAAAATTGCAAAATAAAATCTTGTACACCAAACAAAACACAATGTCATAAAAAAAAGAATACTAAGAATATAGAAAAACTAACATTACAAAGTAAAAATACGGTCCATTCAATTACAAAATAATTATCAATTACTTTAACACACAACTATTGCACTGTGAATCTTTACCTTCAAGGTAATCTAACATCCGATGAAGAAATGCACTCAAACTACAACAAAATAATAAATCAATAAAAAAATTTCCAATACTAAAATTAGATTTCAATATGTGCTATTGTTTCTACTTCAGTAGATGAGCAGAAAAATTATGTTCAAGTAAAAATATTAAATAATGCAATCTGTTTGCATATTTGTTGAAATATGCTATATTAAACATGTAACATACAAATATATTTTACATCAAGCCATGACATAGGTAAATTCAATTTTATATTATTACAAATTGGAAAAAAAATTAAAAGCATTCAACTAAATAATTTAAATGTGTAATAGATTAACAACAAACTTAAATAATATATATTTCTAGATTTGTAAGACTAATTAAGATTCTTTGTTAGACGCTCATGAAATTTAGAATTTTTCTTCTTTACAATGGACTAAATATAACCCGACAATAATTTGTAACCAATTTCATATTGTATGAGAAATAACAATAATGCATAGCTAAATACGAACTCTAGAATTAAGGCCGATATGAAAATATTAAGACGACTCAACCAATTAAATCAAATGAAAGAACAAACCTGGTTTTGTATCATCCATTCAAAGCTAAACATATTTGCTTTATGTCTATAGAAATTATTCAAACCTGGTTTTGTATCATCCATCCAAACCTGGTTTATTCAAACTTTCACGACCCATTTATAAATATCTGGAACAAAAATATAAGTAAAAATTATTACGATAATAATACAAACAAACCAAAGAGATGCACACAAGCAATCAAGATAATTCAAAATATTTCAATGACAGAATATAAATTCGAGAAGAAAAAACCAATCAAGATAGTTAATAATATTTGAATAACATAAAAAGAATTAATATTAATTTTTTTTTTACTGAAATCTCAATCTCAATCACTGTGTATATATACATTTATATTGAAAATTTTAACAATGTCAATCACTATTTATAATGTACATAGTCATAGCTAAATTGAGTAGCTATTTACAGATAAAATTCTTATAGGTAACGGAAATATAGAATTGATTATATCTTATAAATTAATTAGCCTAATTATAGAATATTATATCTTATATATATGTATAGATATACTAAACGTAATTATAGGACTATGTGTGTGTGTGTGTGTGTGTTTTATATTTATGTATATTTATTGTATTATATTGATAATATGTGATATTATATTTTCATTAGATTTTCCGGATTAGGAAAAGTGATTTGAGCGGGAAAAATGAGTATTACTATTAATGACGACTATTCTGTTTTTAAATATAATATAGATGATATTACTAATTATAATAAAAAATAACCACATTAAAATATCATTTACTGAAAGCTGCAGAATCTCCAACATTCTCCATGTTTACAATATCTTTAAATTAAATGTCTTAAACTCATATAAAGTCTTTGGAAAATCTTCATAGAATACTTCGAAAAGTCGGATGTATTTAAAGATTATAACTTACGAACACACACCATCGTCTTGTGCTTCATGATGTTTAGACCAATCATGAAATCTATTAGTGCATAAATATTTCCTTCAATAAGACAATCTTTAAATTTCTCCGTGTTGGATTTTGGAATGGTAACATGAATTTCTTTGACCTTACAGAATATGAAATACATTTATTAGGTAAAGTTCGTGAATTGAAAAGTGTAATTGACATTGAATAGAATATATTACCTCTCGGTCATGGAATACACACTCCAGATTGAATGCGTTGAAGTTTTCATAGCAGCGAATGAGACGAAGTTCTATCCAAAAGTGCTTCTTTCAGGTTTCAACAAATTGGTGTTCCAAAAACCGGTGCCATTGTAGAGAAAAGAGAAAGTAGGGAATGTATATTGAAGTGATTCGTTCGTAAATGTAAAAGAAAAATGATTGAGTTAATATTTTGTTGTTATATTTGATATTAATATGCTTAGTTTTCAACCACCTCTAAATATTGGCGGTTATAAGTTGTACGTGTTTAAATGTGGCTGATATTTTTTTTTTTTTATCATTTATCTTTTAAAATCTAAAATTTATCAAGCTTTATTTGTTCGGATTCTTATTTAAAGTGTGTTTAAATTATTTTTTAATGGTATTAAAATAATTAATTTTTTTACAGTTAATCATTACTACATTACATTACACCCACTAAGTTTAATAACTGTAATAGTTTACACCCACTAATCTTAATTATAGCAGTTCATTTAAATTTTGAAATTAGAAACTATCCGGTCAAGCATGTAAATTAAATGTACAAATAAGTTATTATTTAAAAATGATTTTATTATATTCATACATGTGTGCAGATTATTAGTTAATAGAATGCCCACAAATTGCTAAAAATTTGGCGGTAAAATTGAATTTTTTGTTTTTTTATATATAGTATAGCTTTCACATTAGCACTAGCTAGCCAAGTGATTTTTAGGCTATGAAAAAAATTGTCTGATGTTATATTTGAATTCTCAATAGTTCTAATATTTTGTTTGAAAATAGGTTTGTAATATATTTGAAAATTCAACTATAGCTTGGGATATATGTGTGGGAAAAAAAAAAACCAACCACATTTTTTTTTTACATAAAATACAAATTTAATCCTCACATTCTTTTGGGATAAAATTTCAATCATAATATGTTGCAATCAATATTAGGAAATCCAAAGAACTAGGAATTACGCAATCAATATTAGGAAATCCAAAGAACTAGGAATTACGCAATCAATATTAGGAAATCCAAAGAACTAGGAATCCACCGTAATTATATGACCTAAACTAACAAATAGTAGTCACAAATCACAATCCCACATGAAGACAGAACTAGAAATATGCTCGAATTGGTTTGGAACAACTATCGGATCTTGTTTTTGACACTAGCTTTTTCAACAAACTAATATTTCCACGAATTTTCATTGTATAAATTGTAATTGTTACTAGATAACACAACAAAAAATTAAAAATACGAGTGGTTAGCATTGTTATTTCAGCGTTTTAGTTAAAATTTCAAGTTTCTTTTTCGCTTTTTAGTTAAAAGTTGTGAGATAAAGTTGTTTTCTTTTAGTTATTATGGTTTATAATTTAGTTTTCAATTTCTCATCTGTTATTTCTGCTTTCAGTTGTAGTTAATAGTTTTCGGTTGGGATTAACTATTACTCTCAACACAAGTTTTTCTTTGAAGGAATGTGCAACTAAGACATTTCTTACAAATCTCAAAACCATGCATTATATAATTTATATCTCAACAGAAGCAGGGTTATGAGTTATGACTTGAGTTGATATATAATCAACTGTATTATTTCTTACATTTACATTAACGGCATCACCATACAGAAACCTTTTAATATATACGAAACCTAATATATATAGAATTGCATGCTTGTAGACATTTCATACCAAACTGAAAGCCAGATGAGCAACTCCCTCGAGGCCACATAAGAAGTTCTCCCTCTTGGCAGGACAGGTATACAGCCACTACTCGAGAATGCATCAGTCGACCTGTGTAAATTCAAGCGCGTTGGCATCTGGATCCCGTGTAAATATCGCTGGCCTCCCTGAGCGACTAAGGGTATAGGGAATGCCTGAAAGCATAATAAGTTGAGTAAGCCCATGCGTATGCTGGAACACAAAAAATAGTGTGCAGATAAGCCATTCAAATTACCAGCTTTATCGAGAATATCTTTTAGTTTAGACACATCTCGTATTGCTAAGCAGGCATGACGGTCACGACCACCATGTTCTGGCCGTCCAGTTAATGGATCAGGATTTGGAAGCTCCATGAGATGTATCATCCCAGGGCCAACCCATAACCAAGCTCCTCGATAGGGGAGCTTATCATGTGGTCGGGCCTCATTTATTGGTAGACCTGTTTGTCATATAAGATTTCAGGATTTCTTTTTGAATAACAGTGGTAAAATTTATTATCTTTGAAGCAAAAGAAACTTACCAAGAACATTCTGGTAAAAGTGTAGTGACCTTTCAAGATTCTCACACAAGATTCCGACATGGTGAAGGCCAACAACTCCAAAATCTTCAAGAGTACAACATTTTTTTGTCAAAGAAGAATATCCATATTGAGCTAGAATGAAATCAAAAAGGCGCTTGGCCAATATTCTCAATGTGTCCAACCTAAGTTTTCACTTCATTGCACCACCCCCCTCCACAACCGAATGACATTATGTTTATATGCATTGCCACATCTGATCATAGCTACTACAGCTCAAGGCAAATCTAAATAGACTTGCATAAAGGCTCTTATGAGATTTTTACAGATCAAGAGATCTCAATTCCCAGATGCAAGGAAAAAAAAACTTGACATTGAATCTTTGTTACTTTTTCCTGATAGAACTGTAAAAGATATTTTTAGGTTAAGGATCTACTGATCACCTCTCCTCTCATGGTTGCATTATTTAATTATGCTGAGCCATCCAAATAAAAACAAAATTGAGGAGAAATGGTGGAAAGAGACTTCTTCTGAACTTGGTTATATCTTATAGTCTTACACAACCAAAACCAAGTAGCATCTCGGGTAGCTCGAGACATTGATGATATGTGGTTTGTTCAGTAGAACGAAGATATGATTGGGGAGAGAATACCAAGAATTAGGCTAAATCCAACTTAAATGTAACTTGTGATTCATTCTCAACTAACATATATGTGTGAATTAGTTCTATTATTTAAAACTCAAGCTTGAGTTCACCTCTACTCGGACTGGCTTGCCTGTACCTTATAAAGAAACATGACATAATTGGTACACAATGGAATTATCATGTCATTCATTCTGAGAAGCGTGACACGAAAGCCATTTTCCCTCTTCTAGAATATATAATTGAGACACACAAGTGAAGACTAGATAAGTTAAATTCAAGACTGGATATCTTTCATGCACATTCAATAATGATTGAGCATCAATACAACTACCATGAAAAAAAAGGTTAAACCATCCCAACAAATAGTACACCAGCCATGCTAACCAATTATACAAAGAATGAGGCAAACTTCATACTCATTCGTACAAAAAGTAAGACTGCATTAATACCCCCAGCTTTAGAGATGCAATTGACTTGGCACCTTTGTTATGTTAAAAATCATTCTGGTAACTAACTAAATCATCTACAAACAGGTATGAGAAATGCCTATCCTAGAACTAGCAAGTCTGATATTGGTTATTCAAAGGATTCGATGAAGAAATAATTACCATCATTAACTGCCTCAGCAGAACTCTTATCAAGCACATCTGCCTCCAAGGATGCTTTGACTTTTATTGTGGGAAATTGCACGTTCCGCCCACTATTTTTTCTGAAAATCACATCTCTACTTGACAGTGTTTTGGTTGAAAGAGCTCTTAGATTTCCATCATTTGCCTTAAAAAAGACAAGGTCGAATAAGTAAACCAGTTACAGGTAAAACATAACGAAGCAAGTCAGGAACGAACATGGTGGCACATAAAAGGTTTCACTTCAATCCAGACACTCCAGTGCATTTAAATATAAGATCGTATTATCATCACACTTCCATCTGAACATTACAGCCTTACAGCAGAAGAAAATAATACATCTTTGCTTGCCTTGACTAGAACACCTATATTTTTCAATAACCTGCTCAATGTGTGTGTGTGTGTGTGTATATATATATATATAAGAAGCAAAAGGTTTTATTAATTATATTAGAAAGGTTTAAAGGTGTAATGGTAAGGGGTCCCAGAGGAACAGCAAGTCATACTGCAGCACAATACTCCGATCTCTAACAACACATCAGATACAAGGAGGTTTAGAATTAATTGTGTTGAGACCGACCAAGAAAACTTAAACCGAACCCTATCCCACACCTCCTCAAGAGATTCCTCACAGTCTTCAAAGGTTCTCATATTTCTTCTCATATGCTACTCAAGCTTGAGCTGGACTTGTACACATCAGATATGCATCAGAATTATTTCAATGCACATTTTTAACAAAAGCACCCTACTGCCATCGGCATCACTCAAAAGTAACTTAAGAAGCATACTCCAAAAACATCTAAGTTAAATATTTCATATGCCTGCATTAAGATGCCTTCAGAAGCAAAACACAAGGAGAGCATTCGGCATGTTGTTCAACATCTCTAAACATCCTTTTGAGAGAGGAAACTGAATCTTGCCAGTTTCAGCTAATAGTTGGTGTAGCCACTCACTTAATCTGAAGCCTTGGTGCCTAAATCTCAATAAATTCATTCACTTCATTACTGAACACTGTCATACTAAATTAGAAACGCCAAAAGGGAAGAAAGAGTGAAAATTCTGACCGTTCCTGTTAGAGAAAATGAAATCCGAGCCATTTCTTCGGAAGCAATTTATTTACTCTAAACTGGTATTAAAACTTAGATACTCAAAACCCGTCTGCTCACTATGGAAGAATGTTATCATATTAAGTTCATACAAATCTACGATTTAATCAATTGTATACTAATTTATTTGGTTTTGCTTATTTCTGAATAATCAAACAATACTCCACAAGTTAAATTAACCTTCACACTGCCTCTAAATGAAAATAAGAAAAGAAAATGCATCGATAAATCAGCCATCACAGCAGGTGCCATGAATAAATTCCAGTTCAAAATAACAACCAATCATTGAAGAAAAATATACCAAGAACATTACACATACATAAAATTTGCATATGATCAAAAAATAGTTCTCGTTACCTTGTTAAGGGGTAAGTTTAAAGGTGGGCTCAATAGAGAAGCCATGGATTGGAGCTTAAGCTGTGAAAATATTTAATTCGTGGATTCAATACTCATTTGATGAATTAAAAGACCACAAAACGCCAAAAACTAGTTCACGGCTGAGGAGTTTTGATCGCAGAGTGCCACTAATTCCCGTTTGGGGTCAATCTGAAATTATGTGAAAGTACAAGGGCAATGGGAGCTTTTTCCCCGTCTTTTTTTATTTTATTTAGAATATATGAAGTATGTATATTTTTTTTAGGAAAGAATATATGAACTGTCAGTCGAAAAATTTGAGATAATTGATTAACAAATAAAATCGAAATATATAATATTCAAACCAACACTAAATTAAACAAAAAACCGAGATGCACTATGAATGAACATTAAGTCTTTAACTTTTATTTATATTAGAATTATATCATAATTGTAGGGATCCAAGTATAAAATATAAAATATTTATTTAGAAATCGCTCCACTTTATCTAAATTTTACATGCGTATAATTATTATTTTTAGCCCAATATGTCGTGCTAGAGTTAGGGCTGGCAAAATGAGCCCGGTCCGGCCCAAAAAAATAAGGTCCAAAAAAATTTCGGGCCGCCTGGCCTGAAATTGAGAGTGGTCCAAACGGGCCGGATCATTTGGCCCTAAAACCTGTAAAATTACACTAAGTCCGCGGGCTGGGCCTATATTTTAGAGGCTCGTAAATTTTCAGGTCGGGTTGGGCCAAATTTTTTCCGCTGGCCCATTGGGTTCGGGGCGGGCCGAACGGCTCAAATTACCAGCTCTAGCTAGAGTAACTTCATAACTTTTTCCCCAGTGTATGCCCAACATTATATTTCTCGTATTCCTTTCCAAATTCCAATTATCCAACCCAGTATATATTAAAAGTTCAGTTCAAGCTATTGTTTGGTCTCTATAGACTATAGTCTCCATTCTTAATTAAATTTTCAATTCTTTTATAAGCCCACCTTGCTTTGTAACTTTCGATACTTACAGATCTTTATATATAAAAAAATAGAATGATCTTCAAAATAGTAACCTTTTCATTTTCCTGTCCAAACTTACTTTCCAATTTTAGTAACTTATATAACTCCTATTTATTAACTATGATAATGTTACATAATATTATATAATAATACATTTTAATTTCTTTATATTGTAGTTTTGAGTTAACCTAAATACTGAAAATGATTAAAACATAAAGAAGCTGCTTGTTTCACATTTTAAACAACAACAATAATAATAAGATATGTATTATTGTACATAATTTTTGTTAGGTCCATTGTATTATCATTACAATAATTTCTTATTGTATTATTATTATTATTATTATTATTATTATTATTATTATTATTATTTATCCCCATTGCAGTGTAATTTTTTTTAAATAAAAAGATATGTATTATTGTACGTAACTTTTTTAGCCCAAACATTATTATAAAACATTTTATGTACGATTTATTTGATACATACACACACACACATGCATATATGCAATTATTTAGGTTTTGTAAGTCAAGAGTAAGATATATAATTTATAAGTTGAACAATATAATTGTTTCAAATTGAGTCCAAATAGTAATTTTAAGCTTGAAACAATTCAATTAATTTCATTAACTACTAAACAAGCTTAAGAATTATAGAGCCCAATCTATTCTTAGAATTTAAGCCAAAACAGAAAAAATCTTTAACCAAGACTCATATCTCATTTTGCAGCCACCTTTTCACTCCAATCAAAATCCATATCCAAACTCAAAATGAGTATTTACTATTTTTATGAATAGTAAAAACCTAAATTTGAGTTTACACTATTTCAATACCCATCTACTTAGGGCTGTAAACGAGCCGAGTCGAGTCGAGTATCACTGAGCTCGAGCTCGGCTTGTTTAACTGCTCGTGAGCTCGAGCTCGAGCTCGGCTCGAGAAGAAAAATATGTACTCGAGCTCGGCTCATTTAACTGTTATTCGAGCCTAACTCGAGCTCGAGCTCGATACTCAACTCGAGTTTGAGCTCGAATACTCGACTCGAGCTCGATCTCGATTACTCGACTCGAGTTTGGATTATTAATGATATATTCGAGTCCAACTCAAGCTCGACTCGTTTATGTTATATTCGAGTCCGACTCAAAATTAAGCTCAACTCGTTTATCTGGAACTAAAAAAAATCGACAATAATAACCCCGCATATTAACAAAATTCCTAAAATATTTCAAACAAAGTTCAACATATGTGACAAAGTCGAATATGATTATATTAGACAAAATTATAATTTTGGTTTATTTCAAACAAAGTTCAACATACGTCATATATTTTTTTTGTTAGTATTAGTCATTATTTTGATTATATTAGACAAAATCATCATTTTGGTTTATTTATATTTCTAAATTGATTGATTGAGGAATATTAATTTGTCAATATTAGCCTTGATTTTGTTATTTCTTTTTTTTCATTATTATTTAAGATATAATTTAAAATCTAGTTAAGATGGATTATATATATATATATATAATGTTAGTGTTAATATTATCTCGAATATTGGATAGAATAATACTACTATGCTAAATTGCTAATTACTAATTAGTAATTACTATGTATATATGATATAGGATGTAGGATATGTTCAATAATTTTGACTTTTGTTTATAAAAGTGCTATTATTGCTCCTTAATTTTAAATTTTGACTTTGAAAATATTAATTGAGAGATGACAATTATTGATTTCAATTAATATTTTAGGTAAAATATATTTTTTGTTAGTATTAGTCATTATTTTTAATATTAGATAAAATTATCATTTGGATTTATTTTATTTTTATTACTTAATCGATTGAGGAATATTAATTTGTCAATATTAGTCTTGATTTTTTTTATTTCTTTTTTTCATTATTACTTAAGATATAATAATTTAAAATCTAGTTAAGATAGATTATATATATAGTGTATTAGTTTTAGAGTAAATATTATTTCGAATATAGGATAGAATAATATTACTAATTACTATGTATATATAATATTGATATACGATATATTCAATAATTTTGTCTTTTATTTGTAAAATGTGTTATTATTGCTAATTAATTTAAAATTTTGACTTTGAAATATTAGTTAAGAAATAACAATTATTGATTTCAATTAATATTTCAGTTAAGTATAATTTTCTGTTAATATTAGTCATTGTTTCCATTATATTAGTTAAAAATATAATTTTATTTTATATTTATTTCTTAATAGATTGAAGAATGAAGAATGAAGAATATTAATTTGTCAATATTAGTCTTGATTTTTGTTATTTTATTTTTTCCATTATTACTTAAGAAGATATAATAATTTAAAATCTAGTTAAGAAATATTATATATATATACATATACTTAGAGTATATATTATCTCGATTCTCGATCTAGGATATATAAAATAGAGTAATATAAATATATAAATTACTGTTTACAATGTATATATGATATATTACTATTGATTTCAATAGTATTGTTAGTTGTTACTAACTTATATTGACTTTGATCAACTAATTGATTTTGTTAATATCAATTAAACATTATTAATTTCAATTAATATTTCATGTAAAGTATTATTTTTCATAATATTTGGTTAATATTAATATTTATTTTGATAATATAGTATTAAATAAAACTATTATTTTATTTTATATTTATTATTTAATCCACCTTGATCGATGCACACATATCAAATTGTCAATGAATTGAAATATTATTTCATTTTATAGTTTTTGTGTAATTAATTGAGAAGTTTTAAATTTAATACCAGTAATGTTATTACCATTGATTCCATTTTATTATTAATTGGAAATTTTAACAAAAATAAATTTTATTTTAAAAAAATTAGAAAAAATAAAAATATATATATTTCGAGTTTCAAATTGAGTATAGTTCGAAAGTTGTATCATAAAATAACTTAAGTAACTACTCGTGAGAACTACTCACGAGATTGCTCGATTAACTACTCGCGAGACTGCTCAATTAACTACTCGCGAGACTGTTCAATTAACTACTCGCGAGACAACTCGATTAACTACTCGTGAGACAGCTCGGTTAACTACTCGCGAGTTTCACGAGCCGAGTAAGCTCGCGAGCTTCTCGAGCCGAGCACCCCCAAGCTCGAGCTCGGCTTGACAAAAAGCTCGAGCTCGTTTAGCGAGTTTGAGCTCGACTCGTTTACGAGCCGAGTCACATTCGAGCGAGTTTTTTTCGAGTCGATCTCCGAGTATCTCACGTGATCTACTATTTAAGTTTTTTGAAATTGTAATTTAGTCCTTTGTTTATTTGTAGATTTATAATAATGTATTTTTAGTATTTTGTAATGATTTGTATTGTGTATATGTTTTCCTTTTTTTGTATTAATTTTTTTGTATATGATATTTATTAATAGAATACTTAAAATTATAATTGTAAAAATTAAAATGACATAAAAAATAAATTTATGCACATAAACACATAAATTAAAAATCATAACAATGACATTAAAATAAATAATGGCCCGTCTTTTTCTTGAATATTTCGTTGAAATTAAGGCTTAATTAAAATAAAAAGTTTTAGCTAGTGAGAAAACAAATGGGGATAATTTCGGCTGCAATTTCTTAGATTAATTTCTAATTCATGCTTATTAGATTTTAACCTTTGTTGATTAATCTGTTTTGAGTAGCTATTTTATGATATGATTAGTCTTGATCAACACATAAATTAAAAAAATCATAACAATGACATTAAAATAAAGAACATATTCCAAATACTTTAATTTTCTTCTCAAGTTTGTAATTTTTCTCTTATTTAATAAATATTTAGTTTAATATTTTTTTTATAGCCCTTCAAAATTAAGATATCTAGTAATATTATATTTTGTAATAAATTATTGATTAATAATTATTTATATTAGATGTTCCATGAATATACAAAAAAATAAATTAAGAGGTTCAATTTGTAAATTTAATAAATATGTGGGTGTTATTGAAAAAAGATAAAAAGTGGTATGAGAAGGAATATTGAGAGAATATTATTTTGAGTTTGAAAATTAATTTATTGGTTGGAGATGAATTACTGCAAAATGAATTTGAATTTGAATTGCTCGATTGGAGATGGTCTAATTCGAGCCTCAAACCGGTATTTTGCCATTGATTTTTTTGGAACGTACACTGCCAACAATCAGATTATTAATTATTAAGAATTGAAATGATCCCTCAAATCCTGAATGTATATCGCTCTTGCTTTTGCAAAACTAAGATTTGGGTTAGAGAAGTAAGTTGTAGCCTTTCGCCTCGAAGCTCATTCCCCGCTAGATTTCTACAAGGTACCTCGAAATAATCAAAGAAAAAAGATTATAACATAATGTATTATGATTTTATAATTTCCTATATTAACTTTTTTTTGTTCAATGAGACTAGCTAAAAAACTTCATCGGTGTCTTCTTGCAGACTTGATAATAGAAAGGCTACACCATGGCTGATAAGGAAGAAGAATACTGTGTGATTGAAAGAAGAACGGGGAAGATTGTGCCACGTTGTTGATTAATTGTGTTAAAATGATAAAAAATAAAAAAATACAAAAGATAAAGATCTATAGAAAATCAAGGATAAGTTAGTGAAAAAAGGAGAGAGAGAGAGAGAGAGAGAGAGAGAGAGAGAGAGAGAGATAGTGTAGGAAAAAAAACGTCTCTGACAAGGCCCACCAGTTAAAATCAATTTATTTAATTTGTTTCTTATGTGTCAATTTTTTTTTTAAATTTAAGGGCTAAATTATCTGTTTGGTCAATTCTTGAATATGATCTCGAAAATATATTTGTTGACTATATTTACATTGCAATAACGATCTATATACTATGCGATTATTTTTCCCAAATTATTTTTAAAAATATTTTCCCAAAAATTTAATTTAATTAATTAATCAGTTTAAGACTAATCTATATATAATGTTTTTTTAGTTTAATTTATACACAATATTGTTAATACACACACACACAAGTCTATATAATCCATATTTATTGTATTCTAATCATTGCTTCACGAGTTATAGTATAATTTATATTTTTAGTTATCTCTTAATAGAATTTTTATGTTTCAAATTAGAAAATTATTATAAACCATTTATCTTTGCCCAAAATAATAAAATCTAAAGTGCTGGGGACAAACTTTGTATATTTAACAAAGTTGTATAACAATATTTTTTCACTCCCATATATAATCTAATAATTAAAAATTTATTTAATAATTTTATTGAAAATCGTAATGATGCCAACTTAATTGTCTCAAATCATCTAAAATAATCCTTATTTTGATTCCTTTTAATTTTTAATTGTTTTTATTTAAGTTTTAAATTAAAATTCATCTATTAAATTTAATAAAAAATTTGATAAAATTAATTAAAAAATTAGAAATGAATCGAAATACTTCATTTTTGAGGTCCTGAATTTAGGTTTTCATTTTTTATAGATCAAGAATTTTTAATTTTCATCTTTCAACCTTGGATAACTTATATTTGAGGTCCTAATTAAATTCACAATTCTCCTTTTATGTATTACACGTGTCTCATAACTCACATACCACTCATCAAAATGTGTACATGTAACGTTTGTAATTTATGGTAAATTCACATGAACAGTGGTAAATGTTTTTTTTTTTTTTTGAAATTATTGCATTGCACAATTTTTAATGACTATTATAAAAGGTGTTATTTATTATTTGGCTCAACAAATAACTTTTGAGAAACTCAAAAGTATTTATTTGTGTAATCATTTCGGCATTATATTTTATAATACAATTTATATGCATTTGTTATATTTAATAAGTAATAATTTACCAATATATTTTAAATCACTTTTTATTTAGAATATACAGGTACACATTCTATAATTAAAATAATTATCTCCATTATAAATGATGCATATAAATAAGTAATTTAAAACTTATAATGTACTGGAATTTATACTTTTTATCCTTCTATATAATTTTAATGCGTGCATAGCTTTTGTTTTTATTAGATCAAACACTTAAATTATAAAAGTATACATAAAGTTGTCTCAATTCGTGCAATGAGTGAGGGTAAAATCTAGTTATAACAAAAGGAATATTGAATCAAGTTTCGAGATGACTTAGTGGTAGGGTGGTGAAATTTTGAGATCAAGTTAATATTTTGAATTCAAATTTTACCAATATTACTAGGTATAAGTCTGTTACACGTATCAACGAGTGTAGTGGTGAGAAATGTGGTCTAGTAGCCATAGGGATACAAAATATAATAACACTGTGTTCTCTAGGCAACTGCTCGATGCTAATCTGTTTTATCAAAATAATTAACTCGGGTTACTAGAGTGTACCTATTTATAAACTCCTTAAATTTCAATTTACTCACAATACTGGACATTATAAAACACATGTAATTATTGAAATTTATAATATAAAATAATAAATATAGATAAATATTAAAGGATAAACTATTGTTTATATTTCACACTAGTTCATTTTTTTAAATCTACCATAAACTAACACTTTATTCAATTAAATATCTAAATTATTTAAAAATTAATTAAATATAACATATGATGTATTTTCCGTCACCTGAAAAATGACCGAGCTAGCTCTTTGTTGATATGAACATTTATTAAAATAAATTAGCTCACTTCGAATATTCTATGTAATCAAAAGGACATTGTTTTGATGATGTGAAATATCCAAGTTAACCCATTTTTTCCGTCTTGACAATATGAAATATACGAGTCAACTTATTTTCTGTAAAACAAATAATTCACATAATGAAAGACCTAGCTTAATTAATTTTCAGGTGGCGAAAAATATATCTAATGTTAAATTTGATTAATAATTTTTAATAGTTTAGAAATGAAAGTGATAAAGTGTTGATTCGGAATAAATGATTGCTTACCCAATATTAAAACAGAAGTACCAGTGCCAGGGTCAGGTACATGCAGTGGTGGATGGAGGGGGGTCTATTGTGCCCTTTCCCTCACCTTTAAATAGGAGTATTTAGTTAAATTTTATTTTTATCCTCTATTTTTTTTTATTTAAGATTCTTGTTGTTAAGTTTGATATATTTTTTTAAAAATATATGATATTAATTTATATATAATTGAGTTTGGAAAATTGAGCCTCACTCAAATATATAAATAATTATTGGAACAAAATTAAACACACAAAAATCAAAATAAATTAAACAAATTCTCTCCAATCAAAACAAATTAAACAAATTAGGATTGAATTAGCAATTCGACTTTTATGAATTAGATTGCATATTTATTAAATTTATATCAATTTTAATTTATTAATGAATCGATTGAATTGCATTATTTATTTGTTTTAGTTTTTTATTTAAAATTATTGATCTATGTTATTCACATAATTTATTTTATAGATTATATATTGTGAAGTTATCATTCTATTAATTCGTCACCTGAATTATAATTTCCACCTCAAATTATTAGTATGAATGAATTATTATTCCAAATTTTACTGTTGGTCATAACTCATAACCAATTAAATTTCAATTAATGAATTAGTTTATATTAGACTACCAATATCAGCAACCACTCCAACCACCCAACCGCCCAACCACTTCAATATTTAATTAATTTCTCTCACTTCCACATCATCAATATTCATCCAACCCAACCACATCTATTTTACATGTTTTATCAATGACCACCCAACCACACCATTATATATTATTATTTTATTTTTTTTATTTTTTATTTTATTTTTAAATTAAAATATTACTTGTAATAAAAATAATATAAAAATTTATAATCATAACAAGAAAATGAAAATATTCCAAACTAAATTAATAACATAAATTACAAGATACTTCACACCAATTAAATTACATTTTCTAAAATGACATGAATTTAAAATCACACTCATTAAACGATATTTTATAAAATTACAACCACCTCAGTTTGGAAATAATTCTGCCATAAGACGATTTTTCAGAGATTCTTCTTTAGTAATGAAAATGGATGAAATAAGAAATAAAAAGGAGATGATTTTTCGGTGTGCAAAAATATAGCAAATGAGATCTATATTTATAGAGGAAAAAAATGGATTGTGCTTTTTATGAATGGCTGAGATTTATTACTTTATGATGAACGGTGGAGATCAAATTGACATGGATTGTGCTTTTTATGAATGGTTGAGATTTGTTGCTTTATGATGAACGGTGGAGATCAAATTGACATGGATTGTGCTTTTTATGAATGGTTGAGATTTATTGTTCGGATAAAATAATCAATTCCAAAAATATTACAAACTAATTAAACGACATTTCATAAATTTTAAAAAAAATCGCACTCATTAAACGATATTTCCTAAAATTACATTTTTTTTTTATTATTTGGATATATAGAAAACTAGAGAAAAAATAGATAATTTTAAAATGTGTTGAAATATAGCAAAATTGATGTCTATTTGTAGAGAATAAAAAAATATGAATTTTGGTATATTTTTTATTTATTTTTATTATATTTTATATAAAAAATATATCAATTTTATATATATTTCACTACAAAATTAATTGGCCAATAGGATGGAGACAAGTGTCTCCATCCTATTGGCCAAAGCAAAAGGTTGGCAGGAGACCCAAGTGGTTGAATTGGGTGGCTGGTCGACCTTGTGGTCGTGTGTTTTCAAATTTTTTTTTTCCACCTAAGCGCGACCACACTTGTGTGGTCGCCGTTATTCATGGTCTTAGAAAAGAATTCAATTCAAAATTTATTTATTCATGTTATTATTTTCAGAAATGAAAACGATTTCTTTTCTATTTAATTTGGAGAAGGGAAAGAAAGACGAAGGTGTAAACTTTCGTAAAATGACATCGTTTCACTAGAAAAACCAATGAACAAATGAAAATGACGTCATTTCACAAACACACCTATGACAAAAAGTAATTAAATGCACAATTATCTCATTTTTAACGTTCTTTCTTAGCGGCAAAAATAAATAGAAAATAAGAACAGTTGATGTTTCGGTCCCCCAAAATTATTTATTTTGGATCCGTCACTGGGTACAAGTAATTGAACTGAGATCTGATCCAACATCCAAACATACACGGGGGATTGATTAATTGCTCAACTTCTCCATCGGCATCATTACATGCAATTTAAGAAATGATTACGATTAATAATTTTAATTTAAATATCAATATTTGTTATTTTAAGACGAGCAAAGTTGAAAAAAACTCCTCAAATTCTCCAAAAGTTGAAAGAAGAGAAAAGCGAACAAAAATCCCCTTTTTCTTCATTTGCAAAGTAGTCTAAAAAATTATTAAAATTCAGTGGGAAACTTCCAAAAAAACTATATGTAATAGTAATATCCAACGGTTACGTCGTGATCAGGCAGCAGTTGAGTAATTGACATATTTAGCCCCAAAAGATCTTCCTGGGGTTCCTCCCCCTTTCCCGAACCAACCGCGTAAACACAAAAAGAATTGAAGCAATTCAATTATATCGAAACGCAGAGCAGAACCCACCGTCCAAACCCAAACTCATCAGTTCAGATTTCAGAATCTTCCTCCTAACTGTGTCTCACGCGTCTCGATCGGTCCAACCCACCCCCTGTGGCTGTATATATATATATATATATACCTTGACTACCCCAGTCCCTGCGTTCACATATATACCTCATTTCAGACTCTGTTTACTCATATATTTCTTACTATTAAATATTAATTATTCAATTCTTCATGGGCATTCCATTTCCAGATCATCTCCATCCCACCCTTTCCCCCAACGCTAAAAAACGCTCCAGATACCACGATGTTCATGTTCTGACCGATTCCATCACATTCAACGACGTCCCACAAATGGACGACCCCGATCACTATCTATCTAAACGTCCTCGTCCGGCCGACGACTCCACCAGCGCCGCCGCAGGGCCGCGCCGCCTGTGGGTCAAAACCCGGTCCAAGGCGTGGTGGGAGCAGGTCAGCAGCCCGGATTACCCGGAGGAGGACTTCCGGAGAGCCTTCCGCATGAGCCGGGCGACGTTCGACATGATCTGCGACGAGCTGGAGTCCGTCGTCACCAAGAAAGACACAATGCTCCGCCTCGCCATCCCCGTGCGCCAGCGTGTGGCCGTCTGCATATGGCGCCTGGCCACCGGCGAGGCCCTCCGTGAGGTGTCCAGGCGCTTCGGGCTAGGCATCTCCACCTGCCACAAGCTGGTTTTGGAGGTCTGCACCGCCATAAAAAGCGTGCTGATGCCCAAGTTCCTCCAGTGGCCGGACGACACCCGCACGGCGGAGATCAAGGCGGAGTTCGAGGCGCTCTCCGCCATCCCCAACGTTGGCGGGGCAATGTACACCACCCACATCCCGATCATCGCGCCGAAGGTGAGCGTGGCGGCGTATTTCAACAAGCGGCACACGGAGAGGAACCAGAAGACTACCTACTCCATCACGCTGCAAGGGGTGGTCGACCCCAAGGGGGTTTTCACCGACATCTGCGTGGGTTGGCCGGGCTCCATGACCGACGAGCAAGTGCTCGAGAAATCCGCCCTCTTTCAGCGGGCCAACCAGGGTGCTCTGGCCGGTTCGTGGATCGCCGGGAACGCCGGTTTCCCGCTGATGGAGTGGCTGCTAGTTCCGTACGCGCACCAGAATCTGACGTGGACGCAGCACGCATTCAACGAGAAGATATCGGAGGTGGTGGAGGGGGTGGCGAAGGAGGCGTTCATGCGGCTGAAGGCGCGGTGGAGCTGCCTGCGGAAGAGGACGGAGATGAAGCTGCAGGATTTGCCGGTGGTTCTCGGAGCTTGCTGCGTGCTGCATAATATATGCGAGATGAGAAATGAGGAGGTGGGGCCGGAGCTGAGATTCGAGCTTTTTGATGATGAGATGACGCCGGAGAGCCGCGTGAGGTCGGCTGAAGCCATGCAAGCTAGAGACCAGATTGCACACCAGCTATTGCATCACAATCTTGCTGGCACTAATTTCATCTATTCGTCGCACACGGTTTGTTAGTTTTTTAAATTACTTAATCAATACTTTCTTTGATTTTTCACATATGTCCCAGAATAATTAATTAAGGTGATTATTTTGTGTAGTGTATAGTTCATTGATTTGATTTGTTGTAGCTAGTCAATAGTCATTACATTTACAGTTAATTATTTAACGTACACATATAATTAGTTATGTGATATGTATGTGTAATACATTTTGATGAATGGATAGATATACATGAAAGATTGTGCCATGTAATATTGCAATTTGCTTGTATATATAGTTCATAAATGTACAAGATTGTGTAAACACATCTCAGATAAACTATTGGAGATGAGATCATCCACTCTATTCTAATTTCGTGTTTCATCTTGTATTCCATTCATCACTTGTTGCATATTTAAATAAGTACTATATATAGATTTTTTTATATTAAGGGAGAATGTTTTTCATCATTAAGTTGTGTTTTTTGGTGAAGTGTCGCATTCAACGTGATGCTTTGTTTCCAAATCAAATCGACAAATTAAATCCGTCAAGTGTACTTCTTTATGACCAAATATTTGGTACCTTAAGAAAATTAGGACTTTGATTATTGGTGTGTGTGTGTGTCTATATATATATACATATATTTATTTATTGAAGTCTGAGCGTGCACTTGCGTTTTTCTTTAGGGTGATTTTTTCTAAGTAAAAGATAAATGAGAGCAAGGATGTTTAATTAGAAAATAAAAAAGTTCAATAAGATATATATTTGAATTTATAAGTTAATTTCAGCGATTTGGCTATAGTCTGAAGAAAATATAGTTTGCTATTTAGAATAAGATATTATATATATTAGTTGTCTTAAACAATTGGCTGAGTCAGCCCAAGGTTTATCATCTTGTCTTCATTTGTGATTTGTGAAGTACTTCATCATCCATGCTTCAGCCGTCACCAATAAGCTATCTGCAGCTGATTTGCCGACTTATCACACCGACTTCATTATTTATTATTCATTTATTTATTTTGTAGCTGCAACCGCTGCCCGATGATAGCTATGAAAAATGTAAAATATTATATCATACCCTTAATTATAATCTGATTGACTAGTGTATTCAATTAGAAGATTATAAATTATAATCGATTTATTGATTTGTTTAAGTTATTATTATTATTATTATTATTATTATTATTATTATTATTATTATTATTATTATTATTATTATTATTTTAAATTAACGTGCATTGATTAGCTTGAACCTTAATAGGTCTAACCATAACATCTCCCCAAAATGCTATTTTAAAAGGACCAAAATACACTTACAACTTAAGTGTATTTCGAATATTAAATACCAGAACTTAAGTAAGTAAAATATATTGAGTACATATGTTTTTTTAAAGTATTTAATAGATAACCTAGGGATAATATCACTTTTGGTTTCATCATAATAGTATCAAAACATTTTTAATTCTGCATCTGATTTTTTTGGTCCCAAAATTTATTTACTCGACATTTTTGGTCCTATATTTTTTATTTATTTTTTTTTTTTTTACTTTTTTGGTCCCAAAACTAACAACTTACTACTTCACAAAATTAAAAGTTTTTTGATCTTATTCTAATGAGAGACTAAAAGTAATATTATCCCGATAATCTATTATCTGGATCCTAAATTATAAAGCATTTTTTTTTAATATATTAATTACTGAACTAGCGGATAGTTCAAGTTAGCAACTAGATTAATTGAAGAAGTAAATTAAGCTGAAATATTCTCAAAAAGGTTGAGTAGAAATTCTGAAATTCCGGTCAATCAAAAATCCGTTCCATATTTCATCTCATAAGCCATAAACACTTGCTTCATTTAATCAATTCATGCTTTTTTATAAGATTCATCAAACTTCTTTGACGCTTCAAGTTTGACTTAATCAACGTCTTTATCATTTATTATTTCAATATTTCTATTATAATAAATTGAACAGAACTGAAAAATGATTGAAAATCAAAACACAACAAATAGTGAATTATGTTATAAATATATTTATTCGCAAAAACTCCTATACACCTTATGCATGGGTCGGCTCATCAGACGGTCCAATCCAATTTGATCCGGTCTGAATCCGCGAACCGATGTATAAATATTTTTTTTGCCCCATTTCATTCATTTTTTGCCCTCTTCATTCTGGACAAACCCTAACCCCCACCCCTTCTCTCTCGATCTCTCTTTCTATCTTTCGATCTCTCCTCATTCTAAACCAAACTCTAGACGTCCTTTCTCTCTCGATCTCTCTTCATTCTGAACCAAACCCTAGTCGCACCAATTCCGCCCTTCGTCATCGACGATTCATCGATATATTTCTTCTTTCTATCTATCAGTCTCTTCTTCATTTTTTTCAATTTCATTGATCATTAAGGTGTGTCAACCTTCTCTCAACCCATCTCTCTTCATCTCTCGATCTGTTGGTTTTGGGTCTATTCAATCAGGTAACAAGTTGTTGTTCTTAATTTGTTTGTTGACATTGTGTTCAGATTCTATAAGAAATTAGTTGATAGGGTTTTGTGTTTTTTTCCTATTTTATTTGTGTTTTTTCCATTTTTTCTTCTGTGTTGGGCGATTATCTACATTCAACATCTTGTCCTTGGATATTACTGTATTTGAAAAGAAGTATCAAGTTCTAGTTGATTCGTGTTTGAATTATGTTTTATGTGGTTTCTCCGTTTTTTGTATTATTAATTGAATGTTCAGATATGTTAAATATATGTTAAATGTGGGTAATGTTGATTTTCAGTTGTTTTCAATATTTAAATGAAAAAAAGTATCTGTTTTTATTACGTTAAGTATCAATTAACATGATAATCAGTATGAATTGATGTAGAAACATGTATCATATTTTTGAAGTGATATGTTTTATGTCTTAATGGTTTAGTTAGTTCTCATATTTAGTCTTGGTATTGTTTTTGGTATTGTTGAAATCATAAATGATTTTTCTATATGTGTTTTAGTGAGTTGTATGGTAGAAAATATAGTGAATATGTATATCTCTTTACGTGTACCAGTAGAATTGAAAATAAGTATTAAATTGATGTTCAGTTTAGTATCTGATTTATTTTTTATGTGTTCTTTTGTGTTTTTTGTTTTTATCAACTGTCCATAGGTGTTGATTTGACTAGTTAATTTGAAATTTTATACAAATAATATGAATTATCATGTTAAGTATTATTCAGTATGCTTATGAGTACCATTTGAGATAGAAACATGTATCACATTGTGTTTTAATATTTGCATATTATGTGTTATTTCACATAGTATGTTTATGTGTTCAGGGTTCAGTTTAGATTGTTTTGCCTCTATCTTGGTTTGAATTGTGTACATTTGTGTATGGAGTATCAATGTTACTGCTGATTAGTACCAGATGAGATACTTGTAAGTATCTGAATTTTAGGACAGATTTAGTTTTGTGTGTTTGTGTGCATTTTCACTTGTGCGTATTGAGTATCACATTGAAAACTCAGTAGTACTATCTGATATGTTGATTTGACTACTTAATTTGAAATTTTATATAATTAATATGAATTATCATGTTAAGTATCATTCAGCATGCTTATCAGCACCAATTGAAGTAGAAACAAGTATCACATTGTTCATAATTTTTGTCTCTTATATGTTATTTTAGATGGTATGTTTATGTATTTAAGATTCAGTCTAGCTTGTTTTGCCACTTTCATTGTTTGTGTATGGAGTATCAATTTTCATGTTGATTAGTACCAGATGAGATTCCTATAAGTATCAAACTCTAGGTCAGAATTTATTTTATATTTATATGTGTGTACAATTTCACTTGTGTCTATTGAGTATCACATTAGAAACTCAATAATACCTTTTGATATGCTTGTATGTATTAGATTTTAAATATTGTGTTGCATAGTATATTGTTTTTATGTGTGCATGTGTGAGTTGAGTATTAATTGGCATGTTGGTTAGTACTAGTTGATATGTTTTGTAAGTGTTAAAATGTAGTTTTTTAGTTACTGATATTGGTGTATATGTCTATATCTTATTTATGTGTAGTGTAGTATCACTCTGTATGCTGACTAGTAGAAATTGTTATGTATAATAGTATCAAATATAAGCTGTGTTTGTTTCTGAAGTCTTTTATGTTTGTATGTGAATTTTTGTGTTTGGTTGTTTGCATTCCCCTTTGCAGATCTTTATTTTTTAAATAAATATTTATGTATATATATTATGTTGGTAAAATTGTGAGTTTAGTGAGAACTTTAGGTTATTAATTTTTTCTGAAGAAATGATAATAGCAGTGTTATATTTGCTTTATTTAATGTGCAGTATATATGCAATATATATGTTTTATTAGTTTGTGGGTTTTAATATGATGTTTCATTGATTTCTATATCAGGTTTTTGCAATGAAGAAGAAACTGACCAAGAAGCAGAAAAACTCCAATGGAGTAAATGTCATCCTAAAGATGTTTGATGAGCCCACTTCTCGTGTTGCATCGAAGAATGGGGATACTGCAACAGAGATGGATGACCAGTCTGACGTTGAGAAGTTTAAGAAAGTTGTTGAATGGAAATCTCCAATTAGGTATATGAAAATGTATTTTATGATTTGGTTTTATTATGTATTTTAATTTTAATCAGTGCTCTTTATAGGCAAATGTATGATTTTTCTGTTTTGTTTTTTTTTTCTTTAAGATCTGTGGAAGCGAAAAAGTGCAAGAAGAGGAAAAAAGGTTCTAGTGATCCTTCTCTTGGTGAAGAGAGCAACCATTCGAAGAAAGCTCGATCATCTTCTCGGAAGAAAGTCTCAAAGGACAAGTTGAGAGGTAATATATTTATATGAAGTGCATATTTTTTTATATTTTTTGATGTTACTGTAATGTTGTGTCTGTGGTTGTCATTTGCATATTTCTAACTTTGTTTCTCGGTTTGCAGTCTTGTGGTGGAAGGAAGCTCCGAGGATTGTATTGTGCTCGTATTGCTCTTGCAGGCACGAACGACTTGAGATTTGAAGTCCACAAGTCGGTCATTGGATTCATGAATATAAATAATAAATGATTGAAAATTGTGTATTTATATTTGGATAGTTGAGATGTTATGATTTGATGTTTAGATATTTGATACACTTAAACAACTATTTGTGTGTTTTCATTTGGTGGCTGGGGTTTTTTTTTATATGTTGGGATTTGGTTATGTTTTAAACATGAACTTATTTGTCTTTAGAGATGATTGTATGCGCTAAATTATGTGCTTGGTTTATGTGTGGTTTTTGTAATGGTGAATGAATTGAGATTATTGAATTGGAATTAATGTAATGGTGGTTAGTATCATTATATTTTAAATTTTGTATCATTTAAGATGTTATTTGTAGAATAAATTTTGTATAAAGTAGAGACTATCTTTATTATTGAACAACAATGACTGCTTCAGAATTATATAGCTTGAATTATGTCCATTCAATAACGCTCATAACCTGCATTTAAGGAAAAACAGATTTGTTTTCAGAAATAATGTTAGTATCTTTTGGTAAGTTATAAAGTATCACTTGTTAAAAAAAGTAACATTAGGTTGTGGAAAAGTATCATTTATTCGGCCTAAAGTTGTCAATTGAGATACAAAAACGTATTATTTAAGAAACAAATGTAATTTCAGTTTAAGATTCATAAGAACATATCATGTTCCACCCAATGAGTAGATATTTATTTCCATATTGAAAAAAATTAAAGAAAAAAAAATCATAAATGAATGTCTAAGAAATGAAATTACATCATAATAGTATTTCAAAATCATAAATTTCCAACATAATAAATTGTCATCACCATTTTGGTCCAAATAAAACACTTAAAACATCCCAAAATAAATTTAAAAATGAGGAATCTCCAATTCAAGAATCTGCAAAAGGAATTTAAGATATGAGTCATATAAATAGAAAATGTATCATTCCTTTAGCATAAAAGTATCAATTATTTTGAAGATATGTATCAACCTGATATCCATATAAAACAAATGAGGGTTGGAAATTTTGGAGCCAAACTCATTCAACTGAGTTGAGTTTGCTGCATTATTGCCCTTCTTCTTTCTGTGCTCATTCACATATCAAGTGCTCATTCAACGCCACGTCGATTTAAAAAATACTAGAATATTTCTCAACCAAACTACAACTAGCTAGGACAACAATTCATCATGAAAAATATATGTATGTACATAAGAAAATATATTATATATCTGGATGATGGGCGTGAAGAACAAATAGCATAGTAGTAACACTTATCTAAACAATATGTACCTCATTATCCATTCTTAATCCCAGATTAGTCAACATCTTACACAAATGATGTTAAAAGTAACACCATAAACAACTACTACATTCAAGTTCCAATCTGAATCCAAATTCTCCAGCTTCCGTGAAGGCGTATAGCGCCACCTCATGACTGTTAATCATTAACAGACTTAAGCCATTCACAATACAACAAGAACAAGAAAGGAAAAATTAACTGGGGGGGGGGGAGATCTTCTCATAAATGTGCTTCATACCTTCTCCAGCCTAATTTTCAAGAATTTATAAAGAAAATGTGCCAACATTTATAAATGGATCATCTCTAGAACAGTTTCATGCCCCTCCTGCAATCACGGAGGCCTCTCTCATCGATGTAATAGATACTTAATTATCTCTTATTCATATTTTCTTTCGATGCTTCAATTTTCAAGAGAAGTATCTCTGCACAACCATTTTACGTTTGATTAACCTCCGAGCATATAGAACTGTTCTGCAAGTGCATGACAGTGAATTATTAGAAAAGGATCTTGAAACTTCTTTAAGAAAAGAAATACTGAAATGGCAGACAACACTAACTAATAATTGTTTTTCCTTTACTGTCAAAGTGTGAGAACAAATGGTGAGGCATCCTGTCTTGGCCCCGCTACAGAACGATAGACATAAACTTTTTCAGCTTGATCTTCATCACTCCTCTCTTCTCTAATAACTTCAACATTCACCCTTGGCATCTCCATTGCAGGTAGTTTGCAAACCGTCATGGTTACATGACATGTTGACATCGATGATGACTGCACCATTTTATATTTCTCTCGTCCAGACAGCAGAGCAACATTTCCGAAGGGGCAATCTCTTATCTGAAGCTTCCTGAGCTTAGGACAACCTTCCAAAATACACTGCATCCCCTAATCACTACTGCCAGCAAATGCCACAGATAGTGTCTCAAGATTTTTCAAATACTTCCCAATATACTCAAATGTCCGATCAGTTAGATGACCTGAAACTGAAAGCCTTCTAAGTTTAGTGCAATTTTTAACCACAACACCGAAGGCTTCATCCATAGGTTCATTTGTGAGGTAATCTGGTTGGGCTGTGGTCATAATGCAAAGATGAAAGTGAGTAAAATATGGGCAATTTTGTACAATGCTCACGACAACAGCATTAGTCATTCTCTGGAAAAATTAGAGAGCATAGTGGAGGTTGCGACATCCACGAGACACTACCAAGAAACCTGATTTAGTCACCCCCTCACAATCAGCAGGGAATACTCTCAGTTCTTCAAGCAAGGGACAACTTGATTCAACAACCTCGAGCCCATTGTCTTCAACTGTATCGATGACCTACAAATGGAAGGAACAACTTGAGACATAAACTAGAAGCAATCGGAAACATCAGCTAGTCACATGTGTTATTTTTCCATGTATACTTCAAGAATTCTTAAATCTGAGTGTTTTCACTATATTAATAGGCTATTAAAAGTATTCTGGATTAACAATATATACTTCCTCAAAGCAAAGAATAAACAGCTTCAATTATTATTAACATACAGTACTGGACATCTTCATCAGTTGTCTTTTCTTCAGTTGGTTTGACATTTTCATCAGTTCTTCCCCCTACTTCAGTTGTGGGGTTGGTGGTCTCAGCACAATTTGTGTCCTCATTGACCAGATTGTTTTCAGCTGGTCTAGTGCCAGTTTCATTGCCTTTTTCTAGTGACACTTCAAACCACTCTGGAACAATATAATCAACATAGTCGTGCGAGTTTTCAATTTCATTAGGTAGTACTTCAACCGATGTATCAATTATTTCTTTGTTACTGTACTCATTAGTAAATTCATCAAATACCACATGACATGTTATTTCCACAACAAGAGTTCGTTTATTGAACACCTGGTAAGCTTGTGAATGAGGGGAGTTATAACCAAGAAATATTCCCTCATCAGCTTTTGCACTGAAGGTTTTCAGTTGAGTCTTGCCATTGTTGTGAACATATAATATTTACATATGTAGAGGTCCTATTTCTGCATAGGCCCAAAGACCAGACCCATGGCCATTTGAAGGTTTAATAAGCTGAATAGGTCGACACCTCGTGATCGATATCTCAAGGTTGATACCTCAAGGCTGGCACCTCATTAATCGAAGTCCAAGAGGTCTAAAGGAAGAGTCCACAATCAAACGGACTCATGAAAGAGACTAGGTCAAAGTATCCATTGAAGATATGTTAGACCCCATCAAAAATCCTAAAATGGATAGAAAGGATCCCCAAAAATTGGAATTTGGTTAAAGCTCCCCGATATATATATCCACACTCTTCATAATATGGGGATCATCGAATAATCAACTATCATTGATACAACACACATTTCTGATTTATTCACAAGCTTTCATCACACAATCCATCACACGGCATACTCATAACCCTCTACGGTAGAAGAGTTCGATCCCCTCCAATTCATAACTATTATTTATCATTCGGTTTATCATTTTTCATTTCTTTTTAAGTTATTATCTTTATTAGTTTCAATTCTGACTTGAGCGTCGGAGTCCGTTCGATCATCAACCCCCCGATGGTCCTTCGGCTTCACATGTGTTTTCTTTGTCTTGTAGATCGCCAGAGCCCGAACTCGAAGAAATGATCAATTATTGAGTTTTTGACCGCTACAACATCCAAATACTCTGAAGTATGAGATAGATAGCTTACGACCCTTATACAGTTCATAAGGTATTTTGTTATGTGAACTGACAATGGCACTCTGGTTTTGAGTGTGGTAAGTTGTGTTGACTACTTCAGCCCAGTAATTCTTAGTTATGTTCGTATCAGCTACCATTGCTTGAGCTACTTCTTTGAGTGTCCGATTTCACCGTTCAGCTACACTATTCTGTTGTAGAGTTTTAGCAGCTGAGTGTTCATGGGTTATTCCCAGTTCACTGAGGAAACTGATCATTTGCTGGTTCACAAATTCAGTTCCATTATCCGACCGAATCTTTTAAACTGAACTTTTCTTTTTAGTTTACAGCCTTCTAATCAGTGCTGATAGATTGGCATAAGTTTCATCTTTACTTCTCAGAAATTCCACCTAAGTATATCTTGAAAAATCATCAATTACTACAAGTGTGAATCTTTTGCCCTTTGGAGTATGCGGTTTGACCGGTCCAAATAGATCCATATGTAGCAGTTGGAGACATGCAGTTCTTCCTAGGGAATGATTTCTATTCTTAAAGGATGACTTCACTTGCTTCCCTTTTTGACATAGTCCACAAATACCAGTTTTCTTGTAGATCTCTTTGGGAAGCCCTTCAACTAGGACTTTCTTGGCTAAGTAGTTGATGCTCTTGAAGTTGAGATGATTCAGTCATCGATGCTATAGCCAGCTTGCCTCGGTTGATTCTTTTAAGTGAAAACAAGCCTCTGAGTAGCCGGTTGACCAGTCAACAACATACATGTTACCTTTTCTTATGCCAGTAGAAGAATTTCTCCAGTTGACTTATCTTTGATGTCACAAGAGCTTTTGTTGAAGTCAACTGAATAGCTATTTTCACACAGCTGACTGATGCTTAGCAGTTTATACTTTAGTCCGTCCACGTGGGAGACTCCGTTGACTACGACATTTCCTTTGACCATGAACCCTTCTCCAATGGTTTGTCTCTTGGAATTGTCTCTAAATGTGACAAGTGGACCTTTAATTTCTTTATAACCATCGAGATCTTCTTTATCTCCGATCATGTGCTTGGATCACCTGTTATCTAGATATCAAACATCCTTGGTTTTTTTCCTAGATAGAATGCTCTTTTCCTGCAAGGACAAGGATTAGCATTTAGGTACCCATTTGATATCGGGTCCTTGTTGATTGATCAAATTGTTTAGAATCCAGATTTGCTAAACTTTTGGCTTTCATCAATTAGTGATCCATCAGATTTGGATCGTTTGATTATTTTTGACCTTCTGTCAACTCTTCTTCTTTGAGTTGAATCAGTTGAATGGTACATGCGATGAGAGTTAGTAGGATAAAATAGTTCAACAACTACTCTTTGATTTTGAGACCTTTGAGCTCTTCGATCAGGCCAATTCAAATGAGCTTTTTAATTTCTTGGATCATTCTTGTAATCCAAGTATTCATCATACTGATTTTTGGATTCAAATGAGCTTTTTAATTTTTTCCTATAGGTATCCTGGTTGAACCTTTGGGGAGAGTGGGTTTGAGATCTGGATTGGATATTTTTTCTGGAGTCGACTGATTTCACATGTCGGTTTGCAGACGGTCTGGGTTGAACTGATGGCCTTATATAAGCTTGTGGTCTCAGTTGAGCTGATTATTTTGAATAATAAGGTGGCCTTGAGTGAACTGATGGATTTGAAAGAACTGGTGGCCTTGAATGAACTGATGGCCTTAGCTGGAAGGTCAATTTCAGTTGAGCTGGTGATCTTGGCTGAGAGGGCTGACTGAACTGTCTAGGCTGAGCTTGAGGAATCCTTAATATGCCTTTGCCTTTGGATATCTCAACTGGCTGAGTTTGAGCTGATCTGGTGAATCCTTTTAGGATTCCTTTATCACTGCTTTGATCAACTGCTTTTCCTTTCTCTAAGGCAATAAACCTGCTATAGCCTAGGTCTGTAGTACCAATTTCAGTTCTCTGATGACTCAAGATTTCATCTAGAGTCTAAGATCCCTTCTTAAACTTGAGAGATACTTCTTCTCTCACATGGATCTCTTGCTTGAGTCTTTAGTTCTCAGTTTCTAGATCAACAGTTCTCAGTTTCAATTTTTCAAATTCTACTAACTGAGCTACAAGATAATTCATTCTTTCATGATCAATACTCAATTTTCTAACCTTATTTCTAAGTTCATCATTCTCATCTTTCAGTTCAACATGCAAACTGGATATTGAAGCTAATTGATTTTCTAGCAGTTTCAGTTTCTCATCAAGTTCATTACTAGAAATAGATGCTTCATTGATGTGATAAAAAGAGGTTTGAGAGTCAGTAGTACTAACCTCTTCTTCATTGTCGGCCATGAAGCAGAATAGGGCTTCATGATCTGAGCTATAGCCATCTGAGTCAATTCCAGATGGATAGTCTGAATCGTCTAGCACGACATTTTCTAAATTTGCAATCATTATTTTTCTTTTGAAGAAGCTTCTCCTTACTTTGGCCTTCTTGTCTTCAAGGAGTTCAGGACATTCGTATCTGTAATGTCCTTGCTTGTGGCAGTGAAAGCATTCACCCATGCTTCGGTTGCCACTACTAACTGGTTCAACTGACCGTTCAACTTGTTGCTGATTTCTTTCAGCTCTTGAGATTTCATCAGTTTGAGATAAAACTGATTGCTGATCCCTGACTTTCTTCAGTTTTTCTAACAACCTTGTCACTGACTGAATTTGATCATTGATATCCTCAGTCAGGTTCTCCTTTTTTCGGTTATGTCTCACATTCGATCAGTTGCTGATCCTCCTTGGTTCTCTCTGATTGGTGAGCTCCTTGGCTGAAAGTTGTTCCTTTCTCGAGTGTTTCTAAACCGGTTTCTTTCACCATAGAAAGTTGTATCTTGAGTTGATGATGTTGATGCTTCTTTCTTCCGGTTTAGGCTCTATTCATGAGCTTTGAGAAAGCCAAACAGTTCTCTGGGGGTGATGCTATTTAGATTTCTTGATTCTTTTGTAGCTATCATTTTCATATCCCATTCCTTTGTGAGATTGTCTAGAATTTTAGAGTTCATCTCAGAGTTGGGATAACTTCCCAGATTGGTCATTTCACTGATTGTGCCTAGAAACCTGGTTTCAAGGCTTGAGATGGATTCTTCTGGCTGCATCTTGAAGGATTCATACTTGTCAACTGCCAGCTGGAGCTTGTTCCCTTTGATGGCTTCAGATTCCTGGCATAGATCTACTAGCAACTCCCATATCTCCTTGACAGTTTTGCAGTTCTTTGTGTTCTTCATTCTATCTTTTATCTAGAGTCTGAAATATAGCAGCTTGAGCAACAAACTCTAGATTCTTCAACTTATTTTCTTCATTGGTGAGAAGATAAGTTGGCTTTGAGATCCGTGCTGGTTGATTTATATCAATAATGTGGGCTTCATTGTCCATCATGATAGTGATTGGACCATCTTCAATAACCTCCCACATATTCTTATGAATTGAGCAGAGATGCGCCTTCATTCTCCTGCTCTAATTATCATAGTTTTCAACTGAAAATAAAGGTAGCTTATAGTTTTCCATAGCTTGAAATGTTAGCACAAATAAATAGATCTGATTTAGTTGATCTGCAGAAACGGCTGATCCTTAGAATCAACCACTCAGATACCATTTGTTGGTCCCGGATGAGTCAATATCAGCTTAGAGAGGGTGAATAAATTGATTCAAAACTTGAACTCAAATACGGAATATAATAAGGGCCCTTAACTCGCTTCAAAAAACTTATCTATGCACTTGTCAGTTTGATGATGATTTCCAGTTGACTTGAGTGTAGCTTGTGTGAACTTGTGTACAATTTAGAGATATGCAAGGTTTAAGCAAAATAGTAGAACACACAGGTGATTTATAGAGGTTCGAAGTCTCAAACTTTTACGTCCTCTCTTCCTTCCGCAGAAGAGAAAATTTACTATATAACTTGAGTTTCTTTACAAGTTATACAATGAATGACAGTTGGCTGAACCTGGTAACGGTGAGTTTCTTTACACGGTCACCTCAGCGGGTCGATGGCTCACACTTGCAGTCCTCAGTAGCTAGCTATTACAGCGGTAGTTTCTTTAGTGGCGGCTCACACTTAGCTGGAGAGTTAGGTGCTATTGTCATCTTTACAAGATTTTAGATCTCTTTCGATCTTCAAGAGGTTAGTCTTGAACGGGGTTATCAACTGATGTTGCTCCTTGAGTTGAGCTGAGTAGTTGATCAGTGTATCACATGATCTGAGAAGACTGCTCTGGCTAGACTTTCAACAGCTAGCTAAACACTTGAATCTTTAAGTTCTTATTCTCAGTTGAGACTTTCGCAGCTTTAAGACAATGCTTTGAACTTGAGCTGAAAATGGGGGAGAAAGAAAGCTCAGTTGTGAGTATATACGAAAGTTTAGAGTATGAAAGTTAAGAGTTCGAAAGTCATTTGAAAATCAGATTCACTCGTCTTATATAGAGGAGTGATCTTGTGACCGTTGAGTTCCATTGATCGATGGCTCTGTTGGTTCATCAATGATATGTTGGATTTTCATAGCCGTTGAAGCTTGTTGATGTATCCGTTACTCAGTCAATCGATCTTTGATGAGTATTAACTCTGTGTTTTCTGTTTGAGCATTAATTTTGCAATCTCTGTTAAGCATTAACTCCATTGATTCTCCAGTTGGAAGTTCTGAATTTAAGCTTAGCTGCTCAGTTTGGTTGTAGCTTCAGTTGGCTATATCTCTGAGCTTCTTCTTGTCAGTTCGATTGGGAGTCAACTTGGTCAACAGTTGACTTTTCTTGAGCTTCAGTTTGCTGACTTCAACTTGGTCAGCGGTTGATTCTTCTAGAGCTTCAGTTGGCTGACTGCTTTGTCTTTGTGCTTCAGTTTGGCTGACATTAATTTTGGCCATCAGTTGGGTGCTTCCAGTCTTCAATTCAACTGTCTTGCTACAAGTTCCATCAGTTAGGCTGGCTTGGTTTCTCCAGTTCAACTGTCCTGGCAGTCAGTTTGATAGTAACTGATTTGTTCTTCAATAGAGCTCAACTCTTAATATGATTATTTTCCGACTGGTTGATATATCCCTCCAGCTGGGTTGACCATTTTTCAGTTCGGCTGTCATCTGCTTCAGTTGAAATTTTTCGAAGCCTCAGTTTGGTCAGCTTAGTTCTCCTTCAGTTTTTAAAAAAGTGTTTGACATGTTTTAACATCTCATCAAAACTATATCTTAGGGTTTTACTTGATAGTTTTTCCTAACAATATCAACCGTAATACTAAAATATATCACTCAAAATTCAAAATGTATCACTTGTATTCTTAAAAAATATCATATATTTTGAAGATTTTTTTTAACAACGTGTTAATCGAGTCAACATATATTAATTCGGTCAAAATATTGACCATCTATTGTACATCTTATATGTATATGAGAATTTGGATATAAAATGTTGACCATTTTGTTGTACATAACACGTACATGTTATGTACGTGAGAATTTGAATATAAAATTGTCTATTCCAGATAGACGACCAACTAAAAATTCGGCCACGTAAGCACTTCATTTCATAAAAGCCAATACACATGCAATTGCATCTCTTTTTATTTTTTTAAAAAATAGTTTTTCTTCTCCTCAACAAACCAAGGTCGATCACGTCTGTGTTTCTGATTCCTCCGACGCCCCCGGCCCGGGGCTCCGCTTCCGGATCCGGCGATTTTACGGTGATCATCGTGTGATCAGCACGGAGGTGAAGCGGATTTTGGCGGTGGTTAAGGAGGAAGAAATGGAGGAGCAATCGTCGAAGCTAGCATCGAGCTTGACCCTCGAACGAGCCGCAGCCGCGAAGAAGCTCATCGAGAATCATTACAAGAGCCACATGAAAGCATGGAGGAACGCAGGCGAAGGTGATCATATATATATATATATATATTGCAGACATGTTGTACGTATAAATGTGTATGTGATAAATATGTATATATGTGGAACATGCATTAATTGAGAAATTATTCACTAGTCGTGCATGCATGTTGACGTACTTAACAAATTTATGAAATTATTTCCCAATTAGTAGAGCGAATTTACGTCTTGTTATGTAATTCCTTTTTTTTTTTTTAAGAAAATTGCTTGTAAACGCAAGTGTTGAAATTTCTGGTCATTTTCTGAAGGAAATTCTTGATTTTCTTTAGAACAGATACACAGTTTTACTGTGAATTGCATAATCATCTATGATATATATATATATATATATATATATATATATGCACGCACAAATATAGTGTGTCTGTGTGAGTGTGTTTCTTAGAATCTTTCTTATTCTAAGGTAATGTGCTTCTTAGTTTTAGGACAGAAGATAAATTTTTTTTCCATAAAATCTTAGATTTTGTTGAGACATTAGATACAAGTATTAACTATCTATTGTGCAAATTGCAGGCGTCAACTGTTGGAAAAGAGGTTGGCTACTTCAGGTGTACCTGAGGAAGAACAGATGGATATTTTGAAGGATTTGGAGCGCAAAGAGACAGAGTATATGCGATTGAAACGAAACAGGATTTCTGTTACTGATTTTGAGCTCTTTACCATTATAGGGAGAGGAGCCTTTGGAGAGGTTTTAGATTTTAATTTATTTATATCCTTAGCTACACTTCTGTTATTTTTCATATGCATCACTCAATAATACTCTTGCTATTCTTCAGAATGTATGATGGATGTTTTATTAATTTTTTTGTGTAGTAATTAGTGTCGCTGCCCTTATGTATCTCGTAAACTGTACTTAGAAGACTCAACTGAGTCTCCATTGATCCTACAGATTCTCTCTTGATTTTTTGTCATGTAGTCATAAGATTAACTGCAGATAGGTGTTGGTTTTGCCTTGATCATCAACCAGCCTTGATTCTGTGTTTTTAAGAGTCAGAGCCTGTTATTTGGCTTTTATAGACTTCTATTGCATAGTACATGATTAAACAATATAGATTTAGTTGCTGATGTGCTGTTTGCTTCTTGAATGAAATCCTATGACAGGTTAGATTATGCCGGGAGAAAGAAACAGGCAATATATACGCAATGAAGAAGTTGAAGAAGTCAGAAATGCTTAGAAGGGGACAGGTCTGAGATCAAATCAATATATAGATACTGAGTCATCTCTGATAGTTTTCTTCTCCATCCTATAAGATTTCCGATTAGGGAAAAATCATGAAAATTTGAAGTAATGATAATGTAAAATTGACCGAACATATTATTCTACATATATCTGCAGCATACATAGAAAATGATACAAATGGAAGTTGAATAAATCTCCACTTGTGCGCAAAATAGCTTGCTTAAAACTAATTATAGACAATGAAGAGAGTCATTCTGTGTCTTCTATGTATTTGATCACAACTATTAGTGAATTTTTGTTAAAGAAGCTATGGTTAACATTAATGGCATGAGGTAATAATCAACAACTTCTGGAGAAATGTTCTTATTTGGAAAGATGTCTCTGCATGATTCAGGTTGAACATGTCAAAGCCGAAAGGAATTTACTGGCTGAAGTTACCAGTGACTACATTGTGAAACTTCATTATTCATTCCATGATGCTGAGTACCTATATTTAGTAATGGAATACCTACCTGGTGGTGACATGATGAATTTGCTGATGAGAGAGGAGGTCTTAACTGAAACCGTGGCAAGATTTTATATTGCAGAAGCTGTTCTGGCGATAGAATCCATCCACAAGCACAACTACATCCACAGGTCAGGTCAGCGATTCAATTAATACTACGTTTCTGTGGACATATTTACATATGTGCTCACAAATATTCCTCATTGTCTGCAGGGATATCAAACCTGACAACCTTCTTTTGAGCAAAAATGGTCACCTAAAGCTGTCTGATTTTGGCCTTTGCAAGTCCCTTGACTGCTCAAATCTAGCCTCTGTAAATGGAAAAGAGCCAATTGATGGAACGGACTTGAGGGAATCATGCAATGATAATGATTGCTTCCCTGATAAAGGAGATGGAAGCCATTGGGAGAGTTCCCTTGAACAACTGCAGCATTGGCAGAAGAACAGGAGGACTCAGGCAAGGGACCATTTCTTTTGGAAAAACAAAGGAATTAATTTGTAACTGATGCCTTGACTTGGGATGTTCTTCTATGCAATCTGTTTCTGCATTGTTCTTAGAAACTACCTTTTCTCAATACAGGCCTTTTCAACTGTCGGGACGCCTGATTACATTGCTCCTGAAGTATTACTTAAGAAAGGTTACGGGGTTGAGTGTGATTGGTTAGTTTCCTAGCACTGAGTATTACTTCAACCATCAATACATTTTTGTATCTTTTGCTTTACTTCTCCAGTCATTCCTAGTCCTTTAAAACAACTGATCGAGTTTCTTTCTTTCTGGGATTGTTATATTAAAAGAAAAGTAGTGAACTCTCGGTTCATTATGGGTTCTGTGATCATGAAAAGTTGAAAGTTACTACAGAAGTGATCATATGACTGGCCTGCTTGCAGGTGGTCACTCGGTTCGATTATGTATGAGATGCTCATCGGCTATCCCCCATTCTACTCCGATAATCCTGTAACAACATGCAAAAAGGTGTCTATCTATAAATTTCTTGTAGTTCCTTCACTCTACAGCATCCACTTAAATGAAGAATAACAAAATTTCAATTTCCACTTAGGCTTTAAACTTAACAGATTGTTGAACTTAACCCCAAAAACCTCAGATAACATACGCCCCATTCTTTTGTTGGACTAATGATTTACTTCAACATGCCAAACAGACGGTGCACTGGAGAAACCACCTGAAGTTTCCAAGGGACAGAAGGCTAACTCCGGAAGCAAAGGACCTGATCTCTAGGTTGCTCTGTGATGTAGATAATCGGCTAGGTTCTCATGGTGTGGATGAAATAAAGGTGCTATTCCTTACTGCAATCTCAAACTTATTCGAACATTCTTAATGCTTGCATTTCATTTCTGTTGTATTATCTTCAGGCTCATCCGTGGTTCAAACACATAGAGTGGGACAAAATCTACAACATGGAAGCAGCATACAGACCAGAGGTGAATGGGGAGCTTGACACACATAATTTTAGTGAATATGATGAGGTAGACTACTGTTGTTTGAACTCTTATAAATTCCTTTAAGCCTTTTAATATTACTGATGTTGATCATTGAGTAGAGTGGAAGTTAACTCATTTCAACTCTAGTAGTCTCAATTTACAGAGCTTTATTGAGCAAATTCTGACTTAAAATGCTTAATTAATGCTGCTAATATGTAGGTGGATCGCCAGCCAGAAAAATCTCGTTCAATGGCGTGGAGGAAGGTCTGTAATCTCACTTGGTTAATTGAAAATGAAAAGAAAAATGGTCTCTGGTAGATTTTTAATCATATTAAGCGATCTTAATTTAAGTAGGAATTAGTTTCATGATAATACACCATTTCAGTTTCTGAAAAGCAGTGTTTAACCTTCAAAAGCATATTTCATTAGCACTGCATTAATTTCTTCAACGCTAACTGGTTGCACTGTGTTCTTGTATAATTCTGGCAGTGGCAGAATACAAAAGATTTGAGTTTTGTTGGCTATACCTATCGATATTTTGATCCAGTGAAAGGGTTAACTAAGTCTTCAGGTATCATTCACTTATTCTTGCATCTTTGATATTATACCAGTTTGTTGGCATTTTTTGTGTCTTCAAAATTGCAAGGCTTTGCATAGCATTCCACAGAGAAACACTAATTAAGCTTCACAATAATTAATGCAATTTGTTTCAAATTAACAATCACAATGCTATGAGCTCTTTATGTCTCAATACTCATTTTTTGAAAGAGGTTGGTGTCACTATTAACTGTAACAATCACATTTGCTATAAGCTCTCTCTCTCTCTCTCTCTCTCTCTCTCACACACACACACACACACAAATGGCTGACCGTGAGATTTTAAGTGCCTTGTTCATATGTAAAAAAATGGTACCCCACTTCAATAAAAAAATCATAGATAAAAAAATAATGTGTGTATATATTTGTTGAATGTAAAAATTATTGCACAATTTGTCTTAATTTTTATTGCATGCCATAAAAAAAGCATCTCGAAATGATTTTTTCTCCTTCAAAACCACAAAATATGATCAAATTCTTCAAATTCTTGAAGGTAATTAAAATTATCCAATTCATGATCGAGTTCATTATCATTTTTGAAAAACCTAAAATAAAATAAATTAATTTACTTAATATCATTTAAATATAATTTTTCTAACATTTTTAAAAATAAATTCGCTTATATTTTTTTCATAATTAATATTTTCTAGCAAATGTTGTTCAATGAATATCAAAGCAATCAGTTAATCTTTCTTGTGACAAACTCACTTATAAAATTCTTCTAAAGGTTTAAAGAAAATCAAGATTTTTTTTAAAAATTCATTATATTTTAGTTATGGTCCGACCGTCCGAAGAGTGATCGAACATAGAAAAAATAGTTTGAATTTTGTTTGGGAGGTGTCTTGTAGGTATAATAATAATAATAATAATAATAATAATAATAATAATAATAATAATAATAATAATAATAATAATAATAATAATAATAATAATAATACCTTAAAAGTCCAAAACAATGCATGACTTTTGAAGTAATGAACTGAAATCAAAATAGACTTTAAACTTTGTATAAATATTATCTTTTGTATGAAAAAATCGAAGACATAATTAATAATACTACATATATATAAGAAATTTAGTGCCCCTAAAATTTGTGAGATCCTGCGTCGCATCTCAAGCATGCTCTGAGGCCGTCCCTATCTATCTATCTCTCTTTCTCTCTCTCTATATATATAATCAACTGATTCTTCCCGCATTATATATATCTCTGCAGAAAACGTGAGGAATGGAGCCCTTAAGCGTGCTTCATCAGCCGATGATGTTCTTCACTGAAACCAAATATCTTAGCATACACAACCTGTTACAAACACAAGGTTGATGCTAATTATTGGCTAATTAAGTTGAGGGATGGATCGATAATTTATTTTTAGGACTCGGAATTAAAGAAAGATACACAGTAATTGAAAAAATAATAATTAAACTTGTATGTGTAATGTGTGTGTGTGTGTATATGAGTCCCCCGACTCCCCCCTCCCCTAGATAATTAGATCCATTCCTTTAAAAAAGTGTAACTCAATTATTTTTGAAGATAATTACGCGCTAAATGTACTGCATTGTTACTATTTGTTTTTAGTTGCTACTAAATGATACGTGGGAGCTTTAAATTCATATAATTTTAAGTAATTTAAAATAAGCTGCTATTAAATTACAAATTATAAATTATAATTATAATATCCACAACACTCGATCCCTCATTTGTTTTTTTTCTGCGTGGATTCTGTTAACAATGACATTGATAATATGATATGATCTCCACATTGGAATTAAAGTTTGCTAAAATCCATCTCTCTTTATATATTCGATCATATTGAACCAAGCGCAGGAACAAAAAAATTGTGTAAGAGAGTAATATATCATTTTAATTAGAAAGTTCAAATAGTATTTTTTTTTTTCGTTGGGAAGAAAAATTAGTGATCGAACTCTGAAATACCATTAAATTATTTGCTGTAAAGTTGTCAACAATTTTACTTAATTACCTTTAAATTTTGGGATAAGACATATATATTAAGCAAAATACCATTTTAAGTCCCAAAACTTGAGTTGTTTCACAAAAAATAAATCAATGCATGGGTACTTTGCTGTGATTACTTATAAAATGAGTCGTTTTTTTTTTTACTCACACACCCGATTCATAGTATTGAGGAAATTCAAACCCGTGATCTTTGATCTCCAAACAACCTCACTCTACCATTAAATCATCCTCATCAAAATATAAAATGAATTGTTTTATGATACGACTCATAGCTTAAAATATTTTTTTTTCTTTCTTTTACCTATATTAATTCTATATATTAAAAAACCCCAAAAGCTAAGTAAGTTGTCGGATATTATAAAGACAGTTACTAAATGCACTACCATTTTTACTATTTGCACAAGAAGAGAAAAAAACCCTAAACCCCAGCAGCGAGCTCCAACTATGGCGTTTGTCTCTCTCAAAATGGCCCTCTCTCTATCGAGGAATCTGAAATGCGCCTCCACTCCATCGAGAAATCTGAGCGCCTCCACGTGCCGCCCATACTCCAGACTAGCCTACAAGCTCTCTCCATTCCCAGAGCTCGATTCCCACTTGGAGGAGCTCCACGCTTCCTTGCACCGGAGCGTGGTCTCGATTCTTACCTCCTAAAAGATTCGCCCTTGCATATAGCATTTAATTGTTGATATTATTCTTTATTTTTCTCCTAGTTTTCTTATTATTCAAGAAAAGAGGGTCCAATGTGAAGATGACTCAAATGACGAACATCCAATTGGACAAACCAATATAAATCATAGATTCAAAATTTTCAATGAGTTGAAAGCTATATCAAGATTAAATGAATTTAATTTTTTAGTGTAAGTTGGAAGTAATCTAAAAATATAATGCTATGATACGGCCCCGAAATGAAAAAATATAAAAGTATGTGAAACACTACAAATTTTAGAATTGTATAAGTACTTTCTACATCCGATTCAATATATTGAAACCAAATTGTGTGAGCTCTTTCTAATGTCTTTTTTTTTTCTTTTTTTTTTTTTTTTTTTTGAAAATTAGGAACGAATGGAATGTATTTATTATTCAATGCAATTATATTTGTAATTGAATGATCCAATATTTTATTGTGTAATGTTAGCTCCTGTCTAATTCGAGAATGCAAATAATTCATTATTCATATTTTTTTTATATATGTTTTTGTTTAACAAATTTTATTTTGTTATTTTTTTATGTGATTAATTATTTTTATTTTTTTAACTATTACATTGACTTGGGATGAATTTTTTGTATTATCAAGTATGATTAGGTTTGTGGTAAATTTACTTGTGTAATTGAAAATTTATATTAATTGAATGGTTAAAGAATGATATTATTTTAATTTACTTTTAATTTATTTTACGCATTTTATATTTTTTTCTTTTCTTTTTATATTTTGATAGTATAAAGCCTTGCATCCCAGAGGGCTGGGTTCGAATCCAGCCTATGCGGGATTTCGCTGAATTAATTCAGCACCATTTTCGTCGCTAATTTTCATGACTAAATTTTCCCGTCGCCTTCTTTTTTAGCGACTAGAATTGGGAGACAGACGTTTTCCGTTGCCATTTCATCGTCCGTCATGTCTCGGACGACAAAATTTTCCGTCGCCAATTTAACATTTTCTTGTAGTGATGCTTTGTATTCAATGAATTCGAAAATAGTTAATATTTCTTTAAATTTAAACATATAGTTCCGATAAAAAAGTACAAAGCTAACTTAAAATAATTTATAATAATTTTATTATTTTTTGTCCCTCTATTTCTTCAAATTTCTCTAAACTCGTTGTACTACTTGTTCTGTCATAATATGTTCTACATGTTTTTTTTAGATGATCATGTATTCTATTTTAGATTTTAATATATTTTTTAATTATTTAATAGATTCATTAGTTTGTTTTTAATAAATGGTTAGGTTAAATAACAAAAACTTAACTATTGTGTTAGTTCAATTAAATAAGGATTTAATAATATCAAATGTAGAAGTAAAAGGACCTATTAAAATTTAAAACAAGAAAATTGTACAAGGATCTCTCAAAACAAAACAATAAAGTATAAAAAAAAAATTATTTAGGGATCTATCAAAACAAAACATGAAAGTACATGGGACCTAAGAATGTGTTTTGTCTTTTATATTGTAACTAGTATATCACCCGTGCGATGCACGAATAAGATACATATACAATATTTTATTAAAATATCACAATAATTATTATTTCTCTAATCATCAAAATAATATTAGTCGCATCAAATATAAGAAAGGTGTTTCTTATACGCCACACATATTTTTATTTTTTTTAACATTTTTTCTTTACACAACATAGTAAATATATCTTTTACTCTTCTAGTTTAAAAATTAAATTTTAATTATCAAAAACATTAAAAATAGAACAAATAAAATAAAAAAAATCAATGAGAACTTTTCCGAACGCCCATCATTTCTTCTCCTAGGAGAGTAGCTGAGCAAGATGTTGATGATGGTATTCCGAATGGGCACCGACAATCATCTTTACGATGTCCTGATTACGTCAGCATTGCGTCCCTCCTCAACAGTAAGTTAGAGTCTGAGATTTGATACATATTATTGGGGAAGAAGAAATTGTTGCAGATTGTTGGGGAAGAAGATGGCTAGCGGGATCGCAAAAATTTGAAGATGGTCGGTCGGTGGGTTTGCAGAAGATGGCCAACCTAAAATTGCGTATTTGCAAATTTGAAGATGGATCCAGATTTTTTTTTAATTATTTTATTTTCCAATTATTGTTAATTTGATTTAGTAAGGGAATTTAAATAATTTTATAAATACTTAAGTTTGAATTATTTTATTTAGTGGTGTATTTAGAAAAATCGATGGTGCATTTAGAAATACTCATATAAGAAAGATTGAAAGAATATGAAATCAAATGTGATATTTCATAAAATAAACTCCCAACAATCTAAAAAAATCACTAATGACTTTAAAATGATTTTTGCATCACAAATATTATAAATTAGTAGTCTTAGATGTGAGACATATGCAGGTTCAATCACAAAATCTTCCACCCCTAAAACCCTAAAAAAATCATTTAAAAATAAATTTTATAATTTTATCGCAGTTTATTTGTAATTAAGAGTAGATTGTTCTCATAAATCGTTGATCAAAAGATTCATATCTTTTGTGAATATGAAAGTATTTCCTCCAATCGGCACAATCTTTGAAATATCCATCTTAAAGATAAGTTAATTGTTGGTTTTTAGTATTCATTCATATATATTTTGGTTAGACGATGTATTTTTAATGCTTACCACAAATTAACATTTGATGTATATGTAATTTTAGAGAATAGATGATATTGTGACTTTTTTGCTTTGATTATCCACATTATTCTTTACTTTAACAAAATAAAATAAAATTATACTTCTAAATTCCTAATTTTATATAAATTGATAAAAGAATTAACATTTTTCCCATGTTTTAAACACTATTTGTTGATTTTAAGCAATATATATTTTTTGTATTTACGAAGTATACAATTATATCCCTTCAAAAAGTAAACCACAAGATTACAAACAACCATTCAACCATCGATGATTTTTATAATTCAAAGTGCACAAATAGACCATCTTGTTGGTGCTACACAAATATGTGATATTAAAAATTTGGGAAAATAAAAATTTCAATCATTATTAATAATACTGAACTCCTCATTTTAAAATAAAAGGCTAAAAAGTTCACAATTATGTATTGAAATTTCACAAAATATATAAAAAAATAAGTAAAATATATAACATATATATCTCTAAGATTTTTTTGATAAAATATAATAAATTTAAATAATCAAACTACAATAAAGATCGTGGAATTTAGGATCAATCATGAGTTAATTCTTCACTTTATAAAATAACATAAACGGCTCTAATTAATAAAATAAGTTTATTAAAATCCTCTACATTTTTTGCCGGGACACTATAATTTTGATTGGATTTGGGTGAAGATTTGGATTCAAAATATATATTCAAGATCATCAATATATTCCATTGTAATAAGATCATCAACATCTCTGAAAACTATAATCAATAAGTTGCTTACCTATCTCAATGACAAATAAATTGTGTATATTTCAACTAAAAAAAATTCATTAATGAAAGAAAACTGCATCGGATTATATATACTACAATATATGAAATATTTAAAGATAAAATCTGAAACTCGGATACATAAAATTCTAAGAGCAAGAAGCTCTTCAAGAACTTGGTCTCCAACTCTCCACCATCGCAGCTCATCTTCTCTCTGCATCAAAAGTTAATTGTTAGGTGGACTTTGGCAATTCATTTTACTGTTGTATTTAATTTGTAGTTTAACACTACCATTGTTAGATGGACTCAAAAGTCCAAATGACAACAAAAGAGAAAATAAATGAGAACTATTTCCTAATGCAACCATAAACATATAAGATTTTTATCCGAATTTTTCTGAAAGTCAAACCTCAAGTGAAAAATCTTATATGCAACAATAATTTAGATATCAATACATGCATGTATACATGTTTAAAAATTGAAGTAATTATATTTGTGTCGGCACCAACCTTTTGATAATAAAAGCGAAAATGAAACTACCGCTTTCTCCGTGTGATGTTGGTCCTTGTTGAGGCAAGACAAACGATCATGACTATTTTTCTACAATTTGTATCCTGCCATAAAATTACAAAAATAAAAATAAAAATCATTAGATTAGTTTGTAGTTTTCATTATATGTTCTACAACAATAATTACAACAAAATGAACAATGCAATGATATGGACACAAACAAATTCGAAAAAATATATCATGAAATGTTGAAAAAGAATTATAGCATTTTTTTTCAAAACTTTGGAAGAAATGTTTAATCAAAAGTTTTGAAATGAGACCATCAATATATAGAGAAATATTAGCAGAATGCATTGACTTTCCTAATCACATATATTTATATAATCAACATAAAAGCAGCGTGTATAATTATATAACAAATAATTATCAATTACTAATTGATATGATTAATGTATTTAAAGTAGTTAAATATATAGGTAGATTTTCTAATTTGAGCAATGGGTTTAATGTAATTATATTTGGATTCGACTATATATATTATAATTAGATAATTATATAATTAAATTATATTTAATTTAAATAATTAGATATCCGGAAACTGTATATACTTTCTCTTATTAGTTGAATATATTATTTCTTTTAGTGTATTTTTTTTATTATGGACTCTAATAGATTCTAATAGAATAGTGTATTATTATGGGAATTTATGACTATATAATAAATTTCAATCCTCTAAATCAGTAGAGATATTCTAATTAATTGATGCAATCTTCCAAATCTTCTAAATCATTCATGGTATACATTTTATAACATATACACTCCATTACCATAATTAAATTACATGCATCGATTTGTGTAGTTAAAAATAATTAGTTAATTATATAGAGTAAAAATTAATTTTGCATTAGACAGCAAAATTCGAAAAAGAATACAAATGGTCACCCATAAAATAATATATATACATATATATATATATATATGAAAATCCAAAATTTTATGTATAAATTATTATTATTATTATTATAGATTAATTAAGATTAAAATAAGGTAAGATTAAGATTTATATTAAGATATTTATTCACATTATCCTTTTTGGAATGAGTTATAATAATAATTTTTAATAATAATAATTTATTTATTTATGATAGCATTCATTTAGTACTTATAATCGTCCATAATTGACTGAATATTGACTGGCATGCACAATCTAATTCATTGGCTAATATATCTTTAGATGTTTATTAATATATTAATTAATATGTGTAAATAATCTTTTGATTAAATATTATAGATTTCTGTTTCTAGAAATATAGTTTAAGCGGGAAAATGAATAATTTCTATTTATGCTAGACTATCTTACTTTTAGATATAATATAGATTTTTTTATTCTATAATTTAAATTTTATACTAATATATCCTCCTTTCTTTAATTCAATCCATTTATATTCAAATCGTGCCATATATAATATGTTTTAACTTTTCGAACATACAATTATTCTATTACGTAGGATCCACAAATTCATTCATCAATTTGGACATATTTCTTTCTTCTCTCTCTCTCTCTCTCTCTATACATATACATATATATATATATATAAATAAGATAACAATAATTATATAATTACACAATTACCATATCTAATACAACAACTATGGTAATTATATATTATATAATTATAGATTATAGACCACACATTTATTGATTTCTCTGTTTCTCTTATTTATTGGTTCTCATTACACAACTATGCTACATTTTTACAGGATTTAGAAAGTAAGCACCCATGTTCAAATTTACTCAAATTTGATTTTTTTTTTTCTTTATAGTTTGTGTGCAAGATCTAGATTGAGTTAAAATAGACATGACCCCATTGTTGTCTCATCAAGAATCTGCCTCTTACAAAAAAAAAAAAAAAAAAGAATCTGCCTCTTACAAAGAAATCACTAGAGTTTTGCAAGTTGTGTTTGGTGCGATTCAACTAAATATGATATTTACAATTTGCATTCCATTATCAATTTGTATTGTTTTGCTTATTTTCTGCAAAACTAAATATAATACAGTTCATGTTTTATCATTTTTCTTCAAATTTATATTTTTTTTTTACACAAATCATATCCCCGTGAGTATACAAAAACAATAATATCCACTGTAAGAAAGCTTACAGAACTTAGTCTTACGCAATATAGAAAATGAACTAAAAATATGTTATATATTAGGTACGTTTATTATTTTTTTTGTTAAGAAATTTGAATAGGGCAACAAAAGAGCCATAAATTTACTACAATATTTTTTTTATCGAGCACATTCATTGCATTAATTGTCTTTCTTATTCGTAGAATATGTACTAGACTGGTTCATTATATTGTTAGAGGTCCGTATATTATACGCTTTCGAGAAATTGAATCTTGGTGTTTGGTGATATATCTAATACAGAGATGATCAATTGAGTTTTTCTATTTTCTATTTTCCATTAAAAAAACTTAAATAGAATATTAATCATAAGATATTAAAATAGAGATCAGGCTACACCCGAATACATCATACAAATTGTGCAGGATACTAGATATATTTTAATTGGGCCAAGAATGTTAAAACTAAAAGATATATTTGTTTTTTACCCGATCCAAATTCTTCATTCTTCCACCCCTAAAATAATAATAATAAAAAAAAGATTTATTTCATTCTAGTTCAGGATATTCGTGAAATTTTCTAATTAAAATACAAAATGTAAGTTGTTAGAAAAAGAACAATATTTATTTCGTTTCAATGTTTCATACTGATTGTCCATGCTTAAACCCTAGCTCTCGACAATGACAATGGCGTCGGCCACGCGCCAACTGCACCGCACTTCTCCACTCAGAAACCTCTCAGCCAGGATTCTCTCCCTTCCCGGCAATCCGATGCGCGTATTCTGCTCCACATCTCCACTAAGACATCTTCCAAATGGAGACATCCCAGGACGCGTCTCCACGCGCCGCTACTGCAGCAGCACTTCTCCAGAATCTCCACGAGACCAATTCCAATCCCAGATTCAGGGGCTCTTAGCCGCCGTATCCCCAAGCGTCGTCGCGCTCTTGAGCTACTTCTCCGGCTCCAAATCCCGTGAAATACCGCATTCCGCCCGCCGCGGCACCGGCGTCTTCGTTGATCCCACGCTGATCCTCACCTCCGCGCGCCTCGTCGGACGTGTCTCCACCGTATACGACTCCGATCGCCGCTCAGTTCTCCACAACTGCTTTATCGCCAGAACTATCGCCCTTACTTCCGGAGAGAAAGTGCTCTCCACGATCCCTGTGGCGGTCAATTTTGCTGGTGATGTCGCCGTGCTTGAGGTCGTAAACCCTAACGAGGCAGAGGGAAATTTGCCGGCTCCTTGCGCGGTGGCGAATGATATCGCCGATGATAATACTCCTCTGCTTGGGATAGTCAGACACGGGAATTGCACTGCCCTCACGGGTACTCTGCCTGGATATCGTAGGCAGATTGAGAAATCTGCCAGACCCAAAGCTCCATGGCCTTTGGACGACGAGTTGGAGTGGGTGGACTATGGTGCTAGCGAGAATAATAACAGTGTTATTGTTTCATTAGCCGATGTTTCTGGAAGCCCTTGGTTCAACTTTCAGAAGGAGGTGGTCGGCATTGCGTCATGGGCGGCGGAGACGACGGATGGACGTATAAACAGTTATGCAGTGCCTCCGGTGTGCATCAGGTCCATGATTGACTATGCCAAGAACACGGGGCCTCACAATCCAGTCGTCATGGATCGTTGGATTAATTCTCATTCCATTCCTGACCAAGATTTAGATATAGTTAAGGTAATTCTGATCTAGCAAGTTAATAATTGGTATTGCGCATATATATACATACATACATATATATAAAATGACAAGAAGGAAAGATGCTGTTAATTGATCCTTATTCTAAAATGACAAAGCTTATATAAAATTTGTTTTACTTAAATACTTGTGTTTGATGTTCAAACCTTTGATCCCTCTATACAGGGGAACTTTAAATGTATGTTTACCTTGATTGGTTCATTGTTAGTGATATTCTTAACTTAATTCAGGTTATCCATGTCTTTTTGGTTGCTGATATTGTTGATACTCGTTCTTGATAAAATTATGGGAAGTGGACGAACTCGGTGATTTTACCCGTGTTGTACTGATAAAAGCACTTGTATATGCTCGTTTCACTTCTTATTTGTGCGGCTTAGATGATGCAGTTCATCTTGAATATAATAATTAAGGTTCTTGGGTTTTCCTTGCCATAGAACACTGACATGCTTTGGTCTAGAAGATTAGAAGAATGTACTTGTTTCAAGTGGTATGTATCTAATAAATATTTGTGAGCTCTTTACTTGACAATTCTTGATTTTCTTTACCATATTACCTGTCCCATGAGCAAAACATTAGAGGATGACAAAGCAGATTCCTTAATATTAGAGCTGTGTATGCTTGCAATGCTTGGACAGTTGATATTTTTTACTCTCTTTTTTTCCCACTTACCTGTTGTTTGCTGGTAATTACTGTAGTCTTAGTATATGATTGCCCCCAATCCTGTCTCTTATGAAGTAGAGTGCAGATAATTCTGTGTTTATCTATATACTGTATCCTCTGTTTTTTACATTTGTTATTTTCATCATTGCCCTTCTTTGCAGGAATGCGTACCACACTGGACAAGGAACGTTTTATTTCAGATGTATATGTAGCCTAAGATTTCGTTGGACTTTCGGTAATGTAATAGGATTGACTTAATCCGTGAGAGTAAGAGGCCCTACATTCATTGCTGAGGATGTAAATATGGCGTTTTCAAACCTCAAATGCATGATTTAGGAACAAGGTTTTCAAACTTGTGGCCTGCCTTGTGATTTTTGTAGGTTGTTTAACTTCAAAACAACTGCTCTACTTACTTGCTGACTGACTCAGTATATGCACAAAGTTCTCTACTTCTGTATATTTAATCTGGGTTTTCAACATTGAAACACCTCCTAGTGGTGTGACATCTCTATGTTACACTATTAAATTTATCATTTATAATATTTTTTGTAAAAATAAAAATTAATTATAACTGAAGCTTAATTAACATTTTTCAACAAAAAAAATGAATTAAAAAAAATTATATTCTAGTTATAAAATAATCAATCATAATAATGAATTATTAATTCAAAAAATGATATTTAAATACTAAAAATAACAGTTATATAGCCTAATTGTGAATAATGAATTCTAATAAAAAGTTATAAAATTAAATAATCTTTGCAGGAATATTGTTTCGGAACTGTTGAAACTTGAAACTGATTCCTGTCTTCACGATTTATGACTCTTATATTTTGCACTAAGCTAGATCGCTTTGGGAAAATAATTCCATATTTAAATTATGTTTCCCTAAAAAAAAAAAAAAAGTTCCTATGATTTCAAGTTCATGGCATTCCTCGTGATTTTTGTGAACCTCATGTTGATGGAAAATAAGCACTAGCTATCATCAACTTTTATGTAGTTGTCTCCATACTTCCGAATATTACTTATGCCTGCCTTTCTTACTTAATTAATCCAATATAGTTCGAGGTGAATATTTCCAATAGGCAAAAGTTCCCGCCAGACTTTGAAAATCAAAATCCATAAAATCAGATTTATCAGACGAGACGGGTCACGCGGGTCAACCCTGACCCAACCCGTCCCGCCCCTTCAAAAAAAAAAGTTCGCCAGACATGTATTATTCTTAGGGTAATTCTAAATATAGCCAAATTTTTTCTCATCACAGCCATATATGAAAATAAAAAATAAATTAGTTATTCATATATACAATTTTAACCTCATAATCCCCACCCCATCTTGAATTAAAACTCCATTTGCAGCCCCCATTTCAGCCCTGTTTCTATAGGAATAAAAAACAAAGTGAACCAACGATCCTCTCAACGAATATTTCTAGCTGCCATTTCTATAGAAATGAAAAAAGAAAGAGAAAATGCACTCCATCTCTAGCCCCCCACTCCCACCCCCACCCCCACCCCATCAACGTTTCTGCTATGTGTGGGTACATGCGAAGATGAAACCAAATTCATATAAAATAGCATTGAAAATTAATCAGAATTGTTAATTTGTATCGCAATTCAAATTATTGTCAAAATTCTACATTCGCTCATCATCTGTTCCAGTGACTATGGACATACATAAATAATCTGAAATTCTGTTGCAAAATTTAAACAAGTCGTTTTCTGCATCTTATGTGCTTGACAAGAAACAATCTTGCTATGATAACTCTTGAAGAATGAATTTAGATAAGTTTTCAAATAAAAAACTATTGTTGATCGTAAAAAAAATAAAAAAAATCTCAGAATAGTGGCATAATAGGAATGGGGCTACACGGGCTTTTCAATTTTTTAAGTTAAGGTTTTAAGTGGGGGCTGTGAGGATAAAACTGTAAATATAAATAATAAATTTATTTTATTTTTAAAATGGGGCTATAATGAGAAAAAATGTGGCTATGTTTAGAATTGCCCTTATTCTTAACTCTAAAACGTATCATTTCGAAATACAAAAAGTATTATTCTGAAGTACAAAAAGTATTGGGCCTGCAACATGTCCTATTCAAGTTTCTTTAATTCAAATTATGATTTATTTAATCTCAAATAATGTTTAGAGCTTAGGGGTTTGGGGGTTAGGCAATGTCGGATCTAGAATTTTAAAATTGGAGGTACGATATACAAAAATGTATAAATAAATATTATTCAGAGTTTAAAATCTTTAATTCAAATTATTATTATTATTATTAATTTTAAATATCTAAGTCCAAACCTCAATTCAAAATCTCTCAAACCATTATTTTGATTTTCTGAAAATAAGTAATAAAAAAAATATAACGCTGGAAAACTGAAAAACCCTAAAAAACTCTTGCACAGAGCCCAATCTCTCAAGTTGTCTCAACTTCTTCTTCATCTTCTTCCCTCATTTCTCACATTTGTAAAAATGTCCATTTTCATTTTTTTGGCCCATTTTTTTCTTGCTAAAGTCTCATCGTCACGCTGAAAATTCGATCGATTAAAAAGTTCATTGTCTTCCAGGACGGGCTCAAAGTCACGCCCCCGCTATCTTACTGTCATGGCCAAGAACAAGAAAGAACAAGAACTAAAATATCCAACAGGAGGTATTTCCCTACCCAACCTTCGATACATTGCATGCAGGATTGTTAAATATTTTTCACATCGGGTGTAAAATCTCCCCGTATCTAATGTCTTACTTTTTCCCTCGGGAGTAAACTCTCCCTGTAGGCTATAGTTTTTATGTTCATCGGGTATAAAATCTCCCCGTAGCTTGTAGTTAATATGCTCATCGGGTGTAAACTCTACCCGTAGCCCAAATTTGTTTTTCCCATTGGATTTGTAATCACCTCGTTTCTCTTTTTATTAGATCTATCAAGTGAAAAATCTCCACCTATATTTAATTTTCAGGTTCTATCGGATGTAAAATCTCTCCGTATCCCATATTTTTAATCCTAATCGGGTGCAAAATTCATTTAGTAAGCTTCATTTATCACCCGATAGAGATGTATATAATGTGGGTTCATTACTTTTAACACGGGTGTTAAAATCATCATGTGCACCTATTTTAGATAGAAATCGGGTTCAAATTCACATACTAAGCACTATTTATCACTTGGTAATCTTAAGGTGTTATTTGATCTAAATTTTGTGTTATGTTTGAAAATTTTGAAATGGTTCACTGGTCGTCGCCTATCGATGCTATTTGAAAAAATGTGTGGAAGGATTGACACGCAAACTAGATACGGAGAATCGTAGCCGTATGAAAAAATTATGCTTTGGTAGTTTTTTAAGCATTTATCCAACGATGAAGTTTCAAGGACAACTAGCTTACCATCCGATGCTTCATTTGGATTCAAAACTAGCACCTTGTGGTTCCTTGAGATTTATACTGAACGATCGTGAATATCTTTTTGGTCCAAAAGAAATACTCCATCATGACAGGTCTATCTTTTTCCCTTGGTGGTGAACTACCGATATTTTCAGAGATTCACAAATCAATTTTGCAGAAAAAGAACACATTGAAGTTTATCGAGATTGAGGAGGCATTTGATAGAGCATGCGATGCAAGCAATGGCGGTTGGGATTTGACTCTGAAACTTGCTCATCTGATGATTTTGTATGGGGTGTTGTTATGTCGGGATTCAACATGTAAAAACATCGATCTTCGGTACTTGCATTTGGTAGATCATTTGGACAGGTTTGATGCATATATGTGGGGTCTGGTTTTATATGATTTCTTTGTATCCAATTTGCTTGCATCAAGGGAGTTCACGCAAGTTTGCCTAAAAAAGAAGACTCAGCCCAAGTTCGACATGTACGATTACACATTCCCACTTCAAACATGGATCTATGTGGTGTTTGGCAAAATTGGATTGTATTGTGCAACCCAAAAATCTGAAGAGATGACACCACGCATCCTGCGATGGGCGGTGCCCAATTTTTACCGTTACAGAGATCTGAGGAGATTTTTTTATGTTGGAAACTTAAATATTTGGGTGCATTCATCTTCCAGAACCTATTAATAATCCACTCATATATTTCCTAAATTATATTAATTAATTTCTATTAAGTTATTTATACTTACAATGATTGCAGAAAGATTTCAACTTATCGGAGGAAGAGGAGAAGAAATCTTCCGAAGTCGTCCGCATGTATTTGGATTGTAAAGGGGTAGGTGCTATCGACTTACCTTCCAAGGATGAATCTACTAGCCAGGAATGTCGAACGAGGGTGAAGCGGAAGATTGATTACGCCGCCTGTGAGGGGCATAACTTATCATTTCCTAATCACCGGTATGCATTGAGGTCAGTTGACCAAATCAAAGAGGATGTGGCATATGTCCGCGGAGCAATTTTCTGCAATATTGCCCTCCCTTGTCGAGCAGATGTCCGCATCCAAAAAGGCAGTTGTATCTCAAGCATTCAAAAATGTAGTATTGTAGTAGTTTAGTGACCTGGAGAAGATGGTGTTGAATATAGCATCTAAACTGAACGTGTCTGTTTGTGATGAAGTCGTCCACCAGAGATGATGAATGTTGAACATGCCGCAAGTATGACGGTGAGTAATGATGTGGCATCTTCACCTTATAAGGCAGATGGTGAATGAGCTGTAATGGATGTAGATGGGGCGGTAGGTTCATACGATAAAGATGCTGACTGCAGTCGCTCGATTTATTAGTGACTGGAAACAGGTGACGTACACATTTCATCGCCCATGTTATTGATGACGGAATTTCAAGTTCGGGAAACGGATTTTTCCGTCGACTGAAGGTTATTTTCTTGTAGTGTTCCCTTATATTTTCCTAAAGAGTTAGCAAAATTTTCTCTCTCCATATATTTGTAGGGTTAAATTTGGGAGAAAGGGTGTAAAAATATATAAAACAACAAATATTTTGACACAAAATAAAACTCCTAAAACAACAAACATTATAAAACGGAGGGGAGTATATTTTTAAAAATGCTTGTTAAATACAAAAGAATGTATCACTACCAAAAAAACGATCTTTAGTGACAAATGTCGTCACTAATAATAGACTTAAGTAACGACACGTCGTCTCTAATAATTACATGTCATTTCTAATGACATTTTTTTATGACGATAGTGTTAATTGTTACTTGAAATAATTTTTAATTTATTTGAGATGAATTTTTAGGGACGCCCTATTTACGACGATAATTTTTCGTAGAAAAAAATATTTGTAAGCAATAATAATGTCGTCATAAAAATTTTATTAGAGAAGACATGTGATGATTAAAAACGAAATGTCGTTACTTAAGATAATTTCTTTTGTAGTGAATAATTTATAAGATTCAGTATTCTAGACATGTTATTAATTATTTTGAAGAAAGTATGTAAGCCCAAACACGTACACTCTTATAAATAAGATGAGTAAAGAAGGATGTAAGAAAACAAAATAAATAGATAGAAATAGAGTCCGATATAGCTTTGTTTGTATCTAAAATCTAAAACAATTTCTTTAAAAACTGAATCATGACTTAAACGTCAATGAAGAATAAAGCTAGTAACGAGGCAGATATTGATTTCCTACGCATACTGAATTTTTCAATTTTTCAGAATAGCCAATTACAATTTGTGTAACGCATGTGATACATCTCTTTTCTTCACCCGAAAAGGCTATCTAGCTTTATATGTTTGTGGAAACATAATTCTGAGGCCTTCTAGTTTTATCCATTGCTTATTAATTATATCGACTATTATTCGTTCAAAATTATTATTCATACACCGATACACGTTAGAGCACCTCCAACCATTAGAAATATCTTGACATGGCAATTCACATATTCCTGCATTTGAGGTATTTACTATTGTAAGGTGAGTAAGTTTGGTGAGAAAGCTTGGTGCGAGAAGTACTGCAACTAGCTAGGAATTTTGTAGAAAATGAGAGTGGGAGAGAGAGCGCGTGTGTTACACAGATAGTGGAGAGAGAGCCGTGCACGTCACTTGCGTATGGAGGAAAGTGAGCACGGGCCCATGTCTGCTGTTACCATTACTCCCATTACTTTATTTATTTTTTTATTAATTTTATTATGGTTTCTTCTCAGTTTTTGATGCCCTTTGTGTAAATTATATTTAGATAGAATTGTATATGGAGTTTGTGTGTAATATATAGAGAAAATTTCGATTTTGGTCCCATAAGACATGGGTTAGTCCGATTTTGGTCCCAACCCTATCACTTTTGGTCCCAAATCAGAATTTATTATTAAATTTGGTCCCATAGGACAGTGAAGTATCAAATTTGATCCCACAATTTAGACAGAAATAAAACGGGTTGACGGCAAAGTACAATCACGTGACATTCATGTGCGATTTATCCCTAAATTGAACAAAAAACCCCAAATCAAAACATACAACCCTAATTTCTCCCCGATTCCAAAAAGACCCAAAACAGTGAACCCTAATTTCTCCCCCAATTTCGATCAATCCCGTCGATTCTTCAAAAGCACGATGATTCGAAGAAAGTTATTCCTACCAATGCCACACCCTAACTACAGTAAGTCTTCTTCCTCGGTTCAATTCTTGATTTCATTCGCAATTTTCAGTTTTCAGTTTAAGAATTGTGATGGCTTTTGATTTTGATGGTTCCTCGTTTTTATCTTGTTAGGTGCGTGTGATTACTGGTACACGTTGAAGCTCGTGCATGGAGGAATGTCCTTGAATGATTCGGGTAAGATGCTCTATTTAGAGGGTAATACTTCTGCGTTTGATTTTATAGACACACGTAAGTGATGTAGGAAATATCTAGAAGGCCTTTGTGAACAACTAGGGTACATGGGGAATAAAAATTTTTACGGGGATGATGAGAAGGGTGGTCTGAAGTTGATGGAGTGTGAGGCAGATTTGTGGTGCTTAATTAGAAGGGCTGAAGTGAGTAGGGAATTCACTCTGTATTTAGATGGGAAGAAAGAGAATGTTGATGATGGTGGGGAAATTGTTGATGGAGAGGTTGAGTACATAGATGATGAACCTATAGAGCCTATTGAGCAACAAATTCAGACTGTGAAGAGGTTAAAAACTAGATATATGCAGACATACTTAGTTGCTGAGGCTGAGGCTGAGGTTCCTGAGGCTAATGAGAATGTGAGGGTTGTAGAGGCTGATCTAGGTGAGAATGTGAGGGTTGCAGAGGCTGATCTAGGTGAGAATGTAAGGGATGAATTGGTGCATGGGGAGTTGTTTGATGGAGAGTTATTTGATAATGTCATAGATGTAGATGAAGGCAGGGTTGGTGGTGATCTAGGTGAGAATGTGAGGGCTGCAGGGGCAGAATTGGGTTTGAATGTTGAGGTTGAAGTAGTTGATGAAGAGTTATTTGACAATGTCATTGATGAGGTGTTGGTTGTGGAACAATCTGTGTTGGAAGAGAAAGAGAAAGCTATATTGGAAGAGGAGTTTGGGAGTGACAGTGAGGATATAGATTTTAGTTGTGATGAAGACAGTTGTGATGAGCTGATGGATGAAATTATATTCACTGAGAATGTGGACAGAGATGTTGAGTGGATGGGTACAAAAGCTAATGAGGAGGATGTTGAAGGCTCATCATCACTCTCTGATGAGAGTGAGGGTGATGATATGGATTCTGAGCTAGAGAGTCTTGAATCAGCAGATGAAGGTGAAGGAGCTATGACTGTGGGTGGTGATAGAGGATCAAGCTCACAGAACCCTCACTTTAAGCTTGGTCAAGTATTCAACACCAAGCTGCAGTTTAAAGAAGCTGTGAACACCAACTCAGTGATGATGGGAAGGGCTACCAAGTTTGTAAAAAATGATGCTAGGAGGATCTATGCTAGGTGTAAGAAGGAAGGTGAGGGTTGTGGCTGGCATATTAATGCACTGAAGGTGAAGAATGAAGAAGCATGACAGATTAAAGAGCTTGACTTGGGACATTCATGTGTTAGACAGTTTCATGGCACTAATGCTAAGTCAAGTTGGCTAGCAAAAAGATTTGAGAGGAGTTTTAGAGTTGATCCAAAGAGAAGTATAAAGAGCTTCAGGAAGGAGGCTATTTCAGAGCTTGGAGTGTATGTATCCACTCAGCAAGCAATCAGGGCAAGACAGAAGTTGCTCAAGCTGATTGAGGGGTCTAATGCTGAGCAATATAGCAAACTATGGGACTATGCAGACACATTGAAGGAGAAGAATCCAGGATCTACTGTGATTCTAGACTTGGATGCAGCTGATGATGGCAACACTTTCAGAAGGTTTTATGTGTGTTTGGGTACTGTGAAAAGAGGTTTCAAGGCAGGTTGTAGGCCTTGGATAGGTGTGGATGGGTGCCATCTCAGTGGCCAGAATACTGGAGTGTTGTTGACTGCTGTGGGTATGGATCCAAATAATGATCCATATCCTTTGTCATATGCTGTGGTGTCTTCTGAAAACAGAGAAGCATGGGAGTGGTTTCTGCAACTTGTCAAGGATGACCTCATGAGTGAAAGACAGGATGTATATACATTCATGTCTGATAGGCAAAAGGGATTAATAGGGGCATTTGAGACTGTCCTTTCTGGGGTAGAGAATAGATTTTGTGTGAGGCATCTTCATGGAAACATGAAGAGAGCTGGATTCAGAGGGGCTAACTTCAAGAAGCTGTTGTGGAAGGCTGCTAACTCAACAACTGTTAGAGCATTTAACTCAGTGATGGTTGAGATTGAGCAGCTAGATAAGAAGTGTAAGGAATGGCTGCAAGCAAAGCCCCCCTCTGAATGGTCCAAGTCACACTTCTCTACATTTGGTAAGTGTGACACCTTAGTCAATAACATGTGTGAACAATTTAATGGGTGTTTGTTGGATGCTAGGGACAAACCCATTTTGACCATGCTGGAATGGATAAGGGAATACATGATGACAAGGCTGCAAAAAAGGAGAGATAAGGCTGAGAGGAAGTGGGAAGGGAGAAAGCTGTGTGAGAGAATCAGACTGATTGTTGGGAAGAACATGCAGAAGTCTGGAGATTGTATTCCAGTCAAGTCAAGTGCAGAGAAACATGAGGTTTCCAGTTTTGATGGATCAAGGTATGCAGTGAATTTGCATACCCATACTTGTGATTGTAGAAGGTGGGACCTATCAGGCATACCTTGCAAACATGCCACTAGTGCAATCTGTGCAGATGGGCTTGATCCATAAGACTTTGCGCACAAGTGCTACTCTATAGAGACTTATGAGTCAGTTTACAGACATGCCATAAGTCCTATGAGTGGAGAAGATTTATGGGAGAAGACTGGTTACATACCACCCTTGCCACCTACTTTCATAAGAAGAAGAAGAAGGGACGGCCTCAGAAGGAAAGAAGGAGTGGGGCCTGTGAAAGCCCAGTCAAGAGGCAGAAGAGAGGGGGCACAAGTTTGCAGAGGCTTGGGAAGCAAAACTATAATGTAGTCTGTGGTTTTTGTGGTGAAGAGGGTCACAACAGACTGGGGTGTGAAGTGAGAAAGGTACATTACATGACTGCCACTTAAGTTTATTTTTATCATTAAATTTTGGTGGTGATCTAATTGTATGCATTATACCCTCTTAGGCAATTGAAGCTCAACCTGACTACCCTATGAATGAAGGTGATGAAGATGCAACCATGTTTGACTTCATAGACAGTTTCCCAAAAACCAGCACCCAAACCAAGCCATCAACAGTCCAAGAGAGAAAAGAGCTTGTAAGTTATTTCCAATATCTTCAATTTTTTTGTTATTGTTCATTCTACTAATCTGATTGACTTCATAATTTTTAGGCAAAAAGAAGAGTGCATTTTGCCATCAATGTTCAGGAAAGAGAGGCTACTGTGAGAGGAGAGCAATATAGCATATCTAATGAAGTCCAAGCCACACAGCAGCCCAAACAAAAGGGCATTCAAATCAGAGAGCCCCCACCTATGAGTTTCCATCCAAATGAGTTTGTTGGTGGTGCTTCAAAGGGTAAGGAAAGCATGGATGTGTTCACTGCAGGGGGTAAGAAGTATGTGACTTTGTCTGGCTTGAAGTCTGTCTTGAAGAAGAAGAAGGGTGCAAAGGGTTGATTGCCCTTGGTATTGCTTTTGATTGTATGCAGCTTGTAATTGAAGCTTTTTTTACTGTTGTGCTTTCAAGTTTTTGCCCAGCTGCTGTTTTTTGCCTATAAGCATGCTCTTGGTTGTAGTCTGGGTTAAAACTCATTTCATTTTTTGCCCAGTAGCTGTTTTTGTGTATAAGCATGCTCTTCCTTGTAGTTTGGGTTAAACATGACTTTTTGGTATATAATTCATCACACTTAATTGTCTAATGTTTGGGATTTTATGCTTTCTTTTAATTTAATACTTTTAATTTGATGAATTGGTGCGTATATATATTCAGATGCATGTTTCTGGGAAAATTGGAACCAAATCAGGTTAATTTTCTAGCAAATTAGTTCAATTTTACCTCCAATTGAAATGAAATTGAAATTTTCTGCCATTTTAATGTTTGGGTCCAAAATCGATAAAAAATTGGGACCAAAATCGATAAAAAATTGGGACCTAAATTGATAAAAAATTGGGACCAAAATCGATAAAAAAATTGGGACCAAAATCGATAATTTTTTTAACGGTAAACGTTACGGTGGGACCAAAAGTGATAATTAATTCGATTTGGATCAAAAGTGATAGAGTTGGGATCAAAATCTATTAGCATTGTATGAAATTATTATTTTATGAAATTATATTATAAATTAAATTATCTCTCTCTATATATATTAATTAAAATATTATGAATAATATTTAGTACTATATAAATAAATCATAAAATAAATGAGTATATATAAAATATGGAATGATTGGATAGTGGGACTCATAAAAAGTTACTTTTGAGATAGTATTGTTGAAGAGGAATATGTTTAGAGAAAGTATGTATTTAATTTTTGAGGTGGCGCTGATGTGGCAATAAAATACCTGAAAATAGGGAAGCACCACTGGAGATGCTCTTATTCACTCACTCTCTCTCTCTGCTAAAAACCTACAGCTCAACTCAACTCTTAACAATGGCGTCTCCTGCACTGCTGGCTCCACTCCTTTCCCAGATGAGAGGGCTCTTGGAAGCCGTTTCCCCCAGCGTTGTCGCAATCAAGACCAACTTCTCCCCTGCAGAAAACGGCGAATTCCAGCCATGCACCCGCGTCGGCACCGGCATTTTCGTGGATCGTGACCTGATAGTCACTTCCGCGCACGCCATCGGACTCGTCTCCACCGTCCGAAGCTGCTTCATCGGGCGAACCATCGCCCTCACAGCCGGAAACAAAGTTCTGAAGACAAGACCTCTGGCCGTAAATTTCGGCGGCGATGTCGCCGTGCTGGTGGCGGAGGGGGATCTGCCTCTGCCGCCTGCGTGCGCGGTTGCAAGATCCGTCCCGAGTAAGGAGTTGCCTTTGATGGTGATGACTATGCAAGAGAACTGCAGCGGGATAGGGATGGTGCAGATGAAGTTTAGGTCGACGGAAGACAACACGGAGAGAAGCGCGTGGGCGTATCCAATCGGTGACAATTTCGGGTGGGTGAGGTACGGAGGGGAGGCGGTAGATGATATCAAAATCATCCCCGGTAGCCCGTGGTTCAGCCTTGGAAGGGACGTGGGAGGCATTGCGTCGTGGGAGGCCGGCGATGAGCCTGCCGGATCTGTTGGGGGTTTCGTGGTGCCTCCTTCTCGTATCACAGCCCTGCTTGACTACGCTAAGGGGAAGGGGACTCACGATCCCATTGTCATCGACCCTTGGATCACTGCCACTACCATTGCCGACGACTGCCCTGCAGCTCAGGTACAAACCTAATTTCATCTGTAAATCTCACACATACACACTCTCTCTCTCTCTCTCTCTCTCTCTATATATATATATATATATATATTGTGACTCAATTTCTTGTGCATGTGGTTTGATTTAATTATTTCTAAATTTTACTTGTTTGATTTTTGAAGGATTCATTTCAGAATGTTGCAAGCAGTACTATTGTGACGTTGTATGTGTAGGTTTGGTTGGAGAATTTGGCCTTCTATTTCGATATTCGTAGTAGCTAGATTTGAGTTAGGGAATTATGTAATTAATTTGAACCTTTGAATTCATGCTAGTGTTGCTTATATATAACTACGATCTTATTTTGAATTAATTATGTGTACTGTTAGTTGTTACCGACTCTTTTCTTGTGAATTCATGTCCTAATAATTTAACCACTCATTTACTTAATTGGGTGTATAATTTTCTCTTTAAGATGTTGACAATGATTTAATTTTCACTTTTTTTATGGGTAATGGATTATAAATCAAACTAGGTTTGCTTGATAGTATTTTTATATATTTCATATTTTGCGTCATCTGGATTGATATGAAGGAAAATAATATAAAAAATAGTGAATGTTACAAGAATATGAGATTTGATATATAGTATATATATAGTTTTTTTTAATATGGGGTCGTCTCTTCTACGACTCACGCAAGCAAGCATGCAACTTGTGCATTGTTCTTGATAATTAATTTTTTCAAATTAATTAAATATAAATTTTAATTGAGATTAATAATCCATATTTGTGATGAAATAAATGATTTTTGAATAAAGTAAATATAAAAAAGTTTGAAAAAAAAGAGGTTGGCGCGCGTGAGACACACACTAGGATGAATGGGTGGATTTGTTTCGTGTAACATATTGTGATCCGTTAGATTATCTTATATATGTTGGCCTTGCTTGATCATAAGAAATGAGAGTTTTCTCGTGCTATTACAAGTGATCGAGAGTCTTCACACTTACACTCGATAGTACGATCCCATTATGTATTGAAGCGTAACGTTTTATTTTTTCATTTGATCGAAAACACTCAAATAAATAGTAGACTTGTAGTAATGAAACTCACATATGTAATAAGTTTAGCTTTCAATTTTCATCACTTACCCTACACGGATACACCCACCTAAAAAGAATAAATTAGTGAAAAAACTAGCTAGTGCAAACTGTGAGATTAGGAGAAAAATAAAATAAAATGTTTATCAAAGTTTATAGAGGGAGATGTCGACCTCAAAGATGATAATGATTGTTTTGAATAGAAATTGGAATATAAAATCTAAATTTTAGTAGTGGTAGAAAGAAAACAAGTAAGAACATGGAAGGGACCGAAGGTTAAAACGTTGAAGTTTGTATTTCAGTGATAGTACTGATCATTTTCCTTTTTCATCGATTGAAAAGATTTGAACTTCATATCATTTAACATAATTTTACATTGATAGTTGTCGCCTAAACATTGGCCGAGGTAAAAAAAAATTTGTTTGTTTGTTTGAGAGAGAGAGAGAGAGAGGCCGAGGTAAAAGATGGAAATGAAAAAATCCGAAAAAATTACCGCAAGTTTGCAATGAATTTGCTGTCGTGAAAATATATAAAACTACCCATATTTGTTAACTAAAAATCCTCTTTACCCACTTCCTTACCCATATTCAATAATTACCCAACTTTAGTATGAAGTCCCTAAAATACCCTCAAAAAGGTGTTACTTACACATCTCTTACATAAGTGTACTTGATTGTGCTAAAAACCAAGGCAAATGTACTTAGAAATGTTACAGAGACATGTGACAATGAAGACTTCTCATTGGCTGAAAAATCATTGCACAGATCCCGAATGAAAAATATTTTTGTCGGTATTCCAGCAGTATAACATCATACCACCGGTATACGGGTGCTATTGGAGATACCGACCGGTATGCGAGCGGTATATTTGATACCGCTGGATTACAGGATCAATATCGGCTGGTATTTCAGTGGTATCACATAATACCGACCGGTATGCGAGCGGTATATTTGATACCGCTGGATTACAGGATCAATACCGGCCAGTATTCTAGTGGTATTACATAATACCGACCGGTATTCAAGCGGTATTACATAATACCGGCCGGTATTACATAATATGCGAGCGGTATCAATGTAGCCCAGGGGTATGTGAGCGGTATTCGTACGGTCTTTGATTTTCCACACTTTTGAAGATTGTCTTGTTAGCATGTCTTGTTTTTATCTGTTTTCTTACACGCATGTACTTTGATTTATAACAAAACAATTAAAGAAGTACATTGATGTAAAAGAGGTAGGTGAGATTGAAGACATGTCATATTTACACCATAGGATATCAATAAAATCCAGCGGTATTCGACCGGTATCACATGGTAGACTGAATAGTTTGTACATTGAAAGCGACATATTATATTGCCTTATACTTTTACACACATGCTGGATGTAAGAGAACGTTGAGATTGAAAACTTTTTCGTTGGATGATTTCATATTCAAGCATTAATATACAGGATATACTACACACATCAATTTCAAACAAACACAAAACACAACACAACACAACAATATCTAGCAAAAAGAAAAAAATCCTCGTGCATTCTAACACAAATTCATCAGGTATATTTTGAATCTTTCATGCAGAATATATATCGCTCGAATACCGTTCAGAACCCTATCTAAAAGGTATTCGAGCGGTAATAGCGCTACCGAGCGATATCGTCATTGTAATAGCGGTAACGAGCAGTATCTTAAGTGACTAATGTTTTCATTGACATTATATTTTGTTGGGTCTACAGATGGATCATTGGCAAAGTGTCATTGTACAATATGGTGGACGATGGCAAAATTCCAACTACGAAGGCGGTGATGAGCAACTTGTACACATTCCTGCTCAACCTATATCTTTGGGCGAGTTAATCCAGCGCATCAATTACATCATGCGATCCAATTCACTGGGTGCAGATTATCTTCTCTATTATTTATCGCGTACTCGAAATAGTAGATTATTGAGGTCTCTCTTGAGTATTGATCAAGATCTGCAGGGGTTGTGCATTCGAGAAGGTGAACCGACAGTGTATGTTGTTCACAATATACAAAATGACATCAGGACAAGCCATCAGCAAGATCCATATGTACCATTAGTGGATTACTCAAGTCCATTTAGTGACCCGCATTGTAGTGTTAGCCGCAGTATGCCAACTACCACATCAAATCATGAACCAGTAGGATCACATGAGTACGCGGGTGATTTTGGAGGCAATGGTGAGGAAGATGACGCTGGAGGCAACCCCTCACAGAATATACATGGTGACGGGAGAGGTAATGATGAGGACGATAATGATGATGATGATGATGATGAAGATAAAGACAAATATGAGACTGAGGCTGAGCGACCAGAGGATGATGATGATGATGATGATGCAGATGAAGATTATGATGAATATGAGGATGAGGATGAGGATGATGAGGAAGATGATGAGGTTGATTTTGCTAATAGGTTTGCACAGTCTACATTTGTAGAGTTTGCTACATGGATTCGCAAAGAGGGTGGCATAAACAAACTGTTGTCTATGTTAGGGATTAGCAACCCTTCACCAATACCCAAAGAGTCAAACCCAACTGAAGAGCTAAATGAAAATTGGTTAATACCGATGATTCTCATTGATATTTCAGATTCACTTCTGATATCTGATTTGGAGAGGGTACCAGACGACCAACTCTGTAAAGGGTCCACCTTTTGGACCAAAGATGCTCTGTCAATCGCGGTGGGATTGTGGAATATTCATCATCGTGCTGAATATAAAGTGGCTCATTCAGATTCAAAGCGTCTGATTATTGTATGCAAACATGAAGATCATTGTCCTTTTGAGGTGCACGCCACATGGAGAGAAACATTTTGGATTGTATATAAGTTCACAGAAGAACATACTTGCATGAACGACTTGAGTCGTGTCGCTCCGAGACAAGTCCATGCAAAAGTGATTGCAGCGTATTTTGCCAAACAAATGCGCGGTGAGGGCCAGATAATGAAACCAAAAGATATCAGGGCGAAGATGTTGGAAGAGTTTGGTATCCGAACCAGTTACAGCGTGGCACTCTGTGCCAGAAATGCTGCGATCGAGATGATTTATGGTGGGCATGAAGATTCTTTTAAGATGCTCCCTAGCTACCTATACATGTTGGAACAAACCAATCCTGGTACGTTTACTGACTTAGAAGTTGGGCCTGATAACCAATTCCAACACGTGTCTGTTGCTCTTAGTGTTTGTCGTACTGCATATGCCATGTTTTTGAGACCGGTGATAGTTGTGGACGGAACACATCTGAAGAGAAAGAACAAGGGCATTTTATTTGTTGCGGTAACGAAAGATGAAAATGAGCAGTGCTTTCCGTTAGCAATTGGTATTGGTGCAATCGAAAATGATCGATCATGGACTTGGTTTCTGAGTAGGGTGAGACTAGCATTTGGATGCAATCTCGAGACATTAATTGTCTCTGATGCTCACATCAGTATAAGTAATCCCGTTCAAGAAGTGTTTCCAGGCACACCCCACGGACTTTGCTACTATCACTTGTTAAACAAGTTCACGCGGTATGGCAAAGACGTTACAAGCATGTTCTACAAGGCTGCATACAGTTATCGCCGAATAGCATATGACAAGGCAATGGCGGCTATACATGCTCTAAGCCCAAATAGAGCTTATACAAAGTTGATGGACATTGGACCAGAGCGATGGGCACAATCAAAATGTCCAGTTCACCGTTATGGTTTTCTTACGTCCAATGCAGCGGAAATTTTGAATGCACGTTTGTTATGGGCAAGACGTTTTCTAATATGCTCATTAATTGAGTGCATCAGGCATGTGATCGAGCAGTGGTTTGATTCTAGACGAGCACGTGCAAATGCACGTGATAATGCTTTGACTGAAGAAGCCTTAAAAAAACTGCGTGAGGAAGTGGAAAAATCTCGGGTCTATAACGTTGTCCCAACCTCAAATTCAACATTCAAAGTTCATGACGGCAGGCAAACATTCATTGTTGATCTTCATCAGAAATCATGCAAATGTCGCGAGTTTTAACTAGACTAGATGTCATGCTCTCATGCAGTTGCTGCTATTATGTACAGATTATATATTATGCACTAGTACATCGAATATTTACGTGGGCGGCTGTTTAATTTTTTATTAATATTTATGCAGGAAAAATGGTGAATCAATCCTTGACTATGTCTCTTCATACTACAAGACGGATAATTGGCGTGAGACATACGAAAGGTCAGTAAGGTCCCTGTCTCATCGAGACGACTAGGTGGTAACAGCTCACATTGCACAGCAAAAGGTGATGCCACTGATAGTGACCCGTCAAGCTGGCCGTCCCTCAGGACGTCGCCATCCATCTGGCGCGGAAGCAGCTAATCGCAGACGTTGAGGACCGAGAAAGTGCAGCATATGTCGTGATCCAAATCACAGTAGAAATAATTGCCCTAATAGAGATAGATGGACCATATGTCGTATTTATTTCTTGAAAAAATGGTAGACATCAATTAGTTAATTTGGTAATCAGTTGTATGGCAAGTATTAATTACTGTTTGCATTGTATTCAAATTTCATTTTTGTTTAGCAAATATTTATTGATTTTCTAAATAAATAAATATCACAAAAGAAATAGTCAAAATGGAAGTGAAAATAAATTGCAAGTTATATGTAATAACTAAAGAAATAGTCAAAATGGATTCACACGACCGTTACACATCTCGAATATCAATTGTGCAATGTACCGCCTATATAGGGTTAGATTTTGGACCACATTCTCCCAAGATATAGCTGGTCTACCACTGAGTAGGCGCTCAACGTACATACACGAATAGGGGCCACAACTATGTTCATCGACCTGCCAAAACTGCTCTGAATCATTTTCCATCTGAATTTCCAACATTTTCCGAGGTCGCTGAAACCCCCAATGGTTGAGATCCCAATATAGACTCACATCCAGAAGCCGTTCTAGCAATCAAAATAATGGCATCAATTGAGCCTTCCTTGTCTTGAGAGCCGACTGCTCCAGTGTATGTGCAAGCGAGTCATACACTACCACACGCCACTCACTCAAAATAATTTGCACCGTAACAAAATGCCGAGTAATGAGGCACACGGTGATAACCTAAATAAAATAAAACACTTATTAGAACAAATGGAAAAAACCAAATTGGGCAGTACCGGGCGGTATTCGAGAGTCACCGGGCGGTATCTGATAGGTACCGGGCAGTTTTCGAGCGGTACCCAAGCGGTACCGGGCGGTATCCAATATTTTCAATCATATTTTCCGAATCACGCAAACTAAACATAAATAAAAATATAGTGTTGAAAAACCTTACATTAGTTGCACCCCACCAAGGTTGTGAGGTAGGCGACTTGGATCCTTGGATAACTTGCACCAGCGATTCCGTCGGACTCCATTCTGCAATTTTTAATTTGCCGGTTCTTGGATCTTTAACTTTGCGTATCCATTCAGATTCTAAACTGGTCTGTAATTTGAATTTGAATTCTAGTTATATACGTATTCATCAAAGAGAGATTTAGACAAAAAAAAATATTCTAGTGCCTTACAAAGAATGTTGGGCTAACGATAACTGTGTTAGTGGCATTCACATTAGGCAAGATATGGTCTCCATTAACCAATTTCTTCTCCATCACCTCCATCATGATGCCAATCGTCTGTATAGATAATTTTTTAGAAAAATTAGATGAGAAAAACATTTGTATGAGATTTGAAAAAAACTTACATCTAACTCCATATCGGTGTTATAGTCTTCCAACCGGGTGAAAAACACTTGTCTTAGTGGATGACCACTGTATGCAAGATTGATTGACACTCTTGCTCCAAGTTTACGGAACTCATTATATGCAATTCGGCGTTCGATAGGGAGCATCGGAGGCGCGACATTAGCGAAAGGGATCATTGGGATAGCATAATCAAATGGAGCCGGATCAACCACTTTTTGTTTTCCTTTATCTCCCTCATTTTTTACCTTAGTCCGACGTGTGAAGCGTGGTGGATGGATATTTTCCTCCACCTCAATATCCTGAAACAATGATATAAATTAAATTAAAAATTACAAAATCCAAACGGTACCCGGGCGGTATCAGAACGGTACCCAGCGGTAGGGGAGCGGTACCCGGCGGTATCTTAACGATATACCGCTGGAATACCGTTCATGATACCGACCGGTATTCTTGTGGTATTATATTATACCGGCCGGTATTCTTGTGGTATTCTATGATACCAACCGGTATCCTAACGATATTACATTATACCGGTGGTATTCTATGATACCAGCCGGTATCCTAACGGTATTACATTATACCGGCGGTATCAGTTAATTAAATTACTAATTATACCTTATGAGGTTCCTCTACCTCAATTACTGTGCGAGGCACATGATCCATCTCCTGTACAGGACCAAATACTACATCCTGACACAATTATATAAATTAAAATAAGAAATTGCATAATTGAATTAATTAAATGGGAATGAAATTAGAATTTATACCTTATGATCATGATCTTGTATATCTCTAGAGAATGTATCAACACCAAGCTCGTATTGCCCCTCGAGGTCTGGACAGAATAGTACCTACAACGGCTGTGCAGTCGTCAGAAACTCATCTATATCCATAGGTGTCGGCGTTTCTTCAATCTGTAGAGACCTCCTCCCAGGGATATCCTGCCCTGGAGATTGGCGGCCAGAAACATATGATAAGACACGTGCGGGGATGTGGACGGAGGGGGGTGATCGAGCTCTCGTGGATATGCAGTGAGTATGATGACTGCGATGCGACTTTGATCGTCTCGAACCAGGCCAGACAGCTCGGATCATGTGCTTCATCTCTTCCTTTATAAAGTCCTTCAAGTCGGATAAAAACTCGTTCTTAACTTTTGAGATGAAACGAGCCTCGCGTTTCTCCCATCTGTGTGAAGACGATGATGTTTTCTCTTGATGGCGATTTTCATTATCCTTTCTTCTCTTGCATCGAACTTCGACATTTTCCGCAAAATAATGAGGATCATTTTTTTTGTTTTTCTCCTGCATGCACTCTAGCCGCCATCTTCCCGGATCGAATCACTGGGGGCTCGAAACGAACACCAAGTGCGTTTGGGCTCTGAATGCTGATCCAGTAGTCGCTTTGCTCTTCAATGGGTTCTACCTGTAATGTTTGCTGACACGGATGCGCGAACTGTAATGATAGGAAAAAGAACTCAGTAATGATACGTATAAAAAAATTGAATTTTTAAAAGTAGAGAATGTTTTTACCCCGACCGTGAAAAATACATCAAAGTCATCAATGGAAGACTGCACTAGAAACCATCTCAAACACCTAGGCAAAGCATGTGGGTAAACGCATTGTGCAATCTGACCGGCAAGATTTGGAATGGCCTCGCAGGCCCAAATCTACAGAATATATGAAAAATTGTAAGTAATATTGTTATTATTTACTTTGCGATTTAAAATCACTAAATAATTGTAAAATACCTGTAGAGCCCACACTGGTCCAAAAAAATGATATTTCGAGCCACACTCTAATCTAGTGTTCGGCAATAAAGACATATAGTTTAACAAAGTGGGGTATATATAGGCACCCCAAGGAAATCTGTCCCACTCTCGTAGGTTGTCGACCAAAACCCAAACAAAGCTCTCAACTTGTCGGTGAGTGTCATATCCCAAAGCAAACATATATAAGGCCAACACATTAGCAACTTTCAAATAATCATCTTCTGTTGCATTAGCCACATCGTTTTCAAAATTTTTCAATAAATCTTTAACTCTTATCGACTTTCCACCACAAAATCTCATAAAAACCCCGATATTAGAACAGTCGTGGTAAGCGTTTGGATCAAAATTAGATGTCCCAAATCTAAATCCGGACACGAGCGCAAACTCGGGGTATGAAAATCTAATATTATTCCCATTAATATGGAACCATACCTCATACTTCGGAGTATCTCCAAGATTAATTTCCTGCGAAATCAAAGCATGTAGTGCTTTACCACAACTCCGACTATCTGTCCATCTCAAAAGATGGCCGGAACAACCTTCCTCATACCTTCGTAGTAGGTCTGAATGACCAACATTTAATAATCGTGTGCTTATTTTGTTCAAAATCTTTCCTTTGCAGTAAAGATTAATGACGGGATCCATTAATTGCGTTTCAAATCTCTTCCATGTCCAAGAAGGCTACAAAACAAGCGAAAAACAAAAAATAAATAGAAAAATTGGAAGAAATAAAACATACCACTCGGTACCGCCCGGCGCTATTCAACGGTATCATAGACAATGTACGGCAGTGTCCGAATGGCGTCGGTTAGTACCGCGCGTTACCGCCGGCGGTATCCGATAAATCACAAAAAACAAAATTCATAAAAAGAATTCTAGTTCAAAGATTACCTCTACATAACCATCTCCACTACTTGTACTCCCACCGCACGACATTGCCGCTTGGTAAAAATCGAAGAGGTATTCAAAGAAATTACCGTTTTGGAGTGGGATTCGAAAAAATGGGAATTTTTTGGGTTTGAAGAAGGGAGTTGAAGAAAGTGTGATTTTTTTTTTGGGTTTGAAAAGGACCTTAATATTATCGCGAGAGACCCACATGTCAAATCTTTGAACGCGATAAAAAAAAAATAAGACTATGATTGGACAATTAAATACCGCTATTAGGGATGAATTACGCTTGAATACCGTCCGGCGGTATCCCGGGCAGTATCCGAGCGGTACTGCACCTCCTCAGCGGTATTAGGAATTCAAAAGCCAATTAGGGGTGTGTTGGATTCAATTATTCATCATATATTACTTGAGTGTCAAATTACAATGTATTCTCTCAACATATCATGGATTTTGCACTTGTGAGGACCAAGCACCATACACTTGAGGCATTAGCACTACACTCTAGAGACCTTAGTGTAGTATTGCAAGTGATCATTGGCAATGTAATTGAATGCTTGAATTGTAAATTTTTGTTTTAATTATGCGAAAAGAGGTAGAGAATGATTAATTTCTTTGTAAATTACATACTCCTTCATTTTCAAGTGTTCCTTAGACTGAATTTACACTAGAACTATGATTGGACAATTGAAATACCGCTATAAGCCCGAATCACGCTTGAATACCGTCTGGCGATATCCCGGGCGGTATCCGAGCGATACTGCGCCTCCTCAGCGGTATTAGGAATTCAAAAGCCAATTAGGGGTGTGTTGGATTCAATTATTCATCATATATGACTTAAGTGTCAAATTACAATGTATTCTCTCAACATATCATGGATTTCGCACTTGTGAGGACTAAGCACCATACACTTGAGGCATTAGCACTACACTCTAGAGACCTTAGTGTAGCATTGCAAGTGATCATTGGCAATGTAATTGAATGCTTGAATTGTAAATTTTTGTTATAATTATGCGAAAGAGGTAGAGAATGATTAATTGCTTTGTAAATTACATAGTCCTTCATTTTCAAGTGTTCCTTGGACTGAATTTACACTAGAACTATGATTGGACAATTGAAATACCGCTACAAGCCCGAATCACGCTTGAATACCGTCCGGCGGTATCCCGGGCGGTATTCGAGTGGTACTGCGCCTCCTCAGCGGTATCAGGAATTCAAAAGCCAATTAGGGGTGTGTTGGATTCAATTATTCATCATATATGACTTGAGTGTCAAATTACAATGTATTCTCTCAACATATCATGGATTTCGCACTTGTGAGGACCAAGCACCATACACTTGAGGCATTAGCACTACACTCTAGAGACATTAGTGTAGTATTGCAGGTGATCATTGGCAATGTAATTGAATGCTTGAATTGTAAATTTTTGTTATAATTATGCGAAAAGAGGTGGAGAATGATTAATTGCTTTGTAAATTACATACTCCTTCATTTTCAAGTGTTCCTTGGACTGAATTTACACTAGAACTATGATTGGACAATTGAAATACCGCTACAAGCCCGAATCACGCTTGAATACCGTCCGGCGGTATCCGAGCGGTACTGCGCCTCCTCAGCGGTATCAGGAATTCAAAAGCCAATTAGGGGTGTGTTGGATTCAATTATTCATCATATATGACTTGAGTGTCAAGTTACAATGTATTCTCTCAACATATCATGGATTTCGCACTTGTGAAGACCAAACACCATACACTTGAGGCATTAGCACTACACTCTAGAGACATTAGTGTCACTACAAAACAATCAAGTTTTAGCGACGGATTAACGACGGAAAAATTCCGTCGCTAAAAATAAAAAAAATAAAAAAATTTAGCGCGTGCTCCCCACGCGCAACATATTATTCCAACATTTGCGGCTCGCGAGATTTGAACCCTTGACCTATCGTAAGGGCAGAGATCTATCCTCTACATCTCATCCAAGTGGGCTATTATATGTTTATGTTTATATTCAGATATAATAATTATATATTCCTTCGAAACTGTTATCCTTCATTTATTGAAATATCTATTATAATCTTTTAATGTTGTAAATTAAAATATAATATTATTAAATTATTTATTTAATATTATATTATTTTAATTAATTTTCTCAAATATTATATATTTATAATTAATAAAAAAAAAATATTTTCATTTAATTATATTTTAAAAAATATCATAATATTATCTAAATATTATAAAATATTAAAAAAATAAAAAATTAAATAAATTAAAAGAATAAAATAAATTCAAAAATTTAAAATATTGAAAATATTAATTTTAAATTCGTTTTTCTTAATTGGGAAATAAAAAAAATTAAAACAATTAAAAAATAAAAAAATAAAAATTAAAGTTAATATTAAAAAATGAAAAATAAAAAATAACGACGGAAACGGTCCGTCGTTAATATTAAAAATTAAATCCGAAATATTATAAAAAAAATTAACGACGAAATATTTCCGTCGTTAATATTAAAAAATAATTAAAAAAGAAAAAAAAGAAAATCTAATGACGAAAATGTCCGTCGTTAATATTAAAAATTAAAACCGAAATATTATAAAAAAACTAACGACGGAATATTTCCGTCGTTAATATTAAAAAATAATTAAAAAATAAAAAAAGAAAATATAACGACAGAAACAGTCCGTCGTTAATATTAAAAAATAAATAAAAAATAAATAAAAAATAAAAATCCGAAAATATAACGACGAAAAATGTTCGTCGTTACAGATAACGACAAAGTTTCCGTCATAAATCCATCGTTAAAGTTAACGACGGACGGTCCGTCGTTATTCCGTCGCTAACTGACGACCCGAATTATTTCCGTCGAAAATTCCGTCGGTAAAATGCAAAATTCTTGTAGTGTGTAGTATTGCAAGTGATCATTGGCAATGTAATTGAATGCTTGAATTGTAAATTTTTGTTATAATTATGCGAAAAGAGGTAGAGAATGATTAATTGTTTTGTAAATTACATACTCCTTCATTTTCAAGTGTTCCTTGGACTGAATTTACACTAGAACTATGATTGGACAATTAAAATACCGCCACAAGCCCCGAATCACGCTTGAATACCGTGCGACAGTATCCTGGGCGGTATCCAGGCGGTACTGAATTTACACTACTTTTATAATAAAATATAGAAAGGAGAGGGAGAAATGAGGTTGGGAAATGATCTTCTTCAGGCATATGCCTGGTCTCTCCTACACCTTATCTTCGGAATCTGCTCGTTGCTTCTCACTTGTACAACAAGCCAGGTTTCCGGAGAGAGAGATCCGGTATACAGGGCCGAATCCGTGCGGTATATGGGCGGTATCCACCAACTTCTTCTCCAATTTTCTCTACCCCGAAAAACTTCTTCAATTTCTTTACCCCGAAAGCTTGACACAATCATTTAACCTTGACATTCATCAGCTTTAGGGATAAAGAAAATTGGAGAAGATGTTTACCAAACTCGGAATAAGGTTTACAATACATATTGTGAAGAAATTTGTGCACTTGAAGCGGAGTTAGGAAACTTCTTCACCAATTTCTTAACATCGAAAGCTTGATCAATAAACCTTGACGTTCATCCGCTTTCGGTATTAAGAAAATTGGTGAAGATGTTTACTAAGCTTGAAATAAGGTTTATGATATAAGGACTCTTATTTATATTGTCGAAGTAATATTCCATTCCATTATTTTTGAATGTGGACAACACATATGAGGACAAATAGTAAACTATTTAAGATTCCACACTATTAGTCACATAAGAAAATAAAACTATATCAGTTATCATTGGAAATGACAATTCAATGTAGATTCCCCGTTCAATGTATAAAGTACATATGAATACCGTTCGATACACCGAATCACACTCGGATACCGCCCGGCGGTATCGTGCTTCCTTGTCGGTATTGAATTGTGATTGGAAATGACAATTCAATGTAAATCCCCCATTCAATTTACAAATTAAATATGAATACTGTTCAGTGCCCCGAATCACGCTTGGATACCTCTAGTCGAATTCCCGGACGGTATACGGGCGGTAGTGTGTTAAACATTTTGATAAAATAAGTTTTTTATATAAATTAAAAGTATAGATGGATTTATTAATGGTACCATGCACTTTTTCGGATTCCACTCTTTATGTCACATAAAAAAAACAAACTATATGAATTGTGATTGGACATGACATTTCAATAGTGAAATCACTATATCGCACATCTTTATATGTAGTCTCGCAAGAAAACAAGTTGTTGAAGAGACAATTCAATGTATAAAGTCACTATGAATACTATTCAATGTGTAAAGTCATTATGAATACTATTTACATATTTAATTCTACACGGTTGGGCCGGTACCGAGCGGTATTGAGAGGTACCCCACGGTATAGACAGTTACCGCACGATATTGATCGGTACCGCTCCGTATTGACCGGTACCGCGCGGTACCGAGCAGATTCCGCTATATGAAAAATACAAAATTTAATTTAAATATTTATGGACATATAAAGTCATATATTTGGAATATAATAATATTCAATAAATTGAAGAATGAGAACGAAAATTAGTTTGATTATAACAAAAAGGGTCTCAAAGTATGTTTCTATTCATAACACAAATCAAATATTCTAACTGCCATCTGAAAACGATAATATCTTATGTTAGCAGTTTTGTTCCTCTATTTAAGCATTGGGGAACATGTGATTAGTCTATCAACATACATGCATGCGTAGGGCCCGCAACTAACATCATCTTTCTGCTTGAAATTGTTGGTCATGATCCGGCAGGGAAAGGAAGGTGATAGTGGTCTCCAAATCTCATGAATATTCTGGACAAACCAACCAGCATAGTGCAAGACTTGCTTCATCAACTTTGTCAATGGCCTCAGTTGAATTCCTCGAAGTTTGTTTTCTTCTGGCGCTAACCTATGAAACACGGAGTCGTATACGTCTACTCTCCATTCAATCAAGTCAAGCAACACGGTGAGCCAATGTTCATTCACGCAACACACGAAAATTACCTACATTGAAAAAAAAATACATAATATATCAAAATAAGCTGGGAGATTGAAAATCACAAGGTTATGGCAAAACATAAAAATATAGGGGAATGACGCTTAGATACTCGAGCGGTATCAACGGTATTGATCGGTAGTCGAGCGGTATTTATCTGTTTAGCATCCCACCACGGTCGAGCCCCTGGAGCATCTCACCCTTGAACCATTTGAACCATACTGGGAAAAGGCTCCCACCAATAAACATCTGTATTTTCACCTCTCCAATGTGCAGAGTCAGGTTGGTCGACACTCTTCCGCCATTCTTTTTCTAACTGAAGCTGTTGAATACTTGGAAATTAGATTAATAGCATTATACTAGATACCGTTGAATACCGCTGCTTTTTCGAATGGTATTCAACGATATAAATAAATACCGTTTAATATCGCTCGAGCGGTATTCAACGGTATAAATAAATACCGTTGAATACCGCTCGAGCGGTATTAAATGGTATTTATTTATACAGTTGAATACCGCTCGAGCGGTATTATTATTTGTACCGACGGTATTGTTAGTTGTAAAAATAAAATTAGATACTCACAAAGAATGAAGGTCCCACGATGCGTGTACTTCCTGCATCTACTCCATCTAATAGTTGTTTGCCCCTCTCCAATTTGGAAACCATAGCTTCACAGAAGAGATCAATTATCTGTAACATTATGGTTGATTAAAAAATTATTTCAGTTAGACAAAGTTTCCATATTTGGTACAGAAAATAATTATAAAAAATATATAAAGATTTACCGTGGCATCCACGGCGGACTTCATGTTCTCCACTCGATCAAAAAATGCATGATCCAACTCAAAATGAGTCGCGAGGGTTCGCACAAATGGAGTTGGTCTTTTCTTTCGCCAATTTATGTAAGCATTACGAGCTGCAACTTTGATTGGAGTCGGCATCGTGCTTATATATGGTGTGTGAAGCGCAGTGGATTGCTTTTTCACTCGACGTGGAGGATTATCGAATTCTGCAATTTGTTTTCCTTTATCCGCATGCTTGAAACGGAGTGGACTACCCTCCTCCGAGTCAACACCTTCCTCTTGAGCGGGAACATTGATATGAATGTCCTAATGCAAATAAAAATTAAACAAAAAATAAGAATAAAAATTAATGTTAACACTAATTTAACAATTAATAACAATAATAAACAAATTAAATTATAATTTTTAAAAAAATTTAATACTTTACCTGGTTTTCCTGGTACGGGAAAGCAGAGACGGTAGGATACTCAGTAGTAGATATCCCCACCATAGACCTCCAAAATGATTCATTGTCAATTAGCTCTCGAGGGTCTATCTGCATCTGTAGTGATCTCCGAGTATGTCCTCCGTCTACAGATGTGCGGTCTGCCTCTGGCATGTAAGACAAGGCACGATGACCAGTGTAATGATAGTTCTGATCGAACTGATCCCACTGATACGAATGATGGGACTGATATGCAGAATGATGGTCCGACTCTGGATGATAAGAGTGGTGAGACTGATGGGGATGATGAGAATGATGGGACGGCTCTGGTTGATGAGACTGATGGGGATGATGAGTCTGATGGGATGGCCTCGCAGAATGATGTGATGACGCCGAATGGTGAGACGGATGGGGCTGATGGGAATGATGACTGTGCCCTGAGCGTGATCGACGGTCTCCATAGTAAAGCGATTGCATCCAACTCTTCAGATCAGGAAGCAACTCATGCCTCATGTAATCTTTCAAATCTGGCAGTACTGCTTCCCTCAACTTTGAAATTAGATCGCGTTCACGTCTCTCCCAAACATGACTCCCTGAAGAAGACGAGCTCGATTCCCTACCCCATTTTCCGGAAGTTGGTGGAGGAGTATGCTTCTTCCTTGTCTCACGCACATCACTATCAGTCTCAGTCTCCGGCGCTGATTCTGGCGGAGCAGCCTGCTTCTGCTTTTTCCGGGGCTGTCGTTTTGGTGCACTTGCTAAAACTGAAGCTGCAGAGCGACATGATATATTTTGCACCCGTGCTGCAGTCCTCACGACGTGCTGCACGACATCATCGCCGCCGCGTTGTGCCTTCACAGGGTTTACCGATGCACGGTAAACAACACCCAGTGCATCGGGGACTAGAACGCTGATCCAATAGTCACGTACTTCTTCATCCGCGCCAGCATAGAGCGTTTCTTGACACTCACCCTACAAAATAATCGGTGAAATATTAATTATTAAATTAAGCGGTACCGGGCGGTACACGGCGATACCGGGCGGTATAGAGTCTTAACCGAGTAGTACCGGGCGGTAACAGACGATATTACATACTTAGTTAATTAAAATAGAAAAGTAATATTTTTATCGTGCAAAATACATTACCGCATCATTCAGTAGTGTATGAAAATCTTGCATATTTGAAGGAGTAAAAAGCCACTTCAAGCAACGAGGCAACGCCACTGGTTCAGCAACATCCGCAACCTCTCTTCCAAGGGCTGGTATAGCTTCATATGCCCAAATCTGTAAAAGTGATATTAAAATCAACCTAATCAGTATAATTAATACTAGTACTATTTTTTAAAAAAAAATTCATCAAATTATACATACTTGTAGAGCCCACACAGGGCCCTAGAAATGATACTTTCTAGGTGTCGACCTCGGCAATCAAGCAATGTAATGGAGTAAAATAGGATAGGTGTAGGCACCCCATGGAAATTTGTTCCACGCTTCAAGGTCATCGACCAACACCCACGCAAAACTATCGACCTTTCTTGGAGTGTCGTACCCACAAGCAAAAAAATACAGGGCTAAAATGTTAGCCACTTTCAAATAATCATCTGGCGTAAACTTCTTCGAGGGTCTGCGATCTTTTCCGCAAAAAATATTCCACAGCTCCAGAATGCTGAGATCCTTACCACCACAAAATCTCGTAAACACTCCCACGTTGGAATGATCATTTTCGGCATTTGGATCAAAAGCCGATGATCCGAATCGAAACCCGGTCACCAGAGCGTACTCGGGGAACGAAAATCTGATATGGCTCTCATTAATACGGAACCATACCTCATGATCCGGAGCACCGGGAATAGTGATCTCACGAGAGATCAAAGCATGCAAGGCTCTACCGTTGCTCGACTTGCTTTTCCATCGTATGAGGTGACCGAAGCACCCCTCCTCGAATCTACCCAGTAGTTCTTGCCCACCAACTCTCATCAATGTTGTCCCTATCGACGTTAATACCGTCGGCCTGTAGTAAAGATTCATAATTTGAAAATAATTTTGCATATCTACTCTCTTCCAACTCCAAGGCGCCTAAGAAGAAGATAAATAATTAATATTTAGATAATGCAAAGAAATGCAATTCAAAAATTTTGAATACCTCCCGTTGTTGATGGACGGTATTCATTTGTTAAAAAAAAATTGAATATCGCCCGTTATTTGTTCAAACCCGCGTAATTCAATGTTTTATACCAATTAAGCAGTAAAAATAGCGAGAAAAATAATCAAATGAGGCCAATACCATAAATTGAGTACAATACCGGTCGCGTACCGCTCGACTTTATTAAGCGGTATACGACGGTATTTGCCATAGCCGACGGTATTCGATGTTTTTATCCAACTAATCATAATATCCAAGTCCAAAAATTAAATTAAAATTTGAACAAGTAAATTATAACATCATAATTGAAAACCCCAATAGAAAACACAAAATATCGTCGCAAGGGGTAATACTGCTCGTATACCGCCCGATAGAGACGGGCGGTATACGTTCGGTATTTGCTAAGCATCACGGTATTTGCTAAACATAACAAGATTTTCTGTAAAAATAATGTTGGATACCGCTCATCTCTATCGGGAGGTATACGAACGGTATTTTCTACATAAAACGGTATTAAATCTACGATATTCCTACTTAATCCCGACAGTATTCCAATTAAGCAAGAACCAAAATATAAGCAATGCTGAAAAGCTTAAACATTTTATAACCAAACAAGTTTCATAAAAATTTATGAATACCGTGGGCAAATAAAAAATTATACCGTCCGACTTGGTCATTCGGCGGTATTCATGTATTGTTCGAGAGAAATGAAATGACTAACCTGGACATTATCAGAATGATGAGATCTACTACCCTCGCGCGCCTCCATTGATGTTCGAAGTTAGACCGCAAAGAATTTTTAATTTTTGGTTTGATTTTAGGGTTTGGTATTTGGGGATACAATTTGATTTCTTTTGATATATGGGATGGTATTTGGGGATGCCCGCTTAAACATGGTGGGGATATTAATTTCAAATTTATGGAAATAACTGCCAACATGGGTCCCATATCTGAAAGCTGATACCGTTCGGTAATACGATTTAAAATGGATACCGCCTGTAAGCGGTATTCAACTTAAAGTTGATAACGCCCAAATGCATTTTTTCAACGGTAGTGAAATATTTTTACTATAGTCTGGATCCCTACCAATATCGAGTTAATACCGCCCGTAATTAAATGATAATATTTGAGCGGTATTCATTTTTATGGTGATATCGGCCGAATGTATAATGTGGGTGATATTGAAATATTTCAATTATACCTTGCAATACCGTTTGAATACCGCTCATAATAGAAGACGGTATTTGACCGGTATTCAAATTTATTATGATACCGTCGATTGTTTAATTAATAAAAGTATTGTTTTTAATGATATTATCAATATATTTTTTCACGATTATTTAATTAATAAAAGTATTGTTTTTAACTTACAGAATTCACGAATGAGATTTTGTAAATGTTGATTGTACTTTTTCAAGATTTAAGTTGATTGGAATAAAATGAAAAAAAAAAAACTTTAAGATGCTCGTGAAAAAAAAAATCAAGACCTTTTTTTATTTCACCCTGGACCTATCAATTGTCAGGGTTGGCCCGTCCTCACTGTGGCGCCGAGTAATTGAGTTTGGAACGCACACATCTTGTCAATTTCGGGCAGAATTCCATTCCATTCGGACAGCAATTTTTGAACATGTAAAGGATCTTTCATTCTCGATTTCCTTCTTCCAGATTTATCCATTCTTGTTTAGACCGAAAACTATCATCATTCAACATCTCTGAATCAAATAACAAATTCACTATAGTAAAACACATTAACTAACACTGTAGTAAAAAAAGAAATATTAACTCACTCTTCAACTTTTGCATTTATAATTTATTAGCTGGTGAAGTCGCCACTTTACTCAATAAATCTAAGAATTAATTAACTAATTAAGGATAGTAGAAGTGCTATTTATATATTAAAATTAAAATACTATTTTCATATTCGAAAGTATTATTTGTATCGGAAAAAAATTAAAGATATTTTAATTTAAAGTATTAAATTAAAAAAGCTTTGTCTCACAAACTTGAGACTCAATTAAAGATTAGTTCTTGAAAAAACTCAAGAACTAAGAAAAAAACAATATTCCCGATTGCTCCCGATTGCACGAGCACCAATTCTACAAATATATGTGGTTTTGATTTTGATAAGTTGTGGTGGTTGTTGCAATATCAAATTCAAAATAAGGGTTGATTGTTTTAAAATAAATAAATTTAGGCTTGTTTTTTATTTTTCTCATGTTTTAAAAAATGTAGTTTTAATAACATTAATACTTTAGCCGTTGTTTTATTTCTACAAAAAAAAAATAATAATAACTTCGCCCTTGTCTGATTTTTTACATATTTTCTAATTCCAGTCAATAGAATTTGACGTGGCAGTCGAATATTACTACGTGTATATCTACGTAGACACCAAATTACCTTAAATGACAATGGGTAGGGTATGGGTAGGGTACTATGGCACCCGTTCCCATACCCGCGTTTAAAAAAAACACCCGCGTGGGTAGCAATTGTTATACACGTCTCCATACCCTTTGGGTAACTAACTGCACATACCTGTGCCCATTAATCACAATTTAACTAAGTACAAAAAAAAATTATAAATTTAAAAATTTAATTAAAACTAAAATCATAATAACAATTTGATTAATACACAATTCCAAGTTCTCATAAAAATGATATTAAATAAATAACTAAAACGAACATAACATTATACTATGAATAACAAATGAAAGAAAGACACTTACATGAACTAATAACATAAAAAAATTCACTTTTTTTCTTGTAGTGCGTGCTTGCAATTAAAAAAAACTAACTTAAAAAAATAAACTACTAAATAAATCTTCTTCAATTAACTTCCTTATACTAGAATTATTTACAGTAATGAATATTAATGCAAAATGTCTGCAAATTAAGCTATATGCAAATATACTATTACTTTATTTTCATTTATGAATAAGTATTCAACTTTTCATAATATATATATATATATATGTAGCTTTGAAGATTACAGCACTACACTGAAACACATATGAGATCTATCACACACACACGCGCACATATATTTTTAATTACAACTATTTTATATATAACATATATATTCTGAGACAATCTCTTAACCTAAATTAATTATTCAGACTACAGACCGTCAAAGAAATTTGTTTCCACATTTTAGTGGGATTGGATTATCTGCATCGTTAACAATCGTCCACAAATTTGAATGCAGAAACATGTATATATATATATATATATATATATATATATATATATTGCTTGTGTGAATGATTTATTCTGTCAACTCTATGTTGCTGGTTGCATTTTTGGTGTCGCGAACCTTGTTTATTAGGCCAGTATAAACCATTAATTATAATTGGGAAAAGGGTCAAATACATAGAGATTTGGACTTTCAAAATTCAATCCATTTTATATAGTTTATAGTTACCATAAAATTGTAGTTCCTAAGAATGAATTCTTATTTAAAATAGATTAATTTAATTAAAATATTATATTGACGTGAGCACAATGAATACTAATTGAATGTAAAATTAAGGAATTTAATTAAATTAGATTAGTCCGATTAAATATATTGTCGTATAGGCACAAAGGATTAAATTTTAATTCAAGCAATATCATTTGTGCCTATGAGAATATTTTTAATTTTTAATAAGAATCCTTTGTGCCTACAACAATTAATATTTTTAATTTTATATTAATCCAGTTTAATTAAATAATAATTAAATTTAATTCAATTAGTAACCTTCATTTGCTCCTACGATAATATTTTTAAAAAATAATCCAATTTAATTAAATAATAATTCATTTTTATGAACTATTATGGTAAGGCAACTATAAAAATAAATCGGTTAAATTTTGGAAGTACAAATCTATAATTCATTTTACCATTCTTAGGAACTATTAATCTTAAAAGTTCAAATTTTACTTAAATAAAAAATAAAGTATAAAGTTTTGAAAGGTATAAAATAAAATGTTTTCCTTGCAACACAAAATGCTAGCGTGGAACTGCTTGTGCTTATCAGTTGTTATAATATAAAATGTGAATTCAAATAAAAGATATAAAATTGTAAACTCAAACTCAGTTGAATTTTCATTCGAATTCGCTCAATCATGGTAAATTATAAGCTATTTTAATAATTATAAATTAAAGTGGTTTAAAAGTTTAATTCATTAACGAATATGCATATAATTTTTTTCCTATTTTTCTTTTTATTTTTAATTTAATTTTACATATATACTTTAATTTTAAAGTTTAATTCAATAACGAATATTGCATACAATTTTTTTCCTATTTTTATATTTATTTTTAATTTAAATTCACACACACACACACACACACACACACACACACACATATATATATATATCGATTTACTATCATCTACATGGACATTTAATTAAATTAATGATATATGTAATTATCCTTTCACATTAGAAAGTTGTTATTAGTATGTATAATTATCTAAATGAATGTTATAATATGTATTATTTAAATTATTTCCGTCCATAACACATACGTGCGGGTTGTGTTCTAGTACTAATAAGATAAAATAAAAACACTATATATTTAGGGAATTAATCAAATAGTATATTTTTCCTAGTGTGGGAACTAGGACCACATCTCCACCATCCAATGTATTGATCTAATGGTTGAGATTTAATAAAAAATATGGTGTTGGACAAAAAATAAAGGAAGAATGATTATTTTCGTCCAAACCCATTAAAATTGATGATGTCAGCAATTTAAAAAAAAAACTTAAAACTTTAAATGATTATAACTTGCTCGTTTGTAATCAAATGCACACAAAAAATATATCAAATTAAAGCTCTCTTTGTGCTCTTTCATTTAAGATGTCGAAATGCTATATTTAGATGAAAAAATATGGACGAAAAATACAAAAGATTAATTTTTACACGACTTCTCATTCATATTTTTCATATAGATCTGTGAAGCTTTAAACATGCATGTGCAATCCTCCTATGATATTTTATTTCTCTATTGCTTTGTTCATGAATTTACATGTAATTGAATAAATTACCGCAATGAAATAACATAACATCCATTTAGAAAGACAAAAATCATTATAACAATTTATCATATTGCGATCAATTGTTGGTTATTTCTTTTATAAAGTAATAATAAATGACTGGTACATATTATATGAACGCAAAAACTCCTGTACATAAGATGTACATCAGACGGTCAACGGGCGTTGACTCGGTCAAAGCATTGACCAAAAAAATCGTGAAAACGGATGATACTTTTTAGGGATACAACTGATACTTTTTTTAATTTTGAATGATACCTTTTAGTGTTTCGATTGATACTGATCTTAATAGTTTTTTTCTTTATTTTTTTTTTCTGGCCAATACTTTTTATTGATACAAATGATACTTTTGGGCCTTTGAAATGATACTTTTTCAGTATTATGAATGATACTAATTTTGACGAATTTTTTGATCAAAGACCCGGTCAACGCGTTGACCGTCTGATGTACATCTTATGTATAAGATACTTGCCCTTATATGAAAAATACACAAATAAACACATTATTCCTCTGACATAATTCACACACACACTCACACACACACTATATGATTGAATACAATTTTATTATTATATATTGGGTAAAATAATAAATATCTTTAATAATATTTCATGTGCATCGCATAAATACATATGTGGTACACTAGTTTTAATTATGGCATAGATGCATAGGTGGTATACTAGTTTGAATTATGTAAAGTAATTAATAATTTTTAGTTGCGTTCATTATTAACCTTATATATGAATATATATATATATATATATTGTATGTTGTGATCATAAACATATGGTTATTTAATGAATTGATTTTGTTATATACCTCTTAGCTTTATCAAGCCTCAACTTAAGCCTCATGAATATAAAAATAGCAGACAAAGTAAGTAAAGTTAAGGATATATAACAATTTTATAGTATTTGATATGATTTTGAACTATAACAAACATGAATACATTACGAACTCTCAAATTAAGCATCGTAAAAATGAAAAACAGGATATGGAGAAAATAAAACATTATGGCATTATCTTTATAACATTTGACACAATTTCAAAATATACCAAACACCAAAACCCCAAACATAAAAAAAAATTACAAAACCTCAATTTAAGCATTAAGAATATGAAATAAAAGAGTAAATGGAAATATTAAAACATCAATGATATAAATAATTGTGGTCTTTGGCACAATTTCAAAAAAAAAATAAAAAACTCAAATAAAATTACTTCATCACGAAAAATAGCATTACAAAGTTTTAATGTAAGCATTTAAAATTAAAAAAATAGCTGATGGAGCAATTAAAATATTATTGTATCAACAATATATACATATATATTATTTTTACACATTTTCGAAATCTAAAAATCATGACACCCAAAACCTCCATAGATAAAATAACAAAGAGCATCGTAAAAAATGAAAAAATAAAAGAAAAAATAATGAATATCGAAAATGAATCAATGGATTTTTTTTTGCGCCATATCCTTGTACTATATATGTGGTTTTTAATAACAATAATAATAATAATAATAATAATAATAATAATAATAATAATAATAATAATAATAATAATAATGGGGATGGGGACTGTCGTTTGGAGAAGATTTAATGCTCCCTATTTTTAAGTTGAATGGATTACTAATAAGGAAATATTAGATACGTGCATAATTGCTCTTATTATTAAAATAATATAATTATTCATAATTTTTTCATGTTTATTAATGACCGTTGATTTTAACTAATTGATGGATATGATTTACTCCTAATTTATACATCATGACTAGTTATTTTATTCCACGATAAACTAATATAAAAATGACGGAAGGAGTAAGGGAAATAAAAACACACATTTTCCGTCTAAAAAGTAAACAACTTTGGAAGATGCAATAAATTTTCAAGAATTCATTAAGTGGTTTGGCCAAAAAAAAAAAGAAAAAGAAAAAAACCTAGTATATATTGAAGTTGAGCAGCAAGAAATTAAAGAACCCTAGTACAACTATAATAAACACGCACAAGAAAATTAAACACTCATGGTATCTCATCATATTCTGATAAGTCGAATGTATGACTCCTCCAGCGACGATCGCTCAAGATACTTCTCTCGAATCTCGACGTCTTTAGATCTAAGATCAGCAGAAAAGTTGTTCCCACCCTTCTCGGAGAAGAATCCTCATGTTTGTGCGAATATTTGCAATGGATTGTTGTGTTTACAATATCCCGACTTCACAACGCTTTCTCCTTTGGAACTCAGTCCAAAGCTGGTGCGATAGAAAACACAAGGATCAGAGCTGACATTCTAGCATCCCCGTTTGTACAATTCCTTCAACGCTTTGCTGAGGAAAAGGGTTGTTAAGTTCTATTTTCGACGTTACCTATGTTAAATATTTCATTTTTTTAAAGTTCACTTACTTTGAAAATAGAAATATGGACCTCGCTTATATGCACTTGAATATCCGCAGTCGCAGCATTTACGGATTATATCAAAGGGTTATCATCTTCAACTTCGGATATGAAACTTAGGATTCTTTAGATTACAGGCGACGACGACGACCAAGAGTCCAACAACAGACCATAAGTGCATTACATTGGACTTCTCTTGGATTATTTTATAGAAGAAATAAAATGCAAAAACAATTTTGAGTTTATACAGGCTATGATCCGGTTATTCTTAAAGGTAATATTTAATCATGTCTGCCATTTCTAATTATGAGTATCATAAAACAACTCTAAATATGTCAACTCGGTTTACTGCAGATTATCTCTGAGGAATTATGCATAATTCTAAAGCATATCAATGTTTCTATCATAGAAAGTATTTTAATACTTGAATCTATATGATTTGTGTGATATTCTTGTTTATTGCTTGTATTATCGAATTTTTATCTGAAGTCACTATTGGTTTATGCTCAGCTCCATGGTGAGAATAATTTATTACATTTATTTTCTCTATTTCGATAACAATTTTGTTTGAAATCTTACATTTTGCACGTCTTAATATTATACATTATGAATCAGCTGTCACGGTAGATTGAATCACACGATTTTCTAATCATTGGAAAAATTGGAAAATCAATGTTTTGTAACTGGTTGGTTATCTCTGACATTGAGTTGTGTTTGTGTAATAGAAAAATCAATTTTTGGTATTATTATTCTATCAATGGTAAAAAATTCACAAACACGCGAATGTTTCACATTTACCGAATGCAGTAGCTAAAGATCTCTCTCTCTCTCTGGTCACAAATGGAAAAATAAGGTTCACTTTTATAAACTTAGTACTACCATAATGGAAAGCCACTAGGTTTGATAAGTGAATGATTGCCATGAAATGGTTCATAAACTGATTGCAAATGTATAATTTTCTAAGTTCTTATTCATTTCATGAACTGCTTCCCAATGTATAAGTTTCTAAGTTCTTTTTCATGACAAGAGCAGGCAACTTGCATCCGTTGCCGCCATAAAAGTTCAAACTGAAGAAACTTATGAAGTTCAAAGAAAAACTGTAAAAGAGATTCTTCATTTGCCAAACTACGGCTTTGACTTTACAAAAAGAATAACCACCAGACTCTGCGCTCTGCATCCTTAATAGGAGCTAAAGTCATCGGCCGTGTCATCCACAAAATCCAACGTAGTTGCATCCACACAAAGTCGAACAGCTGTCAGAACATACACTCTCCGCCTAGTCATCATTTGCTTAATCTCCTGATGTGACCCGGAACCGCTTCATCATCTCCTCACTTAAACACGGAATCTTGAGGCTCTTCACAAGCACACACTAAATCTGCGGGGTTACCCGCAGATTGAGATGTGTTTGTACTTGATCTCTTAGACTTTGAACCAAATCTTCCGCCTCCATTGAAATATTTATCATCAGATTCAAACTTGCAACGTAATAGTAAACTATTAACATAAATTAATATTTTTCTTAACATAAATTAATATTTTTCTTAATATAAAATCATTTGAATACCCGTCAGAAATAGTTTTCGGAGGCATAAACCCATCTTCCAAAAAGGATATGGACTTAATTCGGTGTTTGCCCTGTGTTTATCCCACTCATGATGCCAGAAATCATCGTCAGTCTTATGAACGGTAAATGAGGGCCAATATTCAGTCATGTTGTGTCGCATTCTTCGGGGTATTCTCTGGTTAAAAAAAGAAAAAAAAAATGAGACCTAAAAAAAATCCCAAAAACATTTGAAGAAAGATACTCATGTATCGCTTTCTATTCGTGGACTCTTCACCGTGAGCGAAAATCCCATGCAAGGTCAATTTGCGGGGAATCCGTCTTGCAATCCACTTTTTGAGAGACAGCATAATCCCACATGGCCAACTTAAACACATGGTGAGACCTGTCACATTTTTTGACACAGGATTCACGGTTGATAGTTTCCGCCGCAAGCTCTTAACTCTCTTATTGTAAGAGATGCGCCCATACAAGGTGCTTGACCAAGCCTTTTTTACCACCATTGTAATTGTAAGATACTAGAATCTACCCTGCAAATACAGACATGTATCATTACTGTATGCAAATCTACTATGCACCAAGAATTCCATAATCTTTCTTTCCATCTAATAACCCATGAATGAATATATTTTGCTGTTGAAATGTCTTTAATATTCAAGTTCAGTTCCTCAATTTAATGCAACATTGTTGAAATGTCTTTAATATTCAGGTTTTGTGCCTCAAGTTAATGCAGCATTTCTACTCCGCTCAATGACATACTTAAATAGCCTCAAACCACACACTTCTTGCTTGATATCCACATTTCATTCTCCCTATTATTTGACGCTAAAACCCAAAGTTAAAAAAACAAATCAAACTGATTCTCATCTCAAGTCAACCACAAAGCACACTATAGACTTTCTGATTAAAAAATGTACCTAAACAAAGCATAAATCAATTTCATGGCTGATAAAGAAATGTAAAGCAACAAGAAAATATAGCAACCCATTTTTCATCAATCTGACGATCTAATCTTCAAGAAAGTTACAGCAAGCAAACGCCTAATTCAACCAAAAACAAATTCTAGAAGGAGACACAAGGTACATCCAACAAAAAAAAATATTAATGCATGTATATTATTCATCTTAAATTAATTCAATCACAAAACGGTAAATCAAATCTACACACACCACCTGCATCCACTCCCGAGGCCATATGTACATGAATCAATCAAACAATCAAATGCATCAATTACCAGGATAAAAAAATATATCAAATTAAAACTCTTTTTATGCTCTTTCATTTAAGATGTCGAAATGCTATGTTTAGATGAAAAAATATGAACGAAAAATACAAAAGATAAATTTTTACACGACTTCTGATTCATATTTTTCATATAGATCTGTGAAGCTTTAAACATGTATGTGCAATCCTCCTATGATATTTTATTTCTCTACTACTTTGTTCATGAATTTACATGTAATTGAATAAATTACCGCAAGAAATAACATAACATCCATTTAGAAAGACAAAAAAATTATAACAATTTATCATATTGCGATCAATTGTTGGTTATTTCTTTTATAAAGTAATAATAAATGATTGGTATATATTATATGAAAAATACACAAATAAACACATTATTCCTCTGACATAATTCACACACACACACACACTATATGATTGAATATAATTTTATTATTATATGTTGGGTAAAATAATAAATATTTTTAATAATATTTCATGTGCATCGCATAAATACATATGTGGTATACTAGTTTGAATTATGGCATAGATGCATAGGTGGTATACTAGTTTGAATTATGTAAGATAATAATTAATAATTTTTAGTTACGTTCATTATTAACCTTATATATGAATGTATATATATATATATATATATATTGTATGTTGTAATCATAAACATATGGTTATTTAATGAATTGATTTTGTTATATACCTCTTAGCATTATCAAGCCTCAACTTAAACATCATGATTATAAAAATAGCAGACAAAGTAAGTAAAAGTTAAGGATATATAACAATTTATAGTATTTGATATGATTTTGAATTATAACAAACATGAATACATTACGAACTCTCAAATTAAGCATCGTAAAAATGAAAAATATGATATGAAGAAAATAAAATATTATGGCATTATCGTTATAACATTTGACACGATTTCAAAATATACCAAACACCAAAACCCGCAAACCTAAAAAAAATTACAAAACCTCAATTTAAGCATTAAGAATATGAAAAAAAAGTAAATGGAACAATTAAAACATCAATGATATAAATGATTGTGGTCTTTGGCACAATTTCAAAAAAACAAAAAAAACTCAGATAAAATTACGTTATCACGAAAAACAGCATTACAAAGTTTCAATGTAAGCATTTAAAATTATAAAAATAGCCGATGGAGCAATTAAAATATTATTGTATCAACAATATATACATATATATTATTTTTACACATTTCCGAAATCTAAAAATCATGACACCCAAAACCTCTATAGATAAAATAACAAAGAGCATCGTAAAAAATGAAAAAATAAAAGAAAAAATAATGAATATTGAGAATGAATCAATGGATTTTTTTGCGCCATATCCTTGTACTATATATGTGGTTTTTAATAATAATAATAATAATAATAATAATAATAATAATAATAATAATAATAATAATAATGGGGATGGGGACTGTCATTTGGAGAAGATTTAATGCTCCTTATTTTTAGGTTGAATGGATTATTAATAAGGAAATATTAAATACGTGCATAATTGCTCTTATTATTAAAATAATATAATTATTCATAATTTTTTCATGTTTATTAATGACCGTTGATTTTAACTAATTCATGGATATGATTTACTCCTAATTTATACATTAGGACTAGTTATTTTGTTCCAGGATAAATTAATATAAAAATGACGGAAGGAGTAAGGGAAGTAAAAACACACGTTTTCCGTCTAAAAAGTAAACCACTTTGGAAGATGCAATAAATTTTCAAGATTTCATTAAGTGGTTTAGCCCAAAAAAAAAGAAAAAGAAAAAAACCTAGCATATATTGAAGTTGAACAGCAAGAAATTTAAAGATCCCTAGTACAACTATAATAAACACGCACAAGAAAATTAAACACTCATGGCATTTCATCATATTCTGATAAGTCGAATGTATGACTCCTCCAGCGACGATCGCTCAAAATACTTCTCTCGAATCTCGACGTCTTTAGATCTAAGATCAGCACAAAAGTTGTACCCACCCTTCTCGGAGAAGAATCCTCATGTTTGTGTGAATATTTGCAATGAATTGTTGTGTTTGCAATATCTCGACGGTGCCTATCGTCTTTGGAATCCATCAACCGGCGACTTCACAACGCTTCCTCTTTTGGAACCCAGTCCTTGTCCCTATCTCCGACAAAGAGATCATAAGAAGACGCATGGTTGCAACACATCGTTGGTTATTCCTTATTCCTATGGCGTTGGTTTTGATTGTAAAGGTAAAGACTACAAATTGATAAGATTTATTAAAATTTACTATGTGGATAACCACGAACATCTTCATAGCGTCGTATCTCAAGTTGTCGTTTATTCACTTAAAAATGATTTCTGGAAGGGTATATCATCGGATTGTCAGTATTATGATATTTGTGATGCATGTGTTACTTATTTGAATGGTCATTTTTATTGGAGAGCTCCTGGGCATATTGTTTCATTCGACTTGGTTGATGAGAAATTCTCTAAGTTGCCTTTCTCGGACGTGGGTAGATTGGTGAGTGATGATTTTGTGTTCGATTTGATGGATGTGAGTAACTTGGAGAATAATAATTATGCTTTGGATTTGATGGAGTTTGATGGATTCCTTGGTGTTGTGGCTTATACTAGGTTGGGAGTTGAGAAGCTTTTTGCATTTTGGGTTTTGGAGATCGATGGATCTTGTTCATGGACTAGAAAATTCAATTACGATGTTTGTACCTCCGATGTTGAGAAGCCGTTGGGACTTTTTAGGAATGGTGAATTGTTGTTGCTTGAGGGATTTGATAATAAGTTGGTAGTATATGATTATAGTGTTGGAGAGTTGAAGAAGTTGGTCAACTCTATGATTATCCATGTATGAAGGTGGTCTTTTCTTATGTTGAGAGCATGGTTACATTCAAGACCAAAAAGGAGAGGTTAAGAGACAACGGATCAAGAAGAAGAAAAAGAAAAAGAACCGGCGGCTATATTTAATTGCTCTCACTTTTGTGTTTTCAAACAAACCATTAATTCTTGCTCTTAAGGTTTTTTTTTTCCTATGACATGATCACTCACAAGTGACATATAATTAAGGCATATTCTATCATTCTATGTCATTTTATTTAACTTGGGTGCTAATGCTTTCAAGTTTCTATTTTTGTTATTATTAATATTTTGGTCAAATAATTGTATACGTCATATATATATATATGCGCCAAAAACTTGACGAATAAAAGAGAAGATTCAAAATATAAAAGTGAAGCCTCGGATGTGCACCGCGCGTAACATCTAATACACCAAATGCATAGAGAATTCAAGAATAAAATAATTGAAAAAAGTACAAATTTATAATCAAATTCTCCAATTAGCTAGGAAGTTACCTCACTGCGTGTTGCTATGCCTTCTCGACAAGAAAGTTGTAATATATCAATGAGAGTAAATTTAGTGTGTGTGTGTGTATATGTGTGTGTGTGTGTGTGTGTGTGTGTGTGTATGTGTGTATATTGATAAGCCGTTAGAATTTAACAATTGTATATGTTAAAAATAATTGGTAATTTTATATGTCAACAATAATAGGTCCATCATACAATAATGGCAAGCTCCATATATAGGGGATAGAAAGCTGAATTTCTTTTACTAGCTAGATTAAATCTGTGTAGCACGTAAATATGACTTTGTAATATGGTCCATGTTTTTCTTAATGATTGGTCGTTGCACACTATGTGTGCACTATGATTCAGATAGGGTAGACTTGAGAGAAATGAAATTTAGGTGCACATTAATTTCAATATTAATGCTTTAGCTTGAAAGTTGAAATGGAGATATTAGATATTGTATTTGTCAGTTGTGTGCATCCATGGTTAGTATAATACAATCAGTCAGCTTCACATTCATAGGTAAAAATCATCTAGAAATGCAGTATGTGGTTGTTCTGTTGTTCTAGAATGTTACTCACCATAATGGTTCTAAACTATATTTTCTAGACTGGTATGATGATTTAGGTTTTTAACATATTTTTTTAACATGACTAAAGCAATTCTCTACTGAACATTTTACAGGTTGCAACCTGGGAAAGCCACAATGCTAAGATCATCTCCAATGCTGGATTAATAAAACACCAATTTGGTGCAGAAATTCACTTTAATGTTGTCCCAAATTGGTGCAGCAACAAATCATGCCCCAAATTTGGGGTAGAATTTAGTGGTGTACCAAATTGATCATGATGGGTCCCATGGCATTTAATGAATTATTTTATTATATAAAATCATTATTAAATAGATTATCCAATAAATTTAATTTAATTTACATTATATATTCACTTAATTTAAATTATAAATCATCTGAATAAATAAATAATTTCAATAAAAGCACAATTAATTAAACATAATGGATATAATGAAGTCGCATATATTACAAATTACTACAAATTAACTTAAAAACACACTACAAATAACTAAAACTATTTGAAAAAACACATTGATTACAAATCATTTCTAAATCCTCTAGATAATTATAATATTGACCAAAATCATTTGAAGAATCTTCAAACTCATATCCTTCACTTCCGGATTGATTGAATTGTGAAAATTCTCCTTGATGATGAGACGATTAAGATTCACGAGCTTGATTTCTTTTTTGTATAATTCTAATTTATTCCTCACGAATGTATTTTTATAAGTGTTGTATTCTTGTAATATTTTCACTAATTATAAGCGTTTAATGATCATTTAAAGTACCTTTATTATTCCAAGCACATTATATGTTATATTTTTTTAATAATACATCTTTTTTTAATAGTATATATTTTTTAAAAAATATATAATTAAAAGTTATTAATTTTCGATAATTATCATATTTAGAAAAATATTAAATCATTAAACATATTCCTATTTCAATTATAAAACAAAATGGAATCTTTAAGAGAATATTCTTATTTGGTGTAAATTTGGTGCAGAGCATTGGAGTTGCAAAAAAACAATAGTGTTGAAATTGTACCTATTTGGTGCAGAATATGCACCAAATAAGTGCTTAGCATTGGAGATGCTCTAAGATTGATGTGTTCATCAGCTGACAACTCTATAAAAATGTGGATTTTTTATACTAGCGATGGGGATCCTCGTCTTCTGTATACGTTTTAGAAGTGGGCATAGTGCTCATCCACGGTGTATCAGATTCTATTCTAATGGACGACACATACTTTCTGCAGGCCATGATCGTGCCTTTCGGCTTTTCTCTGTCATCCAGGATCCACAGAGCAGAGAACTTTCTCAATGCCATGTATCGAAAGGAGCAAAAAAGCTCAAGTTGAAGGAATCACAAATAAAACTTTTAGGTAAATTTCAATGTAGAACCTCACCCAATGCAGGTTAATCCTTTTTTTTGTCAAACCATCAAAAGATTCTGCAAATCTTTTGTGAATCATTAGCAAGTTATGGCATATATTATCGGTGAAATTATATTACTTTGTGATTGAAATCATATATTTAATTAGTTTAGAGGTATCGACATATAATTTTTGAGCTATATTGTAATTATTCAAAATTTATTTGTATCCCATGAAAAATATTAGGCATTTAATGCCAAGTTACATCATATCACATTAAATGCATGAAACCCCTTACACTCAAATGGCAATTTAAATTTAAATGTTATTTTTATTCACAATTTTTTATCCCAAAAAAGAAGAAAAGAAATGATCTTATTTTTATTTATCTCAACAGAAAAATAATTTATATTTTACTTTGGTGATAAAATAAAAGACGAACTATTATTTTGATTTTCTGAAAATAAGTAATAAAAAAAATATAATGCTGGAAAACTGAAAAACCCTAAAAAACTCTTGCACAGAGCCCAATCTCTAAGTTATCTCAACTTCTTCTTCATCTTCTTCCGTCATTTCTCACATTTGTAAAAATGTCCATTTTCATTTTTTTGGCCCATTTTTTTCTTGCTAAAGTCTCATTGTCATGCCGAAAATTCGATCGATTAAAAAGTTCATTATCTTCCAGGACGGGCTCGAAGTCACGCCCCATCTATCTTACTGTCGTGGCCAAGAACAAGAAAGAACAAGAACTAAAATATCCAACATGAGGTATTTTTCTGCCTACCCTTCGATACATTCCATGCAGGGTTGTTAAATGTTTTTCACATCGGGTGTAAAATCTCCCCTTATCTGATGTCTTACTTTTTCCCTCGGGAATAAACTCTCCTTGTAGGCTATAGTTGTTATGTTAATCGGGTATAAAATCTCCCTGTAGCTCGTAGTTAATATGTCCATCGGGTATAAACTCTACTCGTAGCCCAAATTTATTTTTCCCATTGGGTTTGTAATCACCTCGTTTCTCTTTTTATTGGATTTATTAGGTGAAAAATCTTCATCTATATTTAATTTTTAGGTTCTATCGGATGTAAAATCTCCCCGTATCCCATATTTTTAATCCCAATCGGGTGCAAAATTCATTTAGTAAGCTTCATTTATCACCCGATATGGATGTATATAATGTGGGTTCATTACTTTTAACACGGGTGTTAAAATCATCATGTACACCTATTTTAGAGAGAAATCGGGTTCAAATTCACATACTAAGCACTATTTATCACCCGGTAATCTTAAAGTGTTATTCGATCTATATTCTGTGTTATGTTTGAAAACTTTGAAATGGTTCACTGGTCACTTGTCAATGCTATTTGAAGAAATATGTGGAAGGATTGACACGCAAACTAGATACGGAGAATCGTAGCCGTATGAAAAAATTATGCTTTGGTATTTTTTTAAGCATTTATCCAACGATGAAGTTTCAAGGACAACTAGTTTACTGTCCGATGCTTCATTTGGATTCAAAACTAGCCTCTTGTGGTTCCTTTAGATTTATACTGAACGATCGTGAATATCTTTTCGGTCCAAAGGAGTACTCCATCATGACAAGTCTATCTTTTTCCTGGTGGTGAACTACCGATATTTTCAGAGATTCACAAATCAATTTAACAGAAAAAGAAAATATTGAAGTTTATCGAGATTGAGGAGGCCTTTGATAGAGCATGCGGTACGAGCAATGGCAGTGGGGATTTGACTCTGAAACTTGCTCATCTGATGATTTTGTATGGGGTGTTGTTATGTCGGGATTCAACATGTAAAAATATCGATCTTCGGTACTTGCATTTGGTAGATCATCTGGACAGATTTGATGCATGTCTGTGGGTCTGGTTTCATATAATTTCTTTTATATGTAAAGTAATATAGTATATTATGATATATATTTTCGGTAATACATAATATATAAGATCTAAAAAGGTGAAATAAAATTGAATATTGTTTAAAAAATAAATGAAATACGAATTTATGTAGATTACATAAAAAAGAAAATTGAATAGAAAAATAACATGCATTAAATATATATTGAAAGAATAAAAAAAATGAGAAAACTAAATAATAAAATCTTACATGAAATTATCAAACGTTAAAATCCATCTGATTTTCTTTTTCATGTCGATGAAGAAGAATTTTTTTATTTCTTTGTTGGATTCAAATAAGAAATTGTAAAGTAGAATTTCTCCTTTGTTTAATATGTAAAGTAATATAGTATATTATGATATATATTTTCGGTAATACATAATATATAAGATCATTACCTTTGAAAAAATTAAATATATATAATATATTACAATATTAACCTTAAATTAAAGTAATGATAGGAATATACTAGGTAGATCAAATTTTATAAAACATGAATCCTTTTATATAGTAGTAGACATTATTTTTATTATATTATGATTATAATACTATATATCTCTATTAATAATCATACATTGCAATATATTTTCTTAATACTAACTGATATATAGCACATTTTTATGTAAATAATTAATATTGTATAATATATGTACATTTTGTTTGGGAAGAATAAAATTTTCAATTAAGAATATACGTATTTGTACAATATTTGGGAACAAGTAACATGCAAAATTTGTAGCACATACCTGAGAATTTTTCACCTTTTTGCTTGTTTTTTAGAAGAGGGAAGAACAAATCATCACATTTATTTATACTTGTCTCCCTCTCTCTCATATTTTTCACAATGGAAAAACTTAATCGTATACCAAAAACACAGAAACAATCAAACATAGCACAAAACTTTAGATGTAAAAATATAGAGAACTTCAAAAAGCCATTCAAATTAAGAAATGACCTAGCACTAGCGATCGTTGTACGGAGTTAGCAAGCACACATGGCCAGAGAATTATACATGCAAAACAAATGGTGTTTCTCTTTTCTTTCCTCTCTCTCGTCTTTATATATGTTCGGACTTGTAATTTTATTCTAATTTCATTGAACCTTTCAATAAGAAAAAAAATATGCTACTATATTTCAATTTGATGATCTCAATACATACTAATTTCAATTTGATGGTCTCAATATATATTAATATATGAATGGTGCGATGTATGACAACATTATATTATTTATTATATTTTTTAGGATAATTTGTAATATTAAATCAATTTAAAATTTAACAATCTAATAATTTGAGAGATTGCTTCTCAACCTTGTATATATATTAGTGATTTTTAATGAATTGTGTTTTTCATTTTATTGGGTTGTATTGTAACTTACGACTGCTATTAATCATCTATAATTTTTCTTTTTTCATAAAATTTAACATATGCATGTAATCATATTTCAAGATTAATCATATATGATTTTGTATATTTACTTTAAATTATATTCAATGTAAGAAACTTAACTTTTATAAGTATAATTTTATATATTTTTTTATATACAGAGTATTTCAATATGTGAATAATTATTGTGCAATGAGACAATATATGACTGAAATATACATATTTGGATAAAATGATCTCCACGTTGCATCCATTGTAGAAGATGCAAACTTGATGATATACTTAAAACCGATGATTTGGGCACTTTCAAATCATCTCTCTAAATCTCTTCCATGATTCAAAGAGCGACTCATCATCATACGCGGAACTGCGTCCCTTGAGTTTCAATGTAACTTCAGGTGGGAAAAATTTATGGAGAAATTTGGTGATGAGATCGATCCTTCCAACTTTCCACTAATCCAATAACTAGAGATTGATCACATTGAGGCTTTGTCCTTCACAGAAAATGGGAAAAGATGCATCTGTATGGCCTTATCCGGGACCCCGTTCCACTTCATAGTGTTGCATATCTCGAGAAATTGCGCCAGATGCGCATTTGGGTCTTCAGTTGCTTTTCTTCCATATTGGTGTTGTTGAACCATGGAAATCAAGTTCGACTTTAGCTCAAAATTATTGGCATCAATTTTGGGGCCAACTACCCCTCCAGGGTTGAAGCTGGCTGGAACAAATTTGCTATTAGGGAGAGCCCTGCATTTCGTGCATCCTCTTGATCTTTGAATCTTTTTTCTATAGCGTTAAGCTGTTGTTGGAGCCAAAGAATCATGACCTTGTTATCTTCCAGATTATCCATAATTCTTCTCTCGGCGTTGTTTCCACGACAAATAGCTTTTAACTTAGGATTAAGAGGTTCCAGAGTGGGTCTCTCGAAACGTGTAACCATACCCTACTTGTAGACACAAAAAAAAGTGAAAAACAAAAATAAAACCGACAAAAATTTAAAGTCTAAATTAGCATCGAAAATATAATCACAATATCACAAATTAATTTAATTAGTCCTTGGCAACGGTGCTAAAAACTTGATCGGTAAAATATTGACTACCCGCAAGTGCACGATATAGCTATGTACAATGATGAGCAATGTCATATTCCGCATAGACTAATGATTAATTTATGAGTGAATATTGCAATATCAATTTCTTAATACTATTTAGGCAACACATAAAATGATTTGATTTTAATTAACTACTTAAATAAGAAAATAAATAAATTAATTAAATGGTGAATATATGGAAGAGGTTCTAAATTCAGAGGGAATACATATTCAAGAGTTTTGATTTCATTGATTTATCCATACAGTGTCAACTCATTATGATTTATTCACGATTCAACTTTTATTAGGACAATTACTAATTTAATTTAAACATTCTCTCGAAGTGCTTAAACCGATGATTACATGCTAGAATTAATGTGCTCATTCAATTAATAACATGCAACTCCTAAAAGCTTCAAGGATTTATTGTCTTCACAATTAACCTTAAATCTCTCGATTATTATTGATTAATGTGATTTGTGTTCTCGTTTTCAAGTGTCAAAACTCCTCTCTCGATTTATGAATTAATACAACAAATCATGCTATCATGGTGATTAATCAATCAAGCAAACACGACTAAGAGCACAAAAAATAAAAGAAGAATCAACATCATATAATTAAATATCCATTGTACTTCAAAATCAACTACTATCAAACCCTAGAATATTAAAGTATTTAGCCACTCATGATTAAATATCTAACCAAAAACAATCCAAGGAAAAACATAATTAAAGAACAAAAACACGATAAACCCGGGTGGAGAATCTAGATCTTGATCATCAACTTGTGCTTTTCTTGCTCTTCAATCTTTGTCTTTAGAGGTGGAATATGGTGTGTGTTGTTGTGATTTTTGATGTTATAATAGGGTATGTGCTGCCCATTTTTCGTGATTGAAGAGATATTTATAGTGTGAAAGTATCTCGGTCGAACAAGGAAAGAAAATGGGCCAAATAGGTCAAAATCGGACTCCCAGACGTCATTCGTGACCTCTCTCGCGATCAGGTCGGTCGCGAGTCCATGTGGCATTCAGGTGGCAAAATTTTCACAATCATATCACCATTCGTGAGTGGGGTTGTGAATAAATCAAAGACAAACCCCCAGTAGCGAGCGTGCAGAAAGTTGTCCGGCCACAAGGCGATTTGCGAGTGAATTCGCGACCATGGTCATGAATCCGGTCGCTACTCGGCAGCCTTTCACTGTTTTGTTTCGTTCTCACTTGTTTTCTCGTCTAATTGACCTGATTCTTTTTGCAACGCGTTCGTTAATTGATTTTCTATATTTCTAGACTCTTTATAAGCTCATTTAAAGCTCAGACAAAAAAATGACATTAAATCCCTTAACAACGTATAAACACATGACATTGCACAAAATATAAAAACTATTCAAAATCTACCACTTTATACATGCAATGCCCATCATATTCCACTTAAATGAATATCAAAACACATGTAAATCATGAGACTATCATAAAACATTGTTCTAAAGGAATACACAAACTAAAAATGTATAAATTATGGAATACTTATTGATGTATGACATTCTTTATTAGTAAAAAGATTATGGAGTCACATTTACTCTCCTCAACTATGCAACACACAAAGCTATATTTTATTAATTATAACTAAATGAAATATAATATGCCCCATAATTAAATAGATAATTAGACTAAACTATAACAATTATGAATTTTTACAAATTTTATGATTCATTTTCGGTAATTGCATAAAAAAATTATGATTAATTTTGAAAATAGAATGCTTATATTAATAATATATAAAGTGGTGATATATTCATTTTTGTAATGTAATAAGTTTAGATGAAAATTTATTTATTTTAATAAATAAAGTATCTAAATTATAGTAGAAATATTTATTAATTGATACCATGAATTAAATATATATACCAAATAAAGATACGATGTGCAAATTTATTTTTGGATTGCATTTATATCGGTTCCAATTAATTAAATAATTATTATAAATAAATTTTATTAATTAATATAGATATAGTATAGATTCATCATCATGCATTTACCCACATGAAATTTTCTGTTACACTCTCTGTGTTACACTTTATGTTACATTTTCAAATTACGAGTTTTTCTTGTACTTTTTTTCTTCAATTTTATTTTTATGTGATTTAGTTTAATTTTGTGATTATTTTTAGGGTTCATCCTACTCAATTAGGGTTTATAATTATTTTTTAATATTTAATTTTCGATTTTCAATTAATAATTCATTATTATGGTTGATTTTTTCAAAATTATGTTTTACAATTTTTTTAATTCATTTTTTTGTTGGTAAATGTTGATTATGGTTATTTATGTTATAATTAATTTTTATTTTATAATAAATATTATTAAAATCATAAATTTAATGATAAAATACGGAGGGAAACAGGAAATTTCATACGGCATTTACCCTGTAAATTCTACAACCGTTTAAAATCTTTTAATAATTAATTTCTCAATTGTATTCAACACGGGACAAAGTAATTCAGACGAATGATAATTTTATTTTATTTTTACTCACACACCCGACCTGTGGTATTGAGGAGGTTCGAACCCGTGACATTTGATCTCCGAGCAACCTCACTCCACCACTAGGCCATCCCCACCGAGACTAGACGAATGATAATTTATAAAAGTATTTTCCTAGGAAATCACCAAATCTTGTTCGCGCCTCCTGCGGCCAGCCGGCCGGGCGGCAGCCGCCGCGGCCACGCGCATCACTCTCCTCTTTTGTATTTCTATCACTTCTTCATTCTCTCTCCTCAAACCCAACTCTCCTTAATTTCAAAAGTTGAAGTCTCATGTCGTCCTGCATTCTCTCCTCGAAAACAGTTTTCTCCAGCAACCTAAAATGCGCCTCCCCTCGCCGCCGCTTCTGCCATGCCAGCAGCGCATCTCCGCCGCAGACGCTCAAATTCCACATTCAGAAACTCGGAAAATCCTTAATCCCCAACGTAGTCGTACTCGAGAGCCACTTCTCCGGCCCCAACACCCATCGCGATATCCACCACTGTCCCCGAACGGGCACCGGTTTTTTCATCGATCCTACAATGATCGTCACCTCCACGCACGTCGTCGGCCACGCTGCCCTCTCTTACAACTCCAGACCGGGGCCGCCTTCGGATAAATTCCTGCACGATTCCATTCTCTACAAGGCTTACATCGCCAGAACCACCGCCTTCACTCCCGAAGGCGTAGTGCTGGAGACGAGGCCTGTAGCCGTGAACTTCGCTAGAGATGTCGCTGTGCTAGAGGTGGTGCAGCCAGCGCCGCCGCCGCCCCGTGGCTGCCTGCTGGCGGAATCTCCGCAGGAAAAGGATAGCGTTCTTCTAGCAATATCAAGGCATCAAAGTTTGGGGTTGGCGATGATGCTGGGAAACGTTAGGGCGGCGGCGGGAGGAGAGAGAAGCCTTATTAGGGCAAAGGCGCCGTGGCCGTTGGACGACGAGCTAGGATGGGTGGAGCACGGATGGTTGGGGATTGGCATTAGTGATCCTGCGCCTGGAAGTAGTGGATTAATTAACGCTTCAGTAACGAGAATTGTGGGGAGCCCATGGTTCAACCTTGCCGGAGAGGTGGTCGGAGTTTCATCATGGCAGGTGACAGATAAGGCTGATGAATTCTCGGTGGGTTTCGCGGCGCCGGCGTCGAGCATCAGGTCTGTGGTGGACTACGTGAAGACGAAAGGGGGCGACGACCCCGTTGTCATGGATCGTTGGATCGCTGATTATGTCTGTTATGAAGATTAATAATAATAATAATAATTAATTCATGTGTTTAGTTAATTGCATGCTACTCTTTTAAGCTCATTCTTGATCTCGGTTGTGTATATCATATTAGTGTTGAATATTATTTTAATCACTGTAACCGTGAGTTAAATTATTAATTCATACCAAGTTTGACTTGGATATTGAATATTTTTTATATGAATAATTTTAAGTTATTATGAGTATGATTAAAAGCTATGAGTTTGAATTTTACGAACATCATCGAGTTGTCGATAGGTTGTGTACACTTATAAGTAATGAATACCAATATTAAAAAAATGTTAATTAGTATTTATATTAACATATCATATAAGTTTCAACCCTAAAAACACACACACGCTTCAAAAGCAAAAATTATATGTCAATAAGTTGGAGTAAAGCCATTTAATTCTAGTTACAACTTACGACTACAATAGATAACAATTATTCCATCTATAAGCATAAATATGCGAGGTTAACTGATGATTTTACAATTCGAGTTTTATACATTGCTAAATTGACCTTCCCAACTCCGGGCTTCTTTTCTTCAAATAAAAAGATGAAAAAATGCATGGAGATTGGAAAGGGACAAATCTTAAGTTGCCAAACCATGAAATTGTTCATATTGTTTTCTACAATGTATAGGCGTTGTTAATAATTGCTATTATAAAATCCTCAGTGCTTGAGCTATATATATATATAATTAAGAACACTGAAATTTTCAATTTAGTCAACTTGTTCAACTAACATCCAAAGAAGACTATATGATCGTCGGCAAATATTAATTTATAAATTTCATATATATATACAGTAACATATTTGTTTATCAAATTTATTAAATTTCATATAAATAAGGTTCTCAGTATTTCAACATCATTTGAACAATAGACAATCAACGAACATGTTTATCAAATTTTACGCCATCTCCTAAAAAAAAACCAACATTTTGAAGCATTATAAGATATATTATTCCATATTGATCTTGTATGTTTATCCCAATCACGAACATCATATGATCATAGATGTATGTCTGCTCTTTCATCATATGTGAGAAAAAAGTAATTAATGCAAAAAAAAGAAAGAAAAAAAAAATTATTAATGAAGATTGCTAACAATTGGGCTTCGGTATGTTATTATTTTATATACGTGGCCCAATCTTTTAATATTTCCTTTTCTCCCAAATAACCGAGGTCCAGATATATTCCATAATTCCCAATGTACAAACTTCAATGAAATAATTTTGGAGATCGATCCGTTTTAAGGATTCTAATTTCTAAAATCTAAATACGAATATTACTTGTACAAACATTACCTAATAGTTGCTATTCGGGCTGAATATGGGGCCAAAATCAGGTGAAAAAAAAGAACTTAATTAATAAAACATCTCCTTCGTTTGATTTCTCGACCGACCTCTACCTTCACCGATCAACGACCTGCTGTCGACGGTGGTTTTGAAGTTTTTTTTTTCTCCCTCGATTTTCGGGTAATTATTTTCCTATTATAGTTTGGTTTTCTGTAATTTGATCATGAATTTTACCTTGCGTTAATTGTCTGTGCACGTTCATGTAATTTTATTGTATCTGTTCTATAATTGCATAAATCATGTGATATTTCAAAACCCTAATTGAACCCTTTTGAATGATCGATTGTTAAAGATGCTTTTCTCATTGCAGATATTACGAGTTGGAGCTTTGTAGATCAAACGTCCTTTTGAAGATTTTAACAGTAATTCTGACAAAAAAGTTAACTTTGCAGGTATCTTTTTTTTTTTTTTTTTTTTTTTGTAATTGTATGGATTAGTACTATTTTTCTAATTTTTGCAGCTGCCAAATATAGTATGTTATGGTAACTTACTGTTTTTGAATCTGAGCATTTGGTGATTAGTTCATTAAACGCTCTGGATTTGGCTGATTTATGTTTGATCACACAGTGCAATTTATTGTTTTCTGTTGGTGGTTGATGTGGGCTGTTATGACTTGACTACTGATAAAAACTGATTGAGAAAATCATGATCAGTTGGGATCACTTTGAGAAGCAATTCTTAGCTTTGTGTGAGGAGAAGAAGAACAATTGTCAATTTGGGAATTTGATTGGCTTCTAAAATCTGCTGGAGATAAAATGGACAATGCAAATAGAAATTATGAATAAGTCAGGTGTCCTAATTATGAATTCAAACTCATAGTTAAGTGAATATTTATGAGAGCATTAATTAACTCAATTTTTAAACATGAAATCTCAGCAATTAGACTTGCTTCGTGAGAAGGAATAAATTTTGTAGAGAACTCTAGATAGTTGTTATTGCTAGAGATATTAGAAGCTCATATACAAGTTCCAGATTTGGCATAGAGTTAAAGACAGCAGTGTCCATCAAAATATCCAGTTACATTGACCAATAGTATCTATTGAGAAGTTGTACCATTTTAACTTTCGACTTTAACAGTTGTATATGCAGATAATGGGAACAGAGAAGATGTCACTTCTTACGTTTGTTCTTGTGAAGCTTCCTTTATCATTGCTTTTATCTGGCACTCTCTATGCGTTTGTAATTTTATTTCAGGTTGAGGTGAATCTTAATTTAACAAGCATTCTTGTTCTTTTTTAGGCACAGGTCTGTCAGTATCCTGTCATCATATTCAACCCTCCTGAGCATTGGTTTAATGCGTATAGATTCTAGTACTACAACATTGCCATGCAATATTGTGTTAACTGGTTTTTCAACACAGATAGTGTGTGGAAACTGATGCCATGTCAGCATCTAGCAAATTCGATCTCGCTTCCGGTAGCCCTGATAGGCCACTATATGCATCTGGCCACCGTGGTTCCTACGGAGCTGCTGCCCTGGATAGATCAGGTAGCTTCCGGGAAAACATGGAGAACCCACTTTTATCAAGTCTGCCAAATATGACAAGAAGCAATTCATCTGTAACTCCAGGAGATGTACTCAACTTCTTGCATTGCTTGCGGGTTGATCCAAAGTCTATGGTTGTAGAGCATAAGTTGAATAGGCCAGCAGAATTTAAGCGGCTTGCGAGTGCTGCAATTGGCATGCCCCTGGAAGATTCTCTTCCCGCATCTTCGAAAAATAAACATTTAACTTCTCCCTCATTAGACGATCTCAGACGCCTGAAATCTAGTGTGCAGAAAAGTGGTAGTAAAGCTAGGTAACTGTCATTAATTTTACCATCTCAATTGAGAAGCATATTAGCATATTATAATGTTTCCACCTTCATTAGGGAACGCGTGAAGTCTTTCAATGACTGTTTATCAGTAATTAACAAGTGTTTCCCTACTATTCCCTCGAGAAAGAGATCCCGGCTGGATGCCTTGTCAATTGATCGATCCAACACATTGTTGTCGATTGATCGTTCAGCATCTGGAGTGGGCATCGGGAAAATGGGATTGCAAAACCATGCCACTGCAAGTGGTTTTGAGCTGGAGCAACAAAAGTCTGAAGAAAGGACAAAGAATACCATTCCAAGCAAGCGTACCCGAACTTCTATGGCTGATGCTAGGGTTTGTGATCTTGTCTTTCTTTTTTTCCCCTTGTCATTATTTGTTCCTTTCCTTCTTTTGTTTCTCCTTTCAAATTCCAAATAAAATTATGTCTTTCTTCAGAAGGAATTCATGATAACTATTTCTTATCATATATTTTTTAATTCTTAAGAAATATAATTCAAAGATATTGCTAGGTATGACCTGCATGCTTCCCTCAAATTAGTAGTTTTTTGTTTGTCTACAGTATTCTTGTCATGAAATGGACTGTTTCTCTTACTTGATTGAAATTGAGCATTCAAAACCTTTCCTATGAAGGCCTGACTTTATGTTTCTTTACAATTAGACGGATGCACGTGCCAATAACCCTGGAAGACCACCTGGGACTGTGGATAAGGACAGGGATGTAGCAAGAATCTCTAGTTCTAATTCAGTTCAGGGTGAGGATCGAACTTTATCCATTGCTGTTGATGGTTGGGAGAGTTCCAAAATGAAGAAAAAGCGCACGGGTATAAAGCCAGACAATGCGGCTAGTTCACTGCCGACAAAAGCAATTGATGGTTATAGGGAACCTAAACAAGGAACACATCCTCGTCTACTTCCTGAAGCCCGTTCAAGGTTGGCTGATGCCTATGGCTTCAGGTATACTGTGACATAGTTATTTCCTGTTGTGGATGATTCTGCTCTAATAACTAAATGTGTTTCTAAAGTTTATGGTGCTTCATTATCTGTCTGGTGAATGATTACATCGACTCTTAATAAAGAATTTCCATTTTTACTGGTCATTTTAGCTGGAGACGGCATCTATTGTTGAGCTATTCATATTCATGGGATTTTGCAATGAATAAGAGAGAAAAACATAAAGATGCTTGAATTGACAGTAACTTATTTTCCTTTTTGTTGGATAGATATAAGGTGCATAGTCCACATTTTATTTTTTCGCAACATTCTCTTCTTAATATCTATCGTAAGGCATATTAATTGGGGGAGATTGTCCTGCTTAAAAAAAGACTGCTGGCTGTGGGAGCCTTTGCTTTCAGGGCATGTATAGCACCTTAACATCATAGATATGGTGTTTCATTTTCTATGTGCTCTGCTAGTTGTAAGCTGTCTGTAGATAATGAAATTAAAGAAGCAGACAGGATTTTATTTTTCCCAAACCTTTAATGAATCTAAATATTAATCCCATTATCATTTAACAAGGCGAGATGTTTCCAGGGTCTATGCTCATTATGTTGCCTACTAATGTTTATCTTCACGTCCTATCCTTTTTTTTAGTTTTTTTTCATCATATGCAGTGTTTAATAGTTGTATTGTATAGCAATAAAGTTAAAGCTTTTTGAACTGCTTTCTTGATAAGAATGTCTTGCATGGAGGGTTAATAACTGAGCACAAAACATCTAGTGATTCTAGTCTATTCTTTCACCCAGAGTTTCTTCTGTTCTCTATCATCTTATGTTCCTTGGTGAAAAATATTTACTGTTATCAATGTGAATCTAAATGAGTATGGCTTTTTTCGTCCCTAGTAATTTCGATATGCACCTACAAACAGGTCTGGTGTTGCTAATGGAGGCGCGGGGCTAGGGAAAAGTGAGGCTACGTCACAGACCAGTTCAGGCATGCGTTCATCTATGTCTCGGACTGATTCTGATAACAGTTCTGTTCTCCATGAGAGGAGAGAGCGTCCAAATGGTCAAGAGAAGGAAAGGGTGAATCTGAAAGCTGTAAACAAGTATGGAAATACATATATTTGAGTTTCTATAATTAGTTTCGGAGATTTTATTAATTACATAATCCTACAAATCTTTTTTTTTTTTTTTTTGCCTTCATGCTCCTGGAAGACCTACTCTTACTGTTTCTAAGTACAAAACTATTGGGGATTTTTTATCAGTCTGTGTAAAAAAATTGAAAACCATTTCAATGGATGAGTTGCAACAGATTGGTTTAGAAATTCATTGTTAAATGCCTTCAGCTGAAAGTTGCTTTAGTATCATAATATTTCAGGATTAATAAACCCATGCAGTTTTCTTCTTTAAATGGAAATACGAGCTTCCTTTTCCTTCTAGTTACTATAGTTGTTTAATTGAACTGATTCAAGATGCCATTTATAGCTCAGCGCAGTGAAACAAAATTAAAGTCCCAGGGAAGATGCACAGAATGAGATGACCGGATAAAAGCTGCCAAATATAATATCATGGCTGCTTATATTCCTTTTTGAGTTTTTGGGTTTCTCTGGATATTCGGGGATTACTATCACATTACTTTAGCTCGTGCTGGAGATAATATATGAATTATGCCTCATTAGGTGTATGATGTCAGGCCATACTTTTGATCTGGATTAGGCTTTAATTGATTTACTAAGTTTATTTTTGGCTTTGATAGAGGAAATTTGAGCCCTGAAAGCCTGCTGGAGAGGGCAGCAGTTTTTCCCTTGCTATTTGGGGAATCAATGTTGGTCGAGGCGGGCCATTTAAACTTAGTAAATCTCAATATGTCCCATGCTTAGTAAATCTCAATATGTCCCATGAGTTAGTTGTGGGGGAAAGGAAAATTATCTCTTAGGTCCCGTGCATGAAATTTGTTCTGCATTAGTATTTGCCTTGCCTTATTTTATAAGCTTTATTTGCTGTTGGGTAACTTCTTATTTTTTTCTATTTAAAGGGCAAATTCACGAGAAGAAATCAGTTGCAGCAGCCCTACTTCAGGCTCCAAACTGAATGCAAATGTCCGTGCCCCGCGCTCAGGTTTAGTTAATGGTGTCTCCAAGTTGCCTCAAGCAGTGCAGCGGTCTGTTTCCTCTAATGATTGGGATCTTTCTAATTGCACAAACAAGATTACTGGTGGCCTTGGGGCCAACAGTCGTAAACGGACACCTTCTGCTCGGTCTTCATCTCCTGTTGCCAATTGGGCTCAGAGGCCACAAAAGATTTCTCGAACTGCGAGAAGAACTAATTTATTACCTATTGTTTCTGGAAATGATGATGGACCTGTTATGGATGCGGCATCTGACATGATGGTAAACGAAAGACGTTTTCCTGCCCATTCTCCTCAGCATGCCAAAGTTAAAGGTGACAATATCACTCCGGCTGCATTATCTGAAAGTGAGGGATCAGGTGCTGTTGAAATCAAGTCAAGAGACAAGAATAAGAAGTGTGATGAGCTTGATGAGAAAAATGTTCAGAATGTCCAGAAAATGTCAGCCCTGCTGCTACCACCAAGGAAAAATAAGGCAGTTAGTGGGGATGATGGAGATGGTGTTAGGAGGCAAGGCAGAACTGGTCGAGGATTTACTTCCTCTAGGTCCCTCTTGCCTTTATCAGTGGAAAAGCTTGGGAAAGTGGGAACCACTAAACAAATTAGAAGTTCTAGACTTGGTCTTGACAAGACTGAAAGGTTTAATGCTGATTTTTTTTCTTTATTTTTTGGGGTAGAGGTGTTGGTTTTTGTGCTCTTTATTACTTTTTTATGCCTCTTCTTGCTGATATACACTAAACATTATCTAGACTATCAGTACGAGAATCTTTTATGACATGGTGAAACCTTGTGTGCAGCAGAGCAGGGAGGCCACCTACGAGAAAGCTCTCTGATAGGAAGGCTTATACCCGGCAAAAGCATATTACCGTCAATACAGGAGCAGATTTCCTTGGTAATTGATTAATATCAGAATGAACATGATGGCATTTCTTCTTTCTATCCACAATATTTATTCGCCTTTTGTGATAACCGGTTTACTTGTGTATGCATATGTGTACAGTTGGTTCTGATGATGGTCATGAAGTGCTTTTGGCTGCTGCAAATGCTGTTACAAACACTGGTATTATTCATTTTGAGGTTCCAATCCTCTCTTATAGTATATTTTTCTCTTGGCAATAATTAGCTTTGTTTGATGCAGCCCAAGCCCTCTCTAGCCCATTCTGGAAGAAGATGGAACCTTTATTTCATTTTATCACTGATGTGGACATATCTTATTTGAAAGAGCAGGTGAAATCTATTTGTTTTGAGATACCTATTAATTCCAAAATTCAAGCATGTGGCGGTTTTTTCCAAATTACTTGTGATCTATTGTTAGTGTTGCCATATGCTAAGGTAGCTTCTAAAAACTATTCAAGTGAGATTGGTTGTTTTTGGGGAAAGTATTTTGTATTATATCTTCATTTTTTGTTAATTTGGCTGAGAAAACTTTCATTGCTAAATGAAGATAGAATGATTACTTCCTCATTTTGCCTGTGGAGTTGAGTGTTAACTAATGTAGTGATCATATGTAGTCTTTGGATGGAGAAAAATTAGGGGAGTAAATTTGTGTAATAATACATTTATATTGTTTCCCATGCAGCCATGCTAACTACTGTGTAACTAACTTTACCTATTTGATTGTTGTATGGACCTTCTATCTACAAAATTGCCTTTTGTAAACCCCCCCCCCCCTACTTACTATATATTAAAGCATTTTTTTCTGATTTTGTGCTCTGTATATTTTGATATTGCTTGGGAAAAAGATATTTATATTTCTTGTCCAATTTTCTTGATTTCTTCAATCTTTTTCTAATAAAATTCGCCACTAGTCTATGTTGCTTTCAGTATTCTATTGTGCTGGGGAGAAAGATACATGAAGTGAACAGCCATTGTCAACAAATTACAAACTGTATAGTAACACATTAAGATTCATGTGTCAAATTTCTATATTTAAAAAGAGAATGAAAGAGGAAATAAAAAAAGCTAGAAGTACTTGTTGCGACTTATACTTGCTCACCTAGAGCATGCTAGAGTCTGGAAACTGTAGTGCAGTTTAGGTCCTATTTTGATGTTTAGTTGGCATTTTTCATTTATTACATGAATTTGGGACTTCTGTCTGCATTGATTTTATCTTCCTAGATATATTCCCTCATCTTGTAGTTACAATAATTCAGAGGTGAGAGGTGTTGATGCTAATTTATACGTTTTCAAGTATAATTTGATTTATGGTTACCCATTTCATGCTGAAGTTTGTTTTCCCTCCTAAGCGATAAATATATAGGGCTTCTTCATGGCATTGTCTTTTATGCATACCATGCTTATTGAAGTCTGTTAAATATACTTTCTACTGAACAATATGAATGCTCCCTAAAGCTACAGTATTCCTGTACAAATGTGCCTTATATATGCACACTCTATGAATACATTTAATCGGATAATTAAATGATGCTCAGCTTGTAGTGATTATTGAAGCTCAGTTTGCTGCCATTTTTACTATGCTTAGCTGCGCTTCTGTATCCTGAAGTCGTCTTTGCCTTCCAGGTTAATTCTGGTTTAGCAGTAGACACGCCGGCTCTAGTTCCTCTTGACACAGCTAGTTGCACGTTAGTACCTGACTGTGGATCGAGTGAATTTGGGAGAGAGGAGATTGAAGCAAGAAGTGTGGAACTTAGCCCTGAGCATGTGGCTTCAGGTGTGCAGAAGCCAAATGAGATTTCTCTGTACCAGAGAATCATTGCAGCTTTGATTCCTGAAGAAGAGGAGGACCTCAAATATGATGTGCATGAATCTCCATTTGAGATTGAAAAGGATATGGGATCAGATACTTTCTGCTCTCACATGTCACCAATTTATGACCCTTCTGGAGGTTTTACATCTAATGGTTATGATGTAAAATCGAATAGAAGATCATTTTATGAACTGGAGCACAATATTATGTCAATTCCTGGCACGGATTTCCCAAACTGTGAGCATTTACAAAATGGCTTACACGCAGACCAATTGATTCCTAGCACAATATGCTCCGAGTATCAGTATCAAAATATGTCAATAAATGAAAGACTAATCATGGAGGTTCACAGCATAGGAATCTACCCAGATTTAGTGGTATGTTAGATCTTCTCTCTTTGGAGGTTTTTAATCTAGTGCACATGCCTCCGTTGTCTCAGATTTTGAAGCTTTGCATTTAATTGTTATTATACTCTTCTGATCAGTCTGGTTTGGCACAGAGTGGAGATGAAGAAATAAGCGGAGATATCACTAGGTTGGATGAGAAGTACCAGGAACAGGTAACATCTGTTAATGTATGTAATTGTAACAAATCTAGAAAGGTTTAGCTTTGGTACCTTGGAATTTTATTCAGCGCATATTCCTTTTTTCCTGTATTTGTTTGGTAATAATGTAATATATTTTATTTTACATAGTTTCATCTTAAGAAAAATGTAATGCAAGCTAAAATTGTCAGATTTGGCGCAAGCAAGCAAGCACTAAGAGAAATGCATCTCTGTTTGTGAAAGAAAAATCAAATAAAAGGACAGATAAATTTCTTTAAAAAGAACATGGAATAAAGGCTGGGGGAGTATTCCTTTTTTTGTGCTAGTATATCTGGAATCTTGATTAAGATCTTAACTAGGCGCATATTTTTAATGTTGATAAACTTAGGTTTAGCTTCTTGAAAAATAAGCTGTCTGAAGATTTATTCGGAACTGGGGTTTGTTTTGTATTGGGCTCATCCTGAAACTTCTAAGTGAATAACTTTGCAATTTAATTACGCTTAATGCAGATCAGGAGTTAAAATAACTGTTAGTTTTGGATGCTTTATTATAGTCTGCAGTTTTCTTTCGTGAACCTTTTGAAATTGTATGTTAAGAATATTTCTTATTGTTAATCCCATATGTAGGTTTCACGGAAGAGAAGCTTGCTCGACAAACTTCTCAATTCTGCTTCTGATGCTAAAATGCTCCAGCAGAAGTATGGATTTTTTTTTTTCTCTTTTTTATGCAAAATGACCTCTGGGCAACCTATTTACCTGATAATAACTTAAGCACCTTCATTTACTGTAGGGAGTTTGAAGGGCATGCTCTTGACAAACTTGTGGGAATGGCCTATGAGAAGTACATGGTAATCATCTTTATTAGTCATATTTGAATATAAATTTCCTATTGACTGGCTGATACTTGAATGCCTGAGAAGACATTTTTTATTTGTCAAAGATTCTTTTAAATCCAATTTTGGAAGTCTATTTTGAGCACCTATTTAGGTAATATAATTTATTGAAAAAGCTTTCTTATATATAAAAACTGAACTATCGGCGGTTGACATATAATTTTTTTTTGTTAGCTGCTCTAATCACATGGGTATTGCTTCACTCAGATAAAATAAAAATAAAAGAAATCTATGACAAAAGGGGAAGCTAAACATACTTTTATGTATGTAAAAGGAACCAAGCGATACCAATCTAAAGTTATGTTTGTTGTGTAAGTGGGCAGCTATTTCTGATGTAGCCTAATATGTAATTTTTATTTTTTCTCCTCTACAGAGTTGCTGGGGCCCTAATGCCCATGGGATGAAAAGTGCCAGTGGTAAAATGGCCAAGCAAGCAGCTTTAGCTTTTGTTAAGAGGACTATGGAACGATACCAGGAATTTGAGGAGACAGGAAAGAGCTGCTTTGATGATCCTCTTTATAAGAACATATTCCTTTCTGGAGTATCCGGCCTCATTGATGGACAACCTTTGAACTCCAGCACTGATAATGAGTCTGCGAAACTTAATCTTGGAGCATCTGGTTGCTCTGTGGAAGTTAGAACTTCAGGTAAATGGCAGATTAAATTGCAGGATGCTTATCAACATTTATTTTTGTTATTCCTCACAAATCTTCTCTTCTTTCCTTCAAGTAAAAGCTTCTCTCACTATGAATACTTTTGTTTTCAGCTCCTCTGGGCACACAACAGAGCCCTAGTTCAAACAATCAGGATGTATATTCTTCTGAAGTATTCCCATCAAATAATCTGGAGTCTGAACAAGTTGCTGGTAAAGAAGACAGTTGGTCAAATAGAGTGAAAAGGAGGGAAGTGTTACTTGATAATGTAGGCGGTATTATCAGCACTGGGTTTGGTGGTTCTCTCTCATGCAGTGCAAAGGGAAAAAGGAGTGAGAGGGACAGAGAAGGAAAAGGAAACAACAGAGAGGCCTTCTCCAGAAATGGAACTACAAAAATTAGCCGCACTGTATCGACCTCTGTCAAAGGAGATAGAAAATCTAAGGCAAAACCTAAGCAGAAAACCGCTCATTTGTCTGCTTCAGTCAATGGTTCTCTGGGAAATATGGGAGAACAAGCAAATGGAATGTTCTCATCAACAGTTAAATCAAGTGAGATTAGCAGAAGTAACAGTGGCAAGGATAAAAACGACTATGCTATTGACATGTTGGAGGAACCAATTGATTTATCTGGATTGCAACTCCCTGATATGGATGATTTAGGTGTTCCTGATGATCTAGGTGGTAACGGAGAGGACTTAGGATCATGGCTGATGAATATTGAGGACGATGGTTTACATGATAATGATTGTATCGGTGGCCTTGGAATCCCAATGGATGACCTGACAGAGTTGAATATGATGGTTTGAGACTTCAATGTTGTATATTCCTGTGCCCTTTATACAATTACAGAAAGAAAAAAGAAAAAACTGTTGCCATGAATTGGCCAGTGACATGGAGTTCATGCCATTGTCCGGACCATAAGCTCCACATGAGTGATTATGGAGTTTCTCTTTTTCCTGCTTATGGATTATGTTCGTAATCACACTGTCAGTTGACTGTAAAGATCTTTTTGTTCGACATATAAGCCCATATCTCATCTCAGTTTTAAGGTCTTAGCAAACACTACTTTCCTTGTAGCAATTACAGATCAGGAACAATGTCCCCTGTACATAAATTTTATATTCCAATAAAATCATGCTTTTGCTGAATAGCACTCCTGTACAGGCTCTGAGTTGTTTATAGTTTTTCACCTATGAGGGCATCATTGACACATCTATTTTTTTATTCATGGACTTAACAATTTTACGTCTAGTTCTCACCTTCGCTTCAGTTTCTATTCTCTTGCAGATGTGAGGGCTTCAATGATGGTATGCTGTTTTTGTGACCCATCCTATCTTTCCAAGGAGTATGAAGTGTATATCTTGTCGATCAAGGTAGTGATGTATGGAATGAGAGATATTCAATTTGATTCTTTTTTAATTGTTTATAGAGAGACTATATTTTAAATTCACTTTTTAACATGACAATCAAGCCATGTTAAGCCATTCATGTAAATTTATTTAGTTTGCTTAATATTTTTGAAATAGCGTCTGCAGTTTGCTATAGTGAACTAAAACTTTAGGCTTTTGAAGCTCGCAGTTAACTGAAAACCTATCTGATCAGTAATGCTTCCATTTTACAGATGGCATTTGGAATTTCATGCAGATGGTATTTGTAATTTTTTACAGGTTTTATTTTGTGATCCAATTGCCACTTTGAAAAATATTAATTTGATCTACATTCTTTTGCTTTGATGCCTTTGTTACAGTTCTTTGTCCTCACTTCTTGGGACTAGCTTATAATTGATGGTATTAGCATAGGCTATAGGCTATACATAGAAGCTGCTTGTATGGTAATGGTGTTGAATAACTTTGATCAAGCATTGGTTAAAAGCTGCTTATTACTCATTTCGAGCTACTAATCTGACCTGGTTTTTATTGCTTATAGGCTATTTAACATCTCATCCCTGCCCACTTAGATGTACTTATGCTCAGGGGCGGAACCAAAAAATCTTCATTGGGGGGGGGGGGGGGGGGCTGAATTGTTCTTCACTAATAATCCTATATACTACAAAAAAAAAAAATTGTGTAATTTTTTTTTTTTTTTTTTTTTTTTTTGGGGGGGGGGGGAGGGCAAGGCTCCCACCAGCCGCCCCCCCAGTTCCGCCCCTGTATGCCATGAGTTAAGCCTGTCCAGAGGAATTCAGTGCATGTGAGTTTGTTCATAGTGAGTTTTTCTTTCACTTGATAATTCTTCTGTATGTTGTGGATGTATGCTGCATGTTTCTCATTGAGTTTCTTCATATTGATCCCATTTATGAAAGCAACCTGCTTGAAGTGCTTTCTGAAAACCTATAAGAGGCATAAGTTATTTTATGATGTTGATTCAAAGTGTTGATGTACATTTGCTTGTGTGTCTTAGAATCCCTTTATTGTACGGCTATGTGGTTGGTTTAAACTGTTGGATGATGCAATTTTTTCCTTATTTCATCTGCTGTAACCCAATGAGTAGAAGCTCCTGTTTCTGCTTGTACAAGATAAAAGTGTTCTGTCCATGAACATGGTCAAATCAAAATCTAAGGAATTCAAAAAGTTATCACTTCTATTAGGCTTTTGGGGCATTTCTGCAGTGCTTAACTCGTTCTACATGTTTTAACATGTCGTCCATTATTACATATTTAAAAAGGAAGTGATAGTAAGCATGTTAAACATGAAATGATGAAATTTTGTGTATGTTTCTTTCCATGTTAAAAGGTGAGCATGGCATGTATTGAGTGAGATTGATGGTAGGTTGAAATCCTACTGTTGGGATATTTTGTCTTGTTGCGTTTGATCAACGTTGGTAATATGGTTGTTGGATCAGCGTTGTGATCTTGTAAATTTACTGAAAAGGCCTACAGCAGACTTTTGTGTTGTGCATGTTCGTGAAGGTTCCCATTCTCCCACATCACAGCCTTCCCACGTATTGTTTTGCTGGATGCGCGCTGGCCTTAACCCGTTAGTGTCATTAGCTTGCACAAAGCTGGAATTGTGCTTGTTGTTAAACTCACTATTTGTATCAATTTCATGTTCATCGTGGTTAGTTTTGCTTTTTTTCTGTAAGTGGCTGGAATTAGAAGATATTGCTCGCTCAGATTACCTCTGTAAAACATGTTAGACGACTTTTCTTCCATGTGTTTTCATCTTGTTGATGGTCACCATATATAGGCTAGAGTTCCTAGTATAGTGAAACATATGAAGTGTTGAGACATCAAGTGTAGTGTGGAAGGTTCTTTTAGGAGCATCGTTGATGGGTGAAAGCTGAAGTGGTCTCAACTGCAAAGAATTGGAGCAATTAGATTGCTGGCAGGTTTGAACATTCTTGCTCATCTTTCTGCTTCCTCTCCACTACATTTCTATTGTTCCGCGCGCCGCCCACAAGGTTACATCTTCATTCAACTCAAGAGATGATTGACTTGATTATTTTAGTATATCATTTTATTTAAATTGTAATAATATGTTGAATTAGAATTACATCAATGAACTATATATTATAGAGGGATGGATCAGGCGAGAGTTGAAAAATGGGTTCTTGTCGCAGTGTTGAAGAGGATTGCAGAAAACCCAGTATTGTTTCATACACTGACATTTCTTGCTGATATTTGTTGTGTGTTATGGTCTTTGATTTGGGATTCTTTGTTTTCATCTGAAAAAGAAGTGTGTTCTTTGTTTTTTTTTTCGGGGGTGGGGGGGAAAATAGAAGAATGGTGACCAAATAATGATGAAGTTTGAATGCAGGTGTTCAGTGATGATATATTTGTATTCCTTTTTGGGCATCAGTTTGGAATTCATTAAAGTTTGTTTATAGATGCGGTTGTAACTTTTTGTTTCAGAAAACGTACGTTTCTATAGGAAAATTTTACCCCGCTTAATTATAGTAATTTTATTTTACTTGCATATATTTCTTGGGAAACTTTTTTACGAGGGGATTAAGTAATGGATAATTCTATTCGGCCATACCGTGGCTGGCCATAATTTTTAAATTATGGTATATTTTAATTATATGGTAAGTTATCAATTAAAGTTTTAATTAGCAATTAATATCATTTTACAATTATACCCTTACAATCCATTTTAGGAAGATTTGACTTGTATATTTTTAAAATTTCTAAACATATATAAAATATCTCTAAAATAAGAATGAATTATGAAACAAATTAATCATCCAAAAATTGAAGTTGACTAGCTAGCTTAAGATTCATTTAACTTATCTATCTTATTCTCGCTTATGGATTTGAAATTAATAAAATTATTTTGGTATGTTTTTTATCAAAAATTATAAAAATAAAAATAAAAATGTGACACTAAACTATATTTCATAATTCAATACAAACTACCACAATTATATAATTAACTATTCAACATTATCTTATTAATGCAAACCATGTTCCCTAGCCATGCACAATGCCACAAAGGGAAGTAATTGACATTAATAAGTATATTGAGTTCTAATAAAATTTATTCATTACAAGAAATTAAAAGAATGAATTTTTATAAATATATTGTTGTTGTGAATAAAATAATATATTCTGAAAAAAATAATGAATATTTAAATTTAAATCTAAATTTAGGGAATTCGTTTAGGCTCAATTAACCTCAAATAAAATCATGAGCCTCGAAGTATTCGATAAATAAAGCTTGAAGCCCGCTCGATAATAAATGAGTCAAGCTTGAGCTTTGCACTACTCGGTTCGTCAACAAGCTTATTAAGTAATTAAATTAACTTGAAATATAAAATTATTGACATGATAAAACTTATATTTTTGATACTTAATTATTAATAGTTATATTGAGTTCTAACTAAATCTGTTCATTACAAGAAAAGAATGGAATTTAATAAATACATTGTTGTTGTGAATAAAATAATCTATTCTTAAAAAGAAATAATGAATATTTAAATTTAAATCTAAATTGAGAGAGTTCGTTTAGAGTCGATTAACATTGAATAAAATTGTGAGCCTCAAAGTATTATATAAATAAATCTCGAAGGTCACTTGATAATAACGAGTTTTAATTAAATTTGTTCATTACAAAAAAAAGGAATGAATTATAATGAATACATATATTGTTGTGATAAAATAATCTATTCTTGAAAAGAAATAATTAATATTTAAATTTAAATCTAAATTTAGAAAGTTTACTATTAAGCAAGAATAAATTCATTAGCCTTGAAGTATTTCCTAAATAAAGTTCAAAGCTCATTCTATAATAAATGAGTCAAGTTCCATTACACTTCTATGTATATAGGGGGTTGATCCAAAATTAAATTCGATTTGTTTCTAAAAAAAAAAAAAAATCGAGCGACGAGCCGAGTAGAGCTAAGCTCAAGCTTGACTCCTTTATTATAGAATGAGCATTGAGCTTTATTTATCGAATGCATCCAGACTCATAATTTTATTCGAGCTTAAACTGACTCTCTAAATTTAGATTTAAATTTAAATATTCATTATTTCTTTTTAAGAATAGATTATCTTATTCACAACCAACAACATATTCATTAAAATTTATTCTTTTGTCGTAATAAATAAATTAAATTATAATTCAAGGTACTTATTAATAATATTTATAGCATAAAAATATAAATTTTATCATGTTAATAATTTTATATTTTCAAATTTATTTACTTAATAAGATTGCTAACGAGCTGAGTAGTGCTATGCTCAAGATTTTATTTGAGCTTAAATGAGCTAAAAGAACTCTGTAAATTTAGTTTTGAATTTAAATATACATAATTTCTTTTTAAGAATAAATTATTTTATTCACAATAACAATACTAAAATTCATTTCTTTCTTGTAATGAATAAATTTAAATTAATTATCAATGTATTATTAATGTGCCAAGTATAATCCTTTCTGCTTGGTTAAGAGAACTTGGGTTACATATGTGAGATAAAATTGAATAATTAATTATATCACATAGTAGATAATGTTAAATTATGAAATATAATATAGTTTAGTGTCACACTTATATGTATTTTTTATCAAAATATACCAAAATATTTTATTAACTTCACTCCCAAGGTTATCAAAATAAGATAGAGAAATGAAATGAATCTAATGGCAGCCTAAATTAATTCACAGATGGTTTATTTATTTCTTAATTCATTCACATTTTAGAGATATTTGTATGCTATGATTAATTTTAAATATAAATGAAATCTTCCTAAAATAGGCCACAAGGATATAATTGTAAAACAATAATAATTACTAATTAGAGATTTAATTAAGACTTACCATATCATTGAAATATACCATAATTTAAAAATTATGGCCAGCCACACTATGGCCGAATAGCATTACTCTTAAGTAATGCTGCTAGCAAAAGCTCAATACTGAAGAAGATTTGAGTAAATAGTCGAACTAATTATTTTTTTTTTATGATGTTACTACCTGAATCCACATTCCCCTCCTAGTTTTAAGAAAGATAACTCTTGTATTAGTAGTATCCATATTTTACTTGCATAAAACCCCCTGAACTATTTTGTGGAGTCGAATCTGACAATTAAAACTATTTCTTTTCCCATCTAGTCTACTATTAAAAATGGAGCAAATGAGTGAGCCCCTCTTCAACAATTGACTTAACAGCAATCAAGTCAACTATTATTTCAAATTTATTTTATTTTTTCCAAATTTTGTTTGTTTGTTCATTATATGTTTTTCTTAAAATGACAAATTACAATTTAATTTCCAACGTTTTAAAATTTAACAAAAATAACCCAATGTTTTAATAATTATAATTTAATTCCCAACATTTGAATATTCTAACAGAAATAACTCAACGTTTAATATTAACAATTTAATTCTCAACAATTGAACATTTTAACAGAAATGACCTGATAATTTAGGGGTTTATATTGTGTTTTTTTTTCTCATATTTTTTTTAGGTTTATTAATCTCAATTAGAGGTTATATTTATTGCAAAAAATTAAATTCATTCACTTTTATTTTAATGTTCACTAATTTCATCTTAGGGTATATATTTATTTCAAAATTAGATTTTTTTTTTATTTTCAATTACCATTTACATTTGTTTCAAAAAAAATTAAATTAATTATCGAGCACAATGCACGAACATATGTGTTAGCGTCGGATGCGTGCATTGCGCAAGTCGCCGAATTTCAAAAAAAAAATTAATTCACTTTAATTTTAGGCTTCATTAAATCAATTTTACGGTATATATTTATATTTATTTCAAAAAAAATAAATTAATTCATTTTAACTTTAAGATTCACTAATTGTATTTTAAGATATGCAATTTGGGAGGGGATGGAGAAAAAATAAATAAAAAATAATGATTCTAGCAGTGGGCATGCGTGTGTGGCCAATTCCATACATCTCATGTACAAGAGAGCACCTCTAAATAAGGAGAGGTCTCCTGTGCATAACCCCCCCCCCCCAATCCGTCGCATATCCGAAGGGCGCGTGGCGCCCACGCGCCCCGTCACTGTTCATTTTTTTTTTTGGCGGATTTTTTTTTCCGATTTTCTATTTTCTCCTTTTGTTTTCTTACAAAAAATTTATATCCTAAAATAAAATTAGTGAATCCTAAAATTCAAATGAATTGATTTAATTTATTTGAAATCAATATGAAATAATATCCTAAAATGGAACTAATAAACATTTAAAAATACAAAATAAATCCCTAAAACACCCCCAAAAATTCCTAAAAAACACAAATAAACCTCTAACCCCCCCCCCCCCCCCCCCCCAAAAAAAACATAAAATACACAAAATAAATCCCTAAAAACACTCCCAAAAAAATCCTAAAAAATACAAAATAAACCTCTAAAAACACCCCCAAAAAAACTCCAAAAAACACAAGAAAATTACTCAGATAGTTAATTTTTTATCACACATGTATATACCTGTAAGAATTGAAGACTGCAGATGAACTTGTGATCGAGGGCTAATAATGGCTAAATTTATTTCCCAACCACACATTACATTTTTTTTATTTTATTTTTTTTCAAAGTCACCAAACATGTTAAATACTTAAATGTGGGTGTATGAGTCTATGATGGAAACCAGTTGGGAACTGCCACATCACCGTCCCATGGCATGGCCAACGTTCAAAACTAGTACGTTTTCGAACCATTATTGTATACCATAAAATTATGGTTGTCATTTTCTCAAAGCATCAAAACATAAATGCAATGCAAAAGTTGGGGGAAAATCAGTTGAAAATAGTATTGAGGAGGAAATTAATTTTTTACTGTTCCTTTTCATTTATAAAGAATTTCTCATTCCTAGAGTTTTTCTGTTTTATTTTATGAAAGTACTATAATTGATGGAGAGCTTGGAAATTGAAACATAATGGAGGATTGTAGGTCTATCCTTTTTTAGTCTTAATGATTTTGATTTTTCAAAGTTCATTATATGATATGTAAAGCTAATCTCATTTGAATGTTGCAATATGTGATTGAAATTTCTTGTTGCACTCTTTGTGTTACACTTCGTGTTATACTTTCAAATTACGAGTTTTTTTTTGTATTTTCTTTTCTTCAATTTTTTCTTTATGATTTAGTTTAATTTTATGATTATTTTTAGGGTTCACCTCCACCTAATTAGGGTTTATAATTATTTTTAAATATTTAACTTTCAATTTCTAATTAATCATTCATTATTATAGTTTATTTGTTAAAATTATGTTTTATAATTTTTAATTCATTTTTTTGTTGATAAATGTTGAGAATGATTATTTATGTTATAATTAAATTTTATTTTATAATAAATATTATTAAAACCATAAATTTAATAATGAAATGTGGAGTGAAACACAAAAAAGTGTAAGAGGAAATTTAACCCTGCAATATGAGGTAGTGTTAATAAATTTTTGCAGTATTTCTTAACTATGTGTTTATAAAATTGAGGCTTCGGTTATGACTTATGAGAATTAGCCAATGTAGAGTTGAAAAGTCGAGAGTATCAATAATTAACTCGACATATTATATTGACAGCTTTCGACTAGTTAAATTAAATCATTGCAAAATAATATAAATTTGAGTCTATATATAATTATATCAAAATAGTACAAAAAAATAATCGTCCAATTTTCCACCTAGATGCACCTTTCTACTTTTGCAAAATAAAGTCTAATTGTAATATTATTATATTTCGACAGTTTTTAGAGCATCTCCAATGCTAAGCACTTATTTAGTGCAAATTCTGTACTAAATAGGTTTAATTTCTGCATTAAATTTTTTTGCAATTTCAATGTTCATTTTAGACCAAATAAGAATATTTTCTTAAAGATTTCATTTTGTTTTATAATTGAAATATGAATATGCTTAACGGTTTAGTATTTTTCTAAAAATTGATAATTATCCAAAACTAATAACTTTTAATTATATACTTTAAAAAAATATACTATTAAAAAATCATAACATATAATGTGCTTGGAATAATAAAAGTACTTTAAATGATCAAACGCTTACAATTAGAGAAAATATTACAAGATTACAATACTTATGAAAATACATATATTTTGGCCTCAATGCTTATATTTTTGCCATATATGTTCCACTAATGCATTTATAAGTGCAACGTGAGAAAATGTCGAAACTTATTCGATTGAATGACGAATTGGTCGCAACATGGGAAGGAAATATTGTTGCGAACTAGAGGGATGAAAATATGATTTTATTAAAAAAATTTGATTCGATCTCCAATCCCATTATACGTGAATACATTCGTGGTGGACAAATTAGAATTATACAAGAAAAGAAACCAAGCTCGTGAATCTCAATCGTCTCCTCATCAAGGAGAATTTTCACAATTCAATTAATCCGAAGGTAAATGACATGGGTTTGAGGATTCTTCAAATGGTTTTTATCAATATTATAATTATCTTAGAGGATTTAGAAATGGTTTGTAATCAATGTATTTTTCAAGTAGTTCAGTTATTTATAGTGTGTTTTTAAGTTAACTAAAATGACCCTTCGTGCGATGCACGAATAATATATTTACAGTTATTATTATTTTATTAGAAATTGTAAATATGAAATTAATATTATACAAATTATTTAAACTAAAATCTATACAATAATTTTCAAAGAACTGCGAATCTCAAAGATATGCGAGCTTTGGTCGTCCCAACTCTTCGCGAAGACCCAAATAGTATAAATCATGTGTAAAAGTGAGACATCTCGAATCAAAATCTACCGGTTCCCCGTTACCCCAATTCGAAAACAAAAAAGAAATGACTAGTTTTATTGTATTTTTAGTTTTTCATTATAATTTTATAAAAAAAATATAAGATATTATATCATATTGATTTTAAATTTTTTATTTTTTTAATTTTATGTAAATTTAAATATCTTAAATTTATATTTTTCTTCAACATATATAATGAATGGGTACACTGTTGTAATTATTTTTAGATTAATAAAAAAATATTTTCAATTGATCAATTTCAAGGTTCATTTTATTGTACATGGAATTTTTTATTTTTGCATTGATACATGGTTTAATTTGAAATTTGTGACATTATTATTTATTAAAAGAAAAAATGATTCGTGTTTGATTAAATAAAAATATATATATATATACACACATTAAAATTATATAGAAAGATGACCAAGAAAATATAAATTTAAACTTTTTGAAGAAATCTAAACTAACTAATAATGTGATGAGACTAAATAAATATTCAAGAAACAATATGAAAAAGAAAAAGGAAAGAGTAATTAGACCAAATAAAAATGATTTAAGAGATGAGACGTTGCATCAAAAAAATATGTATGCTCCATCAAAAATTGGGCTAATAAGTAGATTAGTATAATCATTTATTTATGTACATACATTATGCGTATATGGAAAGTATCAAATGTAAATGAAATTAAATGTGATGATGCATAGTTTTGTAATGCTCATATAATGTTAAATAAAATATCTACAATGCCCTTTTGTAAATGGATGGGAAAACAAAAGTGTGTTATAATATATATATATATATATATATATATATATATATATATATATATAGATTTGTGGTAATTTGTAATATGTGCGACTTCATTCTATCTGTTATGTTTAATTAATTGTGCTTTTATTGAAATTATTTGTTTATTTAGATGATTTATAATTTAAATTAACTGAATATATAATTATAAATTAAATTAAATTTATTAGATAATCTATTTAATAATGATTTTAAATAATAAAATAATTCATTAAATGTTGTGGGATCCATCCGAGTCAATTTGGGATTGCACCAATTTAGGACATGATATGGGACAGCATTGGAGTGAATTTATGTACCAAATTGATATTTTAGTCCAGCATTAGAAATGCTCTTAGGTCCGGTGTTTCTAGCTACACTACTAATTTTGCTCTTCATGACTCACTCAAACTTAATTCAAAAATAATTAATTTTGAAATTATTTAAATGTGCTTTATAAAAAAAAACATCTCACCTCTTACATCAAAACCGATCGATCAATAGGTCCTGTAGAGTGTTTATTAACTTTGTTAGGTTAAAAAACCATACTAGCTACATCTCGAATTAAAAGAATAAAGTAATGGCTTATTTTTTTATTTGGAAGAAAAGCGTAAAGTAATGGTTGACGAGTAGATTGTAACTTGCAAGTCCCACAACAATTGACATTGGCCCCATAACGGATCTGAATTATCACATAAATACAATTACTCGATATCATAATACCAATTCGAGCATCCACAGTCGTGATCTTCCAATTTAGGGAAAAAATATACGTGTCATGTTAATACCACATCAATATATATTTTTCTACTTTCTCACTCTAAGGAGGAGTTATATGAGGCGTGAAGATGTAATGTGTTCTCTACCACAATAAACCTAATATGATACTTCTATATGTCACAATATATATATGAATCATTCATTTGTGAACATTAGCTTGATCACATAAGACTATAAGAGGCACCTGAGTAGTACTAGAATGGGTGACCCCTGGGAAGTCCTCGTGTTGCACCCTTTTTTAATTTTTTATTTCTCAATTAATACTTAATTTACGAATTTGAAATTAATTTTTTTAAATTTTTTTATTATTTATTTATTTTATTTTTTGGATTTATTTTATTTTTTTAATATTTTATATTCTTTTTTAATATTTTTTATTTTTAAATTTTCCATTACTAATTAATTACGAATCTTTTTAATAGTAATAATTTTGTATTTATTTTATATTTTCAAAATTATTTTATTTTTTAATTTTTGATATTTTATACTATTTTTTAATATTTTTATTTTTCAATTTATGAATCTGAATTTTTTTAATTTTTTTGTTTATTTTACTTTTTCAATTTTATTTTATTTTATTTTATAATTTTTAAATTTTTTATTAATTTTTAATGTTTTATATCTTTTGTTATTTTTAAATTACTAATTAATTACTTTTTTATAATTTTTTGTTTTAATAATTTTTAGGACTTTATATTATAATTATTTAATTTGGTGATAAAAATTCAATGAAATTTGTTTTTTTTTTGTGTGTGTGTGTGTGTGTGTGTGTGTGTGTACTGGTTCTACATTTTAACACAAGTACATGTTAGCCCAGTTGGTTAGAGCTTCTCGGAGTAAGGGTTTTTCACTCGCACAGGTCCGGTTCAAAACTCTTTGAGGACGATTTATGCTAAATTAATTCAGCGCTGACATCTGCTTGGCGGCTCGATTAGCCAGCTTGTCTGACCTGGGCCATTATTTTTTTTAACGACGGAAAATTCTATTGTTAAATTTATTATTTTTTTATTTTTCACGACAGAATTTTTTCATCGCTAATTCCGTTGTTAACTTTTTTTTATCGTTAATTTTATCGTTAAAATGACAAACGATCAGATTATTAACGACGGATTTCATTCGTCGTTAAACCATTTTAACAACGAATTTTTGATGTTTAGAGACGAAAAAATCTGTCGCTAAAATGCTAGTTTTTTGTAGTGTTCTACATCTTTATTATTTGATTTATCGTCAAGTAGAACAATATTTAAGAATTATAAAATTGAAATTTAAATTAGTACTAAAAATATTATCACAACAACAAATAGCCTATGAAAATAGAAATTTGAATGAATTCCTTCAGAGACATATTGTCGAACATATGGTATGCATAATTTCGTAAACCTAATTATTGAACAATGATCACAAATTCACAAATCTCGTAAACAAAAGAAACATCACCGTTCATTGCAGACGTCTTTTCACCAGAATCGCATGGAGAGAAGAGAAATTTATCCATTAAATTGACGACGGGAATGAAAACAAAATCGCGTGGATAGAAGAGAAATTTATTTGGAATCGCGTGGAAAGGAGAAAAACCGCATGTAGCGAGCAAGGGTTCAATCGGGAGAAGGATCGCGTCGTGCTTGAGGCTGGGGGAAAATCATGAGGTTGAGTGGCGGCGAGTTGGAAGAGAAATAAACTGATAATTTTTTTTTTTAATATATATATATGGTCGGGTCTGGTCGAGTCGAGATCCGTCTAACGTAAGAGACCCGTTAGACGATCTCACACAAGTGTGCCCCATAAAAGTACATGTACATTCCAATTCCTAAGGAACACTAGAGATGTTCAAATGTGATAAATTACATTGTATGTTCCAAACTATTTAGTTTTTCATAAAAAATGTTCTAAATTCCGACTAATTACAAACTGTCTCATTCTATTTATAAATTAACAAATTTGTCCAAAAGCCCAATTTTGGCGACTGGAAACTTGCGTGGTTGTTAATGATTTCGTAAAGAAGTATGATTAAACCTAAATATATGAGATGATATTGGGGTTTTAATTATTGCTTCAGTCGAGACATATAGTGTAATTAATCATAATTTATAACATTTTTGTTAAAATTTTGAGACATAATATATAATTTAACATATCCAAATGGGCATTTTCCCCAATTCTATTTCAATAAAAGGGCAATAATAGTAAATAAAAGAATCTTGCTTTAACAACTGCTACATCTCAATTCCAAAGGAACACTAGAGATATTCAAATATACATTTTCCAAAATCTTTTTATGAAATGACAATACTAAGTATGGGAAATTTAATTATTCTCTCATGAACATGTGGAGAATTTAGGCCTTGTTTTTATTCTCAACATCAATTTTCAATTTTTAGTATTTTCAATTTAATTTGCGAGGTGTATTGGTTTTTGAAAAAGTGTAATGATTTTGTTATGATGAATGATTTAATGTTTAGAGTTATAGGTTGGAAAATGAAAATATGTTTGTTTAATTATATTTTCAAATTGAAATTTGTGGTTGAGATGAAAATATAAATATTTATGTGGTTATGATGAATTGATGGATATTTAAATAATGGGTCCCACTGTAATGAGATATATATATATATATATATTACATATGATTAGAAAAAGTGAAAATTTGAATTAAAAATGAGTAAAATAAACGTGGTTTCGATGTTTTGAATAGTAAAACGTTGGAAATTTTCATTTGGAAATGAAACCAAACAAGAAAATGGGGGATGGCGTCTCTCTCTCCTCAATGGTATTTTTTTTACAATTTTTTTATGTTATTTTTGTATTAGTATTTTGTTTTTTCATTTTATTTATGGCGTTTGTAATATATTTTGTATTTTAAATATAGCGTTGTAAATCAATATTAAAGTTTCTTATATATTTTCTTATATATGATAAATTTAATTAAATGTAAATATTGAAACACAAAATTAAATTAGATAAAATTATACCAACAATAAAAAGTACATAAAAATACTAAAATAGATAAATATTTACATGAAATAAAAATATAAAAATATGCCTAAAATAATGAAAAAACAAAAAACAAATATTTTTCAAACATAGTGAAATTGCTAGAGTTCACTTGTTCCGCTTGTCTATGCTTCAGTAAAAAAATTTGTCCAACCACTTGTCTCCATTTTTATAAAAAGTACATAAAAGTACTAAAATAGATAAAATTACATGAAATAATAATATAAAAATATGCCTAAAATAACAAAAAAAATTAATTTTTTTCAAACATAGTGAAATTGCTAGAGTTGGCTTGTTCCGCTTGATTATCGAATTTGTTGAAGATGAAGATATTCAATTTCAAAAACAATATTTAGAAACACATTTATTGCTTCGAAATGCATTAATTAATCATTTGTGAGAGGAATATTCCAATTCAAAGAATTAGAATATAGTATCATGTAACTTTATGTTTGTTTTGCAATATTTTATGAATTGCAATTTTTATTTTATATAAATTCAAATAAATTTGTTTCAATAATTATTATGAAATGTTGAATTTCATTTTAGATTTATAGATATCATATTAAATGAAATTGTATATGTTATTATATGTTTAACAATTATAAAACAACAATTGTAAGGGGAAAATTATGAAATAATCTTTTAATGTAGGATTATAATGCAACTTACTGGAGATAGAATACATGCGATATTTTAGTGAAAGGAACACTTTAAGTTTCTGAAAAAAAACAAAAACCAAATTCCAAAGGAACACGAAATACGCAATAGATATCAGAATGTACATTTTCCCCATTTTTTTTATTTTCTTTAAGAAGTGAATGCCAAATGTTGGTAAACAATAAATGGAGTGTAAATGAGCAATGAAGCAGAGATAAATATCTTCCCCCCGCAGCGACATCGTGGAGCAATCTCATTGGCTGCGGACCCACAATTCCAAAAGGCCAAAATCAGCCGAGAAAAAAAAAGATACCCAATGGAGTCGAATTTCGAAATAGAAAGTTAGGGACACATGTCAGCCGTGTGGGCCCCATATTGTATGATGCGAAAACTTGTTGTGTTTTGATGGGCGGTTGGTTGGATCGACACGTTGCTGCTTCTGCTTCTTTTCGTTGTTTGCTTATGCAAGAATTAACAAGGACCCCCTTTTTAGGTCTGGATGTCTGTCATCAAACTACTGTTGGATTCATCAATTTTTTTTTAATGTTGTTGTACTTTCCTCGATCATTCTTTGACACCACAAAATGGGTAGGTGTCCATTTGCTCCTTTTTAAGCTGCGTTTTGTTTGTTGTATCGATGCATAAAGATTGAATTGATTTTGTTGTTTTATTGCTATTGCTATTTTAGTAGTTGTTTTGGGGGGTAATGGCGCCACTGCTGTGTTATGGAGCTTTTGTTTCAACTTGAGTCCTCAATCCAAGTTTCTCTCTCTCTCTCTCTCTCTCTCTCTCTGATCATATATATTCATAGCTTTTTGAATGTCTTGTAGATAGATATATTGATTCCCCTTTGATGAATGTTTTGGTTTCAAAGCTGTCAATAAATTTGATTACTCGGTTTCTAATGGACCATGGCTTCTTTTGGCATCAAACATCTAATCTAAACTCGATGAAATTTTGGTATGGTTTTAGGTCTGAATCCAATGCGGCCCCTGCTTTGAGAGTTGGTGAACATTTACTTTTTCAAGAGTGATGGATTCTGCATCTCCATTGAAATTGGAATAATCCCTAATTTGGTGATTTGATCATCCACCGATGACCAAGCTGCCATTACTGCCTCCTTTGGTGGAGAGTATTCATCAACAACAACTGAAGCAAGATGATTTAGCAATCATTATACAGAATGCTGAGGATGAAGAAGCTCCGACATCGATCAAGCAAAGTACTCATGCTCTGGATGTTCCATCTCGCTGGGGCTTCACATCTGTTTGTGGGAGAAGGAAGGAAATGGAGGACTCTGTCGTGGCCTTGCCGCGCTTTCTCACCATTCCCTCTTTCATGGTGGGCCACCCCAATTTCATTTCCGACAATCAGTATCTAACCGGACATGTATTCGGTGTCTACGATGGACACGGAGGTTCTGAGGTATATTTATATACTCTGGTTTCTGCCATTTGAGCTTTGATTGAGATATATGTATATGTATATGTAATGACATGATTGAGCTTTGTGTGTGTGTGTAATTGTGCATTATATATAGGTTGCTAACTACTGTCGAGACCGTCTGCATCTAGTCTTAGCTGAAGAGATGGGCATTGCCAAAGAAAATTGGCATATGAAATGTAATTGGGAGGCAGAGTGGATGAATATCTTCCTCAACTGTTTTCGTAAATTGGATGATGAAGTTGGAGAATTTCCAGATGCTCCTGGCTCTGTAGGCTCCACGGCAGTGGTTGCAGTCGTTTGTTCTACGCATATCATTGTTGCCAACTGTGGTGATTCTAGGGCAGTTCTGTGTCGGGGGAGGTTGCCTATGCCGTTATCTGTTGACCATAAAGTAATGCTTTAATCCCTAGTTTGTGTGTGCATTGTAATTCAGATGATGATGCTAATAACTGTGACATTTGAATCTTGTTTTTCAGCCAAATAGAGAGGATGAATGCTTGAGGATAGAAGCTGCAGGAGGCAGGGTGATTAATTGGGATGGATATCGCGTATCGGGTTTCCTCGCTGTGTCCAGGTCTATCGGTACGTCTCCCTACTTATCTTGTGCAACTTATTTTATAACTTACCAATTTGTTAGTTCAGACAATGTATATACTGTCTGCTTGTTGATCACTAGTTGTTTAGTGATCACATTATAGTTTTGAGTGTAGTGCAACAACGGTTTAGGCAATGCAAGCATAGACATATATGATATATGTGCGTGTATTTCATTTGAGTCGAAATGTAACATGAGAAACGCCCGCCTCAGAAGTGTTAGACCGCATCTATCCAGCCATATAATGGTTGGGTTGGCGAGGCTAATGCTTCTTTAACATCAGTAGTCTCTTATCACATATCAATAGGAGAAGTGCGTTTTCAATGATGGTTGATTGTTTCACTTCTGAGCAGGGGATAGATACTTGAGGCCATATGTGGTCGCGGATCCAGAAATAATGATTGTGCCTCGAGCAAAACAAGACGAGTGCCTTATTCTAGCCAGTGATGGCTTATGGGACGTAATGACAAATGAGGAGGCTTGTGATTTGGCACGCAGGCGCATTGTGCTCTGGGATAAGAGGAATGGCGCCATCCTGTCCGAGGGAACGGGGAAGGAGGCTGATGCGGCCGCCCAAGATGCAGCAGATTACCTCGTACGGCTTGCATTAGAGAGGGGAAGCAGAGACAATATCTCAGTGATCGTGGTAGACTTGAAAGCTCCGAGGAAATTCAAGAAGACGATGACTTGAACGTTGAAACAGTTTCTGTTGCCTCTTTTCCTCTTAATGTGAAGTCACACAATTTCATGCCTTCAATAACACTATCCACCGTTGTAGACTAGAGTGAGAGAGTTGTGCAGATTAACTACCATCGAACATCATGTGCTTTCAAGATGTAGCTCTTACTCTGTTCCTTTTGATGGTGTAGTGACTCCTAATTGCAGACGAGATTCTCTATTTTCTATCGTATTCTATTGTTTCTGACCAGAGAACTATGTGAGGACACAAACTGCTGCATGCCAGCTAAGATGATCATTTCAGAATTGATGATTAAAAATGGATTGCAACTTTTTTCAGCTACATGGCCATCTACTTGATCACGATCCCTTTCTAAAAATGGAAAAAGGATTAAATATCCTACAGATACAGCTCAAGATTATTGGTTAATCCTTCTAGATATGTAATATATGATCTCTGAAATAGTTCCACCAAATCTTGTGATAGTGGCAAACTTGGACACTACCGTACTTGGCAGCCTACATCAGAAGCGCAGCAGTAGCTCAAACTCAGGCTTCTGAAGTTGAAGCAACGAGCACAGCACCCGTGTAGTTCTGCAGAACTTGCAGCTGAAACAAGATTTCACAATCTCAACCGCCATCAATATTGAATAGCACAATGCTTCTAAATTATATGGTGTTTGTCAACAATGTCATAGTAGTAGTATCTGTGTGCGCTGTAACTAGTTGTATCGAACCTCATTTTAAGGCGTGACGCGTGGATTCCCTGCACTGGTGAAGTACAACCCGAGATCAAGAGGTAGGTCGTCATACATGGTGATGAAAGGATGTGCCTGGATTTCATAATAACACATCACATGAATCTTCAAGCAGTGTAACATATTGGATTGAAACAAACAAATAATGGAGTTACCATAAGTTCGTTTGCAGACAATCGATCTTTAGGATCTTTCTGCACACTGAGAAAATGCAATTAACACAAGATCAGGTAAGAGCTCAAAGATTAAAAAAAACAAAAGACTCAAATCAAAATGCTAACTAGCAATTATCATGCTAACTGTAGCAGAAGCAGCAAACTTTAGTACTGGTCGAAATATAATTTACCATATGCACAAATGCATCCAACGTAATGATAAAACTATAGAAAGTTATGTAGTATGTACCAAGCAGAAATGAAAGAACAGAACTCGGAAGAAAATACATCAGGAGATGCATGAGGTGCAGGTTGATCAACAATAGTATTCATCAGATCATAGAAATTAACCCATCCCCCTGGTTGTGGTGGAGAGAAGGGAAACTGTCCGGTTGCACACTCGAGGAGAACCAAACCGAGGCTCCAAATATCACTTTTGTAACCGTAGTTACCTCCACATATTCTCTCTGGCTAAAATACACAAAAAAGAAGAAGCAAATATATAATGCCAAATTATCAGCAAAAGTAGTACAAGAACAACATGGAGCTTATTTCTAATTAAAGACGAACAGAAAAAAAAAAATAATACTTACGGACATATACACGTATGTTCCAGTAAAGGTATCAGCTAGACTAGATGTGCTATCGAGTATAGCACTAACACCAAAGTCAGTTATCTTGACTTGGCCTCTGTGATTTATCAGCAGATTCGAAGGTTTCAAGTCCCTGTGCATGATATGTTTTTTGTGATGAAGATACCACAATCCTTTGAGTACCTATACAGCCATGATAACGGTTATAATAGCATTTAAAGAGTAAAATTTGTGGTTCATTATTTATAAAAACAAAATACCACCTGTTTACAAATTGCTGCAAGATATGGCTCTGGAATCATATTAACCCTCTTCAGAAAATCTGCAAGAGATCCGCCCTCCATGTACTCCAAGATTATGGAGATTGCCCCGTTTTCATAGAAAGACTGGTAACAGACTACAATATGGGGGCATTGTAATGCTGATTGGTTAATTTTTAGTTCTCGTGCTATATGCTTACGACTAGACTCTTCCACGTTCGGTTGAATAACCTGACATAAGCAACAAAATCAGAAACACTGATGTCAGTGGCTGTTTAGCCAAAAGATATCTTATTCAAGCAACTTGGAGAAGTTTTTCCAGATAGGATATTTGATGTTTCATCCTGAATAAAAACTTAATTTAGAACTACGTCTGCAGTTTCCACCAGAGGAAAACGATCACTTTGAGTAGGGAATGACCCGTATTCTAGGCATGCCATATTTCTAAAAGTGGATAGCTAGCTACCTCATTCATAGTACTTGTAGAAGAAGAAACTATTTCAAAAATTTGACATAATTTCATGCCTGCTAACTCGAGCTACTAATTCTACAGTAGGGAGGCTCCGCGTGTCACATATAGAATCAAGATTTCAGTGCCTAAATTTCAAATTTCTATTTTTGAAATAAAATCAGATTTCAACAGTCAAGTCTGAATCAATTATTAAGAGACTTTGCCGAACCTGATTTTAACCAGTTTGCTAACAAAATAATGAAAATTGCTTTGAAACGCTCGTGTTCACATGCAAACAGTCATTCTAGTATCTTCTAGGATTAAAATGCAAATAAGAGAATGTTATGTGATGATCAGACTAGCACAAGGTTGACAAATAGTGTCGTAAACCTACTAAATCCAAGAAACGAAAGTTCACAGATAATAATATCATTTGTTGAATGTAATTTTACAGAAAGTATAATGCAGATTAACTGTGTTGAGGTAATGATGCTGCAGTTGAATCACCAAACTTGATTGAAAATTAATACCTTCAAAGCCAAAAACTTCCCTGTCCATTTATGTTGAACCAAGTGCACAATACCACCATTCCCTTTACCGATAACTCGAACAACATCAAAGTCTGCTAAGCTCGACTCATTATCTGATGGCTGAATTGATGTTGTCTGAAACACACGCATCACAACCATGAGGATCTAAATGATGTGACATCCCTTCAGACATAGATACATATTGAATGCAACACATCCCAAAAAAAGAAAAGAAAATGAAGATTCAATCATAAATGAGACACAGCAAAAATACAGTAAAAAACAAGAATTCTGACATATAAACTTTAAATTCAAGAACCCATTATGCAAGTGAAATAAAACTAAGTATGCTTCAAAAAAAAATCAGCAAGAACAACATACATACAGTTTCAGCTTCATTCTCAGAGACAACTCGGACGCCATCTTTGTTAACAAACAGGTCACCATCCTTAAACGTGCCCGATTCCGTCCTGCGCATGCCCATCATCATCATCAACAACAACATTATTTTACAGGAGAAGGAAAAAGTGGAGAGAGAGAGAGAGAGAGAGAGAGAGAGAGAGAGAGAGTACAAAAATTCAGAGAGAGAAGCTTGATCAGGAGGAGGGAGAGAGAGCTTGAGGGTACGAGCTAGAGGCCCTTTCTTCATTTTGATTTCTTGTTTTTCGTCTTTAGCAACTGAATTATCATCATCTTGCTGCTGCTGCTGCTTCTCCTCCATTTTTGTTGGTGCAATGCAAATCTGAGTAAAAAAAAGTCTTTGAAAGTAAACCCAATAAATTCCAAGAGCGTGCGTATAAATAAATAATGGGGCCTCCCTCAGCCTGACTGCCTCATTTTCCAGATTGGAGAGGATTAACAATTCACAAACCATGTTGCAACTTGCATTTCTATTTTTTGACTAAAGCACTAAATTCAATGTTTTCAATTATCAAATTTATTGACAAAAGTAAATCAGATTGCGACACTCCCAATTGGAAAATTCCAAGCTGCTTCAACCTCACTCACTGCCCACGCGTCCCTTCCTCCAAAATAAATTTTGTGCTCCTCTCCCTCAATCAACATAGCTAGTAGGATTGTGTTTTGCTCTCTTTAGTGTGCCTACAATGGTATAAAAAAATTTAGCTTGAAAATCAAATCAAGTTTGATCCGACTTGTAAAAATTTTAAACACAATTTCTACTGCACGAAGTTAGTTTAATTCAAAAATTCTGTAAGTAAATTGGGTCCATCATCTTCTTTTGTCCGTCAACATTCATATTCTCTCTCTAATATTTTTAATTTGTTTGGAATAGAGGAAAAGAAGTGGTCTCACTGATTATTAGAAAATATTATTGTATTACTTTATGGAAAATTCTAAATACAGCCCTTATTTTACTTTTTATAGCCTCCATTTTTTTATAAAAATATATATTAATAAAACATGACTTTTTTACCCATAACCCATCAATTATAAAAATTACAAATCATAGCCCCCACCCTGTTTCATAATCGGAGAGAGAAAACAGACTGGAGAATGGTGCAAGAAAAAACAATCCATTCTAGATGGGCAGTAAAAACAAATTGGCGATAAGCAATATCCAATCAAATTTGTGTTTTAATTTTGACTTTCTTAAACAAATTTGGGTTGATTTTTTTTTTCATTAGTTGAGAATTTTGTCTGTGTGCTATTATTTACATAATTAATTAAGCTCAGTATTGCGTGTGAATGATGTTATAATAAATTCTATGATTATTTGTATTTTTGTTCTTCAACTATTCGTTCATCGTTCTTAAAAATAAATTTATAACTTGTGTTGCGGTAGGAGAAGAACCGGCCTAATTGGATGAATATAGATCTAACCAGTCACACTTACCAGAGGAATTACAAATCTTATGCTACATAATAAAGCTAAAATATTAAGCTTTCAATTTCAAACATTTGACATCGTGACAATGAATATATTTATCAACTCAACTGCGTCATCCTCCTGCAACATTGATTTTTCTTTATTTTAGCGAGGAAATATGGGTGGAGCGGGGGCTATGATTTTAGTTAGGTTTAAGTAATGAAATTAGGGGTAAAAAAGTATTTTCCTATTAATTTTTATATTTTATTGAAAAATAGGGGTTATAAAGAAAAAAACGAGAGCTGTGTTTAGGATTTCCCTTACTTTATTTATACTTTTAACGTTTTTATGTTATGCAATTTTAATTGATGTCATTTTAATTTCTACATTTTAATTTGATGTACAATTTTGTATTTCAAATAATAAATAAATAAGTAGAGAATGAATAATAAATAGGAAATAAAAAAAAATCAAATGAACAATACTCGCGCAGCTACAGTGCTGCTCCAATATTGGAGCAACACTATAGCAATTCTCAAAATACACCAAAAAGAAAGAACAATTGTGGGAGTGTGTTTTTTGCTTCAAATTTGACATTTGAAGCCATCTCTTGGAGATGCTCTTAAACAAACACACGTGGGCACAGAAATAACCCAATGCTTACGGTAAAAATTATCATTTCGGTTTATTTTTTGGGAAAAAAATTGTCCTTTATTATATAGATTTGCCTAGGTGACTTGACTCTCGAGAGTAGCGGTGTCTGAAATATAGGGAAAGAATATTTTTACCGAAAATGTTACGTGAAAATATCCAAAAGTGAGTTCAGTGGCTGCCTTGCCTACCCTCGCCCGCCAATCTCGCCTCCAATGACATTTATTTGCAAGAGTTCCTATTGTTATTGCAACTCGAGATCTTTTTTATGGGCGTAACTATTTTTTTCTTCACACCTAAAGTTTAAATTGTTGATTGTTGGTTCTTAAACTTATATTATATATCCACTTTAAACTAATATAAACCCAATTAGAATTAAAAAAAAAATAAAGGTCTCCTATGCATAAGGGCCCCATCCGCCGCATATCAGACGGGCGTGTGGCGCCCACACGCCAGTCACTGTTCATTTTTTTTTTGGGGCGGATTTTTCAATTTTTTTTCTGATTTTCTATTTTCTCCTTCTGTTTTCTTATCAAAAATTTATATCCTAAAATAAAGTAAATAAATCCTAAAATTCAAATAAATTGATTTAATTTATTTAAAATCAATATGAATTTATATCCTAAAATGGAACTAATAAACATTTAAAAACACAAAATAAACCCACAAAAAACACCCCCCAAAAAAACCTATAAAACACAAATAAACCCCTAAAAAATCCCCCCAAAAAAATCATAAAAAACACAAAATAAACCACTAAAAACACTCCCCAAAAACCTTAAAAAAACACAAAATAAATCCCTAAAGACACCCCCCAAAAAACCCTAAAAAACACAAAATAAACCCCTAAAAACACCCCAAAAAAAACCCCAAAAAACACAAAATAAATCCAAAAAAAACCCTAAAAACACAAAATAAACCCCTAAAAACACCCCCAAAAAACACAAATAAACAAAAAAAAATCCTAAAAAACACAAAATAAACACGAAATGATACTATTTAGTGTTCAAAATGATACTATTGGTGGCGAATTTTTTTTTTTGACGGATCGCGGACGGGTCGGAGTGGGTTGTCTGATGGGCCGGCCCATACATCATGATGCACAGGAGTTTTGCCCAAAAAAAAAATTAACTTCCACTCTAGATTTGGTTTCAAGTGATGAGAATAGATTATCGAGTCTTTAAGGTATATTTTATAGTACTAGATATATTAATTCCACTTTACATTTTCAAGTGTGGTAACCTATATAATCTTTTTAGTATAGAGTTTATACACTTGTGAATTTGTCTTGGTAAATATCGTAGTTTGTCAATTAACCATCTTATATTCTCTTATCTGAATTATCTTTCTTCTAAATATTGCTAAATTCAAATTTGCCCTTGTGGAGAGATAAATACATCTCAGTTTGATCCATAATTTTCTCTCTTAATTTTGTTGACATTTTCGAGATATGGATATTTCTTTAATGGACAAACATAAACACTTCAATTACTGAAATGATTTAGCTAGGATTCTAGAATCTTAATTACTAATTTACTATCACCTAATTACTAGCATACAACTTTTTATTAAGGGTGACAAAATTGGCCAAGCTCAATGAGTTAGCCCAGCCGACACGATATTTGGGCTTGATTGGGCTAAAAATTAAAGACCCAAAAAAATGGGCAAAAGTAAGTTAGCTCAATTGGGTTTTAGGCTGCTCTGGGTTAGCACAATTTTTTTATCATACACAAAATTAGTAAAAATGTGGCCTTCCAGAGAAACTCGACCACCAAAAAAATCACAACCTCTCTCTCTCTCTCTGTAACCCGATGGTGATGGATGGGGAACCACATTTTTTATTTGACACGAATAATATTTATATATATTTGTTTAATTACTTACTAAAATGTGGAAACTTTAAGTTACATGGCCGGGCCGGGAAGAAACTTTACTGTTGTGAATTGGGATTGATAGGTTCTTAATTAATACTCCCTCCGTTTCGAAATGTTTGTTGTTTTAAGTTTTTTGTTTTGTTTCAAAATGGTTGTTGTTTTTTATAACTTGACATCCTCTCTCTCAATTTTAACTCTCTCAAATCCTACAAGATTTATTGATTCTAACAAAATAGAGAGAAAAAAATATATGGAGAGAGAAAATGTTGTTATTTTTTAGGAAAATATAGATGAATTAGATTTTATGGCATATATGAGGGATGGATATATTTGTCCATAAAATTAATTGTTAATTCTAGATTAAAAAAACCTAAAACAACAAACATTTCGAAACGGAGGGAGTAATAACTATCAGTGTCCAAATTAATTGAAGATTCGAATGTGCTCGAGTTTGAAGAATGATGAGTGATGAGCTGATGAAGACATTGGAGAATGATGAGTTGCTTATATTTGTATTTTGGATTTATGTCTAGTAAGACTTATAAATATGTGTATTGAATTTAAAGACATTTTAAATATTTCAAAAAAGTTGGGTATAATGTTTATTTAGTTGGTTAATTTAGTTATATTTGTGTATTGAATTTAAAGACATTTTAAATATTTCAAGAAAGTTGGGTATAATGTTTATTTAGTTGGTTAATTTAGTTATATTTGTGTATTGAACGACGAAGGTGGAGAAGAAAAACGGTGAAGGCACTGAATTCGTCAAAAGGTGATTTTTTTAAACTTTGGTGCAACATGAGCATCATGAAATCTTCAAACCTCATGGATTCTATCGAAAATTCGACCCCTATTGAACATTTGTTTTTTAGGTTTTAATGCTACCCATTTAATTTCTTGATTTCGATTTAAATTTTGCAGGTTTCGATCTTGAGGAATTTGGAGAATTGGTTTAACTCTGAACTTAAGTCTGTAATTGATGAATTTGCTGAATTTGTTTGTTTTAATCATCTGTTGAATTTGAACAATTGAATTTGGAAAAAAAAAATCACTATGAAATTTGGGACATTAAAGAAAAAAAAAATGTGCTATCAAATTGAGGCATGTAATCATCATCATCATTAAAATTATTAACCTAGTACTCAAAATTCACATATCCCGGTTCTTTATTGGTTTTCAATTATCTTAAAAAGTCAATTATTAAATTGGAATGCATCAAACATGTAGTAATTACATTGAAAATTAATTAAATATAAATAATCAAATCTTATAACTTTTATAATCTTAAAATGATATTCATTACCATTCAAATCCAAAATTAAAATTACTTATTTCGGATCTAAATTTAAAAAAGGATTCTCCTAAAAATAAGGCTTATCGTTAGAACTCTAAGCTAATTGAAATTTTAAGCTAAAATTTAGGTCTCATTTGATTGGCACGGAATCTGATCGGGTAAGGTATTCTAATTCCTTATTTTAACATTACAGTGTTCGGGTTATTTTTTTATGTAGTATGAAAAGGAATCAAATTTCTCAAAACAAAAAAAATTGTGCAACTTTCGTGGAACATGAAAACAAAATTTCTCAAAACAAGGAAAATTGTGCAACTTTCGTGGAATATGAAAACTCCAAGTAGGTATTCTTATTCCTTGTTTCTGGGAATATGATGTTAAATAGTTTCATTGTTCGATTTCTTCATTTGTTATTATTTAATTTTTTTATAAATTATAATTAAATTTGAATTCATATTTTTTAACCCAAAAATTAAAAAAAAAAATTTGTAAAAATGAAAAAAAAAAAGATTTATTATAAACTTTTTTATTAATACTAAGTTTGGATTAAGCCTTTCAATAAAAAAATGAGTAAAATATAAAAAAAATGAAAAAAATAGAAAACTTCATAAATAAAAAAAATAAAAAAATGTGATACTTTTTTATTGACGAAATTCTCACCAAAATTCGACCATTCTATCCATCATTTTTTGTCATTTCTATCAAAATTCCAATAATATCATTTTTGAGGCAACGGTGCGGATTAAGCGACGCCATACGTCCATACCATTGTCAATATAGATAATTTTACAAAATATTTGCCTTAATTGATCATAAAGATATTAACCCAAAATTATGAAATAATTTTCTTGATTATTTTTTAGTCATATCATTTTATTTAAATTGAAATAATTAATGTGTTGCATTCAATACATGTAGTAGTGTTACCAAATTGAATAATTATATATTATATTATTCGTAATCTAAAATTATAAACTATTGGTAATATGAAATAAGATATCTATATTATTATATCTAAAAGTAAGATAGTTTATATTAATAGAAAATATCCAGTTTTCTCGCCAAAACTACATTTCCAGAAACAGAAATATATATTATTTAATTAGTTAAAAAAATTAGATTAATTAATTAATATATTGCAAATCAATAAACAAAATATGGTATATGTATCATAAAATTTATGTACATTAATTTATATATATGCTATTTACCTTAAATAAGAGATTAGTATTGATATCATTATCTTGATTAACTAAATCCTATGAAATCATAAAAGGTAAAATGTAACTAATAAATCAGCTAAAATTATAAGAATTGCCCTAAAATCTGGTTGTAATATTAAATTAATAGTATATAATCATCTTAATTTTTCTAAAAATATTATGTTAATTACTTAAATATATAGTTACTTATTTACTTTAATAATATCCCAAAATCTATACATTATGGAAAATCAATCAAACTTTAATGGCCATAGGTTTCGAAACTCATATAAATAATTTGAAATAAACATATAATTATGTTTTTACATTCAATGCTATCCGAAAAGAGGTTAACACTTTAATTATAGAAACATATAATTACATTAATAATTAAATACTATTGGAGAATATATGCGTGCCATAATTAACATTAACATAAACTAATAATTAGTACATAGTTTGTGTTGGCGTGACTATAAAATTAAAATCAATTGAATAATAATGTTTTTGGTATTTTCAATTCAACTTTGCATTACACATTAAATCATTTTGTCATAAATCAATTAATCTACGTCACTATTATTAAAGCATTGACTATGATTAGAAAATTTAATTATTTATTACTTTTTACAATTTATATGTACGAATTTATTGGTTATGGTATATATATCTTACAAAAAGTCAATTCTGAACATTATAATATACATATCATCTTTAATTTGTGATTGCAATCAGTGTAGCTAATTATTGTAATTGCCATATATAATTTCTCTGTAGTAAATTATATAAATAAACCATTCATTTAGGTTCATATGAAACCCAACTTCTTATAGAAAAATAATTGTACGCAAGAGCCTTCTTGTGCATTCTAATTTGTATAAATCTGTTGTGATCTTGTGTATTTGTATTAACACCACTAATGTGTATGTCTTTTATTTTTTTATTTTTTTGTAGGTATTTCGATAAAAGATTTTTGTAGGTATTTCGATAAAAGACAAGAATATTATGACTTAGTTCTTAGACGAATCAAACCATGGATGAGTTTTGAAATTGTCTTGTGATGAAAGAGACTTACTTCATGAGGTATGTACATTCGTATTTATGTACATTAATTAATATTATTAGTCTGCAAGTATTTAGGATTTTCAAGTTTATTTATTGGTTTTCTTCATATATACATTCATAAATTGAAGTGAGGATGATATGTGTTTATCAAACATTTTATTATACAGTAGACTAATTAGATGAAGTACACGAAAACCAAGCAGATTCAAGATTTCTTAGAGTTGGATATGAAAGGCTCGTGATTTGGTTTATAACTATTCTTTTTTTTAAAAAAAATTTATTCATGGAACTATACTTGGTATTCATGTTTGGAATTAAAACTGATTTCTTCATTTTTAAATTTAGTACCATGAGTTTTATATACAAGTTTTTCTGAAGAATAAAAAAATTTGCATATTGTATTAATTAAATTATTTTATTACTATATATTATTTGTGTGATATATATGATGCATGTTAATAATAACCTGTTGAATAATTTATTACAGATCCCGAAAAATGAATTTGATATTTTTAACAAACTAATAAAATGTGCATTGTAGATTATATTAAGCTTACTAAAATTTTTTGCATTATTTCATGAGATGTATTATTGAATTGTAGATTATTTATTTTTTGTATTTTCCAATTTCTATACACAAGTTTGAGTGGTTGTGTATTTTTATCAGTTTTTTTCCTTCCTATTGATGATACAGTAGCATTTGGATCTATTTTTCGACATCAGAATACTAACAATGTTCCCCAATAGAAATTTTTGGAATACGTGATCGGAATCTTAAAGAACAGTTAAAGCTATGGATCCAATATTGCTTGAAATTCAAAAGTGATTGGAAGGTGTTGGAGAAGTCAGGTGGAGGTGGTAGAGATTGAGTTTGTGAAGTAGCTTTCTCTCAAAGTTACACCCATGTTTGAATTTCTTTATTTAATTTTTAATGATTTAATATATTATCATGTATACATAATCTATCGTTTATCTTCTCACATTAATTTTTTTTTAATCGAAATGTACATATTTCATTTTTTCACTGAGCGCACGCGCGTACACACACAACTTCTAATAGTGAAGGGATGTCTTAAATGTGTGGATTCCAAATCGATCTCCACCTAATTATCCAATGAAAATAAGTTTCCCATTTTAAAAATGAGCTAAGGGTATTTGAATATTTATTATTTTCAGCTGTAAAATGAAGGATTAATTCAATTCATATTAACTATAGTTCCATAATTCTATTTTCGTTTGTTTGGGTTATTAGATTTATTCTATTTTATCAACAAAATGCTAAGATTGGAAATATATTTTATCAATCAAGAAAATCCAGACACATGGAAAATCGAATTTTAGTATTATTGAAGTATTTGATTTTCAAAACTTTTAATTTATGCTATTTTAATGGCATCAAGAAGATAGACTGTTTGAAGGGTAGTTTGTAGAAGCTTACTTTGTGAATAAAAAATTAATTCTATTTTGTTTAAAACTATCAAATTATGTTAATTTCGTGAAAATGATAAATGACAATTCTTTCCTAACTTTATATAAAATTAGAAATTTATAAGAAGTTGAGATCATACATATCCACTACATCCAAGAAAGTAACTCAAAACTAAATTAAATTACATGAAGTGATTATTAATTTACTTATTAAAGTAAAAGTCATGTAATGAGTACATGGTATATACTAAAGTAGTACACACACACAACAATTATAGAGCATTAAAATTAAGGATTAAAATTCAACTTTATAAGTGTCTTTTATCACTAATTATGAATATCATCATATTATCAAGAGAGAGAGTTAACAAATGTAGTGTATTATAAATATTTTTATGTCATTTTTCAGGAAATTCATGCAAATGTATTTTTATATTTATGGGATGTAACCAATTAAATATTAAATAAAATCATACATTTATCAATTTTAAAAATAATTAAGTTGTTATTTTATTTATCTGATGCACACAACAAAAAGATATTAGAGTATTCAACTTGATATTGTAGGAGATTTGATGAAGATGTTTGGAGTGAAAAGTGGATAAATTAGTGAATGGGAAGTAAGGATTCGGGAACTAGGAGGTAGACACGTGTTGTCGGTGATTGCTTATCAATTACAAAAGAGAAGATTAGGAAATTGAGATAAATACATAAGGCTTGAGTCATTGGACTAATTATAAGTGGATCGGGCAACGAATCAACTGTATCATTTGGATGGTCGAGGTTGTTAATAAATTGATTCACCAATTTAGGTACGAAACCACACATTTTCTTAAAGCAGCTACAGTGCTGCTATAAATATAGAGCACCACAACCGCTGACTTCATAATAGAGCACCATATAGAGCAGCTGTTGTAGATTGCATTTTGGATGATTTGCTATAAATACAGATTATAGAGTTTAGAGCATCTATTGGAGATGTTCTTATAATTGTTCTTCAATTGTATGGCGGTAAGATTTATCATTTTATTATTTCTACTAATGTGATTTAATTATTTTATTTGTACATAATATTTATTATAAATTATTTACATATCTTCTAACGTGCATCGCACGGGTGTAATACTAGTGTATATATATATATATATATTAGATATTTAATTCTCTATTATTGTTTATATTTAATCCAATAATAAAACAAGAATCCTAACAATTTCCTTATTATGTTCCAAACACGATTATGTTAGTAATCATTTTTCCTCAAAATCACATTCTCAGAAATCATATTCCGAATTTTTTTTACTTTCCTACCAACCAAATTAGCCCTAATGTAATATCATTTTTAACGCTCCTATCTAAGTGACAATGAATCTTTGTAGCTAAAAGCAAATAATATAACATTTTTCTAGCAAAAAAAAAAAGGAAATGATTAATCAACAACATGAAAATTATCGGCTTCATATTATCTCTTTAACATCCTTCTCGAATTCATACAATCCGATAATATTTTCATATGTCCTATCTTTTTTTCTTAGAAAAAATACTTTGTTATCTACTTAATATTTTTCTACACATTTTGTTATGCATCACATAAATATCTTAATTATAAGTTTATAACATATCACAGCATCAAAATGAAGATTTGTCGCAGCACGGCAACAACACAGAATCCACATCAAATTTTGTCTGGATCCAACTACTATCGAAATTCCAGTCAAATATTAGCTCTTACTTTTTTTATTTATTGTAATCGGAGAATAATCTATACTATGTAGCCCGTTCAAATAACAAAAATCTCTATTTATATATGTCTTTTAATTGTCTTACATATTAGGAACATATTTACTTATAAAATAATGAATTTCTGGACATTATAATATCATAAATTTTAATTGAATGAAAATAAATGAAAAGGTGGTTCAGAAGAAATTGCACAAAAAAAAAGAACCTCAATCTAATACAATGAAAAAAACACGTGCATGTGAAACAAAGCAGGCTTCAACGTTGAATTCAAACGTTAAAATAATAGGTCACTATCCGTTGTTACAAAATAATTTGTTGTAAGAGATGCGTACAAATTAATTAATTTGATATATTTTTAATAAGGGGATATATTTATTCATAATACCGGTTTCATTTTATAGTAATTAATAGACGAATCAATATTTGTAAGTTTGGTCGACTGTTGGAAAATTCAATTAATGAGGATTAGTGTTGTCTAAGTGTAAATGAGATCATGGTTAGGTTGGGTGTGATATGGAATGGGCACTAAAAAAAAGAATATAATTGGTTATGGTTAGGATCTTGTTTGATGGGTTTAAAATTAGGATGAATTTGAAATTAGACGACGACAAGATTGATTTAGCCCAAAGATGACACGTAATAAATGGCAACACCATATTAGGATTTGTGATGAAAATTTAGCAATAAAGTTAATAATTATGTTAGGTCCCTGTACTATGTAATGAAATGTAAAAATTTATAATATTAGTGGGCCAAGAGGCCCACTACTCTGATTATTAGAGAAGGGAGAATTAGGTGAAAGGGCCCAAAAATGCCGGCCGCTATATAAATACTCACCACCAACTCCGCTCTTTAACTCTCTCTCCTCTCTCTCAAGAAGCGATGCAGCATACACCTCAACAACCGTAGTCCAAGGTTCCGTTCTTCAATTCCTCTTTTCCCCCTTTTTTTTGCACGTAACATATTATTTTATTGACAATAATTACTTAGCTTTGATTCATACTGTTATTCTATGCGCTCGTGATGTCACTTGGTAATATTTTGTTTTTTCTATTTTTTTAATCTGTTGCACTTTGAGCAAGTTGGCGCAGTTTCAGATTCTCAGTGTTGCTTGAATCGATGTTATTTTTGTGCAAAATTAGGGTTTTAGAGATCAGAGTTGATGATCTCTGCTTTATGTTTTGTGCGCATGCATTTATCTGTCAAGATCTCGTCTTTACTTCATCATTGTTTGTTTGATTTATGCTGGTTTCTGTAATTTTTTTTTTCACCGGCGATCTGAGATTCAGCTTGTTTCTACTGTTTTCAGAATCGATTTGGGGTTAGACGAGTGATCTGCTCAATCTGTTTAGTGGTTGTCTGGGTGAAAAAAAGATGGCGGCGATGGCTCAACTTCGCTTCACCCCCCTTGCTGGTCACTATAGCCGCCCTAGCGGTGGTCGTGAGTTTACCAGTTTTGCCCCCACATTCGCCGATAATACTTCCGCTAGTTCTGTCTCCTTTCCCTCGTTGAAATACGGTGGGAATTTAATGCGGCAGCTTGATCTTCAAACTAAATTTCAGCTACCATGTGCTGGCGGCGGTGGTGATATTGGCGTTGGTCGAGGTAGCGGCGGAGGTGATGGTGGAAAGGGAGGGTGGAGTGGTGGTGGAGATTCTGATGAATCCAAGTCTTCATGGGATGGTTTTGGACCTATTGGGGCTTTTGTTCATGGATGGAGATCGAGGGTTGCTGCTGATCCGCAGTTCCCTTTCAAAGTTCTCATGGAAGAGTTGGTGGGTGTTAGTGCTTGTGTTCTTGGAGACATGGCTTCGCGCCCGAATTTTGGCCTCAATGAGCTTGACTTCGTGTTCTCCACGCTTGTTGTTGGTTCCATTATGAATTTTGTGCTCATGTATCTCTTGGCCCCGTCCATGTCATCTGCAAGCCTAACTCTGCCTGGCATTTTCGCCAGTTCTCCTACGAGCCATATGTTTGAACCCGGGGCTTATAGCGTGTTGAGTAGGTTTGGCACTTTTGTGTACAAAGGCACTGTATTCGCGGCTGTCGGTTTTGCTGCCGGACTTGTTGGCACTGCTCTTTCCAATGGGTTGATCAAGATGAGGAAAAAGATGGATCCCAGTTTTGAGACACCGAACAAGGCTCCACCAACAGTTTTGAATGCTATTACTTGGGCAATTCACATGGGCGTGAGCAGTAATTTCAGATACCAAACCCTGAATGGAATCGAGTACGTGTTGGCCAAGGGACTTTCGCCTGTTCTTTTCAAGACCTCAGTGGTGGTCTTGAGATGCTTGAACAATATTCTTGGAGGGATGTCATTTGTGGTCTTGGCCAGATTGACAGGGTCACAGAGTGTCGAGGGAGGGAAGGGAAGTACGACTGAGGAGAGGGATAAACTTGTGAGCGAGGCTGAATCGGACGACTTCCTAGATAGGGAATCTACATCCAAATGAGCATGCTGGTTCACAAATCATGAATGGTGACATTCTCTTGGTAATGGTAATCTTTTACGCATGTAGATTTCTTTAAATCTCAAGTGCTTTGATCTTAGTTTGCTGCTTGAATCCTATGTTGGTTCTATCCAAACGATGTTAGCAAACTAAGATTAAGTTTGGCATGTTCTTTTAAAGTAGTTCTCGTTTTGTACAATGAGCGTGACTTCAAAATAAAAGGCTATGATTGTAATGGTTGTTAATTTCGACGCAAGATTTTACATTTCCTGTTATATTGCTCTTGTAGCTCATATAGATTGTTATATGATGTATGTACTTATATATGTATGTATGTGCCTTTGGCTTTTGTAGCTTACAAATCTACTTAAATGGTTGCAAGGAAAAAGGTCCATGGTCCTCAAAACACATTGGACATACCTAATTGCCCTAGGCAGCAGATTCAAGTTATAATATGTGTAGGTAGAGCGCAACTTGCATATTTGGATGTTTGCTTCTGATTTAGATTTTTTTTTTTCCTTCTATTTTTACATTTTATTTTTTATTTTTGGAGTTGAGAGATCAGTACTAATCAAATTGAGTGCTAGAAATAATGGAATCTCCAAAATATGTAGAACAGAGTACATCAGTATATGAGTACGTTGATGATGATAAGGAGTACTAACTATTGAAATCGAAATTGTTTATTATTTTTAATGAAACAAATGATGATACGATCGTGAGAATATTTTGTTTTCATTCTTTTTTTCCCTTATATTTTGTTTTCATTCTTTTTTTCCCTTATTATGACGAAAAAGAAGAATGGGGCCAATAGATTGGGAGTTTATTTTACGGTGATTCTATTTATACCACCAATTTTTCTTTTCACATTGGAGAAAGGGAGTGCGGCGATGGCAGGCTTTTTGGAAGAAGGGGCGGTGGCGGGAGGCTGTGGAGATGGAGGCGGCGAGTTTGGTCGGAAGGAGAAGAACAGTTCTTTGTCCTTATTTTTTTAATTATTTTTTTAATTAATTTCTCTTTTGTTTTGTTTTAAATCTAAAGTTAAATTTTGATTTTTTAATTTTTTTTAAGTTAAGGGGTATAATAGTCTATTAGTGCGGTGTGTAAAGAAAAAAAAAAAAGAATTTTTGTGATGTTTAAAATAACTGTGATGTGAAAAGAAAAATTGGTGGTGTAAATAGAATCACTCTTATTTTATACAATAATGCTAGCCAGCCAGATTCTGGCTAGCCAGAATCTGATTTTTTAATAATTAATAAAATTGTATTATTAATAGATTAATTATTAAATATTATGTTTTTACTATGTTGCCCTTCTATCATGAAATCAGTGATTGTAATTGTCCCAAATAATATTGCTGATTTTTTGGGAAATATTTGATCGGTAATATTCATTAGAATTGTGGATTTGTTTTTAAGCAGACATTAGAAGCGGATTTTTTTTAGCAGACATTAGAAGCGGAAATTAATTGGAGGATTAGACCTAATTATTATGGAGGGCATCAATGTAAATTTATTGAATAATTAGTGTTTTATTAATTAAATTAATTAATTATTAAAAATAATAAAAGATTCTCTGGCTGAAAATCACTACTCTATTTTATATTATTAGAATTAAATATGGGGTTATAAAGGTTAAAAAAAAGTCTTAACAAAATAATATTTGTATTTTAATTAAATTAGGGGGTGTGAAAAGAAAATTGAAGGTTGTAACATGTGAAATATAATTGCCCAGTTTGGAAAGTTGGTTGGTCATAACTGGATCTCATCTCAATGGTACAAAATCTCAATGTAAATCTTGAATAGATCGCAAGTTGCCAATTACTATTGAATTGGACCTCAAAAAATAATGCAATAGATAGTCTGGCCGAGAAGTATTCCATCTATATGTTCAACAAAATCATCTCGACAAATCACCGCAACGCCCAAATGCCCAACCCATTTTTAGTTCAAAATGCACACCAAATTTTGCAACATTTTCCAATTGCAACCCAAATTTTTCCTAATAATATAAGTTGTTTCTAAATACATCACCAAATTTTCTTTACACACCGCACATCATACACAATTTATATTTATCCACTCTTTTTTTTACACACCACAATATATATCATTTTTATCCTTCCATTTTAAAAAGTAAAAAAGGAAGAGAAAGAGAAGATGGCGAAAGTGCGAAACCATCCCTTTTTCTTTCTCCACCATTTCTCCAAAAAATACAGAATCGGAATTAATTCACTCCTTATCGCTTCGCTGCCATATATAGAAGGAGAGGAACAATTTTATTTTTATTGATTATTTTTTATTTAATAAGAAAATTAAAATAATTTTATAATTTATTTATTTGGTGGTGTGTAAAAAAAAATAGTGGTGCATTTATAAACTTTCATTTTTTTTAATTGCTAAATGCACCACCATTTTTACTCTTTGCACCACAAATGAAGAAAAAGAAAAATAAAATAATTTTGAACTTACTTAAATATCCTTTAAATTGCTTTCATGTACCACAAAAATTTCTCAATGCACTACCAATTAAAAGGAAAAAAAATTCTCAATGCACCATAAATTAAAGAAAAAGGTTAGAGTGGTTCAAAAATAAAATTTTGAACTCACCATACTTGTTTGACATTGAATTTTCGAACTGGCATGATTTTCAAAATAAAGTCTCATCTGAAAATGTATTTTCAAATAAATATGGTGCGTTTTAAAATCCATTTTCAAATAAACATGGTCTGTTCGAGTTTGAAAATCCATTTTCGAACAGACTTCATGAATTTTTGTTTAAGTGTCGTTCGAAAATAAAATTTGGAACATATTCAAACTATTCGAAAATATCAGTTTGAATGAGACATGAATCTGAAAAAAAAAATCACAAAATATGTTGGACTAAAGTGCATTGTTGTCGACGGCGGAAACGTTCGACGAAGAAGAATATATTTATTGCCAGTTTTGTGCATATTGTCATTGACGACGGTCAACAACGTATTCGTCGGAGAAGGTGACGATCTGCTGAGAAGAATGAAATTTGATTTTTATTTTATTTTTTTATAAATATTTTTAGGTAAATTTATAATTAATAAAAGAAAATGAAAAATAATTTATGGTGCAAAGAGTAAAATTAGTGATGTATTTAGCAACTTCTTTTTTTTATCAGTAAAAAGTGGAAATGCAATTGAGGTTGACGAGGGTATTTTAGACTTTTAATTATAATTAAATTTTGAAATCTTATTCTTACTTTTTGAATCTTCTAAAATTAGATTCCTATTTATTAATTGGGATTGCATTAAAACATTCTTTTACGAATTAACATCATTTAATATTCTTCAAAATTTAATATGAAGGAAAATTATAGAGTCGAAAATAAAGATAAATAGAACACTTATATATAAATTGTGTCTTTCCAATACATATTAAATAAATTTCTTAATCTATATGAAAAATAGGAAGATAACTATAATTATGGGCCAGAGGAAGTATATTAGTTCGGACAACCAAACCTATACTTCACTTAGTAATGAGGGCAATGTGGCGTTAAATCTTAGATTACAAAGATGAAATTAGGATTTCATAATCATCGAGTAAAATGTGTCAAAACCTGTCATGTGTATTGAAATCATGCAGCAAATCGTTTGTATTTTTAAATTACATCCAATTTTTCTCGTACTTGGCAGGCTACCCATATTATAATTTATTATAATTATATAATTTGGATAAACATGTTCACTACTAAGTTAATAGCACTCACTTTAAAGTTATTACTACCTCCGTTTCATAATGTTTGTTGTTTAAGGTTTTTTTTTTTAATTTCAAAATGTTTGTTGTTTTATATAATTCGACATCCTCTCTCCCAATTTTAACCCTTTCAAATCCTACAAGATTTTTTGATTCTAACTTACCTATAATATATGAAGAGAGAAAATATTGTTATTTTTTAGGAAAATATAGATGAATTAGATTTTATGGCATATATAAGGGATGGGTATATTTGTCCACAAAATTAATTCTTAATTCCAGATAAAAAAAATAAAACAACAAACATTATGAAATGGAGGTAGTATTTATTTTAGATTGATGATTTACTCGGGATATGTGCGTGGTGACGTGTGATAATGGATTTTAAAGTTTTTATTAGTTAGCTTCCATTGTATTAAAGTTAAATATTTTATATTTTAATAAAAGTGATGTCCCTTCTTTATTATTGTTATTATTTTATTTTATGAAAATTGGGGCGTGACAGATGCAGTTGGTTTACTCTTAAAGACCGCATCTACACAAAAAAAAAAGTTAGAATCTCGTTCGAACTCAAGTTATTGAACAAACATGTTTTGTTCGAACTTCATTATTCGAACATAACAAGTGTATTTGAACTCTAGAATTGAACATAACTTAGATAAAAATCTCAAACAAAGGCGTTAGAATTTCAATATTTCAACACATTACACATGTTTGAACAGTAGTGTTCGAACATATCTAATACATTCGACTTTGAAAGTTCGGATGACTTTGTTGGAACTTTTAACTAAGTTACATTTGAATTCTGAATTTTGAGCATATTCAGTTATGTTCAAAATATTCATGTCGAACAAAACATTAACTGAAAAAAAAAATACAAATCAGCAAAATTCTAAAACTCGATTTTTTGCCCACAATGGCCTCAAAATATCATCTAATACATTCAATAACTTATCCCAAAATCTTAAACTACTACAAACTTGATTTGACAAATGATCCAACAATTTGTTATCTTAGAAAATATGATGTATAGACTGACAATAATTGAACACAAACTTACAAAATCATTCCATGAAAATCGAATCAAAATCGATGTCAAGTCTTCGAACAAAATTGGTCAAAGCAATTTCGAACAAGTTTCTTCTTCTCGATTCAAACCACGTTGGTTCACTTGGTTTACTCACGGTGAATCTCACTTTGGGTAAAAATCATATTTAGGTAAAAATTAATTTTATTTTTTTTATGTAAAACAAATATTTTTAGACTGAAGGATATTAATGTAAATATGTGTGGGGCAAATAGTAAAATTAGGATTGCATTGAACAGGTGAAGTGCAAAAATTAATTTTAGTTGTTCAAATAGAAACTCCATTTTTTGTTTAGAATTTTTATGATATGAAAAGTCGAAAAAACACACAAAACCTAAATTTTAGGATTTTTATTTCCAATTCCATTTATAAAAAAAAATAAAAATATTTTTTAAAATGAAAATATTGTTTTTGGCATTTTTTAGAATGCGATGGCGAGAAAAGAGCACTTCAATTTTTATTTTTTAGCATTTTAAGTGCAACTTATGGATAAAATCAAGCTTGATTAATACAGTAATATATTCTAAGACTTGTTAAAAATCAATCAATAATTTAAGGGCATGAGACATATTTCCCTTTTTTAATTTTTTATTTTCTTCCTCAAAATATATAGATAAAAAACTTATATTAGATCGTCTAATAGATTGTATTAGATAACAATTCGTTAAACGGATTAAATCGGATCAAAATCTATTCAAAATAACTTAAATCCCACCCCAGCCCACTCCTCAATCAAGCCGAGGCCCAGCTCTCCCCTTTTCCACACCACAACCGCCCGCCCCCTCCTTCTAGGTTTTTTTTATTGTTTCGTTTTCTTCCAATTTCGCAATTAATCATTTTTCATTGTTTTTTTCAAAAATTATTTATTTCATCTCAATTAATTTTTGAGCGACGTGCAAGAGCTCACGCTTTAGTGTCAGATAAGTGCACTGCACGAGACGCCAGATAAAATTAAATTAATTCAATTAAATTTTAGAGTTCACTAATTCGATTTTAGGTATATATTATTTTTAAAAAAATAATAATTATCAAGTGTAGTGCATGAGCCCACACGTTAGCGTCGAGAGAGTGCACTACTAGATATGCCGAATAAAAAATTTTAATTAATTAAATTTAATTTTAGGGTTTAATAATTGCATTTTAGGGTATATATTTATTTCAAAAAAAATTATCGAGCGCAATGCAAAAGCACACACATTAACGTTAGACAAGTGCACTGCGCAAGATGCCAGATAAAAAAGATTAAATTAGTTCAACAAAAATTAAATATACATTTATAAAAAAAATAAAAAATACAAATTGAAAAAAAATGAAAAGAAAGTGAATAAATTAAGAGAAGGGGGACCACTGAAAATGATAAATAAATAAAAAAGGAAAAATGTAGGGAGACCACCTTCATGAGTGAGTAAGATTCAATATACCTTAAAATGTATTATTGAACGCTAAAATTGAACCATAGGGCTTGTGCACTGCGCTGGGCAAATAATATTTTTGAATTAAATATAAATCTAATTCGTATTAACAAATCGTAATTCAGACAAAATAAATATTTTCGAAAAACAAAACAAATTGTGCCATGTGCCTGGTTGATGGACTCTTGAACGGGTATTTTTCATAGGTTTAGATGAATTTGACCCGTTTAATATATTATGACTCGTTAAACAGTGTAATATAAATTTTTGTTATAATTTAATTTTATTAGGTAGCGAATGCCACAAGCTAATCAATCCGTGCAGGTGGGTTTTTTTTTTAGGCTCACTTTTTGTTTGCGTGAAAGAATGTAGGCAAATAATTTGGTTCGCAATTAAATGAATTTGAGTCATTTGACTAGTATTATTGTAGACTTAAAAAAAAAAAAAAAGATAATTATGTTATGGCGAGTTTATCCATAATTAACATGATTGGTTAATATTTAATTGTCACAGTGGTAGATGTATTGAATTCTCACGTGAGAAAGCGACAGGGGCTGCCAAGTCCAGCTGTCGAGTGGTCGTGGGGGATCATTGTCTTTTTCCAATTTATTATTTTATATTTTAAATTAAACTAACACCAAATTGGAACACTCTACTTGCATTGCAATAGTAGCTTGCAATTTCGACTCGTGGATATTTTATTTCCCATAATTACACAATTCACACACAAACTACTTCAGATAAATATTCTGAGCTAATTAATCAACTGTAATATGTAAATAGTTGATAGTGACAGCTCAGGAATGTACGTAACAATTAAGATAAAAAGTGCATTTCTATAACCTAGCTCAAAGATAATACATTAATATATTTTTTATATTAGAGCTGATCTGATAATGTTCAGAAAATACTAATATACTATATATATATATATATATATATAGTGTAAATGGATACAAGTATTCAAAAATCAAATAGCAAATGTGTTTTTAGCCAACATTGATAACTCATGCTTTTTTATTCAAATTTTTCACAATGTCATAAATACCCTTACTAAATGGTGGGTCCAGTCAACAACTACCTCTTTGACTCATCTATAAATTTGAAAAAATTAAAACCGTGACCAAAATATTCATGGGCAAATGGACCAAAACTATGAGCATATATACACGAGATTCAAAATACACGTGAGTCAAGAAAAAACAAAATACACCAAAATTCCTTTGACTGAAATTTTCCTCACGCTATCAGCAATATACACGAGAGCAAGAAAAAACAAAAAACAAAACTCACTCTTGTGAGAATTTTCCTCACGGTAACTCTGAAATTTTTCTCACGATCCCAATCCAAATTTTCCTCACGAGGCAGCCGATCCACATCCAATTTTTCTCACGAAACCATTCACTTCTCTAAGCAATTTTTTGCACGAAAACAAGAAGAAACTCATGAAATCCCCTCCGTTCAAATTTCCGCAAGAAAGCAACAACAAACTGACGAGATCTTGAGCAATGGACAATTTGGAGCCTTGGGCTATCGAATTTCAAAAGGTTAGGCTTCGAACCTCGAACTCGAACGATTTGATGTTGAATTTTCGTCAATTTAAATATGTGGAATTGGATGCGTTTTATTTTGCCAATTTAAATGAGATATTATGTTCGAATTTCAGGGTATTTGGTATGAGAATATGTTTGAATGTTGCGAAGTATTGAAATATGTTGAATTTTGTGGATTTTGAATCTTTTTTTGCCCTGTGTTTTCTGGATTTATGTTGATATCGTGGGAATATTTACTCAGGAAAATGATCTCGTGAGAATATATTTACACGAGATTTGTTTCCGTGTCTATAATTCTCCCGAATTCTATTTTTCGTGTAAAAAAACTGTGAGAATATATTTACACAAAATCTGTTCTCGTGTAAATATATTCTCACGAGAGGGGACGTCGTGATAATATATTTACACGAGAACATAATTCGTGTAAAAAAATTGTCACGATTTCTTTTTTTCTTTTTTTTTTATAATTATTTTTTGCTTGCATCTTTTATGTCAGAATTAATTCTTCTTCTCAATCATTGGTAAATTCTCAGCATGTAGATATCTATATCATGTCCAATTAGTTTTAATTTAATTATATTTATTTTATTTTTGCATTATTTATTGCTAATTTTTTGTATATTATTTAAAAACTAGCGTGATTGGGTGTGGAGAAGAGAGACTTTACAGAACATCACATGCGGGATTAATTTATACTGGAAGGACAATATGAGTGTAATTAGGGAAGTATTACACGTGATCAGTAGTGGGCCCGAACTATTCGAACAGTTTAGGAGAGAGTCATGTTTTGGGCATTTGATAGATTTCGTGGGTGGAAACAGTTGTAACAATGATTTACACGCATTGTTGAGTAGGGAGGTGATTATTGACGGTGCAGAGGAGCACGATATTTGGCTTCGAGTTGGAGAAACCAATATTAGATTTTCTCCGAGTGAGTTTGCTCTGGTGACTGGACTGCAGTTCGGAGATCCGATTTTGATCCATCTGCATCACATCAGATTTCTAGGAGATCTTTTTATTCTAATGAGTTGAATAAGACACCTCTGAGAGTGAATGACCTACTTGAGAGGTTTAGGACCTATTCACTAGGAGATGACCTCATGGATTACATCATGGTCGTCAATATCATATTCCTGCACACCATGATCTTTGGATATGATCAGACACACATGATAGATGATTGGGTATGTGTCTTAGCCAAGGATCAGGATCGATGGAACTCATTTCCATTGGGAGCTTATGCATTCAGTCTCTTGACGCATTATATGAGTTTGGTAACATCTACTGAGGTGGAACTGAGGAGAAAATTTAAGAAGACAGAGGAAAAAACCAGATTGTCTTACCATTTCTATAGACCGGTGTGGGCTCTACTGGAGGCTGCGCGTCTGGGCACATTGTTTTCTGATGAGGTAAGCATTTATTTTAAAGAATGTGTGTTTTCTTGATTATTTGAAGTGTTTCTAATCAATTCTTTACCATTTGCAGCAATTATGCTTCATATATTTACAGTCGAATGAGCATGAGATGGCCACTCCATATTACAGAAGTGTCTTGCTCGGTGATTATATGGGCGTGACGTATGAGGCGCAACGCAATAAGAGGATGAAGCCCACTTATCGAGAGCAGGCTAGAGCCCATCAGCACAAAGTTCTCTCTCATCCCAGAGCTCCATCTCCTCCCAGAGATCTCTCTCCTCCCAGAGCTCCTTCTCACTCCAGACGATCTGGGAGTTGCATTTCTCGCACGTGTGCAGATACGGGTGTAGTTGAGTCATCCTGGAGATACGGGACTCGCCCTACAGACAAGCGTCCTAGACTAGCGACCCTCACGTCTAGTACTAGTGAGGATTAACAGTGTCCCAAGGGAGGAAACTCTACATTCAGAGCTTCAACATCAGGAGCAACATCCTCAGATGAGAAGTTGTGAGGTCCACCATGCTGTAGAATATTGACAAACTCATTGAGACGCCCTGGCTCGCGAATCCATTCACAAAATTCGGCAATTTGCTTACGCCGAACTTCACTCTCATAATTCTCATCGTCGTCGTCATCATCATCATCATCATCATCCCAAGACAGATCATCAACACTATCATCTCCAATTGGCTCGTCGTTAGCATCATTTGACGGCACTCCACTTGGAGTTTGCAGAATTGATTTCTCAGTAACGTATACAATCGACTCATCTTGCTCATGAACTAAACGAGCTAAATCAACATCCGTTTTCAAAAGTCCTTTTAGTGTTCTCTCTGTCAATGACCTCGTCAAATAACTCAGTGTATAACTAACACTTGTTGGAGATATCTCCATAAAATCGTGAATTTCTTCAACCAATTTATCACGGGATAAATCGTCAAATGGGAGGTGCACCAGCTGATCTCCACCATGCACATACTCAGATCTCTCCCATCTACCGCTATGTCGGACAACAATACGTTGACAAGCCATCTGCAAATCAACAATAAACAGTAATTAAAGTAATTTAAAAAATAAATAATCTCGTGACAATATTGTCACGGAAGCATAGAATTCGTGACAATATTGTCACGGTTCAGGTGATCTCGTGACAATATTGTCACGAATTCTATGATCTCGTGACAATATTGTCACGAAATGCAAAAACTTGACAATTTTTAAAAAAAAAAATTACTGTCACGAAATCTATTCATTTCGTGACAATAAATTTTTAGCCACGAGATGTTTTCTTCTCGTGAGTATTATTGTCACAGTTCATAGATTTCGTGACTATATTAGTCACGAAATCTATGAACTGTGACAATAATACTCACGAGAACACTGTATAGCCGAAAAAAAAAATTCAATGCTACTAATCTTTTCAAAACATCAAAATCTCTAATTTCAAGTTAATCTACCACAAAATATCCTAATCTACAACAATTTATGCATATAGGATCATTAAAAATTACAAAAACATACATCTTATAACATCAATAACTATTAAACATATCTATTATGAAATTAACATAAATTACGGATAAATTGCTTAAAATTTTAAAAGGACTTTAAACCCGACTAATTAGAACAACTTGACGGTTATAAAAATTAAAAAACGTACATCAAATTTTTTGGCTATGTGTTGTTTCTCCAATAATTTTTGGTAAAAATGAGGTAAGCTTGGTTTGAAAATTGCGTGCATATCAATTGTGTGTTTTCTTGATTTTGGAATTAAATGCATGCAACCACAATCCAACTACCCATATTTAATTGGATTCCTAGATTTTTCATTTTTTTTTAAAAATTGGCACATATGCTTCTTTTAATAAATGACAAAAGAAATGAGAATTGTTCACATGAGACAAAAAAGGGCATATAGGACTTTTACACCACTTTTTGAATAGAAAAGCATGACCTACCAATCTTGGCTAGAAAAGCATTTGCTATCTTGAATTTGACTACTTTAATTTTTCACCCTATATACTATATATATATAAGAAATTATTATCGCAGTAACGCTAGCCTAGCCAATGATTATATAAGAATAACACCAAAAATATTTCTTACTTTCTGCTGTATATTGAATTTTTAAAATTATATGACTATTTATCTTGATTTAAAAATTAGTTTGGTTTAATTCAGAACAGTATGAAGTTGGCCAAAAATCATTAAAAGGAAAAGAAATTAAATAATAAAATGAACACCATAAATTCGATCAAAATCAGACTGTGTACGTGATGATATCTTGGTAAAAGCATTAATGACCACATTTATTTGGAGTTTTATAATATATTATATGGACACACACATGCATATATATATATATACATATATTAAGGTAAAATCGTGTGATTGATAAAAGTTTTAGTATAAACTGTTGTCTATCATACAATTTAATAATTATATTTTAGACAACCGTTTTTATATACTAGACAAGAGTTTTGATCTATGGACAACAATAGTGACATTTATTGTTATAATTCTTTTTATTTTTTTTTGTATTTTTCACGATTGTTTAGATTATAATAGTTGTGTTCTAACAAATTTTTACAATCCTATTTATTCATTTTTACTTGGAAATTCGAGATTTATTACATTTTTTATTTTATTTTTTTTGTGCATAGATGGAGTATTTATGCACAATCCGTCCCGATTATACAATCCCTTTTCTACTCGCACGTAGATTAAAAATATTTATGAAAATAAGAAACAAAAGCTAAACTTCCAACTTTAACCTTATTTAATGAAAATTAATAAAACTTAAATTTTAGCTCAACTTTAATGTATTAACATTTTGAAACAAAGAAAATATACAATTAATGAAGTGCAAATACAATGAATAACAATATAATTGATCAAATTTAAGTACATGCAAATTAATTAAGTTGGTCGATTTTAATTATTGTTTCTCTTTTTTTGAAAAATAACATTTATGATTTATAACTTTCACAAACTTAAATGTTTAATTTTTTTAATTTCCAAAACCTAATAAGGGTATAATTGTACATTCCTATTAAAAATAACAATACTTATAGTAATGAGACTATATAATCGGGACACCTCAAAATAGAAATGTGGACTATATAATCGGGACAGAGGGAGTAATACTTTACATTTGTTGCCTAAACAAATTCATTTGTTTTGCACTATAGTAATAATAATATAATTTGCAATGGTTTATTATTTTTTTATTTCAATTTCATCATCTTAAATAATTAAATAATTATACTTTATATACATGTCTATACTCAAAGAAATCAAATGTTCTTTAATCGTGGATAATAATACAATACTATTTATAAAATCGTGTCATTTGAAATATTCCAATTCGATCTTTCTAATTAATTAATCCATGTGAATATCATTTTATTATTTTTTACAAATTGAACAAAACATATAAAATTCAAAAATAATCATAATATTACATGCCTGAAAAAATAGTTGTTGCTTGTGCATCGCATATATATATATATATATAATCTACTATGCATGAAATGTTGCCAATGCATGCGAAAGTGTCATTTTCCATAATATGATTGATGCATACAATCGGATTAACTTAAAAAAAAAAATATTAATCTTGGAATTATTATGTGTTACACATGAAAATTTCCTTCCAGCGTACCTCTAATTAAATTATAATATTTTAGAATTTTATCCTGCACATATACAAATATATATATATGTATGTGTAATGTGATGCATTACATTCTAAGATTTAAAAATGGAAAAATTACACTTTAATTCTTACATTTTGGGTTCTTTTTTTTAAAAAAAAATAGCCCAACTAATTTTTCAAAATTAATAAAACAGTACCCACTTTTTAAAAAAAATTACAAATCTAACTTTTGATCATTTTTTCAAACCGAAAATCCTACGTGATTGATTATATTTTAATATTTCTATTTATTGAGACACGTAAAAAAAACCTCTAATTAAAAAATCTTAAAATACAATCAACATATGCACAATTTTCAGGCCGTAAAATCAATTAAATGTTAGATTTGTATCTTTTTTTTAAAAAGTAAATATTATTAATTTAATTTTAAAAAATATATTTTTAAAAAGAACCCAAAATATATGTATCAAAATGAACGTAACTTACCTTTTAAAAATTTATATTTTACGTGGGTACTTAATTTCGAAATTCTCTCTCTTCAATCTCGGACAAAACCCTACCGCGGCTCTAGCGGTCTCCTGTCACCTACATCGCGTGCTCGCCCTATCTGTATCTCACCAATCACCATTACTTCGTCATTTGAATTATAAACTCATTTTCTACATACGTCTACATATATATATATATATGTATATATATAACTTTGTTTTCTACATACGAATACATATACAATTATACATATATATATGTATATATATAACTTTGTTCTATATACCATTTAAGTATTAAATTCCCTCTAATTTGCCACCATCAACAACAAAATATACAGTTGTGGAACTTTGTGTTAAAATTCAATTGCGTGACATTTTTTTATTAGTATTAGTCTTTTTTAAGACTTTTAGACAAACCATGCACGAAATCTCTTCATTTGCTATATAAAGCTCAAAGCGGCCATAGTGGTGGTGGCATGCACCTAAAAAATGTCCACGTCAGTTGTCTATTATATTTCTTTTAAGTCTATATATTCTTCCTTAATTAAATATTTTAGATTACATATTATCAAATGAAATACCACCGAAAATGAAGTTTTGATGGTAAAATAAAATAAAAATATATTGTAACAAGGCTCATAGGTCACATGATAAATATTTTTACCCCATTTAGTAACTTTATATTTAGGATTTTTGGAAACTCTTACTTATAAATCATATTAATTTGTTGTTTTACCTTTAATATTGTTTGAAATTTGTCATTTCACTTCTCAAACTGAAAATACATTGCTTCACCATTAGCTAGATCAACGATCAAATATCATCAATGCTAAAATAACAGTGGTATATTATTATTTATATCTCAAACGACTATATATTTTCATTTTTTTTAAATATATCACAAACTAACATTTTTGTGAATAAAATACCTACATTATTTATAAACTAATAATTAAACTATAACATCAAATACATTTTATGGCAAAAAAATAATAAAATTCTTATATATATTTTGGCTGAACTTGGGCTTTATTCATTATAAGTTCTTCTGTTGTAACCAAAATCAACCGTTATAGCATAACGTCTATATTTTATTTTTTTACTACCTTGCTTGTCAAATTTGATTAGTTTTGTAAGAGTTAATGTATTTAAGTGTACATAATAGTTAGTGATAAATTTGAAAAAATAAAAATAGTTTGACATATAAACGATAGTTTATAACAATATTACTGTTTTTGATTAATTAGTAAAATTAATCACAAATAAATTATTATAGTCTCTCTCGATCCCCTCAATGGAGAATTTGAGATAGGAAGTGATCTCGTATAAATTCAAAGTACGAACAAATCCGGACGTTCAAAAGTGTATATTGATTACGTGACGTGATTGAGTAAATCGTAGATTATATAATTAAGAAAGATTTTGAAATATTAGTGATCGATCATATATATATTATATATAATATAATATTGGCCTTTGCTTGTGAATATGAAGTAGTTCATAACTCAAAATCGTGGGGCCTTTGTTTTCTTTACATGCTGAAAAACGTCTGTGGCCCTCTTCAAAAATGGACACGATCGATTAAATGGTTGTTATATTTTGTGATCATCACAGCTAGCCTTCCCACCAAATTTTGCTTATTTTTATGCCCAATTTCTGGGATTATTTAACGAAATTGTTACACAACTAATGTATCTTTGGGTCTTCCTCGAGAAGTCTTGTTTTCGGAAATTTTAAATATTATTTTAGAATATTTATGGAGTGTATGTGTGTGTGTGTATATACCACTTTCATGTTTGAACTTTGATGACTAATTTTCCAAGTGTTTCTAACATTTCACGTGTTCATTTGTGATATTATGTTATTTAATACATGTGGCCGGTATGCAAAAATAATAATAATAATTACTATATATCCTGCATATATATACTATATATTAATATATATGTAGTCAAATATAATCGTTCTATAGTTTATAATGTTTGGTATCAGCAAAATGATTGTCTTATTCAATCCCTATTTATATCAAGGAAAATATTTTACTAGCTCTACTTTATCATCCAATAAGAAACACAAATTGCTAAAGTAACATCTTTTGATACTAATGCACTCAATTAAATCAACCATTAAAAAAAATGCACTCAATTCAAACTACGTACCAAATTTAGAATCTAAGAGAATATTTCTTTAATCTTTCTTTGGAATTTATAAATAGACGCAACTATATGTCACAATAAAAAGGTTACGCATCTTTTGCTGCATGCCATGAGCCAAACCCCCTTGGATTATTAGCTAGAATTGTTTGCAATTTGATGAGTAAATTTAAAATGTGATTTTCACAAGGAAAAGGGTGAAAAGTCGGCTTAATAATTTAAATTAAATAATGAAGAAAATAATTAATCCGGAATTCTGAAAAATACAAAAAGTTTTGTTGGGTTTGTTGCAAAATCCACACAACAAGCAAAAACAAGTTGGTGGTGGCTTTTGACACTGCCATTTAAAGAATAAAGCTCCCACCAATTGTAAAGTTGAACTTAAATTACGAAATTTTAATCTAAAGATGAAATCTAATAAATTAATTACTTGTATTAGCAGAATAGGTGGATGTGCAGGTAACTAATTAATACCAAAAGAGTGTGTGATGTGTAATTGTGTGAATCTAAAATAATTATTATAATAAATAGTAAAAATAAAGAAAAGTGATTTTGGCATGGGTAGCTTTTAAGAAAGTTGGATGATGTAAAGGTGTGTTACTAATTTATTTATTTATTTATTTTATTATAGAAGGATGTAAAAGGGCCGCAGCTCAATCATTTCCACCACGCTCCAATCATACAAAAACCGGTGAACTGTCTAAACTATGCATTACTATTTTTATTTTTAGTTTTTAAAAAATATATCTCGAGCACAATATATATTTAATTATTATTTGTATAATATTCGTTTAATTATACGACAACAAAACATTGTACCTATGATATTGCACCACGTACTAAATCAAATTAATGCATCGTTTCGGGGCTAGCTCTTGCCACTGTATTTTCTTCCTTAAAATAAATTTGTGAGATTTTATTTGACAATATGTGTAGAATATATGAGATGAATGTAAGAATTTTCAACCCTTGAAGATTAATTTGGTGCAGTTCAATATATACGTTTACTAGCTACAAATAATGTTGCATCTTATATTATATTTATGTTCATATGTTTCATGTGTAAAATTATAGTAATACACATCGTAACTTTTTTTATTTAATCGAGGTCTTCATTTCTTTTAATCGTGACTTCTTTTAATTAATCGACGATTCTTTTATTTAATCGTGGCTTGAAAATTAGGGTTTCGGGTTGTGTATTGATTGATAATGTCTTGACAAAAGTACACCGAGTCAATGATTGAGTGTGGAGACCAAGTGTATTATCGTACAAATTGCACACCAAACTATTTGTTTTTAAATTTTTTTTCCTCAATCACTATTTAATTTTGTCTACTTTTATCTATTTCCACTATACAATAATACTCGTAGTAGTGGTACGGTGGGGATTATATATATGTGGTCCTTTTATGCTTGGTTGATCCCAGACCATTTATGTATATTAATTAAGTTCTTGATCTTAATTAAGAACTTATAGTAATTATTAATAAATTTTTATATATGTGTGCAATCGGTGAAATGATTTTAATTATTGAAATGTGGGTTTTATCAAGACATGAAGCAACTAGATAATTAGTTAGGACGAGTTTTTTTCATTAAAAAAATATAATTCAGCTCATTATAATTAAGTGAAAAATAATAATAATTATGTCAACGCGCCAGCTCAAATTCTATCCACCGAAACAATTCCCAGAAATTGTATTCATATTTATGCAATAAGAAGTTAAGAACCCTAGCTACCCCATTAAGCTACCAATTAATTAAATTACCCCCTTCCCATTATGTAATATTTATATTTTTATAGCTTAATTACGATTTGATTTCCAACATTTTAACGAATAGTTAGATATAACAACTTTAATTTGACGATTAGGCTAAAATCATATACCCATTTCCTTGAGCCTTTTCCACTTTTCGTATTTTATCACTTCACAATTTTTTTTTCTATTTCACTATTCAACTCTCTTGTTTCTTTAATTCCTACCTTGACGCTTAATTATTTTCTTTCTATTATGCACATCAATTGAATTTTGTGTATTGCGCTTGTTCAATATTTTTCTTTCTCTTAAAAATTTAAAGTACAAATTTAAAATTCATATGTCATAATTTAAAATCTAAAAAGAAATTATAATATCAAAAGTCCAGTAATTGAAGTTTATGAAATCGAATACAAAATGTTTAAGTATATGTGTGTGGTTAATGTTGTATCTTGTAAAATATAATTAAATTTTCGTCAATAATTTTTGTAGTTTTTTTTTTTGAAATTTTAAGTGTGTTTTCCCTATAATAATATTTTGAACTTGCAAACTTTTAGAATTAAAAATATATATAGTAGAAAATAGAAAACATTGCCAAAGTGGCAATGGGAAACGGAGATTGATCGAGTTGAAGTGGCCAACATTTAAGCGGCAAAATAGAAAATTAATAATAATAAATTTGAGATGGCTAAATGGCAAATTAAAAAAGAAATTATTTTTGCCTAATATATTTCTTTATCTAAACATTGTCTACCAAATTTTAACACATTGAATATTTTTTTAATTAATATAAGATTGGGCTGCAGCAACGCGAAATTAATTAGCATATTTATTTAAATCGTTGTCCCCCGATTTTGTATACCCTATCCGTCCAAATAAATTATATCATTATATCACTTTAGATTTGTGGTATATATATATATATATATATGAGGTATTTTAATGTTTCAAAATTTAGTATTATACATATTAAGATATATATATATATAAGTTAAGTATACTTAAAGTCATAATCTTTAACCAGTTTTTGATTTTAGACCTGACTTTTAAATGTTAGCAATAACACTCGAACTTTAGGTTGTGGTTAACTATATTTTAGAATAGAGAAAGGAGTTGGTATATATTATATATGGATATGTATGTGTATTATTAATTCTCATGTTGCAATTATATATATATATATATGTTATATTATAATTCGTATGTCATTCTTTTATGATAATGAAGCGCCCACCAAACCATCTTTAACTCCCCACATATTTGATTGAAGGTTTCAACTTCGAAAAACCTCAAGTTAAATGTTCATCACTACAAAATTAATGCTTGTAGCGTTTGAGATGAAGAAAGTAACATAAATATATTTGATGAAGTTATAGATAGTACGACAAAAAATAAATGGCTTTCTCTATTTAAGCTCAACGTATCCGGTACATCTTACATTCATGTTTTGACTTTTGATTAATAATTATGACTCAATTTAAAATAATGTGGGATAAAAAAAATAACAATAAAATGAGTCTGAAATTTTTTTTACCCTACCTGTTTGGGGATAAAATCATCTAGTCAATTTTTCATGTCCTACTATAAAATTTAATATTTAAAAAAATATTACAAAAATAAATTTTATTGTAGTATTACAAATCATAATCAACATTTATTGCTAAAAATTAAATTTTTTAAAATTGTATATCATACTTTTGGAATAATCAACCATATTAACTAAAAAATAAGAAATAAATATTAAAAAATAAATATAAACCCTAATTGGTGGAATCAACCCTAAATAATAATTATAAAATTAAATTAAACCATAAAAAATTGAAACTGAAGAAAAAAATTGATAAAAATCAATTAAAAATCAAAATGGGACATCAAATAAAATAGAAAAAAGTGGGATAAAGGATTTCATTTGCATGTGGAGACAACGATACCTCAACACAATGGTGTCATATTGACAATTTTATTAAAAAAAAATATCCAGATGATACGTTTCTAATAGTGTTGAGTACTATCCAAACAGGTAGACAATGATTCTCTCTATTTACACACTCGTTGTTTATTGGAATTCGTCTAAAATTTAGTCCTTTCCATATAGATAATCTAAAACAACGAAACAAAATTTTAATAAGTGTGTAAATTTGTAATACTTATGTATGATTTAGTTAATCCACCGTATTACATATGTGGGATTATCCATAACAACATGAACAGCTCTTGACATTTATTTAAAAAACCGACACATTTATTATATTATTACTTCAACTTAATTCCTTACCGCCAAACATAAAATAAGGAAATAAATGCATAAGACGTGAACATTAATAAAATATTTGACGAAAGAAAATAAAATTGAAAAGCCTATGGCTAGAGACTATAGTATACAGCATGTAATATGTCTGTCATGCATTGTTATTTTTGAAGTCCAAGTCTTCACCAAAACAAGGCTTTATAAACTCTGAAAAGCAACCCCCCAACCACAAAACAAGCTCACCCGGCCCCCCATGGAAGCCAACGGCGACGCCTTCTGGTTTCAACCCCCCACCACGCTCCTCCCCCGCCGCCGCCGTCCTCAGCCTACCCCGCTCCTCAATCCGGTGGCGCTAATTCTAGCCATTCCGATTCTCGCCCTACTCATCTTGTTTTTTGTAGTCCCTCCATTTCTCTCACACACTAATCAAATTTTGAGGCCTAATTCGGTTAAAAAGAGCTGGGATTCACTCAACATCTTGTTGGTTGTATTCGCCATTCTCTGCGGCGTCTTCGCCCGACGGAACGACGAACCTCCGCCGTCGTCCGACGATGCTGTCGCCGCTGCTGACCACCGAATTCCGGCTACTTCTACTAGTGTTTCGAATTTTGTGAGTAGGCCTAGGCAGTCTGTTCCGGCATGGATGGATTTTCCGGATCGGAGAGAGTACAACAGCATCAGTAATGTTAACACTGGCGGCGGCAGGTTGCGGCGGAGCAGCAGCTCTTATCCCGATCTGCGCCAGGAATCAGTCTGGGAAAGTGGTGGTGGAAACCGGTCCAGGTTTTTTGATGATTTTGATGTGAATTTCTACCGGTCTCCGCCGTCTCCGGAGGATCTTGAGCCCCGCCGGAGGCGGAGCCATGAGGCGGAGAGGCAAGAAGCTGAGACGCTTGTTAGGGAAATTCATGTGGATACATTTGAAGTTCGTTCAGTTCCACCGCCACCGACACCTCCTAAGTCCCCGACCCCTCCGCCACCGCCGCCGCCGCCTCCACCCACTTTGAAGCGGAGACGATCCCTTCATAGTGTGCCACGTGCGGAAATCGTTGACACTCGCAAAGATGAAGCTGAAGTTAGACGGAAACCTCCTCCTCCAGCACCGCCTCCGCCTCCCCCATCGCCTCCTCCACCGGCTGTGGCGCCGGAGGTTCATTATCCGGAGGAAGTAAGCGTGAAGATCCACCGGAAAAAGAGCGGTACGAAAGAATTCGCAACGGCAATAGCTTCGTTGTACAAAGGTCAGCGGAAGAGAAAGAAGAGAGTAAAAAGTAGAAATATATACGACAGTGCCGCTGAGCATTCTTCTCCACCTTCAGCTGTAGAACCACAATCCGCTCCTCCTCCACCACCCCCTCCGCCGCCGCCGCCACCTCCACCGCCCCCTCCTCCATCTAATGTGCTGCAGAACCTGTTCAAAAAGAGCGGCAAAAGCAAGCGTGTACATTCTATTCCCACCACCGCAGCAACCCCGCCTCCACCCCCTCCGCCGCCGCCTCCGAACTCAATTTTCAATAATCTATTCAAAACCGGCACTAAAAGCAAGCGGTTCCTGCAGTCATCCGCAGCTCCACCACCCCCTCCACCTCCTCCCCCACCACCGACTTCTTCAGTTCTCAATTCTCTATTTAAAACCGGAACCAAAAGCCGGCGTTTCCAAAACGTCACAACAAGCCCACCACCGGCACCTCCACCACCACCAGCTGACCCCCCGCGGCGCCGGCATCTCAACACCGGCAAGCCTCCCAAACCCACAAAACCGGCAGAACACTACCACGAGAACGTGACCATTGCCCCACCGTCGCCGCTGATCCCACTGCCACCGCCGCCGCCACCATTCAGAATGCCGGAAGTGAGATTCGTGGCGAGAGGAGACTACGTGAGAATCCGCAGCACGCATAGCTCCCGCTGCAGCTCGCCGGACCTGGAAGACGTAGACGTGATGTCAGTTAAATCCGACGGTGGAGATTCAATCGGGCCTTCGATTTCCTGTCCCAGCCCGGACGTGAACATGAAGGCCGACTCTTTCATTGCCCGGCTCCGAGATGAGTGGAGGCTGGAGAAGATTAATTCAGTAAGAGAGAAACGCAAGTCGGGCTGAACCACTGAGGCCCAACCCGCCCGCCCGGACCGATCACCACTCAGCTCAATCTGACTTCTTTACTATGCTTCTGGCTTGTCTTTTTTCTTCCTCATTAATTCTTTTTTTTTAATGCTTTTTTACACACACAAAAAGACATGATCATTACAATATGGTACATGAGTATAAAAGAATGAATGAATGATGATGACGATGATGATGATGAGATGGTATTGGTAGAGTTGAATTTTGCACAAGATGTTTAATTTGATGATATGTGGCTCCAATTTGTGTTTTTTTCATATCAAATTGGAGCCCTTCTAGCTGTAGAAGTTTGTGGATTTGAGCTGATATTAATTACAACTACTGTACTATGTTTGAATTGTTTGTGTTTGTAGAGGTGCTACACAAAGTGAGATATTCATATTTCTAGTCACCTTTTTTTCTAACTACAATAGTACAGTAAATAAATCATGGTGTCTCAAAAGTTTGATTTTGGATTGTCATGGAAAATGTGGCTGCCATGCCCCACTAATTTTGCTTTTCTTTTTTCAATTACTTTCCCCTCCCACCCCTTCAGAATCCTATGTAACATTGAGGTTCTCTTCTTGCCATTATTTATACTGCAATGTAATGTAATGATATCGCTTCTCACTTTCAACGTGTGAGCTCATAAATTCGAATCATTCATCTCTCCTTCTGTAATAAAGTTTGTAACAAGTTGCATGGAGAAAAACTAGTTAGGAATATCCTTGAGAACTTAAGTGATGACAAATGACAACTATGGTATATATTATATAATTAATCATGTGAATAATATGCCTTTTGTTTTGGTTGATTTAGTTGTTATAATATGATAATAATATAATAAAATAAGTGCAATGAGTAGTTACCCTTAAATGCAGGAGAAATATGAGAGGTAGTTTTCATGACAGAGAAGCTTAACAGGGCAACAACTACAACAGTATTATGAGGTGGACTTCAAAACACCCATAAATAGCCCAAAATATGTTGGCGCCATTCACCTCCTTTTTTAAAAAAAATATTTTTTAGCTGGTGGGCCTATTCTTTTTCCATTTTTTTTTTGTTATATGAATATTGATTAAGCTTCACATATAAATTTTAGGGCTATTTATTATGAGGGTTTGTAATTAGGTGGGTTGGTTTTTAATTGGATTAAATGTTGGACATAATAAAATTAATAAACACATGCCATGTATGCTATGAATAAATTATATTTTACTCTTTAGTTGGATACAAATTACGCACTCTAAGTTATTTAAAAGACATGAAGCACTAGAAATGATTGAACAATTTCAAGTAACACACCTTGATTAATCTAACAAAATGAACGAAACCTAGATAGCTTCGGTATAATATGTAACTATATATTGGTAATAATAAAGAAAATTACATTTTGATACTTACATTTTAGGTAATTTTAAAAAAATAGCCCATTTTTAAAATTAACAAAACAAATCCACTTTTTCAAAAATTATACACATAATATTTGATCAATTTTTTGGTCCGAAAACCCTATGTAATTGATTGTATTTTAATAATTCTATTTCTTAACCGCATAAAAATAATCATCCGATTAAAAAATCTTAAAATACAAGCCAATTGAGTATGATTTTCTAGCCGTAAAATTGATCAAATAATGCTAGATTTGTCAATTTTTAATAACTTCACCGAGTTTGCTTCTCTTTTATATTCAACTTCCCACTTGTAGAAATTTATCTCCTTTTACACATGTCCAAAAGCTTCCACACTTTTTTCTTGATCAAGGTTAAAAAAATATTGATTAAATTTTGGAGTGGCCATACTAAATGGAAGTCGATGGAGACAAGACTAGAACTTCCTCCACAATATTGCCTCAAGCATGCTCATAAAAGTGGGAGCAACAAGTTTGCATATGGAGCCCTAATTCTTGATGGAACACGACACAAATTATTATCGTATAAATATAGGGAGTTTAATTGAGTCGAGTCTTGTACTGTCAACTCAATTTTGATTCATTTTATTGTCAAGTTGAACTTCAAACTTTGATCTATTGAATACTTCGAGACTCACGAGTATTCAAACTTAGTCGAGGATAAATGAGATTCATAAATTTAAATTAAAATATTTTTTAAAAATAAATAAATTGGGCGATTCAGAAAAATAAAATAAAATACTACATTTACTAAAATTTATACTTTTCTTGTAATAAATAAAGTTAACTATAGACTTAATAACTTATTAATAATTAAAGTGTAAAAATATAAAGTTTGGCTAATTAATAATATTTTATATTTTCAATCTAACGCACTTAATAAGGTAAGATTGAGATATTAGTGTCAAGGTCAAACTTGACTCGTTTAATTTATAATTTTTTCTATACAAATTTTTTTTTATCAAATCGAGATTTGAATTGTTCATGAATAGCTTGACTCATTTACTACTCTATTGATAGTAGTGAAATAATCTAATATGGAAATGAGTCAAGCCTACGTCTATTTCCACATAAAATGGGCCGAGTTGTCCATTAAAATGGGCCTCGAAACATGTGGGATGAAATGAGTTAGGGTCGGCCCAATCGATTTAATTAAATTCCCTCTCCTTTTTCACGAGTTTTGAGCTTCTACATGTTTTGATCAACCTCGAATTATTTTACAATTAAACTTATTATTCAATTATTCTTATTAAGTGATGGCTTTTATTATTTAAATGATCAGATCAATTAAATTTTTTGAAACCAATGTAATTTTATGTTTTATTTTTATTTATTACTTTTTAAAGAAATAAAAAAATAGTTTAAATTTTGTATTCATTTTTTAAATTTTAAAAATAAATTGCAGAAAATTAAATAATTTAATTTTTATAAAATTATGTAATTTTTATTTATTTTCAAATGAGTAAATTAAAAAAAAAACCAAACAATAGTTAAATAAAAAAATCAATTAATAAAAATCAAATTTTTAAAACATTTGTTAGATTTTTTTTTTCAAAAAATAATAAATCAAAGTCAAAATATAAAATTATAGTGGTTATAAAAAAATTAAATTTATTTTTTATTTTTTAAATAAATTTTATACTTAAAAAATTCAATATATATTTATTTTTTATTGTTGTTTATTTATTTTTTTCAATTTTTATTTTTATTTTTAAATTGTGTCCATGTACCATCAATTTTTGTTAAAATCAAGTCCCTCTACTATCTAAATTCATAGGACAGGGACCTCGTTTTAACTAAATTGATAGTACAAGGACTTTATTTTAACCAAATAAAATAGAAAAACGCAATTCGGAAAAATTTAAAAGTACAAGGACCAGAAGCAGGATTTTACCTTTTAAAAAATATAAGTGCATTTGTTCACAAAAATTGACGATATTGTACACTAAACTAACTCAAGATAAATTATAAAACAAGTCATTAAAGAGAGAAAAGAAAAACAAGAATTCTATTTAACAAGTGTATGCTCGAAGCCTACGGAACTACAAAGCCGAACACAATCAGATATAAAAGAGAAAATTAGGATAACAAGGATATTTTGCTATATTTTTAAGAAGTGATTGTTTTGTCTTGGGTCTCTCCCAACTTGTATTAATCTTCCCATTTCCGAGAGTGAACAAATTTTATGATATTTGGTCAGGAAATTTATACTCTGATATCTATATTTTGGATATTTTTTCAAAAATGACTCACTTTCTTACTATTAGCAAAACAATACCCATTTTTTCAATTTTTTTTACAAATCTAACATTGATCAAATTTTCACCCTATAATATCTATGTGGCATGCCCAACAAATTTATTTTATTTTTAGTTCATAATTGACATGGAATATCTAGGTAATATTTTTTATTGAAGCAAAAAAGCCACGCAAGAATTCCGGCGTGCCACATAGATATTCTAGGCTGCAAAAATTGATCGAGGTCAGATTTGTAAATTTTTTGAAAAAGTAGGTACTTTTTTGCTAATAGTAATAAAGTGGGTCATTTTTAAAAAAAATGTCTAAAATGTAAATATCAAAGTGTAAATTTCCCTTTTCGGTCAGTTTTGTGCTAAAAAAAAGGAAAGTGGTTGGAGTACATCCACAAATATTAGTGATGAATTTAATTATTAAAAAAAGTACTAAATATTAATTCAACATTTATCGAATTTCCTCATCAATTTCAATTTGTGTTTATCAATTGTAAAATTTCAACATTTTGGACGTGCGAGTTTTGAACAATTAGGCGGAAGTTTTTGAGTCAAGCTGCCAGTTTGTTTATTTAAAATTACAGACTGAAATTGAAAAGGAGAGTAGTATTTTATTTAATTTTTTAGTTTGTGGCTTTTTAAAGATGGGCGTGTAACAAAATTTCAGCACTTTTAGCACGATTTTGAATGTGGGGTAAGAAAAACTGAAAACCTTATTAGAGCGGTGTATTTGTGTGAAAAATGTTATAAATTATAATCCTAATTTTATAAAATTGTGTGTATTATTCTATATACGTTGCAGCAAGATCTAATGCAATTTTTGTTCCTATCAAAAAATTAAAATTATTGTTTATAATAATTAAAACCATGATGAAGGTACATTTTATTGCAAATTGGTTATTTAACATCGACTACGACTAGTATGCGATGATGCGTTTAATTTCTTTACTTGCTTTCGAACAAAAAAACTGTATTTCATAGTTTAATTGTTCATATACATACATCCCATAAAATAAAATACAACATAAATATTCACCCGACATATCACAACACACACATAAAGAAAGTGATTTCCCACTCAATAAGGGCTCCATTTTTAGTAAATGCTTGAATTATCAAATTAAAATTTAAAACTCTGACATCACATTTTATAAATTTAAAATTTGTGCATGATACATAGGAGTCAAAATACTAGTTTATCAAACGATACACTGATACACATAAAAAATCAAACTCAAAAGTACGTAATTTATAATGATCAACTTTGTAGATTCAAACATTTCAAATTGTAAATTTTAAAGAACATAATTCATGCCATTGTATCGTGTTACACGTGTGCCAAAATTCAAATTCAAATTCAAAAACCCTGATAACATTTCATAGTCCATTCCCTTAGATTTAGTCATTTCAAACGTTGAATATTAAGGAACACAATAATTACTAATTACTAATTAGGCACAGAATGGAGTCTCGTTAATAACGGTTTTAGTGTTAATTGCACATTAACCTCGTGATTTTGTCCGTGCGCGGGACTCACGAACCCCTCTCACCTGTCCGAACAACATAGAAATTATAAACATTATCAGGGGAAAATAATTTAAAAAATGCACTCGCAAAAATTCAAAACCAAATAACTTTTAGAGAGAGAAAAAACGAACTCAAGCAAATTCTCCACACGTCCACACCACCGGAGAGAGAGAGAAACAGGTACCAATTACAACGACAAATCCCACCGCGCTCTATCTATTTGTATTTTGCTTATTTCGTTTGATTTGGCGGAGGGGGCAGCAAATAGTTGGAGCAGAAGAAGTTGTTGAGATAATCATCGGCAGAGGAAAATTTGTGTTTGAATTTCAAGAGTTCTCCTGCGGCGGGGAGTTGGGCGACTCGGAGTTGGCAGCTGATCTGACTCAGCGAGTCAAGGCCCGGCGACCCCTTTAATTTTCTTGATGAGCTGGAGATCGAGTCTTTGAGTTCTTAACTATGGTACGTTTGCTGCTTCAAACGACCCAAGCTCTTGCCGTTTTGCGGACTAGCTTTGACTCTTTTTTTTTGTGCGACTGATTTCATATCGAGGGGGAGTTTCATTGGGAAATAATAAGATGGAATTTGTGTATTATTTTGCAGCAATTCAATGTTCACTAATTTGTTGTTCTCCGGCCATACATGTGTCATGTCATTTTGTTGCTCGTTTAGTTGCATTCTGCTTAGTACTAGGACATGTACTAAATCTTCAAACATATTTATTGACCTTAGTTTGTCTGAGAATTCTGTAGATGGCGCTATTTGATACTTGATAGTATCAATTATAATAAAACTTCTCATTAGCTGTTGATTGAGCAGCCTTATAGCAGTTGAACCGGGATTTGTTTTTAATTATTTTTCCTTTTTTTTTCAAATTTTTCTTTGTGTGCCTTCATAATTTTTTGTTCTGTAGGTGAAAGAAATGAGCAAACATTTAATACTTCAAACTTATGAAAGACAACTGCCTCTGAAATGAAGAACGGCTAATGAAGTTATCTTATGATTTTTTAGTTTGCGTTTCTGATTGAACTATTTGGATTTGAGGGAAATATTTAGGATTAAGTATTTTGAATGGATTCAGTCTAGATTGGATCAATGATTTATTGTAAAGAATTGAAAACTGATAATTTTCAAAACACGTGCATGCGATCTAGCTTCCTGGCACTGAAATACGAGACTTCTTAGTTTTGTAGGGTCTTAGAGCTTCAAGTTTACCACTTGAGCAAAATTTCCATGCTACTAAACTAGGTTGATCATCAACTGAATTTCTGCTAGCTGCTAAGTTTACTTGTGCTCTTAAATTTAGCATGGGTTTTGACGTTTTGTTGCCAGGGTGAACTGAATTTTACAACCATCATTCTCTTATTCAGTAGGTTACCTTTTGGTTTACTATCTTACTTTTAATGGTTCCAAGTATAACCAGTTTTCTGGGAAGGAAACCAAGCCGAATCATAAATAAAATAATAGGAGATCATGCAGAATTTGGAAATGGGATTAAGAAAAAAATTTAATATTTTCTTGACACTTTCAGGCCGGGATTGAATGGTTGTTCCCGAATTCATTTCATAATTTATATTTTCTACAATTTATACATACAAATTCCATAATTTCTAAAAATATATATATTATTACCACAAATTTGGGTTTATCAGTAAATTTAGGTTCAGCCATACGTGAAGACCCCCTCAAAGTTGGCCGATTAGTCAGTTGGAAATTGGAATACACTTGGTAATGTCGGCATTTTTTCGAACTGTTTAGTGTGATATCAGCATAGCACTTTACCAGCATATGCCCCTCTCTTTTTTATCCTGCGTTTTCCATTCCAAGTATTTTTTTTAATGATTGTCACCCGAATCATTTAATTTCTAATACTTGTCATTTGAAGCTATTTCCAGTGCAATATCCTGGCATAATATTCTGGCATTTGCAAACAATGCTGTAGGAATAGCAATATTTGTAAAAAGTTCAGCTGGCAGTGGCTCCCTATGGAAACTACAAAAGTTCGAATAGTTTAGGTGGCAATTGACATATAAATAAGTTTAGATGGCAAAATAAAAAAACTATCGTTTGGATGACAAAAAGCAATTTCCCATATCATATAGTTATCCATGACTTCATAAACCCACTTAGGTACTAGTTTTGCCCACATGAACACTTCTTAAGGTGTGTGTGACATGATAAAATACAAGGTGTTCTTCTCTAGGGATGCAAAGGCTTATTTTTCCTGGTCCCACTGCAAAACTAGCAGCTGCCAGGTTAGACCCTGTACATCTGTTTGTGATGATTAAGTTCCTGAACCCAGTTTCTGGGAGTACTCCTCGTTCCTGATACCTTTCAGACCGTGTTCCATATTCTTTATGGCTATTACTCATATTTTTCCTTTTCTAAGATACATAATTCTGTTTCTTAGGATAAGTATCTATATTTATTATTGGCTCAACATCATATGCATGCTTATTAGTAAAATAGTATGTAAACTTTTGTATTCGTATTGCAAAATGGTCTCACTTGAGATCACATGTCGCAGTTATAAACATACAGCAAAGCAGCACAGCATAGAAGTGTTTATAATACTGTACAATTTTTTAGAATCTAATTTTTATCTGTTAATATGTTATCCCACTAAGTAGTCTTTAGTAGAAAATCCAGATGCAACAAGTTGAGTTTTTAAAAAGTTGCTTGAGTATTTACTCAATTCGTATTGCATATAGAAATATTTTCTTCACAATCATACTAGGTTTAAGTCAAGGGGCATTAGTGCTTATGTTTGAGATTACTATGCTGGGAAATGTTTCCTGTTGGGCACTCTCCTCTCCGTATTTGTTTTTAACTCTTTTATCATTTGCCTTTTGTTTTCCATCCGTCTGGTACTATGTTTAGCTAGTTGTAAATGGAAATTGAAGATCTTGTGCTTTGGAAGCATCTTTGTGCTAGTTTTTCTTTTCATCCTAAATGTGTGTACACTAGGTCCTTCTGAAAGTGAGACTATTGGCCGTACATTGTGCAAAATAAATTTCTATCACATGTACAATGAATTCATTCCTTTATTTGTTTCTGCAGGCATCATCAGTTAACATTATAGTTGGTTCTCATGTATGGGTTGAGGATCCAGTATTGGCATGGATTGATGGAGAAGTAAAACGGATAGATGGCCAAGATGTTCATGTTCAAACTACAAATGGGAAAAAGGTAAGTCTGAATAGGCACCATCTTACATGTTCTCTTCACCGACATGCATGCAATAACCAAATATGATTGCAATTTGATAATGGTAGATTGCCATTTGCCATTGCTTTATTTTGTTTATTTCCTGGAAATTGGTTGTCTTGCCTAGAATCCCCAAGTGAAGTCTTGATTATGCTTCTCTACAGTTTTTGAAAGTCAAATTCAGAAACTTTCTTCTGCTTACTACATTAATCACCTCATGTCTGTTTATGTTACTGTTGCTCAAAACTCTCCGGGGATATTGCTATACTGGCTGATGAATATGCATTATTATCAGCAAAATGTTTTTTTTAATCTTATTATTGAGAAGTGTGGATATCTAAACAAGTACTATACTTCAATTTTTTATTGGTAACTAATGAAGGTTTTATTCTGGGTGGTAAAAAATAGAAATATTAGGCATACTTTGTTTTTTATGGTTTCAAAATATTTTCATCTGGTAGCTTTGACATCTTAATGCCTCCAACTTGCAGGTTGTTGCAAATATCTCAAAAGTGTTTCCTAAGGACACTGAAGCACCACCTGGAGGTGTGGATGACATGACTAAGCTTTCTTATTTGCACGAACCTGGTGTCTTGCAAAACCTGGCTACTAGATATGAACTTAATGAAATTTATGTAAGCTGTCTGATGTCCCTCCTTCAAAAATTATTAAGGGTTTTTTTCATTAAATAAAATTGTACAAAAGTTAATATTCTAAATTTTATTTAAATTTTTCAGACTTATACTGGAAATATTCTGATCGCAATAAACCCTTTTCAAAGATTGCCTCATCTATATGATACTCACATGATGGAGCAATACAAAGGTGCTGCACTTGGAGAGCTCAGTCCTCATGTTTTTGCTATAGCAGATGTTGCTTACAGGTAATATTCTGGAAAATGCAGCACGAGTTTATTATTATGAGGTTGTGATTGGTTAGGAAAGTGGGGAGATGGTTGTTGGAGTGAGTGAGGTATTATCACGTGTTTGCTTATTAGTTTTTGCAATTAGGGCAATGATCAATGAGGGAAAGAGCAACTCCATTCTGGTTAGTGGAGAAAGCGGTGCTGGTAAAACTGAAACAACAAAAATGCTGATGCGATATCTTGCACATTTGGGTGGCCGATCTGGAGTAGAAGGGCGAACTGTTGAACAACAAGTTTTAGAAGTAAGATTGAAAGTTACATTGATGTGGCCTTCATTTTAGCTTTTCTTTTGCAAAAAAATAATCTTACCAACAAATCTAATGATGCCAAAACTATTATCTGAATTGGTTTCTTTTTGGTAAACGGTAATGATTCACAGTCAAATCCAGTTCTTGAAGCATTTGGAAATGCCAAAACTGTCAGGAACAACAATTCTAGGTGAGTAACTTTCGAGCTTCTTTACCTGAAAATACTAATAGGTGCTTCTTTTGTTTGATCATACTTGTGTTATGTCATTTTATGTTTTCAATGCTTCATATTTGGTTTATATTTCATAAGTTAGCTGTAAGAGCAATAAGTTTGACAACTTCTCATTGTGCAGTCGTTTTGGTAAATTTGTTGAAATTCAATTTGATAAAAGTGGGAGAATTTCTGGAGCAGCCATTAGAACTTACTTGCTGGAGAGATCCCGTGTTTGCCAAATATCAGATCCTGAAAGAAACTATCATTGCTTTTATCTTCTGTGTGCAGCACCTCCTGAGGTATTGTAGTTTGGTTCGTTTCCTCTAAAGCTTTTGGATCGGACCTGTATTTGGAGGTGCTTCAATATTTGAACCTATTGAGAATTGTCTGTCTGCAGGAAAGGGAGAAGTATAAGCTGGAAAGCCCAGAAACTTTTCATTATCTCAACCAGTCCAAATGTTATAAACTTGATGGAGTAAATGATTCTGAAGAATACCTTGCAACCAGAAGGGCTATGGATATAGTCGGAATCAGTGATTCAGAGCAGGTTGTCATTTCCATTAAAGCCACTGTTGAGTTAAATTTTGGTAGTATCATTTTATCTGCGTCTTCTTAACAATATAATGGTTTTTCAGGAAGCGATATTTAAAGTGGTTGCTGCAATTCTTCATCTCGGTAATATTGAATTTGCTAAGGGGAAAGAGTTTGATTCTTCGGTCATCAAGGACGAGAAGTCAAGGTTTCATCTCAATACGACTGCTGAATTGCTCGAGTAGGATCATTGACCTTATTTTTCCTTTTCTTTTTGGCCTTAAGGTGGATCTACTAGTTGTGACAATTTGAATGTTATAGATGTGATACAAAGAGCTTGGAAGATGCGCTGATTAAGCGTGTGATGGTGACACCTGAGGAAGTTATTACCAGGACCCTTGACCCTGAAGCTGCATTGGGTAGCAGGGATGCTCTAGCAAAGACTATATATTCTCGGCTATTTGATTGGTAAGAGTATATCTGCCTTTTATATCTTTACACTTTTATCAAACTTGTACGAACATATTACTATGCTATCTAAAATAGTAATACTTGTCATTTCATTTTGAACTCTTATAGTTTCTCGTTCCCAGGATAGTGGAAAAGATAAATACATCCATTGGTCAGGATCCACACGCAAAAGCAATAATTGGAGTTCTCGACATATACGGATTTGAAAGTTTTAAGCACAACAGGCAAGCTCTTGTCTAGAAATCTCATTTGCATATTATGGTGAAGATATTGGTTTGTGCTGACATTTTCATGTATCACAGTTTTGAGCAGTTCTGCATAAATTTCACCAATGAAAAACTGCAGCAACATTTTAACCAGGTGATTCCTGTTCTTGCAAAGTCTTCCTACTTGTTGCTTTTTGTGCAATATTAATTTCATCTGCTGACTGAAAGGTTTATATTCTTATTTCAGCATGTTTTTAAGATGGAACAAGAAGATTATGAAAAAGAGCAGATAGACTGGAGCTACATAGAGTTTGTTGATAACCAAGATGTTCTTGATCTAATTGAGAAGGTCTGATGTCACAAGACATTAATTTTTGCAGACTATCTTTTCTCTTTAAATAATTATTATATCCAAGTATACTTGGACCATATTTTGCACGATTTTTTCGTTGACCAAGTTCTTTCTCATTTTTTTCTTTTCATATTATCAGTTCTAATTGCTAAACTAATCTTTTTGCAGAAACCAGGAGGAATAATTGCACTTCTAGATGAAGCTTGGTATTTCTTCTACTATTCTCATCTGCAATACTTTATAGATTTTCATAATTGTTCATATTTTCCTTTTGCTTTTTCCACCCTTATCTATAAAATGTTTGGGTTTTCCATTGTCTTTTCTATTGTCATTGAAATTTATGAAACCACAGCTGTAAAGACACATTATTTTTGTCCTTTGTCATCTGCTTATCATTTCACATTGATTGTTTACAATTACTTCTGTGGCAGTATGTTTCCTAAGTCTACCCACGAGACATTTGCTCAGAAGTTGTACCAGACCTTTGCGAAAAACAAGCGTTTTATCAAGCCCAAGCTTTCACGAACCAATTTCTGTATATCTCACTATGCTGGGGAGGTAATTGGATATTATCGTTATATTTCTGCCTTCGCCAAGAAAAAAAGTAGGGGAAGAAAGCAATCAACAACAAATATATGTTAATACCATCATCTGTTATGGCAGGTAACTTATATGGCAGATCTGTTCCTGGATAAGAACAAGGATTATGTTGTTGCAGAACATCAAGATTTATTAATAGCTTCAAAGTGCTCTTTTGTTGCTGGTTTATTTCCTGCTCTTCCCGAAGAATCATCTAAATCTTCCAAATTTTCTTCCATTGGATCACGCTTTAAGGTGCTCCGAAATCTCTATGCTTCCTAATCTTATATTAGTAATTGTCCATCTGCTCTATTATTATTAAAGAACCTATGTACATGATTTGCAGCTGTGGTGAAATGAAATATTTCCTTGGTAAATACTTATGTTGAAGCTTTATGATTAGTGTAGATTTGTAGTTTGTTGCTGGTATCTTGCCTGTCAATTACATCATTAGGCTTTTATGACCCTTCTGTGTTTTTTATGTCCTTGTGTCTTACTTCATTTGTATCAATATGCTTGCAAATTACTGGTTTTGCATCTAGGCGAAATTGTTTCACATGACCTTTATTAGTGATTCTGCACAAGACTTAATTTCTCATCTTACATGATTTTTCCCTTTAATGATTTGTGGATTGAGTTCAGCAGTTAGTTTATTAGAGGTTTCTTCGTACTTGGATGAGAATGTATGTGTATAAAACAGGATTTTACTACTGACACGCATGGTCCTTGCATCTCATATGTGGTCCTTGCATCTCACCTGGGTTCCATACAACCAGGGCGTTCTCTTCACCATTGTCTTACATGATAGAACTTTAGACCAACGGAGTCCAAATTAAAGTGCAGTTATCATTATTGGCTGTTAATTCTATATAGTGATAGACTGATTGATCATGTTTGTGCTTCTGAGATGATGATGTATGTGCTGACGAGGAAACACTGAGGACAGTCAGCTTAGTAACATCTTTTCAGTTGAACATTTTAATTTATGAATATCGACTCCTTTAAGTTCATTGCTCTTAGTTTATTATATTCTTGAATCTCTTTGAGGTGGACTGTAAGATATATTCTGTTTATGTATTCAATTATTGGGATGGTATAATGAGTAAGCATTATATTTTTTCTTCTGGCAGCTGCAACTGCAATCTTTAATGGAGACCTTAAGTTTGACAGAGCCTCACTACATCAGATGTGTAAAACCAAATCATGTGCTGAAGCCTGCAATTTTTGAGAATCTTAATGTAATTCAGCAACTGCGGTGTGGTGTAAGTATTTTGGATCTCAGCACCTATATAGAGTTTGAGTTGTTCTGTGATCTCTCTGTATTGAAAATATGTGCAAAAATTTCAATATCATATAGGGTGTTCTTGAAGCTATCAGAATCAGCTGTGCTGGATACCCCACCAGACGTACATTTGATGAGTTTCTTCTTCGATTTGGTGTTCTCGCTCCTGAAGTTTTGGAAGGAAAGTAAGTCTCTTTTAACTGCTTAAGTTGTTTCTCCTTTTAAAATAATTGCTTATCGCCTTGCATACTGCTTTGGTTTTCCCTGATGATTATATCAATTCTTTTATCATGAATTACATTCAATCTTTGTTCCACAGCTCCGATGACAAGGTTGCATGTCAGATGATTTTAGATAAAATGGAATTGAAGGGATATCAGGTAAATTGCATGATACTTTAGTTTTACTAAATGTTACTGGCTTACTGCATAACTGTAACTTATTTACTCTCATCTTACTTTCTGTCCCCAACTGGACATAGGCATTTCATTTTGGGCATATCTTGTGGATTGTTTAACATATGGAAGACCACCTTTGACATATTCATATGGGCTAAAATATAGTAATTATGAAGCCACATTCACGTGCTCATATTTTGGAAGTTTCAGGATGTGGAACCCTTTTCTTTGTAATTTTGTATTTCTTGGTTCACAACTGTGCTATCAAGAAAGTATCATGTCTGTGTATGGTTGTTTGCAGTTAGGTAAGATAAAAGTGTTTCTACGAGCTGGCCAGATGGCTGAGCTGGATGCAAGAAGAGCAGAAGTTCTCGGAAAGGCAGCTCGAACTATTCAAAGGCAAATCCGTACTTATATTGATCGGAAAGAATTTGTCTCATTGCGCCAAGCTGCCATCCTGTTACAATCTTGTTGGAGAGGTAACTCCTCTACTACTAGTTACTGTTTAGGTGGAATATTCACATGATCTATTATCATCACTTATTTAAGAATAACAGCTAATATTTATATCAAAGTATGTATATTCTCTTATAGAGATTAAGAAATCTATTCATGATTTCATAGAAAGTTCAGTATCTTAATAGATTCTTTCTGATGTGTGTTACTTTACAATAGAGAATGTATGTTCCTAAGCCCAATGCTTTTCGTTTAATTTGGTCCGTGTTCATATTTCTATTGTATGTAGACAACAATTTCATCATGTTCAACTACTTTATGGAGTTTTTTAGAAATTATGGGAATAACAACTTTTTCTTGTAATTTTTTTTCAGCTATGTCTGCTTGCAAACTTTATGAGGAATTGCGGCGTGAAGCTGCCTCTATGAAGATTCAAAAGAATTTCAGGTGTCACATTGCTCGTACATCCTACCAAAGTTTTCAGGGTTCTGCTATCACATTGCAGACTAGCATGAGAGCAATGACTGCTCGCAATGAATTTAGATTCAGAAAGCAGACTAAGGCTGCAATCAAGATTCAGGTCTTGCTTACTCCCTACTGAAAAACCCAAGAAAATATTCATGAACCTGAATTATTGAGGAAATTGGTCTCTTGGTGACTCTTTTAGCATTATTTTGCTCGTTGTGCAGGCTCACTTGCGCCGTCATAGAGAATATTTCTATTACAGGAGTCTCCAGAAGGCTGCTATTGTTACCCAATGTGGTTGGCGGAGCCGAGTAGCTCGCAAAGAGCTTAGACAGCTCAGAATGGTTCTACTCTATTCTTGACAAGATTTACTTCTCGAAATAGATTTTTCCTTGCACATCACACGATTCTTTCTCGTTTGCTCAGGCTTCAAGGGAAACAGGAGCCCTGAAAGAAGCCAAAGACAAGCTCGAAAAGAAAGTAGAGGAGCTGACATGGCGCTTGCAGTTTGAGAAGCGACTTAGGGTATTCATTTTTGCATTTATTAATGATGCATCCTATTTGTTTACAAAACATGACCACCTCTGTGTCCTTTTTTCTTGATAAATGCAGACAGAGTTGGAGGAAACAAAAGCACAAGAAATCGCAAAACTACAGGAGGCTATGCACTCAATGCAAAAACAGGTAGAGGAAGCAAATGCCAGAGCGTTAAAAGAACGAGAAGCTGCGAGAAAAGCAATTGAAGAAGCTCCTCCAGTAATTAAAGAAACCCCAGTAATGGTTCAAGACATGTCAAAGATTGATGCGTTAACAGCCGAGATAGAGATTCTGAAGGTAAGAACTTACTTTGACAAGGGTAGGGATGTCAATTGGGCCAGCCTTTTTAGGCTGTCGGGCTATTCAGTTTGGGCCAGAATTTTTCGAGACTATTTTTTTTTTGCCCTAACCCTAAACCTTCGATTTTGGGGATAAGGTCAAGTTTACAATTTTTTTTTTGTCATGAATCAATTTTTTTATTGATAACCCTCTAAACTTCCAATTTCAATTAATTCACCCTCATTAACAATTAATTGAATAACTTATTTAGGTTTCAATAATTATATTTAAAGTCCTTCAATAAAATTGGGGTTAATTGCCCCAAAACAAAAAAACCCCACCTTTCACCATATTTGCGATTTCAACCCCACTTTTGAAATGTTGCAAGAATGACACCACCTTTCGATTGTAGCAAATTTGACACCCCCAATTTTTCCCCGAGATCGGAAATCTGACATGGACTTTTTTTCAACGTGTACATAAACTTTGATGAACTTAAACATTTGGAATACGAATGATGTGTCAACATCGTTGATAAAAATCATTTGCGAATTGTTTAAGTTCATGCACACGTTGAAAAAAAGTCCTCATCGGATTTCCGATCGCCAGAAAAATTTGATGGTGTCAAATATTCTAAAAATTGGAAGGTGGTGTTGTTATTGTAACATTTCAAAAGTGGTGTTGAAATTGCAAATAAGGTGAAAGGTGGTTTTTTTTGGCAATTAACCCATAAAATTACATGAAATTTTGAATTTTAAACCAAAATAGAAAGATAAACAACAAAGAAGATTTAGATACACAGTCGATGTCAATGGACCTGGTTTTGGGCCAATCCTTTTGGGCTGGTTTGGGCCAGTTTTTTTCCAAGCTAGCTTCCCGGTCTATCCGGGCGAGCCCATGGGCTGGATTGGATAACTGTGGACAAGGACAATCACATGTTGAATATGAATGTGGACTATAAACCATTATAGATGTTGCCATGCTTGCTAAAACTGGAGTTGGGCTGCCAAGGCAATGATCACTTGTACTTTGCATATTTTGCTAAATTTTCTTTTAGGTTACTTCTAAATTTCCATTTATGAACTAGATTCTTAAGTCACATGACTGTTGACCAATGAGGCAATGACTTCACATAAAGGGAATATTCATACTTTGTACATTAAGCAGATCTCCTTCAAAAATTTTAATGTAATTCACCCCATGTCATGAGTTTGTAAATCTCTATGATGCTGTTCATCTTCCAAACATGTGACTTTGCCATTATAACTAGCTTTATTGTCTATACAGGCTTCACTGCAATCAGAAAAAGTGGCTGCAGATGAGGCCAAAAAGGCTTGTGCGGATGCTGAGACTAAAAATATAGCTTTGGAGAAAAAGTTTGAGGAAGCAGAGGGTAAAGTGGATCAGCTTCGAGATTCCATACAGAGGTAGTTTGATTTTAAGGATGAATTGTGAAGCTTTATAAGCATTTATTTTGCACAGGTACCCATAAAACATTGCTTTCTTCCTGTGTCTGATCCCTTTTTATTTCTCTTCTGTTTTGGGATGCCCATCTGGGGTTGGGGATGGAGACAGCTTATGTTTTCTTGTAGTTATTCTATTGATTGTTCAGACATACCTTGAGAGAGGGCCAGGCCTGAGGGCTTTCTTTTGGTATATAATTATATTTTTTACTTAATGTTGGGATCTTTTTTCTGTGCCTCCCTGTTTAATGTTGATTACTATTTATTCAGTCCACATGCGGTGTGCCTATATGTCTCATTTGACAATACCCCCACAAGATAACAAGAAAAAGGAAAATATGCCCAATTTATGATGTTGGTGTATTTTTTTGAAGTGGTTAAATTGTTTATTAATTCTTATTAGTTTAAATTTGTTACTTATTAATAAACTTTAATTAAATTCTTCTTCTTTTTTTATGCTTAAAGTTTGAAACATTATTTATTGTTACTCAATTTGTATTAGATTATTACATGACAGCACTTGATTTGGACCGATCTTGCTTCGGGCTGCTTATTTATTAATTATTTACTTTTTCAAGTTTAAACTTTTGGAGGTCCGCTCCATCCAAAAAGAAAAAGAAAAGAAAATTATAGGTCCAGGCTTTGTGGTCCTGATTGACACCCCTACACAATGTTTGCTTTGTGTCCTGTCCGTGCAATTCTAATTTACAACTAGAGTTCCTTACTATGTGTAAGGACTAAGGACTATGATCTTTCTTAGTGACTTCCGTTTTCAAGTCATTGGTTGACAAATGCTGCCTTGGGACTCCAAATACCCTCTAAAAGTATAAATTGGAACAATGAGGGGCCTCCTGTATTAAAAGGGGCCACTATGATGTGTCTGGCATGCATTATGTGTTTTATTCACCATTATGTCTTTCTGTATGTATGCAGGCTCGAGGAGAAGCTATCGAACTCCGAGTCAGAGAATCAAGTGCTACGTCAACAAGCTTTGACAATGTCCCCGACTGGGAAGGCTATATCTGCCAGGCCCAGGATGACTGTACTTCAGGTACTTATTAGTGCTTCGATTTCTGTTCATCATATTAGGCCTTGTTTGGTTTGAGTGATTTGGTTAGTTTAGGGGTGATAGATAAAATTGTCCCGTCTTATCCCTGAATGATTGGAACCCGGTATTGATGACGAGCACGAACTCCAATCACTTATTTGACTGGTTACTCATCACCCCAATTTTGGGATAATTAAATTCATCAATTCAATGGCACTTGTAAAATTACCCATATATCCCCATCTCAAATAAATTTCAGACTAATTTACCCTTGAATTTGTAGATATTTTCACACCCATCAATGAATTTTTATCTACATTATTTATTGGATGACAAATAAAATAATTACAGTTTGAATAATTATTATGAGAATACTGATATGTAAACATAATATTAATGGGAATACTAATATGCAATTAGAAGAGGAATTCTGAAAAAAAAAAAAAACTATTTTGATTAATTATTTTGATGCGTCCATTATTTCCCAATGTTTGGCTAGCTATTTTTGTGCATTGATTATTTATAAATTCATAATTTCAATTTTTTTTAAATAAAAAAAATACAACTTTAATAATTATAAATGAATATCTTATATGGAGGGCAATTTAGGTATTATCCTACATTTTAATCTTAATCATTCAATCCAAACAGAATATTAACAATTTATCCTAAATCATTAAAATTGCAATCAAGCAATCCAAACATAAAATTATTTTTTATACAAAAAGAGCAATCCAAACATAAGATTATTTTTTATACAAAAAGAGCAATCCTACTATATCCAATCAATCTTATTGACAATCTATCCTTAATCATTAAAATTGCAATCAAGCAATCCAAACACAAGATTATTTTTATCCAAACACTGGAATCCTACTATATCCAATCAATTTCATTTATCTCATCCATCAAACAAAACAGGGCCTTAGTTGTTGGTGGAGATCTGGGTTTAAAAAATCGCACCATGGCGCAAGATTATGGCGTGGGGCAAGAAAATCGCCAAAAATTGAACTTGGCGCATACCCTACGTGTGGCGCTGCCATGGCGCAATTTAGGGTTTTTTTTTTTTTTTTTTTTTATTACCCAGGTTTATATGGTGCAACTTGGCACTTGCATTAACTAAGTATCCAAACATTCTATTTTGCTTGATGAATTGTGTGTTTTGTGTTAAATTGTGTGTTTTGTGTTAATTTATGCATTTATAATTGTGTTTTGGGCATTTAAATAGGGTGTATATGATTATATTGCATTTTTTGTACTTCTTGTGCGCCGTATATACGTGTGGCGCGCGCCATTCGCCATGGCGCCAAGGCCCTTTTGCGCCATGGTGCGCCATGCGCCATTTAAAACCCAAGTGGAGATGTTCTTATTTTTTTTCGTGATGATGTTACAGAGAACGCCGGAGAATGGAAATGTTCTTATTAGAAATGGAGAAACAGAGCCTACACATGTAAGAAACTAAGAATACATCTTCACTGTATCTTGTAAATGCAAAAAGGGCTTTTTAATGTTTTGTATTATGTTTTAACAAACATTTAATGCTCAAATCTGTTGCTTGTGATAGGAAATGGCCCTTGCTGTGGCAAATCCCAAGGAGCCCGAATCTGAGGAAAAACCCCAGAAGTCTCTCAATGAGAAGCAGCAAGTAAGTGGCTACTTGGATGTATTTATCAAATTTACAGCTGCTGGAGATGCCAAATTCCTGTCTAATATCCTTACTGTTCCAGGCTAAATAGAAAAAAGATGTATGTATGCTGTATATTATCTATGTGTTTACCTGTCTCCTTAAATCTATTGGCTTCCACAGGAGAACCAGGATCTCTTGATAAAGTGTATCACTCAAGATTTGGGATTTTCTGGTGGCAAACCTGTTGCCGCATGTGTCATTTACAAATGCCTTCTCCACTGGAGGTCATTTGAGGTAGAAAGGACTAGTGTGTTTGACCGTATAATTCAAACCATTACTTCATCAATTGAGGTAAGTAATTGAATGTCGATCTGTTTATACGTTTGATGCTACTTTCTTCAGTTCATTCTGATTCTGAGATACATTATTAGATTGACAGTCTGCTTGATGGGTTCTTTTACAAATAAGTATGCATCATAGAAATGCTAATTTTAAACTTCTTTTGAAGGTTGCTGATAACAATGATGTGCTAGCCTATTGGTTATGTAATACATCTACACTGCTGATGCTGCTACAACACACAATCAAAGCAAGTGGGGCAGCTAGCTTGACCCCTCAAAGGCGAAGGTCATCATCAGCTTCTCTTTTAGGGAGGATGTCTCAAGTATACACTTACCCTTTAGTTTCACTTGCATTATCATGTGCCTGTTACCTAAATATTCAAATTCCTTTGCCTGTATAATCTCTTTCACTTACTTATGAAGGGATTGAGGGGATCCCCTCAGAGTGCTGGACTTTCATTTCTCAATAGTCGGATGCTTGGTAGACTCGATGACTTGCGGCAAGTTGAGGCGAAGTACCCTGCATTGTTGTTCAAGCAGCAGCTTACTGCTTACCTCGAGAAGATATATGGAATGATCAGGGACAATCTAAAGAAAGAGATTTCCCCTTTGATTGGTTTGTGCATCCAGGTAACTCTAGAATTATATTTTGAGCATGTTGTTAAGGTATCCGTGATTGGGTTTCTGAGTACTGAATTTACACCCCTTTGTCTTCTGCATCGTATTTGCCCTTCTATTTTCAAACGGGCTGCCTACCAGCTTTTAGTAGTTCTTTCTTTTATCATGAAGAGAATGTGAGAATTTTGATTTTAGTTATAAGAAGGGACTAGCATTTAATGTGTACGGATTTTAGTTACCTTGACTGTTCCATTCTTACCTTCTTGTTTATTTATACCTTTGAGTGGGTAGTGGTAATGATTCAATGCGAAGATAGGTTCTCTAGCATCATATTTTTATCTTTATTTTGGTGGAAAATTTTCCAATGCAGGCACCTCGAACATCTCGCTCAAGTTTAGTAAAAGGACGTTCCCAAGCTAATGCTGTTGCTCAACAAGCACTTATTGCTCACTGGCAGAGCATCGTAAAGAGCCTAGATAAGTACTTGAAGACAATGAAAGCAAACTATGTAAGATTTGAGATTAGCTTTAAAGAGGAAACCTCATCATGATTTTATTTCTGTTTCTATAGCATATTTACTATTTGTTAATGTTATAATGATATCATTACAGGTTCCTGCATTCCTTGTGCGGAAGGTTTTTGCTCAAACATTCTCATTTGTCAATGTCCAATTATTCAACAGGTAAATTCATCTATTTGTGTTACTTCTTTTCCTTGCTGTCCTCTGTAATGACATTTCGGGCCTCAAACTTAATATCCTTGGAAATATTTTCTGACTATGCGTCTCTTTTGATACCTTTTCTTTCAAATGTTTCAGTCTTCTTTTACGACGCGAGTGCTGCTCATTCAGTAACGGCGAGTATGTGAAATCTGGGTTGGCTGAATTGGAACAATGGTGTTGTCTTGCAACTGAGGAAGTAAGGTTTCATTTTTAGTTATCTTTTATTTACCCACCTCATTTTAGCTCACTCGTATGTTCTGTTATGCAGTATGTCGGCACAGCTTGGGATGAATTGAAGCATATCAGACAGGCTGTTGGATTTTTGGTAGGATTCAGCTTCCCTGTCTTTCATTACTTAAATTTCTGATTAAGTTTCTTTACCACATATTTGGCCTGAATTATTCCTCTTTTATCCTTATTTGCAGGTCATACATCAAAAGCCCAAGAAGACCTTAAATGAAATCTCAAATGAGCTTTGCCCGGTGAGTGATAATCCTGTTGCACCCCCAGCTCCTTGTTGCTAATGCACCTCAGTCCTCCTTTTCCGTGTCTAAATTAATTTTCTCCATGCATCATGAAATTTGATACCTTCATTTTTGCAGGTGTTGAGCATACAACAAATATACAGGATCAGTACAATGTATTGGGACGACAAATATGGCACTCACAGTGTTGCACCAAACGTAAGTTCTATTACTCAAGTTTGCCTCTCCATTGATAGATTAAACGGCGTTATGCATAATTTTGATATTCCTGGTGCCGACTTGCAGGTCATTTCAAGTATGAGAGTTATGATGACAGAGGACTCGAACAATGCTGTGAGCAGTTCATTCTTGTTAGATGACGACTCAAGGTAATTACATTTTTTGTTAAATTTTCCTCATGGAAAGCAGTGAATTTTATTGGATATTACTTCTTGAAACTGTTATCAATGTTTTTCCTATGAACCTTTCCTTAAAGTTCACGTATATTCTGTCATAAAAAAATATAGGAAGATCAAGAAAGTTGACACCATCTCTATAATTTTAAGAAGTTAATTTTATATATGATTTAATGTTATCTGGAAGCAGAATATGCATAAACTCACGTTGATTTGTACCTGTTTTATCTACTTTTAATCTGATTGTCTGATTATTTAATAATACAATACTTGAAAATAGAGCAGCATACAACACTCATCAAAGTCGCCATGCATCTTATCTCTGTCCTTCATCATTTGACTTATGATGCTGAACTTTTTGTGTCATCAAATACCATTTGCAGTATTCCATTCTCCGTTGATGACCTGTCCAAATCTATGCCATCGGTGGAAGTAGCTGATGTCGAGCCTCCCCCGTTGATCCGTGAAAACTCAGGCTTTGTTTTCTTACATCAACGATCGGATTGATGATACCTGCAAAGAAGTAAGGTTATGGTTGAATCTGCAAGTGAAGCAATATGCAGATATTTGTGCATACGCTTTGAATCTGCAAGTGAAGCAATATGCAGATATTATGTCAGAGTGAACTGTATATTTTCATTGCAATTTGCTCGGACTGTTATTTAGTTGTTTTTTCGTTAATTAAACAAAAAAAAAATCCCTCCTCATTACTTTTCAACTGTGAGGAGACATGATTAGAACTTAGATGTGCAAGGTATGCTTGCCAATTTTTATTTTTTATTTTTTGTTTGGGGTGTAAAAATGGGAGAAGCTGGCATGTTTTTAGATGTTCTTTTGTTTAAGGGTGTTGTATTTTTCTCTTTTCCTTTCTTGGAATTTTCTTGCATACATACTGCCCCTCAACTATGCTGTGTAAATCTTCTATTAAGGAAAAACAAACAATGCATATGTAAATAAAATAGGAATGATTTATTCAGTTTGTTTGGTTCTCTTGTGTAGAGAAGATTCTCCATATTTTTAGGTTGACTTTATTATCTGTTTTTTTTTCTCATATTTTTCTATAGTCCAAATGTTAGTTTGAAAATGAGAGGCAAAGTACATAATTATCACTAGGTGCCAACGAACTCATGTTAAAGGTGAAGGCAATTAATATAATTACAAACAATACAATTGTAACAAAGAACATAAAATTATAATGTTCTAAATTTTATTTTATCAAGATTGATTTTATTTTATTTTTCTCAAAAAATAAATAAATTATGATTTATTCCATTTATCATCGCTCCTCCCAAGAAGAAGGGAGAAAAAAGATCTATTAACCATATTTAAAAATAAATAAAATTATCCAAATCACATGCATCAACCATATCACTTCTAAAAGTAAGATAGTCATTGCAAATATAAATGTTAAATTTTCCTTCCTAAATTAATTCTAAGAATAACGATATATAATTATACACATGCAAATAATTAACAATTAAGTAATAAAATATATAAAAGAGTAGTGATTTTCAGCCAGATTCTGGCTAGCCAAAATCTTTTATTATTTTTAATAATTAATTCATTTAATTAATAAAACATTAATTATTCAATAAATTTACATTGATGCCCTCCATAATAATTAGGGCAACTTTATATGCGTTTCAATTCAGAAGAAATCGAAGATGGAAAAAAAATAAAGAAGTGAAGAAAAGAAAGAAGATGAAGTTGTGCCCCTTTCTTCCGATCCGTTTCTGGAGTGATTTTAATAATTAATTACAAATCACTAATTTCATGACAGAAGGATAATATAGTAAAAACATAACATTTAATAATTAACATAATTAATTTATTAATAATACAATTTTATTAATCATCAAAAAATTATATTCTGGCTGGCTAGCATTATTCCATATAAAATTAATAATTATGTTGCAATGCTACAATAATATACACGTGTATAATCCCTATTAAATATGTCAATATATACTATATATATTTATATTAGGGATGAATATATTGCATATCTACGTATAATATTCTTTGAAGATTGAGGCTTAATGTTAAATGATTACCATATTTAATTATCTATTATTAGTGTTAAATTTGATTTATACACACACACCCCATATCTATTAATATTAGGAATTAATGTATGAAATGTTAAATGAGAATGGTAACTACGACCTAATATTGGATTGAGGATTAATATAATACGCACATATAAATATAAATCATATATAATGAAACTATCTAATTAATTCGTCTAACCCAGATATAAACCATATATAATGGAACAAATCGAATTCATCCATATCATAAATATGTCTCTTCATATGGTTTTATAAATAGATACGTACACTATGTAATTTTGCCTCGAATACAAATCAATTCGATCTATTACATTTTACAAAAATTAATCCATTCGAAATCATTGCATCATGCCTCTGTTTTTCAGTTTAGTTGAGAGGGTCTGGGAAACCGGTCATTCCATATATTTTAAGATTTTAGTGTGTGATAAAGACAACACCATCGGTTCATGTACTATAAACGTGGTGTACAAGGAAAATTTTCAGAACCTCTAAAATTTTCAAATATTTATAAATTTTGATATTGATTTATAGTTTACTTTTAACCATTTCTAATTTATTTCTAATAATTACTTCTTCTTTTTTTTTATTGAAGATACAAATCACACTTCAATTCATGGTTTATAGGCCCTCCTTAATTTTTTTTTTAAATTAAATTTAATATAGTAATTTAAATATTTAATTTAAAATTTTAACAAGTTTAACAAATTCAAATTTCATGCACCACTTTTATGCTACTAAGTGTCCCTGTGTATTTATCATTCTCATTTTTTATTATTAATTTTATCATATAAATTTAAAAATTAATTAAGATTTACTTAAAATTTAAATATACTCACTTTATATTTTGGTTAGTTCTATGCTTGTGTGTTTTTAATTTTTATATTTTGTTTACTCCTATACTTGTGTGTCTGTGTTTTTTTTTTATTCAAATTCTCAATTTGGGTCTTTTAAAGTTAATTTTTATTGCATTTGTGATTCACAGTTTATTTTTTTGATTAAATATGTTGAGTTATATGTTTAGACTATGAGAGCATTATTATGACACAACCAATTTTAAATGAGAAAATTACGTAATCAATTGAAAGTTATTAAAAAATGATGCACGGTTTTATAATTTTGTTAACCAATTGATTTTTTAATATTGAAACTTAATTAAAAAATATATTAACTTTTATCAAAATTATTACTCCCTCCGTCCCAAAATTATAGTCCCTTATTCATTTTTTGGATGTCACAAAATTATAGTCTCTTACTATATTTAAACTAAAATACAATGTTATTTGACACATATAACCTTATTCAATTTACCCTATTAAATTAGAATTAATAATATGGTCAACATGGAGTTGTGTGAAATGAGTAAAGTATCCCTTTAATCTTAACATTCACCAATGTAAATTAAATGATGGAATGTATATATACAAAAATAAGAGTCAAACAATTCATTAACATATTAAATAACTAGTGGAAATGGTTATTATCATAATTAGGGGTAGAATAGGAATTATATACAACATTAAATATGATTTCTTAATCTGTGTGAATTATCAAAAAGGCTATAATTCTGGGACGGAGGGAGTATACATTAATTTATTATTATTATTATTATTATTATTATTATTATTATTATTATTATTATTATTATTATTTAGGTGTATGTTGTTATAAGTTGGGCTCCTGAATAAAATTTCTGGCTCCACCACTGAGTCGCACAATATTCTCATTTTGAAATATAAACAACTGAAGGATGTGATTGGTATGGTGGAATGGAATGGAATAAAATGGTCACTCCTATGTTCATTCCCATTCCACCGATTGGTATGGTTTAAAATCGGGAATCACCATTCCCGATGGAATCGCTATTCCCAAAGGAAGGAGAATAGTCATTCCATCAAGCCCGCATGGGTTTAGCTATTCCTAATGACCAAAAAAATTAATATATGATATATTTATACATAATCATATTTTATAATATTATTTTATTATATTTAGAAAAATAAATCAAAAATCAAATTACATAATTTATTATTATGATTATTTAATTAGTTTTATATTATTTATTTATTTTCAAAATATAATTTAAAAATATATGTTAAGATCAAATTTTGATAGCTTTTATAACTTTGTTGAAGAAAAATGAAAGTGACGCCGAAATAAATATACCATAAAAATATGTTATAATACAATATAAAATATTTATATATTCGATATAATTTAGTATATTCAAATGAAAAATTGAAATGTTAAAGTATTTTTCTATGAAGTAAAAAAATATTTTTATTAACTTATACAAATTATTATATATTGATTAATTGAATATTTTAGAATAAAATTTTTCAATAAAATAAATAAATTATAATTTGCTAAAAAAAATTAGAAAAAATCATATATTAAAAAAGAAAAATGACATTTATAAATATAAAAGATAAATTAACCCATGTGTTGATATTTATTAGCTATTACGTACACTTTATTCATTTATAAGAAAATTTTAAAGCACATAAAATATTCATTATATAAGATTAAAAAATGATATTTCATTCCATTCTTCATTCCATAGGACATACCAATTATAAGAATAGTCATTCCATTCAGACACTCATTCCAATCCTAAGTTCATTCCATTCATACCTAATTCCATTCTATCGTACCAATCAATTCCTGAATCTTTAAATATGATTTTAAATCCATAGATATACATTTAAATGTATAAAAGGTTTATAAAATAATAACGTTTAGCGTAAATTACGAAAATTTGAAGTCGTAGTTGTCAAGAATTTTTATTTGATGCAAAACATAATGATTCTAGTGCAGAAAAAATCACACCATTTTGTTGCCAGATATAATGTGATGTGATGGTGTCTGATCCGAGTTTTTAGATCATCTCTCACTCCATTTAATTCTCTCTCTCTCTCTACCTTGCATTTCTGATCCGTTGTTGCAATTGGTTCATGCATAAGCAACACCTTTCACAGCCATGACTGAGGTGGTTTCAAATCAATCAGTAAGCCCTTGATGAACTACACTGTAAACGAAGAATTTACATGGACTCAAATTTAATCATATGGCATCTAATTAATCCCCCACCCCCAATTTCTTTAATATTTTGCAATTGCATGCGGCAATATTTGTGTGCTTGTATAAGAGGGGCATTACGTATGTATGCATAGGTTGATGCAAATGACGATTCGAAAAATGTGTTGGATTTGGGAGCAGTTGATGATGCAGCCAGGTTCAAAATCCTTAGATTATAATAGTTGATTATGCATTATCACTTGCAAATTTTGTTACTAAATTCTTGATGTGGGAAATTCCCTATATGTATATATATTTTTTCTGCTAGTGATGATGGTGTCTCACTGGAGGGACTAGAGCAAGAGCTACAAGATTATAAAACTGATGATGTATGTATTCACCATTTTTATGCACTCTGCTTGTTCATGATATTAGTAATTTTTCCCCAAATTTGTATGTTGTTTGTAAATGAAGGTTGTTACTATCATACTGTCGCAAGGCCCAACATCTAGGAACTACACCAAGGATGTTGAGAACAACCTAAGGCGAATAGAACTCGACTCTATTCAGGTTCGTTGAGAGTTATGCTTACTTGTTGATTCCAGTATTGTTTAATCCCATTAAGGGACTTCATCATGGTGTTTATGGAAAATTGGTGTGTAAAATACAACTACCTTTAGAATTTTATGTATTTCAGAGTTTGCGTGGTGGATGATTTGACGGGTAGCATCTTCTTGAACTGTGATATATATGTATATACATCTTGGACAACAACTTTGTATATGTGCATGATTCATTTCAGCTTTGCTTACTTCTGATGCCTTCTTTTTTTACCCTTTTTGGTTGAGGTCAGGATTATATCAAAGAAAGTGACAATCTAATCTCACTTCATGATCAAATTCATGATTGCAACACCATCCTGTTGCAAATGGAAAAACTTCTGAGTGGATTTCAGGTATGATATTTCATATTCACTCACTATCAATCTGCTTCTCGTTTTCCTGGATCGAATGTATCACCTAGGAATCAAGAGTGCTAAATGTCATGTACTAGGTATGTAACCAAATAAGAGAATGCCACTTCAAGCATATAAATCTGTGTTGATGTTCCATATTTTAACAGCTTGTCCCTTATTTAGATTGGATTGATAAGAAACACATCTGGTGCATGTCTTTGCTGGTTGGAATTATGTTGGTTCTATTTCAAAAAAATCTCATAGTTGTGATAGATGTTCTGATTTCTCTCTGCAAAGTTCTGGCTGGCCATTCTTGTTAATGGTGTTACATCAATGTACTTTCTTGCTTTCAAAGAAGTTTTAAAAAGAAAGATCATAATTTATACCATCTTTCGGTAGGTCGAGATAGGTTCTATAAGTTCAGATATAAAGGTTCTTCAAGAAAGGTCCATGGATATGGGGCTAAAGCTGAAGAATCGTAAGGTAATGCTATTCGTCAAATCCTCTGCATATAAATAGTACATCATAAGTCTTTTTTTCCCCCAGTATTTACCTACCTTCATTGTCCATGTCTGTACAAGAGATTCCCTATGCAGACAATCTGTACTATATTTTAGTTTTCATACAAACATTTTGTCTCATACAGTCACCAATTTTTTTCACGAGGTTTTTGTATAATCTGATTTGATACTTTATGCCCTTCCCTTCTAGTAGATGCCATTAAGTACTTTTTCATGCAAATTTTCAGGCAGCTGAATCAAAATTGGCTAAATTTGTTGAGGACGTCATTCTGCCACCGAGGATGATAGACATAATAGTCGATGGAGAGGTACTTCAAGTTTTTGTTAGTGCAGCCCCTGCAACCCTCTTTTCTTGATCAGATATCCATCTTCTAAGTCATAATATATATATATATATATATATATATATATATATCTGTGTGGCTCATATTTCTTTTAGTTGCATAATTGAGATATTTTTCCTTTTATTTTTGGTGTTGTCCATCTTTGTTCTTGAAAGAAACTACCAGAAATTTGATGTTCAGATGTGTCGTCATTGGTTCATGTATTTATTTATTTTCTTAATGAAAAGGTGCCATTTTTTGAAAAATCTATTTTCATTGACGCCTCTACAATCTGTCCCTCTGTGGAGAATCACGCTTCCTCTTATTTCTTTTTCTTTCTTCTTTCTTCTTTTTTCTTTTCTTACCTCACAATAAATGGACTCTAACCTACTTCAAAAAGGCCAAGGATAAAGGTCCATTTGAGATGGAAGTTGAATGGTTTTGGAGCCAAGATTTATCCCCCTTCTATCTTATGTTACAAGTGTTTGTTTTGTCCCTGATGATTTGTCGCTACCTGACTGTTCTCTTCTACTCTAAAAAATGTTAAAATTATGTATCACTTGATTCACTTCTATAAATATGATTTATGCTACAACTTTAGTATGATTTAAACAAATCATCTTACTTCGCCAAGTCATGCTTTTCAAATTGGTTTATTATCCTTTCGGCAATGTTTGGCATTGTCAACCTGCAGTATGTAATGCTGGAAGGTTTGCTTTATTTTGTTGTTTCATTATGTCATGGTTAGTGTACTACTGTCTCAACAAATATCTACAGGTGAATGAGGAATACATGAGAACGCTTGAGATTCTTAGTAGGAAGCTAAAGTTTCTTGAAATCGACACCATGGTGAAGACTTCCAAAATGATAACTACTGTTCAGCCTGAACTTGAGAAGCTTCATCAAAAAGCAGTTTCGAAGGTATATTCAAATTAAATAATCATAAGCTTTTACTGAACTTGTTCTTCTCTACATAATTATCGTGAACCTGCTGCTTTCCAACTTTCTTGGTTCCTCCTGGTTTGTTGTATGCCAAGAGTTTTCAATTGGAGATATTCACATCACCAGGATAATCAAAACTTTCCAGCATTTCCTCATAATTAACATTCTTTCTGCATGATCATTCAGAAATTGCCCATTTTGTTGGGGAATAGTCTTTATATGATTAATTACTTTAGAACTGGGGGACTGCTTTAATCTGTACCTTGACCTGATTATTTTCTTTCTGCCCCTTCCAAAAGGTATTCGACTTCATCATTCAGAAACTTAATGCATTGAGGAGACCCAAGACTAATGTTCAGATCCTTCAACAGAGCATTCTTCTGAAATACAAGTAAGTTCTTTGACAGAAAATGCGTCATATCATTTCTCTCGACCAGTTTGATAGGTTAGCTTAGCTATGACCATTCTAGTTACTTTACTTTTTTATGGACACAATCCAATTTGCTTAATTTTTCTTCAAATGCTGTGTCATTAATATGAAATTGTTCACGATGAAATTTTTCATCGTCCCATTTTATTATGCAGGAGTACTGGTTGACGTGCTCATTTTGCTATCATATGTTTTTTTACCCACTCATATCTCCTGTTATTATGAGTTCATGGTTTTCTTAAATAACACTTGAGATACAACATTTCATTCTTTTAGCACACATGCAGATATGTGATATTGTTTCTCAAGGAGCACAACACAGAGGTATATCGTGACATTCGTGCTGCATATATTGACACCATGAATAAGGTAAATTGCCTTTCAGTAATTCACGACTCTTGCTTTATAGTTAAATGAGGATTGGATCCATGATGGCCTTCAGCTGCAATACTCCATCCAATATCTTACTTCACTGTGAGTGAGGTGCCGTATGAATAATTAATTTATCTTACCCGATGTTGGCCTTTTTGGCTCATATTCTCATTGGCAGTTCTTCTCTTTTCCTTTTATACCAATCTCTCTTTGTTTGGCCTTTTTTGGGTAACCGCATCCTTCTACATGCAAGTGTTATTTCTGTATCACAGGTTTTAAGTACAAATATCCATGCTTATATTCAAGCCTTAGTGAAGTTGCAACTGGACGTAGCAACAGCCACTGATTTGATTGGTGTCGACACCAGAAGTACTAGTCTATTCTCGAGAGGGGAACCTTTGAAGAACCGGTCTGCTGTTTTTTCTTTGGGAGACAGGATAAATATTCTCAAGGTATGGATCTGTCATCAATAAGCCCTCACCTTAACTACTCTAGTTTTTTAATGATCAATGGCCATGACTCACTAAATTTTATTTTTTACAATTGTCTGTTAACCTGAACTGTTACGTTTCATATTTGCCATATGCATCCACCTGCAGTTAACTTACGGTCCTGATGGTGTGCACTGTAATGTAACCTGAGCTAAGAATCGAGAAAAGATCATGAATATAGGAATAATAAGAAGTTTTAACTTTTACGACTGCTAATGGGAGGTTACATTAATGAACAGCTGCTTTAAGAAGGTGGTGTTATAGAGTCTCGATCATTATACATCTCATCCGGCCTTTCAATTCTTCTCGTCTTTTTTTTCACAGGAAATCGATGAGCCTGCATTGATTCCACATATTGCTGAAGCCAGCTCTAAAAAGTATCCTTATGAAGTCCTATTCAGGAGCTTGCACAAGCTGCTTATGGATACTGCTGCTTCTGAGTACTATCATACTCTTATTTTATTTTAATTTACTTGTATTTTAATTTGTATAGATTGGACAGCATATACTTTTCTGCAGTATGTTGAATTACCTGGTGTTATCTATCTTTCAGATATCTTTTCTGCGACGAATTCTTCAGAGAACAGTCTATGTTTTGTGACATATTTGCTGGTATCTGCAATTTATCCTCTTCCCAATAAACATAGTCTGGAAAGTTCTAATTAATAGACATCATGTTAAGTGATGATATGTATAAATTAGTCCTGAACCATAACAAAGATATTGATCCACTTCATTTGTTAAATTTCCAGGCCCCTTCTCAGTAATTGATGAACACTTGAATACAATTCTACCAAATTTTTATGATGCAATTGGTCTGATGCTCATGATTCGGATTATACACCAGAACCAGGTAACACATTTGGTTTAACCTCTAAGCTCTCTCTCTCTCTCTCTCTCTCTCTCTCTCTCTCAATTTGTGGATTCGTTGGAGGCATGACATCTGCATTTTGCTTTAAAGTTCTATTTTTGAAATCTCAAGTGCATATATATTATGTAGGTTTTTATGAAGTCAATTTATGTTCTGCATTTATTTAGTTCATATTCATAGCCTTTTGATTTGCTTATGTTTTTCCTGTTAGCTAATAATGTCCCGAAGGCGCCTACCATGTCTGGATTCGTACTTAGATAAGGTATGTCGTGCAAACAATTTTGCTAAACTTGTGCCAAGGCATCTGCATTCTGCATCATGAATATAATTGGTATATCTCACTGCATGTGCTGGTTCATGGTTATACAATGGGATAAGTTATATATCTGTTATTTAGTGGTCACCAATCACCAAACAATAACATGTTGCAGATAAAGCAATAACACAATGAGTGCCAAGTTAATAAAATTTAACCATTTAAATCGATCAGGTCAACATCTCTTTATGGCCACGATTTAAGATGGTATTTGACATGCACCTCAGCAGCCTACGGAATGCCAATATCCGAACATTATGGGAAGACGACGTACATCCACATTATGTCATGAGACGCTATGCAGAATTCACAGCTTCTCTGATTCAGCTAAATGTCGATTATGGAGATGGTCAGGTTAGAAATACTCACATGATGCCTCTTAACTTCGACAATTAGACTTGCTAAATTTCTCAGCATTCATATATTTCATGCTAAATTTCCCAGCTTGAACTCAATTTGGAAAGACTGCGACTAGCTGTGGATGATTTGCTCGTGAAGCTTGCTAAACTGTTCCAGAAACCAAAGCAGCAGACTGTGTTTGCTATAAACAACTATGACATGACAATTTCTGTACTGAAGGTAAATGAAAGCACAACAATTAGATATTTGTGAGCACATGCATTAAGTCTTGCTCAGATGTGCATACATCTGTACGCAACCGCGCATGTTAGTTGAAGAGGTCGTCGTCGTCGTTTGTGTTTCAGGAGGCTGGCCCTGAGGGGGGTAGAATCCAAATGCACCTCGAAGAGTTGCTCAAGAGCAATACAGCCATTTACGTGGTAATGATGTAATGATATATACATCTATACATATCTTCTTAAGTCATACTTGAGCTACTAGATTCTGCACGTTCCCAGATGTGGTGATGAAATATTTGATGCAGGAGGAGCTACTACATGAACAATTCAGCAACCTAATCAAGTTTGTAAAGACTAGAGCTTGTATGTGCAGCTAATAACATATTTTTTTGTTTTTGTAAAAGCAATTCGTTGATCGTGTCCCTATGTTGCTAGGCGAGGACCCGAGTTCTGGTTCGGAGCACCCGATTAGCATGAGCGAGGTTGAGCCCATTGTAAAAGACTTCGCGAGCAGATGGAAAGCCGCAATCGAACTGATGAACAATGATGTCATTACTTCATTCAGTAACTTCTTAAGTGGTATGGAGATTCTCAGAGCTGCATTGACTCAGCTATTGCTTTACCACACCAGGCTCTCAGATTGCATGAAGAAAATTCCAGGTGGAACTGCTCTCAACAAGGATTTGATCTCTATATCTTCAATCATGTACGAAATTAGGAAATATTCTAGAACCTTCTAATAGATAAAAAGGTGTAAACCTTCTAATATTATACATACAGCAATCAAATATTTTCTTTCTTAACATGCACCTGTAACTATTGAACAAGGAGAAAAAACTGCAGGAATGAATTAAATCGACAAAGTGAGTTACATCAAGAAACCAGATTGTATAAATCCTTCATTCACAGGCAAGCTACTGGGATTCTACTACATTATTTGCTGCTATTGAGTCTTCGGGAACGGATTGATCAATCTGAGCGTCGAGTTCGAGCGGCTGCATCTCCAGTTTCTTTCTCTCTTTCATAACCACTTGTCTTGGCATCACTTCTAGCAAGAAGTTCCCTCCATTCCATATAGCTGCAGAGATCTTCAGCAACTGGAACGTCACGTGCAGTTCGTACGACAAGAATATAGGGACTGTGAGTGCCGTGGTTGCCACAGTGAACATAGCCTGGAGCAGAATATACATGAACAAGCGATTCTGATCACCAAGCAATCCACTTAAACGCCACCACGCGTTGTTCGCTTTCTGTGCCTTTTTTGAGAGTTCCCTGTGATATTCGAAGTTGGAAGACTGAGTAGGTGAAATCCTAACACTACGCAGACAGAAAGAAAGGGAAAACCCGAAGATGGTAACCTGTAGGAAGTCATGACTTCTGGATCTCGGAGTAGTCTTTGTCGACGGAGGACATCTACAATGAGAAAATAGAGAATCTGCCAGACAATATAAGCAGCTAATGGAACGAAGAAAAGCCAAGTCCAGAGATACGACCGGCTTTCCACATAAGGCCACGATGCTCTGCCAGTGGAGCCGTCAGGACGCATTGCTTCGAAGAACACTGGGTCCCACCATCTTATAGTGAAGAAAACTAACCCTGAAAGTAATATCAGCATTAGCCACATTAGGCTCAATCGAGGAACAAACACTTCATGTTGTTATTTGTTTGATCAAACACGGGAAATATGTAGTGTGTATGGTATAGAAATTTTGGCATACACTAAATGAAAAACATGATGCGTAAAAACTCCCACTAATGCTACTAATCCTGCATCTAGGATGAGAAAACCTACTTCAAAGGTAAAGACAGATATGCGAGCCTAAATCCTTTAGACAGGTACCGATTCATAGATATATTTCTCTCCTCGAGTTTCAGCATAAATTGATTGCTCCATAGATAGAAGAACCGAAACACTGCAATTGATTCTGAGAAACACAAAAGGGTGCCATCTTACCTGGCAAGAGATGAATGAAGACGCTTACAATTTTGTCGACAGAATTGAAAACTAAGCTACAACGCCAGACGATCAGTGCCCACGCCAACGGCCCCTGCAACCAGGTTTATATGACCAAAATCAAAAAACAAAAAAAGTCACAAGAACTGATGTCATCAAGAAAGAAGAGAAGTAGCACTGCTCGAGTTACTTACCTCTGCAAATGAGAAGCAGACCAGGAAAAGCTTTTCATTTTTCGGACAAAACAGAAGCATGATCAAGAAGATTGTATTGGCATAGTAACAAAAGTCCTGCATTACAAGAAGTTAAGTGAGTAGGAATTTTTTGCTGTACAATTGTTCTTTTCTAGAATGAAAGGTCTTGTGGGAGATGGGGAATTTAAACAAAGTATGCCAACCAGAAAATCAAACTCAGATATAATAATCAGCTCTCACAGTATAGCCGGGAAGTCTACACTTACGAATTCAAACTAAATATTAGCTTGCTAGGCTTATTAAGCAACTTACACTAATCTGGCATTACTTGTTTACTGCTGAGTGTCTAACTAAACTTAAGTCAAAACTTGAAGAAAATCAAATAATACGACTATGACGCCGCATCATTCCTGTAGCTTAAGGACTACAATCAAAGTTAAGAAACACAGTGGCTTTTTGTCTGCCAAGACAAATAAATTGTACAAATGACTTAAAACTTACCAAAAGATAATAGTGCCATTTCTTGTATCTGTAATATATCCATCGAAGGGGAACAAATATCACGTAGAACAAACAATATAAGTATCGAACATCCTGTGGCCCTGACAAATAAATGAGGCAGAGAAGCAAATCATGACACCAATTCAATGAGAAACGTATCAGCAATTCATAAAAGAAGTCGAAGCAAGAAATGTTCTACCCACTTGCACCCAAGACAAAGCAAAAGCCTCCAAAGCCAAGAACACCTATCAAGTGTGTCACCTGCACGCCATTGCCACCACCACACAATCAATCATCACCACTTCTTCACATCAAACATCATAATCAGCCTAAAATTATACTGATACAAAAATCAAAACTACCAATTGCCATATCAATGTAAAGCATTTTAATTAGAGCATGCGCATAGATGGTGCACCACTAACACATTTATTTTCCTCCCTATATGGAATCAACTCAGATACCCCAATCTCTCTCTCTCTCTCTCTCTCTCTCTCTCTCTCTCTCTCACACACACACACACACACACACACACACAGAAGAGGTTTGCTAGGTGTATATACCTTATTGATGAATCTTTCGTGCTCTTCAGCTTGTTTAGCTATCTTGACTGCCTGTTTGGACAAGATCTTTCTGGTCTGCACTGCTTGTTTAGACAGCATCTCCTTGGTTTGAGCCACTTTCTACTCCAAAACCAAAAACACCACACCATCAAATAAAACATAGAAACCCCAAGTCCCAACATCGAGAAGACATGCAAAAGACACAAGGAACTCGAGAAAAATTCAATCTTTCTAAATATCTTCACACAAATTTCTCATATTCGGTGAAAAAAAAGAAACACAAAACCTTGGATGGATCTCTCAGCCTCAGTCTGATGTTCCCATATGTGTCGGAGTCCCCGTTGCCATTGGCATTATCCAACTCCACCATTTCTTCATTACTCGTCATGTTTCCTCGGCAGCAATCAACTTTTTCCTCTTTCAAGAAACTTCTTTTGTTCACTCTCTACAGAAAAAGGAACTTAGAGAAGGTGATTACGGTCTGGTCTTTGATTCTATGCGTGTGTTGTGTGCCTGCAAAGAAATGGATTCTCTCCCTGTGCGACTTTTTGTCGATGGATTCATTAAATAGTGGGAAAATCAGAAATCTTTTTTCCGGTAGGCGGTGGCACTATCTAGATGATTACGCTGTTAATTACGGCTAATTGAATATAAGATTTTTGTGGGATGTTTGTTTCCATTTATCATCATTTCTACCGAAACAAACAAAATTGTGGGCTGTTTCTTTGCTTACGTGTCGCCAAACGGGCAGAGGATTGGCGAATTTATCATGTCATTAATTAAGTCTGCACTTCAAATTTATATATTTTCATATTATATTTAAAAATAATATAATTCTAAAATATTGACGCCCCTAAATTTTCTTCACCTCTATAATTTATAGAAGGACAAAGGTTTGTTTTTTTTTTTTTTTTGTCGAACGTAACCCGCAGCCGCTGCCGAGGTACGCACTGGGTAAACTTCACCCCTGTGTAATAGCCTGTAAACCACACAAGGGAGGTAAATCACACTTGGCAAACCAGGTGTGACAGACTCACACCTAGTGATATTGGTGGGATTCGAACTTGAAACCTTTGGCCTCAATTATTTGTGTAGGAGCGTTTTGATCCTATTTATTTTTTTGGTTCAAAATGATCCTATAACTATTTTAAAGGTTTAATTTGGTCCCTATTTTGATTCTCCAACTATTTTAACACACACTTTTCTCACATAATTAGATTATTTCACACATTAACACATACTTTTTACACACATATGGATTGAACACAAAATTTCCACCATTTTCACAAAGAATTCTCATATGGATTGAACATGAAATTTTCTCCATTTTTACAAAGAATCCTTCACTATTTTATGTTTGTATAAAAAATTCTTAATTATTTTATTTAGCATAACGTAAATAATTATTTTTTGTATGTTTTTTAGTTGTTTTTTTATTTTATCATATAATAATGATTCATATTATTCAGATAATTTCATTTATTTCATATAAAAAGTGCGTGTTAGTGTATGAAATAATCTAAATATCTAAATATTATTAATAAATGAAAACATAAAAATCTGATAAAATAAAAAAACATACAAAAAATAAAAAAACAACTAAAAACATACAAAAATAATTATTTACGTTATACTAAATAAAATAATTAAGATTTTTCTATACAAACATAAGATAGTGGAGGATTCTTTGTGAAAATGGAGAAAATTTCATGTTCAATTCATGTGTGTGTAAAAAGTGTGTATTAATGTGTGAAATAATCTAATTATGTGAGAAAAGTGTGTTAAAATAGTTGGAGGATCAAAATAGAGACCAAATTAAACCTTTAAAATAGTTATATGATCATTTTGAACCAAAAAAATAAATATGAATCAAAACGGTCCTACACAAATAGTTATAGGATCAAAATAAACATTTGTCCGTCCCCTTGGGGATAGCCTAGTGGTGGAGTGGTGATATCTTGAAGCCAAAGATTTCAAGTTCGAAACCCACCAACACCACTAGGTATGAACCTGTTACACCTGGCTTGCCAAATGTGATTTACCCCCTGTGTGATTTGCAGGCTATTACAGTCAAGTGTGGTTTACTATCTTTATTTGGGCGGTGAAGGCTGAGAGAGAGAGAGAGGGGGGGGCTAATTTTGATAATATGTAGACAACAGAAGGTTCTCGAAGATTATTTTCTTAAAACAAAAACATAAATATTTTCGTGGTGTTCGTCTCTATTTTACAACTTACACGTGCCCACACAATATGTAGAAAGATTTCACCTACAAAAGTAACATGCAGTAAGATTTTTATTTTTATTTTTTTGTAGTAAGATTTTACTTTAATGTTCTTGTTAATTAAATCTTGAATTGATCATGATCAAACACCGAATAAATCACTTCAAAAAAATTATAGAAAGTTAATTTAAAGTTTTTATCGATTCAATTCAATACTTGAATGACAAAAATTACCAATTTAGCATTCTAAAGATCATATTTTTTGTTTTTTTGTTTTAAAATTATTTTATATTAATTTTCAAAGAAAAAATCTTTATTAGTTATCTATTACATTTAATGAATAATTTATAAAATAAAATTAAAAATTTAAAAGAATAAAAAACGAATGGTTTTTGAGCTCCTATTTTGATAATTTTTTTATCTCTCAAGTCATTTCTCAGGTCCTAAATTAATACACGTATCTTTTAAGCCCTGAATTGGCAATTCTTCTTCAATGTGTTATTCCATAACATATTAATAATATTATAAAATAATGTGCGTGATATAACTATATTTTTACCTCGAAATAGTAAAGGTCCATGTGTAAAAAAGAGAAGTATAGAGTTTGAGATCTCATTCCCTCAACACAAAAAAAGAAAAAAATGTGAACTCGTGACTCGTGAGGAGCCTTGTCTCTGTTAAAACATGGAGCAACTTTTGTGTAAAAACGTATTGATAGATAATTATCTTGGTATCTTTATGCTCAAACTCAATATCAAAGCGAAGTTTAACTTTTCCAATTAAGATCCTCCATCTTTATGTTTATTCATTCCTCTAAGTTTTAAACATTCAAAAGCAATAGTCAACTCTTCAAAAGTACTAACCAAATTCATATCATCCCCATACACGTGGTAAGGTAGTTTTTCAATTGCTGCTAGTACGTAGGGTTCAAATTATACTGGCAATAGTTTAGATTGAATTTTTGGTAGGTATCTACTATTCAAGGTACAATACACTCTTAATAGTACTTACCAGTTAAAGCACGTTTCATGATTTACCTCATCTACTAGATCCTAAAAACGTAATAACATGAGTCAAATTTGACTTTAAATTAGATGCTAAAATTATACTACACAAAATTTCCATAAGATAAAATGAAACCTTAACACATTATATTGCAAGAGTTTCTATTTGCACCACTAATTTTACTCTTTGCACCACAAAAAAATAAATTAAAATTACTTAAATACTCTTTACTCAAAAATAAAGTCTAAACACATCCAGAGTGTTCGAACTTCAATTTTTGAACTAACTCTATATTTTTTGAAGTATATGAGTCGTTCGAATTAATATTATTGAACAAGTTGAATGTGTTCGAAATTATTTTTCTGAACATATTTTTTTAAGGGTGTGTTCGAAAATCAAAATTCGAACAAAAAGCAAATTCGGTAGTGCAAATAAAAACTCTCATGTTGTAATTACTAATCAACCCTTTACTAAATGAGCTCATGTTGGAGGACTTCCAAATTTAAATTAATTATTTTTCGTCTTGGAGGGTTGAATTTTCCTTTTCTTCCACAAAGTTGTTGAACAACGTGTAAGGAAGCTGATTGATTACGTATATTGAATTAAAAAAGATGAACTATTCCCCTAAAAAAAAGATATATTATTATGAGGAACAACTTGAACTATATTTCCCCCCTCGAAAAAAAGAAAAAAAAACTTGAACTATCTTTCTTAATCATAATGATTGTTTCAAAACAATTCAAGACATTATGAATAAAGTGTAAACATAAATTGCACGAATCATAAAACTTCATAATTTTTACATTCAATATATAAATCAGAATACCAATATTGATAAATCATTGCTTAATTTGGTGATGATGAAAAAAAATTGATTTCACTCTTTTCACCGTTTTTCTTAAGCACAGAACCCCTAATACCAGTTTCAAATACAGATATATATATACACGTTCTATCAACGTGATAAATATCGTGAAACCATCTTCAGATAAATATGACCAATTTATCAGATAAACATCGAATTATTTAAACCATATAATTAAGATACTTATATTAATATAAATATCTTAATAACTTAATTATTAATGACACGTGGCCATTAATAAATTTTACATTCTCCCACTTAGCCAGAGTGACAGAAATAATCTTAATAGTTTAAATAAAATCATAATGTGCACGTCATTAGATAAATTCATTGGTCAAATCATTATGCCAATATTAAATATATACCAATACGAGTCATGGCAGTTCTACATCCGTCTATCGATATAGTTTCTTCCATGTACTACAATATTAGTAATCTACTTAATACGACTCATAATAAATGATAATAATGGTCCACATTAGTGTCTCTTTTCAAGACTAAAATATTTCCAATTAATGTCAAACATTATGTATACCATACTGACATAACAAGATATCAATAAAGATCAGAAACAATATACAATGAGCTCAAAGTGTCAAATAATCATAAGTCTATTACAACTTTCCAGCAATACCCATTCTTTCGACATGTTCAATAAATGTCTTTGGAGATAATCCTTTCGTTAATGGGTCAACTATCATGAGGTCGGTGCTAATATGTTCAATTGACACCTTTTGTTTCTGAACTTCTTCTTTAACGGCAAGATACTTCAATTCCATATATCTAGCACCTTTGGAATACTTGTTGTTTTTAGAGAAGAATACGGCAACGAAATTATCACAGTAAAATTTTCAGCGGCTTGGCAATACTGTCGACTATTCTAAGTCCTGAAATAAAGTTCCGCAACCAATTTCCTTGAATTGTGGCCTCAAAGCATGCCACAAATTTAGCTTCCATAGTGGATACAACAATTACAGTCTACTTCGCACTCTTCCATGAAATTGCTCCACCAGCTAAAAGAAACAAATAGCCGAATGTTGATTTCATTGTGTCAACGCATCGAGCAAAGTCTGAATTTGAGCATCCAATCATATTTAGGTGATCGGATCTTCGATAAGTAAGCATATACTTTTTTGTTCCTTGCAGATACCTCAGTATCTTCTTTGCAGCTTTCCAGTGATCCATTCCAGGATTACTTTGGTAACAACGAAACATGCCAACAACAAAGCTGATGTCAGGCCTAGTACAAATATGTGCATACATCAAGCTACCAACAATTGATGCATAAGGAATATCTTTCATCTGTTCACGTTCCAATTCATTATTTGGACATTGCATAAGGTTGAACTTGTCTCCCTTCTGGATTGGAACGATGCTTGATGAGCACTTATCCATCCTAAATCTCTCTAGAACTTTATTAATTTAAGCTTTCTGAGACAACCCCAACAGTCATTGTGTTCTATCACATAATATTTATATTCCAATCACATAAGTTGCCTATTTCATATCTTTCATTTCAAAAAAATTCGAGAGAAATTTCTTAGTTTCATACAATAATCCAAGATCATTAAAGCAAGATGTCATCAACATACAGGATTAGGAAAATTAACTTGCTCCCACTAACTTTCAGATATATACACTGATTAATGATGTTTTTCTTGAATCCAAAAGACATAATAGTATCATTAAACTTAAGATGCCACTAACGGGAAGCTTGTTTAAGCCCGTATATTGATTTCTTGAGTTTACACACCATATGCTCTTTTTCTTCAATGGAAAAGCCTTCAGCTTGATCCATATAAATATTTTTCACTAAATCCCCATTTAGAAAAACAGTTTTTACATCCACTTGGTATAACTCCATATCATAATGAGCCACCAAAGCCATAATAATTCTAAGCGAATCTTTCTTAGATACGGGTGAAAATGTCTCCTTATAATCAATGTCATCTCTCTAGGTAAAACCTTTAGCAACAAGTCTAGTTTTGTATCTTTCGATATTGCCATTAGAGTCACGTTTGGTCTTAAAGACCCATTTACATCCAACTCATTTATAATTTTCTAGCAATTCTACAAGGTTTCAAACTTTATTGTGAGCCATTAATTTCATTTATTCTTTCATCGCATCTAACCATTTTGTAAAATTATTACTTTCCATGGCTTGAGAGAAAGAAACTGGATCATTATCATCAATTCCAATGTCAAATTCTGACATTTGTAGATAAACCATATAATTATTAAAAATAACAGGCCTTCTTTATCTTTTTGACATTCTTAAGGCTGTTTGATTTAGTTCACCTACATCATGTTCATTGATAATGGGTTAATTATTGGGAGGCTGATCATTTATTTGTTGTTCTTATACAACAATTGTAGGAACAACAACATGAGAATAAGTTTTGGGCAAATGTATCTCCACCATAACTTCTTAAATGTCCACATTTTGTGGTTGTTCACTCCCACTAATTTCACCATTTTTAATGAATCTAGCATTTCAAGTTTCAACAATTCTCATACTATGGTTAGGACAGTAAAATCTATACTCTTTTAACTTTTCCGGATAACCAATAAAGAAATCATTTATGGTTCTTGGATCGAATTTCTTTTCTTGTGGATTGTAAATCCTTAATTCTGTCGGACAACCCCAAATATGCAGGTGCCTTAAACTAGGTTTCCTACCCGTCCACAGTTCAAAAGGTATTTTAGGAACTGCTTTGCTAGAAACCCTGTTTAACAGATACATGACAATTTTAAGTGCATACATCCATAATGAAATGGGCAAAGAATGGTAACTTTACATGTTTCTAACCATATCCATAAGAGTGCGATTACGTCTTTCTGCTACACCATTTTATTGTGGTGTACCTGGCATAGTGTATTGAGCACATATACCGCGCTTTTCAAAGAATTTAGCAAATGGGCCTGGGCATTGCCCCGATTCATCATATCTGTCATAATATTCAACACCCATGTCAGACCTGATAATTTTTACTTTTCTATCTAATTGTCTTTCAACCTCATTAATAAACACTTCTAAAGAATTTACAGACTGAGATTTTTCTTGTAATAGATAGATATAACTATAATGTGAAAAATTATTAATAAAGGTGATGAAAATTTTTTCTTTTCCAAAAGAAGGAACATCAAAAGGCCCACAAATATCAGTGTATATTATTTCAAGAAGTTGTATGCTTCTTATGGCTCCTTTCTTTGTATGTTTTGTTTGCTTTCCTTTAATGCAATCCACACAAATACCAAGATCACTAAAATCTAAATTGGGAAGAATTCCATTCTTTACTAATCTTTGTAATCTTTCTTTGGAGATGTGCCCCAAACGTTTATGCCACAAGTAAGCAGATCATCTAAACCACGTTTAGTTTCAACATTATGATGCAGGGTTAAGAGAGTCCAACAAAAATATGATCAAGTTTCAATTTACATAAGCCATAATGCAGAATACCATAACCGATAAAAAGATTTTGCGTGAACAAACTGAAACATCCATTACTGAATTTAAAGGAATATCTAACAGAATCAAGTTTGGATAAAGAAAGTAAGTTACGAGAAACAGAAGGAACATAAAGAGTTTCAAGCAAATCTAAGTGATATCTAGTATCTAGAATCAAACAAAAAGCTCCAATGGCTTCAACAGAAGCTTTGACTCAATTTCCCATATAAACAAAGTTTTCATTTAGATTTGTAATTCGGGTCGTAAGGAATCCCTGCATCGTATTTGAAACGTGAGTGGTATAGCCAGAATCAAGCCACCAAGTGTTAGTAGGAACTTCAACTAAATTAGATTCAAAACATACAAAAATATTATGTATACCTTTTTTTCGAACCATGCTTTACGTTTCAGACAATCTCTTTGAAAGTGTCCAGGCTTTCTACAAAATTAGCACTTAAGATTGTCAAGTTCTTTTTTCTAGATTTGGGCAGATAACTCATTCACTTCATGTAGTCCTTGCTTGCCTTTTCCCTTCTTTCTAATGACTTTCTTACCAGCTCCTTGATTAATTGCGAGATTAACAGAATGAGTTTCTTGATTCTTAAGCCTCATTTTATCTTGAACTAACAATTTGTGAAGTTCATTCACATTCCACTTATCTTTTCATGGTGTTATAGTTCATTTGGAATAGACTGTACTCAGAGGGAAGTGAGTTTATGATAAACTGCACAAGGAAATTCTCATCCACGCTCATTCCCAATGACTTAAGTCTTGCTATAAGGTTTGTGATTTCAATGACATGTTCATGCATGCTACGAGAACCATCAAATTTTATGGTGGTTAAAGTAGCCATTAAAGTCCCAGCAACAGATTTATCAGCAGTTTTGGAACGTTCTTTCACAAATTTCAAAAATTCCTTAGCACTTTCAGTGCTAGGAATGGTAGACTTGATATTGTCTGCTACACTCATTCGCATAAACATAAGGCTTAGTTTGTTTGATTTCATCCAAGAATCATGAATAGACTTTTCAGGAGCACTGTTTATGGTGGTAATATCATGTTTTTTAACATCAAGTGATAAATCATGATCCAAAATACCAAGGTGAAATCGGATTTGTTCACGCCAATTAGAAAAGTTCAATCCATTAAACATTGGAACAAACGAAGCATGCGAATGAAGAGCGACGGGAGTGGGCACTGCAAAGATAGTGTAATTTTTACATACTAATGCTTTGAGTTACTTAAACAGATTCAAGATCGATAAACAATAAATGTACATTGATGATCTCCTTTGGGCGATACAACAATATACAATCGTAATCATAATGATGCTTGCAAATTTACCATAATTTGATAATTGAACATGACAACTTTAAACCATTTTGTTATCTTTGGATATTCAAAATAGTTAGAACATGATATATCAATTATCACACTAATATTCATAAATTATAAGAACATATAATCAACCTTTGAGTGATTTTTAAGTGTCTTATAATTATGAAAATTCAATTACCCATAGTTTAAAATTACTTAAATCAAGCATCACATCACTATGGATAATTGAAAATAATTATATGATTAAAAATTTACTAAACTTTTAGGGCAGACCACTTTACTGATTAACAGACCAACATTAAATAAATTCAAATCATATAATAATAATAATAATAATAATAATAATAATAATAATAATCAATTAACACTTGATAATATTCCATCATAATCTAACACATAATATAATATGTGATTTGGCATGAGCATTACGAAATTCAAAGAAAACAATTAATATAGCTATACATCCGATCAACCAATCAAAAGATGAGAAAATTTCACTTTTGGTCCCATGGGACACGCCTTGCTCCCATTTTGGTCCTAGAGCTGTCTATTTTGGTCCCAAAAATTTTTTTCTGTCAATTTTGACCATTCTGTGATGGAAAACGTTAAATTGACTATCGATTTTGGTCTCATTTGATTATTAATTTCAGTCCCAAAGTAACACTTAACCAAATAAGTGTAACATTATTTAGAGGCAAGTTTGTCAGATTTTTTTCATATTTTATGAGGGATAATTGCCACCAATAAAACCATCAATATTCTCACAAAACCAACAAAACCAAATCATTCCCTCATTCTGAAATAAATCAACAAGACCAAATCCAACTAAAATAAGACTCAAACACCAGAGCCAAACTGAAATATAGAAATAAACATAAACTTCAACTTCACAAATATCAAATAGTGCTGCATTAAACTGAAATATTCTCAGCTGAATATACATCACTTCCAACAAGTTTGTTCCAGAAGCTCATCAAAAAAATATTCAGCAGTAATATTTCAATCAAACTAAGGCAAAATAATCAGCAATTAGGCAAAAAATTTGCAGTAGCAGTTAGACAAAAAATATGAGAAGTAGAAACTTTTATGCTTCTTTGGAGCCACTTCCTTTTCCTTTTCCTTTCTCTGCTGCAGATCTAAGGCTAGAGAGAGTGACATATTTCTTACCCCCTTGAGTAATGACCTGCATGGAACCTTGTTCACTTTCCTTTTTCTTTCCCTTGCTTACAGCACCAAGCAGCCGAGCTGGATGGAAGCTCATAGGGGGGCTCTGATTTGAACACCTTTTTGGCCTAGCTCAGGAGCATTCACTGCAGCTGAAATAGAGTAGGCCTTTTTAGGTGGTGGCATTAGAGCCCTGTCCATATCCTTCTTGCTCTGAGCCCTCTTGCTTACCTGTAGGAATTACAAGTTAATACCCTGAAGTTGGGCTAGTTATAAACTGCATATATATTGCAGTAACTTACCAGCATCTTTTTCCCCTTCCTGGTTGTTGGTTTGCTGCTGAATTGGAAGTTGTCTATGAAGGCTATCACATCAGCATTATCTTCTCCTTGATCTTGGCTCATTGCAAATTTAGGTTGTGTGAGAAGCACTTCATCAGCTTGGGTTGTGCTTCCCTCAGCTTCCATGTGAACTCCCTAGGTAACATATAACAAAAATTATTAGGACTAAGATAAATACAGCCATACATACATTTACTTAAGCTATAAAAGCTTTAGAACTACTTCAGTTTCATGTGTGGTGCTTCCTTCAGCTCCCACACTCTCTCTTGCTGCTCCCACACTCTCTCTTACAGGTCCCACACTCTATTTTTCAGCTCTCTAGATAACATATAACAAATAGATTAGGAATGAGATCAGTTACTTAAGTATAGACTGCAAAGTGTAACCTTTGTCACAGGACATCCAAGCTTGTTGTGACCATATTCTCCACAGACTGCACAAGTCACCTTGAACCTTTGGTTTCCAAGCTTCTGTATCCCTGTAACATTCTGCTTCTTCTTTGGACTTTCAGTGGCCCCTGGTTTTCTCAAACTTGCAGGCCTTTGATAAGTCCATTTATTTCGTATTTTTATGGGCATTTTATCCTCTATAAATGTCCTTTTTAGTGTGTTTTGAGTCGAAAAGAACCAGGTTGCTGTCAAAGGGCATTCCAAGAGTCGAGTCTGGCGGAAGGGGCATTTTATGCCCAAATATTCACGTTTATCTCACACATATGTTCATTAGAGGCATAGGGGACTTCTCCAGTATCCATCCTACATTCGGTCGGTGAAGTGGGCATATCAGATACGGATGGAACTGACAGATGATGTCGTGCCCACAGTACTCGCACATACTCCACCACAGGGCAGAATGGGCATTCCAGTGAAACTCGAGATTCAGTTGAAAGGAGAGCTGGTGGAAAATAGCTACATATCCGAATGAGAGTTGGAGCTAAGTTGGACTCTTGGAAGGTGCTGTAACAAAGAGATATAAGCTCAGACAAAGAGATAAGCACAATCAAAAGAGATAAGAGCAATCCCAAAAAAATAGGGATTTGATAAAACTAAAGCTTATCCAGTCAAAGTCAGAGAGGGCACACCGTTCCGGAATTGCAGCAGAAGACCCCCGCCTGTGGGGGAAACTCCACTCGGAAATGTAACTATTTAAGCAAGTTTAGTCTCTGGGAAAACAATCTTTAGACAGTCTGAAACATTTTTACATTTACATTTCTGCATTTTTTCACTTTCAGTATGCTGCTTAGGCAGCCAAACAATATGAAAGGTCTTAAACCTTCGGGACTTAGGATATGTTCATCTTTTCCGACGTTGGAGTCGAGTTTTTGCTAAATTAATTCAGTAAGTTCTTATTTATTTTGATGTCTTTAAATTCTACGGTTTTAATTATGTCTAGCCTTCTTGGCTAGATCTTTAATTCTGGCATTTGAATGACGGAATTGGTTTGAGCATGAATCTGGACTCGTGAGGCCAAAATGGGCATAATAATGCATGATAAGTTTCCGTTAATTCTTGTGCCTTGTTCCACGTGAGTGTGTGTCTGAAGTGCCCAATGTGGCTGATCACTCGTTAGGTAAAGAGGGCACACCACTATTAATTGAATTGGCGAATGGTGACTGTGTGTCGGTTCATATAGTAATAAGAGAATTAATGGGGTGTTGTGGGCACAAGAGGAATCAGTTGAACACAACAGATCTGGGTCCATCTAGAGCACACTGCTGCTTGTTTGCTTACATCTCTTAGAGGAATCGGGAGGTGGGTAACTGGTTAGGGGTTTAATCGAAGAGGAATCACTTTTAAACCTAAAATGAAAGGATGGATAAGGAGACGCAGAGAGGAATCCGGTCACCATAACTAGATGACATATCATGTATGAAAATCGGTGTGCCCATGATCGAGTTGTTTTATGTTTAAACCAAATTCTAATTCAAATGCCAGAACCTTTTGTTATTTGATATTTTCTTTAGTTTCTTTTGCAGATTTAAATTCAGTGTAGTGACAATACCAAAACCCTCTTTGTGATTGGTTACTTGATGATAGAATTGCGACAGCTCTCTGTGGGATTGACCCGTACTCATTGGCTAGCTACGCTCGCTGTGGGCACAGGAGTTTACAAATATATTTTTGAACGCGAAACGATCATGCGTCAAAATTGGCGCCGTTGTCGGGGAGCTGGTTTCTAGTGATTTTATCTTCCACAATTGGCGAGCCTGGAAGTTGATGCCCAGGGGCTCTTCGGAGGAGACTCTATTGTACGATCCGGAGATAGAGAAGACTTCGAGGAAGAATAGGTCAGCAGTGAAGAGGGCACGCCAAGCAGCAAATAGACCTCGTGAGCCCACACCACCACCAGAGGATCAAGAAGATCAAGAAGACGAAGGGCACGAGGAGGAAAGACAGTTTGAGAATGGCTATAACTTCAACATGACCGTAAATGGAAATGCCGCGATTGGTAATGCGGATGATAACAGGACTTTAAGGCAGTTGGTCTTCCTGACCAACATGAACTTGCGCCCAATGGGCATTACACTCCCAGCTGTGACTCAAAACTGGGATATTCACGCAAACTTTATCCAGATCTTGCCGAAGTTCCACGGAATGCCTGGAGAGGATCCACAAAGGCATTGCAAGATTTTGAGATGGTTTGCCAGACTCAACTATCCGACCATGGATGAGAAGAGTATGTGCGGTTGGTCTCGTTTCCTTTTACTCTTCAAGATGGGGCACGGGACTGGCTGTACACACTACCCACTGGCGCTGTGACCACATGGAGACAACTTCAACAGAAGTTTCTGGAGAAATATTTCCCAGCATCCAGAGTGCAATAAATGAGAAGAAGAATAGGGAGTCTGAAGATGGGAACTAATGAAAGTTTCTATGACTATTGGGGAAGATTCCAGGCGATGCTGGCGAAATGCCCATAGCACCAGATTACTGAACATGATTTGATTCAGTATTTCATCAAAGGATTGAGACCACATAAGAGGACGATCGTAAATGCCTCATGTGGAGGATCCATTTTGAACAAACAGCCTGTTGAAGCATTCAGAATTCTCACAGAAATGGCTGAAGACAACCGAGACTTCGGTGGAGAGGGCATTCGGGTTGTAAGTGAAACAGAAAGGGCATCGAAAAAATCTTATCTGGTGCAAGCATGGCGAAGAAGCCCAGACCTTGTGGGGTATGCAAAAGCATATTTCATTTCACAGATGAATGCCCTACTCTACAAGATGAAATGGAAGAAGTGAATGTTGTAGGTGGTCAGAATGGGCATTCTAGAAGATATGATCCCCATTCCCAGACTTATAATCCTGGCTGGAGAGACCATGAAAATTTTAGATGGAGAAGGCCAGAGGATGGGCATCCTGCATGCTCATTGCCACCACCAGAGGAGAAAAAGAAGCAAAGGCTAGAAGATCTTGTGTTTGCTATGGCTGAGAAGAATGAGAAGTTTAAGCAAGAGACTCGAGCAGGTCTCTCGCACATGAGCAAGCAAATCAATCAGCTGGCTCAAGCCATGCACAAGATGGAGGAGAAAAATGGAAAGTTACCCTCTCAGGTCGAGAATCTGAGAGAACAAGTGAATATAGTATCATTGAGGAGTGGAAAAGAGCTTCCGGAGATGGTCAGGCCGAGAGAAGAGAAGGATGATGTGCCTTTGGAGGAAGAAGTGGAAGAAATTCCCACAGAAGACAAGGTACAAGAAGCTGAGCAGACTGATGTTGTGCCCATTCCGGAAGTAAAGCAGCCTGCCAAAGTGCCCATTCCAGAGAAACGGAAACCTCCCTTTCCCGGGAGATTGGCACAAAATAGAAAAGAAGAGGAAACCAGGGAGATGCTAAAAGTATTCAACAAGGTGGAGATCAACATTCCACTGATCGAAGCAATCAAGCAAGTGCCGCGGTATGCCCGGTTTCAAAAAGAACTCTGCACCAGAAATGTGCGCTTTAATGATGATGCAGGGTTCCTAGTTGGGGAGAATGTATTAGCTGTGATACAGAGAAAGCTACCCAAGAAGTGTGATGATCCAGGGATGTTCATGATTCCTTGCATCATAGGGAACAAGAAAGTTGAAAAGGCCATGCTGGATTTGAGGGCATCAATCAATGTAATGCCCCTGTCGGTGTTCAAAGAATTGAGGATTGGACCTCTGAAGGAGACCCGTGTGGTCATTCAGTTAGCTGACCAATCTAATGTTTATCCAGAAGGCCTCATTGAAGATGTATTGGTCAAAGTAGACGAGCTTATCTTCCCAGCAGATTTTTATGTGCTTGACATGGGCACAACGACTTCAAAATCTTCAGTTTTGTTGCTGGGAAGGCCTTTCATGAAGACAGCTCGAACCAAGATTGATGTGGACGAGGGCACACTAACGTGTGAGTTTGATGGGGAAAAGGGCATTCTGCGATAGGCAAATGTGCCGAATGGGCACGTGAATGTTGTTTTCTCCTGGTCCTCTTGACTTACTACAATCTGCATGTATCCTGAGTATCCATCCAAAAAATAAAAGAACTTGTTTCCTGCGAGTCTTTCCAGCATCTGGTCAATGAACGAAAGTGGGAAATGATCCTTCCGCGTGACCGTGTTCAGCTTCCGGTAGTCGATACAAACTCTCCAGCCAGTTTGCAGTCGTGTGGGCACAAGCTCTCCTTTCTCATTTTTCACAACTTGAATGCCCGACTTCTTGGGCACAACATGGATTGGACTGGCCCACTTGCTGTCTGAAATTGGGTATATAATGCCCTGGTCCAAAAGCTTAATTATCTCTTTTCACACCATATCCTTCATCACCGGTTTTAGTTTTCTTTGTGGATCACGAACGGGTTTTGCATCATCTTCCAACAATATTTTGTGTATGCAAACCGCTAGGCTAATGCCCTTTATATCTGCTAAAGTCCATCCGAGTGCCTCTTTGTATAGTCTCAACAATCTCAAAAGGCGGTCCTCATCAGCTTGATTCAACCCCGCACTTATGATTACTGAGAGTGTCGCATTATCTCCCAAGTAGGCATACTTCAAATGCCTTGGCAATGCCTTCAACTCCAGCGTGGGCACTTTGATAATAGAAGGCATCAGCTTGTCATCATTTCTCCGAATGGGCACACCATAGTCCACACATCCGTGTGGCATTTCTTCTAATGAATACAACATCATAATTCCATCCCTTATGTCATCATTCTCGTCCAGGACATCCTGGTCATTCAGTCCATCCCACAATGCCCACTTCAGTGGTTCTCTGTTGCTTATCATGGATAAAGTAGAACGGCTCGGGGAATGAAATGTGTTCACAAAATTACAATTTTCTGTATCCGGGGGGTGCTTCATGGCTTCAAAAATGTCGAATGTGTGGACTATGGTGTGCCCATTCGGAGAAATGATGACAAGCTGATGCCTTCTATTATCAAAGCGCCCACGCTGGAGTTGAAGGCATTGCCAAGGCATTTGAAGTATGCCTACTTGGGAGATAATGCGACACTCCCAGTAATCATAAGTGCGGGGTTGAATCAAGCTGATGAGGACCGCCTTTTGAGATTGTTGCACTACAAGAAAAAAGGGCATACACCACGGAGAATATCCGTTATCTATTCATTTTCGCTACCGTCGTATATAGTGGTGTTGTCTATACTCCCACTTTATACGACAGAGAATCACCGTCGTGTATTCTCATGATACACAACGGTAATATACAGTTGTCTATTTCATTATTACCGTTGTGTATGAGCAATATATGTAACGGTTTTTTATATTACCGTCGTGTATATACTCTTTAGATAACGGTATAATTTCTTTTACCGTTGTATAAAATCATCATATACAACGATGTTTGTCGTCGTAAACATTAAATTTACCGTTATATATTTGTAGTATACGTAACAGTTTTTTTATTACCGTTGTATATAGTGAGTATATATAACGGTTGGTCTTAATATTACCGTTGTATAATAGAATCATACGCAACGATAAATATCGTTGTCTACACATAATATACCGTTGTATATTATCACTATGTGTAACAGTTTTTTTTTTACCGTAGTATATAAATCTTTTACACGACAGTAGAATTAAATTACTGTTGCATATTTTCTCCATATACAGCAATATACCGTTGCAGCATAATATAATAATTAAAAATATAATAAAGTATAATCCAAAACATACCAAATATTATCCAAAAATACAATATGGTCCCGGATCATCCAAAAATACAATATGATGAAATATTATCTAAAAACATGTTAAGATGATCTAAAACATTAATATTCAAAGCCATTACTAATATCTAGCTAATACAAAGAAGATAGTTGTAGAAGAGCTATAATCAAAATCCAAAAAAGATAATTGCAAGTAATTGCAATGCATCCAATCTGCTCCAACATAGCTACTTGTAGATAGAAATTCAAAATACCTTAATGCTACAAATAATCACTCATAATTCGCCCAATCCACCCGAACTTCAATGATCTCATCTTGAGAAGCGCCCCCTTTTTGAGGTTTTAATAACCTCTCATGTATTCCTCCACTTCATTCACTATGCAATTAAGACAAAACAGGAGCTTAATGGAATTTAAAACCAGAGTATAACTAGAGAATTAAGAGCAGCTGTCTTAAAATTAGGAACTCTAACAGTAAAAGTAATGATTATCTGCTACAACTAAGATGACTAGTACATTACAAGTTAGAGGTGAAGAATACCTACTCATACTCATTTAGACCGGCCTTCAACAAGAAAATATGTACTTAAATCCTTGTTATATCATTTTAATATCCCACAGACCCGAGTCATGTAAGAGATCATTTAGGATAGTCATTGGATCACATAAGAAGCATCATTAAATGCCACAAACTCTGTGGCTTTCACAATTAAAGTTCCAATCAGAACTCAGCAGGTTTGTAACTTTTAGAAAGCAAACAATTCACTGAAGAGTAGGTCTTTAGTTTCCAGTTCAGAAATCAGATATATACTTGTATGAAGCAGCTCCTAACTCTAACTAAGAACATATAACCAGCAACTATATCATGCAAAAAAGTTACTCAAAGTGAATCAATCCTAGTGAGATACAGCAGATAACAACATACATAGCAGCTAGCATGGTAATAGTTGGATGCCATAAAACAGTACCTTGATTCAATTAAGCAATATGTTGGAGTCTTGGAGAACCTTACTATATTTTTGAACCAAGCAGCAGCAGACTACGCAAATGGGGAGGGTATGCTCAATCAACAACACATTCAAATGTTGCATATAACATTGTTAAATTCGTCGAGATAACATTCTTTTTAGATTAGTTTACATTATTCAGAGCCCCTTCTCTATTTTAGTCCTTTTCAAGATAGAAAGTCCAAGATGGGATTCCAAGACAAAGGCAAAAATCTCTAAACAAATGTAATTAGGAAATTTAAGAGCATATAGGGTAGTTAATTTCAAAAGACATCTAGCACAGATCCACTCACACACTAACATAACTGTAGCCAATATGCCTCAACATAGACATTAAATCACATAGGAACATCATTACAGGTCACATTGCAGTTTTAATAATTATAGTCTTCTGCAGAAAACTGCAGAAATCACATATAGTTCTATTTCATTTCACACTAGCTTGCTTATAATTAAGGCTCAAAATCATGATTATATCAACTTCTGAATATAGCAGTGGATGCGAATCGGGATGGACTACACACTTGGATCAGCTCTCAAACTAAACAAATCCATACAACAGGCAAAACCATGAAGTGAAAGGAGCAAATGTGAATGAGGAGGATCAAGAAGATGAAGATTTGTCTATGGTCTGGGATGCATCATCGGGGCCTCTACATTTGCACGAGAGCTATGGCGCTGTTGACACTCACTGCTATGGCTTTGCATCTCCAGTTCAAGAAGACAAGAAGAAAGGCAAGCAGAAAACTAGTATAACAAAAGAGACAAAGATGAAGAAACAACATAATAATTTCTGCCTTGATGCACTGCTAGCTCTCTTATGTTGCATTTTTTCTCTCAGGCAAGTCCAACAAAATTAATAATTATGGCCGAAATTGGATTTTGCAACTTCAATTCAATTTCATTGGTTAAAGTGTTGCAAAAAATGGATTTTCAGGGCAGTGCAGACCATTTCTCACATGCTTTTTCTACTGCACATTTTGAGGTATACATATGCATTCTCACTCTCTTCCCCCTTTCCCCTTCTCCTATACAAACATTTACATGATATCTATTAATGTTTTCAGGAAGAAGATATACCAGAAAAGAACGTAGGACTCTTCAAATCTTCAACCAAGGGGAAATCAGGTACATGCTTGTCTCCATTTCGCGACACAAAAAAATTGTCATCCAAGAAGGCCTAATTTGCCTTGTGCTTCATTTTAGGCAGTTTGGAAACAAAACAACAACAGAAATATAAAGCACAATATAAATAGCAAAATATAAGGCTAGGAAACCTAAAAAATATTTGCAAGTATAGCCAAGGAAAAAATGAAAAGGATAAACAATTCTACCAATTAAAAGCTTGATCCTTCAACCTATTAAAAGTTTGATCTGGCATATGCACTAGCCAATATTTTGTATATAATTATGTGAAGTAAGTTCTGTACAAAGGTATATTCCAGAGAAAATATCTGCTCCAAGTCATTAGAAACATCTAAACTTTCTTTACCTGCAGTCAAGTACATTCAAGGAAAATGTCCTCAGTACAATATTTGTTTCTAGCAATGAAAACAAAAATAAAAGAGAAATCTCAAACATATAAAACAAATTTTACCTTAGCAGTTTTTAAAGTGTGTGAGAAAGTATACTCTCTTGTAGAATAGAATATAGGCAGCTTGAGTCTTTTTTCTGCTCCGCAGGAGAGAACACGACAAGTAGATATTCTTTAAGTGTACAACAACTAAATGAGATCTATACAAGAAGATATGTAAAAGCTGAATAATTAACACAGATATTACAAAAAGAGACAAGAATGTGTTTTGTATCTGGTATCAATGCAAGAAAAATACTATAAAATCCAAACTTCAAAACATATATACCATCTAATAAATTTCAAATATATATCATGCACAGCTTCCACATACATAGCACTTCCATCCAATTCCTTAAAAAATCAATTTTTTTTCCAATTGGAATAGGAAATTAAATAACCCCACGAGCATAACAAGTGTGTGTGTATCAATATACATATATATATATGTATATATATGTAAAGACTATATATATTTCCATGCAAAGAATGATGTAAGTTTAGTGGAAAATCAAGAGAATAGGTGAAGCATAAATGTAATTACAATGGAATGATGAAGCAAGAGCCAAAAGTAGGATCCATTTACTGCCTCATAATTCCATAGCAATATTTATACCTATGATTGCGATGTTGCAACAACTAGTATAAAATTGTACCACATTAACTCTTATCTCATTGGTCTCAACTCTCAAGATCATTCATTATATGCACATCTACTAACACATAAGATCATGGAATTATTACTTAAAGGCCATAATACAGCTTGCCTCAGACTATTTACAATATAAATGTTGTACACTTCTACTAGTATTTTAAAGGCTAGCACTCCACACCGCAGCCATCACAAGATTTAATTGGATAAATAGTTATTGATATTTCCAGTATCGTGGGAAGAAGAATCCAACTTAATTCCAAATCTCATTTTTCCATTACATTGACTCACTCTGCCAGGAGATTATTCATTATTTCATTTGATAATAGGAGGTTTCACACATTTAATTTGGACAAGATGCGACAGTCGGAAAATTTTGGCAAACAAAAGGCAACAAAAACAAAATCTTGAAGGTGTCACACGTCAGAAAAGTAACAAGTAAAATAAATGTTGTTTCATTACAGTGGCTAGGCCTCCCTCATCCGCTTACCAAAAATTGATTTGTTACCAAATTTATTATGGCAAAATACGGAGAGGAACCCAAAGAACAGAAATACGTACGGTTGAATCAAAAAAAGATACCCCGCAAATTTTAGAGATGAATCAAGATAAAGAAGTAAAAAAATAATTTCAAAAAATGGTTAAAAGAGATGAGGTATACAATACCACCGCCGATTAGGCCAGGTACTGGTGAGAGAAGATCGTTTCCGAGTGGGTGGAATACCGGCGAGACCTCCGTCGATATGTTCAGCTATGTAAGGGCGAGGCCTCCATCAATTGGGTGCGCATACAGGGAATTGAGCAAGAGAAAGGGTTAGGATTGAGCAAGAAAAGAGAGTGGAACACTACCGACCGACGAAACTTCCGGTGATTGAGTCAACGACCGGCGAGAATGTTCGTGGGTAGAAAAGAATTAGGGCCAATTTTTTCGACTGGATGCACATACATGGGATGGAGCAGGAGAAAGGGTTAGGGTTGAGCCAGAGAAGAGGAGGAGAAGACTGTTTCGCCGGTGACTGACTCGACTACCGGCGAGAAGCTTCGTGGGTAGATCTGTAGAAGGGAATGAGCGCCAATTTTTTTTGAGAATTTTGTGGAACTGATGCGCGGGCGGATAAAAGTGATGAACTCTCCAATATTTTCAAGTCTAATGCTGTACTACTGTAATATAATTTTATTTTATTTTTATTATTTTGAAAAAAAATTCTTAAATACAACGGTAAATTTCCAACTGTTACGTATAGTCAAGGATGAAAATATCGCTATCGCAACATATATCGCAACTTCAATTTTACGGATATATCGACGGATATATCGATATCGCATATCGATATCGCAGAAAATTGAAAAAAATGACGGAAATCATATTAAAATCTTGGAAATTTAGCATGAAATTTTAGGAACTATTATGACATATTATTATGCACATATTCCACTAATTTTTTTGATATAATTGTATTTTGAAACCAAATATATAAATAATACATTATATAAATACCGTCTGAGATAATACATTTGACAAAATAATACATAATGCAATATAAAATGACTAAATAAACATTATAAAGTACAATTAATACCAAAATGAGGATCTATGAGATTCAAATATATTAGATGAAATGTGTAACACCCCGATCCCGGAAGAACAGTGACAAGGGACCGACGCGCTACTGGGGAAAAGGGAAAAGGGGTTGTGACATAAAAATAATAATTATAGAAATAAGGTTATGCTGCCCAAGCATTTAAGAGAATATTCGGTAAAACTTTTCGGAATCCACATATAATTAAGTTATGAGTTATGTAACTACTTCCAAAATCAAAAGCATGCTAATATGTAATTTCTATAAATCAGAGTCCCTTTAATATATTTTAATTATTTAGGCTTATAATTTCTGACTTTTGGAATTATTCAAATTAGAATTGGCTTAAATAATTTATTAAGATTATTTTGATATTAGGTGCGGCCCAATTAGGACCCTTATCCACTCTGTGATTCCCTCCTCAAATACTACGCGTTCACTATTATCAGGTGGGCTATATTTTTCTCAAATTATGTTTAGCTAATAAGCTCAACTATTTATCAACTGTGAAGCATGAATATTTGTATCAAAATGTTTTATCTCACTGTTCGCGTTCGCCAGTATCCTACGAAAACATTGAGTGCTTAACTAGACTCGAGTTCGGATCCTTTAAGCTTTGGGACCGTATACACTATCCTTTATTAGACAGCTGGGCTGGAGGACGTGTATATAAGTTAAGACACTGTAGGAAGGGACAGTTGAGACAGAGCGTGTAAGGTTAAAAGTAGCTTTGTATACATGGAATGCTTTTTAATTTTCAAACCTTTCCATTGTTATACTTGTGTGGATACAATATTCATATTTATAAAATGATTATGAACTGTTTATCAAAATTTGCCCACTGGGTACACTAGTACTCAGCCCAAATCATTTCTAAATATTTTCAGGTTGAGAGACAGGCTGAAAGATGACGGAGCTGGGGCAAGGGCTGTGTTTTTGTTGATATATGATTGCTCTTTTTGCGTTGTTTAGAGATCTTAGATGCTCTAAACAAAGAAGTACTTGGAAATATTTTGCTTAAGTTTAATAAAGATGCTCTACGCTTGTTACGTTACTTTGATATAATTTATTTTTAGTTGTTTGAATCATAATATGATTTGTGTTTGTTATTGAGATCTGTCCTTACAATTAATTGGCGGGATAAGTTCCCTTTGATGATTGATCAATGATTCAGGTTCCTTCTAAAACGCCTTAGAGCGTGGTTAAATTCCAGTTATAGAGGTTATGCTGCCCAAGTGTTTCGGGCACTAACCCTATTTCTATGATTATGTTTATGCCAAAACCCCTTTCCCCTTTTCCCCAGTAGCGCGTTGGTCCCTTGTCACTACTCTTCCGGGATCGGGGCGTTACAGAATGCCATCTTATTCTAAACAATATTGGTACCAACTTATCACGTTTGAGTAATTATGGATATAATTATGCACATGCACTTGATATGTTTCTTAATTTCTTCCAACAGCTTCACCATGAATTGGATAATGTTCACTGACCCAATTATTTTGTTGATACACATTTTGAGTAGTTTAATCAATTTGTGAACTCCCATATGTGTAAGAAGCATATGAATTTTGGGACATATCACTATGATCAGTGCCACCCATATTCATAGAATCAAGATTTGGCAAATAATTTATATTCAATCTTAGATTTCAATTTCGTGTGGGGGAGAAAAATTTTAGTGATTTGTCCATCATGTCCTCTAACTGAAAAAATGAAAAAATAAAGTCGGTGCATGTGCATCTCACTTTTCTTTCTAAGACATCCGTTGATTTCCCGGTCTTCTTTCTCTTATATTTTTTTGCAAAGTAAATGTCTTTATAAAGCAAAGAATATTGCAACTCAAATAATTACATTGAAGACCTGAAAAAGATCACAAAAATATATAGTATTAAATAAAAATCAAAATATATTATAGAAATATTAAAAAAATCGCGATATATTGCGATATCTTGCGATATATTGCGATTTCTCATCGATACTCGGGAAAAAAGATATTCCCCCCAATATCCATATCGCAATGTTAATATCCGCGATATATCCGCGATATTTCGCGATATTTTCATCCTTGCGTATAGTCAGTGTATACACAACGCTGTATTTGTTACCGTTATATTTATAAGTGGATGCACGCACATACGTAACGGTTTTTTCAAAAACCGTTGTGTTTTTCACATACGTACAGTAATTCAAAATTACCGTTGTATATTTAGTGTTGTGTATGACCTTTTTTCTTGTAGTGTTGAGACTATACAAAGAGGCACTCGGATGGACTTTAGCAGATATAAAGGGCATTAGCCTAACGGTTTGCATGCACAAAATATTGTTGGAAGATTATGCAAAACCCGTTCGTGATCCACAAAGAAAACTAAATCCGGTGATGAAGGATGTGGTGCTAAAAGAGATAATTAAGCTTCTGGACCAGGGCATTATATACCCAATTTCAGACAGCAAGTGGGTCAGTCCAATCCATGTTGTGCCCAAGAAGTCGGGCATTCAAGTTGTGAAAAATGAGAAAGGAGAGCTTGTGCCCACACGACTGCAAACTGGCTGGAGAGTTTGCATTGACTACCGGAAGCTGAACACGGTCACGCGGAAGGATCATTTCCCACTTCCGTTCATTGACCAGATACTGGAAAGACTCGCAGGAAACAAGTTCTTTTGTTTCTTGGATGGATACTCAGGATACATGCAGATTGCAGTAAGTCAAGAGGACCAGGAGAAAACAACATTCACGTGCCCATTCGGCACATTTGCCTATCGCAGAATGCCCTTTGGCCTCTGCAATGCTCCTGGCACGTTTCAGCGATGTATGATGAGCATATTTTCTGATTTGCTCGAGAACTGTATTGAAGTATTCATGGATGACTTCACAGTGTACGGGAGCTGCTTTGATCGATGTTTAGATAATCTGAAAAAGGTGTTGCAGCGTTGTGTGGACAAATGCCTAGTGCTGAACTATGAAAAATGTCATTTCATGGTCAGAGAGGGCATTGTACTGGGACATGTGATTTCTGAAAGGGGCATTGAGGTTGATAAAGCCAAAGTGGACACAATAGAAAAATTACCATATCCCACTTCGGTGAAACAAGTGAGAGGATTCTTGGGGCACGCTGGATTCTACAGGAGATTCATAAAGGATTTTGTAAAAATTGCCCAGCCTATTACTCACTTATTACAGCAAGATGTTCCATTTGAATTCGATGAAGAGTGTAAGAAGGCATTCAATTTTTTGAAGAAGCAACTGGTCACGGCACCAGTCATTCAACCACCAGATTGGGGAATGCCCTTTGAGATTATGTGTGACGCCAGTGGCTACGCTGTGGGCGCTATACTGGGTCAGAAGAGAGGAAAAGAAAGCTATGTAATTTACTATGCCTCCAAGTCTCTGAATGGGGCACAGTGTAATTATACCACTACTGAAAAGGAGCTATTGGCAGTAGTGTTTTCATTTGAGAAGTTTCGATCTTATCTCTTGGGAGCAAAGAGCATTGTCTATACAGATCATGGTGTACTGAGGCACTTGATGGCCAAGAAGGAGACGAAACCAAGACTAATTAGGTGGATCCTGCTTTTACAAGAATTTGATGTCGAAATAAAAGATAAGAGTGGGGCACAGAACTTGGTGGCTGACCATCTGAGTCGGGTGCTGAATGAGAAAGGTGACGAAATGCCCATTGCCGATCATTTTCCTGATGAGCATTTATATTCAGCAAAGGGCACACTAGCACTCTGGTATGCGGATATAGTGAACTACCTTGAATCTGGGAAAATACCTATTGGGTACTCAAGGTACCAGAAAAATAAACTAATGTATGAGAGCAGGTTTTATGCATGAGATTGCCCTATTCTATGGAGGAGATGCGCTGATCAAATCATCAGAAGATGTGTCCCTGATGAGGAGATAGATGAAATTCTAAAGCATTGTCACAGTTATGCTTGCGGAGGGCATTTCGGACCAAATCGAACAGCGAGAAGAATTTTGGATTGCGGGTTCTTTTGGCCTACAATATTCAAGGATGCCCACAATGTCTGCAGAAAGTGTGACCAATGCCAGAGGATAAGGAACATTACAAGAAGAAATGAAATGCCCATGACGCCAATCATGCCAGTGGAGATTTTTGACATTTGGGGAATGGATTTTATGGGACCCTTTCCAAATTCAAGGGGGAACCAATACATTATCCTGGCAGTTGATTATGTGTCCAAATGGGTAGAAGCAAAGGCTACTCCTACCAATGATGCAAGAGTAGTAGCCGCATTTCTGAAATCCTACATTTTCAGTCGGTTTAGTGTGCCCAGGTCCATCATCAGTGATCAAGGGACCCATATTTGCAACCAAACGTTGGAAAGATTGTTGAAAAAGTACGGGGTTCACCATAGGGTCACCACACCTTACCATCCTCAAGGAAATGGCCAAGCTGAAGTCTCAAATCGAGAAATTAAAGCCATTCTTGGGAAGGTTGTAGCTCCAAACCGAAAAGATTGGAGTGTTCATATGGAAGATGCCCTGTGGGCATACCGAACTGCATTCAAAACTCCAATTGGGATATCCCCATACAGGATGTTATTTGGAAAGTGTTGCCATCTGCCAGTCGAGTTAGAACACAGAGCACGATGGGCACTTCAGAAGCTGAATATGGATCCTGACGCCGCTGGGCATTTCATGAAATTTCAAATTCAAGAGCTGGAAAAAATGAGAATTGAGGCCTATGATAATTCGGTGCTGTACAAGGAAAAGATGAAAAGGCTCCATGATCAAGTAATTCGGAGGAAGAGATTCATCCCAGGACAGAAGGTACTTTTGTACCACTCAAGGTTCAAGCTTATGGGAGGAGGACTGAGGACCAAGTGGGTTGGTCCATTTGAAGTATATGCAGAATGCCCAAATGGGGCAATTGAGCTGATAAATCCCGATACTGGAGGGCGCTTCAAAGTGAATGGCCACCGTGTGAAAGCTTACCTGGGGCACTCTGATGAAGATGTCACAGTGATCTGGCTCACGGAGCCCACTTACGCCTGATCTGGGGTGATGTCGTGCCCACGACAATAACTGGGGCGCTACTGGGAGGCAACCCAGGTTTTTTTTATTTGTCTTAATCCATTTTTATTTATTTTTAATAAGTTTTCCAGTTGATTAACCTAGTATAGGAAGCAATTTTACGTTTGTTTTGGATAAGTATGGTGTTTGCAGGTTTAGATAATGAGAGAGAAAGATGAAGATAAAATAAATCCCTTGAAAATAGGGATTCTGAAGTTAGACACTCTAAGGAGATAAAGTTTGTTCCGATTTTTCAAGGGATAAGGCTTATCCATTAGCATAGGGCATACTGATCCAGGAGACTCTTAAGGAATTTGAAGAGTCACAAGTCAAATCATGAATAGTGATCCCCTTAATATAAAAGCCTTACCCCACAAAATCTCCACTATCACTTTCACTCGCCTTTTACAAAAATCAGAAACTTCTCTCTCTCGATTTTCCTGAAACCCTAATTTCTGAAAACTTTCAAAAATCCAACAATGGCAAAGACAAGAGGCAAGAAGGTCGCACCAAAAGTTGGACCTAAGACACGCCTGGATTTTGAGACCCCCACTGTCTCTAAAGAGCCCTCTCCAACCAAGGTCGTGAAGAAACCCTCTGTCAAACCCAAAGGGAAAGCTGCGTCTGAGGCAGCCATGTCGAGCAAACATGCCAAGAAAACTCTGCCGGAAAAGGAATCTGCACCTAAGGTTGAGGCGACGAAAGAAAGCTCCGCAACCCCGACTCAAACGGAGCAGCAAGATGATGAGGCGACTGTAGAGGGCATGCAGGAGGAAGAAGCTATTAAAGAGCCTGCGCCAAAGTCTAAAAAAGGGGCTGAAAAGAAGAAAGCTAAACAGCCAGTTAAGGCTCTGACCCCTGTGCCATCGGTGGAGATCGAGGACGAGGAAGATGATGAGGAAGGAGAGGAAGTCGAAGGACAAGAAGGAGTTGAAGAGAAAGGAGACAGAGACATTAAGCTGGACAAATACTTTACTGAAATAGAAGACATTGAAGCTGAAGCCCTACCGGAAAAGGTACCACTGTTCGAAGAGGAGGATGAGGCACCCGCTGACATCAAGAAGCGGGCACTGGAGAAAGCAAAAGGAAAAAGAAAGGTTGGAGAGCTCATTCCAGAGCCAACCGAGCCAGAGGTGTCCCAGCAAGGGGATATATACCGAAGAAGAGAAGGAGCAGCAGGAGCCCAGTGCGCCCTCCCAAATGCAAGCTGGCTCTGAAGAGCCCTCGGAGGACTCCTCACCCAGACGAAGGGTAGGGAAAGCTGTGAGCATGAAAGCAGGAGCCAAGCTGGCTGGAGAGGCCTCTTCACGGAAGAGGAAGGCTGAAAAGGGCACTTCAGTTCCTATGCCTAAAAGAGGTAGAGGGGTGGGGATCCCCACACCAAGTAAGCCCAGCAGTGGCCCGCCACCAGTTAGGGGCATCATCAACTCAAAATGAGTCCACCGTGAGACGCTTACAGCTCTTGGTATAGAGCAGGAGGTAAGTGATTTGTTTTCTGCAATTGGTTGGGGATGCTTTTTAGATATGGAGTGTGTGATTTTTCCGTCATTGTCTCGTGATTTTGTCCAAAACCTGAAAATTAAAGCTGTGAACAAGCCTGCTACTTCCACTAGGGTCTTATCTTTTAAACTGATGGGTAGGAGTTACTCTGTGTCTGCTGATGATTTAAACATGTTACTGGGCATCGTGACATACTTGGACCTCCAGGAGGAGGAGTATGTCGATGCCGTGACTGTAGTGCCCGACTCTGCAGAAGGAGTCGATGCAAAATGGGTAGATATTGGGGATGGATCTGTTTTTCAAAGCGGATCCACAAAGGGATATTGTTAAAATAATGATGCTTTGAGATTCTGCCATAGGGTGTTGGCCTACAATTTTTTCGGCCGTAAGGATAGCTTTAATTCAATCACTAATCAAGAGCTGTTCATTTTGTGGTATATGGTTCATAAAATTAAAATCAATTTTGGTTCTATGGCCATTGCACACTTTTGGGAAATTAAAACACACCCTAGGCATCGTATCTCTTGTTCCCAATTGATCACCCAGATTGCGGTTAGATATAAGCTCCTTGATTTGCATGATACTGATTTGACCCCTCTTCCTCGTGAGTATTTTGATCTTAACTGCTTAAGGAGAATGCAAGATGTGGTTGACGATGAGGATGGGAAACCTATTTTCTTTGTGTCGGGGGCAGACCCCTCGAGCATGCTTTTAACTGTGACAGGTACATCGAAGAAACCACCAGCAGGGAAGGCACCGCAGAGGGAGCACCCAGTCGCAGTGATCATGGGGAGACTTGAGTTGATCGAGAATGCCCAGTTCCAAACCAATGAAAAGCTGACCCGAATCGAAGCAGCCTTGAAGGCCTATTTCAAACATGTTGGGTTCTCTTACCCAACGCCTGCAACCGACTAGCCTGGTTCTTTCTGTCCTTTTAGATTAGGTTTTGTTTTGTTTTATTATTTTTTCTGTTTTCTTTGTTGTCATGTTGTGTTAGTTAGTGTCCACACTTTGCAAGTTGCAAAGTGTGTGGGTGGGTAGTTGAGTCAAAGCATGCTACTCTGTGAGTCTGTGTGGGCATTTCACGTGATGATCCAACTTTAATTGCTTTACAGAAAAATCAGCATGCCCATTTAAGATAGGGATGACGAACGAGCTTAGCATGCCCTGTGAGACTTGAGCCTATATGATGTATGCTTCATTTTACAGTTTTCTTTCATTCATGAGTGTGAATAATTATGTGCTTATGATGTTTTAGAATTTGCCTTTGTTCTGCGTTTAAACTCTGGGAATTATTGATGCATATGTAAATGAGATAGGCCATGTTTTTGCTGAACCACTGAAATAAAATAACTCCTACCAATGACACAGCCCTTGCAGCCTCTTTGAGCCTATAAAATGCCCTGGTCGATTTTGTTCTGTGATGGTTTATACTTAACCAGGGCATTATAAAACCTGAAAAGAAAAATTGGGGAAGGTAGAGTTGTTGTTGGGAAGACATATGTAAAAAGGGCCAGGGGGAAATAAAATATAAAAAAGAAAAAAAAGAAGAAAAAAAAGTTATTAGAAAAAGAAGAAAAAAAAGAGAAAAAAAAAGAGTCTGAATAAAACCCCCCGAGTTCTAAGTGTTTAGAATGCCCAAAATAAGAAAAATTCAGTGCCTGAACAGGGCACATGAGGGTAGTGAATAGAAAGGAGCTGGGGAGGGGTCTGTACAATCAATAAAAACCCCTCCCACTTAAAATGCCCAACTGTAGCCTAAAAAGCCCTATTGATACTAATACATCATGATTTCTGGAGAATGAACAGCAGAACTTTGGCAAACTTATGGACGAATTTGCATAGAATTACAGCTGAATTGAGAGTATACATTGAGTGAAGAGAGTCTGTGAGGAACACCAAGCTAAAACTCATTTTTGACCTATTTTAGGTATGCTGAAACTTTGCATTTTTATTGGATTATTTCTGATGTGCCCACACGAAGTAACAGTTTGCATGCTTATGTCTTGAGTCTGTTCTTTTCTCTTTTTTTTTCTTTTTTTTCTCTGGATGCGTTGCACCCCATGCTTGAGGACAATCATGCTTAAAGTGTGTGGGTGTGATAAATCCATTTATTTCGTGTTTTTATGGACATTTTATCCTCTATAAATGTCTTTTTTAGTGTGTTTTGAGTTGAAAAGAACCAGGTTGCGGTCAAAGGGCATTCCAAGAGTCGAGTATGGAGGAAGGGGCATTTTATGCCCAAATATTCACTTTTATCTCACACATATGTTCATTAGAGGCACAGGGGACTTCTCCAGTATCCATCCCACATTCGGTCGGCGAAGTGGGCATATCAGATACGGATGGAACTGACAGATGATGTCGTGCCCACAGTACTCGCACAGACTCGACCACAGGGCATAATGGGCATTCCAGTGAAACTCAGGATTCAGTTGAAAGGAGAGCTGATGGAAGATAGCTACATATCCGAATGAGAGTTGGAGCTAAGTTGGACTCCTGGAAGGTGCTGCAACAAAGAGATAAGCTCAGACGAAGAGATAAGCACAATCAAAAGAGATAAGAGCAATCCCTAAAAAATAGGGATTTGATAAAACTGAAGCTTATCCAGTCAAATTCAGAGAGGGCACACCGTTCCGGAATTGCAGCAGAAGACCCCCACCTGTGGGGGAAACTCCACTCGGAAATGTAACTATTTAAGCAAGTTTAGTCTCTGGAAAAATAATCTTTAGACAGTCTGAAACATTTTTACATTTACATTTCTGCATTTTTTCACTTTCAGTACGCTGCTTAGGCAGCCAAACGATCCAAAAGGTCTTAAACCTTCGGGACTTAGGATATGTTCATGTTTTCCGACGTTGGAGTCGAGTTTTTGCTAAATTAATTCAGTAAGTTCTTGTTTATTTTGATGTCTTTAAATTCTGCAGTTTTAATTATGTCTAGCCTTCTCTGCTAGATCTTTAATTCTGGAATTTGAATGATGGAATTGATTTGAGCATGAATCTGGACTCGTGAGGCCAAAATGGGCATAATAATGCATGATAAGTTTCCGTTAATTCTTGAGCCTTGTTCCACGTGAGTGTGTGTCTGAAGTGCCCAATGTGGCTGATCACTCGTTAGGTAAAGAGGGCACACCACTATTAATTGAATTGGCGAATCGTGACTGTGTGTCGGTTCATATAGTAATAAGGGAATTAATAGGGTGTTGTGGGCACAAGAGGAATCAGTTGAACACAACAGATCTGGGTCCATCTAGAGCACACTGCTGCTTGGTTGCTTACATCTCTTAGAGGAATCGGGAGGTGGGTAACTGGTTAGGGGTTTAATCGAAGAGGAATCACTTTTAAACCTAAAATGAAAGGATGGATAAGGAGACGCAGAGAGGAATCCGGTCACCATAACTAGATGACATATCATGTATGAAAATCGGTGTGCCCATGATCGAGTTGCTTTATGTTTAAACCAAATTCTAATTCAAATGCCAGAACCTTTTGTTATTTGATATTTTCTTTAGTTTCTTTTGCAGATTTAAATTCAGTGTAGTGACAACACCAAAGCCCCCTTTGTGATTGGTTACTTGAGGATAGAATCGCGACAGCTCTCTGTGGGATCGACCCGTACTCATTGGCTAGCTACGCTCGCTGTGGGCACAGGAGTTTACAAATATATTTTTGAGCTCGAAACGACCGCGCGTCACCTTCCCTTTTTCTTTTGATTGAAGGTGGGGGGCAGTGGTGGTATATAACCAGTCTTAACCCGCAGCTCTTCTCCACTCATTGGGTTAATTGCAAAGTTGTACACTGATGTATATGTCTCCACTGAATAGCATTGATTCACATAATCCTCTGGATCCCCTCCTTCTAAACAAATTGCACTCACATCATGTTTACAAGGTATCTCAGTCAACTCTCATCTCCTGCAGTCACAAGTCTCAAGCTGCAAGTTGACTGCAAACCTTGATCCATTAAAACAAGACACCTCATACTTGTACTCACTTTCCTTCACAAGAATACAGTCACCAGAAGCCTCAATTAGCTTCCCAACTATTGTCATAATCCTCCCACAGACTTTTCTACCCTCCCACTTCCTTTCAGCCCTATGTCTATATCTTTGGAGTCTTCCCATCATGTACTCCCTTATCCACTCAAGCATTGTTAGGATATGCTTCTCCCTAGCATCCAACAAACAGACATTGAACTTCTCACACATATTATTCACAAGAGTATCACACTTCCCAAATATAGAGAAGTGCGATTTAGACCACTCAGAAGGTGATTTGGATTGCAGCCATTCCAAGCACTTCCTATACACCTGCTCTATCTCTTGCATCACTTTCTCAAAAGCAGGAATAGTGCTAGCATTTGCTGCTCTCCAAAGTAGCTTCTTGAATTGTCGACCTCTACACCCAGCCCTCTTTAAATTCCCATGTAAATGCCTAACACAAAACCTATTTTCAACCCCAGGTAGAACCCTCTCAAATGCTCCAATTAATCCTTTTTGTCTGTCTGACATAAAGGTATATACATCATCTCTCTCAGACATCAAATCTTCCTTCAACAACTGCAAAAACCACTCCCACTCTTCCCTATTCTCAGCTGCCACTACTGCATAGTCCCACTCTTCCCTATTCTCAGCTGCCACTACTGCATAGCACAATGGATATGGATCATTATTAGGATCCATGGCTACTGCAGTCAACAAAACTCCATTGTTCATTCCAGTTAGGTGGCATCCATCCACCCCTATCCATGGTCTGCACCCAGACTTGAACCCATTCTTCACAGCCCCAAGATAAATATAAAATCTTCTAAACTTGTTTCTATTATCTGTATTCTCACACTGCAATATAACAGTAGAGCCTGGATTCTTCTTGAGCAGTGCATCTGCATAATCCCAAAGCTTTGAATACTGGTCAGTGGTGGAGCCTTGCAAGTTTTTAAGGCTCTTCTGCCTTGTTCTGATAGCCTGCTGTGGGAGATATATACACTCCCAGCTCAGCAATTGCATGCTTCCTAAAACTCTTCACACTTAGCTTGGGATCACACATGAAGTTTCTCTCAAACTTCTTTGCCAGCCACCCTGACTTGGCATTAGTTCCATGGAACTGCCTTGCACATGTGTGTGTCAAGAGCATCTCTCTGATTTGAAAGGAGGCTTCATCTTTGACCTTCAAGGCACTGATATGCCAGTCACACCCCTCCTCATTCTTCTTACACCTTGCATACACCCTTCTGGTGTCATTCTTAATGAACTTGATAGCCATACCTTCTGCAACTGTCTGGCTAGTAACAATATCCTTAAATTCATTCTTGGTGCCAGACACTTGACCTAATTGAAGTGCATGCACTCTAGTTCTTGATCCCCCATCAGCCCTCACAGTGGTCTCTCCCTCTTCATCATCAGACTCTGCACTATCAAAATCACTACCATCTACTATCTCTCCATCTTCAGAATTTGAAGTATCACACTCTTCATCATCATCCAATCCCCCTACCCACTCAACTTCTCTATCTATGTTCTCACTAAAGATGATATCATCTAATAGTTCATCACAGCTATCATCATCAGCTGTGAAGTCAACATCTTCATCAGAAGATTCTGAAGCATACTCCTCTTGCAATATTCCCTTCCCCTTATCCATCCCTCCCTCAACCCCCTTCTCTGCAACCCCTGTCCCAGTCTCAGTATCAATCTCCAACTCAGTCTCAGTCTCAATCTCCATCTCAGTCCCCTTGCCTTGATCCCTTCCTCCCATACATTCCTTCTCAACAGCCTCATCCAAGACTACATTATCTGCCCCAATTCCCCCTTCCTTAACCTCTGCCCCAATTCCCTCTTCCTTAATCTCTGCCTCAAGTCCCCCTCTCTTTATCTCTGCTTCAATTTTCTCTCCCTTCATCTCTGCTTCATTCCCCTTCTCAGTATTATCTATATCAATAATGTCCTCTAGCTCAACCACTAACTCATAGGTTTTTAAATATCTTTCCTTCAATCTCTTGGCAGTTTCATAAAATGAGAAAACATGTTGTTACAGTGAGAAATAAGTAAAATGCAAGATAAATAAGAAAATCTAACTGTCATGAGAAAAAACGAGAGAAGAAGAAGCTTACCGTAATTTAGGTGCGGCATTGGCAAGAAAATCTTCCGGCGAATCATGATGGGTTCTGCTTTAGATACGATTTTCAAAGTGCTATTGAATTTGGGTGGCAAATTAGGGCAAAATTAGGGTTTTGATTTGGGTGGAATTTGGGAATTTCTTCAGGTAAGGGTTTGAATTTGGGAAATTATTACTGTAGATCGCTTTTTGTTTTAATCCCGTTTGTTTTGGCCATGCGTGCCACACGTGCGCTGTCTCCGTCTATCACCCCTTAACAGCCGTTTAAAACTTTAGGACTAAAATTGACAGTTTGAATCCTACGGGACTAAAAGTGAGCGATTTTTTTGAAAAAAGACCAAAATAGACAGCTCTGGGACCAAAAGGGGAGCAAGGCGTGTCCTGTGGGACCAAAAGTGAAATTTTCTCATCAAAAGATTAATTATCACATGAATATGCAAGTAATAATACCTTATCTAATATTAAAATTAGAGAATACTCATTGCGTCAAGTGGTCGACCGATGACATTAAGGTTTAGAAAACAAATCTTTGAATTCCAATTTTAATTATCTTGATAATGAAAACTAATAAGATACCATAGCCTTTTAATTCACATTTATCTAATCATCGAATATATACAGACATAAATTTATTATTTAGACTCACATAATTAAACCGAAGAAGGAATCGTAATAAACATATATTAAAATTTGAGGTTAGTAGTGCGATGATGATTACTGAAGTTATGAAACATAATTAATAAACTGGTAAATATTAATCAGACGTCGAACATATAAACCATAGTTTCAAAGTTTAATTCAGAATCTCAATTCGAACAGATTCGTGATCCATGGGCAGCGGAACATTAAATTATAACAGAATACAATCTCGTAATATAAGGTAGATTGTGTTGTATTTGAACAGATAAATAGTTCACGAAACAAATTATAGGGCCTATAAAATCATTTAGGAATGAAAAATCATGAGTTCAAAAACCATTCTCTGATACCACATGTAAACATAAATTGCACGGATCTTAGAACTTCATGATTTTTACATTCAATATATACATCAGAATATTAACCTTGATAAAACATTGCTTAATTTGGTGATGATGAATAAATTAGTTTCTCTCTCTTCACCGTTTTTCTTAAGCACATAACCCCTTTAGATGATAGAGAAAATATAATTATTTTTATCAGTAGGTGAGAGGACCAATTTCAGATACAGTCATATATATACACCTATATATATACACGTTCTATCGACGTGATAAATATCGTGAAACCACCTTTAGATAAATATAACCAATTTACCAGATAAAGATCAAATTATTTAAACCATATAATTAAGATACTTATATTAATATAAATATCTTAATAAGTTAATTATTAATGATATGTGGCCATTAATAAATCTTACAATAAAGTTATGTTCCTTCAATAACATCTGTGCGTTGCAGTTTCATTTTACTTTACAAGAAGGGAAATTTTCAGAATCCAAACCTTCTCTGAAAAAATAGGATCAGGTAGAACGGGAAATTGATTAAAAAAATTAATTAGGATTAAATACATTAACTTCAAAACTTTTCAATTATGAAACAATTTTGTAATTTTTATTGCAAAATACACACATCTAAAATTTTCAATAAATGAAAATTATATATATATATATATATATATCATAATACTAATTAATTTGATTTTCGTTAATATAATAAAAGATCAATATTAAATATTGTGTTTCATTTTCATATTATTGCGAATTGTGTATATTTCGCAACAAATTACAAAATTATATTATAAATATAATATTTCAAAATTCGTGTCTAAATTACAAATTGTGTGAAAGTTCATGTATTTAATCTTGATAAAAACTTGTATGAGACCGTCTAACAGGTCGCTTATATTAGACGGATCAAATAAAACCTAAACCTGCCCCAAAATCTATTTTCGCGCGAAGACACGCGCCCCCACGCGCAGTCACTGGAGTATCACTAGGTATAAAGTAAAGTATTACTAGTCCCGGTGGGGATGACCTAGTAGTGGAGTGAGGTTGCTCGGAGGCCAAAGGTCACGGGTTCGAACATCCTCAATACCACAGGTCGGGTGTGTGAGTAAAAAAAAAAAGTAAAGTATTACTACGTATGAAGTATCACTAACTGTGAGTGAAGTATCACTAACTATGAAGCGATGTATCATTATATATAAATTTGGCAAAATATCATTAATTGTTAAGTGAAGTATCATTAAATATATATCTGCAGGTGAGTATCATTAACTGTCTTTGAGTTATCATTAATTATGGATGAAGTATCATTAACTGAGTATAATATGATTTTTCCTACTATGATTATTTATAGGAAAAGTATCATTAACTCACATGTGAGTATCATTATTTATGGGGTGAAATATCATCACCTATGAAGTGGAGTCTCATTACTATGGAAAAAAATATCACTAATTACAAAAGAAATTAACTGTCTTTGAATTATCATTAATTATGGATGAAGTATCATTAACTGAGTATAATATGATTATTTATAGGAAAAGTATCATTAACTCACATGTGAGTATCATTATTTATGGGGTGAAATATCATCACCTATGAAGTGGAGTCTCATTACTATGGAAAAAAATATCACTAATTACAAAAGAAAGTATCACTAATTACAAAAGAAATTAACTGTCTTTGAATTATCATTAATTATGGATGAAGTATCATTAACTGAGTATAATATGATTATTTATAGGAAAAGTATCATTAACTCACATGTGAGTATCATTATTTATGGGGTGAAATATCATCACCTATGAAGTGGAGTCTTATTACTATGGAAAAAAATATCACTAATTACAAAAGAAAGTATCACTAATTACAAAAGAAAATATAGAAAAGTGCGAGTTTAAAACATAATCTCAAATTGAGAATCTGGTCTATGAATACAATAAAAACTCATTATTGAGTAAAAAAATTTATTTCATTATCATAGAGAAAAATATTATTGATTACAAAATAAAGTATTACTAATTACAAAAGAAAGTAACACTAATTACAAATAAAAGTATCACTAAAAATATTCAACACGCTCTCGTTCTTGTGCTGCTGCATGTACCTCTGCACGTAATTCAAATTTCCAATTTCAGATCCAAAAAAAAAATCAAAATTGGTTCGTTATTGCAATCGCAACGCATACAAACAAATCAATAATAATTCATCGAAACACAGAAAAAAAAAATGCAACGAAAATATTCACTTGTGAATTCCATCAACCTGCAGAACAAAAAGCAACGGTTTCACCACTGATCTAATCCACATAGACTCTCCCCACTCTCCTTCCTACGATCCTTCCCTCTTCTCTTCCCAACGCATCATCAAAGCATTGAAACGATCATTCCACCGTGTCCGCCGCTTCAAGGAGAGGCGAACCACACGCTCTCCCCAATCGGATCTAATATATTCCACCGGCGCATATCTCATGAAATTCTCCATCGGCACTCCGCCGCTCCCTTCCATTGCCATTGCCGACACCGGCAACGACATCATATGGATGCAGTGCCAGCCCTGCCTCCAATGCATCAACCAGAGTCTACCCATCTTTCAACCCCAAAACTACTCCACGTACACAAACATTTCCTGCAACACTCCCCGTTGCAATTCTTTGTCGGAGACCTACTGTAGCAGCAGGAGAAACTGCCTCTATTCCGAGAAATACGAAGACGGCTCATTCACCTATGGTCAGATGGCAACGGATACCTTTACCTTAGCCTCCACTGGTCGGAAAACGGTGTCCGTTCCTAAGATTACATTCGGATGTGGATTCAAAAACGGTGGAATTTTCTCCGGGATCGAATCGGGGGAGAAGAGGAAGAAGAATCGACGGTGAAGAGAGGGGGAAAAGAGGAAGAAGAATTGGGGATTGGAGAAGAGGTGATCTGATTAGGGCAACTGAGAGAGATAGTGAGAAGTCAAATTTTTTTTTTTACTGAGAGAGAGTGAGAAGCTAATTTTTTTTTAATATATATATGGCCGGATCGGATCCGGGTCGAATGGAGATCCGTCTAATATAAGAGACTCGTTAGACGATCTCACACAAGTATGCCCTTTAATCTTAATTACCCCTTAAAAAAAACAGTCTTATTTATTCATTTTGGGTAAGCAATGGCAGGCGGTTGTTAGCACTTGTAAATTAAAATATGCATTTGGTTTTAAGTGCCATTGAAAGCCAAGTGGGAATTTAGTAATATCATTCAATTCTTACCCCCCAACAAATTAAATATTGTTTTTTTTCCTTTATATATATATATATATAGTTGTTGAAGAACCAAATGAAATGTTGGTGATTACAATGGACATCGTAAGCAATTAAAGAAATGAAGTTATTATACAATTAGATTAACCGAATCTGTCTTTCCCGACATAGTAAATGGTTAGCGATTTATTGAATTACGATCTCGAATTCTCTAAATACACGAACTTAAATTTTAATTAATATCAAAATTAATGTTGTAAACCACTCCTTTAGCATATTACACGAAAATATTGGATTCCAATATAAATACACCCCAGTTCATTTTTTACAATTTAAAATTAATTGGAGTTATTCAAAATAGATTAATCCTATTAACTATTAATTATAGTTTTTAGAAGAAAAGGTCGTGTATCTTTCATTCTTATAGAATTAATGGCCGTCAATGTAGTTTTTCTCTTTCTTTCCATTTTCGCCTCAGATCCCTTATGTCAATTTGTGTTACATTTCCTATGTTAAAATTATTGTTTTTATTTTTAATTTTTTTAATATACCATAATTAGGGAATGATTCATAATAAACTGAAATAAAAATTAAAAAAAATATATAGATTTGGCACGAAGATATATTAGAAAATGTCGTAGGGAATCTGAAATCCTTCTTTTCTTAGTTTGAAATAATCTGTTTGTTTTGACCGCAAATTATTGACATTTTTGCTTAAGAAGCAAAGCTACTCGCAATGTTCATCAATAAAACTTATAACGTCTTTTAATTTTAATGTCAAGAAACATATATGCTAATTCCCCCAATTAATGATAATAGAACATTTCATAATGAAATTTGTAATATCTCCAATGATAATTTATTGGTTTGAAATTTGAATTTTCAAATGTTTGAAATTTTCATTACTATATATGATATATGAATATGATAAGAAGCAATAATTGGGTTTTGGTATTTTGGAGTGAGCGCAAGAACATGCGCCGTCGAAGCAGACAGCCAACTTTAAACTTCTTCCACTTATTATCTCAAAAAAGAAAAAAAAAACTCCACTTATAAAAAATAAATAAATAAAAAAGCTTCTTCCACTTTTGTTTTAACTTTTGTGAATGATGACAAAATAACTATTTGGCATCATTTCATTTCTCAGCCATAAACTTCACCTTATTATTATTTTTTTGTTCCCTAACAGTCCGAATCAATTTTATTTTTATTTTTCTTATTTTTAATGACGAGGGAATTGTGTGATAAATTTGATTCATAAAATGTTGGTGAAATTAAAACTTAAAACTTTTTAACAACAGACACATTAATAATATAGAAGTATATTTATTATATACACAATTAATATAATGTATCTACATTAAACTATGACGTAATTATATACTATTATTTATGTTGACAGTAAAATCTTGTGTACAATTACAAAACGCAATTATATCTGATGCAGAATAATAATTCAATTGAATGTAATATTTTATTAATTATGAAGTGTGCCGTCATATTATGTTAAAAATAAAAATACCTCAAAAAATTGCAAAGGTACTTATAGTCACATTTTAAGCACATAATATTTTCTCATTTTTATTTGCAATATTATTAATCCTAAGTTGAATATTCGAAATAGTATTAATATTGTTATTAAATTAGTAACCATATCCAATCTATTTGACCATTTATTTTTTTTATAAATGTGATCGTAATATTTTACGAGACATGATATTTATATTAGAAAAATCTAATAGAGTTTAAACATCTCAAAAGGTATTGTGAATGTGGCTTATGAATTAAGCATATATCAATATGCCTTTATTTTATTTAGTAAAACTTCTAATCTAACATTGGATATTTAAAATAAATTTTTGATTATATTATTACATATTTTATGTAACGTGAATCATATTATGATCTCTATTCGTACGTTATACAAGTCCCTATCTAATTCTATGATAAAGAAAGGAATGTCAACAACAAAACTAGCACGGGGCGAAACTGAGAGTTTCATAAAGTGTAGGGGCACCGACCGAAACGATTATTTTCTTCCTTGTAATATCAGTTTCAAAACTAAAAACCTTTGAAATAAGCACGCAGAGAGAGAGAGAGAGAGAGAGAGAGAGAGAGAAACTTCAGGCACAAATCTAGGAGCGGAAGCCACGCTCCCCGACTATCGAATGCTTTTACTTGTAAGATTCTTCATTTCCTCTTCTCTACTTGCTAGATTCTTCATCTTGCTTTCTCCACCGTTATTTGTTCTTGTCGATGATAGTTGATATTACATATGAGAAACATGCGTTGATGTTGATTTATTTTCTTGTGTGCTGCGCTGAAAGCCTGTGATTAATTTGGGGTTTTTTTTCTTTCTTGTCGCAGAGTTTCTACACATTTATTTAAACCCAATCCCCAGAATTAGTTATTAGACGGTCCATGTCTGGAATGTTATCGACAAGATAAAAACGGTAGATTAGATTTTTTTTTTTAAACTTCTGGGTGGCATTTTAATGCTGGGTTTATAGCGTAGAAGTGATTCTTAAAGATTATTCTTGTGTATTGGTTTGTAATCTTTTGGGATTTCTGTGTTAATTTTTGTAGTTTGGGAAGTGATGATGTTATCAAAAGCAGATAGCAGAAAGAAGGGTGGTGGGATTTCGGGAAGTGGGAGGCTTTTAAGCGACCTTGAAGCGATAAATAAGACATTTTATGGGGATAAAACGTTGTCGAGGCTTGCTAGTTCTACGGCAAGTAGTCGAGCCAAGTCTGTTGGAAAATCAGCACATGTGCCGGAAACCAAATTGAAGCCGGATGATTCTAAGAATGTTGCTAAAGATTCATTTGACAGGGATAAGAAATCATCTATTTGGAGTTGGAAAGGTCTCAAGGCCTTGACCCATGTCCGGAATCGCAGGTTCAGTTGTTGCTTCTCACTCCAAGTCCACTCCATTGATGGCTTGCCAGCACTTTTTGACGGTTCTTGTCTTGTCGTGCACTGGAAGAGGCGGGATGCTGAGCAGATGACGCGACCTATTAGGGTTTGTAAAGGAGTAGCTGAATTTGAGGAACAGCTCACTCATTCTTGTTCTGTGTATGGTAGTAGAAGTGGTCCTCATCATTCCGCGAAGTATGAGGCGAAGCATTCCTTGTTATTTGTCTCTGCTTATGATGCCCCTGAACTCGATTTGGGGAAGCATAGAATTGATTTGACTAGATTGCTTCCCATAACATTGGAGGAGCTGGAGGAGGAGAAGAGCTCAGGGAAGTGGACAACTAGTTTCAGGTTGTCAGGTAAAGCTAGAGGTGCAACAATCAATGTCAGTTTTGGATATGTTATTGAGAATAGTAACACTGAGCTGTCTAGCGGAAAAAGTGTTTCTCAGATCCCCAGCTTGCAGCTTAATAGTGCAAGGACAGCAAATCCCCTGGGGCCTTCTGATCACATGGCTGAACCAGACATTCATCGAGCAGGTAGTCTTCCTGCTAGGTTGCCTGCCTCAAACAGGTCTGTAGAAGACATAAAGGATCTTCATGAGATTTTGCCAATGCCAAGGTCAGAATTGCTTGAGACAATGAATATACTCTATCAGAAAATGGATGAAGGGGCTTCCAATACTTCAATTGATAATAAAAAAGCGGAGGTTGACTCTTTATCTCCACTTATGGACCCTCACAAAGTGGACTTGTCCGGACCACCTGATGCCGGTGAAGAGAATTGTCGGACTGAATGTGAAATTTCTGAGTTTTCTGTTGTAGATAAGGGGATAGAAGAGTTGAGCAAAGAACATGTGATACCAGAAGGTGAGATATTGAAGATTGCTCAAGGTACTGGGGATGGTCTTGAAACTGACATTACTGCGAAGGTGGCCCTTGACTCAACTAACTCCATTCATCCATCACCTTTAGAAGTCTCTCCTCAAGCTAATGAGCAATTGATACAAACATGGAACTATGCAGAGCAAGAAAAAGGCATCTCCTTCGAGGAACCCCCAGAACAAGAAATGGAGTCGCCACTAAGTTGTATAACTGATCTGGTGAATGAAAAGTTAGAATCTCAAAATGATGAGACTGATGCTTCACACTTAGAAAGTTATTTGGAGGCTGATTCTTATTATAGCGACTGTAGAAAGGGAAAATCACTCAGTCTAGATGATGTTACTGACTCAGTGGCTAGTGATTTCTTGGAGATGCTGGGTATAGAGCACAGCCCATTCAACATGAGTTCTGAAAGTGAGCCCGAGTCTCCAAGAGAGTGCCTGCTCAGGCAATTTGAGAAGGAAGCTCTCGCCAATGGAGGTTTACTCAACTTTGATATTGAGAATGACCCAGTAGAACTTTCAAGCGACATTCCAATGGGTTCTTCCTGGGGAACTGTCTCTGAGGATTTCCATCATCCACCAAAATTTGAAGGTTTTGAGGAGATGTCTAAAATAGACACTGATGCATTCAGGGCTGAAACTAGGGCCTCAAGGATGGAAGATTTGGAAAATGAAGCTTTGATGCGTGAGTGGGGCTTAAATGAGAAAGCATTTCAACACTCACCACCTAGTGGATCTGGTTTTGGCAGTCCAATTGATATGCCTCCCAATGATCCTCTGCAGCTGCCTCCCCTGACAGAAGGTTTGGGTTCCTTCGTGCAGACTAGAGATGGTGGATTTCTGCGTTCTATGAGTCCTGCACTTTTCAGGAATGCCAAGAGTGGTGGGAGCTTAATTATGCAGGTGTCCAATTCTGTGGTGGTGCCTGCAGTAATGGGCTCTGGTGTAATGGACATACTCCAAGGTCTGGCATCTATTGGAATCGAGAAGCTCTCCATGCAGGCTAATAAATTGATGCCCTTGGAAGATCTAACAGGGAAGACTATCCAACAAATAGCTTGGGAAGGTGAACTGTGTCTGGAGGAACCTGAGAGGTTTGTCGCTATTATTTGAGCATTGCTATTGATAGATATATACCATTATGTTTTCTTGCCAATTATCATAATTCATTAAATGTCTCTGTCTTGTTTCAGGCAAGATTTGTTGCATCAGGAATCTGAAGTAATGAATAGTATGTATCACGGGAAGAAGAGTGCGAAAGGTACAACCACTGTCCAAAGGTCGAGCCAGTTGGATTCAAGTTCCCTTAGTAGGGACACGGAATATGTCTCTTTAGAAGATCTTGCCCCTCTGGCCATGGATAAAATTGAAGCTCTTTCAGTTGAGGGCTTGAGAATACAATCTGGTATGTCGGACGAGGATGCACCTTCAAATATTAGTGCACAGTCTATTGGTGAATTTTCAGCACTGAAGGGAAAGACAGTTGATGTTGGTGGGTCCATAGGTCTCGATGGCACTTGTGGATTGCAGCTGCTAGATATTAAAGATAATGGTGAAGATGTTGATGGATTGATGGGTCTGTCCCTAACACTTGATGAATGGATGAAACTGGATTCGGGTGAAATTGATGATGATGATCTTGCAAGTGAGCGAACCTCCAAAATACTGGCAGCCCATCATGCTACTTCTCTAGACCAGTTTCGAGGAAGATCAAAGGGGGAGAAGAGACGGGGAAAGAATAAGAAGTATGGTTTGTTAGGCAACAATTTCACCGTTGCATTAATGGTACAACTGCGTGACCCTCTGCGTAACTACGAGCCAGTTGGCACCCCAATGCTTGCTCTCATTCAAGTGGAGAGAGTGTTTGTTCCACCAAAACCTAAAATCTACAGCACAGTTTCTATGTTGAGGAAATCTAATGATGATGATGAGGATGAAATGGCCAGGGGTGCCAAGAAGGAGATTATTGTTGAAAAGCCAACAGAAGAAAAGATAAACGAGGAAGAACTGATTCCCCAATACAAAATAACTGAGGTGCACGTGGCTGGTTTGAAGGCAGAACAGGGTAAAAAGAAGCTATGGGGTTCGACAAATCAGCAACAGTCTGGGTCCCGTTGGTTGCTTGCCAACGGAATGGGGAAGAAGAATAAGCATCCACTAATGAAGTCGAAGGCTGTTCCCAAACCATCTGCTTCTGCAACAACTACAACAACTGTGCAGCCCGGAGAGACGTTGTGGAGCATTTCATCTCGTGTCCATGGAACAGGGGATAAATGGAAGGAACTGGCAGCACTGAATCCACATATTCGGAATCCAAATGTTATCTTCCCTAATGAAACTATCAGATTACGCTGAGGTTGAAAGTTTCCACATATTGGTCTTAAACTGTGAGTAGCTTCCTTGATTTTAATGTACATGTCGTTTTGGTATTAGGACTAATAGGATGGTACACTCTTGAGCAAAGTGAAGTAAAAAAACTCATTCTTGCCAATGTATAAAATGTATTACATCAAATATGTGGGATGTACCATATAAAAGAGAATATAGCTTTGTTGTTTTGACGTTACATTTTTAATTTCATGACTTTTGAGAACATTAATTGGCAGCTGTTTGTACCACATCTTTTTAGAGACATTTCATACTTTGTTGATGAGGCACTTATTTGGGATTACTACACCATCTTTCTTCTTTCCTCATGATTTCAGTTCTCTCTCATCTGCATTATGATTTATGAGCAATGAGCATGCATGCGTTTTCTTGTTGGGAATGAAGACATCCAAAATTATCAAATATATTGTTCAGTCCACTTCCATACCACTCATTAGCCGTTTTGAACTAAAATGTCTTAACCCTAATGCTTGTTTGCTTTTTTATCATCCAAACTCTCTAAATTTTGACTTTGTTGCATTGCCTTTTTTGGTCATCCAAACTCTTTAAATTATTCAATTTCTTGCAATTGCCATACGTGTCCATTATTGGTTGGCAACTAATAAATAAAATTCATTTAGACACCGAAGTTAAAAAATCACAATATTTTGCATGGGAAAAAGCTCTCTTTAGGAAAGAGACAATACCAAGAAGTTCCTTTTTCTTTCTAAATATATCGTGTTTTAATCTAGTTTCTACATTTAATCAACCCGTGAAAAAACAAAAACCAGTATAGCTGCATCACTGCCTCTGTACATGTGGTAAATGAAATTTGAGACAAAAAAATAAAAATAAAAATGAAGATCTGTCACTACACAATGTGACAGTTCTATTCAAAATCATCTTCTTGATCATCCCTAGTAGCCTCGGAATCCCTCTCTTTCGCTTTGATGCATCCGTACTTTCTGAGAACCCACAAGTTCACACGGATCGTATTTCCAATGAAGACAACAATGATGAGCGTGAGCCACGTCAGCACTGATATCTCAGTGACTTGGCGAAGCGTCCCCTCCACGTCACCCGGAGACATGTTCCTGAGTGTGAGAAAGTAGGTTATCACCTGAGCAGTGATGGCCACCCACATTATGACCATCTGCAGCCACATCCACCGCCTCTGCTTCAGAGGCAGGCCACTCACGATCAGAAGAATTATGCTCAACGATGCAAGGAAGGCAATGGTGTTGAAGATCATGAACAAGCCATAGGCTCTAGGCTCTTGGTATGCCATCACAGAGTGGCCGGCTGAGTGAGGATTGCTCACTGCCTCCCCATTCTCATCCACCGTGTAGTCGTCCTGCCAAACCCCTCCAGGCGGAGTTAGCCCCGCCTGAAAGGCCACTGTTGCAATCAAGGATGCTACCACCATCAGTGCACTACGCTTCCTGCCTAGCCAGTCTGTGGGCTTGCGCGGCTTCACTGCTCGGCTTTGTTGGGAGGCAAGCCTTCTCGTCGTCTGCCTTGCATTTTCTTGGACCCGTTCATCAGTGATCAAGTGCAGATCCTTGGCAGGCGAAGCACCGGCTTTTAGAAGCACGTGCTCGATTTCCAAATCTCTGATGTGTCGAGGGCTTTGCCCTAGTAAATCCATGGCTGTCAGATTATTCTTGTTCAAGGCATTCACTTCAACTTCTTTCAGTTGCAGCAAATATTTGATGATCTGCTCCATCAGCAGAAAAACTCGATAGTGTTAAAACCTCAATTTCATAAGAGAAGCTCGACCAGTTAAAGATCATAAAAACTCATGTCAAATAATCTAACGGGCATATAAGGATTCAAGCTCGTATCTAGTGATATATTTGTAATTTTGAAATTACAAATTCAGTTCATAATCAAGAAAGATAACTAACTCATGACAAATAATTCCATTTCCCCTTCTTCTCCATTGCCCTGTATTGAGCACAATGATCACACGAGTGTCACAAAATATGCAAGCAGCATCATTTGAAGCATATCATCAAATCTAAAACAATTTATGCTTCAACTATATATGAATCCTAGCTACGAAGATTGAAAACCTAAAACAAAAAAAAATTCAAGAAACAGACCTCAAAATGCTTCTTAACAACTGCAATATGCAAAGCAGTATTCCCATCAAAATCCTTCCAATTCAGCGACCGATCATCATCATCACCGTCTTTCCTCATCTCCTCGGCCAACAATTTCACCGCCTCCACCCGATTCCACTTCACACAGAGGTGCAGCCCCGACTCGCCCCGATCAGTGAGCACCCGAGTCAGACCCGGAGCGAGTCTGAGTAACTCGGCCAACACGCCCTCCCTCCCCTTGATCGCCGCCACGTGCAGCGCCGTCCTCCCATCCAAATTCCGGTCAAAGCCCACCTCTCCATTCACGAGAAGCAGCTCCTTCACCACATCCGCGTGCCCCTTCGCCGCCGCCAGGTGCAGCGGTGAGCAGCCGCGCGAGTCCGACTCAGCCGCCAGCTCCGGCTTCCGAGTCAGCAGGTCTTTGACGAAGCTGAGGTGGCCGAGCAAGGCGGCGGTGTGGAGAGGCGTTTCGTCGATGCAGGAAACAGTGATCTTGTCGAGAATCAACGGATCTTCTTCGACGATTTGGCGTAGCTTGATCACATCTCCTTGAAGAGCTGCTTCTGCTATTCTCTTATCCATAATCTTAGCTAGCTAGCTATAATGCTTCAGCAACAAGTTGAGAGAATTTTGTATACATTTGGACTGAATATTGTGTGTGAAAACTTGTTCTCATTCTTGCTTACGATTCAAGTATGCTGTTCGAGATTTGGAATAAAGAAAAAAAAAGAATCATCAAAAAAAGGTTGACAAATACATACAGGTCGTTTCTTCTATATTTATTTGACTTTGAAATTTCTAATATCGTTCTAGTTTTAACATATGATTAAATTCGTGCCTCTATAACTTAATTACAGGGTAGATAGGAAGTAAATTTGTATGGTTTTGTTAATAAAAGTACCACCCACTATATATATATATATATATATATATATATATATTACTTGATAAGTTTCAAAAATATTGTTATTTTAAGCTCTTAATTTTACTTACTATAATATCATATAAATAACTATCATCATAATAGTTATTATTATTATATATATATATTAATTAAAAGTGGCTAAACTTGAGGATTTTGTTTTTTCACCCTCTTATATTATTTGATTATAAATATACCATTAAACCATGAAACATAATGCTATGTGTTATATTAATAATTTTAAGATTAATCGTTGCACTTTTTTTTCTCTCTTGAAACATATATTTGCCATGAATTGGTCTATACGCATTTTTAATAACAAACTAAAACATATGTAAATTGTAATAGTTGTTCCAATTTAGAATAAATGCTGTTTTAGTACTTTAATTTTGTTTCATAGGAAATGTCAATCTACACATTCAATGTGAAAAAAATTATAATTTTTTTTTTCAATTTGTCTTCAATTAATGTATTCAAACATCTCCTTATTGACTCATTATTAAAAATAAAGAAAATTAAATCAAGATATATTAAATAATTTAATCTTACTAATATGCATGCATTTTTTCAAAACAGACACTTATTACGAAACGAAAGAATTATATTAAAAGTACTTACATAAGAAACTTATTTCGGTCAACTAAAACAAACTTATTTCGGACTTTTTTATTGTTTTTATATTTCTTTTTAAAATAATTAAATTTAATATTAATAAACATAAAAATTGGACCTACAAAAACATAATGAAACCTAAAATACAAGTCAAAGTTGAACTGCTACTATGTACTACAGTATATGGTATGTAATTGTAGCAGGCAAAAAGCAAGCGTGTGTTTATAAATAGTAAACACACACTAAAGGTAAATGTATTTCACCTAGACGGTAAATAGGTATGGATAGTATAAAAACACAGTAAATATAAAGGCATTTCACCTGAATAACAATGGACAGGGAGATTTAACTCGAGACTTGTCTTGATTCTTCTTCAGCACTTGCTTTTTACCATTATTGAAGAGAAATAATACCTCATGAAGAAATATTTGGCCAACAAGCAGTTAAATCAAAGAGCAAGTTGATCAGTCCTGCTGTGCAACCAAGAAGGCAAGAACACAGAGAAACCTGAGTGATTGGTAAAACAGAGCACCATGAAATTTGAACTGGATAAATCAATGTTAAATGATAGAAGAGTGCAGATCTTTAACTTCGAGCTTACAAACCTCTACAACGACCAATTACATCTAAATAAACAGGGCGAGTAAAAAGAAGCTAACTATCCTGAGAAATACGGCTATTAGACATAGATATAGATGCTTCTTCCTCACACAAGGACAACTAGCTAGATGGTTAGCTGCAGCCATGATTATGAAGATACAAATTAGAAGAAAGCCAAACCAACCAGCTAACCAACTTATCAAGGCCGTGCCCTTTTATTAGAACATGAAGGGCATTTATATTGCTTGATGTGCTCAGCCCTAGCTGGAGTTATCTTCACACATTTTCCATGGAACCATCTCTCGCATATGTCACAGCATATCCAAAATTCGTCCTGTGCATAGTTTTCTCCACATGCTCCACACAAGGTGTCACCGTGCTCGTCCTCCTCCTCCTCCTCTTCCTCCTCCTCTTCTTCTTCATCTAATCCCTCGCTCTCATCCTTCGCTTGGGACTTGGGTAATTTTTCCTGTCATTCAAAAATGCAAGGTTGATTATTAAGGTGAGAAATAACTTGGCCTTCAAGAATTAAGGTAGCATAGATTACCTTGCAGGACAAAACATCCAATTGCTACCACAAAGGGAAACAATTAGACACAGAAACCACCATTTCATTTTCTAAAATTAGCAGTGTATTACATGCTCAGGAAAATGAACAATGAAGCAATATTAAAAAAAAAAAAAAAAAAAACAACAAGGTTTCATACTTCACTTTGCACAGTGTAGACTAGAGTTCCCTGCGATCCATAATGGTGCACTTTCAGAAGGTTTTTATGGGATACAAGCAGATAGATACATATGAACCAGCAGAACATATGTTACTACTTTGTACAGTAAAGCTTATCTTGCACCCAAAGCTAGACTTGTAATATGTGAGCAATATAACCAATTACAGAAAATTTTATGAAATTATATTGAAAGTCAGTAACATCCATATCCTCATGAATGATTAAAAGATTTTACCATTTTCAAGGTCTTGGATTTGTTTCCACTGTTGTTTGTGACAGATGATTTATCCTTGAATTGCATCTTTGAAGCCCCAGTCACAACTTCAAAAATTGTAGGAAGATCATTTATCATATTGAATAGGCGTTTCCTGCATCCATAAACCATGGGGGAGAAAAGCTAAAAACAAAGAAAACAAGCATGAAAAAAGTTTCATCAAGTTATAATTCCATTTCCAAATGGAAAAAGTGGTACTCAAGTACCAAGAGTAAGGAAATCTTACAGAAGATATTATATGAACTTTGTATAACCCAAAACTGGGTAGATGCTATCTAAACATCCCTTCAAACCCCTTGTTCAAAAGAATGGCACCTCACAAGACAATTAACAACATCAAACAGCAATCCCAATGGCACATTAGAAACTTGAAGGGTGTTAGTTCAGTTACACATGGAACTGCCAAAGCATTGCATTTTACAAGAATACATAGGATAAAGCTTATTAAAAAGTTATATTCATATGGCCACGTGAGAGTAGAAAAAAGAAGATAAAGGAAAATTAAAATAGTCATACGTTGGATAAAGTTTATTAAAAATTATATTCATATAGTCATATCTCCCATATAAAGGATGGGAATTTCCTTAAATGAAAATTAACCTCGTGAAGACGACAGAATAAAATAATTCCAAATTCAGGTAACAATAGGGAATATAAACCAAAAAATGATAATCTAAAGTATTCATAACTTACAAACAATCCTACCTGTCAGCTTTATCAAAACCAAATCTTGCACCAAAATAGAAAGCAACAGAAAGTAGCCATGCATCGCTATGGACAGCAACCAGAGCCAACCAGTCTTTCTCTTGCATGCCATCTCTGGCAAAGTTTATACCTAAAGCAGGTTCTGGGAGCTCGGGAGGCACCTCCTCAGCAGGCAGATTAACTTCCCACTGCTCGCTCGGAAATCCGTAAAGGCATAAATTCTCCTTCTCTACAAAATTTCAAAGGTTCGACAAAGTAAATATGATTAGAGTTTACATTCAAATGTTCGACTTAGACGCATCTTTTGTGGACTAGTTAGTGCAGCAGATACCAAGGATATGAATCATATGATGTGTGACAAGCAACTCAAATGATGATAGGAAAAAAACCAAGCAGCCTCAGTAAATTGACTCTTAAGATTGCATCAAATAATAGGTGATATGCAATCAATGTGTCTGTATATACACCATTCAGTGCCAGCTTTAACCTCCACCAGCAAGCTAAACATCTACTAATAGCAAACCAGAGATATTCATCCATTTCAATAAAAAACAATAGTGTGACAGTATATTTAGGAAAACTTACTTCTGCTGTTGGGATGTCAATAATGTCAAGACAGGCAACACTCAAAAGGAAAAACATGGATGTGCAAGTTGAAGCATAAATGCAGCAAAAAAGTTCAAGCATCTGATTTAGGGAGACTCAAAACAAATGCATAAAGCACCACCTACGCAATAAGGTATCATCATTCACCACAGCTAGAATTCAATACAACTAAGCAGAGAGAGACGAGCCCAGATAAATAATGACTATAAGTAAGGCACTCATCCTTTCCACAAAAATATTGGGTGAAAAACTTACATAGGTAACTAAAGTCAAATATGTTCTATTTCTGTCGTACAAATGATTTGTATCCCATGCCATCTCATTACACCAAAGTTATTAACAAATCATCCAAACCAATGTCATAAAATATTCAATTATGAAACAGGTGCAATATACATGTTTGATAAGCCGATTGCAACTTACACTCATATCCAAAATCCACATACAAGAAAGGAAATTGACAACATTTATCCACCAAATAAACCAGGAAAAAAAAAAGCTACAAAATCAGCCAAAAAGTCACTCTACTGAAAAATTCTAACCAACCACACAACTCCATTCGCTCACCAGGATCGCAGCGTTGAAAAAATTCTTCAACATCTGTAAAAGGCAAGAAAAAAAATCCGAAATTAAGTAAGGCTAAAAGCATTAAAAATCAAACAAATAGAAACCCTAAAGCTCGAAAAACACCTCGAGAAGCTAGAGACAATTAGAGACTAGCCAATCAAAGTAGAAACCCTAAATCTCGAAAAAAGGTAGAGACAATTTGAAATAGGCAATTAAACCAAAGAGAAATGAGAAAAATCAGAAAAGAAATATAATAAAAAGGAAAAACATGCCGGTAGTGAGAGCTTTGATCAAGCCAATACGCCTGCCCTTGAAATCTCTAAAGACCTCTTCAACCGTGCGAGGATTGTTGTGCGCGCCAACCTCCATAGTTAGTCCGTACAATTTCTGTAGCAAAAACACGCTGCAGTGTGTGTGTGCGCGTTGCAGTAATGGTTTCAAAAATAAAGTGCAAGTCAGAAGAGGGAGGATGACAAAGAGGGGGGGAATTTGTGGATTTAGTAGGGGTATTTTGGGGATACAGAAGATTGAGTTGGGATTCATTGGATAGGGGTGTTTGAGGAACTTTCATTTTGATCCCTCCAATAAATCATGTGTCTCGCTTTGCCCCCTAAACTCATACAAACACGAACAGTCGAATCCATCTTGAAATTTTAATCTATTTCTCTAATTAGATTTTTAAAATAATCCTTTAATATACTCATATATAACGATCTTGGAAATTAATTCTTTTAATTACAGATGTTAAAATAAACATATAATAAATGTTGATAAAATTTAACAATTTTCAATTTTTAAGTACATTAAATACATTTTCTTAATGTATGTGAAAATGTGGGGAAAAGTATAGTAATTTTGGGAGGATGGAGTAGGCTTCAATGTTATGTATTTGTGTTGAATTACATAAACGACATCAATTTCATGTATTAAAATCAATAATTACAAAAATTAAACGGATTTAATATTTTTTGGATTAAAATAAAAATTATAAGGTGTAATCTCTCTCTCTCTCTCTCTCTCTCTCTCTCTCTCGTGTGTGTACATATATTATTCTTTATCTCGTGTGTGTGTACATATATTATTCTTTATCTGGAAATTTTAGCAAAAAATGTGTCGCTTAAATCTTTTCTAGACTTTAATTCTTGATTCGATAACATTAATTAGAATACTCCATACCAAATTCTCAAAACAAACTATATTTTTAAGATTTAAGAATCCCAATGCACAATGTCATTTGGATTTGGGACATGGAATTAAATGTTGCTCTTTTGATGAGCGACATTTTCAAATGACAATTTTCCATTTTTAACAAAAATACATTTGTGTTACTCATTTTTTATTTTAGTTTTCATTTTATTCAATTTTATATACCAGTAAATTCTATTGTGGTGCGGATGCAATGCATCCCCTCATTCTGCTGCTGACTTGTGTCCGAGCTCATCAATTTTCAAATATTTATATTTTTTTTTTGTCCAAAAGTAAAAGTTTTAGTAGCCGAAAAAATCTACCGTGACACTTCAACTAACATATTGTGACACTTCGACTATCTATTATTATACTTAAATTACCTATTGTGATAATTCGAAATCAAATTTATTTTATCGGCCAGCCGATAAATAATGGAAATAGAATGGGACCCATGTATATCAATCACACACACACACACACATGTATAAATATGTAGAGGAAGAGGATAAAAAACACACCCTTTCGTGGTGTAAGAACTAGGAACTTATCGTATACCGTCAACCTGGATGATCTAGTAGCTGAGATTAAATGTCAAAATCAAGGCAAAAAATAAGGAGGCGGGGGTATAATTGTCCAATCCTCATAAAAAAGCTGATATCATCATTTTTTTTAAAAAAATCTTAAAAACTTTGAACGATCATAACTCACTCGTTTCAAATCGAATCAATGCAAATAATATACCAATTAAAGATCTTTTCATACTCTTTAATTCAAGATCAGTCATGGATATGCTTGTTCAAATAAATATAGACGAAAAATACAAAACATACATTTTTACATGTGTCCAGCGCGAAAATGCTTTCATTAGCTTTTAAATAATGATTCATAGCATTATGATAAGTTGATAACATATGCTAATGAAGTATTTGTTATATGCTAGCATATTGCATTCATTTTGCTAATGAATGGTTACCATAATGTTAATGTAGTACACATACTTATATTGTTTTTATGATTTACTACATTTCAATTAGGACTTATAATTATTTTTTATGATTTAGTTCTTATGTTTTAGTTACTAATTGATTATTATATATTATTTATTTCATTAAATTAGAATATATTAATTAGGGTTTTCTTCATCCATTTACTGTTTATGCCTTATGCTAACGATGAATTGTTATATGCTAACATAGTTTATTCGCAGTATTAATAAAACAATATCATTATGGTAATATTGTATATTTATATCGCTATTATGGTTTATTCCATCCAATTAGGGTTTATAATCAATTTTTAGAATTTAATTATATTTTTTTAAATTATTGGAGTTTATTATATCTGAATTATTGTTTATTTCATCCTATTGTAATTTATAATTACTCTTTAGAATTTAATTTTTCGCTAACAATATGAGAAAAAACTTTCATTATCATTACGATAATGCTTATTAGCATGCCAATAATGCTTTATTAGCATTACGATACTGTTATTAACTAGTTAGTGTCTTTTTTATAAATATTACCGAATTATGTTAATAGCTCTGCTTAGAAGACTTATCAAATATTACAGAATTGTCATCACCCCTTTTAAGCAAATCTAGACCATAGATCTTTATTGATTATATGATGTATGATGTGTTCATAGTTCTTACATTAGGATTTGTTTGCATTGTAACTACCCCTATATCTATATATATCATTACAATGGAACTCATTATTTAAATATTCACCACTTCATCATAACCACATAAATATTTATCTTTTATCTGAACTACAAATTCAAATTGAGAATATAATCAAACAATCATATTTCAATTTTCCAAACTTATAACTCTAAACATTAAATCTTTCATCATAACAAAATTATTATATTTTTTCAAAAATCAATCCACCTCGTAAATTAAACTGAAAATACTAAAAACTGAAAATTGATGTTAGAAATAAAAACAAACAAAGCCTAAATGTCTCATAATTTAATGTTGCGCTCATATCTCACTAATGCTTTTTTGTTAGGAAAAAAGATTAAAATTTAATTCAAGAATCTCTTCGAATAGGGGAGACAAGATAAAATTCAGGACCAATCAATGAACAAGAATAAAGAAGAATTATTAATGGCGAAAGAGGTCAACGAATGAGCCACAATATTAGCATCTCGGTTCTCAACAAGCCCAAAATAAAAACTCCTTTTAATCATCAATTAGAACTACTAAATTTTTATTCTTAGTCCCAACAATTTCTGAAGAGAAAATAAATGCTATATTAAACTTTTTTTATTATTTTTTTTGGAGCAAATACTATATTAATTATTCTCTCGCTTTTTTCAATTTTTTTTAATAAAATAACAAACTACATACAATAAAGAATCTTCGTCACCACCTTTTTTTTTCGCTGCCTTAAATAAATTTATTAATATTATACCTAGTAAACTTATATAAAGAAATAGTATAGCTATTTTAAAATTCGATGCCTATTCGTTCGCGCTAAACAAGGACTCCAACTGTGATTTGCCGATACATATATATATATATGCACAGAGAGAGAGAGAGAGAGGCCAACGTAGAAGCTCAGGAAGAGAGTTTTGTCTTTCTCATACCAGTCAAATCCAAATGTGTACGATTTGATCCATTTAGGCAGACAAATTTGAGTACAAGGCAACATTTTGTAATGTTGTTGAACAGACTGCAGAAAAAGCCGAAGTTACAAAGCCAAGGATGAATTGCCATTTGCCCCAGCCGGCGAGGAGTGGTGCATTCCCGACTCCTCACCGGACAACGGAAGCATAATGCCGGTTCCCATTGTAGACGAGCCCGCCCCCACCTTGCATGGGAACCGCCATGCTCGGAAACCTGCCATCAGCAGACTGCTGCAAGATAGCATCGCCACCCGAAACCCGCGTGCCCTCACCACCACCACCCGAGGGTGCATCATACTTGTTAGCCTCGACTCGATGATCCATGTAACTGAAAGGAAATGAGTCTGGAGCGCCACTGCTTGGGGGAAGAGAATGAGAATGAGAATCGGACTGCTGTCTCTTCGTGCTCAGAAACCGTCCGCCAGTGCCTCTCACTCTGTTTAGTGCATGCTGATGTCGAGACTCATGCAGGTACGGCTGCAATTTAATCCAAAACGAGCCCAATATGATTAGAAGTCGATTCTAGGAGATCATCGAAGGAGAAGGTGCAGTGTTCTAACTTACTTTCCTAGTTTTGACGAGTTTGTTTTGCGCCTCCAGCTTAGCTCGAGTCTGTCTCCTCCTAAGTATTCCATGATACTGTTTTGCATTGACGTATATAGGGCCATCCTCAGGAAGATCGACCGGAAGTGGAACTCGTCCGGACGTGGCCGCCATCATCTGTGGTTGTATCTGAAAATATTTCAGGCAACGTAGGTTAGAGAAACCAAAATACAACCAAGAACCAAAAGTAGATAGGGTTGCGTGTCATCCGACAGGTCAAAATCCGTCAAACAGTATGACTTTATACTAATATTCAAATAGTTCTAAGATGAAAGGAAGAAATATCCAAAGATCGCAAGGTGGAAGGAGTTGATACTCACGATGTTATGAGGTCCATAGGCTGTGAATAATCCACTGAAGTAGGGGTCGGCGTAGGCATATGGATACTGCACTTGATGCGGGAATCACGACCGATCAAATCTCATTCAATAAAGAAATTAACATCAGAATATGAACTTCATTGAGACAGCAACTTACTATTGGTTGTTGGTTTATTTCAGCTTGTGAAGCATTGACAGACAGCTCTGGATTGCACAGAAACAAAGCAGCAGCCTTCATATCTTGTCCATGTTTACCGTAGCTTTCATCATGTACTGAATCGAGCATAAATGATAAACAATTCTATTTCATTTAAGAAAATTGTACGAGGCCTAATTCAAGCAAACCACAATCATGCAATTTTTTTAAGTCGGAGTAAGTTTTCATTTGGAAAAAGGGCATTTCATGCCAATGTGGAAGTAACTAATGATTTCGTTGAACTAGGTAGAAAGCTAAATGAGGAAGATACGCAACAGATTGTAAGTGAAGAGCTTCGAGAATTATTACCAGAGTCTGATGAAGCACATTGATCTTGAGAACTTGTCTTTCCCATAGCATTCAATTCCTTATGAGAAAGACTGGTTGATTCAGTCGAGGAAGAGTGTTGATCTTGTAGTTGAAAATCAATATACTTCACTTCCTGGCCGCGTTGGGGAGAATGGCCCACTTCGAAATTGAGATTGTTGGATATTGTGTGTGAAAAATGTTGGTCGTGCAAATTCTGAAAACAAAAACAGTCAACAATATTGAGATAGGCATTGGGCATAGTTTTTGTCTAATGCATTTGTGGAGTAAGTTTCGTAGCCATACATCCATTACTTAGTGAAGTAGCTGAAGCCAGATGCATAACCAATGACCTGTCAAAGACTCACTCTAGCTGCTTGAATAAAAGAGAAGACGGATAACCTGATCACCTCGATCATACAATAACACGAGTTCAGTAGCTATAGGCACAATTTTATTCAATTAACAAGAGAATGCGAAGCAGAAATAAGTTAGATACGTTAATAACAACACACTTAATTCCTCTGGACATTGTACCCAAGCATTTATGTAATCATAGAACTAGCATATACTCTCGATCAATGGCTGTAAAACAAGTAAATTACGCACAATCCAACCCCATCTAGCACTCTAGCGTATAAAAAAAAATAAAAAAGGCTCTCAAGGGAAATCTTTATGGCTACTTTCTAAACCGGCATATAAATATAGGAGCACAAAAATTCACACGAACATAAAATATGCATGCATACATACATACATAAACTTATATATACATGCATATTGGTTGGTTTTCAGTTTTCACCTAAAGAAAAGCATGATGCAACCAGGAAAAGAAGTCTATTTTGGTCGTTTGATTCATTCTTTGGCAATCAAACTAGGTGGGAGAATTATCCTCTCTACTACAATGAAATTCTTATTTATGAATGACCAAGTTATCACCAGTATCAAGTATCATGTATAAAGCAAGAATAAAACACAAACACACACACAACAAAACATAAAAACCCCAAACACGAAGAACCGAGGAAAACCTTCAGTGGCACAAGACATTGAGACAAAATACATAGCCCCCCCCAAAAAAACCTAGAATTTGAAGAAAACTCTGCATTTGTAACAACTCAGCAAGGAATGATATATAACAGAGAGGGAACCACCTGCAACCACTGACATGATAAATATTTACAAGCGACATAAATAACTATTATGGATGTATAATGTATTGGCAAAGCCAAAGAATTCTATTCAACCATAGTTGCCATCTTATTTTCAGCCTGTATATTATTATTTAATTATATCCTCTCACTTTACCACATTATGCAGATTCAACATGAACACATAATTTAAATAACTAAATCCTCAACAATATCCATGTGAATGCAAACCAATCTTAAAAAGATTACTCCAACGTTGTATTTAATTGATCAAGGACAGAAGTTGGTGAGCTCTCGATGTACAATGATAACATGCAATTAACGGGAGTAATTATCACCTAACAACAACAGATTACCAACTAAGAGGGCCTTCTCTCTCTCTCTCTCTCTCTCTCTCTCTCTCTCGTGTAGAACAAGACTACTGATTTCACAAAATATGATAGAGGAAATTTAAAGGAATCTTGACCATCACAACCAAAGAAATCAAGAAACCATGAACGAGTAAAACTAAGAGCATTTACAAGCAGCTAACGACCCAACAACTTGTGATATATGAAACCTAACCTCCACCTTAAATGCCTCAAAAAGAAACAATCAGAAAAGAACATAGTACTACAACATACCATACCAGAAGATACTCTCAAACATAGTACTAAAACGAAACAAACAAACCAAAAACACAAAACATCCATCCTAAAATGTCCCAACAGAAGTAGTGTCGACCCGTTCAATAAGAGGAAAAGAATGTCCTAAATCGGTTCGATTTCGATATGCGTTCAAGAATTGTATCTATACCTCTAGTCCTCTACTTTTTTCGATTTTGAGCCCAGATCAAATAAGCCAGATAACTCATATGGAAATTTACTCTAGTAGACCAAAATCCCAAAAAAAAAAAGAAACAAATCTTTATCTGGACTGAGAAACGCAGAAAGTCAACAACTTTACCAAAATTTACCCCAACTACAGCAACCATTCAAACCTCAGGCTCCACATGCATCCTCGAAGCAAATCAATTAATCCATCAAACATTAAAAAACCATATATTTTGCATATTTAGAACACTCACACAACACTTGAGATGAATCAAACACAAAACCTCATAAAGACAGCACCTTTTTTCTAGAAGAACGGGAAAAAACCTTTGTATAATATCCACATATGCAAAGCAAAAGGGCTTGAGAGAGAGAGAGAGAGGTCATACATATTTATAGTATAGTGAAAGGGAGAGAGAGAGAGAGAGAGACCTTTAGGATCTGCTGCCAATACTTGGAGGAACAATGCACACAACTGTTGGGATGAAATTGGGCATGTTTCCCTTCACTTTAAACTAATGTTTTCCCATACTATTCTCCCCCTACAAGATTCTCTCTGGATTCTTGGCTAACAGTCTCCTCCTAAAAATATTAATACTATCAACATCTCAAAATATATAGTAATATATATATATATATATATATATATATACATACACGCATCCAAATACATAACAAAATATACTTCTACTACTACTACAGTACAAGTAACAATAAAGACGCACGCTACCACCCACCAGCACCATTGATGGCATCATTTCATATGACCTACTCTTTTTTTTTCTCTCTACTTCTTTTTTTCCTTTTTTTTTTCTCTTTTGATAGTTTTCGTATCTTGTTTTGTTTTCTAGCAGTAAATGTCTTTTTCTGCGGAAGTGGGCCCCCCATTATGCAATCGTTTCTTGTAGGCTTCTTTATTTGTGTTTTTTTTAAATCAGTTCCACAACTCTCCATCACTCTCTCCTCACACCCACGTCCAATTCAAAAGTCTTGCAATCTATTTCTACGTACAAATATACAAATAGTATTTCTTGCTATTTTTAGTTTTTGCAGTCCTAATGTTCACTAATTTTCTTAGTGGATTTTAAAAATTACGCATTTTTAACATCTTAACATAAATAATAAAAACAAGAATGTAAGTGGGAATATCAATACACTCGAGTAACAAGACTTATTATAAAAAAAAGAATATATATATATATATATACACAAAAAAAAAATGAGAGAGGAAGGTGTAGCATCCTAATTTAGGCCTACCAATTTATTCATTTATTCTCAGCCGCCCTTTCAGTCTTCCCACTGTGAACAGAAACACAGTTCCTGTCGCTTCCACGCGCTTCCACGTCACCTTGATGACGTAGCGCCCATACGTGCTCGGCCTATTGGCGAGTTCGTGACACGCGCCATCTGTATGAGAGTGGATCTATCATTTCCCACTTCTACCCCCGGAAGTGGGCTTATTTTCGAGAGTGCCCCTCGCGAGGTTTTCTGTGCGCTCGGGTGGCGTTTTGGTGGTAAATTCTACTGTCCACTATTTGCACCCCATTTTTTCTATTTCCAATTTTTATCGGCCCGGCCGATAAAATAATTTTAGTTTCGGACTGTCACAATAGATATTTAAGTGTCACAATAAATAATTGAAGTGTTACGATATGTTAATTAAAGTGTCACGATAGATTTTTTCGGCCGGCCGAAACTTTTGACCGAAACTCTCGTTTCTGGACAAAAAAAAATAAGGGCTGCAAATAGCCCAAAATGGTGGGCCATGGGACACATGGCGGCAGCAGAAGCAGGGATGCAATGCATCCCCTGTACGTTAGAATTTACCGCGTTTTGGTCATATAATCACAATTAATGGAAAACAAACAAACCAACACAGGGAGAAAATAAATTAAGAAAAAACTATATTCAATGGGAAAACGACAAATTTTTCGGAAAATGGGCATAGAGATTTTGTTATTTACTGATGTGCCACTCTGTTCACACGATTATTTTTTCTTCTATTTTCTTTTTTTTTTTTGACAGAAAATTACATGAGAATCTTTGACCGGAAAATAAAACACAAGAAATTTGGATTGTGTTACCGTTATTAATCACTTCAAATCTTCTAATTTCAATTTGTCTATGTTACCAAATTTTAAAATTATTATTTTTTCATTCATTTTAATTTTTTTAGGTTTAGGATAATTTCGTAATTTTATTTAGAGTTTATTCCATCAAATTAGGATTTATAATTATTTTTTAATATTTAATTTTCATTTTTTAGTTAATATAATTGATTTTTGAGGTTGATTATTCCAAATTTATGGTATATTATTTTTTAAAATTTAAAATTTTTAGCAATAGATATTAATTATGATTAGTTATAATATACTAAATTTTGTTTTTACAAAAAATATTATTAACAGTATATAATTTTAATGTTGGTACACAGTTGGCACACAAAGTTGGGACTAGAGGATCTCTACTCATTATTAATGGGGTTGAAAATTAATGTGTCCAAAGTCCAAATAAATATAATTGTTATATTATTGTACTACAAATGGTATAATTTATTACTTAGGAAAGTAGACAATTATTAACTTACAAGAATGTTTTTTTTTATAGATATCATATTAAGGATAATATTATTTTAATTATTCGGCATAAATGGTTCATAACATTTGCATATGTGCCTCTTGTTCTTTTATTTGAATCGATCAGAGCCATAAACTTTCAATTTTATTAAATTTAGTCCTTTATATTAACAAAATTATATTAAATAATCCGTTAAATTCGACGCACAATGGTTGGTGCCCTAAATTAATTTTGTAATTGATCATTCAATTAATATATAGATGAGGAAGCTTGTCTTACTTGATCAAAGTTGTGTATGGACCCAAATCACTAAGACCTTGTTTACTTTGATGGATAAATGTTGATTAATAAATTATCCTATGTTTACTTTGCATGATATGAAAATGGTGGATAATTCAAGACCCGTGGTAAATGAGCATTGAATGCTTATTTGTGTGATATGCATGCGTCCTAAAGAGGTGGGATATGATTTATCCATCAATGTATCCATTAAATTATCTATCATTCAAATTGTATATCCTCAAAATAAACGAGCCCTAAATTGTTAGACAACATCTGCTCTCTAATTGTGAATTCTTCAAAATCTGGAAGTTTCCATTGCATACAAATTCATCAAATAGAATGTTCCAAACTGAGTTTTGACACTATAGTGCAATAGCTATCCATCTATCTATGTGTGAATTTGAATTTAGGTCAGAGTTATCATGAACACATGGATATATATAGTTTAATAAATAAACAAACGGGGCCCATTAACATAACCCATGCAATTTCATTTATATTGTTGAATGCATATAGAAATTATTTAATTTGTAAGGTAGAATCAACTATTATAGCCTACATAGTCCGTGTGAATACATAAATAGTTTACGTTGAAATTGTTAATCTAAAATATATTTAGAGCCGAGTTCGAATTACATAATCAGATTCAATAAATGTAATTTTAGTTCATTATGTATTGAAGAATAATTTAACTTTAATCTAAGGGCACGTACGTTCAAACTAAATCTCACAATCTACACAAAATATGCAATTCCCACAAAATTAATACACACACACACGCACACACTATGATCTCCATCCCAAACATGAGGGGAACTCTTCTATAAGTCCCTTTTAATGATTAACTAAAATTTGTAAGATGAATAAAGATCTGAATACAAATAGTAAGAAAAGTATAAATGTGTCACTAAATATGATTTTGACTTATCTTACGAAATTTAACTTGTAAGATGGTTTGATACAAGTTTTTGTCCTCTAGTATATGATTCACCTTGACATTTCACATAAATTAATAATCAGTTTAGAAAATGAGCTAGCTCTTCAGTCACGCATATTATATATGTTATTCTTATATAATGAAATTAAAAACTAATAATAATTTAATATAACATGAGTCATTACTTTCTAATTAAAACCACAAAAACTCATGTATAATAAGCTAATTGAAAAATAGCAATGTAATTTATATGAATGAGACACTACAAACTAAAACAACACAATCGCATGTGACACTACAAAATAAAACATGGGATCATAATTCACACACATATGAGCATTTATTTGGATGAGTAGAATAGCATAAGACGTCTTGGATCGGGACGAGTTCATAAATAATTAATATTAATATTTGTAGGAATGAAATATTAAAAAGAAAAAGGTGGGTTGGTAGGTTTGGATAAGTGAAAAAAGAGAGCTGAGGGGCAAAAGTGGAAAGTGAATAAGACAAAAGAAGGGGTGCAGGAGTTATAGTTGTCGTATTGATTTGTCCATAAAAGCTGTGACTGTGAGCCTATAATGTAATGTAATGTAGACTGGTAAAATATATTTATTTATCGGACATAAATGTCCCTCCCTTCCCTTCCTTCTCATTTCCAATTCCAATTCCCGGTGCTTTTTTTGACTCTTTTCACATCCACAGACAATAACAACAACAACACTAGACGCCAAATTATATTATATTTACCCAAAATCAAACCCCCCTCCTCTTCTCTTCCATCATCATCATCATCATCATCGTCTATCTCAATTCAATTTCCATGCAACATCATCTACACAAACTTCACTTAATTACTCGTGCATTAGAAGAATTCCAATTCTCCGAATATATATAGTCACATGCATACACACCATATACCAAGTTAATAATTATGAATATGGATCTTGGCTGTTTTTGTGTGTGTGTGTGTGATCATATTAATTAATATATTATTATTATTATTATATAAAATTTGAAAATGGATGGAACCGTTTAATTTAATTTGTATGAATGCAGATTATTTGACAGACTGATATGATGCTTCGTGGAATAAAGTGACACCCATTCGGCATCTTCATCCATTCATTAATGATTCTGGTGAGGAAAGGAAACTGTCTTCTATTTTTGTTTTTATTTTTTATTTTGAACCGGACACTGTTTTTTACTTTTATGATACTTTATCCAAACCCAAAATTCAAATTCATTTTGTCTGATCTATAGTTTTTCTTTATTTTATTTTATATATATCCTTCAATTCGTGCAGTAAATTAAATTGCCGGAAATAATATATATATATATATATATATATAGGATATGGATCATATGAGAACACATGGTTGGTGTGAGAAATGAGAACACATCTCACACCATCCAATTTAATGATCCAATGGTTGAGATTTAAGGTGGCAATTTCGTAAATAATAAGGCAAAAAATAAGGAAGGAGAGCTATTTTCGTCCAAATCCATTAAAATTGATGATGTCAGCAATTAAAAAAAAATTCTTAAAAACTTTAATCGACCATAACTTCCTCGTTTTTAATTCAATGCACACAAAAAATATATCAAATTAAAGCTCTCTTCATGCTCTTTCATTTAAGATGTCGAAAGGCTATGTTTGGATGAAAAAATACGAACGAAAAATAAAAAGAAATTTTTTTACACGTGCCCATGTTGTAAATGCTTTCGTTAGCATATAATAATTCTTCATCAGCATTATGATAACATATGAACGTATGCTAATGAAGCATTTGTCATATGCTAACATAATATATTCGATGTGCTAACAAAGAATTATCATAATGCTAATATAGTATAAATTTATTAGGGTTTATTAAATCTTAATTATGATTTATTTAATCTCGATTATGGTTTATTCCATCTAATTATCATTATTCTTTTGAAATTTAATTTTTTGTTTATAGTTCTTAATTGATTATTATGGTTTATCCTATCCAATTATAATTTATAACGTATGTTAATAGAGTATTGACATATACTAACATAGTGTATTCGCAATGCTGACGAACCAAAACTATAATGCTAATGTAGTACAAATATATTATTATTATGATTTCTTTCAACTCACTTATGGTTTACCACATCCAATCAATGTTTATTTCATCTAATTAGGTTTATTTCATCCAATTATGATTTTTTCCATTTAATTAGGGTTTATTAAATCGAATTAGGTTTATAATTAATTTTTAGAATATTTTTTTCGCCAACAATATTTGAAAACTTTAATTAGCATAACTATAATGCTTCGTTAGCATTATGATAATACTTCGTTAGCATAACGATCTGTTATCAAATCCTCCGCGATTTTTATAAGAATTACCAAATTACAGTAATACCCCCGCGTGAAAAACTTTTCAGATATTACAAAATTGCCACCGCCTTTTTCATCAAATCTGGACCTTTGATTTTTGATGGATGTGTGGTGTGAGATGTGTTCTCATTTCTCACACAAGGGGTTATTTTTATATAACCCCACCCCTATATATATATATATATATATATATATATATATATATGTCAAGGGTGAAGAAGTTGATTGACATAAGTTAAATTTCAGCTTAATAATTTCATTGGCTAGTGAAGAAGTTCACTAATATACTCCTGATTAATGAGCTAGCTTCATAATATAAAAGATTAACTTGACATTTAATTTATGCTTTTATACTTTTATCAGTGATACGTGCGTAAATAATTATCTAATTAGCTATATTTGTCATAAGAAAATAATATATTTCTTCAGATATATTATATTTTTTTGAGGATAAGAATTTTTTTATTTTTTATTTTTTGAAGAAAATGATGAATATGAGAATTTAACATTACACTTACAAGGCTCATTCATACCCATTTAAGTTCGAATAAGCTCGTGAGTGTTGAATATATACGGTACGTAAATTAAGTTGGAGATAAGTTAGACTCGAATTTTGTAGCACTCGATACTATTCGAAGCCGAGTTTGTGTTGTGGATGTATGATGGCGCCCAATGTGTCAGTGAACCACACGCAGATCGTGTTAGTGCAACCGGATGCATCCTTGGCTTATGCTGATACAATATTACATTATGAATTTATGATCAATACTTCATATGTAGACTAATTTTGTTGGCATGCTTTTTTTTTTAAACAAGAGGTTACGTGGTAGTTTTCTATGTTTGGTAAGAAACTGGAGCGTTCCTAAACTTTATTGTGGATTTTTATTAGGTATAAATGATCTCGTCAAATCAATGAGTCTCAAAATGCAAGAGCTGGAAAACAAAATCTTCATTGGAATTAGCACGAGAGTCCTACCAAAATAGAGAATTCTAAAGGATTAATTATATATCAAGACATTTTCAATTTTCAAAAATGTATATTATCAACTTCCTAAGAATATTTACAAATAGATCCATGTATAATGTCACTTTAAATGTAGTTGATCGAATATCTAAGTTGTGCATTGATTTGAAAAAAAAAAAAAAAAAATCAACAACGACATTACAAACAAAAAAAAACAAATATTTATCGGACAATGCTAAATGGCACAAATTGTGCCGGAACAAATGTAGAATTTAATAAAATTTCAATGTAAAATGACATTATCACTCTTGATACAATTTTGATTAAAATTTAATCCTCATTTTCTACACAATTTCCCAATATTTAATCTATGACATCATCATTATAAAATTGTAGAAAAAACATCATTCTTAATGAAAAGTGCCCAAACAATCATTTAGTAAAATGATATCTTTAAACTATTTTGTTTTTTTAGATTAAAAAAAGGTATTATTGGTGATTGAATTGTATTTAATAGACTTGAAATTTAAATAGCATGCATGTTCCTATATTTATATGTATGAAATTTACAGATGATTAAAACAGACTAATCAGTCATTGGTTGGTTCATTGTTTTGAAGTGAGACCCATTGCCTATTTTTTACTTAACATTTATTTTCACATGTAACTTCATTCACCATTTCCTTCTCTCTTAATATGAAATATATATATATATATGTATATATAACTAGAAAAAAATAATAATTTTGTACCCCCATGCTAACACATAGCTCCGCCACTGCTTATTTGCAATCAGTTGCTGTAGAATGAGCTTTAAATTTCATTGATCCAAACTTGAATCAATATTTGTATTTTGCATTCTTTTTCATAAATCATGCATCAATATTCACCTAGCAAAATATAAAATATAATTAATTCCAATAAAACAACTATCAAAGCTTAACAAAATGAGGGAAAATCACACAAATAAGGGTGCAAATATGCAACCTATCATGGCAACACCTGCATGCAACCTGGCCTGTTGTTTCAGTAAAAATCACGCATGCATTTAAGTATATATTATTAGCTTTGGGCTCGTTTTGTGCAGTTGCTTCAATATATATCGATCTTTCTGGGCCGCAATTTCATCTGCAACCATCTATCTTTCTGTTAAACCAGAAAAGGAAGCATCAAGATTAAAGAATTTTCAATTTTGGATTAATGGAAAAAATCATTCTGAATTAGAACTGGACTTATATATGTATGTATGCTTGTTCAGCAGCATTGAAAATATTTCCATATATAAGACTTATATATGCATTAATGCAATGTATGCTTGTTCAGTTCACTAGTTCAGGGTTGGTCACTAATTGAAATAAAACCTAAATTGGTGAGGTAGTGCAAACTACATATCATGAGAAGTGGTGAATTATACTGTGAAAGACTATATATATAGTACTTATATATATGTATATATATAGGATTAATTAGGGAGTAAGAGTGTGTAACAACCCATTTTTCAAAATTATCATTTATAAATATATTATTTTTAGTCTCGTCGTTACGATGAACTCAAATTAAATAATTTATATTTTAGTCGTCCCGCCTGCAGAGAAAATCAAAGATTTATATCAAGAATTTATAATAGTGATAAATATATGAAAATCCCATAATTTATATTCTAAATTCAATAATAATAATAATAATAATAATAATAATAATAATAATAATAATAATAATAATAATACAAAATTAGGAATGATAGGAAATATTTTATATATCAAATTAATCCAAAAGTTAATTTTATTTCTATAATTCTAATATTAACCCTCAATTCTCATCTTGTTTACAGTAAAATATCGGTGGCAAAAATCGATGAACAAATCCTAAAGTATATAATCCAAAAATCCGAAACAAGGTATATTTCCAGCATAATTCGAACTTAATCTCTAATTAAGTTGTTTGTTTAATCCGAACCAAAACCAATACCTTTCATTTCACACCTAATTCGATTTGAATCTGATTTTTTTATTAACTGCAAACTAGTTCTGAGCAGATTTATACATTTTTCTCTACCTATTCTATTTATTTATAAATTCTTCTTTCTCCAAGTTTGTGACATGCAAAACCTTGATCATATTTTAACTTTGTTATTTTCATCCTCTCAATTATTAACCTTATTATTATAATAGAAAATATTATTTAGTATTACTAATAGTTTAATATTCGTATTCTTTAAATGAACTCAAACACTTAAATTAATTAAAAGTTATTATGTCTGATAACCTATATTTGACAAGTTTATATATATTAAAAGTTTAACTTACTAAAATATTTAATATTGTGTTTGATCTTTCACTTATCATTTTCTATATATTATTTCTTTCTTTCAGTCTTTAAGTATTTCTCTCTCCCAATTTGTGATATAACCGAAAGCATAAGTTTAACTTTGGAAAATGTCTTCCTTTAATTATCCTTATTATTATAATAGAAAAAAAAGGTTATATTATATTAATAGTTTTATATACGTTCTCTTGATGATATTGAAAAGTTAATAAGCTTATTAAATAAACAGATTTTATAATAAAAGGAAGAAACTCATTTTTTTACAGATTGTATATAATTTGATAAATGATTAATATTTCAGCCTTAAATATATAATTTCTATTTAAAAGATTTAGTTTATTTAAAATAATTAATTATTTCCTCTGCTAGGTGAAGACGACTTAGTTCCTGCAAGTCTTTAGCATTTTACAATTAAAAGTTGAGTCAAAGGTCTTCAAAATAAGGTGGGGAATTTTATACGCACGTGATATTTATTATCCATTATATATTATGCTTGTGATTTATTGTTCGACTGAGTGTTTATGTGAAAGTGAAAGTTAAAGTATGCCAGGGACCGTTCATAGGTCCGGGACCGTAAAAGTTGTCCTTGGGTCGCCCACCGTGCATGTGTATATGCATATACTTGTTCAGAGACCGTTTATAGGTCTGAGGCCGTGATAAGTTGCCTTTGGGCTGACTCCCCACTGTTCAAACAATTATTATTATATGACATGACATGAATGTCTAAATATGAATTACTCGTTTAATATGTTTTGGATAATGCGTATTCTCCACTGAGTGTATTCGTTGTACTCATCCCATTATTATAACATTTCAGGTTAAGGAGTTCGGTGATGGTGATGTGGAGATGGATGTGAACTAAGTTTCTAATTAAATATTTAAGTTTTTAGACTTGTTTAATTTCTAAACTTTTAGTTGATGTTATGCTTTGTTGGATTATGGATTTCTAACTTCAAAATATTTAGGAGTTTGAATTATTTAAAATCGCTTCCGCTCTATGCTATTTGAATTACTATGGTTTTATGGTATTTTCTTAAATAGAAGTCTATTTATGCATTCTTATGCTTTTCTAGTATTAGAATTATTACATATTTGAGAAAATATTTTAAATTCTCTTTCATGTGTTATCTTACATGTTAGTTTTTTTAAAATAAATAGCATTCTAAGTTTTATAAAATTAGGGTGTTACAGAGTGTTACAGTTTGGTGCATGTTTGAAGAGGAGGATTAATATTAAGTAATTAATGATGATAACGTGGTTCATCATATATATCTATATCGATCTTTCGAAAGAAAGCAAATATTGAAGCATATATAATAATGAATTAGGCAGGCGTGTAGACATTATAATCGATCGATCAGTTTTCATCATATCCCACCAATATATATCATGCATGGTACTCTGTCGATACATATATATACATCATAATATAAGCTAGATCTTCTAAAAAAAACACAGGAGCTAAGGATGATAATATAACATATCACTCCAACTATATTTATATTAAACCATCAAAAGAGAAAGATAAAAGTAGAGAATTAAGAACCTAGGCTCTAGCAACCAATTGATCGAATTTCACAGCAAGCTATATGCATGTCTAGAACTTAAGACATATATGCATGCATTCACATGACTTAGATCCTGAAAATGTCATCATTCATGGCTATGCAATAAATACACTTTTATCAAACTGCTGTCTGCTGCTACATATATATATTAGTTTACTTTGTTCAAATTAAAGGATTATATATAAGCATGCATCCTATTCCTAGCTCAGTATATATTTTGAAATGAAAGCCAAATTAAAGCCTCCAATCATAAACATATATATTTGGTTCGTAATGATCATGGCATAACAAGTCCAGAAATATATATGATGTAACTATTGAGTAGAATCAATAAATGCATCATACATATATGTAAAACTATTCCCACCAACATATGCTAACTTAGGCAAATCGAGCAAGCAACTCTTCTAATAATTCCTTCAACTCTCAAAATAACAATATTACAAATTAAGACAAACTAAACATTAATCCAATTAATAAACACACACACATATGTAGAGTAAATTTCACTTTTGGTCCCATTAGAATAGGATCAAAATACATTTAGTCCCAATTGTTAAATTTTGGGACTAAAAATGTCAAAACATATATCATTTGGGACCAAAAGCACCGCGAAATTAAACTTGAGATATAAGAACTTACGGTTGGGACCAAACATGTATATTTCGATTTCTGTTTTAATTTTTTCTTCAATTTCAATTTCTTATAATTATTTTAATTTATACATGTTATTTACGATTCATCCTACCCAATTAATGATTCCTTATAAATTTTTATTATTTATTTTTCAAATAATCAATTAATTTTTTTTCAAAATATACCAAATAAAATATTTAAAAATAAAAATTAAGGGGAACTTTAGTAGGAGTGGCTAAATTAATTTTTCAAATCATCAATTAATAATTTAAAACTAATATTGAATGCAAAAAAAAAATATAACGAATCCTAATTTGGTAGGATGAACGCTAACATAACAACTGAAAACTAAACTAAATTACTAGAAATTGAAGTTGAAGAAAAAACTAAAAAAAAAAATATTGCACAATAGAGAAATGCATTATGCGTTTTCATCCAATTAAAAATGTTGGGATAGAGGATGAGTGAAAAAATAAAAACATCGTGAAATTTCTATATTTTAAGTCAATTAACACTTATTATTATCAAACTCAAGAAATTTAATATAATTCAAATTACACACATTTTATTATTATAAAAAAAATATTCTAGGCACCATTACTAAAATACTCATTGGTCTTTATTTTTAAATATTTTATTTGGTATATTTTGAAAAATTAAAAATAAAGAAAACAATAAAAAAATTAAATAATTATTTGAAAATAAATGCTAAAAAATAATAATAAATTCTAATTGGGCAGGATGAACACTAAATAACAAGTATAAAATTAAACTAAAGTACAAGAAATTGAAATCGAAGAAAAAATGAAAAATAAACTAAAAAGTTTTGATATATACATTTTTTGTCTCGATCCTAACATATTTTGTCCCAAATTTAAATCTTTCTGATGTTTTTGGTCCCAAATAATATGTTTCGACGGTTTTGATCCCAAAATTTAATAGCCGTTAAATATCCGGCAAGTTTTAGGAACGGGAGTGTCAAAACATATCATTTGAGACCAAAATTGTTGCAAAAAATTCTCTTGGAACCAAAAAAGTAATACTTGAAATTAAAAATATTTTGACCATATTCTAATAGAAACAAAAGTGAAATTAACTATATATATGCACTGGTGCACTTGGAATATTGAGGAAGAATGAATGCTATCACCAAAAAAAATAAGAAAGAAGAAGAACTTACCCAGAAACCTCCCTCAATGTAATCTCACTGCATATGCAATCAAAACCAGTAATTAAAAACATAAATTCATGAGAAGATAACTTTGTTTTATCCACTTAAAGTTTTAAAAAATATATTTTATCCACCAACTTTTAAACATTTTTTTTTTATCAATTTTTGATCAAACTGCCCTTTAGACATTAAACAAAAATAAAAAAATTAAAGTACCCCACCTACCCCATCACACCCGAGATCTCCTCGTCGCAATCTTCAATCTTCATCTTCCCCATCACACCCCACCCAACCTACCTCATCTTTATGAAAATCTTCTTTGACATGCTGAAGTTCTCAACATAGTTCAACTATGCCGAGCTAGTGCAGTGAGCAACCAAATTAAAAAAAAAAAAGATTTTATTTTTAACTGCACGCTGGATCATTCTTAACTACGCTCAAGACCCAACATACATGAGTACATTAGCAGAACATTGGTTAAAAATTTGACCTCGGGTGCACGTGTGCGCAGCAACAAACATCAGCAAAACATCACGCGCGTAGATGGCTCCTCGCACAACAACAAACATCGACAGAATATTGGTTAATAATTTAGCCTCAAGTGCGCGTGCGTGCACAAGGCGTGACGTGCATGCAGATGGCTCCACGCGCAACAATAAATATCGATAGAAGACATCATCAGAACATCTGCACGAACATCAACTGATAATTTGGCATCGGATGCGCGCGCAGATACATTGACCGTGCACTGGTAACTAATAATTCGGCACAGGCAGATTGACCGTGCACTGGTAACTGCACACTAGACTCGATGCGCAGGTTCCAATGCGCGAAGTTAAGAACTTCACTTTTCAAGTTTTTTTGAAGGTTGCAGAAATACTTAATTTTTTTCCCGATTTTCATAAATAAACTATATTAGTGATAATTTTTAAGTACCTCTAATATCAAAGTATATCTATTATGTCTAGAAACTTATTCCGCCCAATTTTCTCCCAAATTAAACTTCAAAACCAAACAATACCCAACAATCTAACAATGTTAATAAGTAGATCTGAAAGCACATATGGAGAGCTTTTGCCAAAATTTTCAAAAAAAAATTCAAAGGGGTTGACGGGTTGGTGCACAATTTTTTATTTCTTTTCTTGATTTGATGTTCGTATTTATTTTCACATAAACTGCTAGTGCAGACAACGGTGAACAATGTCGTATCTACATGGACTTAATAATTAAACTACTATTTATCTAAATTAACTTCCTACAGTTATCTAGACTACCCAACAAAGTCGAATTTAATTACTAAATGAATGAAAATACTAAAGTAATAAATGACACCATTTAAATAAACACAGTCGAAGTACACAATAGAGAATAAACGTATTCTAGGATTGAAAATCATTATTTAATCTATTCTTCTAATCATCTCATTAAGCATCTATGTTGGGATTTAAATCATGTTAGAACAACCACTCTTGTATTCTAAATCTTCTCTCGAAGTACCTAGATTGTAGATTACGCAATAATATTAATGTGTACATTCAATACCAATTGTGCAACTCCTAACAGCTCGCAAGATTTATTGTTCTCTAAATTAATCGTAACTCTATCGAATGATATTAATTAACTAGTTAATTATTCCAGATTTAAGTTTTTGTTTATATAAGTTTTGAAGGATTCCTAATCCAATTAGAGCATGAAATATAATGTGGCAAGACTGGCAATTTTAGTTAGGAAATATATTTAAATTTCAAATATTTCCTAATTTGATCGGTTCTGGTATGGGAATTTCACAGTTTAATTAAGGGACTGCAAAATAATTTGTCTAACCGACCAACTTGTTGCTTCAAGGTCTTGTGCAGTTTGCCTAGGGCTCTTCACAATATTCAACAGTCAATATTTACATTTGTGAGACTGTAAAATAATTTTAATGTTATATGCGATAATTTGTGCAAAAGTTCATTATCAATATGAAAATTTTGAAATTTATGAACACAAGTGTAAAAGCGTTCAACGTTAAGTATTAAAGTGTAATCAACCATATTTTAATGCAAATAAAACGAAGATTGATATATAATGAAGATATGTACGCAATATTATTATAGTTTCTTAAATTAGAATTTTTTATGTTTCACTAAATATTTATTAACATTATTTTGATTACGTTTATTTTACATATAGCATAATTATCAATTTCTTAAGAGTTAAATCTATTAAATCTATGTAAATATACAACCCTAAAACCTTTAAAATGAGACATAAGTTATTGTTATAATCTTTATTCACATATATTTTAATAAGTTTTTAGTAACGGTCAATTGTACGTAATTGTTTCATGAGTCACAAGTTCGTGTTGGTTTGAAAGTTTTTATTTGTAAAAATTATGATAATATAACAAATGTTACTACAAACATTGCACAATTTATAATATAATATTTTAATTGTAGTAGTTTATTAATTATTTGAGATTATCAAGTAAAATATTAATTATATAAAATACGAAAATGTGACACTTATATTAAATATATAATAATTGAGTTTGAGACCATGAGTGTACCCGTGCATCGCATGAGTGGAAATCTAGTACAAAAATATAACACTTAATTATATTAAAAATTTTGTGCATCGCACGTGCGTAAATCTAGTTTTAGCTATATGTAACTCTAGAGATAGATGAAATAAAATAAAATAGAAGTTGACATAAAATAACACATACCTTAATTTGATGTTGCAGATATCAGTGACGAAAGATGCTGCAACTCGAGATAAAATTTCAGTCACCAATTCATGAGGAATTGTTTCAAGAGTTTAAATGACTTTATTTTTCTTCGAAAATCTCGTCATGATCAATGTTTTTCTTTTTTGTAATGTTTAGATTTTTTTTCTTCTGCTCTTAAACTTGGTGATGATATTGGAGAGAGATGAGATTCAAGTTTTTGTTTATATAAGTTTTGAAGGATTCCTAATCCAATTGGAGCATGGAATATGATGTGGCAAGACTGACAAGTTTAATTAAGAAATATATTTAAATTTCAAATATTTCCTAATTTGATCGGTTATGGTATGGGAATTCCACAGTTTAATTAAGGGACTGCAAAATAATTTGTCTAACCGACCGACTTGTTGCTTCGAGGTATTGTGCAGTTTGCCTAGGGCTTTTCACAATATTCTACAGTCCATATTTATATTTGTGAGACCGTAAAATAATTTTAATGTTATATGCGTTAATTTGTGCAAAAGTTCACTATCAATATGTAAATTTTGAAATTTTTGAAGACAAGTGTAAAAGCGTACAACGTTAAGTATTAAAGTGTAATCAATCATATTTTAATGCAAATAAAACATGAATATTGATATATAATGAAGATATGTACACTATATTATTATAGTTTCTTAAATTGGAATTTTTATGTTTCAATAAACATTTATTAACATTATTTTGATTACGTTTATTTTACATATAACATAATTATCAATTTCTTAAGAGTTAAATCTAATAAATCTATGTAAATATACAATCCTAAAACCTTTAAAATGAGACATAAGTTATTGTTATAATCTTTGTTCACATATATTTTAATAAGTTTTTAGTAACGGTCAATTGTACGTAATTGTTTCATGAGTCACAAGTTCGTGTTGGTTTGAAAGTTTTTATTTGTAAAAATTATGATAATATAACAAATGTTACTACAAACGTTGCACAATTTATAATATAATATTTTGATTGTAGTAGTTTATTAATGATTTGAGATTATCAAGTAAAATATTAATTATATAAAATACGAAAATGTGACACTTATATTAAATATATAATAATTTAGTTTGAGACCATGAGTGTACCCGTGCATCGCAAGGGTGGAAATCTAGTACAAAAATATAACACTTAATTATATTAAAAATCTTGTGCATCACACGTGGGGAAATCTAGTCTTAGATATATGTAACTCTAGAGATAGATGAAATAAAATAAAATAGAAGTTGACATAAAATAAACACGTACCTTAATTTGATGTTGCAGATATCAGCGACGAAAGATACTGCAACTCGAGATAAAATTTCAGTCACCAATTCATGAGGAATTGTTTCAAGAGTTGAAACGACTTTATTTTTCTTCAGAAATCTCGTCATGATCAATGTTTTTCTTTTTTGTAATGTTTATATTTTTTTTTTCTGTTCTTAAACTTGGTGATGATATTGGAGAGAGAATGAGATTTAAGTTTTTGTTTATATAAGTTTTGAAGTATTCCTAATCCAATTGGAGCATGGCATATAATGTGGCAAGACTGACAAGTGTAATTAGGAAATATATTTAAATTTCAAATATTTCGTAATTTGATCAGTTCTGGTATGGGAATTCCACATTTTAATTAAAGGATTGCAAAATAATTTGTCTGACCGACCGACTTGTTGCTTCGACGTGTTGTGCAGTTTGCCTAGGGCTAACAATGTCAATGAAATCTTAAATGTACAACTTCGTTGGGCGACTTAAAATGGAGTTCCCTCCAAAACAATTTTCCCTCCCAAAAACATCAAATCATCTACAGTTTTTATAAATAAAAATTATTATACTTTTTTTTTTGTTTCTCTCTCTCTCTCTCTCTCTCTCACACACACACACATTTTTTTATTTTAGAATTCATTTATACTATATTCAATAACATATTTTCTCATATACATGACATTTAAAATATATTTGCACGAATTAGTGAATATGTGAATTTTCGCATATTTTATTATGTCAAATAATCACCAACATATATTAAATACATTAAATAAAATAATTAAGTGAATTATTTCATGAAACATCATAATCGGTAGCATGTTTTATTATATTTTATACGTAGATATAATATTTATAATATTTTTAATTATATTAAAGATGGCATAGTTAACAATTTAACATTCTAATTAAATGAATAACTAAATAAAACAGGGATTGATATTTATAAATTCATGTAGTCAGCCTATTATAATATTTTTGAGAAAGTATAGTCTAATGTTATTGGATATACAATCGCAGTTAACATATTTATAAGGCTCATTACATTTTAGTACCCAAAAATGGGATGTTTTTACACTTTTGTCCCAAACTTTTAAAAATTACATATTAACATATATTGTTTGTACAAATGAATACTTATAGAACTAGAATAATTTTTCGGCCTCGCAAATATTAGCGTTTTTACACTTTCTTTCCAAACTTTTAAAAAATTACATATTAACATATTAGCTCATTCCATTTGTACAAATATATATTGTATGTTGATGTTGCTCTCCACAATTTTTAGCAGTGCGTGTTAACACTTGTCAGTCCGTGAAATTGCTTTAGCGTTATAAGCGTGGATTTGTGCAAACATGCAATATCAATATGTAAATTTCAAAATTTTGGAACACAAGCATAAAAGCTCTCAACATTGGATACTAAAGTGTAATCAACCATTCTTTAATGCAAATAAAATGAAGATACAAAAGCTGCATTATTATAGTTTCTTAAATAAATTTTTTTATGTTTCAATGTATATTTATTAACCTTATTTTGATTATATTTATTTTACATAAAACATAATTATCAATTTCTTAATAGTTAAATTAAACAAATCTATATAAATATACACATTTAAAAATATTTAAAATGAAACCTAAGTTATTGTTATAATATTTGTTCACATACATATTTCAGAAATTTTTAGTCATGGTCAGTTATACATAACTGTTTTATGAATCACAAGTCATTCTGATTTGAAAATTTTTATTCCTAAGGATGATGATAGTGTAAAATGCTACTACAAACATTATATGCAAATAAATGTTACATAATTTATAATATAATATTTTGATTTTAGTAGTTTATTAATTGTTTATACAATTATTTGAAATATATTAAATTATAATATAATATGTATGCATTTACATATGTACAGTATATGTGTGTAATCAAACAATTATTTCTTTTAACTATTGTCCACTTAATTTTTTTAACAATTGTCAACTTAATAATTGTCTGATATAAAAAAAAAGATAACCAGATAAATAAAAATGGTATTAATTTATTAACTAAAATATTAATTATCCATAAAATACAAAAATATAACACTTAATTATTTTAAAAATCTTGTGCATCGCACGTGCGGAAATCTAGTCTTAGATATATTAGATGAAATAAAATAAAATAGAAGTTGACATAAAATAAACAAATACCTTAATTTGATGTTGCAGATATCAGCGACGAAAGAAGCTGCAACTCGAGATAAAATTTCAGTCGCCAATTCATGAGGAATTGTTTCAAGAATTGAAACAACTTTATTTTTCTTCGGAAATGTCGTCATGATCAATGTTTTTCTTTTTTGTAATGTTTAGATTTTTTTTCTGTTCTTAAACTTGGTGATGATATTGGAGAGAGAAAATGAGATTTAAGTTTTTGTTTGTATAAGTTTTGAAGGATTCCTAATCCAATTGGAGCATGGAATATAATGTGGCAAGACTGGCAAGTTTGATTGGAAATATATTTAAATTTCAGATTTTTTCTAATTTGATCAGTTCTGGTAGGGGAATTCCACAGTTTAATTAAGGGACTGCAAAATAATTTGTTTGACCGATCGACTTGTTGCTTCGAGGTGTTGTGCAGTTTGTCCAGGGCTAACAATGTCAATGAAATCTTAAATGTACAATTTCGTTGGGCGACTTCAAACATGAATATTCACAAATGGCGGTGTCCAAAGCTAAAGGAGGAGAGAGAGAGAGAGAGAGAGAGAGCTCGTAGATTTTCCCTTTCAAATATGTGGACACACTTTTGGATTTTTTAGAGTGTTTCAGACTGTTGATTTCTTTAGATTTTCGGCCCAATATTAGCTCTTGAGTCACTTCCAATCTTCTATTGTACTTTTCATTTTTCACTATTCAATTTATTTGCTAAAAATTAAACCTTCATAAAATTTACTCGTTTGGTGATTTTTAACACAAACTTAAAATTTTACCCCAAAAAATATTTTTTTTACAAATTTAACATTGATCACAAATCCAACGCAATTGAAGTTGACGTGGATGCAAAAAAAAAAAAAACAAGTAAACCAATTTTAAGCAACTAACCTAAAACTATGCTATTTTTAATGGTCATACAATCAATCCAGGTATATTTTCCCATCACTCACGTCAGTTTTAATTTTGCGGAAATTAAAATTAATGTTAAATTTGTATTTTTTGTAACATAATTTTTAATACATGTGGGTTTTTTAAGTGTAAATTTCAAGATAAATGTGAGATTGTGATTTTGGTTTTGGTAATATCCATAAAATTAAACAGTTTCGATACCAACTGTATTTAAACCTTCTAATTTTGTATCGTATGATTTCGACATGTATATATAATTTGAAGTTGAAATTATAATTGCTACATTTTTATGCATGATAAGGCTAGGGGCCTTTGTAATTGATTGTTACATTATTTATAACTAAACAATTTTGAATTCTAATTAATTTTTTAATATTCCTTAAGAAGTACTATATCTCATTGTCTAAGATTGACATATTGTCAACGACCACCAAGTATGTAATCACACCATGATTTTATCTTAGTTAACTAGATTTCCGCCTCTACGATGCACGGAATTTTTAAAGTGTTACATCTTTGTATGTTATAGATAATTAATATTTTAGTTAATAAATTAATATCATTTCTATGGCTCATTTTTTTTATATCGGATAATTATTATTTCAAATCTAAATAAAAAAAATACTTGATTACACACATATATATACATGCATATTATATTATAATATAATATATTTCAAATAATTATATAAATAATTAATAAACTATTACAATCAAAATATTATATTATAAATTATGCAACATTTATTTGCATATAATGTTTGTAGTAGCATTTTACACTATCATCATCTTTATGAATAAAAACTTTCAAACCAGCACGACTTGTCATAAAATTTACTGGCCATGACTAAAAACTTCTGAAATATATATGTGAACAAATATTATAACAATAACTTAAATTTCATTTTAAATGTTTTTAAATTTGTATATTTAGATAGATTTGTTTGATTTAACTCTTAAGAAATTGGTAATTATGTTTTATGTAAAATAAATGTAGACAAAATAAGGTTAATAAATATACATTGAAACATAAAAAATTCAATTTTAAGAAACAATAATAATGCACCTTATTTATCTTTATTTTATTTGCATTAAAACATGGTAGATTACACTTTAATATCCAACGTTGAACACTTTTATGCTTGTGTTTCAAAATTTCAAAATTTACATATGTTTGCACAAATTAACGCGTATTGTGGTAGAGCAATTTCACTGACTGATAAATGTTAACATGGACTGCTAAAAATTGTGCAGAGCAACAACATCTAATATCTATACAAATGGAATAAGTTAATATGTTAATGTGTAATTTTTTAAAAGTTTGGGACAAAAGTGTAAAAACGTCAATATTTGCGAGGCTGAAAAATTGTTCTAGTTCCATAAGTGTTCATTTGTGCAAACAATATATGTTAATGTTTAATTTTTTAAAAGTTTGGGACAAAAGTGTAAAAACGTCCAATTTTCGGGTACTAAAATGTAATGAATCATATAAAATATGTTAATTATGATTGTATATCCAATAACAGTAGACTATACTTTCTCAAGAATAATATAATAGATTACATGAAAAATATAAATTTCTATCTCTGTTTTTTTTTAGTTATTCATTTAATTAGAATGTTAAATTGTTAATTATGCCATGTTCAATAGAATTAAAAATATTTTAAATGTTATATCTACCTATAAAATATAATAAAACATGCTAATGATTATAATGTTTTACGAAATAATTCACTTAATTATTTTATTTAATATATTTAATATATGTTGCTGATTATTTGACATAATAAAATATGCGAAAACTTACATATTTATTCATTCATACAATAAATTTTGAATATCATGTATATGAGAAAATATGTTATTAAATATAGTATAAATGAAATCTAAAATAAAAAAAATGTATGTGTGTGTGTGAGACAGAGAGAGAGACAAAAAGGTATAATAATTTTTTATTTATAAAAACTATAGATGATTTGATATTTTTAGGAGGGATTTTATAGAATATATAGATATAGATATAGATATAGATATCTCTTTCCAAACTCAAAAAAAAAATAAAAAAAAACAGTACTTATGTATTTATATTTAATTAATCCACCCATTTTCCTAAAAGAACTATTACCACTTTCACACCTATTTTTACCACTATGTATATTTTTCATCCATTTAAAAATATATGTTGTTTTAAATTTTTTATTTTGCGTCAAAATATTTGTAGTTTAACATATTTTCACATGGACTCTCCCAATTTTAACCCTACTATTATTAGGGAAAGAGAGAAAATCTGTATTTTTTAGAAAAATATATCTTAATATACTTTGATATGAGGTGAAGAGAGGATATATTAATCAAAATATTTACATCTTAATTTTAACTAAAAATTTTAAAACTTCAAACATTTTAAAATAGATGAAATATATAGCTTATTTTTATATAGGTGTTTTGCTCAAATCAAATTGCAACACAAATTTTTTGTATTTAATTTGGTAAAACACAAAATGTGTACAATAAAATGATTTCCGGATCAAAACACATCTATATGGATCCAATCTCTATTTATCCTCTGATTCTTCTCTTCAAAACTTGATTGCCAAACGGTCTTTGAAATCTTCAGAGTAAATTTGTCTCTTTGATTTTCTCGGACTTGTTGTTTGAACTTTGTCTTCAAAGTTTTCGGGGAAGATTTGTATCCTCGATCTTCTTTGACTTGGTATTTGAATTTGGTCTTCGAAGTTTTGGGGTAGATTTGGACCCTCGATCTTCTTTGACTTGGTATTTGGATTTGATAACGTTAACCGGGGGCGACGACCTTGATTCCGGGTTGAACGTTGGATTTGAGGTGAATTGACGAAGAATGACTTGAATCTTGCTAGAACACCTTGGATATTGGGATTTTATAACGTCGTCTGGAGGGTTTCAGAACCTTGATTCCGGATCGGACGTTGTGTTTGAGATGACTCCGACAAAGAACGACTTGAACGTTGGAGAGAACTTCGCAGAGAATATTTTCTTTAACTTCTTGAGCTCTTCAATTCTGACTTCCGGAGTGATTTTCAACTGATATGGAGGCTCCTATTTATAGTTGTAGGGAAAGAGATCTATAGTTGATGTGGCACTATCTTATTGGCTGTTGAAAATTGATATATATCTTTTGAAATATATTTATTTGTTGCCAAAGACTCTTGATGTTTATCACATAATAATATCTTTATTATTTAAATATTTTATTTAATTTTGAATTTGATATGATTCCAAAACTAAATAAATATATTAAAATCAATTAAAAATATTATATATAATATTTGATTTTTCACTATCTACAAATGCCCCCTCGAGACTTGTTCATGGATGACTTGTTGTTTGAAATGAATGAGTTTCGAAAAACTGATTAGATAGTTTAAACTCGTATCAAGGAGTCTTGAATTTGAATTTATTAGATAGTTTATACTCGTATCAAGAAGTTCTTGAATTTCAACTTGTGAATAGTTTATACTCATATTCAAGAGTTCTTCAATTTGAATTTATTAGATAGTTTAAACTCGTATCAAGGAGCCTTCAATTTGGATTTGAATTTAGATAGTTTATTCTCGTATCAGGCAGCTTTCTTGAACTTGGATAGTTTATGCTCATATCAGGGAGCTTTTTCTTGAACTTAGATAGTTTATGCTCATATCGAGGAGCCTTAATCTTGAATTTGGACTTTGTAGACCTTTTATGCTCGTGTCCATGAGTACTTGGATTTGAATTTAGATTTGTAGACATTTTATACTCGTGTCAAGGAGTCTTAGATTTAAATTTGTAGACATTTTATACTCGTGTCAATGAGTCTTGGATTTGAATTTGATTTTGTAGACATTTTATACTCGTGTCAAGGAGTCTTGGTATTTCTTGAAGAGTTTAGATAGTTTTGACTCTTATCTAGGAGCTTTGAAAAATAGTTTAGGCTCTTATCAAGGAGTGTTTCTGTTTTAGATAGTTTTTGCTCTTATCAAGGAGCTTTGGAAGATAGTTTAGGCTCTTATCAAGGAGCATTGCATTTTGAAAACTTTAGATAGTTTTGACTCTTATCAAGGAGTTTTGAAGATAGTTTAGGCTCTTATCAAGGAGCGTTGCATTTTGAAAACCTTAGATAGTTTTGACTCTTATCTAGGAGTTTTGGAAGATAGTTTAGGCTCTTATCAAGGAGCATTGCATTTTGAAAATCTTAGATAGTTTTGACTCTTATCAAGGAGTTTTGAAGATAGTTTAGGCTCTTATCAAGGAGCGTTGCATTTTGAAAATCTTAGATAGTTTTGACTCTTATCAAGGAGTTTTGAAGATAGTTTAGGCTCTTATCAAGAAGCGTTGCATTTTGAAAATCTTAGATAGTTTTGACTCTTATCAAGGAGTTTTGAAGATAGTTTAGGCTCTTATCAAGGAGCGTTTGTATTTCATGGACTATGACATGTATTGGAAGATTTGAATAGGCCAATGATGAGATTTATAGCCGCTTCTTCTTCTTCTTCTTCACTTGGAGATTCTCAAAAGGTTTGCCCCCATCATTTGTTTCTTCCTCTTCCAGAGTTGTAGACATCTTGATGCTTGAGGGATTTTGATGGAGAGAAGAGATGAGAGGTAGAGATGGTCCCACCAGGCGTGCCAAAATTTGTAACACAAATTTTTTGTATTTAATTTGGTAAAACACAAAATGTGTACAATAAAATGATTTCCGGATCAAAACATATCTATATGGATCCAATCTCTATCATCCTCTGATTCTTCTCTTCAAAACTTGATTGCCAAACGGTCTTTGAAATCTTCAGAGTAAATTTGTCTCTTTGATTTTCTCGGACTTGTTGTTTGAACTTTGTTTTCGAAATTTTCGGGGAAAATTTGTATCCTCGATCTTCTTTGACTTGGTATTTGAATTTGGTCTTCGATGTTTTGGGGTAGATTTGGACCCTCGATCTTCTTTGACTTGGTATTTGGATTTGATAACGTTAACCGGGGGCGACGACCTTGATTCCGGATTGAACGTTGGATTTGAGGTGATTCTGACGAAGAACGACTTGAATCTTGCTAGAACACCTTGGATATTGGGATTTTATAATGTCGTCTGGAGGGTTTCAGAACCTTGATTCCGGATCGGACGTTGTGTTTGAGATGACTCCGACGAAAAACGACTTGAACGTTGGAGAGAACTTCGCAGAGAATATTTTCTCCAACTTCTTGAGCTCTTCAATTCTGACTTCCAGAGTGATTTTCAACTGATATGGAGGCTCCTATTTATACTTGTAGGGAAAGAGATCTAGAGCTGATGTGACACTATCTTATTGGCTGTTGAAAATTGATATATATCTTTTGAAAGTTATTTATTTGTTGTCAAAGACTCTTGATGTTTATCACATAATAATATCTTTATTATTTAAATATTTTATTTAATCTTGAATTTGATATGATTCCAAAACTAAATAAATATATTAAAATCAATTAAAAATATTATATATAATATTTGATTTTTGACCATCTACACAAATATCATTGAAAACAAATATTGTGCCTGCGCTTATTGTGAATTGGAATCTCTCGGGCATCTCCTAGATTGAGCATGTCGCACATAATTTTTTTATTTTTTAAAATAATTCAAAAAATATTTGATCAGCAATTTAGCACCAATTTTTTTAGCCAAATTTAGTTGCGCTCTATTTTCCGTTAGAATCCTAACAATAGTAGGACTCATCTTTTTCTTTTTTCTTTTTTTTTTTTAATGCAAAGAAAAAAATAAAAGCCCATTAATTCTTTATTGGGATTGATGTGAACCTTCTCATTTCAAATATTTAATCACGAAACAAGCTTTTGGAACTAAAATTTTGAAAAATGGACTCTCTAAATATGAAGGAAGTAAAAAAAAAAAAGAAAAAGAAAAAGAAAAAAGAAAAAAGAAAGGGCTACAATAGCAGCAAAGGTCTGCCTCAAAGCACTCTACAAAAATAAAATATAAATAATAAAATTTCCATTTTGCCTACTTTTCTTTTGTCTCCTTCCTTCACCACCAAGTAGTCATTTTTTCTTATTTGTAACATTTTTTTTTCTTGTAATATATTTTGATGCCTGATCATTTAATTTTTTAATAAAAATATACGGATCTTCAAATATTTATAATTTAATGCCCAATCTTAAGAGTTTTTAAAATTTCTTTTATTTTCAGGTATGATATGACATTATAAAAATCAACATCGTATTTCATATCTCTCCCTCATCTCGTATGCTAAGAGTACAGGATAGTTGACCATGTGACTGATTTGATAAAAATTTATAAAGTTGAGTATCAAGTTGTAAATATTTGAAAGTCGGGATATTTTTATTACAAAGTAAAAGTCTGACATCAAATTGTAACCTTTTTTTCTCCAAATTTCAGGTGGAGAAGATAGAGGAAATAATAAAAATTGTAAATATAATATAATATAATATAAATATGTAACATAATATCGAACGATTACATAAACCTCATAATGCATTATTTTTTAAAAAATAGACTATGTATATATACTATGGAAATAGTGTATAGTGTTTATCGAATTTGGCATTATATAATTTTGGGTAGAAAATTTAGTACTCCTTCCGTTTCGTTTTTATTGTTGTTTTAGTTTTTTTTTTTGTTAAAATGTTTGTTGTTTTATATATTTTCATACTCTCTCCTCCAATTTTAATCCTATCTCAAATCTTAAAAATATGAAGAGTGAGAAAATGTTGTCTTATTTTTAAGAAAATATAAGTGAATAAGATTTTATGTTATATATAAGGAATGAGTATATTAGTCCATAAAATTAAATGTTAATTATAGATAAAAAAAACTAAAACAACAATCAAAATTAAACGAAGGAATATTACTTACTTAATTAATAATATAATTAGATTATAACACTTGATATACAGTGTACACTATAAACATAGTAATTATTCATACTCCCTCCATTTCGTTTTGTTGGTTATTTTATGTTTTTTCTTCTATGTCAAAATGTTTGTTGTTTTATATATTTTGACTGTCTCTCTATCAAATTTAACCTTACAAATATATGGAGAGAGAATTTTTTTTCAACTTTTTAAGAAAATATAAGTGAATAGAATTTTATGTAATATAAAAGGGAAGGATATATTAGTCCAAAAAATTAATTATTAATTCTAGATTAAAATTCTAAAACAACAAACAAAACAAAACGGAGGGAGTAATAATTTAACATTGTAACGCTAATTTTTTTTTTTTTTATACTCACATACCCGACCTGTGGTATTAAGGAGATTCGACATTGTAACGCTAATTATCTGTATGTTATACAGATACATAATAAATTTCATGTAGTATTTCCCACTATCCTTTTTTAATTTGTTATACATGATATTATAATATGGATATAATTATATAATTTGATTTAAGAATGTCAAAAGCAATTTATATAATATCTCCACTATCCTTCTTGGTTTTGTTCTATGATTTATATCTATTTCGAGTTTTATACTATATAATATCTGGTCTAAATAGATAAAAGTAGACAAAAGTAAATAGTTTTTGGGAAAAAACAACAACTTTTAAAAATAAGTAGTTTGTTAGGCAATCTGTACTATATTAAACTTGGTCCCCACACCCAATGATTGACACATTGTACTTTTGTCAGACATTATTAATGCACAACCCTAACAACCGAAACCCTAATCGATTAACAACCGAAACCCTAATTGAAGAAGCCTCGATTATTTTTGAGAGGCCTCGATAATTTTTAAAAAGCCTCAATTATATTTTAAATAGCCTCGATTATTTTTTATGATAGCCTTGATTATTTTTAAAATTATCTCGATTTTTTTCTTTTGAAAAGCCTCGTTTATTTCTTAAAATTGTCTCGATTTTTTTTACAACAAATTGTCTCGATTTTAAAAAGTGTATCGATTATTATGTTAAAAGCCTCGATTGTTTCTTAAGAGGCCTCGATTATTTGTAAAAGTCTCGATTATTAAATTAAATAGCCTTGATTATTTTTTATGATAGCCTTGATTATTTTTAAAATTATCTCGATTTTTTCTTTTGAAATGCCTCGATTATTTCTTAAAATTGTCTCTTTTTTAAAAATTGCCTCAATTATTAATTTAGAAGCCTCGATTATTTTTTAAGAGGCCTCGATTATTTGTAAAAGTCTCGATTATTAAATTAAATAGCCTCGATTATTTGTAAAAGTCTCGATTATTAAATTAAATAGCCTCGATTATTTTATTTATTAGCCTCGATTATTTTTTAAATTATCTCAATTTTTTTAAAATGCCTTGATTATTTCTTGAAATTGTCTCCTTTTTAAAAATTACCTCGATTATTATTTTAGAAGCCTCGATTATTTTTTAAGAGGGCTCAATTATTTGTAACAAGTTTCGATTATTTTTCTAATAGCCTCCATTATTTTTTAAAAAGCCTCGTATCTTTTTTAAAAGCCTCATTACTAGCCACGTTTAATATCTAACTATCCTCGATTAATATCATTTAATCGAGCCCTTCAGTTAAATGAATCGAGGCAATGTTCCCTATATTTAATCAAGATTTTTTTAATGAATGCATTTATTTCTTGTATAAGGTAGGTACTGAGTTTCAATAAATAAAAAAAAAGAAAGGGTACTGGCTTCATTAAATGAAAAGAAGGGGAAGGTAGGACCGAATTAATGAAAAGAATGGAAGGTAGGACCGAATTTAATACATTTAATATTTTGTAACGAGGTAGGTGAAATTTTTGAATAAATAGACTAACATTCGAGTTCGCTTATTCACACTACAATACAAATCTCCACTACAATACAAAGCTTTTATTCACACTACAATACAAATCGACGAAGAAGAGCAAAAGTTGGAGAAATTTTTTGGAGCAAGGGGCGAAAGAAAAATCGAAGAAAAAAGTAGTACACGAGCAATTTTCAAAGGTACGTTTTGTACTCCATCTTTTTGAACTTATTTTGCAAATATTTATGTTTATTATTTTGATTATGTATTGCATGTGTTGTTAGATTTGCTTTGAAAATAGATTGATACGGCCTTTTTTTTAATTGTTTGGTAATGTTTTATTTAGGTTAATTGTTGTTGGTTTTGAATTTAGTCGATGTTTATGTGATTTTGAGGGTTGTATAATGTTTACCTAAATATAAAACATAATCGAGGAGCTTACAACATAATCGAGGAGCATAGAAAACAATCGAGGCCTTCCTCGATAATTATTTTAATAATCGAGGCCTTACTCGATTAAATTACATAAAAAAAACGAATCGAGGCCTTACTCGATTAAATTATATAATCAAAAACGAGTCGAGGCCTTCCTCGATTAATTTGAAAAGTAAAAACAAATGGATTAGTTAAAAAAATTAATCTAGTTACTAATCGATTAATTTTAGAAACAAAAAGTAAATCGACTCACTAATCGATTAATTAAAAAAATTAATCGATTAGTAGTTTAATAAAAAAAACTAATCGATTGAAAGTTTAAAAAAAGCTAATCGAGTAGTCTTTGAATTAAAAACAAACGAATCGATTATTAGTTTTTTTAAAAAAACAAACTAATCGAATAATAGTTTAAAAAAAACTAACCGAGTAGTCCTTTAATTAAAAATAAACAAATCGATTAAAAAAAATAATCAATTAGTAGTTTAATAAAAAAACAAACTAATGGATTAATAGTTTAAAAAAAAACTAATTGTGTAGTCCTTTAATTAAAAACAAACGAATCGATTAATAATTTTAATAAAAACTAATCGATTACTACTTTAATTTAAAACAAACTTATGGATTAATAATTTGAAAAAAAAAAACTAATCGAAGGGTGGTTTAATTAAAACGAATCGATTAGTAGTTTTTTTTTAAAAAACAAACTAATCGAATAATAGTTTAAAAAAAACTAACCGAGTAGTCCTTTAATTAAAAACAAACTAATCGATTAAAAAAAATAATCGATTAGTAGTTTACTAAAAAAACAAACTAATCGATTAATAGTTTAAAAAAAACTAATCGAGTAGTCCTTTAATTAAAACAAAGAAATCGATTAATTTTTTTAATAAAAACTAATCGATTAGTACTTTAATTAAAAACACACTAATCGATTAATAATTTGAAAAAAAACTAATCGATTAATAGAGGCTTGGGGTTTATAGGGTTTTAGGGTTTACGTTTAGGGTTTAGTGTTTTATAGGGTTTAGGGTTTAAGAGGGTTTAGGGTTAAAGGGTGATCTCATGTAGCATTGTTTAAAAATTGTCCAGATGGTTAGACGCCGCATTATTGTACGTCACAGTGGACGATGGGAGAGATCAGAATATGTAGATGGGGACGAACAACTCGTGACGATGTCATCCGATAAGCTGTGCTTTAGCTCACTGGTGAGGGAGGTTCACAAGTTGTTGCGGACTGACCCGAACAGGATCGAGTATGAATTATTTTACCTCACCAGCACCAATACTGGCAGACGGATCAGAGCATCTTTGCAAGATGATGGAGATTTGCTTGATTTGCTTCACGAGCAGACTACTGAACTCGTCGTGTACGTGATTTCAAGACAGTTGGAAGGTTCTGGAGCCGGACCATCTATGAGGGATGACTATGTTCCCTACTTTTCACATGGAGAGACGCATGGTCCTACTGCAGAAGAAGAGGGAGATGGAGAAGAAGAGGCTGAAGGAGAAGAAGAGGAAGAAGAAGAAGAACAAGAACAAGAAGAGGTGAATGATAGAACGAGGTTGGTGGAGTCACTGTTGACAGAATTTAGTGGCTGGCTTCGTTCTTCTGCTGATCGTACAGACAGATTGCTATGTTTGACGGGAGTCGTCCCACCATCTACCACCGGTGTTCCGTTTAGATCTGACGGGCCTTCGAGCAATTGGGTGGTTCCCCTTGCTGACTGGGACATTGCGGGCCCACTATCTTGGGATGAGGGACCAGCACCAGAAACAGATACACTGCACCAGGGAGCTATTTTTCGGACGAAGGATGATCTCGCCCTGGCGGTCGGTATCTATCACATGCAAAATCGAGTGGAGTATGCCGTGTATCGCTCGAACAGGTCACGATTGGGCTATGTTTGCAAGCATGGTGGTGATTGCCCGTTCAAGTGCTTTGCGGTTGCTGATGGGCATATGTGGAGAATATACAAGTTCAACGGCTCTCATACATGCCATCTTGATATGGGTCGAATTGCTCCGCGACAGGTACCTGCACGAGTGCTCGGAAAATACTTTGCTCGTAGATTGGTGGACGAGCGGGTTGTCCTGAAGCCGAAGGAGATGATGGCGGAGCTTGTGCGTGAGTTTGGCATCCACATCGACTACAGCTTCGCTCTGCGCACGAGGAACATTGCCATTCAGATGGTATATGGAGACTTTGACAAGTCCTACGCACAGTTGCCCGCTTTCCTTCACACTCTGCAATTGATGAATCCGGGAACTGTAGTAGACATGGAGATCACGAGTGATGGTCGGTTCAAGCATTCATTCCTTGCTCTCGGTGCGTGTGTCAATGCATTTCTCCAGTATGCTCGTCCAGTGCTTGTGATCGATGGGACCCACCTGAAGGGAAAGAACAAGGGGGTTCTCTTTGTTGCTGTGACGAAGGACGGCAACGAACAGGTCTTACCTGTTGCAGTTGGGCTCGGACCGATAGAGAACGATGAATCTTGGATATGGTTTCTGGCCCACGTGCACATGGCTCTGGGTGATATAGATGATCTTCTAATCGTTTCGGATCAGCATCAGAGCATTAAAAATGCTGTGGAGGCCGTTTTCCCAAGTGCGACGCACGGACTGTGCTACTACCATTTGAAGAATAAGATGACGAAGAGAGGGAAACACGTGACGACGCTGTTTCAGGAGGCTGCCTACGCATATCGGAGAGAGACATTCCAGGAGAGTATGTCGACGTTGGAGCAGGTCTGTCCAAATGCATATCAGAAGCTGTGTAATATTGGCCCAGTGCATTGGGCTCGTTCACACTGCCCCGTACGGCGCTACGGGTTCATGACATCTAATGCGGCAGAGAGTCTCAATGCTCGTCTGTTGTGGGCGAGGAGGTTACCTGTTTGCTCATTGTTCGAGATGTTTAGATCGATTGTTGAGCAGTGGTTCGTCGAGCGACGTGCGGCAACAGTGGGTTCGAATCATATGTTGACTGATGGCATCGCGCTTAAGCTTTCGGGTAACGTCGATAAGGGACGTTGCTATGCCGTGCGTCCTACTACATTAGCAACTTTATGGAAAGTCGAGGTTGGGAGGGAGGTCTACATGGTCGATCTTCAGAACCGGACCTGTGACTGTCGTGAGTTCGAGCTGGACTTGATCCCCTGCTCTCACGCGGCAGCGGTCATCTGGTACGACATTTAAATCTATATTTGTTCTTATTTTTTGTACATGTACCTAATTGAGTGTGTTTATTTTTCCTTTCGCAGTTGTACCGGGGTGGCTATATATGATTATGTGGACAGGTGTTACAAGGTCGAGAGCTTGGTCGGCATGTATAACTCGATCATCAGGGGTCTGCCTCATCCAGAACAATGGATTATACCCGATGCGTTTGGATCACGAGTTGTTTTGGCGCCAGAGATCAGACGACGTGCTGGGCGTCCATCTACATCCAGAGCTCGAGCCCCGTTTGAGGCCTCATCCAGTGCACGGAGACAGTTTTGCACTAGATGCCATGGACAGGGGCACAACAGGCGTGTATGCACATCCCATTTACCCATTGGCGGTGTTGATCTGAATTCACCGCCCGAAGATGTTCCGCGGAGAAGGGCGCCGAAGAAGTGTGGCATTTGCGGTAGTACGGAGCATACGCGTCCTAGATGTCCTATTCGATTGTCAGCGGATGAGCATTAGTCGATTACATTAAGTTGTTTTCTGAACCATTTTGTAGACGGGACAACACATTTTGTCACGAAAAACATTAATGAAGGAGAATATTTACATTGATGTGGTTCAAGTACAAAAACAACACATAAGTCAATATTTAAATGTCAGCATCTACAAGCTAGGTCTCTTAATGTAAGTCAATGAATATATCCGAGCCCCTATAATCCTCCGATACGCATGTACTCCCTCCTCCGACAATCCGGGCGGAAGTCCTGCACCCAAAAGCCGATCCACGTACATGCAGGCAAATACTCCACAGCTCGTCTGGTCCGTCTGCACGAACTGGTCCGGTATAGTCCGATCCAGGGTCATCGCAAAAGCACAACGGGGCGGCATCTGACGACCTGCCCAAAATCCGGCACAAATGAGTAGGCGTGGAAGTAGGCGGAGCAGGGGCATCAACTCTCTATCCCGCCTCTCGTACTGGACGCGGTTGGTTGGATCGTCCATCTGAAACAGAAAAGAGTCGTACAACTCTACGACCCAGTCAGCAAAGCGGATACGAACCACTACCCAGTGCTCCTGTGCGACGTCACATACCACAATCGCCTGCGACATAAGATTGGGATCATATCAAGATTAATGTCACCAAATAATGTATGATAATATATCAATTTCTTGTGAAGCTCACTTACATAATCACGCCCCATCCATGGCACCTGATACCGCCCATCCCTGCCCTGGATCCGATGTATCAGTCCCTCGACAGGTGTCCATCGCTGGTAGTCATCATCACCGCTGTCCGACAATGGTTGTCCCTCTTAACTCGTCGAGCCGTCGCGCTCAGAAAGTAGCTCATGTGAACATCCTTCAACTCAGTCCTCGGATCCTCGAGATGATCAAACCATCCCTGCCGCAAGCGATCGCCGTTGAGATGGAGCTGAACAACGGCATCCGGACCTAAGGATCTAAATCATGGGTAGGTGACCTGGAGTGTGCTGTCATCGATGTCATTCATGAGCTGATAGGTCGCGCTAAAACCACCATTGCGTGGAGCCGAAGTGCTAGTACTCTCCGGCTCCACAGTGGGCTGTGGAGCCTGATCACCAGGACTACAGTCGCTCGGCTCCGGGCTGTGGCGAAATCTATCCTGAGGCATGTGTGACCTCCGAGAGCGGCTACCCAGACCAGCTAATGCACGATCAATCGCCCGATCCACATACCCCTGGACACGGGGCGCAATAGTCGTGTCAATAAGCTCCTGGACACGGGGCATCACTCGATCCACAATCCTCTGAATGAAACCCTCTGAGGGCTCCCCACTGCTCGGCGTGCGATCCCTCCTCGAACGCTTCATTCCCCAAGCTCGAGGAGGGCTCTCTGGATCGATCGAATCAGCCGTGTGCACTGGTGCGTCCTCAGTGAGGGGTCGGGCTCCAGGCTTAGCTCGAGGAGGGCTCTCTGGATCTGGCTCGTCCCTCAATGCCCGGCTAGTCGAGGGTCAACTGGTCGCCTGACGGCCCGTCTGTGGTGTCCGAGCAGCTCTGGTGCCTCGGGCTGACGGGGGGACAACCGCCTCTGCCGATGTGGAACAACAAGATGCCACATTTGCAAGCATCTTCTTCTTGTTCCCGGATCGAGCGGGAACATATCTCACGCTCTGAGCTCCAGGCTCCAACTGCAGGCTCATGTAATATGAAGTTGCCGTCTCCTCGGGAGATGGCACCAACGTAACCACACGTGACTGCATGGAATTATTAATAATATCATTAAGATGAATTAACAAATATAGATCGAAGATTCTAAATATATCAAGAAACATCAAAATGTACCACTCGCTGTAATAAGATTGCTGGGTCGGTGGCAGGGAGTCTGAATGTCCACCTCAAACATCGAGGCACAGTGAGCTGTCCACTGTGCAGACCAGCCTCAGTAGCCAACTCCGGTATCACCTCACAAGCCCATACCTGTAAAGTGAATTAATGGATTAGTTACGTATTCACTTGATTTAAACTAATTTAGAAGAATTAAATTTAAACTAATTACCTGGAGTGCCCAGATCGGCCCGTAAAAATGATACTGTCCCGATCCTTTCCCGCCCATAGCCTCTCGAGTCCTGGGGAGGAGGCCAATGTAGTGCATCAACGACTGGTAAGAATATGCACCCCATGGAAATGAGTTCCATCCCTCCACATCCTCCGCTAGCGCCCACACCCATGGATCCACGGCCCGGTGCGGATCTAGGCACAGAATCATCCGGTATACGAACAATATGTTCGCAACCTTCACATAATCCGCAGCGTCTCTGGCCATCCCCAGGGCGGAGAACCTGTCCTCCATCTGTTTCACTGTTGTACGCTTCCCTTCGAATAAACGGTGGTAGACCGATCTCCTCGGAACAATATGAGCGCCATGAGGATCGAATGTCGAGCTGCCGAAGCGTAAACCCGACACCAAGGCGTACTCACTCGCACCGAACCGCAGCTGGGAACGATGAATGTGAAACCATGCCTCCAGCCCCACACGTGCACGATCCGGCGCGTGCACCTCGAACGTCATCAGTGCGTGCATGACCCTCTTCTGGACGTCACCACCTCTGTAGTCTAGAAAATATCCGAAACACCCCGATCTAAACAATCGCATGGCGTCACCACCAATCGCGAGCAGTGTGTCTCTAATCGTGTCAATAACACCGGGGATGGCGTACACGACGACCGAGGGCGTCCGGCTCCGTAACGGGAGTCTAACCCAGTCAATCTAACAACATTTTCAAAATTAAAACTAATAAAGTAAATTCTTTTAATATTTCATATAAATTCGAATTTCTTAAAATTTAATTTTAGGCTTTTTTAGTTTCTTTTTTAAAATTATTAATCGATTAATTTTTTTTAAAATTATTAATCTATTAGTTTTAATTAAACTATTAATCGATTATTTATTTTTTAAATTATTAATCTATTAGTTTTAATTAAACTATTAATCGATTATTTATTTTTTAAAACTATTAATCGCTTAGTTTGTTCTTGATTAAACAACTAATCGATTAGTTTGTTTTCTAATTAAACAACTAATCGATTAGTTTGTTTTATTAAACTACTAATCAATTAGTTTTTTTTAAAACTATTAATCGATTAGTTTTTTTTAATTATTAATCGATTAGTTTTAATTAAATTATTAATCGATTAGTTTCAAAAAAAACTATTAATCGATTAGTTTTTTTTTAAATTATTAATCCATTAGTTTGTTTTATTAAACTACTAATCGATTAGTTTTTTTTAAAACTATTAATCGATTAGTTTTTTTAAATTAAACTACTAATCGATTAGTTTTTTTTTATTATTAATCGATTAGTTTTTTTTTATTAAACTATTAATCGATTAATTCCTAAATTGTTTTTTTTACTTAATCGATTAATGCCACAATGAATTTTTTTATTAATCGATTAATGCCTTGATTAATTTCTCTTAATTAATAAATTAGTGCCTTGATTAATTTTTTTTAATTAATCGATTAGTGACTCGATTTAGATTTTGATTGTAAAATTAATCGAGTAGTGACTCGATTAATTTTTTTAACTAATCGATTAGTTTTTATTTTTCAAATTAATTGAGGAAGGTCTCGAATAGTTTTTGTTTTTCTAATTTAATCGAGGAAGACCTCGAATAGTTTTTGTTTTTCTAATTTAATCGAGGAAGGCCTCGATTATTATTAAAATAACCGATGAAGGCCTCGATTAGTGTTTTATGCTCCTCGATTAATTTTAAGCTCCTCGACTAGTCAAGATTAACAACAAATAATTCACAACTAACAAAGAATAACCCACAATGAATATCAAATAATCATTCAATAGTTAATCTACCTAGCCTTGATTAAACTACTAATCGATTAGTATTTTTTAAAACTATTAATCGATTAGTTTTTTTAAATTATTAATCAATTAATTTTAATTAAATTATTAATCGATTAGTTTCAAAAAAAACTATTAATCGATTAGTTTTTTTTTAAATTATTAATCCATTAGTTTGTTTTATTAAACTACTAATCGATTAGTTTTTTTTAAAACTATTAATCGATTAGTTTTTTTAAATTAAACTACTAATCGATTAGTTTTTTTTTTATTATTAATCGATTAGTTTTTTTTTATTAAACTATTAATCGATTAATTCCTAAATTGTTTTTTTTACTTAATCGATTAATGCCACAATGAATTTTTTTATTAATCGATTAATGCCTTGATTAATTTCTCTTAATTAATAAATTAGTGCCTTGATTAATTTTTTTTAATTAATCGATTAGTGACTCGATTTAGATTTTGATTGTAAAATTAATCGAGTAGTGACTCGATTAATTTTTTTAACTAATCGATTAGTTTTTATTTTTCAAATTAATCGAGGAAGGTCTCGAATAGTTTTTGTTTTTCTAATTTAATCGAGGAAGACCTCGAATAGTTTTTATTTTTCTAATTTAATCGAGGAAGGCCTCGATTATTATTAAAATAACCGATGAAGGCCTCGATTAGTGTTTTATGCTCCTCGATTAATTTTAAGCTCCTCGACTAGTCAAGATTAACAACAAATAATTCACAACTAACAAAGAATAACCCACAATGAATATCAAATAATCATTCAATAGTTAATCTACCTAGCCTTGATTAATATCAAAATAAACATCCTAATTCCGAAAAAAACATTAAGTTAAATTATCCACCATTAAGTTGCAAAATCCATGATTATTTTCAAAATCCACGATCTATTTCAAAATCGACTATTACTTTCAAAATCCAACATTAATCAACCAACTAAAAACAAATTTTTAATACAAATCGGAGACATACATGTGCTGCTGAAGACGTCGCCGGCGATGATTCCCGTCGTTGCTCCATTGTCGGCCGATGATTAACTATGAGAAATCAGTCCGTTAGTTACAGAGAGAGAGAGAGAGAGAACCTGGGTTGCTATCCTAATCACGTTTGAGATCGGCGGTATTCCGGCGTGCGTGCGATATTTCTTCCAAGTTTTCAGTTTTGTTTAATGGAGTATATAGTAGAGAGAGAGAGTAGGGTTTGGAAGAAGAACTGGGCGTTGGAACAATTTTAATTCAAATCTCTCTCCATTAATAAGTTGGCGGTTGGAACTATTTATTTCGATTCAATTAATATTCTTATTTTGGCAGTTACTTTTTCAGAAAGAAGTACAATATTCTGTGTAAAAATTCAGATTTTGTGGGCCCATCCTCTGCATGTTGTGTAAAGTAGTCAAGATTGTCGAAATAACTACAGTATTTTAAAACCTGTCTTTTTTTCCTCTCTTTTATTTACTTTTGTCGAGAAATCCCACCCACCCTAATATCTGCAAGCGTTAGTTATAACATTCCACTGTCGCGGATCTTTCTTGGCACCACAAATCGTTAGGCCCATAATATTTTTGTCTAGAGAATCACTTGTGTATGTCAGGGGCACCATTCCCGTCAACACGTCAACATTGATAACACATGTTGACCTGATTAATTTGCAAAAAAAAAAAAAAATTAATTTATGAACCGTAATACTAAAAAGTATTACTCAAAAACCCAAAAGAATGGTCATCTGTATCCTTAAAAAGTATCGATTAAGAAAAAAAAAAGTCAAAATCAGTATCAACCGTAATACTAAAAAGTATTACTCAAAATTCAAAAAGTATCATCTGTGTCCTCAAAAAGTATCACCTATTTCACCATTTTTCTTTTTTGCGGGTTAACCGAGTTAACGTGTTGACTGTCTGATATAAACTTATATACATCTAATGCATGGAAGTTTATTGTTGTTCTTCAATGATAGGAATAACACATTTCTCAAATACAATATATTTCCAATTTTCCTAGAAAATCGATATAAAAATGTAAGATGTTTAATTGAAGAGAGTAAAATTTCGAAATTCAAATCGAATTAAATGAATGACAAATTAGTTAATTTATAATATTGGACAGGGCTTTAATAATCTTTCTTCTTCTTTTTTTACGTTAAGAAAGAAACTCGCTCTAGCCCCTATATATTCAACTAATTTGAACTATATATATATATATATATATATATATATATATATATATATAGCATTTCACCAAAAGAAGAAAAAAAAAACAGAGAGAATTATAAATAAATATAAGTGAGAATGATGATGAGCGATGGCGCAAATTAAGGAACGGCATTAAAATTGCCTCATCACCATCCAACACTCCCTCCCTCCCTCACTCACTACACCGTTTCTCCACTTTCCCTCCTTTTTTTCCCCCATTTCTTCTTCATCAATATTTATTCACTTCGATCATTCTCCTTTCTGGTGTTTACTCTCTCTCTCTCTCTCTCTCTCTCTATATATATATATATATATATATATATGTAATAAATGTTTGGCTGTGGTTGAATTTTTGATGCTGCAGGGACTTTTTGAGGGAACTTGTTCCGGAATTTGCTGAAGCGAAAATGCTAACATGCATAGCACGTTCGAAGCAAGCGAGTGACGAGTCGCCGTCGATTGATCACCGCAATCCGCCGCCTGAAAAACACAACTCCGGCGACATTCCTACTAAACATGCCATCAAATCCCTCTCTTCACAGGTTGATTATGAACTACTCGTCACTGATTTCTTCAATTGTGCATATATTAGTTAGTCGGTTAATTTCATGATTGGTAGTGTTTGGAATTTTTGTTCGTGTAGATCAAGGACATGGCACTAAAGGCGTCGGGTGCGTACCGGCACTGTGCGCCGTGCGCGAACCAGTCGGCGGCGCCGCAGGGTAGGAACGGGAGCTATGGGAGCGGCGGAGAGCCGGACAGCTTGGCGGCGGCTCCGGAGAGGTTCCGGTGGTCGTACAGGCGGACGGGGAGCTCGAACTCGAGCTCGACGGCGGGTAGGAGGGAACTGGAAGCGAGGTTGAAGGGTATTTCGAGCGGGGAGGGGACGCCGGCGTCAGCGAGCGGCCGCCGGCTCGACCCGATCGTGTTCGTTGAGGAGAGTGAGCCCAAGGAGTGGGTGGCGCAGGTGGAGCCCGGCGTCTTAATTACCTTTTTGTCCTTGCCACGTGGCGGCAATGATCTTAAGCGGATTCGGTTCAGGTACCCTGTTTTGGTCATTTACCTATTAATAACGGTGTTTCATTTATTTGATATTTCCTTATAATTCTACAGGGTCAGTATGTATTAGTGTATTGATATGGTTAAAATTAGCGATAAAATGCCTTGCTATAAATGCAGCGCACTGCTTTTTTGGGGAGATATTAAATATCTTAGCTGTATTAATTTATTTATATCTCATTTGGTATAGCAGTAAGTAGTGACTAATGTGCGGACCACTAACATATTTGTCCCTAAAATAAAGTTTATGAAAATATATAATAATAATTTGAATTAACCGTCGGTATATATTATTATTACGTATGCCACTAGAAGTGTGTTTCACATATTTAATGGTGACGTTGAATTATTAAGAAATAACAAATCCATTCCATTCCATACAAAAGAAATAGCCTAGCTAGAAAAAATAATAGTAGAATTATGGAATATATTCTAAATTGTAGGAGAGTGGTGACTATAATTTGTCATGATTGAAATAGTTAAATCGCCATCATTGGGGATTCTTAGGTGCCTCAAACATCTTGTCTATTGGCCTATGGACCCTCCAGATGTTCAATTTTCTTAGAATGCTTTACGACCATTAGGTGAAAAAGTTGCATGCTTAGTAAGAATTTTCTTACTAGCTTTTTTTTTTTGCATTTAATCATTAGATATGTCCAACTTAAATAGTTTTCTGCCTATTACGTTTCCCACATAATTTTGAGTCCACATCTCTTGGATAATTATCTGTATTCTGTAGTATTTAGAAGTCTTGTATTGTATCGTCGATTTTTTTGGAAAATAAGAACTAAGATGAGAGAGCTGGAGTCATTTTGACTGTATTAATTAGCCCTGACGTTTCTTACATGAGTACTGTGAACTGAATACTGTCCTATTCAGATTCACCATTCAGGAATTTGGCATTTTAAGCAAAGAAAGGTGCATTATTTAATGGTTGAAGATCCTTAGCTTGTTTGTGGTGTATACTCAACAAGAATATATATACACATACATACATATATAGAGAGAGAGAGAGAGAGTAGATGTACGCTTGCATAACTCCATGCAACTTTCGCACTGATGACAAAAAGAAACTGCCTCAAAAAAGTATATCTGTTGTCTCTTGGTGATTATTTTTTTTAGAGGCTGCCCTACGTGTACTGTCTGCAAATAGATAGTTGTATGCTACCAATATGTTTCACCAAGTATGTTATGTAAAATACTGATGTGATTATAATTGAAGGAAATCAGTGGTATAAGCAATCAAGGCAGACATTTAATTTCAAATTTTTCTAGGCACATAATTAATCTTGTGGAAAAATATAATGAGCACAAATATTAGACAGTAATAATGGGCATCATCATGGAAAAGGCATGAGAAAAGAAAACTACAAGTCCCTTTTCAAAGGTCCAGAAGGGCAAGAACTCATTGAAACACTTTGGTGGGGCTAGCTGTTTTCATGATGTTGGAAAACCTTTTACTTATTGTTGTTGGCTTGTCGGGAAGTGTCACTGCTTTCTTTCCTCATCACGCCTGTGCTTTTAATTTGTCATCTTCTGCCAACTATTTCTTGTGGCATCTAGTCAAGAAATGCACATCCTATGTCTCTCCGAATTTGGAGTATAATTGACAATATGGCCATTGACACTCCATTACTGCTTTTATTTTGTTGAAAATGGGATAGGCAGGAAAAGAGAAACGGAGACAACCTCAACCTGGTTTCGTTTTTTTAGATTATTTCGAGTACCGTAGTCTATATATAGTTTTAATTAATTTGCTACTTTGAATTCTTGTGCAGTTACGTCGTTTGGTAAAATATACCAATTACCAAGTGTATGATTTATCTATGAATAGTGGAGAAATTTCTCCACTTAGAATTTATTGGTGAGGCCTCGTTATGATAAAGCATCAATGGCATACATAGTGAAAGCTAACGTGCAAGAATGCAAAGCTCAATTAAATGTCCGTCCCTGCCTTGTGATGATGAGCACATGCCTTCAAACAGGATCAGAAATAATAATAATGTATGCAGTTTTAGGTCTGATATATCCTAAAATCTTGGTCCTTAAAATGCTTTGTGACTCACCATCCATTTTATTTGTTGATTGTTTCCTTGGCATTTTTTTTCCCTTCACTCCAATTATTTTTTTGAAAGAGTTGGATGCCCTCTAAGCAAAGTCAAAAAAGCAATCCAATTTAATTTCTACATGTATTTTAGAAATGGCAATCTTTAGTTTTCAACTATGCAGCACTTATAAAGTACCCCACATAAGTCCAATTTAGTGGCTTGCCATGATGAGCTACAGTTCATTGAGGGGTAATTATAGAATATGCTTTAATTAATTGGAATGATGCATGCATTCAGCCTTTGACCATCAAATTTATGTTATGAATGCATCAATTCCTAATATCTAGAAAATTAAAAACTCTTACTTCTGGGCACTTCAATGAATATGGTTGGAGTTTGTCTTAATGGCTTCACAAGTAGACGAGTTCTGTTATATATACAGTTATAATTTATTTAGTTGTAAACATATAGGAATATGAGTATAGGATGCTTGGACTTGTATTCATGAATTTATTCCACAAATTTGTTTCACCCAGCCGAGACATGTTCAACAAATGGCAAGCTCAAAGGTGGTGGGCTGAGAATTCTGAGAAAGTTCTAGAACTGTACAATGTGCAGAGGCTAAACCTCCAAGGCTTCCCTCTTCCAACAACTCCGAGATCAGAGGACGATAGCAGTTCAAAGATGGAATCTGTGGAAGACAGCCCTGTGACACCGCCACTTGGTAGAGAGCCTCTGCCTCGTGCTTTCCATCGACCAACTGGAATGGGGAAGGGGTACTCCTCATCAGACTCCTTGGACCTAAACTCGACAAACTCCAGGTCTAACTACGATTCTTGTGGCGTTGCCTCGACTCCCAAACTCTCGAGCATTAGTGGTGCAAAAACAGAAGTGTCATCAATGGATGCCTCCATGAGGACTAGCTCCTCCCGAGATGCTGATCGTTCTGGAGACATATCCATAAGCAATGCAAGTGATTTGGAGACAGAATGGGTCGAACAGGATGAGCCGGGTGTCTACATTACCATCAGAGCTCTGCCTGATGGTAGAAGAGAACTCAGACGTGTCAGATTCAGGTATGTGTTCTTGAATTCAAATGCATGATCATTTATATATATATATATATATACCGTATAAATGCTGAGTCGAACACGAACTGATTTCAGCCGGGAGAAATTCGGGGAGATACATGCACGATTATGGTGGGAAGAAAATAGGGCGAGGATACACAAACAGTACTTGTGAAATGTGAATGGATTGAGCAGAGAATTAAGCTCCATATTTTTTTTCCTGCCAAACAGAAGAGTGTGGTGGTTATTATGAGAAGCCAAGTTTAGTAGTGTAGATTTGAAGGGGAATGCAGCCTCTATGTAAGTTATGCACCTCACAACACAAGTCACAATATTGTGGCACCGCTTTTTCTTTTTCTTTTTTTTTTCTTTTCCCTTTCCTGCAGGTATTTGATTATTATATGGAATTGTGGCATATTATGGGGATTTTTTTCATTATATATATACTATATATATGTATGTATGATATCTTTTGCTCTAGAATCTTGAGGCAACTGAACTTCGCTACTTATTAGTACAGTAATTCATCTCAATTTGCAAATCAAATATCAAGAATTCAAATACATGATTAAGTAGCAAGCAAACAAGCTCCTGTTTAGCTGGATCTTCATGGAAAATAATGCACAGTTGCTTGATTGAGTCTGATAAAAATTGTCAAATATTATATGAGGTAAGACCAAAGACAATCAAGAAAATGAGAGTTTTGATATATATATATACTATTATAAAAGTGTGATGTTTTACAAAGTTTGGTTTACCTATTATATCCTTACTTCAACTTTAATTTAAGAGTAATTATGTAATATAATATATAATGTGTAGTTATAATATAAAATCTAATGTAATATATTAGTTTTCATATGAATCTACTACTATATATAAAAAGATCCTTATTTTACAAAATTAAATTTAACTAATATATCTCATATTGTCGCAAAGCGACCCTAACAAGTTACGTATACAACAATTCATTTTAGAACACTACTAATTTTTCTAATACTATTTTAATTAGGGAAAAATTTAGCCTAACTACACTATTATATTAGAGCAAATACTAATTTTATAATACCAGGTATAAATGTTATAATTAAAAATGTAGACTTTAGTTGCCAAATCTGGGCAAATATAACAATTTATTTTTTAAATACCATTTCTTGCACTTTTCAATCAAATTTTTATTTTATTACATTACAATTATTCGATTTCTCGTTAGCTATCCACAAGCATATGAAGTAACTATATTACAGTGTTGAGCAAGATCGTATTCCATAGAGACTAAAAACTTAATCATAATGTGAGTATTGCAACGTCATTCTTCTAAGGCAAATAAAGATAATCGGAGAAAATTAGAAACTGATATAATAGAAGAAGAAATAATCTAAATCATCGATTTCATAGATTCATCAAAACAATTTCAATTCAATTAAATGATTTATTCACGATTCAATTTTATTAGGACAATCTCCAAATTAGTTTTTTTTTTTTAGCAAAAAGGCATTTGATTAATGAGAAGCCAATTCATCAGGCGGAATGTTCAACAAAACAGTACTCGGCAAAGCGCTAGTATAAGAAAAAAAAAATCATTATTTGAAATAGCAAGTTTCGCTAAAGAATGAGCCATGAAATTTGCAGTTCTTCGAGCCTAATTGTATCTCACTTCATCAAATTGAGAAGCCACATTCCGAATGGAATCGCACATTCCAAATTAGTTAAAAGAGAAAAAGATAACAATAAATATAATACATTTTATAACGTGAATATATGAGTCTTAGATATTAAAAGATATATTTTTAAGATTTATTATTTTTAATAATTAATATTAGAAAGAACAAATAAAGTGTTTATAAAACTAAATATATATATTTGTATAATTGTAAACGTATGGAGGTTAATATTTCAACTACATAAACTAATGAAAATTTATACTTACAAGTAACTTTAAGATAGTATGGTATATGCACATAGTATATAAATTAGGAATATATATTCTTTTAGTATCTCTTGGACTATAATGACAATAGTAATAATCAATATACAGTACAATAAAACTTCTATATAAGAATACTCTATATAAGAATAACACTCTTATTGTAATAAAATTAAAAGTTATGGTCACACTTCGGGACTAGTTATAAATAAGAATGAAATCCGAATAAACTGGGATAAAAACACGAGTAAACCAGTATAAAATGCATAATTAAACAGCACTGAAACTAGTGTAAAATCCCAGTTGATAATGCGATTTATTTATGCATTTTATACTGATTTACTCGTGTTTTTATCCCAATTTATTCGGAATTGATTCGTTCTTGGAGTTTGGTGTGTTTATTTGATTTTACAGATTTTGTCCCGAGATTAGCTGTATTTTGATCAAAGAAACAATTGATGAAGTCCCAAGAGAATGTCGAGAAGAAAGTGGATCGAACAGACGGGACGAACCGAGTCAGAAGCAGACTCGCGACCGCAGCTCGCGAGTGTACCCACGGGTGAGGTCGTGAGTAATCACAAGCTAGCCACTGCAACGTCGCGACAGAGAACTGAAGAAAATTCGCGACTTTGGTCGCGAATATTGAAGTTGGTCGCGAATATTTGGCCACGTCACGCCACGTGTTGACACATGGACTCGCGACCAGAGCCACGGGCAAGGCAGTCGCGAGCGAGGTCGCGGCTCGGCCGGATCTGTCCGATTTTTAATTTATTTTTGGAATTTTCCCTACTTGGTATTTAAGGGTTTTTGATGCACGAAAATTAAATATTCCATCATACCCAAAAGTGGCCACCAGAGAAAAATAGCAGAGGAAAATAGACACAAAGAACAAGACCAAATGATTTAAGAGCTTTCAAGATTAGAGACAAATTAAATCATCCGGTTTTATTTTCTCTGTTCTTGAAAATATAATGTTTACTTTGTGGATTGTTTTAGTTATTTATTCTGTCATGGATAGCTAAAACCCTAGTATTCTAGGGTTGGATTATGATTTATTTATGAAGTTCTTTTAATTCATTCTATTTGGTGTCTATGATTTGATTATGTTTTGATTATTCCTGCTTTTCTCTGTATTATTTACATGATCACTAAATAATATAATCTGATGTGTTCATAAATCGAGAGATGAGTTTTAACGCAAGATCTGGAATAATTAACTGGTTAGTCAATATCACTCGACAAAGTTGAAACTAATTTGGAAAACAATAAATCTTTGAAACCATTAGGAGTTGCACAATAGGTATTGAACGGACACGTTAATATTTGTTGTGTGATCTACAATCTAGGCACTTCGAGAGAAGGTTTAGAATACAGGAGTGATTGTTTTAGCATGATTTAAATCCCAACATAGACACTAAATGAATTGATTAAGAGAAGGGGTTAAATAATGAGTATCCAATCCTAGAATACGTCTTTTTCTCTAGTGTTTAATTATATGTGTTGATTTCTGCTGTGGTAATTTAGTTTACTTATTATTCTTAGTTTTTAGATAGTTAAATTCAACCATGATTGGTAGTCTAGATAACTAAAGAAAGTTAAATTAAGATAATTAGTAGATTAATTATTAAATCCCTGTGGATACGACCTTGTTCATTGCTATACTAGTAGCCTCACTGTACACTTGTAGTTTAGGTGAAAATAAATACTGAACAATGAAATACTTATCTAAAGTTGCATGTGACAATGTTTTAATTTTTTGGGTTAATACCACATCCTTTAATTTGCGCGTTCGAAGTAACTCGTCAACACAGTCACCTTTTTGTTGAATCCAAAATATTTCCACCTTGTCCAACATGCTTGAAGTTTTTGACACAATACTTTTTCTATTTCTACAACTACCATCCTCTGGATTATCAACTTGCATTTCTTGTCCGATTCTGATAATGATATCTTTTTCGATTAAAGCACATGAATGAATCTTATATACCTTTTAAATTCATGTTTTTAAAATATGAAGGGACATTTTCAGGTGTTTTATAATATATATTAATTTTTTTAAAAATAATAATGTTTATATGTAAATTCTATATAAGAATAACTTCCTTATAGTAATATTTTTTTCTCTAGTCCCAACAATATTACTGCATAGAAGTTTTACAATATACCAGTCAATTAATTAATGATAAGAACATCAATATATATAAGTATTAGTATATTTATTAATATCAATTTAATTTAGATCATAAGCATACAAGTTTGATGCAAAAATCCACTGTCTCGGACAGCAAGAAGAGCACACACCGTGCTATTTTTCTTCTGCCGACATACTTCACCGTTTTGCTCCATTCATGCTCGTTTTTTATCCGATTGACCTGATTCTTTTTGCAACGCGCTCCTAACTCTATTCTATGTCTTATTAAACACTTCCAAGGATTCGTTGAGTCTAAAAAATAATTGGCATTAAATCTCTTCAAAATGAGCATAAACGTGAAATTGCACAAATTATAGAAAAACTATACGTAACTTGCCAACTTATACATGCATTGCTCATCAACTACTATCTAAATAAAAAAAGAATAATGTATTTACCATATCTCTAAACTTTATTATTTTCATAAATGACAAAAGCTTGTATAAGATATCTTACATGCCAAAATTCATAAGATGGACTAATGTTCAGATCCAATTTTATCCTCAATTAAAAAAAAGGTTTTAACCAATTTTAAAAAATATTAATTCATATATACTACAAAATCAAAGAGAGAAATTTTCACATGTGAGCAAGAAGTGTTCACGTTTGAGAGACAAAAAGAGGTGTCACAATTTATTTTTTGAATTTGGAAAGAGGGAGGCAGAAATGCTAGAATATGTTAATAATTGTCATGTATACTTTGAATTTGTAATAAAAATATGATTTAAACTTGTAAATAGTGATGTTTTGTCGCTCAAGTTTGGATCTTAAAACTATTGAATTACAAATATAATCAATAAGTTCAAAAATACGTTCAACTAATTTTTTTCCTAAGTTATTGATCATGTATGTTCAAAAATATATTTTTAAACATGTCTTGTATTTTTAAAAATGAATTTTCAAACATAGCTTTGTCTGAAAAATATGTGGAGTATTTGGAAACACTCCTAATTATAAAGTATAAATATTATAAATTTAATCTATTTGTCCCGGTGGGAATGGCCTAGTGGTGGAGTGAGGTTGCTTAGAGATCAAAGGTCACGGGTTCGAATCTCCTCAATACCACATGTCAGATGTGTGAGTAAAAAAAAATTAATCTATTTTCTTCAATGTTTACAAGGATATTGCTCTGAGAAATTAAAAGCAACATAACCACAAAAGATATGTCTCTCTTTGAAACCATAATCAATTTTGTTTGATACTTAATATAATGCATGTAAATTTTTTTAATCAATATAGGTTAACCCAAAAACCATTCTAGTTCTATTTTAATATAAAAATATATTAATTCACGAAGAAATTTAAAGAGAAGTTGATCGTAATAAAAAGTTTGGTTAATGTATTCACATAGAGAATCTACACTCGCCCAATGTATATATAGTTTTAAATTTAAAATCAATTTAAATATTATTCTTTTGTCATGCACACTTTTATTATATTTCATATATATACTTAATTTGTACTTTAGAAGATATATATATATATATATATTCAATATAGAATTTAACTTTTATATTCAGATAAAAGAATTCATTTTAATGTTATTAATATATATATATATATATATATTCTTACTCTAATTATTTATTAGATATTTATTACTATTTTCTAATTATAATATAGTTTATAACTTTAAATTTTACACTTTCAAAAGAACTTTTAATTTTACATATTTTAGTAAAATTCATACAATTTACGTGCTACGCACGTGATTTCCGCTAGTATATTTAAAAAGCTGGAAAAAAAAAAAAGAAACCATAATTACTTCATTTATTTGGCGGTTTTTTTTAGAGAGAATTGATAATTATATTTTTACGAATAGAGTTTAGTGATACTTAGTTTTCAACAGATAAGATTGTTAAATCACCTAATATGTCTTAATACTATAATTTGTAGTTTATTTTGAATTCCATTTATAGTAAAAAAAATCTAAGAAAATGTCGATTATAATTTTTTTATTTTTTTATTTTTATGATATGCTTCCTAAATCTTGAATGAACTCACACATATATATTGGGCCCGGAGGGCTTCGTTTTTGGGCTGCGTCACAAGGTTATCTCGTCTGAATCTGATGCCCAATATTTAATTTGTTCAATGCTTCAACCATATGTATCATACTATCATGTATGAGAATAATGTTTAAAAAAATTTATGCATATATTTTTATTTTTTTGTTACGGGAGAGTGATTTATTTGAACCTTCAATTTCACACTACTTGAATATTCTCAGAGGACTTGCTTGATCAATCAATACTTGGATTTTTCTCGGGTATTATTCTATGTTCCCAATAATTTTGAAAAAAAAAAATGTCCAATCGTTTATTCTTCAGGAGGTATTGAAATTGAAAATGTAAATTATTTTTGCATAGTATTAATAAAGATGGGGTAAAAATATTTATTCTCCAAACTTGTATATTGACTTTCGTTCTTTGTAATCTGTTTTTTTTTTTTTTTTCCTTGTCTGGTGACAGTTAATCAATTGTCATTTTTTCTTCAACTTCCCATCTATGATACAATAATAGCAGTTTTTACCTCCCCTGTGTGGTTTGCAGGCTATTACACAGGGGCGGGGTTTACCCAGTGCGTACCACGGTAGCGGCTGCGGGTTATCCTCAGCATCAAAAAAAAAAAAAAATAGCAGTTGAGAATTTATGATATAGTTAAGTCAAATAAGAATGTTGGTATATTTAAAAAATAAGATGATCTTTTGTACATCGAATATACACAAGGCCTTATATCAGATGGGAAAAAAATATCAGTTATACTACTGAAAAGTATCAATTCCAATAGTAAAAAGTGCCACGTTTATTTTACTAAAAATTTATGATAAAAACATAAAGGTAGTGATATTTTTATAACTATTACTATTTTTTACATCGAAAAAAGTATCACTTCTAAAATTGAAAAAATCATAAATTTCTATAAAATGACTCTATTGGACTTCGTAGCTAGAAAATGCATAAAAATATTAAATTGGTATTTGTAACGCCCCAGTCCCACTAGGACCAAAACGTCACCAAAAGCAAATTCATAAAGAACTTGAAAATGGGCAGCACCCCAACTTAAAAATGTTCAAACCACACACTTAGGTGTTTTCAAAGTCAACTTTCAACAAGCTTTTCGAAATCACTAACTCACACGCATAACCAAATTATTTATATATACAGTCAAAATTGACCACGGGGGTCAACAACTTTCAAACTTAAAGGTTTTATAGAGTATCAACGAAAGCATTTAATATTTAATATACATACATAAGTTTAAAGATGGTTTTAAGCAAAAACCACATAAGGGTTAACCATCAAAACCCAAACCTGCAGCAACACGTCATCAACCAGCTCGATCTCCAGGACCTGAAAATATTTGGGTTGAGTGCCAGAAAACACTCAGTGAGCATTAACATTCGTCCAAGACAAACTTTCATGCTTCAAAACTGTTATACTGCATAAATCATGGAAAATAACCATGAACATTCTTTATAACAAAGTTTACTCTTCTTCATTGGATGAGAGACCCAATGTGATCACATGAATATTTTACGGTTACTTATCTAGACATTAAGTCACAAAGTAAACCGTCTATGCTTATAATTCAGAATTCCTCTGTGCATGAAGTCTCAAAACATCCAATCATTGCGTAAACAATTCTATTAAAATATTTAGCATGCTTTTCATGGACGAATTTAAAACATAGTTGTGAGTTATAGAAAAATCCACCTGGATGATCTCAAAGTGCAGTGTAATTTTTATGCGATTGTAGTGCCCCAAACCTTTTGTATATAATTAATTGTAATTATAGACTATGGGAGTCGCGTCATTTTAAAATTTTCGTAATTCGGTGGCTTAACCGAACTTGCGATGTGTTGTATCGATGAAAATCAAAATATATTTTAAATATGTTTATTAATCGATTTATTGATTTGTGTCACTTGGCGTATTTAAAATATTTCAAAAAAAAATATATTTAATTTATGGTCTTAAAATCAATGAATTATTTCATCCGTTTCGGTCCAATTTGGGATTTTTCCGGAGACGGAAAATATCACGATAACCGAACAACCGGTATTTAAACCGGGTATTTTTCAAGTTGACTCTCAAGGCATGGGAGGCCATGCCTTCCCCTCACCTCTCCCATGCCTTCCCGTCACCCATGTCCCCCAAATCAACCAAATTGGATTTATGAAAATACCATAGCCATTTTCACCATTTCATCTTCTTCTTCGTTCCTTTCTTCTTCTTCTTCTTCTTCTTCTTCTTCATTCTATCTTCTTTTCTTCCATTTTCTGAGAGAGAGAGAGAGAGAGAGAGAAGTAAGGAGTTGCAGCCATTGTTGAGAGGAGCTCAAGCTTCGTTCCACCCGTTCTTCACCATTCTCTTTCGGTGTTCGTCTACGTCGTTGCAAGCGTCGATCCAACTAAACCCCAGCTGATTCCAGCCTTGTTCCACTTACCTTCTTCAAGCTTTTCGTGCTTAGTTGTTCTTCAAATGTATTTTCAAAATCATATATATATATATATGCTCTTCCAAGTTCAAGCATGGATAGAAGTATATGTGTTTTTTTTTTTGGATTTGAAGCATGATAGATGGTGGAAATGGGTTGATTATGTGTTTTGTTATAATTCAAAGCATGTTAGTTGAGTTTCTAGATGTGTTTTGATGATTTGAATGATTGTATATCGAGTATCATGGCGTTTGTCATCGTTCCCACGACTTTCGGCCTCAGTTTCGCGCGACCGCGGGGACGAGCGCGAGCGCGCACAGGCCGCGCGAGCGCGGTGACTCGCGCGAGCGCGTACAGGTCGCGCGCCCGCGCAAGTCGCGCGACCGTGCACTTCGCTTCCGGCAGTTTGCCACCCTTCGGTTAAATGAGCATAACTCCCTCGTTAGACGTCCGATTGAGACACCGTAAATTTTGCCGGAAACTAGACTTCCTTGGCTTTCCAACGGTATAGGTCTCAATCTCTAATTCTTTCTGAGTAAATTATGAAAAATCGGCAAAGTTGGGTCATGTTTCGGTTTTCAGAAATTCGTGGCAGATTTGCTACCTTCTAGTAAAACGGTCATAAATTTTTCGTTAGTTATCGTATGGAGTCACCGAAAAGTGTTCCGGAAACTAGACTTAAGTGTCTTTCTAATGGTATAGGGCCCAGCCCCTAATTCCTTCTGGATAAATTTTGATAAATCATCAAAGTCAGTTGTTGTGCAGATTGCTCAACAAATTTTCAATTTTCAAATCGCCCTTATTCAAAATCAATTAAGGGATCTTTTAACTCCTTCAATGATGCTAAGGAGTGTCCTTATCAGTTAGTAGCTAGGGTTGTGAGGACCCTTGAGCTAAGATCGATTTTAACGATGGATTTAAATTATGTCATTTAAAATCGCACGCCAAGTGTTCGATTTATGCTCGAATGAGATAAATGTATTTTAAAAAGGGTCTCTTTGTTTAATAAACTCCCATAGGTCTATGATGTTGCTGAGTCTCATTTATGTGATTTAGTATTGTTGAGATTTGAGACATTATTCATTGCCGGAGTAGGCAATTGTTAAGCTATTGAGGTTTAACTTGGGTCGGTTTAACCGACGAGCATGTGAAACTATGTAATTGCGAGAGTCTTGACCTCGTGGAGGTTCTAAGATGAATTTTGATACTTGTAGATCATTTGCCGTAAGACGTAATCATTGTGGTGTTGCTCGATTCTGAAGAAACTAAAAAGCTTCGACTATTATAGTCAAAAGGTGGGCGTATACTATCTTTCTCAAAATGCTATGTTTGAGTTATTAAGCTCGTTTTGAAACAAATGTGCATATATGATTATCTGTGTAAAATGATTCGTTCTGCTTGCTGTGGTTGTCGGAGTCTCATATACCAGCGCTGTGTCAATGTGAGTAGCTACAGTCTTGCTTGGTTTGAGTCGCACCCAATCCCTGGCTGTTCTCAGCTAAAAGAACTTTTAATTACCTTGAGGGTTTACTCGGTAATTGCGCATGATGATGTAGTGGTGGTTGCGGGTGTCGTACTTAGCTCACTTCAGGGTTTACTAGTGAGTGGGTCCATTTCAGGGTTTACTGATGGATCGAGGTTCACTTCAGGGTTTACTGGTGAACACATTCATGTAAAACGTTTTGATGAACTTAGATGCATTTCCCTTTACAAAACCTTCTAAGATTCATCTGCATACTCACAGATAATTATTTTATCAAATGCTTTTGACAACTCAGTTTTTCTCAGAAAACCCACTGAGTACATTAGTACTTAGCCCAAATATTTTCTCAAATGTTTTCAGGATAATGAGCTGGAGCGTGCAGACGATGAGCTGTGATGGGGCTTATATGTGTACTTTAATAGCTAACCCATTGTCTTAGCTCATCTTAATCTCTGATCATCGTATTATTTCTTTTGATGTATCATAGCTTCCGCAAGAGCAAAAACTCATGTTTTGGATATATATATATATAACTCTGAATTTGTTACGATGATCGTGCTCTTTTATTGAACCAATTTGGAATCGTTCATTGATAATCATCCTTGAAATCCCCTTTCTTTCCCCTCTTCTTAAACCCCACCCCCGTGGCGCTCATTTCCAAGGTCTCTCGTGACCGGGGCGTTATAGATTGGTATCAGAGCATGTTTGCAACTCTGCAGCCTGCTGGGTCATCTTGTTTGTTCCCTTGTTGAGTCTTTGGTTATTATCTTATAAGCCCTCAGCTCGTCTCTCACGCAACAGCAAAGGTACGCATATTTTTATGAGTTTGGAATATCAAATATTTGACAATTATGAAATGCGTTGTTTATTTGGATATTATGAAACGAATCATTGTTATTTGGATATAATGGTGAGTTATGTTATTATATACTGGCGGTTTAGCCGTATATAAGTTTGATAATGGCGGTTTAGCCATAAATGTGATTATATACTGGCGGTTTAGCCGTATATATGTTTGATGCTGGCGGTTTAGCCATATATGTGATTGTATACTGGCGGTCTAGCCATATACATGTGTTAGATACCGGCAGGAAAGCCGAAAGATGCTTTAAAATTGGCGGATAAGCCGAAACTTATATTGTATATTGGCGGGTAGGTCATATACATGATTCTTTGTTGGCAGGTTAGCCCCATTTGTGATTAATTTTGACGAGTGAGTCAAATATGTTTAAATTTGGCGGGTGAGCCATTTTTATGATTATGTGGGCATGAGTGCCATTTGGACGTATTCATGTTGGTATGTGGGCCATATACGTTTAACTGTTGGCAGGGATGCCATGATTCTTGGATTCTATATGATGTGACCTTTTAAAAAAAAAATTCAAAATGATTTTATGGATGGGGAGGCCCTAATAATTCGATCCATGTTATTGTGCATTTTGATTGTTGGAATCTGATTATTGGTACGCTCGGATAGAGCAGTATGGTATGACTTAGAGAACATAGATGAATCTAGCCTATAGTTGCTGAACATAGGCTGTCTTATGAGACTTCTTGATTCATTAAGCATGTATCGGTTTAGATCATGCGTGTTTGGGATCAACGGAGAGGTTGTACCCAAGAGATTCTTTATTGATCAATTGAATGGCGATACGTAATGATCTTTATGATCATGATTCTTATTGGAACTCGGTTAGTGCAGGATGCCTCCGAGAGGAAGAAGACCGAGAAACGTTAATCTGGCGATGCCAGAGGTGTCGGTGGAGCCGCCGGTCCAAGGACCACGAATCGAAATTGAATTTCGACATCATAATCCCCCGGTGTTCAATGGGGAAGGTGACCCACTCGCGGCTGAGAGATGGATCCGTGCCTTGGAGAAAATCTTTGGATTTCTCCAATGTGATGACAAGGAAAAGATAGCATGTGCGCTATACCAGCTAGTTGATGATGCTGACTTCTAGTGGGAGTCAGTGAGACGAACAATTCCCGATGACGATTGGGAGATATTCACTTGGGAAGATTTCAAGTCCATTCTGTATCAGAAATACATTCCAACTCACTATCAGCACCAGAAGGCGAACGAGTTCTGGAATCTGAAACAAGGTAGCGGCTCTGTGGCCGATTACGACCTGAAATTCAACAGACTGTCGAGGTATGCGCCTCAGACAGTAGATACTGAAGAGAAACGAATTGAAAAGTTCCGTATGAGACTGAGGCCTGAGATCGGGACTGCTCTAGTCGGGAAGGACGGAGCTAATTATGGCCAATTTTTGAGCTGGACACTGAGCATTGAGGCAATGCAGGGAGCCTCGAAGGGGTCGGCGTCTCATCCGCCTACGGCTGACCCCAAGGGAAAGCGAAAATGGGAAAGTCCTCAGCATGGGCACCAGAAAAGGAGTTTCCAGACCAATTATCAGGGTGGAGGAGGCTATGGACAAAGGCCGGCTGGCCAAGGGAATGCGGCAGCGGGGCCTCAGGGCTACCAAGGTTATGCACCGCAGTGTACCACCTGCCGCAAACACCATTTTGGAAAGTGCCTTACCTGCTATCGTTGTGGCCAACCGGGTCACTTTGCTAATCGGTGTCAGCAGAAGTCAGAAGCGCCAGACCAGAGACAACAGGGACCACAGGGAGGAGGTGGTCGAGGCAATGGCAACAACCGGGGCAACCAGAGGCCTCAGCAAAACCAGAACCAGAATCAGAGGGCACCTCAACAGGCCCGAGCATATGCGCTGAATCAGCAAGAGGCTGCCGGGAATCCTGGAAACTTGGCAGGTATGATCAGTATGTGTGATGTACCTGTGCTTGCCTTGTTTGATACTGGAGCTTCACATTCATTCATCTCTAGAAATGCCTGTAGGCGTATGAATCTTGAACCTGAGTTAGCAAAAGAGCCTTTAGCCGTAAGCATTCCTTCAGGGCGAACGCTTTTGTCTGATTGCATGTGCCAGAACCTAGATGTGCTTATAGGTGAAAAGAGTTTCACAGTCAGTCTCTATGTACTTGAGATACGAGACTTCGATATTATTTTCGGTATGGACTGGCTGACCAAAGAATGTGCCACGATTCGATGCCAAGAAAAGGAGATTATACTCCAAAAGCCGGGTGGGGCCGAGACAAAGTTTTATGGTACGAGAATGGGAAATGTAATCCCCGTCATATCAATGCTGAGAGCGATGAAGATGATTCGGAAGGGCGAGTGTCGAGCATTCTTAGTGCACTTATCGAGCAAGAAGGAGAAGGAGCTGACAGTCGATCAAGTACCGGTGGTACGAGAGTACTATGACGTATTTCCAAAAGAGTTGTCGGGATTGCCACCAGAAAGACAGGTGGAGTTCACCATCGAACTACAACCAGGTGCAGCACCGATGTCCAAAGCGCCATATCGTTTAGCTCCGAAGGAGTTAGAGGAGTTGAAGGTGCAACTGGAAGAACTATTGGAACTGGGTTTCATAAGACCTAGTGTTTCACCTTGGGGAGCACCGATCCTGTTCGTCAAAAAGAAGGACGGTTCGATGAGGATGTGCATCGACTACCGCGAGTTAAACAAGTTAACCGTGAAGAACAAATATCCGCTTCCAAGGATTGATGATCTCTTTGATCAGTTATCTGGTGCAAGGGTATTTTCCAAGATCGATCTACGATCTGGATATCACCAAGTCAAGGTGAGAGAAGAAGACATACCTAAGACCGCGTTTCGAACAAGGTATGGCCACTACGAGTTTCTAGTGTTGCCATTTGGTCTAACCAATGCTCCTGCAGTCTTCATGGATTTGATGAATCGAGTTTTTCACGAGCATTTAGACAAATTTGTGCTGGTCTTCATTGATGATATTCTAATTTACTCAAAAAGCGAGAAGGAGCATGAAGAACACTTGAGAATAGTGTTAGAAACACTAAGAAGGGAGAAACTTTACGCAAAGTTCAACAAGTGTGAATTTTGGCTCCAGGAAGTGATGTTCCTCGGACACATCGTGTCAGCAGGAGGAATCAAAGTAGACCCTGCAAAGATCGAAGCGGTAGAAAGATGGAAATCACCAACAAATGTTCATGAGATAAGAAGTTTCCTCGGATTGGCAAGATACTATCGAAAGTTTATCAAGGACTTCTCGAAGATAGCGAGGCCGATGACTCAACTTCTGAGGAAAAAGGTCAAGTTTGAGTGGACTGATGCATGTGAGAAGAGTTTCCAAGAACTCAAAAAGAGATTGACCACTGCACCAGTCTTAACGCTGCCAGAAGGAGTAGAAGGCTTTGTAATCTATACAGACGCATCTAAGTTAGGCTTGGGCTGCGTGTTGATGCAGAATGGGAAGGTGGTAGCCTATGCTTCTCGTCAGTTGAGACCGAATGAGTTAAACTACCCAACCCATGATTTGGAGCTTGCCGCAGTCGTGCATGCTCTCAAAATCTGGAGGCATTACCTCTATGGGGTAAAATGTGAAATCTTCACCGACCACAAAAGCTTGAAGTATATCTTCGAGCAGAAGGAGTTGAACATGAGGCAAAGACGTTGGTTAGAATTAGTAAAGGACTACGACTGCACGATTCATTACCACCCGGGTAAGGCAAACGTGGTTGCAGATGCCTTGAGCAGATACGGGCCAGGGTTATCTGACGGTCACATCTCAGATATGAAAGAACTCGTACGGGAAATGGAAAAACTAGAGTTAGAGGTGGTGGTTACACCCGACTCTACGACAAGTTCGATAGCTGCAGTGGTAGCTAAACCTGAACTGCGAGCAAGAATCATTGAAGCACAACCAAAAGATGATAAGTTGGAGAAAATCCGACTGAAGATCAGGAGTGGCGAACCAAAGGAGTTCAAGGAAGCCGATGACGGAACGTTGATGCTTTATGATCGACAGTGTGTTCCAAATGTTGACGAATTGAAGTTGGAGATTATGAGGGAAGCTCATAGTACTCCGTATGTTGCCCATCCCGGGAGTACAAAAATGTATAAAGATCTGAAGCAAAGTTTTTGGTGAAGCAACATGAAACGTGAAATAGCAACATTTGTGGAAAGATGCTTGACGTGCCAACAAGTGAAAGCCGTTCATCAACGACCTTCGGGTTTGTTGCAACCTTTAGAGATTCCTAAATGGAAATGGGAGCATATCACGATGGATTTCGTTGTTGGTTTACCTAGATCGGTAAAAGGAAACACGGTAGTCTGGGTTGTCGTGGATCGACTGACAAAGTCAGCACATTTTATTCTAATAAAGTCCACGACAGATTTGAGCAGGTTGGCTCAAATCTATGTGAGAGACATTGTTAGATTGCACGGGATTCCAGTTTCTATCACGTCGGATCGTGATACCCGATTCACGTCGAGATTTTGGAAAAGCCTTCAAGAGGCGATGGGCACGAGACTAAATTTCAGCATAGCATTTCATCCTCAGACTGATGGCCAATCGGAAAGAACAATTCAAATTCTAGAAGACATGCTTCGAGGAGTTGTGCTTGATGGAAACACCAGTTGGGAGGACATGTTGCCGTTGGTGGAGTTCGCGTATAACAATAGTTATCAATCCACCATTAAAATGGCGCCATACGAGGCTTTGTATGGACGCAAATGTCGATCACCCTTATATTGGGATGAGGTTGGAGAACGCAGAATTTTGGGGCCAGAAATTGTGCAAATGACCATTGAAAAGATCGATCAAATCCGGGCAAGGATGAAAGAAGCACAAGATCGTCAGAAGGCTTATGCTGACAAAAGAAGGACCGACTTGCAATTTCAAGTTGGTGATAAGGTGTTTTTGAAGATATCTCCAACACGTGGTGTTGTGAGATTTGGGAAACGTGGCAAGTTAAGACCAAGATTTATCGGTCCATTTGAAATTCTGCAAAGAATTGGTGAGGTTGCTTATCGGCTTGCGTTGCCGCCAAATCTGTCCCAAGCACATGACGTTTATCATGTATCGATGCTAAGAAAATACGTGTTCGATCCTGAACACGTGATTTGAGATGATGATTTTGCATTGCGACCTGACATGTCATATGAAGAGAAGCCGCACATGATTATCGACCGAAAGGTCCAAGTCTTGAGAAATAAGGAGATTTCATTGGTGCTTGTGCAATGGAATCACCATGACCGAAACGAGGCAACATGGGAGCTTGAGAGCTCGATGAAACTGAAGTATCCTGAGATGTTTCAGGATGCTTGAATTTCGGGACGAAATTCCTTTTAAGGAAGAGAGTATGTAGTGCCCCAAACCTTTTGTATATAATTAATTGTAATTATAGACTATGGGAGTCGCGTCATTTTAAAATTTTCGTAATTCGGTGGCTTAACCGAACTTGCGATGTGTTGTATCGATGAAAATCAAAATATATTTTAAATATGTTTATTAATCGATTTATTGATTTGTGTCACTTGGCGTATTTAAAATATTTCAAAAAAAAATATATTTAATTTATGGTCTTAAAATCAATGAATTATTTCATCCGTTTCGGTCCAATTTGGGATTTTTCCGGAGACGGAAAATATCACGATAACCGAACAACCGGTATTTAAACTGGGTATTTTTCAAGTTGACTCTCAAGGCATGGGAGGCCATGCCTTCCCCTCACCTCTCCCATGCCTTCCTGTCACCCATGTCCCCCAAATCAACCAAATTGGATTTATGAAAATACCATAGCCATTTTCACCATTTCATCTTCTTCTTCGTTCCTTTCTTCTTCTTCCTCTTCTTCTTCTTCTTCTTCTTCTTCATTCTATCTTCTTTTCTTCTATTTTCTGAGAGAGAGAGAGAGAGAGAAGTAAGGAGTTGCAGCCATTGTTGAGAGGAGCTCAAGCTTCGTTCCACCCGTTCTTCACCATTCTCTTTCGGTGTTCGTCTACGTCGTTGCAAGCGTCGATCCAACTAAACCCCAACTGATTCCAGCCTTGTTCCACTTACCTTCTTCAAGCTTTTCGTGCTTAGTTGTTCTTCAAAGGTATTTTCAAAATCATATATATATATATATATATATGCTCTTCCAAGTTCAAGCATGGATAGAAGTATATGTGTTTTTTTTTTTGGATTTGAAGCATGATAGATGGTGGAAATGGGTTGATTATGTGTTTGTTATAATTCAAAGCATGTTAGTTGAGTTTCTAGATGTGTTTTGATGATTTGAATGATTGTATATCGAGTATCATGGCGTCTGTCATCGTTCCCACGACTTTCGGCCTCAGTTTCGCGCGACCGCGGGGATGAGCGCGAGCGCGCACAAGCCGCGCGAGCGCGTACAGGTCGCGCGCCCGCGCAAGTCGCGCGACCGTGCACTTCGCTTCCGGCAGTTTGCCACCCTTCGGTTAAATGAGCATAACTCCCTCGTTAGACGTCCGATTGAGACACCGTAAATTTTTCCGGAAACTAGACTTCCTTGGCTTTCCAACGGTATAGGTCTCAATCTCTAATTCTTTCTGAGTAAATTATGAAAAATCGGCAAAGTTGGGTCATGTTTCGGTTTTCAGAAATTCGTGGCAGATTTGCTACCTTCTAGTAAAACGGTCATAACTTTTTCGTTAGTTATCGTATGGAGTCACCGAAAAATGTTCCGGAAACTAGACTTAAGTGTCTTTCTAATGGTATAGGGCCCAGCCCCTAATTCCTTCTGGATAAATTTTGATAAATCATCAAAGTCAGTTGTTGTGCAGATTGCTCAACAAATTTTCAATTTTCAAATCGCCCTTATTCAAAATCAATTAAGGGATCTTTTAACTCCTTCAATGATGCTAAGGAGTGTCCTTATCAGTTAGTAGCTAGGGTTGTGAGGACCCTTGAGCTAAGATCGGTTTTAACGATGGATTTAAATTGTGTCATTTAAAATCGCACGCCAAGTGTTCGATTTATGCTCGAATGAGATAAATGTATTTTAAAAAGGGTCTCTTTGTTTAATAAACTCCCATAGGTCTATGATGTTGCTGAGTCTCATTTATGTGATTTAGTATTGTTGAGATTTGAGACATTATTCATTGCCGGAGTAGGCAATTGTTAAGCTATTGAGGTTTAACTTGGGTCGGTTTAACCGACGAGCATGTGAAACTATGTAATTGCGAGAGTCTTGACCTCGTGGAGGTTCTAAGATGAATTTTGATACTTGTAGATGATTTGCCGTAAGACGTAATCATTGTGGTGTTGCTCGATTCTGAAGAAACTAAAAAGCTTCGACTATTATAGTCAAAAGGTGGGCGTATACTATCTTTCTCAAAATGCTATGTTTGAGTTATTAAGCTCGTTTTGAAACAAATGTGCATATATGATTATCTGTAAAATGATTCGTTCTGCTTGCTGTGGTTGTCGGAGTCTCATATACCAGCGCTGTGTCAATGTGAGTAGCTACAGTCTTGCTTGGTTTGAGTCGCACCCAATCCCTGGCTGTTCTCAGCTAAAAGAACTTTTAATTACCTTGAGGGTTTACTCGGTAATTGCGCATGATGATGTAGTGGTGGTTGCGGGTGTCGTACTTAGCTCACTTCAGGGTTTACTGGTGAGTGGGTCCATTTCAGGGTTTACTGATGGATCGAGGTTCACTTCAGGGTTTACTGGTGAACACATTCATGTAAAACGTTTTGATGAACTTAGATGCATTTCCCTTTACAAAACCTTCTAAGATTCATCTGCATACTCACAAATAATTATTTTATCAAATGCTTTTGACAACTCAGTTTTTCTCAGAAAACCCACTGAGTACATTAGTACTTAGCCCAAATATTTTCTCAAATGTTTTCAGGACAATTAGCTGGAGCGTGCAGACGATGAGCTGGAGCGTGCAGACGATGAGCTGTGATGGGGCTTATATGTGTACTTTTGTAGCTAACCCGCTGTCTTAGCTCATCTTAATCTCTGATCATCGTATTATTTCTTTTGATGTATCATAGCTTCCGCAAGAGCAAAAACTCATGTTTTGGATATATATATATAACTCTGAATTTGTTACGATGATCGTGCTCTTTTATTGAACCAATTTGGAATCGTTCATTGATAATCATCCTTGAAATCCCCTTTCTTTCCCCTCTTCTTAAACCCCATCCCCGTGGCGCTCATTTCCAAGGTCTCTCGGGACCGGGGCGTTACAGCGATGCTATTATGCTTCCCGTTCGTCTCGACCTATAAAATTGAATTTCTAACTTAGAATCCTCAAATAGGTCACAAAGGTAATAACCTAGGTCCTAAATAACTTAATTAAGGATTTCCTATGCCTTGGGATCATTTGGGATTGAAATGGTGCCAAACGGGCGAATAATGCGCATTTGACAAAATGAATTAATTTAGATTGAGAATTTATCAAATTTCACAGATAGAACTGAATAGGGCTAAAGATGAATTAAATTGAATTTAACAACTAACAAGTTCGATTTAACACATAGAAGTGAATTTTTAAAATTTATTTTGAGCAATAAATAATATTTTATTTATAGGACTAAATCACGTTTTCTAAAAATCCTAATTTAATTTTCAAGAACTAAAAAAAATATGAATTTATAAATTAGATTCTTTTAATATTTATAACCAAATCCGAAATTTAATAAATCAAATAACATTAGATTAAAATTAAAAAGCCATAGAGATAGGACTTATAACAAGATGTTTGCTACAACATAAAAGTTACAAAATTAGAACAATTTATTCGACTGAAATTTAAAATAAAAGAAAACATTTGGTGCTAAGGACTCACCCTTTTTTTCTTCCTTTTATTTCCGATTTTCTTCTTTCAATTCCCTTTTCTTCTTCCTTTATTTCTTTTTTCGTGTTTGCTGTTTTTCTCTTTCCTTTTTGATTAACATAGCCAACTCCTTATATTATATATATATATACACAAACTCATCTTACACGTATACTATGATATGTACACTAATTCCCCCAAACCAATTCCCAAGTGCCCATTTCTAATTGGTTTATTTTTTTTTAATTAATTCTTTTAATTTTATTTATTAGTATTTTTTTTTATCAATTATTATTCCTTTTCTTCTTACTTAAGTAACCTCACATTTACACACATATTCACACGTCTACCTTAATACACTAATCTCTACATAATTATTTTCAAATTGAAACAATTGATTGGTAAAAGTTTGGAATATTTATCCAAATTACTAGTCCTACAAATAAATAACCATATATCAAAATTTGATAAATAGAATGGGCTTGATTTAATGGGCTGAATATGAGCTTAAATTGGGCTGAAAGTGAATTGATTATTTGGACTTGAATTTATAATAGTGGTCATGGTAGAATAAATTTGGCTCAACTTGTCACATGAATTAAATTTCATTGGAAACTCAAATGAAGTCCGAATTTAGACGATCTTGATATCAAAACGATCCCAATAACGTCTACTTTTATAACATAAATTCTAATTTTAACTTAAATGCTCAACTAAGATCGAGACTTTTCTTAGTCTTATTGTGCTTCTAGGCCCATAATGATTTGTGTTCTAATTTCATGAAATTTCTAGCTATAAAATAATACTATATTTTACTGGGGTGTTACAATATTCCCGGAAAGAACTTCATCGAGGGGATCAACAATCAAAATTACAGACCTTCAATTATTTTTTATATATATTTTTTAAACCTTAGTTTCCTCGAGCAAAACAATTTGTAAAATTTGCTTACTGTTTTAAACTCCTAATACTACCAGCATGAGCAAATGAGATTCTCTAGTTCAATTTCTCCGGTTGAAATTTTCTACTGTACATTTTGTGTTGCATTCCGTATTGCACACTCGATTTTCTTAATTTTTTTTCAATTTTTTTTCCTTGATTTCAATTTCTTATGTTTTAGTTTAATTTTACATTTATTATTTAGAATTCATCAAACCCAATTAGGATGCATTGTAATTTTTTATTATTTAATTTAAAATTTTGAATTATTAATTGATTATTTAAAAAATTAAAGACTAAAAATATATATATAACCCTAATTGGGTAGGATGAACCCTAAATAATAAGTGTAAAATTAAACTAAAGCATAAGATATTGAAATTTGAGAAAAAAATTGAAAAAAAACTAAGAAAATCGAGTGTGCAATACGGAATGCAACTCGAAATGTGCAATAGACGATTTCAAATGCAATTTCTCTATCTCATTTCTTATGTCTCATTATAAAATTTAATATTTTAATAATGTTTATTGTAAAAATAAAAATTATTATAGTATACTCAATCGTAATTAACATTTAATTTAAAAAATTTAAATTATAAAAAATTCTAAAATTATATACGAAATAAACAATCATATTAACAAAAAAAAAAGAGCTAACACAGGACATTTGACTCGTGTAAAAGACAGTCTTATATGACCTAATTGACGATCCATAAATACAATAAGGCAATTTTATTCTTGATAATTTTACGTTTTAGACTGTTAGTCACTCTCAAGATCTCTCGAATTTCAGATGGGATCCTCCATTATAATTTGGTGTTTCATCTTGTATTTTAATCATTTGATGCACTGTATGTGTATTTAAAAATTTAAACAATTATCAACTAAAAAATTTAAATACATATGTTATAACTACAATAGTTGAAATAAAGAATGAAACACCAAATTAGAATAGAGGATCTTATGCACTCAAATTCATGATCATACACATAAATGTAAAAACTCATGGACATCAAGATTTAAGAAGTTACAAGTTACGAAATCAATTCCCTAGTGCAAATTCGCTTTCAATAATACACACTAAGTGAATAGAGTGTTTTCTTAATTAAAATAAATAAAAAAATTATGAGTGTGTCGTGATTGTTAAACGAATTCAAGATTAAAGAAGCAAGTCAGTCATTATATATTAGAGAGGAGAATCAGATTCATTATTCAACAAGAAGAGTTATAAAAATGAAAAGCCAGCGAGTTAACACAATCAAAGACAAAAAAAGTAGGAGAATTGTTGAGAAAAGACCAAAATAACATATAAACTAAAAAAACATATTATTGTTGAGATAGTGATCATCTGTGTAGAAAAACAAGAGGTCATGGCATGTAATGATACTGCAGCAACTGATTTAATTAATCTATTGAGCAGAAATGGCATCTCGATTAAATTCTGTCTGTACTTATATAAGTAATATGTGTATGTATATAGTCATAGAGAGAGAGAGAGAGAGAGAGAGAGAGAGAGAGAGAGAGAGAGAGTTATAATTAAGTTATTTGAATAAAACATTAATGTTGGATGTCTGTACTTGCAAACAGCAACAGTCCATCACAACACGTGGGTTTTCGATCACAATTCACAAACCATATGTGAGAAACTGATTAATCCACTCTGGTTTAAATTGTTATTATCAAATAAAATAAAAAAACTAAATAATTAATTAGTATAGTATAGTACTATAGTAGCATATGCACCTTCGCCTTCGTGGCCACTCTGTCACAGCCTCCATACGCACGCGTGGTGAACTTTCTTTTATACCAAAACCAAAACCAAAACCCCCCTTCACTCTCTCACATCCACACTAGCTACGTACCTACTCTTTATAAATACCCTTACCCTTACCCTTATTAGAATCAACTACAGTCTACAGTTCTCTCTCTCTCTCTCTCTCTCTCTCTCTCTTACTATATTTATTTTAGCCCAAGATCGAAGCCGTGGCATTTGGCTTTTCTTTGTTTCTTGTTCTCTCCCAACCACTTTATTCCTCTCAAGTTAGGTCTCTTCAAACGACCTCAACACAGTTAATTTCCTTCTATGCGCTGATCTGTTCATCTTCATATTCATATTTCACGTCACTAAAACAAAAACCTAAGGTAATAAAATGGGTGTAGGGGAGCGACAAACGCAGAAACAACGGCGCAAAATGCCTTCGTTTTCATCGTCGCTTCTCGACGCTATCTACCACTCCATTGACGATGAGCCGATGGAGCACCACCCAGCAGCAGACGCACTTCCCCACAGAAGAAACGCCGCCGGGCAAGTTGAAGAAGAAGTTGAGAGCCTCCGCCGCGCGATCATGGTGGAGAAATGGATGGAGAACTACACCAGCACCGTCGCCTCATCAAGGCATCTCCCGTCAAACTCCGGTTCATCCACGGACTCCAGCTTCTTCACTTCGTCGGAAACGGAGTCCTCTGCTTCCCGGTCCACCCCAAAATCGTCTCTTTTTCCGGCCAAGTGCGAGGGCCGGTTCACGAGGACGAAGTCGCGGGCGCTCAAGATTTATGGCGACTTGAAGAAAGTGAAGGAGCCGATCTCTCCCGGCGGCAGAATCGCCAGCTTCTTGAACTCCATTTTTAGCCCGAGAAACTTGAAGAAAAACCAGAGCATGGTGGAGGAATGGGGAGGAGTGAGAAAATCAAGGTCGATGAAGGACACCACAACAACATGCTCGTTAGCCTCGAGATCGTGTTTGAGCAAGAACAACACGAATTCATCGAGAGGCAATAACAAATCGAAGAGGTCTGTTAGATTCTGCCCAGTCAGCGTGATTCTTGATGAAGACAGCCAGCCCTGCGGCCACAAGCGTGTATACGGCGGCGGTGGCGATGAGTATTCGACAACAATGCCGAATGTCGGGAGCCAGTTCATCAAGAAAAACATCGACAGCTTTCGAATGTACGAGGTGAAGAATGCGAGGAAGCATGAGTTCAGGAAGTATTATGAGAATGATCAGACCGATTTCGATGATAAGAGCTGCGCAAGCTCCGATCTTTTCGAGCTCGAAAACATCGGAGCTTATGATGAAGAACTGCCGGTTTATGGCACCACGGATCTTAAGATGAATCGAGCCATTGCTAGTGGTTTGAATTTGATCATGTAGTAGCCTATCCAGAGTTACTTTGTATGAATTTATTTATTTATGAGCATTTTAATTAATTAATTAGTAATGTGTTTATGAATTATGATGATGGATGGATTTGCATTGGCAGAGTATTTAATTTTAACATTCTGTTTTAGCAAATGGTACAAATGATTTTGATTACTCTGTTGCTTCTAGAGGGTAGTCATTTTCAGCAAGAGTGTCACAAACTATGATCAGAGAGAAATGGAGAGAGAGAGAGAGAGGGAAAGGAAGGGAAGGGAAGGTTGTAATGATGGTGCAGAGTCTTTAATTTGTTTCTTTGAATTGAAGAAAATATGATTTGCTTTTGGGAGATGTTGTTGCAATGTGGGCTTGGATTCCATATGTACATCATCACATTATACATGTGTGACAAGAGGAATATTGTTAATTGTATAATACTTTTGAGATTGGGCAATTGTATATTTGTACTTTTGGAGGAGTTGAAAAAGTAACTATCTTTTAAAGGAGAGCAAAAGTCTAAGTAGCAAAGTGAAATTGCATGATGATGTCTACTAGAAATTTGAAGAATTAAAAAGCTTACAAGGAGGCATTTTCAAAGAAGCACACATGCATCATTTATGCAAGAGAGAGAGAGAGAGAGAGAGAGAAGATGGATTGGAAACTTCAACCTTTTGTGATTTATTGGAGTTATTAATATTTACCACTATTTGGAATTTACAAGTACTTTATTTTATTAATTAGAATTCAATGTTTCAATAAAAGGAAAAAAGAGAATCAAATGTTGAGTATTATAATCAAATCTGATCTTCTATAAACCAAAAGACATAATTTTTGAGCATACTGAATTAAAGGAGTTCAATCTTAGATCTAAAAGAAATATTTCCATCAGTATAAGATTCAAATAAATGGTTCGTCATGTTTGAATTTTCTCTGAATATCTCCTTGATATTCACCTTATTGTGAATCCCAGCGGTCATGATAATATGTTTGATGATGAATGACAAGCAACTTTTAACTGCCTGTAAAACAACTTTGTTGTGGGTTTGCACATATGTATTGTATTGCTGATGAGATTGTTCATTCTCTTACTGGCATGCTTTGTTTCTTTCTTCTTCAAGCTCTTGTTTGTCTAATTTCACGAATTAATGTTGTCAATTTGGACTTCTTAATTTAATCTAGTTAGAGTTCTTGGCTTCAAAATAAATAAATAAGAGTTGGTATTCAGTGCACCCAGCACTTCATATAGCGCCCATTAGACTAGCGCGTATCTCCATGCTCGTGGTCCACGCGTACCCCGTACGCAGCGCGTGGGAGACACGCGCCGATCAATTTATTTTTTTCTATTTCAATCTGCAGTTTTTTTTAATTTATGTTTTCCTTTTTTTCTCCAAAACTATATATCCTAAATGAAAGTGATTTAATTATTTTTATTCGACGACTCGCGTAGTACATTCGTCTGATGCTAACGCGTGGGCTCGTGCACTACGCTCAATAATTCATATTTTCAAATTAAATATAAGTCCTAATTGAGATTTAATAAACCTTATAAAAACTAAAAAAATATAAAATTCCTACCCAAAAAAAAAACTAGAAAAATATAAAAACCCTAACCCCCTTCCCAAAAAAAACTAAAAAAGAAATATAAAAACCTTAAAAACAAACCCCAAAAAAACCTTAAAAAATTAAGCTAAATTACACATTAATGTCTAACTTTTCAACATTTTAACAAAAATGTCATAACCTTTAAATATTTACAGTTTAGTGCATGACCTTGTAATTTTTTATTAAATCTATCTTAAAGTCAATTTTCCGATATCCTATTATCTACATGGATCACCGAAAATTTGAGGTGGATTTTTATAATGCCACATCAAATAAAAAAATTAAAAATATAAATTTAAACAATAAAACAATGTGTTTACAAATGGAAAAAGAAAATAGGAACATTCCTAATTTTAACTATACGTAGTCATCCCATCTTTTTTTTTGACAACCAAATACCAATATTTTATTAAGAAGCACATGAACAAGAACTATCGAGAAGGCCTACCACAAAAGACGGAGGCTCAACCCAACAATGAGGGCTTGAAAAATCACAAGCAGCCCTAGCTAAATCATGTGCCACACAATTAGCACTTCGACGAACCAAATTAAAAGAAAAGTTATTTGAATCCTTAAAAAATTTCCGACAATTAGAAATAATCGAACCAAATTCAGAGATGGTCGTTGAGGAAGATTTTACAGCCTCAAACACCACCTTGGAATCAACTTCAAAAATAACACATTGGATATCGAGAGACTTAATCCACGAAAGAGCCTCATGCAAACCCAGTGCTTCACCCTCATCAACCCGCAGACATCCCATAAAACGGTTAGTCCTAGCCACAATAAAATCACCTTCATCATCACGAATTACTGCCCCACAACTAGTCTCATTGGTATCCGTAAAGAAACCAGCATCAACATTAACTTCATAAAAATTACACGGCGGATTGTGCCAGCTCCCGCAATGAGCAATTGAACCATTACCACCACCAACAATACCCCTAGAGGCCCTAGCTGCGCGCCATTCCATCAAACAATCCCAACCAGTTGCAACAATAACACCTTCAGGCCTCGCTTTTCCCTCCCAAACCCTAAAATTTCGTTCCTTCCAAAGTTGCCAAGTAGTCATGGCTAGAACTGAGATAACTTCAGGTTGTAGTTTTTCCATGACTCCAAAAAAGAATTCTGGAAAGCTGTCAAATTGATCAACACAACTCAACAACAACCCTTTCAACCCCACCAACTCCCAGCAACTGTTCGCTACCTCACAAAGCAAAAAAATATGAAAATTGTTCTCAAGATTAGAATCACAAAGTCCGCAAGTTCCATTCACTTGAATTCTTTTATGAATAAGATTGGAATGTGTAGAATTTAAATGGTCTCCTAAACATTAGAACCCATTATCTAGAATTTGGAAGTAGAATTTAGTTGTGATCATGCCCATTATTGATTGAAAATTAAATAAAAAAATATTTCCTCCATTTTTTTAAAACAATAATATTGACAAGAATATGAAAATATACAATACATAAATATGTTGAAATGTTCTAATTTATTTGGAGACTGAAATATACAATCTTATTATTTAAAAAAAAAAGGTAGAAAATATTTTTTATTTAATTTCAATCAATAATTGTCATGATCACAACTAAATATACTTTCAAATTCTAGATAAGATATGGATTCTAATGTTTAAGAGATGATTTTAATCTTTAAAAATGGGATAACTTGGTAGAGTTAAAATTAAGAATGTTCCATATTATTTTTTATGTGAACACATTGTTTTATGGTTTAAATTTGTATTTTTTTTATCTGATGTGGCATTATAAAATCCACCTCAGATTTCCAGCAATCCACGTAGGCAATAGGATATCTCGGAAAAGTTGTCTTTAGAATAAATTTGATAAAAATTTACAAGGTCAGACGCTAAACTGTAAATATTCAAAGGTCATGACATTTTTGTTAAATAGTTGAAAACTCAGACATTATTGTGTAGTTTTCCCAAAAAAGTATAAAAACCCTAACCCCCCTCCAAAAAATGCTAAAAATCCTAAAAAAGACAGTAAACCTTGAAAAAAAAATTGTAAACCCTAAACCCCTAAACTATAAATACTAATTGTGATGGAGATTTTTTTTTTTGTGGCATGGGGCGGGTCAACTCACGAATTGGGACAGGTTGACCCCGCGAATTCAACTAAATATTGACCCATTGTACTGAGTAACTCATTACATCAGATGTACTGATTAGTTGGTGAATAAATAAATAAATGGTTGGAAGCTAATCACTAGAAGACCTAAAATACATTGTAGTATACTAGTATGTAAAATTCAAAACCCTTGCTTGAGAAAGTCATCAACATATAAAATTAATTTTGGATCATTTAGACCTCACACTAATATAATTTTCTTTCTAAGTTCTAAATGATATTTTACACATCTTTCAGCCCCATCCAAAAATTCTTGAATTTAATGTGAAAAAAAAAAAATACTTTTCACCATATATATGGTCAAACTTTTAGGTGAGGTGATTATTAAACATAGTGGTCGAGTCTAACCAACAAAAAAAAAAGGGTTCAGATTTTCTAGCTAGTCACCCATTTATGAAAGATCTCTATACGCAATGTGTTAATACAAAGTGATTCGTCTATATGCAAGAAGACTTGTTGAAAATGTTCAATTGAATATTAAAATAATGCTCTCCTCTCTATACATTAATCAAGACCTTTAGATGAAGAGGTCATTTAACAATAATATGAATAATTTCAAACAACCCACAAATAATATATAATTGATGTTCCTATTTGGTGCTAAGACGTGAGAAAACTATGGTTTAATTTGCTCCCATTAATTCCCATCTTCCTCCCCACCCAAACATGAAAGGAATACACCCCCCTTATGTGCTCATAATTATAGACTTGAATCCAACATCAACATCAATAATTGCCAATAAAAGTGAAGGAAAATTAAGATTAGTGATGCGGGTAGATTTGATTTATTATTATAATGTAATAGTAATAGGGGAATATGATGAATTTGGTATGTGTAAAAAAAAAAAGATATGTTTGTTAGTGAGCAACAATGAGAAAGAGCAAATCTAAAGACATGAAAAAATATATTGATATTAGAAGAGAGTAGTGGGCATACAAAGAGGCCCCATTTGGAATCTAACAAGTCAAAATATGAGCATCATAGCGCACATGCAATCCAACTTTTTTTGCACCCACTAAAAAGTTGTACATTTTTCCAACTATTCTTGCACACTTTTCAACCTCACTATATACTATATTGATTAATAACGGGTGTAATATTTGAATTAAAATAAATTATGTAGTATATATACTATATAACAATAAATATAGTATAAACATTCATTTTTATTTCTTGTCGCAAAAATATGTGTTGCCATTTTAAATTTGCATAATTTTTTAAAGGTAAAACTATGGTTTATATATCAAACTATTTTCATTTTTCAAATATTTTGCAAACTAACATTTTTGTCAATAAAACACTCGAACTATTTGAAAACTAATAAAATATAATATCATATGTATTTTTCTGCCAAAACCTAGTATGAGAAGGTTGCCAAAAATTAGAGTAAAAATGACATGACATCATTAACCTATATGTGATCGATTTGGCCACAACATAAGAATTTATTATAAGAAAGAAGGCACAAGTATTCAACTGGAGTATAAGGTAATTTCTAGCTGGAAAATGGATAAGATGTTAGATTTGATTAATTTTGAATTAGTTTAGGTTTTTTTTTTACCAAAGTGTTAATTTCAAATAGATTTGAAAAAAAAATCAAAATAATTTGCGGTACAAACGACAATTAATTACCTTTAAATAAACATGCTTTTTTTGTATAATTAGTGCGTCTTCCCCTTCCTTAGAAATCGTTGCATAGTAAGAAAAATTGTCCTATAAGTACATTTTCCAATTATTTTTTCCCATCTGAATCGCATGTATATATATATATATATATATATATAAATTGATGTATTTTTTTCCCTTGACATCTAATTAATTATAACTCTTTGCAGATTTACATTTGTCGTAATATGTGTTAGTGTATGCATCAACAAAAAGTATAGACTATTTATAATATATTTTACGAGATGCATATCAGTACTTTATTTTAAGGCACGGTAAACAATGGATTCTTTTATATGTGCACAAATATATATATATATATATATATATATATATATATATATATTTTCTTTCTCAAATTTTACTTTCCCTCTCTTTTTTTTTCCCGGCAGTATTCGTTTTATAAACAATTAAATTAAATAGTTTTGTCAAAGTTCTCAATGATAATTGATAGAGGGATAACGTTTTTGTCTGGTGGTTGTTGGGAGATAGCAAACCTACAATCATCTTAATTATTGGTTAATCTTCATTTATACAGTATAAATTAAAAGAGCATAGGAAAAAAAAAACCATTAGGAAATAAGTCAAATTGGTAACAAATTAAATAACTTTATACTATCGTATATATTGTCTAGTATTTAAATAGAGATATCTTCTAGCTAAGAATCAAATATCAATCATATCCACATAGTACCACATTTTCTAGATTGGCCACTGAAACGAATATTTGAATGTGATTTAATTTGCCTAATTGTAGCTAAGTTTAAAGAATAATCAATACATCCAATCGACATATTGACTTTCCAGTACTAATTATTTGATATGATATCATAAAGTCCTAATTAAAAGGTCATCAATAATTTTTAGGTCGAAATATTTTATATACATGTGCTCAATAGAAACCGGACTAGGTATTCTAATTAGATAAAAAAGGAATTGACTAACATAAATCGTGTCGGCAAATTTAGATGAGAGTCGACATTATTTTTAATCGGTTACAAATATTCCACACTCCTGATTGTTAGTTAAGTAACTAAAATCACTGTTTATGCATTATATTCCCTATCGTAATCTCAATATGAATCAAATGACTTTATATTGTGTGAAAATACTCAGATATGTTATTTCTTACACTATTCAAATTTAAATATATATTTAGAAGATGGTTTTTTTCATAATTTGTACAACACCCAATATTTTCTTCTTCAAACCTGGTACACACACATATATATATGTATGTATATAATCATTCACATAGATCGATACATATGTCCCACTATACATATTAAAGCTACAAAATGAAGTATCAAGGATATGCTAATTATACATAATATTATGAATTCACTCGTATCGGTGATTTCACTGTTTAAATTTGATGAGTTGATTAAAAATTATAAATTGTGTATGTGTATTTTTAGTATAAAAAAACCGATATGCAGAATATATAGGAAAAAGAATATGCATATAGGGACGAAGTTTATCTAGTGTCACCATGTTAGCGGCTGCGGGTTACCCTCGACATTCAAAAAAGAAGATGCATATATTTGTAGGGACATGCACAAATCGCAGAAAAATAAAGCAAAGAACAAATAGATTTTTGGTTAGTGGTTGTCGCAGATTAAATAGACCACTCCTACTATTCATCTTGACATTCTCCGTCACCAATGTTATGTGTTGGAAATGAACCAGATTTAAAATCCTAACATATATTTAACAATGACGACAAGTTTCAACTACAAATCTATTTCTATACTCTAAATATTGTATTAGTTTATTTTACCAACTAAGATTGAAATCAAAACACATATATACTAATATATTTATAATTTTACTTATGTTTGGATCCGAATATTAAGCCGCGATCTTCTGGCTTTGTATATTAATTCTCGAAGGATGAATCTTTATTGTAGGTATATATGATCAACAAGACTCAATTGCATATAAATTTGATAAGGGTAATTCTAAATATAGCTCCCATTTTTCTTCTTACAGCTTTCAAAATTATTAAAATAACAAAGGTTAAAGTAGAAATTTCTAATAATATCTTTAATTATAAATAAATATGGGGGCTTTAAAATTTAAATAGTAAAATGAGGACTATGTTTAGAATTACCCATTTGGTAATCAAAAAACAACTTTTAAAATAATTAAAGTGGTTATTTGATTTGAAGCTTAGGCTGTGTTGGGCCAGTTTGAATTATTTGATCTCATCTATTCTTGTAAAAATAAAAATTATATTCAACAAAAATATAAAGTAGAATTGGGACAAAGATGATTTTAAACGGTCACATCACCCTGTTTCCGGATTTAATTGATTTTGTAAAAATGGGGACCTATAGAGTGATAAAAGATACTTTTTAACTGCTTCAGTTTACAAACAAATTTACCATAGTAAACTAAAAATTTACTTAGGTTTTTTACTCTCAATTTAATAGTTAAATATCATGTGTGTTATCATCAAAAAATTAATAATATTCACATTTGCGATGAATGTAAGAAGCCAACCAAGTTATTCTTAGGTCAATTTAAATTTTAATAGAGGTCCACAAATTATGTTTGGTCCTGATACGATTGCAAAATCAGCCACAAATTTACTCTCGTCAAATAAATATTATAATAAAAAAAATATCATTTCTAATAGTGAAAATAGTAAAACATATCATTTTATGAATCGAACTAGATGAGAGAATACACATTAAGTCTGTCAAATCGTCTCCCGTTGTGAATAAAAGACTTGCAGTAGAACGAAAGCCCTTGACTTAATAATATAACTAGTATCTCTCCCGAGCGAGGCTCGATACTATTTTATTTTATAATAATTTAAAATTTAAGAGCAAAACTCAACCATGTATGTAAAACTAACATAGAAAAATGTTTAAATAGACTACAAAGGTAAAAAAAAAGTAATAAAATATATTTTCATATATATAAACAATACTTATCATAATTATTTAAACAAACAAATAATTTCATATCATCTTGAAGTAAATAATAATTTAAATATACTGTAAAAAAATGTCACAAAATAAATTAATTGAAAATGCATGGAAAATAATCAATTGTGAATTTTGAATATTTTTTAACAATTTTTTTATATATTTGAATATTATGTTGTTCTTTTATGTGTTCTTATTATTACTGCCCCTTTTAAAGTCAAAAGGGAAGCGCACCATTAAATATAACATACTGTAACATTAAAAATCACATAATAACCACTTGTAATTACTAAGCATCTCCGAACTCACAAGTAATTCCAATCAAACTTGATTCACATTATCGCATGGCACTCCGCATCATCAGGCTTCTAAATTTTTTTTAGTGTTTATTAAAAATAAAACTACAATACCGCACATTTAATTAGAAAAACTGCTAGAATTTTTTATACGTTAACCTCATGTAGCATTCATCAAGGTTTAATATTGAGTTTGAATATTTCAAAATTTTAAATTCCAAAAGAGCTCAAAACACATTCTCTTTCTTTATCATGTTCCATCACTTGTTTTATAATATAACGATGGATTAAAATACACAAAATTAAGGTTTGTATTATTCTAACGATCTGACCTTCAATCTGAAACACATTAATTACAGTCCAAACAAAGAGATATTATGTACTAATTAATTAAAATGTCCATAATCAAATAAATATAATGACGATCATGGAAGTTAGGATATTTAGTTAACATAAAATTTTCAAATTATGTGGGCAAACCCAAAAGCTGAGATGATTTCAAAGTCAACATATAAATTTACCATCACCTCATTGTAAAACTAACAATAAAAACGAAATCCTTTATATCATATAAAAATTAAGTATTCTTAAATTCATAAATACAACACATAAACTTAGTACAACAAAAGAGTTTAGAGAGAAAAAAGTTATATTCACTTGGGAGAGAATTTTGACAAAGGGGCAATGAAGGCTAAGGGGAGTGTATTCGTTTGAGATTTGGATGGATTTTAATGGACTTTTAAAATTCGGGTGTATTCAATTCAGACTTTTAAAAGTCCTTTAAAATCCGGAGGTATTCAATCCAGACTTTTAAAAGTCCTTTAAAATCCGGAGGTATTCAATCCAGACTTTTAAAAGTCCTTTAAAATCCTGAGGTATTCAAAAATCCATGGCCTTTAAAAAGTCATTGACTTCATTGGATTTCAGCTAGATTTGATGTGAAAATTATAAAGGATGAAATCCGACCTCTGGACACGAGATTTCGATGGATTTGGAAAATTCGGCGAGCGCTGTGTCCCAACGGTCGGTGAGGAGTTGAAATCGGACACCCCAACCGTCACCCGACCCCAATGGCCGCTGGCTTTGCTGATGATGGCACTCCAGCGACCGCTGGGTGCTAGCAGTCGCTGGGAGCAAGGTCGCGGCTCCAGCGGCCGCTCGGACCAGCGGTCACTGGATTAGCTCCGCCTCTCCTCCCAGCGGCCGCTGGGTTCCATTTTTTTCCAGGCCCACCGATCGCTGTGTTCCATCGAGCGCTGGAAAAAATGATTTCAAATCTGTTGAAATCGTCCAAAATTCATTCGAAATCCATACACAAATCCGCCAGACTCTGCGTGGAGTTGGGAGACTCAATGTGGAGTCTTGGAGACTCCATGTGGAGTCTATGGATTTATAAAATCCATAAAAATCCATGGACATTTTAAAGTCCAACAAAATCCATCAAAATCCTAATTGAATACACCCCCTAAGTTTTTCAGGAATTCACCCCATTTTTATACAATTATATCTCAATATATAGTTGATTCTATTTTCAAGAGTTGAATCCACCATTTAGTAAAAAAAATAAAAAAATAGAAGTTTAAAAGTTATCGTCAAATTAATACAAATCATTTAAGAAGTATTATAACACAATAACTAAAAATGAAACGCCAAAAAAAATTTATTTTAGGAATAAAGGATATAATCAAATCAATAGAAATCATTTAAGAAGTATTATAATATAATAATTGAAGTTGAAATGCATTCGATTTAAAAAAAAACAATAAACAAAAAATATAATAATTTAAATTGAAATGCATTCACCTAAAAATCATAAATAAATTTAAAACATTTAAAACACACAAAAAAAAACAAATAAAGAAAGAAAGCAAAAAAAAAAGACGCAACATGTTTCGAACCTGGACCACCGAATTCCGTAGAGCACCACATATTCCTATAGGTGAGACTGGCAACCACTGCATTAAAGGTATACTAATTTGAAATTTTGGTAGAAATAATTAATTTTAACTTGATTTTTATTGAGATTTTTAAATTATAATTTTACCCTCACGATTTTGCTTTAATATATGTATAGATAACGCGTCATATCTAATTTGTCTGAAAATTTCAAAAAAATTATATAAAGGCGTAAAAAGCAATGAATTGAAATAGATGGTTGGATAAGAATTTAAACTTAAGAAATAATATTGAAATTAAAAAGGCATTGATGAGGAATAAATAAAGAGGGGTAAAAAGGTGTTGATTCCAGTTTGCTGGGTCCGCACGTGCACTGCGGCATTCAGTAAAAGTGGTGTGCGTGTGCGTGTGGTTTTGTTATGCTGCAAAACCAACGCTTGCTTCTTCATGTCCCTTTGCTTTCGTCAGTGAACTTCAAACTCAATTCGGAGTTTTCAGAGCTACACTCCACATTTATTGAATTTTGGTCCAACAATTTAATACATATTTTCTATGACCTACTTTTTCATAATTTGTTAAATGTTGATTCTGGCAAGCCCAAATACGTTCAATAGTGCTCACGGTTAGGCGGATTGCTGACAAATACGTCCCGACTAGTAATACTCATGGTTAGACAGATTGTCTCTTAAAGATGAAATAATTTCGTAACTGTAAGCCCACGTACGCCCAAAGTCCGAGGACGAGACGAGCCGGGCACGGGCGAGCACGCGCGTGTGGGCTTACGGCCCATATCCTTGCGCACTTAGTTATTACACTTAGGCAATGTTTGATATATTGGTATGGATATACCCACATTAGTAAAATCCGGATTGCTTTGAAAGATAATTGCGTATTAGCTATTTTAATTATGTGTTTGGTTATTAAGATAAATATACTAGATTGCTTCACACATCTGTTTGGTACATTGTTTTATTTGGTAGAGTGAGGAGGGCGTAGGATACCTTGTCTAGAAACTGTAACTGAGGGGACGTCGGATACATTATCCAGCTGAATCAGTAAATTGCACCATGGGCCTCGCATTAGGACTGGGCCTCGCGTGAACAAGCAATGGCTACCAAACACACAGTTCTTGCTGGATACCTTTACTAATATGCATTTATCCAGGCTACCAAACATTGCCTTAAGTGATAAGACACTTAAATACACCTTTTAATTAAGTTAAGAAATTAATGTGGGATAATTAAATGTGCTTTAAACACATTATCCGACATACCATAAATGCCCAATTGTGTGACCGACTTCAACTATTTATTTCTCACTCACTGAAAATTGGATTTGAGAAAATAAAAATACTACGATTATCTACTACATACATAGATTAATCGTACGCTATTTAATTCCTCCAAAATTAAATAACTCGGTAATCAAAAATCGGATAAAATGAGTTATGACTCAATTTATTAAATCCAATTTTCCAACATAATTTTATATTGATGTGATATTAGTCTTTTGGTTTAGTGGTAATTTTTACTCTTATAATTAGAAGTATAAAAGTATGACGAAATGCTGATTAATATAACCATATCATCAACTACCCGTTCAAAAGTACGTTATTTATGTTTTCTTGGTACCGACCAGGGACTCATCCAAGGTCCCCTGAAGCCTATAGTTTTTTTTTAATAGGTTTTTCTGCTATTGACTGGTTACAATCTCCTCATCCATGATTTTTTTTTTAATACATGGACAATGCAGTGAGCTCCCTCTCCCCTCAAGCATTCTCATCTGGATCCACTACTCGGAATGACTTAATAGTGGAGTGATGTAAATTTGAGACCCAAGTTCTCAAGTTCAAATTCACACCGTTGAGTGTTGCTTGTCATATCTGATTTTCTAAATGTAATTTATCTTTTTTTTTTTTGTGGTTTGTAGCCTATTATACAGAAAAATGAGATTAATAATATGATTTGTAAGTTATTACACAAGAATGAAAACCCGAAAACAACCACAGATTAACCCCGTCAATAAAAATAAATGGTACACTATTTATCTTCAAATTGTTCCTTAAGAACGAATCACATATTCACATTAATAAGGCGAGTGGGACAACTAGTAAACAAAAGTTACTATTGTAACAACAAAAAAGTTTTGAGTCACCATATCTAATCAGTAATGATTTTTATTTTATTTAATTTTTGACCTTTTCTTTCTCATGTTTGAAAAGATAAAATGATCAACAAAGCTTCAGCCTGATCGCATGATGTTAGAGTAATTTTTACGATTCATCCACGGTGGAGAGAGGTCAAATGATTTCATCATTGAACTGGTGATCAAATTAACTTCTTCATTAACATTTTAATGAACCTGTTAATTGGGTTGATTTAACTAGTCATCCCCGCCAATTTAGTAAGCAGTCATCATATTTTCTAGGGAAATTGTATTTTTTTCACCTTTAAATTATTAAGTTTTGTTTTATTTGGTGTTTAAATTCTTTTTTGCTCTCCGTTAAATCGTCCAACATTTATATATGTTCAATTATTTTTGCTCCCTCCCAATCAACGGTTTGATTTTTTTTATTATACTAGTATTTCTCCCGCGATGTTCAATATCTTTTTTATTTTATAATATTTGAAAATTAAAAGTAAAACCTGATCAAATCTAACAATACACACGTATAAGTGTGTGAAATAAATGTATAAAAAAATTAAATATTAAAAAATAAACTTTATTTTTCATAAATATAAACAATAATTATCATAATTATTTAAACAAATAATTAATATGACATCATCTTTGAGTAAATAATATGTAGACTATTAAAAAATGGCGCATGAGAAATGTATTGAACACATGTGGTTTATAGTTGCACAGTCAAAACTTGCACCCAAAAATTAATTTAATTGCCTATTATACAAAAGGGGTAATTCTATTCATAACCCCCAATTTTCTCTTCACAACCCCCATAAATTAATTAAAATATAAATACTTTTTTTAGACTTTTTTGTCCTCACAACCCCCACTATATTCAAACCCTAATAAACTAAAATACAACCCCCCAAATATATAGCCCCCACCTCAAATAATACAAAAGAAAATCAAAAATTAAAAAATTATAAACACAATCATAGACGGGAATAACTAACACAAAAGGCAAAAAAAAAAAAAAAAAAAAAAAAAAACTCTAACTATCCAATGATAAAAAAAAGCAATCTGCTACAAGTTTTTTTTTTATCCTTCAGGAAGAGGATTATAGTTCCCCTGATTTTTATGAAATACAAGATGCTACCAATATGCAATGGTGGATTGATAAGGAGCTGAATAATTAACCCGTTTACCAAGGAGAGTCAAGGCTTTATTTTAAAATATCAAACGAAAAAGTGGAAAATATAGTATTCTAGAAAAATGAAATTCAAAATAATAATTAAAAAGTGTTTCATTTTTTAATGAAGTTACACGATCTATGGATATAGTAAGTCTGGCTTGGGCTGCTTTAATGGTAGTCTCTCAAAGAGGCAAAGAAATATATTCATCATTCCACTCCAAACGAAAAAAGAAAAAAGAGAAAACAAAGAACATAAAAAAAAAAGATAAATAAAGAAAAGAATGATAGACGTATTCCTTTAGAAATAAATAAATAAATTATAGAGTCTTTATCATATTCATGACCCAATACAATAGTGTAAGATGAAAGAGACTCTACAATTTAATTTTTTTCTAAGGGAATACGCCTATCATTCTTTTCTTTATTTATCTTTTTTTTATGTTCTTTGTTTTCTCTTTTTTTTTTCCCTTTGCATATTGTCATTCTGGTTTTTTTTTAATAATTGGATAGTTAGAGTTTTTTTTGTTTGTTTGTTTCCTTTTGTGTTAGTTATTTCCGTCTAGGATTGTATTTAGAATTTTTTTAATTTTTTATTTTCTTTTGTATTATTTAAGGTGGGGACTATATATTTAGGGGGTTGTATTTTAGTTCATTAGGGTTTTAATATAGTGGGGGTTGCGAGGACAAAAATGTCTAAAAAAAGTATTTATATTTTAATTAATTTATGGGGGTTATGAAGAGAAAATTGGGGGTTGTGAATAGAATCACCCATACAAAAGTATCCACAAAATCCAACAAGCATACTCATGCAATGCATGGACTTTTTTTTATATCACTGTGATTTGAATTGACCTCTATATTTTTATATTTTGATTAATTAGAAGTGAATTAAGATTTATATTATTTAAACATAAAATAGAAACAGTGAAATTTACGTAATTATGTGAAAATAAAATTTTCACATTAAAATGTTATGATTGCACATAAAGTTTATTTGGTCATAATTGTTTCCACTTCATCGATCACAATATAAATTATCGGAATTTACAAAACACGGTCATCAGATATTTCAAAATAGAATTAATACTTTTATGTCTAAAGAAATTCTTAACAAATTATAAATATTAGTACAACCAAATAATACGTGATTCCAAAATATTTGAGTATATATAAATGTTATTTTTATTCAAAATATAAATTTTATATTGAAAATACCAAATGTTATCATAATGCTCGATTCATGAAGTCACAATGTTGCTTCATAGTTGATATAACTATTTATATAATCAATAATGAAGTCAGAAAGTGCCCATTTGGGGATAACCTAGAGGTGTAGTGTTTTTTAAGCCAAATGTCTTAAGTTCGAATCTCACCATCAACACCACTAGGTGTGAGTCTGTTACACATGATTTTTACTGTGGTACACCACTAGGTATGAGCCTGTTACACATGATTTTTACATCCTATGTGTGGTTTGCTGGCTATTACATATCACCATCAATTGAATCTCACCACCAACACCATTAGGTGTGAGCTTGTCACATGATTTTTACCTCCCCTGTGTGGTTTGCAGACTATTACATCTCACCACCAACATCACTGGGTGTGAGCCTGTCACACATAGTTTTTACTGTGGTACATCACTAGATGTGAGCCTATCACACATGGTTTTTACCTCCTCTGTGTGTTTTGCAAGCTATTACACAAACCACATGGTTTTTACCGTGGACACCACTAGTTGTGAGCCTGTAACACGTGATTTTTACATCATCTGTGTGGTTTGCAGGCTATTACACAAACCACATGGGGGCAGGGTTTGCCGACCAAAAAAAAATGCTCCTACCATTCCTATGGGGTCGATCACAAGTGCCTTAAACCACAAATAACTGATATCTCATGTTTTATTTCATCAATAAGCGACATGTGTACATTTATAATATCATTAACTACACAGATATATAACTCAATACGCATGACATGCATTGATAACAGTGAAACAATAATCACCCAATGTGAAGGGAAAACACCATAGCGGGAGGAAAACAGATGGGTAAATCAAAGTTATTAACTGTTTGACATTAATTGAGTATAAAAAGGGGTTGAAAAATTTATGGAATTGACATGTCCGTGTCTGGAAAGACTTGCAATGACAAAAAAATGTGGAGCAAAGGGGGGTATTTTTGGTCATTTTGCCTAAGTTTGGATATGTTTTTATGGATGTGACTATTTTTACTCTAGTTATTCAGCTTAGGTTCCTTTTTAGTGGAATGTAAAATTCTCTTACCAAAGCCTAATTCAAATAAGGCCCAAATAAGCTAAATGGGCCTTGGAGTTTGGCCCAATTATATATGTAACCACTCCCTGTGATTGGATAAAGCGCAAAAGCCAACGAATCTTCACCGCGTTGATTTCCTCGTGTATATTATTCTTATTCTGCTCCGCGTCGTTTGATCAAACCCTTCTTTCTGCAATTCCTTATTTAATTTTGTATTCTTTTAAGCAGCAATTGCAGAAAGAAGTCTTCTCAAACCTCCGATCTGAATTTTTTTAGCCGGAATCAAATCGATCAATCATGAGTTTCCTTTTCGGGAAGAGGAAGACTCCCGCAGGTACGTACCTGGTTTTATTTATTTATTATTGCTGTAACTCTTTTGGATAATCTGTGAATTTTTTTAAGGGGGGCTGTTGCTTGAGAATCCTGATTAGGATTCGTGGTTAAGGGTTCGCGTGTTCGTAATCTACTGGATTATCCGGAGCTAAAGTCATGATCTTGATCATAAGAGAGAACTATGTTTGTCAATGAGAATTTGGGGTTTGGGTTTGCCTGAATTTATTTTAATTGTTGAAAATTGAATTGCGTAGAAGATAAATGATGACGATAAGTTGTTGATCACTGGCGAATTTTGGTGCGCGATTAAAATTCTTGCAAGCTGATCGGCCGTGCTTCATATCCTTGTTAGAATTGTGATTGTAGAAGTTATTATTTAGATAGCTATACTGCAGGGTGAATGAATTAATGAGAAGCAGCTAAGCTCATACGGTAATCAAATTTTTGGAAGTTGACAGATTTAAACATATTGCTACTTTCCCGCAAGTAGGGGGTAATGGGCTTTTATGATGAGGACGAAGAAGATGATGATAAATCATATTCCTAGATGGAATTCATTAAGTAATTTGTTGCATGTCTTGTGCTCAATGTGACGACCGTCTAAACAATTTGTCTTGCTGAAGTTATAGTAACCTTAACCAGTTAGGGTTCGACGTCATTTTGACAAATGAATTTTAGCTTGAATATCAGGATTATGTGGATGATTGTTGCTCCGATCTAGAGAATTTTTTATACTTATATCAGATTTCGATGACATTGGGTTGTATTACTGGAATTATTCTGTGCCATAAACCATCAGAGTGGACAGAGCGGGGAAATCTCTCCTGTGGCGGGGGAATTGATTAGGGTTCTGTATTTGTCTAAAAGTATTTTCTTCAAGTCAATAAAATGTGACGTGATCATACTGTCTATGTAACCTTATCATTAGAAGTTACTGTTCAATTTCCTAATTTAAGATAGAATGTTGTACTCCCATGTTGATCAAGTGACATGAGAAAGTTATATCTATTCAGGAATGCATACCGCTTTGTACTTCTGCCTTATGGGTTTCCACATATGTTTTTGCATCTTGCAGAGCTTCTGCGGGAAAATAAGAGAATGCTTGATAAGTCGATCCGAGAAATAGAGAGGGAGAGGCAAGCTTTACAAACACAAGAAAAGAAACTTATCACAGAGATAAAGAAAAGCGCTAAGCAAGGGCAGATGGTATAGAAATTTTTCATATTTTATCATCTGTTCGTATCCTTTTTTATTACGAAGTGTGCTTTGTTTGAGGGAAGCATGAAATTCTGTGTAAATTGATCTTATCCCGTTCCAATCTGTGACCATTATAGTGCACATCTGGCTGGCTATTTGTAGGCTCCAGAGACTTAATTTAACAGTACTTACTTTAACATTCATATATAAATCCATGTGTTCATGAATGAACAGTTGAAGATAAATCATTTTTACTTCAGTAAGGCGTACATTATGTGCAGTGAACTTCCGTTGTTTACAGCAAATCTTTGTTGAATCTGGAAATTATCAGCATATCTGAAGCCCTTGGATTCTAATAGAAATTTTCGATATTTGAATTCTAAATTTTATCAAATGATTGCTTATCTCTCTAACTGGACACGTTAAGGAGACTTGCTCCATTTAGATCTTTTCTGCTTATATATTTCTATTTGTAGAAAATGATTCAAATGTCTCATGAGCCTTTTTTCTGCTTATATATTTCTATTTGTCGAAAATGATTCAAATGTGTCATTGCTAGCCTTTTTTAGTAATGCTGCCTAATTCAAATAAAAGTTGCGGGAGTCCAATTACATAATTGATTTCTAGTGTATTTGTTACAGGGCGCTGTCAAGGTGATGGCCAAAGATCTTATAAGGACACGACATCAGATTGAAAAGTTCTATAAGCTGAAATCTCAACTTCAAGGTGTATCTCTTAGAATTCAGGTATGTCACCGAATATTTGTTTGCTTGAAGTAATTTGCGAACATCTCGTCAAATTTTTAAGATGGTTTTATATTAAAGAAGTGAACCCTTCTTTGTGAACTTGAGCATTTTAGTGTCTACTTTAGTCCGCATTTTGTGTTTGGAATTGAGCTTACAATTAAGTATTAGAAATGAGTGAGAGAAGACTAGGGTTAAAGGCATAGACATGAATTGAGGGACTTAAACAACAATTCCTTTTAATTCCCTCCAATTTAGTCCTGCAGTTTCTGCTATAGAGCTGTATGGCATTTTGCTAATCATTGGCCTTTTGAATTTATCAAAGGCTGCTTTTGCACTTGTTCTTACCTCTTAACCATGTGACATTGGATTTTATAGGGCAATTTTAACAAGATTCTGATCCTGGAAGATGAATTCTATTAATTTGGTGTGAAGTCCATGATATAATTTTGTTCACTTTTCAAAATGTTTGCTGTGTTGTTTTGCGAAAATAGTTTTCTACTATCTCCAGTACTTGAGGTTGTAATAGTATTCATGATTGCATCTCTCTTCTCTTTTTTCTATTTTCCTCTAGACATTAAAATCTACACAAGCAATGGGGGAGGCAATGAAAGGCGTCACTAAGGCCATGGGGCAAATGAACAGGCAGATGAACCTGCCATCACTGCAGAAAATAATGCAAGAATTTGAAAGGCAGAACGAGAAGATGGAACTAACAAGTGAAGTGATGGCAGATGCCATTGATGATGCATTGGAAGGAGACGAGGAAGAAGAAGAGACTGAAGAGTTGGTGAGCCAGGTTCTTGATGAGATTGGCATTGACATTAATAATGAGGTATAATTTCAGCTCTCCTGTTCCTCTGTTTCTAAACTCGATGCACATCGACATATCTGCATCTCATAATGAGTCTCGGTTTCCTCTTAATGCAGCTCGTTAGTGCACCTTCTGCGACAGTAGCTGCTCCGGCGGCAAATAGTAAGATCCCACAAGCAGAGGCAACAACCGGAAATGATGACGGTGGGATAGACAGCGACCTCCAGGCGAGGTTAGACAATCTGAGGAGAATGTAATTGACTTGTAATATAAGATTGTCTGGTGAGACCAAACATGCTATGTGGATTTGTAACATTTTATAAAGATATTGGAATACATGGTTTGGTACAGCTTTACTTCAAAAAAAGATTGCAATTAGTAAAGATTTATATCGTCAAATCCGTGCAATGCATCAAATCTGGTAAGCTTTACTTAAAAGCTTGTGTGTGCATCCTCACACAAGTTGTCGCTAATCTACAGTTTTGTTTCATATAAACATTTGCTGCTTATACACATTTAGGTAGATGACACTTTAAATTTAAAGTTAGATGGATTTAACTATTGTGCTCGAGACTCAAGATTCTGATAGATTGTTGTGATTGCAACTGCTATATTAAATGCTACATAGAATTAAATTTCGAAGGGAATTACTGAATTAGTTATGTATATGTTGCAGAAATTCAATTAGATGGTACAAAAAGTTGTATTCCTTTCAAACCAATTCAATCTCAAACCCAGAAATGCCGTGCCGGAAATTCAATATATTTGTATGTATATGTACAAAAATCCCAAACCACCAATTCATTATGTGCATCGAAATATATATCAGTTGTTCATCAGGTTTCTAAACCAGCAATCCTTGTTGAGAATGCTCGGATTCCTCGGCTGCTGCGTGGTGGTGGAGCAGTGGCGGCTCCACCAGAGAACGGCAAAGGGGACAGTCCAAGTGGGAGTAGAGCCACATATCAATGCAAGGTGCATGAAAGTAGTGCTTACACTTGGGCAGTTGTCTAATTTCTTCACCTTCTTCAAACACCGATAGGCAAACTGCACATTCGGAATCACCATCCTGCGCCTTCGCATCTCTCTTGTACTTGAAGCTGGAGACGAAGATCATAGGCGCGTTGTTGTTGATCCTCCACGACGGGGGGCTGCTTCTCTGTGGCGGCCGGTGAACGGGGAGATCACTGCACCATTTTACTACGATGAGGTTGTAGAGCACGAGCACGATGGCTGCTGTTGCAACGACGACGAGGCCGTAGTAGAGCATCGGGAGGTTTGATTTTGGCAGTGATGGTGGCGGGGGTGGTACTGGTATGGTAGGGGAGGTTGGAGGGTCTAACATGGCGGTTTTGATTTGTTTGGTTGCAGAGGTTTCTTGTGAAGTGTTTTGGAGTGTTTTATGCAGTGATAGGAGAATCTCATCTACTTATGATTAATTAATATTTGTGGACTAATCGTTAAGCCGTGGTGCTGCAGTTGCGTTGGAAATTTCATTACTGAAACTGTGGGATCTTGTGAAGGCATGGCATAGGACAAAGTAGTGAGATAAGAGCTCTCTCTCTCTCTCTCTCTCTCTCTCTCTCTCTCTCTCTCTCTCTCTCTCTCTCTCTCTCTCTCTCTCTCTCTCTCTCTCTCTCTATTGTTGGTATGATGTTGCTATCGGAGAATAGCAATCTGTGGTACTGTATAAATTCTTGCTAGGATATGCTACAATCCAAATACACAACTTATTTTGGCCCTTTGATTTGATGAAAGCATTAAAAATGCAATTTTGTATTCTTAAGAAATGGATCATAATGTTGACATTTATCCTTTTATTATTAGATATATGTGTATTTGAAATTACTGGACGATTGGACATGGAAGTATACGCAGAAAACGTTAATTAGGCGTAAACCCAACTCTATAGTTGTGGTTTATAACTGCTCATTTCATGTTACGCTAAAGCCCAAAGGGTATATACAATGGATAAGTTGATAAGTTTTTCTGCTGTTTATTTCCCAATTATTTGTAAATTATTCCTTTTATCCATTGCTCAAACGACTGAATGACCCTCAATACACTGATGGACGCATGACTTTTAATTTGGGGGCGAAAAATAATTATAATGCAAAAAATGCGACTTTTCATATAAGTATTCTACATACACAAATAAAATCCTAACATTAAAATTTTGAAGCATTCCTTCTCAAATTCATAAATCTAATTATTATTTTTTCCCTCAAATATATAAGGAAGTGAACTTGAAGCATTACTTCTTAACATAAAATATTAATAAAAATGGAGGGAAGGTAACAAGAAAATGAAAATGAAAATAAATGAAATGAAAATAATTTTATTTTTTTAGATAAAATTATTTATTCAACATTATTCTATTTTGGATTCTCACTACATCAATTTGAACTCCCTATAGATCGTACTTAGATATTAATATGTCTAATGTGCAGTATATTTATGGTTCATTACCATGTGGGCCAACATGGAATAATGGGAGGGGAGAAAAAAAATTTATTATAGTAATAATTTTGACAAAATTTGAAGGGGTGCCTCCACCAGCCCCCGTCCCCAGGTCTATCCCTGCTCCCATACAAACTAGCTCTTGGAACCATTTATTGCCAATTTGCCATTAGAGAGATCCTCCTTCATTTTGAAATAAAAATTTACGTCAAAGTGTTTTACGTGTCAAAATCTCTAGGGTATTTCAAAATTACCATCTAGATTAGTGGTATATGAACATATGACCGGTTAAATGGGTGTGCCAGGTGTACTATGACATAGGATCCAAAAATTTAGAGGGCCCAAAAAAGAAATAGTGTATCTTCTTTTAATAAATAAAAATATCAAATATCTCATCCATATCTCTCTCTTCCACGTTAAATTGAGATTGTATTGGGATGTCAACAATATAAATAAAGTAGTTTGATTTTTTTTCTTTTTTTTTTTTGTCAAAAGGGTAAATTGCACTTTAATACCTATATTTTGTGTTCTTTTTCAAAATTAATGAAACAGTACCCACTTTTTTTTTTAAAAAAATACAAATCTAATTTCTAATCAATTTTACGACCCAAAAAGTATACGTGATTTATTGTATTAATGTTTTTTATTGGATTTTTTTTTACGCAGTTAGGGAAATATAAATATTAAAATACAATCAATTACATTAGATTTAAGGTCAATAAAATGTTAGAGTTGCAAATTTTTTTAAAAGGTCGTTCTATTTTATTAATTTTGAAAATATTGCCTATTTTGAAAAAATATCCAAAATATAGGCATCAAATATAATTGTAATATGCTAATATTTTAAAATTTATTATAAAAATTAAAATTAATTTTTTTTTATTAATATTATGGGCCCAAATTTTAAAATGAGCAGCGCAGTGGACATTCTTTTTCAATTTGAAAGGCAACCACATTCTGCTGAAAATGGTGATCATTTTTAGATCTTAAATCCGAATCAAGATTCATACAAACTTATGCCTAGCTCGCCTCACACCTTTTATTTTTATTTTCTTTTTTGCCTTCTTTGGAGAGGAAGATGGACCTTGAATTAAGATATTAAAAGTCTGTGGCATTGAACTTCAAAGGCCCACAAAGAAGAAGAAAAAAAGAATTTTGGGGCCATGATAGGAAAAGTCATGAGTTCAACGAAATCCTCAATTTATTTATGGAAAAATAAATAAAAAGTTTCAAATAATACATCATTTCTGCATAATTGTTTTGAAGCAGATAAAATCATACAGAGTTCAAATATTTTTATGCAAAATACTTATCTGAAATTGATTAGGTATTCGCACCCGTCACTCTTATGGTAATAACATCATGCAGCATTAGAACAAATTTATTCCCTTTAAAAGACGATATTACCCTTCGATAAAATTTCAATTTTCATCAACCTAACCCAATTAAAAGCATTTAAAATGTTTTGTCGTTGGGTGCATTTGGATATACAGAATTACAGATGTGTGTTCATGATTTATGGATCACAAATGGAAATAGCCGCCCTCAATTTTAATAATTACACAAATTAGATTTGGTTGGTCCGATAACACTCATTATTCGGCTTTAGCCCACCAACTAAACACCTGTTAAATCGGATTAGACTTAATCTAAACCTAATCTAATGTTAATTAATGCCCACACATCTCTTTAATGGATCTTTAACTTTTTTTTTTTCATTTCCATTTTTATAATTACAACATAAAATGATTTTTTTGGTAATTAAAACATACGGGTAAAAAAAGGACATCGTATCTATTAAACCATTACACGTATACATTTCACTAGATTTTGTGGGTATGATTTAATGTAAAAGGGAGGTCGTTTAATGTTGTAATTGTGGAAAATGAAATGTGGTGTAAAAAAAAAGTGTAAAGATTTTGATGATTGAAACACTTAATTAATTTACCCTTAGATTAATGATGGTATATTTTGGACTTTGGAAATATTAATACTAAAAAAATAATATTAAATTAAGAGGAGGTCCTTTCAAAAGGTGAAATCACCTCGGCGGCCATTGCAAAAATTAAAAAATATTTTTGAGAAAATCATTAAAAAAATTATATCGAGTGCATGCACACCACAACTCTAAGTCTAAGCTCCTTGGGTTCATTTTATTTAATCAGAAGGTTCTCACAAAAGTCAAATGTGGTCACTTATTATCTACTTTGAAATTATTTTTTTAAGTCCGAAAGCAAATTGTGGACTTTTACTATATAATTAGAGTTCAACAAGAATACTAATCAATGATTTATTTTGATAAAATCATGAATTGGTTATGTTTAAATTAATATATTGAAGCTTAGTCTAATTGAGTTGAATCGCGTTCCCTTGGAGGCTTAATTAGACTTAGATAAATAGTCAAAGTTATAATTTGGTGATATGATATGAAATTAATTTTTAATTGAGCATATTGAATGCATATATACACCACTGATTGATCCTATAGTGTTAGGAAATTATGAACCCGAAAAAAGAAAATAATTAAATAAAATTTTAATCAGGGGTTAAATTCCTATTGCGTGAAATCTCTTTACTTGATTATATATATATATATATATATATATATTGAAATGTGAGCATCTCGTAGATGTTATTCTAGGTGCAGTATTAATTGTACATTTTTACCAATTGCGTAGATGTGTATGTTAATACGTGCAGTGCAACATACCGATAGTATACGACGCAATACTTCTAAATGTAACATGGAATAAATTGAATTACAAATATCCGAAATACTAATTAATTAGATCTATCTTATTCTTGCTATCTAACATTCATATATAAGATTAATTCACATGCAATGGTGGGGCCGTGGGGGGTTTAAATTATTTTCATATGTCCATATTTTAATGCATAGTGTTTTTGAATAAATTTAAAAGTTCATAATGATGTAGAAAAATTATAGATGTAGAGTTGGATAAGAAATGTCTTTTTGCTAGTCCTGGTGGTGATGACCTAGTGGTGAGTGAGGTTGCTTGGAGATCCAAGGTCACGGGTTCGAATCTCCTCAATACCACAGATCGGGTGTGTGAGTAAAAAAAAAAAAAATGTCTTTTTCCTAAGATATTAATATTGGTTATTTTTTAATCACGGGACTTAATTAATAAATAATTCATGTACCTTAATGCGTTGCGTGGCGGCGACATGTATAAGTGGCATTTGGGTGAAAACATTAATATAAGAATTATTTTGTTAAATGATTTTTGAATAATTAGCATCAACTTATAATCAACTTGCACATGGGTGATGGGTCCAACTATTCGTACTCGATCATCGTTACCTTTATGGAATATTTAGTTTTTTGAATGATTTCTGAATAATAATAATAATAATTAATTAATTAATTAATTAATTGTCACCTACAATAATAATAGTCTCGATCGGCTCACCTGTTTTGAATGCCGCAGAGCTAGTTGCAATTTTTTCATATTTCATTTTGTTATTTAATCTGTTATCTATTTGGAGCTGAAGTGTGGTAATTTATATACAAAATGTTAGCAAGATACGTGCATCTACCTATATATAATAAAATAAAATCCCTCCAAAAAATTTCCCCCCTAAAAAATCAAATTACCTATAGTTATTATGAATAAAAAATATTCATACTTTTTAATTTTTTTTAATGTTTCTCAATCTTCTCTCTCTCCCTCTCACTAACACACGCATATTTTTTTTATTATATAATTAATTTGTGCTATATTCAATAATATATTTCGTCACGTACATGACATTCAAAATCTATTTTTACGAATGAATAAATATGTGAGTCACATATTAAAATGTGATTAATAATGTTTAATAAATTTTACCATGTCAGATAATTACCAACGTATATTGAATACATTAAATACAATAATCACATGAATTATTTGGTAAAACATTATAATTGATAACATGTTTTAACGTAGATATAATATTTATAATATGTTTTTAATTATATTGAACATGAAATAGTTAACAATTTAACATTTTAATTAAATGAATAACTAAATCAAATAAAGATTAATATTTATAAATTCATATAGTCTATTAAAAATGTCAATTTCTTAAAAGTTAAATCAAACAGATCTATATAAATATACAACCCTAAAAACTTCTAAACCAAATAAAATCAAACTTTAGTTTATCAAATAAAATCTAGGGATATCATGTAGGGCGAATCTATGTAATTAAATTTGTGGTTAATATGATTTTTATTTTTACACCTTGACTACTATTTTTTTATCGTGTTTCAATTTTATATTTTATTACATTAGGTCGATGTAATGAGTGTAGTATATATATATATATAGTAAAATAATGTCTTATTGTAACTTAAGTTAGTGAAATAAAATACAAAATGGACTCTACACTTGTTGACCCCTAAGTGATGTATACAGCTAGTATATAAGATATCATTTATTTGAAAAGAAATTAATATTTTGTTCACCTTTATATGGTTTACTATTCTTAATTTATAAGGAGTGTGACAAGGAATGAGATGAAATATTAATGCAGGCGGTGAAAATTCAATTTTTATATCTAAAAAAATAATGACCTGTAAATGGGAATGAATATATAATGTGGACTCATCATGTTTGTCATTGCTATGCAAGTATGCAACTTGCCCTTATCTTTTTTGTTTTCTTTACAAAATAATTTAGTCCCATCTAAATCGTCGTTCAAGCAGCCGATAACGATTTTTTTTTTTCCTTCAGATGAAGAATTATTTTAGTGATTGAAAAGTGGAAAATCTCTTTCCTCGAAATTGTGAGATTTCCTGACATTTTCATAAAGGACATATATTTTTTTTCCTTTTCCTTTTTTTTTTTCTCTGCCATGCAATAAGTAAAAAAAAAAGCAGCTAATCAATACTATAGGTAGGGGTGTGTGAGTAAAAAAAAAAACAGCTAATTGAATAACAATATATCAATTAAGGTAAATTATGTAAAATACATAAAATCCTCTTATGATAATAGACAATTTGTGTGAGACGTTGTCGTATTAAAAGAATTAATTCGTCACTTTATGAAGTTACAAATCGATTCTTTTGCCTTTATTTCAATGCAAAAGCTTAAATAAATTATTTTAAAGCTATATATGGTCTAAAAATGAATGTTCATGTGTATTCTTGCTGAAACAATTAGGATTACATTTTTTTGGGTAAAATACAATTTGAGAGTAAAGATATGCATGCCAACAATTTTCATAAAATTAAAATTAAAAAAAATAAGAAAGATATGAATAATAAACAATTATTTAAAATTGGGGAAAGGGTTACAACAATTTTCAAACATGAGGCTCCTAAATGAGGATGAAATAAAAGGTTATGCTTTGGTTGAGATAGAGAAATTGTTGAGGAGCCTTGGTAGGAGTTTGAAAGAATTTCACTCAATGCCATTTCCAAGTGCAGACTTCTTTCAAAATAATCAAAATAGATTGATCAATGATGAGTTACGATATGATCGTGAAGGTCTACAAGAAGAGTACACAGATTTCTTAAGTAGGTGTACAGAAGAACAACTATGTGTCCATGATAAAGTCTTACATGCAGTCGAGTCGAATAGAGGTGGTATGTTTTTTGTATATGGATACGGAGGCACTGGAAAAACTTTTGTTTGGAAAGGGTTGTCAGCTGCATTACGATCAAAAGGAGAAATTGTCATAAATGTGGCTTCAAGTGGAATTACATCACTTTTGCTGCCTGGAGGAAGAACTGCACATTCATGGTTCAAAATTCCAATCAACCCTAATGAAGAATCTACTTGCAATATAAATCAAAGAAGTCCACTTGCTGAGCTAATTATAGAAGCCAAACTAATAATTTGGGATGAGGCTCCAATGATGCACAGATACTGTTTTGAAGCCTTGGATAGGAGCTTGCGTGACATTATGCGTTGTTGCAATCCACGAAGCTTTGAATTGCCATTCGGAGGTAAAACTATTGTGTTTGGTGGAGACTTCCGTCAAATTTTACCGGTTATTCCGAAAGGTAGCAGACAGGATATTGTACATGCAACAATCAATTCGTCATACCTTTGGAAAACTTGCACTGTGCTGAGATTGACCAAAAATATGAGACTTCAGAATGCAAACACGAATGATGAACTGATTCAATTAGAGCAGTTTTCCAAGTGGATTGCAAGCATAGGATATGGGACACAAGGAGGTCCTAATGATGGAGAAGCAAATATTGATCTTCCAAATGATATTTTGCTTAAATATTCAGGGGACCCTATTGCAGCAATTGTCGATTATATCTATTCTATTGATAGCAGATTTGCAGATACCACATGCTACTTACAAGAACGAGCAATTCTTGCTCCAACTTTGGATGTAGTTGAGTCAATAAACCAATACATGGTTTCTTTGAATCAATGTGAAGGTCGAGCTTATCTAAGTTCAGACAGTACATGCAGAGCAGATTCAAATGAGTCTATTTTGCAAGATGTACACACGCCTGAGTTCTTAAATAGCCTTAAATGTTCTGGTGTACCAAATCATGAGCTATATTTGAAGGTAGGAACTCCAGTCATGCTTTTGAGGAATATAGATCATGCAAATGGTCTGTGCAATGGCACTAGATTGGTTATTACACGGCTTGACAATCATGTATTGGAAGCAAAAGTTCTCACCGGACAAAATGCAGGGAACAAGGTTTTGATTCCAAGAATGTCACTCACACCGGCAGATCCAAGGTTGCCATTCAAGTTTCAAAGAAGACAATTTTCTGTCATAGTTTCCTATGTAATGACCATAAATAAAAGCCAAGGCCAATCATTAAATCGTGTAGGTTTATTTTTGAAAAAAATCAGTTTTTAGTCATGGTCAGTTGTATGTAGCCGTTTCACGAGTCACAAGTCGTAGTGGTCTGAAAATTTTAATTTCCAACAATGATGGTGTTGATAAGACCTCTACTTCAAATGTAGTGTACAAAGAAGTCTTTCAAAATTTATAATATAAAGTTTTTTTTTTGTTTTTTATAGTATAGTTTTTTTATGGACATCTTTTATTCCTAACAATTATTACATGAGTCATTGCCCATTATTTTATTATAAATAAAAACATGAACTGATGTCTATAAATATATAAATCGTTGTCATTCAAGTAATAGACATCAGTTGATTTACATGAACATTGTATGTAAAGCTGATGATTTGATTGAATATATTTAGAGATTTATAGATTAATAAAGTACATATTCAAATTTATATACACACGTTTTTAATGACATAATTGTTAACATAAGTTTTGTAAAAAATTGGCCCAATTATTATTTTATATGGTTAGCCATGCGTTAAGAAAAATCGCACACCCTAATATTTTATATTTTTTTCCATGTAAATTATATGTTCTCAAATTATGACTTTAGTATTTATAATAATATTCTATTAAAGAAACGTTATTTTTTCATATAATAATACTATTTTCTTAGCGTGAAACATTGGTTCAAAATATTACCCTTTTTTTAGCGAGAAACATTGTTTAAAAATATTAATAAATAGAAATTGTTAAAAATGTATTATTACACAAGAAAATGTTTAATAGTTCCTACATATATTGCATTTTATAACTTTAATTCATCTCTCATATATTATGATAAATATTTTGGCAATAAATCATGAATATTATATATATATATATATATATATAAACACATTGTGTACTACTATTTGATCGAGGTAATTAGGTGATATAATACTCATTCAATTTGTAGAACACAACGCGTTCCCCGTGCATCGCACGGGTGTAACACTAGTATCTTTTATACACGAGTCTTCATTGTGAAATAACATTTACGATTTACGAAGAACATAAACCAAAATATTTAGTATAAAATTTTTAAGAAAAATGAATAAATCCATCCCACACAAAAATATACAAGTATTGCCAAAAACAATGAGATTCCCAATATAACAACCAACATGTAATAGCAAAGGATTCTTGAAATACTATGCTACCGTAAGGTAATGCTTTAAATGGCACAATAGACCTGTTGTGACACTTAAAATGTCATAGTAAATTTATGGTGCCACTTTGAATAATACCTTTAAATAGCATAGTATTTAAAAAAGTGTCACGATAAATATATTGTGTCATTTAAGACATTACCCCGACGTAGCACAGTATTTTCCCCCAAAGGATTCCAACACGTGAAGTGAAATAATTGGGGATGAATGAACATTACTTTATCCGTAACACAGTACGAAACTGGAAATATAAAATCTACTCTCTCTCTCTCTCTCTCTCTCTCTCTCTCTTCCTAACAAACTTGGACAGTTCATCCATTGGTCAATGTCAAAGGTTTACAACTCTCAGAAAGAATACTACTATGGAAATAATGCAATATTTGTCTCGTTGCATACTACTTTTTTATTAATATCTATAGATTATATAAATAAAACAGAAGATGAAGCTGCTACCTACTCTCTCTCTCTCTCTCTCTCTCTCAAGAAAGTAAATGGTAAACATACACATCAATCTCTGTGTTTTGAAATGTCAATGTTTTTGTGCTGAACAGTGAATAGTTACTAGGTATTCGAAGTTCGAACACCCTTTTCCAATATTTTTCTCTCTCCAAATTCTTTCATTTTAGTTGTCTCAAATTCCTAGTATTTCCAAAAAGGGAGGAGCAGAGAACAAAAACCGAATTCCTTCTTTCTAGGCTCCATTCATTTTTACTCTGCTTTGGGATTGGCGGGATTAATTTGCAATGGAAACTGGATTATCACTGGGAGGTAAGGGCGGGAATTTAGAAGTTGTTGTGGATATTCAGACTCCCAAATCCGAAGATAATTCAGCAAACGGCGATGAAAACTCCAAAGAAAATGGCGATTCACAATCCAAAGACGACTCTCAAAACGACGACGCGTCTTTGCAAATCAAAATGAACTTATTCAACAGCGCTGCTGCCGCGGCGGCGCCAGTTTCCACTCAAGCCGCCGCTCCACCGCCGGCGCAGCTCATCATTCCTCCTCCATCTTCAGATGCGAAACCGCCGATTGGACCCGCCATGCGTCGACGAACGCTGACGAAATCGGCGTATTCGAAGCCTAAATCAAGAATCGCAGAGCCTCCATTTCCGAGCAGCTTGAAACCTCCAGCTGCTGAGCAAACTGCCCCAAACGCCAATTCCAATTCACCGGCGGTAGCTTCTTCGCCTTCTTCGAAGCCTAACTCCGGCACTCCAAAAACGTCGGCTCCGATCACTCCGAAAACGCCTCTGATGGCGGCTGAAGGAGATGATGAAGACGACGATGACGACAACGACGATGATGTATACAATACCGATAACCTCAGGCCTCAAGCAGTGAAGCGGGGTAAGAAAGTGAAGGTGATGCTTGTCATTGAGTGGATTGCATTTGTAGGCCTAACGAGCCTCTTGATCACTAGTTTAACAGTTAACAAGCTAAAGAATAGTACAGACATTTGGAGTTTGGAGTTGTGGAAATGGTGTGTGTTGGTGTTGGTGATATTTTGCGGCCGTTTGTTTACGGAGTGGTTAACTAACTTCCTAGTTTTCATGATCGAGAGGAACTTTCTGCTGAAGAAGAAAGTTCTGTATTTTCTGTTTGGATTGAAGAAGAGCGTGCGCGTTGTGTTTTGGTTGGCATTGATTCTTGGGGCGTGGGCGTTGATCAATCGAGGGGTGAAAAGAACTGATGAAGATTCAAAGATTATAAACAAGATCACTAGAGGGATTGTGTCCACTCTTGTAGGGGCAGTTATGTGGATGGTGAAGACATTGTTAGTTAAGTTAGTTGCTTCGTCTTTTCATGTGAAAACCTTCTTCGATAGGATTCAGGAATCCATTTTCCATCAGTATATTCTTCAGGCCTTGTCAGGGAATCCCATTTTGGAGAATGCTGCAGGGATAGAGAGTTATAGGAGTAGTGGGAGATTGAGCTTCAACAAGATGATAAAAAAAGGAAAGCAAGAGCAGAAAGGGGAGGAGGTGATCAATGTGGATAAACTTTACAAGATGAAGAGGGAGAAAATCTCTGCTTGGACCATGGGAGGGTTGGTTAATGTGATAAGAAACTCGGATTTGCTAACCGTGTCTGAGATTCTTGATGAAAGTGTTGAGGAAGAGTCGGGGGGGACGAAGGTGATCACAAGCGAGGTTGAAGCAAGGGAAGCTGCTAATAGAATATTTAAGAGAGTGGCGAAGCATGGTCACAAGTGAGAATATGCATATATACATATATATATATTCGATGAATGTGATTGTTTCTTTTCGTGTTGTTTTAAGTCTTTATTCGATTGTTTTTAAGTTTATGCTTGCTGTATATGGTGTAGGTATATTGAAGAAGATGACCTCTTGCTTTACATGCCTAAGGAAGAAGCAGATAATGCTTTTCCACTCTTTGAAGGTGCTGCAGATTCAAGACGTATTAAGAAATCAGCCTTCAGAAATTGGGTGGTAAGATACTACGATTTTTATCAAATATAGTCAGCTTTAAGTTGCTGATATTAGCATCTGATATAGCAAGTGGAAATTATGCTTAGATTTATTTTATTTTATTTTAAAGAAAATGAACACACCACTTTCACAATTGATGAATTATGTGAAGAGATGTTTTATATGAATTTAAACTTGGTTTGTGCAGGTGAAGGCCCATAACGAAAGAAAATGCCTAGCAGTGTCTCTGAAAGACGCGAAAACAGCAATAGAGGAGCTCAACAGGATTGCTTCAGCCTTCGTGCTGGTTGTGATTGGTATAGTCTGGTTACTTCTGATGGAGATCACCACCACCAATGTGCTGGTCTTCATTTCATCTCAGCTTTTGCTTGTGGTGTTCATGTTTGGAAACACGGCCAAAACACTATTCGAAGCCATGATTTTTGTATTCGTGGTGCATCCATTTGATGTTGGTGATCGTTGTGTTGTTGATGGTGTGCAGGTACCTGCCTTTTTGCTCCTGTCAAACCTTTCTTCTGTTTGAACCTTCTCCCTTCATCTAACTCGTTGAGTTTTTGCAGATGATTGTCGATGAGATGAATATCTTGACCACGATATTTCTGAAGCCCAACAACGAAAAGGTGTACTATCCGAATGCAATTCTAGCTACCAAAGCAATTAGCAACTACAATAGGAGTCCAGAGATGATGGGTGATGCTGTTGAGTTTGCTGTCGATTTTGCCACTTCAGTTGAGAGCCTTGCAGCTTTGAGAGCTAAAATAAAAGGGTATGTTTGTATGTATGCTTCTCAATATTTTCTGCTCTATATATGTTTCGAAATGTGATGCAACGTGCTCTCTGCGATCATACAAGCATACAATCAGAACTGCTCTCTTTACCTAGCCTTTTGGATTGCAAACTAAAATTTAGGGTCTTTTCAACAAAGAAGTAAAATAATATCTATGCAAGAACTGGGTTTAATCATACAAATTAAAACTTAGGCATATATATATCTACTTTTTGTAGGAAACCTATGATGAAGCTTGATGTCCTGGGAAATGATAGTCATGGCAAAATAACTTCTGCCGTAACTTATGGACCGGATTCTTCTGCTGAGGTCCGTTGTCGACTAACATTCAATTTATCCCAAATGTCACTCTTGCTACAATTTGATTTAAGTGAACAGAGAGAGCTACATAACTTATATAACCAAGTTTCTTTATTCAGCAAAAGTCCTGTGTTTTACTGGTATGAAGTCAGTACATGGATTGATGAAGTGCAATAGTTGAAGAAGTAAAATTTGAATAAATTGAGTGATCTGGGAAATAATATTGATGGGATTTTTGATATGCAGGTACTTGGAGAGTAAGCCTCAGCACTGGAGCCCTCATCACAGTTTGCAAGTGAAAGAAATAGTGGATGTGAACAAGATGATAATTGCACTTTATGTAACACACACAATAAATTTCCAGAATAATGGAGAGAGAGGCAACCGCAGATCTGATCTAGTTATCGAGCTTAAGAAAATTTTGGATGAGCTAGGCATCAAGTATCGCCTTCTTCCTCAGGAGCTGCAGATTACCTATGTTACTTCCACTGCAACTTGATGCAAATTAAATTTTGTAGGATCCATTAATTCCTTTCTAATTCTCTGTAAATGCTGCAATCTTATATACTTACCACGTACGTACATAGTAATGGAGGACATGTTAATACCACAGATATTACCAACTCTGTGTCTAAACTGTTGCATTCATTTTGTTCTTACTATACATAGCATTCTATATATAAACTTGATCGAGTGAGACCTTAATGTAAATATGGGTTAGATTTTAGCAAAATTTTCAATTGGGCCGAATAAACTGAAAACCATATTTTATAAATCTTAAAATCTGAAACTGAATTACTACAATAACCAAAGCGAATTAGTGTAAGTTTGATTTCCCATATTTCTTATTTTGTTTGCTCATCCTAAATATATGGCCCCGAATATGCTTAAGTTGGATTCGCAACACTAAACGGACAATAACGAAAATGGTTCCAAAAAGGAAAAAGAAAAAAAGAAAAGAAAAGAAAAGAAAAGAGTGGGCAATGGTGTGATGATAACCTTATCCAGCCCAACGAAGAGGAGAAACCGCCACGTCGGACATTGCAAGATACCGTCGATTCTCCACCTCTGCTTGGATCCCTTTCCACCTCTCACAATCTTATTATCAAAACTCCCTACTTCTCATTTAACACCACTTCATCATACACAACTAAACTCAGAAACACGAGAGATTTTAAAATGGCCTCAACTTCTGCACTTTCAATGGCCCTGCCGCTGCCACGTGCCTCCCACAAGAGCCTGCCAACCGCCGATGGCTTCGTCAACCCCTTGCCCGTCCGGCCATCCAAGGCAGCCTCCGCCGTCTCCAAGCCCCTCCGAAACTTCCAAGTCAAGGCTTCCTTCAAGGAGAAGGCTGTCGCCGGATTGACCGCCGCCGCATTGACTGCCTCCATGGTTGTTCCTGATGTGGCTGAGGCGGCCAGCGGCGTCTCCCCCTCTCTCAAGAACTTCTTGCTCAGCATTGTCGCCGGCGGCGTCGTCCTCACCGCCATTGTTGGGGCGGTGATCGGCGTCTCCAACTTCGACCCTGTCAAGCGGAGCTGAGCGCTGCTTTCTCTAGTTTTCATCCATTTTCATCTCTATCAAATTAAAGATGTATCACTGTATTATTATTACTATTACTTTTGATTGATAGAGTAATTGTTCCTGTTCAACTTATTTCTTACATAAATCTGTCACCTATATCAACCCAAATCCAACTTTTCTGCAATGCAAATTGGTATACAGATACATATATATGTATTGATCAACCTAGTGAATCAGAAAAAACAATCCCTAGCGATAAATTTGAACCAGTGGCTACTATTGCTAACAGGTGAAATCTTCCTATAAAAATTATTACAATTGAAAAGCAGCCGTGTCAGTATATTTATATAGCTCAATGAAACTTTGAGATACTATCAAACAGAATTCTACACTCTTCGGAATGGTTCAACTTCTCTGCCTTCACGATTGTGATCTTCACCTTCTGTTCATCGCCATAAATCTCCTCTTTGATTTTGAGCTTAAAGAGAAACTCCCTAAAGAGGCAGTTTCGAATAACTTCAATAAACCTGAGATCATCTTGCATTTCGTATTTCAACACGTACAGCTCCTTGGCCGAGCAGCCCAATATCTCTTCGCCAGTTTCCTGGAAAGCAGTCACCCATGTCAAGCCAGTGTGATCCTGAACCTGAACTTGAAGAAGGTATCTGTAATCACACTCTTCGAATTCTTGATTACACCTGTCGCACAGCCAGCTGGAGTTCCCGGACTTGGTCACTTTCTTGTTACATTGCCTGTCACCGATCATCAAAGGGCAGGCCGTGTAACAGAATGAGTCTGTTTTGATGAAGGATACACTTGCCTTAACCGCAATCCAGTCTGGTTTGTCTGACCTTCCGAGCCCTTCATCTTTTATCTGCGTCAAGCACTTGCGTATCTCATTCTTCATTGCTCCAGACGTGGCTTCTTTGGATATAGAGTGAGAAGCAGTGTCTTTTCCCCCTTGATCAAACCAGTTTCTTAAGCCGTTAGCCTCTGGAAAATCTGGATTTATGAATAGCTGTGTGGCAGATATGGTACTGATGGACTTCCCACTGAAGTCGTTAACTTTTCCAGCTTTGACGGCTAAAACGGGGAAAATTCCGATTTCTACAATATCATGCAATTGTTGTCCTTCCCTATTGCAAAAATCTCCCCATAATGTCAGCTCAACAGTTCTCCCAGATTGATCCTTCAAGTTAAGAATTCTCCGTTGTGTTTCCATTCCATTCTTTCTCATGATGGGAACAGAAGGGTTCACTGTTAGAACAACACCAATAATATCCAGTATAGAATTGCTTTCAGCATTCTCAATTTCACTAATAGGTCTAAATGAGAACTGCTGCCTGGGTATGGAAGTATCTTCATCTGGACAGAGATCCACTGATGATGTTGTCTCCAAAAATATCTCCCACTCATTCTTCAAATGGTTGAAATTTTTCTGGGCAGGTTTCAAGCTACCTTTTGATATCACGTAGACTTTACCAACTTCAATAGTATCATAAAAACGGTCAGCCACAGCATTGAAGCATGTCACCCGGATTTCCCCTCCATCTGAATCAAGAAGATCAAAGGAGAACACTTTTCCATCTCCTCTTGCATTGTTGTAACGCCGGAGATCTCCTTTCGCTGTCACTCGTGCCTTGATAGCCCATCGACCTTGATAAGGATTCAAGGCAGCTATAGGTATAATGCGTGCAGGGGCCTCATTCCTCATTATTGCCCCATGATTCTTATAATTCGGAGGTGGTTGGTATGGAGGCTGAACAGTAGGACGGAAACTCTGCATGTTACCACCTTGATTTAGAGAGCTCGAAGTTTTGCCAGCGCTGTAGCTTGTACGTGCTGAATTCTGAGAACCAATAACGCTATTGTTTTTTGATGGCCAGGGTCCAGAAGAAGCTGAATTTTGAGGCAATGAATCGAATTCAAACAACCCTGTTGGGTTTCCAATTACATCGCAGTCTGGAATGATTGTTTCCATGTTTAGTACCACGATAAGCCTGCAAGCACAGAGCATAGTTATGAGTTTATGACCTACAAAACATGCAAAGCTATTCCCATCAATTAGTTTAACGGTGTTGGTTTTCAAATTAGGCACTTCATATCTCAGTTTCAGTTGACTCTGTTGTATCCTAAAATAACTGAAGTCAGGTTTGGCGCTTCGCAGCCTTGAACTGGACAACCAAAAAACCCTAATTCAAACTCATACTTATGCCAAAAGTACCCTAGACAACCCTAGACATTAATATTAGCTTGATCCCTTGATTGACTGAGTAACTTTTTATCAGCATCCTGATTCAGTTCTGTAAGAAGATCATCAACCAACAACTATTAAAGAAGAATACTAAGCACAAATCTAACTCAATGTATGGCAATGACTTAAAAATGAACATGATATAGCTTGCAAAACTGCAGCTTAGAAAATATTATATAAAATGATAGGTGACTTTTTCTCAGTGCGAACTAATAAAAGTAACTCTTAACCATTTAAGTTGTTCTCAGACTATTGGAGGATTATGTTCCAATTATATACTATTCCATCTGATGTCTGTTATCATTATGATTTATGCAGACGGACATCATTACTTTGAGACATACATAATGCATAACATTTCAGCCTAGTAACTGAATATTCAACCAGAAAATGTTTTATTTCAGCAATTTCATTCAAGACAGCAAATAGTTTTTCCATAATAATCCCACACTGAAATTTTGCAAACCATAAGCAAACCTCATATCTCAAACACATTCAGTATTAATGCAACTTTCCCTATCAAATTCCATTATCCCACCATATCACAGTTACAAAGTGCACAATGTATCATATCTTGAACCATTTTACTCCATGGTCATGTCCAAATAGCACCACCGGAAGCCTTGACATTGTTTCCATTCAAAGCATACATTAACTCAGAAAATTTTTCACATATGGTCACTTCTCCTTACAGACTCCGAATTCAAAATTGCAAATCTAGTAATCATCTGGCGCCATCAAACTTCAGAAAAGGAAAACTCAGACTTCTCTAACTAACACAATTTCAAGGCCAGCTACTCCGAGCTCAAAATCCTACCCGTTCTACACACATACAAGCAGTGCAGGTTTGTTATAAAAAATCCTAAAATTACAAACACACAAACATACCTGCAGACGAATTTAGTTGGAAATCACTTCACACGTAATTACGCTACCTAATCAAACAATAGCAGGATATGAGAGCGAAGAAGAAACCTGCGATTTTGGACGGTGCTGCAGATGTACTCTATGAGCTGGATTACGGATCCCTTGCGGACTCGCCCGGTCTTGACTCGGTCGTTGAGCTGCGTGGCGAGCATAGCTTGCTGAGTAGCCGTGGAGTCGGAGAGGAGAAGGCGGTAGCGCTCCTGCGAGGAGCCGATGAGCTTGATGTCGAGCACCTGCACCAGCGGCTTCGAGTTGACGTCTCCGCCGTCGATCGCCGCAATAGCGTTGGCCGTCAGATTCACCGGCATTGATCTCAATTTTTGTTGATTGAATTGGAGAATTTGTGGGAAAAGGAAACAGAATTGGGGAGAGAGGGAAGGGGGAAATGACGGAATAATTTCGAACCAGAAATGGAATAAGGTGGTTGGTTTATATATATATATATATATATATACATATACGGCGAGTTTGAGCAAAGGCGGGGAGAAACCGACCCACCCACTGCTAAACATTTTTAGTCAATCACTTAATTTCATAAATTAAATAATCTTACTTATATGCAATAAATTAAAAAAATAAAATTGTAAACCTTATTTTATCATAACAATTAACATATATTCCTATGAGTAAATGATTGGGCCAAGAAAGCCCAAAATAGTGTGAATAGAAGAGCCCAAGAGCTTATCTAAGCCGTTGGATTGAGTTTCCAGCCATCATACAAATTACCAGCAGCAAACTCAAAACCCTAATCTGAAACGCAATTTCTCAGATCGAAAATGGCGACTCAGATGAGCAAGAAGAGAAAGGTATTTCCCCTCAGATACAGATCCTCTACACTGTACACGACATACCGTTCTGTGGAACCTCATCGTTTTTGACGAAATTGCTTACAAATTATTTGGATTTGGGCGGGGTTGCTGTTCGTCATGAACGACGCCGTTCACAGAACACCAGACGGTGTTCTGTTTTCTGCACTGTAGAGATCTATATCGATTTCCCGTCTCGTCTTCTATTATTAGCACTTTAATGCGTGTGTGTGTAATTTATGTTCTATTTTTTTGTTTCTGATGAATTGAATGTGCGACAGTTCGTGGCTGATGGAGTGTTCTTCGCTGAGTTGAACGAGGTGCTTACTCGTGAGCTAGCGGAGGATGGTTACTCCGGCGTCGAGGTTAGGGTTACTCCCATGAGGACTGAGATCATCATTCGCGCTACCCGCACTCAAAATGTTCTTGGTTAGTATCAATTTCATTCTGCGTTTCCTTCTCACCATCTGTTATGATTCATTGCATGAGTTTTTTTTTTTCCTTATGGTTTTTGGGTAGATCATTGCCATTGTTCAAGTTTTTTTACATTTTTGTGATTTTAATTCGAATTGAATACAAGGTTGATTTAGGCTCTAATCTTACATCTTAGGCACCAATAGCCGCTGTCTGCTTTTTTTTTTAGACTGCAATTTTGCAGCTGCAGCTGCTTATCTTTGCTGATTTTTTTTTTCTTGGGATGAAGATCGTTACTTTTATTTAATTGGTTTGTTTTTAATATTGATCAGGGCATGTCCTCTGCAGTGGAAACACTGATTTTTCTTAGATTCCGGCTAGATCTAGCACTGTCAATTCCAGCTGCCATTCTCTTTATCATTCTTAAATTTCAATCTTCTTATTTTATATTTTTTTTTGTGAGTGAATATCTTTTCCAATTTCCAGTAACCCTTTTGGTCTGATTTCTCTATGTGTTTGTGTTTTCCTTTTCTTTTTTTAGTATATAATATAATTTAGTGGGATGATCATGATCTAGAAATTATGTTTAACAACATTTATTTCAAGATTTGTCTAAACAATAACTAACATACAATGTTTGGCCTTCTAATTGATTTTTTTTGTGGGTTAACTACAATAGGAGAGAAGGGGAGGAGGATAAGGGAGCTCACTTCGGTGGTGCAGAAGAGGTTTAAGTTTCCTGAAAACAGTGTGGAGTTGTATGCAGAGAAGGTTAACAACAGAGGGCTTTGCGCAATTGCCCAGGCTGAGTCACTTCGTTACAAACTCCTCGGTGGTCTTGCTGTCAGGAGGTATTTATTAACTTCTTGTTCATGCTTGATTAGTTGCCCTAAAAATAATCACGCATGCAGAACTGTATTCATTGTTTGGTGCATCATATGCTCCTTATTTGTTTTTTCGTGTAATTTATTTGGTTAGAGGGTTCTTTCATTTCTTTTTGCTTTTTATTTTGGCCTGAACATGCACATTGTAGAAGTATTGAGGTAGATGCATCAGTCAGAAATTAGCTGTTGTGGTCATTGATTACACGATAAAAGACTTGTTTTATCCACCAATACTATCCTGTCATCCTCAAAGCAATTTTGGTGTTTCAGTACTAATTTTTGTGTCGGATGATGACTAGAGAAATTGTTTTCCCCCATGACTTTATCATCATGATGTGTACTATGCTCATGTTGGATCCATGGAGGAGGCACATGATCAGTTGTAGTACTAACTGCTTGAATTGGCCAGTTACAGTTTTTATTTTACCTGGTTCATTTGTTGATTCTGTACTATGTGTGATTCACTAATGCTATCATGTCATCCTCAAAGCAATTTTGGTGCTCCAATACCAATTTTTGTGTCGGATGATGACAAAAGAGATTATTTTCCTCCATGTCTTTATCACCATGCTGTGTACTATGCTCGTGTTGTATCTATGGAGGAGGCACATGATTTGATTTTGTCTCTGATGTTATTACTGAATTTACCTAGGCTATCAGAGTCAGTTTTTTAGTATTAACTAGTGCTACAATTTATTCATATTAAAATTGTACCTGAGTTGAGCTTCTTGTTTCTTAGGGCGTGCTATGGAGTTTTGAGATTTGTTATGGAAAATGGAGCAAAGGGGTGCGAGGTACGCTAATTCCTAGCTGTTATTTTGAGCTTTACTAGTTTGTTCTTAATGCATTTTTAATTAATGTATTTGATCTGTGTGGTATAGGTGATTGTTAGTGGAAAACTGAGGGCTCAGCGTGCCAAGTCCATGAAATTCAAGGATGGCTACATGATTTCTTCTGGACAGCCCGTGAAAGAATACATTGACTCTGCTGTTAGACATGTTTTACTCAGACAGGTATTTATCCAAAAAAAATTTCACTGATTTTTTTTTAATATCTTAGTGATCTATGTTGTTTCCTTATATTCTTATATTGTGCATCATCTTAGGGTGTACTCGGTATCAAGGTGAAGATCATGCTTGACTGGGATCCGAAAGGGAAGCAGGGCCCGACAACTCCTCTTCCGGATCTTGTCACGATACATCCTCCCAAGGAAGAAGAAGTTTTCCGACCAACCTTGGTGCCAACTGAGGTTGAGGTGGAAGCATAGAGAGGCATTCAATGATTTGGAGCGGATAGTTAATTATATGTTATTTGAGTTCCTTGGAAATCCTTTTGACAGATGAGAACATTTCCAGTTCAATTTTTCGATCTGCTGTAACAATTTTGTTATGTTGAACTAATGTTTATAAAGTTAAGACATCTGTTTTGTTTTATAGCTTCGTATTGAGAATGTTACTTATATCCGTTTGAGAAAGAGCATATAATTTCAGAGTTGAATTATAAATCAAGTGTTTTTTTTTGTCGCATTACTATATTTTGTACCATTTGATATAATTATATATCCTGTCCAGGAAATTAGTTGCATCTTACATTCAAATTTTATTTTTTTTAAATAAGAATACTATAATTGGGAGACTGCGATTATATAATCAATGTCCGAATACAGCGTGTCTAAGTGCAGGTACCAGTGTAGTTTTTCCATAATATGTGCTGCTAGCACACCATTAATTCTCGGTATCGTAACACATTGCTATGAAAATTATGCAAAATGCCATTTTGTTACTGCGGTATTCTAGTATCACTGCAGTATTCTTATCCAATTTTTTATTATATAATCATAAAGCACGAGCAGATATTCTCTACCTTTATAGTGTTATTATTATTTACACCATCCGTCCCAATTAGATAGTCCTATTTCTCTTCGCACGTAGATTAAAAATATTTATGAAAACAAGATATTAAAGTTAAATTTCCAATAACACTCCCATTGAATATTTATGACTTTCAACTTTTAAGTTATTATTTTTTTAATTTCCAAAATCAACTAGAGTTTATTTGTACATTACTATGAAAATTAATAATTTCATAGTAATGAGATTATATAATTGGGACACCTCAAAATAGTAAAAGAGACTATAATCAGGACGGAAAGAGTATTACGATGAAAATGATGCCAGCTTACTTGTATTTAGCAACTGGATCCATGGAGATGGAGCTGAAGAAAATGTTTTCAGAAGTAACAAAAATAAAATTATGGTTCCAACCTCTGCTCTTTTCCAGAGAGAGATTCAACTAGTCCTCGAGCATAGAACTACTCTGGCTACCAAAGCTTATAGCAACTACAATCGGCGCCCAGAGATGATGGGCGATGCTGTTTTTTTAATTATTTCCTAAATAATAACTAAAAATTACGAGTAAATGCAACAAATAATAATATTTTATTCTTCTTCAATCTTTAAAACTATAAGTTGCTATGAATAAAGGAGAAAACTAAAAAAAGTAATGTAATAAAAACTTCGGACATAAGTATAAAGATGTGTAATTAACCCTAAATTATATGCACTCTTCGCAAACGAAGGTATAGCTGTATAGGTTCACACTCTCAATAACTTGTCACATAAAACAAAATGAGGGTTGACAAACTATTAGTTCAACATAACAAAAATTCTTCTGCAACAGAAAATATTTGAATAGATTCATCTGTCTAAAGAAGACCGAGACATTAAATAAATGTAAAACGAACTCCAATCCTACAAATATGGGGTCAAAAACTCCAAATCTATGCTTCCACCTCAACCTCAGTCGGCACAAAAGTTGGCCGGAAAACTTCTTCCTCCTTTGGAGGGTGTATCGTGACAAGATCTGGAAGAGGAGTTGTTGGGCCCAGCTTTCCTTTCGGATCCCAGTCAAGCATGATCTTCACCTTGATACCGAGTACTCCCTGACCACATTACATAAACGCAAGATATGAACAGAGCTCAGTAACACTGATATTCACAATATGAGTAAAGGTGAAGCACCACACAAATATACCTGTCTGAGTAAAACATGTCTAACAGCAGAGTCTATGTATTCTTTCACTGGTTGACCAGACGAAATCATGTAGCCGTCCTTGAATTTCATGGCCTTGGCACGCTGGGCCCTGAGTTTACCGCTAACAATCACCTATGTTTCACAAATAAAATGTATTAGTTGAAAACACATCAGAACAAGACAGCAAGAGACAGGGGTTAGCTTTACCTCACAACCCTTTGCTCCATTCTCCATAACAAATCTCAAAACTCCATAGCATGCACTGAGGGAAAAAGAAACACAACTCAGCCACAATTTTAATATAAATGAATTGTAGCAATATTTAAATTTAAACTGGGAAAGGGTTCTGATAATCATGTGCCTCCCCCATGGATGAAACACGAGCATAGTACACATTGTGATCATGAAGGCATGGGGGAACACAATTTCTCTAGTCATCATCCGACACAAAAATTGGTACTGGCACACCAAAATTGCTTTTAGGATGACATTATGGCATTAGTAAATCACACATATTAAACAGTCTACAAATGAATAGCCAGATATAATGAATCATGTATCTAGCCAGTTCATGCAGTTACGACTATGATTATGGCTACCTTTTGCAAGATGTTTTCTTATAAATTTGTAATGAGTGCAAGTTTCAAATAGTCACATAGGTATGCATCAAATAAAATTGATAATCATGTGCCTCATCCATGGATACAACACGAGTATAGTATACCTCATGATGATAAATGCAAGGGGGGAGACAATTTATATAGTCATCATCTGACACAAAAATTGGAATTGAAACACCAAAATTGCTTGTAGGATGACATGTTTACATTAATGAATCGCACACAGTAAACAATCTACAAATCAATAACAAAGATTAAATATGTCCTGCATCTATCCAATTTACCACTAACTACAGCTAAGTTCTGACGCATGGATCTACCTTATCTTTTGTTGGATGGCAGAATCTAGTGCAATGTGCAGATTCTGGCCAACAAGTACAAACAATAATAAAGAAACAAAAAACCTCAACTGAGGCATAATTTCAATCTAAAAGGATTTAAACACTACTTAAGAGTGGAGACTGATTTTTATATGTTCAGATAAGAAATGATTACTCAAAGTAAAAGGTAGCATCCAACTAAAAAAACCACAAGCCACTAGCGAACACCACATAAATCAAGGCTGTCGGGCCTAAAATTAACCTAGGCATGAGTCCTAGTTTTCAAATCAAATCACATAACTAAATTCAGCAAACATTAGATAAAAAAACTGATAGTCATGTGCCTCCTCCATGGATATAGCATGAGTATAGTACACTTCATGAAGATAAAAGCATAGGAGAAGACAATTTCTCTAGTCATCATCCGACACAAAAATTGGTATTGAAACACCAGGATTGCTTTTAGGATGACATGATTGCATTTATGAGTCACATTAGTACACAATCCACCGAATTGATTATCGTAAGCATGACTAATCAAGCAATAACAAGAAGTTAGTATATTACCGCCTGACAGCAAGACCACCAAGGAGTTTGTAACGAAGGGACTCAGCCTGAGCAATGGCGCAAAGCCCTCTATTGTTAACCTTCTCAGCATACAACTCCACACTGTTCTCTGGAAACTTAAACCTCTTCTGCACCACTGAAGTGAGCTCCCTTATCCTCCTCCCCTTCTCACCTATTGCAATCAACCAAATCAATTCCAATCAAAATTAAAAAAATATAAACTTGAACAAAGTCGAAAATCGACCAAATTCATGCAAACGAACCATAACATAAGGTGAAAATAAAAAGGAAGACAAGAGGTGATACTAACCAAGAACGTTTTGGGTGCGGGTGGCACGAATGATAATCTCAGTCCTCATGGGAGTAACCCTAACCTCGACACCGGAGTAGCCATCCTCGGCCAACTCGCGAGTCAGAACCTCGTTCAGCTCCGCAAAGAACACTCCATCAGCCACAAACTGCCACGATTTCAATTCATCAACAAAAATCGAACATAAAATGCACACACACACACACCCACCCCAATTTAAGTGTTAATAATACAAGACGGGACGGGATATACCTTTCGCTTCTTGCTCATTTGAGTCGCCATTTTCGTGTTCAGAGAGGATCTGAGAAATTGCCCTTTCCCGATATGAGATTTCTGCAAACCCGAGTTGGAGATTAGTCTATAATATACAAAAAGGATGCACATATATAGACATCATAATACTAAGCGCAACAACATAGAGAAGATATTCACGAAGTAATATTTATTCTATAACAATATAACAAAATTACAGAAACTACATATTTTGTAAAACATTCACAACAAATGCTATAGATAAAGTGGGCAGAGAAATCACCACTTCAATCGATAGAGAGCTTCGAATGAAAATGCGAAGACGTTTATGAAGAGCGAAGTGAAGGGGGAGAGGCAGCTGTTACAATCTGCAGAAATGTATATAGGTGTTGAAACCCTAGACGACGCCGCATCTGTGGGCCACGACATTGGGCTTTTTCATTTAGGCTTCTCGTCTTAATAAATTAAAAATCAATTGGGCCCAATTTTTTATATTGTCTCTGTTTTTCGGAAAAATCCATGCTTAGTTTTAACTTCTTTTTCAGCAATTTTTTTTAAATGTTTTTGCAGTTTTTTTTTTTTGGAACGTATCTTACTTCTTAAGTAGATGTTAATTATGTCCATCCTGATTTTTCATTTCACCTCCTGAAATGTAAACGATAATATTGTAATTCTTTCACACGATATCGTTAATAATACACACCTATGTCGTTTGCATATTAAGAGGCAAAAAAAAAAAAACTTGGTGAACATAATTAACATCTAATAATGTCGACATTAATATCACGATTTTTTATTTTGGGGCACACTGCCCGTGAGGGTAGCATCGGTTTTTCCCTGTTTTTCTGTGTAAATATATTATATTACAGATTCTTCATAACGTAATTTTACAAACTTTTATAAATAAGATTATTTCCATATAACTATTAGGAATTATTGAGTTTAGAAAATTTCAGAGGTTTTATACTATTATATATTATAGTTATGTACGTGAACGATGGTTTAAATTACATCATTATTACACTGTGTAAAAACCTAAAGAATTTGTAATTTATAGATATATTTTATTTCAATTTCAGAATAGAAAATGTGCAATTATTACATACTCATCATTGTCCATGTTCCATTTCGTAAGTACAAAATTTTTTTTAAATATTTTTCGAAATTAGGTAATAAGATATGATATAGTTATTTTTTTTAATAATATATAAATATATTGTTGGACCATTTATGCCTTTTTTTTTCTATTTTTCTACGAATTATTATATGTTTTGTTTGTTTGGTTTACTTTTGCATAACGTTGGGCTATTCTATTACACAATATATTGGGCTTCAGGCCCAATCAAATAGGCACAAATGCACAATTTCTTTTTTTCCTTTTTTATTTATATTTTATTGTTTTTATTTCTATTTTGTTGGTTTCATGATTTTTGTTTATTTTATTAGTTAATATAAGGCCTGGCCAAAGCCCGCCTTACAATCCCCATCAAAGAAATAAAAACAATAAAATATAAATAAAAAAAGGAAAAAAAGAAGTCTCTATATTTATTATGATTTGAACATTAACATTTCTCATATCTTAATGACTTGTTACAATGTGGATTGTGACTAGACGTGGAAATCAAACCGAATAACTCAATAAATCGATCTATTCGCGATTGTCCATTAGAAGTTCATTTGAACTTGATTTGATAAGTATATCAAACAAGCATGATCACAATTTTGTACTTGATAAGATTTAAAACGCGGTTTGAATAAGTAAAAATGGAGCAAACTGGTATACAAATATTAAACTCCTCGAGTTCGACTCGATTAAAGTTCATTTGATAGGTAACCAAACAAGTTCAAACATAATTTTCAATAAAACTCGATATCATTTCAGACAAACTTGGGCAAATGTATCATAAGCTCGACTCAACTTATGTACGACATGATATGATTCGTTATGATTTGATTATACACAAACTTTATGTGACATTCGTATCACTAATCTATAATTATTTTTCATTTCCTTCTTCTTCTTCTTCTTGAGGAAGGTGATGTAGTATTCTTGACCTCAAGTTTGATAATGAGACAACTTTCTAATTAACGTTGAATCCACAAGCTCCGGATCAGATATAATTAAAAGGTTGTAAAGCTTATAAATATGTTTATTGCCATTTTCTAGTCTTTTATGATTCGAGAATCATTATATTAAAGTATATATAGTTTAAATTTAATATGTAGTAGACTTTCATCATTTCTTGATAGTACGCCCTTTGTTTTGCATTCCTTGGAAAAGTAAAATTTTGTACATACTATTAATTATTTTAAGATGCTCCACATCCCTCTATCTCATAAGTAGGAGAACAAAAAAAAAAAAACTTGTGTGGTCAAGAATATTAAGATGTAGTTCATGACCAATAAATTGAATAGGTTAGGGAGAAAAACAAGAAAATAATTTGAGAGTGAGTGAGAGTGATGAGAGAGAATGTATAGAATATAATGAACCATCTCTAAAAAACAATACAAGTTTCATTATAGAAATAGATGTGGCCCCAGCAAATAGGGTGGGATTTAAGAAGTAAGATTGATCACCCCATGAATCATTATTTTGTCCCAATATTTAAATAGAATGAGTGATATGAGATAAGATAATGGATTATTCTATCCAAGACACATGTATCTGGATCCAACTATTGTTGTAGCCTGTAGGAACCTAGCTAAAAGATTCATGATTATAACATTCATAAAATCAAATAAAATAAAAATTATAGGGTTTGTTGATTTCTTATAAAATCCAATTGCTACAACTTCAAGACACAAAAGGAAAGGTTAAGAGCAAAAGTAGATTCCCACTTCACATGTAATGCCATCTTGTATTTCGCATGTTTTAGTTTTTGTCTTGGTTTCCCAATCTTTCTATTAATTTTCACCCATCAACACTTTCAATTCTTGATAATTACCTTTTTTAGTGCAAAAAACACACATTATTAAGGAAAATCTTACTAAGAAAAATCCGAATAAACAACACTCTGGAGGCATTAGGAATGTTTGAGAGGTTCAAATTGTATAATTACCTCCTCTAGTATCTCTAAAAATATATAAAGCACAACGAGCTAAATAATGTGATGTATAGACTCTGAAAATATTCACTCTCATACATAAACAAATACCAAACAAAATAGTCTTAATTCTCTATAATTAGCATATTAGGGTATGGTATTTGTTTTGTATTTTGCACAAAACACATTTTGCAAGAATTGACACAAGGTATTGAAAACTCAAAGGTTTTTTAAGCACTGAGGTCAAAATAAGTTATCTGCTTGATTCAACAATTGAAGAAAAAAAAAACAATTAATAATTTGGAGTTGTGTATATAAGTTTTAGTGAGGGCTTTTTCCTTCACTCCAATTCCATGTCAACATTCTTTTTTTTTTTGACAACCAAATACTAATATTTTATTAAGAAGCACAAGAACATGAACTATTGAGAAGGCCTACCACAAAAGACGGAGGCTCACCCAACAATAAGGATTTGAAAAATCACAAGCAATCCTAGCTAAATCATGTGCCACACAATTAACACTTGGACGAACCAAACTAAGAGAAAAGTTATTCCATAAACATTCTAGAAGACACATCGCAAAATTTTCGTTGGTAGTTAATAAGAAAAAAAAATATAGTTTTGAGATCACAAAATTTTAAGAGAAGAAAAATAATGTTGGAATAAATTGTCATTAATTGATACGGAAAAATTGATTGAGGGAATAATGTGGGTATTTTTTTTTAACTGTAGGACTAAAAAGTAATGGAATTATCTTAAAGTTATAGAACTAAATTTACAATTTTCTTAATTTAAATGCCGATTAATACATCATCAATAGACAATAATTAGTCATATTTACCCTGGGTGCACCACCAGAATAGCCGATGCGGGGTTACCCTCATTAACAAATGATGATGATGATGATATATTATGTTAAATTCAATAGACCGAAATAACTCAAATTACTTAAAATAAAATAGACAATATTGTATAATATAATCTATCTCAAGTTGTGTACCTTTTATTTCACTTGTAATTACAAATATGATATTCATAACTTAAAATGCATGATCACTAGAACATAACGTCTAGAACTCGATTTGTAAATATTCTTAGTAGTGATTGCAAATAGATTAAAGTTGTGATAATATTATAAGTAGAAGGTGGAAATTGATTTCTCCAACCCACTGATTTGATTAGAAAGTAATAATGGTAGAATGACACGAGGTGGTTGTAATTTGCAAATCAATATTTGAATGATTATCTTGGTAGAGTTTAAAGGCAAATATCAAAGACCTTTAGCCTAATAAGGGCAAAATAAACCATCATGTCACCCAATATATATATATATATATATGTACCGATAGATTATGTAACACCATCAACAATACATTATTCATCAATCTACGCCTCTCATTTGTATTATATATGCGTGTGTGTGTATGTAAGTATGTTTGTGCTCGTTATATGAATGTATCTATTAGACATTTAGTTTTTCTGTGGTTATAAAAGATTACTGGAGATTTATTTACGAAAGTTATTGTTTTCTCAAGGAAAAAAAAAAACACACTAGTATTTTTTAGCAGTCACCTAAGTGGGCCCTCTTTTTCCTAAGATAAGGAAATTAGCATTTACAGGTCCCATCAACAAAATCATAGGTACAATAATGGAGTACGTACATTAGCTGTTTTTTTATTGCACATAACATAATTATAAAATTAAATAAATTTTATTACTTTGTTTTTTAATTGAACCCCAACAAATCTGGTCCGTCTACGAGTGAAGTCGGCGACACGAGATGTCATGGTTTAGAATCATATGAATATTTTATGTGCACGCCCTATAGATTAAGTAAGTATATCTGAAAAATAGAACACATAATTTTAGGATTAATATTATATTTTATTTTTAATTATATTCCAATTTTCAAGAAATTATTATTTAATACCCAATTTTTTCGTTTGTTTTCAATGCGATCCAACGATCTATTTTTTTTTATTTTTTTTCATCTGCAGCAAGCCATATCACATATTTATTAGAGCAAAAATCTAAAATATCCACTTTTATAAAGGTAAAACTTATTTTACCCAATTTAAGAAAAACATTAAAAAATACTTACTTTCTAATGATACCCTTAATGACCCGTGTGATTTTGACTACTTTTCAACATTTACAGACATGTGTTGGAAGTTTTTCAAAGTGTATCAGGAGCTTATCGGGATTTCCAATCGGGATTCATGATCGGGATTCCCAATCATAAATTCTGATCGGGATTCCCGATAGTAAATCCCTTTGTGATCATGAATCCCCATCATGATCGTGATACAATCGGGATTCATGATCGGGATCAGAATTTTGGTCGGTACAATTTTCAGCATGATGAACATAATAAATTCGTTGTGACGGGTATATTTGGCTAATTTTAAGCATAAAGGAATCCTGACTATAAATTCCGTAGTGTTTAAAATTTAAAAATTGAGTATACTTTTGTAGTGCATCCATATTTTTTTTTTGTGTAATTCAAGTACATTTGTGTAAGGTTGATGTAAGAAATGTGTAAAATGCCTGCATATAATCAACTTTTGATGGGATTTTAAATAAAGTGGATATTTTTTAAACGTTTCTCTTAAATTGAGTAAAAGGGGTTTTTATTTTAGAAAAACGGGTAGTTTTATATATTAACACTATTTATTACTAGAAATTAGATCATGAGATAGAATTAAAAACAATTGAGAATGCTGGTTGTTGATCAATTATAATTTCTTAACAGTTGGGGTATAATTAAATTTTTAATAATTCAAGATAGAAACCTAGGGTACATGCCATGTGAGATTTTTAAAGTATATATTTCTATCTTTCATTGTGACACTAAGTCTCCTTAACTTTATGTTTTTTTTTGTACTATGTCATCTCATTAATATTACACCAGTACGTGGTAACTAAGCATACTGTATACTCTGTATAATTAATATTGTAAAAATTGTTTAATTAAAATGATAAAATGTTTAATCATTTTTTGGCAAAGCGTAGAACGAATAAAGTTTGGATAGTATACATACACAATTATTTGTATAACTAAATTTAATTAAAGATATATCCAATCATATATCTATACATATATTATGGCAAAATCATGTAATAGACAACGGTTCTGGTGCAAACCGTTGTCTTTTACACATTTTGCCTTAGACAATAGTTTTTGAATAATAGACAACAATTTTGAATTAATAGACAACAGTAGTAACATTTATTGTTGTAAATTTTCCTCTTTTTTTTAGCATTTTTCACAACGGTTTAGATTACAACCATTGTATTTTAAGAAAATTTTGCAATCTTATTTATTATTTTTTTACTTGAAAATTTGATATTTGTAATACTTTTTATTTTAATTTTTATGCATAGATGAATGATTTGTATGGTTCTACATTTGTAGTCTAAAAAAGAGCTTTCATTTGTATTGCACTATAATAATAATAATAATAATAATAATAATAATAATAATTTGCAATAATTTGTTATTTTTTCTATTTCAATTTCATCATTTAAAATAATTAAATAATTATATTTTTATACATGTCATATATTAAAAGAAATCAAATGTTCTATGATCGTGGACAATTATACATTGTTATTTATAAAATCATGATGTTATTCCAATTCGATTTTTCTAACATGGATTTTCATCTAGTTCCTAAAATTTAATATTCTTTTTGTTCATCGCAACTATACACAATTGATCTTCTTGTCTAATTAATGAACGCATGTACATATCATTTTATTAATTTTTAAAAATTGAACACAACATATAAAATTAAAAAATAATCATAATATTGCAGATCTAAAAAAATAATAATTATTTATGCATCGCACATGAAAAATACTAGTTGGAATATATATCCGCACCAATTATATATTTGTTGATAAAATGTATGGTATGCTCCAGGGTCAACCTCACATTTCATGGGCCTATGGCGGAGAAAAGGGTCATAATTTTTTTTTCCACGAGCAATTCTTTCACTATTGTCATAATTATCATAAATCTTAAAAAAGTGCGGTTAACACACATACAAGAAAACTACAAATATCAAATGATTATTAAAATAATTTGGCAATCAACACTTAAAAACATACAAGAAAAATACAAGTATCAAATAATTATCAAAATAATTTAAATCTTCTAGCATTTTGAGAGGTAAAATCATTAATAAGCTAATCCAAATCAAGTTTTTTTTTCTTTCTAATATCTTATTTTCAATGCTTAAAATTGCTTGCATATTTTAACCTTTTTTGAGACATAGTTGAACGCAAATATGATTTTATTAATTTCAGTTTTGAGAAACTTCCTTATGTTAATGCTACATCAACCGGTATGGTCAACAATGTTTTATATGCAATTCAAACAATAGGAAAGCATTCTGAAATTTTAACAACCTCAAGAAGTTCAATAATTGACTTTATTTCTATTGGTAAACACATTTTATAGCACTCGCAATTCAGAAGCCGTTAAGAGATTGCAAGAGTCGAGAGATTGAGAGAGGCTAGAGAGTGGAGATTGGTCATTGGAGTTTAGAGTCCGGAAGCCATTGAGAGAGTCAAAGAGATTAGAACCGTTCAAAATTCAGAATTAGTATAGGGAATCATTCATTTGTGAACATTAGCCTAGTATATAATTTGTGGATAAATCATATCTATTAGATTTGTTAAATGGACAGTTATGATCAATTTTATTTTAATTGCTCTTTTATAGTTATTTAATGTATGTTATTTTTACATTTCATAATGCTTAAGTTATTATTTCATAATGCTTTTTTTCACATCTGCGATGCTTGCAATTTAATTTGGAGAAAAGAACAACACAATATATTGTCATGCTGTTTTTATATTTCAAAATACTTAATTGTTATTTCTTAGTTTTTTTTTACATTGAAGATGCTCGTAGATAATAAAAATAGTGATTTGATATATTTGGCATTAAGTACATCTACAATGAAAATAATAACAGTTTCCTTAATTCCCTCCAAAGTAATAATGACCATTGATCTTAAAAAATTAATGGCTAGGATTGATCCACAATTTACACATCAGGTCTATGTTCACATGCCATATATATAGGGGTGGGTTAAAGTGTTTACCACCCCCCTATGTAGGAAATAGGAACAAATACTAACCATAGATTTCCTCCAAATCAACGGCTAAGATTAAACTTTATATCTAGGGATCAATTTGCAATTGTTTACCTTTTTATTAATATATCTGAATATTTAGGGGTAAAAAAGGGTGGTAAAAATAATATTAAATCACATCCCTGATTTGTAGCCGTGTAATTATGGCAACTAACCCAACCAAAATCTCAAAAATCCATTAGATTTCATATCATTCTGCAAAATCTATTCTAGGGTTTAGTTCTTTGAAAATTTAATTACGCGACGACCTCCTCCAGCCATTTTTTCCAGAATCCAGATTCATTACTTCATCGGCGGCACGATTTCATTCGATTGCAGATTGAAGGTCGATTATAGCAGTAAATGACGGCAAGACGTTCAACAAGAACTACTCCAGGTATTTTTGAAGCCATTTTTTTCCTCAGTTTAAGTTGGTTTTTTCGATGGAATTTGTAATTTTTGGGCAAATAACTACCATGATGTACTTCATTGTTGATTTTTTTTTTGCTTACTAGTGTTTAGATTTTGGGTTTGTTGATACCGATTGGTAGTGTATCATAGATTTAGGGATATTTGTTTAAATCGTGTATTTGGAGTTTTTGTCTTTCTTGCAGGATAAAATCTGTTGAGAGAAAATAGGAGCATGTGGGATTTGACCAAGTCCAAAGATCTGCTGAAGCCACGGTTGTTCCGGAAGTTGCGCCGGAAATGTAGGAGTGGAGATCATGGCTTAGTGGATTGGTTGCTTTGAGTGGGGATCAAGCAACGAGCTGTGTATATATAGGGTTCAGATAGTTAGTGTTAGATACGAGTTTTTTAATAGAGCTTTTCAGATATTGTAAAGTTTTGAGTTCTCGTATTTATCCGTTTCTACTAGATATAGTTAAGACAACTTTAGTCCCAACCTTCTGGGAAGGAAGAGATAAAGTGTCTTAATATTTAGTGAGAGTTTATCTGGTAGTGTTTTTGTAATTCACATATTTTATATAGTGAAGATTTCGCCCTGAGGCACTTCGCGAGATTATAGAAATATAATCTCGTGAAAATTCCAATCCATTGTTTCTGTTTTAAATTTCCACTGCGTATGCAAAGTTGTCTCAACTTTATACACAACTTTGTACACAACTCTTTCAGAACCGAGAGTTCAGTTTCTTCAATTGGCATCGAGAGCAGACACTTGATACACTAAGTGGTGATCCTGTTTTCGTAAGCACAATGGATTGCACAAACCCACTGTTCAACAAACCTCCCGTTCTAGATGGCATGAACTATTCCTTTTGGAAAGTTCGGATGAGATCATGCATCAAGTCGATTGATGCAAGAGCATGGAATGCGGTTCAAAAAGGATGGACACACCCCAAGACCATGGATGCTGAAGGAGATACATGCCGTACACCACAGTCAGAATGGAGCAGAAAGCAAAATGAAGAAGCCACCTTTAATGACAAGGTGCTCAACGCGATTCAATCCTCCCTAGACGTTCAGATGTTCAAACTTATAAGGAATTGTGAGACGGCTAAAGAAGCTTGGGATATACTCCAGCAGCATTGCGAAGGTGATGTTGGAATTAAAGAATCAAGGCATCGGATTCTCACCACAAAGTTTGAAAACATGAAGATGGAGGATGATGAGTCCGTAGGAGACTACTGCAACAAACTACTGGAGATTGCCAACGAGTGCAATGATTTGGGTGATCCAATTACTAATAAGAGGTTAGTTTCAAAAACTTTGAGGACTCTAACTTCTTGTTTTGACATGAAAGTGGTTGCAATTGATACTGCTACAACTACTGGAGCTCTGGATTTCACCAAACTGATGAATGATCTGAAGACATTTGAGATGAAACTAAATGAAAATGGTGGACAGAAGAAGAAGGGAATCGCCTTGACTGTCGGGACAACTTCAAAGACAACTTCGGCTTACGTTGAAGAAGAAGATGAAGATCTTGAAGAAATCACTGAGAAGGATCCAGATTATGCTCTTCTCACCCGAAGAGTTAATTCTCTCATTCGAGCCAACAAAGGAAAACAACAAGTGGGAGGTAGAGAACAGCGAAAGCCTCGAAATGATGCCTCCGGATCTTTGGTTCTCTATGACAGGCTTATCACACCAGGAAAGGAACCAAAAATCATTAGGCGTGCTGCATCTGATCACTTCCGACCTAAGGAAGTGACGGACTTCTCTACAGTTCAATGCTATGAATGCAAGGGCTTCGGACACTTTGCCAACGAGTGTCCCAACACATTTCGCAAACTGGGAAAACATGTCAACTTTCTATCCCTTAGCGATAGTGAGCTTGACACCTCAGGGATTTATGTAGAGGAGATTCCTAATGATCCACCAACTGAGCAGACAGCCTTAACTGCAGTATGTGTTGAAGAGGACAAGTCAAACTACACCGAAGTTGAGATAACTTCAGATAGGTATGATGAGTCCTACTATAACACTCTTTTCTGTTTCAACACTGTTGTGTCCACTGCAGAAAATGAGGAAGAAGTCACGGAAGAGGAAACTCTGGAGTTACTGATAAAGATGCAGGAACTTTACAAGGAACTGTACGTCAAATGGTCCAAACAGTGCAAAGTGGTGGATTCACTAACTAAGGAAGTTTCTGTGAAAAAGGCCTCACTACAAAATCTAGAAGTCATGCTGACAAAGAAGGATGCTGAGTTGGACAACATGAGAATTAAACTCAATCATGCTGATGAAACTTTTAAAAGACTCAACATGGGAACCTCAAAACTAGATGAAGTTCTGTCTCAAACTCAGATAACTTCACATGGCCTTGGGTATGATTCGAGTACAAGACCAGCCTTCACTCAGATTTTGTCTACTACTCATGGAAAACCATTTGTGAAAGCCAAGGAAGTTCCCACAACTTCGTCAGCAAAGAAAAAATGTAGGAGGTACATTTGTCACTTCTGTTTTTTTCCTGGACACATTAAGCCCTTCTGTCATAAGTTTTTGCAGGAACACCATAAGGAGATGCATCTGAAGAACCAAACATCATATCCTATCCTCTCAAACAAAGGTGACAAGTCCAAGAAACTGGTATGGAGACCCAAAGTTACGACAACAGTTACCTGCCAAGTGGTCTTCACTGCATCGACAGATAATGACTCGACCACATGGTACTTTGATAGTGGATGCTCACGTCACATGACAGGCTCCAGATGTTATCTATCAAACTATCAAAGAATCAATGGCAGTGAAGTAACTTTTGGAGGAGGGTCAAATGGCAAGATTGTTGGACGAGGAACCTTGGACAATCCTGGACTTCCAAAGCTGGCCAATGTATCACATGTTGAAGGGCTGACTGCAAATCTCATTAGCATTAGTCAACTATGTGATGACAACTTCAGTGTCATCTTTGATAAAGAAAGGTGCACAGTGATGGACAGCAACGGAAATCATGTGATCTCAGGGGTAAGGTCTTCCAATAATATTTATGAGACTAGCAAAAACAGTTGTCTAAGTGCGCAGGTAAATGAAGTGCAACTTTGGCACCAAAAATTGGGACACACCAACTTCCGCAATATGAAGAATCTTCAAAGACTAAATGTTGTTCTAGGAGTTCCCAAGTTGAACATTTCAAGTCCTAGCCTTTGTGGAGATTGTCAAAAAGGAAAACAAGTCAAAGCGTCGCACCCAGTTGTGACAACTTCTGAGAGACCTTTCACAACTCAAAGCTGCTTCGAACTACTTCATATGGATCTTATGGGACCAGCTGAAGTTGAAAGTCTTGGAGGTAAATGGTATTTCTTTGTGATTGTAGATGATCTATCTAGGTATACTTGGGTAAAATTTTTGAGTAACAAGGGTGAAACATATAATTTCTTCTTGGAGTTGTATGCCACGATCAAATTTTTTTACCATGCTTGTGTCAAGAGACTAAGATCGGATCATGGGAGGGAGTTTGAGAATATTCAACTCCTCAACTTTTGCACGAATGAAGGAATTCATCACGAGTACTCATCTCCAAAGACACCCCAGTAAAACGATGTGGCCGAGCGAAAGAATAGAACCCTACAAGAGATGGCCACGGTGATGCTGCATTCAAAGAAGTTGGCTAAACGGTTTTGGGCTGAAGTTTTAAACACTGCATGTCATATAAGCAACCGAGTGAACTTAAGAACCGGAACCACCATGACGTCATATGAGATTCTTAATGGTAAAAAACCCAACCTTAAATATCTGCATGTCTTTGGTTGTGTTTGTTACATATTGAATGATAGGGACTATCTATACAAGTTTGACCCTAAAAGTGACAAAGGTGTGTTCATTGGTTACTCCCTCAACAGTCATGCTTACCGTGTGTATAACCTTAGGACCAAAACTGTAATGGAGAGTGTGAATGTAAAGTTTGATGATTTGGCTAGTCTGTATACTCCTACTGATGATACTGACAGTGTTATTGAGAAACAGGAAAGTACTGATGCCGCTGATGCAATTGGGCCTGAAGTTGACCCAACATTGTACAGATCGATGATCGGAAGTCTTCTGTATCTGACTGCAAGCAGGCCAGATATAATGTACAGTGTTTGTGCATGTGCTCGATTCCAATCCTGTCCAAAGGAAGAACACCTGAAAGCGGTCAAGAGGATCATTCGATATGTTGCTGGCACTTGTGAACTGGGACTTTGGTTCACAAAGGACACAACTTCAGATCTTGTGGGGTACAGTGATGCTGACTGGGCTGGAGAAACTGATGATCGAAGAAGTAAAAGTGGAGGATGCTGTTACCTAGGCAACAATCTCATCTCATGGCACAGCAAAAAGCAAAACTGCATTTCTTTATCCATAGCTGAGTCGGAATATGTAGCAGCTGGAAGTTGTGCAACATAACTGATTTGGTTGAAGTCAATGTTGGATGACTATGGTTTGGAGAGCAATCCCCTAGTGATACTTTGTGACAATACAAGCGCAATCAACCTTGCAAAGAACCCCGTCCACCACTCAAAGTCAAAACACATCCACTTAAGGTATCACTTTATTAGATATTTAGTCGAAAAGAAGTTATTAAAGTTGGAGTACATTAGTACAGATTCTCAACTGGCTGACATTTTCACAAAAGCTCTTAGCTATGAGAGATTCTCATATTTGAGAAAATCTCTTGGCTTATGTTCAATATGAGTTCAAAAGTTGAATCAACTGTTGTCACAACTTTTGATATATCATAGTTAACTGTGAAGTTGAGCAGATTCGAGGATGTAAAAGCCTGTAAAAGGTGAAATCATGATCGTTCTTAAAAAACCATATAACTGGGTCAAAGACCTCAGATAAGTGGTTTTTATGAGACTCTTAGTTATACATCTATTCACCATCTGTTCTCTTCTTGAAAAGTCTTCTATGATGTGTCAAAAGTGTTCTGAATATTTCATCTTCTATGACAACAGTTGTTCAAAAATAAATAATAAAAAAAAAAATTTGAAAGTCAGTTGAGTGAATCCGGAAGTATATCCTACTCTATCTTTAATTTCATCTTTGACTATATCTTTAATTTATTGATCCCTATTTTTGTGGCGGGACGAATCTGTTTGTTAGTCTACTCATTTAAAATTCCCGTCTCTATTCTTCTCCCCTAAGTCTGATAAAACTGATCCTTGCTCCACTATTCACAAAACCCTTATTTTTTTCTCACCCTTTCATCTTCCAAAAGCTCTCGCTCTCTCTCTCCTGAACTTTCTCCAAAATGACGCCAGAAAAAATGAAGCAATTGGAAGAATTCATGACAGACCCCGAAGCTTCCGCTTACCTCTGCCACCTCTCGACGTTTCCGCCGCAACCATCTCCTCCCCGTTCTTTCGCACCCAATCCTTTCCGTCTTCTATCACCAGACACCACCCCTCTTCTCCAACCCAGTATCTTGCTCTCGTCTTCACTAGGGAATGCACCGATGGAGATCTCTCCTGAGGTGGGAAGCTCGGAGATTCAGTCTCAACCGCTTCCTCTCCCGGCACCGACTTTAATGCCGCCGTCTGTCTCGCCTCTGACGACCGAGCAGGCGATTATCGTTGCTTCGAGCGGCGTAGTGATGCCGTCATTTGATTTTCCAGAGCTCGACACTCCAATTCTTGCCGAAGACCAAGAGGACCCAGTCCATCCATCTGAGGAAGCCGCTCAACAAGGCGGTAGTCCTATTCCTGTCCCGTTCTCCCCTGCCGAGGCGAAGCCACAGCCGGAGGTCACCCCATCTCCGACCCCTTTTCCTCCGATGAAGAAACCCTCCAAAATACCTAGGGTTCCTCCCGCTCGTCGTTCCAAGCGTATCTCTCGAACAAGACGTCCCTCTCAGGCTCCCGAGGAACCGATCCATGTCGACAGTGATGTCGAGGGTGAGGATCAATTGTGCGCCTCCTCCGACGACTCTGCAGAGAAATTGTCCTCTCACCAACTCTCAGAAGCCGAGAAGGACGAAGAGCTTGAAGAGGAGATTGCTGCCTCTCGGAAAGGGAAGAGGAAAATGCCTTCCTCGTCGCCGTTGAAGTCGAAAGGCAAGACAGTCAAGAAAGTTAAAAGGAAAGCTTCTCCGACCGAGACCGACACCGATTCCGACTCCGAGCTTGATGTAATTAAGGCTTTGAATGAATGCTTTTACAATGAGGCTGCTAAGAAGAATTGGGATAGTTTTAGGAAAAGGGAGTTCATTAATGATAGGGCAGTTGATTTGAAGGATTTTGCACAATATAATTTGCTTGATTTTATGCGTAAAAGGAAAGGTTTTAGAAGTGTCACTTATGTGAAACCCTATGTTGCTGAGATTGTGAAGCAATTTTATTCCAATCTGCCTGTTGATTTTGCTAACCCCTCCTCCAAGATGTTTGGAAAAGTTTATGTCCGTGGGAAGATTTTCTCTTTCACTCCCTCTCGCATTGACAAATTTCTAGCTGCTCCAAATGTTATTGAGTCTGATGTTGAGATTGATGAGGAGCTAGAGGTTGAGATGGAAAATGTGCTTACGGGTGGCCATGCAGATGTGTGGACAGTGAACAGAAGGCCTAACCGCATAGCTTCGGTTCTCACTTCTCTTTTTGCAACCTTGCACAAGATTTCTGTGTCAAATTGGATCCCTACATCCAATACCACAGTTGTGCCGTTTGAGCATGTGTGCCTACTCTACAAAGTATTTAAGGAAGAGAAGTTTAACTTGGGCACTCACATTTTTAATGCTGTTGCTGAAGTTGCTGTAGCAAAGTCCACCAAAAAGTTGATTGTACCTTCTCTCATCTATAGTATGCTTGTTGAGCAAAGGTTGAAGCCAAAGAAGAAAGATGTCCTCACATCCAAGCTTCCTCTCCAAACTGTGCAACCTGCCTTCTTGAGTGAGAAGAGGCACAGAGATCTCTCGTGGATTGATGCCTCAACTGAAGAGGATCCCTCGGTCGAGTTAATGTGTTCTCTATCTGTCTTTGTTTTGCAGGAACAAATAGCCTTCTTCTCCTCGCAGATTGCTATCCTTGAAGGGCAACGAAGGATATTTCAACGACTTCTTTCTTCCCAAAAAGGGGGAGAAGGCCCTAGCCGTCGCCACGGACCAAGTGATGAGGAAGATGAAGATGAGGAGTGAGGGAGAGAAGCATGAAGAAAGAAGACTGCAGTGTGTTGCAGTATTTTGTGATGTTGTTGGATGATTGTTGGATGAAACAAAAACAACTATTTTATTTGCTGCACAACTTTATGAACAACTTTTATTTTCCGCCTAACTCTTATATATTTTTGATTGCATGCAGATATGTATGCATTTGCTCTGAATATATTGTGGTTATGGTTGTTTTATGTGTTGTGATGATATTGTGTAGATTCTGTTAGTCTTGGTGACAGGGGGAGCAACTGTTTAGCTAACATTTCTCTAATCTTTTCATGGTTGTTGTGATTTTATTGTGTTGCTTCAGGGGGAGTAATTGTAACTCTTGTTTTTTGTTTTGTTTTGGGAAGAAAGCCAAAAAGGGAGAGATTGTTGATACCGATTGGTAGTGTATCATAGATTTAGGAATATTTATTTAAATCGTGTATTTGGAGTTTTTGTCTTTCTTGCAGGATAAAATCTGTTGAGAGAAAATAAGAGCATGTGGGATTTGACCAAGTCCAAAGATCTGCTGAAGCCACGGTTGTTCCGGAAGTTGCGCCGGAAATGTAGGAGTGGAGATCATGGCTTAGTGGATTGGTTGCTTTGAGTGGGGATCAAGCAACGAGCTGTGTATATATAGGGTTCAGATAGTTAGTGTTAGATACAAGTTTTTTAATAGAGCTTTTTAGATATTGTAAAGTTTTGAGTTCTCGTATTTATCCGTTTCTACTAGATATAGTTAAAACAACTTTAGTCCCAACCTTCTGTGAAGGAAGAGATAAAGTGTCTTAATATTTAGTGAGAGTTTATCTGGTAGTGTTTTTGTAATTCACATATTTTATATAGTAAAGATTTCGCCCTGAGGCACTTCGCGAGATTATAGAAATATAATCTCGTGAAAATCCCAATCCATTGTTTCTGTTTTAAATTTTTGTTGCGTATGCAAAGTTGTCTCAACTTTATACACAACTTTGTACACAACTCTTTTAGAACCGAGAGTTCAGTTTCTTCAGGGTTCTAGCGATTTATTGGTTTTTTTTTGTGGGGGGTTTACAGTAAGTTCGACATTTTTGGATTTGTAATGGAAATCGATAATGTAAAAATTCTCATTGAAATGGGTGATAAATAAATATTTGGATGTTGATGGGTGTGATTTTCTGTTTGTTAGAGTTTTTATTAGCAAATTTAGTTATAATAATAGCAAATTTAGTCATGATAATTAGCAAATTTTCTAGTTGTGGTAAACCCCTGTTTCGTTATTGTTAGCAAATCCAAAAGTATAATGTTTGTAAATATATTGAATTGCGTTAGCAAATACAGATTTGTTATTAGCAAATATTTAGGAGCATGTTAGCAAATATTTAGGAGCATGTCAGCAAATATATGATTTTATATGATGTGGAGAGAGTATATATTACTGTCCAAGTTATTACTTCCTAATTATGTTGAAAGTTAAAAAAAATATATTTTATTTGAAATGGATGGAATTTGTCAGTAGGTTCAGTTGTGGATTAAATGTTTGTATCTTTTGTTTTAATTTTTCTGTGTAATTAAATACATATACCATGTACAGTCGTTATTAGTAGCAAATTTAGTTATGATAATAGCAAAAATTTATGAAGGTGATAGCAATCTTATTATGTTTGATTTTAACACTGTGTATTGGATTGTATATTTCATTTTCAAATTTGTCGTAACAGATTCATATTTGTTTCTGGCAAAAAATATTTTAATTGTAGCAGTTTTCCTTATTTTAATTTATAGAAGAATATTTTTTAGCAAATTTGATAGATGTGATAGCAGTGTGTTATTTTTTTGTTTTTCTGTGTGGGGATGCTAATAGTTTGTTATATAATATTGATACAATTTGAATATGAATGTATAATGGCATAGGATTTGGTGTATATTAGCACACTAATTATTTGTTGTAATAGCATATCTGTATTAAATGTGTTAGCATTTGGTATTGCTTTGATTTAATTTTGCAAATTATCTGGCATTTGAATACATTTAGCAAAGTTTCTGGTATTTATACGGTAGATTTTGTTTTGGCATTTTCACAATTGATTTGAGGCTGTATTAACAAATGTAGCTGTTATATTAGCAAATATCCTTGAACCTGATAGCAATTGATTTAATAGTATACTTGTATATGGTTGATGATTGTTTTGTTATAAATGTGATAAAATTTGAAGCTAAATGTGTAATGGAATGTGACTTGGACTGTATTAACAAATTTATTTGTTGTTGTAGCATATCTGTATGAAAGTGTTAGCAAATCCTAGTTGTTGTTTTTTCCCATGCATTATAACAATTCATTTGTGGGCACTATTAGCAAATTTGGTTTGTATAGTAGCAAATATTATTGCACATGATAGCATTCGATATATGTTTGAATAAATTTACCAAAAAGTGTGCGAAAGTGTATCAATTTTACGAATGAGTCTTCTATTATGTATCATGTATAATTTTTGCAAGCTAACTTATGTTTTGCATAATGTGGGTAAACTATGCGCAACTTTTATATATGGATCGTGTGGTTATCGAGTAGAGAAGGGTGCCATGTGATATCCCCGCAATCAGACAATGGAAGTAAAATATGCTTTTGCGAAGGCAAGCTATCAAAATTTGTGAATGAGGTTTCGGGCAGGGATGTGTATTTGCTAATAGTTTGTTATATGATTGATACAATTTGAATATGAATATATAATGGGTTAGCAACAAATATTCACATTGTTAGCAAATTATATTGAGTTAACAACATTTACTTCTCCTGTCTTTTTTTTATGCCAAATATTGTACCACATATTAAGTAATATTTCTTGTAATTTTTATTTTACGTTATATAATTGGGGGAAAATGTATTTACAATAGAAGTATATTGTATTAATTTATGATAAATTAAATGCACTCACAAACATCATTGCAATACATATAAAATGACAAAACGTTCATTGATTCCAATGAACGTTGATGAATTTAACCGTGGAAACTATCTAGGTTAGCAACAAATATTCACATTGTTAGCAAATTATATTGTGTTAACAACATTTACTTCTCATGTCTTTTTTGATGCCAAATATTGTACCACATATTAAGTAATATTTTTTGTAATTTTTATTTTACGTTATATAATTGGGGGAAAATGTACTTACAATAGAAGTATGTTATATTAATTTATGATAAATTAAATGCACTCACGAACATCATTGCAATACATATAAAATGACAAAACGTTCATTGATTCCAATGAACGTCGATCAATTTAACCGTGGAAACTATCTGAGTTAGCAACAAAATTCACATTGTTAGCAAATTATATTGTGTTAACAGCATTTAGTCCTGTCTTTTTTATGCCAAATATTGTACCACATATTAAGTAATATTTTTTGTAAACCAACTAATTGAAAGCCGCCCATAATCGAAAAAACCGTCTATATTAAAAACCAACAATAAACCAACGTGATTATTGATGTGAAAAAACCGTCCCATTAATTGAAAGCCGCCCATAATTGAAAATAAAGGGATTATGGTAAATTCCTAAAATCGTGGGATTAGATATGGACATAAAATGTCAATTACAACTATAACCCTTCACCAATTAAGTTAATTAAAAATTGCAAATTAATCCTCCCTACTAAGAACGAATCTTGACCCTAAAAAAAATCAAATCCTATGACTAATATTCATTCCTATTTCCCACACAGGGTTTGTGTTCCTATTTGAACTCCGATCTCTATATATATATATAGGGGAGGGTTATCATGCACATATACTTCTAGTGTGTAAATTAGGAATTAATCATATCCTTTAATCTTAAAATCTGGATGGTCTACAATTTGTTTGGTTATAAAAATATTGTTGCTATTATTTAAATAATGATTAATATGAAAGGGTATTTATGTATCATTATTGTTTCCGTATCTTTATTATAGCATAAATTAAGGGATTGAGTTTGGTAATTAATTAAATCAATTACCAAAAGCCAACAAACCCACTATGGATTGTGAATATTAAATTAACGTACCCAATTTTTCTTGATTTTTGCTCATTAATTATTTTTCATAGTTGTTGGTTTATTTTTTGTGTACTGTTCTTTTTATTATTTTATGATTTTTTAATGATTTATTTATTTGGTTTTGAAGTTAATGTCGTAATACATGTGTAATTTGATTTTTTAGAACATAAATTGAGATGTTTAGTCTCTTGATGGATTCGGATTTTTTTCTTTTTGTTTAAAGCTTTATAGTTAGTTGTAGTCTAGGCTCTCAAGTTGTAAATTGCACTCAAATCTCATGATAAATTATATATATATATATAATTTTTTTGTGAGTGTTAGTGTTTTATTTATTGTTGTTGATGCTTTTTTTAACATATTATGTGAGTGTATAGTTGTTCATTGAGTATTAATGTTGCTTGCGATAGTTTGGATGCTTATTTTGTGATTGGTAATGCTTCTTTATTGACTGGTTTGGTATAATCACGTTACAAAATAACATTACTATCTACTAGAGTGAGGTTTAATTTTACATATATATATCGATCATGCTACAGTGATAACTTCAAAATTGATGTGTTTCATTTAGTTATTTTTTCATATTTTAAAAAATATTAAGATATTTTTTTTCTCGTAAAGAACAAATTAAAGAAACTAAAGCGTAAAATACTGCACTCAAATGTCATGATCAATATTTTATGTTTGTTGAGTCCTAGTGATTTATTTGTTGATGTTTTTTTTAATTCTTAACAAATTATATGTTAGAGTAGTATAGTTGTTTGTTGGGTATTAATGTTTTTATCGAAAGTATGAATGCTTATTTTGTAATTGGTAATGCTTCAACAATTAATTTGGTATAATTAAGTCACTAAATTTTTTTAGCGAATTTTGAAGTTTTTTTAAATATATTATTTGTTCCTAGCATATATATTATGTAAAAATTTATGTTTCGGTGAGTAGTTAATGTTTTTTATTATGGTATGACTGCTTCTTTTGCCATTGATAATGCTTCACTAATTGATTTGGTATAATTATAATACAAAATAATATAATTATCCACCAACAAAAAAAATTATGTCGAATATATATTATTCTCCAATTCATTTGTCTTATTTATAAACATAAGAAAAAAGTATCTTAAAAAATAGTTCAAATCATACGTATACATCAACCAACAAAATTATTGTAAGTACAATTAAATATTTGTTAAAAAATAATTAAATATAAAACTCATATTGATTAAAATTAAAAGGAAATGTTTGTTAAAGAAAATATAAAACTAATATCCTACAAAAATGGAAGAAACCGTAAATTAAGGTAATTAAGATTTATTAGGATATCAATTAATTTTTGGAGACCAATATGACCTTTTCGAAAAATTAAAAATGAAATCTATATTAAGGAAAGATTAATCCTAACCATTCATGTATTAAGATCTAACGGTTTTGATCAATACCTCATTTACACACAAGAGATATATTTACATTTGATCTCTCCTCTCTCTCTCTCTCTCTCTCTCTCTCTCTATATATATATATATATATATATATATATATATAGATGGGATCATGTGAGAATCATACTTCCCTGTGAGAACTGAGAACCAATTTTAACCACAAATATCGCCTATTTGGACGGTCAAGATCTGTCCCAAACTTAAAAAAATGCGGTGACATTGCTGTAATATTACAGACTTTTTAATAAAGCAAGGGTATTTTCATAATTAGGAATTCTATTATTTTTGGCATAAAATCTCTTTCCCGTCTGTAATCGAAATCTGTTTCCTTCTACATATCGATTTCCTTTATGTTTATATAATCGAAATTTCAGTCGATTCTCTTCGAATTTTATTCATCTCAATCGGTGTTCATGCGATTTTTTACCTGGAGTTTCTGTTGTTCGCTGTTATTTGATGAAGATGCCGGGTTAAAAAGTTTTTTTGTGTATTTTGCTGTGATTTTTTTATCTTTTTTGTTTTAGATTTGTTTGATAAGATTGATGAAGCTTAGATTTTTTCACGCGATTCTCTTCGATTTTGTTGTGTTTATGTAATCTAGATTCAAGTCGATTCATCTTAATCGTCATTCACGCGAGTTCCCCTAGAGTTTTGGTTGTTCATTGTTCTTGGATGATGATGTCGGGGTAAAAATATTTTTGTTGTACTTTTCCTGCAAATTTTTCAATTTTGTTGTGTTTTATGTTGATTAAGCTGATTAAGTTTAGCACTTTAGTACTACTGTGAACTATTTTAGCACTGTTGTAACCTAGTTTAGCACTACTGTGAACTGTTTTAGCACTGCTGGACTTGAACAGAAATCAAATAGATTGAAGAGGAAATTGTGCAAGAGAATGGGCACGCATTGATTAAGGATCTGACTGCTGTTGGTGGAGCTGAATCTCGACATGGCTACAAGAAGGAAGTTGATACATTGATGGCGAGAGCATTGCATAATAGAGGGAAAATGATAGGAACAGTCGAGTTGTATAATTCTTTGTTATTCTAGATGAATGAATCTTTCGAGTACATAATCATCAGTTTTGGAGAAGGAGAAGAAGGTAGATTCAAATTTTGTATATAAACATGGTGTCTTGCTTCATCATTAAAGATTTTGCTTCTGCACATTAGCTAGCTTATGTTGCAAAATCACTTTTCATTATTCTAATGTAAAGAAAAATATTTATCTAACTTTGAATCTAGCCATTCATTTTTATATTGTTTCTGCAATGTCTAGAAATTTCCTTTGCTTGATTATAGTCATAATCTATGACTGTTGCATTTGTTTCTTTGCAACCACCTGTTACAACAGCCAAATAAAAACCACTCAAGTAAAAGAAATACAGTACACTAATGTCATGCTAAATAAGGGTCGAGTTAGTGCTAAAATAAGTCATGACAGTGCTAAAATATGGAATGACAATGCTAAACCATAAATTGAAAAGTATACGCGTGAATCACATATACAATGCTAAATTCTAAACTACAGTGCTAAAAACGGGAGATCATGAAGCATAAAAATATGTCGATGATATTTTTTTATTGTAATGCTAAACAATTATCATGCTAAACAAGGGTCATGTTAGTTCTAAATAAGTCATGGCAGTGCTAAAATAGGGAATGACAATGCTAAAACCATAAATTGAAAAATATACACGTAAATCACATATACAATGTTAAACTCTAAACTACAGTGCTAAAAACGGAAGATCATGAAGCATAAAAAGATGCTGATGATATTTTTTATTGTAATGCTAAACAATTGCCATGCTAAATAAGGGTCATGTTAGTGCTAAAATAAGTCATGATAGTGCTAAAATAAGTCATGACGGTGCTAAAATAGAGAATGACAATGCTAAAATTCTAAATTGAAAAATATATGCGTGAATCACATATACAATGCTAAATTCTAAACTATAGTACTAAAAATGGAAGATCATGAAGCATAAAAAGATGTAGATGATATTTTTTTATTGTAATGCTAAATAATTATCATGCTAAACAAGGGTCATGCTAGTGCTAAAATAAGTCATGACAGTGCTAAAATAGGGAATGACAATGCTAAAACCCTAAATTAAAAAATATATGCGTGAATCACATATACATTGAAATTTCTGATTTTACCCTTACTAAGATTCAGGGGCAGCGAAGTTGGATGTTATTACAATTATGCCACCGCGTTTTTTTTAATTTTGGAATAGATCTTAGCCGTCTAAATAGGCGAGATCTGTGGCTGAGATTGGTTCTCGGTTCTCACCTAGGGTGTGGTTCCTTCTGGAATCCAACCATATATATATATAGAGAGAGAGAGAGGGGATTAAATGAGAACCAGAGCCCCATGTGAGAACTAAGAACCAATTAGAGTCGTAGATCTTCAATTTTTAGATGGTGAAGATCGGTACCCGAGTTTGAGTTATGCGGTGGCATTAGAGTCATAGATCTTCAATTAGTTTTAGTATTATTGTGACTAGTTTTAACATAATCGAATACGATATAAATTTTAGCATTAACGTGATTAGTTGTGTCTTATTTAATCTGCAGATTGTGTTGTCACCCATTTGGATATTTCTTCTGAGTTGTCTGAATTTTATATATCCAATTGATGGGCATGTGGTTATTTGTAATGATGGATATTTATAAAATATCTCGCTGCTTCTATCATGTTGATGATTGGTGGCAGTTTTAATTTTTGTAAAAATATTGAAAGATAAAGATAAAAGTAGTGAACAATAGTATTAATGGTAATGCTAAAATGATATATGATAATGATGTCAATTCAATGAACAATAATGCTAGTACCACATAATATGTCATGTCTTGGGTTTATAATGTCCGTGTTAACTTTGGTCAGACATATATGTTTTCTAATGCTAAGAATGACAATGATAATGTTAACATTTAATATGATAATGCTAATTCAACAAACTGTAACAACATTTGTTCATGATTGATTTATAATCCTCTGACAAATTGTGTATACTAATGTTAAAATGAGAAATGACAATGCTAAACCTGTAAACGATAATGCTAAATACAACAAAATGTACAGATAAATCATACATTGCTAACAATGGTAGGTTTTATATGTTACTACAAGTTTCTCGATGTTCACAAAAATAAAATAAAACTGCTAAATTATCATGAAACAATGCTAACAGGGATGCACGATATTGACAATTCAACAAAATGTAACAACATTTGTTCATGGTTGGTTTATAATGTCCATGGTAATTTTTTTATGCTAATGCTAACAAAGGGTTATGATAATGCTAAAATGAGAAATGACAATGCTAAAACTCCAAACAATAATGCTAAACACAACAAATTGTACAAATAAATCATACATTATTAAAACTGGTAGATTTTATACATTTCTACAAGTTTCTCGATGTTAACAAAAACAAAATGAAACTACTAAATTATGATGAGACAATGCTAACAGGGGTGGACAATATTGATAATTCAACAAAACTGTAGTAACATTGTTCATGATTGGTTTATAATTTTACTAGCAAGTCTTCATGCTAATGCTAAATAAGAGTTATGTTAATGCTAAAAATAAAAATGACAATGCTAAAACTATAAACGATAATGCAAAATTCACAAAATCTACACATAAATCATCTATTGCCAACAATGTTAGGTTTAACATATTCATACAAGTTTTCCATCGCCAACAGAAAAAAATGAAACTGATAAATCATCATGAAATATTACGAACAGAGTTTGTGTAAGATTAGGTTTTATATGTTTCAGAAAGTATTATTATGCTAATAGAACATGAAAGAAACTGCTAAATCACCATAAGAGAATGCTAAATCATTTTTTCTACAAAAAATAAAATAAAAAATTGAACGATATATCACATTGATTTTCATCTTTTCTGGTTCGAAAATTTAATCTTTCGCTGGTGTTGTTGTTCGTTCAGAAGATTTCGAAAATCTATGGATCTGATTTAGCATTTTTCTTCGATTTTACAACATTGGTGTGCGTTTTTGAGCAGTTATGGTGATCGAGCTTTCTCTGCAAATTTAGATTCTGCGTATATTTAAAAAAAAATCGATTTTGCTCTTATTAAGCTTCGCTGGTAGTGGATTTGGTTGTTATTGCAAAAATGTCACTGAATTGTTATTTTAATATGAGTCGTAGATCTGGTCGGATTAGATGGTAAGGATTGATTCTTCGTTCTCATATGGGACCTAGCTCTCACTAGATCCATTTTCCTATACACACACACACACACACACACACACATATATATATAATATTTGAGGGTGTATATATTTTAAAAAAGTAAAAAAATAGGACTCCAAAAACCTATAAGCCCTGGGCGGCGGTCCACCTGGCCTACCCTGGTATACACGATATATCTCACATAGTCACATTAGTCGTTAGGTGTGCGTTTTTTTTATATAGTGGGCTATGTGTGCCTAATTAGCTTCGTCAAAATTATCGTATCTCAATGATATTTATCAATTATATAAGGAAAAAAATCACTTATACAGTAAAATCTATGTACAGTAATATCATCAGAACCAGAGAAAAATATTATTATGAGGAGGTTATTCTTAATTAGAGATTTACACATAAAAATTATAGTTTTTTAAATTAATATACATTATATGTCACTTGAAAATGTCCTTTTATATTTTAAAACGTGTGGATTTAAAAGATAAATAAGATTCATGAATTTTTTTTTCCTAAAAAAATAAAAAGGTTCATGAATTTAAAAAAAAAAAAAAATGTGCGTACATCATTCATGCAATGTACTATGTATCTAGGAAATGTTAAAAAATGTATGTATCACATGCAACTTTAGATAAATATTTCATATCATCATAAGTTTAATGTAACGTATTTAAATGATTATAGATATTTTATATAGATATTTAAATAAAAATATTTGAAATTTAATATCATTTTATTACTATATATATGGAGGTAAATTTCTTAAGAATGATCCTAAAAAAATATTGGAATATTACAATATAGAGTTTATTCTTAGGAAAATTTCATATTACTCCCCCGTGTTTTTCCAAAAAATCAAATAACCCCCCGTGTTTAATAAATAGTCTAAAAATCCCTTCTATTATGTATAATCCATCAAAAAACCCACCTTTTGGAAAAGTGAATTATGTTTTCTATGAAAGGTAGTGTGATTTACTTCTTTTACAATTTTTGTTATAGATAAATTTTATATTATTTGAAAATTTTAATATTGGGTTATACTACTACTTTTTAGCTATTTTGATAATTTCCTATGTTAAGTATTTTTTTACATATAAATATATTTTATATTATTTAAAACTTATAGTATTTGACCAAATTACTATTTTAAAAAATTGATTATATTTAGAAAATAATACAAAAATTGTAAAAATAAGATCTATACACTCATTTTTATCAAATGTAATCCACTTTCTCAACATTGGACTTTTTTGATGAATTATACATAACAGATGAGATTTTTAGACTATTTATTTAACACTAGGGTTTTTTTTTTTCGGGAAAACACAGGTAGTAATATGAAATTTGCCCTCATTCATATTTATAACTAGTCTCGAGTTAGGACCATAAGTTTTTTATTATTATAAGGAGGTTATTCTTATATAGAGTATTTTTATATAGAGGTTTCATTATATTTAATAATCTACAAACTATACGTGAGAGACAATTCACATTTGAAAAACCACACGACTGATACAGACTCAATTTTGTGTCTTTTTTACTTTGTATTTTCACTTGTTTTTAGTACTTTTAGTTGTATATAGAGTCTCATCAGGGATAAGGTGTGACAGGAGAGTGAATGAGCACAATTGAACTCATTATGGGCATAACAAAGACGCCTACTTGTTTGAAGGCATAAAGAGGATGCTGGAGCTTTGAAAGTCTGTTGCGAATTAAGCGCGTAAATTCAACAATCACCACCTTTCAGATTACATGGGTCCATGTGTGCAGCATGTTCCAAAACTGGGAGGGTCAGTTCAGAAGTAGAGAGAAGAGATAGAGGAGAGAGAGATGAAGAGATAGAGGAAAGAGAAGAGAATGGAGCATGACCCCTACAATTCAGCAAGCACGACCGTTGGTGATGAAGTGGTCGTCCCCCTTCAACTAATTCATGCCCCTGCGTGGGTTGGGATGGGCCGAAATATGACTTTCAAACAACTATAAATACTTACTATATTTCAGTTGCGAAGAAGAGGAGAACACTTACATTTCTGCATTTTGTTTCAACAGCAAGATACACTTTAAGATTTTCTGTATTTTGTTTTTGAATATTCTGCACAGCAGTTAGTGATTTGTCCTCAGCTGATGCAAGCAACTATTTTTGCCCAAACTAAAGTTGGATCCAGTCTTTAATCTAGTTTGCTTTCCTTTTACTATGTGTTATTTATTTACTTTTGCTTTGTTTGTTAATATGCTTTATGCTAAGTATCCAATGTTCAAGTTGAATGTTAATAGGTTAAAGTAGAAAATATGCATGAGGCTTAGTGATCTTAATTTACTTTGAATTGGTTCCAAACTTCATTTTGGGAAGAACGATGACATGGTAGTAGCAATATTAGGTAGTTGACCACTCTTAACTGAACTATTATTTATGTAAAGTAAGGGTGACCGTACCTTGATGAGCCACTAAGTGATAAAGCAAGCGCCAGAGCTTGGAGAATAAAGTATGGGTAGATCTTGTGGGCACACCGAGGATGTGTCCATGTTCTAGTGTTGGGTCTCTCTGATTTAATGTTGATGCCCTTGTAACACCTTTGTATGCGTCTCTTCTTTGGTGCTTGGGTAGTTGGGGACTAAGAGTTACCGCCCGTATCATTCTTCGCGTAAATAGTAAGAAGGGATTGGGGAGTGTAAGTCGCCCATAACTACTTCCTATAACCAATCGATCAAATCAAGGTACCTACTTAGTTGTGCCCGAGATTGCATGCGTCTGCTAAAACTGAATTCATGTTTGACTTGAACATTTATTTTATATTGATTATTCTCGTCTTATTTATTTAATTATTTGCTTAGTTCGAATTGTACAGGGAAGAATTACTGACAATAATTTCATACAAACCCCGAAAAGTTATCAAAAGATAGAAATGTTAGACACTTCTCGTGGGACGATATTTGTCTTTGAACGCTATACTAACCTCTGAGGCAAATTTAAGCATATGTCGAGCTTTGTCCACAAGTGTAATTCTACACACAAAACGACAATGTCTCAACAACAAACAAAACTTCAATGATGTTATTATTATTTGAATTTGAAATATTTGGTTACAAACTATTTCATTCCACTAGGTAGGCTACCCAATGAGATATCAAACTTATATTTATTGTTAATGCATTACATCAAGATTTAATGCATTACATCAAGATTCTTTAGTCCCAATCCTACTAAAAGAAAAAGGAAAAAAAGATTCTTTGTACCAAAAAAATTTATTGGAAAACTCCTAAACATAACCAAACACATTGGAAAATAATAAAGAATAAGGGGTGGTTTGATCATTTCTAATTTCAGTTCTTAGTATTTTCAATACAACTAAAAATGTCTAGATGAATGATTTGACCTTTTAGAGTTATAAATGAAACATGAAAAAAATAGTTGTTGGATTGTAGTTTCTATTTTATAGTGAAACCCATTTTGAATTTATGATTATTATGAACAAATGGATACTAATACACGATTAAAATAATGTTACTCAAAATTTAAAATAAGTATTCTTAGCCAAATTAAGAAAAACAAACATATTTTGAATGATTAACATACTAATTTGGAAATATAAACAAATGACCCCTAAGTAACCTAATAAAAAAAATTAAAAGCAAAGGGGGGAAAGAACCTAATTAAGTAGAGAAGAGAAGAGATAAGTATGTAGTGAATAAGTTTTAGTTCAATTCCAATAAAAAGACATATCTTGGGGCCCTTGTCAAGTTGTTGGGGGTCACTGTTCACATATATCTGTCTCTCCCTCCCCCCCCCCCCCCTCTCTCTCTCTCTCTCTCCAAACTGTAGTGTTTTGTTTTTGAACTACTCAAGTTCCTATTTGTTGATCTAAAACCCCACTCCCTCCAAGAATTGATTTCTTTAAATTTTCTTTCACTGTCAATGGCATCCAAGATTTTGTCATTGCATGCCCCCTCCCCCTCCCAAGAAAAAAAAAAAAGAGAAAAATAAATAAATAAACAAATTAAAGAATGAAAAAGAAAAATTAAAAAGGGTCAAAAAGAACATCATCATCTCTTATCTGAGATTCTATTCCTGTGGAGGAGTGTGATTGGGAACTAAAAAAATTATCTAAAAGCTGCGTTCCATCAATTATTTGAGAGCATCTTTGCAGTGAGTTTATTATCTTTGTATCATTTGTGTTCAGTTCTCCACATACAAATCCTCAACAGTTATTTACCCAATTATTACCTTTGATTTCACTTTTAGTACTCAATTGCAGGGAGGTGTGAGTGAATGGAGCCAAACCGGCCTGCTCCAAAAACTCGACCGAACTCGTTTACATTTGCCGCATTGAAGAACATAAGTTGCCCACCAAGATTGATTTTTTCAAAAAGGAATAAAGAGTTTGATCAAAAAGTGGCTAGCAGTAGAAGGAAGAAAAACAGCATTAAAAAAGAATGATGAAAGAAAAACTATAAAGAAGCATTCATGAAAATTAATCAACTTTTTGACAAACTAAAAAAGCAAAAGCTTATAACATTTTCAAAGCTAGCTTTCATGAGATGCAGAAGATATATATTATCAACTGTCAATTCTGAAACCACAGTACTGTAACAACTTATAAACTCCACATAATAGAGACATTCTTGATTCAATTAGAAAGTTACAAAGCAAGAGTAATTAATAACAGATTCAGAGCTAGCTAGCTACTATTATTTTTCTATCACAAATTTTAGGTAATTGAGTAATTAACTGAGGAAAACTACTAAAGGCAATATAAACTAGTAGTGAGAAATTGAGTTACACAATTAACTAAACATGTTTGCTTTTTCTCTTCTTTTTGTTTTCATTTTCTTTTTTGTACTACCTCTCAAGATCAAGATGAAGATCAAGATCTTGTTTAATTTGTTTAAGAATGAAGAAGTGGAGAAAATGATATATGTGGATCTGAGCTAGCCGGGCCTATGCCTCTTGTGACCGGCTTTGAAGGCGCCACTGGAATCGCCCTCAGACGAAGCATCCATTGATTTAGTGAAGGAAGTGGAGAGATCAGAATAGAGATCAACAACCCTCCTGATATTGTTGTTGAGCTCTCTAATTAGGCCAACATTTCTGCTCAAATTGTCCGGGATTTTCGACTCGTGGTTTTGATTGATCTCATTGATCAGCAGCCTATTTTGATCCAATATATTTTGGACTTGCACAAAACTTTTCTGGAAACCCTGCAACACCTTGCCATCTATCTGGCTCCCATTGCCAAGCCCAGAAAATGTGTCACCCTCCATTTTATTTTATTTTATTTTATTCAATTGAAGACCAGCACTCCTGCACAAGAGTAAATTCAAATCATGAGAGATGACTACATGTGTGGAAAAATGGAAATACAAACATACATAACAAGAATGAGACAATCATGTAGCATTCAATGCTTTTATTTGTTTTTCAGGAATGCCCATTATCATATATATATATACATATCTTCTCATATGTACTTGTTTATATTAAGAAAAAGCCCAGACAAAACATGATAAGATTTGAATTCTTTAAAGGCAATTTGGGAATAAGAGACAAGGCCTGAACTTCATATCATGCCAACCCCCACCCCACCCCACCCCACCCCGCCTTAACTTTCACAAAAGTGAAGATTAACAAGAAAACTGAAAACATGTTCAATTACTACTAGTTTTGCAAGTAAGTAACTAGTTTACTAAAAATACAATAATGAGAATGCTACTAATATCAATATGATCGTGATTGTGAGTACTATTGTTACTATTGAAATCTTTATTATTAGTTCAAGTATAATAATAATAATAATTATTATTATCATTACTATTATTGTTGTTTTTTTAGGGATGATGAGATGTGGAAAAGCAGATCCTATTTCCAGAAAAGGGAACCTTTTTACAATGTACTCAGAGACACCCAGCTAAAGTTTAAGCTCAGAATTTCAAAAGAAGAATCTCCACATACAAAGAAAAAAAAAAGAAACACAGTCAATGGTGGCAATAACTCGCATATAGGTATCATCAATTAACCAAATGGAGAAATTATAAAACCACGGTTTTTTTTAATAAAAAAAATAATATAATACGACGGCACAAATAGCAATTCTTGAAAATAAAAATTTAAACCATTTATGGTAACAAATGGCGATGATATTATACCTCTGAAAAAAAAAACAGAAATCAAAGGACGAACAGGAAGTTCAAATGTTGGTACCGTAAAACAAAAGATTTCAGTTGCGTTGCAGAAGGGCGTTGAATCCAATTTCTTAAAATAGAAAAAAAAAGAACATGAAAATAAAACCATTATGGTTGCGACCCATTAAGGAAAACATCTAATCAAATTATGAACCCCATTTAAGATCTCAAAAAAAAAAAATCAACTTTCTCACACAATTCTCTCGCTCATGTTCAGAAAACTAGAAACCGAAATGGAGATACAAAATATATATAGACATTGAAGTTTCAAAAATCAAGACAACCGGAAACCTAGGCCGCTGGAGGAATAATTTTAAATTAAAAAAAATGAAAAAAAAAAGAATAGAATTTTCTTTGAATGACTAGTTTATATGAAGAAACACACACACGCACACATATATATATGTGCAGTTATTATAGATATAGATACAGATACAGATACATATTCGTTTAACGTACCTCGGAAAACTTGGAACATTATTAAACGGAGGAGAGAAAGAGAGAGGAGAGAGAGAGAGAGGGAGAGAGATTGGAGTTGGAAAGATCGGCGATGAATCGAATCTCTGAAGAGAGAGAGAGAGAGAGAGAGAGAGAGAGAGAGAGAGAGAATATGTAGATATGACAGTCAGGCTCCGACCCACCCTCACTCTGTCTAAATAGTATACAATACTATGTAAAGTAGTACTATTTTTCTTTCATCTCATATTCACTGTCCTCAACTCTTGCTTCTCCACCTGTCTCTCTTTTTTTCTCTCTCTTTATCCTTTCCTTTACTACAGTAATTTTGAAACTTACGTCACCACTTTAATTGAAAATCAAACCTAATTTTTTCAATATTCACCTTAATCCCACTCTAAGCTCACTAAATATTTGATAATTATTAAATACGGTGTGAGTGTAACAAAATAGGTTTCCACACATACTTATGTTGGACTTAAAATTCGAAAAATAATAATAAATGAAATAGACAACATCAACTATCGGAATTGATTTTACTTGGTTGAATCATTCAAACTAGATGCTGTTTATACAAACTTTTTCGAACAATATAATTTTAAACGTTATAAGTTTTTTTTTTAATAAATATTTGACAGTTGGTTTCAAAAAATAAAAAATAAATTATTTGTTCCTAAAATAAAATATTAAGAGCTTTTAAACTCTTCTTTTTTCTGTTACAAACTTACAAGGGAACTCAACCTTTGTCTTTTTTGTGAAAAATGATCTTATTTCTTCAAACTTGTTCTTTATATTTTAATTGTAATAATTACAAGTTTGTTAGTACTAAAATTTTACAATGCAAGCTCAATAATTCTAAACACTCACCAACTTATCACTTTTTTTTAAAATATATAAGTTATAGCGTCTTATAACTGGAAAAAAAAAAAGCAATTCCGAATAGTACCGTATTTTGCAGATTAAATTTGCATTTGACAATTTCAAATGTTTTTCCCGTTACTGAAAATTTTAGGCCATAATTAAATTTAACGACAAAAAATATTTATTAAGGCTCTTTTTTTTTGTGGGAAGGACCGCCATTAAGGTTTGTGCCAGTTAAGAATTCTGATTAAAAGAAAAATCTACCTACAAAATTATATATTCTGATAATGTGTGTGTGTGCGTGTGTTGAATACAATATATTTAATTTATTATAATACATTTTCCAATAAAACATTAAAATATATTAGATGCATGCATTAGGAGGAAATAACTCAAAACTACCAGCTTAATATATAATGCTTCCTTTTAGTTTCATTTGAGCATTATTCAACAAAATCAAGTGAAGAAAATTTTAGATAACTAAATATATTACTCTATATGTCTCTGGACTCTGGCCGGCAATTCAAATTATTTCCTGAAAAAAAAAATCTTAACTTTTTTAATTGTTTTATTTTATAATATACATATACATACATATATATATATATATATAACTAAATGAGTTTATTTGTAGTACTCATTTTCCGCAATTGGAAGTGTTGTACTGTTATTTGCATTGACATCTTCAATGATTACGATATTTCACTTCCTTTCTTTAATTTGATACGATATTCTATCTCTTAATATTTTTTTTAATTCTAAAATTCAAATGAAATGGTTAACATCCTAACTAAAATACGTACGCATAAAAATAGGAAAAGAGAAGTGGACCTATCAAGATTAATTAATTCAGTTGAGTGAAAAATTAAGGCTCTCTAGATTCTCACTTGAGATCCTTTAGTCCTAACTTGTGTGTGACAACCGTGTACCCTCAAAATTATTACTTTTTTTTCCTTCAATTTTAATTCTTTAGGTTTAGTATAATTTTATAATTTTATTTTGGGTTTATTCCACCCAATTATGGTTTATAATTATTTTTAAATATTTAATTTTTATTTTTTAGTTAATATTATTAATTTTTAGGGTTGATTATTCCAAACTTAAGGTATGTAATTTTTTAAAATTTTAATTTTTAGCAATAAATATTAATTATGATTAGTTATAATATAATAAATTTTATTTTTACAAAAAAACATTATTAACAATATAATTTTAATATTGGCACACAGTTGGCACACAAAGTTGGGACTCGAGGATCTCTACCCCTAGATTCTACTCCAATTATCAAATTAAAGGCATTAGTTTAGCTGCTATATATATTAAGATGTATCAATCTTGGCACTAAATGCCGAGGATTAATAATTATACACGTGAATAAGAATCGAAATCTCACCTTAATTACGCAAAATAGGAAAAAATAGTATAAAAATTAATTATACATAAGCTAGATATTATATATATATATATATGGAATATAATATATTAGTGTTGGGGCTTCAGCCCCCTTAATTCCATTCCTGTAGATTTTGATATAATAATTGTAATTTCTTAAAAAAGAAAAAGAAAAGAAAAAGAAAATGGCAGCATATGGAGTATTAGTCTACACCAGTCATTCTTTAATTTCTGAAGCTCGAAAACTACATGGAAAAATATCAACAATCTATTACAACTGGCAATTACGTTTTCATATAACATATATGTTTGAAAAGCATCAAAGGGTGACAAAAAATTATCTATCCGAACAAATTGGAAACTTTATGTAATTATGTGAGAGGAATTTTGATTTTCCTACAAAATAGTGACGTATTAAAATTGATGGGCTGATCAGATAAGTCAAACTATTGAAAATCAAATCTTATATATATCCAAACAATTTCGTCAGCATTGAATTTCTACACAAATAGATCGAGTTGATCAAGAGGATCTTGATTAATTGGTTGTCTAAAACTTATAATTAATTGTTTGTAACAATTCATTTTTTGATCAATTGAGTTATGAATAAGTATCATCACTTAAAGAATTAATCATGCAACAATACAATAATAGGGCCTCTCAATTAATTTTGTTTGGCCTAAATTGATGATTCAATCATAATATATATACTCAAAAAGTTCTATAAAAAATAAAATGATAATCGTATTGCGATTAATTAAATTAGGACATAGATGTGATATCATCCATATTTGATAAAGTATCAATACTTATTATCGTGTATTAATGTAATTAACATTGATGTGTATTCATTTATAAATAATGGTCAATTAATAATACACCAAGCTAAGTATACACGACGATGAGGGGTTTTCGTGGTGGAATGCAATCTTTGAGAAAAACACAAACATAAATGACCTGAGTGAGACAAGTTTTAATGTTATTATAGATTAGGTAGGTATGGAAGATTTGAAAATGAAAATCACAATAATATATGAGTGTGTGTTGTATATATGGATATGCAAGTTGTGGTCCTAATTCCTAATTCCTAATTCCTCATGATAATTCATAACTCTGGTCACCAGCTATGCACATCAATAAAAATATGTCCATATATTTATTCTCTATATTTTTGGACTTTTCCTATGTTTACTTTTCTTTTATTTAGATTTTTTCTGAGGTTTATTTGCTCTTTGCGCTTCCTGCTTAATTTGCTCGTGCATCTAATAAAGAATATAGTGAAAGATCCCAGAACGATTGCTACTCCCGGCCATTAGTTTCAAAAAGATTGATGTTTTAGGTTTTATAACAAAAATTAAAAATGAAAAAATATCACAAATATCATCTCTCTCTATTAAGTTATATTTTTCTAATATATCTCAATTTCTCTCCCATTGTAATATGTAAGGGTAAATTTGGGAGGAAGTGTGTTAAAAGGTGTAAAACATCAATAATTTGCAACAAAACTAACATGTTAAAATATCAATATTCTCTCTCAAAACTGAGGGAGTAATATTCATGCATTTAATTTCCTTTTTTTTTATAATTATGTTTGTGAAATGACAACTTTTCCATTTTTTCTTATTTTATTTAGTGAAACATGTCGTTTTGATTCACCTTTCTTACATGTTCTCCAAATTAAATAGAAAATATTTTATTTTTTTATGAAAATAATAACTATAAATTAAATAGTTTTGAAATATGTTTTTTAAAAATTATTAAATTGGTTATGCCTAGTAATAAAATTCGGAATAATAAATTCATAGAAAATTTTTGATGTACGAAGTGTAATCTGACATTTTTAAGAGTGGTCAAATAATTAAAAAGATACATGTGAATAATATATATTAATAATTTAAAATAAAAATAAAAATAAATAAATAATGAAATTCAATCACAATTCACTATTAATTTAAATTTGACATCAATTTAATAAATATATAATCTATATTAATACATAACCTAGATTTTAAAATTAAAGTTTCAACTAGTAAGGATACAAATTTAATTAATATGCAACATTTATAAATTATAGCCCTGCATAAAAAAAATTTATATGAAATCCTATATAAAAAAATGGTTGGATTTTAACTAGTAAAGATATTAATTTAATTAATATGCAATATTCAAAAATTATAAATAAATAAAATTAAAAAGAAAAGTTGGGGGGGCCCAGCTAGTGGATCCGCATCTAGGTATAAGAAAGTTAAATGTATATATATGCATATAACATATCTTTTTCTTTTCTTTTTTGACAAAATATAGAACTACATATCTATTTAAGAGAATATTCACGCTTATAAAAAAAGGCGTCGACTTTTCAATTGTTGTTTCTATATATGCAATTAACAAATAGATAGATAGGAAATTAAATGCAGATCAATAATGATGGGAAAATGCAACTATAATAGGTTAAATCATCGTTTCTTTCAAATATCCATAAATAGGCTCCACCCATCTTGTAATGCGAAAGAATTATTGAAATTCCTAATTATAATGTACTTCACTAGCAAGTTTAATATAACCATATATATTTATTGCAAGTATACACACGCCGGACCGGAAAAAAAAAAGGGAGAAATAGATAAGTTTATAATTAATTATATGCTTCATTTGTCTCATTTATATAGGATTGTTTATCTTTTTTAAATGTTCTGATACATAAATTAATTTCTACATATATGTATATTTAGCTCATATATTAATATATATTCCTATTTAATATGTTTTGCATTAATTTTCTAATCGTTGTGAAAAATTCAATCAGTCTATATGTCATTAATTGTTTATAGCACATTCTGGATTCCTTTTAATAAACATTTCAAATTAACAAGTGTTTAATTTATATATATACTCCCTCCGTCTTGATTATATAGTCTTCATTATTATTTTGGAGTGTCCCAATTATATAGTCTCATTACTATAAGTAGCATTAATTTTCATGGTAATATACAAATGTACCCTTATTAATTAGTGAAAATTAAAAACCTAACAACTTAAATTTTAAAAGTCATACATATTAAATAAAAGTATTATTGAAAATTTAACTTTAATATTTTATTTTCATAAATATTTTTAATTTACGTACAAAGTGAAATGAGACTATATAATTGAGACGGAAGAAATATATTTTTTCATTTCAATAACTTCTATGTGCACTCCGCATAAATGAACTTCAATCCATTAAATTAAAAAAAAAAAAAAAGATAAAGAAAACAAGTTACTCAATTCTTTATTACAATTCTTTATTATCACCGCCGACGCTTGATTTTGATTAAAATTCATTCTAACCCAACGTTATTATTTCATCTATTGTGAGTAATGGCGGATCCATCATTTTTTTTTTTCTGGGAGGACGACATTTTGGTTGAGCAACTATTATTTTGTGCTTTCGAATTTTGCCTGCACGATATATAAAGAAAAGTGATAGGATGACTGCCAACTTATTCATATTAAGTTCTAAGTGTGTAAAAGAAATTATATTGTTTTACTAATGTATAAATTGTGATGGGTTTTACTTTCTCTCCTCCCAACCTTTCTTCTTCTCCAATCTCCTCTCCTTTCCAAACTAACAATACACACTCACTTGCCCTTGTGGATGACCTAGTGATAAAATGGTATTATCTTGAGGCCAAACGTCTCAAGTTTGAATTCCACCATTAATACCATTAGGTGTGAGTCTGTCACACCTGGTCTGCAAAGTGTGGTTTACCTCCCTTGTATGGTTTGTATTCTATTGTATTACACATCGTCTCACACATTGCACTCGCCCGATGCTAACGTGTGGTATCGTGCACTGCGCTAGATATTTTATTTTTTTGAAATAAACATATACCATAAAATGGAATTAATGAATCCTAAAATTAAAGTGAATTAATTTCACTTTTGAATTAATTTTATTTTATCCGTCGTCTCGCATAGTGCACTCACCCAACTCCAACATGTGGAATCATGCACTGCACTCGATAATTAATTAATATTAAATAAAAATCCTAATTGAGATCAATAGATCCTAAAAAATCTAAACTCTAAAAGAAATATAAAAACCATAAAAAAAACCCCAAAAAACCTTAAAATTTCAAAAAATCCTAAAAAACACTAAACCCTGGAAAAAAAAAACATAAACTCTAAACCCCTAAATTATAAACATTAATTGTGATGAAATAAACTCTAATTTGGATTATATAAACTCATTAAAAATAACTAGCACATTCGATACTTTTAAAGACACGGGTGATATATTTTGGAACTTCGAGTGATACTTTTTAGCATTACCAGTGATACTTGTTTTGGCGAGTTTATCTTTTTGGAATGGGGCGGGTCAACCCGCGAACTGGGATGGGTTGACCCGTAAATTTGATTAAATTTTGATCCTAACTCAGTAAATTAAGTGTTATTTATGTATCGACTTTTAATATTTTGGTGTTATATTAAGCTTGTCAGTAATTAATTTTTGCTTTCTAAGCTTTTCTAAGTTCATTTTGTTTTCAAGTATCCTTCAAAGTTTTCTAATAATAATCGAAAGTATAAGGGCTTAATTAAATAAAATATAAAATGACTCATTTCAACCGGATAAAAGAATTAAGAACTAAATGAAACTTAACAAACGAAGCTTCAAAGTCCTGGGCCAAAAATTGTATTTTACCTTGGATAATCCACACATACGTTTAGTATAATTCGCAAATTTTTTTAAGTCGAAAATAAATCGTACCAAATTAAAGAAATATGATAAACAAAAATGTAATATTTTTTGTAAATCGAATTCCAAAATCAAACTTAAGAAGTAAATATATGAAAGTAGAAGAATACAGTAGATTAGGGAAATATGATTTTATTCATCGATGCATATTCTGTCTGTAGATTTACGGAACATTACAAGATATATATATATGGCTAGAAATCAAAATTCTAGAGTAGAGATTAAGTAATGTCCATATATAATACATATATTTATAACACTCTGAAAAATCATGTGGGAAAAAATCAATCGAGAAAAAGAATACATGTCATATATTTATATGTGTGACATTAGTTGTCTCATTAAAAACCTTCATCAAGAAAACCTCATAGGAAAAAACTTGGTCAAAGGAAAAAGAGTGCAACCATTAACCCTTCAGCGCATAATGATAATGTAGACCAACAAAGCTTGGATTTCAGGACCTAATCTCCTAGATTATTTTAAAATTATCACATCCCTCAAAACTACAATTATCTGAGCAAATTTTAAATTGTATTTTCAGATATTCTGATCCATCAAAATTCATTTATTAAAAAAAACTTTAAATTGTATTTTACCCTGGATAATTGACACATACGTCTAGTTAGAGATGTCAATGGGTAGGGTATGAGTATGGTACTACAGTACCCGTCCTCATACCAGCACGGGTAGAAACTTTTATGCCTGTCTCTTACACTCTGGGTACTTAAGTTCCTATTGGGATGACAATCCAAGTCCCACATCGGAAATATATTCAAGAGTTGCATTGGATATAAGGAGTTCACCTACCCCATTAGTATGAGCCTTTTTGGGAGATGTCCAAACTGAAAACCGCTTGGCCCAAAGCAGACAATATTGTACTAATGTGGGGAAAATGTGAACTTGCGGCCCACTAGTCCGTAAATGGGAGCCTAACAGTTCCCATACCCGTACTCATTACCCGTATTTTAACTAAGTACAGTAGTACTTTTCATATGCGATGCACGAGAAATATTTTATAATATTTAATGAATTTTAAAATATATTTATAAGTTCAAATGAAAAATCCATGCATACACACACACACACACATGTGTATATATATATATATTATGTGTATATATAAATATATGAAAAATATATTGAATACGAAAATGTAATTTACACAATTAGTAACATCTAAATTTTCTGACAAAGTTAATGATATTTTTTCTCTAATTATTCAAATATACTTATATACTACGTAGTATTTTTTGTTGTGTACTTTAAATATACATATACACACATATATATAATTACAAGCATGCATTTATCAAGTTTGCAAAATAGAAATAAATAAATTACAATTTAATATTTCATGTACTCCAAATTTTACTTGTATTCAATTATCATTTTATTTGTAAATAAATATTTTTTCAGATAATTACAAAGGTTATATTTTCTTTAAAAAACATAAACTTATAAATTTATTTACCATAATTATTTATTTAATATTTAATTTGGTAATCATTATTTGTAGTGAATAATTACAAAATACAAATAGTTTTTTTTTACTTAAAACTAAATCATAGTTCAATAAAAATATAATACAAAGACCATTCATGAAAAATGCAAAACATAACAATACTATGAAATCTTTCAAAAAATACCATATTACAATATAATTAAACACCAATAATAATAATAATAATAATAATAATAATAATAATAATACTACAATTATATATGTATGGGTATGAGACATGTTGGATACTAAGGTACCCGCACCCGTCTCCGTCAAAATTTACAAGTAATTACCCATACTCATATCCGTACCCATTAAGTGGATAATTATGCTATCCATTGTGGGTAATTTTTATGGATACCCATAGAATTCTTTACCCATTGTATCCCTATGTCTAGTCTAATTCGCAATTTTTTTAAGTCGAAAATAAATCGTACCAAATTAATGAAATTAAATATAATATGCAAATTTAATTCATATATATGAATAATAAATATGTTGGGTGGCAGGGGCCATTGATTTGGACGCCACGTGCTAGGAAGAGGACGACGTATTCATGATTTTAAAAACTTGATGTATACAATTCTCTGATTATTTTCAATATCTCGATTCAGTTAAATTTTTGTGTTAAAACGGTAACAGATTGCAGATAGGAATTTATAGCTAAGAGTACTTTGATCATTTAATTTATTTAATGAACCTACATATGTGTGTCTTATATATATGGTCCAGATTTCAATTTTGACAGCCCAAGTACAGCAAAGATAAAAGAATAATTGCACTGACCATGTTTTTTCATCTTTTTTTTTTGTGTAAATATCAGCTTTTATCAAACTATAGTGTAATTAATATTTTGCATAACCTTAATTTTCAACCATAACTGCAACTATATGTGCCAACACATATTTGTTTAGTTTCATTGCATAAATTTGAGTTTTTTTTTTTTTTTTTATTCGGATAAGACATAAAATCATTATTGAAGAGTAATAAGAAAAGATGATTATTTACCTAGTTTGTCACGATGACTCACGATGTAACTACCCTCATAAATTTGATCGTGGAATACGGATTGGAACACCAAATCTGAAATAGAGGATCTCATCTGCGTCTCAGGGCGCTGATGATTGCATATTATTTTACTAGTAAAATATTTTACTAAAAGACATTTGACTCGGGAGCTCAGTCCCCAACTTGTCATGCTCATGGTCGTATATAGTTTTCACGATTCACAACTCAACATTTTTAGTTTAGACATTTTTTTTTATTTTCTAAAAGTAATAGTCTGCAAATCACACAAAAAATATGATAGATATCATAAAAACTAACTCATAACTCCACCTAATTAATGTTTATGCATTCTTTTTTTTTTTTTAACTTTACCACAAAAATGAGATTTGGCAGGCTCACACTTAACGGTGTTGGTGGAATTTGAACTGAAGATATTTGACTTCAAGCTCGCACCACTCCACCTCTAGGTCATCCCCCAAGAGAATGCTTATGTATTCATTTTACATACCCTACAAGTAGAAAGATTCAAGTCACCAATCTATGAATCAAAAAAGTATGGATGAATAAATTATATTTAATAATATCCTAATATATATTTAGTAGCAAGTTACCCTCTCCCCCCACGTTTCATTTTTGTAAAAATCATACCCTTCCGAAGTTTTTCTGATAATTAAAAATTAAGTCATCGCATCGAAAAATGTGCAGACAATAAATATTGCTCTTTTTCCACATAAGATGTTAAATCTTGCTCGAAATTATTGTTGTACTGTAAAAATTATTAGACTTTTGGTATCCACAGGAAGGTTTGGCAGTCGTATATTGTTGGACTTTCATCACCCACGTCATTTTGATTGATGTGGTATAATTTTTTTATTAACTACATGTTCTTCGACATGATAACTGAACTTTCATTTATCGAAAAAACTTACAGATGGTAGAAGTTACTAAATATAAGTCGGGCTATTATCATTATAAGTTGCAAATGTTGTAATATTGAATATATTTTACTCTTAAATTTATTATGAGCAGAGTTTACCCGGTGCTCATTTTAGTTTTGTAAATTATTACACGGGAATAAGATCTACCCAGTACGTACCTCCAAAACAGATGTGAATTACCGTCGACATAAAAAAAAGATGAATACATAATATAAGCATTAATAGGTGGAATCATAAGTTTATTTGTATGCTACCGATCTCATGTTTTTTTTTTTAAGTTTACCATGGAAGATATTTATGATATCCTAAATTACATTAGTATATTATAAAAATAAATTACATTTCAAATACATTAGTATAGTATAAAAATAAATTACATACATTGTTGATGATGAAAATATAATAATAGTATAGTACGTCACATAATAAGGTAATAAAAATTTTCATTTATATCATTGTGGACTGTAGTACATTTTTTTGTTCATTAATTAGTTAGTTGTACCTAGAACGTATATAAAACCTCAATAAATCTTAGAAAGACCACCTTCATACTTGTTCTTTGTTAAATTAGCTTGTATTGGTCATTGTCGAAGTTTTACTGAAGTAGTAAAATTGAATTTCAAGAAATTTAAACATAATCGATTTGAACTATAATATACGTGTGAAGTGACAATTTAAACTTTCACAAACACAACAGGGGTTGCAGAGCATTCCAATTTCATGTTGCACTCCTACGTGTTTCACTTTGTATTTTACTATTAAATTTATAATTTTGATAATATTTATTATATAATAAAAATTAATTATGACATAAACAATCATAGTCATCATTCATCAATAAAATAGCGAATTAAAAAAAATTATAAAATTTAGTTTTTAAATAATCAACCATAATAATACTTTATTAATTGAAAAATAAAAATTAAATAGTAAAAGTTAATTATAAACCATAATTGAGTGGGGGTGAATCTTAATAAACAATAGTAAAATTAAACTAAATTATAAAAAAATAAAATTTAAAAAAAATACAAGAAACTCATAATTTAAAAGTGCATAGGGTGTAACACAAAAAATACAATAATAAATATCATGTGGTTTTCGAGATATAGGTCATTTACTTCATTTTAATATTAAAAAAAAAAGAGTGAATTTAAACGTGTACATTAGGCTTGGAAGATCTGCAGGCTCGGGTCCAAGCCTAAACCAGACTCCGAACCTTATTACTGGCTTTAGTTCAGTACCTGAAAACGTCTGGGCCCCATTTCTCAGATATATATATATATATATATATATATCTCTCTCTCTCTCTCTCTCTCTCTCTCTCTCTATATATATATATATATATATATATCCACGTTTTCTATGCAATGTTTTTAATAACATTATCATTTTTTATGACTTTTTTAGGAATAATGCATAAATAAATATTTGCACTTTCTGATTTTTCATAATTAAAATCTGAACTTTATAGCTTGGGTCAGTTGAATTATTCAACTTTGAATAATATTGTAATTTTGAAATATGTATTAATGGCAAAATTTGCGCAGAATCGTTGTATATAAATCTTAATTAGATGTATATTTTTAAGTATTGAAAGCGAAAAAAATTTCAATCCAAAAAATATAATAATAATTACAAAAATGACGTTGTCTTTTTTTATATAAAAAATCAGGATTTTTTGGTAAAATAAATGTGATAGTTTTCAGTAATAAAGTGAGTATTTTTTTAGTATTAAAAGTGTTGAACCGAGTGAGAATTTGAAAGCAATGATAGAAAATGTTAATTGCCGGACTTTGATAAAATTTGTAAGTTAGACGTGAATTTGAAAATATTGCAATAATGACATAAACTATATCCCTAAAATATTTATTTATACACTATTACAAAATAAAAAATATAAAGAATTCATCCCCTTTTCATGTAAGATGTGAACACAACAAATTTATTTCTATAAAATCCATTTAATCTATGGAATTCTAAATAATCCATTCTTTTTTTTTTTCATACATTGTTGCTTACATCGGTGTAAATCTTGTGCCAATATTTTTATCTTCCCTAAAAAAATCTTCAATTCAGATGTAGAGAAAACATGAATAAGTATAACAAGTTGAGATGGTTCTATATGACAAGCAATAAAAAAGAGATAAAATAGTATCAAATTGCAATAATAATTAACTAAAACGAAATAAAGCATTTTTCATGATTTCCATAAGTATGATATCTCTACTAGTAGATCAAAATAAAAATACTCGATTTAAAAGGCACATATATGAAAGCCATAAACAAGCTGCATATCTGTAGTGTTTGAGCAGAGCATTCATTTTTTCCCGGGAATCTCGAGCCTCTTGCGAAAATCGTCCTCCATGAGGGGAATGCCGTCGCGCAACTTGATCTTCGGCTCCCATCCCAGCAATTCCTTCGCCTTTGTTATGTCCGGCTTCCTCTGACGAGGATCATCTGGAGTGTTCTCCACCGTTATGATTTTCACATTCGGGTTGATCATCTGCAAGGCGAACAGCATTGTGTTTGTGTTTCGTATTTAGCCATATATGTTTTATGAGATTTATGATCTTACCTCTTTCACAGTTTCAGCAAGCTCAGTCATTGTAAATTCACCTGATAGATTAGTAGCTTTCAATGAGTAATCTTAAGAACATAATCTTTACTAACCTATCTCGACGAATAGGTTCAAGAACAGTATTTAAGCACCACAAGCTTAAGATTCAAATATTAGTATAGCTATAAACCTGGATTGCCGATGTTAATTGGCCCGGTATTCTCCCCCTCCATCAGTCGAATAAGACCGTCGACCTTCAGCAAAAGACACAACGAGTAGGTCACAATCAATAATCTAATTCAGTTACAACTCGACAGCCAGAACTAGATGATAGCCAGCATACCATGTCGGATACATAACAAAAGCTTCTCGTTTGTGTTCCGGGTAACTGTACAGTCAGAGGTTCATTGCTGCAGGGGCATGAATCAAAATTGTTAACCCGATAGCATATGAAAGAAGAATGCACATTTCAATGCATCTCTCCTTATGTAAATTCTTGCAGCATACAGTTTTTACATGTACTTGTCAGTAATCTTAGAATTTGAAATTATGTCAGAAGAAGATGTGAGAACATTACCGTATTGCTTGAGCTATGAAATTACTGACAACCCGACCATCATCAATATTCATCCGGGGGCCGTAAGTGTTGAAGATCCTTGCGATTCTTATTTCTGTTGGGAGCGTTTTAATATTTTAATTTGGTGAGGTGATAAACCTCGCATTGTTCGTAAAAAGTCGAAACACACACACACACACACACACACACTGACAGACCTACACTTACCAATTCCATGCTGCCTGTGATAATCAAACATCAAAGTTTCAGCTACTCTTTTCCCCTCATCATAACAGCTCCTTACTCCTGGAACACCGCATTGCATTATGATGAGATCTAATCTTTACCCGTTTATTCAAACAATCCACTTGAATTAACAAGTAATTGAAGCTTTCCAGAATAAAAAACTAAATAACATAAAGCAGTTCTTACGGGGTTTTGTGAAATGTGTGTTTACACTAATCATATCAAACAATAAGTTTAGCAGCTTAGCATGCAAATATTCATTTACCAAGATTACACACACACACACACTCACACACACATATATTCAGCTTTATATGCTCGATGAAATCATGATACCTATAGGGTTCACATTGCCCCAGTAGCTTTCATCCTGAGGATGCACAAGGGGATCACCATAAACCTCCGATGTTGAGGTCAGCAAAATCCTATTCAAATGGCACACTGTGAATTAACAGATCCATTAAGAAACTTATTGAAACTAAAAGAAAGTATAGACGAGCTCGTGAACCTTGCCCCCACTCGCTTTGCAAGTCCTAACATGTTTAGTGTCCCGATCACATTTGTTTTTATTGTCTGTTGAGCATCATCACAAGGGAAAATAAATATTTAAACAAGGTGCATTACTCTTTGCTCAATCAATGAAAAGCATTTATATTCTGAAAATAATGACTTTACAGACATGTATCCAGACAGTAGCAGCACATTATTTCCAATTACTTTATTCCCTTATAGAAGGAAGGGTATTTTATAACATCTAAACCACAGTAAAGAACCGCTGACCTTCACAGGGTTGTATTTGTAGAAAATTGGGGAGGCAGGACAAGCAAGATGGTAGATTTGATCAACTTCAACCAATAATGGCTCTGTCACATCTGAAAATAATTTAAAAGAAGAATGATTCAAGCAGCAAATGTTAATGATATTCACCGAAATCCGGGGATAACTGAAGCACTATTGATTTTACAGAATATGTAGTACTGAAACTAAGAAGGCAATTCCTAAAAAATATATAGAAAGAGCATTTAAAAAAGATAATCTCATGCTTAGGTCGTTTGTGAAATCTCATGAACAGCATATAAGGTTTTATAATAGAGATTTAAAATAACTCGTGTCCACTTTTAAATGTAAAATTTCCCAGTCTCCTCAAGAAAGTGAGAGATTCATGCCAGACCCAGTTAGGACCTGAACATGAAAATTTGCTGACCAATGTGCTGGAGAAAATGCCTACCATGCCTAATAAGCTCAAATCGTGGATGTCCAATCCATTGCTTTAAGTTGTCCTTCGATCCAGTAAAGTAGTTGTCCACAACAATTACCTGAACAAAAGCCATTAAAACTAATCCAAAAGTTGTTTTTTTGGCAAAATAAAGCACAGGGGAGCAAGCATAATATCTGTGGTCTCACCTCGTTCTTCTCATTTTCCATCAGCCGGTCAACTAAGTGAGACCCGATGAATCCAGCACCGCCAGTAATCAAGATTCTCATGTTTGCCTGTCATCTAGATGGTATTAGCATGCCTGGAGCAACATTGACAAAAGCTACTGGCAAAAAAGGTGCAGCGTCCACAGTAGAATTGATGAATACAGAATATGAAGAAAATCTGTTAGATATCTAAATACAAATGCACCATTAACTTATCATCTAGTAATGTACACAAATAAATACATAAATTTGTATAGAGAACAATAGGAAGAGATATACCCATGCACCCGTCTTAGAGATGCACACCCCAAGACACAACACATGAAAAACAAACAGAAAAATGTAGAAAGGCTCCTCCAAAGTCATTCTAGATAGATATGGCAAAGATAATGGCTATAATACTCCATGGCAACAATTAGACTATCTTTAAAACTTTTTTTTTACTTCTCTGAATTGCACAAGTAGCACAAGCAATCCAACATCGTTTTATCTATTAAAAAAATCAAACTGTCGTCAAAAGAACAAGAACAATAAGTAAATTCCCACATCCCATGTACTAAAAATTCAGCAATAAGCATCCACATGCTGACATGCATAAAGTAGCAAAGTGACCGGAAATTTTCTTCACGTTTTTACCCTGTGGAAGGAAGTATGAGTAATGTGCATTCTTTTCTTGTCAAGTCGTCCTTGGTTTTCTGCTATTTTTTTCATAGCATTGCATCATGGTTAATCCAAATACAATACCTTTCAATGGAACCATGTATCATACCTGGAAAAACTTCGCTTTTCTCAAAGGTGAAGGCTCGGGAGGAGACTTTATGCTCGTATGGTTTTCTCCATGTGATACTTCCTTAGCCATTTCTGAGATTCCTTTCTGAATTCCGAAATAAGGAGATCAAACTAAAAATATTGTAAATGAAGTTCAATTATGAGAAAATTTGAGAAAGATCTTCTTAATGCGCCATAAATTAAATAAAAACATGTAATGAAAACTTGAATACAAGTTTAGAAGACTTATTCTTCTACATCACTCACAACAAAAACACAGAACATTCAGAAAAAACATATCCATTCTTTGTTCTTCCAAAGTAACCAACTTCAACTCCTTGTGAAAAAAATGCAATTGAAAACAAGGTTACCATTTTAAATATCTCAAGAGAGCATAAAATACAATTCACAGCTGACGGTGATGTCCATTGAAGAAACTTATAGTTTCAAGTTTCAAGTTTCAAATAAGATCCACCATCCTGGTAATAGATTGCGACAATCCAATTGCTACCAAGAAGTCTCCAATAGATATGCCAGTGAAAATCAAATCTTGTATGAAAATTAGCGGACTAGCAATATTAATGCATTGAATCAATCCCAAAATCACTTGAAAATAGCTAGAAACACCCCAACAAAATGCAAATTAATAGATTGATCATCATGCAAAAAACCCTAAAAGATCCATTCTTGCCAATTGAACCCCCCACCACAGCATCATCTAAAATTCCATCAAAACAGAGCTGAGTTGATACAGATCTTCTGATATAACAATAAATCAAACAAAACATACACAAAATTATGCAATGAGTCAAACTCCCACCATCTACTAATTTCAGCAAATGGTCTACAGCAAAAATCCCACACACTGACCACAACTAGAAACACCAGGCAAAGTGGCACCACAAATTTTGCAGTCCCAGAAACCTTAAAACAAAATTCAGACTAAATAATGCGAAACACAAACACACCTTGCAAGAGAGAGAGAGAGACGGCGAGGGGTGTTAGATTCAAGATGTCAGCAAAAAGCAATAAGCAATATTGTGAGTGAAGAAAATACAAGATTTATATAGGCAGAGCGAGAAGCGGAGTAGGATGGGTGCTTGATGCACGGAACATGTGAAGGCTTATTGCTTTTTGCTGACTTGCTAATTAGTAGAAGATTTTGTCGTGTTTACTCTTCAACGATTACGACCCTCTTTGATTATTCATTAATTCAAAACTAAATGGATGTGATAATTCTAGTTTTACACCTAAGATCCACGCAGATCTGTGATGGTATGGTTTTAACTTCTATGTAATTCCACTGTTAAATCATAAATATAATATAATTGACCCAAAACTTATTTATTTTCTGTTTATTGAGATATATGACGTGTGGATAACTTTATCTATTTATTAATGCATTCACAATCGTAAATAAAATATATAACGTCCTCTACAAAACTAGCTCGCAAGAAAATATAATAGAAAATTTTGAGTGAGAATGGATTTTTGTAGTCAATAGCTTAAAATATATTTTTAGTCAAAAAAATAAAATTATACTTTTCAATCACATAAAAAAAATTCAGGTGCTTGTGCACCCGTTAACATCATTCTTGGATGACTGTATATTTTTGGTATACACTAGTTGAAAAAATATTATTTTATTTATAAAAAAAGGTTTATAAAAGGTTAACTTCATGGCTTAAATGAAGATGAAGAATGTGATAAAATCAAAGTATTTTTTTGGGCTAATTACATCTAATAACATCAACTTTACATGTGTTCTAATTTTTAACATGATTTTAAAATTACTGCATGTAACCAGCCGTAAAAACGATTTGATTTTAGGTGAATTTAAACTAATGTGGTTATGGGAGGAATATATGCGTACAATCAATGGAATGTGGTGAGGCTTTCCATGTGTAGAACGAAGCATCTGCAAGACATCCATGATGTCGGAGTTCGTCATTGGATGAATCTAGCAGAGAAGAGGAGGTATTTTATGGGTTTAGTGCCCTTGGGTTTTACATTGATTTCAGATTGTGATTCCGACATTAAATTGACTTGTAAAATTGATAGAGACTTTTCAAATCCTAGAAGATGGGATGTCCAGCCATGGTGCAAATTCAGCTAATCGATAGCCATAAATTGATACATTTTAGAATGAGGAAGGTGATACAAGGATGATTAAGGGTTCGAGGCGTTAGATTTGAAAATTTCGACATCAAATCAACATTGGATCAGAAAATTGGCTAAGGGGGTTTGGTAGAGCTCATCGAGAGGAGTCGGATCATGATCTCATTTTCGGCGGCCAACGATCAAAATTGACGTGGTAGCCCACATAGATAGGACGTTTATATTAATTTATATCAGGATAGTTTTAATTTTACCATAACGTTGAATCGATATTGTAATTATAAAAATTGTTAAAGCGGTAATTATCATTTTTTAAGACCTTGAGTTATTTGGTCGAGCTCTAGCGGGCCATCCCAAATTTTAAAAATGGCTCAATTAGATGTTACTCTTTGGACTTAACGGAAATTGACGTAATTGTGTGCAAAAGTTCTCTAATTGAAATTGTGACGATAATACCATGCAATGTGTGTATAATTGAAAATATTTAATTATAGGCTTTTTGATGATACCCTCAATTCATAATTTGAGTGTCGGACGATGAAAGATTTGGTCATATAAATTTATGTGTAATTTATAGCTTAGACGTGAAATTTCGGCATTAATTTGACATGAAACTTTGGGACATGGACTATCTAGTTGTGATGGTAATGTATTCAATTGATGGTCGGATGCACCATAATTGACCTTGAAATTTCACCGTTAAATTTCGAACAAAATTTCGTCAACTTTCATTAAATACAAGGGTGATAAAAGGTCCTAGTTAATTCTTCTTTTTTCTTCAAAGTTGGAATGTGTCTACTTGGACTCAACAAGAGTTGGATGTGTGGAACAGTGTTATAGTGCTTTTGGAATGAATACAATCTGAAGTACAAGAAATAGAAACGAGTAAAAAACAAATACAAGAAATTGTATTTAACAAATATAGACAAATTGGAATCTGCAAATTTTCAGGAAGCAAGCCGAGTCGAATGGATCTCTCTCCGCAAGATAAATACGCCCCGACTAGTGCTCACGGTTCGGCGTTCTGTCTCTCAAAGATGAAACAATTACGTTTTTTCGGCAGTGGCACCACAACACCGGCAAGGTTCCGACAAACTAGAGAATGTGATGGCAGTAGCATCACAACACTGGCAAAGCTCCGATGAACTAGAGAAAGCGAGGAATTGAGAGTAGACACAAGACTACGATGCAAAATGATTTCAATTTTAGTGCGTTCTAGCATGAGACATTCTCCAGCTTCCGGCAGTAGCACTACAACACCGGCAAGGCTTTGACAAACTAGAGAATGCGAGAAATTGGGAGCAAACACTAGACTATGATGCATAATGATTTCTTTTAGTGTGCTCTAGCATGAGACACTCTCCAACTTTCGGTAGTAACACCACAAAACCGACAAGTAAAATAACGTATTTCATGTTTTTGAAACAATATATTCAATGGATAATGCATTTAAAAAAATATATATGTTCTAACCTTTAGGTCCATGTGGTCGACCATGCATGGAATGAGACCATGGGAGGTCTCTCCATGACCTCTACTCTTGGCCAACGAGATGGAGACATTTATCTTCATTCTATTGGTCAATCAAATTTATTTAGATATGGAGATAAAATTGGTATATCTTTTATATAATATAATAAAAATAAATAAAAATACACCAAAAATCATATTTTTTTCAAGGGTGGGTTATAATGAGGATTGTGCTTCGCGTGAGACTGTGAGAACGGTGCTTATTTACTATGATTTTATAGCTTACCTTTTTGTATTTTAGTGCTATTAACACTAGCACTAAAATATAACAAGATAAGCTATAAATATTTTTTTAAAAAATTAGCACAAATATATAATAAAGTAAGCTATAAATTCATAGTAAATAAGCACTGTTCTCACGGTCTCACGCGAAGCACTGTTCTCATTTGAACCAAATCCTTTTTTTTATTCTCTATAAATAGAGACCAATTTTGATATATTTTAACACACTTTAAAATTATCTCATCCTTTCTCTATATATTACATCTATTCTTTCTTTATCTAGTTTTATATATATCTAAACAACAATAAATATTTGTCATTTATCAAAGGCACAATACGTGTCAATTTGAGATTCATCATATAAGTAATAAATTTCAGTCAATTATCAAAAGCACAATCCATGTTAATTTGATCTCCACACAGAGTCATATATATATATATATGTATATATCAAAATTCATAATTTTTTCATCTATAAATAGAGATCTCGTTTACTATATTTTTGCACATACAAAAATCCTCTCATTTTCATTACTAAAATTCCACCTTTCTAAAACTTTCAATGAATCCAAATAATCTAAGTAATTTTTTTTCTCAAATCCTCAAAATTTATCTGACTCCAAAGATTATTAAGCATAACCTTAAAAATATTCATACTCAAGATTTTGGAACCAGTTTAAACTCCCAGTTTCCATACTCAAGAATTATATATAATGTTGTGGTTGGGTGGTCATCGATGAATCATGTAAAATAGGTATGATTGGGTTGTGATGAATATTGATGATGCGTAACAAAGATAAATTAATTAAATATTGAAATGATTTAGTGATTGGCGTGGTTGTTGTTAGACTAGGATTATCCGTTAAGTTTTGAAGCTGGTGGTCAACCTCCGTATGGATATTGGCCAAAAAAAATTAAAAAAATAAAAAGAGCAAATGAACCTGGTCGACCATGGAGGAAAATGAGACCCTATGGTCTCTCTCTCTCCTCTTTCGCTCCACCAATAGAACTCCATTTTATTTGTCATTAAATTTTATTTGCTTGTATAGATAAAATGATTATATTTTTTACACAATATATTAAAAATAAAAATACTAAAATTCGTATTTTTTCTTTTTTTATAAATAGATTTTAATTTTGCTATATTTTCACAAACCTTACAATTTGACCTATCAAAATGGGCCGACTTGGCGAGACGGGGCGGTCCAAGCCTGCCTTTTGGTGGGACGTGTGATATGTGGGATTTGTGTTATCATTTCTATACCATTTTAATGAATTATGTCTATTTTAGTTGTTTTCACTAGTAGTTTAGCTTAATGAAGTAATAAACGCTTTTATAACTTAGGATGATGTTTCTCAGGTAAAAAGTCAAGTAAAAGAGACGATGAAAGCCAATGGAAATGATCGTTTACAGTACGACAAGCGCTACCCGAGTGGAGGCATGAGTCATGCTCTGGCTCAGCGAGGGGCGAGCATGTGGAGGAAGCGCGAGTGTTAGGGGTGAGCTGCACGCCCGCGCCAAAAGGCGCGACTGGGAGCGCAAGTGCTCAGCGCGAGCCATGCTCCAGAGCAGTAGAAGGAAAACATGCGGACATGGCGCAAGCTGCATGCCCATGCCGATCGGCACTACCAACCCTGCATAGCTTCAATTCCTTGTGGTTTGACTCGTTTTATTGCTATGCACATTCATGTACATTTGCACATGACACGATTATAATTTGAGATGTAAAATATCGCATCAACGAGGTGGGTAAGCCCGCCAAAGTGGTGGGCCTGAAAAACGAGGCCCTACTGGCGCCCGCCGAGGTCCGCAAGTTGGTGGGCCGGCCCGCGAACTTTTTTTTCTTGCCTTAGTTGTTGTGTTTTTTTTTTCAATATTCACAAATGACATTTTGTAAATGTTGATTGTAATTTTTCAAGATTTAGGATGATTGGGATAAATTGAAAACAAGTTCAAGATGTTCGTTAAAAAAAATAAATCTCAAGGCCCCCTTTTTCATTTTGCCCAAGGCCTCATAATTGTCAGGCCCGGCCCTACCCATTGGTTGTAACTTTTAGGTACAAAACATGATTTTTGTACCAATTTTTGGTACAAACCATTGTGGTGGATAATTAAAAAGAAATTAAAATAGAATTTGATATATATATATATATGTATGTATATTTATATGTGTATGTATATGTACAGAGAAAAATGGGGAAAAATGAGGAGGGACTATGCATGTGGGTCTGTAGCTGTCAAAATGGGTTAGGCCTGTCGGGCCGACCCGTACCCGCCAAAAAATAGCCGGGTTGGGTTGCTATTTTGGAGGCCCGCCATTTGGCGGGCCTAAACGGGGCAGGCCTAAATGGGGGCGGGCTTTGGCGGGGCGGGGCGGGCTTAGCCCCGCGGGCTTATATATTTTTTTTTCATAATTTTAAATCTATATTTATTTTGAAAAATAATGAAATCATAAATTAATTTAATGATAATTAACTTTGATTGAAATTAAAAATATCAAATAATGGTGACCATTTATGTTTGTGAAACAATATATGTTTTAATATAATTTGATGATAAAGAAAAAATATACGAACGCTATAAAATTTGAAAATATTGAAATTGGTGCAATGTTAATCATAGTTTAAACTTTAGAAAGTTCACATTCATATCTATATATCATTATATAAAAATTAGTGATTGAAAAATAAATTTTAATTTTAATTTTTTTAATTATTTTTTGAATAGGATCGCGGGCCGGCCCACCAACCCGCAACCCACGGTAGGGGCGGGTTGGGTTGGAGGTTTTTAGGCCCGTGCCCGTCTAGACCAGCCAAATGGCGGGCTTTTGAGGCCCGCGGGTTGGCCCGCCTCGCTAATCCGTTTTGACAGCTCTATGTGGGTCCAGTCATTTTATAAATGTTTTCTTATTTTTTTATTTTTATTTTTACCAAACTTTTCTTCCCTTTTCTCTTTGTGAAATTTCTTTTCTATTATTCTTCATCAAAAAATGCAATTCTTTCTTTCTTTTATTGTTTTTTTTTATCTCTTCATCTATTTTTTTTGTTAGCATTTCCTTCTACAATTTTATATCGTATATCATTTTTTTATCTACTAATTTAATATCATATTATGTAGGTTTTAAATTCTTATAAAATGAAAAAAAAAATCATTAATTTTTTTATTTTAATTATAAATAAAATCTAAAATAAATTGAAGATAAATTTGGATTCAATTTAATTTAATAAATTATTACTATAACGTTACTAAATGTACAAAATACAAAAATAATAATTGCAAATTATAAATTACAACATATACATTTAATAAAAATCAATATAATAATAATAATAATAATAATAATAATAATAATAATAATAATACAACTGAATGAATCATCTTTTCATATTAATGAGGTTTGTCTTTACACTCAATTATAGCATATGTTTATCTATATAGATGACAACATGAAATTTCACAAGAGATTTGTACTTTTGCAGTAGGTTACATTGTGTTATCTCATCTCAATAGTAGTGTGAATTTTTTCAATTTAATTTTTGTACATTTAATAGATCATATCTGCATTTTGACATTAAATTGTCTTGTCTACTGTGATAGTGTATAGTGTGATGCAATTTCAATTGCGTTTTTTGTACAATTGATCTATAAATATATCATATCATATCTTCAAATTATCTGTACAATACCCAATTTTTTTGCACTGTTTTTATTGAAAATGGATATAAATTCTTGGATGAATTTGTTTAGTTCTTCCAATCCCGAAGAAAATTCCAATTATACTCCACAAAATTCGAACATTCCTCCTCAAAATTTCAACTAGTATCCTCAAAATCCTAACTTTCGTCCTCCAAATTTGTATCTTAACCTAAATTCTCAAAATCCTAACTTTTCCTTGTATCAATTCATTTAAAATTTGAATAAACATTAAAATATTATTTTTATGAATTAAATTGTATATATATAATTTAAAAATACAAATAAAACATAAAAATTATTAAGGATGGTTTAATTATATATATATAATCAAACATGTATTAAAATTAAATATAAGTTAAGAAAAAATGAGTGATATGATGGTGGGACCTCAAGATTAATGTATGTACCTAAATGATTGTGGGTAAGTAAGTATTTAAAAAAGTTGGTACATAACTTTTGACGTAACGGTGACGTGGCAGAGTTATGTACCTAATTTTGGATACACCATTGATGATGCCCTAATGGTGGAGCCTAAAAAATTTATGTATGTACCATATGTTTAGTAGGCGATTTGAAGAGAATGAATATTTAAAAAAGTAGGTACATAACTTTTATATGATGGTGACGTGACTGAATTATGTATTAAAATTATGGTAAACCACTGTGGGTGTTCTTAGACCACGTTTATGGGAGGTTGTTGATAAACATAGTCTTAGAGATAGGTGTGGTTGGGATGTGATGAATATTGATGTTGTGTAAGAGAGAAATTAAATAAATATTGAAGTGGTTCGGTGGTTGTTGTTAGATATAGTGTTAGGTCCTAGATTATATATATATATATATATATATATATATATATATATAGTGGGTCGGCTATAAGGGTGAGCCACTTGATCCACCAAGCAGGGCCCACCCTTTTCAAGGGCTCTTTTTTATAGTTTAAATGTATATTATATTTATAAACTAATAAATAAAAGATACAATTTTTGGCTGGAGTCTGCACGCGTTTCTTTCTTCCCAATTCTCAGAAATCGATTGATTCTTCTCGTTTCTACACTCATGCATGGCTCCTCACCTTCAAAGTTTTACTTTTCATTAATTCTTTTATTTTCATGAAAACATCCCAAATCCCCCCTCTTTTACTCAATAAAAATCTATGAATACGATAAATGTATGCCACAAACGGCTCTTTTTTTCTTATTCTATGGCTATAAATTATTTGCAACAATCAACAAACAAACCACTCCAATTATATCGAGGTATGTAATTTACTATTTTTTTGTAATTTTAGTTAGCATAGGGTGCTTGTCTGCTTGAATGCTTGATAATGATTAAAAGGGCTAGAAAAGAAGGGTGATATATTACGTCAACGTGTAATAATCGTAAGAGGCGAAAACTAATTTAGCCACTTAAAATTTAAAAATAATTATTTTAGCCAGTAAATTTTAAACATATTTTTTTTATCCACTTTGGACCAAAATGCCCTTTAGACATAAAAAAAATTAAAATATCAGATCTGCTTTTCATCTTCAGAAAGAGAATTAAAATATCGTTGATCTTCAGATCTGCTTTTCATCTTCATCGTCAATATTCATCTTCATCGTCGATCTTTATCTTCAAATCTGTTTTTCATCTTCATCGTCAATCTTCATCTTCATCATCGATCTTCATCTTCATCGTTGATCTTCATCTTCATCGTTGATCTTCATTTCTTGGACTATAGTTCTCGTCATAGTTCGTCCATGTCGAGCTAGTGCAGTGAGCACTGAAGTTTGACTTTTACAAAAAAAAAAGTGATTTTGTTCTTAACTGCGCGCTGGATTGTTCTTAAGTGCGCGCAAGACCCGGCGCGCACAAGCATGCGCGCGCAGACATCGGCAGACTATCGGCATGACATCGGTTGATAATTTATGTGCATCGGCAGAACAACTGTTGATAATTTGGCCTCAGGTGTGTGCGATTTTCTTCTTAACTGCGCCCACAAGCATGCGCGCGCGCAGACATCGACAGACTATCGGCATGACATCGGTTGATAATTTTTGGGCATCGACAAAATAACTGTTGATAATTTGGCCTCAGGTGCGCGCGATTTTCTTCTTAACTGCGCGCACAAGTATGCGCACACAAAGCAAACGCGCGCGCGCAGACCTCGGCAGAACACATCGACATACATTTTCAGAGATCGGCATAATATCGGTTGATAATTTTCAAGCATCGGCAGAACAACTGTTAATACTTTGGACTCAAGTGTGCGCGATTTTCTTCTTAATTGCGTGCATAAGGCATGCGCGCACAAAGCATGCGCGCAGGGCTCGCGCGCAATTAAGAAATTCATTTTTCCAAAATTTTTGAAAGTTGCAGAAATACTTCATTTTTTCCAGATTTTCAAACATCAACTGTATTAGTGATGATTTTAAGTACTTCTATTGTCAAAGCATGTCTATTATGTGTAGAAAACAAACTTCAAACTTCAAAAACAAACAACACTTAACAATCTAACAATCTAACAATATTCTTCGAATCAATTTTCCCCCAAATCAAACTTCAAAAACAAACAACACCTAACAATTTAACAATATTATTAATAATTAGATCTGAAACATACACACATTGGGGAAGGATTTTATATTTCTTCACTTGAATTTTTGGAGGTCGACGACTCGTTGGTGGAGAAATCTGGAGAAAGAGATCTTCACTTGAATTTTCGGAGGTCGATGGCTTGAATCTGGAGAAATCTTCACTTGAATTTTCAGTGTTGCAGATTCCATTAGTGCTGAAGAAGATGAGATGTAGAAGAGAGAGAATTTTTTTCAAAATCTCATTTCAAAATGTGAAATGTGAATGTCGGCTGAATGGTGGGGGAATTGAAATAGGTTTAAAAATGAATATAGGGGTATTTTAGTAATTCTGGCCAAATAAAATATATTTAAAAGTTACTGGCTAAATTAAGTTTTTTAAAACTTTGACCGGCTAGTTTTATATATTAACACTAATCGTAAATTGGCTATCCTTTTTTGCCCTCTTTTGATTCAGCAAATTGAGTGTGATAATTGGAATATTGGAGATGTAGTGTTCGTTGAATTATGGTTCCAGGCCTCCAGTAGAATGGATACTCGATTACATTAAGGGAAATTGCATTAGATGGTTCGATTATGTTGTAAGAGTGCTTCATTATTGTGTTTAGGAAGTGTTCTCGATGATTCAAGGAGGCTAATAATCTAATTTGCTTTATTTTCCAACAATTATATTGCAGAATCTTCGCTGCTCTGGTAGGAATTGAAGGATATATTTTGGTTGGAAAAATAACATCTTGCAATTCCAGATGGTTTCAATCCCTTCTACAGTTTAAATTTTACTTCGATATTTTTAATTATGTCTCCTAAAATTAGAAAATATGCTTCTGGACATGAAAAACGTGTGAAAAGGAAAAAAATAGAAGTGTTAATTGCGTCTCAAAGAGGTGCTATTGATAAGTGTCATTGAAAACGATATTTTAGAAAAAATAAAATATGAAGACTTGGTGGATGAATTCGCTTCGAAGAGTGTTAGAAAAATACCACTTTTTAGATAGAATGTTTATGTATGTTTAAGATGTTGAATATTGAATTTTGAAGGTTTAATTTTTCATTTTATTAATATATAACGAATATATTATATTTGCCATTAAAAATAATATTAATTGTATTTTACTGTTTTACAATTCACATACCAGCAATTTGGAATCGAAAAAGGGGCTGAGCCTATTGTATCACCTCTTTATAAATAAAAACAATAATCAAAATCCAACAAAAAAAATCCATTGGAATCATGGAATTGTGTTTCAGTGATATCCTTTAATCTTTATACATGTGTTTTGTTATAAATACTGAGCAAGGACACAAAAAAAAAACTATTTTAATTAAATGTTGTTTTAGGCTTAAATTAGACGAAACATTGTATGAATCAAGACCAATAAAATTATATAAATATATTACTAAATATAAATTTGGAACCTAATATGGCTCATATGTAATTTTAACAATAAAATCATCTCATATGAATTTTTGTGAAAAAATTAATATTCCTCTGTTTCGTTTTGTTTGTTATTTTAAGTTTTTTCTTTTGTGTTAAAATATTTGTTGTTTTATATATTTTGACACACTCTCTCTCTCAAATTTAACCTTACAAATATATGAAGAGAGACTTTTTTCAAATTTTTAGGAAAATATAAACTAATAGAATTTTATGTAATATAAAAGGGAGGGATATATTAATCCAAAAAATTAATTGTTAATTTTAGATTAAAATTCTAAAACAACAAACAAAACGAAACAGATGAAGTATAAAATTACGGCGAGAATAAGTAATATTCTACCCGTCACAATTATATAATTTCTTTTCTAGTTGCACGTAAATTAATAACATTTATGAAAACAAGATATTAAAACTAAACTTCCAATAATACCCTAATTGAATATTTATAACTTTCAAATTTCAAGCGATTAGTTTTTTAATTTTCAAGATTCAACAAGAGTGTATTTGTACATTACTATAAAAATTAATAATAATACTTATAGTAATGAGACTATATAATTGGAACAATCTCAAAATAGTGATATGGACCATATAATACAAATGGAGGGAGTAATTATGTTTAACGTAAAAATTATTAGATGTGGCTGTCTACTTTTTGAGTTTATGAATCTTTACGTGCTAATTAATTACAAATGCAATACTGATTGTCTGTGGTTTAGGTTTAGTAATAATAATAATAATAATAATAATAATAATATATAAAAGCATAGAAAATCAAATTGAAATTGATTTGAAATTGATTTGAAATTGATTGATGGCAATTTTGTAATAACAATTAAATTCTGAGGTCATTAAATTTACCTTTATTATTCACTTAAAATATTATATAAATATTTTTTATAATCAACCACGAAAAAGGACGTGTGTACTGCATGTCTTTCTCAATTTGAAAAATGTTTCTTTTTTTTTTTAATTCTAAAAAAATCTGATATCCTTAAAATTGGTTTTATTAATCACTTAAAATAATATTTAAATATTTTTAATAGTCAACTACTTTGATTCTAGGTAACGTGTGTAGTATATGTTTTTTTCAATTTGTAAAACGTTTATTTTACAATTTATAAATAGTTATAATGGAAATTTATAGTGAGTAATTGCAGCACACGAAAAAAAATATACATCTCAGAAAAAAAAAAAAAGTGGAATAGTCCACTACATGGAAGTTATGCTCCACTTCCTACCACCCACTACTTTTAACATTGCAAACTGATAGATAAATAATAAAATTTACAATTACAATCCACATAATTGATCTCACGAATTCATTTAATCTCAAAATATCACAAACTGTCAAATCTGCATTTCTGCCGTGTTTATACTTTTCTCCATATTTTCCAGATATGACTCCAGTATTTGGAACTGTCCAGATGTTGAAACCCGGAAAGAGCATATTTGGTCTAGAATTATGGCTCATATGATGTTACGAAAACACAAATTCATACAGTATGGAATGCATATTCCATGATCGAGAGGTAACATTAGTTGCTTAAAGAGTCGATTTTTTTTACTTTTATCAATCTGAATTTGCAAGTTTTTTTTTTGCAGGGTACACGTATTCATGTAACTATTCCTAAAGCAAATGTTGAAAAGTTCAAACATTGCCTAATTGAAGGCAATGTTTATGCTCTTATCGATTTTGTAATCGGAATAAATGTCATGAAATACAAAACAACGGCGTCGCTGTACAAGATAATTATCTTTAACCAGACTAGGATATTTGAGGTATTCCACGATGGTTTTCTGCACCGTTTATATGAGATCAAATCGTTCGTCGATGTTGCAAACATGGAACACCTAGGAGATGCGCCTATGTTTGGTAAGATTTTTATCAAACATACAAAAATGTTTCCGTATCGCAAAGTTCATAAACATCTAATACTTTTTTTTTAATTATTTCTGTAGATGTAATTGGAACTATAGTTTCTCACTATAGACCACTTACAAGAGAAATTAATGGGAAGCTTACAAAGTTGATGGATTTGGTTCTGGAAGATTTGGAGTAAACTATTACTTTTGATTACCATATTTCCGAATTTATAAATATATTTGTTTTCATTCTGAAAAATTTAAAGTTATTTGTTATTTCTGTAATTATGTATCAATTGAAATATAGAAGTAGCATAAATAGTAATTCATTTTCAATGTTTACAGAGGAAATACGATTATTGCTACACTGTGGGAGAAGTATGCAGATGACATGGTAGATTTTTTAAATTCTGCACCTGAAGCTCCGGTGGTTATAATTCTGCAGTTTTGCAGACCTAACATTTACAGGGGTAAGAATTTTATTTTTATGTAAATTTCAATTATTTTAATGATTCTGCTTATTTTATTATTCCAACAGGTGAGATCCGAATTTCATCTTTGTTTAATATTACAAAGATTGCCACAAAGCAGAATATTTCAGAGATTACAGAATTCTGTAGTAGGTAATTTATATTAATTTACTATATTGCAATATTACATACTGTACATATTAATTACACCGATATGCTAATTTTAATATTTTTTTAATTATTAAATATTTTTTCAAGCTATCTGAGTACTGGAAAAGTTAGATCGACAACTATCTCTGCACTGACATCATCATCAACAAGGTCATTGAAATATGAAATTAGAGATGGGGATTTTGTGCTAAAAACAATATCTAAAATCATGGCAGATGGAGAGGTATTATAAATAAATGAAATAACAATCATTTATTTTTAATTTGAAAATATATTTCACTAATATTTTTATTGTAATTAGGTTGGCAATTACTAGGTATTTGCAAGCATTCTCTGTGTAGAGACCATTGGAGATTGGTTCAACTTAGTTTGCAAAAGGTGTCAGAAAAAGATGAGAGCAAGTGAAAATCAATTTTTCTGTGAGAAATGTCAATCCTTTGACATTACAGGAAAACTGAGGTAGATAATAATTAAATAATTATTGTACAGTTTTACAAAAATTATAAAACTTATTATTTTAAATTACAGGTACAAGCTAACTGTTAGGGTTGTGGATGACACTGGAACTACTACTTTCCTACTGTGGGATAAGGAAAGTGTAGCACTAATTGGAAAAACAGCCTTAGAACTGAGTGTGGTAAACAATAATTTTTAAATTGTGTAATATTAAACAAGATAAATGCTAATTCAATTTTTTTATAGGGTTCAAGTGTTCAGGAAATTCCAGCAGGCATTGAACAATTAGCTAACAAAAAGGCTCTATTCAATGTCTCTGTTCAGCCAAGTCAGACAAGAAACTACACAAGCTCTTTTAGTGTAGCGAGGATTTCAACTGACAGACAAATGTTCTAGAAAGTTTGTGGAGAAAATGTGGTGATTGAGGTAAAAAAATAATTAAACACATATTATATTAATTATTACACGAATATCTTTATATATTTCATAACAAATCGTTTTTTCATAGGATGAAGCTTCAACTTCAATAAATGGAGCTGAAATGATAGAAGAGATGATATCTTCATTTTAATTTTTTAAAATTTATTATTAATTCGAAAATTATACTTATAGTTAAAAAATATTTATTTCAGATTGGTTCTTCATCTTCAAAATCTGTTGTTCAATCAAGAAGTACTTAAGTTATCAGCAAAACAATTCAGCAAATTCTAGAAGATGGGCAGGTTAAAAAATCATTACACTATTTTTTTTCATTGAAAATAATTTTTTTATATTCTATTAACATAAAAAAATTGTTATAAATCCAGAGTGAGGAGTTCACAGTGTTTGCCACTGTCAACTCGATTGAAGACATTACTTGCATGTCATACCTTGCATGCAAAGTATGTCGACAGGAATTGGATCCACAAGATGAACTCAAATTCTTTTGCGAACAATGTCAATCTTTTGATATATGTAGAAAATCAAGGTTATTGATTAATTTATAATTAGTATTTCTTTTATTTTTAATCTTATAAAATTAAGTTATTAATTTTTTTAAAAACAACATAGATACAAATTGATTGTTGAAGTGACCGACGGCACTGCAAGTACAACATTTCTGTTGTGGGAAAATCAATGCATTGAATTAATTGGAGAAAAATCAGTAGAGGTACTTCATTCAGATTATCATGAATATTAATATTTTTAAAAATATAAATTATTTTACTGTTTTTTTATAGGATGAAATACTTGATATGCTTCCAGCTAAAGTTGAAGGCATAACAACTAAGAAAGGTCTGTTTAATATAATTGTCCTGCCGGAGCAGGTCAAGAATTTTAAGGGACCTTTTGATGTTGTTAAAGTTGCATGTGAGGATAGTGTAGTGGGAGCAACTTCACTAAATCAGGTGTGAATTTTAATTAAAGAAAAATATAGACCAAAAATCAAATCTTTAGCTAAAATTATATTAATTTTGTAGGAATCATCATCGAAATCAAAAAAAGGGAAGGAGGTGATTGATGAAATTGCAGATGAGGTATATTAATATACTCAAAATATTTATATTTTATTTTTACTATATCTATGCATATCAGATTATAAATTTTTAACTAGCATATAATAAAGTTTGTCATTCATTTTCTTTTTTTACTATTTCAGGATATTTTGCTAAGAGACTCATTACTCACACCAAAGAAGTTGACCTCCAACACGACTAATGCAGTCAATATTATGGATGATGAACATGTGAAGAGAAAACTGATTGATGAGTTTTCAGCCACTACCCAGAAGCGAAACAAAAGATTACTGAAGAAGGATAAAATGTGAGCTGAAGAGAACATATGCAGAATGTCAATGAAATTGATGAATTGGAGGGGATCAAATTTAAATTTTTAATGCTTTCAGTACATGAACAATTTAAATTTTTAATGCTTTTAGTACATGAACAATTTAATTTTTTATTTTGCATTATGAACAGAACATAACAATATTCTAAACATAAAGACATTCTCTTCTAAAAATATGAATGAACTATTACCTTTTGTACCTGCTGTTTATATTGCAATTAAGTGGTGGTGATTCTGTGTCATATGTCTGCATCTGCAATTTAATAAAAGTAAAAATTAGTATTTATGATTAAACTGTGCTGCGATCTAATTTTTTTTTTAATCAGATGTGTGTGTGCGCGTTAGACATTATTATATAGGTGGATAAAATGTGAATAACTTATCTCTTTGTTGTTGCTCTGGATGCATATTTTATAATTTCTGTCAAAATCAGCACTGCACTGTAAAATGCCCAAGTCAGAAACATAATACAAAGCATTGCAGAGATTTGAACAATAGGTTTCACCAGATGTGTGTGTGTGTGTGTCAGTGTGATAGAAAAATGAATCAAATTTAGAGACTTATCTCTTTTTCTGTAAGATCTGGAATGCGGTCTGAAATTCACAGTAACACCTTGACTGAGGTCAAAATCAACACAGATCCATACAACACTCACTCAGAGCTTTTCACAGTAACATAGAGATTCAGCCTTTGACTGAGAGGTAGATATTTAGACTCACAGAGGGTGGTGGTTGATATTATTGTTGACTCACAGAGGGTTGAGATGTATATATTTAGACGTAAAGAAGAGATAGAGTGAAGAATGAAGCCGCATCAGTAAGTGCTGATATAAAAAAATCTAGAATCTAAATTTTAAAAAATAAAACAAAAATAATGTAACGGAAAATATAGAAAGAATATGTATATATCAGAATGTAGAGATAGTGAGAAGTGAGGTTGATCTTCTGTAGAAAAAAAATACAAACAATAGTCAGAAATATATTTAAATAAAAATATTTATACATACTTAATAGATCTGATTAGATATGAACTTCATATTTAAATAGATGTTCGTGTGTGTTAGTTAATGAGATACAAAAAGAAAAAAAGTAATGAACTTATCTTATTTTTTTGCCGAAGTCGGAGTTTCATAGTAAAAAATGGAAGCATCGACTGTCTGAGATCAAAATATCTGTAGATCTATGAAACCTACAGTCGGAGGTTCATGATAACATACAGATACAACCTCTCACTGAGAGACTTACAGATCTGAACTCAGAGAAGACAAGAAACCCTAAAAAAAGAAAGTCAGAAACATATTTAAATATAAATAAAGAAAAAAAATTGTAAAAATTTTCATACATACTTACTAGAAAGATACAAGTATCGACTGTCTCAGCTGAAAATTTCTGTAGATCTACGAAACCCTCACTCGAAGCTTCACAAAAACATATAGATACAGCCTTTGACTGAGACACTAAGAGATCCATACTCAGAGAAGAGCTGAAACCCTCAATTTTATCCGATCAGATGACACTTAGAGATATATACTCACTCAGTGTCTTACAGATCTTGCCGAAAACGGATGAACACAGAATCGCCTCTGAGTCAGAGGCTAAGAGATCTATACAGATCTAAAAAAAACTCGACTCATCTCAAATTTTTAGAGGTAAAACTGAAAATTAGGGATCTGTAAAAAAAATTGCGGTGTAGACGGAAGAAAAACTTTCAAGATGAAGGTGGCAGAGAGAGGGAGAAGAGAAAAGTGATACAGCGGAAATGAAATCGGAAGAGAGAGAACTGAGCCTAACTATTTCAGACAATGAAGAGTTGAAATCGGAAGAAAGAGAGAGAAAAGTGATGCGGTGGAAATGAGGGTTAATAACCCTAGCAAACTTATCGGCACATATATATATATATATATATATGTATATTAGATTAGGTTAATAAAAGTAAAATAAAAATTAATTAGGACGAATGCGGCGGAATTGAGAGAGTGAGATTTAGCTGAAATGAGGCTGATCACCATAATATAGTGGCCCAATTAAAAATTTAAACCATGCAGATCTATGGCTCAAATAATGCTAATGATCCATTCTAAATATTAATTAAGGCCCAAATAAGGACTTAGAAAATCAATACATGCTTTATTTGAACAAAGGTGAGGGCAGATTGTATTTAAGTTCTGACTCGACATGCAACTCAGATAATAATAGGGGTTTGCTGTAAGAAGTTCATACTCCGAAATTCTTAAACAGTATTAGATGCTCAGGGGTTCCGAATCATGAATTATTTTTAAAAGTAGGTACTCCCGTTATGTTGTTGAGAAACATAGATCATACAAATAGTTTATGTAATGGGACTCGATTGATGATCACAAGGCTTGACAAGCATGTTGTCGAAGCAAGATTTCTCAGTGGCCAAAATGCACAGCAAATGGTACTAATTCCAAGAATGTCTCTTACGCCTGCTGATCCAAGATTGCCATTTAAGTTTCAGAGAAGACAATTTCCTCTCATGCCGTCATATGCAATGACAATAAACAAGAGCCAAGGACAATCACTCTCTCACGTTGGTTTATTGTTGCAGAAGCCGGTTTTCACTCATGGACAATTGTATGTTGCTGTTTCAAGGGTTACAAGTCGTAGTGGATTGAAGATCCTACTTGATGATAATGATACGAATACCACTACAAATGTTGTGTATAGAGAAGTTTTTCACAATCTGTAAACTTCATACTTTAATTGTTTTTTTTTAATAATCACTTTGATTTTTCATAACATATACTTTTAAAGTGTATATGATTTAAATATGAATTAACATTACTTTAAAATGTTAAGAAGTATATAAGTACTTAGTATATATATGTTATATAAAACATGTGTTAATAATTATGATACTATTTTATAAATTTTAAAAAATGCAAATACTAAGCTATGTAAAATTACATAATTTTAATTTAAAATAAATTTCTCTTCCGTGCAACGCAAAAGTGAAATAATAGTTCGCTTCCACCGTGCAACGCACACGGTTCACATACCGGTCCACTTCCATCGTGCGCTTCCACCGTGCAACGCACACGGTTCACATACCGGTCCACTTCCATCGTGCAACGCACGGGTACTGTACTAGTAGTAATAATAATAATAATAATAATAATAATAATATATTAACCGGGCGGCACTGACCCCATCGCAGTCCAACGATGCTTTGTGTGAGAGCTGCAACTCGCACCAACACCCTCGTCCTCCACTCCTCGCCGCCGCCACTCCGCCGCAATCTCCGCTCCCCTTTCTCCGTCAGAATGTCCGCATCCGCCTCCCTTCCCAACCAGATCATCGAACACATCGTGCTGTTCAAAGCGAAGGCCGACGCCGACCCCTCCGCCGTCAACACCATGCTCCGCAACCTCAACGGACTCGCAACCCTCGATTCGGTCCTCCACATCTCTGCCGGCCCCATCGCCCACTGCCGCTCCAGCTCCCTCACCTTCACGCACATGCTCCACTCCCGCTACAGATCCAAATCCGACCTCGCCACCTATACCGACGACCCCGTCCACGTTGGCGTCGTCGTGAATGACGTGAAGCCCGTCGTGGATGACGTCATGGCCGTCGATTGGGTGGCCGACGACTTCTCCGGCCCTGTGGCGGTCCCGCCCGGGGCGGCGCTGCGGCTGAGCCTTCTGAAGCTGAAGGAGGAGGCTGGGGAGAGTGGGAAGAGCGAGGTTTTGGGGGTGGTGAGAGGGATAAAGGATAAATTTGGGTTGATTGAGCAGCTGACGGTGGGGGAGAACTTCTCGCCGGCGAGGGCGAAGGGGTTTTCGATCGCATCGATAGCGGTGTTGAAGGGGGCGAAAGAGTTGGAAGCGTTGGGGGCGGAATCAGAGGCGGCGAATGTGGAGAAGGATAAGGTTAGGGAATTTCTTGATGAGGTGCTGGTTCTCGATTATGGGCTGCCGGCTTCTGTTCAAGCGGCCAGTCTTTAACCAATCTTCAATTTTTGCTCTTTCTTCATCTTCTTATGCTATTAATACTATTATTATGCTTTGATTCCAGATCCCATCGTGGTTACTGTGTTGTTAATCCAAATAACTGGAAGAATAATTTGTGTGATGAAATATGAGCATTTGGTATCAGATTTCTGAGTGTGTGTGCTACTTGTGTAAGATGAACAAGTCTCATTTTAGTAGCTTAATGTGTTGAGCACGCTTTGATTTTCAGCCTCACCTAATCAATGCTCACTCTATCACGTAATTGTAGTCGCTTGATCTCTCTCTCTCTCTCTCTCTCTCTCTCTCTCTCTCTCTCTCTTTTGTAGTAGTCCACTTTTTTCGTACATGTGTATCAAAATTTTATTTTTCTTAATATACTTATTTACTTCTTTGAAATTAAAATCCATTCTCTTTTGAATCAATAAATAAAAATATACTAGGAAATGTCTATTCAATTTTACTTTTTCAAATACATTAAATGATTTTTCTTAATGTGTAAAAAGATGGGGAGAGCTACATTTATGTCCCGGCACAGAGGGAGTAATATACATATATATTGTAAGTTGTTGAATGGGTAGGGAAATATAGCTGTTTTGGAGCATAGGGAAGCGATTAGAATACTTTGAAATATTTTGAGAAAATCGGAAAATGGAAAATGAAAATCATAATCGAGTATGCCTATCAATGATGCTCTCGTTTTTTGACAGAAGGACCACCAATTGCAGAGGGTCAATGAAATGTAGAAAACTAGTCATTTTTTGACAGACAAGGGTGTGGTGATAATTCAAGAATGAACACAAAGATAACCATCTGCAATGTAAACGAGTTGAAAGTCCATGATAATATATATTTACTTGGCCAAAAATACGAAATGGACGACCATGTTATTCAAGCATATGTAGCACCATACATTTTTACAACCTTCTCACAGCAATGACAGTCGAGTCGAGTAGAGACTTTCACAAAGTAAGGCACAGAGCATTACCGTTCCCACACAGTTTCAAAGGCTGTCCAGTTTTACCTCACCCCTGACCACTTATCTAGTAAGATAGTATACAATCAGAAAAACAACCACAAAAGATGCCACAAGTGTGACCATCCTCCTACTTGATTTCGTCTCGAACACCTGGGGCAAAGTCACAATTTCAAATTGATAAAAAAGGGGGTGGTGGAAAAGCAATTGCTAATAGGTATGAGAAGGTCAAGATGATAAAATACCATCTTAAATTTATCCATGGTTCCAGATAAAATCCCTCTTGAGGCATCCATGTCATTTCCCTAAATTCACAAGTAGAGAATTAGCATGATTGGAACAGTGCTGTGCTATTACATTACACAACATTCAGTATGCTGAATTAACTATATATACAAACCATTCTGTCCAGCATGCGGTTATGAGCATCAACTTCCTCGTGTATATCGCCGGACAACTGTTCCATAAAGCATGGTTTATCACATCAGTGATGATTTTTACAAAATTAAAACAATCTCATGATTTTTAATCAAAAAATTCATCTAAACAATCTCATGATTTTTACAAAATTAAAACTAGATATTCACCATTCATGGCTTTAGGCAACACAAAGCCTCCACGGGCCTTCTATGATTTGTCTCAAAATCTCATGATAAGATTAGTGGTGATGTGGATGATATGGAGGAGACAATAAACCACCACCCAGTGAGGATCAAGGGTCTGCGTCTGGGGACTCTTTTTTATGTTTTATTTGGCTTCAAAGTTCAAATTGACAATACTAAGAAAAATAATTATTGAACTAAGGAAATGTTCTGACTAATATGTCTGAAGAATTGGAGGGGCAAACATGCCATAGATGAACAGGTAAATCTAAGTAACTGGCATACAAGGGAGCAAAGAAGTACTTAAACCAATATATAACTGATTAAAGCACACACTCCAAAGCAATAATAACTTCAACCAATAGTCATGAGGCACATCCATTTTCTCAAATAGCACTTCGGCAAGATCTAGAATGGAAATGAAAGATACACAGCAAATCTATGCCAGTAATTTTATTATTAAAAAAATGGGTCAAGTGAAGCAACCATATGCTAGTATGTTTCTTGAAGTATAAACTCACTCTTTTCAGCATAATAACTCGATCTTGAAGCCCATCCATGGCTCGATCATTCTCCTGCTCATCAATCTCATGAGAGGAGTAAGAAGATGATGCCCTAATACCTCCTTCTTCAATGCCATCAAAAAGAGCAGCTCTAGCATTCCGATCCCTGAACCCCGTGTTTTCATAAGCATAAGAAAGTTAATTTACAAAAGAGCTCAAGAGGTAAAAAGTAGCTTTGAATAGCAAGTACAGAACTTAGAGCCTAATGGGTATCTAAGTGAGCCTATAAGCTCATTAAAATAGCTTATAAGATGTTTGCGAATTTATTAGCACCTTCAAGGTGTCTGGCAACCATTTCTAGAAAAATGCCTTATTTGCTACCAAAATAAGATGTTAGGAGCTTATTACCTCTTTTTAAAAAAGTAAGAGGATCCCAACTTTTTCCGAGAAGTTCTTATTTTAGAAAATCCCATATATTCTGGTCATTGTAATTACAACTTTATCATGACTAACATCTTATAAGTTCAGGAAACAGATGATGCTACTGTTTGTCTAATAAAGCATCAGTGGGCCACATTTCCATTCACAGTCTTTCTCTAACTAACAAAAACATGTGATTTGTGGTTTAGGAAAAGACAACAGAGAGATAACCGTTTAAGATGGTGAGGTGCAACTGGAATGTGGCTTACTCTTATCTGCTATAGTGAAGGGAGTAGTTAATATAACATCTGATTTTCCATTGTAGGCTCAATAGAAAATGAAACAAATACACATAATATTTTGAATAATTTAAGGTTACAACAACGTAAATGGGAGTTTCAATGAATGACAACACAGACTCAGATCTTCTGAGCTTCATAAAACAACAGTGACATTTGCAGAATCACTGTGGCATGTGGAACTAAGGAATGGAAGGATTCTATAGGAGTAAAAAGGAAACATTCATGGAATGAACAATTTAAGGAAATGTCATGGGGCAAGTGTTTCAACTACCATTGGCCAGAAAATAGAAAATTTTAATCAATCCCTCCATCACCATGAACATAATGTAGATAAAAAATTTCAGGTTCGGTGATAAAAGAAATTCCAATTCTCCCTTCCCAAGATACCAAAAAGCTATATTAAACCTAATGTTGAACAATTTAATGGAAATTTGCATATCTACAGTTTATCACACGCTCAAACAAAGCAACAACAAAACATTTTATTCACCCTTTGTATATATGATGTATACTAGCAAACTGCACAAAAACCAAAATACTTCAGCATTCAAATCTCATTTCCCAGTTCAATTTCTATTCATAAAGGTACGAACTTAAAGTAATCTAAATACAATACCAGTTAACTGTTGAAATCTGAATGCATTCACAACTTCATAACACCCATTATGTCAAACACAAATTGAGAAGCATTACACGCAATAAAACACAACCACGCTAAAAAAATTCAGAGAGAGAAAATTGTGGGATCAAAACCTTCTAGGATTCATAACTGATGAGATTAGACTGCACGTAGACCGCCAACAGAAGTATAGATCACGCCGCGGCTAAAAATTCAATTCTACAAATCAATTCGGAAAAACAAATATATTAAAAAAATCACATCAAGCAAAAAAAAATAAAAATTGATCCATACCGAATAAAAACCACAATTAAAGGGTTTTAGATTGTTAAACCGCTAAATTATCGGATTACAATCCGACGGCATCCGAAACGGGGAAATTCCGATTGAAAAATTATAGATCTGGAAGAAATCAATGAGAAGAGCGTTGGCCCACCTTTGGAAAATTGACGCTAATTTTCAGAAAACAAAATTTCGGAAATTTTCATCAGAAATAAAAGAGCAAAAGATAGGCAATTGGGCCCTTTGTAATATGGGCCGTAGTTTTTTCTGGGCTTAATTTTTATTTTTATCATTTTTAGTGTATATAAACATATACACTAAAAAGAATGACGTATTAAATCTGACATCCACTCCTCTCATTAATCCAACGAAAAAATCTATAAATATTTAAGATAAAATCGTATGATAGACAATGATTTTGGTACAAACCGCTGTCTATCTCATGATTTCACAATTATATTTTAGATAATCATTTTGTATAATAGACAACGATGTTGAGTTAATAGACAACCGTAATGACATTTATTGCTGTAAATTTTCTTTCATTTTTTTTTTTTTTTGCATTTTTCACAACAGTTTAGATTACAACCATTGTATTTTAACAAATTTTTGCAATCTTATTTCTTATTTTTTTTACTTGAAAATTTGAGATTTATAATATTTTTTATTTTATTTTTTTTATACATGTCATATATTCAAAGAAATCATATGTTCTCTAATTGTGGACAATTATACACCGTTATTTATAAGATCATGTCGTTTGAAATATTTCAATTCGATCTTTCTAACATGAATTTTTATTTAGTTCTTAAAATTTAATTTAATTTTTATTTGTCATAACAACACAAAATTCATTTTCTTATCTAATTAATTAAGGCATCTGCAAATCATTTTATTAATTTTTAAAAATTGAACACAATATATAGAATTAAAAAATAATCATAGTATTTCAATTATAAAAAAAATAATATTTATATATCGCACATGATAAATACTAGTAAAAAAATATAAAACTGTATCAGCAATTCTATTCATCTTTTTTTTTATAACTCCCAAAATAAATTTAAATATAAATATAATTTTATTAAACATTTTTGTACTCATAACCTTCCTCCCACATGTAGAAACATTATAACAATGTGCTTCACTAATAAAGTTCATAACTTTATGTAGAACCAATATTTTTCAGTTCCGTGTTTTTTAATGTTGAAAACAAAATTCAGATATCTTTCTAATGGTATAGGATTTGAACGATAATTTATTACAATATAAAGTAATTTAATCATAAAATTGGTAAAATATTATGAATTCCAATATATGGAAGTAGTTTATGTAGAAATATTATTGTGTTATTATATAAAAATAGAGAAAATTATTGTGAAAAAGGGAAAAAGAGATAAGTTTTAGTGTATAGGAGAAAAATAGACAATTTCTATAAAATTGACTTTTCAACCTTGATCCATTTTGCTAAGAAGGCACTTGTTAAAGTGTCCTAATTGATGTTTGGATGGTATTTCTTTGTTATTTCTTTGTTTTAATTCTATTTTGTCACTTGACATGAAAATGGTATCAGAGCCTAGGTAATTTTATTTAGGAATAATAATTTATTTATTATTAAAAGTAATATCCTAACGGAGGAGACACCCAGAAAATATGGATCCGAACAATTATTCGAGATGTTTTTATTTCAGAAGGTACCTTCAAATTTTGAAGGAACTGGAGGAAAGTCACCAGGAGAGGCTAACCTACTGGAAAGCCCAATACGAAGAGAAATTCCTATCGGAGTCAAGTCTGGAGGAAATAGAGCAGTGTATTTCCCAAAGACAAGCTCAAATGAACTTGTTAATGGTGAACAATCTGCTACAATGCGACTTAATGAACCATCAACAAAGGGCACACCAAAACCACGGTTGATGGAACAAAGAAACTATGAGATAACTCCCAGATTTAAAGAGATCGTGGCAGACACATCTAAAATCTCGGAGGATTTACGAGAGATCCAGAAGACGGTACAAAATTACGGAAATCACACGTATGGAGTACCACAAGAAGTAAGGCGAATTTCTATAAAACAAGATGAAATTCTAACCATCTTGTTAGAACTTCAAAAGAAGATCCAGACACTAGAATTAAATCAGACATGTTCTAGTAGAAGGAAACCCATCAACTTTGGCAAAGTGAATTTCACACCAAAGGCCAAAGAAGAACCCAAGAAATTGAAGGACGAAAGGATTTGCCAATTGTTAAGACAAATCAAAGAATGACGTCCTCCGAAAGGATAGGATTGGAAGATCTACAAGAATTGGCAGAGTCATTTGCCAATATGAAGATGATAGATCTGAAGATGAATACAGGAGATGGGGCTTTAATTCCCCGAGGATACTATCAGGTACCCCCGGAACAACAAGTACCGCAGGTGCCACCAGCCCAACGGCAACATGAAGGAGGCCCAGCACAAGACGTTCTCATGAGAGCCCGCGGGGACTTTCATGTTGGAGATCAACACAGGAGAGAGAGGCCCAATATGAACAATCTTACAAGAACTAGGGTGAGGAAACAGATCCCTAAGTTCCGAGATACGCTTCTCGAGAAAACAAGCCTTGATCCCATACATCCGTATGGACTCATGCTCAATATCGATGATATTGACTTCAAGGACATCGATATGATTATTGATGATTGGTCATCATCGATGAGAATAGCAGCAGGAACGTTGGATCTAGAAAAGGAGGGATTCATCAAGCTGCTAGAGATGAGTTTGTTGGGTGTAGCCAAAATGTTATGGTCAAGAGTTGCACCAGCAGTCAAAGAAGAAACCTTGGAGCCAGCCTCATACACAGAGATCGTGGATAGAATGGCTTTCTGGTTTAAGCTCACTTTTTTGGGAGCAGACAATTTCGGAAGTGCAGATTCCGAAAAGAGGAAGAATTATTCTCAGGCTATTTTAAACCTGAGGCTGAACAACATGGAGAAGGAGTCAATTGACCAATTCTTCAAGTTATACCACATCTACCAATGGAATTCAGATGTGGATGAAAGGGTTTGTGTAGAGATTTTCTTCACGAAGTTCCCGAGTCCCTGGAAGGAAATGTTCATTAAAGAATACATTCCAGGAGATCCTGACAATGTTGGGAGGAGAATGTCTTTTGTCAAACAAAAGCTAGCTGAATGGTGCGGACATGCCATTTTACAAAATAATTACAAGAGATTAAATATTCCCCTCTTGACTGCACAGCCAATGATCTGCCGACCATCATTGGAGGAGAATCTCAAAGGCCACGGAAGAACAAGAAACACCGAGTTCATCCTTATGCCAAAGAAGAATTCTCAAGGAAAAGGAGCTGGAAACCGAGGAGCAGATGGACCAGGCAAAAGGCCAGATTTTACAAATCTGGACAAAGAAGGGGTCCTTCCAGAGACAGGACATCACAAAGTTCATCAAGTCGAACTCCCACGAGGAAAACTTTCAGAAGAGCCCATACGAGGGCAAATGAAAGTTTTAAAGATTGCAACTGCTGGACTTGCGGTGCAAGAGGACATATTTCGATAGATTGTCCAGAAAAGAGAGGAGTCAAAAGCTTCGAAGGTGCACCAGACATCGAGGAAGCGGTTTACTACCAAGACTTGGTACAAGTCTACCAATTCAAGGATATACCCTCAGATGAGAGTATATACGAAGAAGAAGAAGAAGTATTTAGCAATGAAAGTATTGATGAGAGATCAGACTGGAGCTGAGGTTTTTCATCAAGAGCAAGTGGACGAAACTGGATATTCCAGTCAAACCACTATCTCACAAAGCATGATTGACAAAATCATGAACAAGAGCCTTAATATCCAAAGATATCAAGGCTTTTCAGCCGGACAGATTGATCAATTGCTCCGCAATTTTAGTCTGAAAAGCAGGAAGCACAATGTAATCTATAAGATTAACAGAAGAGAGATGTCGCTTCCTATAGAGCTTACAGGGAATCAAGTTGAGTTACAACTGATTCCATACAGTGACGTTCAAGAAGAGTTGGGAAGGATGAGGCCAGAAATAAGGGATACCATATCCTGGATCCACATCGGGGCTGTCCAGATAGTGCTCAAATCCGCACTATCCGCAGGTGTTGATACGCCCATTGATATTGCAATATGCGATAAGCGTATAAAAAATCACAGAGATTCCTTGTTAGGAACTATATCAGGAAATCTCTGTGCCAAGCAGATTATAGGGGTAATCTATCCAAAAATACCATATAATCTGAAAGATAGAGATTTCAGTCGAGCCCTGACGCTGTACCAAGACTTCAAAAGAAAAGATATCAGCTACGAGGGAAATCAACCGTTTTCTTTAACATATCAGGTGTCTTATGCGCTTTCCAATTCACACCACACAGATTTATTTCTGGGAAAGCAGTTCATCGAGATACCGGATATATTCTCAAAGGTGGCACAGGCAATCCACCCAGACAGATCAGAAATACCGCTACCAAGAGAGATAAATATTCGAGTAGGAGACAAACCATTGTTGAAATACAATGAGAGTCTCAAGTTGGAAGGAAAAAGACTGTCATTCCAAGGAGATAGGATTGTGACAGAGCCATGGACTCAGTCCTTAAGAGGAAGCTTCCAAGGAGATCTCAGGCGACCAAGGCAAGTTAAAATAAAAATTAAATACCCAGAAGGCTGGAGAGAGATCGACACAAGGTTTGACAGTACAAGATGGGAAAATAATTTTCCTTGCGACGTCCTGTACTGTTTATAGCAACCAGAAGTCGGCCACTATAAGGAAACTCTCGATATAGAGACTATGATAATGGAAGTACGAGGAAGAGCTGGAAGAGAATCAGGAGTCCTAATCTTAGGATTTGACTTCTTAGAAAGGTTCAAGCCATGGGAGCTAAAGGAAGATGGGATGATGATCACCTTTAATGGAAAATAACTGGTGATTATATGACCAACCCATTCTCCATACACATCTCAGTAGGGATGTTATACGAGAAATATAAGGCTGAATACTTTGCAGCCTATATCGACTCAGGAGCAGGAATTTGTACTGTAAAAAGAGGAATCTTCCCAGAAGAATTGGAAGAAGATTTAATTCCAATTGCAGGAAGAGATTTCTCAAAAAGAGTCTTGCTCCTATCTAAGGGAGTGAAGCAGTCGGAAATCTTGATTGGAGGAGCAGGAGATACACCATGGTATAAGGTGAAAACTCCACCAATCTATTTTCATGATACAGGGGCAGACATTTTGTTAGGAAACAATTTCCTACAAATGTTCAGAAAGTATACGCAGGACAATACCAACCGGAGACTGATCTTTACGATGATCTGTGATTATAAGATCATTATCCAGCGGCTAAAAGGGGCATTCAATCGACAAATGCCACTACAATTTCACAGCAAGCGTGGTGATGAAGGACATTTTCGACACCCAAAAATGCAGGACAAAAGAAAATTCAGAGAAGTAGTTCTGAGTTTTCGTAGGGAAAAGGATATTGAAGAATAGGAGATCCAAATCCTCAAGGCTTCTTTAATATCACATCAAGATATTAAGGAAGAAGCAAAGATATCCCTCGAAGATGTCAAGCGGAAAATAGCTAGAAACTATAATGAAAATCCGCTGGCTTGGTGGGGAAAGAACCAACTCAAAGCAACCTTGAAGGTTAAGGCTGGAAAAGAGTTTGAGTTCGTTAGATACAAGCCTATCCTGATGAACATCAAAGATCAAAAGGATATGCGAGCAATCATCAAAGAACACCTTGATCTCAAGCTGATTGAACCAGGGAATTCGCCATACAGCAACCCCGGATTCTTAGTAAGGAATCATGGTGAGATTAAAAGAAGTAAACCAAGGCTAGTCATTAATTACAAAGGGATTAATGACATTCTTAAGTTTGATAGATATTTTATCCCAAGTAGAGAACATCTTATTAACTGCATACGGAATGCTAGGATATTCTCTAAGTTTGATTGCAAGTCAGGTTTCTACCAGATTCGCATGGAAGAAGAAAGCAAAAGGTTTACGGCCTTTTCAACACCACAAGGGCATTATGTTTGGAATGCAATGCCGATGGGGTTAGCTAACGCACCCCAAATATTCCAGAGGAAGATGGATAATCTTTTTAAAGATTATTTCTCTTTTATGTTTGTCTATGTTGATGACATTCTAATCGCATCAAAGAGTATAGAAGAACATCTCAAACATCTGGAGATCTTTGCAGATGTTTGTCATAAAGAGGGCCTTGTGCTGTTAGAAAAGAAGGCAGTAATAGCTACCCGGAAGATGGAATTTCTGGGAATCGAGGTGGATGAATCAGGAATCATTCTGCAAAATCATATTGTAGAAAAGGTGCAGAAGTTCCCTGATGTCCTTAAAGAAAAGAAGCAACTGCAGAGTTTTCTGAGAGTTGTCAATTTTGCAGGAATCTTTATAAAAAATCTTGCAAAACACAGAAAGGTGTTCAGTAACCTTCTAAAGAAGGATACCCCATTTGTATGGACAAACGAACATCAACAAGGAATCAGGAAGCTAAAGGAGATATGCAAAAATCTCCCAAAACTGGCTATACCACAAGATGAGGATGAATTGATCCTCTATACAGATGCAAGTGATCATTGGTGGGCAGCCATGCTTACAAAGATCACACCCAACGGAGAGGAGCCCTGTAGATATTGCAGTGGTCTCTTTTCGGATAGCGAGGCCATTCGATGGCATATCAATGAAAAGGAGTTCTTTGCAGTTCGGAAGGCATTTAAAAAATGGCCTCTGTTTCTCTTAGCAAAGAAGTTTACTTTAAAAGTTGATAACACACAAGTTAAAGCTTTCTTGAAAAATAAAATTGAATCTAAACCTGAGAAAGCTAGACTAATAAGATGGCAAGCTGAATGTCAATATTACTTATTTGACATTATTGTGATAAAATCTCATGAAAATATTCTTGCAGATTTCCTAACAAGAGATGGAAGCGATTGAGGTCGATGCCATCATGATTGCGCAGAGGCACTTCACTGAAAATATGGAGTTGCTTCAGCGTGAATGGAACGAGCTAGTTCTTCATGCTGAACAAGCAGGAAGAATGCAACAAGCAGACCAGAACAAGGTCAACGAGAGAATACGAGCATGTGTAAAGACTCAGGGGCAACTCTGGTCAGCTATGCATTAACCCCTCCTCCGGGCCATCAACTTACCATTGATGAAAGGAGAGTTAGCAGTGCCGACCTGTAAAACGGAAGTAGGGGATTCAAATACCCCTAACACGAGCTCTAAGCCGGTGATTTCTAAAGAAACACAAGCCCAAGAGAAAATTGAGGGTCAGGGATCACACTCTGAACCATCAAGTCAACCCAGCACCTCTGGGGTTAAAGAGGGAGAGATTAATCTTAGACCCATGACGGGTACCTCTAAGATTAATACCAACAAGTCTGAAGCTTCACCTTGGCAGGTTTATCAAGCTAACTGGGAGAAGCTCTATACTAGACAGGGAATCAATCCATCTAAAATAAAGGTTGATATCTCTGGAAAGTACCCAAGGGTGTGGATGTTACCAGGAACCAATCCACACGAAGTCAAGCAATGGTATGATTTTGGGGCATTAGCTTCAATTCAGACCATGTCACCAGGCTTTTCAAAAATCAAGTGTCTACCAAAGTGGATACAGGAAGCTGTGCAAGAGACCTGGGCTAACAATGATTTGCTTAGCCGAGGAGATGTTCTTGAGCTATACTTCATCAGTGCTGCTCCGAAACCAACAGGAAAAGGGAATCATGAGGCCTTTCACTACATAAGGCTTCAAAGGCTAGATTCCAGGAAATAGGGTGATATTAAAACCTCATCTGAAGAAATCCCACTAATCGCCTCCATTACAGAAGATCAAATATCGACTAGGCGAGCATGGGGATTATGGGTCTGTCTCACTGAGATGGACAAAGTCAAGTTCCCATTCAAGTTTTTCCACAATTCTGCGAATGGGTCATTCCTGTTAAAATACCATGATAGGGAGAACAATGAGATTTGTTGAGGATCTGTTCGAGAAGAAAAGGTCATTGATATGGGAGAGCAAGCTTGCTATGGGCAAAGAAACCCATTGCAAGTACTGCAACATGGCTCATTTTGGGAAATGGGATAATCGAGTATGCTCAGATTGCCAGAACCAGAAGGAGCCAGAGTTCGGAAAAGGGTTCCGTCCAAGAATGGAACGAAAGCGAGCTGGGGAGGATAAGCATCCAATGCCGAAAGCAAGGATGCCAAGAGCCCCACTAAAAAAGTAGTTTCCCAACAAGGGAAGGTGGAGACATGTGATTACAGATCATGTGACCCAAAAGAAGAGGCCACTAGCACCAAATGACAAAGGCTGAGTGGTCCAACACAAGAGGCACATGGTGCCATTAATTGTGGGTACCTCCACCCACAACCACTTTCACTTGAGAATAAAGGGAACCGGGCCCGCCCACTAATTCAAAAAGAAGTGTCGACAGAAAGGGCCACTCACGTGAATTGCAGAGCTAAATAATGGAGTTGGTGAAATAGAAGGATTCCCCTTCTATAAAATGAGAAATTGAAGGAAGCATAGGGCATCGAACATTTTCCTATCTTTCTTCAAAATTATAATAGTTATAATATTTTGAGTGTGCTTAGTTTATGAGCGTGGTAAGTATTCTAGCTACCATGTGTAGCTAAACAAGTTTGTCTCCTCCCCAAAAGGAGATTTACTTATTATAATAAATGTTTTATTATTCTTAAATAAAATCAAGGCTTTTGCTCATCACTTGTGTTTACCATATATATTTTCTATAAACCAAAGGAGTATTCTACACCCCGGGTAGGAAACGAATGAGGGTTGTGTTGTTTGTTACTGAAAGAATTCGTGTCTGGAAACCATAGGTTGCGATTATGTGGTTTGGCAAGGCCTGTAAAAATCTAGCGGATTACCCGGCAACATTCCGGTAAAAAAGGTATAAATTTGGTTTATAGTTCAATGTATTTGATTTACGGAAGCATGATGGGCCTGATATGGTCGTAATGGACTATTTCCATTTGATTATGAAAGGCATATTAGAATGAATAGTAAAGAAACTATCTTAAGGGTATACTAGTCATTTATCACTCAAATTGCCTATAAAACTACTATGTTTTAAATCTTGCCCTTTTTTCCCAATCCTTATTTACTTTTGTCTATATATAAGTTTGCCCCAATGATGTGTGAAATTTTAGTTTTAAAACTCGAATCAACTTGCAAGTGAACAAGCAAATGTAGCACAGGGTGAAACGAGGTTGAATCCACAGGGAAAAAGGGAATTAAATAAGCACGTACTATGACATCGGCTCCTATTTGTTATCTAGACGACGAAATGGATAAATGCTTGATTTAAAACTAACTTAACAATAAAGCAAAGTAAATAATTACAATTAACAAATAAATTGGGCAATTAAGGAAAGGAACACTCTCGGGGTTGGTTTTATTGGATTAATTAACACAAAATCTAATTATAATGGATGCTTAATTTCCAATTCAAGATTACCTAGGCGATCTCAAATTTATTCTATATCTCCTCTCGAAGCATATAGAATATGTGGCACATGCATAGGATTATTGTCTCCAATTAATCCCTAAGTGTGCTTACCAAGAGCACCAAGGATCTATGCCTCCACAACTATCTCAAACCTCTCGATTTTGTTGATAATTGCTCTTTGAATTCTAGGATCCTATGTTGAAGCTCATCTCTCGAATTTTGAGTCAACATACATAATCATGCTAATTAATTATCAATTAGTTCTCACCAATCAACAATACATAACACCCATACATAACAAGAATCCAAAGCATAATCAAGAACCATTAAGCATCCAAAATAAATATCATTTATATCTCATAATTCAAATAAAACCAACACCCAAGAGTATCAAAGATTTAGCTTCTCATAATTACATGGGTAACCAAAATCTCTACAAGAAGGAACATGATTTTAACAAAATTAAAGAACAAAAGAACCCGGATGGATGTTTTGACCTTCAAATCTTGCTTCAACTTTGTTCTTCTTGCCCAATCTTCAATTCCCCTTCTTCTCTCTTCTTCTCCAAGTGTTTCTCTCTCTAAAAGTGGCTAAGGGTGGAATGAATGCCCTAATTTCGAATTGGGGCTGGCTTATATAGTGGAGGAATAAAAGAATTAAAAGAAAATCAAAAATGGGGAAAAAAGATGAAAAAAATCGGAATTTAGTGCACAGGGCGCGACCACGGAGGTCGCGCCACCTTCTTCTGGCGCGGGTCGCGCCCCGTAACTGACTTTTAGGGCCTCTGTATCGACGTCCACTCGCGCCGCTACTGTGCCCGGGTCGCGCCACGCTTTGAGCTAGTCGGGTCGTGCCAAACGGCGCGAGTGAGCACTCGGGTCGCGCCGTTTGGCGCGAGTGAGCTGCTCACGTCGCGCTCGGGTCGCGCCTCCGCCCCTGCTCTGACACCTCTCACGGTTTTGCTTCGTTCTCTCTCGTTTCTTATCCGATTGAGGTGATTCAACTTACAGCGTGCTCCCAATTCGATCCTCTATCTTCCCATGTTCTTGAATCCCTCAAAATATCTTTTATTTATCCTCCATTTTCTGTACAACTCAAACAAGAAACAAAACTTCCAAGTCGGGAGGTTAAAAGCGCAATTTGGGTTGAAACACATGTAAAACTATTCAATTAACTTCATTTAAACCTCAAAATGATGTGTCAAAACACCACTCATCACCCAATATTATTCTACCCCCCTTTGGTTAGAAATTAGATTCCTATGGTTTTCCAAAGCTATATATGACTTGGATTATGATTCACTTTCAAATAAAACATTTTAATTAATAAAATTCTAAAATTAACATCGATGATGCTAATGTTACGAGACTATTGTCATATACATTACAAAAAAATATATCTAAAATAAAAAAAAAATTACATTCTTTCATGATGAATAAGTAATTTCATTTTATTTTGTTAGCATCAAGAAACTTCTAGAAACAAGTAAAATCTAGTACATGAACAATGATATTGATACTATCTGATTTAGTTGTACGTTTTGTATTCTTAGCATTATTGTTCACCAGTTTTAGCATTATTATAACTTATTTTAGCATTATTATATAACTAATGTTAGTATTAACAGAAAAATTTGTCAGGAACATTACAAATCAACCATGAACAATGTTGTTATAATTTTATTGTATTGGCATTATTGTTCGGTAGTATGAGTATTATCATTGCTCATTTTAGCATTATCATAACTAATGTTAGCATTAGCAGAAAAACTTAACAAAAATATTATAAACCAACCATGAAAAACGTTGTTAGAATTTTGTTATATTAACATTATTATTCGATAGTGTTAACATTATCATCGCTCTTGTTAACATTAGAAAAATATGTTACACATAAGGTGAAAATAATAATTGAGGTGAAATTATAGTTAGTATTGACTTATGCAAACTTTATGTCATGGACAAGGGAAAATCACAGGGAATTTTGGCTTCGGTTTGTGGAGAAGAGAAAGGAGCAGTCTTGAGCTCCAAATTAGGGATCAGTACAACCGAGAACGAAGGAGTTGAAGCAGAATGAAGTGGGCCGCAAATGTTTATTTAATTTTAATTCCAAAAGTGGCCCAGTCTTGGCCCAATACTGTTATGCTTAATATTCTGTTATTTCATCATATCTTAGCTTATGCAGATTATTTCTAGGGCAAGTAATGTAATAGGTACTATAAAAGGGGTAGTTGGTACCACAAAAAGGCAAGAAATGAATTAGCCGTTTCCTCCCTAAATTTCTCTCAATCTCCTCCCATTTCTTTCATTCATCCTTTCCTTTCTTTTATCACAAGTTTACATTTTTATCATACAAGCTGAAGTATTATTACATAAAATTCATACAAAAATACAAATACTCTAGAATCCACTACATTTGGTATCTCAGAGCCACGATCTGGTGATGGCCGATGGTACTCGGTTGCGTGAGCTGCAAGAACAATAAAAATAACTTGATCAAGTTTTGAAGGCAGAAACTCTAAAAAGAGAAGCGGCTGAAATGAAAATAGAAGATCAGATTTCAAAGTTTAATGAGGACATGAAGGGATTTATCCAGGGAGTAAACAACAAGTTCGATAACTTGGCTAACACTTTGGGATCAATCCAACTGCAGCTGTCAAACTTAGACAAAGGAAAAAATACAACTACGGGCAGCTCCATTTTGGGCGGCCCAAGCCCTAGGGGTCAGACTGAGAGCAGTCAGCCCAGGCCCTACCAAGTTGTTCACAACAGAGAGTGGGTTGACACAGGTAAACACTATTCCTCACATTTCCCTAAATTAGATTTTCCAAGGTTTGATGGGGACCAGCCAAGGGCATGGATTCTCAAGTGCCAGAGCTATTTCAGAATGGTTCCTAATGTCCCCGATGACCAGAAAGTTACTCTGGCCACCATGCATTTTGATGGGAAAGCTTCCCAGTGGTATCAAAATCTGACCCTAGATAAAGCTGACCTCTCCTGGGAGCAGTTCTTAGAGATGGTATCTGCTAGATTTGAAGAGATTAGGGATGCTAAAGTTATTACAGAATTTAACAAACTTAAACATGTGGGGCTTTATACTGATTATGTGGAGAGGTTTGAGGAGTTGAGAGCATGTATGCTGATGTTAAACAAGGGGCAATTCACTGAAGAATACTTCATAGCAAGTTTCATCAGTGGGTTGGGAGAAGAAATCCAGTCCTTAATTCACATGTTTAAACCTAGAACCCTCAGTCATGCTATTGAGTTGGGACAACAACAAATAAACAATTTGGAAGCCATGGCCAAGAAGTTCAAGGGAAATTTCAAACCTACCCAGTTTGCAGGGGGAAAGAGGGACAATTTTAACACTTCAGGTAACTCGAGGGGACAACCTACACCTACTAGACCTCCTTTTAAACTTCTCACAGCTGCTGAGATGGTAGTAAGGAGGGAGAAATGCCTATGTTATAATTGTGATGAGACTTTTACAACAGACCACATGTGTAAAAATAGGATCTCATACATGATCATGAGTGAAGAGAAAGAAAAGATCTATGTGCAGTCTATGACCACAGAAGAAGAAATATTAGAACCACCAGACCCCACTGAAGAGATGGAAGAAGTACAGATGGCAGTGAATATTATTTCAGGAGAAGGAGGGTTCACTACTATGAGAGTGTTTGGGCATGTGGGTGACTAGAAATTACACATTCTCATTGATTCTGGGAGCACACTAAGTTTCATCAGAGAAGATACTGCTAAGTCCATGGGATGCACCTTGGAGCCTATAAGGCCTCTAATGGTGAGGGTTGCTAATGGTAACAGAATGATAACTTCTACCAGGGTAAATGGGTTCAAGTGGACTATTCAAGGGCATCAGTTTACCTACTCACCAAGGACCCTAGCTACTGAAGGTTGTGATCTAATATTGGAGAGTGATTGGCTTAAGACATACACCCCAATTGAATTAGATTATGACAAAATGACATTCACAGTTAGCTGGATGGGAAAAAGGATTAAAATACAGGCCTTAATCTCAGCTGAGACTGTCACATGATCTCTGAACATACATTGTACAAAATGTGGCATCACACACACCCCAGCCCAGTTGAAGAGGTTTATGTGGTGAAGCTGAAAGCAGTGAACCATGAGCATAATCAGAAACTAAGGGGCTTACTAGATAGCTACAAGGATGTATTTGAAGAGCCAAGGGGACTTCCACCTAGTAGGGGTGTGGAACATCAAATTGTTCTCAAACCAGGTAGCACTCCTAAACACAAGTATCCTTACAGAGTTTCTCATGAGCACAAGAATGAAATAGAAAGAATTGTTAAGGAATTATTGGATGCTGGGATGGTGCAAAATAGTATGAGCCCTTTTGCTTCACCTGTTCTACTTGTTAAAAAGAAAGATGGGACTTGGAGAATGTGTGTTGACTACAGATATCTGAATGAATTAACTGTGAAGCATGACTACCCAATTCCCATTATAGATGAGCTTCTAGATGAGTTAAATGGGGCTAAATTCTTCTCTAAGGTTGATTTAAGATCAGGATATTTCCAGATCCTGATGAAACCAGAACATAGGTTCCTAACTGCTTTTAGCACACATAATGGGCACTATGAATTCTTAGTGATGCCCTTTGGATTGTGTAATGCACCAGCAACATTTCAATCCTTAATGAATCAGGTCTTCAGACCCCACCTAAGGAAATCAGTGCTAGTATTTTTTGATGATATTCTGGTATATAGTCCTTCATGGGATGAACATCTAAAGCACTTGGAGGAGGTTCTGGGCATTATGAGACAAAATCAACTTTATGCCAAAGAGAGCAAGTGTCACTTTGGACATGAAGAGATTGAGTATCTTGGTCACATCATTACAGCCGATGGGGTAGCTACTGATCCATCAAAGATAGACTGCATGATTAAGTGGCCAACTCCTACAACAATTAAATAGTTGAGACGGTTCTTAGGCCTTACTGGCTATTACAGAAAGTTTGTTAAGGGATATGGGGAACTCAGCAAACCATTAACTGCTCTGCTGAGGAAAGGTGCCTTCCATTGGAATGAAGCAGCCTCTAAGGTATTTGAAACCCTCAAAGTTTCTATGGCCACCACCCCAGTTCTGGCTCTACCTGACTTCAATCTGCATTTTACTATAGAGACAGATGCTAGTGGGAAGGAAATTGGGGCAGTCCTAATGCAGAAGGGCAGACCATTGGCATATCTGAGCAAGGCACTCTGCCCTAAGAATCAGGCCCTATCCATTTATGAGAGGGAGTTCCTAGCGGTGTTGATGGCTACTCAGAAGTGGAGACACTACCTACAAGGCCACATATTCATTATCAAAACAGACCAACAGGCTCTCAAGCATCTACTGGACCAAAATATAGTCACCCCTATGCAACAGAGATGGCTTCCCAATCTACTGGGATTTAACTATGAGATCCAGTATAAAAAGGGGGCACAGAACAAGGCTGTTGATGCTCTGTCAAGAATGTCTCACTCACCAGAGGGGTGCTGCACTCTCACAACAGCAGTACCAGCTTGGGTACAACAAGTGGTGGACAGCTACAAGGAGGACCTGCTAATCTCTAACATTATCAGCTCCAAGCTGCTAGACAAGGATACCCACCCAGATTATGAATTGGTGGCTGATTTGTTGAAATACAAGGGTAGAGTTATGGTTGGCAGTGGGACAGACATCAAGCAGAAACTTTTGCATGAGATGCACAACTCCCCATATGGGGGGCATTCAGGGATTTATGGAACCTACTCCAGGTTGAAGAGGCTGTTCTACTGGCCTTACATGAAAAAAGATGTGATAACATGGGTTAATAACTGCAGCGTATCCAGTGTGAATAAACCTACTGGGGGACCCTACCCTGGTTTACTGCAACCACTACTAATTCCTAGTCAGGCCTGGACACATATCACTATGGATTTTATTGAGGGTCTACCTACTTCCTACAAGAAGAATGTAATTTTGGTGTTGGTGGATAGACTCACCAAATATGGGCACTTTATTCCTATATCTCACCCCTATACAGCCTAGACTATTGCTAAGGTCTTCCTAGATGCAGTCTACAAGCTTCATGGCCATCCTTTAAGCATTGTTACAGATAGGGATAAAGTCTTTACAAGTGCATTCTGGAAGGAATTGTTTAGACTTATGGGGACTTCTCTAGACATGACATCAGCCTATCACCCTCAATCTGATGGGCAGACTGAAAGAGTTAATCAATGCCTAGAGACCTACTTGAGGTGCATGGTTCATCAACACCCTAAACAGTGGGCTAAATGGTTACTCCTAGCAGAATTCTGGTACAACACTAACTATCACACAAGTTTGAAGGCCACCCCTTTCCAGACACTCTACGGGTACCCCCACCTCAATATTCTCTTCAACCCTATTTCTCTACTGGCAACACGGATGTTAAGGAATTGTTGGCTGAAAGACAGCAGCTCATGACTGAGCTGAAGACTAATCTCCATTCGGCCCAAAACCGAATGAAAGTATATGCAGATTTGAAAAGAGTGGAACGAGAATTTGAGGTAGGTGACTATGTCTACCTCAAGCTTCAGCCGTACCGGCAGAGCTCGGTGGTACTCAGAAACAATGTCAAGCTTGCAGCTAGGTATTATGGACCATACAAAGTCCTAGAACGTATTGGAAAGGTGGCCTATCACCTGGAGTTACCTGAGGGGGCGAAAATCCACCCGGTCTTCCATGTCTCTCTTCTGAAAAAGGTATTGAGCGGTTCCATTATACCCGCTGCAGATCTGCCCTCCCACAATGACGATGGGGCTTTCACGGTAGAACCTCACTCCTTCCTAGGGGAGCGTACAATCTCAAGAGGCAATCTGAAGGTGGGGCAAAATTTGGTTCTTTGGGACAGCGTTGAGAAAGGACTTCAATCGTGGGAAGATGAATCGATTTTGGAAAAATTGACCACCAAGATCGATCCTTGTGGACAAGGATCACAAAAAGGGGGCGCAAATGTCATGGACAAGGGAGAATCACAGGGAATTTAGGCTTCGGTTTGTGGAGAAGAGAAAGGAGCAGTCTTGAGCTCCAAATTAGGGATCAGTACAAGCGAGAGCGAATGAGTTGAAGCAGAATGAAGTGGGCCGCAAATGTTTATTTAATTTTAATTCCAAAAGTGGCCCAGTCTTGGCCCAATACTGTTATGCTTAATATTCTGTTATTTCATCATATCTTAGCTTATGCAGATTATTTCTAGGGCAAGTAATGTAATAGGTACTATAAAATGGGTAGTTGGTACCACAAAAAGGCAAGAAATGAATTAGTCGTTTCCTCCCTAAATTTCTCTCAATCTCCTCCCATTTCTTCCATTCCTCCTTTCCTTTCTTTTATCACAAGTTTACATTTTTATCATACAAGCTGAAGTATTATTACATAAAATTCATACAAAAATACAAATACTCTAGAATCCACTACACTTTAGCAGTCGAATTTTTAAATGATAGTATTATCATAGCATATCATTTATATAGTGCTAAAGTAGAGCATCAAAAGCACTCACTTTGAACAAAAACATGAATTTGACATGTATATTAGTATTCCAATAGCATGATATTGAAATAATAATGTCAATTGAGAAGCATTATGACAATTCTAAAAAAATGATAATTTTTCAAAAGGTTAGAAATTTGATACATATAATACTACTTCCGTCCCAATAGCAAGGTCCACTTGCTATTGGGCATGGAGATTAAGGAGAAATGAATTACTTGGTTAAGTAGTGGGTAAAGTAGGTGGGGTCTATTTGTTTAAGGAGTATTATAATAAAAAGTAATATAAAGTAAGTGGGGACTTCTCACAATAACCCCACACTAAGGATTATTGTGTAAAACTATACAAGATTGGCCAACAAAACACCCTACCTTATAACTTTGCCCAACAAATTTATTTTTACCCAATTTTTACTTAGATATATATATTTCACCCCATAATATATTATATGTACGTACATATACATAGCAGAGTAATGATTTGTTACATTGAGCATAGACACTGTTGGTAATTGTAGATTGGAACACAGTGGAAGCTTAACATTACAATCCGGATCAAGATTTATCCGTCAGATTCATGAACCATAAGCATATAGAAAGAACTCACCTTTCTCATGTGGTATGTTGAATCGGAGGCAAGATGGATCAATCCAAGACTAAGTAGTCCACGTAACTGCAAATCTAGATAGCAAGCTCCAAGCTTTTGTGTTCTATAGATTCTCAGATGCTAGGAAAAATTAATCATGTGGAAGATAGTCTTCTTCACAAAGAAGAAGAAGCGGTAGAGGAGAAACGTGTCTTCTTTTTCTTCCAAATGTAGACACGTTGCATAAGTATGAGATTGCCAATCTTATTGGGTTTGGGAGCCCATAAACCTAGTAAATGGGCTAACACAATATTCTCATATTATTAATAGATAAACTAGTAGATGGGCCTAGCCCAACTAGTACATATCTTTCAATCTCTTACTTGGACTAGTTGCTCTAACATAAGACACAACTCTCTCATTACATCCTTAACCAGATTGCAATCAACAAAAAGTGACCTTTAGGCCTTCACTATTGTCAATAATCAAATTAAGGTTCATACAAAACTCCTAGACTGCGTTGTATGGCGAACCCGATATGTGAAACGTGTTTACATGGATTTTCAAGTAAACTTAACCTTTATGTGAAATAATGACATCCCTTCATTCTTGAACCACTCTGTTTGAGCCTAGAATTTGCAAGTGTCTTTCTACTAGCTCAAACAATTTATCTCACCATTCTTATATGACCTCATAAAGATCATGTTCAACTTCAAAAGTTTGAACATATCCTTTGCACTGATCAGTGTCTGACAGTTAAATAATATAGAGAAATTGAGTGTTTACTTGAAACTATAGTCGAGGAATGAATCCTATTCTTAGCACAAGTATCATCTTCTCTTATATCCAGATGTACCCAACACAAACCCTATCTACCCCAAAAGGAGTGCAAGCATTGTATTTGGTCAAATTACACCCTTTTATAAGCAAAACAATATTGTCCTCAAGTCAAAGGATTATCATATATCCACACACCAATAATTATAGACACTAAAAATAAATGATTAATTAGTAGGGTATACTAATACTCTCCAAAGAATCCATGCATCTATCACGAGTATCTAATATCTTATAGTCGTGGGAACAACTACATTATCTAAGAATGTGATACAGATTGCATGCCAACTTATAACATATCATCAATATCCCTGTCTTGATGATCCTTAGTTGGAGTAAATTTTAGAGTTATATTCTATTGCTAAACTCCCACTGAATTAACAACAATATTAACTCACGGGAACATTTATATGAATAAAATCAAACATTTTAAACCATTACTCAAATAAATGCATCATGCCATAAGATATAACAATATATTGAGAATGTGATAAAACATATATATCTTAATACAAAATGTTTCTAGACATAAATATTTAACTCCCACTAACTAAAGCCAATCTCCAACATATCTAATACCCAAGCTCTCTAGGTGTTTGTTATGTTTTTGAATACATAACTGCTTGGTTAATGGATCAGTAATGTTATCTTCTGTGGGTATTCGTTCTATCTTTATATCATCTCTTTCTATTATCTCCCTGATCAGATGATATTTCCTTGGAACATGTTTGTTTCTATTCGTGGCTCTTGGTTCCTTTGCCTGTGAAACGGCTCCAGTGTTGTCACAATAGAATGATACTGGACTTGAGGTACTTAGAACTACTCTAGAATGGAAACAGCTTCCTTGGAAGCTTCAGATGCAGCAATATACTCAGATTCGGTGGTCGAATTAGTAATAGTTTGTTGTTTGGAACTTTTCCAACTCACTGCTCCACCATTGAGAATGAAGACATATCCAGACTACGACTTATAGTCATCGTGGTCTATTTGAAAGCCAGCATCGGTATACCCAGAAACCAATAACTCTTGCTCACCACCATAGACTAAGAAGTATTCTTTAGTCCTTCTAAGGTACTTAAGAATAATCTTGACTGTCTTCCAATGAATCTCACCAGGATCTTACTGATATCTGCCTGTAACGCTAAGTGCAAAAGCCATATCTAGCCTAGTGCATGTTATGGCATACATGATGGATCCAATAGCCGAAGCATATTTAACAACATTCATGCATTTTCTCTCTTCATCATTAGAAGGGCAACCCTTCTTTGATAAGATTATGCCATGCCCCATTGGCAGAAAACCCTTACCGGATTTCTCTATGGAGTAGTGTTTCAATACTTTGTCTATGTATGTTGATTGTGATAGCCCTATCAACCTCTTAGGTCTGTCATCATAGATCCTAATTCCAAGAATATAGGAAGCTTCACCCAAGTCCTTCATCATAAAGGAACTTGCTAACCATTCTTTCACAGATTGCAACATTGGCACATTATTTCCCGTTATTAATATATCATCGACATATATAATAATGAAAATAATATTTTCTTTATTGCGTTTACTATAAACACAAGGATCTTATTTGCTTCTGACAAAGTCAAACGATTTGATAGTTTTGTCAAAGCATATATTCCAACTTCTAGAAGCTTGCTTTATTCCATAAATGGATCTCTGCAACTTACATACGACATTTGGTGTAATCCGATGTAAAACCTTCAGGTTGATTCAAATAGACATCATCCTTAAGTTCTCCATTGAGAAACGCAGTTTTCACATCTATCTGCCAAATTTCGTAGTCATAGTAAACAACTATTGCAAGTAAAATCCTAATGGACTTGATTTTGGCAACTGGCGAGAAGGTCCCATCATAGTCAATGCCCTCGCATTGACTATACCCTTTTGCCACCAACCTAGCCTTGTAGGTTTGTACCTTGTCATATGCATCGATTTTCCTCTTAAAAATCCATTTACATCCAACAGGTTTTACCCCTTTAGGTAAGTCAACCAAATTCCAAACTTGATTTATGTACATTGAGTCCATTTCTGATTTCATGGCTTCTTGCCACTTCACAGAATCTATGTATAACATAGCTTCAATATAGTTTAGAGGATCATCACCAACTACAAATTCTTCATCTTCTTGATCCCCGACCAATATATTCAATCTTTGCACTGGTCTACGCTCTCTTTGTCCTATACATCGTTGAATTTGCATTTGTGCAGGCTCTATATTTTAAACTAGTGGAGGTTCAGCTTCTTCAATATCCAATGTCGTCACATCTCCCCTTTGAATTGAAGAATCTTGCATTTCTGCATTCTCTTCAATTTCAGTCGCGTTGGATGTAGATGGCGCTCTAAGCGACACATCATTCCATATGAGATTATGAGAAGCTCCCACTGAATCGTTGTTCAAATAATTTGACAAGTTTTCAACCTTTATGTTCTTTTAAGGGTTTTGAATTTCATCAAAATCTATTTAACAATGAACTTGTTCCTTGTAGACCAAGTCTTCTTCAAGAAATGTCGTATTCCTGGAAACAATGATTCTATGTTCTCCAGAAAAATAGAAATAATATCCCCGTGTTTCCTTAGGATATCCCACAAAGTAACATTTTTACTTTTAGATTCTAGCTTATCAGTTAACATCTTCTTTACATATGCTGGACAACCCCAGGTTCGCACATGTATAAGTCTAGGGTTTTGGCCATGCCATATCTCATATGGTGCTTTCTCAACTGATTTGCTTGGAACCCTGTTCAGAATGTAAGCAGCACTATTTAAGGCATGACTCCAAAGATATATTGGAAGATTTGCGAAACTCATCATGGAACAAACCATATCTAATAAAGTTCGGTTTCTTCCTCAGAAACCCCATTCATTTGGGGTGTCCCTGGATGTGTCCATTGAGATTGGACTCCATGTGATTTCAAATAATCAATAAACTCATGGCTCAAATATTCTCCTCCTCGATCTGATCTAAGAGTTTTGATATTCTTGTCCAATTGCTTCTCGACTTCTAACTTAAACTCCTAAAATTTCTCAAAGGCTTCTGATTTGTGTTTCATAAGATACACATATCCAAACCTAGAGAAATCATCTGTGAAAGTCATGAAGTAAAAATATCCACCTCGTGCTTGAGTTGGGAACGGTCCACACACATTTGTGTAAACTAACTCAAGTACATCTTTGGCCTGTGACCCTTTCCCAGAAAGTGACTTATTTGTCATTTTCCATTTCAGACATAATTCACAAGCACCATAAGACTCTAAGTCAAATGATGTGAGATAGTCTAACTTTCTCAACCTTGTTATTCGTTTCTCATTGATGTGACCTAGTCGACAGTGCCAAAGATAGGTCATATTATTCGCAATACTCGTGTTAGGTTGTTTGTTTTGCACATTGAGAATATTTTGTTCGCATTCAAGCACATATAAACCATTCATAAGAGGCTTTTTCCCATAAACAACTTCATTAAGCGAAAATGTACAAGTCCTATTAGCAAAAGTTGTGGAAACCCCTTCTATGTCTAACATAGGAATGGATATTATATTCCTCGATAAAGAGGGTACAAAATAGCAGTCATAGAGATCTAGTCTATAACCCGTAGGTAGTTCTAATCTATAGGTCCCCACACGTTCAGCAGTAACTCTTGCTTTATTTCCCACGCGTAGATCGACCTCCCCCGGTCTCACCTTCCTGCTATCAGTTAGCCCCTTTACATTGTTACAAATGTGTGAACTACAAGCGGTATCTAATACCCAGGATTGTGAATTGTTTATAGACATGTTTATCTCAATGACATTTATCTCAATGACAAATTTACTAAAGACAAATGTACCTTTGTTTGAAGTTGAAGCACCTAGTGCCTTAAACTTCGCACAGTCTTTCTTCCAATGCCCCTTCTCATGACAAAAGAGGCATTCATCCTTTGATAACTTCTGTTTCTTTTGAACTCCACCCTTAGGCTTGAAAACAACTTTCTTAAATCCTTTATTCTTCTGCTTCTTCTTACCATTTGGGTTAGAATTAGCAGATGAATTGATCATAAGAACTGTTTTGCCCTTAGTCGTAGATGACTCAAAAGTCCTCAGCATATTATGAAGCTCAGGCAGTGTAGTCTTCGTGTTGTTCATATTGAAATTCACAGTGAAGTTCTCAAATGACAGAGGCAATGACTGCAAAATCAGACTGATTAAGACATTCTCAGATAGCGTGATTCCAATCGTAGCCAACCTTTTAATCAAACCGATCATCTTCAAGACATGGTCCGAGACCTTGTCTCCTTCATACATCTTGCTCCTGAAGAGATCTCTGAGTATCTCATACTCTGTTGTTTTTGCTTGAGCAGCATAGAGACTCTCCAGGTGCATACGCATTTCATAGGGAAACATGTACTCATGTTGTCTATGCAGCTCAGAAGTCATAGACCCTAACATGATACACTGAGCAGAAGTAGCATCATCGACGTGCTTCGTATGACAACCCTTATCAAACAATTTGAAGGCCTCAGAAGCTTTATCGGGGATGACAGAGACTGGTTCGTCCAAGACGTACTCAATCTTATCCATCCTTAGTACTAATCGCAAATTGCGTAGCCAATCCGGAAAGTTTGATCCAATCAACTTATTTGTTTCCAACAAACATTTCATAGTATTTAAAGACATTCTTATCTGAAAAAAAAAAGATAGATTTAGAATCAAAACAAGTAAGATCACATTCACATAACTAATCAAACAAGACATGATATTTTGATTAGTTTCCACTAATTTTTACATATTTTATAACCCCAACATAAAATACGGATTTATATCAAATATAAATCTTAGTGGCCGAGATCCAAACTCAAATTATTGCAGCATTTGCTAAGGCTGATAACCACAATAAAATAATTCAGTAGATCTCCAAACCAATTATAATTACAATAATTATAATTCTCGATTGACTCGTCTAACGAGTCTACGCCACTAGGTTATTTTGGACATTGAGGCGCCAAAATACATCTAGTTAAGTCACCTCCATTACGCGATCGCAATTAAATTGCATCTATGAAAGAGTTTAAGTAATGTCGATTTCGAGCAAACACTGGGGTGTAAATACTCTTAAACGAAAAAACGTTATTCTCAGTCAATTATAATGAACGGCGTTATTCTATCAAATAAAGACTTAGTTTTCATCGAGGATTTTATCATGTGATTCTAACTGCAAAACAATATCAAATATTATTTCTAGCAATTACTGAGCGCCGCCTACCCAGACATAAAATATGGACCACAAATACTGGGCGCCGCCTACCTAGACAATATAACGGACTCTAAACTACTATAGTAAAACATGCATAATCAAACAAACAAATAATCATGCTTGCCAAATAAATTACATTAATCAAATTAATGTGAGATTTAATATTCCAAATATTTTCATTATTTCCAAAATAATGATATTAACTCTAAGTTAATATTTCAAATTTAAAATATTTATATTAATTCCAAATTAATATTATTATCATTACTTCTAAAATAATAATAATAATATTTTTTAACTTTGAAAGAACTCAATTCAAAATCGAGTTTATATGGTCGAACCATAGGCTGCAGCAGTACTGGGCTTTTAATTCAATTAAAATTTGGGCCGTGAGTATTGGGCCAACCAAGTCAGCCCAAAATATGAAATATGTTGCCCATTTGCAAAGATTACGAACGCTTTATCTCCATCAACATAGATGGAGAATTGATTTAGCATATTAGTTTGTCAAACAAAATAATTGTTTTTATCCCCATCATTCTGTACATCAACAAGTGAAAGAGTTTACAAAATTTTGTCCAACAAAATTTATACACTCATCACTCATACCACATTTCACGAAAAGAAACATGAAGTTCTGTACAAAATAATGTATACAAAATTAATTTCATTCCACTTGCATCAACTTTTTCAAAAGAGAGACTTAAACAAGAAATTAAAGAATAAAAACTTATCCAACAAAATGCTACTCTGCAATAGAGCAGCAGATTTTCGCTGCCCAGCAGTATACAAGTTGAGGTGCTAATTCGTTTTCCCCTTTGATGCTCTGCGTCACCGTCGAACAGCCAACCATCGATGCTGCAACGACATCCAAACACCCACATTTTCTGTCCAGCAGCAGGCCGTGATTACACCAGCGTCCAACGTCAGTGAATCCTTGGTGTTTGCCTCAATTCAAAAATTACACCAACAAGAACATGAATCAGACGATAAATCAAGCCCTAGGCTCTGATACCATTGTTGGTAATTGTAGATTGGAACCCAACGGAAGCTTAACATCTACAATCCGGATCAAGATTTATCCGTCAGATTCATGAACCATAAGCATAGAGAAAGAACTCACCTTTCTCCTGTGGTATGTTGAATGGAAGGCAAGATGGATCAATCCAAGACTAAGTAGTCCACGTGACTGCAAATCCAGATAGCAAGCTCCAAGCTTTTGTGTTCTACAAATTCTCAGATGCTAGGAAAAATTAATCATGTGGAAGAGAGTCTTCTTCACAAAGAAGAAGAAGCGGTGGAGGAGAAGCGTGTTTTCTTTTTCTTCCAAATGTAGACACGTTGCATAAGTATGAGATTGCCAATCTTATTGAATTTGGGAGCTTATAAACCTATTAAATGGGCTAACACAATATTCTCACATTATTACTAGATAAACTAGTAGATGGGCCTAGCCCAACTAGTACATATCTTTCAGACACCTCAGTTAATACATAGTGTCATAATGTTCAACATTATAACTCACCTATTATTCTACAATACTAGCTAGGTATTGCCCACGCTGAGTGTACGTGTAGGATAACATTTTCTCTATATAGTAAGTAGCTAATTAGGATGAATTGCCGGCATGTCTTTGAAGAACTCACGAAGATTAAGATTAGGAATTAGGATAATTCAACGCTATTTTATTTAGATCTGGGATTGGACCTGGTACATCATATTCTGAGAGAGTCTTTAATGTCCAATCCTCGTTTTTAGATGATGAATTTTGCTTCTTCAACTCCTTTTTCTTCATCACTTCAGCTGTTTTTACACTTCCGTTTATTAGTATCGCCATTTTCGCATTTTCCTACTATCCTATAACTTTGATTAGAAGCCATGATGAGTGTACCAGCTAGTTATTAGAGACTTAGAGAGAGAATTATGTCGATCTGATTTTGGATTTGAACTTTTCAAGGGTGTCAACTTATATAAGTTTGTGAAATAAAATATTTGACTTACTTTTCGATATTACGTTGTTGAATATATATATATATATATATGACATGCATGTTAGATTATCAAAACAGATCTTCAATTAATTTGTATTTGATATATACAGCTTCAGTTAAATAAAATATTTTGGAAGTGCATAGAAAATATCCGACTTAGAAATTTAAGCGATGACATGATTTTGTCTCACTTCTCTATATCTGTGTATGTGCGTGCAATTCTTAGTTTATATATATTATATTACAAAATATTACACGTGGTTTATCACGATGATATGCAATAGCCAATAGTGCTTTTTGTCAATATTATGCAGGCATCTTTTTTTGAGTAAAAACATATTCTATACATTAATTAATATCCACAAGTCAAATATTGGAAATTAAATTGGAATGATGGTATGAACAATATGTGATATCTATCAAGCAAAATTACTTACTATCATATGTTATTATAAATATGAGAATTTGGGTCATTTTTACTACTAACAAGTGACCAACTCACTTTTTGGAAAGTTGCATATTCAAATTAAGGTGATATTTCATCAAGAGTGCCTTAAATTTCATAGAAGTTTCCAAGATAAAAGATTCAAGTGCATTTATTTTCTCAAAATAAATTTGGCAAACCACAGATAACAAGTATTCCACTCCTCTAAAAAAAAAAGGGTATTCCACTCATATCTGCTACATCTAGTAACTGATCAATGGTTCTGGTTCCAGAATCTGTAAGCAAGCAAAATTTTCCTGATTTAATGAATAAAAAGAAGTATCACAACTCAGACATAGCTTCTAACATGCCATCTATGTCGGGGGTTGCCACTGCGCGTTTGCTGAGTTCTCCTAAGTTGCAACAATATTTCATTTCTGCATTTACAGCAACAACATCTTGAGCAAACAGACAGTTCAATCCTGCAGATACCTGCATAGGCGCCACAAATCAGCTCAATCGTTTTATAGCTGTTTTGACAGCCAGTTATAGAATGAATACGAGCAAACATAAGGTTTTCGTGCAAATTCCCCTTTCCTTGTTGATCTCTCTTAAAACCATAAATAAATTTGCAAGTAGGTTTCTCTGCATTAAATTTAACTGGTGTTCTGCAGTACTTACATCGTATATTGCATCACCAAGCTTCAACTTTACAGCACCACTCTTGTATACCAACATTTTCCCAATCAATCCTTCTTGTAGTGATTCCAGTTTACAGAGCTTTTGAGATTTTTCTGAACCATTTGAGGACTCTGGGACTTGTGGATCAGCTGACTGTGCTATCGCAGGCAACATTTCCGGTAACTGAAGGAAGAACATATTCTTCTCCTGACCTTCGTCCTGCCAGAAATATCATTGAGATCTCAACCCAATTTCAAGCATGAGTTATTTGATTTTTCAGATTCATCCTAAAAGAATATACCGTGGCCAATAGACCAAGTTCTTCAGCTGCTTTTGTAACATTTTCAACAGATTCTGATCTAACTGGATCTTCACCAAACTCTTCTTCATCAAGAAGTTCTACAATTACAGAACCACAGCAGATGAAATTTTTTAAGCACTAAACTACAGCAACAATGCGTACATTTTTAAATACATTGATAAATGGTATACAAGAATGAATCATTTCACACCTGGATTTCCAGAGTATGGTCTTCTCATAGGAAGCATTACTGGATAATTTGTGTAGTAATCCTGCAGTAAGGCTCAAAGAAGCTAAAAAACATCGAGGACATTATGAACATGGAACTAGAGGTTTGTTATATCCTTACCCACGGTTCCTTATACTCTTTCCCCACTCTCTGACCGATAACCCCTGCATGTGAAACAATACTGTTAAATGGCAGCACCACACATTTGTTGTAGTGCAATGAAATACACAAGTTTTAAAAGGACTTGCCATCTGAAGATGCGGCCTCATTCTTGATGTTGCCATATGACTTGAGGAATCTAGATGATCCTCCAATACCAAATGCAACTTGAACAGGCTTAGCTGGAATTGTGAAGACAAATGAAATGTAAGCAATAATTGGTGTAACCTGTTGGTTGATCAAATTTCATTACTCATAGCTACCAGTGTATCTACTAAAACAGTTGGAGAATTTTGCCAAATCAAGAATCACAATAGGGGTTTCATACACACAAATAGCAAAAGAATATAGAGCACATATAAACAGACAATGCCACCTAAAGAGATGCATACCTTTCTTTTCAATTTTTGGCCTTACTTTTGAAGTTGTTTCCTATAACAACAAAACAAAACAAATCATTTCGAGTAAGCAATTTGGCAGAAGGCTTGCACCAAAAGAGTCTACCATTCTACAAACTTGATCAAAAAAAGAAAAAAAGTGAAAGTTTGAAATACATTATAGCGGCGTAGAAGATGCTCTGCCTTGGCCTCATCAACATCATTTTCATCCTTCCTGAAACATAAATGAAGCAAACAATAGTGATCACTAACACAAGTTAAAGCTGAAATTAATCTAAATATTTAAGACGATGTCGATCCAGATTTGTGATTACGCTTTAGGGAGGACAGGTTTACGCTCTCTTTTGGGAGGAGGTTTTGGTTTAAATCTCATCTGAGACAACACAACACAATCAGCATTGCATCTGTTTAACATATGATCACTAATTTCATAAAACGGAGAGAATCAGATATCATTATCGATACTCATACCTTCCTTGGTGCCTTGTCGGTGGAGTTACCTAATGGATCCATGATGCTTACAATTTCGGTCGACTATTCTGCATAGCATCATTAAAAGCAAGAATCAATCAAATCTACATAATATATTAAAGCACAGTAATCGAGCTAGTTTTCTTGGCGCCAAATCTCCAAGGACATTTCATGTCATTTGGTGATTACATATTTGCGAACGGTTTCTGCGTCATTTTCTTTTTAAACAGAACTCACAACTGATTAACTAAGCAACTGCAGAGCGGCTCATAATCAGTTGTTTAGCACTTATCAGTGAGAAAATAAATTTTAGATGGATAAATGCACGTTACAGAAGCATTTTTCAAACAATCTATCATACTAAATAAATTTATAACAAAAAAAAAATGAAAAATCATCGGTCTTCTTCGAAAAAAAAAAGTACAGCTTGGACATACATGGAAAACTTTGGTCGGTTGCTGCCGCGGAAAATCGGCGGACAGTGAAACACAGGCGGCGGCGGACGGTTGATTCTAGAGAGTTAAGGATTTGCGGAAGGTTTACAAAAATTTTGAAATAGATTTTTATTTTCGTTATTAAGAAAAAATATATATAGAAGAAACATGAACAAGACGAAGAGCGGTGTTGCAAGTTGTAGGTTTTCCGTTTTTTAAATTTTATATTTATGTGTATTTTTTGTTTTTGGGCTAAAATGGACCTCTGTTGGGCCTCTTTTTTAATAGAATAAATAATGATTTTTTCTTTATTTTTAATAGCATAATAAAACAGTTTTTCTATGTTACGTATTTTAGGATCATTTTATTGAAATATTATTTTTTTCATTTTATAATCTTTAATAATTTCTATTATTCATGGTCCAATGTGTAGAACTCTAGATGCAATTTTTGCATCCACTTTTCTTTTGCTTGAAGAATGCTTAGTACTATTTGGGTTGCATGAGTAGCTCCGTTAACTGTGTTATTGATTAACGGTTTATTCAAATAAAACATGAAGTTTGTTTGACAATAAAAAGATCATAATCTACGCCACAAGAAAATAATGTCCATATGTGAAGGCACACTTGAATTTGATTTATAGTAGCAAATATAGCATTAATAAAATCTCCACTATCCTTGGCCGCGTCTAGCTTTTTTCCGACTCAACCGCGCCTTAACCTATGCTCCTAGTTTGTCATCTAACAAGACGCCTAGGGCCTTTTACAACATTGATCACGATTCACACTACCACTACCACATATCCATCGACATTACTTTTTCCGTTTTACCTAGACAATGATAAGAAAATGGTCATGGGGAGTCCCTCTTCCCCGTCGAGAGCAGGCTTATAGCAATGAGTCAAGCAGAACCTGATTTTGCACTCAGCGTCTTAGAGCTGCAGATAGAGGGAAAAAATGTAACTGTGAATATTTAGGAATCTAGTTTCTTGGGGCCTGCACTGCATGCGAAGTGGCTACAATTTGAGCTGTGATATTGGCATACTGAATTGCTGTGTGCTGCATCCCGTATTGATCTGGGAGGCCGTACTCTGCAAAGTTTGGTTCGATGTGTACAAAATGACCTGGTAATGATCTTTTTAAAAGGGCTTCTTTCCACAGATCAAAGAATTCACCCATGATTTGATGTGATTTTTCCCATGATGAAATGGGTACATACTCCATCTGCAAGGGAAATTAGCAGGTTCTCGAATTATTGTTGATCTTATAATAATTCATCAAGCAATCCTAAGGTACGGAAGAAAGAATGCCACAGCACTATGATGACTCGTTCTTGTGTGCAATTAAAAGCTAGGTGTAATTGCTGATATGTTCTTAGTGCTGAGTTGTAGAAATGTCAATGAATTATGGATTTTATCACGTAACAATATAACCCATTAAAAACAACCTGAACACAAATGTAAACAGCCCTAAAAAACACAGAAGACGGAATAAAAGAAACAAATAGGACACCCCAGAAAAAAGATGAGAAGAGGTACGACACAAATGTACACAAAGGAACTTGAGGCAAATAAAAATACCTACCAAAATGAAAATGGCTAGTTAAATAAGAGCTATTCTTTTTTTTTTTGGCAGAGGCTAGTTAAAAAGATAATGTTTGGGTTTCTTTTCATCAGTACTCATAGGAGTCATGCATGGATCAACAAGAATGGTCACAGCAACTCAACTGTTTAGGGTGATTGAAATGGAGACAAGTATAGAGGGAAAAGATAGACATGTTAATCTTAAGAGTAAGGAAATGAGCTATAGTCTAAATTTTCGTTGTTAAATGAATTACAAGCTGAAACTCATTAATGACCAGCAGCTGCGCGGCCTGCGCCCTTTTTTTCTCTCCCTAAAGCAACAAAAAAATTGAAATTCACCCATTATGTTGTTAGTTTTGGCCTGTGGACTAAGAAGGTCATTTAAAAGACAAGTAAAAAGAGGAAACATATGTTATCACTATTATCTTTTTTCCTCCATTGAATTCCTCTATTTTTAAAAACAGAAACAAGTCGCATATATGCTCCTTGTTAGTGATCGGCACAACAGAAATAGAGACTCATGCAATCATGCATGGAACAAGGAGTCCGACTTTTCCTAGAATGCACTAACAAGTATCACCTTCTTTAGTACTTTTAGACGATCAAATATTCATAATTGGGGCAAAAGTTCCTAGGTGATAACAAACTCTGACAACTCTGGATATTCCATGAGTATTCTGTTTAAACATTTTAACTACAATCTTAGTTTAAAAAAGCGCGAGGCGCACCGAGGCGCAAAACTAGCCCCCGAGCCTAGGCGCAAAAGCGCAGGCGGGGAGCGAGCTTTTAGGGGGCGAAGCGCACCAAAACTAAAAAAAATTTAATATATTTACCTAGACTATATTCTCTACCCAAAATATCATATCACTTATAAATTAATAAGAAATCACACAAATGCAACAATTAATCATGCAATGCAACATATGAAAGTCTTAAAATTCACACGAAATAAATCCAAAGTCTTAATGTACGAGCATTGAGTAAAAGCAAATCAAGTAATCAACTAAAAATCATCATCATAAAACACATCATCTCCATCTCCTAATCCTTTATCATCTTTGTCTTCACCAATGTCCTCCTCCTCCTCCATCTCCATTTCTGCCCCAAACCCAAAGTCCTCAAGCACATAAAATTAAAAAAAAAAAAACCGTTTGCGCCATGAGGAGACTAGGGGAGGAGAATAGAAAAGACCCGTTTCTATCTAATTTTAATTTAACGCTCATAAAATTAAAAAAAAAAAATTAGGGTTAGGGTGCGCTTCGGGTGCGCTTCAGGTGCGCTTTTGCGCTTTTGCGCTTCTGCGCTTCCGTGCGCTTTTGCGCGCCTGGGTGCGCTTCGTGGAGGTAGTGCGCCTGGTAGTAAAAAAAGCGCTAAATTGGCGCTTTGGGCTTTTTCTGCGCCTAGGCGCGCCTAGGCGCGCTTTTTTAAACCAAGACTACAATGGCTTTAAACTGACTGCATCATTTTTCTATAGTCCATATTTTGTCATATTCATGTCCAAAGTAAGTTACTGAAGTGTAGATGAGACTTCAAGGTTTCAGACAGGAGTTATTTTGCCCAAGTGTAGCTAACCTCCTGTTTCGTCATTTTGTTTCTGTTATCTGCTCTCTTTAATCAGATATGAGATAGGCATATTTTCAAGCAACCAATGCCCAGACACCACATTAATAAACCATTACAATTGATCAACTTTATGATGCAAACAAATAAAGTGTAGTACCAGAAGTTCCACCGGAACAAAAAATTAAGAATTTCGAACCCCACTGGTCTATAATCATACAACCTAGAGCTATTATCAGCCTTGTATACATACAAAATTTAAAGTTAGACAAAAAAGGTGCTATAAGGGAGCCAATTACCTCCATAACTATGCCCCTCAAAGTTTCTGAGTGCATCGGAACAACCTTTCCTACTCGCAACTGAAAGTCACCGAGTTGATATTGGTTTCCCTGCACTAATTTGAACTTTCAATGAACAACCAATATCACAGAAAACATGAATTTACTTGCAATTCTTCTCATTCTTCAATCTTCAGCTCAAAGGAAAACACAAAAATAATATCAAACGAAAAAAGGGCATATTTCAAATCCAATAACCTCAAAATTGAGAGCAACCCGCGTTTTATAGGACTGTAGTTTCTCCATTATCATCTGAATACTCGACTCAGCCTCCACTACAATACGCTGCCCTCTAATCACTAAGAAATATTTGCCAGGCTGCTCCGCAAGGGAAATCCCCACAAAATCACGAGGAAAATCATTCCCAATACCTTGTTCTTCCACATCACCACAGAAAAATAAAATTGAGTTTTTTAGGTAAGAAAAAAAAAAGGTCCAATTCAGAAAATATATCGCACATGGTCTCATAATCAATCAGTAAACAAAGCAAAAGGACACCAGATTCGAGTGAATGTAGACATTAAAACTCGAAATTGGGAGTAAAAACCTAGAACGAAATACAAGGCGTAGTAGATGAAGTGTGTGGGATACCTCTAACCATGGATTTGTAGAAACTGAGAGTGGTTTTCCAGCGGCCTTCTTTAACGCCATTGATGCTTTCAGCGCACTGAGACACTTCTGAGAGGATTTGGGAGTTCACCGTCGTGCCCGGGTTTGGCTGCCAGTGCAAAATCCTGCACGAATCAACACATCGTTACGAATCCATACGCATAATCATTTATAGTTTCATGGAGATGGGATGAAATTCTGTAAGGATTGAAGCAACAGAAAAGGGAATTAGCCGATTAGGGTTTACAATTACTATAATTTCGATTTCTTATTTACCATTTGATGGGCATAGCGTCGACGAATTGAAGCAAGTTTAAGAGTCTCCTCGTTTATAAACCTCGTCACCCTCCATAAATTTTGTCAATTCACATCTCAATTCAAATAATACTACCAGCTATCGATTTTTCTCTTTATACAAAAATACTAATAAACAATTCAAAACCTTTGAGTTTGGTACATTTTACAACTTACTACAAAACTTATAATTTTAGAAATTTACTTCATGAGTTTTTTATTTTTTGCAAATCGACACTCATTTATGTAATACCAATTAGAAAGTTAATGATTTTTTTTTTTTAAATTAATACACATTTTGATATCCTACCAATCAACTTAATTCACGCCGGCGTTTGCATCGGCTCATCGTCAATATGTAGAAATAATTAAAACTAGTATATTTCACGTACGATTTATGGAAATCGGTATATACCTTTTAAGTTTAAAGTTTGATGATAGTTGTTATAGTATTATAGTATATAATATGAAATAATTATAACTTTATGAAATGATAGTTTAATATATATATATATATATATACATGACATTATCTTTGTAATTTTTCAAATATATTGGTTAGAATGTTTTTTTTATGTTTTTAAACTGAATCAGTTGGAGATTTATATATACTTATTGCGGATGAACACGTACATCATAGTAGTGTTATTTTTCGATAGACAAAATTGAATAATGTATTTGTTTTATATATTCAACATATTAAATATATTTTATGCAACCACACATAAATTTAAATAAATAGATTTCATACCACAATATAATAATAATAATAATAATAATAATAATAATAATAATAATAATAATAATAATAATATAATTTATGTTATACGATATATGTATATAGCTTCTTGACATGTTTATTTTCTAATTGTAAAAATAAATAGATAAAAATTATTCATAAATATGATATTAGTTTTTTAATTAATAGAATTTATAAAATTAATATGTTTATATTCTAAATTATATAATAATCAATATTATCTACAAACCCTTCAAAAATAATGATGTTAATATATACATATACATATATATATATACATTAATAAAATGTAATGAGAGAAAATTCAATTAGCTAAAATCTTTTAGGAATTTGAAAGATTGATGCCAACAATTAACATGGATTTTTTTATTTAGTTCCTAAAATTTAATTTTCTTTTTGTTTGTCGTAACTACACAAAATTGATCCTTTTATCTGATTAATTTATGCACGTGCATATGATCAATTTATTAATTTTTAAAAATTGAACACAACATATAGAATTCAAAAATAATCATAATATCACAGATCTAAAAATAATAATTATCAGGGATTTTCTATTTGCACCACTTAGTTTACTCTTTGCACCACTAAATTACATAAATAAAAAATAAATAATTATAAAATTACATAAATATCCTTACTAAATAAAAATAAAATAAAATAAAATATTAAAAAGAAAAAAAAAACATCTCTCCTCCGCCCTTCTGCATTTCCTCCCCTCCAAGTTCCTCCGCGGCGGCATCGCGCCGTCCCCCTCAAAAACTTCCCACCTTTCGTCCTTAATTTCACTATGTACCCTTCCTTGATCGGCTCCCACTCAACTGCACCATCTCTCTTTGAACTCGCAACAGCTTGCAGTACCTTTTTCCTCGTCATTCCCAGTAAAAAGGCTCATCGGTGGCGGTGAGGTAGCCGCCGTGGCAGCTTTTCAGGCGGATCACATGTGGATTGCTGGCAACGAGCTCGACGGACCATCTCGCCTTCCTCGACGCGCCGTCGTGGCTTTGCCGGACAGTTTCTTGGTCGTCGTCAGCCACTAGGTACTTATCGAGGTGGCTTTTGAGCCTCTTTGCTTTCGCATTGTTGAAGAACTCCATGATATCACCAGATTTTATGGGATGATTTTAATTTGGGAAAGCTAATGTTTGTGTGTTAGTATTTGGGAAGAAAAAGATTCTTTTTTTCAAAAAAAATAAAGTTAAATTATTACTTTTAAGTTTTTTTTTTCTAAAAAATATATTTTAGATAGGAGGGTATTATTGTCAATATTGGTGGTGCAAAGAGTAAAAATTATAGTGCAGGAAGTAGATGTAGTGCAAAGAGTAAAAATAATGGTGCAAAGAAAAACTCCCTAATTATTATTTGTGCATCGCACAGGAAAAATACTAATAATATATCAAAGTATAACTTTGTCATGCATTTTTTTGTGCCCTTTCTTATATCAAAGTAGTTTCATGCCCTTTCCTATAATATATCAAACTATAACTTTTTCATTCTGATTGTTCAAGTACACACACGATCTCCTCAAATACCAAATACACCATTCTAATATGAAAGTAGTTATTCCATGCTAAAATATCACAAATGCAATGTGGATATGTGTTACATGTCATGCTAAAATGTTACATAAAACATGCTAATATGAGAGTGGTTTTAGACTAAAAAAACATCACATACACTATGCTAAAATGAGACAAGTACTATCCATATGATCTCCTTAAATGCCATATACACCATGCTAAAATGAGAATAGTTTCATTCTAAAACGTTTTCAATGCAATGTTGATATGAGTTACAGTTCATGCTAAAATGTCATATAGATCACACTAATATAGAAATAGTTTCATGCTAAAATGACATAAATGCAATACTTTTTTCATATATTTTATCAAATTAAAACTTTTTTCATTCTCTTTCCTATAAGATTTCTCATGTATTTGTTTATCCAAAAAAATATGGATGGAAAATATAAATATTCATTTTTAGGATTTATTTTATTCCAAATAAAGTTAATTTCATCTCAATTAGAATGTATTCCATCTCAATTAAGATTTTTAGAATTTTATTGAAAAAATAATAATTTTTAATACTGAAAAATACCACTTATAATATGAGACGGATGCATAAGATTTTCTCGAATTCCATATACACCATGCTAATATAAAATATTAGTTTAATGTTAAAATGTTATAAATGCAATGCTGATATGAGTTGCAGGTCATGCTGAAATATCATATATATCATGCAAATATGTGAGTAGTTTCATGCTAAAACATCATGAACGTAATGTTGTGAGTTATAGGACATTCTAAAATGTTACATACACCATGCTAATTTGAATTTAGATTTGCTTTATATGAACAAATATGCATGAAAAATATAATTTTCTATTTTTCATCTATTTTAGTTCAAGACATATGCAATATTGATCTTAAATGAAAGAACATGATAGGGCTTTAATTTGATATATTATTAGTATAAATCAGATTAAAAATGAACAAGTTGTCTTTGTGTAAAGTTTTTTAGATTTTTTAAAATCTGATGATGTCACTTTGGAAAAAAAAAAATCAATTTCTATATCCTTGAAAGCTCTATTAAAAAAGGAATACAACTCTTCAATTAATTTTTTGTATTTTTTCCGATTTTACCCATAATGAATTGAAAGAAGTTTAATTTTAACTCATTATTATAACTAGTATTTTCCGCGTGCAATGCACGAATAGTATTTTATAATTTATGATATTATATTTGAAGTATATATAAATTTAAAAATTAATATATCGTTATATAAGTTCATGGCATGTAATTTCTTGTACGATAACAATCTTACCAATAATATATATTAGAACGATAACAAAATATTTAACAAAATAAATTAAAGAGCAAAGATATATAAACATTGCACGCTAATTTTTAAAAATAAAATACCAAAAAGGTGTCATCCAAATTTTCCGCGGCTTGAAATTATAAATATATCTTCGGAACTTGTCTCCAAAAACTTCAAATGAATGAGTTCTTGAGAAAAATATAGTTTCATATCCCATTATATTGTCAATAACTATAAAATTCTTGATAACATAGAGATATCTTCCTTGAGCAATTGAATGAAAGTTTACAAGTATTTGCAACAGCTCGCGTCGGATAGCTGCGTGGATACAATTACCCTATAAATAAAAGAGAAATATAAAAATAATCTTAAAATTCATTTAAAAAGCAATACAAATTTTAAATTTGCGATTAATTACCTCGTCATCATGAAACACCACCTCCATAAATTGGATTCGATGAGCTGTGATTAATACATAAACCTAATGCACATATACCATGCATTATGCATACACATTCTAAATGTCCAATTGAGTGAATACTTCAAACAAAATCGTTTGTGCAGAGTAAAAAACAAACCTTTGTTCTCAATTTTTTTAAAATTCACGATTGATTGTGATATGGGGAGAGTGAGAGTTGTATTTAAATATATTGACAGAATAAATAAAAGATTGTAGCGCCCCGGTTCCGAAAGACCGTGGAAATGGACGCCACGGGGGTTGAAATTAAGAAGCGGGAAAGAAAAGGGAATAATTTGATTAACAAAATCTCAAAAGAAAACTCACAATAACCAAACATGCTTTTTAATACATATATTTATTCAAAACACAAGGATAAGGTTATTAACGTTTAACAAAATCTCAAAAGAAAACTCACAATAACCAAACATGCTTTTTAATACATATATTTATTCAAAACACAAGGATAAGGTTATTAACGTTTAACAAAATAGTAGCATAAGTGCGGAAGCTTAATTCCCAATAGAATATTAACAAAAAGAGATAATGGGAAATAAGTAAATAATAACAGCCCATATCTCAGCCTCGTCACCTCCACGCTTCAGCCCGCTGACCTGAAAATATTTGAAAAGATTTGGGCTGAGTACTAATGCACTCAGTGGGCAAGTTTTCACAATTCAAGTTATGCAAATCATTTTGTTAAAGTAATCTATCTGTGTTCATGCAGGTAGTGAAATTTAGGAGGTTTAAAAGTTGAAAGCAACCTAAGTTCACCAAAATATTTTATCGTGAAGCGCTTAAGAGCATAACCCGTCGTTGCTCGCAACCCGAACTACATCACCGACGCGTAAAGTTGAGTATGACCATAGAATACCCAATGAGTATAACCAATAAGTGTAATCAATGAGTGTAACCAAACAGTGTAACCAATAAGTGTTTCATTTTAGTCTCACCGACAAGGAGTAGGGCAGGACAAATAATGCATGCGTACTGTAGCTACTCACATTGACACAGTGCTGGTATATGACACTCCGACAACATACAGTAGCACGTAAAATATTTAACACAGATAGTCACATATGCAATTTTAATAAAGCAGAGCTTAATAACTCGAAAGATACAATTTGCAAAGATAGTATAGCCCACTTTACACATACAAAAGTCTTAACAAGGATTCAACACTCGAACACGGTACTGGAGACGGAGCAACGGTCCGCAGTTCCTTCCCGAGTTCCCCTAGGGCTAAGCTGCTCTAACCATCTCAAGATTCAACCCTTCACCTTCCTCGTAAGTCAAGCAAGTCCTACAAGGATCAATCTTGCTTTAGGATCAATAACTACTTTCGGAAATAATCTAATATTCGCTTTAATTTAGTTGGAGCCTTACTAATTTTACTTCAACCAGTAATGCGCATTACTCGGGTTTTAAATCCAACACGAATCGATAATAGGTTCTTACGATACTCTTCAATCAACTTGAAACAAATTCAACTTAAAATGGAACAATTTAAAATAGGGCAGCAACTTCAAAAAATCATAGAAAATTTAATTAAAATCGGATTGAGACACGGTCAGCGGCCACGCGTCCGTCACAACGAGACCTACAATCGGTCAGAAGGAGTCGGAGACAAATTCCGATCACCCTGGCCTGAAATCGGCCGGAAAGTTACTGTTTACTGTTCCCGGAACAGATTTTTCGTCAAAAAGTTTAAGGCTCGAACGAGCTCGATACTCAACGGATTTTCACTTAAAAATACAATTTTTGATACTAGAGGAAACAAAGATTTCAATGCAGCAAACGGATTTAGATTTTATAATGTATAATGACTGTAAATGAGCATGAAATTCAGCATTATTAACATAAGACATAATCTGCCGGAAACAAGTTGGTTTTCGGGAAACTTACGACTCGATTTTGAAAGAACAAATGATATCGGATCATGGATTGGAAAATATGTCTAGAAAGCTTGATATGAAAAGATTGTTCAGTCCAAAAATCAAGTCAAGAGGATGGAGGAATCGACGGAAAATAGCCTCCGAAGTTGCACTAGCAACATAACGATTTCTACGGCAGATTTGACATGTCGATTTGCGACGTATCTTTGATAGACCAAATCATATCACATCGATGATCTGAGACATATTCTGGAAACCTTGATGAGTTAAGTTTATAATGATGTAGATTTCATAGAAATATAATGGATGAATCTACGGAAAAATATGTTGGAAATGACTTCGGTGAGTTACGAAAATTAAACCACCAAGAAAATAGTCGAGCTTCGTTTAGGAGTTTCAGAGATGCGAATTGAGAAATTCTTGAGCCTAAAATTAACTAGATAATTAGATGAAAAACATACTAAAATTTCAGAATTTATGGATGAGATTTAAGAGACAAAAATGATAAAATACGACTGCTACACTAATGATAAAACTTACAGCTAGAAACCCCAATTTTGCATTTCTTCATTTCTGACTTTTCGCGCACCAAATCGAGAAATTCCAGTGTCTAACATCAACTACGAGAAGAGAGGAACAACATATCAAAATTTCAGTTATGTTGGTGGAGATTTGAGGGTCGAAATGTACAAAATACAATCGTTGCTGCAGCTTGGCAGAAAACAGCGACCACTGCAATATTTACCTTCATTCTTGACCATATGAGAACCAAATTGGATGATTTCTTAGGCTAACATCATCTACATCAAAGTGGGAAGCTCTCTATAAAATTGCAAAATTGTTGGTTAAGGTTTGAGGGTCGAAAATAGAAGTGAAAGAAAGGTTGCTGCTGTGAGGGAAAGAGAGAAACTAGTGAAGAAGAGAATGTGGGAGAAAGTTGGGCTCTTCCTCATCCCCCTCTACTTGATTCAACCAATAATTATGTGAGACATGTGTAGGACATGCATCCAACTAGTTGGAAAAGATGGTGACACATGGGGCACTCTTGTCATGCATGGTGACACATATAGCAATGCATGGTGACACTTGGAGAAAGGTAAGATTGACACTTGGAGCATGGTAGGGTTGAGTGGTGGCAATCAATTTGTGATGTATTTTAATATATGGTATTGGGTTGAAATAAGGAATGAATATCATTTAATTGGAAGGTCAAACGAACTCCGTTTTTAATGAAATTGGTGATCACACGGTTATAAAAAGATTCGTGACCCCTAGTCAAAAGACGAAACCAATTTCGGAGTTAAACATAAAGTGGTAGAATTTTATTTTCAGGATAAAAATACGGTCTTTCAATAATTAGGATACCCATGATTTAATAAATCTCCAAATGACGAATGAAAAAGGCTAATGGAAATGTCTCATCACGAGGAACAAAATTTGTGATCGAGAAAGATTTAGAGGACAACATGATTTTAAGAATAGAATTGAGCCAACTTTAGTAGTTTTTTTTTCTTTTCTATATTTGGAATTTTCTAAAATCATTTCAAAGAATCATATAATCAACACATGATTCTTATACGGTTGAAGTATTTCACAGATTTATTTTGGGACGGGGTGTTACATTCCACCCCCCTTAAAGAAAATTTCGTCCTCGAAATTCCACTTATCCGAAACCACTTAGGTTTATTGTTGTCTCACTTGTTTTCATGTTTTGATGTTGTTTGTCCTTCACGGTTCTATCTAGCGAGGCTCCTATCGTATGTTATATATACACGCAAGATCAACTTTTCGTCCTTGAGCACGTGGTCCGGGCCAAACACACACTTCCTTAGGATCGATACATTTAACACACCATCCACACCTTGTTTCCATTGAGCTTCTCTCAATGTCGATAGATTATTGTAGGACATTTTTTCAGCTTGTGTTCTCATCTAAGAAACCACTTTGAAGCATGCTCCTCTTATTTTGTATCGTTCGTTCAATTTAGCCCTTTGTTTGCATGTGAAGTTCAATTTCGTATCCATAGCTTCCTGACTGAATGTCGATGGGAAATACGTTTCGCGATCTGACGTGATAGAGATAAGAATTCTACATAGATGCACTATAAATCGTACGTATCGCTAAGCTAGCTTGTTCGACTCCATCTCTATCTTGATTGGTATAACATATTGTTGCCTAAGAAAATCTCGTGGTCCACTATAAAATATTCGAGTATTTCTTGTCCTTTTTCTCCTCATAGCACTCGTTATCTTGTTAGCTTCCCAGGGTAGTAGATTCCGATCTCTTCTTGCACTTGACACTAGGATAGATTTATTAAAAGAAGATAATGTTCTAGATCTACAAAAAAAATGTCAAGTTGATCTAACAGCAAAATTGTCAAACTTGACCCAACAATATCGCACAATCGTTTATGGCCATCGTACATTTAACATCGTCTATCTGCTCAGGGTCCGGTGGCTTTAAACGATAAAGTTTGAACACAACGCATGCAAAATACATCAGTAACAACTTCAAATGATGGTGCCAAAGTCTTCCATGAACTCGTTATTTCTTGTTGAGTAAACTTTATAATCTCATCTCCACAGGTAGGCATAAAAGGTGGTGATCGGTCTACCTCGATATCTCGTTCAGGTGATGATTCTGATGTTGAACCTTGTTTGTAGCGGCCATCATCGTCTAGTATCTACCCATGAAAATTCCCAGTCTCTGCATAGATCGTTAAGCTACATTTTTTTTTTGAATTTCGATGGTAAATAAGTCCATCTTTCTAGCACCATGGAAAACTCTTGGTCAACCTTAACACAACCTCAATCTCGACTCCCATAGAGTAAGTTATTTCTCCAATAAACTCGAACATCGAATGATCTCTTTCTTGGTATACGTATGAAATCTCGTAATCCACTCATTAATCGTGATGTACGTGTGGCAGTTCTTCTGAGCCATAAGTTTATGTTCATTCGTGAAAATGAAACGTTTCCTCAGTCAAACTATGTTCTTAGCAATCTCATAAGTGTTTACAAGTCCAGCCTAAGTTCAGCAACTATAGGCTAAGTTAATCTTACGTTATCAAGCTTTCAAGTTCTCGTTCTCATTCCAGAGTATATATAATAAACACTTTTCAGCTATCACAGTTCACAGTATGCATTCTGCACAGTCCCAACATCACAAGTATGCACAAGGCATAGATAAACAAGTTTGTACAATTATGTAATCAACATAGTTTTTAGAAATAAACCAATATGCTCACAGACATATTTCAAAACCAGTATGCTATCAAAATAGCAACAGAGTACGCAATCAGCGCAGTTAATCAGAGTATGCAATCTGGATAGAAATTAATCTTTCGAGGAATTCTCGTCAACACGGCGAATCCTAATCTTTTGTTTTCAGACAATCTTAACATTTCAACAAATAATGTAAACTTTTAAAAACTAAAATCTGCATAAAAACATGCGTACCTTTTGGCTGTTGCGCGAGTGACGAGCTGATGGCTTATATAATATCACACGGGAATTTAATAGAAATGAAATAAGACCCAGCAGGTCTACAGAGTTGCAAACCTGCTATGATACCACTTTGTAGCGCCCCGGTCCTGAAAGACCGTGGAAATGGACGCCACAGGGGTTGGAATTAAGAAACGGGAAAGAAAGGGGAATAATTTGATTAACCAAATCTCAAAAGAAGACTCACAATAACCAAACATGCTTTTTAATACATATATTTATTCAAAACACCAAGATCAGGGTTATTAACGTTTAACAAAAGAGTAGCATAAGTGCGGAAGCTTAATTCCCAATAGAATATTACCAAAAAGAGATAATGGGAAATAAGTAAATAATAACAGCCCATATCTCAGCCTCGTCACCTCCATGCTCCAGCCCGCTGACTTGAAAATATTTGAAAAGATTTGGGCTGAGTACTAATGCACTCAGTGGGTAAGTTTTCACAATTCAAGTTATGCAAATCATTTTGTTAAAGTAATCTATATGTGTTCATGCAGGTAGTGAAATTTAGGAGGTTTAAAAGTTGAAAGCAACCTAAGTTCACCAAAATATTTTATCGTGAAGCGCTTAAGAGTATAACCCGTCGCTGCTCGCAACCCGAACTACATCACCGACGCGTAAAGTTGAGTATGACCATAGAATACCCAATGAGTATAACCAATAAGTGTAATCAATGAGTGTAACCAAACAGTGTAACCAATAAGTGTTTCATTTTAGTCTCACCGACAAGGAGTAGGGCAGGACAAATAATGCATGCGTACTGTAGCTACTCACATTGACACAGTGCTAGTATATGACACTCCGACAACATACAGTAGCACGTAAAATATTTAACACAGATAGTCACATATGCAATTTTAATAAAGCAGAGCTTAATAACTCGAAAGATACAATTTGCAAAGATAGTATAGCCCACTTTACACATGCAAAAGTCTTAACAAGGATTCAACACTCGAACACGGTACTGGAGACGGAGCAACGGTCCGCAGTTCCTTCCCGAGTTCCCCTAGGGCTAAGCTGCTCTAACCATCTCAAGATTCAACCCTTCACCTTCCTCGTAGGTCAAGCAAGTCCTACAAGGATCAATCTTGCTTTAGGATCAATAACTACTTTCGGAAATAATCTAATATTCGCTTTAATTTAGTTGGAGCCTTACTAATTTTACTTCAACCAGGAATGCGCATTACTCGGGTTTTAAATCCAACACGAATCGATAATAGGTTCTTACGATACTCTTCAATCAACTTGAAACAAATTCAACTTAAAATGGAACAACTTAAAATAGGGCAGCAACTTCAAAAAATCATAGAAAATTCAATTAAAATCGGATTGAGACACGGTCAGTGGCCATGCGTCCGTCACAACGAGACCTACAATCGGTCAGAAGGAGTCGGAGACAAATTCCGATCACCCTGGCCTGAAATCGGCCAGAAAGGTACTGTTTACTGTTCCCAGAATAGATTTTTCGTCAAAAAGTTTAAGGCTCAAACGAGCTCGATACTCAACGGATTTTCGCTCAAAAATACAATTTTTGATACTAGAGGAAACAAAGATTTCAATACAGCAAACGGATTTAGATTTTATAATGTATAATGACTGTAAATGAGCATGAAATTCAGCATTATTAACATAAGACATAATCTGCCGGAAACAAGTTGGTTTTCGGGAAACTTACGACTCGATTTTGAAAGAACAAATGATATCGGATCATGGATTGGAAAATATGTCTAGAAATCTTGATATGAAAAGATTGTTCAGTCCAAAAATCAAGTCAAGAGGATGGAGGAATCGACGGAAAATAGCCTCCGAAGTTGCACTAGCAACATAACGATTTCTGCGACAGATTTGACATATCGATTTGCGACGTATCTTTGATAGACCAAATGATATCACATCGATGATCCGAGACCTATTCTGGAAACCTTGATGAGTTAAGTTTATAATGATGTAGATTTCATAGAAATATAATGGATGGATCTATGGAAAAATATGTTGGAAATGACTTCGGTGAGTTACGAAAATTAAACCACCAAGAAAATAGTCGAGCTTCGTTTAGGAGTTTCAGAGATGTGAATTGAGAAATTCTTGAGCCTAAAATCAACTAGATAATTATAGGAAAAACATACTAAAATTTCAGAATTTATGGATGAGATTTAAGGGAGAAAATAATAAAATACGACTGCTATACTAATGATAAAACTTACAGCTAGAAACCCCAATTTTGCATGCCTTCGTTTCTGACTTTTCGTGCACCAAATCGAGAAATTCCAGTGGCTAACATCAATTACGAGAAGAGAGGAACAACATATCAAAATTTCAGCTATGTTGGTGGAGATTTGAGGGTTGAAATGTACAAAATACAATCGTTGCTTCAGCTTGGTAGAAAACAGCGACCACTGCAATGTTTGCCTTCATTCTTGACCATGTGAGAACCAAATTGGATGATTTCTTAGGCTAACATCATCTACATAAAAGTGGGAAGCTCTCTGTAAAATTGCAAAATTGTTGGTTAAGGTTTGAGGGTCGAAAATAGAAGTGAAAGAAAGGTTGCTGCTGTGAGGGAAAGAGAGAAACTAGTGAAGAAGAGAATGTAGGAGAAAGTTGGGCTCTTCCTGATCCCCCCATCTACTTGATTCAACCAATAATTATGTTAGACATGTGTAAGACATGCATCCAACTAGTTGAAAAAGATGGTGACACATGGGGCACTTTTGTCATGCATGATGACACATATAGCAATGCATGGTGACACTTGGAGAAAGGTAAGATTGACACTTGAAGCATGGTAGGGTTGAGTGGTGGCAATCAATTTGTGATGTATTTTAATATATAGTATTGGGTTGAAATAAAGAATGAATATCATTTAATTGGAAGGTCAAACGAACTCCGTTTTTAATGAAATTGGTGATCATACGGTTATAAAAAGATTCGTGACCTCTAGTCAAAAGACGAAACGAATTTCGGAGTTAAACATAAAGTGGTAGAATTTTATTTTCAGGATAACAATACGGTCTTTCAATAATTAGGACACCCATGATTTAATAAATCTCCAAATGACGAATGAAAAAGGCTAATGGAAATGTCTCGTCACGAGGAATAAATTGTGATCGAGAAAGATTTAGAGGACAACATGATTTTAAGAATAGAATTGAGCCAACTTTAGTAGTTTTTTTTTTCTTTTCTATATTTGAAATTTTCTAAAATCATTTCAAAGAATCATATAATCAACACATGATTCTTATACGATTGAAGTATTTCATAGATTTATTTTGGGACGGGGTGTTACAAAAATTTTCACGTATCTTCAATCATGCCCTTTTTGGTGGATTTACGTAATTATTAATAGACTCCTGTAATTATTGGCGCATAAATTAATTAAGAGATTGCTTTTTTTAAAATATATATATATATATATATATATATATATAGGATATGGATCATATGAGAACACTTTGTTGGTGTGAGAAATGAGAACCATCTTAGACTATCCAATTTAATGATCCACTGGTTAAGATTTAATGTGGCAATTTCGTAAATAATAGGGCAAAAAATAAAGGAAGAAGGGTTATTTTCGTCCAAACCCATTAAAAATGATGATGTCAGCAATTAAAAAAAATCTTAAAAACTTTAACCGACTATAACTTACTCGTTTTTAATCCAATGCACACAAAAAATATATCAAATTAAAGCTCTCTTCATGCTCTTTCATTTAAGATGTCGAAAGGCCATGTTTAGATAAAAAAAATATGAACGAAAAATAAAAAAGAAAATTTGTTACGCGTGCCCGGGTTGTAAATGCTTTCATTAGCATATAATAATTCTTCGTCAGCATTATGATAACATATGATAACGTATGCTAACGAAGCATTTGTCATATGCTAACATAATGTATTCGCTGTGCTAACAAAGAATTATCATAATGCTAGCGTAGTATAAATTTATTAGGGTTTATTAAATCTCAATTATGATTTATTTAATCTCGATTATGGTTTATTCCATCTAATTATCATTATTTTTTTAAAATTTAATCTTTTGTTTATAGTTCTTAATTGATTATTATGGTTTATCCCATCCAATTATGATTTATAACGTATGTTGACAGAGTATTGTCATATGCTAACATAGTGTATTCGCAATGCTAACGAAGCAAAACCATAATGCTAACGTAGTGCAAATATATTATTATTATGATTTGTTCAAACTCATTTAGGGTTTATCACATCCAATCAATGTTTATTTCATCTAATTAGATTTATTTCATCCAATTATGATTTTTCCATTTAATTAAAGTTTATTAAATCAAATTAGGTTTATAATTAATTTTTATAATATTTTTTTCGCTAACAATATTTGAAAACCTTAATTAGCATAACTATAATGCTTCATTAGCATTATGATAATACTTCGTTAGCAAAACGATCTGTTATCAAATCCTCCGCGATTTTTATAAGAATTACCAAATTACGTTAATACCCCCGCGCGAAAAACTTTTCAGATATTACAGAATTGCCACCGCCTTTTTCATCAAATCTGGACCTTTGATTTTTGATGGATATGTGGTATGAGATGTGTTCTCATTTCTCACACAAGGGGTTGTTTTTATATAACCTCACCCTATATATATATATATATATATATATATATATATATATATATTTATATTACTTCACGTTACTATAGTTGATTAAAATGTAAATTTAGCAAAATATACTTATTACTTCACGCAATGATTTCATATAAAATAAAAGCAATACTCTAATATGTTGGTATTATATATATGTAGATATTACCTATTATATACTCAGTATATTAATTGGTTTAAAAAATGACTACGTTATATTATATTATTTTATATAATAATTTATAGATAAAAATTATTATAATTAATATATTATGTTATATATATACATATATATGATTTTATTATATTATAGATATGATACACAATTAAATCACTAATTAATTTACTGAGCAATTCTTTCAGAATTAGTTCTATAGTTATCATGCATATTAAGTTAATTCCATAATATAATAGTTTTTTTTTATCATCCATAATATAATAGTTGATATACACATATGACAAAGTACTATTGATATGTGTGTATATATATTATAATATAATATATAAGCTCCCATATTATAATTAGACATTTATACGTATATATAGGATCTATTGATAAACAAATAAACTATTATATACATGCATATATATGTATAAATTATTATGTATATTATATATATGACATCATTAATTATGTTGTATTTTATTTTATATAAAGTTATTGTCTATAATTAAATTCATATATATTTATGAAACATACTATATTAAGAAAGTGTGTTTTGACGGGAAAAGTCAAAGTTTGCTAAAAGTAGGATTTTGTGTTTTTATATATATAAAGATTTTGTCACTGTACCGTACCCTGCATTTTAATCTCAACCATCCAAATTAATGAATTGGGTGGATGAAATGGGTATAGTTCCCACATGGAAGAATATTCTCATCAGATCCGCCAAATATATATATTCTTACAAAATAAGGTAATTAAAAATGATGTTTGTTAATGTAGTCTCAGCCTCTCTACTGAGATCATCTCCAACAATTTTCACCAGAATACAGTTAACTCATAGTTAAAGTTGCAAATTTTCAATTTTCAGGCCATCTCTCCAACAACAAACACTACAATACAGTTAACTATACACTATTGTAGAGATAAAGTTACATATTTTCAATATTCATCTCCAACAACACCTCTCTATATTTCACTCTACAATGAAAATATTCCTTTTTTATACTTACTATTATTCAGTTAATTTTTGTTATTGAATTGTTAAATTCAATATATTGTTATATATATTGTAATATTTTTTATTTTTATTTGATAAATAATAAATAAATAAGCATATTTGTTTTACAAAAATAAAAATATTCGGATAAACACGATCAATTTATTTAAAATAAAATCAACATTCCATAATAGATAATTTAACAAAAGCATAAATTACATGAAATAAAAATTATTTTTCTAAATTTGAAAACTCTTCCCACAAATGATCAACTAAAGCATTACGAAGTTCCAAGTGAGCATCTTTATCTTTGATTTTTTTTAATCGAGCAAAAAATGCTTGAAATTGATCTATTCATTCATTCGTCATTTCAACATCTGGAATTGGCACTTCTCTTGCATCGTCAATTAGTGCATCAAGGTCTCGTTCATCCTCAATCAATCAATTCGCCAACTAATACTTTCGATCAATCAACTCTGCCAACTAATAATACTTTCAACTTTTGGGAGTTATTATCCAGATATGGGAGGATCTGGATCTGGAAGTGGTCTTGAGATTATTAACTAAAATAAGTGTGTTGCATTCTCCATATTTTATTGTTATCGTAATGTGTCTCTATCATTATTAATTATGTATTTGTATTGTTTATTATAATGTATTTGTGGCCTTATATTGTTATTATAATGTTTATGTGTTTATATTTTTATTAATCATGTATTATGTATTTAAATGAATGCAATACTATTTATTTAATTAATATATAAAATAATTTTAATAATGAAAAAACATTTCTTAAAATTTAAACACAAAAAAAGAGAAAAAAGAAAGAAGATAAATGAAATATTATAAAGGAAATCATATAAAATATATAAATAATATAAAAAAATATAGCGATGATGATTAGTGCATCGATTATTTAACCGATGCACTGCTCATACACCCTCAAATTGCCGAGCAGAGATCAAGCTGTTGGAGACATTTTTTTCTCATTTTGCCGTATTCACGCCACAAAGGCGCGTTGTTGGAGTTGCTCTCATCTTCAACAACATCATTCTATATTTCATTTTACAATGGAATATTCATTTTTTTATACTCTTTACTATTGATTTAATTTTTGCTATCGAATTATTTAATTGAATATGATTATATATATATATATATATTAATATTCTTGCTCATTATTTTTTATTTTTAATTAATATATAATCAAATATTATTTTTATGTTACAAAAATGAAAAGGTTCATGTAAAAACAATCAACTTATTCAAAATAAAAATCAACATTCCATAATAGATCAATTAATAAAAGCATAAATTACATATCATAATAATTACATCTCTGAATTTGAGAAATCCTCCCACAAATGATCAATCAAAGCATTACGAAGTGTCAAGTGAGCATTGAACATATGGTTATATATATATATATATATATATAGGGGTTGGATCAAAAATAGACCTTTTTCTGGTGTAGGAACTAGGAACCCATCTTATAACATCCACCTGGATGATCTAATGGCTGAGATTAAATGTCCAAGTCAAGGCAAAAAAGAAGGAGGCGGGGGTATAATTGTCCAATCTCAATAAAAAAGCTGATGCCATCACTTTTAAAAAAAAATCCTAAAAACTTTGAACGACCATAACCCACTCGTTTCAAATCAGATCAACGCAAATAATATACCAAATTAAAGATCTTTTCACGCTCTTTAATTCAAGATCAGTCATGGATATGTTTGTTCAAATAAATATAGACGAAAAATACAAAATATAAATTTTTACTCGTGTCCAGCGCGAAAATGCTTTCGTTAGCTTTTAAATAATGGTTCGTCAGCATTATGATAAGTTGATTGCGTATGCTGACGAAGCATTTATTATATGCTAACATATTGTATTTATTGTGCTAATGAATGATCATCATAATGTTAACGTACTACGCATACTTATATTATTATTATGATTTATTACATTTCAATTATGACTTATAATTATTTTTTATGATTTAATTTTTATGTTTTAGTTACTAGTTGAATATTATATATTATTCATTTCATCAAATTAGAATATATTAGTTAGAGTTCTTCATCTATTTATGGTTTATAACTTATGCTAACGATGAATTGTCATATGCTAACATAGTTTATTCGCAATGCTGATAAAATAATATCATTATGCTAATGTTTTATATTTATATTGTTATTATGATTTATTCCATCCAATTGGGGTTTATAATTAATTTTTAGAATTTAATTCTATTTTTAGATCATTGAAGTTTATTATATCTGAATTATGGTTTATTTCATCATATTAGAATTTATAATTACACTTTAGAATTTAATTCTTCGTTAACAATATGAGAAAAATTTTCATTAGCATAAATATAACGCTTTGTTAACATGATGATAATACTCCGTTAGCATGACGATATGTTATCAAATATCCTCCGCGATTTTTATAAGAATTACCAAATTACGTTAATACCCCCGCGCGAATTTTTTCCCAAATATTACAGAATTGCCACCACTCCTTTTAATCAAATCTGGACCATAGATCTTTATTGATTGTATGGTGTGAGATGGGTTCCTAGTTCCTACACTAGGTAAGGTTTGCATTGTAACCCTCCCATATATATATAGGGGTGGGTTCAAATAGGAACCCAACCCCCTGAAGGATTCTAGGAACTAATCTGATCCGCACATCCATCTAATCTAAATGGCCCAGATTGATTTGAAAATAAGGTGGTAAAATTGTAATTAAAACCAATTGTCAAATCGCGCCTTAATTCACAGGGGCAAAATTGGAATAAAAATTTTGAAAAATCACGTCATCTGCTTTCACGAAGAAATGCGCCATAACTCTCTGAAAAACACTCTACCCACGCAAACGGTGCATTTCCCAAACCTTCAAAGCATTTTTCGAAAAATTTCCGGCGAAATAGCATCTGAAGTCGAGAACTCGGTGATATTCGTGGAATCTACGTGAAGAACAAGAATCAAACAGTCAAAAATGGCGGATTTACAACCACGATGCGAATTGAACCTGAAGAAAGGTATGTACAATTAAACCCTAGTTCTATCGACTTTTGAGTGTTTTTCTTCAAGTCTAATAACTTTGTCATTATGAAAACGATGAATTAGTTTGTAAAAAAATGTTGAAACCATGGATTTTTTTTTTCAAAAATTGGATATATTTCTATTTTCTCTGATTTTGAACACCTAAAATGAAAGATTGTGAGTGCAGATTTGTTAAGAAAAACAATACTAGGGTTTACAAAAATAATAAGTTGCATAGATGCCAGTTTCTATAATTTTTTTAACTTCTGGATCATGTTAGCAAGTTGAATAGAACATCAAAAAAGCATATGCAAAAATGTCATGTTCTATATATTTTGCATTTTAAAGTATGAATCTCCTGTGATTATGTTAGCAACTTGAATAGAACATATTATCACCTATTTGTGATAATGTTAGCTTGATATTGTTCATAACCTCCAATCCTATGTGCTAAGAGAAATGGTGTTCAAATGAAATGTTTAAACTCTGACTTCAGTGTTATGTCTAACAACTTTGTCATTACGAAAATGATGAATTAGTTTGTAAAAAAATGTTGAAACCATGGATTTCTTTTTCAAAAATTGGATATATTTCTGTATGCTCTGATTTTTTGCACCTAAAATGAAAGATGTTGAGAGTGCAAATTTGTTAAGAAAAACAATACTATGGGTTAGAGAAATAATAAAGCGCGTAGATGCCAGTTTCTATAATTTTTCTAACTTCTGTGATCATGTTAGCAAGTTGAATAGAACATCAAAAAGCATATGCAAAAAACGTCATGTTCTATATATTCTGCATTTTAAAGTATAAAGCTCCTGTGATTATGTTATCAACTAGAATAGAACATATTATCACCTATTTGTGATAATGTTAGCTTGATATTGTTCCTAACATACAATTCTATGTGCTAAGAGAAATGGTGTTCAAATGAAATGTTTAAACTCAACGTACATTGAAAAACATGTTAGCAACATAAAACTTACTTATTAGCAATACAGTAAATAGATATTAGCGAGATTTAACTTTGTTACCACTTTGGTTGGAAGTGTTACAAAACATGTAGTTTTACAAAATTTAGCACCACAGACAACTGATGCATTAGGCTTAGATTGATCATATCTGCAAATGAGTTATGTCAGTGTTGTGTCTGAGGTTGAAAAATTTGATTCAGAAATCTAAGATCTCTATTGATAAGCTTGATGTCTTGTCAGATGATAATTAGACTCTATTTAGAACCTTGATGTCATGTTAGCATCTTTTGTACATAATATTAGCAATTGTTTGTGAATATATTAGCATATAACTAGTTAGAATATTGGACACCATGCAGTTGCTGCTGCCCAAAAAAGAAAGGCTGAGGAGGAGAATATCAGTACATCTGACAGTGATGCAGTCCACCGAGAGATGAAATCCAAGAAAAAGAATGATCCTAGAGCTGCTAAATTTTTAGCTAGGATGCAAAAAGAATCAGATTGGAAGTCATCGGAGCCACATGTGGAACAACATGTGACAACTACATCCTCATCAGCTGAAGAAATAACCATGCAATCCTACATCAGACCATTTGATTCATATCCAACACTAAAGAATCGCACATGTCCATCGCTATTGGTTAAGGCTATTGAAAATTTGAATCCTACTCAAAAGCAATAAGTGAGAGATATAGGATTTGGAGCATTACTCAATTTGAAGATAGATCTCATTCCATTGAAGTTAACATATTGGCTGTTGGAAAACTTCGACAGTAAATGGTGTGAAATACAACTGAAAGGGAATGCTAAAGTACACATTGGAGAAGATGATGTACGGACGATTCTTGGCTTGCCGAGGAGAGAACGTTTGATTCAATCACGAATAAAGAATCATGAGAGTACCCTGACAGATGAATGGAGACAAAGATTTGAAAAAGCCAGAACAGAATACTTCCAAAGCACGTGTACACTAACATGTTCGAACAACAAGAACGGGGAGAATGGTTTAAAAGGCAATTCCTGGTGCTTCTCACTGCCTGTCTGATTGAAAGCTTTGGAAATGGATATATATCACCGCAAATTATGGACAACCTGGGTGATATCGACAGGATTTCAGAGTTAAATTGGTGTCAATATGTCATCAGATGCTTGACCAAGCACACCTCACACTGGCAGAAGAACAAAAAGAATTACTATACTGGGCCGACCCTGTTTCTAACTGTAAGAACTCAAATCTACTTTATCTCATATTATTAGATAGTTATGTAAAGTAAAAACATTTTTCCTAACAACACTAGGGCTGGAACAAATGTTTATAATGTTTAAACATGATTAATGTTTGCATCATTACAGTTAATTATCAGCTAACATTGAAAAACATGTCAGCAACATAAATCTTACTTATTAGCAATACAGTAAATATATATTGGCGAGATTTAACTTTGTTATTAGCAACTTTCCAATAGATATTAGCAATATAACTCATACAATATCGCATTCCCATAATACATAAAAAATAACCAAACATAACAATTGTTATTACTAGTATGTGTATTTAAAATTTTCAGTTTGTCTTATGCAGTTCTAATCACATTTTTTTACAAAATAAATTGTAACAGCTCTTTTACGTTGATCGAGTAGTCCTAGGTTACAGAACTGTACCCAGAAGTATACCAGCCACCATCAAATGGACAAACGAACTCATAACAGCAAGATAGAGTATGGAAGTTGCTGGAAGAGAGAAGGGTTTTCTGATAAACCATGCACCATGGATGAAATATTAAACCCAGACTGGATTGATAACGAGCTAATAAATGCAGCAGCACCAAATCAACCTGCGCCAAATGAGGAAAATGTTGTTCATGCACCACCAGTTGTGAATGAACAGCATGTTGTTGACGAACCAGAACCAAACAATCCCGTAGAGCCTCCTTGTGAACAAGCAGGTCCAAGCAATGCAGATGTGAACAATGATGATCAACAAGCTATTTTTTACAATCTTGAACCACCTCAAGACAATCAAGATATGCATTCAGTGACTGACAAGCTCATCACAATGACCAAGACAATATACGATACATTCACAAACATAATTACAATGATTGATGCTTTACCAGATAAGATGTTGGAGAATGTGATTCTAAGGAGGACATTGGAAAGGGCAATGTTACTAGATGAAAAGCAAAAAAAATCCTCTGAACAATCATCATCACAAGAAGAAAATGACTTCTAGAGTAATCCAGAACATATTGCTGCAATTGCAAAGATTGAGAAGACGGCTATGATGAGAATAAATTTTTAAAAGAAGTTTGATGATGCACCTACATTCAGCTTAGGGTTGTCGGAGGATACATGGGAAGATGAAATGAATATGGTTAATAATAATGGAGTTACATCAAGAAAAGAAGGTACTACTAAGGACAACAACAAAGCAGATGTAGAGGTAAAAATTAGTATAATTGATATGATAATTTTTTTTATTTAATTGTATAATTCTAACATTTAACACGTTAACAGGAAACTGAAAAACAGGTTGAAGAGGATAATGAAGGAGAGAACAAGAATGATTCAGTATCAGATGAGCCACAAACTATTGTAAAACAGGATAAGGTTAAAAAACACATTAACTTCAAATTCAGTTTGATTTACTCATTATATTCATTAATTTATACATGGCATACTCAGGGAAAAGGTAAGATGCACACTGAGGAAGATAATTCTAAAAAGAAGTTTGATGATGCGCCTACATTCAGCTTAGGATTGTTACAGAATATATGGGAAGATGTAATGAATGTGGTTGATAAAATTGAAATTACATCAAGAAAAGAAAGTACTACAAAAGATAAGAACAAATGAGATGCAGAGGTAAACACTAATATAATTGATATGATAATTTTTTTATTTTATTCTATAATTCTAATATTCAACACGGTGACAGGAAATTGAAAAAAATGTTGAAGAGGATAATGAAGTCCAGGAAAAAGGTAAGATGGACACTGAGGAAGATGTTCAAATGAAAGGGCAGGTCAAAGAGAAGGTATGTAATGCATGCACTTTAAAATTAAATGTCATATTATACAGATAGAACGATATGCTATCATTATATATGTCATATTAGCAATATGTATGCCATATACTAGCAAAATGTATACATTATGTTAGCAACACATGTATAAAATTATAATCATAATTGAACAATTTCACAGGAACCTGATAGAATGGTAACCCGAAACAAAAATCTGTTGAAGAAGACAGAGATATTGGTGTCTCCATACTATTCAAGGACAATCATTGCAGATGAGAATTTAGACAAAAAATAAAAATTTCTGTATTATTGGATGATGTGCAGAAGTAAATCAAACAGGTAAGGCAAAATCCGTGATATAAATTAAACTATAAATAACACTAAGCATATATACCTTGAGCGCGGAGAGGATGTAGTGTATAATGATGGACGTGTACAACTCCGACGACAAGAAATGGAGACATTGAGAGCAGGACGATACTTAAATGTTTCAGTTATAGATGTGTGGAGCACCATCCTTAATAACAACGAGAGACAAAGATCACTGAACTCCCCCAAAAGATTCTTAGCAACAACAAATCCATGTGTATGTAATATATATATTCATTATTCAATACACTAAAATATTTTATTTTCTAATAACAATGTAAGAATGTCTTTATACAGCTGTATACAATTGTGAATGCACCAAAAAAGTGGGACACAAAAAAGAATATCAGAATTCTCTGATAGACTGCTTGCTGAGATTAAAGTTGTTCAAGGATTGCAACTAGCTGACATTGAAATGGTAATACATATATGCATTCAATTCCAAAACTTAGACTACATTATTAATTAAATACACTTGCTTTTTCTGTGACAGTTTTTCTTCCCCATATATCATGCACAACACTTTTATTTGTTGTGCATTGATGTTAAGAACTGCAAAGGTGATATTATTGATAATTCAATTGGATTCGGTGGAGAAAACAGTGATCAGACTTTGGTTTATGGACATATCCCAGATTGCTTGGTAAGTATATAATTAAAATATTATAAAAATTTACTGCAAACTTCACTCATAAAAAAATGTACTAACATTCAACTATATTAGCTAAGGTATTTCATCCAATTCCTAAAGAACAATGGTGAGGAAAACAAAGCATCAACCATTGTGAAGAAGATGAAGCCCATGCAAAAGTTGCAGATGCCATGGCAAAATGACACAAATAAGGTAGACTGTGGGATATATGTAATGAGACATATGGAAACCTACAAGGGGAACGGGATGAGGAATTGGAAAAGTGGCCTGAAAGTAGATAGTCCGAGACAAATGAAATTCCTAAGAGCAAAATACTGTGTTGCAATCCTAGATGCAAACAGTAAACTGAGAGAAGGCATTCTTCCTGAGGCTACCTTCCACTATGCAGCATCATCTGAAGATGGCCTCGTAAATGTTAATGAAATTGTTCTGCGTGAATGCGATGATCCATGGTGAATGATTTATGTTTTCAGTTTCTGTTATTGTGTGACATTGAAGATACACTACTTTTTTTTATGTAGGTATCAAGATACAAAGACTTACTTCATCTGTTTTGCTTATGTTGGTTTAAATACAATGAACGTAATGGTTCACAATGCTATGTATATAATCTTTTGTTAAGAATAGTCTTTCTTATATGATTAGATTGTTTTATATCATTGATCATTAGTTTCAACGACATTGCTAACTTGTGAAATTATAGTTCCTAAATTCATAAATATATATTATGTATGATTCCAATATGGTATAAATAGTGATAACATCGAGCTGCTAATATGATGATATCAATAAGCTAATATGATAACAATAATTTGCTAATATGAAGATTATTGATTGTAAAAACACCAAAAATGGTAGGTTGCAAGAATCAGAAATAGATTGTATGAATTTTTGTGTTGTCTGACAATGGAGATGCTTCTCAATCAATACGACAAGGAATGCATGAAAATGGTCATGTTAAAGTATGGAAAAATATTTCGAGAGCAGGTAATTCCAATATGGTACAAATAGTGATAACATCGAGCTGCTAATATGATAATATCAATAAGCTAATATGATAACAATAATTTGCTAATATGTAACTATATCATAATCATACCAATATAATGACATTGCTCGAAAAGAAACTGCTTATATGTCTGAAAATATAAAAACAACAATAAAAAAAATTATCAAACACTCCAAAAATTCCTAGAATCATGTTTAGGAATATTTTCTCATCTATACATAGACTAAACAGTGATGATATATAGATGCTAACATGATGATAAGAAAATGCTAATACGAAAACATTCAATTGCTAATCTGTGCCTTACAATTCCTGGAATCATGGTCGCTCAACTGATTGCACTTCCTACACATTCTTAAAGGTTTTTTGGCACGTTCAAGATTTTTCTCTCTTCTTGGTTTCAAACGGCTGCCACTGCCTTTAGTTTTAACTACAACAGGTGGATAAACCTCTACTACAGAAGGATTGGTTGCACCATAAAATTTCTCGAACAACCTCTCCTTCATGCTAGAAAAAGATGAACACTGATCATCACCATCACCAGGCTGCAGCACAACTCTCATATCTCGTATATCATACAACATTGTATCCATCTTTTCCCTGTTACCATCCACAATTCCCAAACAAGAATAGAATTCTGAAATCAATAGATTCATAACTCTTTTGTTATCCTCCAAATCAGCACAACCATCTAAGATATCACCACCATCATCAATTACAGACTTCAAATATGCATCTTTTGTCCATCGTGCAACCACATATTTATCTGGTATAGTTTCTAACTTCAAATGCTTCAATAAGACAAACACATGACTGCATAGTAACCCATACATCACGAACTTCTTACAGCTGCAAGTAATAGTATCCTCTCTTATGTTGTGACAAATTGTCGAAACCACTTTACTCCCATCATCAATGTCATACAGTACTGTTCTGACATCAATTTCATTAATGCTTATCACACTGCACTTAAAACAAGAAGCCTCAATTTCCATTTGAACTTTGGAAAATATTGTTGTTGTGTAAGTTGCAGAAGCATGTTTTTCGAGACTCAATGGAGTTTTCAACAGAGACACTGCAGAATAATCCACACTATTTTGAAGATCATATGCATGTCTCTGTGCATCAATAGCACTATCAAAGTGCATGAAAAACTCAACGAGATTTGATCTCTTGTTCAAATACAAGTTGAATACGCTGTTGACACTCTCTGAAATTGATGTGGTTCTACAAACACCGCTCATTGGTTCATCCCTAAAGTATGCTGGAATCCAGTATTGTCGAATTTCATACATGGCCTTGAACTATTTGTCCTCTGTCAAGCCATAATCAACCATAACTGAATTCCATTGTTGCTCAAAAACTGATGGTTCAACAACATCAGACCAGACAACATCATTAAACCTCTGCCTGAATGTAGCATCATTCTTCAATTTAGTTGGGACCTTCTCTGGTACCTTCATCATAATATGTCACATGCAAAGACGGTGCCTGGTACCAGTAAAAATTTGTTTAACTGCAACCTTCATACCAAGATCCTAATCGGTGATAATCATTCTAGGACCCCGACCCATGCACTCCATAAACTTTTCAAACAACCAAGCATATTCTTCATTATTTTCACCCGATACTAATCCAGCACCAAATGTAACAATCTTACCGTGATTGTCTTTCCCAGAAAAAGGAGCAAAAATCATCTGATACCTGGTGCAAAAAAAAAGGAAACATGATAACACTGACTTGCTCATATCTTGTCTAATACTTGCTAATATAGCACTGCAAATAACATTACCAATGCTAACATATATAAGTATAGAACTGTATCTACAATTCTAATATCTGAGGTATTAAAAGCTATTATGATGATAATGAAATGCTAATGTAATATCTACATCTTGCTAATATCTCATGATTATATAAAAATATATTTATATTTCTAGAAAACCAACACACATAAATAAAAGATACCTGTTAGTTGAATATGTGGCGTCAAATGATACAACATCTCCAAAAATGTGGTAATTCCTCCTTGAAATAGGATCCGCCCAAAATATATATACGTCTCAATCTATCATCTTTATCAACAAAATAGTAAAAAAAAACCTAGGACAAGGCTCACGCCTCCGAAACAGTTTGTCCAAAATAATTTGAGCATCAACCCTTTCAACATAGGCCCTCAAATCACGAGATAAATTCTTAAAATCGACACCCGTGCAACCAACACTCGAATAGCTCCCTACAAATTTCTTAAAAACTCTATAACATCTCATTGCCCCTATGCCAAATCTAGAACAGTTCAGCACAAAATTCTGATGAACAAAACTTAAATTCCTATTTACTTTAAGGTATTTTTTGAATTGGTCTGACACTAATAGATGCGAATGTCGATGCTCAAACAACTTAACAACATAACTATCTGTTGCACTGTGTTTAAAAACAATACGAGCTCTGTAACCAACTCGATTAGAAATTCTATGCCTCTTCTTTACACTACCCACCATAACAAAATCATCTTCAGTGTGCTTATCTCCCTCCTGGTTGCAGTATACATATTTCCAAGTAATCGAACCATCCTTCCATCTCTTTGTCGAACCAAGACGTATATCGAAGCCATATGCTTCAGCATATTTCTTGTAGAAATCTATACCATCCTGCAAAGTTTTAAAACTCTGACTCACAAATGGTTGCAATGATAAATCACACTTTGGGATATGGTATTCACTCCCACCAGGTGATATATCAATTGTAACAGCACTAGAATTACTCACCACATCAGTAGCTGTCATTTTCACAAAAAATATATGAACAGATTGTAAGTAAATATAAATATAAAATGTATTGCTAACATGAGCAATGATACTAACAATATATATAGATATATGTATCTTGCTAACATTTAATGAAGAATAAGCTAACATGATAACATATCAAACAGATTAAATATACTGCTTAATTAAAAAATATACTATAACTAACAGCAATTATAAATCGACAGAAATTTCTATAACACACATACGGCCATACTACAGGAAAAACACAACTCATCGACATTGATTAAATATACTAGCAAAAAAAAACACAAACAAACATATACGCTAAACTAATCAGGCAAAAAACAGAAAACAAGAAAGGTGAATAAACAAAAAAAAGGAAAAAAACAGAAAAAAAGAACGGTGAATAAACAAAAAAAAAATAGTATGTATACAATTACACAAAATACGAAATCATTGATTGTAGAAGAATCAAACGAATAGATAATTGCTTAATTAAACAATTGAATACCTCTGCCATTGAATTATGAAACAGAATTATGGAAAATTGAACGTTGAAGAATATGAAAAATACCTGGAGTTTCCATCGCAGACGGTGAACGAAAATCTGAGGAAGAAATAACACGATGAAGAATGAAAGTTCGCGAATTCTCTCACAAATTATGGAAGCAAAAAACACGATGAAAAATCGAAGAAAGAGCTGAGAATTTAAGAACAAATCCTACCTAAAATAAAAGACGATATATATGGCAAATTACTAAAAGATGAAAATAACCCTGCATAACTAAAACTTGGTGGAAATCACAATTATGCCACCGTCTGCTTCAATAAATCTAGACTGTGGATGTGAAACGAGATGTGCGGATCGGATTAGTTCCTAGGTTTCTACGGGGGAATTGGTTCCTATTTGATCATTTCCCTATATATATATATATATATATATATATATATATATTGTAATATTTTTTATTTAATAAATAAATAAGCATATTTATTTTACAAAACTAAAAAATTTCGGATAAACAAGAATAAATTTCAAACATATGATGTGACTAAGGTTTGAAAAGATTGTTCCTTGATTTTCATAAAACAATGTAAAATGTCTCTTTTTTCATTATAAAAATATCAATAAAATTATATTACTTTAACACTTCGTTTCCTTTTTGCGAACGTATACAGAAGATTGATATAAGAAAATGAAATATCATTGGATGTTAATTTATTTATTAATGCATCTTATGTTTCTATGATCTTTAATTTATCACCTATCTTAGGATAAATTGTTAGTACATAAATTTATAACTGATACAAATCCTACAAATTAAATGACTCCCAGAACTCAAAATAATGACCCTATTAATTTAAATCCCTTATTTTATTTTAATGCCACTTCTAGAGTTCTAGTTTATTCTGTTAATATTAAGTCACATAACTGCGAACCATTTTTATTTTTACTTTTTTAAAAAAGAGGTTTTCCCCTTTATTTTTCCTTCTTTGAGTCTTTGACCACTTTGTAAATTCATCTTTTGATAAATGCTCCCTTGCGTCGTAGTTATGAAGACGACAGATATATATACATATATGTTCTAAAATCAGATAGCTGAACAAGTACTTTTCGGTGCTTTCAGTTTCACAGTACATTATTTCAATTGAAATAAATAGCGTAACGATAAATCTGGTAAGGTGGTAAGTATCCATTTCCTTCTGTTAATAAAGAATTCAGCACCTTTTTTAAGTTTTTTTCATACTCACAACCTCAGCCTTTATAAATATTTAAAGAAAACATCAAGCTTTTTCCTTCATTTTTGCTGTCTGTTCGTTCATTTGAAGAATATTTACTTATAGTTCTTCATTAGGAATTACGAGCTCATTTTTAATTTCAACTAACATTATTGCAGTTTTTGTTTATATAATGGGGCCGGAGTTCTCATTTTCTTGCCGTCTCTGATTACTTGAAGAGCATTATTTGGCATCTTTTGCTTATGAAAAAAGTGTGGCCCTAATGTCCCTTAGGGTGGAGCATTGTAAGTTTGAGATCGTAGATCTCAAATTTTAATATCATCAATTCCGTAACGTCATTTTTCAAGTGTGATTTATCTCTTTACATTTGCGCCGGAAGATTGAGAGCATGTACTTTAGTAATACGATTCATCTCTCCTAAATTGTCATCCTTAAAAAGAATGGTGACGAAGGATCCTAATGAATTAAGCTGATGGTGTAATGTGATAAAGAAGAGATAAATGAGCTGACAGTCATGAATTAAACCAATGAGAAAAAGTGGTGGAAACAGTGGAGTTAGTGGGGTTCAGATTATAGTAAGTTCAGAGCTACAGATATAAGGATGTGGTAGAAAGCCTGCAAAAGTGTCTGCAAAAACACACACACACACACTTGAACCAAAAAACATGACTGCCATGCCTGCCATGGGAAAAAAATAATAATCAAGTGAAATAGAATGGGGAGCATCTTTTCTCACACTACACTTCTGTTTGAGTCCTTTTAATTTAATTTACCTCACTCAATGTCACACCCCACCATACATTGCACTTACGTTATATTAATTCACTCTACTCTCTCTTCAGTCCAAGATTCCTTCACAATTTCAGATCACTGTGATTTGATTTTCTCTTCTCAAGAATAGCAGTAACTCTGGCGGTATGTTTTGCATCAACAGAGTTGGTTGTGTCAAATAGTTCTTCGCCGCCACTGATTTAAAACAACCTCCAATTCTCGCCACCACCACCCACCCACCGTGATGGACATATGTATGTGTGTGTGTGTGATATTTTTCAATAATATTCATTTATTAGCATATATATATATGTGTGTGTGTGTTAATAAATATTGAGGTGGAAAGTGGGATATCCTAGTCCTAGAAAAAGAACAGAGAGGAGCAGAGTTTTGAAAGGAGCCTCAGCCCAAGTACTGGAAATAGGTCCACTAGTTTTGGTGTTAGCAAAAGCAACATTATTATGTTTTAGTGCTTTAAAATGATGAGAGAGAGAGAGGGGGGGAGTCAGATGCTAGTCAATATATCTCTACTCATGAAATTAAAATTAAAATTAAATAATAATAATAATAAAAAAAAACCAAAAAAGTACATAACATGTGGCAAAATTGGCAGCTGCCTTTCAAACATCAAATACTATTACTAGTAAGAAGTAACACCAAACAAATACAATGTAAAATACAATAATCCAACAGATTCCCACTTACCATACACGCACACAATCAAAAACAACAAAGATTTCCACTCCCACCCCCATCCTACTGGGAAAAAAAAAATCTGTCCCCACCTTCATTTTATTCTACTTTCCCAACTTCATTTATTCTGCAAGAAAGAAAAAAAAGATGCAGTTATTTGATGATTATATTGTATGTGAGGTGAGGTGACTACATTGATCATATATATGTATATGTTTTACCATTTTTGGGTAACGAAGAAGTCATGCAACGAATTGGGAACGGAAATGGAGAGCTGAGTTCTATGAGTTGACATTTTGTCCTCGGAGTGATTCCAAGAATCTGAATCTTTGGGCGGCCATTCGTCGAGAAAATGGTGCATTACTTTCTTGGGCTGCTGCTCATCTATCGTATCGCGATAGTAGTGATGGTCGTGTTGGTATTGCGTGTATGTTTGATCTTCCAAGCTTTGGATCTTTTGACCGCTTTGTTTTATTTGGGAGTGAGATGAACTCATTTCCAGTTTTGAGGAAGAATATGAATTTGAATCAGCTGAGAAAAATGCATGCTCGTCGCTTTCCCCTTTGATTAATCCATGCCTGAAGCTGCTGTTTCAAACATTTCACCATCATAACGTCAATACATACATATATATATATATTGAAAATGTGTAAGTATTGATGAATTGTGTGTGTGAGCGTGTGTACCTGCAATCTTTGGGTGGTGGACGGGAATAGAGATTGGACTCCAAGAAAAAGTTGGGGGTTTCTTGAGATGATAAGGCGAAGGTAGGGGGTGGTCTAGAAGACGATAAATGAGGATAGAGAAAGTGGGATTCGGAAGGGGCGGGTGAGAGATAAGAAGAAGAAGAAGAAAGCTGTGTGTTTCTGGGCTGCGGGGGAGGGGAGTGTGTGGCGGAGGAGGCGGCGGCGGTGGGGGTTGAGAGGATTTCCACAGGCTTTCTTGAACGGTTTCTGCCTCGGTGCATGTGTCTTTCGCAGTATTTGGAATCTGGATAGGCTTCTTTAGAGCACCTCCATTTCTTGCCATCTGTTCTTCTGCAGCGCCCCGGCTCCGGGTCTATTTTCCGACCGAATCCCATGTGAAACCCGTTCCATCCAACTGCGAATTAATTAATTCAAGAGTAAATACACACACACACACACACACACACACATATATATATATATATATCATGAAGAGAGAGAAGTGAAGAAGTATTACTACTGTGTTGGGGTTGGTGTATGAGGAACTTGGAGGAGAGTGAAGAATCGAGGCTTCTTCTGATGGTGAAGAGGAGATCTGGTGGAATGGGCATGCCCGAAACCATGTACTTGAAAACAAGGGCTTGGTGTTCCAGTTCTTGCCATTGTGATGCAGTGAAAGGGAACCTAGTACTTCTCCCACTACTGCTCATCATCAACCTAATATTTTGTTCTTGAAGAAAGAGAGAGGGGGAGAGAGGTTATTGGTTTCTTCTTGGTTCTTGTTTAGTGTGTTGAGAGAGTTAGAGCCCTTGGGTGGGGGGGTAAATGCATATGCATAGCAGAGTAGGTATATTTATTTCAGGGACCATTTGAGTTGCAGAATCTTCTGTACATGGATAAAACTAATGGTTCTGATCACACTGCTGCCTGCAACCTCTCTCTCTCTCTTTCTCTCTCTATACCTCTGAGCGTGTACTGTGCACATATTATGACTACTGCAGCAGCTCTGTGGGCATCTGCTGACACTGCTGCTGCAACTATGCTGCCTTTATGGCAGCTCCTGCCTCTGACAACGACACGGAAACCTATAAACTAAAGGGAAAAAATATATATTAGTATTTGTTTTGATGCCAAATTAAAGCCTTTTTATTTATAAGAGTCGAGTTGGTGTCTGATAAATTTTTCAGTGGATAGATCATGAGAAGATTGTACGGTTTTCACTACTTTTACTGCCATTTCCCATCCTCCTGCTCCTCCCTCCCTCTCTCTACTTTTACTTTTTTCATCTCTGCTTACTTTTACCAGTAACCTCTGCAAACACCCACTTACTATTTCACCTTTCTTAATTTGGCCTCTCTCTCTCTCTCACACATGAACACCACTACTCATGTTTACTGTTTAGTTAAGGAAGGATATATAATGATGTACTAATTAAGGATTATTTCGAAATGCACATGTACTTTTTGACCTCCTATCCTATCTTACAGCATATTAGCATGTAAATAAAATGTACAGCTTCGCTTCGATATTTTGATATATCTGTATTTAGTTAGATGGAATATTAATTAGGCCACCATAATTGGTGAAGAAAGTGACAAAAATATGTACATGAATTAATTCATCATGAAAAAATAAATAAAAGGAAAGATATGGAAGAAACACAAATGTAGCACAAAGTTTTCAAGATGGAATCAAAGAAAGTATGTGCAGAGAGTGCAGAGTGTGTGAAGAATCCAGACATGATTCTGTGACTAATCAAATCAAATCAGCTGCAGATTGTTGCAACGAAGCATCACACTTTTTGTAACCGGGAAAGAAAGATAGATGTTTTTTTCTGCTGCCCTAACAGACCATCACCCATCATCTTACAACTTCAAACAAATTGCACTTATTTATATATAATAATAATAATAATCATAGATTGAGAGATCAATTACTGAATGAACTCTAATTATTATTTTTAAATGCCGTGTTCTAAAGTGTAATTAATTAACCTAATATGCGCGCGCATGTGTGTGTGTCCGTGGAGGCATATATTGCGTTTCTCTTCCATTCTTATATTTAGGTGATCATTAAGTTGTAGTTTTGATTGCGCTCAACAACTTGTAATAAAAAACCATGAATGGAAAACAAATTTGGGTAAATGGGACCTGGGATCTGACAAAATGGAAGTAATTAATGGTGAAATGCAATATACATTGTTCACTCTCATCAGATTATAGTACTATGAAGTAACAATTCAATGAACATGGTCCTAGTTGGTTAGCAAGAGAGAGCATTTCTTGTCTCACATTTTTGTCACTGCTCACGTTTCTTACAAATCAAATTATTATTCTAAATTCATAAACATATATATATATATATATATATATATGAAGGAGAACCCTAAATCCTCAACATTCTACTGTTATAAAAAAACTATTTAGTTTCAAATTTTACAGACAAATAAAACAGAAATAGGCGGTGCGGATGCTCTCATCTTCATTTAGAAATATGCATCTATGTATATATGAAGATTTGAGATAATATTTGATTTCTTTGAACACTAGTATTTTCAAAGTTCTGAATAGTAAAAGTTGAAGAAAAATAATTCAGGAGAGACCCCTTTTTATCATAAGTTGTTGGAACCCTTTAATTTGTCTTACTTCTTATAGTTTAACTTAAATTAAAAAACAAATTATTGTTCCCAAATTGCGAATGCAATAATAGTTGGCAGGTCTGAAACACATACATACATTGATTATCATATCTACTCTGACTGACATTATAAATTTATAACCCAACCCATTGCTTCAATTACTCTCTCTCTCTCTCTCTAAGGAATTACACTTTTCTTCACTGCCAAATCCTAAACGAATATCTTTCTACACACTTTCTTTGTTTATTCAAACGTAGCTTAAATGGCCCCTATTTCTTTTGACCTATTAATAAGTATACTGCATATTTCAAACTTGCAAATTCATTTTTGTACTGTTTACTCAGTCATCAACAGTATTATATGTGCGGGCCCCTTTGACTTGATATTTATCTTTTAATTGTTATTTTAAGAAAAAAAAATCATATAATTAAGATATAAATTACTATGATAAATATACATTTTCTCTCTCCTTCCTATTTAGATAATGTTAAATTAAAAGTTAAAAAAATCTAAAACTACAACTTAAAAAAAAAAATAGAGGGAGTACATTACATTCTTTTCTTTTCTTTTTTACTTTAATGTATGTAAAAACTCATAGATATGAAAAATATTGATTTAATTCGAACTCATAATCTTTAATCTTTCATAAATTGATACAAAGGTTTTCCTTGTATCAGAAAATAGAAGATTTTTTTTTTTTTTGAGCATTAACGTTTCGTTGCTGTTACCTGTTTGAGAATATACACTTGGAAATAACATATTGTGGTAGTGCGATTGAAGACTGTTTGAATATTTCATCAGGGAAAAAAAATCTTATGGTAAAAAATGACTCATACTAACGATAATAATCAAACAATATATGAACTATTAATCTTATGCTGTTTTTTAATATATATGGTGGGTTATAATTTATGAATGTTGCATATTAATTAAATTAGTATCTTTACTAGTTAAAAGTTTAATTTTTAAATCTACTAGGTTATTTGTTAATATAGATCATATATTTATTAAACTGATATCAAATTTCAGTTAATAGTGAATTGTGATTCAATTTGTTATTTGTTTTGATTTTTTTTATGTGAAATTATTAATCTATTTTATTCACGTAATTTATTTTATAAATTATATATTATGAAGTTATCATTTTTATTATTTTGTCACTCTTAAAAACGCCAAATTATACTTGTACATCAATAATTTGTACGAATGTATTCTTCTAAATTGTATTGCTAGCTTAACCAATTTAATTTTGATAATGAATAAGTTTAGAAAAACATCATTTCAAAACTATTTCATTCTAATTATTCTTTTCAATTATTTATTTTAATAAAAAACAATCCTTTTCTATTTAATTTGGGAAAAACCGAAGAAAATTGAATCAAAATGACATTATTTTATTTGAAAAAATGAAAAATATCACCATTTCACTAACACAATTATAAAAAATAAAACTAAATGCATAAAAAATAGCAATTGTCTCGGGATTCTTTACTATTCATTCTTAGCCACACGAGCAAACGAGAAGCGCAAAGAGAAATAACACAAAGCCAAATTAACACAAAGCCAAATAACTTGTCTCTAAACATATCTAAGAGTATTATTAATCTTCAAATTACATAATATTGGAAAAGATGACTCTTTTTTTTTAGGAACAATATTTAATTATTCTATCCATTTAAACGGTAAATGAGAAACTTTATTTAGTAATACAGAATGAACATGCATCGGAATATTGATTGTCCATGATAAGATCTTAATCTCCAGACTATGATTCATCTTATTAATATTATGCGCTACTTTATTGAACTTACTCGAGATATGCCTCGTACTAGTGCAAGTTTATATTTCTACAAAATCATGAATGCCATTCACGATCAAATTACCATATGTATCAGGAGTACTCGGTCCATTAAATCAATCCACACGATTATTGTAACCGTTCTCCGCTCGATGCACCACAAAATTATGATCTTTAGACATTTGCAAAGCAAAACGGGAGGGGTCTACTGTTTGCGTGTCTCAAAGAAACTATTTGACATGTTTGTTGATCCAAGGGCTCCAAGCTAACAGATTTCAAATCTGAATTATATGGAGTTTTTTTTTCGACTTATTTACCAATTTATGTATTAATTAGGAATTTCTTCTAGATGATTTTTAATTTAAATAGCATTCATAATTTCCTTAAAATAATAATGAATGAGTTCACATTTCAGTCACCATCTCAAATTAAAAGTATTAAGAAGGTTATTTTTTTTTTTTCCTTAAAAAAAAAAAGTTTATTTTAAAACCCCATAATTTTTGGACCATTTTGCAATTACATCATGACCTTTTAATTATTACAAATAAAATACCACCTTCAATATTTTGTATAATTAAAACACGCCCAGTTTTTTCTGACTAAATTCAGTCTGATATGTCCTAGCAAATTTACACTTGTACACTTCACATGTACAGCAATGTTAAAAAAAACCCTGAGTAGCCCATATGGATTAGTATTTGAATATTAAATTGGGTAGAAGGAAAAAAATGAAAGTGTTATATTTACAAAAATTCATAAGAGTAATGTTTTATTTGGAACAATTACAAAATCACATTGTAATTGCAGAATGGTCTAAAAGTTATGATTTTTCATGTAAATGACACTAATAAGAATAAACATATGAAATTTATAAGGGCAAATCAAAGTAATCCATTTTTGACACAAGAAAGTAAATACTGTATACTGAATTCGAGCAATGATTTTCTTTGAATAAAAAAGCAGAATCAATTTATTCAATCTTGTAAATAAAATTAGGAGAGTGGTCCTCAATCAGAGTTGCAAATTATTAGAGAGCACAAACAAAACATCTATTTCTTCCCCACAAACAAATACATTTCTGTCGGTCAAATATTAATGGGCCCACTTGGTCAAATGCCAATCTGCCTCGACCCTATATAGAGGGACACATTTTCATGCTAAATTTCACTCCAATTTTGCCAAAAAATATTTCATCTCCTGTAAAAATTTCAATATTTCAAGCAGGGTATTCACATACAAAATAGCAAAATCTTTGGGGGAGTGATGCAGCTATTCATAAAGGAGGTCCAAATATGGCTCAAAACTTCACTAATAAAATACATAGATGTTTTTACATCTATCAAATTATACATTCATCATGTTTTCCCGGTCATATTCCAAATGTTAAGGCTGTAAAAACCGCAAATACATAGCAAGTCTCTCCAACCTAAGCTATCTCCTAGCTGTAATAGGGGCAGAAGATCAGTTAAATAACTCACCATCTTCTATATGAGAGCATTTTATGAGATGAATTGAAGGGAACTGTGGAATTTTTGTATGTCGCAGAACTTACGTTCCAAGAATCTTGCTGCAATCCATCCACCCGTCACCTGTAAGCACCACGGCTTACGCTATTCCTTCTGGAAGAAAGAGAGTACAAAATCCGTATTTACAGAGAAGAGCTGCGTGTCCAAGAAAAGCTGTTGTCCAACCATATAAAGAGGAAAGTCTTTTAAGTATCTTCGTATGTGCAAAAACAAATTGAGATGGAAAAGTGCTATCGAAATGAAAATGAAGCACTAGAACTGGAAATTATACTGTTGAGGGCTCACCTTCATGAAAGGTCGATTCCGACTGGGAAATGACTCAATGAAGCTCTCTTTTAACAACAATGATACCTGGAGGAGTTATTTGAGCGAACTCATCAGAATGAGAAAGTGTAGCTATGAAACACGTGTCTCGTGAACTCAGAAAAAAAGAAAAAAGGGGCACAGAGACTTTCTTGTGCATTAAAATATAATATAAGATACAGATTTACAGAATATCACTTTCAGATCAGCTGCACAAACCCATATTCTTAAATCGTTTTTAATCTCTCACCGAGTTCAACACGATGGGCCTGAGCATATTTTTGAAATAGCAACCCATTCAAGCTTTGACTGACATAAATCATCAATGCTCCAAATTATTCCAAAATAATTATATTCTGAAGTAAATCAATCAAGACAAACAAGTAGGATGGTCATACTTAATGCTTAAACAAAAGAGGTGATAGTAAGCAGGTGAATCATTAAAAGATAGTCAATATTCCTCATACATCAAAAAACTTGTAATATATAGAAATAAAAACAGACCTTATCATCATTTGATTGAACATTAGTAATTGTGTGGGAACGAAGGTTAGAACAGAGAGACTCCAAGTAAGACCGCAGCTCCCGCAGAAAGCCTCTGGCTGCTTCAACCTACAATTGTTAGGGAAGTTACAATTTGCATTTAATATACATATATGCCACAAATACTTGAAATAATAGTTGCAAATCCAACCACCGCACACTACTGCCTCTATCTAGTGCCAATGGGCTTCAAATCGTGAAACAAAAAAAATAAACAAAAAATTGGAAAACCCAAGCCAAAAGCACCAGTTCATTTCCTGCCATAAATACACATCCCCTTAGCAGGTCACCCTGGAATCTGTGTTGTTCCAGCATACCTCAACCCAATACCCTGAGACAAACTCTCATCCCCAACAGGCAAAAGAAGCAATCTACCTCTCCTCAACCAATCAACTTACTAAAGAAATCACATATTTGTTGAAGTCATGTCAATAACAAGCATCAACTCAGTGACAAGAATAATTCCTTAATCTAATCACATATGAAATATGCAATACAGAGACACAAGGTTTATTTGTTGTCACATTAGTCAAAAGAATTAATGTCATAGATTGGCTGCTTCTTCCCCAAGTTGTAGACCCAAGCATTAATCTAGAGTAAACTAAAAAAAATCATGAAACAACTAAATAATCAGCACCTGAACATCAGTACATTCATAGATTGGCCGTTTCTTCCCCAAGTAACTTTCTCCCACCAGTTTCGCATGGTAAGGGCTGAGGCGTGAGTACAGTTCTCTCTGTTGAGGTAGCTGTGGTATCGATGGTGATTTCACCTATTGAACAAAATATAACAGAGAGGATCAGGTGCAGGCAGCAACTTTGGAGTATGAACATCTGTAAGCAATTGATTTAGTAAGGTTGAAAAAAGACATAGGCAGCTGTTAGGGAATCTATTGCTTCAAAATGTGAGTTTCTAATGCGTTGCATGCAATTATTTCTTAGTTGAATTCATGGTCATAGTTTTGTAGTACCAAATGTAGCATAGGGAGAATAGGTGGAAGTTGGTTTAAAAGAGAAATATTCAGGGCGTCGGAGTTCCTTTATGATAAAGTAATAATATTATTTGACTTAATGTATTATGTATGCTTGATGTAAAATAATTTCAGCATTTGTCAACTGGTATCCTGCAGATCAATTTCCAGCGGCTCTTCCAATCCGTATAAGATAAACCTTTCAATGCATTCCCATTGCTTCGCCCAGGAAATTTAATTGGTTATTTGGTTTACTACATGCAGATGAGGTATAAGATACATACTTTCTCCACATTGGACGCATTTCAGAATAGACCATCACAAAGGCAATAGAATACAGCCATGGAAAAGTTTTACCTGGTTTCTATTTGCATCCACCAGAATCACATTTGTTAACTTCGCCTGCAGCTCAGTCGTTTTGTTCTTCACACCTACCTGCTCAAAAGGACATAGCATGGATAATTTCAAAAGATATTATAATAGAACAGCACACTGCAATGATAATTCCAGATCTTAGGAGTGTGTAAAAAAATGCATCTTCAAGTCAACGGAAAAAAATAATTTACGGTAAGAGTCTCTAAGCTTGTGATTTGCATGTTCAATTCCTAGCATCAATCAAGGCGAAATATTTTATATGGCAAATATTTAGAAAATTTCTTGAAGCAAAGCAAATTGAAGAGCAGGACATACCAACACATGAATTCACCAGAAATATTACAATTGAGAAATCATCCGACAACACAATTCAATGACATAAATTAAGCTGAAAAAAGCACAAATAAGAGAACTCACTATGTAAGGAACGGGCGCATCCAAAAAGTCCATCATGTCATTTGGCAACACCTGTGAATGGTTTTGTTAAAAAATATAACCTTGAAATAAATGATTTCGTGCAAAAATAAGCCAGCCAAATAAACAGGAAAGTACCGGCATTAACAAGCTCTGCCACTGATAAGGTCGAATCAGGGGGATCATTGACAGAACTAAAGCAGACAAAATACCCTGCACAAGAAACAAATTAAGCACATAAAACTTAGTTTTTAGTAGCAATTGGATGATCCAAAAAATAAGTAAACGTTCAAAATATAGGCATATGAAAAAAAATGTGGATTTGAAAAATGACGGAGCATATTTTTTTAGAAGCGCAGCTTATCGCTAGAAAACTCTCAGTATACATCTAACTATCTAAGGATAGAGTGTACAAGAGCTGTATATGCAGCACAGAAGATGTTTTTCAGTTATACTATCTTAGAAAAATTAAGTCAGCATTCATAAGGACAATACACAGAAACATTCAGAAGGTATACCAACCAAATTATTGTATATCAGAGTTGCAAGCAATTCTACGTTTACCACATACCAAATTTGAACAGACAATGACAATCTGTTTCTCCAATAGGGCCCCTGCAAATAATGTCAACACCTGTAAAAGACCACAAATAGTTAATACTACAAGTAGCAAATCAAAAGGTGAATCTCTATATGATCATTACTGTAGATGGTATACACATGCTTAATGCATCCATGGACCCACCTATATGCATGTGCTGTGTGCTAACTAGATCTCAAATAGTCATTATGTACATTGCAAGTTGATGCAAGATAACAATAGCACTATACCGAGGTAATGAAAACAATTATATCAATGTCTCCTTGATCAAAAGAGGACTGCTAATATCTAATGGCAATGAACTTACATGCTCCAGCCGTAGGGAACCACAAAGGCAAGCAATAGCCCATACTGATAAAGCAGCTGCCTCCTCCTCGACCACGAGTGCACTATGAGCCTTAAGAGAGGAATGTGTACAATAGTAAATGATACATTATGAACAATCATTTTAACAGCACAGTAATTGGATAAGGCTGAAAATATTTCATCCTTAAACAGTGGACAACCTCTTGAAGTATTCAGTCAAAAGTTAAAAGTTAACAATCTTTCAAAGTAAAATGGCTGGTGAAAATAAATGATGCAATAAGACCAGTCATGCATACCTCAGCGAACTCCAAACTTGTATTGCAAGATCTCAAATCAATTGTTGAACCTGCAACACGTAGAACTGTTTCATCGGGTCTATGATATTCTAGAGGATGAAGGTGATCCAAAGGGTGGAACTTAATTGTTGAACCACGGGTTGGGCAAGATAGTTGGTAATATTCACAAATTATTTGCAAGGATCCATGGTTGTTTTCCTTCAAACAAGTGATGACAGGTAAGAGAACACTCAAGGGGGCAAATAAATCATATGACAGAAATCAAAATACACTTCAGATATTAACCTTTGCCCACTTAAGGATATCACTTTGTTCACTGAAGATATCTCGACCAGATGAGCATGCCTCTTCTGTTTCAGCCTCATCAAAATCACATCTATAATGCGTATCTTCACATGGTGACGCATGAAAACTGCAGTAACAAATTAAAAACCTTAACACTGAACTATATAAATCTAGGACACATAATTACAAGCAGATGCCAATATAGGATATCCATACAAATATTTATAAAGTTCAAGTCTGCCATCAACAGATGAAAGTCCGAGCATACATAAGTGGATCAGGACATCTCCAAGATAATGATGCATATCGGCATGCAAATTAGAAAGAATCTGTGGAATAAACATGTTTTCAATCTACCCTTTAAAATTATGTACGGAATTTTAATGATCCTGCCATTATCAGAACATGGTATGGACCTAAGCGGCCTCAAGGACTTACTAAAGCAGAGTACAAAATTGATAATTAGGTTCACACTCCTCAAATAAAATCATGTTCAAGCATATTGTTGATCATATCATATTTTATACTACAAGAGATAAAATATAAGCATCCTCAAAGGATGCAGGCTAAATATGTAAATATTTACAGGAAAATATATATACATACATGTATATATATATATATATATATATATATATAATTCAAGAGTCAAGCAATAGATATTAGCTATACCTGGAGGATGACTCGGAGCTTTCACATTGTTGATACCGTAGCAATGGTAACATTGCATTTGGTAAACGCCTTTCTAGTGACTGCTTGGCACTAAGGTTGTCCGTAATAGACAAGTCAACTACATCTACACGTTCTTCCCAAGAAGCTAGGTTCTCTATTTCGGGATCAAGAGGGACAATACTGCCATTGGGTTCTTTTTTCGAATAGCTGCCTTGGTTTAAATTTTGAAGTTCAAACTGAGATATATCGTTAGTCATGCTTCCTGAGATGGAACTGCTTGTACTTGATTCAGAAGCTTCAACCGGTCCATTTGGTGTGTCAGGTGCTCCATCAGCCAGTGGTAAACTATCAGCTTTCTCTTCCAAAGTTTCAACCATATCGCAACCCACAGGTGAGTCAAAATCCAAACCATTTATCTGCTTCGTTAATCGTTCCAACCTCTCTTCCATGAAGATGCTAAAGAACAAAAGAAAAGGTGAAACAAATACTTAAGTACAGGCATTGTGAAGAGAGACATAGCCACGTTTTGACAGCTTTTGAACAGTCAGAACCAAAGAAGTATTTCTATAAGAAAGGGAAGAAAACAAAAATAACAATATAGTCCTAGAGCCGCAAAAGACCAAGCAATTATACTTAACATAAAATGAAGTCACTATTTGTTTTTCTAGGGAGGGGATGCATATTTACCATCTCTGGATCTATTCCTCCAGTCAAAACAATTGTTCAGTAAACCTAGATCTATCACCTACTTAATCATCGAAAATGCACCAGGGGCGAAAAAAAATAAGAGGTAAAGAAAACAAAATTAGCCAATGTCACAACTTCTTTCCATATTGAAGTACGACATTACAACAGAGTTTGGCAAGGAAAAGAGAACCTCCAACGACAGTGCAGTAAGAAACATGATTATGTTATTAGATGGTAATTCCATTATAGATATATTAATGCCATGTATTTTTCAGCAGCTTTTCTGCACATAGTGTTTTCTTTGTTTATTCCCCCCGAGGAGAAAGGTAGCATGTAACTTTCTCCTCTCAGGATAAACAAAGAGAACACTGTGCAGAAAAGCTGCAGAAAAACGCATGGCATTAATATCTATAATGGAATTACCTTGTAATAATACATAATCATATTTCTTACTGCACTGTCGTTGATGGTTCTCTTTTCCTTGCCAAACTGAACATTGTATGCTGTAATGTCAAACAAAATTTGATCTTGGATCCATTAACGTACTTCAATATGAAAAGAAGTTGTACGATGTTGGATAATTTTGATTTCTTTACCTCCTTTTCTTACTCCCCTGGTGCAGAATTAAAGTGATAACTTACTCATGAAAGCAACTGCAGCATCATGTGCAAAATATGTTCAAATATTGAAAGTGAATTTTGAATTATTAATATAGTTTCTATCTAGAAGGAATTCCGAATAGTGTACTAAAGAAAGTATTCAGGGACCTGTTCAACACGCCAAAATGCAGCTCAAAAAATGGAAGCCTAGAAAGAATGCAGTAACAACGACGTGTGGTCAAAATATAGCGGCTACGACTTGGATGGATCGGCTGCCCATCAGAAATAGTGGAGATCAATCCCGACGGCTTTTGTATCATTTCTTCAACCAAAACACAGCAACCATAAAGAGTGGAGGAATCAGCAACCTGAATCCAGAAAATAACATATTGAACACTTAATAAAAACCAGCTACCTAGTACCCTAATATCCAAGCCAGATAAGAGGACATTCTTCTGATCATTTTTAAATTACATCAATTATGTCAGGAGAACCTTAGATATTCCTCATAATAAGCATAACTAAAATAATTTGGGCAACCCAATAAATCAACCTAAAGAAAACTCTGAATACCTATTTTTTCCATCTCATGACTACTGAGACAAGAAGAAACAACAAATCAAGATTCTTCAGGCAACAAATTTCAACTTACACATTATCTTTTTACATTCATACTCAGAACTGTGCGTGGATAGCTACCAAATGTCAAAATTCAAATATAGTACGGATCCCCACAAGTAGATCAGCTAGTAAATGGACAAACAAGCAAACAAATAGACCTCTACAAATTTACAGCACTACTGCACTAGATTGAGGAAGCAAATAGCAGAATTTGAAAATACATGAAAATAGAGAACTGCAAAGCTTAAATTGAGAAGAGCCTGATGAGGGACTGAATTAGGCCAGGCAATGAACATAACTTAAATATTGTGGTTATTAAGCAGTCAAAAACAATTTATTCAATTATCACATCAAGTCAATGAACACAATCAATGGACTGAGGTGGAATTTGTCATCAGTTACAATGGTATTATTAATCAACCAGAACAACTTTTGGCAATATCATGTTATGCCAATGTATTAGAGAAACAGCAAAAATCTAGGCTACATCACACTTTTGTGGTGACCGGTAGAAAAGGAAACGTCGCTCAACATATTGATGCATGTTACTTTCTATGTTTTGAACCACACCTAAAGTGGCAGAAGAAAAGAGAAATAAAGCCCACCAAGAGGTAAAATTATCCCTCGAGGAAATAAGTCAAAAGATGAAGTATGCTTTATACTTAAGAAAGCCAGTGTACAGAAGCCCCTCAGCAGGAAGACAAAGTCACTGCACCATACAACAAGCACTTTATTCGACTGAGGCAAAAAATGCGATTCTGAATATGCAAGGTCCATACAAGAAAAATGCAAGAAGATATAGGAATTGTTTCATTGACTCCAAATAAGAATGTAGACAATTATTTATGGGTAACAAAATCAGGAGGCTATAAGAGCAACACATTAACATAACAAATTGCTACAATTAGAGGCAGTAACAAGATTAAGACGTCTTACACACACAACAAAGAGTCCGAGCAACACAAAACAGTCAGAAACCTTATACAAAATTAGGGTTGTCCAGATCCCAGTTAAATGCTTCATTGGACAAACTGCAGACAACAATATAAATAAATGTTTCTCAGCATACCTGCAGCCGGAATACAAATGACAAATCACTCTGTTTGAGATGCTCCTGTAAATATAGTACAAGAGCAATTCAGAAGACACGCAGCAAAGAAAAAGCGATGAAATCATAATGCTATGCAAGACTGCCTTCCGATGATGGGGTCAATAAAAAGACCAAGGGAAAACTAGAAAAGAAAAGCTCCCATAACAAGAGTTATTTCAGGTTTCCTTTCTTCTTCATTTTCTTTAGGAGCGGGTTGGGTATATACAGCCTACAATTACCCCCACTCAACCCCCCAAAAACAATGGTAGAACTTGAAAAAAAAAGAGTGTTTAGGCAGACTCTCCACAGCAATCTGCAATCGTTTTCCCCCCAAGCACCAGCTTGAAATTTGGATCAATGAGAACGAGGGGTGTGTGTGGGTGTGTGTGTGTCTGTGTGTAATCAATCAGAAGTTTGGAAAAACGACATAAAACCATAATTAGCTTTTAAAAGCATTAAAATCATATTGAAATAATCTTCAAATAAGTTTTTGGCCAATTTTTTTTTTCATGGCTTGCTTCTGGATATGCATAACTAAAGCACAAAGCAGTTATTTCAAGTACCTGTCCGAGAAGTATCTCATTCAATTCACTCATTGATGGAGTTCTCTCAACAGCATTCACCTGTGACAAAGATTCAATTTTACAAAATGAAATAAAGGATAGGAACAGATTGGCGTAGGTACTGAGGACCATCATGAGAGGAAAAGTCAGGAGAAGGTTTAATTTCTGAGTTGAGTCAACTGTAGCCTTCAAGAGACTATATTAGAATGATCTGCTGCATGTAACAAAGTTCTGCAGGAACTTCCATTTACATGCAACTAGCACACATAAATGGGTTATAGATGCCCTGAATACAAGTAAAAAGGGAAATTGTAAAGCTAACAAACAGCTGGTTTTAAACCAATACGTCAAAAACTATAATAACATTGATGCTGGAAACAATTTATTAATATAGTTTAAGCAGGCAATTTAATAAACTGGAAAGCATTATATAGTCTTTTAGGTTAGCCAAAAAAATGTGTCAAAATTGTTTTCTAAGTTACGAAGAAGAATGTTGAATTGGTCTCAATTAAAATAGGATTTCTGTAGTCTGTACAACTAAAATTTTCAGACAAAAGATATACACACAGATTTCCCAGTAGTCCAGTACTATAAAGAATAATGAGAGGCTGACAAGTATTCGCCTTTACCCTACCTCTACTCCGGTTGGAAAGCAGAAAGAAAGGAGATCCTTGTATTTTAGTGGCAGTTGCTTTTCTGGAGGGTAAACAAACAAGACCTGATATTCGCAGCAAAAGATTTTTTGCATTAATAAATACTTTATTTATCAGATATTACATCAGGACACAGAAATTATGGTTAACTAAAAAAACTAATCATCAACACCTGAGGCTCAAGGTTAGGTTCTATACGGCACTGATGCTGACCACCAAGAGCGTTTCGGAATCTCCCTGAACCCTCAAATTTTCTAGCAAAGTAAAGATTTTGGAGTGCTTGAACATCAGAATTCGGAGGAAGTCCAACCACCACCATGCTCTCAAAAAGTTTTGATGGCTCCTCCCAAACTCTGTGATCCTGCAAATTTTAAAGGCATAGTGATGCATGAAACCAAAAGTAACAAACTTTTCTATTAGCATATGACGAAATTGGAACACCAAACTACAATACAAAGATGTTTCTTCATATTAATATATTTTTTTTATCCCAACAGAATCAAGCAAATTAATGAAATAGTAATTAATGAGAAGAGAGCACACCAGTAACTGCAATTGAAAGTTAGCCCACTGACGCTTTTGACTAGTTAGTATTTCTGGGTTGTACGATCCACTTTTGACTTCAGGAGGACTAGATAGACCTTTCAATAATCTTGAGACCTGGTGCTGAAGTTTTTGAAGCTGGCTACCACTTTCCTCTTTTGATGAATACACCACAGAAGGTCGTGGAGAACGAACAGCTGCTGCCGCTGCTGCAACAGCTCTAGCAACATCTTCAGTTGTTTGAGTGAAGAATGACGAACTCCAACTAGGACTACCTGATTCTTCATCTGTCCCCATGTCTTTTAAAACTCCTTTCTTGCAAACAAATTTCATAAGTACATTCAGAACAGAGGTATGAAGGCAACTAACAATGATTACTGAAATGTAAATTCAAGTGTTCTAGAGAAGAGGATGTTTTCATCAACCACAATGCCAAATAAAAATAAGAATAGAAAGAAAAAGAAAACTAAAAATACATCTTCTTCTTCTGCTTTCTATCTGGATAAAGGCATATAGACTTTAACCTGAAGTTTACCAGCAATCTCAAAATGCTTTTCTTTTCTTTTCTTTTTTCCTCTTCTTAGTTTTTTTTTTTTTTTTCATTTCCGGATGGGGATTGGGACAGGGCTGTTGATAGGAATGCCAAGCCAGACCAATATTAAACTAATAATGTTCGACCTACCTTCTTTACCACAGCAAATTCAGTACGAGTATACTTTATGCCTATCCATGTTTCCAGCGAAGACGAACAATACAAAACATCACAGAAAGGCAGGCTCCTTTTTACCACTTCACTTTTTGCTACTTGATACACACTTCCTAAACTAGAAAGTCAGATGGAAAATACTAATTTCAATATCACAAATCCAAGTTTCTAATATGTTACCCAGATTTTGTCCCACCATAATTCATACTGAACCCCTCAAAAAATCAAAAGGAAAAGGGAAACCAGAAAAAGAAAAAAAAAAGTCATGGGATAAAGAAACAGAACCCACGCGTATCTATCAGCCTCGTACAACAACATGACAAGAACTGAAAACTGAAAAATGGAAAAACCCCTTAATTCTCTTATAATCACCTGAATTTATGTTGATACAAATAGATTCGAGCTCCAGAAAACGCGACAGCCTTCGAAGTGATTCCCGGAATTCACGAACAAGATCACAGATTTTTCCCTCGGGCGCGCCAACAAACAAATATAAAGCCGGAATCCACGAGATTTGAGCTTAAGCCTCAGTTTTAAAACTATATTTGACCAAAACAGAAAAAATGAAAAGGGGAAAAAAGGATCAAAATCAACCCCAACGCCAAAAATTTCCAAAAATAAAAGGTAAAAAAGAAAGGCAACAAAAATCGACAGGAAAAAATACAAAATGGTTGAACGAAAAAAAAAAAAAAATTGGGAAGAGGCAGAAAAAAATCACCTTTTATGATTAGCGTCTAATTCATCTAGGAAAAACAAAACAAGGAAACCCCCATCAAATCTGTGTTGTGTATGATTTGAGAGCGTATAGGTTGAAGGTTGGGGGTTCGGAGGCGGCGGGGGAGAGTTCAGGCGGCCATAACAAAGATGTTAAGAGAGAGAAAGCTTTGTTATGTTCCTGGTTGGTTTTCTAGAAATGAAACGAAAAAAATGAACGAAGTCGGAAAAGAAACCCCCCTCGCCCCCCCCCCCCCCCCCCCCCCAAACACACTGCATGAAATAATAGTTAATTATAATCCTACTTTCCACATAAATTAATTTTCAAATTAATGCAATCAAACTGAACTACTCATCGTTTTCAACTTTTCATGTAGAATAATAGCAAAAAAATGAAATATATATTATAATTATAATTATAATATACACACCCTCGTAATTATAGTATCTTTTTTTTTTTCGTCGTCCTAAAATTATAGTCCACTTTCTTAATTTGATATGTGCTAAATTTTCATTTTTCTTAATATAAGAATACAGTAAAAATGAATTAATGAAATTTTATGTTTCTAAGTATATTAAATAATTGTTTTCATTCTATGTAAAAATTAGAAGAGGTATAATTATGGGAATAAGAGAGAGTAATATATAATACTCACTCCGTTTCTGTATAAGTATCATTCTAATTTTAATTTTATTTAAAAAAAATATCATTCCACTTTAATATATTCACACAATAATATATTATGTAATTTAATTATTTTATTAATATGTGTATTCATCTAAAATAACCTTTAATGGGATTTGCATAATATTTTTAGAAGCGGGTCGGGTCAACTCGGGTGAGTTCGGGCGGGGGCGGGGGTGAAAAAGTCCATAGCGGGGGCTGGGTTGGAGAATTAAGGGCGTGTTTGGTTGGAAGCGAGAACTCGATGGCGTCATGCAATAAATTAAAATAGTTGACTGGGTGGACCCCACCTTGCTTTGCTTAGATAAAATATCTGACTTAAATAGTAGGAATTTCATTTTTCACTGCTACGATAAATTTGACTTGGAAAATCGATAAACTCAAATTAGGCAAGAATTTTATTTCTAAGTATAGTATTTATATTTTGGTTTTATATAATTACTAAATGTGTTCCGTACATTAAATTGCGTTATTAAATTATACTATTCGTTGTATGCTAATGATACTATCATTAATAGCATTGGTAATAATGCTATTTTAATAAATTCTTAGTTTCTTACCACATATATATAGTACTCCATGACTACTGCTCCAAAAATATAAGGCAAGTTCAGGAACTTTCTTTGAGAAAATATAGGCGACTTGGTCTTTTGGTTGAATTTGAATAAATCTCGCAGTTTGAAAATTTATGACTTCCTTTTTGTGTTATAAGGAGAAATTCGCATTTACTAACATCTTATTTTATAAATTAAGCTTATGTATCCTGGTGGGGATGACCTAGTGGTGGAGTGAGATTGATTGGAGACCAAAGGTCACGAGTTCGAATCTCCTCAATACCAAAAGTCCAGTGCGTGAACAAAAAAAAATCATCAATACCCCACAGGTAAGGTGTGTGAGTAAAAAAAATAAAAAATCAGCCTATATACATTTGTTAGCAAGCCACATGACTTTAACTATTTTTTTTTCTTAAATTTATAAGAGATGAATTAAAAGGTATTCAGATGTGAAATCATAATTATTTTTTATTCACAATTTTAAAAGTATTATTTTGATGCTTATTGTTGTTTTTAAACACAATGAGAACGTATATTTTATCGAGTAGGACAATGATCATATTATCATACAAAAATTGTTATGGGTTTTAAAACTCATGAGAAAAAAAATGTTTGTCGTCGTAGTAAAAAGATCGACTATTCAGGTTTTTTTGAGGACACCCAGATGGTAGACCTCCCTTTTATTAAATGGAGAGATTTCATGTTCAATTTTCACTGTTGTCCCCCTAAAATTTTAAACTCTTCCCTCCATAAATTAAAATAAAATAAAAAGGGAAAATAAATGCAGGTGCATAAGGAAAAAAGCAGGGTTATAAATTCTGTTTGGTTTGGATTAGCCCTCCCCTAAAACCAAAGTTTCATGCTTTTACTTTCTTTGCTTTTCTCTTTATTTCACTTTAAAGGGAAATAAAATCGCATAAAAAAAGTACACTAGAAATTAAGTGAGAAATAACAATACTCTTCTATACTGTATTTGATAAAATACACTAATATATATCATGAGAAAATTAATGTTATGCTACATATGCACGTAGTGTAAATACTCATAAGTAACACACATTTATATGAATGTCAGTATTTCTATTGATATATACATGCATGCATTCCATCAATCTACCATCTGAAAGATAAATAAATTAATCAATTCTCTTTTAATGATTGATATTTATAGCACAAAACAAACTAGCTTTACATAGAAGTTGCAACAGTCAATTATATACGCCTTCTACGAAGACAAATATATAGATTTATTTTCCAAAAAGAATAAGATATTGTTCATCAACTGAAAAATAGGTCGTTAATTTTCTTTTAATTTGAGTTGGCTTCATCAACCATTAAATGTTCTTCAAGGACACACAATTATTATTAACCCCGGCTTTTGGTGTTCGCTTACTAATGGTGTTGGAGGTGTTTGTTATCTAATATATATGGTTTCAATATCATCATCAACACCTAATTATGGATCGATCATATCGCACGTGATTTTCCTAATAAAATTTAATTACTTGTAGCTTGCACGCTATTTACTCATGAACGATAAATTTCTTAAAACCAGATGAAGAATAATGGAAAATTGAACTTGGAAAAGGGTTTATGAGCTACACCAATTTTGTTGGCATTTATTCGAATTAGTATTTTTAGGAAGAAAATAAATATATTTTTCTAAGGACGACTTTATTTTATTTTTATTATTTTTTTGGGGGAGGAAGTAGCTAACTAGTACTTTAGTCAAAGAAAGCCGTCAAAATTCGAAACATAATTATATAGTGAGACCACAAAGGGATGATGTTACCTAACATCCTTAATTCCCAACTACGAGGCTAGCTATCACAATTAATTAAGGCACCAACCATAATATGTTTTAAAATATATAGTATATATATACACAAACTCTATTATAATGTGTTTGTTGTATTGGAAAAATCGAAAGGTACAACAGTTCGAAATCGTATAGCCAGATACGATTTATTTAAGGAAAAAAACATGAATTAAGATATTATATAACCAAAATCAAATGAAATAGTATGTTCCAATGAAACAATTGAGGAGGAAATCACAAATGAAGACACAAAGGGCTGATCGAACCTCGTCTAGACGTGTTAAGATTGTAAAACCCCATAGGAAAACATGTGTGTATATACATAAAAAAAAAAATGCCAAAAACATAAAGAAGCTAGAGGAAGCAAGCAATTTTTTTTTTTTTTTTGAGAAAAGGAAGCAAGCAAAAGTTACTAAACAATATATGGTTAAAATATCAAATATATATACTACCAACTCGGTGTTGAGAATAATGAAAATTGCCAAAAGACACCACGTGAGGTCTAAATCGTCATAAGAGTACCATTATTTAAAAAAAAAAAAAATCGAATGCAATTCTTAGTTACAATATATGCTTTTTTATATATATTCCAAAAAATTGCAATAGTAAGATATTTCAGTTATTGATAGAATTCTATTTGAAAGCAAACATATGAATAATAGATTATATAAATATTGTTCGAGACAATACATCTGGCAAAATAATACATAATACAATATAAAATAATTAAATAAACATTATAAAGTACAATTAATACTAAAATGAAGATCTATAAGGTTCAAATATAGTAGATGAAATGCCTAAAAACCTATACATATATTAATGCAAAGTCGCAGGGGTAAAATTGTTAGGAAAAAAGTTGGTACAATTTAAATATAAAAAAAATCACTGCCAAACATTTAATTACAATAAATAGTATTGGCTCAGTAATAGTTGGATTTCTATAAAGTATTTTGTAAACCAACAATGTTGCTTCGATTCTCCACTAAGGTTTGGTTTTTATATTTTACTTTAATTTTTTTTCCATAATAAATTCACGTAGATTTAAATTAGTTATTTTTTTATATAAAGATTGTATTAGTTGTCAAATTAGATGGTTCAAATTCATTATGCTTCATATTATATACAACATATTTTTTTTCTCTTAATGCAAATAGAAAATTAAAAAATTGATAATTTTCATTATTTATTTAATGATTTTATTTATTATATATGAAATAATAGTTCATATAAAATAAAATAGCCCATAACAGGCTAGCAAAATCAGCATAAAGTATTTTTACTTCTTCGGCAAAATTGAGTAGTGTAATTAATCTAGAGAAGGACAAAGATCTCAAATGAAAAAAGTAGCAAATTTTCCAGCAATATTTTACATTGGAATGAATAATTGCTACCAAACATTAACTAATTAGTAAAAATATTAGGATTATCATATTCTATTATATTTCTCTTTTTTGTTCTTTTAGGATTTTAATTTGTTTTTGAATAAATATAGAAGGTAAGAATTATATGCTTTGTATTATTATTATTATTATTATTATTATTATTATTATTATTATTATTATTATCATCATCATGATGTTATTTTTTCAAGTTCAACCATGAATATCATTAAATAAATTAATTGTAAATCATCAGAAAAACAAAATGACTTTGCAACTAAAATACAAGTTTACAACTACAAGTAAAAAATTTCATAAGATATAATCACACATTAATTCATACAACATACGTACCAATTTATAAGTAAAAGAAAAATTATAAATATGCATACCCGATTTGTAGCTCTTCAAAATTACAAATTGAATGCATTAGTTCATTCACATGATCCCATCGCCACTGCCAATTGCAAAAGAAAATTATAACCAAATTTGTAAATAATTAAACTCTATTTAATTAAAGATATTGAGAGAGATTTTCATCACACGTGCCTTATAAAATAAATGAACTTTCATTGTGAAATGTGATGAAATTGGGTTATTTTTATAGAAAAATATATCATATAAAAAAATTAGAAAAGAAAAACAATTTTACAATAATTATTTGGGGCATCATGTGATCATCTACACATCTACTAAATATTATTTGTAAAGCATAGAATATTGCAGCCGAAATAATTACGATAAAGACATAAAGAAGACCACAAAAAAATAGTATTAAATAAAAAGCTAAATATATTATAGAAATATAAATAAAAAATGCGATATACTGCGATATTGCGCCGATATCCGGAAAAAAAATACATTATTCCCCATATATATATATATCGCAATGTCAAAGTTTGCGATATATCCGTGATACTTTAATCCTTGGTCACAAGTCGCAACTCACGATGCGCTTCGACTTCTAATGCATTCGCGAAATTCGTGGGGGGTGAAATTGGTTTAATTACAATTTAATTTTCAACGGTTGAACATTTTAACAAAAATGATCAAATATTTTCTACGAAAAATGTCTCTTTTTTTTTTACAAAAATATCATTTCGTTATATAGGTTGTCTAGCTTACTTGAGAGTAAAGTTATCAGAAATTGACTAGAATAACATTTTTGTCAAAAATATTGGGCCATTTTTATTAAATTATTCAAACATCGGGAATTAAATTATAATAATTAAAATATTAATTAATTTTTATTTGAACGTTCAAACATTGAAAATTAAATTATAATTTAAAAAAAAAAAATCAGAGCAAATGTATTGTCATTCGGCACAACTCACATATCACAATAAAATAAATATGATGTTTAAAGCCCCCCAAAGGCCAAAACATGTAAGAGAGAAAAATTGTAACAACACAAACACTCAACCCCCTCTCAGTTCATTCGACAACAAACAACAAAAATAATAGAAAATGTTTAAATTTACCAAAACATCGCCTACCAATTGCCATATGCACATCGTGCAATAGCTAATGGTTAGAAGGTGTGCCAAACACGCCGTCCTAATGTTGTTTTCAAGTGAGTGTCTACATTTATTTTAAAATTATTTATTGGGTGTTTCTATTTGCACCACAAAATTTACTTTTTCCACCACTCTTACTTAATGCACCACTATTTTTACTCTTTGCACCACCAATATTGACAATAATGCCCTTCCATCTAAAATATATTTTTTACTTAAAAAAAAACTTAAAGTCAGAAAAAAAAAAGCTCTGCCTTCTTCTTCGTCTGTCCCGGCGTCGTTGGGTCCCATCGCCGAAAATCTGCTGCTCTCTAAATGTCCTCCGTTCCCGTGACCCCCGCCGGCATCGCAGATCTCAAACTCCTCTTCCCCCTCCGTGCCAAACACCCTTGCTCCTTCTTCATCTCTTCCAATCGCTTGGTGCCGGCTTCCCCCCAGATAAACTCCCCCAACTCATCCATCTCTTTCTGCCCCTAATTCTCCATTTATCTCCCAATTACAGCCAAAACATCTCTCTGCAAAAGAGTTGTCGACCATCTTTTTTAACCACGACATGTTCGATCTTTAAAGTCCGAACATTATCAATATGTTCGAACTTGGTTTTCCGAACACTGTGAAGAGTGTTCGGACTGTAAGTCTCGAACAACTATTAATTCAGAAAATAACGCACTTACCATTACCGACTTGGAGGCTAGATGATCGAGGAGATCTCTACTTTACTTTAAATGTTTCTGTATTTCATAATTCATTGGGTTTGAAGATCTCAATTTTCATCTGTTACAACAATATATTCTCCATTGATGCGTTTTTTTTTTTAGTTTGTAGATGGATCAACGATAATGGGCAATGTCTTTTTTTTCCGTGATCGTATTTGCTTATGCTTAGGTTCGGTAGTTACAATTGGCAAGATCTCAAATTTACAGTCTCCAAGAGTGTCGGGGGCGCCAATAGCGGCCTTGATGCAGATCTCTACAACCATGGCTATCAAGTGTTTGTGAAAATTCTTGCAAAGAAAGAGAGTCGAGAGAATAAAAAATGGGAGATGATAGCGGAGTATGGGGGAGTGGTATAGATTATAGATATTCAGAGACTACAGTACACACACATTTTTAATTGATTTTATTTTTATTTTATTTTATGGTGCATTGAGTAATAATAATAATGCAAACAAGTAATAAAAGGATAAGTAAGTCATTTCATATTCATTTTATTTTTTATTTAATTTTTTAGTGGTGCAAAGAATAAATTTAGTTGTGCATTTAGAAACTCTCTTATTTATTTAAGGGTTCTCTATTGCATAGTGGATGCTCTTAGTCAAAGGTAGTTAATAGTAATTAGCGGTGAGGGTTTGGCAACAAAACAAGATTAAATTAATGAACGGAAAAGAGTTTGATTAGCGGCGTAAGTGGCTTTCCTTTTCATACACAACACATTAATTAATTAATTTTGTTAATTTAATTTAACTTGGACTGCCACCTCCCACTTGCTTGTTTCATGCCTAAATCACGTGCCTAATGCCGTCTCGTTGACAAATTGCACCTTTTTCTAATTTCTACTCTTCTTATCTTCTTTAAATATTCCAAAGTAAACGATTTCATGTGACAATTTTTTCAATTTTTTTTTACTGAATTTGAATTGTGTGTCTGGCTTGAACCTCAGTACTTGACCTTTGTTTACTTTTTTGCCTATTTGTGTAAATATTTTTTCTGAATTATTTGTTTTAGTTATTGATGCAAGCAAAAAATGGCTTCCAAATATATATATATATATATATATATATATATATATTATGTGTATGAGAGAGAGAGAGAGAGAGAGAGAATTGAGATCCTGTAGTGTGCAAGTAAAATTTGAAACACACTTTGAATTCAAATCAATATTTATTTTCTGGCTCAGTATTAATTCGTATGATAATGTTAAGAAAGTTGGTGATTTGACGAAATAATTCAAGTATATTTTATAAGTATTCAATTCCTCGGTTGTAGATTACATATCTATACATATATTAAGGTAAAATTACACGATTTAATAATTATATTTTAGACAATACTTTTTATATAATAGACAACGGTTCTGAGTTAATAGACAACAGTTTTGAGTTAATAGACAATAATAGTGATATTTATTGTTGTAAATTTTTCTTCTTCTTCTTTTTTGCATTTTACATGACGGTTTAGATTATAACCGTTGTATTTTAACAAATTTTTACAATCTTATTTATTATTTTAAAACTTGAAAATTTGAGATTTTAACATTTTTTATTTTATTTTTAAGCATAGGTGGATGATTTGTATAGTACTCTATGTTTATCGCATAAAAAATAGATTTCATTAATAATAATAATAATAATAATAATATTCTATTTCAATTTCATCATTTAAAATAATTAAATAATTATATTTTTTATATCTATCATATATTCAAAGAAATCAAATGTTCTTTAATCCTAGACAATTATACATTGCTTTTTATAAAATCGTGTTGTTTGAAATATTTCAATTCGATATTTCTAACACGAATTTTCATTTAGTTCATAAAATTTAATTTTCTTTTTGTTTGTCGTAACTAAACAAAATTGGTCTTCTTATCTAATTAATTAACACATGTGCATACCGTTTTATTGATTTTAAAAATTAAACACAACATACAAAATTAAAAAGTAATCATAATATTATAAATTTAAAAAAATAATAATTATTTGTGCGAGGAGAAATACTAATTTACATATATAGATATATCGCATGGGATATGTATATATATTTATTCAGCCCAAATAACATTGTCATTTAGTATTTTAGTATGTGATTTAAAATTGACGTTATGTCGTTCATTAATTCTTGAGCATGACTTTCGCGCACAAGTCTTATTTAAGACTATTTGCGTCAGGCGAGAGCCGCACGTGTCAATTTTTTTTTTCTGGGTGATTTTTCGCTTTTTTTGTTTTGATTTTTTTATTTGATTTTCTGTTTTTTCCTTTCTTTGTTTCCAAAAATTTTATACCCTAAATTAAATTAGTGAACCTTAAAATTAAAATAAATTGATTTAATTTATTTGAAATGAATATGAATTTATATTGTAAAATGGAATTAATAAACCCTAAAAAATACAAAATAAAACACCTAAACCCCCCTCCCCCGAAAAAAAAACCCTTTAAACACACAAAATAAACCCTAAACCCCCCTCCCCCCCTAAAAAACACAAAATAAACCTCTAACCCTCCCCCTCCTCAAAAAAATCCTAAAAAACATAGAACAAACTTCTAAAAATTATCAAATTTTAAGTAATAATTTTTAGTGTTGTAGTTGATACTGATTTTGTCGGATTTTTTTTGCGGGTTTACCCTGGTCAAAGTGACGTTTTGACCCTATCCGTCTCAAATAAGTCTTATTTGCACCTGGTGCACAAAAGTTTTTGCCTTAATTCTTTGTTTGGAGTTCTGCATTTTCATGTGGAGGAGTCTATGGTACAACAAATAACCAAATTTAACTATATATATATATATATATATGATTGAATTATAATGAACACTATGCTTGGTGTGAGGACTAGACACTATATTTATTTATTACAATTTTATTTATTATCGATCTTATTGTATTTTAGTGCTAATTAATTAATCCTAAATAGAATTAATACTAAAATACAATGAGATGGACAATAAATTTATAGTAAAATTATCACACAAAACATTAGTGCTTATTTGATAAAATTCATATATATATATGTGTGTGTATGAATTATGAAACGTCAAATAGTGATACAAAGTTGGGGGTGCAGAAATTGACGTTAGGCAATTGGACATAGTGATCTAAAAGATTCTGAAATTAGATAATAGATATTGATGGAGACTAGCTATATAGCTCCTTAGCCACTTTTCCAATTCTTACTTGTTAGCGTGTGCCTTGGAATAAAACTTGTACCATTTTAGGAAAGCATCCTCATTGTTAACATGTTTGGTTTGTCGACAAATAGTCTATAATTATTCTTACTAATTGATTAGTTCAACAAATTAATACATAAATTATATGAAACAATACGAACATACTTTGAAGATCGAAAACCTAACCAATGCAAAATTGGGAAAAAGAAGAAACAACAGCTTGCTCTTTTCTTTTTATACAAAATTCAATTGATATATGATGGTGATTTAGGTCATAGTATTATTATTGGCGGACCTAGGGGTCTAGGGGACTTGCCCTCCACTCCCACCCCTAGGTACCATTCATAGTTCTCTCACGAAAGTACTTATTATAATCCATCATTATACACGCACATTTGAAAACTATCTTCCACTTCAAAAGCTTTCTTTCCTTTTCTCCCATGGGTGAAATAAGGGGCCGGGGAAAAATGAATTGTTATATAGTTAGTTTTTCTAATTTTCTTTGTCATTTTAGATTCATCAATTTCCCTCTCTGTGAAGTAGTTTCTCCTCTCGCATGGAAATAGTCTATTTTTTTGAGGTAACTTGATGCGTTTTGCACAGTGGATGCATAAGTTTGAATTAACGAATTTATTGTAATCCAAAACACATGTTGTGAACATGCCAAAGGAGAAACTGGCTAATCTACTATGCAAACAACATGGAATTCGCATGTTCTACACATCATGTTTCGAATGATGTTTTATGAATTTATTTATGATACTTTCCTTTCGTAGAGCTGATTGATCTAAAGAAGGATGCTTATGGAGATTGAAGAAAAGACTTGATGTTGACTTGTAGTAGAGAAGAGCTCACAATCTATCCTCAATTCAACATGGAAATTCTCTACTCAACAAATAATCTACCTATGCATGCATATTGGTTTGAGCTTGACACTATCAAGTGAAGGAGTTCATTCTATCTTATAAAATCTATATCTAAAGAAAACTTTTCATTTCAGAGAAAGGTGACCGTTTAATTGTCCTCTAGCAAACATTGTGGTTAGAGTTAAGTATTTCATTGCATATGTTTTGTTGATGTTTTACTATAGGTTGTCCTTATTCACATTCTAGCATTTAGTGTTTTTCAGGAGACATACATTGGAGGAGAAATTTGGTTTTAATTTTATTAGTGCAATTGGTGTGCACTAGCTTAATTGTCGTTTATTACGGCAAAACATTTGTTGTGCTAATTGTAATTTTTGCAGAGATCCAATCAATGACTCCTTTCCGTTGTGCAACTCAAGGAAGATTTCGAACTAAGGTGTCAAATTTGGAGAGAATGATGTTCCTTATGATGTTCAGGATGATGGTCCTGACGAAGTCATATGGTAGTTTCTTTCTAGAAGAACAAACCGTGGACTTCCGATTCTTCATGGATCAAGCTAGATTACTTAACTACCGCCTTCGTGAAAATACCTAGGAGATTCACTATAATCTCTAAAAAGAGGCTTCCACTTAAGAAGGAAAAAAATCCTATGAACATGGAAACGAACTTCATAAGACAAGACTCGAAGAAGGCAATTGTTCGAGGCTCATATATATATGAATGCCATTCCGTTCCAAACGAATGATGTGTGTGTATGAACTAAAATTGATATTGCAATTCCATAGCGCCGAGTTGTAGTAGTTTGAAAGGTTTCATTTTGTATCTACTAGTGTTGTTCTTGTGTTAAGTTCAACATGAATTTCTAGTGGGTGGTTTATTGTTAGGACAAACACTTGGGTATCGTGCTGCTGTTGAAGATTGTAAGCTCGCGGAGGTTGCAAGAGAGACCAAGCATAGGCACTCAGGTCGTAGGTTTTTACGGTTTCAATCCATTGAAGAAGGAGTAATGTTCGAAAGGTTGTTTAGATAGGTGGCCGTGTTGTGCAAGTCCTTGTTGACAACTAACTTTGAAGGAGTAGATTAGTTCTCTACTAGGCGAGATCCCCATATGTAGGTGTGCACCGAATTGGGTAATCATATCTTGTGTCCATTTAATGCTTTCGTTATTTATGCTGTTCATCTATATATTATATAACTGAATATCTTAATAAAGGACAACGAGATAACCAAACTACACAGATTACGTTTTATCAAATTTCATTGTTACATGATTTTGAGAGAGATCATAAGTAGGGAAGAATGTAGTCTTTCTTTAGGTGTACAATTTGGTTGTGAGGGGATTTATAATTCAATCAATCGAGAGATCGCAGATGATAAAAGAGTGAATAGTTGATCGTTCTTTAAGATTGGGGGATGCCCCTTGATGTAGGTGGTTGATCATCAAACTAAGTAATTATATCGTGTGTCGTTTATCACTTTATTTATTTATGTTCTTGTGGATGTTCAACCAATCATAAATAACATTACATGGAATTATTTTAAAACATGCAAACACAAATTAACAACTTTTTTTAGTTAGAAAAAAGAGAACAATAGGATCTCGAATCCGATACCTCTCCCTCTTATTCACATGGAAATAGTCTCATTATATTTCATCTTGTTGAGTGAAAGTTTTCGCCCAATACATTTAGAAAGTATGTTTCCTAGAGTTTGCTCATTTGATTCTGAATATGTCTCATTAGATTTGCGAATCCAAAATGGTCATCCATTTTCTTTTCGAAGTTTGAGCCGTTACTCTACGAACACAACTTTGCATCTCTTTAAAACAAAATGGTATTTCATCACTTATTTCAACAATTTCGAACACACACACACACACACATGAATTAGAAGTGAAATTAAATATGCAAAAAGAGAATTTCGTATGGACCAGTGGTATGCCCCATGTTCCCTGCAGTTTGTTCATCTTTCATTTTATCGCCCACTTCTTAATTCTTATACATATTAATTATCCAATATTTTGCATAAAATTTAGTTATCCCAAAATTCATTTCTAGTCACATATATGTATTGACATATTAAATTAAAATAACAGATGGCCCTCGTGCGCTTAAATACTTTCGAATCTTTTAGTTCAATATGTACACACAGACTATTTTGAATTTCGATAGTATAGCGTTTGAGAGAAAGTAAAATATTATTTCGCAATATCACAATAGGATCAATGCATAACGCACGCCCCGCTTTAAAAGACGGAAAATAATTAAATGGGCTGGGAATTAAATACTAAAATATCCCATATTTAAAACAAACATATATTAAATAAATAAAATTAATTACTACCCCACATAAAATTGGTCGACTTCCATTTATTCCGTGCCCGATTCATTTAGGTAGGACTAGAAATAAAGACTAAAGTCAAGAATTTCAATCAATCAATGTTTAGTCATATACATTAATATTACATAAAAAAAATTATATGTAGCTCTTTATTGTTATAATTATTGGCATCATATAGATATGGACTGAGGGACCATGGTTTGTCCCAAAAAGAAGGGCAAAAAACTGGTGTGCATCAATTAGATATAGACTATTATAATAGAGTTTCTACCCCTAAACACCCACCCCCCATCATGTGGTTTGTTGCTTTACCACAAAATATTTGATTATTGCCCTCTAGGGTTCAACGTCGATCACCAAAAAACAAAGAAAAATAATAATTCATTGTTTGTAGACCACATTTTCTAGTGTCTATCCAATGTTTGGTGGATTAAATACTATTTAATATATATGTTTATCATCATGATGTACATAAGTAGTGTATAAATAATCGTTTGGGATATTTTATTATGAATTTATTTACCTTTTTTTTTTCCGGATGGGTATCTATGTATATGCAAACTAATAACATAATCGGTATTAAAAACAAAAATATAGACTAAGCTGCCATTCGGCTTACATTAGGAAGCGAGCTAGATAAGTTGAATTCGAACTACGCAGCATAAGCAATCATAGAATATTTCTGCAAATAAATACTCACCCGTCCCGATTATATAATCCTCATTACTATTTTTAAGTGTTCCAGTTATATAGTCTCATTATTATAAGTTGCATTAATTTTTATGGTAATATACAAATGTACCTTTATTAATTAGTGAAAATTAAAAACCAAACAACTTAAATTTTGAAAGTCATAAATATTAAATAAGGGTGTTATTAAAAATTTAGCTTCAATATCTTATTTTCATAAATATTTTTAATCTACGTGAGAGGTGAAATGAGACTGTATAATTGGGACGGAGGGAGTATTTTGGATTGATAAACCACGCTATACTAATTAGACAAATGTTTTCGGGATCACAATATTATTATCACTGTTATTATTATTTTTTTAATTTTATTTTTAGTTGCGGAATTGAAGATGGCAGTCAGTTTCGAACTAGAGATGTTCCTCTTACGTACAACACTATAATATTTCTCTCGTCCGATCCACGTATGAAATATAAATAATTGTTTTTGTTAGAAAGTATAATCATAAAAAAATTAACAATTATTGTGGATTATATAAATTTCCGTGTTAATAATTTTTTCGAGTTAATATAGCATATATTTGTCATTAATGGTCGTTGAGATTAAACTAAAAAAAAAAAGAAGTAAAACAACAATGATGATTTAAATTTAATTTTGAAATTTAAATTTGGTTATAATTACAAAGAAAATGCATTTATTGCTACACTATGCAATTTTTAAAGAAACCATGTTAAATTTTTGATAAAGTGATTTATTATTAATAATAAAATATTTCTTAGTGGATTGAATTTAATACTCCCTTCGGTTCATAATGTTTGTTATTTTAGAATTTTAATCTAGAATTAACAATTAATATTTTTGGACTAATATATCTCTTCCTTCTATATCAAATAAAATCTTATTTCCTTATATTTTCCTAAAAAATTGGCAAAATTTTCTCACTCCATATATTTATCGGGTTAAAATTGGAAGAACTGGTGTGAAAATATCTAAAATAACAAATATTTTGAAATAAAATAAAAATTCTAAAACAACAATCAAAACGAAATGGATGAAATAATAAAAAATGGTTTCTAAAATTAGGAATGGCTTTAGGCGGAAAAATTGTTTTTGGCAATGATTTTATTATTAAGTAGATAATAATAACAATAATAATAATAATAAAGATAAAGATTGTTTGGGGGCTTGAAGACGACAGGAGCTCACAATATTTAATACAATCTTCTTGTTTTAAGTTCTTTTTTCCGTTGTTTATCACTTTATCATAACTATTTACGGAAAAAAAAAATATCCGAAATGTGCATGAAATTTCCTTTTCCATTTTCAGAATTTAATAATTGTTTAGGGGAAATTTCGTAATTTAGTTTAATACTATTATAAGGGATAATTTCACTTTTAGTCCTATTAGAATAGAGTCAAAACATTTTTGGTTCCATATCTTTCTTTTTTGGTCTTATAGTTTATTAGTTCGACACTTTTAGTACCATAACTTACATTTTTGGTCTCATAATTTATTAAATCGACACTTTTGGTCCCAATTGTTTTTTTTTTCAATATTTTTAGTCCTAAAACTAACATTATATTTTTTCTTATATTGTTTTTTGATTTTTTTTCCGTATAATTTGTCGAGATTTTACTGAACAAAAACCGTATACTGGCAAGAAATTGAAATTGGTTTGTTCGGCATTTTACTGGACATTTGTTGGGCATTTTGTTTGATATTTTGTTGAATATTTTGCTTAATTTTTTTGAGATATTATGTTATTTTGTTGGGTATTATGCTGAATTTTTTGTTAGATATTTTCCTTTTTTCCCTTAATGTCAAAATAAATAAATATTTGAGACAAAAAATATTGAGCTAATAAACTATGGGACCATAAATAAAAGATATGAGATCAAAAATGTTTTGACTTATTCTTGTGGAATTAAAAATAAAATTATCCCCGATTATAATTATACAAATTGAGAATTAACCCGTAATTTAAGATGAGCTTTAGGATGAAATAATTATCCCACGCACGAGCAAGGCTTGAATGGCATCGAGATGAAAAAAATATTCCACTCAAAGAAAAGTGAAACACAATTAAAGTGCAATGATGGTATTTACTCTTGACTAAATAATCCAAGTGATTAAGGCCTATAGAATTTGATCATATGGGCTGTCACCCATCTTTGAAAAATCTCCATTTTAATTGTAAACGATCATCATCCACGTATATGTAAGAAAAATAGAACCCCATAGCACTAGAAAAATAACAGGACACGAATAAAATTAGGAAGCGTTGTATTGTGGATTGATCCATTGCCCTAAAATCGTAATCGGTCGACTATAGTGCAAGTCAGAAAATGCCGTTCGCTTCCCAATGTTAACACAACTCCATCTGTAATGTGCACTTGCAATAGTCGGATTGGAGATGTTCAAACAATTTATCAAAAGAATAAAGAATAGAGAAATAGTAGCAAGCAAGAAGATATGATCATTTTGTGCATATTACTAAAGTGTTCACAACCTCAATTATTTATACACACTTCAACAATGATTATAGATATTTATGAGCTGCAAAAAACGTCTATAATAAAGACCTCAAACGGTACACTCCTTAACCTAATAAAAGTCATTTTAGGATTTGATCATAGGCATATATGGAGTAATGTTTCCTTGTTCATCCATTGTAGACACCTTCACGAGTACTCATATTTATTCAACTTTAAAATGACAGTTCGTATGACATCTAATACACTAAATGCTCATAATAATGAGAACATAGGTTCTTGTGTTATTTAACTTTGAAATGACAATTCATGTGACATCAAATATACTAGATGCTCACAAAAGTATGAACGGAAGGTGTGTAGGATAATATTCACCTGCATGTATGTATAAATATTTATGTACTCTCTTATTCAAATGTTATTGCCTTTATTAATTTTACATACCGTCTCGTATAAATTTCATATTGGATCAAATCAAAGCCATTTTTCATAGAAATATAGGATGTCTAGAGTGATCCCGCATATGGCTTATAAGTTATAAGTTATACCAAATGTCTATTTTGGACTAGGTGGAATTGTGCTATGAAAATCTCGCACATGGACAAGAATTTAATAGGAAGGGAATTTCTAAAACAAAATTTCAAATGTAGGCCCATTTAAAGACTTGGGCCTTATATTTTTGGGTGATGCTAACTTTGGGTCATAAACGTAAAACTACCCGAAACCAAAAATCATTCCTTTTTGGGGAAATGTTTACCACACTATATCAATGTATCACTCTCAGTCCCTCGGGATACTTAAGCAGTCAAAATCCTTATGTAAAAAATATATATATTTGAGTTCGAGATCAACCACTCCCTTTTCCCAACAAGAAAAAAAAAACGCTTTGTAGGTTTATTATTTGCAGCTTCAAAAAACATGTCGCATGTTTGGCTCGAGGTGGATTCTTCCTTAGTGGTTGGGATGTTTAGTACTAGGAATGGCATTGTTCCTTGGAGGACAAAGGCGCGGTTTGAGCACATTATTCACTACATTGATAGTATTCAGTTTCGTGTCACATATCTATAGAGAAGGCAACCAGATGGCTGATAAACTATCTAGTCTTACTTGCTCTGCGGAATGGTGGCTTTATTCCATTCCAGATATTCAGTCTTTAGTAGACACTGATTTTTTCGGGAATGACTATTTTAGAGCTAGTGATAAAGATTGATTTGTAATTTTTCCTTTCTCAGATTTTTTTTGACAGGGTTAGTTCCCGGTTCCTGTAAATTTTTTTTTTTTGTTCTAATAATACACATCTCATTTAATATAGGATAAATTATTAGTTTTTTTAGGGAAGGAAAAATTATTAGTAGCATGTTGAGTAAGGTGCAAAAAAATTGATCAAGTTGCAACTTATTATGGATCGAGTTTATTTGAATTTTATCCAAATTTTTAAAATTAAACCTCAATTAATTTCAATCTATTTTACCACCAACATGTAGCGAAGTTGATAACGAATTCCAATATCCTATCCCAACTAAAAAAATAAAATAAAAATTATTTACAACCTTTTACAGGCGAATTGAGTTTAAGTAAGTCAGTTGACATGCACTATAATTTCATCCTAATGTACTCGGTTCCAATCGAGTCTATAATTTCTTTTTTTTTCTTTTCTTTTTCATTCATATTTCTTTCCCCTTAACTATTTTTTTTATTTGAAATATTGAAATACAAAATTGTACATCAAATTAAAATGGCATCAAATAAAAAGGCTCATATTGTTTTTTAATGTTGAAATTAAAATTATATTTAATAAAATTACTAAACATAATATATATTAAAAAAAATAAAACAATACAATAATATTTCCTAATAATCTGGAGAGACCATCTCCGCTCCCTCAAAGATGTTGATGCTCATTTTAGCGCTTCGAAACGTATTATTCAAACATTTATAGGAAGAATTTTCTAATTCATTGAATTAGAAAAAAAGTACTGTGTTGTGTGTTTTTTTCTTTGCAATATTTTTATGTCGTAATATTATTAAATTTTAATGTTTTTTTTTTGCAAAATTAAAAATAAATAAATACATAAAAAATGAATATTACAAGAGTAAATCGTAATTCTGGTGTATAATAGGGGTGAAAACATGGTCCACCCTGGCACTGAGTAATAAGTAACGCTACTGATATCTCTGTTTCAAAACTCTTGACTAGAGAAAAATGGAGTTGAATAGTTAATTGACATGTGAAAATCGTGCGCAATTCAAATTAGTTGGATGCAAAAGTGAGTTATATTTTATTCAACCTTCAGATCATTCAGCCCCTACCGGCTACCATTAAACATTTTAACTATTCTAATTTCTCCCCTCCGCCACCGTCCACCACCACCTCCTCCACCGTCCATACTCTTTTAAATACTACCAACTAACTATTAATTCCTTCTCCACAGAAACAAAAGCAGCAATGGCGGAAACGGAGTCGTCGCTCTTCTCCCCTTACAAGATGGGCAAGTTCCACCTCTCCCACAGGTCTCTCACTTTCTTCTTCTTCATCGCTCCCCCCCAAAAAAGGGGGAGAAATTAGGTCGGATCATATATATTTCATAAATCTGATGAGATTTAGGCGATGTTGTTGTAGGGTGGTCCTGGCACCGATGACGCGATGCAGAGCGCTGAACGCGATGCCCAATTCTGCCCTGGGTGAGTACTACGCGCAGAGAGCCACCGACGGCGGATTTCTGATCACGGAGGGCACCATGATCTCCCCCTACGCTGCAGGGTAATCTCGTAACTTCCCCCTCTCTATTTCCTCCAGTTCAATTATTGTATTGTTAATGGAGTTTGGGTCCCACACTACACAAACACAATGGCACAACAGGTTTCCGCACGTGCCGGGCATCTTCACCAAGGAGCAAGTGGAGGGTTGGAAACCCATTGTAGAAAGGGTGCATGCTAAGGGCGCCGTCATCTTCTGTCAGCTCTGGCATGTCGGCCGGGCTTCTCATCCAGGTATCTATCTATGAGTAATAAACAAAAATCTTGATGATGGTTGTAGCAGTGAAGAAGCATTTCTCTGTTTCAAATTTAAACAGAACTTCAAGCTGGCGGAGTTGCGCCGATATCCTCGACGGACAAGCCCATATCCAAGAGGTGGAGAGTGCTGCTTCCAGATGGGAGATACGAGATTTATCCAACCCCACGCAAATTGGAGGCCTACGAATTGCCTGACCTTGTTCAACAATATCGCCAGGCAGCCATTAACGCTATTGAAGCAGGTCAACCATTTTTGTTTATTTTACGACTCTATATAATATGTGAATGAATGGCCAAAAAAAAAAATGTTTCATTGTCTGATTGCATGTTTACTCTATATAGGAAACTTATTTTAGCTAGCTGCATGCTTGTTAGGTGATATTTTTGGACTCATTTCTGATTGCAACCATCAACAATTACAGCATAGACCGTGGGAACCCAACTTTCAGTTTAAGCAATGTGATTCGTGTAGCTAATGACTGAAAGGGATTGTCTTGTCTTGTTTTCTAATTGACAATTATTGCAGCTTTAGACCAAATATTATACTCCAGATGTTTTGTTGATGCCAATAATGCTTTCTTCATGGCATACCAATTCAAGGATATGCAAAAGGCTAAAACAGGATAGATGATCTTTGCATTTATCTGACAGTGAAGAGATTGACATACGATTTTTTAAGAATATTTTGGACTGTACCTTGACAGGAATGACAAGATGAAGCTCAGTGTGTGAATTTCAATATTCCTGGCTTGCTCAATATTTCCTATTGCATACTAACCTGAGTAAAATGAACAGGGTTTGACGGCATTGAGATCCATGGAGCTCATGGCTACCTTCTCGATCAGTTTATGAAGGACGGGATCAATGAGCGGACAGATGAGTACGGTGGATCCCTCCAAAATCGCTGCAAATTCATTATTCAGGTAGTTCAAGCAGTTGTTTCTGCTATTGGCGCTGACAGAGTAGGTGTCAGAATCTCACCTGCAATTGATCATCTTGATGCAATGGACTCTGATCCACTCAACCTAGGACTAGCTGTGATTGAGAGGCTCAACAAACTACAGTTAGACTGCGGTTCCAAACTCGCCTATCTGCATATCACTCAGCCACGATACACGGCCTACGGGCAAACAGAATCGGGCAGGCATGGCACTGCAGAGGAGGAGGCGCAGTTACTGAGGGTTTGGCGAAGGACATATCAGGGGACATTCATTTGCAGTGGTGGGTTCACCAGAGAGCTAGGGATCGAGGCAGTAGCCGAGGGGGATACTGACTTGGTGGCATATGGCCGGCTATTCATTTCAAACCCGGATTTGGTTCTGAGACTCAAGCTCAACGCACCTTTAAACAAGTACATAAGGGCTACGTTTTATACCCACGATCCTGTCGTGGGATATACTGACTATCCTTTCCTGAAATCTGATGCTGAAAAACCTGCAACTGTATCACGGCTTTAAAACATAAAGATTGTTACTTCTGGAGGGCCTTGGCTTCCATGTCAGTCTGAATAGAGGAGAGTGTATTTTTCTGTTGTATACCCTAATAGCAGCTATTTATCGAACATGTAATGTTGTGCCATTTCCTAACGATGATGGTCTGAATCTTGTGTATTGTATATCCCTCCAGCGGAAAATGATTACACGAACCATCCGTATCAATTCTTATGCTTCTCTTCTTCCTCTCATCCATCATCACTTGATTCGTAATACTCTGAAACACAACTCAGTTTGCTGTGTTCTTCCACATGATGGCACTTAAACTACTACATATTTCGATATGTGTACTTATCATGAATAGAAATACTAAAATACATCGATTTAGAAGTTAACTGGAAAATATCTACAGATGTTTTGTACATGGAAGTACCTGCCTTTCGGTTGCTCTCTTTTTTGAATACATGTATCCACCAACTGAGACTCGAGAGACTGCTTCAGCTTCCGATTAGGTCGTCGAATCAAGCTTTCATCAACTCTTTTGCGACAGCAATGCCAAATAAAACTTCACAAACGTTGCAAACAAATTCAATCGTTGCCAGGGGAAGCAGCAATGGGGTTTTCTTACAGTTCAAGGCCTCTTTCCACCATCAGACCTCTTATTCTTTCTGCATCATTAAAACGCCCATCGTTCTGATAAATCTTTATTAAGAGTTCGAAATTATGTTCACCATCTGGCTCCAACTTGAACAGATGGCTTGCAGCTCTCTCCCCGAGATCAACATTACCATGAAGGTAGCAACCATACAGCAATGCTCCCCAAACAGTCGGACCAGGCTCGATCTCCATCCTCTTCGCTATGAAGTCATAGGCTTCATCAAGCAAGCCTGCCCTTCCATACAGATTGACAATGCATGCATAATGCTCCATACTTGGACTAATCTTATACTTTTCCATCATCATTGAAAACAAACTCTCTCCATCCTTAACCATTCCAGAATGAGCACATGCAGACAACAAGGAGATGAATGTAATGCCATCCGGTGAGGCATCAGAGTCTATCATACGATTAAAGTACTCTAAGGCTAAGGGATCCTTTGAGTGAGCTGAGAGTATAGAATTCCATGAAACTACATCCCTCTTCGGCATACTCTCGAACAACCATCTCGCTCTATCCAAATCATTTTGGTTGGCATAGAAAACTATCAAAGAATTGGCAATAGATAAGTCCCACTCCAAACCTCTACGAATGACCCATCCATGAACTTCTCTTCCGATTTTACGGTGTGACACGCTGGTCAGAACCGCAGACAGAGTAACACTAACAGGTTCACATCCCTCTGCTATCATCCGACGTAGTACAGACAATGCTTCCAGTATAAGACCGTGCCTAACATACCCAATAATCATCGAATTCCACGAAACCAAATCCTTTTCCTTAACACCATCAAAAACCTTCCTAGCTCTAATAATGTCACCACATTTAGCATACATATCAACAAGAGCATTCAGCACAAACGTATTGCTTCCAAAGCCGTAACGAATCACCCAGCGATGAACTTCTTCACCAACCTGAATCATTCCAACTCCCCCACAAGCTTTCAACACCCTCGGAAAAGTGTACTCATCAGGCTGCACTCCCTCTTCCACCATCTGAAAAAACAAAGCCAATGCATCTTCGTACAAATCCTTCTCAGCATACCCAGAAATAAGCGAATTCCACTGGAAAGCTGAAGAGTTCCGGTCAGGCATTTCGTCGAACACCTCGTGAGCTTTCTCCACTTGCCCACTGCACGCATACAGCCTCAGAAGCTTCGACGAGATGCCCGTATTCTTGCGCAAGAGCTTCTCCGGAATAAGCTTATGAACCCTAACACCATAATCGATGGCTTCCAACTGGAAACAGGACTCCAAAAGGGACGCAAAAATCTGGGGATCATTGAATACTAGGCCATTTTTGGCCAAGGATTCTAACTCGTTTATAACAGTTTCTAGCGCCTGTTTCTTCGATTGGGGTTGGGGTTTTCGGTGGATCAAGAGTGGGGTTGGGTGTGATTTCGGGAAAGGGAGGGTTTTGGGATTCTTGTTTCGGTAAATCGTATCGTGTTTCTTCTTTTCCTTCTTTGCGGCGGAGAATAAAATGGTTCTTGCCGGACATGGTGGATGCAGACACAGATTCATGCTCTTTTTAAAAGATGAAGCAAAATCAAGATTTTAATGTGTCAATATTTTCCAGTTTCATTTCTTACATTTGCAACTGCATTTTTTTAAGCCAAATATATCAAATGTCTCGAATACTGTCGACTTTGTTTTAAAAATGTCCAAAACTATCGATAATTTTTTTAAAAAAATGTTGTAATATTAATTAATTAGGTGAAAATATCCCGGTTATTTTTTCGTTAAATAATTGAGAGCATCTAATGGACCAGAGTTTTGAGAGAAATTCAAAAGAGATGGTGATGTGGAGGTGAGGGAAAATTCTATGCTAATCTCCCGGTAGTGTCTACTCATTCTTTTTCCATCTTTTTCTTATCCCCATTCTCATCTGTACCTGTGGAAAAGGGAAATTAGGAGTGACTATTTACACCACAAAAAATGCTCTTTGCACCACAAAATAAATCTATTTAAAAATAATTAATTATAAAATTACTAAAATGTCCTCATTAAATAAAAATTAAAATAATTAATAAATAAATTATTAAATTAAAAAGGAAAAATAAAGCAACTGTTCCTCCAATAAAGCAACTGTTCCTCCTATTCACACCGACCATTTTGTCGGCAACAATGGCTGCCAATCCTTCTTTGCTACCAGCCTACCACCACCTTTCCCTCACTCATTTGAATCAGAACCAGCCCGCCCATAGCCCTCCTTTCTTCTCCTCCAACATTCCAATCACAGAGGTCAAGAAGACGAAGAGAGATTGGACAAGAAAACGAAGCATTCATGGCTGCCGCCGCTGGGACGAGATGAACGCCTCTCTCTTCCCTCAAGTTCATATCTCAAGAAGTGGTTCGAACTGAATATTTCGAAGAATAGCCGCCGGTTCGAAAAATTATTTTCGAACCACCCTTGTACATGACAGCACTCGTGAATTTAAGCTCGATGATTCAAATATCCGGGAAGCCATGCTTAGGACTACCGGTTTATGCATCAACAGTGCTTCTTGGACTGGAATTCCTGGTTACTGCTGTTTCATGATCGTCTTGGAAGATGCTGATTTTGAGCGTGCACTAGATTGCATTTCTAAATTCAAAAGCTTAGTCAAGTCGAAACATCACATTCTTATATTGCTACACACCAACTCTTTGGTACTCGCAACTGGTGTTTTGCATTAAAAACTTGATTTCTTTTCCCCTTTACTGCTTAAGGGACACAGCTATTTTATATTCTTATTTGTTGGTCTTCTTATAAAAAAAAAAGAGTTTTCAAACCTTTTGAGCACATTCAAAATTTGAATCCATTAAACATAGATCGAGAATCAATTTTTGAACCCCCTTAAATCTGTTGGGAATCGATTTTCGAACGTCAATCACACCGTTCGGATTTTACAGCTCGATCAAATCTTTCTTTCTTCCTCCAATGGCGATAAAGGATGAGGAAGGTTGATGATTGAATTTTGGCATAACTTTAAGGATGAGAATAAGAAGAAAAAGAAGCTCGGAAAAGAGGGAAGAAGTGATGGCGAAGGCGGCTGAAGTGGCAGCAGGGGAAGGTTGACCAAATAGCTAGGAAAGAAGAAGTGGTGGTGGCAGCGGTGGAGGGCAGGGGATGTTTTTTTATGTTAAAAATATATTTTAGATGAAAGGGTATTATTGTCAATATTGGCGGTGCAAAGAGTAAAAATTGTGGTGCAAAAAGTAAAAATTGTGGTGCAAATAGAAACTCCCGTGGAAAATTGTGTCATTTTTTTTCTCCATTAAAGTACTCATTTTATTTTTCTTCTTTTAAATTCACTCTCATCCTTATACTCAAATTCATATTCATAATTTAATAGAGCTAATTAATTTCAGTTTATGTGTTTGCAATTAAAAAAAAATTTGAAAAACAAGAAAAAAAATACAAATAGGTTTGTTTAATTTCAGTTTAAATGGGTTTGCAATTAAAAAAAAAAGATTATCTACTATTCATTTGCCACTTTCCCAGACATGCCATCTTTTTCTCTCTTAAACATTCGAGCTTCATAACAAATTAGTTGAGATCACTGACGTTGACAAGGAGGAGATTCGGAGGAGATTCCCTGGCTTGATGTTGCTGGTGGAAGATGCCCATGTGGTAGAAGTCGATTGCGTTGTTAGCTACTGGAAGTAGCGACGCGCTACGGCCTCTCCAAGGCAAGCTCCTTGCGCCACTTTGGAGAAGAGCTCGCCGCCACCGACAAACTCCATGACGATGAAGATCTTGGTTTCATGGCCATCACCCCCTTGAGATCGACGACATTGGATTTCGGCCATTTATAAATGTTGACATAGACAATACCGGTGGATGAGGCGGAGTTAGAGATGATAGGGAAACACTTTTCCTTAAAAGTTGCCGACAATAATGAAAAGGGATGAAATTTAGAGAGAGAGAAGAGTGGAGGAAAAAGAGATTAAGAGTGACCAAATCAAGAAAAAAAGTGTAAAAATCAATTTAAAGGGACACGTGTCAAGAATTAAGTATTTCTCAGGACAATTGGGCACTACATGGAGGGTAGCGTAGAATTTTCCGGAGGAGAGAGAGAATTAGGGGGAGAGAAATCGAGAGAGAAATAACAAAAGTACTCTATCAATTAGTGGTCCTCCAAGAGTGGGTTGGGGAAGGAGGTGAGATACACTCTCCGATCGAAAGTCGGACATCAGGGAGTGCGATTCACCCTCCAGTCACGCGAGTGGGATTATGGGGCCCATGTGCAGTTGCTGTCCCCATGACGCACGGTCGTTTTGCTGTCAGAATAAATCTCAAGAGAGACTTATCCTTATGCCCACTGCATGCATAACTAGCAATGAGAGTAAGAGTCGATCCCACGAGGAGCTGTGAATCCTATCTTCCAATGTCACTATTCCAAAATTTGAGGGTTGTTGTGGTCTTCGTACTTCTTAATATAAATACTGTAAAGTAAAAATAACAAAACAAAACAAAATTGATGTATTTTTAAGGGTGGTTCAATTTTACTCTAAATTATCAGTAGATATTGATGGTATTCATGAACATGTTTTCCAAAATTGTTAGTGCTATGTGTGTGAGGTTCAAAACGGAATGTTATTTCCATGCTATTAGATTTTCTACATGAAATCAAAAATAATTTGATGGGGATATCATCATATAACAGACAAAGAAAAAAAAAGGGAAAAAATCAAGTTAGTTATGTTTATACTTCGATTATTTTGTTTCAGTTGGATTGTTGACATGTTAGTTTTTGGGGAAACACTACGGGCCTATCACATATTGTGTTAGACAATGATTCATGATGAGTGATGTTTTAATGGCTAATATCCTATGAGGTTATGACTCGATCTATGCTCAACAACATAAATTTCTTTTATAATGCTCCCCGAGATCTGTCTTCAGAGCCTCAAGATCCTCCAGACTCGCTTTCAGAGTCTGGAGCTCCCTAAGGCTTGTTCTCAAAGCCTCGAATTCCCCATGGCTCACCTTCGATCTTGGAGCTCCTAGAGATTTGCTCTCAAAGTCTCAAGCCCTCAGAGGCTTGATCTCAATCTTGAAGCTTAATTAGGTTGTCCTCAAATATGGATGTGGACAAGGGTCGGCCTCGAAATCGTTCCTAAAACTCCTTTGATTCGAAGAGGGAATTCATTGTCCAAACTCTACTATGTAAAGCTCGAACAATGATAAGCTAATTGCAGAGGTCATTGTTTGATAAGACCCATATCAAACAAAGGACCCGAGCCTAGTAGAGGTGACTTCAAGAGTTCAAACATTTTGACCTCATAAAAAGAGTGTTCCGTTCGAGGTCAAAACCCTAGTCTGTTCCGAAGTAAGACCAAGTCTACAAACCGTTCTAAGAATAAGGTGGTTGCAAGGGCCTAAATATAAGGAAAAATGATGTTAGCCTCCTCCTATAAAAAGGAGTAAGTATCCCCAGAGAAGAAGAGGCGCAAAAAAAGAACAACATTTATCTTCCAGAAATTACTATGTTTGACCTTAGTCTTGACCTCAAAAAATCCCTTTTGTAGCATTATTTTCGATTATTGTTCTTCAAACCTACATAGCTATATTCATTTTATATTGATTCTGGCTTGAGCGTCGCAGTCCGTTCAATCGTCAACTCCCGACGGTCCTTCGACTTCATGTTTTATTGTTTTTATTTTGTAGATCATTGGAGCCTGAATCTTGAACGGTTAATTGTAGATTTTCGGATCTCCATAAATTAACATAATTTATTTTATTTTAACGTATGTTCATTTTATTTTAATGCAATTCATTTTTTTAACGTAATTCATTTTTTAAATTATTTATTATTAATGTAAACATGTTTAAACAAACTAAACAAACCAACGTAACAATTTCTAAACTAATGTAACTATTTCTAAAAATCAATTAACCAACAATTTGCTATATGCAACATTCAAAATCAACAAATAACAATATTAACAACCTTGTTTAAACTAACATAACCATATTTAAAGTAAGTGGTAATATATAAAAATAGTCATTTTTATTTAGTAAATTATGTTTTTAGCCACTTTTTTTTAAAAAGATTATTTATAACCATTTTTTCGGTAAAAATACTTAATTACCCTTTATTAAAATTGTAAGATGCATGACTAAAGTGCACTATTTGGGTGCACGATCTAGATATGATTGTGTAACAATACAAATTAAAATTGTTACATGATTAGGGTGCATGACTAAGTCTATTCGTGCAATATTATAAATTTATTTATTGTTGCACGAATTGAGAGTACACGACTGAACGTAGTCGTGCAACAATTTAAATTTACACTACTATATGATTGGAGTTACACGACTAGATGTATTCGTGCAGTATTAAAATTTTACATTGTTGCACGACTAAGATGCACGACAGAGAGTTATTTTGTCCAAATAACTAAAAACATATTTTTTTAAATAGTGATTAGAAACACTTTTTACCAAGTCAAAACGGTTATTAAAAAATTACCTTGTGAAGTAATGTAACCATATTTAAAATAACATAGCCATGTCTAAACATCAATTGACGATCAATTTACTCAATGCAAAACATTCAAAATCAACAAAATAAATTATTAAAAATAATTAAAATGAATCAAATGCCTAATTAAAAATGCAACGTAACTATCATCTAACGTAAATATTTAATCTAATACGTAATAGACTAACCCAAGATAGTACAGATGTCTTCGGCAGTGAATTCGTTCCTCGCTTCATCTTCAACAGCTACTTGAGTGAAGACGCGAATCTAGTTGGGATTCTTTTAACATAACGACAAAGAGACGAGAGAGAGAGAGAGAGTTGCAAAGAAATAGAGAGAGAGAGGGAGAGATGTCGAGTGAGAGAGACAGAGAGAGTTAAGAGGGCTGCTACATCAACTTTTGAGAGAGAACGACCGGAGAGAGAGAGAGCAGCGATATAGATTTCATAATGTTGATATTTTAACTCTTAAGGCAAAAATTAAGAAACAAAAAAAAAAAAGAAAGAAGACAAATATACACTCTTCTCTCTCCCCAATCAAATTTTATGGAAAAAATTTCATTTATAATAAGTAAGTTAACGTATGATATTTTATGCTGTTTTGATATGCATAAAATTGGGAGAAAAAGTGAAAAAATTTAAACTATCAAATAATTTGACACAAAATAAAAAAGGCTAAAATATCAATTATTGTGAAACAGATAAATAATTATAAAATTATTGTATTTTCAGATTAATAAATACCAAACATGATAATTTAGATAAGTGGGAATATATGGAACTAGCCGGTCAAACTTTTAAAAGATTTATTTTAACCAGTAACTTTTAAACATATTTTATTTGGCCAAAATTACTATATTACCCCTATATTTATTTTTAACCATTTCAATTCCCCCACCATTCAACCGCGCCGATTCACATTTCACATTTTGAAATGAGATTTTGGAAAAATTTCTCTCTCTCTCTCTCTCTCTCTCTCTCTCTCTCTTCTACATCTCATCTTCTTCAACACTAATAGAATCTGAAACACTGAAAATTCAAGCGAAGATTTCTCCAAATTCAAGCCATCGACCTCCGAAAATTCGTGTGAAGATCTCTCTCTCCAGATTTCTCCACCAACGAGCCGTCGACTTTGAAAATTCAAGCGAAGAAATAGAAAATTCTTCCCTAACATGTGTATGTTTCAGATCTAATTATTAATAATATTGTTAGATTGTTAGGTGTTTTTTTTTTAAGTTTGATTTGGGAAAAAATTTGATTCGAAGAATATTGTTAGATTGTTAGATGTTGTTTATTTTTGAAGTTTGAAGTTTGTTTTCTACACATAATAAACATGCTTTGACAATAAAAGTACCACTAATATAGTTGATGTTTGAAAATTTGGAAAAAAATGAAGTATTTCTGCAACTTTCGAAAAATCTGGAAAAATGATGTTCTTAACTGCGTGCGAGCCCTGCGCGCATGCCTTGTGCGCGCATGCTTGTGAGCGCAGTTAAGAAGAAAATCGCGCGCACTTGAGGTCAAATTATCAACAGTTGTTCTGCCGATGCACATAAATTATCAGTCGATGTCATGCCGATAGTCTGCCGATATCTGCGCGCGCGCGCTTACTTTGTGCGTGCATGCCTTATGCACGCATGCTTGTGGGCGCCCACAAGAAGAAATCACGCGCACCTGAGGCCAAATTATCAACAGTTGTTCTGCCGATGCACAAAAATTATCAACCGATATCATGCTGATAGTTCGTCAATGTCTGCGCGCTCACTTACTTTGTGCGCGCATGCTTGTGGGCGCAGTTAAGAAGAAAATCACGCGCACTTGAGGTCAAATTATCAGCAGTTGTTGTGCCGATGTATAAAAATTATCAATCGATGTCATGCCGATAGTCCGCCGATAGTCTGCCGATGTGTTCTGTGCGCCGGGTCTTGCGTGCACTTAAGAACAATCCAGTGCACAGTTAAGAACAAAATTATTTTTTTTTGTAAAAGTCGAACTTCAGTGCTCACTGCACTAGCTCGACATGGACGAAGTATGACAAGAACTATGGTCCAAGAAATGAAGATCAACGATGAAGATGAAGATTGACGATGAAGATGAAGATGAAAAGCAGATTTGAAGATAAAGATCGACGATGAAGATGAAAAGCAAATCTGAAAATAAAGATGAAGATCCACTATATTTCAATTCTCTTTCTGAAGATGAAAAACAGATCTAAAGATGAAGATGAAGATAAAAACAGATTTGATATTTTTTATTTTATTTTATGTCTAAAGGGCATTTTGGTCCAAAGTGGCTAAAAAAATATGTTTAAAATTTATTGACTAAAATAATATTTTTAAAAGTTTAAATGGTTAAAATAGTTTTGGCCTCATTTAGATAATGTATCGCTTTCAAAATTTGTCATCATTGGAGCCAGGATATACAAAACCGAGCCGACACCGAAAATCCAGCGCCTTCTGTGATTCGACATATCAATTTACTAATTGTGGTTCATACGTTTTATATCATAATAATCACATGTTATATTGGCATAAAACACCTTTTGTAAGTGGGAGGAAAAAAGTTTGTACAGAATTCCATTATAACAGCGACACCCAACAACGCAAGGCTGCAAAATGTGAACCTGTACACCACCGACGCAATTACAAATAGTCTTCAATCTTTACTCGACATCCCTATATCAGCTTTATTTGAGCAGAAGAGAAAAAAGAAGCTATAGCTAGCCATGGATGCCGAAACGACGCCGGATAGAGCAAGTGCAGCTCCAATGCCATCTCTCTTCTCCCCTTACAAGATGGCCAAGTTTCATCTTTCCCACAGGTTCCATCCATCTCCACTTACCTTTCTTTTTTTTCCTTCTCTTGTAATTCATAAACGTCAAGTTAGATAGAATAGAATCATGAACTTTTATAATTAAGGTTAAGAGATCGATGGGAATTGTTTTGAATGTGCAGGGTGGTGTTGGCTCCAATGATGAGATGCAGAGCATTGAACGGGATGCCTAACTCCGCCATGGTTGAATACTACTCCCAAAGAGCCACAGATGGCGGATTGCTCATCACTGAGGGCACTACCATCTCCCCAGCTGCTGCAGGGTAATCTCTCAAATTAAAGCAATCATTTTTTTTATAGGTCAGTTTGGTTGGAACAAAAGTAAATTTGTCTGTGAATATAATTTATAGGAATGCAATTTTGAGGAAAATAATTAATTACTAACATATTTTTTTGTTAGGATTCGAAAATTGTAGGTATTCTCATTTTATTATTTAATTTTTAAAATTAAATACATAGATAATTAATTACCTAAAAATTATACCTTATTTCATACTATTAATAATTTATAATTTTGAAAATGCAACAGTATAATGTATAATTCTACAATCCTAATTCAGGCATAGTTGAGACAACTATTGGGAGCTCCATGAGTATCTAACTTTTTGTTCTTGATTCGAAAGTGTGAGTGGAGAGAAAATCAATAGATATATTTTATTTAATATTTTACTTAAATGTCATGTTGATAGAAAATTTGGTCTTCTCTTAGTTCTCTATTATATATATATTATTTAAAAAAATCAATAAAGAACAAAAAGCCACATTAGATGAAGCCGATTTTTTCATTTTTTCCATTTGACTGTTTATTTCTCTCTTAAGTCTTCAATGGCCACGACAGAAGCAGCGGTAAAATGAGGGAGATGAGGAGAGAATCTCCTGTGCGGAATAATTTTTTTTTTTCATTTTTTTGTTGTTTTTTATTACTTATTGTAATATATTTTTCATTTTAGTTAATGTGTTATAATAACTTACTATTAGAGTTTGTCATATATGAAAAATTTAAAATGTTAAAAAATAAAATAAAATTAGATAAAATTACACCAACAATAAAAACTATATAAAAGTACATAAATAAAAAATGTATAAAATAACCAAAAAAAAAAACTAAAACAAAAGTTTCGTACTCGGTTTTAAAAAATCAAAGATGTAGAAGCATATTTTTTGCTTCGAAATGCATTAAATGATCATTTGTGGGTTGAATATTCTTATTCATAGAATTATAATTTAGTATTATGTAACTTTATATTTGTTTTGCAATATTTTAGTGAATTGCAGTTTTTATTTTATATCAATTCAAACAAATTTGTTTCAATAATTATTTTGAAATGTTGAATTTAATTTTAAATTAATAGATATCTATTAAATGATATTACATATATTATTATATGTTAGCAATTATAAAATAATATTATAAAGGGAATAAAGAGAATATTATGATTTTTTTTTGTATGAATTATAGTGTAAATTACTGAAGATAGAATGTAGATCCTACGACATTTTAATTATAGAGATGTTGCATTATCGCGCAAACTGTTGGAGATAACCTTAAATCTTGTTTGGCTTCATCTTCTTCACCTAGACATGAAACCAAACCAGTGGAGAGAGTGTATTAATGTTTTGTGAAATTGGTAGGCATGTGCACGTGCCGGGCATATTCAAGAAGGAGCAAGTGGCAGGATGGAAGGATGTGGTGGATGGTGTTCATGCTAAGGGCTCTATAATCTTCTGTCAACTGTGGCATGCTGGTCGTGCTTTACATTCATGTAAGTTTCATAATAATTAATGTTTTAGTCATTTAATTTTATTTTAAACTATTTGATATTTTAGATTTTTTTTCACATTTTTCTCTTAATTTTACCCTTATCAATACACTACATTTATTTATATTTATTATCTCAATTATAATTTATATTTAATTTAAAAAAATTTATCGATCAGAGTGCATGAGTTGTCGGATAAAAAATAAATAAATTTAATTTAATTTAATTTTAGGATTCACTACTTCCATTTTATGGCATATATTTTTTTCGAAAAAATTAATTAACGAGCATGTTAGCTCCGGACAAGTGCACCACCACGCATGCCGCAACGATTCTATTTTATGATATATATTTAATATTTAATTTGGAAAAAATAATTAACGAACGTGTTGCACAAGTCCGCACGTTAATGTTAGGCGAGTGCACTGCTTGAGTGGTCGATAATTTAATTTTAATCTTCAATAATTCCATTTTAGAATATATATTTTTGAGAAAAAAGAACAAGGCGGTAGGTTGGCTGGATACCCTTTATATATTATATAAGTATTATGATTTGTGAATGAATGTTTGCTCACAATTAAACTAACGAAGGTATATATGTGTGAATGTGATACTAATAGCATTTCAGGCTGATGGAATCGTCCCCATTTCATCGACGGCGAAGCCTATTTCCGAGAGGTGGAAAGTACAACTTCCTGATGGAAGTCTTGAGATATACCCCAAACCCCGAAAATTGGAAACTGATGAAATACCTGAGTTGGTACAACAGTTTCGCCAGGCAGCCATACATGCCATTTTAGCAGGTAATTACTGATTATTAATGATCATCCACTGTCAAGTTTATGCATATATACATACACAACTCCGATATGATCCTCAGTTTAATCAACAGGATTCGATGGCGTTGAGATTCACGGGGCTCATGGTTACCTCCTGGATCAATTCATGAAGGATGGGGTTAACGAGAGGAGAGATGAGTACGGTGGATCTCTCCCGAATCGGATCGAACTCACAATGCAGGTTTTAGAAGCCCTTGTTTCTGCAATTGGCGCGGATAGAGTTGCTCTCCGAATTTCGCCTTTGTTTGATCATCTCGACGCTATGGAATCCGATCCACTGGGCCTAGGTCTAGCCGTGATCGCCAGAATCAACCAACTCCAAAGGGAGTGTGGCTCCAAGTTGGCCTACCTGCATGTGACTCAGCCGCGGCTCTCAGAGTTGGTGGCGGAGTCAGGTGAATGGCAGAATTGGAAGACAGATGAGATAGTGCGGATGATGAGGGAGTGGCGGAGGGCTTATGAAGGGACATTCATGTCCAGCAGTGGATTCACTAGGCAATTGGGGATTGAAGTTGTGGCAGAGGGCGATGTTGATTTGGTGGGGTATGGGCGGACGTTCATCTCGAACCCGGATTTAGTTAGGAGGCTTCAGCTCAACGCACCTCTCAATCAGTATGTCAGAGATACGTTCTACACTCATGACCCGGTCGTCGGATATACTGACTACCCTTTCCTTAAAACTCATGTCCAAGATCCTACTCCCTTAGTGCACCTTTCAATGAAAATAAGTGATGACTGAGGATTTTAGTTTGCTTATTCCAACTATATAACACTTTGTTGCCCTTTTTGCTGTGGGTATATTCCAATCCAATACTAGTATTTAGTAAGGGTTCATTGCCTAAATAATTACAAAAGCTTTAGAATGTGTTTTTTTTTCGATCATTTTTCACATTTTAAAAAATGTAGTTTTAATAACATGGACTTAACATTTATTGAGTTTTCACATGATTTTCAAATTCCGACCAATTGAATATGACGTGGTTATTGGAGGTTTTCACATGTACATCTACGTGGATACCCAATTGCTTTAAAATACACGAATTTTGGGGTATTTTTATTTTTCACACATTTTTTACGTCCGAACGAATGCAACCATTCGCCCAATCCTCACTCACCCTTTCACTCTTCCATTTAATTAACTAATATAATTAATATCTCTTTTAATTAGATAATTAATTAATTAATTAATTAATTAACTATACTAACAATCCCCCATAAAAGAGATATTTGAAAATGCAGAGTATAAGAATCTCGACAAATTATTATTGCTTAGGGATATGTAGCTTCCGGCTTTGAACCTTCCTTTAGTATAGTATTATCGGATTTACTCGTTGCTCAGTGAACGCGATGTCTTGAACTGGTCAACTTTAATTATGCAATATCAGGACGAGCACAATTTGTAAGATACATTAGACTTCCAATGATCCTTGCATATTTGAGTTGTGAAATGGGTTCTCCTCTATTTTTAGCTAAATGCAAACTCATATCAACAGGAGTTGCAGCTAGAGGCAGATTAAAAGCTTCAAATTTCTTAAGCACATTTTCTACATAATGAGATTGTGATAAGATAATTTCTTTGTTTGTTCTAGAGATTTTTATCCCTAGGATAACGTCAACTAGACCCATATCTTTCATGTCAAAATTTCTTTTTAACATATTCTTTGTATTCGTGATCACGTTCTTATCATTTTCCATGATCAACATGTCATCTACATAAAGACAGACAATTACATATTCATTGGGGTTATTTTTAATGTAGACACATTTATCACCCTCATTTATTTTGAATCCATTTGATAACATTTTTTTATCAAATTTCTCATGCCATTGTAATTGAGCTTGTTTAAGTCCATACAAAGATTTTACAAGCCTGCAGACCTTGTTTTCTTGACCTTTAGAGATGAAACCTTCTGGTTGATCCATATAAATTTCATCTTCTAATTCACTATTTAGGAATGCAGTTTTTACATCCATTTGATGTATCTCAAGGTTATGCAATGCAGCAATAGCAATGAGTACTCTAATGGAAGTAATCCTCGTGACTGGAGAATAAGTATCAAAATAATCATAGCCCTCTTGTTGTTTGTACCCTTTGGCAACCAAACGAGAGCTTTATATTTATCAATTGAACCATCAGCTTTATATTTTTATTCTAAAATCCACTTGCATCCTAAAGGCTTACAACCTTTTGGAAGATCAACGACTTCCCAAGTGTGGTTTTGCATGATTGATTCAATTTCTACATTGATAACTTCTTTCCATAATGGAGGTTAAGGACTAGATAATGCTTCTTTGATAGTCCTTGGTTCATCATCTTCTAATGCATAGATTAGAAAATCTGGACCAAAAGATTTTGTTATCTTAGCCCTTTTACTGCGTCTTAGTTCTTCCTCAACTAAGGGAGAATCATTCATAGATTCATGGTTTCTTTTAGTTGAATTTGTTTCAATTCTAACCTTCTTAGGAAAGATAGATTCAAAGAAAATTGCATTTCTTGATTCTATAATCATTCCTTCATTTATATCAGAAATTTCTGATTTGTGCACAAGAAAACGAAATGCACTACTATTGTTTGCATATCCTATGAAATGCAGTCTATAGTTTTTGGACCTAGCTTTATTTGCTTAGGTTTAGGTACTTCTACCTTTGCTAGACACCCCCACACTTTAGTGCATTTATAAGAAGGTTTTCTACCTTTCCACAACTCATATGGGGTCTTATCCAGTTTCTTATGAGGCAATTTATTTAAGATATGATTAGCTGATAAGATGACTTCCCCCCATAAATTCTAAGGTAAGCCAGAACTTATCAACATGGCGTTTATCATTTCTGTAAGAGTTCGGTTCTTTCGTTCCGCAATTCCATTTGATTGAGGTGAATAAGGAGCAGTGGTTTGATGAATTATGCCATTTTCTAAGCATATTTCTTCAAATGGTGCTATATATTCTCCTCCTCGATCACTTCGTATTGTTTTTATTTTTACATTGAGTTGATTTTCAACTTCTATTTTATATCTTTTAAAAGCTTCTATTGCCTCATCCTTGCTTTTCAACAGATATACATAACAATACCTTGTGCAATCATCTATAAATGTGATGAAGTAATTTTTACCACCTCTAGTTTGCACAAACTTAAGATCACATAGATCGGTATGTATAAGTTCTAGAGGTGTTGAACTTCTTTCCACCGAATGAAAAAGAGCTTTTATCATTTTTGCTTCAACACAAATTTCACATTTTTCTTGTAAATTAAATTCCATTTGAGGAAGTAAATTTAAATTAACCAATCTTCATAAAGAATTTAAATTTACATGTCCTAATCTAGCATGCCATAAATTAGAACACTCAACCAAGTAAGAAGAAACAACTTTATTGATTGGTTTGACGTCTCGGTGGACAGTCATTACATTTAGCTTGAAGAGTCCCTCATTTAGGTAATCCTTCCCAAAAATAGACCACATTTGGTCAATACAAATTTGTCTGCTTCAAAAACTAGTCTAAATCCAGCTTTACTTAGTAGAGAGCCGGAAATCAGGTTCTTACGGATGTCTGGGACATGCAACACATCTACAAGGGTTAGCTCCTTTCCAGATGTCATTTTAAATACAATCTTTCTGAATCCAATGATATCGGAGGTAGCAGAATTACCCATGAATAGTTTTCGACCATTCAAAGGTGTATAAGATGAAAACATCTCTTTGTCGGAGCATATGTGGCGGGTGGCTCCTGTGTCAATCCACCATTCCTTTGGATTGTCAACTATATTTGCTTCAGACACAACAGCAGATAGACTCAACTCTGACATGTCTATTGGAACAAATCGGTTCTCGGTCAAGTTTGCCTCGGATTTCTTGGCTTTCTTTGGAGCTTTGCATTCTTTTGCCATGTGACCTGGTTTATCGCAATTGAAACAGTTTCCTTTAAAAATTTTAGCTTTCTTTGCAATTCTAGCATCCACCTTTTTGCTCACAAACTTCCTCTTTTTGTTAAGACGAGCCTCGGCCAGATTTGCTTTTGCCACAAAAGTTGGCTTATCGATTTTCTCCTCAGATTTTCGATTGTCTTCCTCGATGCGAAGTCTCACAATGAGATCTTCAAGTCCCATCTCTTTGCGTTTATGCTTGAGATAGTTTTTGAAATCTCTCCACTGTGGTGGCAATTTCTCAATGATAGCTACCACTTGGAATGATTCACTGACAGACATTCCTTCGACATGAATATCATGCAGAATCAACTGAATTTTTCGAACTTGATCGAGGACAGTTCGAGAATCCTCCATCTTGAAATCCAAGAACCGACCGACTATAAACTTTTTCATGCCGGCATCTTTGGTCTTGTATGTTTTATCAAGAGATTCCGACAGCGCCTTAGCACTTGTACATTCAGAATAGGCGGAGTAGAAAGAGTCTTCCAAAGCATTAAGAATATAATTACGACACAAAAACTCACTGTGGTGCCAAGCATCAAGAGCAGTTCGTTGTTGAGTGTCGTTATCGGTTTCCTCAACAATAGGAACATCTTTTTTGAGGAAGCGGATGAGACCAAGGGTGGTCAAGTAGAATAGCATCTTTTGCTGCCATCTTTTGAAATCTTCACTGGTGAATTTTGCCGGCCTTTCGCCTTGAACAAGAGCAACAACGGTAGCCATCTTCAAAGAGTAATCACAAAAATTTCATCTTGCGATTGTTCGAATATAGCTGGATTAAACTTTGAAGTAATTTGGGCAGAGTAACGGGTAGGATAATTAAAGTCGAGTCAAGAGTTATACTCTTTCTCCTTAAGATGAAATTGCACCGTATATTAAATGCAAACGGACTATAGCAATCGTCTCCAAGATAAAATGACTTTCAACAAAGTTTTGTTACACTTTTACAAAATTATGTTACAACGAACAAAACAATAATCGAGATTCTCAATCGATTACTAGAGTAGAAGAGAAGATTTCGGATTGTGAATTAGTGAATGAAAATGAAGGACTTGTGGTCTTATTTATAGTAGGTGAAGAGTTGTGGTGAAGTGGTGCACCAATTGGCTCCAAACAGTGCAATGGTTTGCTTCCAAGGCGGAATGGTTGTGTCGATTCGAGCCAAGAGTTGCAACTGGTGAATCAAAGAGTTGCAACTGGTGAATCATTGCGTCCGATCGGCCTAGAGCTTTCGCACCAATTCGATTCGAGCGGTTACGTCCGAACGGTTGCAACCATTCGCCCAATCCTCACTTACCCTTTCACTCTTCCATTTAATTAACTAATATAATTAATATATCTTTTAATTAGATATTTAATTAATTAATTAATTAATTAATTAACTATACTAACACTTAGCCTGTATACACACATTTAACTTTAATTTCCGATGGTCCAAAGTCCCAGTTACTAGCTAGCTATATATAATAGTAGCTGCATCATAGAAGATCGATCCGGAGATTAATTAGTTTAAATAAGCAACTATTATGACATCACATATTTATTTCCATCCAAACAAATTAAAACTAACATGATCGATGCGCAGTTTAAAGGCGCGATAAACTGGGAGTAGGATCTTGATGAACATGAGCTTTGAGGAAAGGGTAGTCAGTATATCCCACAACAGGATCATGTGTATAAAACGTAGCTCTCACATACTTATTCAAAGGTGCATTGAGCTGAAGCCTCCGAACTAAATCCGGGTTGGCGATGAACGTCCGACCATACCCCACCAGATCTACATCTCCCTCAGCCACAGCTCCGATCCCTAGTTTCCTGGTGAATCCACAGCTAGACATGAATGTCCCCTCGTAAGCCCTCTGCCACGCCCTCATCATCCCCACCATCTCATCTGCGCTCCAATGCTGCCCACTGCCGTTTTCACTCCACTGCCACTGCCCCGATTCCTTCGCCACGTAGGCTGAGAGCCGCGGCTGAGTCACGTGCAGGTAGGCCAGCTTGGAGCCACACTCCCTTTGGAGTTGGTTGATTCTGGCGATCACAGCTAGACCTAGGCCTAGTGGATCAGAGTCCATTGTATCCAGATGATCAAAGAGAGGGGAAATTCGGAGAGCAACTCTATCCGCGCCAATTGCAGAAACAAGGGCTTCTAAAACCTGCATTGTGAGTTTGATCCGGTTCTGGAGAGATCCACCATACTCATCCATCCTCTCGTTAACCCCGTCCTTCATGAACTGATCCAGGAGGTAGCCATGAGCCCCGTGGATCTCAACGCCGTCGAATCCTGCACTTCAATTTAATCACTTTTGCAAATGTTCGTAGCTGATCGATGAGTTATATATATATATTCAATTCATTTACCTACTGAAATGGCATGTATGGCTGCCTGGCGAAACTGTTGTACCAACTCAGGTATTTCGTCAGTTTCCAATTTTCGGGGTTTGGGGTAAATCTCATGACTGCCATCGGGAAGTTGCACTCTCCACCTATCGGAAATGGGCTTTTCCGTCGAAGAAATGGGGGAGATTCCATCAGCCTGAAGTGCTGTTAGTATCACATGACACACACATCGATCTCATAATTAGATTAGTTGCAAATATTAATTAATATTATTGAATCATATATGCGACATCATAATTTTAATAATCGAAAAACAATTGGAGGTGTCAAATTTGCCATATATGTTAAAAGTGACAATAGGGTAAAGTAGCCACTTAGAAAAATAAAAAACTTTTTTTAGCCACTTATTTTAAAATATTATTATTTTGTCCAACTTTACCATAATACCCTTGGGCGCGCCCGTCCCCGTGTGCGCCCCCGTCCCCTGCCCGCGCGCGCCTCCGTCCCCAGGTGCTGGGCTACCACCCGTCCCCCGCGCGTCCCCTGCACGCCCCCGTCCCCTGTGCGCGCGCACATCCCCCGCGAGCGCGCCCGTCCCCGCCCCAGGTGCCCGTCCCCTGCGCGCGCGCATGTCCCCCACGCGCGCGCCCCGTCCCCGCCCCAGGTGCCCGTCCCCCGTGCACGCCCCCGTCCTCGGCGCGCGCGCACGTCCCCCCGCGCGCGCGCCCGTCCCCACCCCAGGTGCCCGTCCCCTGCGCGCGCGCCCGTCCCCTGGGCGCACGTCCCCCGCGCGCGCCCCCCGTCCCCCGCGTGCGCGCCCGTCCCCCGCCCCAGGTACCCGTCCCCCGTGCGCGCCCCCGTCCCCTGCGCGCGCTCCCGTCCCTTGGACGCGTCCCCCGCGCGCGCCCGTCCCCGCCCCAGGTGCCCGTCCCCCGCGTGCGCCCCTGCGCACAGGGCTTGCGCGCTGAGCCCAGCGCGCACGTGTATGTGCGGGGGTATTTTTGTCCAAAGTGACTAAAATAATAATGTTTAAACTTTAGTGGCTAAAAAAAGTTTTTTTTTTCTAAGTGGCTAAAAAAAAAGTTGCCCCTATATTAAAATGATGAGTTATTATTGCAACGTTTTAAAAAACGTGTTTAAATTATAAATTCATTGAAAGATGATGATGAATTTTATAATAATTAAGCCTTGATGTATTTTCCGTAATTTAGCCATTTGAAAGAGTACCGTATGTACCTGGATGAGAAGCGCGGCCTACATGCCACATCTGACAGAAGATAATGGAGCCCTTAGCATGAACACCATCCACCACCTTCTTCCATGCACCCACTTGCTCCTCCTTAAATATTCTCGGCACGTGCGGAAGCCTATGTGGGGCCCACAAATCAAAACAATTTAATACATGTTATCCATGTGTTGAAATTTCCTGTTACACTATTTCATGTTTCATTCCATGTTTCATCATTAAATTTATGATTTTAATAATATTTATTATGAAATAAAAATTAATTATTACATAAATAACCATAATCAACATTTATCAACAAAAAATGAATTAAAAAATTATAAAATATAATTTTGAAAAAAATCAACCATAATAATGAATTATTAATTGAAAATAAAAAATTAAATATTAAAAAATAATTATAAACCCTAATTGGGTGGGGTGAACCCTAAAACTAATCACAAAATTAAACTAAATCACATAAAAATAAAATTGAAGAAAAAAAGTACAAGAAAAACTCGTAATTTAAAAATGTAATACAAAGTGTAACACAGAGAGTGTAACAGGAAATTCCATGCGGTTATCCATCAAATGTGTTTGATCAACTTTTATTTCTCAATAGCTATTAGGAATAATAAAATAATTATTATTGATATATATGTACTTTAAAATTACACCAATACATCTAATGTACTGAGTTACTCAGTACAACAGATCAATATTTGATCAAATTCACGGGTCAACCTGCCCCAATTCGCGGGTTGACCTGTTCCATACCAAAAAAAAAAAAAAACTCACTAAAACAGGTATCGGTGGTAACATTTAAAAGTATCATTCGAAGTTCCAAAAGTATCATTCGTATCCTTAAAAGTATTTGGTCTGCTAGTTGTTTTTAATGAGTTTATTTAATCCAAATTAGAGTTTATTCCATAACAATTAATGTTTATAGTTTATGAGTTTATGATTTATGATTTTTTTTTTCAGGGTTTACTGTGTTATTTAGATTTTTAAGTTTTTTATTTTTGGGAGGGAGTAGGGTTTTTATATTTTTTTAGGTTTTTTTTTAATTTGAAAATATATTATCGATCGCAGTGCACGAGCCCACGCGTTAATGTCAGACAAGTGTACTGCGCGAGTAGTCAGATAACAATAATTAAATAATTTTCATTTAGGATATATAATTTTGTCAAAAAATTGACATAGAAAAAAAAAATGATGAGCACGTGTTTTTCACGCGCCGCATGTGGGAGCGCGCGTGAGCCACGCGTGTGCATGGGGACATGTGCCGTCTGATGGGCACCGCACCTAAAGACGGTGCACTGAATATCATCTCCTAAAATTAAATTAAAATTTGACCTCTACTCACCTTGATTAATAATAAATTGGAAATTTACACATAACCATATGTAAAAATATAAAACACGTCTTAGTTTTAAATACAACAATATACCATTTCGGTGAGGATGATCTAGTAGTAGAATGAGATTGTTTGGAGACCAAAGGTCACGACAGATTCAAATTTACTCAATATCACAGATCGGGTGTGTGACTAAAAAAAAATACAACAATATACCATATAGACAACTTGAATATTTTATTCATAAAACAATCATGTCATACAATTTTTTTTTTTGTTCTTGGTTTTTCGTGAAGCTATGAAGCATACAAAATCTTTTGTACAAAATAAGGAATGCGCATGGACAGCCGGAAATGTAGCAGAATAATAATTAATCACAGCTATGGTCTTATTAATTCCCTTCATGATGTACTTTTTAAAAATAAATAAATTAGTAAGCTATTTTATTTTTTTCATAATCACTCATATCTTCTATTATATATCGTACGTTTTCAACATTTACCTTTAAATATTTAGATTATTAAACTTTTAGTAATATATATATAAAAGTTTGGATGAGATTCCCCATCCCACATTAATATTTCATCGATCTTCTTCTATTCAACCGTGAACATCATTCTAGAACAGAAGATCTGATCGTCCGAATGAGAAAATTTCACTTTTGGTCTCATAGGACACGCTACTCTCCCATTTTGGTCTCATCGATATCTATTTTGTTCCCAAAGGTTTCAAACTATCAATTTTTATCACGCCGTGACATTTTCCGTTAAATGTAGTGTTGATTTTGGTCCCATTTTACTATCAGTTTTGATCCCAAACAAAAATTTCCAAAATATCTTCAATAATTTTTCCAGATTTTTTCCTAAATAAAAATTTATTATTATGGTTGATTATTTCATAATTAAATTCTTGTGAAGTAAAAATCAAGGGAAAATTTTTATTTAGTTTAATTTAAAAATATTGTTTATTAGGGTTCACCACATCCAATTAGAGTTTATAATTATTTTTTAATATTTAATTTTTAGTTTTCGATTAATAATTCATTATTATGGTTGATTATTTCATAATTAAATTCTTGTGAATTAAAAATCAAGAAAAAGTTGTACTTTCATAGCTACATTCTGGACTTTCACTACAAAAAATTCGTATTTTAGTGACAGAAGCGCGTCAAGCCAAGCCCAAAATATTAAAAATATAATATAATATATGTAAAATAATAAAAAATAAAAATTATAAAATAAAAGAAATCTGAAGAAGTAAAATAAATAAAAAAAATTATATTTGCAATTAACTAGTAATTAAAAAATATAAAATATTAAAAAATAGTATATAATATTACAAAATTAAATAAATTTTAAAATGTAAAATAAATAAATAAATTAATAATATTAAAAAGATTAATTTCAACTTCGTAATTAATTAGTAATTGAAAAATTGAAAATAAAAAAAATTAAAAAATAATATAAAATATTGAAACGAATTAAAACAAACAAATAAATCCAAAAGAATAAAAAAATAAAAAAATAAAATTTTTTAAAAAATTATTTCAAATTTATAATTACGTATTAATTGAAAAATAAAAAAATAAAAAAATTAAATAAACAAAAAAATAAAAAAAAATCAAAATTAATATTAGCTAAGGAATTATTCTGTAACTAATCTGTCGCTAAGATTTAACAAATATCAAAAATTAAAAAAATGTTTAACAACACATATTTTTCGTCTCTAACATAACAACGGAAAAATATGACGTTATTCCATCGTTAGCATAAAAAAATAAAATTTAAAAATTAAAATACGTTGTGTGTCTGTCGTTAAGTTAGAAACGAAACAATTCATCATTAAACATCTTAACCTTAATCCGTCATTAGTTTGTCGGTATTTTAACGATGGAATATAATTCGCCGTTAAATCTGTCACTAAATTGTGTTTTTCTAGTAGTTTTTTTTTTCTAAAATAACCCAATATTTTTTTAAAAAAAATTAATAAAATGTACCCCTTTTTACAAATCTAATATTTGATCATTTTTTTGGCTAAAAAATCATTCATAATTGATTGTATTTTAAGATTTCCATTTCATAGAAAATTTCACTTTTGGTCTAATACGACACGCTACTCTTCAGTTTTCCGTCATTTCGATTAACATGTGTTAAATATTGAAGGACTAAAATTGATACTGTCAAACTTATGAGACTAAAAGTGAGCTATTTTTTTGAAAAATAACCAAAATCGACATCAATGGGACTAAAAGGGGAGAGTAGCGTGTCTTATAGGAGTATGAGACCAAAAGTGAAATTTTCTCTCGTCCGAGTTCAACCTAGGCTACCTCGCTAATTAAAAAGAAAGATTAATGAATAGAGAGATTATTACCCTGCAGCAGCCGGGGAGATGATGGTGCCCTCAGTGATGAGCAATCCGCCATCTGTGGCTCTTTGGGAGTAGTATTCAACCATGGCGGAGTTAGGCATCCCGTTCAAAGCTCTGCATCTCGTCATTGGAGCCAACACCACCCTGCACATTCAAAACAATTCCCATCGATCTCTTACCCTTATACCTAACTTGACGTTTATGAATTACAAGAGAAGGAAAAGAGAAAGGTAAGTGGAGATGGATGGAACCTGTGGGAAAGATGAAACTTGGCCATCTTGTAAGGGGAGAAGAGAGATGGCATTGGAGTTGCACTTGCTCTTCCTCCATCCGGCATCGTTTCGGCATCCATGGCTACCTATAGCTGATATATGATCACGTGAGGTTGCTATTATACGTCGATCGAGCTAGCAAATTAAGTTGGGTGGCGGAGGCAAGAAGTAGCTAGCTAGGATAATTAAAAAAAAAAAAAACTACTATATATACATTTAGCCGCCTACTGTTGGGTTGGCGTTGGGTTTCAATTATGTAGCCGCCTACCGTTGGGTTGAGTGTTTGAAATTACAATTTTACGAAAAAAAATATACATCTATACACATGTTGATGTTCATACTTTTATGGATGCATTCAAATTTTCTGTTGCACTCTTTATGTTACACTCCGTATTGCATTATTAAATTATAAGTTTTTCTTATATTTTTTCTTCAATTTTATTATTTTGTGATATAATTTAATTTTATGATTGTTTCTGAATCTACCATAGGGTTTATAATTAATTTTTAATATTTAATTTTCACTTTTTCTAGTTGATTTTTTCAATATTATGTTTTATAATTTTTTAATTCATTTTTTTTTGATAAATGTTGATTATGGTTATTTATGTTATAATTAATTTTTATTTTATAATAAATATTATTAGAATCATAAATTTGATAGTGAAATAAGAAAAAAGTGCCAACTTGAAATTTCAACAGGGGTGTAATGTGTCAACACATGCACTTGAGATCCTCTAATCACAACTTGTGTATGTCAACCGTGTACCAAAACTAAAAATTATTACGTTTTCTTTCATTTTTTTTCTTCAATTTCAATTTCTTTAGGTTTAGCATAATTTTACAATTTTATTTAGGATTTATTCCACCTAATCAGGGTTTATAATTATTTTTTAATATTTAATTTTCATTTTTTAGTTAATATAATTGATCTTTGGGGTTGATTATTCCAAATTTAAGGTATATAATTTTTTAAAATTTCAAGTTTTAGCAGTAAATATTAATTATAATATAATAAATTTTATTTTTACAAAAAAATTATTAACATTATATAATTTTAATAATGACACACAAAATTGGGACTAGGGAATCTGTACTTCAATACATGGGGTATAATTTCTCCAATTATACTCTCTTGATTCTGACTTGTCAAAATTTAATCCATTTAATTTTTTCCGATAGGTAATCAAAATTAATTGAAAAAACACATTTTGTTATTAAATATCTAGCATTGTTGAAAATGAGATATTTAACGCTTATGAAATGTATAATTAACGTATAGGTGTGACCGTGTGAGTTAGAACTCAATTAAAGCTACCAACATTAAATAAAATTTAATTTAATTAACATATGTAAGTATAAATTCATTTATACTTAGTTCCTTCCAATCTAAATTAAAACTGAAAATGTAAATGAAATTAAAAAAATATATATATACGAACTGAAAAACAAAAAAAAGGTTCGAGGAGATCAGGAGATAGAGTTAGAGAGATGGAGAGATAGAGATTGAGAGATAAGACATTTAAAATTTTAACTTTTTCCGAAAGTTGACTTTTCTTAAAATCAACCACCTCTTTTATAAACTACAACTGCCTCAGGTCACGAGTTCGAATCTCCTCAATATCACAGATCAGGTGTATGAGTAAAAAAAAAAAACTACAACTGCCTCATTCTTTTTTTAAAGCCCACTTCGAGTGGCATTTTATTATGAATTTATGATCATTAAAAAGTAAACATAAAAATAATATATATCTATATTAATATATTATATATAAAAACATGATAGTCATCGTAAATAGAAAAAGTAAATTTTCCCACCTAAAACATCCTTTCAAATTTACAAATTAAATTCATATATTATAATATGGATATTAATTAGTTATTAATAATTAGATTGGAAATCAATCAATTAAATTCGTGTACATAAAACAACGTGTAAAAAGAAGTTAATGATCATACTATCTCTATACTACAATAATGTACATATATTACCACATTTAAATGTGTTAATATGTAATTCAAAGCATTCTAAGACTAAATATAACATTAAATAATTTCTACATAAACTATATCATATACCAATTCCAATTATGGAAAATAATATAATTAATATCTCAATAATTATAAATAAATTAATTAATTAATTAATACTTTGCTTACTTCAATATATATTCATTAAAATCTGGAAAGTTTGTTATATCTATAATTAAGTTTCTAGAATCATACCTTTAATTAGATGCATCTATTTTATAAATTTTTACATTATAATGTATATTCAAAAATCTGCACAAATCCACGCTCATATGATTAAATAATATTATTAAATTAAATTAAATGCAATCCATGTGCATACATATATGTATATGTTTAATCATATATAGAGTTGTTCTATATATTACAATTTATCTATAAGTATTTGTTGTTTTGTAGTTTTGAACATCAAACAAATTGTAAATCTCTACATAAGCAGACTTGGTTGATAGATCAACAAATTTAAAACCTCTTAAAGATCACAAGTACGTGTATCAAATCATTCAATTTAATCCCACTAATTAATTATATCCGCCAGAACTCAAATTAATTAGCTAGCATACAATGACTACGACCTTAATCATGCATGAGAAATCTAAACTTGAATGCTTGAATCATATAACCGGAAGAAAAATTAATGAAAAATTAAATCAATACATAATTTCGTACATGCTACAAACCCTAGAATTAATTATAAAAACTACTCACACATAATGGAATCTAAGATAAAGAAAGAAATAAAGAAATTAAAAGACATAATTGAAATTGCAAAATATTAAAGGAACCGTAATTGAATTATGTAAAATAAAACTTCAATCTTCAAAGTTGCAGAGGAACATCCATCACGCCGCTATGAATTCTAAATTAAAACTGAATAATAATGAAAATAATCTCCCAAAATTCGTCTATGAATGCCCTTTAAATAGTAGAGGGAGTTGAAGCCCACAGAAGAAAGGAGAGCTCGATCCAAAAAGAAATTTATCGCGAGTCGCTGATATGAGCACGGGCCATGCTCTTAATTGCATAAAAACACGTCTGCTTTGTCGAGACAGGAGCACGGGCCGTGCTCTTCTTCGCCACCTGACACACTTCACCGTTTTACTCCGTTCTTGCTCGTTTCTCATCCGATTGACATGATTCAAGTTGCAATGCACTCCTCACTCGATCCTCTATCTACTTAGGTACTTTTCAAGCTCAATTTCATCTCATAAAACACTTGACATTAAATCCATTCAAAATGAGTAAAAACGTGGCATTGCACAAATTATGAAAAACTATGCGCAACTTATCAACTTGTGCATGCATTGATTATTAAATATCATCCAAATAAACACAAAAATGCATACAACATCCATGTTTATCAATTTTACTCAACATTCTCTGCAAGAATATTAAATAGTCAATACCAAAAATATTATAAACTAAACAGAAAGTGAAAAATTACAAAATCAATTTTCACGGCCAAATTTTTGCCAAATATGCTCGATCAAGTCATTTTAGAGCTGTGAAGATGTTGGCCCAATGATCTCACTTTTGTTGGGCTTCTTTAATTATGTGATAGCCCAATTTCCATAATAAGCCCAAAACCCCTCATTAGCCCTAATCACATTCATCTTCTCGATATAACACACCCGCGCCGCTCTAATTAAAATGAAGCTTGAGAGAGAAACACACTGATATTGGGCTCTGCTATTCCCGATTAAACTCTTCGCCGGATTCCCTGTTCATCGGTGTCCTATTAGCGTCGAGTGTGTGTGAGCTTCGTGAGGGAGGGAGTTTGATAGCCTTGGACGATCTCTACCTTTCCCCTGCTCGTTTGATAGCCTAACCATTGCCGTTTGAAACCTCCCACTTGATCATTGTTGTTGCCGGAAGAAGACGCCGTCGTCCTTGGATTCCTGAGCCGCCTAATCCTTCTTCAATCCTCTGATTTTATTCTATTATTTTTCTCTTATTTTCTCTATTTCTATATTGCAGAGAGATATATGTATATATATCATTATATATACATATTGATTGAAGAGTCATATATATATATATATACAGTCATATACCTATATATATATTCATGGATTGGGAGTTAGTTGCAGCCGTGTTCTTCCTTTGATAAAACACTAAGTGTATTTCATGTTTGCAGCTGTATAGCAGTTCACCGGAGCCTCTCATCGCCTCCAACGAAGCCCACTTTGCTGCTGCATTTCCATTGCCGGTGAAGACAACCTGAGCACACAACAAGTCTCTGCTGCTCCACTGTTGCATCAACTGGTCGACGGTGAAGACGACTTGAGAGAAACATCTGCTGCTCTGCCGTCGCTATCTGCCAGAGAAGACTCTGTTGATCGTCGGAGCCTCAAGTCACCTGCCACCAACTCGACGCTGCTGCTGCTATCGTCTGCCGGAGTTTCTAAAGCTCTTCTCCATCGACCTATCTGCTCTCTTTCATTCTTCCTGTTACAGATACATATATATATATATATATTAAGAGATTGGGAGTCTGCCATTAGTTTATCTCTTTGAATTAACTCTTGAGTTTTTTGCAGGTTGTTTGCAGATCCTTTCCATCAAAAGTTGTTGTAACTTGCTGCCGGAGCAGAAAACTAAAATTGAAAGAATCTCGGAGTTGCTGCCACGTCTCTTGTTGAAGCCAAGGCGTTCGTGTAGCTGACCCCGACGAGTCGGGAACCAAAACGGTGAACCCCGGCAGGGTACGGATACCCAACAGTGGTATCAGAGCCACGGGGACCCTTGCCGGGGCATCCTCCAACTCGCACCAGCGCACTCCGTTGCTATTGGCTGCGCCATTTCGCTTCCGACGAGCAAGGAACACGGTAGGTCAGATTTCTCCCATTTCCGGGAGGATCTGCTCTGGTAAAGTGGCGAAACTCTCAGCTCCTAGATCTTAGGCTTGGGTTATTTGCTATTTGCGCTAAATATTGGTGAATTGTGGAAATTTGGAGAATTCTGGAGTTTTGTGTTGTTTTTTGGGAGAATTTTGGAGTATTGTGGTGATCTTTTGGAGAATATTTGAGATTTGTGGCAATTTGTGATAATATTGTTAATTTGTGTTGATTTGGGAGAATTTGTGATTTTTGTTGAATTTGTTGGTAAAGTTTGAGATATTCTGTTCTGAAAAGATTTATTTGTTGTATCTCTGTTTTTTTATTCGGTATCTTGTGATCCTATACCTTGCTTCCGCGTTCTTTTATTTTTCTGATATATCTTTGTGAGTATTTTGGTTGTGTTTGGTGGTGAAAACCTGCTGAAACTCCAAGTTTTGTGAGTTTCTGAGAAACTGACTCCGGTATTTGAGTCAGTTGCTGTTGAAACAAGTTTTGGGGTTGTCCTGAGTGAATCTTTGTTCCACAGATAAATTTGTGCTGAGAACTGGGCTAGCCTCAGCACTTTATCCCCTGTGTGTACTTTTTCTGTGCTTTGGAAGTGTTATCTTCCTGTTCTGTGAGCTTTGTGATCTTTCTGCTGTGTTCTCTATTTTTGGGTGATTATTTTGCCTTCCTATTGCGTCTGTGACTTCTGTGTCTGCATATAATCATGAATAACCTTCATATGGCGCCTTTTGATGGCAGAAATGATTTTCAGGATTGGAAAACTAGAATTGAGTGCAATTTGACAAAAGAAAAGATTCATAAAGCGATTTTTACTAAAATTGATAAATATGTGGATGATGAGAAGTTGCATGATATGAATGATAGTGCTAGGGCTACCATTTTATTGAATTTGAGTAGTACTGTTCTTAGGAAAGTGTCTCATCATCGATGTGCTAAGGATTTGTGGGATGATTTGAATTCTCTATATGATGCTACTTCTGAAGAGTCTGTATATGCTTTACAAGATCAATTTATGAATTATCAAATGGATGCTTCAAAAGATATTGATGCCAATATGGATGAATTCAATAAACTGCTTCAAGACTTGAAACTTGCTGGTGATGATACGCATGAGAAATATGCTGCGCAAATTTTATTAGGTGCCATTCCTGAGTCTTTTTCTGAGGTTAAATCTGCTTTGAAATATGGTGGGTCAAAAGTTACTTGTAATATGATTGTAACAGGCTTGAAAGCTAAAGAAAATGAGCTTAAAAAGTTAAAATCCAAACCTTTGCATAATGAGATCATGTATGTGAATAGGAATAATAATAGAAATCATCCACATGGCTTTAATAAACCTCTAAATCCTGAGAATCCGAGTGTGCTTGCTGCTGAAAGACATAGGAGGGATATGCAATTAGGGCAAAATCAACATCATAATCAGAATTATGCTCAAAATCATAATCATGCTCCTAATTATGCTCAGAATCATACTTTTGACCAGAAGCCTAGTAAGACATGTTGGAATTGTGGTAAACCTGGTCACTTCTCAAATAGATGTAAGCAACCGAAAAGAAATAAAGGTTATGGAAATTATGAGCCTAAACAACATGCTAATAATGTATATGAGGATGATGGTATTTATATGGTACATGATGCATATGATTTTCAGTTCATCAGTTACACTAATGCTGTGTCAAAATCTGTTTCAAATAATGAATGGCTCATTGATTCTGGTTGCACGTTTCATTTCACTCCATTTAAGCATCTATTTCATAACCTGCATTATATGAATTCTGGACATGTAACTCTTGCGGATGGTCAAAATTGTGACATTCAAGAAAAATGTGATATCTGCTTGAGATTTGAAAATGGGAGCCTGCTTACATTAAGTGATGTCAGATATGTGCCTCAATCGAAATTAAATTTATTATATGTGTCCAAAATTGCTGATAAAATGCTTGATGGTTCTGTGAATTCTTTGAGATTCAAATTTGAGAAAGATTCAGTGCTTTATTTTATTGCTCCCCGAAAGGGTGATTTGTATTCTGTCCATGCTGAGTCTGTGCCTCTGCCTGTTGTTAATGTGATTCAAGAAGATAAGACTGCATTATGTCATGCTAGACTAGGACATATGAGCAATAAAGGTCTTTCAATTTTTCATAAAAATGGTGCATTTGGCGAAGATAAAGTGTCTGCTATTCCTTTCTGTGAACCGTGTGTTATGGGCAAGCATCATAAAACTCTTTTACCTGTCACTATACCTTATCCTAGGAAGCATGATTTTCCCTGTTTACCTAAATCCTCACCGTATGTTGCTCCAAGCATAATAATTTGTTTGATTTTATGCCTGCTCCACCTGTTGCTCCAAGTGAGGTGGAGGATAAGGTAGAGAATGTGACTCCTATACCGTCTGAATCTGAAAATGTGTCTAATGATTTACCTGTCACTGAGCATGAGTCTGATAGTCATAATGTGGATGAGTCTGTGTCTGAGCATGAGGCTAATGATGAGCCTAGAACTTTTAATGAAGCTGTGAAATCTGATGATGAATCTGATAAATGGCTTGCTGCAATGAATTGTGAGATGAAATCTTTGCATGACAACAATACTCGGATACTTGTTGAAAAATGGGAAGTTTTGCTTGATAAGATCCCCTCTGAATTTAACCCTGCAGATATGGTCACTAAGTGTCTTCCAGTTGCAAAGCTAATGTCCTGCAAGAGATCACTGAACTTTGATCTTGGTTAAATTCTTCTATGTGAGCTTTATGTGATGTTATTCTAGTCTTGGGGCTGGATACCTTATTTGTTTTACGTGTTTTTTCTCTACTTGTTTTTTTGTGTTGGTTAGCCTTTCCCGTTGGTACTGTGCTAGGTTGCATCTCAGTCAAGGATAGTCATCAAGTGACTTGAGATGATTTATAAAAGGGTTAGTCTCTAGTGTTGAGATTGAGTTCTAATACGCATAGTATTGTTCTCTCACTCTCTTGTCTTGTCTTCGTGATAGACGGGAGTAAAAATAGGCGATGATGTTATCCATGTTAAGGTGTGCGGTGTTTTCTTCCTTGGATACTTAATGATCAGTGGGCCAAAGGTGGAAATGTGGAGATGTTGGCCCAATGATCTCACTTTTGTTGGGCTTCTTTAATTATGTGATAGCCCAATTTCCATAATAAGCCCAAAACCCCTCATTAGCCCTAATCACCTTCATCTTCTCGATATAACACACCCGTACCGCTCTAATTCAAATGAAGCTTGAGAGAGAAACACACTGATATCAGGCTCTGCTATTCCCGATAAACTCTTCGCCGGATTCCCTGTTCATCGGTGTCCTATTAGCATCGAGTGTGTGTGAGCTTCATGAGGTAGGGAGTTGGATAGCCTTGGACGATCTCTATCTTTCCCCTGCTCGTTTGATAGCCTAACCATTGCCGTTCGAAACCTCCCACTTGATCATTGTTGTTGCCGTAAGAAGATGCCGTCGTCCTTGGATTCCTGAGCCGCCTAATCCTTCTTCAATCCTCTAATTTTATTCTATCGTTTTTCTCTTATTTTCTCTATTTCTATATTGCAGAGAGATATATGTATATATATATATCATTATATATACATATTGATTGAAGAGTCATATATATCTATATATATACAGTCATATACCTATATATATATTCATGGATTGGGAGTTAGTTGCAGCCGTGTTCTTTCTTTGATAAAACACTAAGTGTATTTCATGTTTGCAGCCGTATAGCAGTTCGCCGGAGCCTCTCATCGCCTCCAACGAAGCCCACCTTGCTGCTGCACTTCCATTGCTGGTGAAGACAACCTGAGCACACAGCAAGTCTCTGCTGCTTCACTGTTGCATCAACTGGTCGACGGTGAAGATGACTTGAGAGAAACATCTGCTGCTCTGCCGTCGCTATCTGCCAGAGAAGACTCTGCTGATCATCGGAGCCTCAAGTCACCTGCCACCAAGTCGACGCTGCTGCTGCTATCGTCTGCCGGAGTTTTTAAAGCTCTTCTCCATCGACCTATCTACTCTCTTTCATTCTTCTTGTTACAGATACATATATATATATTAAGAGATTGGAAGTTTGCCGTTAGTTAATCTCTTTGAATTAACTCCTGAGTTTTTTGCAGGTTGTTTGCAGATCCTTTCCATCAAAAGTTACTATAACTTGCTGCCAGAGCAGAAAACTAAAGTTGAAAGAATCTCGGAGTTGCTACCATGTCTCTTGTTGAAGCCAAGGCGTTCGTGTAGCTGACCCCGACGAGTCGGGAACCAAGACGGTGAACCCCGGCAGGGCACGGATACCCAACAAGAGCATTATGAGCTTCTTTGTTATGAAGTTGTGATCCATTTTTTTAGAGCATTATGATTTTTACCCTTCATGGCCCTTCTCACATTATCGTTCAATGAATCATCATGAAAGTTTATTGGTATGGTTTGTAGGTTGTAAAGATATAATAGAAATGCAAAAAGCCACATCATCTATATTGGAGTCAATTTGCTTATTTTGTAATACAAGGCTTTCATGTCATTCATTAAATTCAGTGAAGGAGATGATTTTTCTATGTGCAAAAAATATAACAAATGAGATCTCTATTTATAGAAGAGAATTAAAAATTTATTGATATGGATTGTGTTTTTGACTAATGACTGAGATTTATTGCTTTTGTGATGAATGGTGGAGATCAAATTGACATGAATTGTGCTTTTGACGAATGACTGAGATTTATTGCATTTGTGATGAATGATGAAGATCAAATTGACATGTATTTTGCTTTTAACGAATGGTTGAGATTTATTAATTTTGTGATGAACGGTGGAGATCAAATTGAAATGAATTGTGCTTTTTATGAATGACTGTTTATTATTTGGATAAAATAGTTAATAACAAAAATATTGCAAATTAATTAAACAACATTTCCTAAAATTACATAAAATAAAAATTTAGTGTTTGGATATATAAAAAATTAGAGAAAAAATAGATAATTTTAAAGTGTGTTGAAATATAGCAAGATTGATGCCTATTTATAGAGAATAAAAAAATATGAATTTTTGTATATTTTTTATTTATTTTTATTGTATTATATAAAAAAATATACAAATTTTATCTATATATCAAAATAAAATTGATTGACAAATAAGATGGAGACAACTTGTCTCCATCCCATTGGCCAAAGGCATAGTTGCCATGAAACTACAAATGGTCACAAATGAGTGCGGTCGACCACAATCCGCATTTTCAGGGGTATATTTTAATATGTTAATTAAAAAGTAACCATAAAAATAATTTACAAATAAAATAAAATAGATTATAGACGAAAAATAAAAATATCTAACAAAATCACCCACTACAAAATTAAATGTATCTTAACTATCATATGTCTCCCGCGCGATGTTTGGTAGTATTTTATTTTATAATAATTGAAAAGCTAAAAGCAAAATTCAATCATAGTTAAATATATATTTACAATGAACACATATATAGATTGGTGTGTGAAACAAACGTGTAAAAAAATTTAAATAGATTAAAAAACTAAACATTATTTTTGTATCTATAAACACTAATTATCATAATTATTTAAACAAATAAATAACTTAATATCATCTTGGAGTAAATAAAAGACATACTATAAAAAAAATGCCACAAAAGAAATTAATCGAGCTCGTGGTAGTTGTACAGTCAAATTTTGTACCAAAATATATAATCTATACCTAGTATATAAAAATATCTACAAAATACATCAGACATAACCGTGCAATGCACAAACTTTTTTTATGCAATTGCGATTTGAATTTATCTATATATGTTTATATTTTGATTACTTAGAAGTGAATATTTTTATTATTTTAACATAAAATAGAAATGCTAAAATTTGCGTAATTAGGTGAAAATAAAAATTTACACAAAAAATGTTATGATTGCAGATATAAAATGAGGGATTATATTTTTTTAAGAGACTACAAAACAATTGACTCAAAATGGAAATAAATATGATGATAAAAATGAGGAAAAATCTTAATTAGAAATTTAATTAAAAACAACAACTATATGCGTACTGCAGCTTCTAGGAATCGAACGTAGACCTCAAAATTTAGGAAATTTTAACGGTAGACTTTGCTGCCAACTCGGCTATGCGGTTAAATTCGTCAATTTTTGGCATTAAATTTATTTTGTACTAATGTTTTTTTTATATTTTTTATTTACATTTTTGCCCCTACGATTTTGGTTTAATATATGTATATATATATATATATACTTCCTCCGTTTTAAAATGTTTGTTGTTTTAGATTTTTTATCTAGATATAACAATTAATTTTATGGACAAATATACTCATCCCTTATATATGCCATAAAATCTAATTCATCTATATTTTCCTAAAAAATAACAACATTTTCTCTCTCCATATATTTTTCTCTCTCCATTTTATTAGAATCAAGAAATCTTGTAAGATTTGAGAGTGTTAAAATTGAGAGATAGGATGTCAAATTATAAAAAACAACAAACATTTTGAAACAAAAAAAACCTAAAACAACAAACATTTCGAAACGGAGGGAGTATACACACACACACACACACATAGGGAATGGATTAAATGTAAATCAATTTCTAGTGTGTAAACTGTAAATTAATCTCACACTATCCATCTAAAAAAATACACGCTCAAGATTTGGAGAAAAATTTAGTGGCAATTTTGTAATTTTCGCAACTTTTTCAGTCTATGGGGTATTTCCGTCCGTTTGTTAAAAAAAAGTTGATGTCATGCTCACTCAGTATCTAATTTTTTTAAAAAAACTTCAAACGATCATAACTTGCTCGTTTTTCATCGAATTAACGCAAATAATATATCAAATTAAATGTCTTTTAATCCCTCTTTCATTTAAGATAGGTGAAGCATATGTTTATCTAGAAAAATATGTCTTTTAATCCCTGTTTCATTTAAGATAGTTTCATTTTTCACGTGTATTCAAGCTCAGAATACTTCGTTAGCATACAATATATGTTTCATTAGCATATGACAAATGTTTCATCAGCATTAGTTATATTGTGATAAAGATTTATTCAATCGTAATTAGGTATGCTTCGTTATCATATAAAAAATATTTCATTAGCATATGACAAATGCTTCGTTAGCATATGCCAAATATTTCATTAGCATCGATTATATTACTATAAATGTTCATTACATCCCAATTAATATATGCTTCACTGACATCAATTATATTGATATAAATATTTATTTGATCCCAATTAGGATGTGTTCCATTAGCATATAACAAATATTTCATTGGTATCAATTATATTCACAATGAACAATACATTAATGTATTAAGATATTTTTTATATGAGAATGCTAATATATTGCTAACGTTAGCATTGACATATGCTAACTAAAATATTATAATAATACTAATGTAGTATAATTATATCTGGCAATAGAATCATGCGTGTTTAATATTGTATGTGTATCATCAATGTATAACATTCATCTCAATTAAGCAAGATTCTTTAGCATATGAAAAATGATTAGCTAGCATCATGATTAGTTATATTGCTACCACATCAATTTTAGAGTTCAACAATTTAATTTTATTACATTTTATCATTAGCTATTGTTAGCACTGTCGTACGCTAATAAAAGTATTATGTAATGCTAAAGAAAAATAATACACAATGCTAACAAAAGCTATAATGTTGTGGATTGAAGCCAAATAATGCAACTAACAACCTTCCATCAAACAATTATAACTTTTCCACGATTCATATTTTTTTGAAATTATTTTTTGTTGAAAATTAGGCTTGACTAGCTTTCCAACCATATAAAACTCGTCATTTAATAATTTTCTAATAAAATTAGTTTTGTGTTTAAAGTGATGAAGTGATATTGCTTCGTTAGTATATGATTATATGTTCATCAGCATATAAATATGTCTTTGTTAGCCCGTGTCCTGGAAGTCTGCTATTTTTCTATATTTTTTAATTTTTGACCTAGACGCAGAAATTATCAAAATGCCATCGAATTTTTTGAAGTTCCCTTTATTTATAATAATGCTATCGCCATTTGACCAAATCTAGACCATTAGATTTTAAAGAAAGTGTGGTGGGAGTTTGATTTACAGTTTACACACTAGGGTTGGTTTACACCAGAACCACCCTTATATGTATATATGTGTGTGCGTGTATCTATTTATATATACTTAAATGTCAACTAATCCATAAGTGCGCTTAAATAGCAGATGAGATTCTCTAGTTCAAATTGTGTGTCTCATCCGCGTGTTTAAATCAAAATTGTATAGTTTTAATAATATTTTCATAAATATAAAATTTATTATATTATAACTAATTTTAATTAATATTTATTGCTAAAAATTAAAATTTTAAAAAAATATATATCCTAACTAAGTGTGGAATAATCAAGCATAAAATTCAATTATATTAACTAAAAAATAAAAATTAAATACTGTAAATCCTAGCTAATCAGGTGGAATAAAACTATAAATAATAATGTAAAATTATACTAAACTAAAAGAAACTAAAATTAAAAAAAAAATAGAAGAAAAAATAATAGTTTTAATGTTTTGGACACAATTGATACACTCACCTTTGTACTAGATGATATCACATGCTTAAATAGAAAGACTTTGTTAGTGCCATCGTTTAGCACTAAGTATTTTTATATTGTCATGATCCTTATGGCAATTCAAAGAACACAAAGGTTTTGATTTTTCAAGTTTTTGAAGACCATGTTCTGAACATGATGACATGAATATTCCGCTGCCAATCTGATTAAAGATCAAAGAATGTACTTAAGCATATTTATGAAAATGATCATGTACATGGTTGTCCAGAAATTTTTCAAGAGACGTGATAAGTTGAATTCAAGGAGTTAAAATTTCCATTTGAAGATAGACGTTTCAAAATAGAAGATGTCTAGTTCAAGATGAAGATCAAGATGGAAGTAGGCGAGTTCTATTCAAGGAAGACTTCTAAACTAGGATAGTCCGAATAGGATCGTTTCCTTTTAGAGTTTGATTTAGTTTAAGATTTTCTGATTACCTTGTTTAGGCTATACATTGTTCTTATAAATAACCTGTGAATCAGACTTGTTAGATGTTGAGGTTTTTACGTATACACAAGATTTAGACAGTGTTACAAAGACTTCAAGTTTGAAGCATTTAGTATACGGTTTAGACTAGGTTTGATCCTTGTGATCATTGTGTGTCTAGTCTGTGTTTGAAGTTCTTTCATACACACTTAAAGGTATCTCGAGAGATTTCTGTAAGAATTAGAGGGGATCTAGGTTATGAGGGGATCTCACAATTCAGTCTATTGAAAGAGGTTGTAGTGGGTAGGAAAGGGGTAAGAAAGGGGTCGAGTGACGGGAGGTCTTCATGTAATAGCCTTTGTAATCTTGCAACGGAGTAGTGGATTGTTTCTTACGGATTTATAAAATCCCCTGACGTAGATCCAGGGCCGCTCCTTGTATGAGGCAAGTGAGTCGGTCGCCTCAGGCCCGGAAAAACATGAAAAAATTAGGGGCCCCAAAATTTTCAAATTATTATATATATAGTAATATACACATATGGATATAAATGAATATATAATGAAGTTAGCTTGATGATAATGTGCCCCTTTATGGGTGTTGAGGGCGAGTGTTCGAGACTTGTCACTTGCACAGAATGGGGGAAAGTAAAACAACATGAAAATATTAACAACAAAGAACTTTTTTGAACAACCGCAAGCTGCAATCCATTTGTTTTTTCTTTTTGTTATTTCAACAGTTGCCTCACAACCTAATCAAACCCCAATTTTTTTATTTGTTAATTCTTTGTTATTTAAACTCAAAAGTATAATTATTTATTATTTAATTCTAAATCTAGCTATATTGAAAGTTAAAACAACATAAAAATATTAACAACAAAGAACATTAAACAAAGGCCCCAATTTTGTTTATTATTTAATTCTTTGTTATTTAAACTCATTTTTTTTATTATTTAATTATAAATCTATCTATATTAAAAGTTAAAACAACATAAAAATATCAAACATAAATATATTAAACGAAACAGGACTTGGTACCCTTTAAATATTCTTTGCCAAAAGAAATAAATTCTGCAGTTAATATGGTTGGTTATTTGAAGAAAATTTATAGATGTTTCTCAAATGCTTACATTGTTTACAAAATTTTGTTGACTATATCAATTATAGTAGCAAGTGCAGAAAGAAATTTCTTAAAGTTGAAGATCATAAAACTTTTCTCCGATCAACTGTGACATAAGAAATGTTGAATGGACTGGTTATGTTGTCAATTGAGAAAAAGAATTATTGAATAACTTGATTGTACAGATTTGATTCACATTTTTTTCTTTTAAAACTGTTAGGCAAGTTATATTTTAACCATAATATAAATATTTTGCATATGATGTATGTTGTTCAATTTATTTATTAAATTATAAAATAAAAAATAGAGGCCTCATTTTTCATCTCAACTCACGCAACCAAATCATTAGGATCAGCCGTGCGTAGATCAGTTGATCGAACAGAATTACCAACCTCGTGTCATTTATTATTTAAAGTTTTATCTTTCTGACGATCTTGCATACATGTTAACAACAATATTGTGTACATATTTGTGAACATGAGTTTATCTACACATTTATGTAAGTTCAGACTTTTCCAAAACATTGATGCTAAAGAAAAAGCCTACAGATTCGACATCCAAAAATAGATTGGTTAGGAAAACATGGCTTCCAATGGCAATAATTGACTTAAACATAGTGGCATGCATACAGAATTTTTTTTAATAATATTTAATTTAGGGGTGTGTGTGTGTGAGTAATGTGTAATACCCTATAAGATAGGGAAGCAATACGCTCCATACAATTGCTCTTCCTGAAATACATTATCAAAACAAATTCTGGCTTGCAGAGATCAAATGTCCTATTATACTTTTTAAAAAATTTCCATGCATATATCACTTTTATATCATGGACCACACTCACATGGTGAGATATTTATCATGCACTCGCTGAGTTACGTAAAAAGTTGAAGTAAAAATCTAAACTATATGAGATTAATTACATATATCATAAGAAAATTGTATATTTTATTTGTTCTTTATTGCCATTAATACACACACATTACACATATATTTGAGTTGGAGGGTGGGGAATTAGAAATTGAACCATGGACCTCCAGGGTCTTTGGTAGAGTTCATGTGAGTTAGAGTTTTTTTAAGGACAACAGCTTAGACCGATTTGGAAAAAGAGGACAAATTTATTGCGGGCCGAAATTTAAGGACATTAACATTTAAGTGTTACATCCGTAGGCCAATTTTCAGCCTGAACGGGCTACGGACGCAACACTTAAATGTTAATGTCCTAAAATTTCAGCCCGTTCGGGATGAAAATTGGCCTCCGTAGCCCGTTCGGGCTGAAAATTGGCCTACAGACGCAATACTTAAATGTTAATGTCCTTAAATTTCGGCCCGCAATAAATCTGTCCTCTTTTCCAAATCGGCCTAAGTTGTTGTCCTTAAAAAAACTCTAACTCGAGTTCATGTCGTGCCCTCGTGGGCACTACCCGCATTTTCTAAAACACACAAAACTTAATATAATCAAGTGACATCTAATTTCATGTATAACCGATATGAAGACATAAAAAAAAAAAACGTGTGGCGATATTAATTTTGAAATTGACGATATATAATAACTGCAAACTCTATGTACAATGAATGGAAAAAAAAGTAATTATAGTCATTATATTTGCAGACACAAAATAATATTGTAATTCACATTTTGGAGCTCGACATATCGATTAAATGAAATATCACTGGACTATATTGATTTGTGCGTATTTCAGAAAATGTGGGCAATGCCCTTAAGGCCGGGCGGCATGAACTCTACGGCTCTACCTTAATTTGTCTCTCAATTTTATAAGGGTGATGAATAAGGGATAAAATCCTCTAGTCCATTTTTCATGTCCCACTATTGTGTCCCACTATGAAATTTAATATTTTAAAAATATTTATTACAAAAATAAATTTTATTATAGTATTATATTACAAATTATAATCAACATTTATTGCTAAAAATTAATTTTTTAAAAAATTATATACCCTACTTTTGGAATAATCAATCATATTAATCAATTATATTAACTGAAAAATAAGAAATAAATATTAAAAAATAAATATAAACCCTAATTAGGTGGAAGGAACCCTAAATAATAATTATAAAATTAAACTAAGCCATAACAAATTGAAATTGAAGAAAAAATTTGATGAAAATCGAATAAAAATCAAAATGAAACACCAAATGGGATAGAAAAAAGTGGGATAGAGGATTTCATTTGGATGAATAATACCTTATCTAAGCTACAAAAGATATTAAGGGTGTTGTGATACAAAATATATTAATCAAGCTTAGGAATTAATTAATTCTTTTCTCAGGTATATTAATAATTAAAGATTGAATAGGGCAGCCTACAAAGGGTTGAAATTTCTTGTTATACTTTCCTATATTCCACTCCGTATTTCATTATTAAATTTATGAATTTAACAATATTTATTATAAAATAATAATTAATTATAACATGAATAAAATGGTCTAAAATGAATCACATGCACGATTGTGAAATTTAAACATGTGAGATTTGAGCATAAATTTATCATTCTCACTCTATCTATCAGTCGGGTAATCCCAAATTCAATTAAAACTTAATTGAATTCTGAAATTGTGATTGGACATTTGATTATGATTGTTGTCTCTCAAACTCCAATTATAATACGAGAAATACTGTTAAAATCGATCAGTTGCTTTCTCATCACCGATACAGATCGAGTTGACTGCTACAAATTGATGGTCGTCGTCCCATTATATACTTGTTAGCTTCATGCAACACACTGTACTATATATCTTGATAAAATTTATGCAAGTCCTTGTTAATTAATATTTTATTTTCATATATTTACGCACTGATATACATTATAAATACACGTTTAATTAATTTGTTACAATTAATAATTATGTTATAATATGACCGGCGGTGGATCCAGAGCGACTGGGGAACCCTCCTCCACCGGATTTTTTTTTTTACATCTTCGCCAGCGAACAATATTGCAGGATGTGAATTGAAATACGAGGGTGGAGATGCAGATGTCGGCTCCCCCCAAAAAATTTAGTTTAGGATCCGCTATTGAATATGAGTTACGACAATATTGTAAATATCATAAATAAATTAGAATGAAATTAGGTAGTGGTAGCAGTTAGCACAACAGGTAGAGTAATTCCGAGAATCACCGCATGCAAAGTTGTGGCTATGAAGAAAAAATCTAGAATCGGAATTATAGTAGTTCATCTTTGGAGAATGGAGATAGTTATATAAGTATCATGTGCAGCAAATTAAAAGAGGGTTTTTGTTTCCTTGCGAAGAAAAGATGGAATTGAAGCAGCATCACATGCATCACAGCCCATAACTCTGTCTTCTTCTTATATCCCACACTGCATGCATATATGGCAAAATATCTCTCTCTCTCTCTCTCTCTCTCTCTCTCTCTCTCTCAACCAATGGATATTCCGCCTAAGATATCCTCACGCAGCCACTCTATATAAATGCCCCCAAACCCTATCAACATTTGCATTTCAAACTCCACTCAAAAGAAATCAAGATTAAAAAAAAAAAAACTCACAATGCAGCTGCAATACCTGCTCCTCCTCTTCACTCTCCTCCTCGCCGCCTCAGACGCCCTCGTTCAAGACTTCTGCGTGGCGGACCTCTCCCTCCCCGCAGGCCCCGCCGGCTACCCTTGCAAGAAATCAGTGACCGAGAACGACTTCGTCTTCAGCGGGCTGGCAGCCTCGGGAAACACCAGCAACATCATCAGCGCCGCCGTGACGCCGGCCTTCGACGGACAGTTCCCCGGCGTGAACGGGCTGGGGATATCCATCGCGAGGCTGGACCTTGCGCCGGGGGGCGTAATCCCCCTCCACACCCACCCCGGGGGGTCAGAGATTCTGGTGGTGATCGAGGGGACGATCTGCGCCGGATTCATATCGTCGTTCGGTAACACACCTTACCTGAAAACGCTGAACAAGGGCGACATCATGGTGTTCCCGGTGGGGCTCCTCCATTTCCAGTTCAACTCCGGCAAGGGGCCGGCGCTTGCCTTCGTTAGCTTCAGCACCCAGAATCCCGGGCTGCAGATCACCGACTTCGCCCTCTTCAAGAATGATTTCCCGACGGAGCTGGTGGCGAAGACCACTTTCCTCGACGTCGCGCAGATTAAGAAGCTCAAGGGTGTGCTCGGTGGCACCAATTAATTAGCTAGATTCGTTAATTATGGTTTAATTTGTGTTGTTTAATCAATTTTCCATTAATCATGTTCACGCCCGGTGTCGTTCATGTCTTTCTATTGATTATTTCTATGAATGTTGGATTTCAATTTGTTTCTCATAATTGGTTTTGTGTACGTGGTCTTCTATTTCTGTTAAATGTTAATGTACGGGACGTATAAATATTAAATAGTTATAGTATTTGTAAGTATAATGTATATTGATAAATGAAAATATAAAACGAGATACACGTATAATTTAAACAGATTAACTTATAAGGACGTAACATTTTTGAATTGAAGGTGCAGTAATTTTAAGTTGTTAACCAATTAAGTGTCGTGCGCGCGTACAACTTCAATGTGATGTGTTTGTGATCTATCCATATGCACGAAGCGTCGAAGAGGATGGTATAAGGGATTAGAGATTCTTTAGTCCCAATTTGTGTGGGCCAATATCAAAATTGTATATATATATTGTTAATAATATTTTTTATAAAAATAAAATTTATTATATTATAACTAATCATAATTAATATTTATTGCTAAAAATTAAAATTGTAAACAATTATATACACTAAGTTTGGAATAATCAACCCTAAAATATAATTATATTAACTAAAAAATAAAAATTAAATATTAAAAAATAATTATAAACCCTAATTGAATAGAATAAGCCCTAAATAATAATGTAAAATTATAAAAATTGAAGCAAAAATGAAAAAAAAAAATTAAGATTTGATACACAATTGACACACATAAATTTTTACTAAATAATCTCAAGTGGATATAAGGAGCCATTATAAACTATCACTTGGATTGAAAATAAGTAATGGCCTTATCTTCTTCCAAATTCCAATGTACAAGAATATTCAATTAAAATTAATATTGAAATGGGCTCATTTTATAGCTAGTTGTGGAAGCAATGAATGTTGGCATTTCGGACTATTTCAAGATAAGAGTTTGAGTACTCTCCAAACTTTTACTACTATTTCATTTCCCATTATTTCATACGGATTGAAAACAGCTAGCTAGGTCAGTTCAGGTGGTTTGAACCTTCAATCCCCACTTATCCCTATATGGCTCTTTCGGTTGGCTGGAAGGTAAAGTATTTTGGGAATATGATTTCTCGAAATGTGATTTTGAGAAAAATAATTATCAATAAAATTTTTAGTCTATATTTGGAACATAATAAAAAAATTGTCATGATTCTTATTTTATTATTGGATTAAATTTAAACAATAATAGATAATTAAATATTTAATATATATATATATGTATATATCTTATTTCATATTATTAATAGTTTATAATTTTAAATTACGAACAATAAAATATATAATTCTACACTACTATATATATTGAATAAATTGATGAAAAAATTAAATCAATACATAATTTCGTACATGCTACAAACTCTAGAATTAATTATAAAAACTACTCAGACATAATGGAATCTAAGATAAAGAAAGAAATAAAGAAATTGAAAGACATAATTGAAATTGCAAAATATTAAAGGAACCGTAATTGAATCATGTAAAATAAAACTTTAATCTTTAAAGTTGCAGAGGAATAACCATCACGCCGCTATGAATAAGGAAAAAAGAGTACAATCATTGAGCCTTCGGGGGCATAATGTAGACCTACAGGGTCTGACCTTCAGGGCCTAATCTTCTAAATTATTTTGAAAATTATCGCTCCCCCTCAAAACTACAATCATTGGAGCGAACTTTAAATTTCACAACTGTTCTAGAGTATATGTAGGTAAAATAATAATGTGTTACATCAGGTAATTTTAACCCACACATTATTTATTTGTGCAACACAATTATATTGTCTTAAGAATAGACAATAGGGGATAATATCACTCGTCCCAATAGCACATAAATCATGAATGTAAAGTGTGGAGTATCTTTAATAATAAACATTCTTTTGAGGTATTTATATAATGCGACAATCTTTAATGGTCCAAAATGGATATATAAAAACGAAACCAGTCTCAAATATGGCAATATGGGGATCATACATATATAGCCAACATTTGAATAGTTCACCAATGTTATGTTATTGTTTATTTCAATAAATAATATTTATAATTTGAAAATAATGGAGGATATAGTAATTGGCATGCTAGTGCCTCATTGTAGAAAACACTAAATCTTGCTAACAAATTAATTATAAATGCAGTACCTGGCCAGGTAATCGTGCAAGATAAAATATTGTAAGAAATTTCTGGTTCCAACATATCCTCTTATCAACATTGAGTTTAAATAAATACTTATTCACTTCAAGTGGTCTGATAAAAACATTGGTGTGCTAAATAAAATTATTCATAAATAAAATATCAAAAATATTTCTCAAGTAGATTGATTGGTATATAAAATCATATCGGGTGATTCTCGATCTGCAGGTCGAGACAATACTTAGTATTATCCAAGTCTTGTATTTCAAATACTCATCTTTAGGCATGAGTTAACTTTTCTCACAATAAATGTTGCGATGTTATACAAAAAAATTTGAATCCATCAGGATTTTCATATAAATATTATCTTTCAATGACCCATATAAGTATGTGGTCACAACGTCCATTAATTGTATATCCAATGCTAAAATTACTGCCGTTTATTTTATGTAGCGAAACATAATGTCATTGTTAATAGGAGAATATAATTTATGGAATATGAGTCTCTACGTAAACCCATAAGCTACAACCTCTTTGTATGTCTCACCACTTTATTAATTTTGTCATTTCTCATTCATAGAAATGTTCATCTGTGTCCTACTGGAACAATAATTGTTTAGTGGGTTGAGCTTTGCCTTAATTGTAACTTTTTATTTTAGAGTTCTTCTGGCAATCAATTTTATTCTGGATCCAAATCATCATTATAAAAGCAATTGTGGAGGCAAATATGTTGTCAACAACTATGATATTTATGCTATAAGTTTCTCCCATATTTATAAAATATACGGTACCTTCAATGTTAATATTAACCAGATCATTGTCATTTCCCATAATATTTCAATCTGGTTGTTCCGCAATCTCAGTATTATGATTATTTAGCGCGCTATAAATATACTGAGATTTTCGTCTTCAGGACGATCCTCTTCATGAGGTTCCAGGAGTTATTGCATATGTTTAATTTTATTTTTCGTGAATTTTACATTTCAAATATCTGTTTCGCTTCTAGTATTAATGAACTCTCTCGCTTCTGGCGTTGAGTAATTTAAATATACGTGGAACTTCCACTATTTGTAATTCAAATATAGTATAATAACTCCATTATGATAACTTTTGGCAGTTAATAATACATTGAACTTCGAGTTCATGTAGTGTGTGAAATTAATTTTCAACAAAAATTTATTGGCATTATTTCAGTCATATCTCCCTCTAATGCCGATAAATAATTATAAAATCAAGGTACCAATTTATAAATTGATCCCAATTATTGACTTTAGATAAGCCAAATATGACAGAGTATACTTTTCATTTTTCCATAAATCTAATATAGGTACATTTTGGTGGTGATAGAAATAATTCGCAGATGGGAAATGTTTCTTTTGTTATTCACACACTAAAAATTTTGGGTCTTTAAATTTTTATTTATTTATCACAACATAAATCATTTGGTTAAATAAAGGTATAATACAACATTGATAACTTTTGAAGTAATATTCAAATGGACATATAATATTTAATAAATATTAATTTAAAAATATCATCAAATACATCAAACGATGTTCAAGTAATCACTGACATCACTGTTTAGTCTTATTTGCTGCTGGCAAATTGACACAACTAAGTTATGTTTCATAACTTTGAAATTAATAAGTAGTACCATAAAATCCAACTTCTACAACTTCTAGGAGCACTTTATAAGTCATTAGTCTCCCTCTCAAAAATGTAATTTTGAGTAATATAAATATTATAAATAATCGAATTAAATGATCCTTCAGGGATTAAAAATGATCCTTTTGGGATTTCGAAAGAAATAATATTTTTCTTCAATTTTTGTTTTACTTTGTGATGATAAAGACTAATGATTTTCTCTCTAGGTAAAGAGAGAGTTTAAAATATTTCACTAAAAGTGGACAAAGTAAAGTACAATTCAATATACATCAAGAAATTAATCCGAGCAAGTGCTAATACATATAGATCATATGTTGTCCAAATAATACCATGATAACTTATGTTACACAATCAAAAGTTGTACAAGAAGAACAATTAATATTATCGTAAACTTTGGCACAATTCTTAATTTCATAATAAATCAAATATATTCATAATTCTTTCTACGAATTAGTAAATTTGTGATGAATGATAAGATATCTACTCAAGATATATTTGCTTTGCCCATTGTATAAATTACAGAAACCTAAAACATGTCATTCAGATCAATATTGATTACATGAACCATAATCTAACCGAATATATTGATTACAAATTATATAAAGGCAACAATTAATCTAATGTTAACATTTCAAAAAAATTGGGCACAAATATCAAAGTCTGCTTGTTGCTTTCCGAATGGTCTATGTAATTCATAATATGACCACTTAATTCAAAGAATATATAAATCACCTTTCATCAAATTCTTGAAATCAACTACTTTCTAGTTAATTGCTATTATATACATAGAAGATAGCTTGTGAAATTAGGTAGGCAATAAAAATACGATAGGTATATTGCATAATTCACGCCGCATTCCAAAATCAGGCATAAAATACCAACAAATGAATATAAAGGATCTAATTTAGCATAATCAAGATTTTAACTAATTATGTAATATGAAACGTTTGGCAAATCATAGAATTCACAATATAATTTTCATTCCCATCAAACTTAATTTCATAATTTTGATTTAAAAGTTACCTTGCAGGAAAGACACGATTCTTTCATATGACATACCTCCAATTAATTCAAAACTTAATTGGTTAGAGACTCGTGCTGATAACGTGTTGTAAATCGAACTCCAAAATCATACTCAAGAAGTAAATAACAGAAAGTAGAAGAACATATAATATTGGGAGAAGAAGATGATTTTATTCATCGGTGTATTTTATCTATTGATATATTGATCTACATAAGATTACAAGATATATAGGGCTAGAAACTAAACCCTAGAGTAGGGAACAAGTAATGTTCATATATAATAAATATATTTAAAACAATATATATGTAATGACACGAGTTGGGCATATATATAGTCTTTTGAAAGCCTATTTAATTGTGCAAATATTAAAATTCATATTTTTCTATAAAAATAAGATATATATATATATATATATATATAGATTAATATTTTAATATACATAGAATTAGGACTTAGAGGTGGAGATAATATTTACTGTTAAAATATAAATATGACATTTATTATATCATTTAATTATTTCAATATATTTATATATTTAATAATAAAACCGTTGCTAAAAATAATTTTCTAGCTAAAAGTCATTGCTAATTTTGAAAACTATAATAATGTCAATACACTAAATAATATTTTATTATTAAATCACTTTAGCAAAAACTTCACATGTATGTTTTGGAAACAAAAAAATAATATTGCATAGTGTAGCAATTCATACATTTTCTTCATAATTCGAACTTCATTTGAATTTCAAAATTAGATTTAAATAATCATTTTCACCCCCTTTTTAATTGAACTTAATCTCAATGACCATAATAAAAATTTAATGTCAAAATTTACATATTTCATGATAATTGTAAATTAATTTTGTTTTGTTATGATAAGTTTATCATTATTATAAATATAACTAGCATTTCTCCCGTGCGATGCACAGATAAAGTACGTAGCATATTTATAATTATTTATAAAATTATAAATAATTAATTTTCAATACAAATATATAAAAAATAATGTGAAAAAAAAGATGTTAATAGTATATTATAAATCAAGTATATTATTGTATCTAAAAAATTATTCAATAAAAAACTTATTTTCTTCACAAATTTTTGAAACACGACAATAATAAATTTATTATATATAACATTTCTTATAATTTTTATATATAAAAAAATTCAAAAGTAAATTTAAAGCTAAAAGAAATATTATAGATAAATAATTTAGGATTATTCGTACTTGACATCATGCCTATAATAATTAAATTTTTAATTAATTGATTTTAAGTAAGATAATAAATCGGACAATAATTAGAATTTGAATCAAGAAATAATGTAATGGGAGTTAGGGTTTATTTTTTTTAATTTAAATTAGGGTTAAGGGTCACATAGCCCCCTCGACTATTCTACAAGGGTCACATTGCCCCCTCTTTGACTATTTAATCCATTTAGCCCCCTCAACTCTTTAAAATGGCTCACATTATATTGCCCCTTCCATGGATGGAAAAATTAACACCATTAACAAACACACATTTTACTCACACACTAAGATTTTTTCATATATTTTTACACACAATTTTACAATTAACCAAAATTATTACAAATTAATAAATTATGGTTCATTATAGCTAAAATAATAAATACCAATAAATTAATTAATAAATTAACTAAAACATAATAATAGTAATATAGTATGAAAATTTCAATATATATATATATATATTAAGTTCATTTATAAAATTATTTTAAATTTTAAAATTTTATGAGTCAATGATGAAAACTACAATAGATATATTGAGTCTTCGTTTATGATGATTTATTAATGTTTTGGAAATGGAGTATGATTTATGAATTTCAGATTTGCTTAGGTTTTTCATCTTTAAAAGTCATTATGTAGTGAAATTAATTGATTTGTGGGTCCGTTTTACCATTGAAAATAAAGTTGAACACTTAATTGCAAATTTGAAATACACAGATGATGATTTTTAGATTTAAATTATTTTATGAATTATCTCAATATATATATAGATATATTATAAATAATGAATTTTACATACTATATTATTATTATTATTATTATTATTAATTTTTAATTAATTTATTAATAAATTTCATGGTATTTATTATTTTATTAATTGATAACCATAATTAATTAATTTGTAGCATTTTTGGTTGATTGTAAAATTATGTGTAAAAGTATGTGAAAAATCTTAGTGTGTGAGAAAAATGCGTGTTAGTATGTGTTTGTTAATGGTGTTAACTTTTCCATCCATAGAAGGGGCAATGTGAGCCATTTTAGATAGTCGAGGGGGCTAAATGGACCAAATAGTTAAAGAGGGGGCAATGTGACCCTTGTAGAATAGTCGAGGGGGCTATGTGGCCCTTAACCCTTTAAATTATTAGACCAATATATATACGTAATTATCTTGTGTATTTCAATAGCCAACAAATATTTTAGTTGTAATATTTTTATATTATCAGTTAAACTTATAAATTTATGCACATTTAATGAATTAATATTTTTTTAGGTATATTTTGAAATTAATTAAAATGACATAAAATTATTCATAAATCAATCACTAATCATCATAAACTCATAGTTTTTTATGGAAACAATTTAATATACAACCAATATATAGTTATAGTAATCACGATTGTTATATATTATTTATTTGTATAAATAATTTTATTTATGCTATAAACTTAATCATAGAAATGATACCATTAAATTATCTAAAAAATTATATTTAATAGTTATTTCAACAAAAAAATTTATATTAAATGATTGTAAATATTAGTGACAAAAATACCATGCTACAATGGGCGGGAAATGAATGTGTTGGAGAAGTGTGTTATTATATATATATATATATATAGATATATAAATTTCTAATAAATAAAATTATACATATGTCTCATTCATGTGTCGAATGGTAGATACTCTAGTATGTGTGTGTAGTATAATAAATAAGCGGGCTTATCAAGTATCAAGTTTGGCGAACTTCTTAAAATGTCTCGTTGTGGCCTCTTTAATAAATAGCCCTATCAACTTTTGTGAGCTCTTTTTTTAATGTCACATTATTTTTAATATATATTTAAAAAAAATCACTTATCTGTGTAAAATAAATAATACTAAAATTGTTTATTAATTTATAATGTAACTAATAGTTATATTTGTACTTAAAAATATCCATATTCATTTTTCAAATAAACCTCATTGTTCTTACATATCCTTTGTAACTAGATATTTATCACTACCTCCGTTTCATAATGTTTGTTGTTTAAGGTTTTTTTTTAGTTTCAAAATGTTTGTTGTTTTATATAATTTGACATCTTCTCTCCCAATTTTAACCCTCTCAAATCCTACAAGATTTTTTGATTCTAACTTACCTATAATATATGAAGAGAGAAAAATATATAGAGAGAGAAAATATTGTTATTTTTTAGGAAAATATAGATGAATTAGATTTTATGGCATATATAAGGGATGGGTATATTTGTCCACGAAATTAATTCTTAATTCCAGATAAAAAAAACAAAACAACAAACATTATGAAACGGAGGTAGTATTTTTCTTACAAAAAAATATGCACCTGTACACCGTCAAAAGAAGAAAAAAAGTTACAGTGAGATGTGCCCAATTTTGATGGTGTGCTAGGCCCAAAATTTGGCCTGCATGATATATTAGGCTGCTGCTTTCGTTCCTTTTTTCATTCTTTTTTATTTCTTTTCGTTTCTTCTTTCTTTTTTTTTCCGTTTCTTTTTGTTTGTGTTTTTTATAATTTTTAAAAAATCATTATTTTGTATTGAGCACAGCGCACGAGCACACATGCACACATGTTAGTATCGGACGAATGTGTTGCGCAAGATGCTGGATAAAAAAAATCAAATTCATTCAATTTAATTTTAGGCTATATATTTATTTCAAAAAATTAATTATCGAACATAGTACACGAACCACATGTTAACGTCTGGCGAGTGCACTGCACGAGATGCCGAATAAAAAAATAAAATTAATTCAATTTTATTTTAGAGTTCACTAATTCTATTTTAGGATATATATTTATTTCAAAAAAATTCATCATCGAGCGTAGTGCATGAGCCTATGCGTAGTGAGAGTATTGTGCGAGACTCCGAAAAAAATTGAAATTAATTCAAAAAAAATTATAAAAAAAATGAAGAAATTAAAAAGTAAAAAAAAAAATAAAAAGAAAATGAAAGGGGAGGGGAACGAATGAAAAAAGAAAAAGAAAAAAGATAATTGGAATGGAAAACCACTTGGATAGTTGGGTCAAATAGAGATATGTTAGAGGGTTTCACGGGAGTGTGCAAATTTGGAGCAAATCTACCTTCACTCGATCCCAGCTGTCAAGGGATAACAAATCATCAATTGTTGTGTTTCCATGAATTTTCAATTAAACGTGACTTAATCTTTATTGCGGGTTTCGCCATTCGATGAATTAGTTAATTCAAAGACCCTGCATTTTTCTTCGTATATTTGTATTCCGTCATGGATTGGATAATTATGAGATCAATAGTTTCATTAAGTATGTTTCACTAAATTTAAAGGGTTTATTTTGTAACTCTTAAATCAGTATTGCTAAAAGATTTTTTATGGTCTGGTTTGATATTTAGAGTTCCGTTCACCTACCCACTATGAGTTAATGTGCCAACGGTTGATGTGGCAATGCCACACAAGCAAAGAAATCAATTTATTGAGCTACTATATTTGGTCGTGATTTAATTTATCTTTCCTTATTAAATCTCACTTCATTTTTAATATTCATTGAGTAAATTATTTTTTAGAGAAATTAAATAAATCTCACTTTGAAATTGTAATTAAATTATTGATGAATATAATTGCGTCCCAAACAACATAATCTAAGTTCCATTATCTTTCAAATCTATCATATCATCTATCGTTCTATAAAATAATATATACGAATGCTTTAGTTTTGGTAGGCATGATCTATTTCGAATAAATATATATTTAAATCTCCCTAATCACACACACACACACAATGTTTATATATATAAATATATCTGAAATTTTTTATTTGTAAAATTTGTAATGAATCGTACATAACAAGTTGGAGAATTAAAAAAAACATATATCAAAATAAAACTTAAAGGAATTTACAAGAATTATGTTTAATTTTATGTTATTTTTCTTTTGATGTAATTGTTTTTTCAATTATGTTTATTTTTCAAACAAAATTGAAAAGATTTGGAACTTGAAATAGGTTGATCTGGACGCAATTTAGTAATAATTTAATAAGAATTATTTAAGGAATTAAAGGTTAGAGTGATAACTTTGTTTTTACTCACGTACATAATAGATCTGGTGGTATTGAGGAGATCCGAACCCATAATCTTTGACCTCCAAGCAACTCACCCCACCACCAGGTCATCCCCACCGGGACAAAGTGATAATTTATGAAGTGGGATTTAGAAATAGGAGATATGAAATCACTACTAAATATAGTGGTTCAAGAAATTGATTTCCTTACTTGTGTGGCATTGCCACATCAACCGTGGAACGTTAACTCATGTCCACGGTGGATAGATGAGCGAAACTCTTGATATTTATTAATAGAAGAAGACGGATATAACCTACGCCATTTCTTCTTCTCTTTTCTCATAATAATTAATGGACTATAATTAAATATTATTATTTTGTTTTTAAATTTGTATTTTAACTTGGGGCTACGAAGGTAAAAAAGTAAGAATAATTATTTTATTTTATTATAAATATAGACACTATGATGAGAAAAACAAAGTCCCAAAGGGCACTATATCAAAAATTGGGTATTTATTTACCTCAAAAAAAAGTTGGGTATTTATGATTCAATTTGGTCGGTTTTAATCAATTACTTTGAAGCAAAATAATAATGATTATTTTGAAATTGTTCAATCTATGATCAAACTATGAAATGCTAAAGAATTTTTATATCAATACTATATTTGAATTATGTTGGGATTTATCGATCGGTTTGAACTCCATACAAAACTAGAAATAAGATTTTGTTTTGCGATTAAAAAAATTGCATCAAAGTAGTAGTTACAATGCATAAATAAAAGGTGAGAAACAGTCCCGGTGGGAATGACCTAGTGGTGGAGTGGTATTGTTTGAAGACCAGATCACGAGTTCGAGTCTTCTCAATCTGAAAATATATAATAGAGTAGAAATTAAAATAAGGCAGTATATGATAATTAATGTTGTAAATTGTGTATCTCAATTGGTTTATTTATTATTATGTCTATAGTTTCTCTTAAAACTTTTAGCTTAGAAAATAAACCAAGTCCGTTAATATCTAAAATGTTCTTTAAATGTTAGATAATTCTCAAGTTTAATACATAAAGTTTTTAGCTCATCGTCTTTTAAAGTTCTTAACATGCTTTGAATTAGGATTGTAATTAGGATATTTGTTAAGATTTATTTTGGATTTATGATTTGTTTATGTTATATGACTGTTTGACACAAATTTAGAAGGAAAAAAAAAATCAACTGTTGTGTAAATATTATACTGCCAGTTTTCGTGGTTAAGAGAAACAAAAAAAAATCATGGTACAAAGAGACTAAGAGGAATTGAGCTCGAGCTAAGTAGGAAACAAGGAAATTCTTCAAAAGCCCTACCACTAAGCTAAAAACTTATTTTGTTTATGATTTACATACATTATATATATATATATATATATATATATATATAACTATATAAGAAATTTTCGGGACCTTCATTTTTTTGGGAGTTTGATCGTTAGAGATACATTCTAGCCCGCCATGAATATACTGCTCCACCCTATATCAAATTATATTAGAGTGTGAAATTATGTTAAACTACAAATATTTTGATATAAATTAAAAAGACTAAACCATCATTTATATCCTAAATTATTTCAGTTTTCTCATATCTATCCCAAACTAGCACTTTTATCAATTAAATACCTAAACTATTAAAAACTAATCAAATCTATCGCCGGATACATTTTTGGGCCAAAATCAGATCTTAAAAAGAGTTTTAAAATTAGAATAAAGATGTTATGTCATAGATATGATCAATTGGCTACAACATAAGAAGAAGATCCAAATATTTAGCTGAAGCGTTAGGTAATTTTTTACCTAAAAATGTATCTGGGGATAAATTTAATTAGATTTTTAATAGTTTAAATATTTAATTGATAAAAATATTAGTTTGGGATAAATTTGAAAAAATGAAAATAGTTTGAGATATGAATGATGGTTTTAGCCAATTAAAAACTCTAAAATAAAGTATATTTTGAAAAGATGTGAGTATAATAATATACTAGTATTTCTCCTGTGCGATGCACAAATTATTATTTTTTCAATTTGTAATATTATGATTATTTTGAATTCTATATGTTGTGTTCAATTTTTAAAAATTGATAAAACGATATACACATGCATTAATTAATTAATTAGATAAGAAGATAACTTTTGTGTAGTTATGACGAACAAAAAGAAAATTAATTTTAGGAATTACATGAAAATTCATGTTAGAAAGATCAATTTAGAATATTAAATGAGAGTATTAAAGTGGAGAATGTGTAGAGTTCTAATTTTTTCTTTCTTTTCTAAGTTTAAAGAATATATGTACACACCAAATATTTGATATCAAGAGCAACATTTCAATTCTTGTTCATGGAAGTGTAATTAAATTTATTTAATTATTATTCAGTTTGTTTTGCCTACTCATCATCTTCCATATTAAATATTTGTTAGTGGGGGTGGATATTAAGTTAGAGTATTTAAGAAGAGAATTTGTAGAGTTCTATTTTTGTCTTTCTTTTCTTTCCTTTCTAAATTTAGAGAATATATACGGTTTTTATAATTTTAAATTATTACAATTTTTCATCAATTTTTCGTATTATAATTATTGCAATAATTATATTTTTTTAAATACATTTGAGACACCACGAAAAAAAAAATCAATTGAATTTTAATTTTTGAAAAAGAGATTAAAAAAAGGAAAAACAAAAAAGGGAACCAAAAAGAAAAAAAGGAGGTAAGAACAATTAGATTTTAGTTTTTGGGAAAAAAAGGGGAAAAAAAAAAGAAAGGGAGAAAAGAGGAGGCACAAGGTTTTGAACCCAAGCTAATGAAAGTTTTGGGCAAACCATGCACCATTAGAGCAACTCCAATGCGCTTATTTGGTGCAGATTCTGCACCAAATAGGCGTAGTTTCAGCACCAATTTTTTTTGCAGCTCCAATGCTCAGCACCAAATTTTACACCAAATAAGAATATTCTCTTAAAGATTCCATTTTATTTTATAATTGAAATATAAATATGCTTAATGATTTATTATTATTTTTAAATGATTGATTGTCCAAAACTAATAACTTTTAATTATATACTTTCAAACAAAAAAATGCTATTAAAAAATTATGTACTATTAAAAAAATTATAACATATAATGTGCTTGGAATAATAAAAGTACTTTAAATGATCATTACACGCTTACAATTAGTGAAAATATTACAAGACTACAACACTTATGAAAATACATATATTTTGGCATTTTCCCACATATGTTTCACTAATGCATTTCGAAGCGTAATATAAGCATCTTTGTTCTTGATTTCTCTATATCGAGCCAAAAATCCGTTGAACCGAATATTATCATTTGCCGGTTCCTCAACAATTGGAATCGATATTTCATCTCGTTCCTCAAATGGAGCACTTATATCACGCTCATCTTCAATGATCATGTTGTGCATAATAATGCATGCTGACATTATATCATGTAATATGTTTTTATCTAAGAGGATCTAGAAATGATTTGTAATGTGTTTTTTTCAAGTAATTTTAGTTAATTGTAGTGTGTTTTTAAGTTAATTTTTAGTAATTTGTAATATGTGGGACTTCATTCTATCCATTATGTTTAATTAATTGTGCTTTTATTGAAACTATTTATTTATTTAGATGATTTATAATTTAAATTAAATGAATATATAATTTATAAATTAAATTTATTAAATAATCTATTTAATAATAAATATTAAATAATCTATTTAAGTGAATATATAATTTATAAATTAAATTAAATTTATTACACAATCTATTTAATAATGATTTTAAATAATAAAATAATGCATTAAATGCTGTGGGACCCATCAGCACCAATTTGGTGCTGCACCAATTTAGTGCAGGATTTGGTGCAGCATTGGAGTGAGTTTCACCACCAAATTGATGATTTTGTGTTAACATTGGAGTTGCTCTAACAGACCCAAATCTTCTTTAATTGCACAACAGAATAATATTTAAATGAATTTTTCACTAACTTTTTCTTGAACAATTATGTATAGATGGCATAGAATAAACCAAGGGATTCTTGTACTAGGAGGTCAGTTACTTATACAAACTCTTTTTTTTGTTCCCTTTCTTGGAGAAGACAAAAATTTGCAGGGTTGGCGGGTGAACTATATAGTGAAAAAAATAAAGCATTTTACATCAAATGTGTGGCACATGTTAATTAATATAGACGTGTCGGTAGCACCGTTGTCTGTCGTATGAATTTTCCACGTAAACAAAATCTACTAAAGTATTTGCATATTTCCTAAAATTTAAATGTACGTCCTAATTATGTGTATTTATTTCTAGTTGGCTCATTATAATTAGGCCCCTTCCAAATCAAACCTGACCCTTATAATTTTAATTTTTAGCAGAGAATAATAGTGTGTGTGTGTGTGGTTTGACTAAATATATATGTAGAGCATACCGTGATTGAAGCATGAAGAAAATAGGTTTTGGTGATAGTTAATGGATTTAGTATAGTAGTACTTGTGACTCTGTGTCATTGGCTCAAAGTAGTGCAAATTGCTTTGTAAATTGTTTAGAGAAATGGGCTTTCCTTAAGCTAATTGTAATTATATACGATTAGAGAGTTGAGACTCCATCTACATAACATGAGAAAATCTCACTCTCACTACATAGATCCTATGACATGTTTTGTCCAAATTGTCTTTGTCGCCCCATATGTCTTCTATTTGTTTAAAGGCTAAGGTTATGGTCATTATATATTTCCAAAATCTTGGATGCTATGTTACTTATGGGATATATTAACACAAACTAGCTAGTATTTCCCGTATGCGATGCACAAATTATTTTATTTATTTATGGTATTTTATTTTATTTTATTAATTAATATTTATATACTATTTAAATTGAGAATACTATTGATTTTTTAAATATTAATACCTTTTAAGAAAAAAAATACTTAAAACATATATAAAACAGGTATTAAATGTAAATTAACATGAGAAAGATTGATTATATTCAAATCCATTCCCACCTTTGTAAGAACACCTCTATTGTTATTGGACTATTTTCATGTCAATATATTTCAATATATACATGTAATTATATAGTGTGCTTGTGACCAATGTCTGTAGTTACTTTGGGTGTATCAGTGCATGATTGTGGATAATAATTGATGGAATTGATTTATGGTTAAATTTTAATTTTTTGTATGTATGTTTGTGTATATGTGTATTATTCATTTCTTTTTAGAAGCAAACCTGTTGGGATAGCAATCCAAATTCCACATCGGAAATATATTCAAGAGTTGGTTTGGATATAAAGGAGTATCCCATTAGTATGAGGCCTTTTGGGAGATGCCCAAAGTGAAAATCGTGCGGGCTTGGCCCAAAGCGGACAATATCGTACTAATGTGGGGGAAAGGTGAACTCGAGACTTACTAGTCGGTGAATGGGTACCCAACAGTGGTATCAGTAGTCAGTGGCCTTGCCACCACATCCTCTGTGAGTGACTCATGTCGTCGCATTCGCATACGCGTCAGGTAAAACGGCGTTCCCCTCTCCTAGGGCGCCACTCAAGTTAAATAGTTGGATCCTCTCCGTTCTTTCGATTATTATAGGCATGAAGACCATTATGCTTGGTATCTGTTTTGTGGCTTCGTGTTTCCGCTTGATTCCGTGCCCGTTTGCGCTTAGATCTGCCTTGTGATTGCAGCTAGGGTTTCTTCTTATTTTGTTCCTGGTTTTCTCTGTGCTTTCGCTTTATTCTCTGTGATTTTTTTTGCTTCTTGTTACGGATCTGGAAGATCCGGCTGTAAGCTCTTCTGAGCTTGAAGGAAATCAGAGATTTCCTCGAGATTCGTTCTCGGTGTCTAAAGGACTACAGAGTGACCCCCTGCGCGATCGATAAATCGGTTTGCGAACTGGGCTAGCCTCTGCTCCGCTACTTGGACGGCTTCCTGGCTGCTGTTCTGTTTGGCATAGTGCTTGTTCCTTTTATGCTCTGGGTGTTGGCCTTCTGTTTCCTGTATTTTCTTTGTCTGGAGTACATTTGTTGTCCTCTGAAGGACATTCCTCTTCTCTGGTTGTTATTTTTCTGCTTTTTGCATTTTTTCTGTGTTAAAATGGCTACCAATGTGTATGGTTTTGTGCCTTTTAATGGGGAAAATGATTTTAGCATATGGAAACAAAAAATTAAATGTGTTTTAATTCAACAGAGAGTTTCCAAGGCCTTAGATCAATCTTATGATGAATCTGATACTCTTGCTAAAAGATCTGAAATGAATGAGCTTGCTTGCTCTACTATAATTCTGAATTTATCTGACTCTGTGATCAGAAAGATAGGTTTTATTGATTTTGCAAAGGAGTTGTGGGATAAGTTGAATGAACTGTATACTGAAACTTCCTTTACTAGCAGAATGTATTTTTTGGAAAAATTGTTTAAATATAAACTTGACTTGTCAAAAGACATTGATGAAAATATGGATGGTTTCACTAAACTTGTTCAGGCTATTAAACTTTCTGGTGATACCACCATTGACAATTATACCAACATTGCCCTGATGAATGCTATTCCTGAGTCCTATAATGATGTCAAATCTGCTATTAAGTATGGTAGGGACAATGTGTCTATTGATATTATTGTTAATGCTCTAAAAAGTAAAGAATTAGAGCTGCAGGAATCTGGTGGGGGTGGCAGTAGTCAGGGTGATAGGGCTTTGCATGCTAGAGGGAGGGAGAAATCTAGAACCTCTAATCAATCTGAATCTGGTAATAGGAAGTCTAAGGGAAGGTCTAGATCCAAATCTAGGTCTAAATTTGTGAGAAAGTGCTATAATTGTGGGGATACTGATCATTACATCAAAGAGTGCCCAAAACCTAAGAAGAAAAATAAGAAAAAGCCTAATAATGATGATGATCAGTCTAATCTGGCTGATGGTGCCACTTTTGGTGACTGTTATATGGTTGTTCACAATTCTCCGACATAAGTGCACTCTGTCTCTGTTTTCTTATGTGATAAAGATTGGTTAATTGACTCTGGTTGCACTTTCCATATATCTCCTTTTAAGTCTGTTTTCTCTTCATTTAAAGCTGTTGATACTGGTTATGTGTCTATGGCCAATGAGAAAAAATGCAAAATTCTAGGAGTTGGAAATGTGTGTTTGAAGTTTAAGTCTGGCTCTGTTATTACTCTTCACAATGTGAGATATGTGCTTGATTTATGCTACAATTTGTTATCTTGTGCTGCTTTAGAAGATGATGGTTATGAGGGCAGATGGGGTAATGGCCAAATGAAAGTTTTAAAGGGTTCTTTGGTTGTGTTTAAAGCTCTTAAGCAAAATAACCTATATATCTGCCATGGTGAACATGTGTCTTCTGTGAATGCTGTGCAAACTGATAATACTTTGTTGTGGCATAATAGATTATGGCACATGAATAATAAAGGCTTACAGCTTCTGAAAAAGGATGACATGCTTGGCTCTGATGTAATTTCTTCTCTTTCTTTCTGTGATGCATGCATCTTTGGCAAACAACACAAAGTGCAATTTCATGTTCCTACTGCTCCTAACTTGTCTAAATGCATTGAAGTTCTTGAGTATTTGCATGCTGATATGTGGGGGCCTGCTCTTGAGCCCACTCATGGGGACAATAGATTCTTCTTGTCTATAATTGATGATTTCTCTAGGAAGGTCTGGATTTTTCTGATGAAACATAAGTCTGAAGTGTTTGAAAAATTCAAATCTTGGAAATCTTTAATTGAAAATCAAACTAGCAAGAAAATTAAAACTCTAAGGACTGATAATGGTCTAGAATTTTACAACACTCAACTTGATTATTTATGTGTCCAATCTGGTATCAAAAGACATAAGTCTGTCCCTTATAATCCCCAGCAAAATGGTGTTGTTGAGCGCATGAATAGAACTTTGTTAGAAAGGGTGAGAAGTATGAGGTCCCTGTGTGGTCTTTTGATGAACTCATGTTTTACATGTATTTATGATCTTTTATTGATGTATTCTAGGAGGTAAATCATGTAAATTAGGGTGTTTAGTTATTGAGTTGTAACTAATGTCATTCTCCTTGAGTTTGTGAGTTTTCGATGTTTTGGTGCTGAAAAGTGAAATATTGGAAGCCTAAAATGAAGTAGAGTATCAATGGGTCGAGAAAAGGATCAAAGGAGGCTTCCAGAGAAGTAGCACGGTCGTGTCTTGGTGAACCAAGGTGGCACGACCATGCCAAACCATGCATAAAATACTCAATCTTATCCAGGAAAGTTGGCACGGACCGTGCCTAAGTGGTTCACTAAGGCATGGCCGTGCGGGGTCAAGGCCTTCTTCAGCAATGTTGAAGGTGGCACGGTCGTGCCTTAGTGGTCCATGTTGGCACGGCCGTGCCTCAGTACGGGCAGCCCAAGTTTTACCTTGTTCCGTCCGATATGTTTCATATTCAAGTCGGGATTCTTCTCGGCTATTTAAGCCTCTATTGTGGACGAATTTCGTACAAGTTTTCACCCTAAGAAAGAGAGAGCAATTGAAACAAGAGAAAAGAAGGCGAAGAACGGAGACACATAATTTATTGAAGATTGAAGACGAGATTTCCACGGGTTTTATTTCAAATTTTATTTTCTTTGAACTATGTTTTTCTCCGGAACATGTTTAGTTATTTATTTGATGATGAGTAGCTAAAACATTTGGATTCTAGGGTTAGAGAGTAGTTAACTCTCATGCACAATTGATTTGCTTATTTAATGTTCAAACTCTGTTTTATCTTAATTACTCTTATGTTTAATGCTTCTGATTAATTAGCCATTAATTGGATGATATATGCGCTTAGATTCATAATTCGAGAGATGAATTTCTATACATGCTTAAGGAGTAATTAACATTTTAATCGATAAATTCGAGAGAATTGATATTAAGAGTGAGAACGTTGAATCTGTAGAGCTTTTAGGAGTTGCAATTTAGTAATTGAACCGAGACGTTAATTATAGATTGTAATCCACAAATTATTCACTTCGAGAGAAGACTTAATTTATTTTGGTGATTGTCCTAATCGAACTTGAGTCGTGACGAACATTTAAGTTGTGATTTAATTGTGCAGGAAAGTTAATGAAATTGAAACCTTAGAATTCTTCTTTAAATCTAAACCCTTTTCCATTTGTTATTTCGATTATTTAGCTTTTAGTTTAATTTTATATTTTAATTATTAGTTTAAAACCATAAATCTCTTTTAATCGGTTCGTCTAGATAGTAGATATTAATTTATGTCATAGTACTTAGAGTTATCTTATCTAATCCATGTGGATACGATATCTTTGCTCAGTTTACTAGCTATAATTGCACCGTTCACTTGCGGTAATTTTGTAGTCGAAATAAATACTCGATCATCTTTCTAAAAAGTTTTGGGTGAAGCTTTATGTACTGCTGCATATGTGATTAATAGGTCTCCCTCTGTGCCTTTAAGGGGGAAAGTCCCTGAAGCTGTTTTCACAGGTAAACATGTGGATTTATCCAATCTTAGAGTGTTTGGGTGTGCTGCCTATATGCATCAAAAAGGTGATAAACTTGAGCCTAGATCTAGAAAATGTATATTTCTAGGGTATCCTGAAGGGGTTAAGGGCTACAAATTATGGGTGAGGGATGAACCTGGTTTTAAAATCTCCATCATTAGAGATGTTGTGTTTAATGAGCATGAGTTTCCTTGCTTATCTGATAATCTGCAACCTATTAACTCTTCTGATACTGCTCCTTTTGAGGTGGAGCCTCAAACTGTTGTGTTTCAGCATGTGCTTCATGATGATACTGCTGACAATTTGAATACTTTAAATGAAAATGTTAATGTTGATTTGTCTTCTAGTGATCATGTTTCCACAGATAATGAGGTTGTGTCTGAAACTGACAATGAGCATGAATCTGATCCGTTTTCTAAGCATGAGAATTTGCAAACTTATCAGCTTGCTAGAGATAGAGTTAGAAGAAATGTTGTTAGGCCTATTAGATATGCTGACTACAATCTATTTGAATTTGCCTACAATGTATATGAATCTCTAGATAGTAGTGAGCCTAAGACTTACAAATAATCTTTAAAATCTGCTGAGTCTTCTAAATGGATTGCCGCTATGAAATAAGAAATAAACTCTTTGCATGTTAATCAGACGTGGATTCTTGTGCCTAGGCCTGCTAATTGCTCTGTGGTGGATTGTAAATGGTTATACAAGATAAAATTTGAGATTAACTCTAAAAGATTCAAAGCTCGGTTAGTTGCTAAGGGTTTCACTCAAAGGGGGAATAGATTATTTTGAAATATTTTCTTCTGTTGTTAAATTCACCACTGTGCGTATAATGCTTGCTCTAGTTGCTCATTTTGATTAGGAATTAAAGCAAATGGATGTAACAACTACTTTTCTTCATGGAGATTTGGATAAGCCTATATACATGTGTCAACTTGAAGGCTTTATTGATCCTAATAGACCAAATCATGTGTGTCTATTGAAGAAATCTTCGTATGGGTTAAAGCAATCTCCAAGGCAGTGGAATATTAAATTTGATCAATGCATGAAAATTTTGAAGTTTAAAAGAAGTGCTTTTGATCATTGTTTGTATTTTAAAGATACTTCTACTGTTCCTATGTTCCTTTTGATTTATGTTGATGACATGCTGATAATTAGTCCCTGCCTAAAGTTTGTCAAATATGTTCAAACTTGTTTGAGTGATAACTTTGAGATAAAAGACTTAGGTGATGCTACTAAGATTCTTGGAATGAATATTGAAAGGGATAGGAAGAGATCTACTCTTGTGCTGAAACAGTCTTCTTATGTTGAAAAAATTCTGAGTAAGTTCTCCATGTCTGATGCTAAATCTGTGAATGTTCCACTTGCCTCTCACTTTGTGTTAAGTACGTAGGGAGCAGTCTCCAAAAACTGCTTCTAAAATGAATGTTATGAAAAAGGTGCCTTATTCCAATGCTGTTGGGTCTGTTATGTACTTGATGGTCAGTACAAGACCAGATATTGCTTATACTATTAACTGTTTAAGCAGATTCATGTCTAATCCTGGTATGCCACACTGGAAAGTTCTAAAATGGCTCTTGAGGTATTTGAGATACACAATGCAGTTTGGTTTAATTTTTTCTAAACATTCTAAAGGGGTCATTCTCTCTAGTTATGTTGATTCTAACTATGCAAATGATAGAGATAATAGGAAATCAACCACTTCCTATATATTTACACTACGTACGTGGGTCATGCATTAGTTGGAAGTCTCAACTGCAACACATTGTAGCTCTTTCTACTACTGAACTGAGTATGTTGCCATCACAGAAGCTATAAAAGAGGCTATTTGGTTAAAAGGTTTGTTGTCTGAAATTAATTTTCTTAACGGAAATGTTGTGGTATCAGAGCCCTGTTCGGTATGGGATAATGAGCCACGATGGTGTGGGAGTTTACCTCAAATGTGACCTCCGGTTGTCTTCGTGACTGTGTACTGTTAGAGGGGATGTGTTCATTGGTTTGAGGGGAGGATTGTTGGGATAGCAATCCAAGTCCCACATCGGAAATATATCCAAGAGTTGGCTTGGATATAAAGGAGTACCCCATTAGTATGAGGCCTTTTGGGAGATGCCCAAAGTGAAAATCATGCGGGCTTGGCCCAAAGCGGACAATATCATACTAATTTGGGGGAAAGGTGAACTCGAGGCACACTAGTCGGTGAACGGATACCAACAAAACCAACATTATTCTTAGAATATAAGATTATACATGTTATGCGTGTATCATTAAACAATAAAAAATTATTTTACTGTCGATTCTGGTGGTAAAATTATTTATTATTCATGGTAATTTAACTGAGATATCAATAATTTAGTCAAAATTTATTTTGTATCAATTCAATAAATATAATATATTAGTTATTTATCATAGATTAATGTTCAAATAGTAAACACAAATATGATTAGCATGAGTATATATAGAATTGAAAATCAGAAATTGTCTTTGAATTTCATAATGTATTTGAATAGCAGACAACAAATCTCACGCAATAAATCTAATCACCATAATTAAATAATTATATCAACATAATATCATGATCACCGAAATTATTCGGCAAGTACAAATAATATAGTATATAGAGTTTACTTATATTTTTATTAATTTGAAATATTTTAGTTAAAATTATAAAATAAGACCTTCTTTTAGTTAGGGTTATCATTAGTTTTACATTTCATTTGTAATTTTTTTTATTAGGGTTGATTATTTTATATTGTGATTTATATATATTATTTAAAATTTTAAATTATTAATTAATATATTTTAGGATTGAATTTTAAAGATTAGATCATAAATGCACTTTTTCATAACTAAATCTAAGAAAATGATGCTACGAAAAATAAATTAGCAAAACAATGGATAACGGAATAAATAAATAAATAATAATTTAATTAATTAAACTTAACGGCTTCATAATAGTTTAAAGCCAATATAATAATAATAATAATAATAATAATAATAATAATAATGATGATGATGATGATGATCAATATAAATTATGTAATAAATTTACTAAATTCGAAAGGTGTGTTTTGACGGAAAATAAGAGAGTTTCTATTCCTAGGACCATTGCGCTTATATATATATATATATATATAAGATAATTCCTTTGGTTTTACTTACTTTTATTTTAGTCACTTTTCTTTTTTTTTCCTATTTTCATCACATTTTTTTCACCTTCGAATTATTCACTTCCTATAAAATGCATTATCTTATTTTCAGAAAGATGAATAGATGATGTGGCATTCTAGGTAGGGAACAACTGAACACCGTTATCTGGTTCAAATATTATGTTACACATTTTTTGTTACATTTCATGTTACACTATCAAATTTTGAGTTTAATGATTATATAAAAATAGAAATTAATTATAATATAACCAACCATTAGCTAGTCAACCTTTATCACAAAAAATGAATAAAAAATTATTAAATTTAATCATGCAATGTAATAAACAGTTATTAATTAAAATTTAAAATTTAAATACTAAACAATAATTATGTATCATAATTGGGTATAATATATTATAATTAATTATTGTAAAATGAAACTAAATCACAACATACTTGAATTAATTAAGAACAAAAATGTTATAAGAAAAACTTACAATTTGCTATTGGAACACGGAGTTCAACACATAATGAGCAACATATGATCTCATAGGTCTAGTAACAACCTAACCAACTATTATTTCATTGGATAATTATTACCTTTTCTACTTGTGGATGAAAATCCACAATCAATATCTAAACGAAGTTCGGTCAACGAAGATCTGAGAAAACAAACACAAAATGAAAACGTGAAAGCCTAAAGAACATTGCGGGATTGACGATCGAGTGAACTCCAACACTCAAGTCAAAATGAATTCAAGTAATAATAAGGCGAGAAACAAATAAAAGAATTACAACAATGACAAGAAATGATGGAAACACATGTTCAAACTAGAAATAAGAGAAACTTGAAAGTCCGTGCATGTCGATTAGATTCGGGATAGTCCTCTTCCTTGAGGTTGATCTCCTCTTGTTAATAAGCTCCCAGAGTGAAGTCTAGTCTAGTCCAATCCGGTCCAGTCCAGTCCAATCCAGTCTAATGTAGTAGTCTCTTATTTTCATATTAATGTCCTCATTTTTATAGGGGTTCATGTCTAAGTGTCTCGCTCCATGGTTATTCGTGAGACCCTATCTAATTTGTTATTAGAGGATAAGGATAAGGTTGATTCTGATATTCAGTGGATTCAATTTGGCCCTCATTTACAAGGCTTTATTCCTCCTAAGTTAGCTAACCTTGAGTGTGCATGGGCTCGCAACTAAACTTAGGGTGGAATGGTTTCACAGCAAGCCTCGATGGTAGACCGTAAAGGTGAGCCTTGAAGTTGAACCTCAAAGGTAAGCCTCAAAGTTGGGCATGCAGTTGTATGCTCCTACAATTCGATGATTTGATTTGACCCTCATTTCCAAGGTGCCACCTTCCATAAGTTGCTTGACCTAGGGTGCGTATGAGCTCCTTTGTTGAGCCTAGACTAAGATGGTTACTTTGGATTATTTCTCAGTGTGTCATATTAATTTTGATCCTCACAATCTATTACCATTAGTTGAAGGTGTAACCACCTCCTACTTTTGCTGGATCTTGTTCACCCCCTCTTCTATTATATATTTGACATCTTCGAGGCCTATTTTGGTGTCTGACCTTCTTCCCTCATTGGTCCCATTGAAAGGGCTTGGGTCGAAGTGGGTTGTAGCGAGTTAATATAAAATGAGTCATTCGTTCTGGGTCCTAACACTACTCATTTTTGTTTTAGCCATCAATTAATTTTTCTTTAATACTTATATTTATAAAATAAATAAAAATTATTTATAAGGACAAATATATTTTTAACTAAATTTATAAATAAAGGTGAGTTTCCTAAAAAGATATATAAATGTAATTTAATATATATTCAAGAAAATGACAACTGGCCACGATGATAATGAGGTCACTGATGATTAATAATAACATTTTTAGGAGGCTTATTTAAAAGTAAAACTAAAGTCGAGTCATCGAAACGGAAAGAGAAAAGTAGAAAAAAAATGAGTAAGTGACGAAAATGAAAGTAAGTACTCCCTCAGTTTCAAATTCTAGTTTCAAAAAGATTGATATTTTAGATTTTATAATAAAAATTAAAAATTTAAAAATGTGACAAATTAAATATATCATATCTTCCTATTAAATTATATTTTCTTAATATATCTTAATTTCTCTCTCAACTCATTATAAAATGTATATCTCTATATCTCTCCTTAATTTTCTCAACATATTTAAATATAGGAGATCTTATAGGGGTAAAATTTGGGAGGATGAGTGTTAAAAATGTAAAACATCAAATAATTTATAAAAAAATTAAGAGGCTAAAACATCAATATTTAAGAACCTAGAGGAGTATGAGGTAAGTGATCATTCTAATTCATATCAATATCTCTATATTATTATTATTATTATTATTATTATTATTATTATTATTATTATTATTATTATTATTATTATTATTATTATTATTATTATTATGTTTACTTTTATAATATTTGATAACTTGTGATATGAGATATCAATCAGGCTAACTCAATTGATTATATCCTATCGGGTTGTTGGACTATTCCATTCACACTAATTTGGATTAAAAATTATTGGAGCCATCCATAACTTTTCAATTTTCAAGTTAATCTGTCAAGCGAGTAAGTTAATGAAAAATCTTTAATATGTATAAATTTGTTAATTGATGTATTCCTAAACTTTTGTTTTTTAATGAATTAGCACTAAATATAACATAACTCACCGCTGATTAATTAAATCAATTATTTAAATTTCAACGATTATATTTTTAATGCTTAAATTAAACCACATAAATAATAGGGTTAATTACACTTTAGTAACCAACATTTGTAAATTTTTTACTTTTGTCCACTTTAATACCCAATGTTTAATAAATTAACACTTATAATGCTAATGCATTTTTTTTAATTTTTTCCACTTTAATACCCAATGTTTAATAAATTAACACTTATAGTGCTAATGCAATTTTTTTTTGTGTCTCAAATATTAACATGGAATGACGTAACTTTTACCTGGAGGTGTGGAGACATTTGAAGGTTAGGGCGTCATTCCAAGTCAATATTTTGGACACTGAAAAATTGTATTAGTGCTATGTATGTTATTTGTCAAATATTAGGTATCGAAGTGCAACTTTTGAAATACAAACTAGTTGGGTCAACCACTTACTTTCGAGCTATCGGTTTTGGGCTATATTCATATCATCATTGGGCTAGAATTTAATTTATGTCCTAATCATCTTTATGTCTCGAACTATAGAGTCATTTCATTGGTTTCGGGTTGAATTGAAATCGATCTATTTGTGATTATCATGTATGTTATGTATTTATTATGGGGATTTATATTTGCACTACAATAATTACTCTTTGTACTACAAAATAAATTAATTCAAAAATAATTAATTATAGAATCACTTCAAAAATTAAATAGAAAAAGAAAAAAACATAGTTCTTCCCAGACTCCCCAGCCACCGATGGCTACCCTTTCTCCCATCTTCACAAATCACCAGTCGCCGTCGCCGCTGCTTACACTTTCTCCCATCTTCACCACACGCAACTTGCATCCTAACCACCACCAATTTCCATAAAAAAATATATAAAAAAATTAAAAAGAGAACAGCCTCCAAGCACCTCTCCATCATCTTCAACCTCTTCTTCTCAAGTGAAAAAATTGAATCAAGTCCAATTCGAAAACAAATTTCCGAAAATAACTACTTTGTTCGAAAATATATTTTCGAACATTGTCTTGTACTTTTGAGAAGCCATTTTCGAACTCTGTGACAATATTCGAATTGTATTTTTCGAACAAGTTTTAGATTTTTGAATCTTCATCTTTCTTGTGACCCGTGAGCAGTGGTGATTTTGAGGGAAGAGAGCCGAGTGGAGAGGTTGGCGGCGGCAGTGAGCAGCGGATGGCGGCGGGCAAGCGGCTCCAGAGAAGAAAGTGATGACGAGGCAAGCTCTGTTCTCTGTTCAGACTTTCAAATCGTGTTTTTTTTTTCTTTTCTTTCTTATTTTTTTTACGTTTGTTCAAATTTGTTTTTTTATTAATGATAAAAATAATTTTTATAAGTGAAAGTTAAATAAGTAATATGGCGTGTGATGCAGAGAGTAAAATGTGAAGTGTATAAAATAGGTAAAGTGTAATGAGTAAAAAGTATAGTGCATTTAGCAACACCTATTTATTATACAGTCTCCATTTTGAATAATGTATTATGATATTTCATTTTTTATTTTGAATTAAAAATTTCATTGTCATGACATCATATAAGTGGGTATGAAGTAGAAAATACGCTTAAGATTAGAAAGGGTTTTAGATTAACAGCAAAAAATAATGAGTTTATTTTGGTTGATGTTTGCTTTAGACCAAAGGCGTTTCTAGGGGAAGGGGGCTTCCCTCCCAAGTAAGGGCCTCAATTTTTTTGTTTAGTTTGTTAATTAAATATTAATAATTATATATACTTATTTTTTTTAGTTGGGTGATGGGAGAATTGAGAATTGTACCCGTGTCTCTCACTCTTATACGAAGGAGGAATACCAAGTAAGCTATATGTTAATGTTAATTATATTTACTTATATTTGTTACAGAAGATTTAACCGGAATACTGGATCACTGTAGATCCAAAAAATCCACAATTGAATTCGATCGGAGTTTGGGCACCGACGATCTGCATAGACAAATAAAAACGTCAGAGAGGTGGCGTTTGTTCGCACCCCGACGCCCAAGTCAGAATCGAAATAAGAAGATTATTTTCGAGAAATAGAGTAGCAAGAAAGGAGAAAAGAAGGATATAGCGAACAGATTTCGAGGTTGGACACGAGGTCGAGAATGTTGTCATATGAAGTGAGTGAATTGCTGCTGGATGTTCCCCTTTTCCCAAACGAGAATTCCTCCCCCTTATAGAGGGAGCGCCAACGACCTTCCCCACTTTTAGGAGGCCGTTATTGGTCTATCTTTAAGAGGGTTTTACTCAGTCGATTCTAGGAGACTGATAGAGTTTTGACCTAGTCACATGACCTGGTAGCTAAGATCAGCCTTAATTTGACCTTGAACAAATTGCTCTTCTTTTTTGGGGGTTGGGGCATCTGAACTCTCGAGGCCCCCCATTAGGTTCAACCTCTTCGACTTTCATGGATCTTAGTGAAAAATGACATCTACAATCACTATGTATGTTTTTTCTCAATATCCGATGAAAAAAATCACAATTCAGTAACCATGTACTCTTCTATTTTTGAATGAATGTTATTATGGAGAAATGAACACGTATTAATAAAATAATCAAATTATCTAATACACCCTCATATAACCACATTAATGAGTCAAAATGAAATGTTTGAATACATTAAATGAAGGTAAATAAAAGAAGAAAAAAATAACATGTCCTCCTCGAAAATGTAAAACGATATAGGAGTATCAATAAAGGTCTTGTTTACTTTGAAGGATAAGGTTTGATATCCATTGATTAGTCAATCATATCCATTGTTTACTTTGTAGACCTTATTTACTTTGATGGATGAGAATGTATTAATAAGTAATCCAATTATATTATATGTTTACTTTGCATGATATTAAAATGATGAATAACTCAAGGTCTGTGATAAATAAGTTTTGTGTGCTTATACGTGGAATATAGAGATGGATTATGATTTATCCATACTCCCATCCTCTAAACTACCTATCCACCCAATTATAAATCCTTAAAATAAACAAACCTTAGGGTCTCTAAACTACCTATCCACCCAATTATAAATCCTTAAAATAAACAAACCTTAGGGTGCAAACTTGTAGGATAACCTCAAATCCCTGATTAACTCAAAATTGGTGATAAATTGAAAGATAGCTATCCCACTCTCCCCCTATGATAATTTTTATCCTTTCATATAATACCTTCACTCTGCTTTCCACCAACTCCAGATTCATCAGAAAATATCACTGCTTCCGTCGTCATAGCCTCTCTTCGATCACCTCCATCTTGTTTCTTCCCCGTTGATTCATCATCTAAAATATTGATTTCTTCATTTGAAGATGTGAAGAAATGACATAATAGATACAAACGATCGAGTAATGTCAGTTGCTCCTAATGTTCAACACCGACGACAATCGCCTAGAAAGTGGACGATGATGTTGAGAATGGAAATTGATGGTTTTAAGACTAGAAATTTGCAAGCAATTTGAGGAGAGAATAAATAAATCTTCAGATATTAGATAGATGTTAATTTTTGATGAAGAAGCTCAGTCGACGCTTTGCTTTGAGGGGGGAGAAGAAATAATGAATTGGAGGGAGGGAGAGAGTAGAGAGAGAAGAATAGGTGCATTGAGGGGGAGAGACAGAGGGATTAGATATGATAGGCCTTGATTATAATGCTTAATTATTTTAATTTAATTTGTTTTAAAGAAATGTATAAAATATTTAACTTAAATATTTTATATATTTACTATAGGGGTATTTTTGTACATATTTAAAAACACGCGTACACACTTATATTCTTATCATATATACCAAGTAAATATTGAACTAAACATTGGATTAAACTTAAAAAAATATAATATCATTCAAATTATTCTGAAATTAATCTATCCACCTATTAGTCTATACTTGAACTAAATATTGATTTATATTAATAAAATATTCTTTTAATTTCAAATAGAATAATTATCTCATATCTTTATATTTTAGTATCCTGCAAGTGAGCATTGAGTTGAATTATGAGTTATTCTAAACTCAGTTGGAGAAGAGCTTGATCAATAATAAACTTAATTAGTACATAAGTACGTGAAACAACTCATAAAATAATATCCCTAAAAAAACTCGTAAAATAATATGCTAACAGTTAAAATTCAAGATAATATTACGTATTTAAAACGACTTGTAAAATTTATCAAAACTCATAATTGATGTAATATATAGTCTAATTATTATTTTAATTATGATTTATGGGCCATTTTATGTGTTATTTAATAATAAAAAATATATAGTTTGTGTAATTGCATAGTTGAAGACAATAATGAGGCTTCATAATCTTCTACTAATGAAGAATATCATACACCAATAAGTATTCCAAAATTATATATTCCTTTGACACGGTATTTTATCTAAATGTGTATATTTTAATTATATATTTGTCTCATTGTATGATTATTATTCACATATGGAAGTACTCCACATGTAAAAGGATATATATATATATATATAATTATATTTCTTAGATTGAATATATTTTAAAGTAAATAAACAAAATTATACGTATAAGTTACATATTAATGTATAAATAAAATGAATTTATTCAAGCTAATAAAAAAATTAACGGAGTAACAAGTTAATATTGAGTGCGCATTTTCTACTAAATTATTCATATAATTTTTTATATTGATTTTTTAATTAGTTTTCAATATAATTTTTTATATTGGTTTCTATATATTATATTTTCGTGTAATATGATCCAATTTTTGCTTTTTTTTTTTTGTTGAAATCATTGTGCACATTTAAGTGGAATATTCTAGAATTGAAAATTAAAAAGAAAACAGTATGTTTGATAATGTGAATATGTGAAATTTTGTATGAGAAAGAAAAGTTATAGATGATTAATAATAATCATACGGTATAATACAACTCAATAAAATGAGAAGCATAATTCACATATATTAATTTGCTTATATATATACAGTACAAGGTTGTATGAGATAAAATCATCTAGTTCACTTTTCATGTCCCATTATTGTATCCCATTATGAAATTTAATATTTTAAAAATGTTTATTTTTTCTTTAATAAAACAATATTTTTTAAAATTGTTCTACGTTTAATAAATGTACATGTATTTTTAAATCAAAATAAGATTTTAAACATTAATATTGACGAATAAAATAATTTTAACGAAATATTATGTATGTATTTATGTATGTATGTATATTACAGTTATTCAATAAACCCTTTTCACTCACTATTCGCTATTTTCTTTCAGGTGTAAACAAACAATAGGCATGAAGCAGTCATCGTTCTATTACACAAAAATGCAGTCTGTAAAATATTTTTTTTTTTGGTGTCGACACTATCAACATATCTATAGTGGGTCAGAAAACTTAAATATGACATTCCATAATTATACAAAAGATTTCTAACTCGATTAAACTTAACTTTTATTAATCATCCTTGTCATTGACTCAACCAACTAAATCATTAAAGTGTCAATGAAGACGGATGAGCTTCAATCCACATGATGTCATAGAATCATAAACACATAAATGGTATTTTTTACAGATTTAGGGATAATTTTAAAATACTTCCTAATATTTAGACGAGTAACACAAAAAAAAAAAAAGAAAAAGAAAAAGAAAGGATTTTTTAAACTTTCGAATTGCCACACGTGCAATGTGGCGGTCTAAACTCTAAATTTTTATTCCATGTGTCAGTGGTTTGGGGGCAATTTGCAGATTATGAAAAAATTACTTTATTTTTCAATTATTTTGGTTGTAATTAGGCGGATATTTCTAACCATCCCACCGGGTAATATCCATATGTGTATTTATTGTTATATTTGTATTTATTCTTGTTACTTTTGGTAGTTATTGAATTGAAATTTAAAACTAGAGTGTTGCTGCATTCTGCGATGATTGCAATCTAGCTATGGAGATAATTTCTCACAGGAGAAAGTGATAATAAATAGAAAATAGAAAAATTCCATCATCTATAGTATTATGAGAAAAAAAAAATGCAAAAAGTCCGATGTTAGATATGGATTCCTCGGCAGAGTAACGTTGAGTCAGAAATGAGTAAGAGAATCTGCCAAAGAAACTTGTCTGCTTTTACCCACTGCTTACCTATGCATCCACATACATTCTTACCTGGCTGTGTATTTATGCAGAGAGAGAGTGAGAGGGGAGAGAGAGAGAGAGAGGAGTTTGGCTACAACCTGAACTCTTCAATGCCAGTCTGTCGTTAACCCCCCAACCCCACCCCTCTTTCATGTGTGTATATATATTCCAGATAAGCAAACATGCAAAACCCTTCAATAAAGCCTCAACTTATGAGTGATAGCCCTACGCACTGAGAGAATCTATTCAATTTTCTGCATAATCATGAGTCTCTTTGGGCTAGGAAGCAGGAAATTACTTCTCTTACAGCCTTCAATCTAGTGTTTTTTCGTTCTATGTTTCTTGTTTTGCTGTCTTTCTATTGCATGCATGTCGATTTGTTCCTTGATTTTATACAGCTTAATTCTATTTTAGGTGTTTAATTTGTTGTTAATGTGGATGCTCAATTGATGCTAATTATTAATTACTTCTTGCTAATGCTGAGTTTCGATTTATGTAGCAGTCTTTCCTTTTATGTCTTTGTCAATTTTTTATTTTTATTTTTTGAAAAGTTGAATCTTCATCAATTATCTGATGGATTTTGAGTCAATTAAGTCTTACAAATTGTTGATTGAAGTTAATTTTAAGATGATGGTGTTATGATAAACTATACATAGCATAAATTTGGCTGCATTCTAACCTTGAAGTAGTTTTGTAAAATCTGACCGTTGATAGCATTACATGTCTGCAGAAACCAGAAAACTTTTCGATCGAAGAAAGGCTCTCCTTCTATAAGCAAGGTCAGATCATTCATGAGCCAGTTGTTTATGTTGTGATTCTTTTGAGTTATCTTACAAGCTTTCCCTGCCTGGTTACAGTCGAAGCTCAAACTGACACAAGTGTTGTCATCAATTTTATGAAGTGGTTTATTTCGTAAAATTGGAAATGTTTTTTATGTTTTTGAGTTGATATATGAATGTGTGTTTTAAATTTAATGTTAAGAACATAGCTATAACCAAGGCTTTGATGTGTGCAGGGTGTTCAACTTAGGAAGCACATCAATGCAACTTTGGGCAGCGGTAACTTGAGGGAAGCTGTAAAACTGCCCATTGGGGAGGATCTTAATGAGTGGTTGGCAGTAAATAGTAAGATTAGTTTACCCTTAAATGATTTGCTGCTGCATGTTTTCACATTCATTCGTCTGCTAGGTCTGTATCTCATATGCTAATGACTATGGATTGATGAATTTGTTATTGAGTCTCTGAAGTTTAGAAAGTAGAGTAATTAGTTTGGATCATAAAGGGCGGGGAAAGAAAACGAAAAAAAGAAGAAAAAAGGCGGTTATACATACAGCAACCCGACAAAAAAAAGCACGTGAAAGAAAAATCTCATTGCAGATATTTGAGTAAGTTTATTGGCTAAAAACAAAATAATAGCTTGATTAATTTAAGAAACAATGAATGGTATTTGATTCCTTAACCAGTAATGATCGGGTGTTAAAAGAATTTCATTCTTGGTGAACTTGTTGAGCTGTAAATTCTCATTATATATATAGTTGTTTTAGCACAAGCAAATCCAGTATATGAATAATAATGATATTGAATTAAGATGTGTTGCTTAATAAGTAGTAACGAAAGTGAGGGGTAAAGATCATGCTGTCGTTTGCAAATTGCCATCTTGCTTTCCTCCATTGTTATATATCTGATCATGTTGTCATTTTCCTCATACTTACCAATGTAATGTTGTTTTTTCATCTAACCAATCAGTATTATGGTTTAACCGGCATTTATGTATAAACGACAAAGCATATCTTGTGAGCTTCGTTGTAACTGATTCCGCACACTTGGTCTGTCCCTCATACTTACCAATATCACCACATTCCTGTTCTTTTTCATCTGACTAATCATTATTATGGCTTAATCGGTATTATGTATAAACGACAAAGCATATCTTGTGAGATTTGTTGTAACTAATTCCGTACACTTAGTTTGTCCCTCACACTTCTTTTTCATCTGAGCAATCATTATTTTGGTTTAATTGGCATATATGTATAAATGACAAAGCATATCTTGTGATTCGTTATAAATAATTCCGTACACTTGGCTTGTATCTTTCTGCAGCTGTCGACTTTTTTAATCAAGTGTGCATTCTCTATAGTACCTTGACTGAATTTTGTACACCAGCAACTTGTCCAACAATGTCAGCAGGGCCAAAGTATGTTCTGTTCTTTACTATATATGATGTTTTAATCTTAATTAAAGATAAGATAATGGAATATGAACAATATAACGCATAGAGACTTCATTTCCCCTTTCTCCTGTGCCCCTCCATGACACCGAGGGATGGGGTAAGGAATCTCTCTATTTGTTCGTATACGTGAAATGACAATGCCGTTGAAAGGGTGATTATCTTAAATCTCTGATCTGTTATTAAAATTCTAATAAATAACTGTGTTTCCTATCTGTTAGTTTATAGCTTTTATAGATGAGTAGATGACCTCATTTTCAAATCTCAAGTGTAGAGGAATGAATGTAATGTAATGCTGATACTCCACAATCAATGAACAATTCATGCAGCTGATACACCATTACTTTGTAATGTTTTAAACTTTTACATGTTTATATTGTTATTTCAAAATCTTTCATGATGTCAGTCCTTCCTACCTTTCAGCATAAGCTGTTAGGTATAACATCATGATCCAAGCAGTCCGTACTCCAATTCTTCGTATTTAGTCTTAAGAATGTAGTCCTGAATATAGAAGAGCAAGATTTATAAAGCACCTTAGAAATTTTTAGTTTCTTCAGTATAATAAGGGGTGATGAACTTAAATATCTTGGCAAGTGTTGATTAAATGTACGTTGATGTGTCATGTGGATTGATGATGATCATTAGGCGTAAACTGAAGACATGCCTACGCTGCAAATTTTTTTATTTTTTCTACAGGTACGAGTACAGATGGGCTGATGGAGTCACCATAAAGAAGCCCCTAGTGGTTTCTGCTCCGAAATATGTTGACTACTTAATGGATTGGATTGAAGCTTATCTCGATAATGAGTCCATTTTTCCGCAAAAGATTGGTAAGTATTCATTCATTCAGCTTCATATACATCTGGCATTGCCTTGCTGATCAAAATAATGTTGAAACGTCATTTCTTGGCTGCAGGAGTTCCATTTCCACCCAACTTTCAGGATGTGGTGAAGACCATATTGAAGCGGCTGTTTCGTGTGTACGCCCATATGTACCACTCACATTTCCAGAAGATTGTGGGTCTGAAAGAAGAAGCTCATCTCAACACCTGCTTCAAGCATTTTGTGCTCTTTACATCGGTAAGGCTATTATATGTTTGCCTCTTCCTTCTCAAATAGTATCCCTTTTCAAATTCCACGTCCATTTCGCATTTCCCTCCCATATTCCATTTGTGAACATCCATGCATGTGGATGTGTCTATACATGCACATTGTATGCTGCACTGGTTTGTGAAAGGTAGAGCTGTATTTGCAGTGTGAAATCGGGCTAAACGGAGTCGTGTGGTTTCGTGTAATGCAGGAATTTGGATTGATTGAGAAGGTAGAGCTTGCAGCTCTTGATGATATTGTTGAGTCTATCTTACAGAACTAGAAGCAGTGGAGCTGATGTGGGATCTAGTTTGGATCACTAGCTTATTTTTTTTTACCATTTATTTCAACTATCTTTCGATAAACTCAGAGATTTAGTTACAACTACAGTTTTGGTGTTTTTTTTCTGTGTTTGTTTATGGGTGTGATTTGTTTCTTTATCTGGAAAAAGATAGCGTTATAAGTTATAGTCAACAGTTACTAACGAGTAACGTTTATAGATCATGCGAAATAGTGAACAATAGTTACCTAGAATTAGAAAAAGAAAACACACTCATCTCTAGGCAGGAAAAATTTGACAATATGTTTATTTGTTTCTTAAATTGTTGAATGATTAATAGTGTAGGTGTATGTTGGTATGGAGATATATCTTACTATTGATTAGGCTCTGGATCGCATAGATATGTGTTCTTGATTATTATAAAATATCGGTATGATCTATATTTATGGTACGTTTTAATATAGGTTTTTTTAGATTGAATTATTTTTTGCTTATTTTATTTTTCTGAATTATTGTTCAATGTTCGGTACTTCAATTTCAATATTTCAAAATTGTTCTAGTTCAAACTTGTTAGTTGGTTTTATTAGGCCTAAGCATTCGGTCAGTTCGGGGAGGAACCGGTCAAATTTTTGTGCACCGAAGCCACCGACCAGACTCCCCTTCTTAGAATTAGAGATTTAATGATTTATATTTTCAATATTCAATCACTAGTATAGGATATAGTAAATATATATATATACACACATATATACATATACCCTCTTCGGTTGGTTCGGGTTGGCCGGCGGGGTCCGTCACCATCACCGACCACCGATCGATTTTCAATCAGTGTGAGAATCCTTCACTGACCACCGTTCCAACAATCACTTGCACTGCACCGATCGATCACCATGGGTTCAGTCCATCGGATCAGTTTGATTGGGTGTTTGCTCACTCCTAGGTTGGATAGTTAATTAATTACTTAGCTTCAATTATTTTTTATTTTTAGCTCAAAATTATCAAAGAAATAATATACTAAATATAATACTTAATATATGTATATATATATATATATATATTAAAAAAATGTAAAATCAGCAAAAATCAATGGTCCAACCGTAACCATAACCAACACAAAAAATTGTATCGAACAATCTTATTGGTCAAAATTCAACAGGAGAATCAAGTCCATATGTATTTATTTGTAATTTAAGTGGTGTTTGCTTGCTTTCGGATCGGAATATAGCACCGTCTCCAAATATAGATACCGTCTGACTGACATGTGACCCTCAAGACTCCCTGATTAGGCGGGTCATATGTTAAAACTTCAAAAAAAAAAAGAAAAAGAAATCTTTGAGAATTGTGGCGGTTCTCTTTAAAACTGAACAAGCAGCCAATAATCAAAGAAATAGAGATATAGCGAATCTTGAAGATAACATTATACTCATTTTGTGTATTAATTAATATAATACGTTCATCAAAGTATTTGATCCCTATTCCCAACTGATAATACAGCATATATATTATATATGGTGTATAATTGCGATTTTGCTTCTAAGAATCAGTGGAAAGTTTCCAATCAATTAAATGCATGTATTCCATAACTCAATTAGTATACTTGACCAACCTGCACCAACCAAAAACCCAGTCTCTGCATCTCTTCGTTTGCCACACCCCCTGTGTAGCTCAACTAAACACTGGTAAACGTCGTCTCTGCCACGATTCAGTCCAGCAATTCTTGATTCAGAACACTCAAGTCCTTGAATTTCTCTCGCAGCTGAACCCTAGAAACCCAACGGAGCAGCAAAAAACTTAACTAGTTCGAGCTTCTACCTTGCTCGTTTTGCTCACAGATACAACCTGGGAGAGGATTTGCATAGAAACTCTCTTCCAGCTTTGGGAACTCGCCAGCTTCCCTCATATATGGCCCGCCCGTATGATCCAGGTGAAGCTTTTTCACTTTCGACGTGAATTTCTTCCAGGTTATACTCCCCTCGTCCAACTTATCAACCAGTTTTACAAAATTTGCCCTGAATGCAAGATAAACCAAAAAAACAGTAACTCACAGACATAATACAGATGAGTATAAATTATTTGTAAAGCAATTTACTACAAATATGGATAGTTCGGCAGATGAGAGATTTGAAGATACCTGTCTGGATTGATAGTTTTTTTGAAACCCTCAAAACGCCTATGACCTTGTACTGCCTTTGCCATGTTCCCGTCATAAGTGTAAACGAAAACATCACTTTGAAGAGCAACAGCATAATCCAGACCAGCCAACATGTTCTGATGATTCCTAAATGGGTTTAGCTCTTCCTCTGTCGCGAGAGACATGTGGGAGAAGATATTGGGGAAATTTTCGTCGAGATATTGCATACTTCCATTCCCAAAAGCTTCGCCAGCCACCAAGTAGATTCTGGTGCTAGATGGGAACCCCAGTGCTTTAAGCAGGAGGCCGGTCTCCCTAGGAGTTAAAGGGCAGCCACCGAGCTTTCTTCTTTCCGCACCATCAATATCTTTCTCCTTCCAATGGCTGACCTCATACCGCATCTGACGGAGTTCATCATCTTCTTCACTGGTCAAATTATGGCTGCATCCTGTAAAAGCAAGCATGTCCTTCTCATATCTGCAAGAAAATAAATTAAAAGCTCAAATCAAATCAATAGTACGAATCTTACTGGCATTTTAATAGCCCTAAATCTCACATGTATAAACTATGCAAAGGACAGCTAAAGCTACTCTAACAAAATGAACTTTAACTCTACAAATCCTTCTGTTTACCTTGTTTAGTTTTGGAAATAGGAAAATTCATTGTGAAAACCTACCAAAGTCTATTCACAACATCTTTAGGTCGGTCATTTGGGTTACTTAGCATTATAATTGCACTTGCATGGATATGTAAGAGCAACCAAGATTCCCATCTTAGATTATTTTCCTTTCTAATTTCACCGTAGAATATGAGAGTAAGCAACAAGGTAGAACAAGTCTTAGCTCAGTCAAAAAGGACAGTTTTAAGATAGGAAAAATATAAAAAGTACAAACTTGTAACTCGGACTAAACTTAAAAGAGAAAAAATAATATTATAAGTTTCAAACATAATGTCATAACATGACCAGATCAGACCTCAAATGGAGTGCAAGATATGGGCCTCCATCTTGTCGCATTCTTGAAACCAAAATTTTCCCCAGATCCTCAATTGGGGCAGAATACTTTAATGCTCTGTAATTTACATGGCATCTTAACTTCTGGATAGAAGGGGGAAGTCCATTGTTGGCAAGCCGAGAATCACTATGAGTGAAGTACATCACTTTATGCTGCTTCAAGAGTGGAAGGACGTCTGATTTATAGTAGCTAACCTGATTCAAAGAAATCAAATGTATAAGTAAGCAGGAGAGATGAGGATATCAAATCTGCAAGGTCCGATCATGGATAGTCCCCTTTTTAAGGAGAGAAAACATCCCAAGAATCAGGAAAAAAAGTATCAATTTTTAGTTTGCCAGATTATGAAGATGTCAACTGCATGATTACCAATTTCAGCACACTAGAAATAATTTTCCGTCCATAAAATTTCCGTCTTATGTTGAAGATCATCCCTCAGGAGTGAGACAAACATCTCAGCAGGACTAGACAGATGTAAGTAGGGGGATTCCCATTGCTGACTTTTGGCATGAGTACTACCATGGATGTAACCAGATTTAAAACAACAAGAATGGATCTCAGCAGGCTATCCCAGTTTATGTATGCTTCACCCGGAAATTCAAAAAGGCTTGCCTTGGTAATTCCATTTATTATATTTCAGCAACGTGTCCCCAAATGCTAGTTGACAGTCACAGCAGAGGATTTTTTCTGCATTACTTGCTTTATCTTATCTTCCAATGTTTACAGATAAACCTACTCAAGAAACTGCAGCCACACGAAAGTAGAATTTGCTCATGCTAGACAACAATATTAAAGATTTATACCTTTGACCAAGATATTGGAGTTTTTGAGAAGGGCTCAATTCCAGCATATTCAGGTGGCAATTCATCAACTATGTGGACATCACCTTGTAGTGACTCAATGAAGTATTGCCAGTCGAACAGATCTTTGAAACCACTGGACATCATGAAAGAGAAATTTCAGAATTATATATTTATGGAGTTACAAAGCAGTAAAGCTTTTAAAAAGAATATTGATTGCATCAGCTTAGCCACAGCGGCTCATGGTAGAATTTGAGGTGATCAGGCCAAATGTTTATACTTTCTACAGCTCATTTTAATGTTTTCATATTTCACAAGCATGGAAATAGTGCTACAAGAAAGTAATTATTTGTGCCATGAAAAAAGACAAAGTGGATTATTATTCTAGATACAGAAACAAGACCTTATTACTACACCATCAATGGCAAAAAGTAGAAGATCACCTCTCATCAGCCCAATATGAAGAGTGGTCGAGAGATGGAAGGACAAGTGTGGCCTTCAAAATTTTAGCAACAGCAACCATATCACAGATCTGCACTCTAAAATTATCTGTTCATCAGATTAAACATAACAGAGATTTTCAGAGGGGCCTACTAAATCATCAAAGTTTATAACAACCAGACCCCAAATCTCATCTGATTTAAGCCACCATTTGCATTTATCAGAAGGTAGCCGTTCGTTCTGGGATCCAGCTCTGCCCAAAAAATAAAATATAATAAATTATAAAATAGAGCAAAACTGGTTAGGGAAAAAGAATAGACATATAAAAGATTAATGGACTCGTGGGCTCACTTTTGTGTTTTTTTGGTCGATCGAGGCATTGAGTAAAATTCTCACTATCAGGATCTGACCATATCTCTGAATGCTGGAAAAAAGAGTCCCAATAAAAGGATGGAAAATTCGTTGTATTCTTTAGTATCAACATCAAAATTAAAAGGGATATTTAGAACTTTAGACTTACATCAGTCGTGCTATCATGAGCACCAACCACACCTGAGGCCATCATTGTTACAGTTCGTTCCACTTCAATTTCTCTGCTCCCATGATCATTTTCTTTCTCCAAATATCTAAATTGGTGAGAGCCTTCATCCTGTTTAATTAAATGACTTGCCTTGAGGTCATAAATGTCCTGGTAGAGTTACAGGAAAGGATGACTAGGCAACATGACTCTCCCAAAATAAGTATGCCAACAAGGTGACATATTAACAAGATGCATGAGGTCTAATACACATAAGCAATAAGTGTAAGAAGGTGTAAAGTAATGGGAATAAAAATAATAACGCTGCATACAAGCTTGAGGAGAGTATTGACACTTTCCACCACAGCAGAGCTTCAAAATTCTATTTATGAATATGACATTCTAGTAGAAATGAAAGAAATTTTATTTATGGCATGCGAAAGAAATGTATGCCACTCAAAAAAGGGAATATTATTCATGTATATATCATTTTATGATATACAAATTTAAGCATAATGTAAGACAGTCTTAGACAGAGATGTGGGTTTTAGGTGAATATGAGGAATCAGTAAAATGAAGACAAATTACTGTGATGAGAGTTTTAGCAGGTTCCAGAATCGGACTACTGTAGTCATCATGAAATAATTTTGTGACATATTAAGTCATCAACTATTGACATTTGCCTTTGAGCTAAAGTTTTTAAAAAAAGGTGATAGATAATATCAACAATATAAAAGAATGCATCTGTTTTTTCGTTTCAGATAAAGTAAAAGTTCATTTGAGCTATCTTCTCGGCTAAAACTCATGATAACTTCTTCCCCAAAAATTAGATTATTTTTTAAAAGTAAAGTCTCTCAAACATTTCCACATTATATCAATGTATAACAGTGGCAATTTTGGTCAGCTGCAAACCACTAGCATAATAAGGCATTGATCAATTAGAAAGGACAATACTCAAGCAGGATAATTGAAAAGACAGAAAAAATGCCATCCGGATGAAGAAATAACAGAACAAGAGAGTAATATCTCATATTTTCTTCCTCAGCGCCCATTTATGGATGAATATGCCATTTATGTACAAGAATGACCCATACACCCAAAAGCACTTTGTTTCCATTATTTCTCAGCTTTCTCAGTTAGAAATAGCAAGTACTACACATTCAGTTATACATCATCAGTGAAGTCAAACAAGCACGATCCGAAAACTAGATGCATTCTTTCTTGCCTTCACATCCGCTTAGGACGCCTATCATGCTACAAGTCATGTAAAACCAAATCAAGCAAACATAAATTGAAATACCTATGAAGCAACAATTGCCCAAAGTCAATTTCAAGAAAATGGTAAAGAAACCTACCACATTCGGATTTAAACAAAAATCATTATCTCTACCAATCAGTGCATAACAGAACTTTTGAACAAACAAAGAATTATCTCCTTCCCACAAAACAATAACCATAAAATGCCATCGACAATAAACAAAGAACAAGTTGATAACTCCACGTTATATATACCTGATTGCTTCCAAGTCTATCGATGGCAGATCCAAACCATCCAATTGCACAAATCTTGAAAACACCCAAAAACAAACACAGCCCACAAAACATCAGAAACATCCACTGCCCCAACTTTCTCCTCCCTTTCAATTCCAACCCAAATTCACCCAAATCCACACTCAAAGATGAAATCTTTCTCCTCAAATGCACCCTTTGAGCCACGCTGCTGACGTGGGCCGGCCTCAAAGACTCCGTCCCGTCGCCGGAAACCGGCGATTCAGATCTGGGGGAGCTGAGGTGAAGGTCGATGACCTCATGCTGATGGCTGCCGCTGTTACTGTTGCTGCTCTGAGTCGTCTGCGAAGAGTTATTGTTATTGCTGTTGCTGTTGTTGTTGTTGTTGCTGCTGCTCTGGCTGTTGTTTCGCTTGAAGGAGTGCGCTCGACGGGTCATTGGGCCGGAGAATCTCGGACTGTTGACGCGCTGCGACAAACCGCCGCCGCCATCGGTGGCCGTGTGGTGGTGGTGGCTGTTATGGTGGTGCCCCATTTCTTGTTGCGCACATCACATCAGTATGAGAAACAAACAAATCGGAGGTGTGTGTGTGTGTGTCTGTGTGTAATGAATTCGACTGGATTCAATGAAGGAGGAGAGGTAGATGGGGTGTGAAAACAGGAATTAAACAATCTTTTGCTTGCACTGTACAAATCTACATTCATTCAATTTCATTTCATTTCATTTAATTAAATAAAGGGGCACCGTCAAAATTAGTCCCTGCTATTTTGAAGTGGTAGCTAATTTTATAGGACTAATTTTTTTAATGTGGAATTGACATGCTTAATTATTAGATGTGATAGCAGAGTATCAGTCCAAATTCTATTTAGACGATTAATTAATTATTTTTTTTTCAGTATCTTGATATATATATTTAGCTAATTTACTAATATATATTCATATTCAATATATTTTCATTAAATAATTATTAATTATAAAAAAAATATGAGCATGTTAGGAAATTACTTATTTAATTATCTTTTTTAATAATTTATGTAATCCTATTGAAAAATCAAATCAGTTTGTATGAATGAGAGGAGGAGTATGTATTTATATAATTGTTCTTCTTAACATAACTAAGACAGACTTAAATATAGGTAGATCAATTTTGAAGTTTTGGATTGACAATACTTCCTAATCATATAATCAAATCGTAAATAAGCTTACGAAATATGTCATTCATCAATCCTCGCCGCATTTTGTCCAGGGGATTTGGTTTGCTTGATTGAGCATGATTACACCAAATTGATCATATTATCCGATTTAATTAGTTATTTGGTTCAATTGATTGAAATCTAATATTAATGATGGGCTCGTGTTTCCATCATTCATTTGTTTGATAAGTTATCATCTCAATATTGAGATGATTATTTTCATCCATCATTGATTAAACTTGAAATTACTCAATTATCTTTATCCAAATATTTAAATTTATAATGGAAATCTTATATGGGTGATAATTTATCATAAATAATTAAAACCGTAACTAAGCAATTTAAACATGTGATTATTTTTATCCGGACAGTGCAATCCTATTATATTCAATGAATCTTATGATTTTTTTTATAATTTTTTTAAAATCTTGAATTATGCACCAATATTAATAAATTTGGGATAAAAAAAATACTTCACGCTAAAAAAAAAATTGCATCAATTTATGCTTATTTTCAATATATATGCACTTGCGAAAATATATCTAAAATTGAGGGTAGAATAGTTCGAAAATTATTTGGGATGAAGGTAGTTGGATAGTTTTATCTTCCTTCAAAATAAAGAGGTGAAAATAATAAGTGTAAATGGATACAAGTATTCAAAATCCAAATAGTAAATGCTTTTTTAGCCAACTTTGATAACACATGCTTTTTTATTCAAACTTTTTCACAATCTCTGAAATACCCTTATTAAAAGGGGGCCCAGCCCAGTCAACATATTCCTTTTGACTCCTTTTTTAAAACTGAAAAAACTCATGTGGACGTTGCAAAATTCTCACGAAACTCACGAATTGAGACCAAAAAAACACATGAAAGGAAACAGCCGATCCCCTTTGCTTTTCTATTCAAAATTCTCACGAAATCTAAATACACGAAACTCTTCAAAATTCTTCCAAAATTCTCACGAAACTCTTCAAAATTCTCACGAAAGCTAAACACGCGAAATTGATCCAATTCTCACGAAAGTCTGTCGACGTCAAAGCCATGGAAAATCTCGAGCCATGGGTTGTTGATTATCAACAGGTTAGAACATTAATTTCATTTTTTTTGTAGTTTTGAATAATTTAGATGATTTCATTATAAATATGTTGATCAATTTAGGCATTTGAATGGTGGGGTTTTGTGAATTAAGACGTTGGATTGTTGGAAGGTGTTTTATTCTGTTGAATTATGTGAATTTAGATTCATGGGTGATTGTGTGGTTTGTGAATTTTACAGCATAAATCGAGAAAATATATCCCTGAATCTGCTTCATTTCGTGAGAATAATTAGTCACGAAAATAGGTTATCGAGTCTATATATTGTCATGAAATCTGTTTACATTTTTTGTCACGAAATGATATCTCGTGTGTATTATTGTCACGATAATGGATCTCGTGACAATATATTGTTACGATAAGGGATCTCGTGACAATATATTGTCACGAAATCTATTTTCAGGAGCATATATTTTCACGAATTCTGTTGTCGTGTATACGATAAGGTGATTGTGTGGTTTGTGAATTTTACAGCATAAATCGAGAAAATATATCCCTGAATCTGCTTCATTTCGTGAGAATAATTAGTCGCGAAAATAGGTTATCGAGTCTATATATTGTCATGAAATCTGTTTAAATTTTTTGTCACGAAATGATATCTCGTGTGTATTATTGTCACGATAATGGATCTCGTGACAATATATTGTTACGATAAGGGATCTCGTGACAATATATTGTCACGAAATCTATTTTCGGGAGCATATATTTTCACGAATTCTGTTGTCATGTATATAATATTTTTGTTTGATAATTAGTCGTTCTTGCATTTTTTTATGTGATAATTAAGTATCTATAGCATGTAGATATCTATATCATGTCCAATTGTTTTAATTTAATTATATTTGTTTTATTTTTTCATTATTTATTGCTAATTTTTTATTTATTATTTAAAAAATAGCATGATTGGGTGTGGAGAAGAGAGGTTTTACAGAACATCACATGCGGGATCATTTATACTGGAAGGACAATATGAGTGTAATTAGGGAAGTATTACACGTGATCAGTAGTGGGCCCGAACTATTCGAACAGTTTAGGAGAGAGTCGTGTTTTGTGCATTTGATAGATTTTGTGGGTGGAAACAGCTGTAACAATGCTTTACACGCATTGTTGAGTAGAGAGGTGATCATTGACGGTGCAAAGGAGCACGATATTTGGTTTCGGGTTGGAGAAACCAATATTAGATTTTCTCCGAGTGAGTTTGCTTTGGTGACTGGACTGCAGTTTGGGGGATCCGATTTTGATCCGTCTGCATCACATCAGATTTCTAGGAGATCATTTTATTCTCGTGAGTTGAACAAGACACCTCTGAGAGTGAAGGACCTACTTGAGAGGTTTAGGACCTATTCACTAGGAGATGACCTCATGGATTACGTCATGGTCGCCAATGGAGAAAATTTCACTTTTGGTCCCATAAGACACGCCTCACTCCCCTTTTGGTCTCAGAGCTGTCTATTTTAATCCTTTTTCTAAATTTTCGCTCACTTTTAGTCCCATAGGATTGACACTGTCAATTTTAGTCCCTTTAAATTAAACGGCCGTTAAGAGTGAGAGACGGAACCTTCGCACGTGCAGCACATGTGGCCTAAATAGCGGGATTTCACCCTAAAATCAATCTAAAGCCCTAATTTCCCAATCATGAACCCTTAAGACCTCCGGCGCTCGTTTCGTTGAGGAGAAGACGGGAGACGGCGAGAAGCTTGAAGTTGAGAGTCGAGGGCGACTCTCGCCGTCTCTGCAGCAACGACCGAGGGACGAGGGGCCTTCGGCGCCGTTGATGAGCGCAATGAGGGCAGCGACCGCGTCAAAGGTGGAGATCGATGAAGGGCCAGAATCCGACCATACTAGCCCACTCGTCTGAGATCGGGAAACCGAGAGGGAGTCTGGGGGCTGCTGTCGACACGATCTCGAGATCAGAATGGCATCCTCATCCGACGAGTCTTCAGAGGAGGCAGACATTGAAGATAGCAAGTCCGGCGAGACTATCGAAGGTAATCCGTCACCCTTTTGCTCTGAATATGAGTCTCCCTCCTCCTCTTCACCCATTTCTGAAATTGAAACTTCTTATTCTTCTATCTCTAAAGCTGAGGTGAATGGGGCTTGGATTTTTTTAATTTTTGGTTTTTTGAGAGGCTGGGGCGTGATTGTTGGTGTTTGGAGATGTTTGAGCTTCTGGAGATGGGGATGTTGAGAATATTGTTGGAGGTTGAAATAGAGGTTGGGCTTTTGGGTTTGGGGAACAGTCGTCAGATTGGGGTGGAATAAGAGGGGATGAGCTATCTGATGCCAATGAGGCTACAACAGCGTGTTGGGGGTCTGCAATCTAGCCTTCGGAGCTGATCAGTTCAACCCGAAAACAGAGTCGGGCAAAAGGGGCATCAACAGCTTCTTCAACTGGTAATACTTCACCTTCACCTTCGCCATGATGGTGTCACTGATTGTGATCATGTACATCCAGGCAAGCTTGCGCGTTTTTCTTCGTTGGTACAAGGATTTATGTCATGATTTTGCCTCAAGGAAGCCCCATCACTAATGTGGTTCGAACATTAGTCGTTGCATTCAAGAAAAGGAAGCTGCAGCTGCCTCAAAACCCTTGTAATTCATTGTTCAACTACCATTCCCCTGTTTCCATCAACTCCAAACTTGCTTATACTGATCAACTCAGGTATTTATAAGTTGTTACACACATATATATGGGATTTTAGAGTGTTTTACATTATAATGTTGTCTTAATTTTAAGATGATGTGATGAATGTGTTTTCTAGGTGGCTAAACAAAGCGATAAGCATTTAGGCCGTGGCAACTTCAAGATTCCTGCAGCAACCTACAACGTCCAAGGTAGGAGAATTGAGCAATTGGTTGGCTGAGGATTTGAATAAGGGGAGATTGGATTATTTCTACTACTTTGTTGCTGGCTTGGAAGTGGTGAATTTGGGCTGTTTTTTGGTTTGTGCTAAGTGGTACAGGTACAAGCCTATTGCTGATGATGATGATAACAGCAAAATGGATGTGGTTATGGAGATGATTGATTCTCAAAAATCTGTGTAGTTAGTTTCGTTTCATATTTTTGAATAAATATTGATGTATGATTATGGTATGAGGAATGTGCAGTGTGAAAACATGAAAATGAGACGCATATAGTGGATATATATAATCTATAGAAGGGTTAGTTGGCCGAGAACATTAAGGCTAAACGTGATTAGTGTCGCAAGTTTATTCAAATTTCCTAATATATATGTTTATTTGCATATTTCAATTTGGCTTTGGTATTTGATTCTTATTTCAGTTTGGATTTGGTCTTGTTGATTTCAGTTTGGCTTTGGTATTTGGTCTTATTTCAGTTGGCTTTGGATTTGGTCTTGTTGATTTCAGTTTAGATTTGGCATTTGTTGAGTTCAGTTTGGCTTGTTGATTCTTATGATTAAATAGATTTGGTTTAGTTTATTTGGATTTGTTGGTTTTGTGGGAATAATGGAATATAGATGTATTTTAGTGCCAATTATCCCTCCAAAAATTATGTGGAATATCCCTAAAAAAATGATAAAAATCTGTCAAAATTGACTCTAAATAATGTTACAGTTAGTTGGTTAATTGTTACTTTGGGACTGAAATTAAAAGTGCAATGAGACCAAAATCGATAGTAAATTTAACGTTTACCGTAACGGAGAGGTCAAAATTGACAGTAAAAAAAATTTGGGACCAAAATAGACAGCTCTGGGACCAAAAGGAGAGTGAGGCGTGTCCTATGGGACCAAAAGTGAAATTTTCTCATCGCCAATGTCCTGTTCCTGCACACCATGATCTTTGGATATGATCAGACACACATGATAGATGACTGGGTACGAGTCTTAGCCGAGGATCAGGATAGATGGAACTCATTTCCATAGGGAGCTTATGCATTCAGTCTCTTGCAGCATTATATGGGTTTGGTACCGTCTACTGAGGTGGAGCTGAGGAGAAAATTCAAGAAGACGGAGGAAAAAACCAGATTGTCTTATCATTTCTATGGACCGGTGTGGGCTCTACTGGTATGGTCTCAATTTTTGTCACGATCATGACTGTAATCTTATTTTATTGAATATAATTTGATCAATATTTTATTTTATAGGTGTGGGCATATGAGGTCTTACCTCGACTCGGTGCACATCGTGCACAGGTTTCATTACCAGCCGCATTACCTAGGTGTTTGAAGTGGGCCTTTAAGACGAACACTGTGCATCTGGGCACATTGTTTTCTGATGAGGTAAGCATTTATTTTAAAGAATGTGTATTTTATTGATTATTTGAAGTGTTTCTAATCAATTCTTTACCATTTGCAGCAATTATGCTTCATATATTTACAGTCGAGTGAGCATGAGATGGCCACTTCATATTACAGAAGTGTCTTGCTCGGTGATTGTATGGGCGTGACGTATGAGGCGCAGCGCAATAAGATGGTGAAGCCCACTTATCAAGAGCTGGCTAGAGCCCATCAGCACAGAGCTCCCTCTCCTCCCAGAACTCCCTCTCACTCTAGGTGATCTGGGAGTTGCATTCCTCGCACGTGTGCAGATACGGGTGCAGTTGAGTCATCCAGGAGATGACAGACTCGCCCTACAGACAAGCGTCCTAGACTGGTGACCCCCACATCTAGTACTAGTAAGGATCACCAGTGTTGCAAGCATGTGGGGCAGATGCGAGACGTGGCGCGTCAAACAGGCATAGAGATGCTCCGTATAATCATGAGAACCGCGAAAGACTGATCATGAGAACCGTAGACCATCTCTATTGCGAGATTTCTAGCCCGCAATGCAACACTGTACTCAACCTCAATGCTATATTCCCTCAATATCTCAGCTATCATTGCTCTCGGCTTCAGGATAGAACCCTCGTCTAGGATTCTTTTTCTAAATAAATGAGTAATAACCGAGACGATAACTTTCGTGACGCATTACATGTCAGTCCAACCGATACGTACGATTATCCTCTAATTTAGTCACCATCCACAAGCCACCCTTAGAACTTGCCACTAATTTAAACGGGCAGGTCTCGTTTTGTTTGCAAATAACTGTTAGTCGACTTTTGCTGGATCGGGAGACCGAATATTCCACTTGACGCTGCATATGCCACTTTCCAACAACAATTACCAAATCTTTCTTCTCCAAGAAAGTCTTTCCCACGGCTATCACATCAATATCTGTTGGGGATGGGTCGTCCTGTACCACTGCTAATGCATCGTCAACATGGGCCACATGAATAAACCAATGTCCCAAAGGAGGAAACTCTACATTCGGAGCTTCAACATCAGGAGCAACATCCTCAGATGAGAAGTTATGAGGTCCACCATGCTGTAGAATATTGACAAACTCATCGAGACGCCCTGGCTCGCGAATCCATTCACAAAATTCGGCAATTTGCTTACGCCGAACTTCACTCTCATAATTCTCGTCATCATCATCATCATCATCATCCCAAGACAGATCATCAACACTATCATCTCCAATTGGTTCGTCATTATCATCATTTGACGGCACTCCACTTCGAGGTTGCAGAATTGATTTCTCAGTAACGTATACAACCGACTCATCTTGCTCCTGAACTAAACGAGCTAAATCAACATCCGTTTTCAAAAGTCCTTTTAGTGTCCTCCCTGTCAATGACCTCGTCAAATAACTCAGTGTATAACTAACACTTATTGGAGATGTTTCCATAAAATTGTGAATTTCTTTAACCAATTTATCACGAGATAAATTGTCAAATGAGAGGTGCACCAGCTGATCTTCACCATCCACATAATCAGATCTCTCCCATCTACCGCTATGTCGGACAACAATACTTTGTCAAGCCATCTGCAAATCAACAATAAACAGTAATTAAAATAATTTAAAAAATAAATAATCTCGTGACAATATTGTCACAGAAGCATAGAATTCGTGACAATATTGTCACGGTTCAGGTGATCTCGTGACAATATTGTCACGAATTCTGTGATCTCGTGACAATATTGTCACGAAATGAAGACACTGGACAATTTTTTAAAAAAAAATTATTGTCATGAAATGAATAGATTTCGTGAGAATATATTCTCACGAAATCTATTCATTTCGTGACAATAAATTTTTAGCTACGAGATGTGTTCTTCTCGTGAGTATTATTGTCACAGTTCATAGATTTCGTGACTATATTGTCACGAAATCTATGAACTGTGACAATAATACTCACGAGAACACTGTATACCCGAAAAAAATTTCGATGCTACTAATCTTTACAAATCTTCAACTTCACATTAATCTATCACAAAATATCCTAATCTACAACAACATATGCATATAGGATCATTAAAAATTACAAAAACAAACATCTTATAACTTAAATAACTATTAAACATATCTATTATGAAATTAACATAAATTGTGGATAAATTACTTAAAATTTTAAAAGGACTTTAAACCCGACTAATTCGAACAACTTGACGGTTATAAAAATTAAAAAACTAACCTCAAATTTCTTGGATATGTGTTGTTGTTTCTCCAACAATATTTTACACAAATGGGCATGAGTTTTGTTTGCAATTGTCGTGAGTATTTGGTTGAATGTGTTTTCTTGTTTCTTGGAATTAAATGCATGCAACAACAATGCACCTACCAAATTTAATTAATTCTCAGATTTTCATTTTTTTTAAAAAAAATTTGCCACACATGCTTCTTTTAATTAATGAGAAAAGAAATGGAAATTGTTCAAATGAGACAAAAAGGGAATATAGGAATTTTACACCCCTTTTTGAATAGAAAAGTATGACCTATCAATCTTGGCTAGAAAAACATTTGCTATCTTGAATTTGAATACTTTAATTTTTCACCCAAATAATAACCCTAATACCGAGTTTAATTAATTATTATGTGAATAAATGATTAGAGTCCGAGTCTATCATCAATAACGGATTCCAATCCAATGAACAAATATATGATTATGCATTTATGTTGGATAAAATTATCAATATGGCCAATCAAACACAATTTTAAAAACCAAACATAGTCTTATTTCTTGATAACATACCATCCCAATTTTGAGATGATAATTTATCATTCATATTGTCTTTGGTAAATTTACATATTTGTCCTCATCATTTATTGGAATTTTTAGTTGTTGATTCTCTTTTTTTTCCTTGACATTTTTACGATTTCGACTTTTTATCCAGTTTTAGTTAAAATTTAGTGTCGTATATTATTTTTTTATTAAAAAACATTAAATGAGATTCATAAACTATTAATAATATGACACAAGGTGAAGTATATATAGTTTATACTCCCCCAATTTCATAATAATTGATGTTTTATGTTTTATAATAAAAATTAAGAATTAAAAAAAAAGAGATAAATATACCCTCTTCTCTATCCACCACTATCAAATTTTATGGAAGAAATATTATCTATCAAAGGTAAGTTAATATATAGGAGATTTTATAGTGTTTTGATAGGGTAAAATTAGAAGAAAGAATGTGAAAATATCTAAAACATCAAATAATTTGAAACAAAATTGAAAGGTTAAAACATCAATTATTATGAAAACTGAGGGAGTACAAAGAATGAAAACATTTAATGAAAGATGAAATGATATTGTCTACTTTCTCATTGAGGGCATTTCGATATTTTCACAAAAATCTATCTCAAATTACTAAAATCTCAATCTCAATCTAAATTGTATAATTGGTCTCGGTTGGGATGATCTAGTGGTGGAGTGAAATTGCATAGATATCAAAACTCACGGGTTCGAATCTTCTCAATACCATAGATTGAGTGTGCGAGTAAAAAAAATTCTAAATTGTATAACTGAAATATTAATAATCTATCCCAAATTACTAAAATATCAATCAATCAATCCAACACCTATTTTACAATTCATGAACAATGTAAATGTTGGGAAACTTGCCTCTAAAATCACCACTTTTATCCGGTTTTTGGTTTTAAACATCACTTTTTAATTTTTACGATTTTAATATAAATTGAAACTCTTTTGTAAATTAAACATCCCCACTATTTTCCCCCCAAATTAAAATTGACGTGGTGACACATGTGCATCTTCATGGCTAATCGAAATGACATCGTTTTATTTATTGATTTAAAACTACACTGTTTAATTAAGAAATCAGATTTGGGAACATAACGTATTTTCTCTCTCGATCTCTCTCTCAATTCTCTCTGCAAAATTCCTCACACAAAATCTTTTTCACATTTTTTTTTTGTAAATTCTCTCCGCAAAGCTGCTCTAGAAAATCTAAGAGCAATTTCTCTCTTGTAGAGATCTTGGAAGTTTGAAAATTATGGCATATAAAAAACGACAGTGATTGCTCTATTGATGTCAACAGTGGTCCCTGACTCAAGTTGGATGGATTAAGGAGCATGGTGGTCCCTCTTATTGTATAAGCTTGTCGCGAGCATGACGATTATTATGTAAGCTAGAAAATTGAAAAAAAAAGCCCGGGTCTGGAAAGGGTTTGGGCCTATTTTGAGCAAGTTTCAAGCCGATTTGACCCCTCTAAAAGTTTGTGACTCCTTAGACAATCTTATGTAAGTTTTGTCACTTCTAAAAGTTAACTAAATAAGGGCAAATCACCCAATTATTATAATACAGAAATTTTTTTTGATAATTTCATTCTTTACTATGAAAAAATATCCAATTATATAGTCTTCTTAAAAAATAAACCCTACAAATTAAAACACTCTAAAATTAAAGCTAGTAAGTTCGAGCTCGATTCAATCTTAATTATACTCTCGAATATTTGCGATTCTTGCTCATGATCAGCTCATTCATGTTGCGATTTATTTTAAAACTACGGTAAAATCTTTATACAATAATATGATTGGGCTAGAGAAAAATATTACTATAGGGAGGTTATTCTTGAATAGAGGTTTACAAATAAAAATTATATATAGTTTTTGAAAAACATCAATCCGTGCAAAGTGTGTTTTAAGTATACTACATGCAAGTGTTCTTAGATATGTTGAGAACAAACACAATAACAATAAATAAAAAGCGGTAAAGGAACGCACGAGATTGGTAATCCAGTTCGGTTAATCAACCTACTTTGGGGGGACTTCGCCCAAACTTGAAGATTCGTTCACTACTCCTTCATGAAGTGTATTGAGGAACTTAGACATACATGACTCCTTCCTTATGCCGTCTGTTCTTCTTCACGAACTCTTTCACTGAATGAAAGCTGTGAGATCCCCTCACAACCGTGACACTAGACTCCCTCTAGTTACCCACGATTTCAACTTACAATCTCTCCCGAGATTGCATACAAAAAGGATTAAACAAACCTCTCACGTGTTTCACACAAAAACATTAAATGCTAGACTATCACGTTGAACAGATTAGGGAACAATTTCTAGCTATTACATAAATTACAAACCAAATGACTCTCAAATAATATGCTAAGAGAATCTAATAAAACGCACACCGATTGCTGCAAAGAATCGGTCTTCTTATAGCTTCACTCATTAGTTGTCGTTGATCTTCAATCTTCGGCAATATGGTAAGTGAATTAGGGTTTGTGATCTTTCCATATGGTTGTAGATGCTTTCCTTGTGATGAGAGTTAATTTCAGCACGGCATCTACTCCAGAAGGCGGTCAAATGAACGGATCTTGACCTCCCAAACACGATCGGCGCAAGATCTTCTAAGCATGGAAACTGCCATAATAACACTGTTCCGAGGTATGTCTGGAACATCAGAGGGAATAGTTTGCCAACTGTTCTTTATGTTTGCACAGCGGACTCAACACTTAAATTTAGGAACATACCCACGAACACATTGTCGAACATATAACGCCAAAATAAACTTAGTTCATAATGATGGCACTAACAGTTTTTTAAATTAATATACATTATATGCTACTTGAAAATTTGTCCCTTCATATTTTAAAACACGTGAATTTAAAAGATAAATAAGATTCATGATTTTTCCCTAAAAAATAGAAAGATTTGATAAATTTAGGGTTTTCATGTATTTCGGGCGCAATTTTACATTCATTTTGAGTCGATTGCATGTGCCTTGTGATTTGTTGGTAATGATTTTATCATATGTGGTTTGGTCACGAGTTTATCGAGTTTTGACATGAAAATCATTTCTTTTGGTTGAGTTTTGAAGTGAATGAAGTTGGAGATTGAATAGTTGTGCCCCAACATGGTCTAAGAGAGTTATAGAAGGTGAAACTAGCCGAGAAAATGAAGTTCCGAACGTCAGGAGAAGAGCACAAACCGTGCTAAGCATTGCACAACCCGTGCTCCGCAAAAGACAACGCTTTGGCACCGTGGTAGAGGAGCACTGACCGTGCTCCACTCTTGGCAAACAACCTGAATTTGACATTCCAAGAGCACGGAATGTGCTCATCTCGGTGACACCCAATGAGTTTCCTTTTGGATCGGGCTTTCCTTCCTTCTGTGAGCTTCCATTCCCTATGTTATTTAAAGGCTCTTCTTGGATGAAAATTCCACTACTTTTTACCCTACAGTAGAGCAGAGAAGAGCAATAGACGGTGGAGAATGATAGAGAGCAACTGAGATCGAAGATCCAACCCCGCATAAATTGTATTTATGATTTTTGGTTTATGTTTACCATGTTAGCTTTGATTATCACGTTGTTTCCTTTGGATTGTAATTTGATGATGAGAGGCTAAACACTTAGAAATTCTAGAGTTTGAACACAATTATGGATTTCTGTTATTTCGATTAATACTATTATTCATTTTCTTTACTTGCTTATGCTTCCTTGAGTTAATTGTCTTGTGAATTTATTTGACCATCAAATGCACTTGTGTAGTTAACTGATTATCACTCGAGAGAGATTAATTAATTGATGAATTAGGAATGCATAACACGAGTTGGCTAGATCGAAAGATTGGTAGATTATCGTGTGAAGAATAAATCTTGAGAACCGTTAAGAGTTAGATGATAATTTAAGATCGAGAGATGAAAATTAGAATCTAATCTAGTCCAGAACTCACTCGAGGGAGAGTGTCTAGATAATTTAGTGATTATGCTGCAACTTTACGAATTAAACTTGGTTTAATTTATTAATTGAATTCATAGAATCCATATGCGTGTAGACCTTAGAATTCATTTTCTCCTTTAAGTTCCCGTTTGAATTTTGTGTTTCTATTAATTTATTATTTAGTTGTTTAGCTTAGTTTAGTTTAATGCCAAACCTTTAATTCGGTTGTCTAGATAAAGTAGAATAGTCCAATTGAGTACTTAGTTGAATTACATAGCCAGTCCTTGTGGATATGAAATATGTTTTCAGTGCATTTTGCTATAATTGTCTTGTGCACTTGCAAGTCATTTTTTGAGTGAAATAAAAGAACGAACAAGATTCATGGATTTTAAAAAGTCAAATATGCATACATCAATTTATACATTGTGTATACATATTAAATTTAGAAGATTTATTCATGTATTATGTACCTAGAAAATGTTAAAAATGTATGTATCACATGCAACTTTAGATAAGTATGAGTTTAATGTAACATAGTTAAATAATTTTGGATATTTTATATAGATATTTAAATATATTTGAAATTTAATGTCATTTCATTACTATATGCAAGTAAATTTCTTAAAGATAGTCCTAAAAATACCAGAATATCACAATATAGAGTTTATTATTATATACATTGTAGTTATGGTCTTGTGGACAGTGAGTGAAACATTCTTAATTATTTCATTAACATTAATATATATATATATATATATGGGATGTTTCTTGTGAAAACCACCCCTAGTGTGTAAACTATAAATCAATCTCACACCATACACCATTCAAAATCTACTGGTTCAAATTTGGTCAAAGGGCGGTGCCATTATTGGAAATAAAAGGAACTTAAAAAAAACGCGGTGACATTTTGATAATTTTCGCGTCAAAATCAAAATTTAAAAAAATGTGGACTTTCAGGACTCGTGCTAACAGAGACTCAATCATATGCTACTTTATGCACAACAAGTAACAGTAAATACAAAACTGATTTTGTTATGAAAAAATTAAATGATGAATACTTTTATATAGTTGGAAAGCTAATCAAACCTACTTTTCAGCAAAAAAATATTATTCGTTATGATTGTTTGATTAAGGATTGTTAGTTGCATTATTTGGCTTCAATCCATAACATTATTATTTCATTAGCATTATGTAATACATTTCTTTAGCATTGCATAATGCTTATGTTAGCATACGACCGTACTAGAAGTAAATGATGAAATGCAATAAATTAAATTATTGAACACTAAATTAAATTGATATGATAAACCCTTATAATAATAACATTATTATAATATTTTCATTAGAATATGTCAATGTTAAAGTTAACAATGCATTTGCATTCTCATACAAAAAAATATCTTAATGCATTAATGTATTGTTCGTTGTCAATTTATTGTCTTTCATTATCAATATGTTATTATTTCGTTAGCATTATATTAATACGATATTAGCATTGGATAACCAATGCTAAAACATCTTAATACATTAATGTATATTATTTTCTGTTATTGTATTGTTCTTCATTAGCATTGGATAATCGTCTCAAAAGAATACAACACAAAATACATTTTAAACATAAATCGAACAATATATTAACGAAATATAATATAAGTTCATGTTATAATACAGGTATAAACTACCTGAAACACAAAAAATAAAAATAAAAACTATAATGAAGAAAAATGTATATAAACTACTTGAAACACAATGTTAGCGACAAATTAAACCTTAATGATACTGAAAGAAAAACCGCATCATGCTAACAACAGACCACGCGAATAAAAATATCAAAAATATATATATTGATTATTTAACTAACGATTAATCAACGTTAAATTTGAAAACATAAACCATCAACAAACATTATCTCTAAAAGAACACATATTCAATAAAATCAAAAATCCAAACAAAAACACGATAAATAGCTCAATTTTGATTTTTTTTTACAGAAATTACAAAATCATTGGTGAATCCATCAAATCCACAAAATAGTAACAAATAATTAAACGATGGCATACTAAAAAAATGAATCGAAAAAACACCAATTGATCGATTGTGTAACCGATCTAAAATATAAAAAATATAGTAAAGATTTTCGTGATATATGGAAGATACAGTGAGATAGAGAGAAGATACAGAGCAATTGCTGCTAATATTGTTAGATTTCCTCATATGAGTGGAAGGGGCCACGATGGTAGCAATGGTGGTGGGGAGAGAGAGAGAGTTGGAAGGGGGGACGATGGTGGCGATGGTGGTGGAGAGAGAGAGAGGGTGACGATGGTGACGGAGAGAAAGAGGAGAGAGAGATAGAGAATCCACTCACGAGAGAAATGGAGAATGAAAAGAAATCAGAAGATAAACCATAATAAGAATTACTAAATTACATTAATAACCCTCCATCCATAAACTAAATTAAATATTACAAAAATGCCACCTTAAATTAGGTTTAATCTGGGCCACTGATCTTTAATAGATGAATGGGTGGGAGATGAGTTTATAATTTAAACACTAGAAAATGATTTACATTTGATCCATTCCCTATATATACATATATACGACGATGCTACTAATATATACGATGGGCCTTGTGATGCTATAAATGTTCATGATGATGCTATGTTATGCTGCATTTTAATTAGGAAAAATATTTAATTTGGTCCTGTAACTATACCTAAAATTTTAATTTGGTTCCGAAATAAGATTTTAGTCCAAATCGATCTCTCAACTTTTTAAAAGGTATCACGTTAATATCTCTATTAGTCCATAATCTAATTTTTGTTAATGTCTGTCACTAACGGCGTTATCTTAAAATTTCGGCCCAAGTTGGACCTTTCCCCTAATTTAAAATAAACAATTACAAATCGATCCCTCAACTCTTATTTTAAGTGAAAAATCCTCAAATTGAAAAAAAAAATGAAATTTGGGGTTAAAATTCATACCAGAAACATGGTTGGATTCTACAGAGATTGGCTATTGTGAATTTGCATAAGAAATTAATGCCTCAAAATCAATCTCAATTGAGAGTGAAAGTTGTACGAACGTGAGCGCGCGTGAGTTTTCTACTCGATAAATTTTGATTTAAGATTCTTAAATCATGTTTTATTTTTCTCAAAAATTAAGTTGCCAAATTTGAGGGAGTGGAGAGTGGAGGAAGGAGTCATGCCTTTTCTTTCTCAAATCACAATCAAACATTGTCCTCATTCGATGACGCTTCTATATTGTAGAATATTTTGGTGGAGTGGAATATTTGAGAAATCGAAGTTGGGGATTTTTTTTTAATTTGGGAATTTTTTCACCTAAAATAAAAGTTGAGGGATCGAATTGCAATTGTTTGTTTTAAATTAGGGGAAAATGTCCAATTTGGGTTGAAATTTTATTTTGGGATCAAATTGATATTTCAAGTATAGTTGTAGAACCAAATTGGACATTTTCCCTTAAATTAACGTCGTTAGTGACGGACGTTAACGAAAATTAGTTTAGGGACTAACGGAGGAATTATCGTGATTTTTTTTAAAAAGTTGAGGGATCGATTTGGATTGAGATTTTATTTAGGATAAAATTGGACTTTTTCCTGTTTAATTAAATAGTATCTGTTGAATTATGTTAGCAATCGCGGTTGTGTGATAAACTATATTTGAACACGATCACTTATTTATTATTGTAAATGATATTACAAAGGATCGATGCCACAAGCTAACAAGCAAAGAACATGCAAGAAGCAAAGAAAATGAATTACAAGATAAAACACAATGAATGAAACAAGAACGAAGTATTTGAGTAGACACAATACAATAAATTAAGTTTTCTTGAATTCGAGGTGAGAGAGTCAATTCTAGTGGAAGGGACGATCGCTTTGCTTACCAAAAATGCCTCGGCCATATGTTGAGGAAATGACGTCCACGAGTAGAGGGAACTGTAGAAGCACAAATGAAGTTACAGGTAGACATGCAAACACAGCAACAGGTACGAGAACCCACGAACTCTTCCGACCAAACACCAGATAAATTGTAGCACTGAAGGCCGCCATCATAGATAATATGGAGATGAAAAGAGTGAAGAGGCCAACACACAGTCTCTTAGGCAGGGCATACAGAAAATATCATCTTCGGAGTTTTCTCATCGTTGTTTGGGCGTTCTCTGTCATATTGCGGCTGAACATATTTTTCCACTTCCTGTTAGAGTAAAAGGATAATTGTGATATAGAATTTTCTTGAGCTAGCAATAAATATAATTAATTAATTAATTGTTTTGAGAATATATACGTATACAAAATTAAACCAAAGTTCCTGCCTACCTTTGATATTATACAGCTAGCTAGCTAGCTAGCTAGATAAGAGATTTATTTGAGTTGAAATGAAAAGAATATATATATATATATATATATATATATATATGAGCTCTCTTCTTGATTCAATATATATGCATAGAAGTAAAGAACTTTTGTGGTATGGAGTACTTGAAAGATAAATAGTAGCTAGTAACACATGGAGAAGTGAAGTCCACTCGTTACCTTAAACCATTGTAGTTCGCGCTGCATCTGCAGCGCTGCACCAGAGACTAAATTTAGTTTGTGAGGTGGCGCTAAACTTGCAACCAAATGCAAGAGAGTGTTGCCGGAATTGTCTTTTACCGCTGCAAATTGCTGCTTATGGTCGCTCATCTGATATATTAGATTGAAAACTTTTTCGCAGCGGTTTTCAGCAGCCATGTGTAAGAATAAGCGCTTAGTATGAGCTTCGGAAGAATAAATGGCGACGGGAAATGTCTCTACTATGGCTTCTATAACTTCAGGAATTCCCAACTCTGCTGCCTTGAGCATGGCATCAATGTAAATAGATGAAGCCTCTATTTGACTTAAGCACTCCAAATGATTGCACAAGCATGTGACAAGTTTTAGTGCTTGCTGATGCTTCACTTTTTGGTCATCAATCCGCTTCGCCTCATGAGGCACTGAAATCATGAACACGCGCGCATATATATATATATATATAAATAATTAATTATTAATTAACCATATATATATATATATATATATATCTCGTACGTGTATCCGTTGCAATATAATAATTCGAGCAATAAGATGTTACCGATTCGCCTGATGACTTGATAAAGAGCGGTATGTAAAAATCGGACAACTTTGTGCCACCGTCCAAACTCTGCACAAGAGTCCGTCTTGATAAAGATTAATTCTCAAATGATATGATAAGATACATACATACATACATATATATATATATATATATATCTTTGTTTGCAAGCAGAAGCCATTATTGAAAAACAATAGAAATAATACTTGCCCCTAGGAATTGGATCCTCAATGTCAGTAGTGTTGGGTGTGGAAATTCGTGGTTCTAATTCCATTTCCAGTGGCGCAAGACATTAATTATATATTTATATGTATATATATATATATATATGTTTGTGTGTGTGTGTGTAGTCAATTAAGAAACTGACTGTAGTAAATAAGACGTTCCCACAGGTGGTGGAGTCGAGCTCCACTTGCAAATGCACCATGCATGAGGGATATTGTTGTCAAAGCTGAATGTCCGAACACATGTTTCCTCCTCGCCAGATCAGGGTACCTGGCAATCAAATCCAATGCAATATCTGCTCGGAACAGTACCAATATAATTAATATTTACATAGAGCGGGCGGGCCTGGGGGTTGGGGAAAAAAGCACGAAAGTTTTGCGATTAATTACAAACCGAAGAGTTCCGAATTAATGAGAGTATTTAGAAGCAAGACACCGGTGTCACCATCATAAGGGTTAGGGTCCAAATAACCCCTGGTGTGAGTAATGAAGAAGTCGATGGTGGGGCGATGGGCAGACAGCTGCATTGAGAATCGGCAACACTCCCCATGTATCCGGCTCGTGTAGCAAAGCCGGTAGCTTGTTGACCAGTATCCTTGCTGCTGCCAGATTCCCTATCCGTGCGGCCACGTGTAGAGCAGTTTGGCCGTGGTTGTTCTTCAGAACCAGTGCGTCCTTGGAGATGGTGTCTATGAGGTTTTCAAGGTAGGGAATTGCCTTTCCTGTACCCACTGCGATGTGAACAGCTGTGTTCAAGGTGGGGGCAACTCTTGCTTTACTCAACTCATGATTTTGCTCTAGGATTAATCTTGTCGCATCCCAATTACCCCTCAGTGAAGCTTTGTACAGCTCTAATGGCATCTGCATGTACCCTTCATCTTCACCTGCTTTTCACTACCTAGCGTTAGAGTCGACGTATGACTTAAACCTTTTTTTTTAATTATTATTATTAAATTTTTTTTAATAAAGAAAAGTTCCCCAATGACCCTTATGTATATATAAATCTCCCTTTTATGTTGGACCCTTGTGTATATATATTCAGTTTCGTCTAGAGTTTACGTCGTTACTTTGAACTATCTTTGTACTCTTTTTTCGACTCATAGCTATAGTGAAATTCTCCTCTACTCGTGATTTTTCCCGCCTTGGGTTTTCCACGTAAATATGTGTCATTTTGTTTCTTCATATTTGCTATTTTCTTGCTATATTTTATAACATTATTTTATTTTATTTTCCCTCCAAAAAGATTCAATCTACGGGGAAATTATGAGGCAAAAATTTGTAAAAGTCATTTAGGATAGTGAAAATTTTATTTTACCAACAATTTTTTAACATTTTTTTATGAACTTGGGGAGTGAAAGTGGGAGAATGGGATTCTGCTGAGGGAATTGGTAAAGAAATCGGAGAGGAAGAGAGAAACCAATATTCAATTTTTAGGGTTGAATCAAATTGGGGATTGAGAGTTTTGATTTCAAGTAGATCGGATTGAAAATGGATCTAAATTGAACCAGGTTATTGGATAGCAATTAAGTGGGAATGGGATTCTTGTTATGGGCCTCATATCTCATATATTATTATTGTTGTAATAGGCCCAGTTACTCGTAACAGGTCGTAGTTTAATGCCCTAAATGAACACTAATGGTCCCCTACGGTTTGTAAGGCAAAAATAGCCAATTCAACGTTTTATGAGTAGAAAAGAGTTAAGCTAAGGGGGTGTATTGGATTGGGATTTTATTGGATTTCATTGGACTTTTAAAATCCGGGTGTATTCAATCAAGACTTTTAAAAATCCAATCAAATTCTGGTGTATTCAATCAAGACTTTTAAAAATCCAATGAAATCCTAGTGTATTCAATTCAGACTTTTAAAAGTCCTTTAAAATTCTGGGGTATTCAACAATCCACGGACTTTAAAAAGTCATTGACTTCGTTGGATTTCGGCTGGATTTCACGTGAAAATTACGAAGGATGAAATCCGACCTCCAGACACGAGATTTCGATAGATTTGGAAAATTCGAGGAGCGTTGTGTCCCAGCGGCCGCTGGGTAGATGAAATTGGCACCCCAGCGGTCACCCGATCGCTGAGGATGACACCCCAGCGGCCGCTGAGTGCCAGCCGCTGTTAAAGAATAACTCACTCGTTGACTACATATTTTTTTATTTGTGATGAATTATCAGTGTGCAATTGCAACCGATCCAAACAATTTTTCTCTTTTTTTTTCGAAATATAACTCACTCGTTGACTACATATTTTTGTGTATGTACAAATAATTAAAGAATAAAAAGCATGATAAATGATGAATTATCAGTGTGCAGAAAAAAGTATCCAACTAAAATTCCATGAACAATTCCACAAAGTTAGATAATAATATCCAAAAACTGCAACTAAAACAAAACTTTTAGATAATAAACCGCAACTAAAACAAATAAAAATATAAGTTAGACATGCTCTGACAAATATGGTATATGAGCTAGCTCTTCCAAAAGTAATGAGTAAATTACAGGAAAAATATAAAATAAGACGTAAAATAACTTTGCCTTACTAGTTTTGATTTTGATTTTTTTAATCATAAGAAAATTTTGCAAGCGCATAAGCATCTACTGCTCATATTTTATTGAGAAAATTAATTTGGAGTTATGCCCAAAATCAAGAAAAGATCTGGCGCGCGTTTGTGAGGATTCTATAGCCTCCCAGCGACCGCTAGCCAGCGGTCGCTGGGTTCTCTCGACTCGACTTTCCAGCGGCCGCTCAATTCAAGCGGTCGCTGGGTTCAATTTTTTTCCGTGTTCATCAATCGTTGAGTTCTATCGAGTGCTGGTTAGAAGGATTTTAAATCCATTGAAATAATTCAAAATCGATCCGAAATCCATCACGAAATCCGCCAGACTCTGCGTGGAGTTGGGAGACTCCATGTGGAGTCTATGGATTTTATAAATCCATGGACATTTAAAAGTCCATCAAAATCCAATGAAATCCCAATCCAATATACCCCATAAGTTTCCTCTTCTATATCTATTTCTTCTCAGATCTCCTCTCATTTGTACCTCAAATATTATCAAGACACAAACTTTTTTGTTAGTTTACTATATCAGTTTCAGAAAATACAAAAAAAAATATTTAAAATTTCTAGGATCACAACACATTTTACTTTTATATTTTTGTTCTTCAATTTTAGCTTCTTCTCCGACCAAAAATTTGTCATCGTCCACCCACCCCTTCTACCTCGTCAAAAATCCTTGTTTCAACAACAAAAATACTAAAGTAAAAATATTCTTCTGTGTTTGATATCCTGGTTTTCTAATATTTTGTTCATTTTGAGTTTTAGGATTTATGATTGTTACAAATGAAATAGTGTATTATATTAATGTGTTACATGCATTCTCTATTGCACAATCAGTCTTTTTATTTTTTCTGTGATTTTCAATTTTCTAGTGCTTTAGTTTATGACAAACAGGATTTTCACTCTATTCCCAAGCATAATTCGTCTGTTTAGGATGCTTTTTTTTTTCTTTATTTCTCTTTTTAAATGTTGCTTTTCCGTTAAGTCGTATAATAAATGCATTTAACGTATCCGTGTGTGCTTCAGCGCGAATCGAGCGGGTCGAGACTCCAAGGAACAGAACGAGGTGCGACCCGGTGACAGAGTAGGCGCGAGTGCGCGTTCAATCAGAGACCTCGAAAGCATGTTTGATGGCGCGGCCCAACTCGACAGGTAGAGGCGCGACCATCTCGGTCGCGCCGGGTGCGAGGCCCGGCGCGGTGACAGTGCAGGCGCGACTCGATGTTCAATCAGAGGCCTCAAAAGCACGTTCGGTGGCGCGGCCCAAGCATAGTCTATGAGGAGTGACCAGCTCGGTCGCGCGACTCGACCGAGAAAAAGAGGGGCACGACCGAGCCTGTGTCGCACCCCCAATCCTGTTCCGAATTTTGCCCCTTTTTCCCATTTTTTATTTAATTTTAGTGGTCAGAAATTAGGGTAGTATAAATACAAATCTTGATTTGAAAAATTAGGACATTCACTTTGATAGTCCCCAAAAATAGACTTAGGAGTGGGAAGAGTTATTGTATATGAGTTCTTGAGCTTGGAAGCTTGGAAGAGAAATTTTGTAGAAGACCAATTCAAGTTTTTGAAGATTATCGATTATCATTCGGGTTTACTCTTATCTTTGTCTATGTTATTTATTTTTCTTGTTTATTTTTGCTTTCTTTCCATTTCAAGCATGATTAGTTAAATTTCTCTAGTTCTAGGGTGATATAAAATTGGCATTGGGTATTGGATTTTTGGGTGTGAAATCATGTTTCTATCTTCTCTTCTATTATTCATGAATCAAAGTTGTGATTGAAACTAGCTTAGGGTTGGCCACCTTGAGTTTGATTTTGTGTTGAGTTGGCTTTGAGAAGAGCAATTTGACATGGGTAAATTGATTCGTGGGTCCAATTTGATGTTAAATGAGAATTTGATGTCTAATTGGTTTTGGTGATTAATTGTGCTTAATTTGATAAAATTAGGATTTAATCCTAGAGATAGGAAAATTCTTATTTTTTCAATTATATGCTAGAAGCTCGAGAGAGTTCTAGGATTAGTTAAGTGTTAACCATGAGTGGATATGACATGATTTTTAATCCCAAAATCCCATGTCTATGTTAATGATCATTACCCTAGAGCCCTTTATTTACTTGTTAGCCCCTTTTATTGTGCTTGTGTTGAATTTTTCTTAATTAGTGTACTTCTTGAATTTGTTCAATTTTATGCCTAGGATAGAAAGCGCATCAAACCCATGTATTCGTTCTGTTTGACTTGTGAAATAGCATGAATTTGGTGTTTGCATAGCTTGGGTTATCTTCACTCCCGTGTTCGACCTAATTCCATATATTACACGATTGTTCAATTGCAACATGGGATTAGTTAATTAAAACTTGCTTAGGATTGATTGTGGTTGTTGGAAAAAAATTCCCATCAAGTTTTTGACGCCGTTGCCGGGGAGTTTAGTTTTAATTCAAGTCTTTTATGCAATATCGACATTAATGTTATTTGCTAGCTCAAACATTTTTATCTTGTTTCTTTTGAAGCACCAAACTCACTTGTAGCTCTTCTCCAGGTAGTGCATGCGAACAAGGTCACAAGGTGACCCGTTGTTTGAAGTGGATCCCGAGATCGAAGCTACGAGCCGTCACAACAACGCTCGCAGACGAAGATATGATTTTTTCTTTTTTTGAATGTAGAGTAGAAATTTTTTTTTCGTGTGTAAATTTAGAAAGAAGAGTAGATGGAAGACTTTTAAGCTAGACATAAATTTACGTTCGACAAATTTACCTTTCTTAATTTTTTTCTTCTAAAAAAAATTACTCGCTCCTTCCCAATTATATAGTCTCTATTACTATTTTATGGTATCACAATTATATAGTGTCATTATTATAAATAGTATTAATTTTCATAGTAATATACAGATACACCTTGAAAATTAAAAAAATCAACCACTTGAATGTTTGAAAGTCATAAATATTAAATAAGGGTAATATTGGAAATTTTACTTTAATATCTTATTTTCATAAATAATTTTAATCTACGTGCGAAAAAAAAAAAAACTAATATAACTGGGACGAAGGGAGTAGTTTTTTAAGAAAAAAACTGGAAGGATACTTTTGTAAAATGATTAAAAAATTTATATTTTAAAAACTTCCACCGTATAAAATACGTAATCATATATACAAATTGCGGGATTATTATGAATATATGCACCAAGTACGATTGTGAATTAATTCATTAGAAGGATGAAAAAAGGACATATATATGAGGATGATGAATTAAAGTTAAGATGAAAAGAGAGCGGCAAACCTTGGTAGGTGATCGGAGGTGGAGGGGGTTGAGTGAAGATGGTTTCCAACTCTAACCAAACATCTCTTGCGGTCTTACCGACAGCGACAGCGTAAAGAAGTGGATCATGTAGTGCATCCAAAATCAAGTTCTTGACAAGCTGATCTATCCATTTCCAGTCCTTGTGAGCTTGGCTGTTTGGCTCCGGCGGCAGAGGGAGATTTCCGTCAATGAATCCAACCAAGTTCTTGCTTTGAAGTTGGCGAAGCATCGCCTCTTTCCACGAATTGTACTCGTCCGTGCTGCTATCATGACGGAGCTTGGGGGAGACTTGTGTTGAGGATGAAGAGGAAGAAGCCATTGCTGCAAGTGACTTTAATTTGTTTCACATTTACTTTTTATATAGTAGTACGTGATACCTGCATTCCTTTTCTCTTCGACTTCTTCTCTATTTTCATTTTTAAATACCAATTGTGTGAACCTATTTCATTCCTTCAACTCTCGGAACGCTTAGAATTTTCTTATACATACGTACCCAGCTGGATTATAATATTGTTTGTTGAATCGATCAACCTCTCTATTCCAGACTGGCCATTACGCATCTCTCTCTCTCTCTCTCTCACATATATATGTGTGTGTAGTATTGACGACGACGTGCATATTAGTACTTCCTCGAGAAAAAGTCTGCACAATGTTGATTTAACACAGAAAATGTCGCGGTGGGAAGGGTGGGCGGGTTCGAGTTTTATTTGACCTGCAACGTAAGAAATTAGTTAGACGGTTCATACAATTTTTATCATTGGAGAAAGTGAATCTTAATTTATTGTTAATTGGCGTGTAAATATTTTCCAACTTACAACATGTTTATTAATTTATTTATTTTCTACTTTTTTCTTGATTTTTTTTTTTGGCTAAGAAAATTATTTATGTCTATATATAGATATTATTTTAAGGGGCCTCGTTGGATGGATGTAATAGATTTTAATATAAATTATTATATTTTAATATATTGTTAAAATAAATTATTATATTTTAATATAATGTTTGCCCGTTAGCGTATCTCTTACTTTTCTCACTTTGGCTTAAATTCGAGCTTATTTTTGTTGTACATTTTATATACATGTTATGTTTGGTATCTAATTATTTTATGCATAAAATAATTGTTTATTATCCCCTATATCATTGCAAGCTGAATTCGATGATCCCATATGTCCAATTGGGAAAATGTTACGACACTAGCTGGTAGTACCCAACCTACACAACTATTGGCATGTGAACCCATATAACTATTGACATGTGATAAACGTCAATGGTTAAATGAATTAGGGCACTACTCCAACCAGCGCCATAGAATTTCTCATCAGTACTCTTATGCATATCTATAACTGTATGGGTTAGGAAGTCCTTGAGGTTGTGTAAAAGGTTCCCTGCACAGAGACCCTTAAATTATAGGGTGTCAAATTTATATTTTTATAGTAGTAATAGCTTTATCAATATATTTTAGTTTTTAAAAAAATGATCTTTAGCTCATTTAAAAAACAATATAAGACTACAAATATACTTATATAGCACAACATTTTATTACATAATATTCGATCAAATCAAGATATGTAAAACTTAAATATTTTAACCTTGATCAGAAATATTTGATATATAAGTGGTATTTTTGCACAATATTTTGAGGTTTAAATAAAATGAATTGAAGAGTTGTGCATGTGCATTAATCCGAATAACGTTTTTAATCTCCCGGTTTGGAAGTTTTATTTCTTGTTTGAGTTTTACAGAAAAGGGGGGGATGAATTACTGCAAATTTGAGGGATTCAAGATCATGGAAAAATGGAGAATCGAATAAGGAGCGCGCTGCAAGTTGAATCGAATCAATCAGTCAAGAAACGAGCGAGAACGAAGCAAAATAGTGGAAGGTGCCGGAGACGCTCGGAAGTGCGACCTCCTCGGGGTCGTGTTTTTCGCTTTTTCCAAGAGCGGTCCCAAAGCGCGACCTCCTCCAGGTCGCGTCCCAGAGCACCGTAGTCGCGATCCCAAAGTGCGAGCCACATCCCGCATTTTTGAGCTTCTGAATCTCAATTTTCTTCGTCCAAAACGTGACCACAAAGCGCGACATCCTCCGGTCGCACCCCAAAATGCCCAAAAATGCGACCAATAAGCTCGACCTCTTCCTGGTCACGCCCCAAACACTGATTTTCCAATTTTTAATCATTTTTCACCCATTCTTGATTCTCTTCAATTGCATTTTATTCTCCCACTCTATATAAAACTCCCTTGAACAAAAATGGAGGGGAGAATCCTCATAACTCACAATCCATTTCAAAAAGCCTCTACACACCCCAAAACTCCTCACATCACAAATCTCTCTCCTCCTATGCCTCAAAACCTTAGTCATCTATAAAACTCACATTCTAGCTAGGATTTCCACCTAGCTAGGGTGAATAAGGAGCAATGGCTTGAAGATAGAGCAAAGGGGAGAATAGTGGAAACAAGGGTGGAGTCGATCGATGTCCAACTTCCGAGTTGTACCTAGTTTCTATTCTTGTTTTTAGTTTGATTTTCTTTGAGATGATTTAGTCATTGCATTTGTATGATGTTGGGCTAGATTATTTTGTATTGTTGGATTGAGATTATTTGGGCATTTATTCATTTTTTTTCTGCTGATTGTTTATGGCCCTATTTCATTTCTTGTGCTTATGCTATGTATGAGTGTTGGTTAATTGATCACTAATTGACATGATTTTATTTATTGATTCATAAATCGAGAGATGAGTCTCAATAGACGAATTCTAGGCACAAGACACATTTGTCAATAAATTCAAGAGAATTGAGACTTAGTGTGAGGGCTACAAATCTTAGAAGTTTTTGATAAGTACCTGTGTAGGATTCGATCGGAGACGGTGAACCTAATGTGTACCCTACAACTTGAGTGTCTCGAGAGAGAGCTTATGATGCATTAGAGATTGCTCTAGTGATATTTGACACCACAAATAGACATTTAATAGGATCATTAGTGCTATGTACCTGTAGAGCTCAATCCCGAGCACTTGAGATTCTCTAGTCCCAACTTGTGTGTACCAACCGTGTACCAAAGCTCAAAATTATTACTTTTTCTTTCATTTTTTTTCTTCAATTTTAATATCTTTAGGTTTAGCATAATTTTACAATTTTATTTAAGGTTTATTTCACCCAATTAGGATTTATAATTATTTTTTTAATATTTAATTTTCAGTTTTTAGTTAATATAATTAATTTTTAGGGTTGATTATTCCAAACTTAAGGTATATAATTTTTTAAAATTTCAATTTTTAGCAATAAATATTAATTATGATTAATTATAATATAATAAATTTTATTTTTACAAAAAACATTATTAACAATATATAATTTTAATGTTGGCACATGGTTGGCACACAAAATTGGGACTAGAGGATCTCTACTCAATCCCGAGAGTACCTCTATTTTCTTGTCCCCTTCTCCATTTATCTTTCCCAATTATTTCTTGATTTCATTAGTTTAGTAATGTTAACTTTCCATTTTTCTTGTCGTCTAGATAACGATTGAGGTTCGATATTGTAGTATACACAATTAGGTCTAATTTAGTCTCTGTGAATATGATACTTGCTCACTACTGTCTACACAATCCCGTCTTCTTGCGGGAGTGCTAAATAATGGCTGATCAATATTGAACATGATATTATGAATATTTAATTTATCGTGTTGTTAGTGTACTGGATGAGGAAATGGTAGAGTGGACTGTTTTTTAGCTGATTTGTAATCAGTATGGGGAGTGGAATGTTGACAGAGTTAAAAATCTTTTTCCACCTGAAGTTGTGAAGCACATTCTGGCCATCCCACTTCCTCTGCATCAGGGGAAGGATGGGTTGGTGTGGAAACACAATAAGAGTCGATGTTACTACGTTAAATCTGGATATATTGTTGCTTGTCACCATCGGGATTTTGAGCAAAGTCACACATCCACGACACATGGGAGTTTTCCTGTGTGGAAATGGATTAATGGGCTACAAGTGATCCCAAAAATTAGACATTTTATGTGGAGATGTGCCAAGGTAATTATTCTAGTTGCATCTGAGCACCTTGAAAAGAGAGTTGAGTGTGATGATATCTGTAGGAGGTGTGGAGTGGAGAAAGAGACGTTGGAGCATTGTCTGAGAGATTGTCCATGGAGTTCCTTTCTTTGGCAAGTCTCCCCTTGAGAATCTGCATTGATTCGGCTATAAGAGAGCTCTCTTGGTCTGCGTGGGTGGAGAAGATTGCGCGTTTAGACGACGACCCTTGTATTCATAGTATTTTCGCTCATCTTCTTTAGATGAATTGGAAGGCACGCAATAATCTGATCAAAGATCAGATTAACACACCCCATGAGAGATGTCTTGCAGCTGCGATGTAGATGCACAGTGAATTTCAGGATAGTTTGATGAGTAGCCTTTATCCCGATAGACACATAATGCAAGAAAAATGGCAACCCCCGTTGGCGGAATTTTAGAAAATCAATGTTGATGCAGCGGTTAGTCCAAATGGAAGTATTGGTTTGAGAGTGATTATTAGACTACCCCATTCACAACCACCACCAACCCAATCTATCAATAAAATAATTATTTTTCTCTCATCCACCTACATAATCAACTCAACAATCTAAAACCACAATCTTTCAACTTTATCAACAATTCTCTCCAATCCAGAATAATTTATTTTATTTGATTCTTTATTAATATCTATTATCTATAATTATTTTTTATTATATTTTTCAAAGTTGGATAAATTATTTTATATTGTAAATAATTAATTACAATAATAGTAATATATTCCTCATATTTTTCAAAGTTGATAATTTTGGGAGTTTGGATAATTTTGGGAATTTAAAAAATAATTTGGATCCATAGTTTCAAATAAAAGAAAATAAGTGAGAATTGATAATTTTTTAGTGTGATTCAAAGTATGTTAAAAATAGGCTCATTTTATAGACAATGAAAAAATACGAATTTTGATATACACCAATCGATTGAAGAAATAAATTGAATTTAACTTTTTTTTTCTTTTTTTTTTGTGATGATCGGTTGGGACCGATCATCAATGGGATTGGTCTTAGAGACTGCAATTGCAAGACAGTGGTGAAGAGATGTAAAAATACACTTATCTTCATATTGTGAAGCTGATACAGCGGAGGGTCTGACTATTCAATAGGGGCTTGTCCTAGCGAAGGCACTCGGGGGAAAAAAAAACTCATTCTTGAAACGGATTGTCAGGTGCTTAAGCATTCCATTACCAGTGAACAAGAGGACCTATCATACAGAGGAGTTGTCTGCCAATCTATTCGAGAGAAGCGCTACATTTTGAACAAGTTATTTATAGTTGGGCTCATCGGACTGCTAATATGGCAGCTCACTCTTTAGCTAAGTTAGCAGTTTGCAATGTTGCATTTTGTAATTATACCAGAGTGATGTCGGATATTGTGTTTTCTGTTATGCCGTCTTCCGAACGGTTTTCTTAATTTATAAAAAAAAATTCAGTAAAAAAAAACTAGTTCTTCCACATTTATTTTATTTGACAAAAACATAATAAAGTTGTTAATTAAAATATGCAAACAAAAAAATTACTCCTAGGTGATTGATACTCTAGGCATACTCTGTTTTTTCAAACACTTACAATTTTATTTTGAATTTTTCATGATATATGATTAATTATTTATTACAGTTTATCAATAAAAATAATAATAACAAACAGCACAATCAAATATCATCAAAATTATAAAAATGTAATTGAATATGGATATTAATCCAGAGATGATACCATTTCTCAGATTTTGACCACTAGACAGTCCAACATAATTTTTTGTATTATTAAAACGAACGACCTCTTAATCCATATAAACAATTATTTTTATTAGGTCATTTATCAAATTATGAATTAATTAATATACTCAATTAAACCATCAAGACTACGATATGATGGACCATGTACATTTAAAAAGATTTTCTAGATAATATTGTTTTTGAAAAAAAAGTGTGTTACTTGAAAAAAATTCTAGAAAAAGTATCTTTAAATAATATGTTGTATTTTGAGTCTCATACATTATATTGTTTAAATAAATTTGTCTCTTTTGCTTCAAGTTTGTTCGAAGACTAATGAATTGATAAGTGACATGATTTTGGAGCTTTTAAGAGTACAAACTTTTTGTGAATTTGAATATATCGAACAAATTTTGTACTTATGAAGAATAAAAAAAAAAATAGGCCTGTTTTATATGAATTTTAAATTTTTTTATTTTATTAAAATAGGACGCAATTTTTAACTTTTGCACAAGTCCTCGAAATCTCAAGGCCGGCCTTTACTACCCCAACCAGTATCATAGAATTTCCCGCCACGACGTATGGATGTCATCACAATCAAGCCTCAAATCAACGTCAATCATCCCTCTTATTTGACATTCAAAATGGTAAGTGTATAAAATTTATAGCTCAGTGTTAATTATGTTGTATATGCGCGCGTCTATATATCGCAAATGGTGTTAATAGTTGTAAGAACTAAGAACACAACGTCTATAGTATTTTTTTCAAATTTCGCAGCATGTTGCAATTAAACCACCTAATTGTTTGTTATTATTATTTCTTTATCTTTTATTTTTGCATTTACAACACATTTCAAATTGAGCGCAAGAACAACTCCAATTCTCCAGTTTGAAAATTCTTGTAAGCTTCACGAATTTGATCTAGCTGGATGATCTCTATATATGTGTGTATTTAATTAGCTAGCCGTATACAATTTTGTTAACTGATGATACTCCCTTCGTCCCAATTATATAGTCTCTTTTTTAGTCGCACGTAGATTAAAAATATTTATAAAAAGAAGATATTAAAGCTAAACTTCCAATAACACCATTATTGAATATTTATGACTTTCAAATTTTAAGTGGTAGTTTTTAAATTTCCAAGATTCAACAGGGGTGTATTTGTGCATTACTGTGAAAATTAATAATGATTATAGTAATGGGACTATATAATTGAGACACCTCAAAATAGTAATAGGGACTATTACTATTTGTCATATGCTAATGAAACACATCTTAGTTGGGATTAAAAAAAAACATTTATAGCAATATAATTGATATCAATTAAGCATATCTTAATTGAGATGTAATAAACATTTAAAACAATATAATCAGTGGTAATGAAATATTTGGCATATGCTAACGAATCATGTCTAATTGGGACATAAGTTATACAATAATTATACACATGTAATATTAAACATATATTATTCTATTAATTAGCATATATAACTACACTATACTAGTATTATTATAATGTTTTTGTTAGCATATAGTAATGTTAACATTAGCAATACAGTAGCATTCTCATACCAAAAAAAAATCTTAATGATTAATGTATTTTCGATATCAATATAACTGATACTAATGAAGAGTTTACCATATGCTAACAAAGTACATCCTAATTGCGATGAAATAAACTCTTATAGCAATATAATTGATACTAACGTAACATATCCTAATTGGGATGAAATATATCCTTATAGCAATATAATTGATGCTAACGAAATATTTGTCATATCCTAAAGAAACAAACCTAATTGTGATTGCATAAATTACACACCATGCTAAAACCATGGTTGTCATGTCCAAACACATCACAGTTATTGTATGACAATGGTGTATGTGCGCGTTTCTGTCAACTATAGGTAATAGAAACAGTGGTGTATGTGCGTCATCTAACCATAATCAATCATTCATACTAGAGAGAGGGGAGGTTGAAAATTTGAAAAAGCTAGCCACTCTCTTTCGCCTCTACTTTCTTCTTCCCTTGAAGATTATTGGTTTCCGTCCCTCTCACTCCGTTTTTGGATGCGATTTTGTACTTTGGATGACTATAGTTTATATAAAATATTTTTGGATAAAATTTTGAATTTCGGATGGTTGTGTTATACAAGCTAGACAATGATTGATTTAGATTTAAAAAAAATTACCACGGTTTTTTGAAAACCTTGGTAAATTTAACCACAATTTTTTTTTTAGAATTGTGGTACATTTAATCACGATTTTTATTTAAAAGTGTGTTAAATTTACCACAATTTACATAGAACCATTGTTACTATGGTTTTGAAGAAACCGTGGTTAATTTAACACAGTTTATGCTAAAATTGTGGTGGTGTCACCACGTTTTAAAACAAATCGTGGTCATGTGACCACGGTATTCATAAACCCATGGTAAATGCACCACGGTTATATTCTAACCATGGTAAAGTTACCACGGTTAAAAACAGTGGTCTTTGTGCGTGCTGATTTACGACACCTCTCCACATTACTGTTTTGAAGTGGCATAGACCACAATTAATAATCATGATGTATGAGTGCATTTTTTGTGGTGCGTGCAGAAGAGAAATAAAAATATCTAATGTTTTTAATTTTCTATTATATTAAACAACAATTTAAATCCGTCTTCACCATTATTTTTAGCCACTTCCACCGTGTCAATTTCATAAGAAAAAAAAAACACTATATGAATTTTTAATTAATAATATTCTTTGTTTGACTTTTTGTTTCTCTTAAGCATTATTATAATCATGCACCTGAGCACCTGAAGAAGATTCGTTCATGCAGCACCATGCAGCAACCATGAGGACGTCTGCATGGGATTAGTTCTCATTATTCCACGTGGCGCGATCTTGAGAAGCTTGCATGAAGGACCACAAGCAGAACACACAGCAGCCGTAGATCATCATATGAATTGGATCAAAGTCTCTTAACCGTAGATTCTCTAGAAGTAGTTACTAGTTTTCATGTATAAAAGAGATGAAGCACAGTTATTCAAGTTTTAGTTTTTGCTGAAATAATAAACAGATTTTCCTCGATATTCTTTTGCATTCTGTATTTCATGCACGATATTTCCTAGATTTTACATGGTATCAAGAGCGAAGGTTCGTTGATATCGATCAAATCTTCAAGCTATGACTAAGAAAAATCAAACATTTTCATGGCGGAGAGCTCAAGATAAAGAGCTAGGGTTCATGGGGAATCCTTCACCAAATGAACGAGGAGAAAATAGTGAGGTTGGAGAAGCTCGCAGACAAGCAGCTGGTTCAGGATCGGAATCGATAAAACGATTACCCGGTGGAAATCACTTTAATCGACCTGATGATTTACAGATTGAGAATGCACGATCAGAGGTGACTGCAAATCATCGACTTCTCGCAAATGACGAGTTATATCTTGCGGCGACCGACCATCCTGGTATGAATCTTACCTCTGATTTATTTGATGGTAAGAACTATCATAATTGGTGTAGGTCGATCCGTAGAGGACTCATGTCTCGGAACAAGCTAGGATTGATAGATGGTACTGTTTTAGCTCCTAGGAGAGATTCGATGGACTATATGCAATGGTTGAAAGTCGATTACATGGTTTTTAGTTGGATTACAAATTCAATGATGAAAGAGGTAGGTAGAGGTTTTCAGAATTTAGACACCTCTAGGCAACTTTGGGAAGAGTTAGAGAGAAGATTTGGAAAGAAAAATGGGCCGAGAGTGTATAAATTGCGGAGAGACATTGCTACATTTACACAGCACACTCAAATAGTCATGGTCTACTTTAATAATCTCAATGCTTTGTGGGATGATTTGGCATTATTAAAAACATCTAGACTATGTACATGTGAGGCCTTTGAAGATGCTAAAGCAGATCTTGAGGAGGAACACCTCATGTAATTTTTAATGGGGTTGAACGATTTCTATGAGACAATAAGACAACAAATTTTGATTCAAAATCCTTTGCCCACTGTTAGTCAAGCGTATGGAATGATTCTTCAGGTTGAGGATCAGATAAATGTTTCAACACAGTTCTCTGATAATGTTGATCATAGTGCACTGTTCAGTAATCAAAAGAATTTGCATAAAGGAGATGGTTCTAAGAAAAGATTAAGCAAAGAAGAAAAGGCTAAACTGAAGTGTGAACACTGTGGAGGGAAGGGACACCTAAAGGCCGACTGTTTTGAGCTTGTTGGGGTTCCAGACTGGTATAAAAAATTTAAAACAGACAAAGGAAAAGGGAAGGCTTTTCTTAATGTAATGGGAGAGTCTAAAGAAGAATGTGAGGTTTCACAAAATCTTTCCAAGAGAGGACAGTATGAAGAACCACAGAATGATGTAGGGAAGATCATTCAAACTGAATTAGCAAAGCATTTATCCATGTATTTTGGAAAGGGGAACAAAGGAGAAGGACATGTGAATGCAGCTGCTTTAGCAGAACTAGATCTAGGTGATTCACCTATTGATTTTAAAGGTCATTATGCCTTTGGTGCAGGGATCAATATCACCAAGGAGGAATGGATTATAGATTCTGGAGCGAGCAACCACATGTGTTGCCATGTTGGTTTGCTACAGGACCTGAAAAGACTTAAAACACCACTCCAAATTTTCTTGCCTGATGGAACCAGCATCTAGGTCTTTTTAGCAGGGACGCTAAGTTGAATAAAGATGTTGAGTTGCAGAATGTCTTGTTTGCTCCTCATTTTACACATAACCTCTTGTCTGTAGGGCAGGTTACTAAGGATCTTAATGGAAAGGTTCAATTCTTAGCATTACATTGTTTACTTCAGAAAAGGACTAATGACAGCATCCTGGGAATTTGCAAAATGAAAGGAACTTTATATGTGTTCCCTCAAGAAGTATTATATGCAGAATCTGCAAATGCCTGCGCATCTGATCTTGATGTCTATACTGATCACAAGTTGTTAGGGCACCCCTCCATTACCACAATGAAGCACATGCCTCACTTTAAGAAAAGAATTAGAGAAGATGACATCACTGCAGTTACAACTTGTGATGTCTGTCATAAGGCAAAACACCAACGCACACCGTTTCCTCCTCTACATAGAAGACACATGGTTTTCTTTGGGTTGGTGCATTTTGATGTATGGGGGCCCTGCAAGGAAGAGAATCTCACTGATACACCTTATTTCCTCACTGTGGTGGAGGACCATAGCAGAGCTACTTGGACATATTTGTTCAAGGCCAAGAGTCAAGTTTTCCACATTATTCAAAGCTTCATCAACATGGTTCGTACACAATATCAAGCCAATATCCAACAAGTGAGAACAGATAATGGGAGTGAATTCATAAATCATTCTGTAAATTCACTATTCCAGAGTCTTGGAATCATTCATCAGAAATCATGTCCATATTCCCCTCAACAAAATGGGATAGTTGAGAGGAAGCATCGACATTTATTGAAAGTGGCCAGAGCTTTAATGTTTGAAAGTAAGCTACCTTCTGTTTTTTGGCCATTTTCCATTTTGCATGCAACTTGGTTAATTAACAGGCTACCTAGTGTTGTTCTAGATTGGATCTCTCCTGTTGAAGTGCTCACTGGGAAGGCTCCTATACTGCATGACCTGCATCCCTTTGGTTGTTTAGTATTTAGAGCAAATACCCTACCTTCTAAATCCAAGTTTGATACCCGAAGTTTTCAGTGTGTGTTTCTTGGGCATGCACCTATGAACAAGGGCTTTCTGCTGTATGATCTCACCAAATTGGAGATGTGTGTTGGTAGAGATGTTACATTCTTCCCTCATATGTTCCCTTTACAAAGAAAGCACTCCCCTCTTTTACCTTTTTCTAGTTTTCCAGATCCTGTGGTTACCCAAACTCCCACTGATGTCCCTGGAACAGAGTTTCCTATCACAGATGTTTCCTTGCCATCACATTCCAATCCTAACTTGGATTTACCTTGTTCAGAGTTTTCTTCACCTTTACCTGATACTGCAGAACCTCCAAGCTCCAGTACATCACATATTAATCCTCTCATATCTCCATCAGATCCAATTTCACCCCTTCGAAGAGGTTCTAGAATCAGAAATCCACCTCCTTACTTGAAGGACTATGATTGCACATTTGCAGACTGCATTCTTCCATACCCTCTTGTTCATAGCCTTACCCCTCATACTTTCCCATACTTTGTTTCACCTGTCTTCTCCCCTAATTACACAGCTTTCCTTATGAATGTGCAGACACTTAAGGAACCTGCTTCATACACAGAAGCTTGTCTCTCTGAAGAATGGGTTAAGGCTATGCAACTAGAGTTGGATGCTTTGGATGCCAATCATACTTGGGAAATAGTGTCTTTACCACCTGGTAAGCATGTTATTGGGTCCAAATGGGTCTACAAAATAAAACTCAAATCTGATGGGACTATTGATAGATACAAAGCGAGGTTGGTGGCTAAAGGGTACAACCAAGAATATGGTATAGACTATCAGGAAGTCTTTTCTCCAGTGGCCAAAATGGTTACTGTCAGACTTCTGTTTGCTTTGGCTACTCAGTTCACCTGGCATATACATCAAATAGACATCAACAATGCCTTTCTTCATGGGCATCTATCTGATGAAATATATATGTCTCTTCCCCAGGGCTACAAGAAGGGGTTCCCTGGTTCGGTCTGCAAGCTAGTTCAAAGTCTCTATGGCTTAAAACAAGCCTCCAGAGAATGGAATCACGAATTAAGTAAGTTCTTGTTAACCATTGGCTTTATTCAATCTGAACATGATCATTGTTTATTCTTGAGAGGGACTGGGACAGGTTTTCTTGCTCTCCTAGTTTATATGGATGATATTTTATTGCTCAGCCCTTCTCTGGACTTAATTACTGAGGTGAAAACCTCTCTTCATCAAGAATTTACCATCAAGGATCTAGGGGAGGCTAGATATTTCCTAGGAATGGAAATAGCTAGATCCTCTTCTGGTACTTATTTGTGCCAAAGGAAATATACTTTGGATCTCATTAAATCTGTTGGGCTTCTAGGTGGAAAACCAGCCCAAACTCCATTAGAACCTGGTGTCAATTTACAACAGGAGGGAGAATTGTTATCTAATCCTGATTCCTATAGAAAAATTATAGGAAAATTGCTCTATTTGGGTTTAACACGACCTGATTTGACTTATGCTGTTCAACAGCTTAGTCAATATGTGCATAAACCCACCAAGACTCATTGGAATTCTGCCATGCATGTACTAAGATACCTCAAAGGAAGCCCTTCTCTAGGGCTGCATTACAAGGTTTCACAATCATTTCTTTTGAATGTGCATTGTGACGCGGACTGGGGTTCGTGCAAAGATACTAGGCGCTCTCTCTCAGGTTATTGTGTGTTTCTTGGTTCATGTTTGATATCTTGGCGAACTAAGAAGCAAGATACTATCTCCCTCTCAACCGCAGAGGCAGAATATCGAAGCTTAAGCTTCACCACGCGTGAAGTCTTGTGGCTCACATATATGCTTTCAGATTTTGATATTTCTCTACCTCTCCCAATTCCTATACATTGTGATAGCAAGGCAGCAATTCAGATTACACAACATCAAGTCTACCATGAGAGGACAAAGCACCTCGACATAGACTGCCACTTTGCTCGATCACAATTCAAGAAGGGTGTAATTCTACCCGTTTATGAACGTTCACATGATCAGTTGGCGGATATCTTTACTAAGTCGCTTGCTGGTCCTCGTTTTAGGTTTCTAATATCCAACCTCAACCTTGGAGACCTTCACCAAGTTGAGGCTGATGGAGGCTGAAGAAGATTCGTTCATGCAGCACCATACAGCAACCATGAGGACGTCTGCATGGGATTAGTTCTCATTATTCCACGTGGCGCGATCTTGAGAAGCTTGCATGAAGGACCACAAGCAGAACACACAGCAGCCGTAGATCATCATATGAATTGGATCAAAGTCTCTTAACCGTAGATTCTCTAGAAGTAGTTACTAGTTTTCATGTATAAAAGAGATGAAGTACAGTTATTCAAGTTTTAGTTTTTGCTGAAATAATAAACAGATTTTCCTCGATATTCTTTTGCATTCTGTATTTCATGCACGATATTTCCTAGATTTTACAGCACCTCCTACATGTTCTCAAAGGAACATAAAAAAATCATGGAATTACACATCACAAATAAATGATAATTTAAAATATATTAGAATTTGTTGAATTTTATTGTGCTTGAAGATAAAAATAAAACTACTTGCAGTTTACAACAGCCACCATACATTTCCATCTTCAGAAACCTATATTTTTTTTTTCTTAACACTCAATTTGCTCCAAATTCTTCTCTGGTCAGTTGGTATCGCTCGACCATTATAGCACCTGGAGTTTCATAAAAGAAATTATAAATGGATGTCAGAATATAAAATACAGAAAAATTAAATCCCATATCCCAGAACTTGTTGGTATGACAACAGTTACTATGATCAATGTTTTGAAAAGAAAGTATTTTAACAAGAAAACGAATAAAATTTAAGATTTGCAAATGAAGTGTATTTAAAGTCTATGACATTTATTGATGCAATTATTTTTTATAACTTAGTGTGTTATGATGATTTCAGATGGAAGAAGGAAGCTTCGACCAACTGAAGCTCTAATTACCAGTGGTATTAGTTTGTTACACGTGGAAGAATTGAATCGTAGCAGTAATACCTGCAATAAATTTTTTTACTAATAGTTTTGCTCAGAGACAATCAACTGGTTCGCACAAACTTTACACAAAATAAATCAAACATGATGTCTAATTAAACTAACAATATTGTTTTAGAATTGTACTCACACTCTTTTGGAAGAAACTGCTGGAGATCAGTTATCCTGCAAACTGATTTTACTCGATATTCTTTGTAATAGTTGAATGAGCAATGGAATGGCAATCAGCAATAATCATTCATTTTCATTGCAAAAGATAATTAGTTTCACAACTTTCATATAAATCTATGTACTTTTTAATTGAGAGGAAAACAGAACTTCTGCAATTCACTTATTTGTATTCCAAGATAAACATGTTTATTGTCCACGAATTTTGATTGTATATGATAAAATATTTGTTTATTCACATTTACTATTTTTGGCAAAAAAAAGATTGAGCGGGAATTTGGTACTTACTATTTTTAGCCATAATTTTGTTATTAAATAAATAAAGATTTCTTTGTATCGGTTATAAATCATTTGATATTTTGATTTTTCAAAGGGTTAAGGTTCAAATAGGTTCCTAAACTTATTTGGGGACCAATTAGGCCTTCTAATTTTTTTTAGTCTCAATTGAGCCCCTCTAAACTTTTAATTTGGGCTCAATCAAGCCCTTCCGTCAAGCACCCCACAAACGGACATTACTTCTCAAACAAAATGATGTCGTATTATACAAAATGACGTCGTTTTGTCTAAAAAAAATGCACCAGAGGCAGAAACCCGCACCACCCGACCCGCGTGTCCGCCCCTAAATCAAAGAACCCTAAATCAAACGATTGCTTAAGAATTGAAGATTTGGGGGAAAGATTTGGTAGAGAGTCCAAAAGACTTCATATTTAAAGCATATAGTATTCGGGTAAACTAGGTTTGATCCGCGTGATCATTGTGTTTCTAGTCTGTGTTTGAAACTCACTTTCATACACACTTAAAAGAGTCTCGGGAGAGATTTTCTGTGGGAACTAGAGGGATTCTAGGTTGTGAGGGGAGCTCACAATTCAGTTTAGTGAAAGAGGTTGAATTGGGTAGGAAAGGGGTCGGGTGACGGGAGTCTTCGTGTAATAGCCTTTGTAATCATTCAACAGAGTAGTAAACTATTTCTCACGGACTTGCAAAGTCCCCATGACGTAGATCAGTTGATCGAACAGGGTTACCAACCTCGTGTTCTTTACTTGCATTAAAATTTTACATTCTGACCTTACATGTTCACAACAATGTTCAAGTACATGATGATGAACATGATCGCACAATTTGTGTAACTTCACATACAAAGAACTATTTGTTAGCAAACGTATTTTCCCAAATGAATTCGTAACAAATACAACAATAACACAATATTAGCGACAAATTAAACCTTAATGATACTGACAGATAAACTGCATCATGCTAACAACATACCACGTGAACAAAAATACCTAAAATATATATATTGATTATTTAACTAATGATTAATCAACGTCAACCAATGATTAATCAATGTCAAATTTGTAAACATAAACCATCAACAAACATTATCTCTAAAAGAACACATATTCAATAAAAGCACAAATCCAAACAAAAACACGATAAATAGCTCAATTTTGATTTTTTTTACAGAAATTACAAAATCATTGGTGAGTCCATCAAATCCACGAAATAGTAACAAATAATTAAGCGATGGCATACTAAAAAAATGAATCAAAAAAATATCAATTGATCGATTGTGTAACCGATTTAAAATATAAAAAATATAATAAAGATTTTCATGATATATGCAAGATACAGTGAGATAGAGAGAAGATACAGAGCAATTGTTGCTAATGTTGTTAGATTTTCTCATATGAGTGGAAGGGGCCACGATGGTAGCGGTGGTAGTGGAGAAAGAGAGAGAGTTGGAAGGGGTGACGATGGTGGTAGTGGTGGTGGCGGTGGAGAGAGAGAGAGAGAGGGTGATGATGGTGACGGAGAGAGAGGGGAGAGAGAGATAGAAAATCCACTCACGGGAGAAATGGAGAAGGAGAAGAAATCAGAAGACAAACCCTAATAAGAATTACTAAATTATATTAATAACCCTCCATCCATAAAATAAGTTAAATATTATAAAAATGCCACCTTAAATTGGGTTTAATCTGGGCCACTGATCTTTAATAGATGAATGGTGGGAGATGAGTTTACAGTTTACACACTAGAAAATGATTTACATTTAATCCACTCCCTATATATACATATATACGACGGTGCTACTAATATAAACGATGGGCCTTGTGATGCTATAAATGTTCATGATGATGCTATGCTATGTTGTATTTTAATTAGGGTAAATATTTAATTTGGTCATGCAACTATACCTAAAATTTTAATTTAGTTCCAAAATAAAATTTTAGTCCAAATTGATCTCTCAATTTTTTAAAAGGTATCAGGTTAATATCTCTATTAGTCCATAATCTAATTTCCGTTAATGTCTGTCACTAACGGCGTTATTTTAAGGAAAATGTCAAATTTGATCCTACAACTATACTCAAAATCTTAATTTGGTCCCAAAATAAAATTTCGGCCCAAGTTGGACCTTTTCCCCTAATTTAAAATAAACAATTACAAATCGATCTCTCACTCTTATTTTAAGTGAAAAATCTCCAAATTGAAAAAAATATGAAATTTGGGGTTAAAATTCATACTAGAAACATGGTTGGATTCTACAGAGATTGGCTATTGTGAATTAGCATAAGAAATTAATGCTTCGAAATCAATCTCAATTGAGAGTGAAAGTTGTACGAACATGAGCGAGCGTGAGTTTTCTACTCGATAAATTTTGATTTAAGATTCTTAAATCATGTTATATTTTTCTCAAAAATTAAGTTGCCAAATTTGAGGGAGGGAAGAGTGGAGGAAGGAGTCATGTCTCTTCTTTCTCAAATCACAATCAAACGTTGTCCTCATTCGATGATGCTTCTATATTGTAGAATATTTTGGTGGAGTGGAATATTTGAGAAATCAAAGTTGGGGATTTTTTTTTTAATTTGGGAATTTTTTCACCTAAAATAAAAGTTGAGGAATCGAATTGCAATTGTTTATTTTAAATTAGGGGAAAATGTCCAATTTGGATCGAAATTTTATTTTGGGATCAAATTGAGATTTCAAGTATAGTTGTAGAACCAAGTTTGACATTTTCCCTTAAATTAACGTCGTTAGTGACAGACGTTAACGCAAATTAGTTTAGGGACTAACGGAGGAATTATCGTGATTCCTTTTAAAAAGTTGAGGGATGGATTTGAATTGAGATTTTATTTAGGATAAAATTGAACTTTTTCCCGTTTAATAAGTAGTATCTGTTGAATTATGTTAGCAATTGCGGTTGTGTACGTGATAAACTATATTTGAACACGATCACTTATTTATTAGTGTAAATGGTCATTTATTACAAAGGATCGATACCACAAGCTAACAAGCAAAGAACATGCAAGAAGCAAAGAAAATGAATTACAAGATAAAACACAATGAATGAAACAAGAACGAGGTATTTGAGTTGACACAATACAATAAATTAAGTTTTCTTGAATTCGAGGTGAGAGAGTCAATTCTAGTGGAAGGGACGATCGCTTTGCTTACCAAAAATGCCTCGGCCATATGTTGAGGAAATGACGTCCACGAGTAGAGGGAACTGTAGAAGCACAAATGAAGTTACAGGTAGACATGCAAACACAGCAACAGGTATGAGAACCCACGCACTCTTCCGGCCAAACACCAGATAAATTGTAGCACTGAAGGCTGCCATCATAGATAATATGGAGAGGAAAAGAGTGAAGAGGCCAACACACAGTCTCTTGGGCAGGGCATACAGAAAATCTTCTTCTGCGTAGCGCGAAGTAAGGATGGCCAAGAACATCAACAGAGAAGTGGAGGATGTGAATAGGGAAAGAGCATCTGAAATCGCAAATATTATGAAGGCGCTTGATCTAGCAAACAATGGGTAGCCACTCTCCCCGTTGCCACCCGGTACTGTTATAGCAGCAGCAAATACAACCGTAGCTATCAGCGCTGCCGCAATTGAACACGAGTTAGCCGTATCTTTCATCCATTTTTCTCCCTCTGCTTTCAAGCTACTGTGTTCTTCAGTGAATATCATCCTCGGCGTTTTTTCATCACTGTTTGGGCGTTCTCTGTCGTATGGCCGAACATTTTTTTCCACTTCCTGTTAAGAGTAAAAGGATCATGATCACTATGAATTTTCTTGCTTCTTGACCAAATTAAACAAAATTAAGTTTAATTTCTACCCAGCTAGCTATGTTTGATACTATATATATATATATATATATATTTGCACCTCACCTAGCTAGCTAGAGATAATTAATTAAAAGAGTATATACGGTCTTTGAGTTGTAATGAGAAGTATATATGAGTTCTCTTGTTGAAAGATAGAATTAATTAAAGTTAATGTTACCCTAAACCATTGTAGTTCGCGCTGCATCTGCAAAGCTGCACCAGAGACTAAATTTAGTTTGTGAGGTGGCGCTAACTTTGCAGCCAAATGCGAGAGAGTGTTGCCGGAAAGGTCTTTTATATTTGAAAATTGGTGCTTGTGGTCGCTCATCTGATACACTAGATTGAAAACTTTTTCGCAACGGTTTTCAACAGCCATGTGCAAGAAGAAACGCTTAGTATTAACTTCCATAGAATAAACTGCGTTGGGACATGTGTCTACAATGGCTTCTATAACTTCAGGAATCCCCAACTCTGCTGCCTTAAGCATGGCATCTGCGTAAATAGACTCCGCCTCTATTTCATTCAAGGACTCTATATGGCTGCACAAGCATGTGAGAAGTTTTAGTGCTTGCTCATGCTTCACTTTTTGCTCATGAATCCACTTCACATGAGGCACTGAAATCATGAACAAACGCATGCATATACATAGCGGTAATTAAACATATCGTGTAATCGATTGTTGCAATTCAATCAATTAGATCTTACCAATTCGCCTGATGACCTGATAAAGAACGGTGTGCAAATTCCTGTGCCACCTTCCCAACTCTGTATTTACAAATGATGTCCACAAAAAACTTGTATTAGACCATCTAACCGGTCACAACCCGTTAGACTGGCCAATTGATCTAACCATTTCGGCATTTGCCAAATTGAAAAAAAAATAAGATATTTTTTATTTCAAAAACTCTTTAATTAATTCATCCACACTTTTATTAATCTCAATTGATTAGATTTATATTTAATTCAAAAAATTTAATTAATTGTCAAGTGTAGAACACGATCCAACACTTCATTTTAAAAAAATTAAATAATGGATGCGGTGCACGAGCCCGCACTTTAATGTTGGATAAGTGCACTGCGTGAGCTTTCGAAGATTCAATTTTAGGGTATATATTTATTTCGAAAAAATTAATTAACATTTGCTGGAAGAGTAGCAACAATTCAATCTTACGATTCAACAATTCAATTATTTTGTAGGAAGCAGAAGCCAATATATATTATATAGTGAGAGAAAAGAAATATATAGTTACCCCTAAGAGTTGGAGTACAGCAACTTGGGTCCTCAATGGAGTAAATAAGACGTTCCCACAGATTGAGTCGAGCTCCACTTGGAAAAGCCTTATCCTTAAGGGATAGCGTTCTCAAAACCGAAAGACCAGACGCATGTTGCATCCTTGCGAGATCGGGATACCTTTCAACCAAATTCAATGCATTATCTGCTTCAATTCCGAATATATATTTATAATTAATTAAAGAGCGAGCTTGAAAAGGGAGAAAACAAATTAAATTAATTAGGTACTGATTAGGTACTAACCGAAGAACTCCGACTCAATTAGAGTATTTAAAAGTAAGAGACAATGTTGAGCAACATAATGGTCACGGTCGAAATCATCATTAATAGTCTGAGAAATGAAGAAGTCGACAGTGGGGGGATGATCACACATGGCTGCATTGACAACGGGCAGCTGCCCCCATGTATCCATGACGTAGAGCAAATCCCGACGCCTGCTCACCAGTATCCTTGCTGCTGCTAGATTCCCCGTCACCGCGGCCATGTGTAGGGCAGTTCTGTTGTAGCTGTTCTTCATCGCCAATAAGTCAGGGGCCATATAGTTTACGAGCTTCTCCAGGTAGGGAATTGCCCTCCCTGTACCTACTGCAATGTGAAGAGCTGTGTCCAAGTTGGGGGCAACTCTTGCTTCAGCCAACTCAGGATCTTGTTCCAGGATTGCTTCAGTCGCATCCCAATCACCTCTTAGTGCAGCTTTGTACAGCGCTAATGGCATCTGCTTGTACACTACATCTTCTCCTGTTTTTCATACATATATAACTAGCCAGTGTTAGTTAGACACTTAATTAGATAGTTAGACATGCATGCTTAATTTAAATGTATGTGCATTTTGCAAATGGGAAGGGAAATATTCGTATATTTGAATGCAATGTGTAGAAACTATGTGCATTTTGCATGTTAATTTGAGTGAAAATAGAATTTAAATTGATGTTAGTTTAAGTGTTATATAGGATGCTCATCGTAAAATAATTTAGGAGCAAATTGCACCTTAACCTCTACATATAGCTTCAAAGAAGCACTTTTTACCGTCCCCTTGGGGATGGCCTAGTGGTGGAGTTGTGATATCTTGAGGCCAAAGGTCTCAAGTTCGAATCCCACCAACACCACTAGGTGTGAGCCTGTTACACCTGGCTTGCCAAGTGTGGTTTACCTCCCCTGTGTACTAGGTGTGAGCCTGTTACACCTGGCTTGTCAAGTGTGGTTTACCTCCCCTGTGTGGTTTGCAGGCTATTATACAGGGGCAGCGGCTGCGGGTTACCTTCGACAACAAAAAAAAGAAGCACTTTTTACCAACTACACTAGGAGTTGCAAGTTAAAAGTGGGCTACATTCTATATTTATGCATCTCATTAATATTTTCTCACAAAAATGAGAAACCAATGAAACCAACTGAATTGACCTGACATTTTCGATATCAGTTCGGTCCTACTCAGCTCCATATCTCAATCGGCTTCAATTAATTCAGTCAAAATAAGGATCAATCAACTTCAAATTTCCAAGTTCGAAGTTCGGACATAATGTTCCCCGGTCCCTACCTATATACGCGATCTCTTAATCTTACCATACATGTCTAAACATTTGAATTGTTCTATAGAGAAGGCCTTGAATACATATAATCTTCCAAGTGACTCTTTTATAACTTAGTTCTCTCAATACTGAACCAAGTTCTTGGAATCTCCAACCATTACCGTACATTCGGTTACCACTACAATCGTTCTTAGATTTTATATAATCTCATTTGAGATACTCAAATGTACATTAATTGAGCTCCGATGGAATTTTAGAATCAAATAAGCTAGGCGCACACGCAGTGGTGGAGCCAGGATTCCAATCGAGGGGGGTCCAACAAATAATATAGAGACTAACTTTAACTTAGAAAATAAGAAATAAAGGTTATGATAATTTTTTTAAAGTAGTACTCATAATTCCAAATGCATTAAAACCCTCGTACAATGCATCATGCCCTCTTTCACTACACCCTGTTGGCAAAAGGTAGCAGTATAAGCAAAATGATGCGTCTTTTGCAATGCTATATTCCAATCAAGTCTTGAATTCATCAAACCAAGATAATTGTTTGAGGAAAAACATGTTTATGTGGTTGACATGGACCATTTAATAAGTAAGCTCTACGAATCTGCTCTATTAAATCTGGTAGATAGCTCATAATATTTGGTCGTAGTTCGGGATCAGTAGGAAGGTTTTCTAAATCAACTTGGATATTTTCTTGCTTTGATGATTCTTGGGGTTCAAGAAGTGTAGGTTTAATAACCGATGAAGATGATGCCTCCACAATAGGTGATATTCTACTATAAAATCGTTCCATTTTTCTAAGAAAAAAAATTAGAAACTAATTAACAAAATTTAGCTTCAACTAATTAAATTAGATTCACAAAAAAAAAATAGTAGTTTAAACTAACAATGAGCAAGAATTATAAATATTTAACCAATCTATTAATAACCAGTGATAATGGACAAATGAAATTATAAAATAAATTAGAACAAATAATTCATAAAATTAAAACAATTCAATATAAAAAGTAAAATGTTAGTGCAAATGTAATAAGTTTTACCTTAATAGAGTACAAATTCCACTCTCACAATAAGCCTTTGATTCAAAATCAATTGTAGGACAAATTACGTCTATATGCAAGAATAATAAGGAATTGAATTTGATATGGATGAAGATTGAGAAAGAAAAAAATAAAAATAAAATTGAAGGGCGGCGGATTTTTGATTTGGTAATTCAGACGACTTGGGAGATTGGGAGGCGGCAAATTTTGAGCAGAAATAGAATGGTGGTTTGTGAAGAATGGTGACTGTGGAGCAGTAGCCGTGATGTGTATAGGAAATTTTATTTTTTTAAAGGTTATACATGTTACATAAATACCCCTATTTTTTAAAAAAAAATTAAGAGGGCCCAGTGTCCCCCTTTGGCCCCCATGTACATCCGCCTCTGCGCACACGTGTAGGTTCATATATAGCTCACTTGTACACATTAGATACTACACTCAAATATGAAAATACTTAAATACAAACTTTGATTATCCTAATTAAGCTTCCAATACAGGATGTCTTAAATGTGATTCATCACATTTCCCCAAATATTAACCGCCCTATTGAGTGACTAATTTTAACAAATAATTTCTTACTCATTGAAATTCAATTTTGAGAAAAAAATAAATAAAAATACTACAATTATCTACTTGAAATGTAGATTAATCGTACACTATTTAATTTCTTTTAAAATTAATTAAATAAGTTGGTCACTAAAAATAGGAAAAAATAAGATGAGGGTTGACTTTGTCAAACCAATTTTCCAAGAAATAACCCTAAAAAGAATGTGGGCCGGGTTGATGGAGTGAAATTAATAGGAAAATGTAAATGATGATGATGATATGATACCTTGGTGGACGGAGGGAGGTGAAGGTGTGGGGTGAGTGAAGTTGGTTTCCAACAGAAACCAAACCTCTCTGGCGGTCTTACGAGCAATAACAATGGGTTTAAGTTGATCGCTTAGTGAGTCGAAAATCCATTCCTTGACAATCAAATCGATATGTTTCCATTCCTTGTGAGCTTGGCTGTTTGTCTCCAGCGGCAGAGGGAGTTTTCGGTCGATGAAGCTAACCAAGTTATTGCTTTCCAGGACGCGGAGCATCGCCTCTTTCCACGAATCGTACTCCTCCCTGCTGCTGTCAAGCCGGAGCTTCGTCGACGGAAAGTTGACTTGTGTAGCTGAGGATGATGACGAAGAAGTAGCCATGGATACGCAAGCTTAGCTAACCACTTCTCTGCCTAATTTATTTTTAGTTAGGTTTATTACTTTGGAATTTATATATAAATCTTCTTTATATATATATAGTAATATATACCAGCATTCCTTTCTCTTCAACTTCAATTCTTTATTTTCATTTTTTAAATACCAACCTGTTTGATTCCTTCAACTCTCGCAACGCCTACGTACGTATCCAGGAGAATTGTTCTTCTACTAATATTCAACCAAGCTCTCGATCTACAAGATCTGCTTATTCCAATCCACATCGGCTATTACGCATGCATCTCTCTATCATATATGTCATATATATTTACGCACACGCGCGCGCGGGTGGACTCCAATGAAAATATCCTTATGTGAGAAATAGGAGTGGTTCAAATGAATCTCCACCCCACAATCTTGTATTTCAATGGTCAAGATTAGTCAAAAACTGAAAAAAGCACCTGTAATTTTGGAGAAAATTAAATCATGCCAATTGAGTAAAAGGGCAAAATGGAAACCTCCCAAAAACTAAAAATTCTTAAAACTTTAAACAATCATAATTTGCACGTGTTTTACCCAATTTGTGCAAATAATGTACCGAATTAAAATTATGAACTAACTGTGTGCTTTTCCTGTCCATATCATCTTTGTTTTTTTTTTATATTGTGGGAGAAAAAAGGCAAGAGTCTTGCGAACATTCATGGGCCAAAGGTGGAGATTGTTGGTTATAAATATCCTGCATGATTTTTATAAGAATTACCAAATTACGTTAATATCCCGCGTGAATTTTTTTTTCAAATATTACAGAATTGCCACCACTCCTTTTAAGCAAATCTAGGCCATAGATCTTTATTGATTGTATGGTGTGAAATGGGTTCCTAGTTCCTACACTAGGTAGGGTTTGCATTGCAATTCTCCCCTATATATATGATTCTTGTGTAAATCACCCATTGTGTGTAAATTATAAATCAATTTCTCACCACATATCCTTCAAAATCTAATTGTCCTGATTTGATCAAAGAGGCAGTGACATGACTGTAAATAAAAAGAACTTTAAAAATTACGGTAATATTTTGGTAATTTTCGCGTCTAAGTCAAAATTGCAATAATAAAGAAAAATAGCGGACTTCCAGGATGTGGACTAACGGAGATACATTCATATACTGGCGAACATATAATCATATGCTAACTAAACAAATATCAATATATCACTTCATTTACAACACGTAATTTTAAATGCAAAACTGATTTTGTTAGGAAGTTATTAAATGACAGGTTTATATGGTTGGAAAGTTGGTCAAGCCTAATTTTCAACAAAAAATAATTTCAAAAAAATATTAATCATGAACAAAGTTATGGTTGTTTGATTGAAGGTTGTTAGTTGCATTATTTGACTTCAATCCACAACATTATTGATTTGTTAACATTGTGTAATACATTCATTTAGTATTACATAATACTTATGTTAGCATATGACATTGCTAACAACAAAAAATGATAAAATTTAATAAAATTAAATGGAACTATAAAATTGACGTGATAGCAATATAAATGTTCATGATGCTAGCGAATCATCTGTCATATGCTAACGAATCATGCTTAATTGAGATGGAAGTTATACATTGATTATACACATATAATATTAAGCATATATGATTTTGTTACCATATATAATTATACTACATTAGCATTATTATAAAATTTTCGTTTTAGCCATGCATTAGCATTATATTCTCATATAAAAAATATCTTAATGCATTAATGTATTGTTCATTGTCAATATAATTGATACTGATGAACCATTTCTCATGTGCTAATGAAACACATCCTAATTGGGATTAAATAAGCATTTATAGCAATATAATTGATGACAATGAAGCATATTTTAATTGAGATGCAATAAACATTTATAACAATATAATCAATGACAATGAAATATTTAGCATATGCTAACGAATCGTGTCTAATTGGGACAGAAGTTATACAATGATTATACACATGCAATATTAAACACATATGATTCTGTTAATTGACAGATATAAATATATAACTACACTATATTAGCATTATTATAATATTTTCGTTAGCATATGGTAATGTTAACATTAGCAATGCATTAGCATTCTCATACAAAAAAAAAAAACTTATTGATTAATGTATTTTCAATATCAATATAATCGATACTAATGAAGAGTTTACCATATGCTAACAAAACGCGTCCTAATTGCGATGAAATAAACTCTTATAGCAATATAATTTATACTAATGTAACCTATTCTAATTGGGATGAAATAAATCCTTATAACAATATAATTGATGATAAATAAATATTTGTCATATGCTAAAGAAGCATATCTAATTGTGATTGCATAAACCTTTACCTCAATATAATTGATGCAAACAAACATTTGTTATATGCTAAAGAAACATTTATCGTATGCTAACGAAGTATTCTGAGTTTGAATACGTATGCAAAATTAAACTTTTGTATTTTTCGTCCATATTTTTTCAGATGGCATATATTTCACTGATTTTAAATGAAATAGGATTAAAAGACCTTTAACTTGATATATTATTTGCATTAATCCGACAAAAAATGAACGAGTTATGATCGTGAAGTTTTTGAGAATTTCTTGAGATACTGAATCAGCATGACATCAACTTTTTTCAAAAATGTGATGAAAAATAACCCCACAGCCTGAAAAACCTAACTAAAATTACAAAATTCCCACCGTGTTTTGCTCTAAATATTGGCCATGCATTTTTTTGAATGGATGATAAGAGATTGGTGTATAGTTTACACATTAGGGAATGATTTACATTTGATTCATTCCCTATATATATAGTATTTTCCCCATGCAATGCATGGATGTTAATTTTTTTTATAAATTTAAAATAAATTTATAGATTATAAGAGTAATAAGTAAATATAAATTTTAAATATAAGAAATGGACTATCAAAATAAAAGATTAATATAAAAAATAGATTATTTGAGTAAAAAGTGAATACAAAATATAAATATAACAGATATACTATAAAAATAAAAAATAAAAAACGCAATATAAAGAATAGACTATGAGGGTAAAGAGTGAATATAAATCCCTTTTTTTTCAAATACATGATATAGTAGTATACGTCACTACAAGGAAAAAAAAAACACATACACCACACCTGATTCATCACGGCTTTGACGATAAACCGTGGTGATATTGAGAATTATCGTGATTTTCATTAAAACCATGGTGTATGAGCGCATTTTCCCCAAAACCACACCACGCTAAAACCGTGGTTGTCATGTCCAACCACATCACGGTCATTGTATGAAAGTGGTGTATTTGCGTGTTTCTGTCAGCCACAGCCGACAGGTAATAGAAACTGTGGTGTATGTGCATCATCTAACCCTAATCGACCATTCAAATTAAAAACAGAGAGAGGGGCAGGTTGAAAATTTGAAAAAGTTAGCCACTCTTCTCTGCCTCTACTTTCTTCTTCCCTTGAAAATTATTGGTTCCGGTCCTTCTCACTCCGTTTTTGGAGGTGATTTTGTACTTTGGATGATTATGGTTTATATAAAATATTTTTGAATAAGATTTTGTATTTTGGATGGTTGTGTTACACATGCTAGACAATGATTGATTTAGATTTTAAAAAAATTACCATGGCTTTTTGAAAACCTTGGTAAATTTAACCACAATTTGTTTTTTAAATTGTGGTACATTTAACCATGATTTTTATTTAAAATTGTATTAAATTCACCACGGTTTACATAGAACCGTTGTAACTATATCACGATTTTGAAGAAACCGTGATTAATTTACCACGATTTGCTAAGAGAAAATCAACTGGTTCGCACAAACTTCACACAAAATAAATCAACAAACATGATGACTAATTAAAACTAACAATATTGTTTTAGAATTGTAGTCACACTTTTTTGGAAGAAATTGCTGGAGAGTTATCTTGCAAAACTGATTTTACACTATATTCTTTGTAATAGTTGAATGGGCAATGGACCGGCAATCAGCAATAAACATTCATTTTTATTGCAAAAGATAGTTTCACAACTTTCACATAAATCTACGTACTTTTTAATTGAGAAGAAAACAGAACTTCTGCAATTCACTTATTTGTATTCCAAGATAAACATGTTTATTGTCCACGAATTTTGACTTTATATGATAAAATATTTGTTTATTCACATAAGCATTTCTGTTGAGGACTCCGCATTTCACCATTCACGTACACCCTCAAGGAGAAGAGATCCATGGATTACCGCATGTTTAATTAATATATTCATATTACTATTTTTGGCGAAAAAAAGAGATTGATTTTAATTAGTCACAATTTTGTTATTAAATAAATAAAGATTTCTTTGTATTGGTTATAAATCATTTGATATTTTGATTTTTCAAATGATATTACTGTTTGTATGTAACTAGATTTTGAGAGTATTCTAACAATATACAATAAGAATACATAAAAACTCGTATGAGAAAAATTTATTGCCTTTTTTTGTATTACAACTCATTCAACAGTTTTATTTTTTAAATAAAATTTATTTCATATTCAACTAGCTTTTGAACTCATTTCCTACAATTAATTAATATACGTATAATCATAAATGTCTTCTTGTATTCTAATTGACCTTTAAGTTGGTCTAATATTACTCTTTCGATAGCATGACCTTTTTTTTAAGGGACCTTTTAATTAACGTTTAATTTTACTATAAGCTAACGTTAAATTATATCTTATAAGCACATATATTTAATAGAGATTTTTTTCAGTTTTTAAATGAAATAGTTTCATCATGTAAAGTTTGATCGTGTAAATTTCACCCTTGATTTACACACACACAAAAAAAAAAAAATTGACACAAATTAAAGTAACAATCTCCATTAATCAATGAATAATACACACATCAAAACATAACAATGTTGCGCGGCCATTCCTATAGTGACCACAAAATTAAATAAATAAATAAACAGAAATGCAAAATCAACAAATTATACAAATTATAATCATCAGCTCTGAAAATCATTCTTCATCCACTTGCCATACTTATTGATCATCTTCTCATCAAACTCTCTGTTTTTCACCTCTGCAATTTTCGCAGCATTCGCCACCGACTCCTCCTGAACCCTAGCGATTTTCTGCCGCCTCTTCATCGCCGTGGCCTCCCGCTCCGCTTCCAGCCCCTCATACTCCCTCACCCAACAGCTATGCACCACGCAGCTCAGCAGCAAAACCCCCAACTGCATCGCGAACATCGCCATCAAAACCCCGCACTCCAGCCTCACCAAAACCTTCGCCTCTCTCGGATCCCTCGCCGATTTCAGCATCGCGAGGCTCGATTTCTCCTTGGTGAAGAGAGCTAGTATTCCGAGCAGCTGGCCGGACGACGAGGCGAGGAGGAGGGAGACGTGCGTCATGAAGCAGAAATGCGTGAGGTGGGAGTAGAATCCGATGAAGGAAGACAGCAGCGAGACGGCGGAGATCATCAGAAACGCCCAGCCGAGTGACGTCGGCGGCATGCGGAGGGCGATCGTCGGAGCTAAGGAGGCGGCGGAGAGAAGGAAGAGGATGAAATTGAAGAATGAGAGGAGGAGAGTTAGGAAGGAGCACGATCTTCTAGGACTGGATGAAGCCATTCCGACGACGTCGCGAGAGAAATGTGTGTGAATTGAAGAAGGTGAAGGAGGATTTGTGAATTTATATACAATAAGAAGGAATTTTGGCCGTTTGAAATAGGATTTGTGCAACGGCTACATGCTGCTTTTATTATGTTTCAGGTGGGTTTCCTTCGTGTTTGAATTGTGTGGGCTAGCCTACTTTATGGGCCTCTTGGACTGTTAAATGGCCCACCCAATTTTCTCCTCAAAATCCCATGTCAAGTAACATTTTTAAGGGTGAAATAAATTTTAATATCTCATACTATTGTTAAAATTATAATTTTATTTCGTTCTATTCGAAATGATATTTTAGCATCTCAAAATATTGAAAAACTAATCACAGCTAAAGAAAAAAAAAACAGAGCGATTTTTACGGTACCTAAAAAAATGACATGACAAGTTCTTTTGTGGGATTTATTAATGATATAACTATTTTGAGAGGGTATTTTAGGATTTCACCAATTAAAATGTTATTTCGAATAATATGAGATAGAATTACAATAAAACTTATTTACCCAATTTGTAATGTATGTGTTTACAATTACCAGATACAATATTACATTCTATCTGAAGAATCGCCTATATTACCAGATAGATTGTATTGGCAATATTTTGATTTACCAAACATTTAATTTGGGGTGGTGTGGTGCTATCAAGCGAATGCACTTTTAGAATTTGAGCAATTCGGGCGTATGAATTTAAATCCAATTTACCTCTTTTCATCAAGGAAAACGAATAAAAAAAAAGAATTAATCCCAAATGTATCGTGTAATGTCTAATCAATATTATATATTATATATTGTATATTATGACTATCAAAATCATAATACTACTTTATGGCAAATTATTGTCCATATAGCTAATCATGAAAAATTCAAATTTCAAAAATCGAAACTAAGAAGAGTGAATTCAATGTTGGTGCAACACACAGATAGGATAGAAGATAACGTTCGCGCTCTAAGTTGTCTTGTTCTATTTTATTGTAGCCTTGTAGGTAAACTACAATAATTCATTTGGTGGACGTTGTGAAAAAAGTATTATTATACTATTAAAAAATATGTAATAATTTATATTAAATACTCTTTTAACATTAAGCTAGTGATTTTGCAAAAGAAAAACAATACACTTTTTTATGTGTTTACGTCATAAAAGCACAATCTCATTCTTTTTCAAATTACTAAAATAATCAATTTAATTTCTCAAATATAAAAAGATTTTATATCCCATTAAATATTTATGCATAACATTTAAAAAAAGTGTAATTATCAATGTAATTATATACAGTTAACTACTAATTATTTGAAAGCTATATTAAATGCTCTTTTGATAATCCAATATATAATTGATAATTTTACAAAGTAATATGACACAAATTGTAACATGATTCGAACATGTTAATTTTTATATCTGCAATACCTTTTGAAGTGTTTAAATTTGATTTGACTTTTCATAATATGATGATATTAAACCTCATAATTAATAATGTTTGATATTCATAAAAATTGAATTATCAATATTTAGTACACATAATACTCCATCTGTTTAACAAAGAATGTCATTCTGGGATGCACAAATATTAATAAAATAATCAAATTACCAAATACAACTTTATGTAAATTCATTAAATGAGTCAAAAAATGGATGTTTATATACATTAAATGGGGCAAATGTAAGAAAAAAAATGTGAAGCTTACAACTCGATTACATAGAATGGCACTCTTTGCGTAACAAAATTAAAGTGCGGGAACTTTTTGTGTGGCATGGGAGTAGTATTTAATTATAACATAAAATTACATCCTCAATAGATATAAAATACAGTAAATAGTATCTGTACATATACATATATTAAACCGCTTGTATTGAAAATATTACTAGTTAAGATAATATAATGGTAGTTATAAGTTATAATATTATACTAATATTTATTAGTGTAATATATTATAAAAACAAAATAGTTAAAAGAGAGTGTCAGTGTTTATATACACACGAAGTAATTAGGCAATATTTTTAAGTAGGGGAATTTTATGCAATTTCGTAAAAGCTTAAGGAGTGTGTTTGTATTTTGCTTGCTAGTTTTCATTACTGGAGAGTTGTTGAACAACGTTATAAACGCCCCCACTTCTCTTATACATAAATTACTTTCCAAATGTGGCCTACTACATTTTTCGAAATTTGAAGATATTATTTGCAATACACAAAACCCGATATAATTAGTGTCAAAAGAAGGGATAGCAAAATGGTCTAAAAAATTAAATTATATTTGCTATATATATGAAACAAACACTATCCGAAAATATTAGAGTTTAAAACTTGAATAAATTGCAAGTGAGAAGTCAATATGGGAAGCGAGTGGATGATCCACACAGAGAAGCGGAAGAACCTCATTAACACATGAGAGAGAGAGAGAGAGAGAGAGAGAGAGAGAGAGAGAGAGAGAGAGAGAGAGAGAGAGAGAGAGAGAGAGAGAGACGTTTAAAAAGTAGGGGTTGAAAATAGAAAAATGCATTTAAGAACATGCTGTTGTCATTGCATGGGACTTGTAGGTTTATATGTTGAATTGAGCAGATATGATTCTCAGCTGTCACGTTTTTACAAAAAAAAATCGATTCCGCAATCCGTCCAAAAAGAAAAAGCAAACATCATGGCGAAACTCCGGAAGGGAAATTATCTGTAAATTAAAATCACTCGCCACTAAAAAAAAAAAAGAAACAATTACAAAATATGCCATCCAACTGAATCATTAATTCTATTTCATCCATTCGAATCCTTCACCCACTTTTGGAACAACCCTATAACAATTATCCGGACTCATCCGAATTTACATCTCGTGTGATTTATAGATTATAACATAATAAATCTCGTGTAGTTTGCAGATTATAGCACAATAGGGACGACCCACGACTACGGATAGCTGCAAGACTTGAAAAACTTGCGGCAAATTATTCAACGCAGCTACATACAACCTTCAAAGAACAACTTGCATGCAAGGAAATGGATATGAGCGAAGGAAAAGAAAGTGCTTGGTGCCGGAAACTTGCATTTTTTTTTTCTGAATTAAACACGAAGATGCCTTTCAATTGCATAAATCAAGGCTACATAAAACAAGACAACAACAGCTTTGATACAATGCCCATCCATGGACTTAGGTAGTCACAGACTTATTCACACGACTCTGACACCGTTTAGACCTGAAACATTCAAAGACTAGAAGCAAGAAACACGAACAACGAACTGAGGAAGCGACTTCTAAAGATACCAACATAGGAAAACATATATGACAGGACACGTCAGAAGAAACAGCAGGAACAGGCTCCGATGCTTGGGCATCCACAAGGTGGTGGCTTGTTGTTCTTCGGCACAAACTTCCTCATCCAAACATGCTTTCCGTTGATGGTGAATTTGGCCTTGCTCGCTCCATTAAGAATAGACCGGATGAAGGATGACCTGAGGAAAACTATTTTAGCATAAAGAGATTGCTCATCGGTCCTTACCTCTTGCATGTGGAATGATTCGATGCAGTTGCCCAACAGCCTCGAGAAGAACTGCCTGACTTCAGCTTCAGTTACGGGATAGCCTTTGGAGAATGTGACAAACATGGTCCTGTCATTCCGTGATGTCTCATTAACTCGAGCCTTGCCTCGAGAAGGGGGGGAATCGACACTGATTCCCAAGCTAGCGATGCTTTGCATCACCACGCTGTCCATATGAGATGTTTCCTGCACAGGGTTAGCAGATGAAGTCGATGCAGCATGATGACTACGCGACATCATCGGACTCCACGTTGATGTTTTGACAAAACTACCATAATGGCCGTTCTCCATTATGTCGGACAGTGATGGTATGCAGACCCCTCTTACCAAACTTTCAACCTCATTGAAAGCAGTAAGATGGTTTTCATGGAAAAACTGCAGAGAGATTTCCTTTTTCACAAGACTGTGGGTCAATGGGATTTCAGTTGATTCAGATGAGAATGGGAACTGCATGTTTATACACTTGATGCATGTTATAGCTTCGTCAGCAAGCTCATTGATCAAAAATGGAGGAAGAGACAGGACCTTACTTATGAAGTGATAATACCCTGCGCGTTCCAACCATAGCCACAAACCCATTATGTACAGGGACTCCAAGGGATTGCGCACCAGATCCCTGATAAGAATAACATACAGTGCTCTGTCAATTCCATGAAAAAGCTTGAACTCATCCAGTGTCACCGTATATCTCGCACCATCCATGACACTACGCACAGCTTGCAGATGCTAAAGCCTGATAACACAAAATCTATTCAGAGAGCATAACTACAGAGGGAATTAATGGCTCAAAACATAAATCTGATTTTTCCCCCCAAGAAAGAAAATGAGATATTCAGTCAAGTAGCCAGTATAAGCCCATAAACCAGCAAGAAAACAGCAGCCATAACTGGTAAAGCTCAAAAATTATTCTCAATGGCAGAAACAGAGTGAATTGCCATAAGAAAGTGCTTTACAGTCATGGCAGAAAGCCACAAAGCCCAAACAGTAAGTTAGTGTGAAGAACAAAATACAACGAATCAACAAGTGACAAATAAAAAGAATCAGAAAGAGAACATCATCACAGGAAAACTCAAATTGCTGATTTAAATTTCTCCACCACAACTTTGCACATAACATTTGACTTTAGTACTGAAATTTTTATAAGAAACACAGGAAGGTAAACCCCCAACAGTTACAAGCCTGTGCCTGAAAGTAAGATACCAAGAAGTTCAACATACTGAGTGAAAAAAGAAAACCTCAATGAGACTAACCAGAGGAAGACGCAGAATCTCTTTGTGCGAGCACAGTCTACAATGCAACCCCCCAGCCCCAATTTATGTAAGTTGTTGAGGCAAGGTATGCACCCTAAATGCGGGATGAGGCCATGAAGTTGTTCTTATCACAGTTGCAGAAAAAAACAAGAGCAGTAATTATGATTAGGTGGAGTCACCTCAAAAGAGAAATCATATTTGGTAAGTAGTAATTAATATCACAATTGGGATTACAACAGTGCATCCTGGAAACCTGCATTATTTTTCCGCTTCGGTCAGCCTGCCACAGAATCAGTCCGCATTTTATATGCAAACAAAGGCGTTGATATCAAAGACCTAAGCCAAATGACCATGATTCAAGGGATTACAGAAACCATGCTATCACAATATGTCAAAATATGTAAAGCTGCCCATGCCACCTTTTCATTGAATCTCCTACAACTCAATGAGATTACAAAAAGAAAATCTAAAAATTAGTTCATACAGAAGTTCTATCAATCTAAAGCATTGCTATGTAATTTGGGTAGCCAAGAACAATCAATGACATTTCCCATAAAGTTGACATTTTATTTTCATTCTTTTCAAGTGCTAATATTTCTAAAGAAAATAAGATAGCCTTATTTAGAACATTCTTTAGTCACTAATCTCCAGTAAAAACATCATTTCTAAAAAGAGTATAGTTATATGATATAAAGCAGCAATGAAAAAATAAATGGACATAACCATTTGGCTCAGAGATCTCAATTTGTCTGATAGCTTTGCGGCCATAAAACCCAAGAAGTGAACACCTCAAGGCAAGAATAAGGCTAAGGTGTGGCATCACATCGTTAATTTAGTTTAGATTCAGTAACTGCAGAACCCAAGATATGGTCGCCATATCTTTAAAATGCAACTTTCAGTAATTAATTGATTCATCAAAAGTCTGAGATAGAAACAATTATTGTGAAGTACTCAAACTATGGTTAATTATTAATTATGCAAGAACGAATGTCTGCTGATTCTACGTAATTGTGTATCTAAAATTTTGTCGCTTTCGAACATAGGTTCTTATATATGGCATACGCAGGTTCTACGCAATGGTGTATCTGCAATTTTGTCGCTTTCAACTCAACATAAAATTTTGTCGGTTAAATCTCAACGTACAATTTTGTCGCTTTCATCTCAACATACAATTTTGTCGCTTTCAACTCAACATAGATTCCTATATAAGTCATCAGTGAGATTCGATCTGACCCTATAGCTTCTTTTGTTTATTCTCGATAAATGATTCAGAAAACAACAATATAGATCAGGACTTCCGGACAGTTAATGCGCAACAGAAAGCGGCACAAATGTTTCAATATGCGGAACATTTCCGTTCTTTTACATTGACGACCAAACATTGATATAATGTTTCGTATATGGCGCATAAACAATTTTTATTTCTTCTTTTGACAAAACTATCCATATTTATTTGTTTTACTTTTACAAATTAAATACCATATCCTTCATAAATTAAATTTTTAAAAAAAAAAACTAATTTACACAAATATAAAAAAATACAATAAATGAAAAAAATAATAAATTAAAAAGGGTTTTCCAGAAAATTTAAAATAAAAGAAGGCATGTAAAATTATAGAAAATAAAACAAGGCATATAAAGAACTCAAAATTCATCATCCATTTGTAAAAAATCATATAAAAAAATCAATAAATTTATGACAAAACTTCAAAAAAAAATTGATAATAAATAATGTAAAATATTTAAATGTGAGAGATTTATTAATTTTTATAAAATCCTATTAATAACTTATACATGACTCACGAGATTCTATAATATTTTAAAAATTACTACTAATATTATAAAAAATCTTTACAGAAAATATATAAAATTCACTACTCATTAGTGAAATAGTTACTGAAAGTAAATTCTTTTTTTTTTCCACAAATGTTAATAAGGCAAAAATCATATACTTTCGAATAAATATGTTTTCAAAATATAATAGTATATCTTCAAGGGCAATTTGGGTAATTTTGCTATTATAAATAATTTCATCCAATTCTTGCATTTTATTACTAGTTATACTGTGATAATGAAAACAATTAAGGATTGAAAATTATATTCATATCTTAATCCTTGTCCATACCAGTCAAAGAAATTCTAAGATTTATTTCATTCATTTATCATCATCATCATTTCATTGCTAAGTTCATTTCATTTCCACATTATTTCTTCCCCACATACCTGCCACCACCAAAGGGGATTATGACTTCAAGGTTCATGTGTATACCAACACCACCGTAGTTCCATAACTTATAAAAGAAGTCTATGCATTAAGAAATAGGAAATATGCAGTGCACCAACTTAGTCGTAAAAAGATATTTATTTACAGCATGAATATGAAGTGGAGCTACCAAAATGAGGTGAACAAAAATGCTCGTGTATTTAAAAACGATAGGATAAGTTAAATTTATATTATCTTTAACAGCTTGTAAAGATCTAGCTATAAAAGAGTACCTTTGGGGATGCCAACCGCCTTTTCACGTTTGCGACTCAACCACTCCATCTGACAACTTCAATAATGGAACTCCTTTCCATTCTCTTGCACCAATTGGCATTCCTGAAAGTCAGCCGTCTGGCAGCAACCAGCATAGATCTTAAGTTTGTCAGGAAATTTTAAACAGCTAAAAGAAGGCATAGAGAAGAAAAGAAAGATTCTCAATAAATCAATACACGAGAAAATATAAGAATTGTGTTAGGGAGCAGAGCTTCTCTCTGAGGAGGCAGACTTCACAAGCTGGTGGATACCAACCTTTCTCCAAAAATGGAAGAACAAAAATTGATCCCACCACCTTTCAGCTCAAAAATTAATAAAACTTGGAAGAGTTTTTCAGGAAATCCTGCATTGAAACAAGTCTGAATATTCCCAGACAAGCATATTTGCCTGCCTAAGGAACATTTCAGGTGCATTGACATAGTGGCTAGAAGAACATATAGTTAGTCTCTAAGACATTGAGAATTTTATTCAGATATATAACAAAACAGAGTCAGATGCAAACTCTAATTATATTTTTCAGCGTTTACATTCTAAAGATGTACGGGAACATTTGATGCCTAAACAACAACTACGAGGAGCAAAAGCATGAGCACAAGCAAGAAGATGGTACTAACATCTCCACCTCCATGAACATCTATCATAATTTAGATTCATAGGGTGACATCGGAAATGAAGGCACAGTTTATATATGGCTGTGTTTCTCTGTATTATTGCTCCATAAGCCAGTAGCGCTGGGTGTAGCAGCTTCAGCAGCAGCAGCACCTTGCAAATCAGATAAGGAGAAAGACCGCCATGAAGGAAACTTATCAGCTGGAGGTGATGATGACAGCTCACTGTTTATATTTCTTCTGGCATGTGGTGGTAAAGGAGGAAGAGAGCAGCCAGGTGGTGATGAATTTGAATTTGAGGTTTCACCGCTATTGCTTCCAGAGCAGTTCATGTTAGCTGCAAGAGACAGCATACTTCTAGAATTGGTCGGTTTTTTTGATATTCCGCCATTGCGATTCCTTAAAATGCTGTTGTGATTCTTGTCCCATAAATTATTGAAAACCAGCAAGTTCTTACGTTTCCTTGTATAAGCATTTTCTGGTTTTGTGATATCTTCAATGGAGGGGCATGATGCAGCATCAGATAGGCTGGTAAATGATTTGGATTTACCAGAGTAAAACTTTGATATGCTCTTCCTATAAAAATGCACAGATGTCGTGAAAAGATTATCATAATATCATTATCATATAAACAGAGGAACAAAATAAAGAGCCACAATTTAAGAGTTCAGTGACATCTAACACCAATGCAAAAAATATAATCCTAGAAAATTTACTCAAGAAGCATAAACAGTCAACATTTGGATGGCAATTTCATAAACAATGCATGATTGCTACACAAAACAGCACAAAACAAAAGGGCAAGACAAATATATTACTTAATTACTGCTTTTCATATTGTGAATATTCATATGGATTTTATACAATGCACATCATCTTCACATTTATGATCTTCCGCTGGCACAGAAATTTGAAACATAGATGGAAGAAAAGAAGCAGTAGCACAATTAATCGCTGATAAAAGTACTTATGTTTCATACTGGCTAATGGCTACTGCTGATCAGTATACGTAACTCAGGAGAAGATTTGACATTATAACCACTCATCTATAATTCAAGCACCAGAAAAAGAAATCAATGCTCGCACAACAAACTTATTTCAGATGAATAGTGATCCAAGAGAATTCCTCTATGCAAAACTTTTGTGAATTTGGGTATGGAACTAGACAAACATCTATGATACAAGTATAATATTTTTAACTAATGCGTTTGCTAAGTAAAATCAGAAGGCTGCTTGATGAAGGGCAATATTCAGAAACATCTGGTCCAACTATTGACTGGAAATTTATAGAAACACAATATACAAGCAGATTTTTAAAGGCCGTTAGCTCACTGGTAAAAGAAAAGTCCAGGAATATAATTTGAAGTCATCAAACCAATTCTAGCAGTTGGATTACTAACAAATACTTAGCATTGTATACTCCATCTCACCTCCCAAAGCAACTCCAGTACTAGTAGACAGTACTGCAGTAGCTTATAGCAGTGCAAAAAAGCCACCCCCACGAAAATAAGCTACAAGAAGCAACAACATTGCAGAAGGCAGTTTGGAAATCCAAAGTAAATAATTGATACACAGAATAGACAAACCTAAAAAGATATATTACTATGCCCAACCAAACGAGATAGCTTAATATAGAATGTGCACATTTCTCTCTTACCTACACTTAAATTTTTCCCTGACACAAATTGATTAGTACTCATTTAGTTAAAGTTTCCAACCAACAGATGGCCAATTCTCCATCATGGTCTCGACACAAATTGTATGTAGGAAAAATAACACCGTACCCCTAATTTTACAAAATCAAAAGCCCTAAACCACAGAACTTCAGTTCAAGCTAAGATAATTCTATCAATTCAAAAGATTTAAAAAAAAAATTATATCACAGATTAAACAAAATCACATACTTTATAGGCAGAACTTCCTCCAGAGAATCCAAACTGTCCAATGGTCCTCCTTTATAGTCACTCTGCACCTCTTCTTCATCATTGCCGCTGCCGCCTCCGGGATGATCGTCACTGTTCTTTCCAATGGAAGAGGATGACGATGTCAACGAACCGCTCGGATCCTCCTCCACCGCTTCCGGCGAGCCACGATCGCACGCGGATAACTCCGGTGAGTCGTACGCCGACGAAACATAAGCCATCTCGCGGTGAACAAATCCTGGCCCTTCGATCCGGTGCCCGCCGCCTGAGTTGTTCCTCTGCAACGCTATCGACATATTCGCCGCTGTTATCTATAGATACGTGTACCGTGTGCGTATATGCGGAGAGAGAAACTGTGAGAGGGAGAGAGACAGTAGAGTAAACTAAACGAGAGAGAAGATGTTGATGGTGAAAGGCCTTATCTTTATCCAAGACAAAAGCAACACAATTTCCAAATTGGATAATTAAACAATATTATCTTTTTTCCATTTTTTAATCTTAAATAGGTAGGCATGTTTCGGTGTTGGAAGGCGTACCGAAACAAGATACGTGGCACGTTTTTCACACGATCTCAGCCGTTCTCTGGTGAGGCGATTAAGAGATTGAAACGTGTCAGATAAGATATACTGGATATTCTTTTTTATTTTTATTTTTTATGTTGAGGGGTGGAGGGTTTGTGTGTGAAAGGATAAATTGGAATATTCTTTTCCAAGTGTTGGACAAAGGTTAGTGGGGGATCATTTGACCAAATTTTGGATATTGGAAGAAGCTTAAAATCGTCTATAATCTATTATGAGGTTTATATGTCATTTCCCAAGTCTTTTGAGGGCCTTAGGATCATAGTCTAACATGAAATTTCATCATTTTTTTTTAAAAATCCAGTAGTAATTGTGACATTCTCATCAGGACATCCAAACGCTAAATTCATATGTAAAAATGAGAAATTTCTCCTAATTGATTAAGGATCAATTTTCCCATAAAATTCCTCGTATTTTAATATGTTGCTTTACACATTAAGGATGTGACTGGTATTATGGAATTGAATGGAATAGAATCATTATTTCTATGTTCATTTTCATTCCGACGATGTGTATGGTTTAAAATCGGAAATTATCATTGCCGGAGGAATCTCTATTCCCAAAAAAAGGGAAATAGTCATTTCACTCACCCTCATAGGTTTAGCTATTCACATTGACAAAAAAAAATATATGATATATTTATATATAATCATGTCTTATAATATTATTTTATCATATTTAGAAAAAAATAAATCGAAATCAGATTAAATAATTTATTATTATTATTATTATTATTTCATAATTATTTTTATATTATCTATTTATTTTCAAAAAATAATTTAAATAGTCAGTCATCAACCCCAGAGGAATAGTTGGCCCCAAAATTGATGCCCACAATTTTGAGCTGATGTCGAGCCTAATTTCTATGGCTCAACAACACCAGTGTGGGGGAAAAATAACTGAGCTGATGTCGAGCCTAATTTCTATGGCTCAACAACACCAGTGTGGGGGAAAAATAACTGAAGACTCAAATGCGCATCTGGCGCAATTTCTCGAGATATGCAGCACTGTGAAGTGGAAAGGGTTCTGGATGAGGCTATTCAAATGTGCTTTTTTCCCATTGTCTATAAAGGACAAAGCCCGAATATAGTACCTATCTTTAGTTACCGGATCAATTGAAAGTTGGGAGGATCTCATCACCAAATTTCTCCATAATTTTTTCCACCTAGAGTTATTTTAAAACTCAAGGGAGAAATTACGTAGTCCCGCAAGTATGATGATGAGTCACTCTATGAATCATGGGAGATATTTAGAGTGATGATCTGAAAGTGCCCAAATCATGGGTTTGGAGTAGACCATCAAGTTTACATCTTCTACAATGGATGTAATGTGGAGATCAAGAGGTTACTAGATGCTTCTGCTAGTAGATCTTTCATAGACAAAGGACCCAATATAGCTATTTGAATCATTGAGTATATGGCTGGTAACAATTATCAATGGTCGGGGGAGAGCCAGGTCCAAATGATAAAAAAAGTGCTTACAACTTCGGATCAAGATCCCGTTACTTTGGTGGTTGCACGATTGTCTACTCTAAATGACATTATGTAGCACCCCGAAAACTTATTTATGCATGCATTTTTTTTATATACTTATGTTACGTTCCTATAAGTCGCGCCATTTATGTCTAGCTATATCTTCATATATTCTATTTTCATTTTATTTTTATCTTTGGTTTGTGGGGCCTTCTAATTAATTATTTTTATGTTCTTGAAGCCCAATATTATTTTTTTTTTTTGTGTGATCTAAGCCCAATGTTGGAAGTCCAATTGTTGAGCCAAAATCTGGAAGAATTTTTCCGTCTCCCACCGATCTCAACCCTCCACACGTTTATCATTGAGGAAACTCTAAACCTAACTTCCCTTCCTCAAATCCGAGATCCTCGCCAAGATAGGCAATGTTTTGGCAAGAAATCAGACAAAATTTCAAACCTTCCAAGCTTAGACGAGAATTCTCTAGTATAAATATGGCTCATCTTCCACCACAAATTCACACCAACTCAAACATTCGAGTTTTCCCTTCTCTCAGAACTTCTTCTTGGGGTGCCCAGATATCTCTGTTCTCGATCGAGTCTGTAAGTTTTCTTTTTTTTTCTTCTCTGTGTGTTATCCATTTTTTTCTTTTCCTTCGCTGCCTTTTGAAAAAGAAGAAAAGCTTTATCACTTATTTTTTTTCATGTTCTAAAAGCTGAAGCAGGTCTCGGTTTGCGTGTAACAAAATGAGTTTTTAATTGTTAAGTATTTTCTCCTCAAGCCTTCTCTCTCATAGGGACCCAACTATATATATATACATATAAATATCCATCACTCACACACACTGACACCTATACATAAATACGTATATATAAAAAAAAGAAAAATAATCATGTCTGACACTATATGAATAGGTGTATATGTATATATATATATATATATATTATTTCCTAAACTATGTTAAATGCCACTTGCGCACCTATATCTATACACACACACACACACACACACACACGTATATGCATGTATTCACACACATATATACAATATATAATGCTACACACACCCTTATGCATCCACATATATAAATATATGTATATATATATATAAACATATCATGCATACATACATGTATATATATAAAACACACGCACATCTATACACACACATATATACCGCACATCATGTATAGATATATAATTCCATTTTTGTGATGATATTTGTTTTTAGCATTTAAAATAATTTAATATTTTAATATTTAATATTATGTTAATTATTTATTATTATTGTTAGGCGGCGCGCGTGGATAAATTTAATAGCCTTACTATTTTTGAAGAAACGGTTAAAGTGGGGATTCTCTCAGAGAATATATATATATATATATATATATAGACTCTTATCCTTATTATACTTGTATATGCGGTGTGCAGGTAGACATACGAGTCATATGGACTTTCGGGCTATTATTATGGGCCTACGGGCTATTACTATGTTTAACCTACGGGTTATATACTATGTTGGCCTACGGGCTCTATGATATGAAATGTTATGCTATGACCTGTTTTTTACTGTTATATTTGTATAATCTGGATAAGTGAGTTACCCCATTGAGTTAATAGCACTCACCCCGAAGCTATTTATACTTTCAGATCTATGAAGCTCAAGTGGTGTGGTGAAGACGAAGTGATGGGATGGAATAAAGACTTTTTAATTAAGCATTTTATTATTAATTTTCTGCTGCATTAAACTCTACAATTTCGTTTTGAAATAATTATTTTGGAGTTTATTTAATTTACGACATTTATTTATGATTTAAATAAATAATGAAATTTTTGAGACGTCACACATTCTCAGTAGCAGATTTGATGCGCTTACTCAAGTTAAATCTGGACAAGCTATAGAAGAGATGAACTACAGAAGTCAAATAAGTGGAAACCATTATCCGAACCAAGGGGGAACTCAATTTTTCAGAGAAAGGAATGCTAACAATGATGATTTGCTTGTAGCATTCATGGGAAAGATGGAGAAATACATGGGGGAATCTCAAGTCCATTTTGAAAGGCTTGAAAATATAGTTATTGCCATGGAAAATCAAATGCACTTGTTGGAGAAACAAGTTGGTCATTTGAATGCTGCAGTGGAGAATTTGCAGTAGCAAAAGTTGGAACAGTGCAATGCCATTTCTTTGAGAAATGGGGGGTCTCATGAAGAGCCGAAGGTTCCTATGGATGATCCAACAAATCTAAAAAATGAGGAGGTTTCATTGGAAAAGCAGTCCCCAAATGATGAGATGCCTAAAGTAGTCAAGAACACACCAAGTAACCTATCTTCTGTGTTTACTGTTTCTCGACTGTTTCGATACCTTTTTCTCTAGGATTTCAGAAGACAAAGCTAGATGAGAAGTTTTTCAAGTTTTGGGAAATCTTATGAAAGGTCAACATAAATTTGCCTCTTGTGGAAGTTTTTCAAATGATGCCCAATTATGCAAAATTCATCAAAGACATGGTGTCTAAGAAGAGAAATATGGAGTGGTTTGAGACTGTGCATCATATTGAAAAATGAAGTGCCTTCATTTAAAGGAAGTTTCCTGCAAAGCTTAAAGATCTGGGAAGATTCACCATCCCATGTGAAAATAGAAAGAAATTTTATGGAAGAGCTTTATGTGATGTTGGAGCTAGCATTAGTTTGATGCCATATTCTATCTTCAAGAAGCTAGCTATTGGGATACTAAAGCCAACATCCATTGCTCTCAACATGGTGGATCGATCAGTTACATATCCTAAAGGAATTGTAGAGGATGTCTTAGTTTAGGTACGAGATTTTGTATTTTCTGTCAATTTTGTTGTGCTCGATATGCAGGAGGATGCAAGTGTACTGTTAATCATAGGATGCCCATTTATGAAAACTGCGAGAGCTTTGGAGGACATGGATACTTGTGAACTCACTTTACGAGTGCATGAAGAGTGTATCAAGTTCATTATCCATGATGGGGGAGATGTTCACGCGGAAGGTCGAAAAAAGAGTTTAGAAGAATGTTGAACTTTGTCTATGCTATCAATGGATATGAGGAGCCACCATGAAATCTAGCAACAAGAGAAATTATTATAGAATTTTTTATACTGATTTTGCAACTGGAGTTGGAGCTAAGAAGTTGAAGAAAGGGCAATAAGTGTGGCGTTGGGTGCCACCGGATCTTTCTTAGCCATCTGTGAGTTTATCCAAGGTAGACCACTTTCTTCTTTTCAAACTTATTCTTACATGGTTTCGAATAACTTTAGGGGGAGAGTGTGGTTATCTTGGATTTTTTTTTTTGCATTGTATTTGCATTAAATTTTCTTACTTAAAATTTTTGGTCAAATTTTTATTTTATTTTTCTAGGATTTTTGCACATTTATTGCTTTATTAGGTTTAGTCGGAATGTGATTTTGGTCTTGATTGGTCTTAAATTTTGAAAATTGTGGAGTATGGATCAATTATGTGTCTGTGATTTGTTGATTTTTATCTTGATAGATTCTGTAATTTTTGCCTTTTGATTTTGACATTTTACCTATGTGAGCTTTTAGGCCTAAAAGATTGCTTCATTTTGCAATCTTATTTCTTTCTTGTGTGGTATTCATTTATTACTTGTTTATATCTAGAACTTGCCTTGTTGTCTTTTTTTTGTCAAGGGTAACCTGCAGCCGCTATCGAGGTGTGCACTGAATAAACCCCGCATCTGTGTATTAACCTGCAAATCACACAAGGGAGGTTAACCACACTTGGCAAACCAGGTGTGACAGGTGCACACCTAGTGGTGTTGGTGGTGGGATTCGAACTTGAGACATTTAGCATCAAGATAACGCCATTCCACCATTAGACCATTCCCAAGGGGACTCCTTGTTGTCTTTCTTGAGACTATATTAGTGTGCTAAAGACTTGAACATGATTAAAGACCATTTTTGTCTAGCCTTTTATCCTTGTTTTAATTTTTCCATAATTCTTAATCTTTGTTTGCCCATTTGAGCCTTGAAATTTGATTTTCTTTGTTATACCTTGGGTTGGGGAATTAAAAATGATTAAGAATGATTATTGAAGTTGGAGTTTGAATGATGGCATAATTATGTTAGTTTTGTGTTAACAAAAAGAAAAAAAAAAGGAAAATGAGAAAAATAGACAGAGTCCAAGTATTGAAAAGAAAAAAAAATGAACAAAGTTCATATAAAAAAATAGCATAAAAAGGTGGTGATAAACGCATAATTGATGTGGTGTTGTGAAGTTTTAAAAGGTGGAAGAAGATTTATATTTTCTTACTTGTTGTGAATTGAATAAGTGGGTTTTTGGGATGAAATTCTTTTGATTTAGTCACTTAGCCTAAATGTTCCTACCTTTACCAAAGAGCCTTCATTACAATCATTGAAAGACTTTTTTTACTCTTGTCTAAAGCATGTCTAAGTGGTGGAGAGAATAGATATCTTACAAGCCTATGGTAGATTACTTGTTTTTGAATGATTTTGAGTGTATACACTTAGCTTTAAACACTTCAGTGGTAAGTGATCTTCAATATTCGTGAGGTTCATTCTCTAGAGGCTTGTATTTTTGAATTTTTAAATTTATCTAGATTAATTGATGCTTTGATTACCATACTTGAATGTGGAATTTTTATATTTGTCTTTGAGACACTCGGTTTTAATTAGTCCATGCATGTTTTGCTTTAAACTCTTGTTTTATTTCTCTTTGTTTGGGGACAAATAGTGTTCTAAGTTTAGGCGAGTTGATAACCTCATGTTTTACATGTGTTTTGAAGTTCATTTGATTGACATTTGATGGGCAATGCATGCATGAAGTGATAAGTTTTGCATAGTTTTCTATATTTTGTGCAATGTCATATGTTTATTGGTTGTGAAGGGATTTAATGTCATTTTTTGTGTGAACTTTAAATGAGTTTGGGAAGGCCCTATAAATATAAGAAATCAAGTAAGGAACGCGTTTAAAAAAATCAGGTCAATCGGACGAGAAACAATTGAGAACGAAGCAATGAGAGATGTCAAGCTGCGACTGGACCCGCGACCCGAGCCGCGGATGACTGGGTTGTGAATTTGGTCACGAATCGACTCGGGAATCACTTTCTGGATAGCCTTCCATGAGCTCGCTACTGAGGAGGGAGTTGCCTTTGTATCCTATATAAGCGGAGAATGAGCCCGAATGAAATTATATTTTTCATTTGGGACTATTTTATCTTCTATGGCATGTAATTAGTACAAGATTACAATTTGAGGACTAAGTTTCTCCTATTTATACTTACTCGCGGAATAATTATAATAAAATCTCTATTAATTAATATAGTTGGGACCATGAGGTTTTATACAAATTTATTATTCTTATAATTATATTAATTAATACATAAATTAATATTTATTAATTTAAAAGGTGTTTTCATCAATGAAATTGAATTTTGATTAAATCCAAAGTCATTGTATCTTCCTAATTTATGTATTATATTTATTAAAAAATTTATTAAAATAAATTAATTTCTCACATTATTAATGAAAATTAATAAGAAATATTCATTATTTCTTGATAATTTAATATCATTCATTGCATTTTTACTAAAAATATTCATTGTCTGATGATGATGGATTACACTATATAAACCATATAACAAATTTCTTAAAATTGTATTCAACGATAACTTCTCATCTAAAAGATGTCTCAAAAGCAACAATGATAAATGATTTTGTTTAAAACATTATATGAGTACAATGAGATCATTCAGCATATACTAAAAATGATTTACAATTGTGGTTTGATGAAAAAATTTCATTTGAAAATTAATACGGTAGTACATTTAAGAAGAAAAAAAACAATACTAAAATTATCTTCCCACCTCTCTATATCTTAATCGTTATTGATTGAATGACAGGCTGCACCGAGAGATTTAATTTTCATTTTTAATGCCTATGTCATTTGGTGGTATATGTATATGATTAACTATCCACGACCTTTGGGAAGTTGTCTAGAACAATCATGGCTGAAATAACATTAATGGTATTGATATACACACAATACATTCACTTTTTGATCACTTCCTTGAGGAGATAAAATAGTTTTTATTGAAGTAAATTTAAATTTAAATCTTAAATATATAACATATATATTTTTTATAGGATTTCGAATCATTTGATAAGGAGTTCTAGAATCTCTCGAGAGCAAGATGACACGATCTTTATAAATATGCCTCACTGTCGGGTCTGATGACTTTTGAAATGATGAGTGGTTGAAACATGATATATACATTTGCAAGAACTTTGAAACTCATTTCTCCTACATATCATATGATGTTGATGTTCTATTTAATGCCCATGAAACATGTATATTGATTAATAAATTTATATGAATTTATTTCTTTTAATTTAAATAAATATTATAAAAAAAATTACATTTTGACATTGAACATTTAATTAGGATAAACAATCAGACATGAAAGGCTTGGCCAACCGCTTAAAGTAGCATATGTTACGTGACATTTACGTTGCTTGTTAAATATTGATGTCCAATTAGTTGGTGAGTTCATTTGTGATGATGGGAGGAAGCATATATATAAAATTATGCAATAAAAAATATATTTACTTAATTTTAAATAAAAATAATTTAATTATTAATGCTATATTTGTAAATAATTAAATTATTAAGGGTAGATTTATAATTTCCAAGTTCGATTAAGCTCAACAAGGCTCGCGAGCCCGTCTTGTTCACTATTATAGAGCTCGAGATCGAGCTAGGTAACTACTCGAGTAACTCGAACTTGAGCTTGACTCAACAAACCTTGAGTTGATCCCGAATAGCTCACGAGTAGGCTAGACTCACTTATAGTCCTAGGTAAAATTCATTAAACCCTCTAGTATATTATCAAAAATTGCATTTGAAATTGTATCAAACATCTTTATATTTTAAAAAAAAAGTTTGCATAATTTCCTATTTTTCAAATTTTTACCCAAAATACTCATATTTTCATTTTACAAGCAAAATTTGAGTGCTAACTACTAAATAAATAAACATATTTTGGTCAAAAATTTGAAAAACAAAATTTGTTGATATTTTTTAAAAACACAAGAGAATTTAATGTAATCTATATCTATATATATATATATATAAAGTAGTCTTCCTAATCTAAATTCCCGCTGAAATGCCAAATCATCCCGCATAGAGCCCATGTACATGCAAAGTCAGCTAAAAGGATTTGTGGTGGAATATTTGCCACATCATATTTTAAATTTATTAAAACATAATTTTTTAGAGTGCATCTGACTGAATATTAGGTGAATATTGATGGAATCCTCAATGCTCACTCTGTTCGAAAATTCAAAATTGTAAATGAAGAATTCTCTCTCTAAGGTCATTACTTCCCCAGTCCTCACTCTATTCGAGAATTCAAAATTGTGTATAAAGAATTCTCTCTCTAGAGTCATTGCTCTCAGCTCTCATCCTTCTCGCAAATAATTATCCCCACATTTCAATTTTGGAGTATTTTCTCAAATGCTATTTATTGGATTTGTCGGAACGGTAAGGATGAAAAACGGGAGAGATCATTCTTTTTTTATCTTCTGTGTTTTTTTTGTGTTTGACTATAGAATTTAAAATTCTGAATATATAATTATCTCTTTAAATTCTATCGCAGAAGAATCGTGATATCATCTCTCTTGCCAGCTATTCTCCATAAATTTCAAATCTGGAGCGCTCCCTTAAATGTTGTGAATTGAATTTTTCATAAACGCAAGTATGAAGAAATCGAGGGTTCTCTTTCCTTTCTTTCTTTTCTCTATTAATATTTTTTTTTCCAGTTTGGTGTTTGAGTTTGTTTTTCTAATTTTTGTCCCGTTTTGACAGGCTTTTGAGTGAGTGATTTTGGATTTTTCAATGGTTTCAGCAGATTATCAATGATGAATGGTGATTCTTCTGTTTTATTTTTCGATTTTCTTGCTGCGAATCTCACTTCCGTTTTCTATAAAATTATAGAGATCGTCGCCTCTAGCATCAATGAATTGCCATGTTCATACTAATTCTACATTTTACGTACTCACCGATCGATCAGGTCTGCTCTAGCTTAATATTATACTACTTTCTTAAATTGTTTTAGATTTCTTATTAAACAATAGAGAAATAAGGTTGCTATGCATATTTTATTTCCCTTACCAAGCAGCATTGCAATTTGCAATGTAGGCAATGTGGGATGCATTCGTTGCCGTCATTTGCAAATTGATTTTTATCTTTTATCTTGATTTTCTTGCTATATCAACATTGTAATTACTAATTTTTGTACATCCTTTAGTATTGTGCACGTACAGTGGGTGGATGATGATAAGCTGATGATGAGATTGCAATGGTGGTTGTATGTTTTAATGACTGTTGTCTGTCATCACTCAGTGTTAACCGAATCTTTTATTATTTGCTCTTCTGACATTAACATGCTGCTAAAGTCTTGAAATTGTTTCTTTATGATCTTGTTGATGTACATATATATGAATAACTGTACCAAGAAGAGCTAAAAGTGTTAGTTCATATGACATAGTTTCATTGCACAAAAATGAGTTATGACTCATTATCATTTGTCTACCGCATGTTTCATCTTGATGTTACCGTTACTTTATGCGGATTCAACCTTAATTTCCTATTGTTTGTTCATGATGTTGTAGTATTTGTATTGCAGCTCCATCCACCCGCTTTTATAAACTGGAATAAGGAGAACATATTCATTATTACCCTTTCGTCAACCAATTGAATACTCAATATGAAATCAGTGCTGCATTCTTCCAACCTTAAGATAGTTTGCTAAATGACTCAACCCATGTGTTTGTTCCATCTCTTCTAGATGATAGATCTTATCCAAGTGCCCAACAATGCAGACCCTGACTATCATATAGTTGGGAGCACATCCTTTTTTATCATCTCGAAAGAATTCAAGGTATTATTCACTTTTACAGCATTTCCAAAGTCATCTGACATGTCTGGATAGGTAACAATATTAGGATCACAACATCTTCCTTCATGATCAACATCACTTCTGCAAATATATATAGGACCCCGGGATATAATTGCACTGTGAGGTTTAGGATTTTCAAGATTTTTTAGCTAGATTTCTATGAATTTTTAAAGCACGTGTTTCATTTTCAGCATTACTAGAATTTTAGTGAATTGAATTTGACTGTGTATTGTTCATGTATTTTGCAGATTCATTATGTCGGAGAATGAGGTAAGGTTATTGTGAATCGTAGTAGAAGTGAGTTACGATTTAACAGCCAAACAAGTCAAAATTACTTTCAAGAATTTCATTACCATAATTTGGGTGCTTCATGAGGTAGGTTAATTTAGGAATTAAGCACTTGATGCCCTTGGACAAATAGGATGTCAATTCTGGAAAATAGGATATAATTTTTTGGGATACTTGAAATAGTGAAACAAATATACAGAAAAATTTATTTGCAAGTTTTCCTAAAATGAATATGGTGATCTGTTATCTTGGCCTAAATATTTGGTTGGAGTTTTTTCTGTCTTCTTCTACTTGTGATAAATACTTTTCTATTAAAAAATTACTGTCCTATTAACTTTAAAGGGTACAACAACAAGCAAAAATGCTTTATTTTCATGTTTATAAGACAAGATAACACAATGCTAGAGCATCGAAATTCTCATAAATATTTGACCTATCAAAACTTATGGCTATTAATAATACGTAGGTTTACTTATTAGTTAAGAGTAATTAGAATATACTCCTTTGATATTGATTTGGTTTATATGATGATACAACTTTACTTACAGTAGAAGATGAGTTCTGTGAAGGGGTTTCACCATCTTCATAAGCTGATATGTCATTTGAACTTCTTGAACAGAGTGGCCAGACCAAGTTGTTCATTAATGTTGTGTTTTGTAGAATAAACATTCATTTTTTTCTTTTAATCTTTTGTTCTTTATTTTTTCTAGAATGTAAGAAACGAAACGTATAAAATGTTCATTGCACAGGTGTCACCAATATCTATATATATATATATATAGCATATGGATCATATGAGAATACTTTGTTGGTGTGAGAAATGAGAACCCATCTTACACCATCCAATTTAATGATCCAATGATTGAGATTTATGGTGGCAATTTCGTAAATAATAGGGCAAAAAATAAAGGAAGGAGGGCTATTTTCGTCCAAATCAACCCATTAAAAATGATGATGTCAGCAATTAAAAAAAATCTTAAAAACTTTAACCGATCATAACTTGCTCGTTTTTAATCCAATGCACACAAAAAATATATCAAATTAAAGCTCTCTTCATGCTCTTTCATTTAAGATGTCGAAAGACTATGTTTAGATAAAAAAATATGAACGAAAAATAAAAAAGAAATTTTTTTACGCGTGCCCATGTTGTAAAAGCTTTCGTTAGCATATAATAATTCTTCGTCAGCATTATGATAACATATGATAACGCATGCTGATGAAGCATTTGTCATATGCTAACATAATGTATTCGCTGTGCTAACAAAGAATTATCATAATGCTAGCGTAGTATAAATTTATTAGGGTTTATTAAATCTCAATTATGGTTTATTTAATCTCGATTATGGTTTATTCCATCTAATTATCATTATTTTTTTAAAATTTAATTTTTTGTTTATAGTTCTTAATTGATTATTATAGTTTATCCCATCCAATTATGGTTTATAACGTATGTTGACAGAGTATTGTCATATGTTAACATAGTGTATTCGCAATGATGATGAAGCAAAACCATAATGCTAACGTAGTACAAATATATTATTATTATGATTTGTTCCAACTCATTTAGGGTTTACCACATCCAATCAATGTTTATTTCATCTAATTAGGTTTATTTCATCCAATTATGATTTTTTTTCATTTAATTAGGGTTTATTAAATCAAATTAGGTTTATAATTAATTTTTAGAATATTTTTTTCGCTAACAATATTTAAAAACTTTAATTAGCATACCTATAATACTTCGTTAGCATGATGATAATACTTCGTTAGCATAATGATCTGTTATTAAATCCTCCGCGATTTTTATAAGAATTACCAAATTACGTTAATACCCCCGCGCAAAAAACTTTTCAAATATTACAGAATTGTCACCGAATTTTTCATCAAATCTGGACCTTTAATTTTTGATGAATGTGTGGTGTGAGATGTGTTCTCATTTCTCACACAAGGGGTTACTTTTATATAACCCCGTCCCTATATATATATATATATATATATATTTAAGTAAAGTAGTAAGTGCAAAGTGTCCCCGCTCAAAAAGTCCGCCCAAAAATATCAAATTAACATTTCTATGCAAAACTATTTTTTGGTTCATTTTTTTAATTGATAAATGCGTTTTAGTGTCGACTCTCTTTTACCATCTATATGCAGTTGCTTTTGGCAGTACAATTGCCACAACTACTTTTTTTCCCCTTATGTTATGGACAAAATTTAAAATATATTATAGTTATACTAATTTTTTTATCAATTCATCTGGATATGAATGTCGAAAATCAATTTGCTCCAAACTTATTATACACTTGGAAACATAAAAGAAGAAAATAAAAATTTAGCAAAAAAAAAAAAAATTAGGGGAGAAAGAAAGAGTACCTTTCCAAGACCAAACAATTGTGTATTTATACATTAAATTAATACTACTTATAGTAATAAGACTATATAATTAGGGTCGGAGATCTTAAAAATAATAATATGGACTATATAATTGGGATGGAATGAGTAATGTTATTTTTGTTATGCTCTAATATTTTGGATTTTTTTCAAGGCTCAACATTTGATTTTTTTTTAATAATTAGATATAATTGACCGAATTCGCATCTAATTTCGTGTTTAAAAAATTTGTAATACAATGAAAGAAATATTATATATAAAATCAATAATTATAATAGAAAAATTCAAACATGAGATAAGATATATTGAATGTGACACTAATTATGAACTAAATAACATTATATCGGTCGCCAAACCACCGCGCAATGCGCGAGTGAAATACTAGTTTTGAAAATATAAGAAAATTTGGTGTAATATTTAAATAAGACAAAGGTTAAGTATGTTATAAATACATTATTTAGTGGACATTAATCTATGACTCTTTTTGTTTTTTATGTCGAGACCTAGTAGTGTTGTAATAGCCTACAAACTATATGAGGGAGGTAAACCATACTTGGTGACAAGCTGACTCACACCTAGTAGTGAGAGGTAAATCATACTTGGCAGCCCAGATGTGACAGACTCACACCTAGTAGTAGTGGGTGACAGATTGACTCACACCAAATAGTGAGAGGTAAACCATACTTGGCAAGTCATATGTGACAAGTTGGCTCACACCTAGTAGTAGTGGGAGGTAAACCACACTTGGCAGGCCAGCCCTAGTTGGTGGTAGGATTTAAGGGAGGTAAACCACACTTGGCGGGCCATATGTGACAGACTGACTCACACCTAGTAGTTTTGTGACAGGCTAGCTCGACCCTAGTAGTGTTGGTCGTAGGATTCAGGGGAGGTAAACCTCACACCTAGTAGTGTTATGACTAGCTGGCTCAGCCCTAGTAGTGTTTTACCTCCCCACCTAGTAGTGTTGTGACAGGTTGACTCAACCCTAGTAGCATTGGTGGTAGGATTTAGGAGAGGTAAACTACACTTGGCCAGATGACAGATTGACTCACACCTAGTAGTTTTGTGACAGGTTGGCTTAGCCCTAGTAGTGTGACAAGGGAGGTAAACCTCACACCCAATAGTGTTATGACAAGCTGGCTCAGCCCTAGTAGTGTTTTACCTCCCCACTTAGTAGTGTTGTGACAGGCTGGCTCAACCCTAATAGTGTTGGTGGTAGGATTCAAAGGAGGTAAACTACACTTGACAGACCAGATGTGACAGGTTGACTCACATCTAGTAGTGTTGATTAGATGTGACAAATTGACTCACATCTAGTAGTGTGGCTCGGATCTAGTAGTGTATGTGTTGGTGGTAGGATTCGAATTTGAGACATTTGACATAAAGATAACACCACTCCACTACTAGATCATCATTAATTCATGACTCTTGATATTATATATAGACGTTTAACATTTCATGTAATTCTATATATATTCCTGTAACAATGAAATTGAGCGGAGATAATACAATGTTCATTTTATATATCTCGTCTTCTTATAATTATGGTTATATTGCGATGCATTCATTCAAGTGTTGGAACTAGATTTTACAACAAAATACATTTTAGCCATGATTTTGACAATGGTTAATTATATTTAATATCATTTATTTTAACGAAACATTTCATTTTTGTTTTCCGCCTTAATTTCAAATTAATTATTCTCAAAGGCGCTCGTAAGTCGTAAACCTCTCCACCCCACTTAAAACCCTGAGCTGCTCGCCACCACCGACCTACAAAAATGGCGGCCGCCGTCGCGGGAATTCTCAACTACGAAGATTTCGTGAAGGTCCATGGCGTCCTTCTCGCGGCTTCCGGCCTCCCCCTGCCGCTGCACCGGAAGCTCTACCAGAAGCTTACGGCGGAGATTTTCGACGGCGGGAACTATTTTCAGGTGGATCCCGTCGACGGCGGCAGGCAGAGGAGGCTTGTTTTGACGGCGGACGTTATCGGACAACATTCCGATGTCTTCCTAGTTGATCACGCCTGGACTTTTCGCCTATCCGATGCTTATAAGCAGGTGCGCACCGACCGAATTGTTGTGTATCTTAGTGTATCTTATTATCAGTTTAATTGATAGAAATGTGCTTAAAATGCATGCAGCTATGTTTTGATAGAGGCTTTCTGTTACTGATTAATATTTTTTGGAAAATTTTGATGCATCATGACTTATGTTCTGATATTTTGGGTTATATGTTGCAGTTGCAGGAGATTCCTGGGTTGGTGGAGAGGATGGCTTCTTTGATGTGTGTTGACGTGGATTTGAATTCGGAAGAGGAGGAGCCGGGTGATGAAGATGATGCTAAAATAAGTGCTGCAGAAATTGTCGAAAGAGAATTCTATAGAGTTAAAGAAGAAGGCGCTCATTCTGTTAGGTGGTTGGAGCTCGAAGATCTTGAGATTGATGGTGCTATGCTAGTTTCTCTTGATTTGCCGAGTAAATTCCCTGTAAGTCTCCTCTTTGGCGCTTTTTTATTTACTTCTGGATGCTTCGGATTTTGTGTGTTTTTGTAGGTGTTATCATAGCAGTAGGTGGTTCAACTAGTTGGTGTAACTTGCACTTAAATTGAATTGAGAAAGGATGCTTTGGGTTATTATGCCATCTTTTGCTCTTGATTGACATTTTATCCTTCCTGTTGTCTCTACTGCATTAGCACTTGCTTGCACTAAGCCTCCGTGGCAACAAGCTCGAGAATCCAGAGGTTGTGTTAGAGGTGGTGGCTCAGTTTAAATATCTTAAAGCTCTGTGGGTTAACTATAATCCTGTACTGAAAACTAGGTGAGTCTTCATGTTCTTGGAAAACTGATTAGGATAAATTTAGGACTGTTACGCTTGAATTTTCGTAAGGGTCAGAGGCAAGAACATTTTTCATTTCCAGTGTAAACTACGTGGGAAGATACTAAGTTCCTTTCTTTTTCAGTGTAAATTACTTGGAAGATCGTATTCTGGAAAGCTGCCCTGAGCTAGAAATTTATAATTCCCAATTCACTCCTAAGTATGGTGAGTGGGCCTTAGGATTCTGTGGAGGACTATTTGAGAAAGACAACCCTGGAGGTTCTGATGAGATTGATCATCAGTTGCAGAGAATCACATCTCTTGACCTTTCAAATAGGCGCATCCGAAATCTTATCACTAAGGTAAAGTATTGTTCTTACTCCAAATAACTCTCCCTAACTTTCAGCTTCCTACTTCCACCTTATTAATCTACAAACTTCTTCAGCTATTTCTTGATCTAACTTGATGTTCATTTTGTTCTGATTGCCTTTAGGCCTTTTCTCCAATTGAAATGCCTGTGCTATCACACTTAAATCTTCGTGGAAATCCATTAGATGAGAACTCAGGCAGCAAACTACTAAAATTTCTAAGAGGATTCATCAATCTAACTACTTTGGAGGTAACCTTGTTGGATAAAACTATTCAAATTTCTCTAAAATGCTCAATCATGCTGACATAAGCATTATGGTAGGTTGATATTCCCGGTCCTCTTGGAGAGAGTGCTATTGATATTATTGAAGCTCTCCCCACTCTCTCCGAGTTGAATGGGTTTAGTACTTCCAAGATCTTAGAATCTGAGAAGAACATTGTTGATTCAATGTTGAAATCTCGCCTCCCCGAGTTCAATGATGGAGAATCTCTCATTGACCGTGTTATCAATGCTATGTGGTTGTACCTAATGACGTATCGGCTAGCTGACGAAGAAAAGATTGATGAAACTTCTGTTTGGTAATCACTCGTCTTTTATTGGGTTTAATATGGGGGCATATTCAGATATTCCGTTTATGTACTAATAATTATTACCTTGCCTAAAAAGAATATTATTTTTATATCTTAGCAAAATGGTAACCATTTAATTTTATTGTTGGATTGGCTGATATGCAAGGTAGTTCATTAGAAGAGAATTGTGTCCTTTCAAAACCAATCTGAATCTTTCACTACTATTGAGAGAGACAGACCAGAGAATGCAACTATGATCATTTAGGAGATCAATTCATGTATTGATACTCAAAGAACTACTAAAGGGATGAGGGACCTTATGGCATCGGAACATAATAACTTTAGTTACCACAAGCCTGGAGAAGGCGGACCACTTGTTTCATTGGTGGAGTTACTCTTAATTCAAAATGTCTTCACCTGTCAAAGCTACTAGGTTTGTTCTTGTCTGCAAGCCAGACTATGTCTGAAAAGGTCCCCTACCATCATATGTTAGAAAATGTGTTTACTGAAAATGTTTGTTGTTGGGTAGAAATGGACATGGTTTCCTTTCATTCAATCTTTGGTAAACAAGGATGACTGAAAATGTTTGTTGTTGGGTAGAAATGGAATCTGCTTCCAGTAAGGTTTGGTCATCCTAGTCTCCTTCTGCCACGTGATCTTCAATTCAACTGTTTATATAAAAAGAACAGATACTGCAACAGTTCTTGGGCAACAGACCAAATGTAATTTTTTTGTAATTTTGTGGACAAGAATGAATTCATATAATGGTTCTCAGTAACTCAAGTATTGTTTATGAATATTCTTAGATTATTCATATCTGGTTCATGCCTTATCATGAGTTTTATTTGACATTGTTCTCAGGTATGTGATGGATGAACTAGGTTCAGCTTTGCGACACAGTGATGAAGCCAATTTCAGAGTCGCACCTTTTCTCTACATGCCTGAGGGTAATCTGGAGTCAGCTGTGAGGTTCTTTCTTCGAACCATTTCTTCTATTCCCCCTTTTTATGTTGAGAGCATCTTCATAGTCTGCTGTCTTAGTTTTCTCCCTTCAAGATCCTTCCTTCCTTTCTTTCCTTTTCTTTTTGTTCACACGTGACCAAATTGGATGAGAACTAAAGCTTATGTTTTGTGAAAAAGTTACACTGAGTGAAAATTTTCAGTTACTCAATTCTTTGGCCTACAAAAAATGTACAAAGAGGTGACGAATGCACTCGCGATTACCTGTTTGGCATTGGGGAGGAACGGCAACGTTCTGCAAGGCTTACTGCCTGGTTCCATACCCCTCAAAATTATTTCATTAGAGTATGTTTTCTGATTGGGATGTTTTGCAATCTTATCCTTCTATGATCACACATGTTTATTCAATTTATGGTGTTGTTTCTCTAGGAGTATGAAAAATTCCACACGGAATTGCTCTCAAGAAGGTTTTCTCCGGTATTAACGAAGGCATCTGCAACAAATAGTCTGCTTCATGGTGATAGAAATGTCCTGCAGGTTTACACTGATGTACCTCAAGTGGAGGAATTTCTAACTCGTCCAGAATTTGCAATCAGTAAGTACTCTAGCTCATTGCCACTGGGACTTTTGGATTCTAGGCTCATGAGAATTGTTTGAGCGAGTTTTTAATGCTAGGAGAGAGTATACTTGTAAACATGATGCAGATATTCTCTCTCTTGTGCTTTCTTACTTAGTCACTTGGGTCAAGCAATCTACTTTTGTGTCCTGTTCGTTGCACTTTGAAATGTGAAGACCTTTTCTGATGCAATGTTGACTTCTTACTTCTGTAACTTATTTTCTTTCCAATCGTTCCTCCCACAGCAAGTGAACCAAAGGATGCAGATATTATATGGACAAGTGTGCAAATTGATGATGAGATGAAGAAGGCAGTTGGATTGAATGATCAGCAATACATAAATCAATTTCCTTTCGAGGCATGCATTGTTATGAAACATCATTTGGCTGAAACTGTTCAGAAGGTTCTATATTTGTCAGCTTCATGCATAAACCAGTTAATAAATTGCATAGCGCTATTAAGTCTTCTTATTGACAAAAATGTTTCTGGACTCATCGCCCACTTGTTATAGGCTCATGGTGCTCCTCAGTGGCTACAACCAACGTATAATCTGGAAACACATCTTACTCAACTTATAGGAGACTGTTGTACACGCCAAAGGGATGGAATTGACAACTTGTGGATTTTAAAACCATGGAACATGGCAAGAACTATTGATACAACTGTTACTCAAAATTTGTCTGCAATTATCCGACTCATGGAGACCGGCCCAAAAATATGTCAAAAGTACATTGAACACCCTGCCTTATTTAAAGGGAGAAAGTTTGATCTGCGCTACATTGTGTTGGTGCGCAGTATCAACCCTTTGGAGATATTCCTTTCAGATGTTTTTTGGGTATGTTCATTCTCTCTTTTTTTATGTGATGCTGTAATGATGGTGAATAACTGTGCTTTGACACACACACATTTAAGTTATAGTTTATGAAAATATTGCCATCTTTTTTCCAGGTTAGGTTGGCAAATAATACTTACTCTTTGGAGAAGCACAGTTTCTTTGAATATGAGACACATTTCACGGTTATGGTAATTATGTCATCATTTACCTCCTGCGTTAAATAGTGCCTCTGCGATAGTTGAACTCTTGTTGCAAGTATTTTGATGTCATCTTGCTTTAATATAGAAGATTGAAGCAAATTATGTGTTCATCTTATGTTTATGACTGCTGTGCTCTTCAGAATTACAGGGGAAGATTGAATCACATGAACACACCGGAGTTTGTTAAAGAATTTGAACAAGAACATAATGGTACTGATTGCTTCCTATTTCCATGTGTTTCAGTTATTTGTTAGCGGGTTGACTGTTGTCTTCATTCACATGGTGCTCATGTTTAATGTTGCAGTTAAATGGCTGGATATCCATCTAAGAGTTAAACAGATGATCATATCTGTTTTTGAGGCTGCTGCTGCAGTGCATCCAGAAATGCATAGTCCGACATCTCGAGCGATGTATGGGGTTGATGTCATGCTTGACAGCCACTATCAGCCTAAGTTATTGGAGGTGTGGGAACTTCAACTTTTTTTTTTTACTTGTGGAAGTAAGATGATTACATATTTATTGATTAAAATAGAAAAATAAAATGATAGTTGCCCTTCACAAGCTTGGATCGAGTGCATCATATATGAAAGTGCATATAAATGTTAGAATGACGAGTCCAGAAGGATGGTTCTGACTTCTGCAGCAGTCTTCTCTTTTTGAACTGTTGAAAATTGTCGGCAAGCATGGACATGAATTCCAACCTGCCAAAGATTCTAAAATTCTTCCGTCTGGTCATGAAGGACCGAGCTTCTTTTGAAGAACAAGTCATCCTAGAATGTCTCCACAAAAATTCGTCTTCATGGTGTCTCGCGTTAGCATGTTTTCCCTAGCAATAACTTTGTGCTTATGAATGTTTTCGTATTGTACTAGGTAACATATTGCCCCGACTGTGCTCGTGCGTGCAATTATGATACTGAAGCCATATTTGGAGGCGGAGGCGTCGTGAAAGGAAGTGATTTCTACAACTTTGTGTTCGGTTGCCTCTTCCTGAATGAGAACACTCATGTATCCCCAATGTAGTATTGTATCAGAGTTTGCTCGTGTGATTGAAGTGGAAAAGATGTGACATTCAGTCATCGTTAGAATTATGTTTGTGCTGAATCATCAAGCATGACTCATAGAGCTTAGGGGTGTGATTGTGCTGTCTTAACTCACGAGTTACTCGAAATTCGTTTCGATAAAGACACGACTCTTGAGTTTGTGAGTCGCCATCAATCTTTGTAGTACTTGATCCATTAGTTCGTTAGTTAGCTCATAATCTATTTTATTGAATATTTTACTTATATGTTGAAATTAAAACATAATATCTTTGTGATATTTTATACTTTATAAATATATTGAACTCAACAGATTTATTTTATCAAAATTATGTCATCAATTATTGAAGAAAAGAATGTGGAGAATATTTATTATCATTCACGTTATGTCAAATAGAGGAAAAACACCCTCTTAATATACACCAGGAACCCTTTATCTAAATTATATCATAATATATCCTAACTAATATTGAGCATATCATAAAATATTCTAACTAATATATGGTAAATCTACACTCTCCCTCAAGCTGGGTTGTATATGGTATGCAATCCAAGCTTGGAGTTAAGATCTTCAAACTGTGCTCTTGGAAGAGCTTTTGTTAGGATGTCTGCAGTCTGAAGGTGAGATGGTACATAGCTCAATTCCACTTTCCCAGAGTTGACCTTTTCAGAAATGAAATATCTATCAATTTCAATATGTTTAGTCCTATCATGATAAACTGGGTTTTTCGCAATGCTGATGGCTGCTGGACTGTCACTTAGCATGCTTATTGTCCCATCCAACTAAACCTTGAGCTCCTTCAGTAGTCTTTGAATCCATATGCCTTCACACATTCCTAAAGCCAAAGCACGATATTCTGATTCTGCACTGCTTCTTGACACCACATCTTGCTTTTTGCTTCTCCAAGTCACCAAGTTCCCCCATACAAATGAACAATAACCAGTAACTGATCTTCGATCTGTTAGTTCTCCAGCCCAACTGGCATCAGTGTACACCTCTAATTTTCGGCTTGGAGATCTCCTAAATATTAATCTGTGACCTGGGGTCAACTTCAAGTACCTTAGGATTCTGTTTACCGCCTCTAAGTGATCTTCATTTGGATCATTCATGTGTTGGCTGACAATGCTGACGGAATATGCAATATCTGGTATGGTGTGAGAGAGATAAATGAGTTTTCCCACCAACCTTTGATATCTTTCTTTGTCAACAGGAATTGTTTCTTCATCTTTATTCACTCGAGCCTTAGAATCCATAGGTGTATCCGCTGGTTTGCATCCAAGCATTCCAGTTTCCTTCAACAAGTCAAGAATGTACTTCCTTTGTGATATAAATATTCCTTCCTTTGATCTTGCAACCTCCATGCCAAGAAAGTATTTGAGGATTCCCATATCCTTGATCTCAAATTCTTTAGCAAGCATTCCTTTGAGATTAAGAACTTCTTCACTATCATCACCAGTCAAAATAATGTCATCAACATAGACTATCAAAATAGCAATTTTACCTCTGGCCGAAAACTTCACAAACAAAGTGTAATATGATTGGCACTGGTTGTAGCCATTCTCTTTCATTGCCTTAGCAAATCTATCAAACCAAGCACGAGAGGACTGCTTGAGGCCATAGAGAGACTTTTGTAATTTGCAGACTAACTTGCTATTGGAACGAGTTTCCATTCCTGGAGGAATTTCCATGTACACTGCCTTGTCAAGCTTCCCATTTAAAAAGGCATTCTTAACATCTAGTTGGTAAAGAGGCCAATCTAGATTAACAGCTAGTGAAAGCAATACTCTTACTGTGTTTAACTTAGCCACTGGGGCAAATGTCTCTTGATAATCAATACCGTAAGACTGAGTGAACCCCTTTGCTACTAGTCTGGCTTTAAATCTTTCTATACTCCCATCTGCCTTATATTTGACTGTGAAGATCCACTTGCATCCCACTGGTTTCTTTCCACTTGGTAATTCTGTGAGTGTCCATGTACTATTATTTTCCAGTGCTCGAATTTCTTCCTCTACGCTTGCTTCCAAGGTGGATCATTAAGGGCATCATGAATAGATTGAGGAATTTTCACACTGTCAAGCTACGAAATGAATGCTTTGTAGGCATGCAATAATTTTTCATAGGCCACATATTTGTTAATAGGATGGCTGGTGCAACTTCTGACACATTTCCTTTGAGCTATAGGCAAAGTAAAATCATCAATACTAGGCATAAGTAAATTCGTAGCTTCATGATTTGAGGATGGTGAATTAGGAGTAGGTGCTTGGCTGGTTTGGAGTTGCGTGTTGGCCTTAATATGCTCATTAGACCGCCTCCTCTTTGTATAGATAATGATTTCAGGATTTTGACTTTGGTATGAGGAATCAACAGTTTCAATAATAGGTGAGGACTCATGAACAGGGTCAGGCACACGTACAGATTGGTGAGGAAAGGAAGGAGTAGCATCATCCAAATTTTGAAGAATATCCCAAATCTGCAATTCCCTCGAAGTTGTTTCCCCCTGAATTGGAGATTTGGAAAAATATGGCTGAGTTTCAAAGAATGTGACATCCATAGAGTTATAGAATTTTTGAGTGAGTGGAGAATAACACTTGTAGCCCTTTTGATTGGAAGAATAACCAAGGAACACACACTTGAGAGATCTAGGGTCAAGTTTAGAACGATTCTGAGTATGGATGTGAACAAAAGAGGTGCAGCCAAAAACCTTTAGAGGAAGGTCAGAGGAAAAGGATTGAAGATGAGGATGTGTACCTAGAAGAATTTGACGGGGAGTTTGAAATGCTAGGACTCGCCTAGGCATTCGATTAATTAGATATGTGGCCGTGAGAAGTGCTTCCCCCCAGAAATGCTTAGGGACATGATTGGTGAGCATGAGAGATCGAGCCACTTCAAGTAAGTGTCTATTTTTTCTCTCAGAAACTTCATTTTGTTGTGGAGTATCTACACAAGAACTTATGTGAATAATACCATGGTTGGCCAAATATGAGCCAAGATGAGAATTGAAATAATCCCTAGCATTATCAGTTTTAAGAACTTGAATTTGGCTCTGGAATTGAGTGGAAATCATGGAATGAAAGTTTTTAAAAATGATGGACACTTCAGATTTTTCTTTCATTAAAAAGGTCCATGTTGTTCTCGTGTGATCATCGATGAGGGAGATGAACCATCTAGCTCCATTTATGTTTTTTACACGTGAAGGCCCCCATATGTCAATGTGAATAAGTGAGAAAGGATGAGAGGGTTTGTATTTAAGGCTAGGATATATATGCCGAGTGTGTTTAGAGAATTGACAAACTTCACATTGATAAAGACTCGATTTTTTATTGATGAATAAATGAGGAAACATCTTCTCAAGATACATGAAGTTTGGATGACCTAGGCGATAATGCCATAACATAACTTGACTCTCAACGGAATTTGAAATAACTGAATTTGAAGGACTAAAATGGGAAACAAAACCAACTAAACTAGAATTGGAACTGAGACAAGAAGATGACGGTTGATTTTCTTGGAGCACATATAGGCCACCACGCTCTTTAGCATTGCCAATCACCTTCCTCGAATCCTTCACTTGAAATTCACAAAGTTTAGAAGAAAACTTAGCCAAGCATTTCTGCTCACATATGAGTTTGCTAATAGAAAGCAAATTGCAATCTAGATTAGGAACATAGAGAACATTAGATAAGTAAAGCTCTGGGGTCAATTGTATGGACCCAGTTCCTGTTACTGCTGATAATGTCCCATTTGCTATTCGGACTGATGCTTGGCGGATGCATGGTTTGAAGTTGTGGAGAATAGTGAGATCACCAGTCATGTGGTCTGAGGCCCCAGAGTCAATGATCCATGCTTTGTGTTTTCTATTATGGACAAAATAGGCAGAAGACAAACTACCTTGATGAGCCAATAGACTTGTTGGAGGGTCAGTTGTAGTGGAAGATGAGGAAGATGGTTGAGGTGTTGGAGATGTTGAGATCTGACCAAAGAGTTGTTGCAGCGTTTAAATCTGTTCCTTAGTGAACGGAACATAACCAACCCCATTTGCAATCATAGAAACTGTATTGGCCTGACTTCCATGATCATGTGAGCGGGCTGGTTTCCAATTTGCTGGTTTACCATGTAGCTTCCAACAAGAGGTCTTTAGATGTCCCACCTTTTTGCAGTAGTCACACCATGGACAGCCACTTTTGCGATACTTGGGGTCTTGAGCAGGGTTGTGAGTGAGCATGGCAGATCCTTCAGTAGGGAGAGTGGGCTGATTATCGACCATCATCAATTGTTTCCTACTCTCTTCCCCGCGCACCTCAGCAAATGCTTCACGAGCACTTGGTAAAGGTTTGATGCCCATAATTCTCCCCCTTACTTCATCCAGATCCTTATTTAGGCCAAGGAGAAACCTTAAGGTTTTCTTTTGTTCAATGATTTTCTTATATAGTGCTGCATCATCCGGGCACTTCCAAGAATGGACTTCATACATGTCTAGTTGTAACCAATACCTTGTCAGCAAATTGAAGTATTGGGTTACACTAAACTCACCTTGACGGAGGTCATATAGCCGAGTTTCAATATCCAAGAGGGTTGAACAGTTTTCAGTGCTGGAATACGTATCACGAGCAGCCTCCCAGATGTCTTTTGCCGTCTTGAAGAGCAGAAAGTTTTCTCCAACTTCAGTTGTCATTGAGGAGATTAACCAAGACATGACCAAGTGATCATCAGTTTTCCAGGCCCTGTGTTTGGGATCAGTCGCCTCTGGTGCCACAATCTCCCCGGAGAGATGACCATCTTTTTCTCTGCCACAAACGAACATGAAGACAGATTGGGACCATTGAAGGAAATTGTGTCCTTGTAGCTTGTGATTAGTGACAGATTGTGAAGATGAATCGAGGGTTGGAGTTGGGACATCAGAGGTAGAAGAATTAGTGGCCATGCCGTATTTTGCCATGAGAGGAAAGAAAAAGGAGCAGATGCTGCTGGAAGGAGATGGCGTCTAGGGTTCAGAAACCTAGGGCTCTTGATACCATGAAGAAAAGAATGAGGAGAATATTTATTATCATTCACGTTATGTCAAATAGAGGAAAAACACCCTCTTAATATACACCAGGAACCCTAAACATACTCAATAAGAAAAAGGAAACTAAATCAAAATAAATTGATCCTTACCTAAATTATATCATAATATATCCTAACTAATATTGAGCATATCATAAAATATTCTAACTAATATATGGTAAATCTACAATAATATAATAAATATTATTTGAATAATCCACATTAAGGAATTATTGAATAAACAAATTCAAGTCTAGATTTATATTTATTAAATATTTTTAACTTTAATTAAACTCATTTAGGTTAGTGAGTTTTCCATTGTCATTTACACCCGAGGGTGAGTAGCCTGTTCAGGCCCTAGTTCGCTGAACATCGTTAAATTGGTGCATGGAAATACCACGCAAGTTGGAGTCATAATATGGGAAACTTTTTAAATAAACTCGAAAAAGGAATGGCCATATAACCAACCTGGCCAATTGCAGGGACTTTCATGATATGAATTAATTGAAGGCAGAAACCAGAATTTAAAAGGGCATGTTACAACTCAAAGAATGGAAGTCAAGAATCAAGTTCCACAAATGAAGAGATACAATGAGAGAGAGATTAATGGTCTAGCTGCATTGTGGGTTCAACTTGTTCAGGTGTAGTCTGAGTCTTCGACAGGATTTTCTTCTGCAGTTCCAAGTTGGACATGTGTGCAACCTCCAACGCACGCTCCAGCTTTAGTTCATCCATAAAAATTAGCCAGTCTAAAAGTAGGGAGAGAGACACATGTAGTTTCCAAAAACTTAAAAAATACTACCTTTGCTGCTCTGGTGCTCCACTCCCCCAGAATTGCTCTAAGCCTTTCATTCTCCTCTACGTACTGTCCCATGATCGACAATAACGTGTCAAGAAACGATACAAGAACTTGTACATGCATATTCTGAAGAATATAGTATACAATCCCTAGGAGCATGAAAATACAACTATCTATCCTATTCCTAGCTAAGGAAGACATACCCTATTCTTTTTGTTGATTTTAGTTTGGATTTTGTGGTCGTTTTTCCCAGTAGATGGACAAGTGGAAGGAGCAGACTTAAATAGATTAATATGGTCCGGGTGATGAGGGTGATCCAATTTTAAGGACTACATGTAACCTGGGAAAATATTTAGCTCCTTTTCATTGGCCAAACACGTTGACAATAACTATGACCATTTAATAAGTGGCGGCTTTGTTTTCCCTTCTGGTGGTTCTGAAAACATAAAAAAGGCGAGGCCAATTTCTACCTGATTGTTAGTACTGCGAACACGTTGAATTTCCGAGTCTCTCTCAGCAATCAGAGATCGAGCAAGTCGAAGTTCAGACTGCAATTGGTTCATCTGCAACCAAAGGGAGTTTCTCAGAACATATGGGAAATAGAAACCCCCGAAAAGGAGAGACATAGAAAGATCCTTCAGTCTCAAAATAAAAGAACAGGCACTGTATAAAAATATGGACTCTTCAGGTACTGCTCAAGTAATTAGGTACTCCATAACTACGCTTCGAGAACATTTATGCATAGAGAATAAATTTGGGTTTCTCCTTTATCCATAACTATTACCTCTGCTGAAAGTGTCCGTAATTCTTGATCACGAGTTGCCAACAAATGAGCAAGATCAACCTACAAGATCCAACAAAATCTATTATGATTTTATATCTCGAATCAGTGCCAAAGCCTACTGATAAAATGAAGCAACATTAAGATGCATACAAAAACAGAAACATCATTGGTGGCTAAGAGATCAATAGTAAAGCTGAAGGGAATGAGATGCTTGCCAACATCTTGGACTGCAGTAATTAACATTCTGTTGTAGTTAATAAATAACAATGAAAGCCAATCCAACAGAGCCTTTTTTATGCAAAGTAACAAACAGTCAAACACCATCATTCCCATTGGCACAGAAAGACAAATTCAACAAATCTAAAGCTTTAACTTTCTAAAGTTTATCCTCTTATACATCATACAGTAGAATAGCACAAAACAATATCAGCATAACAGAATTAATAATATCGAGGCCAGAATCACATGCCATACTCGCAAAACTACATATCAAGGGTTATAATTACCTGAGGCGTGCTCCCATCATCAGTTCTCTCATATTTGCTCAAACATTCTTGCAGTCTAAGAATCTATAAGAAATTAAAAAAGATCAGAAATCACACAAAAAATATCCTAATTATATATATATATATATATACATATACACACACACACACATATATATATATACTAGCCACAACATGTCACCAATTACAAGCTCCGATTAAGAACAAACGATGCACTTGGCACTGCTGATTCTGCTGATTTGTATGAAACCTTATTTTTACCAAGAAAATAACATTTAAAATAAAAAAAAACTACTTCATATCCTAGCCACACAAACCACCAAAGTTTCCGCCAAAATTGATGATAAATTCTACACCAGAAAAAATACAAGTAGGAGATAATTTGTTACATGATTTTAATTTAAATTTACCTCCTCACTGAGAAAGTGAAGGTTTTCTCTCTGATACTGCAGCAATGCCATCTGCTGATCTGATAACCGACCCCCCTCATGGTACCTATCATAAAAGAAGATATCATAATATGTGCACATAATTTAAGTTACTGACTTTTTTTGGCAGGCCGGGAGCAATATAAGAAGTGGAACTTAGTTTATTCAATCTACATCACTATGACACTCGCATAATAAATTAGCCAGTCTACCATGTGCCAAACAATTAAGAAAACTTATTGATTTTAGCAAGCCAAAAGAATTCTTACATGTATATAGCATGATTAAGTCACTACCTCAATCCTTCTAAAGGACTTGATTGTTGCAGTGGAGAGTACAATGAGTTCAAAACATCAGGTTGGGAATCCAACGAATTGTACTGGTGAACATAACCTGCAGTTTCCAGAATGCTCTTAAGCAATAAGTTCACCTCAATCCAATGTTCATATTTTCTCAGGTAATCCTAGCTACAATAATCCATACTAAAGAAAATTTCAGCATAAGTTTTATTACCAAGAGGTAAAAGAAGCAAAATATAGCATCAACTTTTAACTTTTCATGTATTTCTCATTCTTAACTATTTTCTAAGATTCTGCAGCATTGAGTTCCAAAACATAATTTGGCAACCAACTCACCAATGTAGATGCTCATAAAAAAACCTGCACATACTGCTTCAACGAGCATAATGATTCTGCAGAAATTGGCAAGCGATGAAGTCACAAGAATTACACACACCTCAGGAATTGATTAAACATCAATTTCAAACATCAAATAGTGACCAAGTCTATTCCTTGTGGCCATTCTTACACAAAATGAGATCAAACAAGGCAGAAACATTTGTCTGATTAAACAGAAGATAAGAATGCTATGGCTTATTAATAAAGAACAGTCCCAGGGCCCAAGATAACTGTAACTATTATGATAGCATCTCCTGTAAGAAAATGAACTAAAAAAGTAGTTTTGATTCCGAATGTTCCATTTCCATATACATCATCAGGTTATTTGCTATAGTTGCCTAACATTTATTACCATCTGTATTGCATAAACATGAAAGCATGATGTAAATCATCACATGATTTTCTGCAGTTCATACACAATCATACATAAGAATGTTTTTACAGTACTTCAATCATGTCAAAGATGGCAGACTCGACTGTTTCTCATTCAAAAAATACACAACAATCAGCAGCAAAGTCAGGTTTACTTTGAAACTTAAGGTTGAGTAAGCTGTATGAGTTTTGATAGTTTACCTTTAAACAGAAAAAGAGTGTAGAATGGCAGATGCCAAAAAATGCTGTCATAGCATAACCACAATGAATAGAGCACTCACTAGGATAAAATGAAAGTTATTTAGGGCCTAGGGTGGTGAACAACTCTACAGAACTGATACATACTATTCTATTTTAGCAAGTTATTGAGTAGCATAGAAATTGATATAGATTAGTATATTGACCTGAGTAGCATAGAAATTGATAGAATACTTATATGGGGCTTCCAGGCCATGACAAGCAGCATCGCAGCAGTTCCTGCATTTAACTAAATTAAATCAGATAAACAAAATCAATGAAGTTTTTTTATTTTTTTATCTCCCTCTTTAGCGTCTTCAGAGTCAAATACACATATATATCAATAAGAGAATTAGTAAGAGACCACTTGAAGCTTTAGAATCACACTTTAATTATTCTATTTACAAATTAAAGTCAAAACATTAGCAAATGGATAAAAATTTCTAAACTTTTTTGATAGGCCCCCTATTTGGGGGATGCATATATGCAAATAGATGATGTATATTTTTGACATGCTGTTTTTACTCGTTAGTCTGTGATATAATGATGGCAACATAGCCCATTGGGGCACTGACCAAATGTAGGGGTATAAACAAAGTAAAATAGAAATACAATAGGGAAAAAACAGCATCCCCAGTACAAGGGTAAGTTGCAGGAAATTAAACTTCTCAACTGAATCATATCAAGTTCACAAGGAGCAACTTCAAAAATTCAGAAAGCAACTTCATAATGTCCAATTTCTGCAATATTTTGCAAAAAAAAAAAAAAAAAAAATTACAGTGGGTAAAACAAGCCAACAAGGTGTTCTATGGGCCACAAGTGTCATTATAAGTGAGCAAGCATCTAGTCAATTCAAAGATGGAATAAGCCAAATGATTAACCATTACCATAATGTCCTGAACTCAAAGTCACAATTTTCGGCTCTGGGCTGATTTTCAAAAATGAAAATAAATCAAGTGGCAATGAAGAGATACAAGTGTCTCTGGTACTATCTTAAAAAAAAAATGGAGCAGTCCCACAGAAGGTGAACCTGGCTAGAAAAACAAGGTACTTCAAGTATTGCTGATGTCAGGGATTCCATTAAAAGGCGAATCCGACACACAAAAAAAAAAGGATAACTTCCATTCCTATGCACACAAGCGATAAAGATTCTATTCTTATACACATGAGATAAAGTTCAAAGAACCCATTTGGTTTCCTATAAGGGCATCTTCCAGAAGAATAAGCGTTATCAGGAAACGAAGTGTATTTATTCGGCAATTTAAGAAATTTAGAAACTAAATTTTTTGTCAGTCGAATATTGATGATATTAGCTACATGCGCATTGCATGAATATTATGAACTCAATGAGAGAAAGAACGAGCACAAAAAAAATATGTGTACCGTATGCTATAGTAGCAAATGGTAGGCGAATTATATGCTTCAACTTTTGGCTGAAACCATAATAACCCTACAAAATTAAATGTATCTCATGTTTTCCAACAATAAAAGTAACATAAAGAACAGATAAAAAGAAGAAAACTGTGGAAATGTAACTCCAGGGCATCCTGGCTAAATACTAAGCAATGCACTGAACAGTCGAGTCAAAATTCAACAAGACCTTTAACTGTACTTTCACATTAATACCATCAATAGCTGAGATAAGGATTTGTTGAGTTAGTTAGAAGATGAAACCTGGCTTGAACAAAAACAGAAGCTCATAATTCAAACACAACCTTTTTGTCTGAGGCCGTGCATTCCTCCTGATGCCGTGTTTCATATATTCCCATCTTTTAGTTAAGCTATGTATGTGTCAAATCCTTACCCTTTGCAACATCCCAGTTCATAAAACTCCAGGCTCAAAAAGATTAAAATGAAGCAAGACTTAATCTAATGTCCTTGCTTTTTTCACTGATGCATATAAGAACGAACTTTCTAATGCAGTGCTTTCGAATGGTGAAAAGCAATTCAACACCCATTTCAAAATCTAACTTTCAGCTATAGAATATCTTGTTGATGACAACCTGTGAGAGCTATGCGGATTAATTCATCAGGAAAAGGAAAACTAAATACCTGTAGACGTATCTTCTGAACTTGGTAAACCAGATATTGTTGAAATATTCCTGTACATTGTGACAAGTACAAAAGTTTATCAAAGAATTCATTTCAAGCTATACTTGTTCTCAAGAAGAACTAGATCCTATTATTCGACAATGTCCAATAAATATATATCAATGGCCCAAAAATAACATAAAACATCAGCATCAAGATCACACATGTGGCAAAATTAAAAACATTACTATCAGTAAATATGTTGACTCTGGCAATTGGTTTTATTCTGGTTCTGCTTAACTGGAACTACGCCAAACTTAAATGATTTTTTTGTTAAAACAACCTGCTCTTGCCTCGCAAGTCTCAAAAAATGATGTGTAATCCATTCAGTAAAAGTTCACCTTTTCGGTTAACTTCTAAATAAAACTTAACCCAAAACTAAATTGTTTTTACAAAGTACACTAATGTGGAAACTATGCTATTGGAACTTTGGAAGCATATTCAAGAACTTATTAAGAAACTTCAGAGAGGCCATGCATAATTTAACAGAGAAGTGATTGAACTTTCATGAATGACCTGTGGTAACCAAAAGAATGACATCACAGCTACAGAGTAACAAGACAATTAATTCATCAGACGGATGAAGTATCCATGTAGCTCCCACAGCAAAAAACGCATAACCTGCCTAGAATGGAATGAAAATCAGATATCCACCAACTTATGTTGATATCTAATGATCAGATGTAGCAGTTAAGATAAAGACTTGCCAATAGAATACAATAAAATATACTCCCAAGTATCCTTGTTCGCTTTCGGTGACCACATAGGGGAGCCTCTTGCAGTATGTCAAGGAACCTGCACAGCAGGTAGCTATAGAATAAGAGACTACACAGTGGGCCATGAAAAATGCAGACTACGTCATCTTCAATATGATTCCTTTAAGAAAGCTACGGACTGGATACCCAAAAGAGCTCACTAGACGTTTTCTCATGACTATGTTGTTAAAACAATAGTGGATTAGGAGCTCCGTATTTTCATGTTCACCCTAAATGACTGAATTCCCTAGACCTATAACCACAAAAAAAAAAAAAAAAAAAAAAAAAAAACAGGAAATGGAACTGTTCATAGACCCGCCTACCAAAAAGAAGCAACACAACACTCATCATATGTAGAAGAACAATAGAGATAAACATGAACTTGGGATTTTGTCTCATTTTGGTCTCAACTCTCCGAAGATTTCAAATGCTCCACAAGAATTGAACTAGGCATAAAGAATACATTGTTACAGTCTGAATTTTAAACTTCTACTCAATCCAAGAGAAGTACCACTCCACAACGGAATAGATAGTTAGACACAGAAGCACACTATAATCATTTAACATTTCTAGATAATTCCAATTGCAATTAAGGCACTCCAGCAACTTCACCAAAACCAGCGTAAAATCAAACGAGAAAGAAAAAAAAACTCCGGAAAACCCCAAAGATAGAAATTTGAATGATAATAAAAATTGAGAAACACAATTATATGTACCCAATGATCGGTGATGAGAAGAAAACTTACAGGGTGGTTTCTTCCGGAGATGCAGCGAAGGAAGAAGAGTGCCTCTCCGTCGACATTTCTGAAGAGGAATTCTTATCTGTTTATGGCGAGTTTAGTTGAACAACTCATCGATTTCTCGGAGGATTTGAAGCTTTTTTTTTCTTTCTTTCCTTCTCTCTCTACCGACTGACTCTCAGGCGGAAACTGTCTATTTCTCTCTCTCTCTCTCTCTTCAAGACAGACCGTGCTTGACAAACGATTTAGCGAGAGAATGAGAATGTTATCACTTATCAATTTATATCTGTAATGTTTTACATCACATCTCTAATTTTCTTTTTTTCTTTTTTGAAGAAACACCCTCTAAATTTATTATGTGAATATATACAATTATTTGTATTCGTACATAATGAACCATTGTTCTTTGTGCTATGACAAGCTCATAAAAATGTGGAATGATTCGTATATATGTTGTTAAGTTTCGTATCTTTTTAATAGGATCATAAAACTTTTATCTAGTTCAACTGGATTTTGAAAAGTTATAATTAAATAAATTGAAAGTGTGAGATTTTATTATATGAAGCAAAAATTTTAATGAGCTAATTGAACAAAAGCGTCCAAACGAAAGTTAAATACATAATTACAGAAAGAACAATGTATATGACGAATTCAACCGAATTTGCAAGTAATGTTTCAATATGTACGAAAGTTCTTTGTGCTATGTCAAATTTTATATGGCGAATTCAACCGAATTTGCAAGTAATGTTCAAGTGCTTTAATTAATAGGAAAATAAAAACAAAATCTATGAATTAATAAGTTCTATACATGTATATAGAACTTTTGGTTCTTTTTGTTTAAGCCAATGATATCTCTTCTCTTTAGGAATCGCATATTTCTATTGTGAACTTTTCTGAAATTTAAAAACAACTGTGACAATATATACACACACATACATAAATATATATTGTTAAAGTAGAAGATGCTCTATTAATATAAGACATAAATTAAGCTTATGTACAAAGGGTGTTTAGGCATACATGAGATTTATCATGCACTGTTCACCGTTTAGACCTCAATCAATCTTATTTAGTAATCAATATTTTTGACCGTCGAAGGCAATCAAGTAATGCATCTGAACTGAAACTGGAAGTTTTGTTTAAATTGCTGCTATCTTCATCAACACAACGCTTAAGCAACTACGGGGTATGATGCACAGGTTGCAACACCTGCAATAAAATAAAATAAAATTAATTCCACATTTGTTCAATTGTTCATCACTCATTCAACAGATATTGGCTTTTAATTAGCATCATAAAAATATTGACATGAATTAACATTGAGAACCATTTAAAACTTACCACACATGTTCTTGCCCAACTCCATTTTGAAGTACCCCTCGTCTCCCCAGTCAGCTCCCCATGAATTCTTGATGAGCCAGTACGGTACGCCCTTTTCGATTCCGTAGCCAACAGCAAGAACAGCATGGTTAACATCCTGCATTGCATTACAATTTAGATGAATTACGAGTGCACTACAATAATAATTAATTCAGTTCTGCTACAAATTTATTTATTTTTGTAAATTCACCATTGGAGTGCTGCCACAAGTAGTGGTAGTGTAAACTCCACTTTTGTATGATCGGAATCCATCAACCACCTGAAAAGCCACACTCACTGGCCGAACAAATGCAACGGCGTGCTTAAGTTCATCTTCTGCACCCTGTGGTTTAAGTAAAAAAATAACATCTCAGCTATAATAAGACCAACATCATTATCACAGGAATTTATTTCTCAGATTAATTTTGAGCAGAAATGTACAAGTGATACGGTATTTTGGATTTTGAACAAGTGGAGTTAGCAAGCAAGGATCTGAGCATGTAGGGATATGTGACTGTATGAAATGAAACTTCCTTTTTTGGTTAATCATCTTACCAGGGTAATATTGACAGAATCAAGTACTTGGATGGCAGCATTTTCAGACGAATACTTGCAAACTCCATCCTTTCCGGTATATGGATAAGCATCCTCAGTCTCGAGCCCACCAGTATATTTGATGTATTCGAAGGCTTGAGAAGGCAAGCCACCATTGCAGCCGAAGTTGTTAAAAGCTCCAGCACAATCAACAAGCTGCTGCTCGGACAGAGAAATACCCTTTCCAAAAGCTTGTGCATAAGCTGCCTCTAGTGCTCCTGTTGAACTGTAAACATCACATAAATTAATTAAGAGCCATGTACTGCACATCACATCTTTGGATGCGACCGATATCTTAACAACAAGTTTCCAAAATCATCTTTACCTGAATGTCCAGCAAGATCCACAACTACCTTGACTTTTCACTGGGCTAACAATGCCACTTTTCCTCCAGTCTTGCTGCAATCCATTGCAGTCAGTCAAATACTAGTAGTACAACGAAATATAGCTAGCATGCTGGAAAAGTTCAGGTACTTAAAATTCAATAGAGTCCATAGACAAAGTGGGTCGAGCCGGATAAGTATACAATATATGTGCCTGTAAGGCATCCAATTTGGAAATTACAGCATATTAATGTCTGCTGCATGAAAATAAGGAATAAAAAAGGAACTTCTAGACATCAACCACCAAGAACCAAAGTGAGTATAGAAACAAATGCAAGTACCGACGGTGGAAGGACAGCATTAGTGAGCTTATGATTGCCCTTTCTTGTAGCGGAGCAATTTTGAGCAGCTCCCAATCTATGCTTTTGGAACTCGTCCCATGTCATATCAGAAAACTCTGTTCATATCAAAAGGAAATTAACATTTTCAAGACAGAATTACCATATAGAAAATGACAACTTGACTTTTGCATTACTTTTGTGTTCATTTTTGTATGTCTACAGACGCAAACTGAATCTAATAAGGAACAATGATTATGCCAGGTTGCCAGGATCACATGCACAACAATTTTCTTCCAAGCACAAGGAAGTTCTTGATCTCATATTACTATCTATATCAAAGAAAGAAAGCAATGCATATACACACATATAAAATAAATACAACCAATTCTTCCTTAACTAGCAATCTCTTTGCCAACAACAGATATTTCTGTATTAGGATATTAGGGGTTAAATGTGCAGCTTAATTAGTATTAGTTTGTATTTAACAGCAAGATTAGTTTAATTTCATAAGTAATTCTTGCCATGTCAGCACACTTTTACAGTTCAGCTACATGAGTCAGGTTGGAGTAGAGCTTCCATTGTATAAATACCCTCTCTCAGTTAATGAAAATGAGTTTCAACTCCAATTCTAATGTTTCTTAGCATTCTGATCATACCTTGACTTCGATATTCAGGAAAATGTGTCAAGTTTCGATCTTTGATTTGACAAAAAACTCTTTACCTTAAGTTTACAGCAATCAAAACAACCAAGTTTATCAGTCAACACTCAACACTCCCAACTACAATCTAATTCTGAATCAGATTAAACCAAGAAGTCAATAATTGAGCATCAGATTCAACTAAAATACCAACACAACACACAAAGATTAAAAGTTTTAGGAGTCATGATTGGTCTAAAAATGCAACCTATGTAAGGTCAACTCACTTCATGATCCTAGCACACAACACGCAAACACATAACTAAAACAACAAAATCAGCACAAAAACGATCACGTAAACGAAATGAAGAACTACCGATTACTGAATAAACAACAGTAATTAAAAGTTCAATTCACCGTTGACTCCCATAGTGTAGGAAAGTCCTTTCTTGTTATGCGATCGGATCATCCTCAAATTCTGCGAATAAACCTGAAACCTCCTCTGTATCTCTTCCGAACTCTCGTAGCTCTTCCCATACCTTTTCACGATCAATGGATTTATTTATTTATTTTTTGTTACCACCAGTAAACAAAACTCACAAATAAATAAATAAAAATCATCAAAAAATAAAAAAACACAATCGACCTATGAGCAAAGCGAGCGAAGGAGAAGGCGCGTCGAGAGTTGCCGACCGCTTTGAGAATGGAGGACTCGAGCTCGTGCAAACCGTCGACGACTTGCCTGATCGGATTATCCTCGGCGATGATAATCGATCCGGCATGTGCACCGGCGATCAGAACTCCGAAGATCAGCAGAAGAATCCGAGCCATGATGGATTATTTATCACCGGCGAGGAGGAGAGTGGATATGAATAGTGATGAGTGTTTGAGTGAAGCAGTAGAAAGTCCAAACTGCATTGGGTGTTTTATGCTATCGCTTGCCTCCGGATGGGCCCCACGACGTGAATTTCTGCTGCTATTATTGAAGCTGGGCCCCGCTTGGTGGGTTGTAGGACAGCGATTGGGTGTGGGAGATTTTTTTTTACAAATTAAAAATTAAACAAGGGGATGATGACGTGGATTTTTTATTTATTTTTTGTTTTTTAATTATCGGGAGATGAATATGGTATCATTATTCATTACGTTGATTATTATTATACGATATATATAAATATAATGATATATTGCTGATTCATTTACTGGAACGACTTATAAAATGCACTTTATAATGAATTATTTAAAAAAAATCGATTTTAAACAGTTAGGGGAGAATAGTTGGGAAAAGAATAATTTATTTGGCATGTTACCATTTGGCTCCAAGTGAAAAGTAGCTTGCTTAGGTAGTTACATGCATATACAGTACATATATATGTAAAAGTGTGATGGCGTAAACGCAACACAAATTTTACGTTGTGATGATAACAAACTTCTATTTTAAACGATGCATTGATTAATCTATCTCGCAAGAAATGACACATTAATACACTATAGTATACATATGAAGTCTTGAACAACCCTTACATAGGGTCTAGCTAGGCAAGTGAAAACTTTTAATTAAGTCTTTATTATTTATTATGAATAAAATTTTATGAATTCACAAGTTTAAATTTTATAAATTATTGTTTTTTTTTTTTTGGAAATGAGGAAAATCCGTTTACGTGAAAAAAATTATAAGTCACGGAAAAGACAAATTGCACTAGACAAGTCTTGTATGACAGCTCGATAAACAAGACGTTAATGAAAATTCAAACTTATGATCTTTCCGTCACATATTTATTAATTTCTTTAATTAGGATATTCTTGACAGTTATTGATATCTAAGTTGTTATAGGAGAGTACTTCATTTGTATGAATATATCAATTTGCTAGGCTGGAATTGGAAATAGAGTACTGTCTGGTTTAGGTAATGTATGTTTGTCTAAAACGAATGAAGTTTGAGACAAGTGAGGCAATTTCTAACTAACTAATTAACAAAAGTGAATGTTTACGAAGTTTACTTGCAATTTATCTTGAATTACACGTTTGCTATTACATTAAATTTTAGTATATCGATGGAGACTATGGAGAGTGAAATAATAAATATTTTAGTCTGAACTCAATAATTTATCAAATATAGTCAATATCTACCAGTCATTTGGTATAATGACACGCAAAAGAAGAAACTTCTAATAAAATAGAAATAATTAAAAAAGGAAGAAGAAAGGAAAATAGCTAAGTGATGTGAATCATACAAGTTATAATAATTGTAAAACATATCAAAAGTAAATAAGGAGTGAGCAAAACAGAACCTGAATAAAAAAAATTGATTATTTTATTTCATCGATTGATCATAATAATAAAAATTTACATGGAGAAGTTTGCAAGTGATAACTTACCCAAGAGAGTGATGGGGATACATATTATAATACCACTAAATCAAAAGGCTACTATCAATTACATATCATAATAAAAAAATGAGTATAATAATAATTATGATAATATAATTATATCGCGCGTAGATATATAGACATAGATAATATTATCATAGGCAAAATCAAATTTATCATTTTACCGTATAAATTTTAGATATAATTTCCACTTGGAACTTTATAAGAAATGACACTTTTATTGGGTTCACCATTAATGACATTTGCTCATTTATGTTGCAAGATCAGTTACAACTTGTTGTGGGAAGGAAGAATGATGAGTTTGTCTTTCATATGGAACCGATGGGCAATGGTAAGGAGGCCGGAGAAAGAGGCGCAAAGATACAATCTTTAGGGCTGATGAATTGGGGAAATTGAAATTAGGTATCTGAGTTGATATCAAAGAAAATAGGATCAAGCCGGTTGAGAAAAAACAGGTTGGAGCTTATTTCAGTTGGCTCGGCTAGTTTGGGCTTCTTTAATTTATTTTGTTTGGGCTTGAATTTTATTTTCAATTAAAGTCAGCACAATCAACTATCTTAGGGTTATTTGCATGTAATAGGTTGTGATCTCAGCTAGGATATATTTTAAATACTCACTTTTGCTACGCTTGGAATTTTTTTAATGAAATATCTGTTTCATTTCTCTTATTCTTCAAAACTATTCCCCCTCATTTCTTCTAAAATATTCCCCCATTTGTGTCACTAAGATCACATTTTTATTGAAAGAACACCACTGAAATTACACATAAATGCAGATCCAGTTACAATTATTCAAGATAGGCAGGAGAAAGACTAAAAGCACGCAAAACACCAACGAGGCCATAACATTTGGTATCCAGATCATCTTTCCTCGGCTATGGCAAATGATACCGGGTTCAAAGAGTTGCAAGAAGGGCAAAAGAAATTAGATGATTTGCTGAAACTGAGGCCATGAAGAGAGATGCAACATAGATCAAACTTAAGGAAACATATGGCTGAAATCCAAGTTGGTATGACAAGTAAGTTCGAACAACAGATGACTGCTATCAAACGTGTATGACAAGTAAGTTTGATCACCTCTCCAACCTTATCACAGATTAAATCTGATGAAGAAAAGTGGATGGTGGAAGGAGAATTAATACTGGGTGCACCCCACAACATTTGGTAAATGAGAGTTCTCAATCCAGAACTCAGTTTCACTTTAGGGAAAAGGCTCTAGCAGAATCACAAGATACTTAGTTACTCGCACATTTATCTAAAATTGAATTTCCTAAGTTTGATGGGTTTCAGGCCAGAGTGTGGATGTTGAAATACAATGGTTATTTTAAATTTGTTCATAACATACATGATAAGCATAAAATTGCATTAGCCTCCATGACCTTTGAGGGAATGGCTTATTATGTTTCGAGGCTTCTGATTGGAGCACATTGGAATTAACCTAGCAAAAATTTATAGAAATTGTGTCAGCAAGATTTGAGGACCTAAAAGAGGCACGGGTTATGGCAGAGTTTAACGAAACAAAACATACTGGGACTACATGGATTATGTAGATAAATTTGAGAAACTAAAAAAAATGCATGTTGTTGTTTAGTCAAGGGGCTTATACAGAATCCTATTTCATGGCAAGTTTCTTGAGTGACTTGAGTGAAGAATTGAAAGTTGCAGTCTTCATATTCAACCCTACTATGCTAGCACACACTATTGAGCTTGGCAGAAATCAACTTATCTCTATTGAAGCCCTCACCAAACAGATTAGGAGAAGAAGTATAGACATTTTCTTAATAGCTGGACCACTGCTCATCCTAAGCAACAATCCCTACAGTTAGCTCCTACCAGACCGATCTTACTCCCAGGGCTCCTACCAAATTGTTAATATCAGCCCAAATGCGGATAAGAGACCACATGGACTATGTTACAATTGTGAAGAGAAGTACACTCCAGGACACAAGTGCCAGCATAGGGTCTATTATATGGTCATGTATGAGAAAGAAAAACTTTCATACCAATAGACTATAGTCTACTGATGCCTTATATGATAACTCTGTTCCTAGCGTTGACCTAGCAGAACTACAAATATCTCTAAACACCCTCAGAGGGGAAGACACCATCACCACCCTAAGGTTTAAAGAAACTTGTGATAGCCACAACTTACAGATCTTGGTAGACACTGGTAGCACCTTCAGTTTTCTCAAGGAGTCCACTGCCAAGCTATTAAGACGTGAAGTGATTTCACCTACCCCTTACTTATTAAGGTGGCCAATAGGCAAGGGCTCATCAGCTCATCCCAGGCTACCGGCTTTGGTGGGCACATTCAGGGGTGAAAACTGAGGCATTCCCTGAGATTGTTACAACATGAGGAATGTGACATAATTTTAGGGGTGATTGGCTTAATATATGCACCCCTATTAAGTTGGATTATGATAATATGACAAACACCATTAAATGGGGAGGCAAAAAGATCAAGACGACTATATAAAAATCTGAAGCTGAATGTCAATTCATCTCACACCATGGCCAAAAGGGGGAGACGGACTAATGGCATCAAGGCAACCGAGGGCTTCCTAATCAAATAGGACTGGCTTCAGGACAATGATGGATGAAGTTGAATCAGAGCGAAAGTGGTAAGCAACCAATAATGCTTCAGCCATTCCGGACCTTTTCTTCATAGAACGAGCAGACCGATGCCTCTTGCCTTTGCTTTAATAGTTTCTATTCGACTTCCGACTGTACGATATAGTTCAAGGATAACAAATACAGTTCAGGAATATCACCCAAGAAGACAAACTACAGCTTTCAATCCCACCTAAAGCCTTCAAGCTCGCTGGAGCAATCCTTTTGTTTTGTGCTGACATCAAGACCTATAAAGTAAAGAGAATGCACTTTTTGATATAAAAGTTGTTTGCCCAACTAGATTACCACGTAAGCTTTTTGTTCATGTTGTTACCACGAAAGAAGATATCCCGTACTATAAGAATGTACTTTGATAGCCCCTTGGGCTTTTTCAAAAGATCTTTCTTTTGGACGAAGAAAGAAGTGGAAATCGAATGTCCATTCCCAGCCTGCGACCAGATCGACTACGAATATTGATAATGGATCTTAGAAGGCACAACACTAGTTATGCCAGGGGTTTAGCTTAGTGCTTTAAGCTATGGTTCATGTATCTAGTAAAGTGCTAAGGAATGAAACTATCTTAGTACACAAAGTGCCTTATAAGCTACTACACACTAAGGTAATAGTTGCAATAGAGAAAGTGTTCCTGGTCACAATGCAAAAAAATGACTGTACCCAGAACCAAACACTGGAGGGGCTAGTTATAGAGTTTGAAGATGTGTTTAGAGAGCTTGAAGGCCTTTCTCTTATAAGAGGGATTGAATATCAAATTGAACTAAAACCTATGAATGTACCTAAGCATCAATATCCTTACATGTCATCATACTATTAAAAGGATGAAATAGAGAGGATTGTCAGGGAGTTATTGGAATCTAGAGTTATCCAGCATAATAAAAGCCCATTCTCATCCCCAATGTTGTTAGTCAAAAAGAAAGACGAGACTTGGAGGTTGTTTGTAGACTATAAGTACATGAATGAGCTCACAATCAAACATGACTACCCCATTCCAATGACTAATGAGTTATTGGATGAATTGAATAGATCCAGAGATTTTTCTAAGATTGACCTGAGGTCTGGATACTTCTAAATTTTCATGTAGCCATAACATAGATACAAAACTACATTCATGACTCATAGTGGCCATGATGAGTTCCTTGTTATGCCATTTGGCTTGTGTAATGCTCTGATCACATTTCAATCCCTAATGAACCAGATCTTTAGGTATTATCAGAGAAAGTATGTTTTGGTATTCTTTAATGACATTTTAGTCTACAATTCAATTTGGGAGGAACACATGCAGCTCTTAAGAGAGGTTTTTTCTCTACTCAGAAAACACACCTTGTATGCTAAGAGGTCTAAGTATCACTTTGGACAGCTAGTATTGAATATCTGGGATATATAAACAAGGCGGAGGGAGTCTCTACTGACCCACAGAAAATTGAAGCTGTGGTGAATTGGCCCACACCCCAAAGTGTGAAGCAGCTCATGGGGGGTTCCTAGGTCTTACATGCTACTATAGAAAGTTCATAAAAAGGGCATGGGGCTATCTGCAAGCCCTTAACCACCCTTTTGAAGAAAAATAACTTCAAGTGGAGAGTAGAGACAGAGAGAGCTTTTAAACTACTTAAAGAAGCTATGACACACACACATGTTTTGGCATTTCCTGATTTCACCCTGCACTTTATTATAGAGACAGGCGCTGGTAAAGCAGGATTGAGAGTTGTCCTAATGCAGAAGAGAAGGCCAATTGCATTTCTCAACAAATCACTTTATCTAAGGAATTAGGTCATTTTTGGTTGATTTAATGGCAATCAGCAGGTGAAGACACTACTTACAGGGGAACAAGTTCATTATCAAGACTGACCAACAAGCTTTGAAATATTTCCTAGACCAGAAAGTCATGAATCATATGCAACAAAAGTAGATCAAAAGTTGTTGGGACTAGACTATGAAATACAATATAAGACAGCAGAAAATAGAGCATCTGATACCCTATCCAGAGTTAAAGGAGGGAAAAATCAACTCTCTACAATCAACATTTTCACTCCCTCTTGGACACAGGAGGTCATCAACAACTATGCAGAGAATCCACTCATCAAGAAGATTAATGAAGCATTAATGACAGATCATAACTCTTACCTTAAGTTCACCCAAGCTGGGGAGCTGTTGAGGTATAAGAGAATAATTACATGGAAGATGACCTCAACTTGAAGGTTAATATAATTTCTGAGATGCATAACTTTTTCTATGGTGGACATTCTCTGGTAAATGACACCCATATGAGGTTGAAATCTGTTTTTTAACTAGTCTAACATGAAGTTGGCAGTGACATATCTAGTCAAAGCATGTGAAGTGTGTCAAATGAACAAACCTAACCATGGGGCTGTACAAAGCCTGCTACAACTACTCTCTATCCTTAAACAACCCTGGAGTCATATCGCCATGGATTTTGTAGAGAGCCTTCCCAACTCTTATGGGAAGAATGTGATAGTGGTGGTAATCGATAGGCTGACCAAGTTCGGTCATTTCATTACCTTATCCTACATTTTCACATCTTAAGTGGTGGCCAAGCTATTTCTGGATAATGTATATAAATTGCATGGGAGGCCTTCAGTATTATAACTAACGGGGACAAAATCTTCACTAGCAAATTTCTGGAAGGATTTATTTAGAGTCCTTGGGGTAACATTAAATTTATCTTCATCCTATCATCCCTAATCGGATGGTCAAATTGAAAGACAATCAATTCTTGGAGAACTACCTCAGATGCATGAGTTCAAGTCACCCTAAGTAGTGGTTTAAATGGATCTCGCTTGCAGAACATTGGTATAATACCAACTTCTACACAACACTTAAGACTACTCATTTTCAAGCCTTGTATAGGTATCCGCCCTCTCATCTTACCCTAGGGCCCTATTTAGATACACACCGAGGAGAATTGAAGAACTTAGTGCAAGAAAAAAGACTCATGCTCTAACAAATGAAGAACTTACTGGGTACTCAAAATAGGATGAAGACCTACGCCGATGAGAACATGGTATGGGGAAGAATTTTGAGATGGGAGAGTAAGTCTACCTCAAACTCTATCCCTATCAACAGAAATCTATTCAACTATGGAAAAACCTTAAACTATCTAGCCTCAAGATTCTATAGACCTTATACTATTCTGGAGAAGGTCGAAACAGTTTCCTACTGGTTAGACCTTTTAGAGAAAGCATGCGTACACCCGTGTTTCACATGTCCCTTTTTAAGAAGAAAATTGGAGCAGAAATATCAACTACAACTGAATTACCTAAAGTAGATCTCACAGGAACTTTCCACCTCATGCCAACTGACATCTTGGACTCTCGGGTCATCATCAAAGAATGAAGGATTGTAGACCAATCATTGGTTCGATGGGGAGCTGCAAATTCAGATCTTGTTTCTTGGAGGAATACCAAGTATCTTCGACGTACTTTTCCTAGATGTATCCTTGAGGACAAAGATATACAATAGAAGAGTAATGTTGTGGGAAGAAAGAATGATGAGTTGGCGTTCATATGGAACCGACGGACAGTGGCAAAGAGGCCGAATAAAGGGACGTAATGGAGAATTGAGTAAATTGAAATTAGGTATTTAAGTTGATATCAAAGAAAATGGGCGCAAAGATGTAATCTTTAGGGCTGGCCAATTGGGTAAATTGAAATTAGGTATCTGAGTTGATATCAAAGAAAATGGCATCGAGCCAGTTGAGAAAAAAACAGGTTGGAGCTTATTTTAGTTGGGTCAGCTAGTTTGGGCTTCTTTAAGTTATTTTGTTCGGGCTTGTATTTTTTTCAATTAAAGTTGGCCCAGTCAGCTATCTTAGGGTTATTTGCATGTAATAGATTGTGGTCCCAACTAGGCTATAGTTTAAATAGCCACTTTTGCTTGCTAGGGATTTTTATGAATGAAATATATGTTTCCTCTCTCTTATTCTTCTAAATATTCCCCATCATTTCTTCTAAAATATTCCCTCATTTGTGTCACCAAGATCACATTTTTATTGAAAGAACACCGCTGAAATTACATATAAATACAGATTCAGTTACAATTATTCAAAATAGGCAGAAGAAAGACTAAAAGCAAGTAAGAGACTAGAGAGGCCATAACACAACTTACAAGACTAGTACTTTAGTATTTTTTTTTTATGACGAGGGTATGAAATTTGTAGCTATTACCCGAGTGTGCACATTGGGTAAATTTTACTCTTGTACTGTGCAAACTAGATAAAAAGTATAAATTACATTTAGAAAATCAGGTGTGACATAATCACACCTAAAAGTGTTGGTAGGTTTCAAACTCGAGACATTTGGTCTCAAAATCTCCACTAGGTCATCTCAAATGAACATCTAATTTTTTTAATTTTAGTTTGAGGAGGGGGAGACAACTTGCCTAATTCTTTATTCGGCCTTTAATTTTTTTTACCGTTGTTATAATTTTCATACTTCTAGTAGGTTTTTTTTCTTACTATGTAGTAATTTATTAAAGAAATATTAAAAAGAATAGAGTAATCACAACATTCAAAGACAATCACAAGCTAAAAAGTTCAACTAGTTGAGCCTCATTAAAATGCATGCAAGAATCTGGACATTCATGTTACATTTTTTTATATTAAAAATATTGAGAGGTCATGTATCAATGTATTAAAATATTCAAATATTGTGTAATAATTTGTAATTTTTGAAGTATTGGGATTATATTATTATTGATCCAAAAAATTTGGATACTAAAGTATAATTAACCCTAAAAAATCAATTACTAAATGTTGGATATTTTATGAACACTTGGGAACAATCAAGTATTCATATGATATGTTAAGAAAACAAAAAATAAATCACCCGTACAATATCTATTTCTTTAAGGCAAATGTGCCCTAAGCGCTGCCTACATTTTTTATTTTTTATTTTTGAGTTGGTCTCTTGTCAAACTTGGTGCACCATTGCTTATGGTCAGTCGGGCGTTCTTTTATTCCGATTTTAGATGTATTTCTTTTTTTTTCCCTCAAAAATTATATATCTCTTGAAGTAATTAATTTGTTTAACTTGACGACTCGCACCGTACACTCGTCCGACACTAACACGAGGGTTTGTGCACTGCACTCAACAATTAATTTTTTTGAATTAAATATATATCCTAAAATATAATAAATTAGAGAACCCTAAAATTAAAGTAAATTAATTTATTTATTTTTATTCGGCAACTCACGTAGTGCACTCGCCCGACAGTAACGTGTGAGCTCATGCACTGCATTCGATAATTAATTTTTTGAATTAAATATAAACTCTAATTGGTACTAATAAATCCTAAAAAAACCTAAACCCTAAAGAAAACCATAAAAATTCGTACAACCCTCCCCCCAAACCCTAAAAAAATTCTAAAAATACATTAAACCCTAAAAAACCCATAAACCCCAAACCCCTAAGCTCTAAACATTAATTGGGATGAATAAATCATAATTTGAATTAATGAAACTCATATTCGACAAGGTGCATGCCTAATATTTTTATGGTTAACTGTGATATTTTTTGTACTTTAGACTGATACTTTTTAATGTTAAAAATAATATTGTTTCTAACCAAAGTCTGACAAGAGACTTTGTGTTTTTTTAGGTCTTTACTTTTGTTGATTCTTTTTTCTTTTTCTTTTTTCTCTTAAAAAGAAAACAAAGAAGTTGATACTAATTTGCATTTTTTTAAGTTGGGCCAATTTTCATTTTTTTTACTCACACACCCGACTTGGTGGTATTGAGAAAATTCGAACCGGTGACTTTTGATCTCCAAACATCTCACCCCACCACTAGGCCATCCCCACCGAAACGGACCAATTTTCATTTTTGCATAGGAAGTTAGGAACATCTGTTGTTGGATGACGTCATGGTGATGACCAGCGATATTAATTTGTTGAATATCTCTCACGAATGCGAGTCTTTCATGATAAACACGCTGTTTGGCCTCCTTTTTTCTATTATTCTGTAAAAATGAAAACAGATTATTTATTACATTATATTTTTCATTCTAAATATGCATAATAATTACAGTAGCAAAAATATTAAGCGTTGTTAACAATATATGTTAACAAGTACATTTAGGCTATAAAAATATTTATACATCTACTATTTTTTTGAATGGATTCTATATATATGATTCCTACGTGTGAAAAAATAGTGTGAGTCCAAAATAGTGTAGCGTTCAGTATATTTTTATTGACAAAATTACTCGCAATTTTTCTATTAAAAATTTAATACGACTTTTATCAACACCTATTTTGGATAATTTGGCCCATTTGATTAGGCCCATCTCTCTCTCTCTCTCTCTCTCTCTCTCTCTCTCTCTCTCTCTCATTAATTGGTAGCCCCTTCTTTGACCGCCCATTTTTATTTCCCAAAACTCAACCCTTCGCTCTCTTCTCTGCTTCATTAATAGAAGCGGGAGGCTTCACTGTTGAATCATCTTCTTCACATCTCTCTCTCTCTAAAATCATTCTGTTGTGCGTCCCTTGCTCTTCGTGTGATGTCCCTTTGTTCTTTGTGAGCAAACTTCATGGGCAACTGTCGACTTAGCTTCATGCTTGTGTGGTGTTGCCGGTGAGGGTGAGTGATAGGACGTATTTTACTTGCTTTTATTATTATCTTTTAGTGCCATTTCTCCTAATTAATTACCCTATATTTGTGTATTTTGAAAGAATGATGTGTTTGTTGAGTTGTGTAGGGATGTAGTACAAAGTTGGAGAAAATGGCAAGTTTTTGGTGCAAGAATAAGCTGGGTGAAGAAAGATCAAAAATTTGAGTCTGACAAGACCAGGCCGTAAGGGCTTGCCACTGGAAAGCTGGAGCGAGTTTCTGGAACCTGGACCTCTACACGCGTTTTGGGCTTTTAAAATCTGATTCTCGGCCCAGGCCACAACTTGGATGCGAAAATACATTCTTCCACCGCCTCAATGAAGTTTTTGCATGGAAATTACTATGTTTATCTAAATTAGGATCTTTTTTCCTAGTAGGAGTCTATCTTTTTATGGTTAGTAGATATATATTAGGTTTTTAGCTTATTTTTAAACACACGCGGACGACGCAAAAAAAAGAACGCATCAGCAATGAACGGTTTTTAATTCAGAATTCTTTCTCTTCTCTTCGTTTAATTTATCGCACGGCTCCATAATATTTTCTGTGCTCGATTCCCAAGTATGCAAGTTAGCTACGTTCTTCATATTCCGGTGACAACAACGAAACCCCGTTTATACAAACTGTGAGATCTAATTTGTTCCTTCATCATTACTTATTTGTATGCATCTGTTGTTCTTGAATTGCAAGTGGTTAATTGTTTCGGGTCTATTGAGTAGTTGCAAATATTCGATAGTCTGAGATTAATTACTAGCCAATTAAATCGGCCATATACAATTGTGGTTTAGGTTTAATAAGTGGTAAAACGGTTCTTCAGAACTAGAGGAATAACATAATTAATTTAACAGTCCTGCGACAGAGTCTATGAAGTTAAGAATTGGGTTTCTCTTGTGCTTATTGCCGTCGGCTCATTAAACTCATAGAACGTCTCTTACAGTTGTCAGCCAATTAGGAGAATAATTAATGAAGCGTCTTCTTAATTATCAAGAATTTATGGAGAAATTAGGTCATGTTAGAAGCGTCTTCAGTGACTATAACTGATTTGCATGGAATTAATTGATTAATTATTGCATTAAGGATCGATTTATATAAATAGGGTAGAGTTTGTTGGATCCGGAATATCTTCATTAATTTGTTTAAAACCCGTTTCCTCTGCTTAATTATTTTGTTAATCGTTAATTATTAATTTCATTATTTTATTTCATAAAACATACGAAAACCCTCTTTAAAGTTTGGTTATACAGATTGAAGGTCAAGAGTAGTTCTCACCGGTCCCTTGGGAGACGATCTCGCTCATCGTTGTACTCTGCAATAAGGGCTTACCGACGGAAGTCGGGACATTTATTTTTGGTAAAAAATAACGCACCAGTGAGAGAGCTATCGTCCCTGCCTTTTGTGGTCTTCTATGTGCGTTGATCACTGTAGCGAAGGAGTTATCGAGTTCAGGTTTCCTGAGCCTTGCTGCACTCATTTCTCTGTCTGAATTGAACTTCTGTCCCTTGAGGGACGAGCGGTACCGGCTGCTGGTGATGGAATCAAGGGTGGAGTAATGTCCGGCATGTTCCGTTGATACCCAACAGTGGTATCAGAGCCACGGGAAATCTCACCGGACACCCTCCATCGCCCATCGGCTCCCTCCGACCGCCTTGGCTTTGAGAACAGAGAGGTAAGTCAGAAACCCCAGCCGCAGGGGTTTCTGTACTGGTATTGACCTTCAACCCTTAGTTCTAGGGTTTCTATGCTTTTAGGGATATCTATGTGATTCTTCTTGAAATCGTGAAATTCTCTATGATTCCTCTTGATTCCTTGAATACCTGTGCGGTTTTTTTGTGGATCTGTGTTATTTTTTGGGGTATTTGTTGTTCCTGGTCCTGCACTTGATTTTTCCAATCTTCCGCTATTCCTATCTTTGTGGCCTCTACTTTGTTGTGATCTTGAGAGCTTGAGTGATCCCCTGCGCCACAGTTTAAACTGTGTTTGTGAATTGAGAAATCCTTTGTTGATCCCTCTGTGTGTTTAATCTTGTTGCTATGGCCCCTCTGCCTCAATTTATGCTTGTTCATTTTGATAGAAAAACTGACTTTAATCTGTGGAAACAAAAAATGAAATCTGTACTGATTAAAGAGATTAAAGAGAAGGTGTTTAAAGCCATTGATCTTAATTATTGTGAAAAAGAAAGTGAGCAAAGAAAATCTGAGATAAATGAGTATGCTTTGTCTACTATTATGTTAAATCTGTCAGATTCTATGCTAAGAAAGGTCTGTACTATTGAATCGGCTAAAGTTCTGTGGGAGAAATTGGATGAATTATATAATTTGACATCTCTTCCAAGTCGTATGTTTCTGCTTGAAAAATTCTTCAATTATAAACTGGATTTGACCAATGATATGGATGCTAATCTGGATGATTTTAATAAACTTGTTCAAGATATTAAGATGTCCGGTGATAAGCATATTGATGATTACATTGCTATTGCTCTTTTAAATGCTATCTCTGATGCCTATAATGATGTTAAATCTGTAATTAAGTATGGAAGAAATGACATTACCTTTGACATTGTTGTTAATGGGTTAAAAAGTAAAGAAATGGAGTTAAAGCATGGCCGAGGTGCTAAAACTGATAGTGTTATGCATGTGAGGGAGAAGTATAATTCCAGTTCTAAACATAATAACAAGAAGTGTTATCGATGTAATGAACCTGGACATTATGTTAAATACTGTAAGAAACCTAAAGATAAGAATCAAAATAATGATGCTCAGGCTAATGTTGTGGATAATAATCATGGTGATGTTCTGTGATTGTGTTGCTTTCTGGTACTTGCTCTAGTTTAAGGTGGAGCTGTTGTTTATTTTTACTCTTAGTGAGTTGCTTTGTTGATCTTAGTGGGCTGTTGATTGATTCTTAGTGAATCTATTTTACTCTTAGTGAGTTGTTGTTACTCTATGTGAGTTGTGGAGGTTCTCTGTGAACATGGTTTAGTTTGAGGTGGAGCTGTGTGAGCTTGCTCTATCTGATTGATCTTAGTGATCTGTTCTAACTTGGTGTTGTATTCTTCTCTTGTCTGTGTGATCTTGCAGGAGAAGTTAAAAGAAAAGGCAATGATGAGACCTGCGATACTCCTGTCGAAGATCAATGCACACTGTTGGGCCAAAAGGTGGAGATTGTTGGGTAATTTGGCCCATTTGATTAGGCTCATCTCTCTCTCTCTCTCTCTCTCTCTCTCTCTCTCTCTCTCTCTCTCTCTCACACACACACACACACACACACACACATTAATTGGTAGCCCCTTCTTTGACCGCCCATTTCTATTTTCCAAAACCCGACCCTTCGTTCTCTTCTCCTTCATTAATAGAAGTGGGAGGCTTCACTGTTGAATCATCTTCTTCACATCTCTCTCTCTGAAATCATTCTGCTGTGCGTCCCTTGCTCTTCGTGTGCTGTCTCTTTGTTCTTTGTGAGCGAACTTCGTGGGCAACTGTCGACTTAGCTTCGTGCTTGTGTGGTGTTGCCGGTGAGGGTGAGAGAGCTGTTGTCCCTGCCTTTTGTGGTCTTCTGTGTGCGTTGATCACTGTAGCGAAGGAGTTATCGAGTTCAGGTTCTCTGAGCCTTGCTGCACTCATTTCTCTGTATGAATTGAACTTCTGTCCCTTGATGGACGAGCGGTACCGGCTACTGGTGACGAAATCAAGGGTGGAGTAATCTCCGGCGTGTCCTGTTGATACCCAACAACCTAAATTAATTTGATATTATTAATTCAGAAAAAAGGAAATGTAGAATAAAATATGGTATATTTTTATGGTGATTCTGTTCACAATCCCTTAAATTAATTAAAATATAAATACATATTTTTAGACATTTTTATCCTCCCAACCCCACTATTTTAAAACCCTAAAAAATTAAAATACAACCCGACAAATATACAGCCCATTTTAAATAATACAAAAGAAAACAAAAAAATATAAACTCAAACAATCCATACAATAATAAAAAAAAAGAAAATTAAACACAAAAGGAAAAAAAAAAAAAACTCAAACAATCCATATACAAGAAAAGAACAGCAAACGGAAGAAAAATGTCTTTCTCAATTCTTTCTAACAAACATTGAAAAAAAAAAGTGAGCCATCGTTGTTGTCATTTCCGTAATGTCGTCATCGCGTTCTCTGCAAACATGGAAACTCATGTAAAAAAAGGTTTCGGAAAATCTAAGTTGACGAGAATCTCAACGTCCCCTACTACACGAACGGTGTATTGAAGATGTGTATGAGTGCATCCACAAGCTGTCGAGATTGAAAATCCTCATGAATTTGATGAGCATTGCGATGGATTGGAGGTCGAAAAGCATGACGATTAGGAAGGGAATCCTTCAGTTGTGGCATCTTGCAGAGGATTTCTTTGCTTGAAGTATCCAATATTTTCTTTGGAATCCACCTGCGAAATGCCAGACACCATTTGAAGAAAAAAACAGATGGTATTTTGATTTACAATGTAGAAGTGGTCAATTGCTAATCCAGTAGGAGGTCCGGTTATAATTGTCAATGTTGATTATTTGATCCTACAAATAATTCTTAGAGCCTGAGAACTAATGATTCTCTAGTGTTCTCATACGGTTTTATTAGTTACAAATTTTAAATAGTAGGGGTTACATACTGGAGCTTGTATTTTATTTTACTATATTTTAAATTAGTTGAAGGGGGTTGTATTTTATTTTATTATATTTTTAAATTAGTTAGGGGATGTAGGAGCAAAAAGGTCTAAAAAATATATATTTATATTTTAATTAATTTAGGAGGTTGTTAAGAGTAAAATGGGGGTTTTGAATAGAATTACCCATATTTTTATTATCTTTGCATTTGCAAGATATATATTGCATGTACATCAAATCGGCCGGTATTATAAATAGGCAATCAAATGTTGGGCCACACAAGAAAATAATTATATGTATTGAGGCCCGGTCTTCATGAATGTGGAACAAAACCATAATGAATGTTCAATTCAATTTAATTCACCAATCCCCAAAAATTGTAGATGAACTTCAACATTAATACAAAATGTTAGCACAACATACGACGAATTTGAACAATTTTTGCAAGCAACTCAGATGAAAGATTATGAACAGATTTAATTTGTTATACGATTTGCATATATTGAATTAAAAAGAGCATGATATGAATTAAAACTTGTTTCTACAATTTTAATTTCCATACGTCTCTTTACAGTATCTCTGTTTGAAGTTTGTATCCTGATCTCTTTAAAGTTTCTTCCAAATCATTCGAGCTGATATCATCAGCCATTTTCCGAGGATCGACCGCTCTAGATACCAATAGTAGTGAGCCCACGTTTTTCTTCATTTTTTGTGATGATTTTTATATAATTTGATAGAATAACTGATAGCTAAAATAAGAATTGGAGAGGGAATTGAGAGATGAGATACTAGCAGAGAAGAGAAAACATAGAGGAGAGATCGAAGAGGGAAATATTTTGGATACTTTTTTTCTACCTCATTCCATTGGTAAAATATGTATATAAACCTTACAAAATACTAGCACCACATAATATAAGCCAAATAACATTGGATTGAGCTACATAAAATTGAAAATGGGCCAGTTAGGAAATTAATAAAATAGACTAATAGTTAAAACAACCAAAGAACTCTTAGTTCCTCTCCTTCCTCCCCTTTCCGTAGTAGGTTCACAACGTACAGTACTAAACATCGCTTCTTTTTAAAAAAATATATGTGATAATTAATATTATAAATATGGCATTATTTTTGTTATTGCCTCGATCGCTTCAATTGTTTGGGAACTGGGATGGTACTCGTAGCTTTAATTGCCTTAATATTTGCGGGATTAAGAGAAAATTTTAATTGCCTTAATATGGGGTGCAAGCTAGATGTGATATATATGGTAATACTTCAATTCCGAGTTAAAATGCAGTAGAGATTGAAATTTAATTAGTTTTAAATGAGTTCACTGTTGCAAAAATTAAATGATTCAACTTCTTAAATCTTAATGTGAAAGCGATGTTTTTAAACTCAATTTTTTCAAACCAATAATTTGGTTATAGTTGCCCATTTCCTCCTCACAACTCCCGTTATTTTATATAATACAAATATACTCATTAATATAATAAGACTTTAATTTGTTGTCATTTAGCCTAAAATCTATCATAGCCCCATCCACTATACAACACACATCACGCTAAAACTTATAAGTAAAAACTCCACTATTTTACCCCGATCGCTATTCTTCTATAACTTTTAAATAATGAAAGAAAAATGTGACATAAAAGCATAGCTTTCTTCCATCCCCGCTCATTTTTTTTATAATTAAAAAAAACTCTTTTTCTTATAACCAAAAAAAGAGAGAATCATAATTCTTTTCATCCCCAGTACTCTTCTTTATAAGTAAGAAAAACTAGAGAACAAAAAGGGAAAAAAATGGTGAAAGAACGAACAAAAATCATAGCCTTCTTTATTTAAACAGAATACATATAGGGAATGATCAATAATGTACGTGCAGGGACGGACCGAGGGCCCCTCAAATTTTGTTCAATATTTTTTTTATATATGTATATATATAATTTATTAAATAAATTTAATATTATTTGTATTGTAATATTATTTTTCGCCCTTAAAATTAAATTTCTTACATTTCACCCACAAGTTAGAATTCATGTGTCTGTCTTTGTGCACGTGCTATGTTGAAACCTATAATGTGTTTATACTTCTACGTACCACATACGACAATTAAACATTGAAGTTAAAAAAAAACACTAATATGACCAAAAACAATTATCTTTATGTTTTCTGGGTATGGAAATGGATGATCGGGAGATTACAAAAACAAATCCATCTCAAGAGATAGAATATTTTCAAGTATATCTAGAATAGAATAGAGGAAAGTGTATCAATAGATACACATTTTAATTAGACAATACTATCAATAAAATAGCATGGACGATAAAAGTATGGAATATTTAATTGAGGTTAACATGAAAAATCATAAAGAAAATACGTTTCAACCTCATGAGCCAAAGAAAGTCTGTCCAAATTTTATGTCACTCTCAACTTCTCTAAGGCTACTCCTAGCGGTGACATCCATTTATCACCGCAAAAGATAAACAATTTTTACTTTTTTTAAAAAAGAAATTGCCACCGCAATTCACCGACCTAATCGGCCATCCGATTTTGAGGTTTCCATCAATTCTTGCACACGTGACACTCTCTGATTGGGTACCACTTAATTTTATATATATTAATTTAAAATTTAAATAATTTATATAATTATCAAAACTAAAAAAATAAAAAACATATCAACATTCATAGTTTTTTTTCTCTATAAATAGAGTCTAATATTGGTAGATTTTTACAAACAACTAAACTCTCTTTTTCTCACATATCTTATTTCACCAAATTCTCAATCTCACATTTCTTCTTCATTTTAAGTTATGGATCCAAATCACCTAAATTATTATCATGACTCCCAAAATTTTTCAAATTTTGGAACTTACTTTCACCCACAAAATTTTTTAAATTCAGAAGATCAACAAAGTTCTCAGTATTATCAAAATTTCCAATTTTCACCAAACCTCACTCAAATTCCATCATCTGAAGAACTTCCCACCACATAAAATATCTCTCACAATTTGTTTGGGAATGTTCAACCCTCAAACCAAAATAAAAAAGGAGCACAAAATGTAAGTTGGTTTGTGAAAGAAGATGTAACCCTCATGTCATCTTGGATCTATGTTAGCACAGACAATGTGCGTGGAAAGAATCAAAAGAGGCCCGCAATGTGGTCATTTGTGTATAAATTGTATCACGAAACTCAAGCTGAAAATCCAAACGAGATCAACCTAAAAAATATCGAATCAATGAAAGGTCGTTGGAAACGACTTAGTGAAAATGCAGACAAGTGGGTTGTTGCTTTGGAAGAAGCAACTCGAAGAAAAAGAAGTGGAATGAGCCAGATGGATATTGAGATGGAAGCTCATACAATTTATGAAGCAAATGGCAGCAAGTTTCAAGACTTGGTTGTTTATAATGATGTTATGAGTAAACATTCAAGGTAGGCTGCATCGTTTCATAATGGTGTAACACGACTTCGTCCTGAAGATGGAATGAGAGATGATGAAGAAAGTGGTGGCAGCACCAAAAGATCAAGGATTTCTGAAGATGGAGAGTATCATATTCCTTCAAATCCAGAAACTCTAACTACTGGAGGTTTGACTATTTCTCGTCCAACGGGAAGAGATAAGTCAAAAACGAAAGGAAAATGTAAGGCAACACAATCTGGATCTGAAGTTGCTGTAGAACTTCGTGCATTGAGGCTCACCAGAGACAATGAAACTGAGTTAATTGCTAAGAAACTCGAATTGGAGAGTCAAAAGCTACAAATGATGTCCTTGAAGATGGAAAAAAGATTGTTGAACACATTATTGGCGAAAGATCACTTATCTCCAGAAGACGAAGAGGTGAAACGCCGACTAATTGCCCTTGTGTTTGGGCAAAATTAAATTAATGTAATTGTAATTGTGAGATGTCTTTTCCTCACATTACATTAATGCGTGTTGTAATTGTGGAGTGTATTTTACCCACATATAATTAATGTGTGTTGTAATTGTGAGATGTATTTTTCCTTACATATAATTAATGTAGTTTATATATCTCTAGTACTCTTATTTATTTCCCTACAAACCCACATGCATATGTCTCGATCATATAAAAGCAAAGTTAAATCTAACATGCAAAAGTAAATCTAACATGTGAAAGTAAAGCTAACATGAACCACTTCACTACTAGGTCATCCACAAGGGGACATTTCTTTATAATTTTTTAGTTGTAGAAAATCGACGAAAGCTATATAGTGTCGGCTATATATGGGACAAAAAGTCAACTTTATTGTATTTATATTTTTCTTTATAAAATAATGGGGCGAGTAAAAACGGGGAGCTGTGATTAGAATTTCGCTATTAATTTTTCTTAAATACTCCAACTTAATTTTCATACGATTTAGTAAACACCAAAACTCCTATACATCACCCCATACCCAATAAAGGCCATATATTCATCAGACGGGTCAGGATTAAAGCGGGTCAACCCGCACTGACCGGCGTTGACCCGCAAAAAAAAGTGTAAAAATCAGTATCAATTTTTACACTAAAAAGTTCAAAAAGTATCACTTGTATCATTAAAAAGTAACTGGTCTGCTACTTATCTTATATGAGTTTATGTAGTTCAAATTGTAATTTTTCCATTCCAATTAATATTTAAAGTTTAGGGGGAGGGGTTTAGGCTTTTTTTGGGTTCATAGTTTTTTAGGGGTTTTTTTTTTTTGTATTTTTTAGGGATTTTTCTTGTGTTTTTTTAGGATTCATGTTTTTTTAGGTTTATTAATCTCAATTAGAGTTTATATTTATTTCAAAAAAATTAAATTCGTTCACTTTTATTTTAGGGTTCACTAATTCCATTTAGGGTATATATTTATTTCAAAATTATGTTTTTTTTCAATTACCATTTATATTTATTTTGAAAAATTAAATTAATTATCGAGCGCAATGCACGAACCACGTGTTAGTGTCGGGCGGGTGCATTGCGCGAGTCGCTGAATAAAAAAAAATCATTAACTTTAATTTTAGGGTCCATTAAATCAATTTTAGGATATATATTTATATTTATTTTTAAAAAATTAAATCAATCCATTTCAATTTTTAGGGTTCACTAATTGTATTTTAGGGTATATAATTTTGGGAGAAAAAAAACAAAAATAGAAAATTAGAAAAATCGGAAAAAAATAAGTCAAAAAAATTAATTTATGACGCGTGTACGCCACGTGCCGCACGTGGGGTCCATGCGCCAGAAATGGTGCAATTTTTTTTTACTATTGGGCCTTATTGGACTTAGGCCAATCTGATGGATCCAGACCCATACACCTTGTGCACAAGAGAGTGTCCCTTTAATAAAAAATTGTGAGATAAAAATATACTCCCTTCGTCCCATAATTATAGTCCATTTCCCATTTTCACACAGATTAAGAAATCACATTTAATATGTATTGGAAATATACAATTTACAATAATTATCCTATATTGCCCTTATTTTTTACTATATTAATTGCATTCATACTATATTAAATGGGGTTATATTTGTAAAAGAATATTTAAATACAATCCCAATTTAGAATAGGACTATAATTTTGAGACATTCTAAAAAGAATAATGAACTATAATTATGGGACAGAAGGAGTATAACAAATCATATGTATCATTAGGCATGGCTATATTGGCACTGCGCGCGCACATGCATACGCACACATATCATGGTCATTGATGAGAGAGTACAAGAAAAGCTTCAGTGCAGGCCCCTAAAAAAGTCCATGTATTTTTTAAAAATTAGGGACCCAATTCTTTTTAATATTAGGAGTCCAATTTTTGTAATATCACAATGACCTCAAAATATTTAAGACAGTCCAGTCCAGATATATACATATATGAATTAATATTATTATGCACACGGTGTGAGGACACCTTCCTAAATCCTAAGCACATGCTATTTGCCCACGTTAGACATGTACGATATAATAATTCTCAAGATACCGACTTTTTCGAAGCCTTTACAAAGGCTTCAGACATGCATGAAAATCAAGATTAATTGTATTGCAAAATCTGGGACGAAGTCCGTGATTTGGATCGGTCAGCTTTATGTGTGTATATATGTATATATACATAATTATTTATTTAATTAGAAAAATTAAAGCATTTGAGTTGACCAAGCCATTGCCATACGATTTTATAATAGTGTCCAAAGAAAAATGTTACCGTTAATAATTAGCTCAAGCAAGCTGTTTTGCAAACTGCAAGAAGAGAGGGCCGGATAAGATTCCTTGTTAATCAAACAAGGTCTCTCTCTATACAGGTTATTATTTATTTTGTGTGGGTGACAAGGGAATCATCTAGTTATATTATTCAAAGTTGTGCCCTGAGTCCTCTTGGGATGGTCTAGTGGTGGAGTGGTATTTCTTGAGGCTAAAGGTCTCAAGTTCGACTCACCACCAACACCGCTAGGTGTGAGCCTGTCACACCTGACCTGCCAAGTGTGGTTTACCTCCCATGTGTGTGGTTTGCAGGCTATTGCACAGGGATGGGGTTTACCCAGTGCGCTCACACCTGACCTGCCAAGTGTGGTTTACCTCACATGTGTGGTTTACAGGCTATTGCACAGGGATGGGGTTTACCCAGTGCGCACCACGGTAACGGCTGCGGGTTACACTCGACATAAAAAAAAAAAAAAAAAAAGTTGTGCCTTGAATAAATCACATGACTTATATCATGATACAATCGTATGCACTCACCATTACTTGATAGAGCCTTGTTATTTTGAGACAAAATTTTCACCAAAACGATATATATCAAACCTAGCTAGAGAAAATAATACATGCAGTTAGGGTTGTAAACGAACCGAATTGAGTAGAGTACCCTGATGTTCGAGTTCGACTCGTTAAGAAATATTCAAGCTCAAGCTTGATTCTAGCTTTATTCCTCTTGTTCAAGTTCGCCTTGACAAATATTTGTCATGTTCGAATTTGGTTTGAGTTCGGCTCGTAAAATGCTCGAAAATTTACTAATCGAGTCTAAGCTCGAATGCTCGAAAGAAAGGCTCGTTTAAACTCAAGATCGAACATGTTCACGAGTTGGTCGGGCCGAATACTATTGTGTACGAGCTCGACTCGTTTAGAAAATAAACAAACTTCGGATGAGTTTTTTTGAGCCGAGCTCCAAATAGCTCGCTGGCAGCTTTGTTCATTTATAGCCCTATATAGAGATCATATAAATTTATAATTTCTTTAGGGACACTCAAAATTTTCACCTCATTAGTAATGACCTTTCTTTTAGTTGGAGAAAGACAAGATCAATAAGTTTCGAACTGGAGAGGTCTCTTTTTTTCATACTAGGATTTCTACCATTTGTGTGTACACGTGGAAACATTAATAATTGATTTTTACAATTTAGTGGGATAGTCAAAAATTAATGTGTAACATTGAAACTGTAGGGGAAATAAAATTGAGTAAAGTAAAGTTCGACTCGGCACATTAATTGCACCAAGAAATAAAAGAGAGCATTAATTTGAATGAGAAAAAAATATTTGACCTGATCTATAAGCATATGGATATTTAAAAAATAGGGTTAAAGAGGAAAACTAGTCGAAAAGATATTCATTGGAGAAGAAGAAATGGCCGAGTTGTGGGATTGACTTCAAATCTCTCAAAACATAGTATTTATCTAATTTTATTGATATGCGAATTCTGAATAGCCGAGTAGGAAATTAATTAAATATGAAATTTAAATCCAACTATATATGATCTGATTTCTGACCAATTCAACACATATAACAGATATTTCTGAATATATATATATATATATATATATATATTTTGATTATGAATTTATTGTATAGAAATTGATATCCCACATCAAATTGCTGCAAAATGAAGTTAATATATTTAGGGCCTAGTGGTTGGGGAAAATGTAATAAGGGCGACGCCAATGTGTGTAAATGTACACTTTAACACTAGTAGAGATTCTCTAATTCTAATTTGTGTCAATCGTGTGCCAACATTAAAATTGTATATTATTAATAATATTTTTTTATAAAAATAAAATTTATTATATTATAACTAATCATAATTAATATTTATTGCTAAAAATTGAAATTTTTAAAAATTATATGCCCTGAGTTTGGAATAATCAACCCTAAAAATTAATTATAGTAACTAAAAAATGAAAATTAAATATTAAAAAATAATTATAAACCCTAACTAATGATGTAAAATTATACTAAACTAAAAGAAATTAAAATTAAAGAAAAAATGAAAGAAAAAATAATAATTTTGAGGTTTGACACATGATTGGCACACACAAATTAAGACTAGAGGATCTCAAGTGCTTTAAGACATATTTTGGTCCCTTTTTAAAAAATTACTTAAATTAAATCTATTGACGAAATAATACTTAATTTTTTCAAACTTGTTGCAAATCTATGCCGCCGCCAATTTTCCTGCACCGAAAATCTCACATGGCACGTGGGATGCATGTGTGAAATTTTCCGTCTAATAAAGAAAATTACGTGAAAATAAATTAATAATCAATTAATAATCATACGTTAGATCAAAATAATATCGTTTTCATTTTTCTTAAATTTTTGGATCACAATGGCATCATTTTAGTTCGACGTGTGTTTATTTAATTCCACCTAATTTTGTTTATTAAATTGAAAAGTCTGCACACATTGAGCATGTCATGTGGAATTTGCGGTGCCAAAAAATCGATAGCTGAATAGATTAATTTGCAATAACTTTAAAGAATTGAGTATTGTTTTAAAACGTTTTAATAATAATCCAACATTTTTATTTGCAGTAAATTAAACACTCCCAGAAACAAATTTCAATTGTCAAAATTTTTGGGAGTGTCTAATTTTCTACCAATAAAAAATATTGAATTATTATTGAAATATTTTAAAAATCGTATCTAAATTGTAAGTTTCTTCAAAGTTGGTTTTTTTTTTTTTTGCAATTGACCCTAAATATCTAAGTTTTTTTTTTTCTAGAATTGTGGTCTTGAAAAAAAACAGGTGGACAGTTATAATTGTATAGTTGATCAAGGATTTTAACCTCGTTTTAGTGGATTGGTCTAATGGTAGATATTACAAGACCAAAGCACTATGGACTTTGTCCATCTATATGTAGTCATAGACATACGTGTATTAATATTTCGTGTATGATGATGTATGTATTAATTTCATTTGCTTGTTAAATATTTGAGTTAAATCGACTTTGATATGACTCATTCTCAATTGATAATTATATTGGCCTACCTGTAAAATGTAAATTCGTCTGAGTTGAAAACAGCTCGACTCTAATCGATCCTACAATATTTATTTTAATTTGACCGCGATAATATATAATATTATAATATGTAATTTTCCACTCAATAACATCGATCTAATTAAAGGTTTTTCACGTTTAATGATGAAAAAAGCGATTATAGAGAAAATAGGGTGTGCGGTAGACGAGGATTAATCTTTTCTATACTTTATTTAATAAGAATCAAATTATTTGACATCGCTTAGTAATCAAATTCAAACAGAGCAATCAAATCTAATATATATGACTTGATATGTTACTCCCCAATATTGCCAATTGCCATGCAAATTAACTCTATGCGCTAATTAGCACAATTTTTATTTTATTTTAGTTGCGGAAGGGGATCGTGATTCATACATATGTCTCTCACCCTTACAAAGAGAAGAAATACCGATGAATTTAATCAAGTTGTGCTGAATTTTTTATAGTTTGATTTTGATTTTTTTATTATTAAGTTGGAGTTTAATTTCATGCAGTATCTACGGTTGAGAGAACCAAATTTGAGTCTAGATGAATTAAATAAATTTAAATAAATATTTTTTATGTCTACAATTACTAAAATTTTAGTGTTGTTAGGGAAGTCTCATGTTAAAATTTGTTAGATTAGTCAAGATGTAAATCAAAATACTATATACCAAAACACCAACCAATGACGGACCCTTAAATTTTATCCAGTGGGAGACTAACTTACAATAACAAGCCAACTTACAATTACATATATACAATCCAAAAAAAAAGTTGATATATAATTTTGATAAAATTTTAATATTTTTTCTTAATTACGTTTCAACGTTAAAAAAATCAATTGATTAACAAAATTACCTCATTGCACATCTTTTTTTTTATAACTTAAAATTGGTTGTGTACGGTAATATTGCTCTTATAATTAGAGCATATAATTAAACAAAATTAATTAAAAAATAGTAAGTCATAAATACGAAATTTTTAAACTTTATTAAAGTTAAAACTCAAATTGAGAATGAGAATAAACTATATAAAAAACACACAATCATATAACTAAAAAAATAAAAAGATTACAATTATGTTTAAATTTAAAATGAGTACATGTAAATCTTACGTAAATCTGAATTAAATTTTAAATGTATATATTATAAAGTTAATAATACAAAATGAGAATGGAAAATATACTATTAGTAGTGGACTAGTGGTATATAAATGATGTGCTATGAAATGTAAACTTATTATTTTTTGAAAACTTTAAATTAAATATTTAAATGAATCCTAAAAAAAATAAAAATTGAGGGGTCCCATAAATCCCTTGCTTCTAAGTGGGGTCCACGTACCATGACACCAATAATATAATAAATATTTCACTCAACATATTAGTCGTATTTTGGTCTTGACTCATTTAAGTGATTTTGAAACAGACTATTTAACACAAATTTTTTTATATGATGTTTGTTGTGTATGTAACCTCCGGCCTCGAGGAGTCGAGGTTCAATCAGACTATCAATGAACGCTACGTTTTGTTAATAATTAACAATGAGTCACCTGATACGGGTGAAAACTTGTGCTAATAGAAAAAAATTATTAGTTTTTAGTATACTAAACTAAATGCTCAAGGGATATATATTTTTTGACAAAAATTTCTATGCATCGGTCTTAAATAGTGCTATTTAAGACGGATCGGGTCAAACCCGCGCTTTGACCCGGTCACCGCGGTCAAACCCGTCCTTTGACCCAGTTTTTTTAGGGTATATTTTGTGTTTTTTAGAGTTTTTTGGGAGGGTGTTTTTAGGGGTTTATTTTGTGTTTTTAGGGTTTTTTGGGAGGGTGTTTTTAGGGGTTTATTTTGTGTTTTTTACGGTTTTTTGGGGTGTTTTTAGGGGTTTATTTTGTGTTTTTTATGGTTTATTAATTCTATTTTAGGATATAAATTCATACCCATTTCAAACAAATTTAATCAATTTATTTTAATTTTACGGTTCACTAATATTATTTTAGGGTATATATTTTTGGGGAACAAAACAAAAGGAACAAAGAAAAAATCGGATTAAAAAAAAGGAAAAAAAAGTAATTAAAAACACTGCCAGAAAAAAAAAAAAAAAAAAAAAAGACGGACGCGCACCTTAAATAACTCCTTAAATAGGCCTTATGCACGGAAGTCCAACTCATATTTTTTAATTAAAACTTGAGAGGAAGATGTCAGTGTGATTAGTTAAATAAACCTATTTTTTTACTAGTTTAGACGATAATATAAAAAAGAAAAAGTGTGGTATATAGTTTTCCATGAATCTCAGGCTTATTAGGCAATTTAACAAACACTGAGGACTGGCAATGCAATATAGCTCCATAATCTTAATTAAAAAGCCATTTTACTATTTAATCAAACTCTGTAGTCTATAAATTATAATCAAAGCTACAAAAGGTAATTAAAGAGAATATTTGACATACTGTATATAGGTAGAAGTTAGAGAGAGAAAGAGGGAGAGAGAGGTTAATTAATCAGAATTGGATGGCGTGTGGAAGTCCTATACGAGGTTTTAGTTCTGGTCTTTGGTTGTTAAACTGACCTCCTAATATTTCCTAATTAAATTAACCATATAAAATTATTTTACTTTTGTTCTCTAATAATTGTTCAAAAATAGCGGAAAGCATATATATGCAGTCAGAAACAAATGTTTGCGTATGTTGTCAAAATTAGATAAATGTTTACTTATGTTCCCAAAATTTGGGTATGTGATAGATTTGAAAGTAAAAGAAAAGTTAGGTCGGGATAAAATTAAAATCTTGTTAAAAATTTAGGATACAACATCATATTAATCCTTCCCTCCTAATATATAGCTCGCAAGTCTAAATGCATATTAGATTGGGTCAGGCTTGTACGAGGCTTTTGTAGTATAACCTTTCGTAGCGGTAGACCTCTACCACATGATAAGTGGTGTATTTATTCAATTTTGTATTAGTAATTTATTTACGAGCAGGTATTCAACTTCCGTGCATGAGCCCTTATTTGCAGTTAATTCAGACGGCGTGTGGTAGCCACACGCCCATCTTTTTTTTTTCCTTATATTTTTTACCCAAAAATTTATATCCCTTAAATTAAAATAAATTATTTAATTTTTTTTATTTGGCAACTCGCGCAATGCACTTATCCAATGCTAATGTGCAGGCTTATACACTGCGCTCGATAATTAAATTTATTTAAATAAATATATACTTTAAAATTGAATTATTGAACCCTAAAATTAATTTATTTATTTTTATATTCACCGACTCATGCAGTGTACTTGGCCGATGCTAATGTGTGGGCGATGCATTGCGCTCGATAATTAAATTTATTGAAATAAATATATGCTCTAAAATAGAATTATTAAACCTAAAATTAAATTGAACCATTTTTTTTATCTGGTGCTTCGCGCAATGCACTCTCCTGACGCTAATGCGTGGGCTCGTACTCTGCGCTCGATAATGAAAATTTTCAAATGAAATATAAGCCCTAATTTAGATTAATAAGCTTTTAAAAAAAACTTAAAACAGTAAAAAAAAACCCAAAATATATTCCTAAAAAATACTCAAAAAACTAAACCCAAAAAAAAATCACGAACCTTAAAAAAAATCTCTAAACACTAAACTTTAAACATTAATTGGAATGAAAAAAATCACTAATTTAACTAAATAAATTCATATAAGATAGCTAGCAGGCATGTTACTCTTTAAGGATATAAGTGATACTTTTGAAATTTTGAGTGATATTTTTCGATGTTACAGTTGATCCTGATTTTGATGGGTTTTTATTCTTTGGGGGGTTGATCCACAAATTTTGACTTGCCCATCTGAAATAACACTATATACAACTAGTGTAGGAAAGTTTTGTCTTTATTTACATTCTATTGTTATATTATTTACATTTTATAAATTACAAAAATTCGTGTGTGACCGTCTTACGAGTCATAATCCGACCTTAAGACAGGTCAAGATCTAATTCAGATCCAAACTAACTCATATTTAATAGAATATTTATAATTTTATTAGAGTTTGATTGTGTTTTGATTTGCATCTTGATCTATTTTACAAATTTTAATTTGTAAGATGGTCTTATAAGAGACTCTCCCTTTAATTAGAAATTAGAAGGGTATGTTTTGTCACTTTCGTATTATATTTTCTACCGAATCTCTTGCTATTTTTTTCACAATCATTTTTTTAAAATATACTAATAAATTGTGAAGAATTTAAATATATGCTGAAACCACGGTTGCCGGAAATTTCACAGCAAAATGCGGAAGACGGGAGATTCCTTTTATAATTGATCATTTTGCCCCTATTTTTTCGTGTATCTAATATAAATTAATCATTTGTATAAAATATTTACAAAATTGTCATCAGATATCTTATCAGTAAAATTATCATTTCAAATAGTCGAGATGAGTTCCTATTTATCACGCTAATAAATACTGAGAGAATTGAGTAGGCTAGTTTTGCTGTCAAATGGAATAAAATACGAAAACAGAGTACTGATGTTTACATTCAGTGTTTAAAACATAGATTCAACATGCAATGAAAATTTAAATATGCACAAAAAATAATTTAATGTGCTAATACAAAATGTATTTGTAACACTGCATCATGGCAAAAACTTAATTAAATATAAAGTGAATTACAAAAATACAGAGTAAAAAAATTTCCATGTATAGTTGTCTTCAAACACAATAATCTCTACAAAATGCCAAAAACATACATTACAAGATGAATGACTAAAAACAGCTTCGAATACAGGTAAATACTAAAATCAACAACCTTAAAATGAACTACTCTGGAGCATGAATCTCCAGACGTAAACTGACGTTGAACAAGTTGTTGAATAGAAAACGCCTAACACTCGGTACGACATTGTCTGGACTGCGACAGCTCTTGTCTGTCTGTAGATTTTTCTATCGAATTTTCTATCTACTTTTCTTGACTAATCTTTTGAAACTTGAGCTCTCTCTCTCTCTGTAAACCACACTTGGCAAGTCAGATGTGATAGGCTCACACCTAGTGATGTAGGTGGTGGGAATCGAACCTGAGATATTTGGCCTCAAGATAACACCACTAGACCATTTCCAAGGGGACGAAACTTGAGCTCTCTTTTATAGATGCATGGGTAGTAGTGTTTGAGAGACAAACATGAAAACATGAAACAAGGAAATGCTATGTTTATCAAAAAGGAAATATTCTATCAAAGTCAAATTCTACCAAAGATAGATTTTTGCAGCCCTAATATTAATAGATATTGAATAATAAAATTATCTAAAAAATATGAAAATCAAGTATACATCTGAAAATTAGAAAAGATAAAGATTAATAAATAAAGAAAGATAGGGTGATCAACATCTACCATAACAAATATTTCTCATTCGATACATTTCCTCCGTAGTGTAATATATATATATATATATATATATATATGTAATTTCCGTGATTCAATTCGTTGGAATAATCTTAATGCAGTGAATCAATGCCACATAATTTACAATAAAAATGGCATAAATGAGGAAATTTGAATTTGTGAGGGGTTTGGTTAAACTCCACTAAGTGTGAGAAGGTAAGGGTAGTTGTGTGTTTGATTATATATATTTATCTGTTCATACTGATTATTTTGACTTTGAGGCAAGCAATTAATTAATATTCAAATTAATGCTGCCAAAAACCCATTTAAGCAAACATAAATTTCAACATAATTAATTACAAATAAAGAGCTTCTATTGGAATAAGCAATGGAAGATTTTGGTGAAGAGAAGTTTCTAATGAAAAGACTGTCATTTTCACGACTTTGGGCAAGTTGCCTTGTTTATTCTACAAGTAATCTAAATACAAACTTTCCAGACCCTTAAAAAGTCGTTACCCCTGCCGAAAATTCAGAAAATAATTTTATACGTACGAAAACATTTAAAATAAATTATGACGGACAAATTAACTAAGAAGAAGAAAAATTAATTGTTTATGGGTCTGTGATTAATTAACACTAATTACAAGAGAATATATCATGTATGCAACATGAAAAATGAACTATTCTGTTGATATGTCTCAATCATATAAAAATGATGACATATATAGTCTAATAAAAAGCAAAATATATACACGTACGTAAGATTTAGGTTACTTACAATGAGGAAAAAAAATATTTGATTAATGCGCAATATATTTAATTTACAGTTGAATTGGACCACATATATATGAGGAAATTCTATGACGCGTGCGTATATAGTGTGCCCCTCTCATACAAAATAATAATTTTTAAATAATGAATCTACTTCTTTTTCTTATTATGTGTGAGAATGACACACGATGTGCGCACGAGTCATAAAGCATCAGTTCAATCTAGTTTACCATTAAATGGCGGATGAGATCCTTAATTTATTCCAATTTTGGTGTTTCAATCCGTATTCCACGATTAAATTTATAAATTTTTCTTCAATTTTTTTTTATCAATTTTAATTTATTATGTTTTAATTTAATTTTATGATTATTTTTAGGGTTCACCCCATGCAATTAGGGTTTATAATTATTTTTTAGTATTTAATTTAAAAAAATGATTATTATGGTTGATTATTTTAAAAATATGATTTATAATTTTTAAAATTCTAATATTTTGTTGATCATGGAATACGGGTTGAAATACCAATTTGGAATAGAGAATCTCATCCCATTAGATTGAGGATAAAAATTCTTTGAAGTGTAAGTCATCGGTTATGTTTCAAAATATTTCTATTTTTTCAAATATATCACAAACTAATACTTCTGTCAATAAAATACCAAAATTGTTAAAAAATTAATCAAATTTAACATCATATGTTTTTTTGGGCCAAAAATTACCTTATCCTTCAAATGAATACTTTCTTGCATGTTCGTGTGTTATGACAAAATTGAACATATATATCTACGGCATGGCATTGTCACCCTAATTTTTTGTCATCATTTCGGACCTATTTTTGTCATCGAAAATACATCCGATGTTAATGTTTAGTTTTAAATGGTTTAGATATATACTTATTGACAACGGGGCAGACTTGGGTGAGACCGTCTCATACATGAGACGGGTCAATACTCACATGTGGGGATCATTATTTATGGGTGAAGTATCATTAACTCACATGTGAATATCATTATTTATACCCGTATGTGAGTATCATTATTTATGGGTGAAGTATCATTAACTCACATGTATCATTATTTATGGGTGAAGTATCATTATTTATGGGTGAAGTATCATTAACTCACATGTATTGATCCGTCTCATGTATGAGACCGTCTCATACAAGTTTTTGTCATTGACAAAAGTACTGTTAATTTGGGATAAATTTAAAAAAAAATGAAAATTGTTTGGAATATAAACAATAATTTTTATTTTTAACAATAGTTTTATCCTATTGACATGAAAATAGAAGATATAAATTATATAATGCGGTTTAAAATATCTCGTTACATCTAGATAAGATTATATTGACTAGATTGTTGTCATGCCCAAATTCAACTAGCTGGTAACAATCAGACTTTATCAAATAATTCATAATTAGGGCTACCTATAAAAAAGTTGATTGAGAGCCAGCTTATATATAGTAGGTGAGTATAGGTTCTCAATCTCAATTAACCCTTAAAATCAAACCAAATAATTCGTTACTCGATTCGTGTTAATTTATTCATTAAAAGTTTATTTAAACTTGATTCGATAAGTATATTAAACAAGTTTGAACATAATTTTGTGTTTGTTAGGATTTAAAGCTCGGTTTAAACTCGAGTTCGATAAGTAAAAATTGAACAAGCATGTATAAAAATATCAAACTACTCGAATTCGACTTGAGTTTCGGCTCGATTAAAACTCGTTTGAACTCGACTCAATAGATAATCAAATAAACTCAAATATAAATTTTAAAACTCGATATTATTTTGAACTAAGCTTTGACTCATTTACAGCACTAAACTCAAGCTTCATTGATTTGCTAAATGACCAACCTCGTCATCGTAAATTAATTGATCACATCGATCACTTAATTTAAGTTATTAAAGAAGTCTGCAACCCAACCTCTTAATTAATGAACAAATTAAAAACTATGTATATACCAATCTTCTGTGTTAGTTTTCATTTTTATTTCCAGATAACCTTATTTATTTCAATATGAATACATGCAGCAAATTTGATCTAACAAATAATTGAATGAAGTGAAGAATAATGGGGATAAGATGACGATAAATAACATGCTATTCCATTTGACTTGGGTAGGTAGAATTGATATAATTAATATATGTATAGCTCCTACCTATAACCTACTATACAGTCCAATTAAAACTATATGAATATTCGGTTATGAGCTAATATATGCATGCATGAATCATGATTCATCATTCCTTTAATTTGTAAAGTTTTCAATCATGAACACAAAAAAAAAGGAAAAAAAAAACACATACAATTTTTTAGTGTTTTCTCGAAAAATAGCAAAACACCATGTTCACACTCTCCTCAAACACCCTAATAAAGTTGATACCATTAACTTTGACATGACTTTACCGTTAATTTATACATTTTCAAATTTAGAGAAATAATTTTTTTGAAAATACTACAAAAATTTAGAGAATCTTCAAAATAGAAAAACGAAGTAGGTTTTGATAAAAAAAAATATCATTTTCAAATAATATAAAATATATTTATATTTAATAAAATGTTAAAATTGTAATTTTATTAGTAAATTAAAAAAAAATAAATGGAAAAGCTATATATCCATAGTCAGTTTTCCGGAGAGTGTGACGCACAAATAGTTACACTCGATGGAAATATTATATCTTTTTTATTAATTGAGTTTATAAAACCGAAAGGGTTATGCGTAGGAAAAATATAATTCATAATATTAATATCACTCATTGTTTAATATTAACATTCCATATTCGAATAATTAATTGTGATATATGAAAATCAATTCAAAATTAACAAGATGTTGGCATAACAGCCCACCTAATGCCATCATGTCCTATATGTGCCAGATATCTTGGTTGCCATGATATATATCAATGGTAGACATAATGATTAATACGATACATAATGGAACAAAAATACACACATACATACATGCATACACATATAAGATATTTATACATTTATAAATACGTGTCAACAAATTAAAATTATTTTTTTAATTTATTGAATATTTTTTAAGTCTATATTCAACAAATTAAAGGCAAATGAAAGAAATGGTTAAACAAGAGGTTCACATTTCTACACTCAAAACCTATATGCTACTATATACATATATATATATATATGGACAAATTACACACACACACACTTAGTGTTCACAAATGATTGCTTCTCTATATATGTGTGTGTGTGTGTGTGTGTGTGTGTGTCAATTTTCATTTTATTCTATATAATTACGCAAAGCGTTTCATATATATTAATTATCTATATTATCAATATAGATGTCTATTGATATATTTGTAAACAATTTAATGTGTGTGTTTTGCTAATCTACAATCTACATAAGCTCATGGCAGAAGGTTCAGACTAGATCCAATCATTTACATGCATGTGAATATTTTTTCTCTTTTACATAGATTATATGGATATGTTATGAAAGATTATTAAATTTTAAAGGTTTTAGTTCAATTAAAAAAAATGAATAATGAATTTAAAATCCAAGATAATAAGTGCCTTTAAAGTAGTTTGGACGAATTCATTCTATATAGAAATTACAGTGTAATACCAAATGTGACATGCACGAAAAAGAGTGGTTAATTAATAGAGGGGTGTTTCTAAATACACCACCATTTTTTTTATACACCACATATATTTTTTTAATTCTTCTTACCTTTTACTTTATACACCACAGTAAATATCATTTTTAACCCTCTACTTAAAAAAAAATATATATATATATATATATATATATATATGCACAAATCATCCTCACATTCCCAGCCTCCACCGAAAAAAGAAAGGGAATTTGCAGCAGTTCAATCTGGTTTACATTTGACCCTATACCACCATTGTCATGTTCATCAAAGTTGTGGTGTAGTACTCCCCATTCGAAACAAGCGCAACCTCATTCATCATCGACTCCCTAAGGGATTTGACGTGATTTTTGATTGGCATTGAAAGATTGTTTTAGTGTAGATTGGTAAGATGAAGGCTTAGATAGCCGAAAATTGCATTCCGACCAAAACATGGTAAAAATTTAGATCAGGTAAACGACGGAGAGTTGTGAAATAAATGGAGGAGGAAGAATCAACAGTAGAAGAAGAAAGACGAAGGGGGCGACGGGTTTCGATATTTGCTGCAAATTCTTTTTTGCTCTTCTTATATTATAAGCTTCATGGGTGACTGGGTGGCGGCCGGCCACTGAGCTGCGGCAGGGGGTGTTGGGGAAGGAAGAACTTTAACAAATTTTTTTGTTTTATTTTAGTTTTTAATTATTTTTATTTGATAAGGATATTTAAGTAATTTTATAAATAATTATTTTGAATAATTTTTATTAGTGGTGTATAATGAAAAAATGGTGGTGTATATAGAAACACCCTTAATAGAGTAATAGCATTTGACATTCAACACACACACACACACACACACACACAGGTGGTTAAATGAAAACCCATCCCTGATCCTCATATCCAATCATTTAATCTCTACACTCAATATTGATTCAAATAAATGGTGTAAGATTAAGTTTCTAGAATATCAAATCTCATATTTTATGGAATTTCCTATCTTGATACAATATATTATGATTTTATCTTTCTACTTAACTAAAAATTCCATCGATCTTTGTAAGAAAATCATTAATTTTATTTTTTAATTTATTCTCTATCAATAATTTAATTATTTTTTTTAATAAACAATAAGAAAGAGTTTGTATATATTAGTATCGGTTACATATTAGCAATTTTTATGTATCATATTAGCACATCAATATTATAATATTAGCACATATTTTTATTTGATCATTTTTTTCAACAAACAATTTCATGTTATTGAAGATAAGAGTTTGCGGAGATAACATTACAATTAGGCATATTCTTCAGTATAACGGTTGTACATAAGACTTATATCAGACGGATATTTTTAATATTAGAAATTATATTTTTCAGCATCCTTTAAGTAATACTTTATAACAATAAAAATGTCAGCGTCATGTCCCCTTGGGGATGGCCTAGTGGTAGAGTGATGTTTATCTTGAGGCCAAATCTCTCAAGTTCGATCCACCATTAACACCACTAAGTGTGAGCCTGTTACACCTGGCCTGTCAAGTGTGGTTTACCTCTCTTATGTAGGTTTGCAGGGTATTACAAAGGAACATGTTTACCCAATGCGCATCACGATAGCGACTGCGGGTTACCCTCGACATAAAAAAAAGTCAACGTCCTTTTTGAAGCTTTTTTCAATGAAAATATGCAGTAATAATTTTTAAAAATGTCAACATATTTTAAGCAATACTTTATAACAAAATAAACGTAATACTTTAATTCAATATTAGAAGTGATACTTTTTTCGATCTAACATAATTAGAATTATATATAATTGGTGTATGCAATACCAACCCTTAGAGCCCGTTTGGTTGACATGGAATATGCTTTGGAAAAATAATCTAATTCCTTATTTTAGCATTCGTGTGTTTTGTTCATTTTTTATATATTATGGAAAGTAATCAGGTTCCTCAAAATAAAGAAAACGGAACTGCTATTTGCACTATAAAATTTACTTTTTGCACCACAAATGAAAATAAAATAAAATTGAACTTACTTAAATATCCTTTAAATTATTTTCCTACACCACAAAAATTATTTTTTGCACCACGAATTAAAAGGAAAACAATAAAAAATAAAAAGAAAAGATATGCAAACATGTGTGTGGGAACTGAATTTGTAAAAGAGATAAAGTAAACATATGGGAAGGATTTGTAAAAAAAGAAAAAAGAAAAGATGTGATAAACAATATGCTGCCCCTGCACCATCGTTGTCCTCTCCATCTCCTCTCTCTCTCTCTCTCTCTCTCTCTCTTTTCGCAATATTCTCCCTCGCCACCGACGTCGATTTGTAAAGATACACGCGAATTGAACTGGATTTTTCGAACCATAGACTGACGTTCGAAAGATACAACTTCATTTTTGAAGATGTCACGAATTTTTTTCGAAAATTCGAACATAATTAAGAACGTTGAAAATTTCATTTTTCGAAATTGAAATCTAATTTGTTCGAAAAATGATTTGTGAACATGGTCATTGGAGTTCAAAATTTATTTTTCGAATGGCAGTTGAGTCCAATTTTAATTTTTTATTTTCGATTGGACTTTGGCATAATATTAGATGTGATTTACAATGAATTTGCTGGTTTTCAAAGGGGAGAACAGATTTTGAGAAATGGAAGAAAAAAAAAATACAAAATTTGCTAGTTTGGAGAAAAGAAAGAACATAAGTCGAAAATGACTTTCATTGGCTCAAGGAAAGTTGTTTCTTGGATATTTAGCGGTCAATGGCTTCCTAAAGCTTGATGGCCCAGTTTCCGGCCAATTTATCATCTGCGGCGGCAATGGCGGTGGTGGAGGGAGATGAGAGAAATTGACCTTCTCAAGTGACTGCCCACCCGACAACCTTGCCCTTTTCTTTCTTTTTTGAAGAACTTTTAATTTGTATTGTAATTTTTTTTTTTATCAAGTATAACATTAGTTTTTTAAATGAAGGGTATTATTGTAATAATATTTGGTGTATTGAGTAAAATATGAAGTACATAGAGCGAGTGAAGTGCAAAAAGAAAAAAAATTATAGTGCAAATAATAACTCCCTAAGAAAAATTGTGCAACTTTCCTGAAATGTGAAAGTATTCTTATTCCTTATTTATTTGAATCTGGTGGTAGATCATTTTATTTTTGAATTTTTTCATCAACTATCATTTAATTTTTTTATGAATTATTATTAAGTTTGGTTTTATATTTTTTTAACCCAATTATCTTTTTTATTGATTAATATTATGTTTGGAAAACATTTTAACCAAAAAATGAGTAACATAGAAAAAATTTAAAATTGAAAGAAATTTTAAAAAAGTGGATACTTTTTTATTGACGAAATTCCGATCAAAATTCGATTATTTAATCTTTTTTTTTGTCATTTCTATTAAAATTATACTATTCATACTTTAAAATTATAAATTTTTGATAGTATGAAATAAGATATATATTTTAGGTATTTAATTTCCTACTTATTTAATTTTAATCTAATGGTTAAATGAAAATTTTGATAATTTTATTATTATGTTCCAAACACATAATAAATAATATGTTAGTAATCATTTTTCCATAATCCCATTCACAGAAATCATATTTCCTTAAAAAAAATTAATTTCCAACCAACCAAACGGGCCCTTAAAATTATGTACCATTAATAATTATGAGGCCGGATAATATAGTAACGCAGTATCGAGTAAAGTTAATGGAGATAATATAATAAATAATAATACTTCACTTTTAATACGTAATACGCGAATTTAAACAAGAAAACAACTTGATTTGAAGTCACTTGATACTATTCACCAGAAATATCTTCTCAAATCAAATCTTTCAATTCAAACTAAAGAACAAAAAACAAAATATCTCACATTTTCGCGACACAATTAATTACACTTAATGCCCGAATTTATATTTAATAATAATTTTACTCTTAATATTTTTATAATAATTCTACCTATATCAATTTTTATGATAATTGAAATTAAAGTTGATGAGCCGCCATGTCGGAAAACACGTGAACACGTACATTTAAAATTGAAAATAATCTATATATATAGATGGATTTGCAACTCTAAAAGGCACTAGAAAGGTGTTAACCCAGAAAATTTAAGAACAGTAAAATTATTACAAAAATAAAATGTTAGAGATACAAATTACGCACTATTAAACATAAACTGCGATATTGTTATTATAAATTGCAAAGGGTGGGGTATTAAGTATAATTAACTCTTTTTCAGTGTACAAAACTATGTTTTACTTGAAAAGATTTATGGACGTAGCAATAAAAGTTCTAGAACATTTCACGACTTTGGAAGAAAACCTACTACCAGCTTACGAATTCTTGTGAACGGTTCTTGCTCATTTGACCTTACTACCCCTCTCTGACCAAATCATTAGCGTGTACAGGGCCCGGCCCGGCCCGGCTCTGAAACTATAATTAATTTATGCACCTTTTATTTTTAGGAAAACGACACAAACGTCTTAATTTAATTTTCCTATTAAATCCAAAATTAATAATTTGTGCTAGTATTTCAACAGCTAGCCGATGTATAAAATATTTTGAAAGATAAAGATCCCGCGTAAGGAAAAAAGGAAAAAAGAAAAGAAAGAAAGAAAGAATGTTTCAATAATGTAAGTCCCAATATTAGAATAATATTCAAATAAATAAATATCTATAAAAGAAGAAAAAAAAAAAGAAATATTTTAGCAGGTCAAGGTAATGGGTAAACAGCGTTTCCGGCAAGCCTCTTTCCTCCCCAAGAAAGTCAAACCGGGGGTACCCCAGTCATTTACAATTCAACCAAATTTGTATGACTTCACCATTTTTTTTCCCTTTTTTTTCAGTTTCCACACCTACGCGTACATACTTAGACAGCGTATAAAATATTAATGTTTGTTATATATAGATAAATACTCATGAAATATATACATATATATATATATACATTGTGTGTGTGTATGTGTGTACTCACTATCATGGTATGTATATATATAAGTATATTCTCCAATATATTGATGTCAAAATGTTAGATGTGTAGCTACATGTAAGTTATTCAAATATAAAAATGAATAATAATAATAATAATAATAATAATAATAATAATAATAATAATAATAATCTTGATTACAGAAAAAATCTTGAATGTAATAGGTTAATTTGTTAAAGTAAGAGGCCCACCGAAAACCCTGTATTTAATGATCTTCTTAAACAGGAAAATTACAGTTCATCGATAATTAATAATTACTAACTAATTACTTTCTAGATTTAGTAATTAAGTTATTATCTATTTAAAATGATGTGTCAAAATGTATGTTTTATACCACTCCCTCCGTTTTTGAATAAGTGTCATTTCAGTATTTAAATTTTGTTTTAAAAAAAGTGTCATTCTACAAATTCGAAGCTTAAAATTCACATTTTTCACATATTTGCCCTCATTTATTGTATTCATACATCTATATTTAACTCATTTAATGTATTCACACAAAGGTATATTAGGTAACTCAGTTAATTTATTAATCTGTGTGCATTCATCTAAAATGACATTTAATTGGAAACGGAGGAAGTATTTTATAAGACCTTTTCCTTGTATTATATTATGTTTTTACGTGCTATTATCATTGCCACTTTGTGTATGTAAAATATCAATTAATGCAATACTTGTATACTAATGAAGTGACACATAATAAACATTGTGGATAATATTTATTTAGGCAGAGTTTTTTTTTTTTTTTTAGTGACGACGATAATTCACTGCTCCTTATAAGCTGATATGTACTCGTGATTATATATTGGGTAATACCGGTTCATATGTAATATATTGCAAACCACAAAGGAGAAATAGTTAAACAACACTATAAAAATCATGTGTTACATGTCTCACGTAAAAGTATTGGTGAAATATTTTAAATTTGAAACTTAATTGTAATTCATTTCATGTTACAAACCATTTGATTCATGCCAATTGCATTTTAAAAAATTCAATAATAGTCCAAAAAAAAAATGCACATGACCGAATCCAATGGTTGGAATATGAGATGTACGTAATGCAAAATTGGAACAGATCTCGTCCACACTCCGTGGGGACAGCATAGTAATTCTAAAATCCTACCAACATCATGTATTGTCAAATGGAATACGTATGTTAGGACAATAGTAACATATGGCTGTATAGCTAGCTGTATATGTGGACAAGTAATTAGACCAAATTAATACTAAATCTTATAAAAGGAGAGTTGCAAACAATTCTTGTCTCCATGTCTGGTAGAGGGAGCAGTTGGAGATTTGAATATTAGCCCAAAATCTCCTCCATATAAACCCTCCTCTATCTCTCTCTCAAACCATCATACATACATAGTACATTATATTCATTCATTCATTCCCATCAACAAACAAACAAACAAACAAAAAATACATATATATATATATATATATATCAAAAATATTTTTATTTTCTCGATCCATCGTTTCATCAAAATAAAAGAAATGGCAGTGAAGAGGAAGATGAAATGGCAAGACTATTTCCCGAGCTGCTTCAAGCCCGAGACCCCGGCCCGGGGCAAGAAGAAGCCCGTGACGAAGCAAACTTCGTTTCAGAGGATTTCGTTGTCGGACTTAAGCAGTTCCACCATTCTCTCCGAGGATCTTTCCATCTCTCTGGCCGGCTCCAATCTGCATGTTTTCACTCTTCAGGAGCTCAAGGTGATCACGCAGAGCTTCTCGTCGAGTAATTTCCTCGGTGAAGGCGGCTTCGGCCCCGTCCACAAGGGCTTCATCGATGACAAGCTCCGCCCCGGCTTGAAGGCTCAGCCTGTCGCGGTAAAGCTCCTCGATTTGGACGGAACACAAGGTCACCGGGAATGGCTGGTATGGATTCGGTTCATTCATTCATTCATTCATTTTTTTCTAATTATTTAATCACAATATAATATTAATAATCAAATCTTTTATTTTAATTTTTCTACATTTTGTTTTAATTAATTTATTGATTATGTTTATCTTGGATTTGATCTGCAGACAGAAGTGATTTTTCTTGGTCAATTAAGACATGCACATTTGGTGAAGTTGATTGGATATTGTTGCGAAGAAGAGCATAGGGTTTTGGTATACGAGTACATGCCCAGAGGGAGCCTCGAAAATCAGCTCTTTAGAAGTAAGTTTAATTTAATTATTTAATCTACTTGCTAATTAATTAGTTTCATTGAATTTAATTACATAATTCAAATATGTTAGCTTGTGAGAAGATAAAATTAAGATCTGAATGTAATGTAGAAAGGTAATGAAAAAGTCAATTCGTTGGGAATTTTTTATTATTTTTTGAGTTGGAAGTTGACATTGCATACTAATTAACTTGTTAATTTAAACAAAAAATTATGTTGAGAGACGATGAATTTGTTTATCTAACTGTCACGTTTGAATGAATCAAATCTTTTCTTGGTAGGTGACAACTGCCTATGAATTTGATTTAAAACAGTTGTTACACTGTCTCTATTGTTCTTTTTGTATAACGATTAATTAATCTTCATTTTTATTGGAGAATTGTAGATAAGTTTGGTGAATCATTCCAAACATTAGAAAATGAGTGTGAGTTTGATTTTTGGCCTGCTACATGATTGATGATCGAGCCGGCAATTGTACGTGGCTCCCCAATTAAGTGCTAACTCAATTATTTATAATTTATTCTATGATATGAATATAATGCTCCTCCAGTCACATTATATATCTAACGAGATATTAATGATACGTGCGACTAGACACCTAAAAAATACAATAATAATATTAATTAATAATATTTTTTTTTTCACACAGGATTTTCTGTTTCACTTCCATGGACAACAAGAATGAAGATAGCTGTTGGAGCAGCAAAAGGGCTTGCATTCCTCCACGAAGCTGAAAAGCCCGTGATATACCGCGATTTTAAAGCTTCCAATATTTTGCTCGACTCAGTATGTTCGAACTCATCACCTATCAGTCATACTTATTTAATTAATTTAATCTCGTACGTACTATTACTAACAAATTTCCCGCCCTTTTGCAGGACTACACAGCCAAGCTCTCCGACTTCGGGCTAGCCAAAGACGGTCCGGAAGGAGACGACACCCACGTCTCCACACGAGTGATGGGGACTCAAGGATACGCTGCACCGGAGTACGTCATGACAGGTAATTAAATAAATTCAAACAGGACCACAAATGTATTAATTGTTCACTTTAAATAATTAATTCTACCAACTAATTAAACCACTCAGATCTAACCCGACCAAACAAACAAACAAACAATCAGGTCATTTGACAGCAGCGAGCGATGTATACAGTTTTGGAGTAGTACTGCTCGAGCTACTAACGGGGCGAAAATCATTCGACAAGAGCCGGCCGTCGAGAGAGCACAATCTGGTGGAATGGGCAAGGCCGCTGCTGAAGAACCCGCGCAAGCTGAGCCGCATGATGGATCCGAGGCTGGAAGGGCAGTACTCGGAGACCGGGGCTCAGAAGGCGGCAGCATTGGCCTACCAATGCTTGAGCCATCGCCCTAAACCTCGACCCACAATGAGCGAAGTGATCAAGATTTTGGAGCCGTTGACGGATATGAATGACACTCAAATCGGAACATTTGTGTTTGCAGTGTCCGTAGATAGTGATACATCGTCATCAAACTGCGGCGAAAAACATAAGGAGACGACGAAGAGAGAGAATGGGGGGCAGTATCATCAGAGACATAAACTTCATGAAGCCCAGAAACAGAGGGCTATTATTAAGTCTCCCAAATCACCACTTTCTTTCACGGAGATGAATTCGCCGTTGCATCATCGAATGAAGAGAGCGTGAAGTCATGGATTCATTCATTAATAAAACTGTAAATCAAGAATCGTGTATATAGAGATTGAACTACACATTTGATTAGGCCAAGTGTAACATCACTTTGTTTTTTTGTTTTTTTGGTTTCATTGAAATTTTGTGGTTATGTTTCCAAAGTGTAATTGATATATTCACAAGCATGAGGTAATTTCTGGGATTTTGGCATCTTAAACGTTACTGCATGAGGTAGACAACTAAGACAAAACATTCTTTGTTTTGTTGGTGTATGCTATATGACTATCTACATTTTATTCCACTATAATTAATTTGATGATTATATAAATAAAGAAAATTCAATGGGATAAAGAAAAAAGATGATTTAAATAAGGCTGAGAAATAGTTAAAGACTGTGTAGGCAAATAAAGTTATACAGGGGATGCATCGGATTCGAATCCCTAGTTTTTGAGTGATTGTTTTGACTTTTCTTTAGTCACAATCAACTAAACCAAACAAAAAAGAATAAATTAAGAAATAATAAACAAATACATGTTTCGATGGTAGTATATTATATAATTATTGGCAATCGCAAGAACTAAGTCTTGAGAATGGGTACGAAATAAGAAATAAATTATTAGAAGCATGGCATTGTGGACTACCCAAAGCTTTGTGTGTACGAAATAACTTCCTCTTTCTTTCTTTCTTTTTTTAATTTTTTTTTCACTTTACTTTTGTGTGGTTGAATTTTCTGAAATTGACAAGAAACCAACCAATGTGAATAGTGCTATGAGAAATTTACATGATGTGTTGAACTAATTGGTAGCTTACGTTTGCGCCGGAGCATTTTTTTGGTGACCTAATGAGTTTGTGATTGAAATATATACTTCTAAGTCGAGCCCATCATGCAAATTTATTTTTTAGTTATAAATATTGTTGTTTAAAAAAAATCATCAGTATTCATACTATCTAATATGTGTGTATATCAATTGATATACATATTTTAACTAAAAGATAAAATATTATCTAGATTAAATAATATTAAAAATCACTATGAATTTAGAAACCTTAAGAATTTGTGAACGAGCGTATAAATATAGTCACACTTATATTTAAGCATATGGCACTACATTTTTAATTTTCTTTTGTAAAATTACTTTCTAAATGTTGGATAATTAATATTACTTGATATAATAATTATATAATCTATTTTAAAATTATTTCTCGCATCGAATCTATATAGACATGTCATGTGCGCTACTCTATATATATATAGAGGATGGATCAAATGAGAACCTATACCCCATGTGGGAACTAGGAACTCATCTCATCCATCCATTATTTTGATTTAGATGGCTAAGATTTGGTCAACTTTTGGTCAAAGGCGGAGTGACAAATTTGTAATATTTGAGCATAATTTTCGGAAATCATATAGACAACACTTTAAAACCGTTGTCTATTCTTATAAATTTCGTATGCTAAAATGAGAGTACTATCATGCTATTATGAACATATATACATGCTAATATGAATATATATATGCATGCTAATATGAACATATATACATGCTAGTATGAACATATAATGTCTTACTATTAACGAACACTACTACTGCTATTATGAGTAAAATTTATGTGTTTTATGAATATTTTTTCATGCTGTTATGAATATTTTTTCATGCTATTATGTGTATACTTCTATGTTATCGTGAATATTTTGTCATGCTATTATGAGTTTAACATCACGCTATTATGGACAAAAAGATATATTCTCGAATAAACATATGAATAATGGATCTTAAATGAAAGAGCACGAAAAGAGCTTTAATTTGATATATAATTTGCGTTAATCTAATGAAAAATGAGCAAGTTATGGATGTTTAAAGTTTAAATAAGATTAAAACATTATGTGGTTGAGATTAGTTCCTTGTTCTCACATGGAGATTGGTTCTCATGTGAACCATACCCTATATATATATATATATATATGGAAAAGATCAAATAGGAACCAAATCTCCCTGTGAGAACCTAGGAACCAATCCTAACCTTAGATTTGATTAGATCTAATGACTATAATTTAGTCAAAGTTTTAGTCAAAGTAAGGTGACGAACTTGTAATATTTGAAAACTTAATGAATGCAGGGTTATTTTTATAATTTAGAAATTAGGTTATGTTTTTTCGGATTTTGGGCCAATTCTCGGAATTAAATAGACAACGCTTTAGAATCGTTGTCTTTTTTGGCGTTGTATTAATATGCTAACATGAAAGATTTATATTGCTAACATCAACAGATTTTGTTGCTAACATGAGGTAGACTCATGTTGCTAACTTGACGAGATCATAATATTAAATTGACACGTATTAAACACCACACATATAACATTGGACCACATTTAAAATAATATTGTGTAACATGTGTAACATCATTCATACATACAACATATTGTTAATATGTTAGAGAATATACACACTGATAATATGTGACTAATAATTTGCTAATATGTTAGTAACATGTTGCTAATATGTGAATAATGATATGCTAGTATGACTTAAATTCTCAAATATTACAAGTTTTCAAAATAATATTAAGCATTGATAAAATTATAATTGTTTATGAACTTAACTATATATAGCTCATACTTTAACTATTTTCTCATGAAAGCAACTTAAAATTCAAAGTTGTGTATAAAAAATTTCATGTTAGCAACATAAACACAAGATATGAGCAATATTGTGATATCATATTAGCAAATGTCTGAGAGTTACGAGTTGAATATACGTGAAAAAAAGTTTTTGTATTTTTCATCAATTTTTGCTCAAATAAACATATGCACTATCGATCTTAAATGAAAGAGCGTGAAAAAATCTTTAATTTGATATATTTTTTGCGTAAATTGGATAAAAAAAATGAGTAAGTTATGATTATTTAAAGTTTTTAAGAATTTTTTAAAAGATGATGACATCACTTTATAAAAAAAATCTGGAATTACCCCTTATATTTCGAATTTTACATATTTACAATTATGCCACCGTATTTTTATCCGTCATGTCATCAAAATCCTTGAATTTGATTGGTTCCTAGGTTCTCACGGAGGGATTGGTTCTTATTTGAACCCACACACACACACACATATATATATATATATAGCATGCACTTCTTATAAAATTATAAGAACACTACTCTAATTTAATTTAATACATCCAAGACTACTCATGCAAAAAAAAATTAAGATGCTAAAAAGTCTTCGCCCAAGTGGCAAGGAAGATGTTGTGACACCTAATTAAACAACAAAAACATCGTATAAGATCATCTATATAGTTCACTAATCTCTCATTTTTATGTTTCACTGCCAAGGTAAAAGTTTCATGTAATGGTATCATAAATTCATAATTTCAAAGAGGCATAGTAGTTTTAGTCATCATGTAGCTGAAGTTATGGTACGTAAAAATTGCCCTTGAAAGTTTTTAAAAAAATGTGTAATTTTAGTTATTTTAATTTGCCTTAATTTTAATATTTTCCACTAGAACACATGAAATTTATTGACGAGGTACTTTATTCTAATTTGGTATTTTATCTCATGTTCCAACATTGATATTTTTCCATATGTATTTAAAATACTCAACAACACACTCAAAGATTCATATATTAATTGAAACGTGAGATGTATTACAAGTTTGGAACGAAGGAGGTCATCCGTGAAATTTAGGGGTTTTCAATAAAAATGTTCCAAGCTTCATGCGACATTTTTGTGAAATTGTAACATTCTTGTGAAAAATTAAAACTATAACATAATTCGTACTTCGTCATTGTGAGTCTAATATTGTAACATCCCAACTCCCCCTATTGGGCCAAGTTCCATTTAATTATTTTATTTATAAGCCCAAAGTTAGAAATTTTAGCCATTTTAGTGTAAGGTCCAATTAGTGGGCTTTTTAGCCCATGATCGATTTTAATTTTTCTCGACACTTTTTTCTTATCGGAACTAGTCAGGTGAAAACACTAAATGGTAGTGCTCATCGATACGAACTCATGGAACTTGAAAATCACATGATTAGGAGTCCAATTGATCAAAATACAAATTATTTCCTAAACTAATCTATAATTAGGGTTTTCTTAGTGGTGGGTATAAATACCCTCACATCTCATTTAGGTTAATAATTTTAATTGTTGAGATGAATTTGAGTTTTGATGTTTATCACATTGTTGGATTAACCATGAAGTTGGAAAAAGAAAAAGAAAGCTTTGAGATTCTGATGTGTGTTGTGTGCATGTGGTTTGTGTGAAAAGTATGTGTTTGTTTTCATTTAAAAAAATAATAATAAAAATTTGAAATTGATTGAATTATGCTAATATTGAAGTGATGAATGAAGCCATATTTCAGAATCTATTTCGACTTGATCTGTTGTTCTTTGGCAATTCCAAAATCATCTTTTTCATTTTAATCTACTTCTATTAAAATATATGTGTGTATATAATAATAATAATAATAATAATAATAATAATAATAATAATTTATTATTATTATTATTATCTTGACAAAGATAATTGAGAACATGAATTTTTTTTTAAACTGAAATTTGTATTGGGGCAAATGATTTGAACAAGTTTATTAATGCGTATTATCTTGACAAAGATAATTGAGAACATGAATTTTTTTTTTAAACTGAAATTTGTATTGGGGCAAATGATTTAAACAAGTTTATTAATGCCTTTGGTTAAAGAGTCAACACCCTATATTAGTATTTTGAAAATTTTGGTTGGATAATCTCAGTACTAGACTGAATTTCAGTACTGCTTTTCATCTTCAAACAGATGGCCAATCTGAAAGGACCATACAAACGCTTGAAGATATGTTGAGAACAGTAGTCTTGGATCATGGTGGGAGCTGGGAGGACTACTTACCTTTAGTGGAATTTGCATGCAACAACAGTTATCGTGCATCTATCGGGATGGCACCTTACGAGGCATTGTACGGTCGCAGATGTAGATCGCCGCTTTATTGGGATGAAGTCAGAGAACGAAAGATTTTAGGTCCAAATTTGGTGCAAGCTATAGAGAAAGCCTCTAACAAAATAAGAGCAAGAATTAAAGAAGCTCAAGATAGACAGAGGTCATATGCAAACAGACGTCGTAGAGATTTGCACTTTGAGATAGGGGATAAAGTATTTCTCAAGATATCCCCGGTCAAGGGAATAGTCCGTTTTGGAAAAAGGGAAAAGTTGAGACCTCGTTTCATTGGACCTTATGAGATTCTTGAGCGAGTAGGAGAAGTCGCTTACAATCTTGCCTTGCCGCCAAAACTCGGAGGAGTGCATGATGTCTTCCACGTGTCAATGTTGCGCAAATATGTTTTTCATCTAAACCACACTATTCACGATGACGATGTGGAGGTAGATCTTGACCTCTTTTACCAAGAAACTCCAATAGCCATTCTCGATCGCAAGGTTAAGAAGTTGAGAAATAAAGAAACGGTATTAGTGAAAGTGCAGTGGAGTAGGCACGGAGGGATGAGGCCACGTGGGAAATTGAAGAAGAGATGAATAGGCAATACCCGAATCTATTCTTATCAGATATTTGAATTTTGGGACGAAATTATTTTAAGGGGGTAGATTTATAACACTCCAACTCCCCCTATTGGGCCAAGTTCCATTTAATTATTTTATTTATAAGCCCAAAGTTAGAAATTTTAGCCATTTTAGTGTAAGGCCCAATTAGTGAGCTTTTTAGCCCATGATCGATTTTAATTTTTCTCGACACTTTTTCTTATCGGAACGAGACTGGTGAAAACATTAAATGATAGTACTTGTCGATATGAACTCATGGAACTTGATATCACCTAATTAGGAGTCCAATTGATCAAAATACAATTTATTTCCTAAACTAATCTATAATTAGGGTTTTCTTAGTGGTGAGTATAAATACCCTCACATCTCATTTAGGGATAATTTTGCCTCTCTTCAAGAAGGTTAGCCTCTCTCTCATTCTCTCTCCTCTCTCTCTCTCGCCTTTCTCATTCTTGCCCTTCATTCTTGAGGCTTTCTCGTCGACGCCGCCCGCCTCCGGCGACCTTGTATCTCCACGGAACCATTAAGTTTGGACTTTCATTTTTTCCTCTCCCTTTTTCTTTGTTTTTTTTTTTATATATTGAGGTATAGGCCTGATATTTGGATCTAGAAAATGGAGGAACCATAGCCTTGTAAAACCTTACTTCTTTCTTCGAGTTCTTTCTATTTTTTTTTCGATCTATAGCTTGTATTTTGATTTTATGAGCTATTTTGGTTAATAATTTTAGTTGTTGAGTTTTATTAGGATTCTTTTTAATTATTTCGATTTTTAAGCTTGTATTTTGATTTATGAGCTATTTGGTTAATAATTTTAATTGTTGAGATGAATTTGGGTTTTGATGTTTATCACATTGTTGGATTAACCATGAAGTTGGAAAAAGAAAAAGAAAGCTTTGGGATTTTGATGTGTGTTGTGTGCGTGTGTTTTGTGTGAAAAGTATGTGTTTGTTTTCATTTAAAAATAATAATAAAAATTTGAAATTGATTGAATTATGCTAATATTGAAGTGATGAATGAAGCCATATTTCAGAATCTGTTTCGGCTTGATCTGTTGTTCTTTGGCAATTCGAAAATCATCCATTTCATTTTAATCTACTTCTATTAAAATATATATGTATATATAATTAAGACTATCCACATCAGTGATCTCATCCAACTCAATCTTCAAACAAAATATTAATTTATCTCTCCTCCATATCCACAACCTCCAATTTTATATAATTTATACTCCCATCAGTGACCTTCATCCAACCCAACCTTCAAATAAAATATTAATTTTTTTCTTTTCTTCCAACCTACATAAAATATTTATCATTTTATTTTTTTTATAAGAACATGTTATTAAAATAATATTTTTCTCTTGCATTTAAAAATAATATTAATTAATTTATTAGAATTTTTTAATTCATATATTATCAAAAAATTACCCATACAATTATAAATTCATAGTTTACTTCACAACAAAATAAAAATTACAAGAATGAAAACATAATTAAATAAACTACAATGATACACATGAAATTTTAAATTACGGGTGCATAAAACGCAAATTACATATTCAATTAGTGCCGAATTACGAGTGCATAAAACGTAAATATTTAATTTTTTTTATGAATTTTGATATTTTTTTTTATAATTATATAAAATATTTATGTTATAAATTTATCTCTATAAAATAAAGTGGCGCCCAATGAAAATGTGCCACGTGGAAATGCTTTGCCTCTTGCCCTCAAGGCGGCTGACCACCCTAAGTCACAAATTTTGGTGACTTTTCATTTATTTATTTTTTTGTTTTGTTTTGTCTTATTAGGGTGGCCTTTGAAGAAAGGCACCGCTGGGAGTAGCCTAATAAAATAAAATAATAATAATAATAATAATAATAATAATAATAATCATGAAAAAGATAATTAAGAACGTGATTTTTTTTTGGGTTAATTGCCTTAAAATACATGAACTTTATTGAGATTTTGGTTTTTCACACATTTTAAAAAATGTAGTTTTAATAACACGAACTTAACACATATTTGATTTTTCACACGACATTTAAATTCCGGCAACTTTAAGCTGACATGGCTACCGGAAGAGTCCAATTGTACATCTACATGGATGCCACATATACACATAAATTCCACCTAATTATTTATTATTTTTTAATATGAAAAACGATGTCGTTTTTCACCATCCAAACCATCCCAAGTTTATATACAATAATACAAATAGAAGAATCGAGAATGGGGATTAGGGGAATGAGCAAAAAAAAAAAAAGAAGCCGACAATTAATATTTTAACTTACTTAAATCCATGAGTGTGGAGGATTTTCTACCTCCGTTGTCGGCAAGATCGGTTCCTCGTAGCTCGTAGAAGTGAGCATCATGGGAAAGGATATAGATGTTCCAGTTGTTGACATCAATGGCGAACACGAACCCGTGTCATAAATTTGTGTTTAGTTTTGCTTTGTTTGATGAATATGCAGATTGTTTGAGTTCTGTGGGAGATGTGATGGATTTATGAATACCTTATAAATAAATTATATAGACGATTTTATAATGATGTAAAATTTTCTTTTGAGTTTTGTTGGAGATTTTTGCTCATATTCAATTATGTGATTAAGTTCTCACAATCGAAGTTATCAATTTTTTATATAGGGTAGTGATTGCAAGTTTTTTTTTTTTTTTTGAAGCAGATGATTGCAAGAATTTGTGAATAAGCTGATCCAGAGCTCGCATCATTCCAGAATGGAGAGTGCTTTCTGAAAGACTTACACTGGAAATCGAGAAGTGCAAAATTTTAAAAGAATGCAATGCTAAAGTCCAAGAAAATGTTGATGAGCTCTCTACCATTAATGTGGAACTGGAGATAGAAATTGAGAATTTGGTTTTTCTGAAAAAAAAAATCAGTAGAAAGATTAGGGTGATGGATGTTGTGATTGTATTTTTAGTGTTAGTTGTGTTAGAAATTGAGAATTGTTGTTTTAATTATTCCAACTATTAATCAGTAGAATCATATTTCTATAATGTTGTATGAATTCAAACAGAGTTGGTATAAATTGTATTTCTTGTCTTCATGGGTTCTTAAGCTTCCTATATGATCAAGTTTGCAGAAAGTTTGAGGAGCTCGACTAACATGTAGCCTCCATTCTTTGCAATAATTCATCCACGAGAATGCAATGTCATATAGTAGCAACACTTAGGCTCCATTCTTTCATGACTGAATTATTGAAGAACCAACAACATAAGATCAATGACACAAGAACCAATTGCAATAAGTATAATTGCTAATCATAATCAAAAGCACCAAAACAATCTTAAGTTGTAATTTTCTGCAATAAATTATACAAAATGAAAGAGTTTAGCTCTTAATCAAAAGCATTAAAACGGTCTGGTGGGTGTTCTTCACACGTTTCTGCCCAGAAAAACCAACAAAATGAAGGAGTTTATCTCCTAATCAAAAACATAAAAGTGCCACTAAGTTTGACTTTCTTGTGTAGGCATATGAACTGATGTGCTCCCTGAACCCGAAGCAGCTCCCAAACTTGTTGCAGCTTGTCTTCCATGTTGTGTTGGATTCACAAAATATGCCCGCTTTTCATTAGGCATCTGTTAGTAAAAGAAACAAGAAGCCAAGTAAGGATTACATACATTATTGCTTATATAATTACAGTATAGACATACCCTGGTGTAGATATGGCTGGTTCCCTCACACACCAAAACACCAAGACCTTTGTTAGCTAATGCTCTTTCTTTTGCAATCACAACCTTGGATTCTTGTCGTGAGGTACACACTTGTTGTTTATTCTTCCTTACAGTTGATTGTGACATTCCACTAGTGTCATGTTTTCGTGGTCTCCCTCTTTTACCATGTGTCAATTGTAAGAATCAGATATGCATAAGAATTAAATATAGTTCACAATTATTAAAGAAGTATTAATATAAACCTTTACTGTCTCTGGTTTCTCAACAGCTTCATTACGACAACCTCTGGTATTGTGTCCAGTTTGTAGACATCGTTGACATGTCATGACAACTTGCCTTTTTAGCTTATTGGGATTTGTAGAACTCTTCTCATCAGCATCTCGTTTTCTTTGCTGCTTTGGTCTACCCGGCATCTTCCTTATGATAGGTGGTTTTACTGGAAAACCAGTTGCCTCTTCCCACATGTCTGGGCCATTCAATGGTGGCAAACCATATCTATAAGTCTCCAAATACTTTGGGATCATGTAACATTCATCAACAAAATCAGCTGGATCAAGTTTCATATAATGAATGGCAGAGCAAGCATGTACACAGGGGATTCCAGTCAAATCCCACACCCTACACGTGCATGACTTATTCCCTAGAGTCACCACATATCGCCTCTTATGTAGTTTAACTTCAAATATACCCCCCCACTGCAGGATGTGTGATTCCTAATCGACTCTCATACTTTAATTTGTCAAGCTTAGCTCTAATGTTTAGGCAAATCCTATCATTAAGAGAACTTACAGCCGTCAACTTTTTGTATTTTCTCTCCATCAGCGCACATCTTATGTCTTGAAGCATATCAACCACATGTTTGGATCTAGTAGTAACTATATACCTATTGAAGGTCTCACTCATGTTATTGTCTATGTTATCACAGTTAGGCGAAGTGGAAATGAAAGCCTTACAAAATTTGTTTGGGCCTCTCTCAATAAAGTCTTCATATGTTTGTTGATTTTCAGCCTTCATGTCATCCAATGCTACTTTATATGCTTCAAGATGTGTGCTTCGACATGCTCTCCAAAAGATGTTCTTCAAAGTTGACCATTTGTGTTGTTTCTTCCAGTTACAATAGACATGTCTTGCACAGTTCCTGTGTTCTGCAAATGGAACCAATTCTTTCACTGCATTTATAAGTCCCTGTAAATTTCAAGCAAAACATTAATTAGATCTCAATGTAAAAATAAAAAATTAGAGTATGAAATGATTGCCTTAACCTTTTGTTGATCACTGATTAGTGTGAATCCTAACCCGTCTGTGATTCCTAATTCTTCAAATAGAATTCTCAAAAACCAAGTCTAGCAAGATTGATTTTCCACTTCAACAACAGCCCAAGCAACAGGAAACATCTGATTGTTCTCATCTCTCCCAATGGCACACAATAATACCCCACCTAAATGAGTTTTCAAGAAACACCCATCTAATCCAAGCACATGCCTGCACCCCAATATGAATCCTTTCTTTAACGCACTAAATCCTATATAAAGGCCCTTAAAGATAGAATCATCGCCTAAAAGTAATTCAAATCTTCCATCTTTGCCATGCTTTAGTAACTCAGCAATAAAAGACCTAATTTGGGCATAATGGTCTTCAACTGATCCTCCCAACTCAGCACGAGCTTTCCATATGCCATTATAGCATCTCCACTTCGTCACTTGGCATGCATATTTTTCCATTATGTCAACCTCCAACTCTTTAGCTGTCATATTCGGTCTCAGTCTAAATGTATTTAAGTATTTCTTACAAATCCAATTTGAAGTAACCTGTGTATTGTGTATTGCCCTAGGACATGTATGCTCATCATTAATTACCTTAATAGAAAATGTGCCATCTCTTTTAATAAGACTTCCATAACATCTCCAAGTACAAGGTGCAATGCAAATGGCCTCACATTGATATTTACTGACCCTCCTAAAGTGAATAGGGTATCCATTCTCAATGCTAACATTTCTAAGTGCTTCTCTACACTGAATGCCATCCTCAAATCTCATCCCAAGAAATAATTTCAGAGACTTATGATCACACCTAGGATCATAAGTAATCATTTTCTTTCTCCTTTTATTGTCATCTGCTTCATCATTAGTGGAATCTGAATTCACATCACTATCAGAATCTTCATATTCAGAAACAAATCCATCATTTTGAGCTTCATTCTCAATCTGCCTTGCTTGTCCCTCATCATCTGAAGCCAACTCAATGTCACTCAGGTCATCATTATAACTAATAGATGGAATGTAGTCATCGTCTTCATCAGAATTCCAAACCTCACAATCCTCACTTTCATCTCTTTTCCCTCCAACATATTTCTCATTTGCATCCTCCGCATTTCCATTGAGATTAGTCAGCTCTTCTGTACCATCTCCACCAACAAACGTATTCAAAACTGCACTACTCTTCCCAGACTTTTTGCCATTATCAACATATACACTAAGAACTCTACACTTCTGAGAAATATAGGAAAACATTTGCATCACATCTTTGTCATCCCGTAAAACCTTGTATATCATTGTTTGTGGGACTTTGTATGATAAACTACCCCAAGATACAAATCCCAACTTCTCCACTTCATCCTCTAGGTCTAGATACCCAAACCTATCTGAATCTAAACCATGTTTGCTTGACATTTTACCCTCCACATACAATTTATCATACCCAAGCGTAATAAAACTACCATTGTGATGTATGTATATGGAGAATGTATCACTGCAATAAAAAATATTATGTATTCACTATAACTGTAATTTTTTATATTAAATTGAATGAAAAATAATATGGGTGATTAAAAAAGCCATAAAAGACCTACATGTTTCCCATTACTTTAGCACAACACCACTGTCGTTTTGCCGCACACCTTGAGCAGGGACCACAACAACCACAAATAACTTCAATTGTCGGGAAGACGCTTAGCTTATTTGAAAATTTGAGAAAACATATGGTGATGATTGATTATTTAATGGTTAAAATATTACTTATCGGCTTCTTTCCCCTAATTTCCCTAATCCCCATTCTCCTAATTCCCCTAAACCCCATTCTCGATTCTTCTATTTGTGCATAAACTGGCATGGTTTGGATGGTGAAAAATGACGTCGTTTTTCATATTAAAAAATAATAAATAATTAGGTGGAATTTATGTGTATATGTGGCATCCATGTAGATGTACAATTGGACTCTTCCGGTAGCCATGTCAGCTTAAAGTGGCCGGAATTTAAATGTCGTGTGAAAAATCAAATATGTGTTAAGTTCGTGTTATTAAAACTACATTTTTTAAAATGTGTGAAAAACCAAAAGCCCCATAAAGTTCGTGTATTTTAAGACAATTAACCCTTTTTTTTTAAACTGAAATTTGTATTTGGGCAAATGATTTGAACAAGTTTATTAATGCCTTTGGTTGAGGGTCAACACCCTATATTAGTATTTTGAAAATTTTGGTTGGATAATCTCAATGACATTTTGATCTTATTTAATTAAGAGTCTAGTTATGTCATTAAGAATTGTGTTTAGCTTAGCGGATTGTTGGTTGGATTATCTTTAATAGGTCAGGGTTTGAACCCCTAAGGTGCATATTTTTAAACTCTAATTCATTTTTTTTAGATCTCTGCAAGGCCATTAATTTCTAAAAGAATGCTCTAATTTTTGAAATTATTGTTTGGTCTAGTGGTTCAGATCTTGTTTATACACTAAGTGATTCAGAGTTCAAGTTCCTCTTATGCAAACTTTAATCTAGTTTTAGTGTTTTATTTCAGACTCTATATAATAAAAATTGGTTCACATATATTTAATAGATTTAACTTGGTTTAGTGGTTGAGCACTTTTTTTTTTGTACAAGAGGTTGTGAGTTCAAATCCTATAAGCCACAGGTTAATTTCTTTTTGTATATGTATTTTATTTTTACTTTCATCTATATTGCCCTTTTTAATTTATTCAATTAAAATATTTATTTTATGACATAATAAGTAATTATCTAATATCTCAATATATATTCTAAATCCTTGTGTTTACTGTATTTATTTTGTTTGATCAATGACTCCATATAGCTCTTAAGCTATGATTCCCCAATGCAATTTAAATATTGTCCTAGCACGCTCTCGTTTTAAGAAACTTGAGCTATATATGACCTTACTTACGTTATTGAATAGGTTTATATCTTTAATACATTACTAAGACATATATAGTCTTTGCATGTAGATCCTAACTCGGGACATCAAGCTTAGGACGAGCAAGTTGTGTTTTAACTTTTAGGCGACAGTTTATAATAGCTATAAGGTGAGTTTACTTACTAAAATCTTTTCACAAATATTTACAAGCTTTTTATCCAATTAGGAAAATATATATTGCTTATGTTGCTTAATGTGGATTGACACGACTCGTATGAGGAATTCCGGTATGTTTATGAAATGATAAAATATGTGATCACATTAGGATCGGTCTCCACTACAATTATTGAGCGTATGGATTATGTCATGTCAAATATGAAATTATGATTTCTTATTGTAAATTATTGGACGAATATATATGAATATGCTCACTGAGTGTTTCCTGGCACTCAGCCCCCATTTCTTTAAAATATTTTCAGGTAATGGTTGAAGGCAGGTGGTAAACGCGAACCAATGGACCAATATTTTGCATTTCTTGATGATGGTCAAACTATTAAATGATGCACATGCTTCCCGCTATTTTGTTTTTGTGATGATCAACTAAATCATTGCTGCCTCCTATGCTTTTGTTGTTTGTTGACTGATGCTACGTGTATGCTTGTAAGCGTTTAGCCAAACTAGATCTTTTGGGAATTGATTATCGTTGTCTTGATAAGGTTGACCGGTCTTATTCTATATGACTGTTTTATTGGCTTCTATTAGTCGAATAGTTTGGTTCTTTGATATTTGACTAGATAATGCAATATCTCTTTTGACTTACCGCATTTACATAGTCCGCTTGTTTGCAAATTTTTCTTTTGCATTTTTTTCTTCCACGTGTGTTTCGTAACACCTTGCCTCTTTTGGGATCGGGGTGTTACAAATATTGACATACTTTGAATCATTATCAAAAATCATTTATTCTCATTTATTTAATAATTTTTCATCCAATGTAATGTTCATATAATAATTATATTCTTATTATTGTAATTAATAGTTTAAAATATAAAATAATTTTAACTTAGAAAAATACAATAAAAAATAATTATAGATATAGATAATTAATAAATAATCAAGTAAAACAAATTATTTTTGATTGGTGATGATTGTTGATAAACTTGAAAGATTGTGAATTTTGATTGTTGAGTTGGTTTGTATGTGGAGGAGAGAGAAATGATTATTTTATTGAAAAATTGGGTTGTTGTAGATTGTTGATGGGAGTAGTCTTAGTGCGGCCGTAAAAAAGAAAAGTAAATGGAAAAGGAAAATTCTAAACACAGCCATTGTTTTACTCTTTATAGCCTTCATTATTTTATAAAATATAAATATATTTATGATAAGACTTTTATATCCTTTAGCCCCAACACTTCAAAACTTATCATAATTTCTATAATTAAAACCCACCCTAGCATAGCCCCCAATATTTTATTGTCTCCAAATGTCAAAATCATCAAGACAAAAGTTATTCATATTAATTTAACATTTTAACTCCTACTTCAAAGGATAAACAAAAAGATTGGATGCACAGTTCAGTTGTTCAAATATTTCGCTCAAATATCAAATCATTAGTCATACAAAGATTTTAAACAATTTAGAACAAATTCGTATATTTTTTAAAGCTTCGTAATAAAAAAAAATCTTGAAAACACAAATTGTTTTAAATTCGAGAAACAGAGACGTAAGCACACACTCTTGCACGGCAAGATTGAATAATCCGTTTTGTTTGAAAAAGGTGATCAAAATATATCAACACTAATTTCAATTTGTTTGTATATGAATTAAATTATTTTTTTAATGAATTTAATTATTTCTACGTACTTTGGGAGTGAAGCAGCTATCTTCACCTCTTGAATCTGAAGCAATGTTTTCTTTTTTAAACTAAATAATTTTGAATTTTTTGGTGTATCCAGTAAGTTAGGAGTCAAAATAGCATGAACGACTTTTGTCTTGATGCCGCTAGAATTCAAATATAATTTAATATTGGAGGAGCTATGATAGGTTTTTAAGTGTAGGGGCTATGATAGGTTTTTAAGTGTTGGTGGCTAAGGGGTATAAATGACTTATCATATTGATACTTATATTTTATAAAATAGTGGGGAATATAAAGAGTAAAACGGGTGTTGTCTTTAGAATTTTCCAATGGAAAATATGTGTAGGGTGTTAAGTTAAAAATGATGTGTAAAAGTAAAATTGAATACGTGTAAGGTGTTAAGTTAAAATTGTTGTGTAGAAGTAAAATTGAATATGTGTAGGTTGTTAAGTTAAAAATGATGTGTAAAAGTAAAATTGAATATGTGTAGGGTGTTGAGTTAAAAATGTTGTGTAAAAGTAAAATTGACTGCATTTCGAAACAATTGTCTATACCACAACATAAACGTTTTTTCCTTTTGACATAAACAACAAACAAAAATTCACAGCTGCATTCATAAAATCAAAATCAAAATCAAAATCAATTCGCCCGTAGTTGAAGCTGAAGCAGAGATGGCGACGCTCGACACCGACGTTAACATGGTTCCGGCTGGAGAGGGTTCCTCCGGCGCCGGCCCTTCCAATACGACGGCGCAGTCCTCAAAGAAATCGAAAAAATTCGAAATTAAAAAGTGGAACGCCGTCTCCCTGTGGGCTTGGGGTATTTTTATGTTTTTAATCCTATATTTTGTGATGCGTACAGACGAGTATATGCTATTCAGATTTTGTTCTGAATTTTTTGAGTAATTGGGATCGGTAACCCTAATTTTTTACTGTTGCAGATATTGTGGTCGACAATTGTGCTATTTGCAGGAACCATATCATGGATCTGTGTAAGTTTTTTTTTAATTTCTGTTTATACTTTCTCAAATTTGCTTCGATTCGATTCGTTGTGTTTAGTTGTATTGATTTTTGTAATCAGGCATCGAGTGCCAGGCTAATCAAGCTAGTGCAACAAGCGAGGAATGCACAGTTGCTTGGGGTATGTTACGATGCCGCAATCCTTATAATCTTTTTACTATTCTATATTCCTTCATTTCCATAGTTTGTTGTTGTTTTCTCTTACGTTATTGGGTCAGATTAGATTGAATTGGATTGTATCTCATTTGGGGTGAATATTAGTCATTGTTTTAGTATTAATATAAATATTAATAGTTGATGAACTGAAAGAGGCTATCTGTTGGAGGCCAAAATCGTACTGAGTTTTAGAAAAGCCATTGAGATAGAATCATAGAAAACCTCTATAAGTATAAATTGTGAATTGACTGATGTTGATACGCCATTGCCTTTCAATATGAAAGAATATAAAGCCCTAAACAATTAAAGCATACACACCAAACTTTATAGTCATTGTTTGAATTTGTCATAATTCTTTACTTGTTTCAGATTTACCGTGCTCTACAAAAAGCTTACTCATCAGAACTTAGTGAAACTCAATTATTTCCTAATCCGGTCATAAGAAGCTTGATCGATGATAATTAAGTCCAAGTCGAAGCATTACTCAATGCTTAGACTCCACTGGTGTCAAATTACATTATCTTAGAAACAGCCCGAATCAGCTCTTCTTCTTTAAAATTTATTTGTCTTCTGAACTATTATTATGCTCCTTCCATTTTGTCTGCTGCCCTGAAATTAACTCTTAGAACTATTTGCTGGCAAACAGAAAAATGTCTAAGTTATATGTAGCCTGATAGACCAATAAATCAAAAAATTATAATAATTATAATGCTGCTGTTTTCGCTACTGCCATGACATCATTAATTTTCCTGTGCGGTGTACAATGATAATTAATTTTCCTGTGTGGTGTTTTAGCTTTACTTATCAACCTTGGGTGGTTCTAGCAATAGTTCGATAACTACCCATGACTGTGTCGTCTGAGGTTTTGGAAAAATTGTACAATATATGAATAAATATTTGAGCCATTCTTTGTTTTTTTGTTGTTGTTTTGGCTATTGTTTGTACATTAATATCTGCAGTAAGGCTTAAGGCTTGTGTTTCTTTTGTAATGCTCAATTAGTTGGTCTATGGTGTGCATTATCTTCAAGTTCAGTAGCTGTATCTACTCATAAGAAGCACTCTTGATGATTTCTTAAATTTCATCTAACTTGGCCTAAGTATGGGCTTTTTGCATGACTGGTAACAAAAAGAAGGCATGAATTTATCTGATCGAATTGCATATAGTGCTGGTTCTATTTTTTTGGTCGGAAACATTTATCCTACCCAAGAAGGAAGTTACACCAAGTTAAATGAGAATTTTTGCAGTTCCTTCACTATATACCATCTGTGGTAGCTCATCATCATGGATCATCATAGTTATTTAGTATATATCTAGCTCTCCTTGTATTATTTTCTTTCAATTTATATATATCTGATATTTCTTCTCCTATAATCTCTATAGGGGTTTGCAACCATGCCTTCCACTTCCATTGCATTAGCAGGTGGCTTAAGACTCGCCAAGTTTGCCCTCTGGGTAAGTCTTCTTCCATGTTGCATACTGAATGTAATCATGTCATGATTACGCCATGCTGGTATCTGACAGTAGACAATATTTTACAGATAACAGTGAGTGGGAGTTCCAGAAGTACGGTCACTAGAGTCGTTACTGGAGTGGGGCATTTGGCTTCTGCCTTCTCATTTGGTCAAGAGAAATAGTGTGCCTATTGTTTCTACTGGGGCAAAATATTGGAGAGATAGAAGCCTTGAAATATTTGTCATATTCATATTGAAGATAGAATCCTGCTGCATCATTATGACATCTGTGCTCTTTTGCTAGTTTATTTGTTGGTACTTCTCTATTTATAGAGAACTGTTGTGATTACCATGCTATTGATATGTGGATATGTGAATCCTTTTGGTTCAAAGAAGGCTATTTTTTGTTGATGTCCTCAATTTTCAACTTTTTTATGAAGGGTGGTGGTTTAATTATTTCACAACCTATTTGGAAACAAAATATTACAGGTGTTAATGAAAGCATGCTCTAACGTTAATTTCTCAAGATTCAAAATGGGTCTTGATATGGATTGACAAGGATAATATCATTATCTCAAGCCAATGTTGATTTCTGGAAACTATTACTTAACCAAAAACAAAACAAACTAAGTTTTATTGTCTTATAATGGTGTCCACTATGTGTAGATTATTAACATATTACTTTGTTGGTTTTTGTTGAATAATAGTGGTGCTACGAGGTCAGATTAAGCAAATTTTTGTATCAAATGCAATGAGTTCTTAGTAGTATTGGTCAGATTCTACAGCTCTTCAGCTAGGTTTTTGTATCAAATGCAATGAGTTCTTACCAATTATTAATTTATTATATTTTCTCAACTCGACACAAATTGATGTAAACTGGTTTTAAATAGTTGAAACAACGGTAACTCGATTTTTAATTTCGACTATACTATTTAGTATTTTCGATTTTTGGAAACTTGGAAGAAGTTTTTATAATATTAATGATGATGACTAATGATCATAGGTCTTCATGAATTATAGAACAAAAGAAAATTAAAAAAAAAATTAAAGGAACGTTAGAGGATAAAATTATGGGCCTTATTTATGTCATACTCCCTCCGTCCCGATTATATAGTCCATGTTTCTATTTTGAGGTGTCCCGATTATATAGTCTCATTACTATAAGTAGTGTTATTTTTAATAGGAATGTATAATTAGTGACGGAGCCAGGAATATTGCCCAGGGGGGCCAAATTCATAATCTAAAAATTCATAAATAAAACGATATAAAATAAAATTTGATGATGCTTGAGGTTGTACAATTTTAGGTTGATTAACTGATGACCCTGAAGCCTCCACCACATCTACCGCAGAGGATATTTTCCGATAGAAGCGTTCCATTTATCTAAAAAATAATTTAACAAAAATTAAACTAATAGGCAATAGCACTTCTAATGGGCAATAGCAAATGTAGAGGAATATCAAAATTGCCACAACTCAAAGTTTCAATCAATCATTCAGTTGATCAAATTAAAGTTTCCAACTCACTTTTTCAACATGTAACAATAAGCAAAATAAGTTTATATATTCATATTCCCATTACGTAAGAAAAAAGGGTTATATTCTAACGAAATTGGGGATCAAGAGAAGAATAGGTTTTCTAATTTTTTTAATACTATATTATTTTTTTATTACTATACTAATTTTTTTTTTAAAAATTCCAGGGGGGCCCAGTACCCCCTCGGGCCCAGCGTCCCTCTGCCCCTGTGTACAATTATACCCTTGTTAGGGTTTGAAAATTAAAAAAAATTAAACATTTAAGTTTGTGAAAGTTATAAATCTTAAATGTTATTTTTTCAAAAAAAAAAAGAAACATTAATTAAAATTGACCAACTTAATTAATTTGTATGTACTTGAATTTGATCAATTCTATTGATATTCATTGTATTTGCACTTCATTAATTGTATATTTCTTTGTTTCAAAAAATTAATACATTAAAATTGAGCTAAAATTTAAATTTTATTAATTTTCATTAAATAATGTTAAAGTTGGAAGTTTAGCTTTTGTTTCTTATTTTCATAAATATTTTTAATCAACGGGACGAGGGAGTATATTTTACTTGTTTTACTAAATATATTTGTTAATTTACTTCTGATTATTAAAAATAAAATAAAAATAAACGTCGCCTGAGAGATTCGAACTCTCGGGGGGAAACCCCATGTACTTAGCAGGCACACGCCTTAACCACTCGGCCAAAGCGACATTCATGTCATACTTTTCCAATATTTTATTGAATAACTATAAAAACTAGTTGTAAGATGTGCATTAAACGTAGTGATTCATTAATTCATGTAGTTCTCATAAATTTGATATATTAAACTCTACTTCAACTCGTGATGTATATTAATATCAGTATATGTGGATTCTTCTTATTGGGCCAGATCAGCATCAATCACATATTTCCACATTTAATTTCCCTGACAAATACCTCAAAATGGCCTCATTTCTGAATTACATTTGATGTCATTTTATTTCCATTTTTCTATATATATACTATCTCCGTTTCATAATATTTGTTGTTTTGTTTTTTTTTATCTGGAATTAAGAATTAATTTCGTGGACAAATATACCCATCCCTTATATATGCCATAAAATCTAATTCATCTATATTTTCCTAAAAAATAACAATATTTTCTCTCTCCATATATTTTTCTTTCTTCATATATTATAGGTAAGTTAGAATAAAAAAATCTTGTAGGATTTGAGAGGGTTAAAATTGGGAGAGAGGATGTCAAATTATATAAAACAACAAATATTTTGAAACTAAAAAAAAACCTTAAACAACAAACATTATGAAACGGAGGTAGTATATATATTGTGGTATTTGGATAATTATAATGCAGATCATTGTTGGTGCTCACATCTTGTCAACTAATAATTTTAGTTGTGGCTGAAGATCTCATTTTTAGACAAGTATCCACCTTAACTTTCTACTTCAGTTCTTCCAAATTATTAATTATTTTATCAATTAATTTCTCAATATTTAACTTGTTCAGAGACGGACGCAAGAATTTTAACTTGGAGGTAAAAAATAATTATGAAAATTAAAGAAAACACAAATATGCATAGATTTAATTTAATTACTTCGCACGAATCGAGCAATAATGTTACTAATTTTAATATTATGGACAATTCAAGCATAGCGACAATCACAACTATATTATATGTTAGTAAAACCCTAATAGTAAAGTTTTGAAAGCATTCCTTCATAAATTCATAAATGTAAATTTTTTACATTAAATATATAATTAAATAAACTCGAAGCATTACTTCTATGTATAAAATATTAATATGAATAAAGGGGAAAAAAGGTAATAAGACAATGAATTTACACCGGTCGCGGTAACAAAATAAAATTAATTTTGAATTTTTGGATAAAATTATTTATTTGGTATTATTATATTTTGAACCCCTTAATTTAAGCTTAACATGGGTCACACTTATATACTAGTATGTCCAATATATAAAGACACACCATCATGTAGGCCAAAATGAAATACTGGGTAAGGCCAAAATTATTATTTATATATGGATAATTTTTTCATAGTGAGAGAAAAACAAATAAAAATAGCCCCACTAGCCACCGTGTCGCTCTGAACTTGCTATTATCCAATTAGATACGTACACAATTAAATTGTTTGGGAGATAAACTAAAATTTCTAATAATATATTTCTTGAAATTGTTTGGGTTAATTCATTTGACTCTGTATTTGACTCTGTTCGCTCTACTTTTGATTTTTGAACTGTTCGTTTAAATATACCCCTTCTTTTAAAGAAAAGTTCAAATTAATGGGGAATTTAGTGGTTGGGTAGTATCTCAAGTTCTCAACCACTAATACATAATTAAAAAAAATAATAAAATTGTATTAGAAGGGTAATAAAAAATTATTATTATGTATTAATGGTTGGGATAGTACCTCAATCACTAGGATGGAATTTCCCTCGTAATGGTAATGTTACGGATGATTTGAAATCAACAAAATAACAGCTGGTTCACAAAATTCTCAAATTTTTAAATTAAATATTTATTTCACTGTGGTATTTCAGAGCTGTTTAAATGATTCCTTTAATATTCGCATGAATATTCAGTAATAAAATAATTTTAATAACAAAATAAATGCATTACCCGAGCACGAAAATGAGACTTGTCATATACTTTTTTCCATTCTCTTTATTTTCGATCACATATACTCCATCCATTTCATTCTTATTAAATGCATATTTCTTATTTAGATAGGAGTAAAATCAAATATTTTGAAACAAATTAAAAACTCTTAAATATCAATTTAAATGAAATTGATGGAGTACCTTTTTACATGTATATATATAATTATATCTTCTTCTTTTTTATGAAAACAATTAATCATATGCATTTATATCGATAATACTATATATAGCAAAGTACTAACCAAACCATTTCACACATTTCAAACTTTGCACCATAATTTTCACAGGGCATTTAACAATTTGAGAAAAATCTTGTTGGAAGCATGTGAAATGCTTAAATAGATTAGTGAAAGGAATTGTTAGGATCATATGTATCCATGTGAATTAAATAGATCTACTCACATGGCATTTAAAATCCAACCAAATTATTCAAATTTTATTTAATAAATATAATGAAGAGCATGCATAGTGAAATAAATGCAAAGCATGTTTCTATTTGAACTTTCTTTACACAATTACACCATATCTATTTTTCACAAGACACATTTTATTTTTCACACTAAACAATAAATCATTTTTGACCTTCACTCTAAAAATATTATTTAATTATTATTAAAAAAAGAAAAAAAGAAAAAGGTTGACGGATGGGCATTCACCTGAGAAGGTCGACTTCTCTCATCTTCCTCCGCCATCGCCGTTGCAGCCGGAGATGATGAATTGGCCGGAAAATAAATAAACTAGAGTAGATTTATCATAATATCTAAACCAAAAAAAACCACGTCCTATATACTCAAAATATGAATAAATGCCATAAAAAGTCTGCACCTTTAAGAAGTCCACTGTCATAAAAATATTATTTCCATCATTCTAAATAAATAATGTTATTCTGGATAAATACACATCTATTGATAAAGTAATCAAATTATCTTATACATCCTTATCTGAATATATTAAATGGGTCAAATTAAAATGCATGACAAATGTGAGAAAAAATGTAAATTTTAGAACTTGATTATATAAAATGACATGTTTTGTGAAATAAAACGGAAATGCTTAAATGTCACTTATTTAATAACGGATGGAGTATGGTTTTAAAAATATTTTGAAGATGATGACATTTTTATAAAAGCATTATAAAGTCATAGTATTTTCAGATATGTACCCTAAAATAAATAAATATTTAGTAAGTGGTTGCATCCCATATTTATCGAATGTAATAATTTTGAGTCAAAGTTATAGAGTGAAGTTGATTAAATCATTTAAATGAAGAAGTGAAGAACCTCGAAAATAGGAATGGTGTTTTTTTTTTTTGAACAATAGGAATGGTGTTAATAGCGGGTAGATGAGAGAGAAACCGTGTGAACGGGAACAGGCTGAAAACAAGTGATAAATGATACTTCCGTCCTGATTGTATAGTCTTCATTTTTATTTTGATGTGTCTCAATTATATAGTCTCATTACTATAAATAGTATTATTTTTAATATGAATGCACAATTATACCATTTTTAGATTTTGAAAATTTAAAAAATTAAATATTTAAGTTTTTGAAAGTTGTAAATCTTAAATGTTATTTTTTCAAAAAAAAAACATTAATTAAAATTAACTAACTTAATTTGCATGTAAATTGAATTTGATCAATTTTATTGATATTCATTGTATTTGCACTTCATGAAAATAAAAATTAAAAAAAAAATCATTTTTTCGTCTTCCATGCATGTATGGTTTTTGGCGCATAGTTTTTTTTTTTATAAGATAAAGAATGAAATTTTGGCGCAAAGTTTATAAAAATTTAAAATTGAATTTCACATAAATTTTATAGGATGTGAGTGACCGTGTGATTTTTAGAGATTTTTTTTTTGAGTTTCAATAGTATAAACTCTTTTAGACTTTTAGATATTGTTAATTTTGATTTATATCATTAATTGTATATTTTGTTTGTTTAAAATAAAATACATTAAAGTTGAGCTAAAATATAAGTTTTATTAATTTTCATTAAATAAAGGTAAAGTTAGAAGTTTAACTTTTATTTCTTGTGTTTCGTAAATATTTTTAATCTACTTGCGAGTAGAAAAGGAACTATATAATTAGGACGGTGGAGTAATGAACAAACAAACAACAAATAACACATAGAAAAAGGGATATTAATGCATTGAATTTCTATTTTCCAGAACACTCAAGTGTTCACTCTCGTCATTTAAAAAAACAATAAAAAATGTGTATTAATAGGTCGAACTCGTTACCTACTCTTTCTGCGTTATTTGAAAATTTTTATGAAACCAATCCTGATTGAGAACCGCTCTAAATTAATATTATTACACAAATTGGTGCATGATTAAATTCATTTTTGCAATATTATAAATTTATATATTATTGTACGAATGCGGTATAATAATAATAATAATAATAATAATAATAATAATAATAATAATATATAGATTTTGGAGAAACGCGAGCATGCGTATATTGTGGCAGATTTTGTGAGAGTGAAGGAAAAAAGCGTGATCCAGGTAGAGTATTACTGTTTGCTATAATGCCGCCACCATTTGCGCTACAATTCACTAAACCCCACATCTCAAACCACGCTTTATTAATTAAAAAATTTCACATAATTTACTACTGCTTTTTTCCAATCATTTCTCATCATTAGATAGGCCTCCTCAATATTTTTTTTTGCGCATATAATGTTAATAATAATAATTAAAAAAATTATAGAATCTTGTACAAAATAATCTTAAATTGTAGTCAAGATTTGAATTCAAACACGAATAAATATTAATAAAAATATAAATACATAATTGGATATGAATTTGGATTTGAATATTTATCTATCTTATTAATTTGACCCGTAAAATAATTTCACACACGACTATTTATGTAAAAAATAAAATTACAAATTTTAATATTAAAAATGTACTCGTTCCACATATAAGATGATCGGATTTTTAGTTAGAATTAAGAAAAATATTGGATAAAATAATTAAACAAGTAAACTTTCTAAATCCTAATATGTTCATATTTATTTAATTTGACAATCAATTAATATTTAATATAAACACATTGAATAAGGATTATATTAATAAATGAACTAAATATATATAGAAATCATACTATATATTGGGACATAAGAATAAAAAAAAAAACATACTCCCTCCGTTTCATTATGATTGTTATTTTAATTTTTTTATTTTGTGTCAAAATGTTTGTTGTTTTATATATTTGCACTATCTCTCTCTCAATTTTAATCATATTCCAAACTCTATTTTAGAAAAATATAAGTGAAAAAATATTTTGTGTCATATACAGGGGATGTATATATTAATCCATAAAATTAATTATTAATTTTAGATAAAAAAAATTAAAATAACAATCAAAACGAAACGAAACGAAAAGAGTATATGAATCATGAATGAGACATAAATAGTTTATTAAATCAAACAACTGGGCTTATAACCTAATGATAGTTGTCAGCCATTTATTTTTGTATACATCATGTGTGAATTTCTTTCCAATATGGGCGTTGAATCAGACACTTGTCGCCATGGTTAAATACATCTGACATCTGTTATAGTATAATTTAGTGTATAAATTTTGACTAAATTTAGCCCTTTCTTGCTAAATTCAAGGAACATACATTATGTGCTCATCACAACCCCTATCCATTATACACATATTCCATACACATATTCCACACACATAAATTTTAAAAAGAAAATTTCTTATTAATGTAGACATAGTTGTATGTTACTTTGCTTATACTCTATCTACATTAATGATATGTTTTTTTTTCTAATTTATGCGGTATACTACCTCCGTTTCATAATGTTTGTTGTTTAAGGTTTTTTTTTAGTTTCAAAATGTTTGTTGTTTTATATAATTTGACATCATCTCTCCCAATTTTAACCCTCTCAAATCCTACAAGATTTTTTTATTCTAACTTACCTATAATATATGAAGAGAGAAAAATATATGGAGAGAGAAAATATTGTTATTTTTTAGGAAAATATAGATGAATTAGATTTTATGGCATATATAAGGGATGAGTATATTTGTCCACGAAATTAATTCTTAATTCCAGATAAAAAAAACAAAACAACAAACATTATGAAACGGAAGTAGTATATAAGTAGAGACTGTGCGGCTCTAAATTTATATTGTGTCGAATTTATCGAACTATATATATCTTTAGATAATTTCGCATAATGTTGAAAATTATTAAATTATTTGACACGCATGTTAAGTGTTTGATGTCACAATAAGACACAAGTTAATTAGTTCGCACATTTCTAGGAACGACGAAAAAAATCAAACAAGCAAACAAAAAAGAAGCCCAACTATTCAGCTCTTTTAGAGGGTTTATTTATTTATATGATGGTTTTATAAGATATGGTCTTAAACTTAGATATTTGTGTCTTTTAGATTTTATCTAAAATATTGTACTTGTTCAACATCCCGGTCAATAAGCTCATTTAATTTTGGCAAATTCTCATGTACATATGGGCTCTAGAAATTATAACCATAAGACTTATATTAGATGGGCAATATTAAAAGGTGTAGATCCGGAAATCTGCAATTAATCATCAGTCCGGAGTAGTGGCCGATCTGTGAAATAAAAATAGAAAATACCGTAAGAGTCAAAGACCGTCGGGGGGTGAAAATCGTTGGGCCTCCGACGCTCAAGTCAGGAAAAGAAGAAGAGTAGAAAGAGATAAAATACGAAATGACAAAATAACTAAAGAGATTAATAACAATAATATCTAGCCAGAATGCTATTAGAAACCAAGGGAAACGTCGTTTAATCCGAGAGGAACGTAAGATAGATGCCCGGATGTTGAATCGTCGGAGTGGAATGAATTCGGAAAACAATAAATTCAATATTTTTAGGGTATGGTATGAAGTTTGCAGGTATTTCCGAGTAGTCGTAAAATAAAGAGAGGGGCCTCCTTTTAAAGGTGGAGGTAGCAGCTAGGGTTTGCGTGGATCGTGGAGGCGGTTGAAGGACGTGCCGACTCTTCTGAACCCGTCAACCTTTCCGGATAAGGCGGAACTGCATCATTAATTCAAATTCAAAATTGAATTGTTATCACTTGAAATATCGATTGAACGATGTTGTTCAATCCTTTTGGGCTAGCGATCGGATCGACGAAAAATGACCACTAGAAAAGTATAATTTCTAATATTGAAATTTATCAAATTTATTTTATTAAAAGTATTGCTAAAAATATAAAAAAAGAATGAAAGAATTTTTTTTTATTATTACTACATTTTTTTAATTGAAAAAATATCACATATAAATTATAATATTGAAAAGTGTGACGTGTCTCGTGTGCGGCTAACGTGTGTACTGTACAGGAGACCAATTCTTTAATTTTTAATGTTGTAGTATTATAAAATCGGTGTTACCAACATCTTAAAATCTCATAAAAGCATTTTCTCTAAACACAGAAAAATGTTATTTTGGATATTTTGTAGAATAATTTAGTTTAGATAATTAGATACACACACACACACAATAAAGCGCTGTTAAACTCCTCCGGAATTAAATCTTTTACACATGTTAAAGATAACTATATACATATATCCGAATAAATTAAATATTTCAGTTATGTAAGAAAATGAAAAATTTGGTCACTCTTTATTCTTTATTCTTTGAAATGAAAAGTTGAAGCTAAAGGAGTAGACATCAGTGCATAAGAATTACCTTTAACAGTTGTGTGTTTGTACTTTGTACTGAATAATTTTAGCAACCACGCTTTTTAATTCGTGATCAGTTATACTTGTTTAAATAATTTTGCATTATATATTACGGGCATTAATTGCTTAACAATTATTTGGATCATTATTCTAGATTTCAATTATCTTAATGTTGTTCTAAAATGCTAACCATATATTCTATCTAATCAAGTTAAATTAATTTAGCATAATTGTAAGAAAAAAAATTATAACCGATGCATAGTTTTGTATGATGCATGTGTGCAATTAATTAATTATTCGAGCACAACAAAGTGGTGTCGTTGTCGATGGAGCTAATTGCTTTTACTTAATACGAGTGCATTTACTCATTCACACCCTATCAACCTTTTGTTTTCCTTCATCCTCAATCAAAGCTTAGGGTAGAATGGTCAATCTTTGTAGTTAAAATGAGATAATAAAATATTTTTTTTCACTAAAAAGAATAGATAAAACGAATATGTTTTTTAACAATATGAACCTTGTAGGAAAGCGCAATGAGAAAAAAAATATTGTGTGGCATATTTGATTTATAAGACGACGACAACAAATTGCAGGATATATATGAACTCGTTATTCGTTAACGACAAGTTCATATGAACCCTACATGGCTCGTGTTGTTATAAAAATTGGTAGAAAAATATTTTGGTATTTTTCTCTGGTTATTTTAACGTTTTCTCCCAAAATTAGATTTCAATTTTCTTTACGGTTGTCGTCTTATGGATCGAAAATGCCGCACAAGGTTTTCTTATTGCAGTCTATAAATCAAACATGTCAGCACAAGATTTTTCTATTGTAGTTTACTTCTCTCATATGGTTTGTGAATATTATTATCAATGAGGAGCCGAGTTACTTTTAATAATTTTATGATATGTATATTTTATGAATGCGAATATAAACATTCTACTATATTCTATTCGAGTACTATTAATATTTGCATAATTTATATTCGTACATATATATATATATGCACTATATATGTATTATAATTTAATATTTCTAAAAGTCGCTAATATTAGCTGGAGCATATATATATATATATATATGATGAATTATACATAAATTATATTCATATACAACCGCTATAATATATAGTGTCAATATGGCCTTTTAGCCACTTAAAACTTTAAAAAAATTTATTTAACCACTAATTTTTAAATATAATTATTTTGTCCATATTTACTAAAATACCCATCATTTTAATATTTTTTATATTATTTGAATTTATTTAATTTTTAAAAACAACTCTCCCTCTCTCTCTCTCTTTCCCCTGTTCTCTTTCTCCTTTAGTCGAACCTCAAATCTGGAAAAAAAAAGCCAGCGGCGGGAGGTGGGGATGTAGGAGAACTCGTCGGCGATTTAGGGGTGGTTGCCGGTGAAGTTCGGCGAAGTCTTAATTGCACTCGGCGATGGTGAGTGAGAAACTTTCAACCCTTCAACAAATTCGCCGCGGTGGGCTCAATTCGAACAGAAAGGGGAGTGAAACTTTGTTGTAGACTTTCAGACGGAAGAGGAAGTGGTACAGTGTCGCCGGAAAAAATGGTGATGCGCAAGCTCCCGCGCGCAGCTCTTGCGCGTAAGCCCTCGCGCGCAACTCCGACATGCATGTTGTGCAGCTCCTGCGCGCAGCCCGACGCTTAGCCCCTACGTTCACAACGTGCAGCCACCTACGCGCTGCCTCGACACGCAGCCCGGCGCGCAGAATGGTGTTACCGGAAAAAAGTCCAAATCTCGCCGAAAAAAATGGTGTTCATCCGTGCCGGCGTGCCCTCGTCGCACATGCCCGTCGCGCTTGCCCCGGCCCCGCTAGTTCCCTCCCATGCCCTCTCTCTCCCCTCCCCAGTCCCTCTCGGTCGCCGGAGAAGATCCTCCTCCTCCACTTTTGTCTGCGCTTGGTTGCTCCGCTCGCCGTTGAACTCCGACGAGATGATGGTATTGGAGATGGCGACGCCGCAACGGTGAAGATGTTGTTGGAGAGTGGAAACGTGAGGTAGGGGTCGGTGTGGGTGTCGGTGGGGTGGCCTTGGAAGAGTGCCGAAGAAGATGATGAACAGTAATTGATATAATATTTGTTCAATTTTTCTTTTTCTTTTTCTTTGTTTTCTTTTTTATTTTATAGATAAGGGTATTTTAGTCAAAAGTGATTAAAATAAATATGTTTAAAAATAGGTGGCTAAAATAAGTTTTTTAAAGTTCTACGTGGCTAAAAAAAAATTTGGCTCTAATATATATGGGCACAACTTGTCAACAACGTCGCTGTCATGCTGATGTATTTGGAAATTTTATTTTATAATTTGGGTTGTAATTTCCTTGCAATTAAAGCAGATTCTGCTTTTGTGGGAAAAGCATAAACCTAATTATACATTTTTGGATATAATTATTCGAATCAAATCATATTCGATAATATTGTGAAATCAAATTAGAATCAACGTCATTATTCGAATACAACTGAAAATAAATGTTAAATTATCTAAATTCAAAAATGCAATATCATGATTCATGATTTCAATTAGTATTTTTTTTTACTCACACTCTCGACTTGTGGTATTGAGTAAATTCGAACCCATGACTTTTGCTCTACGGACAACTTCACTCCACCACTAGACCATCCCCACCGAGACATTCGATTCGATTAGTTCGCCACACTAGTTTGAGGACCGGAATCTAAGTCTAGAGCCTTGCGACCTTCTTTTTACGCTTTTACGTCAAACATATTTGCTATTTAAAATATTTATAATAAATTAATTGGAGTTTAACACCCGTTGTCCATTTTTAACACACGCACACACTATAGTTTAATTGGCAACCTTTTGAAACTTATCCCCCATAATAATTCTCTAATCTGAATTGTAGATTTTGCATGTATTTGTCACAATCCCATGGAATTCAAAATTTTTAACATCATCCAACAAATAAATGTACATTTACATATCACAAAATTTACAATGTTGAAGTAGCGTGACAACGTAACAGGGCATTTCCTAATCTTCAATCATAGTATATAATAGTAGACAGATGAATCGATGTTAGTCTTATTCTACCCTTAAAAAAAAGTTAGTCTTATTCTACCCTTAAAAAAAAGTTAGTCTTATTCTTTTTTTTTTCTTTTTTATTATTGAGTTATGAGAAGAGTGAGAGTCTGACTCTCACCTCAAAATCTCTTCTTTTTATGCAATGAATGAGCATTCATGAATATAGTTAACTACGTGGAAAATTGAGTTCTATCATTGTAACGTGTATACCGTTATATCTATTCTTAATTTTCTCAACATATTTACGAAGAAAATTTAGAAGGATAAAATTGAGAAGAAAAGTATTAAAAAATATAAAATAATTTTCTAATAAAATTAAGAGGGTACATAACCAATTTTGTAAAAACTGATGGAGCATATATATATATATATATATATATATATATATATATATATATATATATATATATATATATATATATATATATATATATATATATATAGGAAAATGATCAAATGAGAACCCTCCCCTCAGGTGGGAACTAGGAACCAATCCTAACCCTTATTTGACTCAATCTGGATGGTCCAGATTGAATCAGATTTAAGTGGATGGGCGGTGGCATTCCTGTAATTTTCGGCAACTTTGTGGACAGAGGGTTAATATAGTAATTTAGTAATTTAATAATTCTTCCATTTTGTTCTGAGGTTAAAATGAGAATCGCATGAGGCTAAAATTGATGTGATATTTTTCATTAGGGTTCACCGTTCCCAATTAGGGTTTATTAGGCTCATCTGATCCCAACTAATAATTATGAGATTCTCATTAGGGTTCACTGTCCCCAAATAGGGTGTATTGCATTTCATTCCAATGAAATCATGGTTCCATTTTTGTTTATCAACACATGCTAAAATGAAAAATGCATGAGGCTAAAATGAGCGCAGTAGGAGGCTAAAATTGAATCTGGGCAATTTCTGAGTTCAGTTCCGATTTTGCCCTTAATGAGACGCGCGAATTGAAGAGTTTCATTTTAATTACAAAATTGCCACTGGATTAATCTGGGTCGTCCAGATTTTGGAATGGAGGAATGGGATTGGTTCCTAGTTCCCACCTGGTGACTGGTTCTCACAAGATCCCATCTCTATATATATATATAGAGAGAGAGAGATGGGATCATGTGAGAACTACACCCCCCTGTGAGAACCGAGAACCATACTCAGCCACAGATTGCTCTGATTTGGACAGCCAAGATCTGTCCCAATATTACAAAAAACGCGGTGGCATATTTGTAATATTAGCGAGTTTTTAATGAACCAAGGGTATTTTTGTAATTTAAAAATTTTGAATCTCCTTCCATCTACAATTCGTCTTCTTCCTCAACATCTCCCAAATTTTCTTCCTCGCAGTTACGCATCAGGCCGAGCTGTAGGTATTTCGAGCACGTGGGCACCGCTGCAGCGGGAGAGGGAGAGCGGCGGCCGGTGGTTGCGGAGGTACTGCCCGAAGGTGTTCTAGTCGCGGTGCTTCTGGTTCTCGTATAGACTCAGCGTCGTTGGGGAGGAGACGACGACAGACGCGGCGGCCGCGGCGGAGGAGGAGGAGAAGTCCGATGGTGACCCCGTCATTGAGCTGCTGTTGGGAATGGTGATAGTGGTGATGGTGAAATTGTTCATCTCAGTGCTTGATGACAACATTTCTTGAGTTATCAGATCCATCGCAATTCACAAGTGTGTGTGTGTGTGTGTGTGTGTGTGAGAGAGAGAGAGAGAGAGAGAGAGAGAGAGGATATGTGAAGTGATTGAGCTTGTATAGCGAAATATTAATGATTGATCATGAAACTAACAAGGGTTTTGTTATTTTCCATGAAAGTTGCAGTAGAAGAGAGAGATGGAAATATGGAGAATTAAGAATATAGATGGCAAAATGGTGGGATTGAGTGTTTTCTTTTTAGCACTGTTGTAACTTATTTTAGCACTACTGTGAACTGTTTTAGCACTGCAATGTACTTTAGTACTACTGTGATCTATTTTAGCACTGTTGTAACCTATTTTAGCACTACTGTGAATTATTTTAGCACTTAGGTTGAGGAAGCTAATTAAGCTGTTATTTTGAATTTTTCACTATCAGTATTTTAGCACTACCGTGAACTATTTTAGCACTGTTTTAACCTAGTTTAGCACTACTGTGAATCATCAAACTTCATTTGGTTCAATTGAGTTTTAAAATTTTATGTTACGTTAGTATTATATCTTCAAATGATAATAAGCCTAGTTAATTATGCGTCTAATTAGCATGCAATTTGAAACTCTTAATGAAAAGTTGAATATGTTAAAGAGATGGTTTCAAGATATCAAAGTATGGCCGAGCCTGCCTATAGTTTATAGGCTTCTTGAGAAATACAAGTTTTCTTAACAAAAATAAAATATAACAAATGAGTATTGTATACTTTTAGCACTACGGTAAACTATTTTAGCATTGTTGTAACCTTGTTTAGCACCACTGTGAGCTATTTTAGCACTGTATTCCTTCTATTAATAACTTACTCCGATATGATTGGAAGTTGAAACATGATAATAAGCCTAGTTAATTACGAGTCCAATTAGCATGCAATTTGAAACTCTTAATGAAAAGTTGAACATGTTAAAGATACAATATATAGTTTATAGGCTTCTTGAGAAATACAAGTTTTCTTGACAAAAATAAAATATAACAAATGAGTATTGTATACTTTTAGCACTACGATGAACTATTTTAGCACTGTTGTAACCTTGTTTAGCACCACTGTGAGCTATTTTAGCACTGTATTCCTTCTATTAATAACTTACTCCGATATGATTGGAAGTTGAAACATGATAATAAGCCTAGTTAATTACGAGTCCAATTAGCATGCAATTTGAAACTCTTAATGAAAAGTTGAACATGTTAAAGATACAATAGTTTATAGGCTTCTTGAGAAATACAAGTTTTCTTGACAAAAATACAATATAACAAATGAGTATTGTATACTTTTAGCACTACCGTGAACTATTTTAGCACTGTTATAACCTTGTTTAGTACCACTGTGAGCTATTTTAGCACTGTATTCCTTCTATTAATAACTCACTTTGATATGATTGGAAGTTGAAACATGATAATAATCCTAGTTAATTACGAGTCCAATTAGCATGCAATTTGAAGCTCTTAATGAAAAGTTGAACATGTTAAAGATACAATATATAGTTTATAGGCTTCTTGAGAAATACAAGTTTTCTTGACAAAAATAAAATATAACAAATGAGTATTGTATACTTTTAGCACTATGGTGAACTATTTTAGCACAGTTGTAACCTTGTTTAGCACCACTGTGAGCTATTTTAGCACTGTATTCCTTCTATTAATAACTTAGTCCGATATGATTGGAAGTTGAAACATGATAATAATCCTAGTTAATTACGAGTCCAATTAGCATGCAATTTGAAACTCTTAATGAAAAGTTAAACATGTTAAAGATACAATATATAGTTTATAGGCTTCTTGAGAAATACAAGTTTTCTTGACAAAAATACAATATAACAAATGAGTATTGTATACTTTTAGCACTACCGTGAACTATTTTAGCACTGTTGTAACCTTGTTTAGCACCATTGTGAGCTATTTTAGTACTGTATTCCTTCTATTAATAACCTACTCCGATATGATTGGAACTTGAAACATGATAATAAGCCTAGTTAATTACGAGTCCAATTAGCATGCAATTTGAAACTCTTAATGAAAAGTTGAACATATTAAAGAGGTGGTTTCAAGATATCAAAGTATAGCCGAGCCTCTCTAAAATTTATAGACTTCTTGAGAAATACTTGAAACTCAAATGTGGGGAGATCTAAGAAATTTGCCTTATTTGTAGATTACAAGATTCCAAATGAGTTTAAAATCTAAGACAAAAATACAATATAACAAATGAGTCATGAAAATGAAATTCCACTAGGTAATTGCTACTTTTATTCAAGAATATTATGTGAAATCTTGTTTTATTAGTTTTATATATGCATGATCGATAGATCTTCTACAGGTGATAAGGCAAGAGAAAGAAAAAAATAGGAAATGAGTCATGCTAAACAAGGGTCATGGTGGTGCTAAAATAAGTCATGACAGTGCTAAAATAGGAAATGACAATGCTAAAACTCTAAATTGAAAAATATACGCGTGAATCACATATACATTGAAATTTCCGATTTTACCCTTACTAAGATTCGGGGGTAGCGAAGTTGCACGTTATTACAATTATGCCACCGCGTTTTTTTTTAATTTTGGAACAGATCTTGATCGTCCAAATAGACGAATCTATGGCTGAGATTGGTTCTCGGTTCTCACATGGGATATGGTTCATTCTGGAACCCAACCCTATATATATATGTGTGTGTGTGTGTGCATGTCGATGATGATTGATGATGTGTTTCGACAGTAAAAAATGGTCTAGTATGGACTTCAATCTTAAAAAATATTCCATCCAGTTCATATTAATTGTCATTCTAACATTTTAATTATGTTTTATAAAAAAATGTCATTCTACACAATTGGGGTAAAATTTTTACATTTTTCTCATATTTCTCCTCATTTAATGCATTTAAACAATCGTATTTAACTCATTTAATGTATTCACATAAGGGTATATAACATAATTTGATCATCTAATTAATATCTTTATTAATATGTGTGCATTCATTCATTGTCTTATTGAAAAGGAGGAAACAGTAACAAACGTAAATTGGTAATAAATACAGTTTGAGTCAAACTGTCAAAGGAGAGTGTGAAATCGAAATATGATAGCCGTTATGAATGTAGTGTGAAGTTTGTAGTTGAGTAGTCGTAATTGTTTGTATCTTTCCCAATGACCCAAAATTGGAGGATATGGTAAATTCAAATTATCTCACTTTACCAAATGCCTGCCACCGCTCCTACCCCCCTCTACCTTTGTTCCGTAAATGCCCTTTCTTCTAAATTAATTAATTCTATATAAATTTTGTATCAAAAGGAAAAAATATATCACTCTTAATATTGAAAAAATTATATTTATTTATAATGTGAAAAACTGTGGCATTTTTATAATTATTACTATATTTTTTAGATTGAAAAAATATAACTTGTAACACTAAAAAATATCACTTATATAATTAAAAAAATATCCGTCTCATATAAGATTTATATACAACCGTCATATTCTCCAAACTAAAATAGTTTAAAAAGAAAAAAAATTGTATTCAATAATGGATAATTAAAATAGTTCTAATTGACTATAAAAAACACTCTATCAGTTTCAGAATAAATTCATTTTATTAATTTACTTTTTATTTATAAAAAATGTTGTTCTACATGTTCGAGTTCTAATTGACTATAAAAAAATACTCTATACTTGGCAGGCCAGGTGAGACGTGGTGCGCACTGGGTAAACCCCGTCCCTGTGTAATAGCCTGTAAACCACATAGGGGAGGTAAACCACACTTGGCAGGCCAGGTGAGACAGGCTCACACATAGCGCCACGTGTGACAGGCTCACACCTAGCGGTGTTGGTGGTGGGTCGAACTTGAGACCTTTGGCCTCAAGAAACACCACTCCACCACTAGGCTATCCCCAAGGGGACAATAATTTAATCATTTTATTAATATGTGTGTGTGCATTACTCCAAAACAACAATTATTTTGAAACGGGGTAGTATAAAGGTGGGTGTATTTTTACTATTTTAAGTTTTCTTTGAGATAAAAAGGTACTCCCAATTAATAAAATATCACACGTGTATAGTATTAACTTCTAATAAAAAAAGATAGAAGCTAGGAAAAAAACTAAAACTAAATGCAGTTGGGACAATACATTGATTGATCTACTATTATACAGTTAATAAAAATGAATTCATTGGCTAGATGTTAGTTATTAATTAATTTGCATTTAGATTGACAGATGAATTTAGAATATCATTATTCTGGTTGTTGCTGGAACTATATACCTCACCTAATTAGGAGTAGACAACATGTGTGTTTTCTTTATTATTTTCTTTTCTTTATTTACTTTTTTTTTTCTAACACTATTTAACTTTTGCCTTCACTCTTTTACCCTTTTTAGCTAACTCTATCAATTAATTATGACCAAATTCTAATGAGCTAGACTTATAATAAACTATTAGGTTTTTTTTTTTTTGTCGAAAATAACCCGCAGCCGCTACCGAGGTGCGCACTGGGTAAGGGTAAACCCACTATTAGGTCCTTTTATGTTCAAGTGTTGTGTGCTCTTCTTTATTACATTTAGATATTTATTTTAACGATAAATAAATGTAAAATTTGTGATGCAACTTTAGAGAATAAAAAATAGACAGCAATTAAAACTCTATGGCAATTTGGTTTTGTATATAGAAATTTTGCACAATTTCAGAACATATAGAACAATTTTACTTATTAAGCATTTCTCATCTTTTTATATTTCGATGTTGACATTTAAATTCACTGAACACGTTGATGAAAATATACGCGTGGCCTTTTTTGTTTTGTTTTATTCATGAAAATTATCAAATAAAACCTAATAATTGGAAATAAAAATTAAAGATGTTTTAAACTAAAAAAAGCTGTTATAATTAGAGTTAGATAGCAAAATCATATTTTTAATATTCAGAAACTAATATAAGAAATTATCTTAATAAATATAAAATCATATTAAAAATCTGAAAAAGATGTGGTTAAAAATATAAAAATATTTTTATAAGTATATATATATATATATATTTCTCTACGTAATTTAATATTAAATTTTATTTTATGAATGTGGTATACCTCAATAAATATACATAATTTTCACTGCTAAAATAAAATGTAAGAATTAAAAAATTAAAAATTAGGTAATTCAAAGTAGATCAAGTAATATTTGTTTATTGTCATTTAATCGAATGTAAAGTCATTACCATTTTGATTGTCAAAACTAGTGCTTCATTGCCCAACTCCTGTAATCTGAACTACCCATTCAAAAAAGATAAAGTTGTAACTAGTTATTTAGGTGGTACAATATCAATATGCTAATTGTGGTTTATTTTCAGCTATTTGTAGCTACTATTTCCAAATTTTTACACTTATCCAACTATATTGAAAACATCACCGATTAACACTTTACCTGGAGTAGTATTAACAGGAGGAACATTAACAAACTCAATTTGTTGAGCGTAAATTATATTATACGTCCCAAATTATTAACGACTTCACAAAAATTTATTAAATAAAATCAATTACACTTTATATCTTAAATTATTAATAAATTAATGAAATTATTTTGAGAATAAAATTTCGATGATTGAAGTGGGAATCAAAACCTTGCATCCTCTACCTCAGCTCTAAATTCAGTATATTTTCGTAGGCATTCGAGTTTAATAACATTTCTTCATATAATTATTGGCAGTCACGTTGTTTTTCAGTCATTAAAATTTGACTCTTGTTACAAATTTGTCAATAACCTGAGAGATATGACGTAATTAGTCATAATTCATGTTTTTTTTTTTGTGAAAATTTCAATAGATTGGGGACATATGATATAATCTTCTTTTATTTTCTAACTAAACATTCCTTTTATTATTATTATTATTATTATTATTATTATTATTATTATTATTATTATTATTATTATTATTATTATTATTATTATTTAGAAGATTAATAAGACAATGTGATATAGGTGGAAGTCAGAAGTTGAATAAGAACACTGAACACACAACCACAATTTTATCAACCCTCAAGAGCATAATTATACTTAATAAAGTGAGAATTATCCGGAGTTTAATCAAAATTCAACCACCTCAAACCTTATGTAGACTAACCTTAAATATCTACAATTAAACCATAACACAAGAACACCAACTTGCAACAATAGCAACTACCAAAGTTAGCAACCATCCAAATTTATGTAATTAAACATAACAATATATATTACTAAAATAAATAACATAAATATCCTCATCACACTCAATTAGTTCTAAAAAAAATTTCACAATCTTATCGCCATAAAAAAAAAAAAAAAAAAAAAAAAACCTAATTATGTATGTTGATTAAGTAGATCAATTATTGCATAATACCCCATCCGAATAAAGCGGAAAACTATCAAATATCCCATATGCCAAATTAGGTAGATAAATATGAAATTAAAAGAAAATTAAGATAATTAGTAGAAACCGGAATGACCCAACCCCACTAGCAGTAGTGGGCCGGGCGAGCCGAAAACCACCAACCACCGAGACTGAGTTGGCAGTGGCACTCTCGTAATAAACTTCAATTTTAAGCCTTATATCTGACCTCGCCCTTTTTAAAATCCCGACACCACAATTTCTCCACTTCCATCCACTGACAGTCTCACCGGACTGTCTCAAACATCCCAATCCCATTTCACACACACACACACTCACTCACACTCGCACATGCTCTGAAAAAAAGACGTACACTTTTACATATATATGTATCTGCAGTGAGATATATATATATATATATATATATATATAATCTTCAGGCTTTATTTTTTTAAAAAAAATTATAACCATGGCGTCGCGCTTTGCAATCTGGCTCTGCGCAGTTTCCCTTCTCCAATCATGCCTGCTTCCAGTTCTCGCCAAGAAAACCTACATTGTGCACATGAAGCACCACCAGAAGCCGGCGGATTACGCCACCCAAAGCGACTGGTACTCCGACCACTTGCAGTCCCTCACCTCCTCCGCCGCCGCTGATTCCATCCTCTACACCTACGACTCCGCCTACCACGGCTTCGCCGCCGCCCTATCCCCGGAGGAGGCGGAGGCCCTCCGGCAGTCGGATTCCGTGCTCGGAGTGTACGAGGACACCGTGTACACGCTCCACACCACCCGCTCTCCGGAGTTCCTTGGCCTCGAGGCGACGGCCGGCAAGTGGGCCGGCCACAGCGTCCAGGAACTCAACCAGGCCTCTCAGGACGTGATTGTCGGAGTTCTAGATACCGGCGTATGGCCTGAATCGAAGTCGTTCAGCGACGCCGGCATGCCTGCTGTGCCCGCGCGGTGGCGCGGCAAGTGCGAAGCGGCGGCTGATTTTGATCCCAAGATCCACTGCAACAAGAAGCTAATCGGCGCCAGATTCTTCTCCAGAGGGTACAACATGGCCGCCGGCTCGAAGGAAACGCAGTCCCCGCGCGACGACGACGGCCACGGCACGCACACGTCGAGCACCGCCGCGGGATCGCCGGTGGGTAATGCCAGCCTGTTAGGTTACGCCAGCGGCAACGCCCGTGGAATGGCGCCCAATGCCAGAGTCGCTACTTACCGAGTGTGCTGGTCGTCGGGCTGTCTTGGTTCGGACATACTCGCCGCCATGGACCGCGCCATTCTCGACGGAGTCGATGTTTTGTCTCTCTCTCTTGGCGGCGGATCTGCGCCATATTCCCGCGATACCATCGCTATCGGAGCGTTTGCGGCCATGGAGAGAGGGATTTTCGTTTCCTGCTCCGCAGGGAATAGCGGGCCTGCCAAGGCTTCGTTGGCTAATGTGGCGCCGTGGATAATGACCGTCGGAGCTGGCACGATAGACAGGGATTTTCCGGCGTTTGCCACTTTGGGCGACGGCCGGAAAATCAACGGCGTGTCTCTGTACAGCGGAGCGGGGATGGGAAGCAAATTGGTTGAGCTAGTGTACAACAGGGGCGGTAATAGCTCTAACAATTTGTGCTTGGCCGGTTCGCTCGACCCGGCGGCTGTGCGCGGGAAGGTGGTGGTTTGCGATAGAGGGATCAGCGCGAGGGTGGAGAAGGGTGCGGTGGTGAAGGAAGCCGGTGGGTTGGGGATGATTCTGGCGAACACGGCCGCCAGCGGTGAGGAATTGGTTGCCGACAGCCATCTGTTGCCGGCGGTGGCAGTGGGGAGGAAAGTGGGCGACGTGGTAAGGCAGTACGCGAAGACCGCGAAGAAGCCGACGGCGTTGCTGAGCTTCGGTGGGACGGTGGTGAACGTGAAGCCGTCGCCGGTGGTGGCGGCGTTCAGCTCGAGGGGCCCGAACATGGTGACGCCACAGATCTTGAAGCCCGACGTGATCGGGCCGGGCGTGAACATACTGGCAGCGTGGTCTCAGGCCGTGGGGCCCACGGGCCTCGAGAAGGACACTCGCAAGACTCAATTCAACATCATGTCTGGTAAAATCCTCCCTCCTCTTCTCGTTAACGGCTACTCTTTTTTTCTTTTTCTTTTTTTTTTAAATCTTTTTAATTATTATTATTTGACTGCTTATTTATTTGATCATCTGTTGAGTGTGAATGAGGTCCAGATCGCATGATCTGAGTCGCACCGCACAACATCCTCTGTGCTGCCACGTGTCATACTTATCATTGTCTAATAGCACTTGTGTCTAAGGTGGAACATAATTTACGATGAACAATTTTGCTCAAATTTGTCGTCTTCATACTTCATAATTAGAAGCGTGCGTAATTGTCTAGGAGCTAATAATTTGCATAAAGCAGAGAGGGGACACTACAGTTTCATTTATTAGTGATAGTTGGAATCGTTTAATTATTTAAAATGACTTTGAATTATGTTGCTAATACCATTCCCTTTTTCTGAATTATTACTTTATTTCCTTGGGCTTGTTTGAAAAATTAATTGCTTCAATTGTTAGTATGAAATTGCTAAATTTATGTATACAAATATACGAATAATCTTTGCCTTTTAGAGTTAGTGGAGATGACTGTCCTACACAAAAAAGTATCTAAATCACAGAGCACCATGAGCTGTAAAGCTGTAACTATATATGGTTAGATTTTGAAAATGACATTTGTTTTAGTGGTCAATTTCTGGTAATATATACTGAGACTGAGAGAGACATGCCTATTTTTTGTGATGCCTTAGTGCATTTACCACTGTATGGTCTTGACATTATTGGTTACCTACCTACATTCATTGACTCCTCTTGTCTTAACTATATTTCATGAAAACAATGTTGTAGGTACATCCATGTCTTGCCCACACATCAGCGGTTTAGCAGCTCTCTTGAAGGCAGCGCACCCGGGGTGGAGCCCTAGCGCGATCAAGTCGGCCCTCATGACGACGGCCTACACGCTCGACAACTCCGACTCCCCTCTCCGCGACGCTGCTGACTACTCGGTTTCCACCCCATGGGCTCACGGAGCTGGCCACGTCGACCCCCAGAAAGCACTCTCGCCCGGGCTCGTGTACGATGCCTCATCGGATGACTACGTTGCATTCCTTTGCTCGTTGGACTACACGATCGAGATGGTGCAGATGGTCGTGAAGCGACCTAACGTCACGTGTGCTAGGAAATTCCGTGACCCCGGCCAGCTCAACTACCCTTCATTCTCGGTGTTGTTTGGGAAGTCTAGGGTTGTGAGGTACACCCGGGAGCTGACCAATGTGGACGTGATGGGGGCTGCCTACAAGGTATCAGTCGAGGCACCCGCCAACGTGGTGGTCACGGTGAAGCCCTCGAGCCTTGTTTTCAAGAGTGGTGGCGACAAGCAACGTTACACGGTTACCTTCGTGTCTCAGAAGGGCGCGAGCCCTCTGAGGAGCGCGTTTGGGTCAATTTCTTGGAAGAACGAACAGCATCAGGTGAGGAGTCCCGTTTCCTACTCGTGGACGCGGGTGTGAAGATAGGAGAAGTAGGGAGCAATTAAATGACTGGGTTTGGGGGGGAGTCATTCCTCAGTATAGTCGAAAAAACAATGAAGTGTGGTGGGATCATATCGCAGAGACTAGAGGATATGATACATCAGTTTGAGGCTGATTTCGTGTGTTAATGTAACCTGCCTTCTTTTATGGGATTTTAACTAAATTTTAATATATTGACCATGCATTCAAGATCTCAACTGTGGAAGATTAATTGATTGAAATGAAGTTCAGCTACCATTTTTATATCAAACAGCTCAAACTTTGTATGTCAACTTATTTGAAGGTTATTTATGGTAGCATACTAGCAACAAGCATCCATCCAGATATCACATCTAATACTTTTCCCCGTGTAGCTGCGTTCCATGTTTGGTATTCCAACTCGGATTTGTTCCACAATTAAATTTACAAGTTTAATAATGCATATTGTAAAAATAAAAATTAATTATAACATAATTGATCTAATCACATTTATCAATAAAAGATTGAAATTTCAAAAATTATAAATACTATTTATTAAATAATCGTTTGTGTCAAAATTAAATACTAAAAAATATATATAAATCTTCGTTGGGTGGAATCAACCTAATTAGTAAGTGTATAATTAAACAAATGCACAATAAATCAAAATAGATGAAAAAATTGAAGATAAATTTATAAATTCAATTGTGGAGCACCAGTTAAAACATCAAATACGGATAGAGGATTAACTAGGAGGGAAAATTCTTACCTATTAAATACAACTATGCGAGAGAAACAATTATGAAAATGATAAACTATTTCAGAAAATAATAAATGGATTTGTGTGGTAATTTCTGGCTTTATGTGCGGCCACAACTTTTTTATATTATACACACACTATATATTTTTATGATCAAATTATATTATAGCGTATTTGCACTAAAATTCATTTTTTAGACTATTTTATAATTATAATATGTTAGTTCTTGAAAATATAATACAACCATTAATAAATTTTATATTTATAATACTTCAATTTTTTTCCAAGACAGTTCGATACCCAATGCAAATTCAAATTCATACGGGGTATAATCAATTTTTTTTTAAATAGATGTACACATGTAAATTTAGTACAACACATTGGACTAAATTAGTCGGAAAAAAATTAAGCTTCTCATGATTGCAAAAAAAATAAAAATAAACTTTCATTTATATCCCAAATTATTTTTATTTTCTTAAATTTATCCCAAATTAATATTTTTATTAATGAAATACCTAAACTACTGAAAAACTACTCAAATTTAAGCTTAAATTAAATTTTCAGCCAAAATCAGTCCTAAAAAGATGTTAAAAAATTAGAATAAAGATATTATGTCATAAATTTGATCGATTTGGCTACATCACAAGAAGAAAGTCCGAGTATTTATTAGGCATATAATATAGGGAACCCTCACTTAACCTAAATTTACTATAGTCAAAGGTAAATGGTTGATCCCCAATCCTCTTTCCAAACCGGACGTCCACAAACTACACACACCGGGTGACAACACACCAAGGCCCACTTCCAAGTGGCAATCCACTTTGGACCCATATCCGATTGGCAACCATTGAGCCCACAATCAAGTATCCCTATTCCGCAGCTAGCCCGAATCCAACAGACCAGACCAAATTGTTAGACAACGTTAAGTAATTTTTGGCCGAAAAATGTATCCAGTAATAGAATTGATTAGTTTTTTTAATAATTTAGATATTTAATTGATAAAAATGTCTGTTTGCGATAGATTTGAAAAAATGAAAATAGTTTAAGATATAAATGATGATTTATCTTTGGAAAAATTATTAAAGGTGGTGTTTTATTTGCAACAATTAAAATGTCATGCTGTAATTATAAAATGGCTCAAATATTGTGATTTTTAATGTAAAACACACATATTATGCATGTATGTATTCATTTAAATTCCTTTTTATTGTTGGTTAATTATTATGCCTAGTTGGTTGCAATCCTTTCAAACTTGCAAATAATTTTTTTGATTATAGTTGGTTAATTATTTAGGTGAATTAAAATATTATTTTAGTATATATGATTCAAATATCATTGTGTTTCTTAACCCCCCATTGTGTAACAATTTTCAATAATGGAAAATATTGTGGATACAATGATGAAAGTTAGTTAAATTCAAATTGTAAGTTATTCTAAATTTGAGTGTGATTTTTGTCCCGGTGAGGATGACTTAGTGGTGGAATGAGGTTGCTTGGAGATCAAAGATCACGGGTTCGAATCTTTTCAATATCAATAGGTCGAGTGTGTGAGTCTCGGTGGTGATGACCTTGTAGTGGAGTAAGGTTGCTTAGAGATCAAAGGTCACGAGTTCGAATCTCCTTAATACCTGTGTGAGTAAAAAAAAAAGGTCTCGGTGGGGATGACCTAGTGATGGAGTGAGGTTGCTTCGAGACCAAAATTCAGGAATTTGAATCTTTTCAATACCACATGTCGGGTGTGTGAGTAAAAGAAATAAAAAAAATTGAGTGTGATTTTTCCCCCTTTCAATTAAACTCAAAAGGTACATGTCACGAGCAATTGAGAATTGCATCCAAAAGAATACGTTATTACTTGAATGTATAATTAAATAAAGAGGCTGACTAAACATGCTCGCCAAATTTTATTTTTACTCGTTATCATGATTAATATGAAAATTTAAAGTGAGCTAAGTCCATTTCTTGCTGTGGATCCTCTGATGGGAGATCAATTCCATTGAAAATTTGTGTATAAAATGAAATTTATGGGTACTATTATTTGAAACCTACGACTTTCCCTTGCCCTAAGAAAAATAAAATAAAATTTTATAATATAGAATTTAATACTTTAATGCGATAAAACGTATGTAAGTTGTGGACCTTGGTTTATTTTTTGGGATGAATTATTATTATTATTATTATTATTATTGAGAAAATGAGGTATAAAGGTTTTGGCATGGAGTCTGTTTAGTTAAAAAAGGAAAGGGCTCGCAGACTCGCACACTCCTGCAGACTTGTAGTACACGTGGCCTCACTAAATTCCACTACTAACCACCTCATTTCACTCCATGTACCGATCGGCGGCGAGACGGCTGTTTCCGGCGGCGCTCTGCCGCCGCTCTGGTCGTTTATCATCTCCTGCTTCTTTCTCAGCCCCAATCGTGCAGCAGGCGTCGTTTTCATCGGGCGCCGCCGGAAACGCTCAAACTCATAAGCCTGACAATGCCGCTGCTTCCAATTCGTCGTCGTCGTCTTCGTATTCGTCGGATGAGGGGCGGAACCCTAGAGCCACCGCCCGCCCCAAATCTAACTGGCAGGAAGAGCAGGCGCGTGTTCTTCAGGCCTCTCTCCGCCACGTTGTACGGTCTCTCTACCAAATTTCTGACTTCTCTTTAAACCTATTTATTTAATTTATCGCGTTATTGCATGTCAATGTATACGTTGTGAATTTGTGATGGTGAGTATCGGCACTGCAGGCTGAGGATATGCTAATATAATCGGGTGAAAACTGAAAAAAATAAATAAAAAAATCCCAATTTAATTGGCGACTTTTCGTATCTTGTATTTTGTCTGTGTTGGGATTTTTTTGTTTCTTTTTTATGATTACCTTTTGTCAATTATTTATGATCCACTATGTATGTGAATTTGATTTATAGTGAAGGTGACTTACTACTTGGTTGGTATGGTTTGTGTAATTTTATTGAACAGATTAGATTAGGATGGACTGATGCTGCAATGATTGCTGGAGCGAGGGAGGCTGGTGTCTCTCCCTCTGTTGTAGGATCTTTTCCTCGGAAAGAAGCTGCTCTGGTTGAGGTATAACATTTGATCTTTGCGCCCGTTTGCTTTATCTGTATTAGAACTTTAGCTGGAATTTGCGACAAGAATGCTTGACTATCGTTTCCTTTGATTTATCAATTTTTGAAGTATGGTTTCCTGCTTCCAACAGCCAAATTATCTGATTGGTGATTGCGAAAGAAGAATGACATATTGATTCAGGGACTCAGATATTTGAATTGTTCTCATTTTTTCTCTCTTTTGGAAAGCAGCGAGTGTATATGTGCCTTCATTTATTTGCAACACTTAAAATATATAATTGGTTGTTGTAAACAGTTATGATGTTTGTCAATCATGACTAAGTTCAACTCAAAGTATGTGGATCAACTTATTTTTATGCTGGACAGATACTAGACTCAGTCAACCGGTCAAAGAACTTTCGACTCAACAGTTTCTGTTGATCAGATATTCATTGCAATTTGAGTTATATTACAGTTTCTGCTGATCATATATTCGTTGCAATTTGAGATATATGAATAATACATGCATCATAGACTAGATTAATTGTGCAATCAGCTATTTCAAGTTTCTCCCCTGTTTCTTGGGAGTTTATTTTTTTACATTGATGGCTGTATGCCATTTGTTTGCTGTATGGAAGCTATTCGCTTATCTCTATTTAGTTCATATGTGCCACTTTTAAGCAGTCTTATATAATGTTTTCCCACCCAAGTCCTGATTTATTTGGTTCAGTTTTTCATGGATGATTGTCTGCAAAAGTTAATCGATATTATTGACACGAAAGAGGATTTGAAGAACTTTATTCCTAGCCACCGTGTATCCAAGCTCATCAGAATTCGCTTAGAGATGCAGGCACCTTACATCTCAAAGTGGCCTCAAGCACTTAGCATACAGGTAACTTTTTCTGTAAGCCAACCATTCATTGGGTTTCACTGGATACTTGCTTTAAATTGTGCTAAATTGTAGGCGCTACCATTGAATATTTCTACAAGCTTCAAGCAAAGAGCACTGCTTGTTGATGAGATTTGGCATGCTGCTGGTGATGAGGCCACTGATGTTGATTGGTACGTGAAGCGCACGGTCCTTGGTGGAATATATTCTACAACCGAACTATACATGCTGACTGATACTTCCCAAGGTTAAAATCTACATGATGTATTTTTCTGTTATAGTCACATTCTAGTTCTCTCAGACTGAGCTTGGTAATTATGGCCACTGCAGCCGCCACCCCCCCCCCCCCCCCAAACAAGCGAGTTAGTACAGGTTGAATTTCTTGGTAATTAGGACTGCTGGTGCCCCCATAAAATACCACATGACCTGCATTTTCCTCTCCAAACCATCATTCTCTTAGTTTATACTTCATACTTGTTTTTATTTTGATGCAATGTTTTCTTCTTCGTCCAATTAGTATTTAACATCTCAAAGGCATTTTACAGAGTCGAATCTCTTATTTTCTGTCTTTTAGTGTGACCGTCATTTATTTTTCCCATGTAATTCTTTCCTAACCTGCCTGTTTGCAATTAAGGATTTTCTGTAAGAAATTGTAGTTACACCATTGGGTGATGCAAATAATGATCCACTTTATTTCGTTAAACCTTGCTAGACTGGCCGAGAGAGTATTAATAGTATTGTTTACATTTATCTCCAATGAACAGTGGGTTTACTTGGCATGCTTTCTGTTGATAGATTTTCAGGAGACATGGAATTTCTTGGACGAACGAGTTAGAGATGCATTTGATCTGAAAAAGACACTTCAAGAGGTAATCATAATGCCTTCAAAACAGATTCATTTGATCATTTGAAGATATATTTTGTATATTTCTTTTGTTGCCTTTTGTTTTTCCCTGGATTTTTTGGTGTTATGGTCATTATCTGAATGGGAAATACAAACCATTGTCATAGTTAAAAAAGAATCGTAAATCAGAAATCAAATCTAGGAGTATAAGTCATCGTTTGCCAGTTAGTTGGCATTATATCCAGAACAAAACTGATGGTTCATGTAATATACTGCTTTTCACAACAGTCTTCATATCTTGCATCCTTCAAAAAATTCCTCAAAAGTGCAAAGCATTAAACGTCAACCATTTTCATTATTAAAACACATTGAGTGTCTTTATCTACCCTGAATCACTGTCCTTATTGCCCATCACCCTAAATCTTGTATGTTTGTGTTTAAACTGGCAATACTCAGTATGTTGTATGAATATTGCTAATTTAGTGTTGTATACACTGTGCTCTGCTTCGTTTGGAAATTGTAAATGATTTGTGCATGCTCCATAAAATATATATATATGATTTTAAGTTTTCTGTATGCAGCAAAAACTGTGTGAGTGGACAATGCATATTGATTTATTTGACCAAGTGAGGAGTTGTGCTCTCAGTTGAGGAAAATCTTTGTTTGTTTTGTGCGTGCGAAAGTGTGTGTGTGTGTGTGTGAGAGAGAGAGAGAGAGAGAACAAAAATTCGATGTGCATTATGTGCCTGTGCATGTAAGTAACTACTTCTATATGGAGTTTTAATTCTTCCTAGAAGATTGCCGCAGTGTGGATAGACCCCTAATGCATAGCTTTTTACATTTGCACTTATACCTGATTAGAAGAGTGAGGAATGAAGTGCTCGACATCCCAAGCGAAGATTAGGAACATTTGCTTCTTAATGGAATTCATAATCCAGAAGCATGACAGGAGGGTCAAATGACAGTATGCTGTAATATGTATTTGTGAACATTTAAGGACTTTGGCCTACAAATGCATAATCTTGTTATTGATTTTAGTGCAAGGCAGTGCTATGAACAGCAGATATGCATAAAACAACCTTAATCTATGTTGACAGGACAGAAGCTGCTCTTTAGGCAAAGAAAGTAGTTCTCATTTATTCCTCAGAATAAAATAACTAGTTCTAATTTGTTTATTCTTAAGTTATATTTAATTTACTCGTGCATGTACAAAACATGACTTAATTTGATCCAACGTTCGGCATAAATTGACTGAAACTATAACATGACTTGCCCATGTAATTTAGGGATCTTTGGCGACTATTCTCATCTCAATTGATCTCTTAATTACCAGAGGAAATTAAATTAGAGTATTTCCGCATATACACGACTAAAATAAAGTTGATGCAAATAGAGGAGATTGAACATCAATTCGTCTGCCTGCTGCTGCAATTAAATAAGTTAATTAAAGCCACGCATGCTCACCCAACCTATACACTTTGTCAATACTAGGCATACGCCTAGTGCGCACAGTGTTTCTGTTCTTCACTTGAAATCATCTGTCGCAAGATCAATATCTTCAATATAGACAACGATGCGATATAGAGTTGGATCGAAATTTATTAGCTCAATTATGCAAGTATATATTCGAGAATGTTAGCTTAAGAAATATGGAAGATAGAAATGAGCCGGCTCGCTGAGTTAGAACATCCCTATGTTCTCCTAGATCATCTCAAATGTCCACTTGCACGGTTGAGGACAGGTTCCTTATTTAAGTTATCATTGCCATTTTTATTCTTTTTTTTTTTGTAAGTTGTAAGTTGAGAGCCTAAGAACCTATGTTAAGTAACCTATGATTTCTAGCTAGTTTTTTAAACTTATGTTTGGAATAAATTCAAATAATCAGATGCTAACTGCTAAGCTTTGGGTTCAGGGATTCGTCAGATAATCATTGTAAGTAGGATTTTCTTAATTGTGTTCACACTATTTGTAAGGCCTTAGACACATAGCTAGACAAAAATAACATAATAGAACCATCATAACTCCAAATTACCAATTCATGTATTAATGCATCATGCATGCAACACTTACAAAGAAATTATGTCGGAAACCCACCTTTATTCCAATACTGGCTAGAATTCTTGAAAATAATAGTCTAAAGCCTAACTTTCCAAGAATCCAATAGCCCCATGAGTGATGCTGCCTGTGCTCTTGGAACTTGGATTAAGTTTAAATGTTCCCAAGCAGGAGATATTTCCACTTATAGAAGTCACCATTTCCCAAAACTGAATCATCTAATAGAAAATGAACTTCGTGCTTTACATTTATGATGTTGCAAAATTCCAATAAATTGGTGATTGTATTGGCAAATTAGATACTCTATCTACTGGTATATTTTGTCAAGAAAAAAAGAAGAAAGAAAAAGAAAAGAAAGAAAGACATTGCATAGCATCACCATGTCTTTCATTTGAACTTGGAGATATAAAAAAGCAGGGCATTGTGAGGTAATAAGCCATATAAGTTGTTGGTTCTTTTTGTTTTGGATTGCCTTCCTTTCTGTTTCTTTTTCTGCAATCATGTGTAAGAAAGCATCCAATTAAAAAATCATCAGCTGAAGCTTGTTGACTTGAAATTTGCAGGTAAAGTATTTGGCCGAAGCAGTCGGGGCTGGGATGGGAGGTCCTGTGCAAGGTTTTCTGAATAGAGTCCTTCGGGGTTGAGCATTTGCAAGGGTGGTAGGAATAATTTTACTGCTGTTGCGCTTTTGGTTTTTTCTCCTCCTCTTCCTACTCATTTCTTTATTTATAGTGGAAGGAGACATATTGTATGTATCTTCAATAAGAATTGTAGCTTTGGTGCTGCTTAGAAGGGTTGATCTCGGACATATTCATAATCCCTTTTTCGTGGGAAATCATACGGATTTACATTTACTCCATCCTAAGTTGAAGAAATGATTTATCTTAGTGTAATTATGAGAGTTAAATCTATGTCCGGTTGAATCGCCGTAACTATAGTAATTTTGGGTTGAAATCAAGTGGTGATGTGGGCTAATCCTATCCGGCATTTCTGGATTTGCACCTTGATTTTTGTCATATTTATGCATCCAGATTGTGGATGCACGTAAAGGTAAAAACTCTTTGAAAAATGAAACTCCTCGATCCGTAGATAAAATAGTAAAATTTTAACATTTTATTGTTATGCACGTCGTCACAACAGAATAGCGAGACAGTAAAAGTGATGTGCGGACATTTGATCTTGTGAAGAGGAAGGAAGGTTGAAGAATTACACATAACAGTGATGTGGCAACCATGGCAAAATAAGATTTTACGCAACAAGCCATGGCAAAAAAAAAGTAAAAAAAAATGATCTCCTCCTATGCTCAGTACTCAAATTTCAATCTTGTTGAGAAATTATTGTCTCCTTGAATCCCAATAACTATATCTCTAGCACAATATCTGCAAAAGTTGATGAAAACTCGTAAATTAACTTTGCAAAAACAGCATAATATTTATTGAAATGAGAGGGAGATAAAAGTTAATTACATTCAGAGTCAGTTTTGACCCATTTGCTTGAATGAGTGTAGGCCTCCTCTTCATCATGTTGATGTTGATAAGCTTGGTCGTCGTCCTCACCCATTTCCAAATATTTATTGGGAGTTGTTGGCCTTTTACTTTGAGCTTGAGGGTATATCTTCTTGTGCAGCATAGCCCTCAATATCTGTTGTATTCATGCATGAACTTAATTAATTATAATTGTAGTGAAACATATGTATATATATATAGATAAATACGTACCTTGTCCATTGTTGAGTAGTGATCCATTAATTTAGGATCTGGGAGTGGATGATCTGTGGTGATGGGATTGGGAGGCAATGCTCCACAGAGGAGCAGCTTCTGCATCAGAAAACACAACGACTTCTTACCGATGCCTCTCTTTCTCTTATCCGACTTGTTCATCATATCTTGTCTTCCTCTGATCTCCACTACGCTGCAGCTCTTCCTCTCCAGAGAGACATTCTCCTTTTCGGTTAAAAAACGACCACAATCAACATCAGAAACCAGCAGCCTCAGCTCTCTCTCGGCTTCTTCTTCTTCTTCTTCTTCTAAATCTTGTGCAGTAGCAGTAGCAGTAACAGTAGCAGTAGCAGTGTTGTTATCGGAATGTTTAAGGTGGTTGTTTCCGAACGTTCCGATTGCGAGCAGACCGTTGGGCCAATCGGAGAACTCTTCTTTGGAGGATTGTTGATGCATATTAATCATCTCATCATCTAAATATATATATATATATACGCACACATTGTTTTAATGAATATATATATCATTTGCAAACAAAGATTAATTATATATACTATAATCGAAAACTAGAGCTTACAAGATTTAGGTTGTGGATTGGGGTGGTTGTTAGCTTCTTCATTCGTCCCATTGCGCTTGCTTCGCATCCAACTAAAGATCTGATCCAATTAATGATGTTATGAGTTTGGTGTTGGATCGATCGGTTTGAGTTGTACAGTCATTCAATTAATTTGTAAATGATCGAGTAAATGTAGGCACATTGAGTTGGAGGTGTTTATAATGATTAATTACCTTCATCTGTGCAGGCTGCACGAACTATCTTTATCTAGCTTCTTCTCTCCAAGAACAAGAATTAATAATTAATAATTAATATTATTTGATGAAATATATATGTATATATGTATATGTATTGTGGCGGAGAGATTTAATTATGAGAATGAGAATGAGATGATGGGATTCCCACGAGCATGAGAAATGAGGTTTATAAGCTATAAATAGAGAGAAATATGAGGGTAGTGTAGTGGCTCAAGTTCCAAAACACACCTCTCTCTACCGCCTTTTTTGAATTTCTCTTACCTTGCTTTCTTCTCTCTCCTCTCTATTTCTTTTTATTTATATCTCCTAATTACTACTCTTTAAAATTTATGTCACCCCACTACATGATTTTTACACTTTCAACTTCAATTTTATTACATAAAAATGCGTATCTAATTACTATCTACCTCTACGTATTTTCAATTTTTTTCCCGGTTAAATGAGGTATGCACTTCCATTTAGACTTCTTGTGTTAATTGAAATCTTGCCCAAAACACCACTATATCCAGCATAATTGGAGTGCTCGATCAAAACCAAGTGAATAAGTATATTTTGGTGAAAAGTTTGGGACAAAACAACTTGTGCATAATTTTTTAAAATATATAAGAGGGTGTTTTCGGCAAAATTTAGATAAGGTTTAGTGCAGTTTTTACCTTCATTTATGTTAGAATTAGATCCATTTTGTAAAATTTGCCTGTACTTTTATTTATGTTTTTTTTTGAGCGAGTACTTACTTTTATTTATGTTTTTTTATTTTTGAGCGAGTACTTATATTTATGTTAAAATATGGCTATTGTGCATTTGTGCCGCATTAAATGCAATGACCTAATAATTTAATACTCCCTCCATTTCATAATGGTAGTTGTTTTAAAAAAATTTATTTTGTGTCAAAATGTTTATTGTTTTACACACTCTCTTCCAAGTTTAACCTTACAAATATATGGAGAGAGATTTTTTTCAACTTTTTAAGAAAATATAAGTGAATAAGATTTTATGTAATATAAAAGGAGGGATATATTAGTCCAAAAATTAATTGTTAATTCTAGATTAAAATTTTAAAATAATAAACATTATGAAACGGAGGGAGTATAAAGAAGAAACATTTTTTCTAATTCAAATATATCGCACATCATGACATGTAATGAAGTTTTTTCTTTTTCAATTTTTTTATGAATGATTGACAAACCATTACACAAACAACACAACACTCTCACACGGTAGTTACAACTTACAAGAATCCCTCAAGGCTCAAACCGAGAGTGATATGACACAAGATGATAAAAAAAGTAAAGAGCAAAAGATTATCCGATTATGGAGAATTTTCTTGAAGGAAATTGATAAGAGACATATATAGAATCCCTAACAATATTAAACCATAGATGTTCTAACGTTTGGGTGGTTAGCGGGTTATACACAAAAATGAAATTGAGGAAATAAAAATGCCAAAAAAAAAAAAAATCTAATAAATTCATAGTGATCAGATTGGATAAATGCTCTAGTGTTTGGGTGATGAGTGGGTTTCCGTTAAGAGAAAACAGTGTTGATGATAACATAAATCTCCCAAAGAATATTAAACCATAAATATTCAAATTTATAAAAGAATTTAAATGAATACATGGGAAAAAAAAATTCCTTCGGAAAATTATGTTCTATAAAACACAATCTTTATTATATTATACTCATTTTCGAAGAAGTGGTTGCATCCTCTTTACTAAGAAAAAAAAGATATTAAAACAATTGATCTTTAAAAAAAATACTAAAATAATTAAGTTACATCATATACTAAACTTATCATAAGAACGAAATTTAACAAGGATTAGAGATTGTGCCGCTTTGGATATTGTTTTTTTTTCTTTTAAAAAATGAATAAATGATGTGGGGTTCTAAAATATTAGTTAGAACAATAATGTAATCGTGCACATCAAACCAAGAAGAAGGCAAAAAGACAAACTTGTACCATCTACTTTCAATTCCAAAGTGCAGTTGTCATGTCCTAATTTGTGCTATTATAGGAGCCATGTAATAACCCTAAATTAGTTCATAAAGTTTTATTTGGTAAAAATGGAGATAGCCATGACACCTCAATATTCATGATTTGATTTGATTTCGCCATATTTTAATTGACTCCAATTATGTGACTTGACTTGCCCATTTAATTTAGGGATCTTAATTTGGTGACTATTCTCGATCAATCTCTCAGCTTCCAACAAAAATTAAACTGTAGATTATTTAGCACATACTATCTCTATCTTAATGGGATTTAATATAGGGTGGAGAAAAAGAGAGAGTATATATTTATTCAAGTAATTTACATCTTAATTATATTCTATAGAAAATTATAAAATGTCAATTAAATTGAAACCGGGGAATACAAAACTAAATTAAAAATGGAGTAAAAAAAAATGAAAATAGCCATTTTTTATAAAATTAATTTAAATTTTTTTAGTCACCTCAAAAAATAAATATATTTTCGGCAGGTCCAACCATTTCGTTGCGTGTGCATGAGCCATATTTTTTTTTCATTTTTTATTTCTTTTAATAATTTTTAGTTTTGTCCCAAAACATATATAAAATGATCCCCCGTTCGACCCCAGTTCTCTCATTCCTATAATTGTTAATCACGTACTCATGGTATTTTCTCATGTCAACACAATAAATTCAAACATATATAAGCACGAACTATCGTGTACGTGAACGTACAACAAGATATTGCAAGATAAAAATAAAATGTATCTTATTGGTGGAGTACTGGTGTTATCTTAAGACCAAATGTATCAAGTTCGAATTCCACCACCAACATCTCTAACTGTGAGTCCGTCACACTTGATTTTTCAAGTGTGGTTACCTCCCCTACGTGGATAGTAGGTTATTACACATGCACCTCAGTAGCGATTGCGGGTTACATCAACATAAAAAAAATCCATCCTAAAATTATTATGACATCCATTAGTACATGGCATTACACGATAAGATAATTATAAAATGTTCAAAATTTATAAAATTTTAAATATATAATAAAGAATTATTTAATAAATTATTATCATGTCAACCTGATAACAACATGCATGACAAAAAAGAGTATAGTATTCTTATCGTGCCGACAAAGTAATAACATGAACATCCCATTCATTTCATGTAGTGTTATTGTATCGTATTAAGAATCATCATCTTTACCCATCCATCTATATAGAGTTCAGACTTTGAACGACTATAATGTTTTCATTGAGATGTTTTTTTTTTTAATTATTTTCTAACGAAAAATTAAATGACTACTTTCATAAATATATAAACAGATTTTTAACAAATGATTCTAGCTAGTAGGACCAAACTCGAAACAAAACCCTCAATTATAGAACTAAAATTAAAAATATTAATTCCCCTCCCAAAAATGTTAAAAATGAAAACACAAACCTAACCCTCCACTTGTCACTGTAGCGGAATTAATGGCAATAAAAAATAAGGTGCATGAATTAGGCTTATAATTTGTAAGCACTAAAACAGCAAAAAAATAGAGGCTAAAGGCATCCAAATTTGGCTGAAATTAAATAAATAAATTAAAGCAATTGGCAGATTTGGATATGTTTTTTCAATTTGATGTCCCATGCTCACCTGCTCACCCACCCATATGCCTAGCTAGATAGTAAGCACACACTCTTTATGTTTTTCTATTCATAATCACTCCAAATAAATTATATTCTGATATTTATCTTCATCATTTAATTCGGAGATAATATATAGAGATAATTAATAGTGTTACAATATAATATATAGAGAATCGAAATGTATCACTCAACGCCCCTTCGAGGATACGTGTATATAGTGGACGTTCTATATTTCATCTTAGCAATGTTCTTCCTTCTCCCAACTCAAACCCCAAAAAAATATTAATTAAATATTAAAGAATATTTACTCAAGAAATATATAGTGTTACAAGTTGGTAATATAAGAAAATAACCATTATTACTTAATAAATAATGAAAATAGTCACTTTTTAAAAATATAATATTTTTAATTTTTTAGTATGAGAATATACATATCAATACTCTTAGTAATAATATAAATAATTTTTAACATTATAATTATTTCCTAAAATAAAGATACCCTAATATATTAACAAAAAAAAAAAATTATGGACGATGTTTTCATAAACTATCTTTCGCACCCTAAAAAGAAAACTATTTTCACCACCGTTCTACGTCAAAATCTCAGAAGTCACAATTGTCAGGTTTTTGTCGTCGTCTTATGTTGTTGTTGTTGTCGTGTTCTGTCACTGCTGTTATCAGAGACAAAAATTACAAGATTCAATTATTGTCTCTGCCAAGGTTCAAACGCCCTCATCGTTGAACAATCATAGATGATGATTTCAAACAATCTCATAATCATAATGAATACACAAGTATACCAGTGCAACGACATGAGTAGTTCAAGTCATGTTCTCGTGCATTACTTCAACAATGGTTTAATACACGGAACACAATTAGTTCAATGTGGCAGTTCAAAAATAACCCACACACGACAACATGATTATGGTCGTTTGTGTACACGTGCAATAGTTGATCATTAAACTGATACATGACTACATGAGTATATATGTCTATTCATGTTCTCGTGCACTAGTTAAAAATGCATAGATACACCAGTGCATGAGTTTGCTAATTCGTGCCCTTGTGCAACAATTAAAAATGAGATATTGCACGAGTTCACAAATAAATTATTACACGAACCACTCCAATACTTGTTTACCGAAAAAAATTGATTCGTGCACCAAAGAACATTCAATTTTTTTCCACTCATTTGAAAGAAAGATTCAAAAAACTTAAATATCCAGATTGATAAAAAGAGTACAAATCCGTAAATATCATATATCTTATTGCCGCAAAAAAACAACACGCGTGATGTCAACAAAACTTCAAAAAAATCCCAAATTCGCAAAAATTTCTACTTTTCGATATTGCAATAGATAATTTATTGTTGATCAAAACGGGGATTAGTGAGATGAAGAATCGTGATAATCTTCAAAAATTATAGTTTGATGATTTTCACCAATGGTAGTTTTGTTTCAATTGATAAAACATATATTGAAAAATGAGAGAGGTGAGAGAACTACGTTTGCATAGGGAAGAGAGAAAATCAAATCTTTTTCCTAATAGTATTGTTCTATGAATATATAGATATACATAAATAATAATTATTAATAATAAATATAGAACTAAGGATATTATAGTACCCTTTTTTATGATAATAACTAAAAATATTACTTTTTAAAGAGTGACTATTTAAATTATTTACTAAATAATAATTACTATTTAAAAATTTCCATCCACGTACATATATACGAGAGCTTAGGCACACCGCGTGCGCCACACACACACACACACACACATATATATATAGAGGTGGGTTCAAATAGGAACCAATCCTCCGTGAGAACCTAAGAACCAATCAAATTCAAGGATTTTGATGACATGGCGGATAAAAATGCGGTGGCATAATTGTAAATATGTAAAATTTGAAATATAAGGGGTAATTCCAGATTTTTTTTATAAAGTGATGTCATCATCTTTTAAAAAATTCTTAAAAACTTTAAATAATCATAACTTACTCGTTTTTTATCCAATTTACGCAAAAAATATATCAAATTAAAGATTTTTTCATGCTCTTTCATTTAAGATTCATAGTGCATATGTTTATTTGAGCAAAAATTGATGAAAAATACAAAAAACGTTTTTTCACGTATATTCAACTCATAACTCTCAGACATTTGCTAATATGATATCATAATATTGCTCATATCTTGTGTTTATGTTGCTAACATGAAATTTTTTATGCACGACTTTGAATTTTAAGTTGTTTTCATGAGAAAATAATTAAAGTATGAGCTATATATAGTTAAGTTCATAAACAATTATAATTTTATCGATGCTTAATATTATTTTGAAAACTTGTAATATTTGAGAATTGAAGTCATACTAGCATATCATTATTCACATATTAGCAACATGTTACTAACATATTAGCAAATTATTAGTCACATATTAGCAGTGTGTATATTCTCTAACATATTAGCAATATGTTGTATGTATGAATGATGTTACAGATGTTACACAATATTATTTTAAATGTGGTCCAATGTTATATGTGTGGTGTTTAATACGTGTCAATTTAATATTATGATCTCGTCAAGTTAGCAATATGAGTCCACCTCATGTTAGCAACAAAATCTGTTGATGTTAGCAATATAAATCTTTCATGTTAGCATATTAATACAACGCCAGAAAAGACAACGATTCTAAAGCGTTGTCTATTTAATTCCGAGAATTGGCCCAAAATCCGAAAAAACATAACCTAATTTATAAATTATAAAAATAACCCCGCATTCATTAAGTTCTCAAATATTACAAGTTCGCCACCTTACTTTGACTAAAACTTTGACTAAATTATGGTCATTAGATCTAATCAAATCTAAGGTTAGGATTGATTCCTAGGTTCTCACGGGGGAATTTGGTTCCTATTTGATCCTTTCCCTATATATATATATATATATATATATATAGGGGAGGGTTACAATGCAAACCCTACCTAGTTTATAAACTAGGAACCCATTTCACACCATACAATCAATAAAGATCTATGGTTTAGATTTGATTAAAAGAAGTGGTGGCAATTCTGTAATATTTGAAAAAAAATTCACGCGGGGTATTAACGTAATTTGGTAATTCTTATAAAAATCGTGGAGGATATTTGATAACATATCGTCATGCTAACGAAGTATTATCATCATGCTAACGAAACGTTATCTTTATGCTAATGAAAAATTTTCTCATATTGTTAACGAAAAATTAAATTCTAAAATGTAATTATAAATTCTAATAGAATGAAATGAACCATAATTCAGATATAATAAACTTCAATGACCTAAAAATAGAATTAAATTCTAAAAATTAATTATAAACCTCAATTGGATGGAATAAATCATAATAACAATATAAATATAAAACATTAGCATAATGATATTATTTTTTTTTGGTAAATAATTATTTATTTCACCAAATGAGCATTAAGCATTAAGTACATCTTCTCAAATCAGAAAATCCAAACCAAACAATACAACTCAGAATTTGAATAAACAAAGAAGAGAAGCATAAATTCCTTTAAAGCTATGCTTTAATCAACTTAAGAAGTCATTGATGTCCTTGGCATATGATGGCAATTTGAATTTGAGATCTTCTAATCACTTGATCACTCTCCATTTCATTATCTTGGAATTTCCTCTTGTTTCTCTCTTGCCAAATTTGATAAATTGCAACAGTGAAAACCAGTCTGTACATCCTTTGAGTGTAACTTTTTGTCTGAGCTTGTGAAATCATATACCTCTTTTCCTCTTCCCACTCATTTGCTTGTCTAGGATGACCACACCATGTAGTTAGTTTTCTCCATATGTCTGCAGAGTAATCACATTTAAAGAAGAGGTGAGATATGGTTTCATCCTCTCTTTTACACAAGCTGCACTTTGGATCAACTTGAAGTTTCAACTTCAACATAAAATCACATGTTACAAGTCTCCCCAACATTGCAAGCCAACAAATGAATATGTTCTTTGGAGGTGCCATATTGCAGCAAATAAGTTTGTTCCATTCCACTTTTTCTACTGCTCCTCTCAACTCACAGTATAGTTTGTGAATAGAGAATGTAGTCTGCTGAAGTAGATGAACTCCAGCACTTGAGTGTATAATAGTATCTCTAGCTGCAAGAATTTTCCTCACTACCCATGATGCTTGAGCTGGAATATTCATAGTAGTGAGGTCTAGTTGTTTGATGTAGTAACCATGAATCCATTTCACCCATAATTTATCTGTTTTTTGAGCAATACTCCACAACAGTTTGCAAATAGCAGCCTTATTCCAAAATATCATGTTGATAATGTTCCAGCCTCCTGCTGCCTTTGGACGACATACTTTTTCACAAGCAACCAATGCTCTTTTGGAATTATTTGTTTTTCCTATCCATAAGAAGGTTCTACAAGTTGTTTCAATAGCTTTCAACACCTTCTTAGGAAGAATGAAAATCTGGCTCCAATATAATTGTATTCCAAAGAGGACAGATTTAATAAGTTGTAATCTTCCTGCATAAGATAACAGTTTGGTTGACCAGCAATTAATCCTTGAAAGAATTTTATTTAGAAGTCCCTGACATTGGTTTATTGAGATCTTTTTGTTTGATAATGGAACTCCCAAATATTTGAAAGGTAGTTCACCTTTGACCAGATTAAATTCTTGGAGAATCCTGTCTTGTTCAGAGCTTGCTACTCCTCCAAAATAAATGAAGCTTTTTGTTGGGTTAGCTTTTAGGCCAGAAGCTTCTAAGAACTTAGAAAAGACTGTCATCATTTGTCTAACAAATTCAACATCACCTCTGGAGAACATCAAAAGATCATCTGCAAAGCAAACTTGAACTAATCCAAATTTCTTACATCTTGGATGAAACTGAAATTTTGTGTTTGCTGTGAGTCCTTGAAGACATCTGTTTAAGTATTCCATGCAGATAACAAAGAGGTAAGGAGATATTGGATCTCCTTGTCTCAGCCCTTTTCTTGCTTTAAATGGTTCTGTGATTTCACCATTTACACAAATAGAATATGTCACTGTTGTAACACATGCCATAATCCATTGTACAAATGTGCGAGGAAACCCCAGCTGGAACATGAGAAATTTAAGAAACGGCCATTCAACTGAGTCATAGGCTTTTTGGATATCAATTTTCATCATGCATCTTGGAGAGATGTTTCTCCTAGTATAGCCTTTAATCAGCTCATGACTAAGTATGATGTTATCAAAAATCACTCTGCCTTTGATAAATCCTGACTGATTTTCACTCACAATTTTACCCAACACAGCTTGCAGTCTATTTGCTAGTACTTTAGATATGATTTTAAAAAGAACAGTACAATAGACAATAGGTCTAAAATCCTTGACAGAGCATGCATTTTCAGTTTTGGGGATGAGAGATACCAGAGTGACATTGATGGCTTTAGGAAGATAACATGTTCTGAAGAATTGTTGAATTGTTGCAGTAACTTCATCTACAATAGTCCCCCAAGCTTTCTTGAAGAAGTACACATTGAATCCATCAATGCCAAGAGCTTTATTGGGATTCATATTGAATAGAGCTTCTTTGATCTCCATTGTTGTAACTTTTGCACATAGTTTCAGCTGGTCTTCATGATCAAGTAAAGGCCCTTTATTCACCACAGTTGAGTCTACCATTGATAATAATCTTTCTGCTGCACTACCCATAAGTTTCAGATAGAATGATCTGATTTCTTATTTGATTTGGTTTTGAGTAGTACATCTATTACCATCCATCTTGACAAGCATGTTGATAGCTTTACAGTTCTGTCTAGCTTTAGCATAGGCATGGAAATATTTTGTGTTGGAGTCACCAAATTTTATCCAGTCTACTCTGGATTTCTGCTGCCAAATGCTCTATTCCACTTTGCTCTATTTTTCTAGTTCTGCTAGTAGTCTTTTTTCCTCAGTAATCCAGTTATCATTTAGCTTGTCTTGAATAAGCTAAGTTTGGATTATCTTCAAGTCCTCCCTGATTTTGATGATTTTCTCATGAATATTCCTGAAATGCATCTTATTAATGGTCTTCAGTGGATGTTTCAGTTGTCTGAGTTTGAACCAAATATTGAGAAGCTTATTCTCATGCATTTGTGATCTCCATTGTTCCACAAGGTTAGGAATAAATTCTTCATGATCAGCAATTGCATTAAAAAATCTGAATGGAGAATTCCTTACAGTCTGATCTTCTTCAATTTTCAAGAGTTGTGGGCAGTGATCAGATATGCCTCTTTCCAAAATTTCCACTGTCTCTTGATTAAAGTCCATGAACCATCGTTGGTTAGCTATGCATCTATCAATGAGTGATAAGATGCAGTTTTCTCCTCTTTGATTATTACACCATGCAAAGATAGATTATTTTCAATCAGACACTCTTTGAAGTCCTTTGTTTCTGCTTCAGAAACTCCAGTCCCTTGAAACCTGTCTCCAGGTTCCAGAACACAGTTAAAATCTCCACCAATCAGCAGTGGTTTTTGTGTTTGATTCACTTGAGAGATGAATTTCCAGAGTTCTTTTCTTTGAGCATTAGTGTTGAATGCATAGACAGCAACAAATTCTAACTGTTTCCTAGATAAAAGATCCAAAATCTCACAATGAATACCTTGCTCATGATTTACTTTGTGATCAATTTTTACCTTCTTGGGATTCCATCCAATCCATATCCTTCCATTTATAGCATGGGAATAATTATGCAAAAACTCCCATCTATTGTTCAACTTTGCAGTTAGTCTATGGAATTTCCTTTCCTTAACTCTTGTTTCCAAAAGAGCAACAACATCAATCTTAAGTGTAAACAAAAGGTGTTTTAGTTCCTTTTGTTTATAGGGCTTATTACAGCCCCTTATATTCCAGATGAGAATCTTCATCTCTCCACAAAGGGGATAAGGTCCCCGCCCTGTTCAATCCTTTGTGAAAGTCTCTCTTGATCTTCCAGTATGTTATAAGAGTTCCCAATTATTACAGGGGATGTAACATTACCTGTGATAGCCTGGCTATAAGTCTTTTTTGGAATTGTCCATTTAGCATTTGCATCTTGCTTGTCCTTCTCCTTTCTTTTAACCTCCACAGTAAGGTTTTTGTTCGGTTGTATTTCTTTTGGTTTCCATTGTTGCTTGATGATCTGTTTGTCTTCTTTCTTCTTCAATTTACAATCATGGCCAATCAGTTGGCAGCTTTGGCAGAAAGGAGGAATCCATTCATATATAACCTTTTGAATAATTCTGTCCCCCCTGCATTTTCAATCTGTATTTGATGTTGTATTGGCTTTGTAACATCAATTTCAATCAGCATTCTAGCATATGAAATCATATCTTGGTTGGAAGTACATTCATCTGCACATATAGGTTTGCCCAAAATACTTCCTATTCTACTCAAAGACCTTCCTCCCCAACAGTTTAATGGCAGATTTGGGAGTTGTATCCAAAGAGGAATTTCTCTCAGAATTTCTTTTTCAAAACAGAAATTTGCTTCCCATCTTTTCACAATCACGGGTCTATTAGCTACAGTATGAGGACCAGAAGTAAGAATCAGATCACGATCTTCCTCATTTTGAAATTTAACAATGAAATACTCATCCACATGATAGTAAATTTGCAGATTTTTCAATTGAAATTGTTTCTCAAAAAAGGTACGCAGATACCTAATCGATGGTGAATCCCCAACAACAAATAGAATAATCGCATTTCTCCATTTTTCAACTTCAAATTCAACATCAGATTTTTCTAGACATGCTATGGGAATACCATTTTCCAAAGTTGGAGCAATGTAGTCCAATGGCATACCTTTTTTAGCTTTGAATGGATCTGGTTTTCCAGTAATATCTGTAGATTTCTTAGCTGTCTCTTGTTGGTTTTCATTTCTTTCAATTGCAGCTTTTGATGTCTCTGGCTGATCTTTGTTGTACACTGTTACATTCAAGTGATCTTCCATATTATCTCTCATTTTCTCACTTGATATTATTTGTTTTTCACTTGGTAGACTCGGATTCATAGTAGTCTTCTGGTTTATCACCGGAATGATGCATTTTCGCGCTCTGCCTCTCTTACCTTTCATCGAATTGTGCGCAAGTTAGCAAAGATACACTATCATGCGCCGTCTTTAGAGCTTTTTCAATACTATGAAATATACGATTGCAAACAAATAAGCATGATCCTGTCATGATGCCCATAATGATATTATTTTATCAACATTGCGAATAAATTATGTTAGCATATGACAATTCATCGTTAGCATAAGTTATAAACCATAAATGGATGAAGAAAACTCTAACTAATATATTCTAATTTGATGAAATAAATAATATATAATATTCAATTAGTAACTAAAACATAAAAATTAAATCATAAAAAATAATTATAAGTCATAATTGAAATGTAATAATAATAATAATAATAATAATAATAATAATAATAATAATATAAGTATGCGTACTACGTTAACATTATGATAATCATTCATTAGCACAATGAATGCAATATGTTAGCATATAACAAATGCTTCGTTAGCATACGTTATCAACTTATCATAATGCTGACGAACCATTATTTAAAAGTTAATAAAAATATTTTTGCGCTGGACACGAGTAAAAATGTATATTTTATATTTTTCGTCTATATTTATTTGAACAAATATATCCATGACTGATCTTGAATTAAAGAGCATGAAAAGATCTTTAAGTTGATATATTATTTGCGTTAATCCGATTTGAAACGAGTGAGTTATGGTCGTTCAAAGTTTTTAGAATTTTTTTTAAAAGTGATGACATCAGTTTTTTTTATGGGGATTGGACAACTATACTCCCGCCTCCTTTTTTTTGCCTTGACTTTGACATTTAATCTCAGTCATTAGATCATCAAGGTGGACGGTATAAGATGAGTTCTTAGTTCCTACACCAGAAAAATGTGTATTTTTGATCCAACCCCTATATATATATATATATATATATATATATATATATATATATATCAATATATGCTAAATAAGTAACCTCCGATTTCTAGCTAGCTAGATTTTTATATAGAAATTTATATATAATGGGATTAATTAGATTCAAAGAATCGGGTGCTAACTGCTAAGCATTTTGATTATATATATATATATATATATATATATATATATATATATATATATATATATATCACGAGTTGTATTTTTTTAGTTGTGTTTACACTCTTCGTAAGATATTAGACACATAGCTACACAACATAGAGCAATTCATAATAGAACTATCATTATTCTAAATTAATAATTATTAATGCGTGCAACGGTACATGTAAATTATTCTTTTTGCGACCCACATTTATTCCAAAAGTGGGACATCACAAGTTTCAAACACTTGGAATATATTATTTATTCTCAACTTATTTTGTAAATATATATTTATATACATGCAGTAATCAGTATGTGTGGTAACTGGTAAAACATGTCTATTTTTTAACAAAATAGATATTGACCTATATTTTTTATTTTTTCTTTTTTTTTACTCACACACCTGACCTGATGGTATTGAGAAAATTCAAACCCGTGTCATTTAGTCTCTAAGCAACCTCATTCCACCACTAGCTAGGTCATTCCCACCAACACTAGATATTAACCTTTATTTCTCTAAGCAATTTTAATACTGCGAGATTTCGGTTTTGGCAAATTAAGATGTGTACTTTTCAAACATAAACGCATGTCAGTTTTAATTATTTTGAAATTATCGTATCATTCATAAAATAATAGCTATAGGAATTTTGGCCACTAGTTTTTTAAAAGTACAAGGGGTATATGTAATATGTATATGTGGAACAAGTGCAAAATCGTCTTTTGCACCTGATGTGTTGTATTTTCTTATTGTATGTTTGATTTTTTTAATTTATTTTTTATTTTTTATTTCAATTTTAATTTGTGTGCTTCAATTTAATTTTACACTTGTTATTTATGGATAATCAATTAATAACTAAAAACTATAAAGTAAATATTAAAAAAATTATATACCTCAATTCGGTAGGATGAATCCTAAATAGTAAGTGCAAATTTAAACTAGAACATAAAAAAAGTTAAAATCGAATAAAACATAAAAAAATCAAGTGCGTCATAGGAAATGTAACACCAAATATGCAATAAAATAGAGAATTTCAGCTATGTAGAGCACGTATGGGGGTAATTGGTAATAAAAATATTACTCAATGAGAGTTGATGGATTGAGAAATGAATCAAATCCAAAATTAATATTGCCAACGATTCAAATTGTTTTTTTTTTTGTTCGAGTATGCAACATTAATATTTAATTGCCTTTGAAAAGTTACGTTAACATTTACTAAACCGTTGAAGATCGTGATTTTATTTGCAACTAAGCATAAAATAACTTATATTATGATTTTAAAAGTGAAGCATATATATATATATATATATATATATGTATGTATGTAGGCCAAAAGTCTAATCATTCCAGGTCAATCTTAGGCTGGTCGTACTTAATATAGACGTTCTAATTACACTATTATCGATGCATGCAATTTGATCAATTCTTCTTCTTTTAATGACTAGTAAAGTATATAGTAACGAGAAATTAATTTATGCGCATATTTTGAAAACAAATTAAAATTCTGAAAGAAATATTCAATTTAATTAGTAACCCTAGCTAGTATATATTCACAACCTTAACGAGTCAAAAGGAAAATGCCACACAGGCACACACAAAACTTAGCCCCGCAACTGCAACTGCAAGTAATCACTCCAAATATATGCACGACCGATACACATTTTATTGAATGAATTAAAGATTATATTTGTATGTATGTATGTATGTATATATATAATCCACCTGCCCCCCATTCCTATATACATATATCTTCGACATCCCAATTCTAGAATATATATATATATATATATATATATATATATATATATATATAGGTAATTAATAGGTTATGTCGTATGCACACTCTCGAGTTTCGATCTCTTATTAGACCGCTAGACGGTCCTCATATATCCCTGGTCTAAGTCCAATGTACGTTTTTTTGTGTGTGTTTTGAACTTGGATCATATATAAATACCGTCGTCGGTCAAAATATCTAACACAAAATATATATATGGTGATATATATGAATATAAATAGTTAAAAAGCATGGGTGAGAGGCCTAGAAAATAAGAAAGAAGGGCATGCACGTGAAGTTGTCCATCCCCACATGGGTATGGGGGGATCCTCAAATAAATAAATTAAATTAAAATGAAAAAAATGGTTGCACCTAAGAAAACCAAAAGTCGATCCACAAATATATAGTAATGGAGGCTCACACGTGTCGAATAGCGGCGCATTGATTAGCGCTCATCGTACTCCGCCGCGGCAACACGTGTGTCCGCCGGAGATAATCATTACACTCCAAGAATTGAAAATGAGATCGATGATCGATCTACCCCTTTAATTTAATTTAATTAAATTTTCTACTGAACATCGACATTCGACGTTGCTCTTCTACCCATGCAACTGTTTCATGCATACATCCCGATCACTACATATCTCCCATCTCTCATTTCGATGCAATTTAATTATTTATTTAGTAATGGCTGGAATATAAGTAATTAAATAAAGTAGGGTTTGATTAATTAGCGTGGAGATTATGAGTGATCACTGAGCATTTGGATTAGTGAGGTAGTTAATTAATAGTGTGAATTGAAGCTCCAATCATCCTGTGGCATATGTTGCTTGGAGCATATATAATCAGTTTAGCTTAATTGTGGTCCCTTTCATTTCAACTAAATGGAGTAATGTTTTCTTATATAATTAACACTGCTCTTAGCTTCGATGACCACTCATTTTACCCTAATTTTCTCTTCTTTTGATTCTGTGGTCCAAATTCAACATTAATTCTCCTATTAAACTGTTAATTTTTTGACACGTGTTGTGTTGCATGAGAATCGGAAATTAATTCAACAAACAGAGTATATATATGAAGAAGTATAATAGATTAATATTATATGAAGGTTTAATGCGACATATAAATTGTATTCCCATATAGCCTTTAATTTATTTATTTTTGGACGAAGAGATGAACCTTATTTGCTTATTGAAATATAACTTGTTGGGTACCTTGAGGTTGAGGTGAATCATTCAAAGGAATTGAAATATAACTTGTTGGGTACCTTGAGGTTGAGGTGAATTATTCAAAGGAATTAAAGAAGAGAGAGAGAGAGAGAGAGAGAGAGAGAGAGAGAGAGACTATATATGATATATATGAAAGAATTAGAAAGTTTGTAATCAAATATGTATATGATATATATGAAAGAATTAGAAAGTTTGTAATCAATGTTTTAACTGAGATTTTTTGTTCTTCATCTTATGTGAGAGCCTAAATAAGGTTGGCATGGCCCTTTAGCTTATTTGGAAAGAACGACATGCACGTATTTTGGAAGGTAAAATTGGCTCGGTTGTCCATGCAATATGTCAAGCTTCTACAGTGCTTCGTGAATGGCAATATGCTCAAATTCCGATTCCAATATGTGATCATCACTCTTGTGGGGAGTGACATAAACTGTCAGTGCAGTACGTGAAAGTGAATTGTGAATGCAATTTTCTTTGATAATCCTAGTGAGAGATGTGTTTTAGTATGCTACTTAGGAATGATCAGGGTTTATTTGTTGCTCTGCTAGAGCGTGTATCGTATTCCAGGACGTCTTCGAGTTGACAAGGGCGAGCCGATGGGCTTGCATGAAGCTTTATCATTGATAAAATTTGGGGTTGGATCGTGTGGTAATTAAAGTGGATTTCAAATTGGTTCATGTGCTATTCGTTCCTCAGCAATTGATCATTCGGAGTTTGGTAGTATTGTCGGTGCTTGTAAGGATCTCCTTGAAGGAAATTCTATTTTGCAATTGATCATTCGGAGTTTGGTAGTATGTTGGTGTTTATAAGGATCTCCTTGACGAAAATTCTATTTTTTCTTTTAAGTGGGTTCGTCGTAATGCCAATATTGTGGCACATTATTTTGTTAGGGTTGCTCATGAGCATTTAAGCCCTCATTGTTGGGTTGAGCCTCCTCTTTTTGTGGATGACCTTCTCGATAATTTTTGTTCGGGTTCCTATTAATGAAACTTCATATTTGTTTAAAAATAAATTAAGAAAAAAAATGATTATTGAGAAACTCACAAAATATTAAACTTCATATTCGTGGTACATGGCGCGCGTAATATCTCGCATTTCATTGTTTGAATGTAATTATTTCATGCACAAAATAATATTGAGTTCACGACCATTTTAATTTACAGCCATAGTTTCCGAAGAAATTCATTTAATAATTCCTATTTTAGCTGATAAACTTTCATGTAAGATAACATTATTTTTTTCTCCCACCCCAAAATTTGAGTGGCACCTCCAACTTGGCCTTAGGTCGATCTATTTCATTATTTTAGTGAATGCATTTATTATAAATTCCATGTGAATTTCCATTTCAATAAATAGAAACATCAGTTACATGTTAATAATTCTGATATCAGTAAGTAGAGTGAAATTGGATGCACTAATCACTTGAATGGCTGCCTATGGATACGCTCTGGGTTTGCTCGGTTGTTAATAGCTCGCAAATCACACAGTATAAACTTTGTGCGATGGGCTCGATCCATTCAAAATTTCGTACTCGGGAGTTGGGAATGAAACAAGCAATCTGTTCATTTCCACAATGCATTTACTCTTAACACTGCTTTTACAGACATCAACACCAGATGGCCTGTGAAAACTACATATGTAAAAACTAACAGAATTATAAGCCAAGAATTTTACTTCAACCTCATAAATATATTTATATATAATTTCGTAAGAATATAAATGTACAACTTATGTACTTGCGTTTGAAAGAAACTTGAGGCATGGTTCATACCATTTTCATTCTCGACATATTCTCTCCCATCCGACCCGTCAGTCACCGCAGCAACTGTAACAGCCTAAACATGCCAAGGCACCGAACAACTGAGTGAACGCGATTGCACACTGGTCGTTCATCCGCGAGCAAGCTTGGATACAGCACATGCAACAGCAGTGCCTCCAACACCTTCCGCAGCAGCTGCAACCCGCCTTTAAAAAAACTTCTCCGGCATCAGGGGGTTCAGGGTCGCCGTAACCTGAAGGAATGTTTTCAGCTGTCGCGCTCAGATTGCCAAAACCAAGTCCCAGATTGTGTGCCGTTGAGATCACTTCAGGTTTAGGCTCTTCTTTCTTCTGAAGATCAACTTTTCTGGAGGCCTGCAACTATGCGTCAGTTAAATACCAGGAAAGCATATGCCACGTATATAATAATGTAGTCCTGAACAAAAAAATCTAATAATTCTTCAACAAAGTCAACAATCCAAAGTGATTTTTTGTGAATTGTATTACAGGCGCATTCTTCCCCGACAAAGATATTACATTCTCAAATTGAAGATTGAATGTAATACGTACCTTTTTGGCATTGGTTGAATCTGCATTTGCTTTCCCTCTCTGAGTTGCAAGTAAAACCATGTTTGTGTACTCGGAAATGATGGAATTTTGTACACTCATTTTTGCTATCTGTCAACAAATGAAAAACAGCATCAATGCCTACAGTTGATTTTCTTCCAACTAGAGTGAATAATTGGAAGAAAGTCAAATATCCTGTGTTTTGAAATGGGATGGACCAATTATAGACAGTAACAACCACGGACATTCTAAAAGCTTGCCATTTGATACCCACAAACTCATAGTTGGGACATTTTTAAATCATACCTTCTTCTCAAGCTCTTGATTTTCTGAATACCAGGCCTGAGCTGTAAGTAGTTCGATCTGATGCTTGGCTTCCATCTACAAAAAAAAAATGAAGATTAACGGCATTTAGAAGACGAACTATTAAAGCAATGGAAGATTGAGATCCGGCAGGGTCAATGAAACAAACTAAGAACTCCACATCAGAATGCAAAAACATTGGTTAGTTCTAAGTCAAAAGACACTCTCATTACATGATTGAAAAACTAATTTAGTTCTCAACTATCTCTAGATTGTACTTTAGAGAACATTACCATTCAAGAGATGGATCATATCAGATGCCTAGAAAGAAAATAGAAGCACTCAATCACAGAAAGTGGGATGCATCGTTATTGGTAACAATCTCCAAAGTGAAAAAAAGAAAGTAGTTATATACTCTTTAACTAATGCACATCCAATCTACATGGGAAAGCTATATATTATAAATTTTACAATTTAAACAACTGAAAGGCCAAACAAGACGAGAATCATGAAACTAGCATGCATATCTCTGGAAAAAAACACAGCAATAAATCAGGATTAACAAGGATAAAGAATATTAGACTAAACTTCTTTATATATTGTAGATTTTATCAACGCAAAGCTGCTTAACCAACAAGGATCAACTCCAAAATAAGCAGGTAAAATCAATGGCACTAATGCATATTGGAGAAAAGTATTCACGTTCTAACTGCACTTATGCACAAAAGTAACTATCACCTTCCCTATAGGTATCTCCTTCGCCTCTTCCACCTTCAGGTCTAGAGTAAAACTGCTCCTATCTGCAAGGCGGCCATTAACTTTAAGTTTCTCCGGAAATGTTCCACGGTATCTACCAGACACGATCAAGGGGCTTTCAGATGAAAGGTCTGGAATTTGGGTAGGAAACACCTAAAACAGAAGTAACACTTCATTAAAAATGTCTTTACTTGAAATTGCACAAGCAATACTAATAGGAAGTGGTCACTATAAAAATAAAGAAAAGAAAAGGGGGAAAAAAAACGTATGAATTGGTAAATGTAAGCAGGAATACGGATTTGGATTCTTTAAATTCAATCAGTGGTTAGATTTCAAAAGACTGACATGATAGTTATACATTTCAGCATCATATAATATCCTGTTAACCACTCAAGAGGTTATTAATATGGATTTGGATTCTTTCAAAACCAGTGGTGAGATTTCAAAAGACCGACGTGATAATATGATAGATACACTTCAGCATCATATCAATCCTGTTAACCACTCAAGAGGTAAAAGAAGAATTCAATTCCATATAATGTGGTAACAACTGTTACCCTTCGACAGAAAATTGGAAAAGGTCTCACACTGGTGTACCAGGGAAAGGGAAAGCACAATTAAGCATCTCGAAGTCAAAACAAGTAATGATACCTCAAGATCATCAAGTTCATCAAGATTCTGCAAAGCAATATCTGCAAGAAAGATGGATGATGCTCTAGCAAACAGAACTTCCAGTCGAGCCACAATAGATTCTGCCAAATCATAGTAGCAATGAGAGAAGGGCCTTGGATTTCCTTAATGCTAGAATTTTAGATGAGTATTGAATACGATTATTACATGTATTCTATACTAAAATAATAGAAGTATTTTTTGTGCAACAACTCAAACGGATTGCTTGCTTCACACACCCACAATGAAGTAAAACAGGAAAACTTGCAAGGTGAACCTCATTATTGTGCTTATCATACCCTAGTGGCACCCGTATGTCTCATGGTTGCTACTCACTAGTTAGTTGATGAAAATGAAGCAAAATAGATCAACTACTTTTACCCAGTTATCACTTAGTGTTTACTTTCAGATATCAATATCAAACGCCACCTTCTGAAGAACTTTCAAGTTTCAATTTAATTAAAAGAAGTATTCTAAGAACATAGGCAACATTAAAAGGATGCTAATGCATTAGAGAAAAAGAATGTGAAAGGCTAGGTAAAACTTCAACTAGACGTCTTCTTCATCATAAGAAAGTTACTTGTCTTACGATGTCGAAAAGCAGTTCAAGTATAATATTTCCTCGTTGCGATCATTTTAGGAGGAAAAAATTTAGGAAAAGAATGGAAGCTTACCCACATCACTAGCAGCATCATGTAGCCCCCGACTAGTCGATGCAAGCATCCGAAGAAAATAATGATTGCAGAACTTACCTAACAAGTTGAAAATGCTTGTTTAGTCATCACATAGCAGCGAAAGCAATGTTGAGCAATAATGAAAGATTTTTATTATGAGACCATAAGAAGGGAAGCGTTTTTCAAAACGGTTGATGTGTGATTAGATCTAGTATCTAAAAGCTAAAAAAGGCAAGAAAAAAATCATACTAGGCAATAGCTTATGATTTTCCCAAGCTCTTATGTTCATCGGCCAAAGTGGTGACTTTCTCATATGCAACCATAAGAAAGGAAGCAATATTAAAGATGCTTCATTATTAGATCTAATTTTTTTTTTTTTTGGGGGGGGGGGGGGGGGTTCCTAGGTTATGATATTCCCAAGATCCAAGGTCTTCTTTGTCCAAAGTGGTGACTTTCAATAGTTATATGGTTTTTTTAATGCATAAAAGATCAATTATTTTTTATGAATGAGAATTGACTTCTTTTTCAATCACAGGCAAACTTTAGGCAGCAGAAACTTAACCCCACCACCCCCGAGATTGGCCACTTGCATCATAACAAAATGTTAATAAATTGCCTCTGTTCGCTCACCTGCCCCATTAAAATTTTAGAGATCTTCGTCAACTTGAAACATTATAAATACATAACATAAAACAAATACCTATTCCCAGTGTATATATTCTTGGACACATATTTTTATAGTTTCTGAGCTGATTTCTCATGGTATCGCATATATTTCTCTCATCTTCAACAGCCCCATCAGTAATAAGGAAAATTATTGGAATTGAATCAGAATTATCAGATAACATGTTAATGGCCTGAAAGTAAAAAGGAGTTTATTGTTAGAGTTGTCACATAACAATCTATATGGTATTGTAAAAAGAAAATGTAAAATAACACATTTGGATTGTTCAGTAGTAAAATAACTGTAAGAACAACAGCATTTCCTACTACTTGATTCTTCTCCTAGAAGCAATAAACATGAATCAAGTTTTTAAAGATATGAAAAGATAGATCCTTCTCCTAGAAGCAAAAATTCAAAAAAACCACATAAAGTAAGCATCCTCCAAGCAACAATTGGAACATCTAGGATGAGATTACATGCAAGAGTTGTTTACAAAGAGACCCAAGTAACTTCCCTCAAAATTTTGCTAGTACAATGCCCCTAAAATGACACCCAATTACCATAAGAGGTATATCATTATCTAGTCATGTCCGAACACCCACAAATGAGCATTAGTGCAGAAAATATTGGCTCTTCAGAAGCATTACTTCATAGGCGATATGTATTGGTCTAGGACACAAAGACATGCAGTTTCTATCCAATTAACTACTGATAAGCAAACATTCTTGGAATTGATGAAGGTATGCATTCCTTCGAAAGCTGCATCCAAGTGTACGCAGTGCCATATGAAGTAAAATAATCAAGAATGCTTCAATTTCACTGCATCAAGTTCCGCTAACATCAATGCTTGCTATTCATTATCCACACCACATATAAGTCATACCAGAAAATAGCACTTTGTCTTAATAAATATTAATTTCCATATCATCAAGAAAGTAGGTCCTTATATTATTGTACTCTGAAATCGGAAGAAGTTGACGAAAAAAAATGAAAAGAAAATGTTAACAAGCACAGAGAAATGATAAGAGAATTCACATATAGTTTCAGAAAGAAAAATGCCTGATTTAGTGGAAGCAGAATGTTGGTGCCACCATTTGCCACAAAATTTGAATTAACCCACGGAATGACACTTTCTACATTTTTTGCAGTTGCAGGCTCCAGAATCGAGGAGAACATACAAGTTTCACCATTGAAAGCTATTACATTAAACAAGTCTTTGGGGTTGAGCTTGGAAAGCGCAGCAAATAGGGCCCTTTTTGTATCTTCAAGTGGTTGGCCTCTCATGCTTCCACTAATGTCAACAACAAAAATCACTTCCTTCCTGAAAACCTTTATAACACGTAAGACAGAAGTCAGCCAGTGTTAATCCCAGAGCAGAAGATGAACAATGAGAAAAAAAGAAGAAGAAGGTTTATAGATTGTTGATAATTTAAAAGGCACAAAATTTCATTCTTTTCCAATACAGGTTATGCCAGCAGTCACAACAAAAGGTTCCAGAATTGTGTAGAATATGAGGACTGGATTTACCTTTCCACTTTGCTGCTTTCCTGGGAAAAGGTAGCAATAGAACATATCTCTACGATCTACATCACCTAACAACGGTGGATTCAACAGTACAGCTCCAAAAGTCTGACTTGAGGATACCTGAAAAACTAAAATTAGAATCCTATATGACTTTATATTGGCCAGCATCTCGTTCTTGGATTAGATCATAACATGAAATGAGAGCATTTTCTCCTCATTTTCCTTCAAAAATAACGTATAATTATTTGATATCTCCCTGGAGTAATAGTGTTTCATCAGGTTATGCAAACATCATGAACTAGAATTCTTACTGTGTATGTGAACATAAAATCACTGTTTGACCACGAAATAACTTCGGAGTCATAGTGGAAACCCAACTTCCCTACTTGTCGATGCCGTTCCTAAAATAACAAAAAACAAAAGGGTAAGAAGAGAAACTTCATTGAAATCCTTGTGAATTATTCTATAATTACCAAGAGAACCTGAAAATAATGGTACCTTTAATGGATGACTGGTTGTTTTACACAGAACCTCTGTTTCAGGACCAGCATTAACATTCAATTCTATCTTTTCTCGTTTAGATATCTTCTTTGCAGCAGGAGTTACATATTCAGGAAAGCTAAATGGAATCCTCAAGGTGAACTGGCCATCATGATATGATAACTTTTGAGACCATTTCACTTTAACCGATATATTGGTTCCACCGTCAACCTGAAAATATAATCACATATATCTGTCAAAAATGAACAAGTGGCAAGAATACACACACAAAAAGGGAAAAGGGGAATATAAGAAACATAAGAATCGAAGGAAGGAAGGAAACACTTACCTGTGGGACTGTGAAAGTGAATATATGGGCTTTCAAGAATCCCCCGCCTTCAGCTTTCACAACATTGTGTGTTCCTTTTTCATTTTCCATGGAAATGAATTCAGTACGGTACGATTTCCTGGGTACCTCAACCTCCACACCTAGAATTGAACCCTGTTAGCCAAATAATATCCATCTTGAGAACTAAAGTCATTCATATGAAGCAAGGAAGAGTATAATATATTTTACAACCTCCAATATGATGAGAGTGAGACGCTATCAACTGAAGATGTGAGCTTGTGTAAATACAATTTCTCATAATTCCCAGAAATAAGCTAGTACTGACTTCAACTTAGATCAACATTACACCATCGCTTAAGTTGCTTTAACAAATCATGAAGGAAATAAGAGAGGAATACCTTCTAAAGGAAGTAAAACATAAACCAAGCATATTAAAAATGAGTGATCCTTAAACTTTAGATTAAAGAAAAAAAGAAAAGAAAAAGGGAAACATCCTCGTGTGAAAAAAAATTAGCAATATCACTTCCGAAACATCCACTCCATTAACAAGTTGTACTTGTATGAGCCCAACTGCCCTACCATGTCCATACATCTCCAAATTGACGTTTGCATATTTCAGTCATTAAATCAAATAAAAATGAAAACTTAGCTGAAATCGGAAAAGGACGAGGCACAAACCAAACATTCATTTGAGAAAAAAGTAGAATAAATAAAATAAAAATAATGAGATGGAGGTACCTGTTCGCCCATGGGAAGCGCGAACCGGCAATCGCAGCTGCGGCTCCCCATGACGCAGTGCACGCGCCACGTGCCGCTGACGGTGACAAAAGCGGTGTCGAGATGGCAATCAACCTCGAGCGAAACCCCATTCATCTGGAGCGGGATCAACGCCGGGGGGTCGCACCTGCCGTGCACGTGCGGCTGGTAGCTCGGCATGTCCGGGTTGTCGACGATGGCCGGGTCGGTGATGACGGCGTAGAGCATTGGGGAATTGGGGAGGTAGGAGCAGCCGGCGGCTCTCTCCATGGCCGTGTGGGGCTTCGGCGGAGCCACCGCCCTGTCCTTGCCGAAGTATATCCTCTTGGAGAGGCGCAGCCCGTCCTCCACCGCGGCCTCGAAATCCTCCGCCATAGGGGAAGTTTTCCGGCAACAAAAACGGGGGTGGGGGTGGGGGATTCCAACGATTATCTCCGAAAATGTGACCGTTAAGCAGAATTTCCCTTTCCTTGAAGACCGTAGCCGACTATTTAGGCATTTGCGATAATTATACGAAATTTGAGAGACCGTTGAAACGCGGGCCCCATCTCTGATCTCCTGCGACGAGAGTTTCACCTGCGGCCCGGATTTGCTTGTACAGTTGTAACCAAAAGGCTAAAACAATGGGAGGCAGAATCTATGTCCAAGATGTACAAGCCATTGATGCATGTCTAAGAAACAGCTGGAACAGACGAGTGCAGCCGTTTCGTACAAGAAATCTGTTGGAAAGCGAAACCACCAACGCTTGTCTGCTCGTATCCAATAGATAAGGACGAACGTTGGATTTTTATTTTATTTTATTTTATTTTTTTGACGAAAGTTGGAATTAAATTGGAGGGTTCCATTATTTATTTGTAGCTTCATAGGTCGACGCCGGCCCCGGTAATTTCAAGACACCTGTCGATTAATGCCTCCTTTTTCAGTCTCAATCAATCTTTTCACTTAAAGACAAACAAATATCCTGAGACTCATATTCATTTTGGGTTAAGGGCCACGTAGCCCCCTCGATTATTCTACAAGGGTCACATTGCCCCCATTTGATTATTTGGTCCATTTAGCCTCCGACTCTATAAAATGGTTCACATTGCCCTTTTTATAGATGAAAAAGTTAACATTATTATCAAATACATTAACACACATTTTTCTCACACACTAAGATTTTTCACATACTTTTTACTTATAATTTTACAATTAACCAAAACTGCGACAAATTAATAAATTATGGTTAATAGTTAATAAAATAATAAATACTCTGAAATTTATTAATAAATTAATTAACACTTAATAATAATAATAATATAGTATGAAAAATTCATTATTTATAATATATACATACATAGGGGTTGGTTATAATAAGAACAGTGCTTCATGTGAAAACGTGAAAACGGGCTTGTTTAGTGTAATTTCAGTGCTTTTCTTATTTTATTTTAGTGCTAAATCATCTAGCACTAAAATACAATAAGGAAAACATTAAAAAAATTAAAAAATTGCATCAAAATACAGTAAGAAAAGCACTAAAATTACACTAAACAAGCCCGTTCTCACGTTCTCACATGAAGCACTGTTCTCATTTGAACCAAATCCTACATATATATATATATATATAAATAATTCATAAAATTATTTTAATCTAAAAACTATCATCTGTGTATTTCAAATTTGCAATTAAGTGTTCGACTTTATTTTCAATGGCAAAACGGACCCACAAATCAATTAATTTCACTACATAATGACTTTTGAAGATGAAAAATCTAAGTAAATCTGAAATTCATAAATCATGCTCCCTTTCTAAAATATTAAATCATCATAAACGAAGACTCTATATATATATATATATATATATATATATATATTGTAGAATTCATCATCGAATTTTAAAATTTAAATTAATTTTATAAATGAACTTGATATATATATATATATATATATATATATTTAAATTTTCATACTCTATTACTATTATTAAGTGTTAACTAATTTATTTAATAAATTTTAGAATATTATTATTTTATTAACTATTAACCATAATTTATCAATTTGTAGCAGTTTTAGTTAATTGTAAAATTATAAGTAAAAAGTATGTGAAAAATCTTAGTGTGTGTAAAAAATGTGTGTTAGTGTGTGTTTGTTAATGGTGTTAACTTTTCATCCATAGAAGGGGCAATGTGAACCATTTTATATAGTCGAGGGGGCTAAATGGACCAAATAATCAAAGAGGGGACAGTGTGACCCTTGTAGAACCCTTTCACTTTTATAGAGAGCGACTCGGATTATCTTCAACTCAAGAGGACTTTTATTTAGTCTTTTTTTGTAGATTAAGATGCAACAACAAATACCATATGCACAAACTTTTTAAATTTACCTAAGAGTATATAATCCTCCCCCTCTCTTTTTTAGTTGGGAACGAGAATAGATAAAATTGAATTCATAACTTTTGGAGTTGTGTACTATCTGAGGAGACTTAGAGATTGAAGAAAGTATATTAGGCTACCCCGGTGGTGTTACCGTAAAAGACAAATGATTTTTAATTTTTTTTAAAAAAAAGGAAAAAGTCACGGTAATTCGCCGACCTAGTCGGCCGTCTGACTTTGAGATTGTCATCAATTCTTGTACACGTAGCACTCTTTGATTGGGTGTCACTTAATTTTATATATATTAATTTAAAATTTAAATAATTTATATAATTATCAAAAATAAAAAATACAAAAATATATCAACATTCATAGTTTTTTTTCTCTATAAATAGAGCCTAATATTGGTATATTTTTACAAACAACTAAACTCTCTTTTTCTCGCATATCTTATTTCACCAAATTCTCAATCTCATATTTCTTCTTCATTTTAAGTTATGGATCTAAATCACCCAAATTATTATCATGACTCCCAAAATTTGAACTTACTTTCACTCACAAAATTTTTCAAATTCAGAAGATCAACAAAGTTCTCAGTATTATCAAAATTCTCAATTTTCACCAACCTCACTCAAATTCCATCATCTGAAGAACTTCTCACCACACAAAATATCTCTTGCAATTTGTTTGGGAATGTTCAACCCTCAAACCAAAATCAGAAAGAAGCAAAAAATGTAAGTTGGTCCGTGAAAGAAGATGTAACCCTTATGTCATCTTGGATCTACGTTAGCACAGACAGTGTGCGCGAAAAGAATAAAAAAGACCTGCAATGTGGTCACGTGTAAATAAATTGTATCACGAAACTCAAGCTGAAAATCCAGATGAGCTCAACTCAAAAAATATCAAATCAATGAAAAGTCGTTGGAAACGACTTAGTGAAAATGCAAGCGCCAGAAGAATATTGAGATGGAAGCTCATACAATTTATGAAGCGAATGGCAGCAAGTTTCAAAATTTGATTGTTTATAATGATGTTATGAGTAAACATTCAAGGTGGGCTGCATCGTTTCATAACGATGCAATACGACTTTATCCTGAAAATGGAATGGGAGATGATGACGAAAGTGGCAGCAGCACCAAAAGATCAAGGACTTCTGAAGATGGAAAGTATCATATTCTTTCAAATCCAGAAACTCCAACTACTGGATATTAGACTATTTCTCGTCCAACGGGTAGAGATAAGTCAAAAAAGAAAGGAAAAGGTAAGGCAACACAATTCGGATCTAAAATTGTTGCAGAACTCCATGCATTGAGACTCACCAGAGACAATAAAAATGAGTTAATTGCTAAGAAACTCGAATTGGAGAGCCAAAAGCTACAAATGATGTCCTTGAAGATGGAAAAAGGAATGTTGAACACATTATTGGTGAAAGATCACTTATCTCCAGAAGACAAAGAGATTAAACGCCAACTAATTGCCCTTGTATTTGGGAAAAATTAAATTAATGTAATTATAATTATGTAGCGACCCGTTTTTCTAAAATTTAAATTGCTACATTTTTCATAAAAATATTTTATTCATTTTATTTATTAATGTGTGATATTAATTGCTTAAGTCTAATAAATCGCGCCTAAGTAAATTATAAAATGTTCTAAGCATGAATTTATGTTAGAATATGATTATTTCATATCATGAACATGCATGTAGATTTTAATTAGAATACCTAATATGTTACATTTTATTTATTTTTGTCCAAAGCTTATTTTTTTAGCCCATTTTAATTAATTGGAGCCAAGTCATTTCAAACCCAAATAAATCTTTTCTTTGAGCCCAAATCTTTAAGCCCATAGTGCAAATAATTGATTTATTTCTTTTTTTTCCTTTCTTTCCTTCTTTCCCACGAAAAAGTAGAGAGATTTTGATAAACTCTCTAAAACCTTATCATCTCTTGATCTTATGAATTCCCCTTATCTCTAGCCACAAAATCAAGAGCTAAAACCTAATCTATCACTATAAATAGAGAGCTATTATCACTATTACTTCCCAACCAAAAATGAATATTCGAGACGGGAGAGAAAGAGATCGTGAGTTGAGTTCTCTTGTAGTTCTTTCCAGGTATAACTCTCTTCTTATTTTTTTTATTCTTCTCTCATGCATGAGTTTGCATTCCATAACACGTCATTTAGAGTGTGTTGGGACTGTACGGTGGGTCGTCGTCGACGTCAGGAGAGTGGAGACGCTAGCTGTGCGGTTGCTGTTGTTGGTGTGATCAGCGGGAGAAAAAAAAAAGAGATAGGGAGTCGGCTGTTGTTGCTGCGTATGTGAGCAGTTGGAAAAAAAAAAGAATGTGATGGCTTTGTTGTTCTTTCTAATCTTTTGTTTTGATGAATGGTCGAGTTTTATTTTGGTGTTGGTGAGGGAATAGGTTGTTGGTTGTGGTTGCCGTGAAGAAAGGTTTCGAGAGAGAGAGAGTAGGGCTGGCAAAAAATACCGTCCATACCGTACCGAAAAAATACCGAAGATATCGATATTTACGGTATACCGTTTTTCGGTAAGGTATGATATTGTACTGGAATTTTATGGTAAGGTAACGGTATGCATTTTCAAAAATTAAGGTATACCGGTGTATACCGAAAGTTCAGTATACCGTCATATATCGATATATACCGTCATACCGTACCACGGTATATGCCGAAGTGAAGGTATATACCAATGTCCCGGTATATACTATCATACCGTACCATCGGTACATACCGTACGTACTTCGAATTATATATATATATATATATACGTTTGTATATCTATAATACAATATTTAGTAAATTTATCATAAAAATTATGTTTTGATATTTAATCTAATATCTAAATTATAACTAAAATTGAACTATTTGAAATTAAATGTAATAAATAATAATCTTCTATTTTTTTGATTAATAATATTAAAAGTTAAAATGAATAATCAATAAAAATTAAAATATAATAATGTATACGTAAATTATAAGATATAAAACTATTTCAATAAAATAAAAGATAAATTAAATTATATAATGCATACTAATCTTTTATTCTTCTTCAATTTTTAAAACTAAAAGTTAACAAGAATGATTGAAACGATTAAAAGAAAATGAGATATATTATATAAAAATATAATATGTAGTTTGTTCATCATAAAAGTTCATAAACATATAATATTTAATATAATTTAATAATTAAATTATAACTAAAAATCAAACAATGTGAAATCAAATGTAATAAATAATAATTATATTATTTTTCAATCTTTAAACTATAAGTGATGATGAATGATCTAAATATTTTAAAGAAAATGAGTTATACTATTCAATAATATAATATTTAGGTCTTAATATTTTATGTGTAAATGGATACAAGTAGACAAAATCTAAATAACAAATGCTTTTTTAGCCCACTTTTTTAACTCATGTTTTTTTAGTCAAACTTTTTATGATTCTCTAAAATACCCTCAATAAAGAGTGGGTCCAGTCAAATTATTCTGTTTGACTCCTTTTTCAGAACAACAAGACAAAAATTGAATCCAAAAATTGTCACGGTTTGCATAAGGAGAGCCGTTATTCACACGAAATGGTTCAGACCCCCTTTCCAATTTTTTTCTCGCGATTTGGAGAGAATAGACACGAAGGGTTAATTAAAAAATTTCTCACGAAGAAAATTCTCACGAAATTATCACCGTCGATGTTGAAGGCTGCGTGACGAGGACGAAGACATGGAAGATATCGATTCATGGGTTGCTGCTAATTTTCAACAGGTTATAACATTGAATTCATGAGTTTGTTTTTTTGAATATATGTCGTTCGTTTTTGGAATATATGTCGTTCAATTTGGAAGATCTCTATTGTTGAATGTCTTGAATTATACGTTAGGATAGGTTTTAATATTGGGAAGTATTGAAACATATCGTATTTGGTGAATTTAGATTGATGGGTTTCTGTGTAATATTGCGAATTTTATGGCAGTTCTCGTGTTGAAAACCAGTTCTCGTGTCAATATATACACCCGAAATTCCTTTTCGTGTCTATATTTTCTCACGAAATTTGTTATCGGGACAATATTTTTCTCACGAAAAAACTTTAATGACTTGAACTCTAAACCGTGACCATTTTTTACACGACGTAATATCTCGTGAGTATAATTGACACGAGAATATGTAACCGTGAGTATTATTGACACGATATCTTCTAACCGTGAGCATTTTTTCTCACGAATTCAGTTGTCGTGAAGAGAATGTTTTTGTTCATAGTTGTTTTATATTTTCATTATTTTTTGATATTATTTATATTGATTTTAAAAAATAGCATTCTTGGGTATGGAGAAGAGAGGCCCTACAGAACATCACGTGCGGGATCAATTTATATTGGAAGGACAATTGGAGAGTTATTAAAGAAGTACTAGAGGTGATCAATAACGGGCCCGAATTAGTAGAAGATTTTAGGAGAGATTGGTGTTTTGGCCATTTGGTGGATTTTGTGGGTGGAAACAGTTGTAACAATGCTCTACATGCATTGTTGAGCAGGGAGGTGATAATTGACGGTGCACAGGAGCACGATAGTTGGTTTCGCATTGGACAAACCAACATTAGGTTTTCCCCCAGGGAGTTTGCATTAGTGACTAGATTGCAGTTCGGGGGATCCTATTTTGACCCATCTTCATCATACAAGATTTTTTGACCCATCTTCATCATACAAGATTCCCAAGACATCATTTTATTATCGTGTATTTTCGAAGACACCTCTGAGAGTGAAGGACCTACTTGAGATGTTTAAGACCTATTGCTTAGGAGATGACGTTTTGGATTACGTGAAAGTCGCCAATGTGTTGTTCCTGCACAACATGATATTTGGCTATGACCAGACGCACATGATAGATGATTGGGTATGGGTCTTAGTTGAGGATCGGCGTAGATGGAACTCATTTCCATGGGGCGCTTATGCATTTAGTCTGTTGCAGCATTATATGAGTTTGATACCGTCTACAGAGGTTGAACTGACAAGAAAATTCAAGAAGACAGAACAAAAGCAAAGAATGTCTTATCATTTCTATGGACCAGTGTGGGCTTTACTGGTATGCTCTGAATTTTATTATGATTATAACTACAATCTTATTTTATCGAATATAATTTGATCAATATTTTATTTTACAAGTATGGGCATATGAGACGATACCTCGACTTGGTGTACATTGTGCACAGGTTTCATCACCAGATGCATTGCCCAGGTGCTTGAAGTGGACCTTTAAGACGAAGACTGCACGTTTGGGCACATTGTTTTCTGATGAGGTAAGAATTTGTTTTAAAAAATATTTGTTTGATTGATTATCAGAAGTGTTTCTAATCAATCTTTACAATTTGCAGCAATTATGTTTCATATACTTAGAGCCGAGTGAGCATGAGGCGGCCTTGTCATATTACAGAAGTGTCTTGCTCGGTGATTGTATGGGCGTGACGTATGAGGCGCAACGCAATAAGAAAATGAAGCCCACTTATCACGAGCTGGCTAGAGCCCGTCAGCAGAGAGCTCCGTATCCCCTGAGAGCTCCGTCTCCCCCGAGAGCTCCGTCTCCTCCCAGAGCTCCCTCTCCTCCCAGAGCTTCCTCTCACTCCAGGCGATCTGGGAGTTGCATACCTCGCACTTGTGTAGATACGGGTGCAGTTGAGTCATCCAGGAGACGACGGAGTCGTCCTACAGAGAAACGTCCTAGACTGGCCACTCCCACATCTAGCACTAGTGAGGATCACCAGTGTTGCAAGCTGTAACGCCCCGATCCCAGGAGAATGGTGACAAGGGACCGGTGCGCTACTAGGAGAAGGGGGAAGGGGTTGTGGCATAAACATAATCATAGAAATAGGGTTAGTACCCCCAAACACTTTGGCAACATAACCTTTGTAGCTGAAATAGAACCACCCACGGGAGTGTTCAGAAGTAATAAGGTTAGTGCCCCAAACATTTGGGCAACATAACCTCTGTAACTGGAATTAAACCACGCTCTAAGGCGTTTAGAAAGAACCTGAATAAATTATCAATAATCAAAGGGAACTTATCCCACCAAATAAATGTAAAGGAACATCATAGCATAATGCTGAAATCATAACATGCTTCAAACAATTGAAGACAAGCTGTATCAGAGTGAACGGAACAAGCGCGGAGCACAATTCAAGTAAAATTTGTTTGCAAGCACTTAATTGATATAAAGTATCTAAGATTTCTGAACAACACAAAAAGAGCAAGTATATAACAACAAGTAAGCCCTCGCCCCAGCTCCGTCATCTTCCGGCCTGCCTCTCAACCTGAAAATATTTAGAAAAGATGTGGGCTGAGTACTAGCGTACCCAGTGGGCAGATTTTAATAAACAGTTCACAAACATTTTATAAATATGAATATCGTATCCACACAAGTATAACAATGGAAATGTTTCAAATCTCAAAATCATTCCATGTATACAAAGCTTCTTTTAACCTTACTTGTACGCTCTATCTCAACTGTCCCTTCCTACAGTGTCTTAACTTATATACACGTCCTCCAGCCCAGCTGTCTAATAAAGGATAGTGTATACGGTCACAAAGCTTAAAGGATCCGAACTCGAGTCTAGTTAAGCACTCAATATTTTCGTAGGATACTGGCGAACGCGAACAGTGAGCTAAAACATTTTGATACAGATATTCACGTTTCATAATTAATAAACAGTTGAGCTTATTAGCTGAAGATAAATTTGAGAAAAATATAGCCCACCTGGATGACGAGCACATGGCGGCACAATAACTTCGAACAAAAAATGGTTCATTAATCCTAGCAGGCTTTGCCAGTCCTACAAGGGTCGATCTTTGACTCAGAATAATCGCTATATTTTCGGGAATTAATCTACTGAAATCCGAGCTATTATTTAATTATATTCTCTTCAGAAATAGATTGCGCGACTCTAGAGACCTCGAATAATTCTGACAAAGAAGGAAATAAATTCCAAAATATTATTCTTGATTTATTGGGACCAATCGATTTGACAGAGGTCTCTTTTCAAAACCTGCCATTTTAATCGATTTTTATCAGATTTGTGCCACGACACTTTTTAACCGTTCAAAAATTACGAAAATATTCAAGGACCATCCTATATATGCCAAAACTATAGTTTGAGAGTTTTAGAATTTTTCAATAACACATGCTCCCGGTACAAAAATAACTGTATAAATTAAATAATCGAGATTTTTCAAAACTCGTCCAAAAATTACGAAATTCGACGGGTATATAGGAAATATTATTTCGAGCAACTTTCGAGAAGAAACGTTTTTGATTTGACAACCAGAAACGGGTCAAAATGGAAAAAAACGTGACTGATCGGCGTTTTTATTAAATTTCAGTTTTTCCGGCGATTTCGCCAGTTTCCGGCCGTCGGACGGGAACACGTTCAACATACGAAACGTAGAACACATTTAAATACACGACATATTAAAATTTGGGCTAAAAAGGACGAGAAATGGACCGATACGATAACCGCGCGACGTGGAAATAACGTCACCATTTTCCGGCAACATGGCTGCAGCTCCGGCGACGGCGGTGGTGATCCGGTGATGTCGACGGTGGCAGCGGGGTGGTGGTGATCGGCAACTACACCTCCCTCTTCTCTCTCTCTCTCTCTCTCTCTCTCTCTCTCTCTCTCGGATCTTTCTTCTCTCTCACTCCACTCTCTTTTTTCTCTTAATTCTCTTTTCTTTCTCTTTATTAACTCTTTCTCTCCTCCTTATCTTATCTCTCTCTCTCATCTATTATTATTATTATGAATGGAGTAAATGGTGATAATCGAGGGGGGATGATTAAAAGTTGGGGGAGGGTGATAAGGATGAATAGGGATGGTTATCAAGATAATTTATAATATTTTGAAATAAAATATTCAAATATAAAATATTGATAAAATGTTTTTTTTTAAACTTCATTAAAAATTACTTTATTTTACCAGGAGTTCAATTGATCTCGTACTATAAATCTAAAAATACTTGAAGGTTCATTGGGTTATTTCCTATTAGATCAATTTAAAATGGTATGCTGAAAATATCATTTGATAATAAAACGAGAAAATATTCATTTTCAAATTAAAAAAATTACTATTTATTTTACCAAAAATATTGTCAGGGGTTCGTTTGACCTTTAATTAAAATTTTAAAAGTATCATTGAAATTCTCAGTTCGTTCTATTTACAAAAATCATTATTGACCACGCGTCAAAAATATTTCAAATATAATTTTTTTTTCAATCTTAAATAATACCTAAAGTCGCGTTTTTTTTATCTATTTTACTTTATTTTAGCTCCAATAATTTTTTTGCCTTCTAAATAAATTTAGAAAACTTTTAACTATAATCCAAAAATACGGGGTGTTACACAAGCATGCTGGGCGGATGCGAGAAGTGGCGTGTCAAACAGGCGAGGAGATGTTCCGTATTATGCAGGAGCGTGATGAGAAGCGTGAGAGGGCACGCAGAGAGTACGAGGCAGAGCGGGAGAGGGCACACAGGCAGGAGTACGATGACATGTTTCATAGACTGAAGGATTTCGTTAAGAACATGTTCAAGAAGTTTGTCCCCAGATCCCGGTCCCGGTCCCGTAGTAGGAGTCGCTCTCAGGGTAGATATCAAGAACATGCACGGGAAGAGAGTTCGCAGCGAGCAGCACCTCATACGGTACATGATTACGATGTAAGTAGTGTTTTGTATGATTTTGTCTGATATATATTTTTAAGTATACTAACTAATTTCAGTACAGGTTGAGGGCCCACATCTTGAGGATGTATACGTTGAGCATGCAGGGCCCACAGGTGACGATTGGGATGTTGGATCATATTTGTTTGTTACAGTATAAGTTGGTGCATGAGTATACCCTCATTCATCCAGATGATACAGAATTCACGCAGACATTCCCCAATTATGAATACGCATGGTGGGGTTGGGATGATGAGCTGGTCCAGATCGTCAGAGGGGAGTAGTTATTGACGGGTCCTTGGTGGCAGGCGAAGAATGTAAGTGAACATCGTTAAATTCCAATTATGATACATGTTTCTTTTATGACTGTTTTGTATATTGTTGTGTTTGCAGATCATCACCGTTTGCCATGTTGATGGACATTTCGTGACCGTTCGGATTCGTCTAGACTGCTGGCGAGTTGAGTTGTACGATTCGTTTTTGCACAACATGATGGATCTGTCGGATGAGCCCACATATTCGATGCGTGAGCACCAGCTCTGGCCATTGATGCATTTGATTCCAGGACTGCTGCAGCACTGCAAATATTGGGAGAGAGCCAGGCGTACTCAGATCTACAGACCGATGGAGTACTACAGAACGCCACTCATGTATCAGTTCAGGCAGACAGATGGTGTGAGTTGTGGAGTTTATGCTGCCATGCAAGCCGATCGATTGATTTCGTCGAAGACATTCAAGATGGATCCTACTCCGGCAGACTTGGACAAGTATAGGAAGCTCTTAGCTATTAGAATATTCGGTAATTGTAAGAGGATATGATGAGTAGGACATTGACTTATGTGGTGTTTTAATACTTGGACTTGATTTAATGTTGATGTTGATTCAGTACTTGGAATTAATTAATGTTATTGTTGATTTAGAAGCTCTCGTGCGAATTATTGTCACAATTTGAAGATTTCGTGACAATAATTGTCACGAATTGAGGATCTCGTGACAATTATTGTCACGAGTAGAAGATCTCGTGACAATAATTGTCACGAGATCTTACACTCGTGAGAATTATTGTCATGAGATCATCCAGGAAAAATGCAAAATTATATTTTAATTTGGAATTAACCCTGTAACAATCATATCTCAATATCAATCATCTCACAACATCAGTCTCTGCATAAATAGTGATATTAATCATCTCACAACATCTCACATTCATATCTCAATCTGAATCATCTCACAACATCTCACAATCATCAAATTTGAGGTTGAACTCTAATCGGACACTTGCCCTTGCTGTGTCCTGGTTGACGACAAATACTACATCTCTTAGGTCGACGTTGCCCTTCGCCAGGTGCATCCCATTCTCCATGCTCAATCTGTTGTGGGGCTGTACATTTTTTTCTGTTATGGCCAGTGCCTCCACACCTCGAGCATACTTGTTGTCTTCTACTTCTTGTACTTGAGCCTTCACCTGCTGAACGATATCTTTCCTCCTTAGGTCGACCTGCCTGGGGAACTGATTTGGGAGGGCAAACTTTGAATAAATTTGAGACTGTCCATTCATCCTGACTCGGCACTGAACGTACACGATCATGGTATGCAAGACAAAGTGTAACTTGCTTGAAATTCAAGTCCACATAATCATATATGTCATGTCCTGCACTCCTGTTACAATAGTTCTAATGTGTTACTAATAAAACATAATATCTGGAGTTTATAAAAGACATGTGTATAAAGGTACGGTACCGAATAGCAGCCGCTGCATGAGAACAAGGGATTTGATCGAGCTGGAATGCACTGCATTCACATGTTTTCATTTGAAGGTCAACTAGGAAGCTCTTATCGTTCTTTTGTACCTTGTACAAATGTGCATTATGACCTTGAACAACATACTGAAGGCTCATCTCCACCTGATAGCTCAATTTTGTGTAAGCAAATTCCGTAAGTATGTGATCTCTGGACACTGTCTTCGCACGTCTCTCATCGAACCACTTCTCTATCACATCCCTGACAACCTCAATGAGAGAACATATGGGCAATCTTCTAGCCCACAACAAACGAGCATTGAAACATTCAGCTGCATTTGATGTCATGAAGCTGTAACGACGTGAAGGGCATTGTGACCGTGCCCAACGTTGTACCCATATACTCAGCAATATATTGTAAACTTCTACTCGGCTTGAGGAGATCATCGATAGATATTTCAGAAACTTCTCCTCTCTATATGCAAATGCAGTACTTTTAAACATCGAAATCACATGAGGACCTGCTCGAATTAGATTCTTCGCGATGTGGTAATAGCACAATCCGTGGACCGCTGTAGGATACACTGCCTTAACAACATTCTTGATGCTCACGTGTTGGTCCGAGACTATCACCAAATCATCACGATCTCCAAACGTCCTCTTAAACCGCTCCATGAACCATGTCCAGGCTGCATCATTCTCAATAGGACCCACACCAATGGCAAGAGAGAAACACTGCTCATTACCGTCTTTCGTCACAGTGACGAAAAGAATACCCTTGGTCTTCCCCTTCAAATGAGTGCCGTCAATGGCGATAACTGGACGCATACACACTCTGAATGCCGCCCTACAAACTCCTAGAGCAACAAACATGTACATGAAATGATCATCACCATCAGTCTCCTAATCATAAACCGTATCGGGATTGGACCTCTTCAACATCTCTAAATATGCAGGCAATACCGCAAAAGACTGATCATGAGAACCGTAAACCATTTCTATTGCGAGATTCCTAGCCCGCAATGCAACACTGTACTCAACCTCAATGCCATACTCCCTCAATATCTCAGCTATCATTGCTCTCGGCTTCAGGATAGAACCCTCATCTAGGATTCTCTTCTTAAATAAATCAGCAATTACTCGGGAGGATAACTTTCGTGGCGCATTACGTGTCAGGTCCAACCGACACGTATGATTATCCTCTAATTTAGTCACCATCCATAAGCCACCCTTAGCACTTGCAACTAATTTAAATGGGCAGGTCTCCTTCTGTTTGCAAACAACTGTTAGTCGATGCTTGTTGGATCGTGACACCGAATATTCCACTTGACGTTGCATATGCCACTTTCCCATAGCAATTACCAAATCTTTCTTCTCCAGGAAAGTCTTTCCCACTGCTATTGCATCAAAATCTGACGAGAATGGATCGTCTTGTACCACTGCTAGTGCATCGTCAACATGGGCCACATGAATCGACCAGTGTCCCAGGGGAGGAAACTCTGCATTCGGAGCTTCAACATTATGAGCAACATTCTCAGATGAGAAGTTATGAGGTCCACCGTGCTGTAGAATATTCACAAACTCATCAAGACGCCCTGGCTCGCGAATCCATTCACAAAATTTAGCAATTTGCTTACGCCGAACTTCACTCTCATAGTTCTCGTCGTCATCATCATCATCATCATCATTGTAAGACAGATCATCAAGATTATCATCTCCATTTAGGTCGTCATTATCATCATTTGACGGCGTTACTATTGGAGTTTGCTGAATTGATTTCTTTATGACGTATACAACAGGCTCATCTTGCTCCTGAACTAAACGAGCTAAATCAACATCCGTTTTCAAGAGTCCTTTCAGTGGCCTTCCTGTCAATGATCTCGTCAAATAACTCAGTGTATAACTTGCACTTGTTGGAGATGTTTCCATAAAATCGTGAATCTCGTCTATCAATTTATCACGAGATAAATTGTCAAATGGAAGGTGCACGAGCTGATCTTCACCATTCACATACTCATATCTCTCCCATCTACCACTATGTCGGACAACAATACGTTGTCAAGACATCGACATATCAACAATAAAGAGTGATTAAAGATATTTAAAAAAAATATTGTGAAAATATTGTCACAGGATCATAGATCTCGTGACAATATTGTCACAGTTCAAGATAACTCGTGACAATATTGTCACGAGATCTATGTTCTCGTGTCAATATCGTCACGAAAAGACCATTCTCGTGACAATACCCTCGAGACTATTTACAGTCACGATATATTGTATTCGTGGGAATATTGTCACGAATTCATGTATTTCGTGATAATATTGTCGCGAAATCGTCTGAACTGTGACAATATTGTCACGAAAATGCTGAATATCCGAAAAAAAAATTGACGATGCTAATCTTTACAAAACTACCAAATCTACGACTTCACGTTAATCAAGCATAAAATATCCAAATCTACAATAATATATGCATATACGATCTTCAAAAATTACGAAAATAAAGATCTTATAACTTCAATAACTATTAAACACAAATATTAGGAAATTAGCATAAATTATGGATAAATTGCTTAAAATTTTAAAAGGAACTTAAACCCGACTAATTCAAACATCTTAACGGTTAGAAAAATAAAAAAACTCACCTTGAAATTCTTGGGGATATGTTGTTTCTCCAAGAAAATTGCAAACTCCCAATATTTTCTTCTCTTCAAATTGTTCTACAAAATGTCGACTTTTTTTTTTTTTGCTTTAAGATGGGTTCCAGTTTTAATGCAAGCAACTGTACCCCCAACAACCAAAAATCCACTTTGCATGTGAATTGAATGTTTCAGATTTTTTTTTTTAATGATAGGAAACGTGCACATTTGCACATTTTTTTGAATTAATTGATTTTTCTTTAATTCACTTTTCAAATAAGACAAAAAGGGCACATGAGACTTTTGCACCACCTTTTGACTAAGAAAGCATGACTTAAAATACTTGGCTAAAAAAGCATTTGCTATCTTGAATTTGACTACTTTAATTTTTCACCCATATTTTATTATGAAAGTTTTGAAAATTATTAAATTTCATATAATTTAATATGTACTAAAATTACAAATACAAATTCATCAATTTGAAATCAAATGTTATTGATAATCTCTTTTTTTTTTTTAAACTTTAGACTAAAAGTTATGATGAATAGTAAAGAAAAATATACTAAAATGAAATATTATATATAATATTATAATATTTAGTATGTTCATCATAAAAATTTAGAAAAATATTATATTTCATATAATTTAATACAAATCTCCTAACTAAAAATTGAACAATGTGAAATCAGATGTAATAAACAATAATGTTATTTTTTATTCTTTAGACTAAAAGTTATGTTGAATTATTAAAAAAAAAATGAGATATGATATAGAATGTTATAATGCTTAGTGTATGTCCACCATAAACATTTAGGAAAATATTATATTTCATACAATTAATACAAAATTTCTAACTAAAAACCGAACAATGTGAAATATGATGTAATAAATTATAATCTTATATTCATCTTTAATCTTTAGATTAAAAGTTATGATGAATTATTGAGAAAATTAAAATTAATTGTATTATTGAAGTGTATTATTTAATCTATTTATGTTTATATAAATGAATTGTATTATTGATTAATGTTTCTTTATGCATGTATTTTCTTATTAAATATGTTTTAGCATAACGATAATTTCGATATACGGTGAAATGTTAGTATAGTACAGACCGAAATATGAGTACAATAAGGTATACTGAAGTAAAGTATACCGAACTAAGGTACGATAAGGTAGACCGAAATAAAGGTATGGTAAAAGTATGCATTATGTATCATACTGAACTTAAGATATACCAGAGGTAAAGGTACGGCAACGGTATGATTTTTGTCATACCGTTAACTAAGGTAAGTGATTAGGTTGTTATATCGTATATATTTTGGGTCTTTTTGGTATGTTTTTGCAGTGTTACTCACCCCATGGTCGAGTTTTGTGGAAGAATTTGTGTCTTGTGGTTTATTTCAGGTGGTTAACATAGAAGTGGAGATAATGACATTGTTTTGAATGGTTTGGACACAATTGGATTGAAGAAAGCTGAAGAGTCTGGAAAACAGTCGGTATGGGCATACCGACTGGTGGACTGGGCGAATATTTGGACTGAAAATAGTGGATATCCACCAGCTGTGGGCCATGGACGATTTTTGGGCTATTTTTATTACTGTTGGACTTTATTTTTATTATTTTCCTAGTTGGATTAGGATTAGATTTCTTTTATTAATTAATTAGTTAAGGATTTGGATAAAAGACTTCTAGATAGAGTAGGACTCTAATATATCAGTATCCATTGCAGTACAATATTTTCAATCGCCAGATACAGAGGGAGAGACGCCAGAAACGAATTCTTTTCCTGCAGTACACGATTTTATTCCAGTTTTCATTCTTCTTTTCATATTTCTTCTTTTCAATTAATTTCTGAATTGCAAATCCAATTATGAATTCAAGCTAAGCGCGTTCTATTCCGGTAAATATTAACAAAGCCCTGGCATAATCATTCTGTGAGATCTAATTGTTCTTTCTATTTTAATTAATTGCATGTATCTGTGATTCTCTGCGTTTAAAGTTGTTAATTGTTTCATCCCTGCTAGATAGTCGCAAATATTTAGTAGATCGGAATTAATTAGTAGCCAATTAAACCGGCCATCCGTAATTGTGGTTTAAGTTTAATTAGTGGTACAACGATTCTTCAGAATTGAGGGAATAACAGTCTAAATTCAACGGTCCTGTGTCAGAGTCTGTTGGTTTTGAATCGGGTTTCTCTAGTGTATAAAGCTGTCGGCTCATTAAATCTATAGAGTGTCTCTTACGGTTGTCAGTCGATTAGGGAAATAATTAGTGAAGTGTCTTCCTGATTATCGAGAAACTAAAGAGAAATTAGGCTGCGTCAGTAAGTATCTTCGGTGGCTATAACTGGTTTGCATGTATTAATTGGAAATATCTTTGCATCAATGATCGGAATAATTAAGCTAGGGTGGAGTTAATTGGAAGCCGGAATACCTTTTAATCTGTTAAGAAAACTACTCTTTGGTTTATTTGCTTTATTTTAGTTTTTGCGTTATAACAATAAAAATTGTGTGGGAAGTTTGGTTACTGCAGACTGAAGTGTTCGAATAGTTCTCATCGGTCCTTTGGGAGACGATCTTGCTTGCTACTATTCTAGGTAGTGTGGGCATACCGACTGCGTGTCGGATTATTTTTGGTGAAAAACAACGGCACCAAATTTTGGCGCTGTTGTCGGGGATTGGTTTTTAAGAAGTGATTATTCTAATATTTTCAGTTTGTCATTTCTTTTTATTTTGTTTTGTTTTTTCTAGTGCATGACTCGATCCTCACAGAAAGGAAGTCTAGAATTCAATCCAGAACCGGAGAAGACTTTACGAAGGTTGAAGAAGTTTGCAAGAGAATCTAAAGGAGCTTCTATATCTACACCAGAACATTTTGATATTGATCAACTGTTCGAAGAAGATATGGCTCTCAATCAAGTACCTAAACAAGAACTTCAGATCAAGGAGTTAGGTCGCCATAGAAACAACCGACCTATCTGCATCGTGCTTCCTGCTATTGCGAATAATGCTGAAATAAGGCCTGGCTTTATTCAAGTTCTACCCAAGTTCGGCGATTTACCTGGAGAAAGTGCACATAAGCACTTAGCCGAATTTGATTTAGTTTGCTCTACTTTATGCCCTCAAGGTTTTTCTTCTGATAATTTGAGATTACTGACTTTTTCTCATACTTTGCAGGGCAAAGCTAGAGATTGGCTATTTGATCTTCCATCTAGTTCGATTACCACCTGGAATGAGCTGGAAGAACAATTCTTGCGCAAGTTTTTCCCGAAATCCAGAGCTGCAAATTTGAGAATGGCGATCAGTAGTATCAAGCAGAAGCAAAATGAAAGTCTAGCCGACTACTAGGATAGATTCCAACAGCTGTGCCGCAAATGTCCAGACCACGGTTTTTCTGAATATCAGTTGCTCACTAATTATTTTTACCGTGGTATGTCTACCTTTGATAGGAAGATAGTTGATGCTGCTAGCGGAGGATCACTGACTAACAAGACTCTAGTAGAGGCGAAGCAGCTCATCATCGATATGGTTTCTGGAGGTCAGCAATATGAGGATGAGGACGATGACCGATACCGACCTGTAAAGGGAGTTAAGCGAGCAGACAGCTCCAGTGTCAATGAGAAGATCGATGCTTTGACTTCTTTGGTTCGAGGTCTAGATGTAGTACAGACGCAAAACATCCGCTGTGGAGTGTGTTTGGAAAATGGGCACTTTACTGATTCTTGTCCTACATTGCAAGATCCATCAACCGAACATGTATGTTATGGATCCGGAGATGTACAACAAGATGCCCTTAGACGGAGGAAGTATGATCCATACTAAAACACATACAACCCAGGCTGGCGGGACCATCCAAACTTTGGTTGGAAGCAGCCGGATCAGAAGATGTCGGGAGTTGTACCTCAGAGGCAGCCGCAGGGTGGTCAGTATGCCCATACCGATCGTGATACACCAAGCATGAATGACATCATAAAGTGTTTGGAGCAGAACAGTGCACTTGTTAATAGTCTGACGCAGAGTCAGAAAGCTTTCCAGCAAGAGACACAAGCTGCCTTGGGGAGTATGGGCACTCAAATCACCCAACTCGCCACTCAAGTGAACAAGTTACAAGCGAATCAGGGCAAACTCCCATCCCAAACTGAAATGAATCCAAAAAGGCATATTTGCGCTGTCACTTTGAGAAGTGGGAAGGAGTTAGTCGAATTGGGGGCTAAGAAGAAAGAAAAAGAGTTGGAAGAGCACTCTGACGTGCAAAAGAAAGAGTCCATGGCAGAGGAGAACCAACCTGCCGAACCGCTTCCTCCCAAGGTAAGTATGGAACCAAAAGTTTCTAATTTTCAATCGCTTATTGCAGCCCCTTTCCCTTTCAGGTTGGTTCGAAATAAGGAGGATGATGAAAAGGAGATCCTCGAGCTGTTCAAAAAGGTAGAAATCAATTTGCCTCTGATTGATGCTATTGAGCAAGTTCCCAGGTACGCAAAATTTTTGAAAGAACTGTGTGCTAAAAAGATGCGATATGGGAAAGATGCGAGAATTAAAGTTGATGAGAATGTTTCTGCTGTTATTCAAACAAAATTGCCACAAAAATGTAAGGATCCTGGTATGTTTACTATTCCTTGCATATTTGGTAGCAAGAAGGTTGAGAGAGTTATGCTAGATTTAAGCGCATCCATAAATGTTATGTCTCTTTCTATGTATAAGGAATTGTAATTAGGACCTATGAAAGACACTCGTGTTATGATTCAGTTAGCTGATAGGTCTAATGCATATCCACAAGGTGTGGTCGAAGATGTTCTAGTAAAAGTTAATGATTTGATTTTTCCTGTGGATTTTTACATAGTTGACATGGGTGATTCCTTCTCTGGACATGGATCTATGATCCTTTTAGGAAGACCATTCATGAAAACTGCTAGAACAAAAATTGATGTTGATAAGGGTATTCTTAGCTTTGAATTTGATGGTGATATTGTCACATTTAATATTTTTGAAGCTATGAATCATGTTGAGGATCCTGAAGCTCTGTGTATGATTGATGTTGTCAACCCGTTAGTTGATGATTTTGTTGAGAATCATTTCAGAGAAGATAAGCTGAAGCAGGTACTATTTGGTGGAATGACTGATACCGCTGCAATAACGGGAGAAGATGATGAGATTCGAGATGTTATCATGCAGCTGTATGCTACCAATGAGTTTCCCAATCGGCATCTGTCAAGCAGTATGCCCATACCGATCAACTCGGAGCCAATTTTTCCATCTGTTGTGAAAGCTCCAATGTTGGAATTGAAGGTGCTTTCGGAACATCTGAAATATGTTTCTCTCGGAGAGCAAGACATGCCACTTCTCATCATGAGCAATGCTCTTTGCAAAGAGCAAGAAGCAAGAAGGGCCAGCATTTTCTGGTCTCGCCGGATCGAGAGCAAGCTAGATGACCTCAGTGATCGACTTGCTGCTTTTGAACATGTCGTCGCCAACTTCTCCTGGTCCTCTTCCAAGTGACCGCACAGTTTGCATTTTCTTTCCTTTGTTTAGTTTTTTATGTGTTTTTCTATTTTTCTTTTGTGTCGCTCTCCTCTTTTGCACAGTGAGGACACTGTGATGTTTAAGTGTGGGGGGGAGAGAGTTAGTTTTTGTCTTTTCTGTTTAAAAAAAAAGAGAGTTTTATGTGGTTTTTAGTTGTCAAGTCATTGGCTTACTTGAGATGGATTGCATGATAAGAAAGAGAATGATATGGATTGGTCTTGAGTGGATGGTTTATCTCTTGTGATTAAAATGTGCAAATGCTTGTATGTATTCTTGAATGAGGAAATATGCAGAATTTAATCAAATTTGTTGAAGCTTACTATATTGTGAGAATTGAGCCTGATGAGCATTATATATGAGAAAGCTCGATTTATTGTCTTGCTGAGTGTATCATACTTGCATGTTGGATTTCTGATTTGCCCAGTTGCCATAATCACGCCGTTTTTGAGTATCTTTGCATGAAAATGATTAAGACATTTAGGATTACCCATTACTTTGGCTTGAAAAATTATCCATGACCTTCATTGTCCATTAGTGAGCCCGTTGTGCCTAATCCATTTATTCTTGATGATAAATAGCCACTAAATAATTAAGCCTTAGTCTTTTGGCCTGCTCTTGTCCCTTGAAAACGTGTAAGTGTATTTTTGGTTTGAAGTGAGTTTAAAGTCTACTTGAAGATATTGGTGTTGGAGAGTTGACGAATGTATATATGTCTCTATTCTATTCCAAAAAAAAGAGATGAAAAGAAAAAAAAGAAGAAAAAAATATATATGAAAAAAAAAGGAATAGGACGAGCATAAAAAAAAGGGCTATGCTCTATTGTCATTTATTTGGTTGCCCTGTATTATTGGAAGCCAACACTCAATTGGTTTTTGTTAATTTATTTGGGAAGTTGCAGACAAGCTTGGTGAATGCATTTGATATGCTTACATATTTTCAATTATTTGAGCCATTTTATCATTTTTATCCTACCTATGCACCCTAGCCCCGCTACAACCAGTGCAAAAAGACCTTTTGATTTGTGTATAGATCTCATTTGCATGGTAGAGATTTTGACATATGGGCAAATTTATGTTTGAAAGCATCAAGTTATGATTTGTGTGAATTATATTCTGTCCATATCTTCTATTGAGAGAATTTGAGTGACCTTGGTGAGGCAGGATTAGTTTTGCATGTTTTTGACTTGAATGAAAAGCATGTGTACAGTTTTATGAAACAAGAGATTGGTTTGTGGACTGTTGATGATTGTATCTTGTCTCTGACTTTGATTGTTTTCCATTGAAGGTTGCCAATGATTGTCTTGTCGTCTTTGAGTTTTTTCTTGAGTCTTTCTTTTGTTTAGTGTTGCTCGAGGACGAGCATTGTCTAAGTGTGGGGGGTTTGATTAGGTTGTTATTTCGTATATATTTTGGGTCTTTTTGGTATGTTTTTGCAGTGTTACTCACCCCATGGTCGAGTTTTGTAGAAGAATTTGTGTCTTGTGGTTTATTTCAGGTGGTTAACATAGAAGTGGAGATAATGGCATTGTTTTGAAGGGTTTGGACACAATTGGATTGAAGAAAGCTGAGGAGTCTGGAAAACAGTCGGTATGGGCATACCGACTGGTGGACTGGGCGAATATTTGGACTGGAAATAGTGGATATCCACCAGCTGTGGGCCATGGACGATTTTTGGGCTATTTTTATTACTGTTGGACTTTATTTTTATTATTTTCCTAGTTGGATTAGGATTAGATTTCTTTTATTAATTAATTAGTTAAGGATTTGGATAAAAGACTTCTAGATAGAGTAGGACTCTAATATATCAGTATCCATTGCAGTACAATATTTTCAATTGCCAGATACAAAGGGAGAGACGCCAGAAACGAATTCTTTTCCTGCAGTACACGATTTTATTCCAGTTTTCATTCTTCTTTTCATATTTCTTCTTTTCAATTAATTTCTGAATTGCAATTCCAATTATGAATTCAAGCTAAGCGCGTTCTATTCCGGTGAAGATCAACAAAGCCCTGGCATAATCATTCTGTGAGATCTAATTGTTCTTTCTATTTTAATTAATTGCATGTATCTGTGATTCTCTGCATTTAAAGTTGTTAATTATTTCGTCCCTGCTAGATAGTCGCGAATATTTAGTAGATCGGAATTAATTAGTAGCCAATTAAACCGGCCATCCATAATTGTGGTTTAAGTTTAATTAGTGGTACAACGATTCTTCAGAATCGAGGGAATAACAGTCTAAATTCAACGGTCCTGTGTCAGATTCTGTTGGTTTTGAATCGGGTTTCTCTAGTGTATAAAGATGTCGGCTCATTAAATCTATAGAGTGTCTCTTACGGTTGTCAGTCGATTAGGGAAATAATTAGTGAAGTGTCTTCCTGATTATCGAGAAACTAAGGAGAAATTAGGTTGCGTCAGTAAGTGTCTTCGGTGGCTATAACTGGTTTGCATGCATTAATTGGAAATATCTTTGTATCAATGATCGGAATAATTAAGCTAGGGTGGAGTTAATTGGAAGTCGGAATACCTTTTAATCTGTTAAGAAAACTACTCTTTGGTTTATTTGCTTTATTTTAGTTTTTGCGTTATAACAATAAAAATTGTGTGGGAAGTTTGGTTACTGCAGACTGAACACCTTTACTATTCGTATATAATTCTGTTTGATATATAGTTTGGATAATTGGACACTCCCCATTGAGTCAGTAGTATTCACCTCAAAAACTACTTATCTTTTTAGGTTTTGTCTCGGGTGATGCGAAGCAGGCAAGATGTGATGATGGTGGTCAAGTGGTCAAGCATGATTAAAAATTTAATTTATTTTTGACTTTATTTTTTGTAATAAATGTCAATTTATGGCATAAACTTCCGTTGTATTTAAAGAAAAAGTATTTTATTAATGAAAAACATGGTTAACGTGCCTTTTTCTATTAAAAGTGAAATTGAGGTGTTACAAATTATGGGACATGTTTGTAATTGTGAGATGTTTTTTCCTCACATTACATTAATGTGTGTTGTAATTGTGGAGTGTATTTACCCACATATAATTAATATGTGTTGTAATTGTGAGATGTCTTTTTCCTCACATATAATTAATGTATTTTATATATCTCAAATACTCTTATTTATTTCCCTAAAGACTCACATGCATATGTCTCAATCATAGCAAAGTTAAATCTAACATGCAAAAGTAAATCTAACATGTAAAAGTAAAGCTAATATGATTCGTATGTCTTGTCAATTTATCTGCAAAAAATCACATGCACATGTCACATTATTTGCATTGGATTCTCATGCTTTGAAATTTTTGGTCATATAATAATGTAAATTATGTTTACAAGTTGGTCATAATAATAATGATTAGTATGTCTTGTCAATTTATCTGCAAAAAATCACATGCACCTATCACATTATTTGCATTGGATTCTCATGCTTTGAAAATTTTGGTCATATAATAATGTAAATCACATGCTTACAAGTTGATCATAATAATAATGATTCGCATGATTTGGTTATATTTTATATGAACAAATTAAATCACATGCAGATTTTGTCAATCTATCTACAAACAATCACATGTATCTATCATATTATTTGCATTGTATTCTGATTCAACTTAACTTTGTTTTATTATTTTGCATTGTCTATAAATATATCATGAAATACAAATCAAAATTAAACTCATACAAAAATCTTCAATATTATTTTTTTCTCTTCAATTTTCAATTCTATTCAGAAAAATGCAGGTTAATGAAAATGATTCAATCGAATCAAACTCAAGTTCTGATGATTCAAATCCCAACGAACTTGCTGAATGGGAAGAACAAGTTCATCAACAACGTCGTGAAGAGGATAACATCATCCAGAATATGCTCCCAACTAATCCTCATCTGGTTGTAGAAGCTCAAACTTTTACAATTAGAAGAATTTATTGTGATAGGGAACGTGAGATTAGTAAAAAGCGTTTGATGAAAGACTATTTTGTCTCTAATCCGACATATTCTCCAGAGCTCTTTCGACGTCGATTTCGCATGCAGAAATCACTTTTTCTTCATATAGTAGACGTCGTTACTACCAATGTGAATATTTTCAACAGAGACCTGATTACACAGGTAGAAAAAGTCTTTCACCATTGCAAAAATGTACCGGAGCCATGAGGGTGTTGGCGTATGGGACATCACCTGATGTTGTTGATGAATACTTATGAATGAGTGCAACGGTTACAAGAGATGTTGTCATCCATTTCGTAGATGATGTCATTTCCTGCTTCGGTAATACATACCTTAGAATGCACAATCAATAAGATTTAGCAAGATTACTCTATGTTGGGGAACAATGTGGTTTCCCTGGCATAATTGGTAGCATTGATTACATGTATTGGGAATGAAAAAATTGTCCCACTGTCCGGGCTGGGCAATTTACAGGGAGAAATGGAAAGCCATCAATCATTTTGGAAGTCGTTGCATCATATGATTTATGGATATGACATGCACTCTTCGGAACACCAGGTGCGTGCAATAATATTAATGTTCTCCATCGATCTCCAGTTTTTAGTGATGTTTTAGAAGGTCGATCACCACATGTTAGTTACATCATCAATGGTAGCCAAAATGATGGGGCATATTATCTTACCGATGACATATATCCTTCATGGGCTGCATTTGTCAAGTCTATTACATCTTATGTGACTCGAAAGCATAAGTTATTTGCTCAACACTAGAAGGTTGTTAGAAAATATGTAGAGCGGGCCTTTAGAGTTTTACAAGCTCGTTTTGCATTTATTCGACACCCATATCTTATTTAGGACAAGGTTTTGATGGGAAAAATTATAATGGCTTGTATCATTATACACAATATGATTGTAGAGGATGAACGAGACACATCACACGTTTGTCGGCTTATATGATTAATAGGGATCAACTCGCAATAGAGAGGCTCATAACGCTCTTTAAAAAGACTTAATCGAGCACGTATGACAAAAAATTTGCACTACTTGAATATGTAATTTACATCTCATGTACTCGTAATTTAGAATTTCAAGTGTTCTCATTGTAGTCTATTTAATTATGTTTTATTTTGTTTTAACCCTTGTAATTTTCATTTTGTTGTCAAGTAAATTATGAATTTATAATTGTATTGATATTTTTTTAATTATGAATTTAAAAAATATATCTAATAAATTAATTATGATTTTTTAAATATAGTAAAAATTATTATTAATAATATGTTATTTAAAAATAAAATGATAAATATTTTATGTAGATTGGAAGAAAGAGAAATTAATATTTTAATTGAATGTCGGGTTGGCATGAGTGTCACTGATAGAGTGCAAATTTTAAAATGTTGGGAGTTGTGGATGTGGAGAAGAGAAAAATTAATATTTTATTTGAAGGTTGTGTTTGATGAATGTCACTGATGTGGATAGTCTTTGTAACGACCCGGATCTTTTTAAAATTGGTCGTTACCTTTTTATAAAATGTGGTTAGAAAATATTATTTATTAGTGCTTGTTAATTTAAAATATTTTGTTATGTTCCTATAAGTCGCGCCTACATTATTATTATTATTATTATTATTATTATCTTAGTGGAACTTTTATATCTTTTAAAGTTAAAACCTTTTATATAAGTTGATCCATTTTCAAAGTTATTACATAATAGTATTGCAATGAATAATTATTTGAAAGTGTACAATGATTATTTAGCTATTTTATTTATTGAAGCTAATTGGATTTTAAATGTTTTAAAAGAGTTAAATTAATTAATTAATTATCTTTTAATTATCTCAAATATTTCTTTTATTTTGAATAAATATCTAAATAATTAATATGTGTATTTTTCCATATTAATCTCCAACATTAACAATCAACCTTTCCACTATCTCAAAATTTAATTAAATTCAAATATATTTTTAGAGCTCAATAACTAATTAATTATTTTGATCACAAATGTGACCTTTTGGTTTATCTTTTTTTTTTTTCACGTGAATTTACAAAAAGTGGAGCGAGAAATTATGCAATATTTATGGCATTAAATTACATATTTCATCTTCTCAAATAAATTAAATTTGCTATTTCATTATAGACCTTTCACAACTTCAAAGTTTCACTATATAAAGGGCATCACTTTCATTAGTTTCAACACACCAAATATTCATTTGTTTCAATCATTTTTCATGCATAGCACTATCATTGTGTGGGAGAAATAAGGTTAGGGTGAGAGAAGACGTAAGAGGGAGATGAGAGAGTGTGTGAATAATCATTTTGATTTTTATTCTAAATTGTTGGGGTTGATTGTTGTAAAAGAGGGTTGGTGAGAGAGAAATAGTTATATTTTTTTTCAATAAAGAGAGAGATGGTTATCTTTTATTTATTATTGAAGGCGGCGCGTGGACTTAACTAAGCCGTATTATTTTACAAGTCATGTTCCAAGTCGAGGTGGAGAATCTGATGTGACGCACATTATTATTTATCCTTGTTATTCTCTTATGTAGGTTCACAATTATTAACCTACATGTTACAATTATTATTATTGGCTGACGAGCTATATATGTCCATATATATTATTAGCCGCGGGCTACCCATATTATAATTTGTTATATCTGTATAACTTGGATAAATACGTTCACCACTGAGTCAATAGCACCCACTTCAAAGATATTATTTATTTTAGGTTGATGATTTACTCGGGCGATGTGCGTGGTGACGTGTGATGATGGTCTTTAACGAGATTTTATTATCTAGCTTCCGTTGTATTAAAGTTAAATATTTTATATTTTAATATAAGTGGTGTCTCTTCTTTATTATTGTTATTATTTTATTTTATGAAAATTGGGGCATGAAGTCTTCAAGGAGTAGATTACCCCCTTACATTTTTTTTGGACCAAATCAGTCCAAAAAAACATTTTTATGGGGTAAATCAACCCTTCATCTCACGGTGTAAGTAAACAGATTCACTTTACACTTTTTAATTTATTTTATTTTATTTTCTAGTCCATTTTGAATGGGATTTATGTTGCCAACACACAAAACCATTATACTTAAAAAAAATACAATTGTATTTTACAATGACAAGAAACAAACCTCTAAATCAAAAAGATTGCACAAAATACAAACCATTAATCACTATCTATTTAGATGCAATATGATTTTAATAAAAACGCAAACCACATCTACCACTCTTAAAACATACATACACGCACAACACACTAACAATACCTCACGAGTAACAAAAAAGATAGCACAAATATTCATCTAACTTGATATAAATCAAGAGCAAAAAAAACAAAAAACAATGGATAGTTTTTCTAATTAGGCTGCGAAAATTTGGTCCCACGAATAAAGAGTCAAAACAAAATAAGTCAAAAGGTGGTCCATCAACAACGATCATTCTTCCTAATTAGTTTTTCATAAACAAAAGCAAGCCAGAATGTAGTGCATCAGCAAAGGTAGTTAACTAATTGGAAGGTGCTCCTGACTTATCTCTGGTGTGTCACTTTTCATTTTTCTAATTTCTCTCTGTTCCAACAGCTGTCTTGTGGTCACAGTTGGTCCTCCTTTTCATTATAAGCCTGGAGGTTTGAAAGGTAATTGATTTGGCATTCTCACTTCTGAGCCCTCTCCATTAAAATAGACAGTTCTAAAAATACTCGGGCTGCAATTTTGTTTTGCTTTGTTTCTATTTATTTCTCTCTCATTTGGGATAGGAAATCTGACAACAGGATCACTAGACTGTGGAATTAGTTGATCACCTCTCGTTATGACCTTTTCAGATGATAATCATGGCTGCAATGAGATCATTCACAATAATGTAAAACCACTAATATTAAGTAAAACACTAATATTGAAAAGAGTCATACTCATATTGATAGTAGTTCCGCCACTATTTAAATCAACATGACATCCAAATCCGACCACTATAGTTTGCTTTGATGTTTTTCATTGTCTTCGACATTGATTTTTTTTTAAGCCTAATGGTTGTGGTTGTAGTTTTGGAACTTGTTGGGGTTTAACAAAAATGGTACATCAAAGAATAAATTAGATATTAGACAATAAAATGAGTTTATAAGAGAAAAATTTGGATATTAGACAATCACCTGTAAGTTACCCTTGTTTGAACACCTAACTTTGTTATGACCCAAAGATTTGCAACAACTACACTCTTGTAACTGACCTTTCCTATAGAGTTTTGATCCTGATGAAGCTGATTCATTGAATGCTCTAATTCTTTTCTTCATACGCCTTTATGGCATCCTCTCAAATGGTGGAGGTTCAATTGGTGCAAATTTATCAATCTTCTTGAACTTGGTACTAGAAGCAGGTAATATTAGATATTGGTATGCCTTCTGGTAAGTGGATTTGTGGTACCACTTACTCATGAATGACAGAGGATCTAGTTTTGTATGCATATATGGTATTCCAGTTAGTTCCCATCCCCTACAAGTGCATGCCATTTTATCCAATAACAATGTATGCTTATCTTCACCTTTTCCTATTTCATACCCTGATGCACCATTGAAAATAATCTTACACCCAACAACAGCATCTCTATTGTCATGAAACATCGTCATTGCAGCAGGAGACCATTCATTGAACCATGCATTACACAAATTCTTTTTATCTTTAATTCTAGCCATTGTGTTTTCTCTAATTTCTTCAAGCATGCTCATAATTGGCTTATGTCTTGTATCAACTAAACATGAATTAAAACATTCACTGATGTTGTTATCAACCATGTAACTACATCACCTATTATTTTGATATGCTCTGCACCATGTCTGGATAGGGTATCTCAACAAATCTTCAGCTTCTTTTTAATGCACTTCACCAAGTTTTATGAGATTGGGTTTTAACTCTTCTTCAAATGTAATCCATGCACAAATCCAGAATTTCCTCTTAAGTTCATCTCCTCGCCATTTCTTAGACCAATTTGCATATATATGCCTTGCACACCACCTATGTTCTGCTTTAGGTAATATCATAGCAAATGCATCAATTAATCCCTATAAAGCAAGAAATTAGAGTGTTAAATCAAAATAAATAATTATGATTATTTAACTCAATAAGTAAAACAAAATAATTAGCCTTTTGCATATCAGACATAACAGTAAGATGACAACCATCTCCAAGCTCCAACTCTTGTGTAAACCAACATAAAAACCATCTTCAATTCACCTTATTCTCTTTGCTTACAACAACCCATGTAATAGGCACCAGCTGACCATTTCCATCTTTGCCAACAACAGTAAGTAATTGACCTTGGCTAACACGTTTCAGAAAACAACCATCAAAACAAATAATAGGTCTACATCCACCTAACCAATTCTTTTTACAAGGCATCCATCGTGATAAACATTCTCGTAAAGATTCTCTTGCCCTATTTCAGCCCTTCTTTACACAATTGAATCTCAGCTTTAATCCCCAGGTTATATTTTTTCAGTGCATTAGCATATGCTTCTAAATAACCAAACTCTTTCTTGAAGCTGCCTTCGAGTTCATGAGTTATAAGTAGTTTTGCCCTTTTGCACTTGGAAGAACTGACATGGATCTTTAAATGTTTTTCAACCTCATTTTACATATTTTTAACTGAGAACTCAGGATTTTTGTAAACCTGATTCTTGAAATATTTGGCAAGGAAATTTTGACTTACACTAGGCACTGAGAACTGTCTAAAGCATCAGTGTTCTATCATTGCAGTTTTAACAACTAAGCCACCCTTGTTTCCATCCTTTGATATATAAAGTTGGAATGGACAACCTGCTTCATTTAAACAGTACACGCATAATCTTGTAGTCTCATTTTTCTCAAATTTCAATTTATATCCAAACATCACTCAATATTCATTGATAGCATCTCTTGCCTTTTTGGCATTGGCAAAAGTCAAGCTCAAAACAACTTTTACCATCATCTTTATTATACATTGACCTCTTTGGTTGTGTGTTTTCTTTTGATCTCATCATCACTATTTTCAGATCTAGCATCATTGTCATTATCATCATCCTCTTCTTCACTAACAAAGCCAATAAGACTAACATAAATGTTCTGCAAAAGCTCTAGATCATTGTTTATTCTTTCACCAACATCATGCATTCCCAAATTTAAAGTAGATCTTTCAGTTGGTAAAAATTTTGGAGTGAATTCAGAAGGTATTTCATTATCAGGATCAACAACACACTTCAATTTCATTCCATCTATGTTCTTTAATATAGTTTAAAACTGACCTAAGAGAATACTCATCCACCAATTTAAACAAACCAACCTTCAAAGGTATTCCAGATTCTTGCACAAATATATTTTTCATAGTTACAATACCTAACTCCAAATATTTTTCCACAATATGATCATATGTCATCATATTGACATCATCAATTATAATATCAACATTCTCATCTTTATAAAACACATGTCCATCATCATATATCCAATTTCCCATGTAATGAAACCAAAATTGGAAAGTCAAAGCAAAAAATCACAATATTATCTAAAGCCCATTAATCTTTGTTTTGAATATTCAATATAAACAAAGATAAAATTTAAATTGGAGAATAAGTTAGTTTCTAATAAACCACCTTTATATTTTTCATTAATTTTTAAAGTTGAAAGTAAATTACATATATTTACTAATTAGTGACCACAACCTAGTTTGCTTCCAGTCCCAAGCATTTTTTGTTTCTCAATCAACAATTTTACCTTTCCATTTACATTGCACTAGAAATGTTGGCAAATAATTAAAATTTCAAAATTTTGTGATTGATGTGTATGTGTGGTGAGAGATCCTGGTAGACAATTTCAAGTAGCATATGAATTGTTTAATTTAATGAAAATCAATATTATCATTTATTCATATCATACACGGATACACATGAATTGTTTTGTAATTTTATCTATTAATTATGTTGATTTAATTATATTTAATTTCTAATTTACATTAATGATTTTAATTTGACATTTTTCTACCTAGCAAATATTTATAGCTAGATTATTGGGATTTAATACTACGAGGGAACACCATTTTTTTCACATTATTTTCTATATATATGGCTTGAGGATTAATTATTTTAATAATTTCATCAATAATTTTAAATATGTTGCATATCTTCACCGTGCATTGCACGGGAGAGATGCTAGTTATGGTAATAATATCAATAAATCAGTAATGCAATCAATCTATATGTTCATTGATTTTTGTGTTAATTATAGAATGTATTGCTCAATAAAATTATCAAGCCAAGCTCGAACAGAGCAGTATTCGGCTCGGTCAGCTCATGAACATGTTCGAACTCGAGCTTAATCGAACATGTTCATCAGCATTATAAATATTTTGAATGACTACATTAAATAAGCTTTTTTTTTCAAGCTCGATTAGTAAATTTTTAACATTTTACAAGTTGAGCTCGAGCCGAATCCGAGCATGACAAATACTTATTGAGTCAAGCTTGAACAAGAGAAAAAAAAACTTGAATCGAAATATTTTTTAATGAGTCGGGCTTGAACTTCAGAGTATTTGGCTCGATTCAATTTACTAATAGCTCTAGTCATGAGTGATATTTTTATAATGGTCATTTTTTTTTCCGGGACAGGTGAGACCGGATAGGGCGAGTCGGGTCGACCCGCGAGCCAAGTGCCCGTCTCACATGAAGGGATTCATTACTGTGGGTGTATGTGAATGGAAGTTTTTAGGGAAAATGTGCAAATCCCCTCTTAATGTTTACACCCAGGTGCAAATAACCCCCTGAACTTTATTTTGGAGCAAATTAGCCCCTAAAAACGTTTTTTAGGGGCAAATAAGCCCCCAAGTTAACTGGAACAAACGGCCTCTCACGGAAGTTCATTTTCATCCATTTTTTTCATTTTTTGTGGGTCCCACAAGCTATCCTTAAATCAATCCATCCTGCTTCTTTGGTTTAAAGACCAAAAATCTTACAAAATCCTCCCAATTTTCTCACGAAGATTCTATTTGAGAACAACTGAACAATATATAATTAACAAGATATGAACTCGAGATGAAAGATAGTTATTTGTTGCTTATTTAATTCAGTTGCTAACAGATGTGCATGCTTGAAGAAAAGAATTCAATCTAGAGTCTGTTTCCAACATGAATAAAGAAGAAACTCAAAGAAAACTCATCTGCCTTAGTTGTTTTATCTTCCATGCAAAGCAAACTTTTAGTTGCCTGAGGATTTATCAAACTCATCTTCCTACCTTAAAAGAGCAAATTATACCACCTAACTCACCACACTACCATCTCAGAGTGAGTGTGTTCCCACAAACTGATGCAGAGCACGAAAGTAGCAGACAAACTCAACACACAGCTTAATGATTCAAACCAAGGCCTAAGTATCTTTGCACCACCAGATAGTGCTTTCTCCAGTCTCAAAACAGGCATGCTAAACTCCTTCACAGATGACCAGAAAGTGGAACTGGTACAATTCCATGTCCTCCCTTACCACCTATCTTCATCGTAACTTACTAACTTATAACTTCTTCAGCAAACGAAGGACATAACTCATAATTATCAAATAAGTTGAAATTAGCCTCACTATCTTTTCAACAACACCCAGCAATCAGCATGTGGGAAAATAGCACTACTAGAGTGAATTCTTTCTTATACAAAATAAAAGGGAGTGCATTCTTCCTCATACAAAATACTAATGCATAATGCACCAAAAAATGAAAGAAGTTCAATTCTTCCTACCAATACACATTTGCACTAGTCATTTTAGATATTCCAAAAGTAAGTAAAAAAACTTCAGATATATATCTAGTTATGATCTTCATTTGAAAGTGTAGATGATCCATCTTTGCTGCATTTTCCATTTTTTCTTATGTCTCTCTGCTCCAATAATTGTCTTGTGGTGACAGCAGGTCCTTCTTTCCATTTCAAGCCTGGAGGTTTGAATGGCAAATCCATTGGCATTCTTACTTCTGATCCATTCCCTTTGAATTTTATGGTTCTGAAATTACTTGGGCTACAAAGTTGTTTGGCTTTGTTTCTATTAATCTCTCTCTCATTTGGTATTGGGAATCTGATAATTGGATCAGATTCTTGTGGAATTGATTGTTCAGCCTCTTGGACGACTCTTTGAGAGGCTAGCCCGGGCTACAAGGAGATGAATGAATTAGATATAGGAAACCAAAATACATAATAATGTTTAAAAAAAAAACTCACATTGATAGTGGTTTTGCCACTGTTCAAATCAACATGACATCCAATTCCAACAAAATTCTTCCGTCTTCGAGTTTGGAGTTTTTTAGGCATAGTTGTGATGCTTTCAGGAATCTAAAAAAAGTATATTGCACCAAAAAAACAAGAAATAAATTATATCAGATGTCAAAAGAAAGCAAAAACAAAAAAGGATATTCACCTGATTTCCCTTGTTTGGACACCTGACTTTGTTGTGACCTGTTTTGCTGCAAATGCTGCACTCTTGTGCCTTCCCTCTCTTTGAGTATTTGTTACTCAAGCCAGGTTCATTGGATGCTCTTACCCTTTTCTTCCTAGGTCTCCCTGGCATCTTATAAAATGGTGGAGGTTCAATTGGTGCATATTCTTCAATCTTAAAGAATTTCGGTCCAGGAAAAGGTAATATTGGGTGTTCATAAGCCTTTTGGTAAGTGGATTTGTGGTACCACTTGGATATCATTGATAGAGGATCTATCTTAGAATAATACATAGCACTTATAGCATGCATGCATGGTATTCCAGTTAGTTCCCAAGCTCTACAAGTGCAAATTTTTCTATCCAAACATAATGTATGCTTATCCTCACCCTCCCCAATTTCATATCCCGATGAACCATTAAAAAGCACCTTACACCCAACAGCAGAATTTTTGTTGTTTTGATACATCCTCATAGCAGCAGGAGACCATTCATTGAACCATGAATCACACATTTTTTTCCTATCTCTAATCCTAGCCATTGCATTAAATCTTATTTCTTCTAGCATGCTCACTATTGGCTTATGTCTTGCATCAACTAAAGTTGAATTAAAACTTTCACTAATATTGTTATCAACCATGTAAGAACTACACCTGCTAAATTTCTTCTTGAGTTCACCTCCATTCCATTTCTTAGACCAATTGGCATATACATGCCTAGCACACCACCTATGCTCTGCCATAGGTAATATCAATTGGACTGCATCAATTAAACCCTGCAATAAAATAAAATAAATAAAATTGCAGTTCTCAAAATTGTAAGATTAGTCTTGATAAACAAACTTAGCTGAAAGAATGTGTCAATTAACTAACCTTTTGCATATTCGATATTATAGTAAATTGACACCCATCTCCAAGCTCCAGCTCTTGCCTAAGCCAACATAAAAACCATCTCCAGTTTACCTTATTCTCCTTACTAACAACAGCCCATGCAATAGGCATTACCTGATCATTTCCATCTTTTCCTACTGCTGTAAGCAACTGACCTTGACAAACACCTTTCAAAAAACATCCATCAAGACTAATTAGAGGTCTACATTGACCCAACCAATTCTTTTTACATGCATCAAACATCACAAACATCCTCTTAAATATTCTTTTTCCCTGATTCATCCCTTCTTCACAGAATTGAATCTGAGTTATAGTTCCAGGGTTTTCTCTTATCACTGCATTAACATAAGCTTCTAAGTAACCAAATTCTTTCTTGAAACTGCCATCAAGTTCATGAAGTATAGATCTTTTGGCCCTCTTGCACTTGTCCTTACTGACATAAATTTTCAAATGCTTCTCAACCTCTGCCTGCATATCTTTAACTGAGAACTTGGGATTTTTATAAATTTGATTCTTAAAATATTTAGCCAAAAAATGTTGGCTAGCACTAGGCACTTTAAACTGTCTAAAGCACATGTGCTCCATGACTACAGTCTTCACAGCTAACCCACCTCTGTTTCCATCCTTTGATACAAAAAGTTTGAATGGACAACCTACTTCATTTAAACATATTACTCTTAATCTAGAAGGTTCATTCTTCAAAAACTTCAATTTAAAACCAAATTTCACCCCATAGTCATTGATTGCATCTCTGGCCTCTTTTGCATTAGAAAAAGTCATCCCAATATCAAAACATCCTTGGCCAGAATAAGAATATGGAGCTTCATCGCCTAAATCATGCTCTGTCTCTGTCCCACTGCTACCATCTTCTTCATCTTCATCTGCAATTCCATCACTATCACTGACATCACCTTCATCCTCTTCACTTACAAAACCCACTGGACTAATATATAAGCTCTTTACATTCTCTAGAACAGATATTCCAACTAAATTCTCACCAACACTAGGCCCAAAGTTCACTTCATCAGCAGCCCATAAATTCTCTTCTACACCAACATCAACATCAACAAACACTGTATTGTCATCAGCCCTAGGTGGTCTCTCACTCGGAAGTATATTTGGAGTAAAATATGAAAGTATATCATCACTTTGATCAATGAATATCTCAATTTTATCCCATCTAAATGATTTGAGATACTCCAATACTTTCCTAAGAGACTCTTCATTATTCACTGGAAATAAACCACCATCGAAATGTTTTGCAGGCTCAAGCACAAAGATTTTTTTCACGTTAGAATAACCTAACTCAGAAAACAAATTCACAATATGATCATAGGTCACACTTTTCACATCATCAAACATAATATCAACAAAACCCTCTTCATAAGTTAGAAAACTATCAATTAACCAACTTCCCCCATAATGGAACCAAAATTCTACTACTTCGGACATTCTGCAGTAAAAATAAATGCAAATCCGTCAAAAAAATCCAGACGCCAATTATCACGCAAAAAAATCCAAACACCAATTATCACGCAAAAAAATTCAAAACCTAACAGTAAAACAAACAAAATAAAAGTGTTATCTCTAACCTTTAACAGCCGAAGTAATTCGTATTCAACCTTCGCCTTTGATTTTAGGGTTCCTAAAGAGGGCTTTTAGCAATTCATCTTCAACATTTGCCTTTGATTTTATGGTTAATATGGAGGGTTTTTAGTGGGAGGATTCTCTGCAAGTTCAAACCGAAAGAAAGATGAATTGGTTTCTGGTTCCGCTGTTTAGGTAAGAAAGATGAATGGGTTTTTGGTTTTTGGTTCCCGCTGTTTAGGTGTATAGACGGAGTTATATGTCTGTTAGGAGGTGGTTTTAATTGCACCACTTTTGAATCAATTTGGATTTAATTGCTCCAAAATAAAGTTCAGGGGGGTATATGCACTTGGGTGGAAACATTAAGGGTGAATATGCACCTTTTCCCAAGTTTTTAACTAATTCAATTGTGAAATTCATAAAATAAATTTGAATGGCATTTTACTGATTTGTTGAATTTTAAAAATGGAATTAAAAGAGAGAGTGAGAGAGAGAGAGAGAGAGATAAATGAAGAGAAGAAAATAAAACAACGTTTTTCACTATAACTCCACATTCTTCTCCGCTACCTCTACCTAGTCCGTTGGCCGCCGCCGCCGCCATTATCCGACGACTGAGGTACTTAACAATCGCCATGGATTCTATTTTCTCTCCAATTTCAATATCCCATTGATTTCAGCACTAATTGCTTGATTGAACTAACAGATATGCTGACGCTCAGACACGCAAGGCAATCCAGATCCCTCCTCTCCCCTCCTTCCGCCGCCACCGCCACAACGACGGTGGTTCTCTCATCCACCGCCTCGGACCCTTCTTTTCATAATCCCTCCACCAGTCATTTATCCCTGTCCCCCGGTACCAACGGATCCAACCTCGCCCTCTACTTTAGAGAATGGTTCATGTCGCGAAAAGCCCCGCTTTACGATAGTATCTTCGAAACCCTCCGCACACACGACGGCGCCTCCTCCGACGCCGCCCTCTCCCGCTTCAATCTCCGGCTATCTCAGACCTTAGTTCTCGAGGTGTTGAATTACAACAGGAAGGATGTTCTCTCCTGCTTGAAGTTCTTCGATTGGGCGGGGCGGCAGCAGGGTTTCTTCCACACGAGAGCGACGTTCAATGCCATTTTCCGTGTCATTACGAAAGCGAAGATGACGGACTTAATGTTGGACTTCTTGCAGAACTATGCCAAGTACTCGTATAATGGTAAGACTATGTATCATGATATATTAGTCATTGGTTATGCTATAGCGGGGCAATGCGAGACTGCCCTCGCTGTGTTTGGTAGAATGCGATTTCGGGGCCATGATTTGGACCCGGTCGCCTATAATGTGCTGCTGAATTCCCTTGTTGAGGAAGGTCATTTTGATTTTGCGGAGAGTGTGGTGAAGGAGATCAAAATCCGGGGGCGTGTGGGCCATGTCACGCATTCGATTATAATGAAAAGTTTGTGCAAGCAGAATGAATTGGAACGGGCGGAGGAGTATTTGCGTGGTCTGTTGAATGATGATAGGGCGAAAGTGAATGGTTTTGCGGTGTCTATCTTTGTGACCGCATTGTGTAAGAGTAATCAATTCAGAAGGGCGTCTATGTTCATCGAGGAGTTCAAAGGTTTGGGCTTGGATATGATGGAGGGTGCGTATAGTGCGTGGATTGGCGGACTTGTCAAGGCTGGGAAGACGGATCATGCACTAGAGTTCTTTAAGGATAAGCAGGGGGTTGAGGAGTATGTCCCAGATGTCTTTCGTTTCAACGCCCTCATTTGCAGGCTTTTGAGGGAGAATAGGCTTGAAGAGGTGTATGATTTGTTGATAGAGATGAACAAACACGGGGTAGTACCTGATGATGTCACCATGAATGCTGTCTTGTGCTTTCTATGTAAAGCAGGAATGATGGAGACTGCAACTGGGTTGTATGATTCGCGGGTGGAGTTTGGCCTCTCTGTTAATCGTATGGCTTATAATTATCTCATAAATACTCTTTTGGGGGAAGCTAGTGTTGAAGAATCATATAGAGTGTTGAAAAACTCCTTGGAACAGGGTTATTTCCCTGGGGAGAGGACCTTGTCCATTGTTGCCGATGCCCTCTGCAGAGAAGGGAAGCTTGATAAGATGAAAGAGCTGGTTAAGTTCGTCTTAGACCAGAATTTTGTATGCAATGACTTCATATATGACAAGTTCATATCAGCTTTTTGTAGGTTTGACAGGGTTGAAGAAGGATACTTGTTACATGACCTGCTTACCAAATTAAATAAAACATCTCGGAAGTTCGCTTACTATAGCCTGATTCATGGATTTTGCAGGTCAAATAGAGCAGATTTAGCAGCTAGATTACTCATTGAAATGCAAGAGAGCGGTTATCGCCCAAGTAGGAGATTGTTTAGGGCAGTCATTTGCTGTATATGTAAGATGCATAAACCAGAAAATCAATTCTTTAGGTTGCTTGAGATGCAGCTGGCTCGCAGTCAGCTATCCCACTCTGTCACTTATGAGATCTTCATTGATGGGGCAGGACATGCATTGAAGCCTGAACTGGCTTTCCAAGTATATGAGATGATGAGAAGAAGTGGTCTTATACCAACCTTGACGCCTACTATCCTACTACTGCAAACTTATTTGAAAAGCAGAAAAGTTTCCCATGCTGTGCAGCTGTTCTGTGAATTGTCCATGAGATGGGGGAAGAGAAAATTGTGGCATGTCATGATCATTGGTCTTTGCAAAATAAAAGAACCGGATTATGCATCACAGATGTTGGAGAATATGCAGTTAGCCGGGAAAATTCCATCCATCCAATGTTACGAGGAACTTATAAAGTTGTACTGTGATCTAGGGCAATATCATGATGCTGTAGTTCTTCTCAATGATATGACTAGAATTGGTCGTCACATCTCATCCTTTATTGGCAATGTATTTTTGTTGCATGCGTTGAAAGGTAGGGAACTATACGATGCTTGGGCTTCTTCAAGTGCGAGGCTAAATCTCACACCTACAAGTTGGATGTTGGGCCACCTAATTGGCATATTTTCTGGTTGTATCGAAGGTAATCATTTAGATGAGGATATTGAAACTCTGGTCCAGCAATGCTTTGAAATTGATCTTTATACCTATAATATGATGTTAAGAAGATTACGCGTGAAAGGAATTGACTATGCTTATAGATTATTCCATGGACTACGAGAAAAAGGTTTTGAGCCAAATAGATGGACTTATGATACAATTATCCATGGTTTAGCCAGAGAAGGTCGGGATGCAGAGGCTAGAATATGGATGAATGAGATGCTCGCTAGGGGGTTTGGTGACAAGCCAACCCAAAAATGTCTTGCTTAAATAGAAGATGAATTTCGTTTGTCACGGGGGAAGGTACACGAAATGGACAGCACCTCCAATACAGCCAAGTAAGTTGTTCATATGCTTACTTTTGGTACCAATTTTGTTCGCTGATGCGCTACTTCTTCTGCTATTCTACAAAGTACACTCTATGCTTGTTTGCATATGCTATGCTACTTCATCTTTATTTGGAAAAGGAATCATAATGTACTTGGTAGTTGTCGAACTTGATTTTTTTTTCTTTCTATCCCTTTATGCTTGCTTGGTCAGATGCCTCAATGATGCTTGTAATGAATAGCTTCTTCTCAATTAATCCGCTAGATTTCCATTGTATTAAGACAGTTCATGAAATTTGACTTTTGGAATTTGGACAAGTCAGTTCATATCATGTTCCAAAAGGTGCTGACATTGATTCTGATTAGGCCCGCTGCATTCTTATTGTTTGTGGATTTGTGACCGCCCATTGCATCAACTAAGGACTAGTGGACTACAATAGTGACTTATATAGAAGCCCGGGTTTGCTTTGCTTGGAGATGAAGATTCTGAGGAAAGGGCTGTAAATGTAATCTATTCTCTCTCTCTCTCTCTCTCTCTCTCTCTCTCTATATATATATATATATATATATATATATATATATAACAGGGTTATAGGCAGTGCTACAATGATTTTCTGAAAGATGTATTTTCAAGAAATTGGTGCAGTTCTTTCTCTCTTTTTCTCCCTCCTAGAAATTTTGCCCCACTCGGAAACCCCTGTTCTGTCCCTCTTTCTTACCAAGAAATATGGTGGATAAAATCAAAGAAGATATACGAACTACAAACCTTCTCATGCGGAAGCCGTGTCAACTTCAGATCTTCCAGCTGATAGTGCAATTCATTGTTATGATTCAAAAATGGATCGTAACAAATGGTGTCAGAGCCATTGATGCGCTTTCGCCTCTACAGTGCAATTTTCTGGTGACTTCGTTGGAAGTGAGACGATTGTCCCTGTCAACATTCAAAGTTAAAGGGATGCACTGTGAGATGATGCACTCACTCAGCTTATCATTAAAGAAAAAGGTCAGTTTTTTCAAGCAGAAATTTGAAATATTTTTCTACTATCCAAGAAATTGATTTCTATTTCTACTTTAGCATGGGAGGGGTGTTAGAACTCTTTGTTACTCAATAAGAGATTAGAAGAGAGCACGATAAGAAAATTATTTAAGCTGATTCTCTTTGAAGCCAAGTTTAAATAAAAGAGGTGAAATATCCTCAATTTTGAAACTTATCAATTTTCCTCTTGTTTGATTTAGCTAGAGATTGGACCAGTGTACGTTTTGGAGATAACCTGCAGCGGCTACATGTGGGTGAGCATAAGATATCTCGACCTAGAAGGCGTTAATGGAATTCGAATGCGTGACCTTTCACCATGAGATCGCCACTCCACCAACTTAGGCTGCCTCATGGGGGCTACACCTTTGTACTTTAGATTGTATTGTCCAACCAGTTTAGCTATTTTCATTCTAGTCATAAAAATTTGTTTCTTATATAAAAATGGTAATAAATAAATAAGTGAAAAAACTATCATGAGAAAAGTTCTGCATTCACAGCCGGCTTACACTTGTATTATGTTGAGACTTGTTCTGGCAATAGAATCAAAGTCATCATGTATTAATAACTATGAGATGTGGATCACCTTCTCTATCTTCAGAATAAAATACTAACAAAATAAATGACCCTATTGGTTCCACAAACTGTCCAAGGTCTAGTTTTGTTTGTATTGAAGAGTTTGCTTATCACTTTCTTATCCTACTGAAAAGATGGTAGTCAATATAAGGAAGATCTCTTGAGAATGGAAAAATGCACATGAACAATAATTTTGCTGTATGTTCATTGTCTCCAGATTTGTTTTATTAAAGGCGATGCAAAATTTCAGGCCCGATAATTATTTAACTCATGTATTCCTGGTAATTGCATGCTAGGAGGCTATTTTGACATCTTACAAGTTGCAACCTATTTGATTCATATTATCCTTTTGCTATAACAAAATTAATTTAATGTAGTACCTCCAAGCCAGGATTAGTTGTTCAGCCATACTGTCTCTGTGTTAGTCCAAGAGTAGTGGAGAAGCTCTTCACTTATCAATTAAAGCTGGGGTACAATTTTCACTTGGGAGTTCTGAAATGTGTTGGCATGCGCATAAGTGGTGTATAATTGCTTTTTTTACATGTAGCTCACTTAACAGCTCTGGTTTGACAAGTAGTTTGGTGTCTTGTGTCAATTTGGGACTATATGATAAGAAGCAAACTAAAAAATAAGCACTCAAAAGTTACTGTTTGTTCACAATCATCTTCACAGAAGCAGCTGACATCTAATGATTGCTTATGCTTCCTTGTTTGTGTAGAAAAGCACCTCTTTCTTTCGTCTATCATTTGCTTCACTAGTTTCATGTTCCGTGTGATAGCATATTTGCAGCATGTAGAGTGCAGACTTGTTTTATTGCTCATGCAGTTTTATATCTTCGATTATAGTTGTATCTCATGCCTGAAAATGTTGGTAAAAACTACTTGCTGAAGTCTGAAAATGTTGGGGAAAAAAAAAAAAAAAAACAGAAGATATAAGTGGTCTTTAGCCCTAGTGAACTTCCCTTAGTAAATGTGCTGCTTATGATTTGTGATCTTCACAAAATGTGCAAGAAATGAAGCGATCCAAAGTCCAGTCATTGCTTACAACATGCAGCGCCTTCTGTTGCAACCAATCTCATCTATTCTTTTAGTTTGTAGAAATGATGTATTTTGTTCCTGCCTGAAGATAAAGCGGCTGAAGTTGAAATGTGCCCAGCATGAGTTGCGAAGATGTGGTGATGTGACATGAGTCGACTTACTAACAAGTCTGTATCGTACATTTGGCATTTACAGAAGTGTCGACAAGCCTACCGCCTTCAAATGAACTTCCAGGTATCCCACCCCTTCAAGTGATTCATCGCGATCTGAGGAAATACTAGTTTGAGCTTTGAGGATAGATGATGGAACATGACAGACAGACCAAATTGTACGTCCGGAAATTACAATTAAATACTTTTTGCTGATTAAATGTAGGGATATATTGTAAAGCATCTGCGCGAGGCTGCAAAAATGGGATGCATCATATACCGAAAAACTGCAGAAATCGTTTTAATGTATTATTCTCTGATTTTTCCCAGAATTTGAATTCTGTGCACCATTTAAATAGTGTCGAATCTTAGCATGTATTTGACATGTAACACATTCTGAATGATTCAAAGATTTGAGTACTATTTTTATTTGAGAAGAATTAGAACATTTCCTGGCGTGGACATTCGATATGTTATGGACTGTTACATATGCTAAAACATGAAATAAAAACATCATTCCAACGCCAAATTCCTTATGATATTGTTTGATCTAACAGTTGCGTATGTTGCCTTCAATTTTTTTCTTGTGTATTTGTGAAATTACACATATCTACTGTTTGATTAGTATCGAGTAATGACAAATATCAAACCACATCAAAGGCATATAATCCTTCATTCTACCTCCATCCATAAACCCTTTTTACTGTATCTTCCTTTGGAAATATTTTTAATATTTTATATAATGAGAATATAGTCCAAGATAAATCATCCAAATGTTCCCTTACCAACTCCTAAATTAGATACAGGGCAAAAGAAAACAAGTTGTAACCTGTAAACAATCATGAAAGCAAGCAATCTCACTCATGCCTTATTATCAACACATGAAAGCACGACACAACGATAATGAGTGACATCGAAAATACTTTCGAAATTTAGAAGTTATATTGCAGAGGTACTAGTTAATATAGCAACATAAAGTCTGGAAACAAATTCAACTACAAAACCAAAATTTGAAGAATCAATGTTTATCTTAATCAAGCAAGTTGTACAACTCCTCCAGCTCTGGCAAGAGCTTCACTCAGAGCCCTCAACATCCATATCCATGCATCATCAGCGGTACTGGAAGATAAACATACACGCGACAATGTCAGCACGTCAAGATATGTAACTTACAACACAGTTCAAGAAATTCCAAGTGAAAGTAACCCACGGATAACATAGTTGTAACAGCAAATGCTTATCCCTAAGAATCATCATCCGCCACACATGTTTTTAGACTAAACTAGTGCTGTTTTCATAGCATTCTAAGAAATCAAAAAGGATGTATGGAAAACCTAACCAATCACACTTCCATAACACCCACAAATAGCAAAAATATCACAATATTTCGACGTTGATAAGCATACGAACACTGCTCCCTAGTTACTGATAATCCTTAGGGTGTTGAAGATTACTTTGTTATATTTATTATGTTTTGAAAACACAGCTTTCAATCAACGGAAAATAAATTGAACCAGTTTCACTTAAATGTAGGCAGATCGGGGCAATTTTTTACCAAAAAATGAAAACATCACATGAAAGAAGATGAATTTGAACAATTGAATAAACAACTACTCAAAAGAGAATTATTTCATAACCAAACAAGCACAATAACTTGGTAACACGAATAAAAAAATTCCAATTCAAATAAAAAACTGGCCACATCCAAGCAAAATCCAAAAACCCCATGAAAAAATTCCAGCATCAAGAAAACTATATATTGCCAAAATGATTAATAAAAACTCATGAAACTTAAACATCATAGCGTAACAAAAAAAGAAAAAGGAGCGACCTTGATGAAGCCAATCTCCTTGGCGTTGCTGCGGAAGCACTGCCTGCAGCACATGAGACCATATTTCCGAATTATTCCATGAGGGTTTCCGCAAACCCGGCTGCATCACAACCCGAAAACCGTAGAAATAATTAGCAAAATCAGAAGAAAAGACAATTAGAAGAAGAAAAAAACAATGAATTAAACGGACCAAGTGCGTGAGCCAGGGCCGTAGTTCTTTGGGTGCGAGTTCCAGATGTTAGAATGACCCATCTTCGCCTCTCTCTCTCTCTCTCTCTCTCTCTCTCTCTAAAACGCTTAACAGTAGATGAGATGAGGCGCCGATGATATGAAACCCTAGTTTGGTGGAATCGGAGAGTGACTTACAACTTATAAGCGCTGCTCAGTTGCGGGGATTTGTCCAATATACCCTCACATTACCGCCCTCAATTTTCATGGTCAATTTTGTTATTTCACCCGCAAATTAAATCTTCTTAATACGACGGCCATAAAATAAATTACTTCAACAAAAATTGTGTAAAACAGTTAAATATTAGTGGATTCTTTTAGGCCAAGTTTAATTGAGTTTTCCGCTCCAAAAAAAAAGTTTAATTGAGTTTTTTAGGGGAAATTTTGTGTCAAAGTTTCTTTTTTCTTTTTACTTTAAAGTTTAATTGAGTTTTTTTTGCTTTTATGTTCTTGTGTGGGTGGGTGGGTGGGGAGGGGGGGGGGGGTTGGGGGGGATTTGGGGAAGAATTTTACTTAAGTATTTTTTTAGTTGAAGTTTAATTTTGTGTCAAAGTTTTTTTTTTTTTAACTTTAAAGTTTAATTAATTTGAGTGGATCACATTCTCGTGTGCTTTTGGAAATATGAAAAATCAACATACAAGATTTATAAGAAATTCGAACTCGAAACATTAGCCAAAAGTCATGGCACTCCACTAATATGCCACCCAAATGAGGTACATTTTGTTTAACCTGAGCTTTTTTTTACATTATTATTTGAGTTTATTTGAAAGATTCTTAAATTTCAAGATTTTAATTAACCTTATTTAATTACATGCGTTAGCATTTAGCAATTGCTGACAAGTGACAATCGGATGCATAGTTGCAACCATTAACTATTTTAAACTCTGTTTTTATTCATTAAAACTAGAACATTCAATCAATTGAGAAGCAAATCTTCCCAAAAAAAATGGGACAAATTTCATATTACTCCCCTGTGTGTTTTGAAAAATAAAAAAAAATCCCGTATTTAATAAATAGTCTAAAAATCTAATATGCCATGTATAATCCATCAAAAAAATCCATTTTGGAGAAAGTAAATTACACTTTCTAAGAAAGATAGTAGATTTTTTTATACATAATAGATGGGGTTTTATACTATTTATTTAATACATGATTTTTTTTCGAGAAAACATATTGGAGAAATACGAAATTTGCCCCTAAAAACTATAGATATTTACTTAAAAGGATAAAAAAGGGTATAATATCGAATTGCATGTTAAATCTTATTGTAGTAACTCAACAGCATATATAAGTTGTTAAAAGACATATTATCTAAGAATTACCTAGAATAAGTTAATTCTCGAAGCCTAAGTCGAAAAACAAACATCGTGAAATTCTAACACAAACACAAAGCCGAAAATCAAATAGACGGTATGTGCGTACATTCCGATTAATAATGCTACATTTTTTCCCCTATGATCGAAAGAGTGGTCGATATTAATATTACAATATTGTTCTGTCATAGTAAAAGCAGCAACGTACACAAAAGTTGCAATAGAGTATTTTTGACTAGGTTGATGAAAGTGGGAGCGGTAATTTTCCTACAAAGTCATTGTAAAGACTCCCAAAATACAAATGGCCCTCAAACTCTACCGCAGAAGTTACAAACTTCATCACCTTCGCCGTCGGATCATCGAAACCTCTGATAATTTTTCCATCACTACCAACATTCACAACCACTGATTTATCAACTATTTTGATCACCCAATTGCTAAACGTTTTTGGAAATGCCCTTGCTAAGTATTTAAACGCAGCCAATTTGTAAACAAATCTCGGCCACACGGGAGTACTCTGCAATTAATAGAGATCATAGGTAAATAAAAAAAATAAAAAATTTGTTTCACAATATGTATATAAATTGACCGGTTGTTCAAGACCCGTATTCAAACTCACATACATTCAACTGTATATATCTTTGTAATTTAGTGGTGTTTTGGTAGTATTTAAATTCAAATTTGACTCGTCTAATAGATTTTGATCAAGAAAGTTGTACCTCTAATAGTGCAATCCAAAACGAGCCATCTGGAGCAAGATTTATGTTATCTGGCCTTGCAGGAAGTCTATCTACAAAAATCTCTGTTTCCCCTTTCTTATCTCCTTCCAACCAGTATTTCAGACATCTATATCTGCTCCAATTCCACAGATTATATTAAATTAAATTAAATTAGTATGTAATAAATAAAGAAATTGCATAATAAAGAAGGAAATGAAAAAAAATTGAATATTGTAATTAAACGTACTTCCATGTTTCACAAACAACCAAGTAGTCTTGGTTTGCAGACAATGCGACGCCGTTTGCAAACGCAAGACTGTGAAGAACAAGCGACGTCGTATTTGAGGAAGGGTCGTATTTGAGGAGGCGGCCGTTAGGCTCCGTCTCCAGCAGGTCCAGAGTCCAGCTGTCGAAGCCGAATTTCGAACTTGCATCACTGAAGTACAACGTACCATCTGATGATTCGATCACATCATCTGCAAATCTTGTTTGAAAGGATAGATAACCTAATTGAGTTAGTTGAATCTGAAAAAATCAAAGAAAAAAAATAATTAAGGCCTCATTTACGATGATGGATAAGTTTGGGTCTCACCTTATTTTGGCACCATCAACATGTGATGATATGACTTGAACACCCTCTTCACTAACCTTAAGCAAACCCTGCCCATCATCAATCAACCCAAACATTTTTAACTTGTATATATGAAAAAATTATATTATCCATACCCGTTACACGGTCTAACACGAGACTGTTTAGTTAGTTACAGTATTAATTACCTGGTTGGCATCGCAGACGATTAGATCGCCGGCGGCTGTAGTAGTTATCCCTAACAAACTAGGGCTATGAGTTTGCCACCAATTCTCCCACGTTCCATTTCTGTGCAGCCTCTGCACACTCCCATCCCTCGTGACTGTGTAGAGAACTCCATTTTTGTCAACGGCGACGTCTTCCGGTTGCTTCAGCAGCCCTTCTCCGAGCTTGATCACATCCTGAACGTGTAAGAAAATATATATATATAGTATTATTATAAATTATTAATGCATGAGACGGTCTGATAAAAGTTTCTGTGAGGGACCTGTAATTTGCTGTTGGAGGGTGGAGCAGGTAAAAGGGAAGAAGGGGGTGGATTTTCAAGATAAATAGGATATGGTGAAGAAGAAAATATGAGTTGGAGAGCAACTGCCACCACACAAACTATTACAATTCTTGAAAATGTTATCAACGCCATGGATGAATGAATAGACTATAATACTATATATGTGAAATTTTCTTTAATGAAATTATATATGGCTAAAGTTGCTGCTATAAAATTATGAAGTATGTGATATTTTCTTGATGAATGTGGTTGAGGAGTAATTGCACTGTGCAATGCTACTAGCTGGAAATTATGGCTAAATTTTATGCTAGAAAATTATGACTGAATTGAAGCTGATAGTTATGTACGGGAATATGCATCTATATTTGATAATTTTTTATTTTTTTTTTATTTTTTCGAGGAGTGAACACAGTGAGAAATTGAGAATGCTTAGATTAGTTGCTCTCTCTCTCTCTCTCTCTCTCTCTCTCTCTCTCTCTCGTCTTGTAGCTAAACTATGTGGAGAATTCTACCACGCATGTACTATATCTGCAGCAGAGATCACGCTATACCATATACCAATAATTTCTAGTGATAACATGAAATCCAATTCTAACACGAAAACGTTAATTTTGGCATTAAATTGACACCATTTTGCTTTCAAGTCATTGCACCAAATTTAGTGTTGGTGAGGCCTATATAATTTCAAGTTAAATTATATATTTTAAATAATATTAATAATGATTTTCCTTTATTATAATGTATTCAATATTGATTAGTAACCTTTGGCTTAATTTATTAATGACATCATATAGAAAAATTGGTCTATAATTCATTTTTAATTTTTTTTTTAATTTGTAAGTTTCTCAATGATAATTTCTTAAAAAACACAATCCAAACAATTAATTAAATTATAAAGTACTCCCCCGTTCCAATTATATAGTCAATATTAATATTTATTTTGGGGTGTTCCAGTTATTATATAGTAATATACAAATACACTCTTATTAGATTTTGAAAATTAAAAAACTAACCACTTATTTTTATTAAAGTTATAAATCATTAAAAGAGAGAATTTTGAAAGTTTAGCTTTTATATCTAATTTTTATAAATATTTTTAATCTATTTGCGAATAGAAAAAAAAACTATATAATTGGGACAAAGGGAAGTAAAATATTGTAGAAGATATCCACATCAAGAAATAGTATGACGGGCCACAAATTAGAAAATTTGCTCATCTCAAATTTATCCTTTTCCCTTTTTTTTGGCGCTACTCAAAGCCACATAATGCTAAATCAGACTTTATCTGTCCCCTTGGGGATGGCCTGTAGGGGCGGGGTTTACTACTACACACTACACAGGGGCGGGGTTTACTACTACACAGGGGCGGGGTTTACCCAGTGCGCACTACGGTAGGAATTAGAAAATTTGCTCATCTCAAATTTATCCTTTTCCCTTTTTTTTGGCGCTACTCAAAGCCACATAATGCTAAATCAGACTTTATCTGTCCCCTTGGGGATGGCCTGTAGGGGCGGGGTTTACTACTACACACTACACAGGGGCGGGGTTTACTACTACACAGGGGCGGGGTTTACCCAGTGCGCACTACGGTAGGGGCGGGGTTTACCCAGTGCGCACTACGGTAGCGGTTGCGGGTTACCCTCGACATCCAAAAAAAATCAGACTTTATCCATACTGTTCAGACTACTCGAATTTTAGGTTGGCAACATTTTTTGAAAAACGTGATTTTTATTTGATGAACTATAAAATTAACTAGTGATAAATCAATATTGTTTGGTAAGTATTTAATTATATGGTTCGACTTAATTAAGTACTACTCAACCACTATGTAGAAAACTTTTGATTATACCATTGGTGCAGTGTAACCGGTACTAGTACAGGGTGATAGTTGATAGTGTAGATAAACGTTGAAAATATTTATATAAAAAAATATAGAGTAGTTGCCAATTAATTAATTAAGCACATGCACATTTCGAACTCAGATAAAAAAGAAAGAAAAAAAAAAAGAACTATAGAGGAAGGACGATAATACTAAAATAAATTAGAATTAATGGAAGCAGAATCAAGAAATGCAGTTCAATGCCATTAAAATTCAGAACATCAAGAAAAGTAAGAAATAAAAACTAAATTGAACATAAAAGAAATGCAGTTCAATGCCATTAAATTCAGAACATCAAGAAAACTAAGAAATAAAAACTAAATTGAACATAAAAGAAATGCAGTTCAATGCCATTAAATTCAGAACATCAAGAAAACTAAGAAATAAAAACTAAATTGAACATAAAAAAAAATATATTTTTCTCAAACTCTAATTATTTAGGCTCCTCGTGTGGATACCAATATCTATTGTAGAAGCAAGTGGAATCAGCTGCGGTTGCTTCGTTATCTTGGTTTCGATGCCACGTGTAGAAAGCGTGAGTGCGATTCTTCACTTCGAGAATCGCATGACCAAAGCTCGCTTCACGGAAGGCTGAGTAACTTGGTTGTGGCTCTGTGAAGCTGCATTTACATCACACAAATTATATATAAGTGATGGCTCGACGATATGATCACGCTGCATGTGTAAGATAACATTTCGATAGAAGATACAATTTAGTTCTAACTTCTAACCTGCTTGCTAGGCCTTCAATGTTTCCACCGTCTCCTATTGTTATATACACCGGGGCAGACGCGTCTTTTACGGGCATACTCAATCCGTTTGTAATGTTGTACTGAATGTTGGACACTCGTTCCTATTATAGATCATATAAAGCAAAAAAAATAAATGATGTGATGAGAGAAGAGATTCATATATACAAATTGGTTGAAATTAAACCTTAACTTACAGTGCGCTCATAAGAGTGGACGTGGCCAGCGAATACAAGATCCACTTTGTATTTGACGAACCATGACTCGAACATGACTCTCATGCTTTCACCTTCCATGTAGTGGTAGGTGTTGCTGTTGTACCATGGTGAGTGAACCAAAACTATTAGCCATGGAGTTTCGGATCTATTCACTTTTGCCAATTCTTGTTCGAGCCACTTGTATTGAGGGGTGTATTTCCCTATTAAACAAAAAGTAATAGTAATAGTAATGTCATTTCATTTCAATTATAGACTAATATTAATGATTAATTTATATTATTTTACCGTAAGCCGAATAAGATGATAGGACTATGATGTAGGTTGATGCACGCTTAATCGAGTACCAAAGCGGAGATGTGCTCTTAGATGCCTTGTAAGGAACATGATAACGATGCATGTATGGTTTGAATGGCATATATTCCTCCTATTAAAAAAAAAAAAAAAAAAGAAGTTAATAGAGTTGGAAAGCTTTTCTCGGTATATATAGTTGGTAATTAATGGTGTTACAATCTCGGGGGCGTAGTCGAGTTCGTGATTTCCCGGAGCCCAAATCCAGGGCTGATAGGCGGTGCTCTTCTCGACGAAGCGGCCCCAAATATCCCACCTCTCATTGTCATGAAAAGGGTGATTATCTGCGTAAGAGAGATCCCCAACGAATAGCACGGCTTGGCCCTTGGGGTTCGACACATAATGCTCGAACGTTTGGTTCGAGTCGTAAGTTTGTCCCAAGTCCCCTACATTAATTAAGTAGAAACATACAACATATTACATATATAAGAAATTGTACCTACGATCCTAGTGTAGCATATATATATAATTACCAATAACACCAAACGTGTAAGGAACATCGGGTCCAACTTTAGGAGGTGTCCTAAATGAAAATCTCCTACTCACATCATGCTTCCCAAGTTGATAAAAATACTTGGTGTCATACTGCATACATAATACAATGAGGTTTACAATCGTAATTAATTAAAAATTCCAACGGATTTAATTTAATTACGAATTAACTTCACCTTAAGCCTTCGGATAGTGGCATGATGAATGAAGCCTGAAGAGTAGTTGTAGTATCGATATGTCGTCGTCTTAGCGTGAACCTTGTGTTTATGGCCATGGCGGCTGCCGCCGGCTTCCCAGTACGCCACCACATTGGGAGAGTGATGGATCGGCGTCACCCATGAAATAATCATGCTCCGCCCCACATGATCTCCCTGAGTTATGTGAACCTGCAAAATATATTCAAATTAAATGGAGTTACCAATATTTAGTTTTTATTTAAATAAATTAATTACCTGTTCAGGTGCATTGAATCCAGGAGGTGGTGGAAAACATTGTTTGGGCATATCAACAGAGGCCTCCAATTTTCTGACATATCTACTTGTGACGCCAGCATTCGACACTTCACAAAATTGTACCACCAACAAACAAAATATAATTGGTAACAACATCATTAATGGAGATGCGTGGGGAAGAAATTTGAGGGATTTTCAGAGATTTATAATTTTCAGAGAGTTTAACGAGTGATGCATATATATATATGTATATGGATTATGATGAGTTGGGTTGGATAAATATATAGGATTTTATACGAGAGTTTGTTGTGATTCCAATATATATTTTACAAGATTCGTAGTAGTCTAATGGGGAATAAACTCGGAATATTATTTGTGTGCATTAATTATAGAATATATATGTTTTAATTAAGTAAATATTATATGAGGGACTCTCCCGTGCAGGAGTCTGATGGGCCGATCCATTAGACGGGTCCGCCTATTATCCCGGTTCGACCCAATGCTGAAAATTCAAAAAAAAAAACCCCTTTTCAGGCGCGTGTACCTGTAGCGCATGAGGTACACGCGCCTGAATTAATTTTTTTTCGATTTTTCTGGTTTTTTTTTGTTTTCCTCCCAAATTGTATACCCTAAAATACAATTAGTGAACTTAAAAATTGAAATGAATTAATTTAATTTTGTAAAATAATATAATTATTATATTTCCTAAAATTGATTTAATGGACGCTAAAATTAAAGTGAATAATTTTTTTTAATTCGGCGACTCGCGAAATGCACTCGTCCGACGCTAACGTGTGAGCTCGTGCATTGCGCTCGACAATTAATTTAATTTTTCGAAACAAATATAAATGATAATTGAAAAAAAAACATAAACCCTAAAAAAACACAACAAAAACCCCTAAAAAATACTTGAAAAAAACCCTAAAAAACTATGAACCCTAAAAAACCTAACCCCCCATAAACTCTAAACATAACTACGTAAACTCATAAAAGATACTCCCTCCGTCCCATTTTGATAGGCTTGTTTTCCTTTTTGGTATGTCCCGATATATAGGCATGTTTCTATATATATTTAGCTAATTTACTAATATATACCCCTATTTAATATGTTTACATTAGGTCTTAATTAAATATCAAAGAATTAAATAGGGGAATATTAGGAAACTTTTTAATTAATTGTCTTTCCCAATATTTTTCTTAATCCCCGCGAAAAACTCCAGTAAGCCTATCAAAATGGGACGGAGGGAGTAAGTAGCAAATCAATTACTTTTTAATGATATAATTGATACTTTTTGAATTTTAAATGATACTTTTTAGTGTAAAAATTGATACTGCATTTTACCATTCTTTTATTGACGGAGCGTGCAGATCGGATCGGATCGGATCATTTGATGGGCCGACTCATGCAAAAGATGTACACAAGTGTTGGCGAACTAAATTATATTAAATTAACAATGAGCAAAACAATTGATACTTGTATCAATTCTATTGAAAGTTGAAAAAAAACATTCAATTTAAACTGTGGGGTGTATGTACATTGACATAAGCTTATGTGAGACGAATTTTTGGTCATAATTCATTAGATGGGTGCATCCAACACACGTATGCCCGCGTTTGTCTTTTTTTTTTCTTGTGTTTTTTTTTCCTTCTAAAAACTCATTATTTCATTCAAATAATGCTTATATTTAATTCAAAAAAATTAATTATTGAGCACAGTGCACGAACTCATGTGTTAACGTCAGACAAGACAAGTGTATTGTGTGAGTTGTTGAATCAAAAAATTTAATTTAATTAACTTAAATCTTAGGATTCACTAATTTCATTTTAGGATATATATTTATTTAAAAAATTGATTAATAATAATTTTTTGGAAAATGATACAAAAACACACTTAAGATATTGGCCCAGTTCGGGTTAGACACTTAAAGTACAACCCGCGATCAGCTCATTTGGCCCCTTCAACTATTTTAAATGGTACAAATAAATAATTCCATCAAAATATTAATTTTCTATTAGTAATTACTCTACTACTATTATAAAAGTGTGATCTTTTATAAATTTTAGTTTACCTATTATATCTCTACTACAATTTTAATTTAAGGGTAATTGTGTAATGTAATATATAATATGTATCTATAATGTAAAATTTAATATAATATATTAGTTTACATATGAATCTACTACTATATATAAAAAAATTCTTATTTTGCAAAATTGAATTTAACTAATATATCCATATAATATATTTAAATTAAGCACAATAGGGTAATATAATAAATCTACAGTATGAACTTTTTATTATTTGCATCCACTTTCACATTTATACTTTATGGGTTTTTTTTCACTATTATGAATTTGCTTCGTTTTTAATTGTATTTGTCAATTATACTTGATTTTTATTATGAGAATTATCATATCATATTTGTACTCTATTAATAAATTTCTTATTTATTTTTATATGGTACTACATATGAATAAATCTTATCATACATTTATGGAAAAATGTATAAAAACACACATAAGGTCAGTCTCAATTAGACACTTAAAGCATGATTCGGCTCATTCGGTCCTTGAACTATTGGTGCAGATAAACATTTCCGTCAAAAATATTAATTTTATATTAGTAACTAATATTAATTAAATGTGCAAAATTTTAACCACCTAATTCCGAGTTATTCAGATGATAATATCGTGCAATGTTGGGTAAGGTTGAAAAGTTCTCACCGTAGCCTTTCTTATGGTATCCTTAATTTGTCAATTGGATATCGGGTAATGGAGTAATTGGATAAAGAAAACTCAACTTAGATCGAACATCCAACATTGTTCAACGTCGAATATCGAAATTGAATGACGCCTTTGAAACTCTAAAGTGTGAGATATGTAGCCATAATTTCAATTTGTTCAATAGAAAACAATAGACAATTAGCCTCAAATTGCGCCGTCAAATTTTGCATGTTTAGTTTACCTTAATTACTAATGGGGCCAAATGATGACCCGAGTCACATTAAAAACATGATGGTTTTCTGGCACTTAAACTGCATATGCAGTTCATTAACCAAACTTTATTAGAATGCAAAATGAAAGATGAAATACTAAATGTAATTAAAGATCCATGGTGGGGTTTAAAATTAATCACTTGTCAACAACACTAACTGCATTAATTAATAGATATATAATTAACCTCACAACTCACAAGATTAAGGGAAACATAGGAGATCATATACTATATCTCAAAATTATGCCTTTTTAAAAGCTTAATTATTTTATTATTTCCACCAATTATAAGGACGATCATATCAACTTCTAATTGAGACTTGACTAATATCTTAAGTGTATTTTTATACCTTGTTCCTATATTTACTATTTATACATTGTTGTATGCAAATTTTGATATATTTTTTAATATCTTAAATAGTTGTGTTTTTACATGTGTGACAAATAGGGTGATAAGAATGTATCATAGTAGATAACAAATTTGTTACAAAAGATATGCATTATAGATATCTTGATGCATTAACATTAGTATAAAATTTCAAAAATAATATCTATTTATGATGATGACTTGCAACACAGGGTGGATCAAAAGTACAAGAAAAATTATATGTGGTTACACAACACAAGACTACCCAGATTTAACTTTGAGAGTATTTAGGGCAAATTGCAAGACTTCAAAATGAGACCGTACATAACTTTTTATGAAATTCAAAAGATAAAATATTATTTTGAAATCGATCGAAAGCTGTAGAAAAGAGTGTCTCAAATGACATTTCATATAAATATATTTTTTTAAATATTGTTATATATACACTTAGAGATAAAATTTGAAATCTACTAATTATGCATGTGTTGAGTTCGAGAAGAAAATTACTAAATAGATCTAATAATTATGGTTTTATTAGTGATTACAAATTTAAGCATGATTTATTTTAATCGTTGTGGTAACTCATACAATTAAGCAAATGAGTGAAAATTTAAAGAATCGAATTAATCTTCATCAATTAGTTTTAATTTGGAATGTCCCTATTACCTAATTATGGTGTGTATAAGAATTCCAACATTGATAAATGTTAACGAAAAATACATAATTTGTCAGATAAAACACTATTCATATAAAGGAAATGTGCAAGAACACTTCTATATTTACATTGAGATGTGAACCCCCTTAATGTGTTTTTTTTTTTCCGGCAAATATCACCCCAATGTTTGCGCAAATCTCTCCCTCCCCTCCCTTCCCCTACCTGATATATATATATATATATATATATATATATATATATATATATTGGCGCAAAAAAATATTTTTAATTTTTTTCTAATCCCTAAATAATTCCCATTCCGTACAAAAAATAAAAATATTTTAATTTTGCCGTTCTTTTCAATCCTAAAAATGTATTTATTTTATTATTTTGTTATCTACTATTATATTTTATACTATATATAAAAAGAGTCTTATTTTACAAAATTTGATATGCCTATAATATCCTCCATTATACTTTTTTTTAAGGACACTAATGTAATCTACTATATTATATTACTAATACAATTGTTGCCTTAATTTATATGATAAAATAAATAAATAAATTTCCCCAAACTTATTAGAATTGGTTTCTTAAGATCTTTGATTGACTTTGATTTATATGATAAAAAGGTAATTGTTATTGAAAAAAAAAAGGGCTAAAAACTCTAGCAAAAAAATTACTTCATCACAATCACAATCGTCAAGAATTTCGGTTGGGGCCGAGAATCATCCATCGTGGGGAAATTACTAGAACACAATCATTGAGCTCTCTATAGAGGGTATTCAAAATTTTCTTTAGAGTAAGAATTTCTGCCAAAATCGAAATTAAATCTATATAAGTATATATTTGACTTCACAGTGGTTTCCATCATATCCCCAATTTTATCTAAATTTTTTCTTTCCTCAGTCATTCCCAGTTATCATGTATCCGGACTGGACATGATGAAATATATAGATTCATATGCATTCTTAAAAATGACTTAGTATTTTCACGTGATTATTATTAAATCATGCATAGTATAATTTAATTAATTGATAAAGGAAGCCACTAAGACTTTCGATAAAGAACATCTCATCCGAGAAGGTGGAACATGAACAATACTTGCATAAGGCTAATTGAGGAGAGAACCGTTTATTGTTGTCACTTTGGTCGATTTCGATCACATTTAATTTATTCTCAAATGAGCCGGATAACCTACTTAAGGGACGATATTTTTACCGAAAATATTACCAAAATTATTTTTTCGCCTAAAATATTGGGTCATTTATGTTAAAATATTCAAACGTTTAGAATTAAATTATAATTATTAAACATTGCGCTATTTATGTTAAAATATCCAAAAGATGGAATTTAAATTGTAATTATTAAATGATGCGTTATTTTTGTTAAAACCTTCAAATGTTGGGAATTAAATTGTAATCAACCCTTATTTTCATTAAAATAGTTAGCTAAATAAATATATGTACTATCCACATTTGATTAACAATTTTTTTTTGGAGTGAAGTATTTTAAATATATAAATGATCAATTTGTGATTTTTGAATAAAGTTTATCATATCTTAATCTCTAAGAAATTTTGTCTTAACCCCTAACTTATCTAACATTTGAAAAACACTCTTAGATATTAATAGATTTGATTTTTTTTTTTCAAAATTAAAGAATATGTTAGTAGAACCTAATGACATAAAATTAAATATAAAATCATATATTAAGATATTATATTATATAAATAAACATTTCATTCATTAATGCATATATTACCTATATGATATTATAGAATATGCTAATTATAACAACCATTTTGTTGTTGTTGTTGAAATAAGGTTTTAAGTTGAGTAATATGTCACAGTACGTTTGTGATTGAAATTTAAAATATTTAAAAGTATTTTATTTTAAGTGTATTATATTTTCTTTAAAAAAAATTGTTTTAAGTCTAAACCTTTTCATTATTTTGTCTCAAATCCCATATTGTATCAATATGGCCCTAGCAAGCTACTATGTATACAATAATTCATTAGAAAATTACTATTTTTCCAATACTATTTTAACAAGGGAAAAGTTTAACTAGCTTCATTACACCATTATATTAGAGTATAATACCATTTTTATAACAACACCTACAAATGTTATAACTAAAAATGTAGACTTTAATTGCCAAATTTGAGCAAATATAACCATTCATTTTTTAAAAACTTCTCAACCAAATATTTATTTATTACATTATAATTATTTGACTTCTCATTAACTATCCACAAGTATACAAAGTAATTGTATTACAATATGTTGAACAAGATCGTATTCCATAGAGACTAAAAACTTAATCATAATGTGTGTACTACAACGTCAATCTTCTAATATTCACAAGACACAAAGTTCTAATCCAATTTCATCCTAAGTTAAGAAAATCAATTTTAACTAATTTAAAAAAGAATATTAATTCGCGTATGCTACAAAATCAAAGAGAGAAATTTTCACATGTGATGAGAATTGTTCACGTTTGAGAGATAAAAAGAGGTGTCACAATTTCATTTTTTGAATTTGATAAGAGGAAGGCAGAAACGATTGAATATGTTAATAATTGTAATGTATACTTTGAATTTGTAAGCGTGATTTAAACTTGTAAATATTAATGTTTTGTCACTCAAATTTGGATATGTAAACTACTAAATTACAAATATGAACAGTAGACTCGAAAATACGCTCAACTAATTTTTCTCTGAGCTATTAATCATGTATGTTTAAAAATATATTTTCAAACATACCATATATTTTTTAAAATTAATTTTAGAACATAGCCTTATATGAAAAATATATGAAAAATGATTGGATATTTGAGTAATTAAGTAATTAATTAATTTTTAATTAGTGGTGTATAAAGTAAATAATAAATGATTTTCTTTAAAATATATTACTGCATTATATTTAAAAAAAATATCTTAATTCTAAACATCTTCACTATTTCGCCTCAGGTCCCATATTGTATCAATACGGCTCTGATAAGCTACCATGTATACAATAATTCATTAGAAAATTACCAATTTTTGCAATACTATTTTTCAACTAGGGAAAAGTTTAGCTTAATTACACTATTATATTAGAGTATAATACTAGTTTTATAATAGCACGTACAAATGTTATAATTAAAAATGTAAACTTTAATTGTCAAATTTGGGCAAATATAACAATTCATTTTTTAAAAACTTCTCAACCAAATATTTATTTATTAAATTACAATTATTTGACTTCTCATTAGCTATCTACAAGTATGTGAAGTAACCGTATACAATTGCCATGTATACATTGAATTTGTGAGTGTGATTTAAACTTGTAAATATTAATGTTTTGTCGCTCAAACTTGGATCTGGAAACTACTGAATTACAAAATGAGCTATAGGTTCAAAATACGTTCAACTATTTTTTTTTTCTAAGCTATTAATCATGTATGTTCAAAAATATATTTTCAAACATGTCTTGTATATTTGAAAATAGATTTTAGAACTTAGCCTCTTGTATGAAAAATATATTAAAAAATGATAGGATATTTGAGTAATTCAGTAATTAATTAAGTTCTAATTAGTGTTGTAAAAAGTAAACAATAAATGAATTTCTTTAAAATATACTCCATCCGTCCCACTTTGATAGGCTTGTTTTCCTTTTTAGTATGTCCTGATATACAAACATGTTTCTATATATATTTAGCTAATTACTAATATATACCTCTATTTAATATGTTTACATTAGGCATTAATTCAATATCAAAGAAATAAATAGGGGCATATTAGGACTTCTTAATTAATTGTCTTTCTCAGTTATTTTCTTAATCCCCGTGAAAAATTCCAATGAGCCTATCAAAGTGGGATAGAGGCAGTATAACTATATAATTTAACATTGATAATTTTTTTAGATAAAAGAATTAATTATAATTTTATTAATATATTCTTATTCTAATTATTTATTAAGATTTTCTAATTATAATATAGCTCATAACTTTAAATTTATACACTTTCAAAAGAACTTTTGATTTTACATATTATAATTGTTTTAAATTAGTAAAAAATCATACAAATTACGTGCAACGCACATGATCTCCGCTAATTATAGTAAAAAATCATACAATTTACGTGCAACACATGTGATCTCTGCTAGTGTAATTAAATGTGCAAATATTTTGCAACCTAATTCCGAGTGATTTGGGTATGATTGGAAAGCTCTTACCATATGTTGTTGTTTTTTTCACTCTCAATTCGTTAATTGGATATCAAATAATGGAGTAATTGAATTGAGAAAACTCGGAGGCGAGAGTTTGTATACGTGACTTAGACTGAAAATTTTGATACTGATTCAATATCGAATATCAAAATTGAATGAGGACTTTGAAACTCCAAAGTGTGGGCTATATAACTATAGTTTTAATTTGTTCAATAGGCCACTTAGATGATATAATTTACCCTCAAATTACACCGTCAAAATTTGCATTGTTTCATTAACCTAAATTACTAACGGAATTTTAATATTTTTTGATGGAAGGGGTCGATTTAGTCATTTAAAGTAGTCTAAGGGGGGCGATTAGGCCATTTAAAATAGTTTAAAGGGCCGAATGAACCGAATCATACTGTAAGTGTCTAATCGGGACTGGATCAATACCTTAAGTGCATTTTAGTACATTTTCCCTATATTATTATTATTATTATTATTATTATTATTATTATTATTATTATTATTATTATTATTATTATTATTATTATTACACCACCTATGCATCTGCGATGCACAGGTAAGTGAATTTTATTAAAAATATTTATGAACAATAATAAAACCATATTCAATCTTGACTTTAGTATGTAAATATATGAGTTAGATCGACTGAATTATACATTATTTGTGTATTTTTCAGGGTTCTAGAAATCGGCTTGGCCGGAAATATCCAAGTCAGTTGTAAAATCGGGGAGGCCAAATCCTCGTCACCCAGGTGATCTCGACAGCAATTAATCGGCCAATTAGGTACCGATCAATTTTTATTTGAACTTTTTGGTTCAAAATATGACTAAATAAAAAATTTGAGATTTTCACTCTTTTATACGAACTATATCTAATTTCTTTAATCTACAATCAATGTGAAATGTAAGAAAATTGAAATAAAAGTTGCATAAATAATTTAAGATTTCAATTTCAATTTAAGATTACCCACTCTTTTATACAACAATTCTTATTCCAATTTGTGAATCTACAACCGATGCGAGATATAGAAAATGTTGAAATATTAATTTGAGCTTTTATACAACAACCTACATCTCAAGTTTTATTATACACCCGATATGTAATGTAAGGTATTGTAAATAGCAACACAATAATATATAATAAAAATTAAAAGCGCCTAGAGCCTAAGCAACCAAAATGGATTGTTATATATTATTACATGTAACTTTATTACCTTACTTATACAAAAACCAAATAGTGTGATTCCAATAATTAATATGCAAGTTTAGAATTTCACAAATCTACCAAATAAAAATAACGAATGACAAGTGGTAGATCTCAACATAAATATTGAGAAAGGTTGAAAGACTGAGCCTCAAGATTTATAGATTGTTCATGCACATGAATATACGTCGATTCTTTGATATTAGATAAATTTTAAAAATATTTAACATTAAATTGATAAGATCAATTAATACAGTTAATTCAAAAAAATTAAATATATTTAATTTAAAATTTAGACGTGGATTTGTATTTTTAAATAGATTTAATTAAATTAGAAGGTAAAAATTTCAAATTAATATTTTTAAAATGTTTTGAACTTTTTAATTTATTTAACTTAAAATTTTCATTTTAAAATACTTAAATTTTATAAATTTAAAATATATTTAGAATTTAATATTAAACTGATAAAATCATAAATTATATATCAAATATCAAAATATCACACTTGTTCTCAAATCAAAGACCAAAAAAGGTTGAAAGACTATTGTTTGGCCAAACAATTTATAGTTTGTTTATTCGAACCAATATTTTTAGTTCATTGATGTTGGATAACTTTTTTTTTATAAAAAAATTCAAATATATTAGATTTAAGGTTAAGGTTTCATATATTTAAAATTTCAAAATTATATATATTTATTTGAATTTTTTTTATATATTTATATTTTTGAATTTAATATTTAAAATTTTAGTTTTAATTTTATATAAATATATATATATATATATATATTTAATAAGAATCCGATAGATATTTAAATGAAAAATTTTAAATATATATTTTAAAATATTATTAATGCATGGAGTTTCAATACTTCATCATAATATCTCCAATTCAAATTCAAAAAAAAAATGTAAATTGAACTAAAAACACCCAAAGCTGATTTGATAAATTATAAATAGAAAAAATAAAATTTTAAACGAATTAACATCTATAAACTGATTGGTGCAAACAACACACAAAAATTTCAAGTTCTAAATGTTTAGAAAAAAGAAAAAAAAAACAGAGAAAGATAAATGATAAATAAAAATATAAGTACTTAAATCTATAAATATATTATAATGGAGTCGTAGCTTCAAAAAATGCCGCTCAAATTTGCCGCAAAAAATTAGTTTTACAATTTCAAATCAAATAGTGGTGTCGCCCACTACTCAGAATTAACTGCCTTTGCCTTTCAATTGCAACCGTGTTGTTTAAATTAATAAAAAAAAGAAGTATGGAATTGAAAAAACTGACAAAAATTTATGCATAAGCGGAGTGGTGTAGTGGGTATCATGAAAACCGTTCAAATAAAATCCTCTCTTCAACTTCCGTTCAATTAATTGCATAAACCATATTTATTCAAAGTTCAAACATAGCATTGCAATCCCAACGGATCAGTCACGGGTCACTCACACCAATTAACAATGTCCTCCAAGGAAGCATAATATTAAACTCCCTCTTTTCCTCCCTCTCCTTCCCGTTTTCTTGAACCATGAATCTTTTGTTGAAGATGATTAGAGCACACCTCATATTATCGACAGTTTTGATCATCTATGGTCTCAACCCTACCAAAGTGGAAACCTCCAAAGCGGCATTTCGACCCATCGACGTACTGCCGCTGCTGCCGAGGCAGATTTCATGGCCTTTTCTGAATAATCTCAATAGCGCCGTTGACCTTCTGCCGTCGTTCGTGGGGGCTGCTTCTGCCACCAATAATTCGGTTTTGCAGTGGAAATGAGCTTGCTTTTATGAGAACACGGCGTGGTTGGTGTTCCACAACAACAGTGGAATTAGTATTGTGGCACTCTCCATATTAAGGTTATTTCTGCATCTCTCTCTTTTCTTTTCTTTTCTTGGGATTTTAAATGAGGGATTTTTGAGGTTTTGGGTGATTAGGAAGTGAATTCAGCAGTTTATTACTGTTGTTTTGTTGTGCTTTATTTTGTATTTGATCAGTTAATGTTTTTTTAGCTTTCCGTTTTTCCATGAGAGGCTGTTCAGATTGTGGTCTGGCTGTATTAAATTTGTTGTTCAAAGTAATTAACTGTTATTTGCCTAAATGGGCTTTCTTGAAGTTTATGTTTATGAATTATTTATGTGACGATCTGGTGAAGTGGGATAGAGTTGAGGCATAGTCTGGTAGATTGCTCACTACTTATTTCTGGTGAAGGTGGGGCATGTGAATCAGAAGCTGTATATGCAATAACATTACCATTAAATATGGTCTTTCCTTTTCTATTCTCATGTTTAATCTCTATACTCAAGTTAGCAAAGTCCATAGTTGGACATGTATGGATATTTATGTTTTTGCAACTCCATATCAAGTAACAAGGGACTACTACGTACTTTCTGTCTCGGGAGCATACGCTCGACTTCAGTGTGTGGCAATCATCAGCTGAGTATGAATTTGTGAGTTGGGCTTCTTTTTATTTGAATCATCATCTCATCCCAAGTAGGATTTGCAGATTAAACATTGACTGATTTTCTTGAAAATTTATTAGGTCAAACATAAGGAAGATTTGATTTTTCTGATGCAAGCGGAGATGCTAGGGACTCTTCAGGCTCTATGGGAAGTGGTGCCTCTATTTGTGAACTCTGACTGGGGTGAGAGCTCTAATATTGCATTTCTTGAAAAGCACATGGGTGTTGCCTTCGAAGTACGACATGAACCAAGGATTACCAACATTACTGTCTGTTGAGGATATCCACTCTAGTGATTTCTTGCATTGTCTAAAATTCGAGGCAGATGGGGCGGTTTTGAGACCCTAGAGAAGTGGGTGACTGGATCTTATGCTGGCCACAATGCTGTCTGCTTGAGGGACTCAGAAGGAAACATGTGGGTTGCAGAGTCGGGGCATGAAAATGAGGAGGTAATAGTTTTGCTATCTTTGATACTGACTGAGCCATTTATGATTTTACTTGGGTCTTCAAGTTGCACTTTTTGGTTACATATAGATCACTTGTGTTATCTATGTCTCAATATTATTATTATTACTATTATTTTGAAGTATATTTTTTTTTTTATTAATATTTGGATGATTAGTTAACTAATGTGCTTAAAGAGATCTACATAGTTCTGCCATTTGTAATATGATAACCAGAGTAAAGAAAGTCAGTGCATGTATTCCTTCTTCATAAGTAAAAAATGGAAGGTAAGCTGTGGCTTATATATGTTTTATTGGGAACGCCAACTAAAATATGGCCGTATTATTTCTTTTGTATATCATAGACCACAAAGTGAGAGAATACATATTAAATATGTCTATGAAGGAATGGCATTATGTGTTACATACTATTATAATTTTTTTGCATCGATATTATATTAGAATAAAGATTACCAATTAGTATATGGAAAAATAGTTAATTAGAATGTGTTTAGAAATAAAATAATTTATCCATACTTCAACAAATTAAATCTATTTACAATCAAATAATATAATTCATATAATATATATATGAACTCATGTTCAAATATAAGTTAAAATTTAAACGACTACTGTCTCGCTAATATATATTTGCTTAACATGAATCACACATGTGGAGAAAAACAACAATGTTAAGTGCGGCTTCTACCCTAATCTAATATTTTATTATTTAAAAATAAAATTTGCTACCATAATATTCTAAAGTTTTTTAGTTCACTTATTTATTTATTATATAAATTTATGATACGTATTACCTTTAGTTATTTCAATTAAATTTTTTATGATTATCGTGCGAAGCACGAGTGCAAAACTAGAGCACTAGCGCATCACAAAATACTATATATATAGTATTTTTAAACTTCGTAGTAGTTTAAAAATATTAATATGTGACTCGGATGATGTCAATAGTAATTAGACATCAAATGTTGTATATAAAGAAGTTTTCCAAAATTTGTAATATAAACTTATGTTTCTCCACTTTTATGGACTAAAATTTATGGATGTAGTTTATATTTATTAATATTTAATATATTAAGTATGCTTATATAATTTTTTTATTAGTATTCAAAAAAATTTGTAGATTATATTTTTTTCACAATCTAATATTTTTATAATTGTCGTGATCTCACTTCGCATATAATTCTGTATTTACAAATTCTATATACCGATAAATAAATAAATTTCATCTAAAATGAATAATTATTATAAAAATTAACATACATAAAATGATACATTAAGAGTGCCGCTGCAACGCGCCGGTGAAATACTAGTTGAAAAATATACGGCATATATTTAGGAGTCTTGAATAGCGTCTTTATTTTTTCTCTAAAAAACGTGTGTAAAATTAAAATTTCAGTCATTCTTCGTTCTTCCCCTGATACCCCATTCTCTCTCTCTCTCCCCTATTTCTGCAATTCGGCAAAGCAGAGCAGCAGCATTCAGCAAGAATTTGGGTTAGCTCTATGTATCTATGACTATGAACTGTAATCAAGTGCAACAAGTATAATTAGAAAGTATTTTTTTCAGTCATGGTAGCGATTCCTGCAGAAGAAATGCAGCATTAGGTTCCGGCGAGGACGATGGATGGTAGGCGGGGAGGAAGACGGCGGGGCGATCAGAATTTTCTGCCTTTGCGACGCCCCACCAGGAATTTCTCGAATACCATCTCTTGCTGGTATTGCATACTGCTAATTGAAATACTACTCGTCTATTCTTTGGGATTTTGAACTTGAGCTGTTGGTTTATGTATCATACGATATAATATAGGTATTGCGATTTCAAGTGTATGGTTTTCAATGAAGTGTTGTTTCGTTTGGGTCGCAGGCACTCTAGGTTGTTCCTTTTTTCCTCTGCTTTTCCTTTTTTTATGATAATTTTTGGTTTGATGGAGCAATGCTCCTTCTTCGACTATCTGCAGATTCTTGAGAGTCTGGTTCTCCATTGGGATCGGATTTAGCTTGGCTGCCCTCGTTGGAGTTGCAGTAGTCAGTGGCCCTTTGGCATTCTCAAATAAACTTGTTCTTACAATGGTCAATGATCCTGTGTTTTTATTGTTTATTTTCATTATGGTTTTGGCAGATTATTCTTTGTGAAGTGGCAAAAACACCTCTTATGTATGCCGGAATTGCTCGGTCCGGTGACTCCTCGTTTGGGCTTTCTTTTTTGGTAAGTATTGTATCTTCCATCCCAATCTGCTGTTAATGATGTAGTGTCCTTGATGAGTGTCTATGAGTGTCTTTTATTTTTTTATTTTCCTTCATTGTGATTTGCTTCCTCTCTAGTTGGATATCTTTCACAAATATTTGTAACCCAACTTCTGAGATTGCCATTTGAGGCAGCTTATTGAAAATTAGTCTTTTGGGATGGCTATTTTGACATTTTGTTGATTTTGAAGATTAGCATTGGCTAGCTCATAAATCATGTCCTCATTCTGTAGAGGCCACTTCTTTCTGTGGCATACTTGAGCTACTTGATAGATGCTTCATTTTTACTTACTCTTGTGCAGACTGCTGGTATGCACATGTCACCTTCCAGTATGGGCTACCTGTGCCTATCTTCTTTCATATGCGTAATGGTGCATGAGTTTGGCCATGCTCTTGCAGCAGCAAGGTTAATATTTTCCTTCTGCAGCTGGACACTTACCGATGCCTAATAAAATTGTAAAGAGCATAATACTTCTCTATTTTTCATGCCTCTGCTAGTAGCCTATTTCATTTTCTAGTGACCTAGTAGCAGAATATCATTGTTTTGTATCATAGAGAACTGAATTATGGGTTTTGAGTTCAGTGTAAAGAGTTCTGTGTGATAGTTGAATCCTTGATGAATTAATATTCAAATGAAGTATTATGTATTCCTTAGTTCCTTAAAGCTATTTGTTGATGGTGATTCTTGTTTTGGAAATGCAAAATATAGATGATCCAGTGGTTGAGGCACTCCTGCTGTTCTCAATAAATCATGTCTTGCTTTACTAAGACAGACACAAAGTAAATTTTGTACAAATTATGTAGTCGTCATAATAACATTTTCAGTTTTGAGTACTGATAAACTTAGAAAGTTCTTTTAGCTAGAGAACCTATCTCCTAATGATTATTGTACAATCAATTCCTTTTGGTGCAGTGAAGGTGTCCAAATGGAGTATATTGCTTTCTTTTTCGCTTTGGTATTTCCAGGAGCTTTGGTGGCTTTCAATGACGCATCATTGCAGTTATTGCCTGGAGTGGCTTCTCTCCGTATATATTGTGCTGGTATTTGGCACAATGCGGCAGTAAGTTCACATGTCCTTTTTTCTCTGACAAGTAGTAGATAATCTGTGTGTAGTGGTAATTTTCATTTCCTGATGCTGAACCTAATTAAGTGTCATCTTCTGCAGTTTTGTGCAGTTTGTACATTGGCTTTGTTCTTTCTTCCGTTCTTCTTAAGTCCATTGTACATACATGGCGAAAGCCCCATGGTATAAAAAACAAGCATCTTATAGTGAAATGAGTTTGTCAATTGGTTTGAATGTCTCATAGCTCTGTCATTTATTAAACTGAGAACCACTTTCTCACAGGTCTTGGATGTGCATTCTATGTCACCACTGTCCGGTTATCTTTCAGCATATGATGTTATACTTTCTTTGGATGAGTTTCGTATTCATACTGCTGAAGAATGGATGCAGAAAATTACTCTTTTGACTAAGCAGACTCCCCCGCTTTCCTTTGATCAAACTAGTGGAATAGCAAATGTGCATAAGAGCTATTGTGTTCCTAGTTCTTTAATTGAAAAGAGCATACATATTCCGTTCACAGGGTATGAAACATATTGTCCAAATGAACTTTTTGCATTTGCACCAGTAACCTGTCCCGATATGAGCAAGTATGATTATAGTGGAAACAAAACCAATCATCAGGAAAGTGGAAAAATCATTCATTGTTTGAATGCTAAGGATGTTATAAAGCTTCGAAAATGTGCCTATGATCCTGTGCAAGCTTCAAAAAAGAGTAGCGGATGCAATTGTTCAGAGGTAGTCTACCTTCATTGTGAAATCCTTCAAATCTATTGGCAATAATCTACTTTTGTCTTGAAATGGTCTATGACGCTTATGGAAACAGGATGAATCATGCTTGATGCCAGTGCAACTGCCAGGTTTAGGATGGGTTGAGATTACACATTCTAGATTGGAATGCCTCAACCGTGGAAGAAGTTTATTTTCAGGAAACCAGCATTCTAATAGTGGAGGAAGAGGCTGCCTCCAGACCTTTGTCTTTGTTGGTGATCTCATGTCTATGGCACATTCAATTCATTTGACGTCATATCAGTCTCGTTTGTCAATGTATTTCATCGCGTATCTTCCAGATATGCTCGAGAGATTTTTCACATGTGCCTTCCATGTCTCTATGGTACTTGCTCTACTGAACAGCCTACCGGTAGGTCATAAAACCATTGGTAACTGATACTTGCTTTTTCTGCATACTTTGTGTTTCTTTACTTCATGCACTAGCAAGTGGCAACATACTTGATCTTATGAGGGATACACTGTCACTCACATTTCTTATGGCTCCTTGCTTTCTACATGGCATGATTTGATTTGATCTATTTTAAAGTCTTAAACTGCACGATATTCTAACTTTCTGTTGCAATAGTGAATTACTCTAGTAATTAGACCAGGCTTATAACTTCATGTATATCTATGAAAATGTTTAGAAATCTATTGCCTGGCCCTACATTAAGATTAGTGGAATATTATAGCTAATTCTTGGAGGTCTAGACATACATTGTTTTCCTTCACAGTCTGCTTAACCAGTTTCCATACCTTATCTCTCATGATATGCGTTATGTCTGGGTCGAGTTAAGTTTTTCTCGAGGTTCATGTTAAACTCGGTCTTAGGATGTTGACGAGTGCAGGAGTTTCATAATCGTTAGAAACTGACGGTTCATTCTGGTCATCACTATAGTTGTCTTTCTTGTTATCAGGTATTTTTTCTTGACGGTGAATCAATTCTAGAGGCGACTTTGCTGCACTACTTGGGTTTTTTGAGCTCCAGGATGAGGCAATCAGTTGTACGGTGTTGCCTCTATGGAGGGACCTTTGTTTGTACCTTTTTGATCTTGCAGACAATATTCGTCTCTGTGGTTTAAATTTTTAGTTCATGCTTCAATTCATTTATATATGTCCTATACAACTTGTCTATGCTGTCGATACAAGGGAACTCCGCTCGTAGACAAATTTCATTTAAAAAAATACAAATTTTAATTTCCATATACCAATTTTCAGATTGAAGACCGTGAACTTACGTTTGGTGGCATGTCTATAATTTAGTTAACGGCAGGGTAGAGTATGTAGCAATGGTGTAGCCGGATCTCCGGCCAAATGGCATTCATGTTTCTGTAAGATTTCTCCACTGGAAATGGGAGAAGAATCGAGGAGCCCATTTATTGTCTGCTTCAGAGATTTTCATTTTTTATATTGCTTGTTGCTCTATAAAATTATACATCAAATTACGTATTGTCAAATTTAACCACCCGTAACTTTATTAATCTCAACTATTTTTTGAAATAAAAGATCTCATCCATAAAAAGCTATTAGATGGGGAAGGAGCTGCATATTTCGTGAGTGTGTGCAGTATATGGACCACTCATTTAAATTAACAATTCAAATACTTTCACAATTTTTCATTAATCTACATGAGCTAATGTGTGTGATTCTGCTTCTTCTGCTTCTTTTTTTTTTTTTTTTTTTTTTCTGTTTTTTGGTAGTAAAAATAGCGTCAAAGTCAAAAGTGAAAATGTCCTAGTGGGGGCTCATTTTGAACTCTACCACCAGTTTGGATTTTGGAGTGAGAAATTTTGATGCTATTTTGGGGACACTTTCCACATTTTAAAATGTCCAATAGACATAAATTAAGCAATGGAATATATGAATGGTGATGCCTATTATTCCTTTGCTCCATCTTAGGGTAAATTCGATGCTTTTTTTAGGAGATGTTTTCAACGAATGACCTTTGTGTCTTTATTGAATTTAATGCCATAATTTGACTTATTGCAGTCAAGACTTCATTAAAATTTAAGGAAAAAAAAACTATCAAATTTTTATCAATTTAATACCAATATCGTGCTAAAATAATTTTTCCACCAAAAGTAATTTCTAATTCTGGAAACTAATTTTTTATTACTAGTATTAATTCACTAAATAATATTTTATTATTAATTATGAACCATTTTACCAAAAGTTCACATGTATGATTTGGAAACATAAAATAATGTTACATAGTGTAGCAAGTCATAAATTTTCTTTGTAATTCGAGCCTAATTTGAATTTCAAAATTAGATTTAGATAATAATTTTTCCCATTTTTTGTTGGGCTTGATCTCAATGACCATTAATAACAAATATAAAAAAGGTTATATAATTCACAATACTTGTAAATTAATTTTGTTATGTTATGATAATTTTCTTAATTTTTTCAAAATTATAACAAATAACATTATACATATCTCATTTGTGCATCGAACGGCAGCACAGGAGATCCGCTAGTTAAATATTAATAGTGCTTAAAGCATATGTTTATACCTACTAAGTATCTAATTCTAGCTCAAAGTTCAAAAATTTTGCATGAATTAGTCTCCAATTAATTGTCTGCAATATTAATTACTCCCTCTATTTCTATATGTTCGTTGTTTTAGGATTTTAATCTAAAATTAATAATTAATTTTTTTTAGATTAATATATTCATCCCTTTTATATCACATAAAATACATTCATGTATATTTTCCTAAAAAATTAACATAATTTTCTCTCTACATATATTCATAGGGTTAAAATTAGGTATAGCTGTAAAAATCGGTCCGACCCGACCCAGCCCGATTTTGGAACAGGTTGGGCTGTGATTTTACAAGCCCGAGATGGTTTTGAGACTGGGCCGACCCGACCCAAAATAATGGCCCAAATGGGCCGGGCTAGCCCAGTGAAAAAACAGAATTTTAGTTTTAGGCCCATGGGGGCGGGTCAACCCAGCTCAGAATTCGGGGTCGGGTCTCAATTTTTAGACCCAAAATGGTTCTGGGCCGGGCCGACCCGAAAAACCACTTGGCTGTGGGCTCGGGTCAAGATGGCCCCCAAGCCATTTGACAGCTCTAAAATTAGGAGGGAGTGTATGAATATATATAAAACAATAAATATTTTGACATAAAATAAAAATTTCTAAAACAACGAACATGTAAAAACTTGAGGGAGTAATTGCCATTTCATTCATCACTAACAAATTAAAGACATGAAAGACATGAACATTGATTCAAAGATGGATAAATGATAAGGGGTGCGTGATGTGTCAAGATAAAAGAGAATATTCAACAAACCCACGAATAAATCATTCTTATCAAAGGAATTATATATCTTAATTGTTTCTTAAAATAGGTGGTGAATTGAATACTAGCACTACTAGTTAAGATAAATTTGCCATCTCCTCTCGATTACGTGCACTGCATCAATAAAAACCAAAGGGAAGAAATTAAATCTCCCTTCCCTTCCAATGTTCTCATTTAATTGTATATAATTTACGCCACATGCATTAATAAAATGAAATATATAATACGGATGTACGAATCTCGGATTTTTTTTCCTCAAAACATTCAATACACGATACATAGAACAAACTTGACTAATATCAACAGCAACGAATACGAACATATTTCAGAGTTTTTGATTACCATTTATCACCTGCAAGAACTTAATTAAAGATCTCAAATTAATTAATTAATTAATTAGGATCGTAGTCGTAGATGAATTTGTTTAGCAGGTCAGCATCTGGTGGAGCCATCGTATATGTAGTCAAGAACAGCAATCACTCCGAAAACAAACGCTTGATCGAATCCTGCCTTAATTTCCACGTGATACATGTCTCTGCTCGCCATCAATCGCTGCAACTCCTTATTTACACCAATCTGCATGTTTAATTAATTCTTTAATTATTAATTAATCGATCTATTTATATAAAACTATACATATATATATATATATATATATATAAAATTAATTAATTAATTACCAGTGCTACAACATCTCCCATGGGGCTGACAATGGTGCAAGATCGGCCGGGGAAGTCACCTAGTACCTCAAAGCTGCCATGACTGCATAACTCCTTGGATTCAATCGAGATTTTGATCCTCGCATTCGTCGAAAAACACGATGAGTTCGGCTCTTTTAAGGTAAACACGAGCTTGTCGGATCCTACCAAGTCCACGTAGCTGTACCCTTTCCATTTCCTAGTTAGGTTAAGTGCCTCAACTATTGCTCCCTTCAACAAAATTAAGTAATTAATTAATCACCACATATATACATATATATATTTTTTTTTAAAAAAACAAATTAATTAGAGAAGTTAATTAAATGTACGTACCTTACGCCTGATGAGGAGAAGAGCATTTCCATCACCATCTCTGAGAATGAGTTCTTGTTTCTTGCCAAGAACACCACAGCCGTCGACGCTAAAAACAACCCTTTGGGTGGAATCCGCCACCGCGAAGCCGCCGCCGTTGGCCACGTTCGGCCGCCTCCGCACGGCCAGGACCACCTCAGAAGGCGCACAGTACACTTTGCTCACGATTGGTAGAACATTATTGTTGGTGATTAATGTTTTTGCTGCCATTGATGATTTCTTTTAATTTCTTGATGCTTCAATTTGATCGATGTGTTTATTAATATTCTCATCATTGTCATCATGGACATTCCAATTTATAGGCAAAAATAATTAATTGTTGCAAAATTAAAGCGAGGTACTAAAAATTAATATATGTGAATATGTGATGTTAATTATTTGAATTCAAAAAGTTTGGCAACGCTGCTTTTGACTATTTATGCAATAAACGAATCTTGTTCGCTAGTGTAAATCTACAGTATCAAAACCTATATATATATATTTAAATATGAATCAAAATACGTGAAAAAAATCATTACATTGCTTATCATTAGTAATATGGTCCCAAACTTCACATGTGACATTTTGGAATTAATTATTGTTTCAAATGAAAACTATACGGCAAGATGTCTAATTTTCAAAGATTTATTTAGTTGAAGAATCTCACACACATATACATACATATATATATATATATATAGTCCATTAAATTGATGATTTTTCTAATTTTGTAAAAATTGAGATTTTGGAATCGAAATGAAGTGTATTATTAAATTGGGTTTTAATCTAGAGCATTAATGAATTTCTAAAGTTGCACGTCTGCCTTTTGGAATCTGGCTGCCTAATGGCTTTTAGGGGAATCGTTTGAACTAAGTTTGGTCTTCAATTGCTAGAAGCATGCATCAATTTTCCTAATTACGATTAGACTTCACATTAAAATATCACTTTGGCAGCTGCGAATTCGACTTTGATTTTTGAAGACTCGGTCCATAATTACAATTCTTATTAGAAATTAATTAATATATATATATAGACGTGATTTAGATGGAAATAGAAATTCAAGATTTAATTGAAAGCGTGTTGTAGCTCTCCTTCTTCATTATGCCTGACACAATTTACACATATTTATTGACAATTTGTAATAAAATTAATTACTCGCATTGTTTAAACGATGACGAATATGAAATTAAAACGTGTTTAAAGGTGTGAAGTATTAACTTAATTAATTAGCTTTTCTAAACCAGAGATGATCGATCTAGCTAGCTAGCTCCGATCGATATAAATCCGAATTAATATCAATTACAATTGATGTTATTGCATGTGCCAGCTGTATTAAATATTAATGTCCATTCCCATATGTGTTGATAAATTATTTAAACGAGTATTTATGTAATGAAACACGTATATAATGAACACGTGTTGAATGTATTTTCACTGTACGTATTAACTAGATATGTATGATTTTGGGATGATTAAGCTATGTAAATCATCAATCATTTTCAAGCATAATAATTATCGAAAATTAAAGTGTATATATATGTGGTCCAAGAGATGCTTTAATTTACTCAAGATGCATGGAATAAATATAAAAAGAAAGGTAATTTCGTCAACCCCACAAAAGAAAAAACAAAAGTTAATTAATATTTAAGTAGCAGTGGTATATGTATTAAAATTAAGGCAGGCACAAAGCAATTAATCAAGCGATTTTATACTGTTCAATTTAGGAATTGCGTGTGTATGTTTAATAATTCTTGCCAAATTTATTTTATGTTCAACGGATAATTTACAAAGTAGAGGAAATTAAATGGCCCTCATGACTTCGATCGAGTATATATATGAAGTAATAATATTTGAAGTTTCAATAAATGAGGGATTATCGCATTTTCTTAAATATTTTAATTAGTAATATTGCTAAATTAATGATCATATATATCAAGTTTTTAAAAGACAATGAAGGATTAATGTGTCTTATTAGTCTGTGAGTGGGGTTGTAAATGAATAGAGCCGCTCATGAGAGCTAAATAGCTAATTAGAGCTCGACTAAAAAAAAAACTCGTTTGAAGTTCATTCAATTTATTTTCTAAATGAGTCGAGCTCAATCCTCAAATCGGGCTCAATAAAATTATTGAGTTGAGCTCGAACGAAGTAGTATTCGACTAAGCCAATTCGTGAACATGTTCATGAATATTATAAATATTTCAAACATGTAAATTGAATAAGTTTTTTTTTTCGAGTTTGAGTTTGAATATGTAAATTAAACGAGCATTCGAGCTCAGACTCGATTAGTAAATATTCAAGCATTTCATGGGTTGAATTCAAACATGACAAATACTTGTCGAGCAAAGCTTGAATAAGAGGAAAAAAACTCGAATAGAACCCGAGCTCGAATTTATCTTAACAAGCCGAACTCGAACATCAAGATGTTCAACTCGATTCGATTCGTTTACCGCCCTACTTGTGAATAATGACAAATGGAACGTAAGATAATATACTTTATTAGATTTATGCGAATATTTTGGCACTTACCAGCTATTAGGAATTTTATTTCTCGAAAAACGCAACAATCATCTACAACTATACTATACATGATTATAAAAATTTTCAGCATTGCCGTTTTAATTTGTCTTCTTTTTATTTTTCTATATTTTGCTATTTCAATTTATTTCCTTATAATTAATTTCTTATATTAATTAAATTAAAAATTATAATTCTTTTTCTTTTGTCAACTTTAAAATCATAGATAGCTCCGTCTCAGATTGTACTAGTCATACCGTCACACAATCAATACTTTAATTGGGTTGGAATTGAACACACATATATTTCCCGTTTTGGTTTTAAGTAAATTAGGAAGGCAACAATATTTATAAGAATATATAATCAGAATATGCCTGCAATCTCGTAATTAACGTGTTGTAAATAAAGAAATTCAATCCATAGCCAAATTTGATATTTACATTGGAGAGGATGAAATCATTTATTGCACTAGTGGTGTGACAATATCTCAGTCTTACATTATTAAATTTACTATTTTTTAATATTTTTGTAAAAATAAAAATTAATTATAACATAATGAACCATAATCAACATTTATTAAAAAACATTGAATTAAAGAATTATAATTCTAAGTTTAAAAAAATCAACCATGATAATGAATTATTAATTAAAAAATAAAAATTAAATATTGAAATAATTATATACCCTAACTAGGAAGAAATAATGAACCATAATTAAAATTATAGAATTAAATAATTTTTATTTTTACAAAAAATATTATATGTTACACACTTACACCAAGTCACCAACAGTGCAACACAGGATTTCATATGTGCATTGAAGATCCATGCTAGCTAGTGTGCATAAATATGCCATAAACGTACATATAAGCAATGACATTCAAAATGTCGTATTTCTGTAAGTGTTTCTGTTAATAAAATTTCATCTTTGTTTAAAAAAAAAACTATTAATGACATTCAAAATGTAACAATATAATTAATTCAATATTTAATTATGCAGGTACTGCACATAAATTCAGCAAATCATCCAAAATCACCTTCTTCAAAAATCCATTTCCCTCCAAATTAAGTGAAGACTATGAGGTGAAAGCCTGCAGCAAAAAAAAAGAGAGAGAAAATTAATTAAACTCTGATCAGCCAGCAAAATATATACAGTTAATGAGATAGCAGAGCACAATGAGAATGCACATGAGAGATAGAGAGAGAGAGAGAGAGAGAGACCGAGAAGATGTTGCAATGGCCGGGATCAGCAATATGAGCCATGAGATTTTCAATAGGGCCTTGACCAGTGTAAACTGCTTGGAAGCAAAAGCCAAGGAAAGCCAGCATTGCAAGCCTCCCATTCTTTATCTCCTTTGTGCGAAGCACCATCACCGGCTCCGGCGACCCTCTCCCCCACATGAACGGGTCGAACCACAGCCCCCCCGGGTACCCCACATCGGGCTTCGGCTTCACCTTATGGGGCAAGTTGGGCTCGATGTCCACGCACCCCGGGTTCACCATGTCAGCCCACCTCCGCCCCTCCGCCCACCCCATCAGCCCCAACTGCACCACGAATAACGTCGTGGGGTCCGCGAAGTATTCTCCGGCGCCGGCGTCGTACCACGAGAACTCTTCGATGAATCCCAGCCTCTCTAGCCACTCTGGGATGAGGATTCCGGCCACGGCCAGCATCGCCCACCTCGCGTGCATCAGCTCCGCCTGCGCAAACCATTTCAGCAGCTCCGGGTCGGATCCTGCACCATATGCATGCCCACGTACGTACTTACAAATATATATATTCATCATTCAAAATCATCTATCACACAGTACTCGTACCTAATCCAAGAGGGTCAAATCCGAAATCTCCTGGAAGACTGCAATAATAATAATAATAATCATAATATAAGTATTGATCAAATTACAAATAACCAATACCACACACACACACATATATATATATATTCTTGTGAGACTGTCTCACACAATTTACCTACCTGCCATCAAGCCATTCCGGGGGTGAACTACCCGGGAACCAGAGGGGGCGGTCGGGCGGAAGCGGCTGGCAGACACTGGAAGGGCCTTTCGTCGCGTTAAGGCCGCGGCGCCGTCGCCTTGGCAGCAATGTGACTGTATTTGCGGCGGAAGAGGATGTTTTTCCTGGGATTTCCCTGTTCAACAGCAACAATAACTATTTATTAATTTGAGTAATATATATATGTGTGCAATTGGTTGTTGATGGTAGAATTAATGCATGTAGTGAGCTGACCTGCAGGTGGTGGTGGAGAAGGCGGAAAATGCAAATGCAGCAGTGGCCAGAGCCATGGATGAAGAATTATTTTGTTGGTGCAGGCTTATCCACAACACATCTCATAATAAAAGGAATTTTATATCTCTTTGTGGTTGAATCAAATGGGCCAATCACCTTTTCATCTCGCACGTGTTAGGACTTAGGATTGATATATTATATATACTAGTATTATCCATGTGCGTTGCACATATTTTAATTTTACAGTGTTAAGATTAATTCAAATTATTTTTTATCAAAAGAACAAATACAATTAACAGATTTATGTACATTTTGATACCACATTTACATTATTACACTAAATAAATTAGAGCATGACATGGTGAAATAAAACTTAACTAAATATTTTTTTAGCCAACAAAATATAATTAAACTTAACAACAATTTCAAATATCATGTTGATGATTTGGAGTATTTGACATTCAACTTGCAAAATGTAGGCTAATTTATTGCAAAAATCATTGTGTGTGTATATTTTTTCAAACCTTTGGCATAAGCACTTTTGTTCGTACTATCATTAAATGAATCACACTTAGGCATATTAACACTTTTAAATACTCGTGAATTACAATTAAAATATAAGGCTTAAATTCTTTTTTTTTAGAAATGAGACGAATTCTATAAAATTTATTTATATTTGCTAGCTCACCGATTCCGATCAAATATAAAAAGATCCGTATCAATTATCACCTTCTTGCATTGCGTAAATAAATCAAGACTTTAAAATTTCATGATGTAATATTTAATGAATATTAAGTTTTAACAATGATGTCATCAAATGATTATTAGAATAATTGAATGAACACTAATAATATTTGGATAATTCAATTCTTTGTGAATTTCAATTTTTTAATAAATCAAACTAAAAAATTTTAATTCTCATCAAATCCTACCAAATAAATATTTAGAAAAATTAAATAAAAAAAATAATATTTTGATCCTTCAGTTTATTTTTTGCAAATTTCAATTGTAAATAAATCCAATAACAAAGTTAAATCACATCAACTCTTAGCCAATAATAAATCAATTGAAATTATATCATACAACAAAACATGCTATGTGTGTGTGTGTGTGTATATATTATGAATCTAGATTTCATAGAAGTCCTCAAAATAAAGAAACAAATATATGGAACAATAAGTAAAATAAAAATAATGCCAAAAATTTTAAATTCAAAAATATCAACAGCACGTCAAACCCAACAAAAATAAGAACTTGTATCTTAAACACATTTTAATTATTTACTGGTCCATAATTAAAATCACAAAAATGAATTCTATAACATAATGAAAAATCCACAATTTTATGTTGTATGTCTATCTCTCTCACTATAGCAATCTGGATTTCGCCATTGTTGAAGTCTTATCATGTTGCTAAAGTCAATCCTCTAATTTATTGAAGATCAATGGGTGCCAAAGGGACTTCTAATGCAACATCTACGGCCGCAACGCATATGAACTATGATGAAAATAAAACAATGTTATAATAATCATTCTTGGGGGTAAGAAAACAACACATGAACTGAATTAGTCGAACAAAACACTAAGCACACAAATTTGCTTACAACAGCAAAAAAAAAAAAAAAAAATGAAATTCTCCTTAATAAGTCATCATAATATTGCATATTTATTGCTTGATTAATGTTTAGATTCCAAATTTCAATTTTTACCAAATGCCTTATTTATTAGGCATTTAATAAAATTATCTAATGAAATAAAATTATTAATTTGTAATTATTGTATACCATCCATCAATCAGTGAGGATGAGGGTAAATTTGAGAAGGTACAAAATGAATGATGAGAATTAGCCATTAAAATTGTGTAAATAATTATATTAATTTGGGTTTAACTCAAAATCAATCAAACTTAATTGCATTAATTATGTTTATGATTATAATATAATAAGTATTTTCTATAGAATAATTAATATCCATATAATATTTACATAATTCACGCTATACATATATTGTTGCTCTATTCTATGCGTTAATAATTATGTAATGTCTCTATATTTTCATGTAATTATTATTTATTATATAGATGTTTGTGCATGTTATATTCTATTATATTGTTGCATTGTTTTTAAAAACGACCACCATATTATTATATTATTTGTACATATGTATAATATAAAATAATACATAGATATAAATTATTATATATACTATACATGTACGTAGATTATTTAGTTTAATATGTTACATTAGTTTATGTGTGTATGTAAAATATTATATTATCTTATATATGTGATATATAATTAAATTAATATATATTTATTGAACTTTCTGTATGGTGTAGGTGCGTTTTGGGGAGAAAACATAAAGATTCATAAAAATAGGATATTTGTACTTTAATATATATTAAAGATTAAATTGAGATATCAATACTTTATACAAATTTTATTTTGTATCAATCAAATAAATATAATCATAGATTAATGGTCAATATTATTACTTATTATTTTCCTAAAGCGTTAAATTTATAATAAAATGTACACATATCAATAATTTTGACAATAAAAATTAAAATCTCTACTATAAATTCCATGATATAAACTAAAATAATTGTCTTTTTACAACAATGATGTGTAAAAAAAATAAAATTGAAGATTATGAGAGTCAATTTACATACATACCCCAAATAAATAAAAATAAAAATTCACGGTCTAATATCACCTTGCACTCGTCGAAGAGTTTGTGGCTCAAACACATTCTAGAATCATTCACTTCTCTAAGAATTTTTAAGACATCTTCCCTTCCTCTAGGTTTCCACCGCTCTAAAAAAAAAAGCAACTAACATAAATTTTGCCAACCAAAAACTGATCATACTGTATTGCAATGATTGTTCCTTATTTTAAATTAATACATAATTGAGAATATGAGCAAGATTAACTTGAGTGGAGAATGATAATTATAGAAAATGAGTACAAAATATAAAATGAATATGAGAACGTTGAAATAGTAAACACAAGTATGATTATCATGGGTATATATAGAGTTGAAAAATTAAAAAGGCTTTATCATAATGTATTTATATGGTAGATAAAAAATTTCACGCAATCAATCTCATCAATATCATAATTTTAAATGGTGATTACCACAATTAATCTAATCAGCATAATTAAATAATTATATCACCCCATGATATCGATCCCATAATTAATTATAATTTAATCACAAGTATTATATCATTAATGTATAAATATAAATTATTAATATCATTATTAAATTTTAAAGTTTATATCATTGATGTATTTTTTTTATATTTAAATCTAGAAAATGAAACTATGAAAAAGAAATAAGAAAAACATTGGATAACGAAATAAATATATTAATTTAATTAATTAAAACTTAATGGATTTTAATATTTTAAAGTCAATATATAGAGTAATATTAAATATGATAATTATAAATTATTAATAGAATTACTGAATATGGAAGATACGTTTTTATGAGAAATAAAATTTTTACTTCTCAAATCATTATGTTATTATATATATATATATATAAAGTTATATAGATATAAATATAAAGACTATATTAAATATATATATATATATTGGTAACTATTATATTATATTATATTATTTATATTTTGATGTATGCAGATATATATAGATATCATATTGTATATTTAATGGTATATGTATATATATGCATGCACGTATTCTATAGAATAATATATATATAATAGAATAATATATGAGCTAAATTTTATTACAAAATATGAATTCATGCACAATGAATATAATTAATTAACTATATATAATATATTTATAAGACATAGTATAATAGATTTACTATAAACGGAAAGGGGATTTGGGCGGGAAAATGTGAGAGTTTCTATTTATTGGACCGTTCTGCTTTTATATATATAAAGATGCACCTCCCCCTTTTTATATTTTCCAGTTTTTTTTTATTTAAAAAAGAAAGGAACAATTGGTTGAAGCCCATATATATATATAGGGTTGGGTTCCAGAAGGAACCATACCCCATGTGAGAACCGAGAACCAATCTCAGTCACAGATCTCGTCTATTTGGACAAACAAGATCTGTTCCAAAATTAAAAAAAACGCAGTGTCGTAATTGTAATAACAACCAACTTCGCTGCCCCTGAATCTTAGTAAGGGTAAGATCAGAAATTTCAATATATATGTGATTCACGCGTATATTTTTTAGTTTAGGGTTTTAGCATTGTCATTCCCTATTTTAGCACTTTCATGACTTATTTTAGCACTGTCACGACTTATTTTAGCACTAACATGACCCTTGTTTAGTATAACAATTGTTTAGCATTACAATAAAAAAAATACGGTTGTTTTACAGAGCTCCACAATGCAAAAAGAGTTAAATTGGCTAGATAGACATTTTGTACGTCTCTAGCTATATCTCTCTACTGTAACTTCTTGTTTTTTTTTCTTTTTCTTTAATAAATAAATTATGGCTTAAACCATAAGCCATCACTTCAATTTCCTTGTGTTCTTTTTTTTTTCAAATGGAAGTTGAGAACTTTTTAAGAACTTGAGTAAATCAATTAAAAAAGATATAAATATTGCAAAACTTCACATCTTTTTTGGAAATGAATACAAAGAACTAAATTACGTAATGAAAAAAAACACACCAACATTAAAATAAGATAACGATGACGATTGAGTTGATCTAAAATTGAAGTTGGAATCACAGAATCCGACTTATTCGATAGTAATTATGTCACATCAATATTTGGATGATACATGGAACATGATTTTAAAAGTTTAGCATTGTATATGTGATTCATGCGTATATTTTTTAATTTATGGTTTTAGCATTGTCATTCCCTATTTTAGAACTGTCATGACTTATTTTAGCACTGTCATGACCCTTGTTTAGCATGACAATTGTTTAGCATTACAATAAAAAAATATCATCGACATCTTTTTATGCTTCATGATCTTCCATTTTTAGCACTATAGTTTAGAGTTTAGCATTGTATATGTGATTTACGTATATATTTTTCAATTTAGGGTTTTAGCATTGGCATTTCCTATTTTAGCACTGTCATGATTTATTTTAGCACTAACATGACCCTTGTTTAGCATGGCAATTGTTTAGCATTACAATAAAAAAATACTGTTGTTTTACAGAGCTTCACACTGCAAAAAGAGTTAAACTGGCTAGATAGACATTTTGTACGTCTCTAGCTATATCTCTCTAATATAACTTCTTGTTTTTTTCTTTTTCTTTAATAAATAAATTATGGCTTAAGCCATAAGCCATCACTTCAATTTCCTTGTGTTCTTTTTTTTTTCAAATGGAAGTTGAGAACTTTCTAAGAACTTGAGTAAATCAATTAAAAAAGATATAAATATTACAAAACTTCACATCTTTTTTGGAAATGAATACAAAGAACTAAATTACGTAATGAAAAAACACACCAACATTAAAATAAGATAACTGATAGGACGTATTCTACTTGTTATTATCATGACTTTTTGGTGACTTTTCTCCCTATTGTCTATCCCATATTTGTGTATTTTGGTGTTTTGATGTGTGGTTAAGTTGTGTAGGGACATAGTACAAAAATGGAGAAAAGAGGCAAGGTTTTGGTGCAAGAAAAGATACAAGTGAAGAAAAGGAAGAAGTTCGAGCGGACCGAGCTGCAAAGGCATGCAGCTGGAATATTGAGACAGATTTCTGGAGGCCCGGTCCAGAATACGTTTTGGGCTTGTTGAACTTAATTCTCGGCCCACGCACAAGACCTGGACGCGGAAATCTTTCTCCACCGCCTTTTGAAGACTTATGCATGGGAATTACCTAGATTATGATATTATTTCCTATTTAGAACTCTATCTTTTATGGATTGTAAAATATATATTAGGTATCTAGTTTATTTTCTATCATCACGCACGCTAGGAACGAGGAACGAAGGCAGCGATCAGAATTAATTCAATTTTATTTTCTCTTCTCTTCGATATCATCATAGCGCGATTATACAACTTTTGGTTGATCGATTCCAGCATGCAAAGTAGCTAATTCACTCGTATTCCGGTGACGACGACGAAGCTCCGCTTATATAACTGTGAGATCTAATTGTTTGTTCATAATTAATTGATGCATGTATCTGTTATTCTTGGATTTCGGGTCGTAATTATTCTAAGTCTATCGAGTAGTTGCAAATATTTGGTAGGTTGTGATTAATTACTAGCCAATTTAAATCGGCCATACGTAATAGTGGTTTAGGTTTAATAAGTGGTAAAACGGTTGCTCAAATAACTAGGGGAATAACAGAGTTAATTTTACAGTCTTGCGTCAGAGTCTGTAAGTTAAGAATCGGGTCTTTCTTGTGCTCATTGCTGTCGGCTCATTAAACTCATAGAGCGTCTCTTACAGTTGTCAGTCGATTGGGGAAGTAATTAATGAAGCATCTTCTTAATTATCGAAACAGTATGGAGAGATGAGGTCATGTCAGAAGTGTCTTCGGTGACTATAACTGATTTGCATGGTTTGATTAATTAATTTCTGCATCTGTGATCGGTGTTATAAGTGGAGTGGAGTTCGTTGGATCCGGAATACCTTTTTGACATTGATTTAAATCAGTTCGTTTGCATAAATATTTTCTTTAGTTCGTTATTTAATTCTTCAATTTATTTTGTTATATAATTCACGCGATTTTGGAAGTTTGGGCACGCAGACTGAAGGTCAAGAGTAATTCTCGCCGGTCCTTTGGGAGACGATCTTGCTCGCCACTGTACTCTACAGTGTGGGCTTGCCGACGAAAGTCGGAACATTTATTTTTGGTGAAAAACGACGCACCAATAACGATGACGATTGAGTTGATCTAAAATTAAATTTGGTATCACATAGTCCAACTTATTCGATAGTAATTATGTCACATCAATATTTGGATGATACATGGAACATGATTTTAAAAGTTTAGCACTGTATATGTGATTCACGCTTATATTTTTAATTTAGGGTTTTAACATTGTCATTCCCTATTTTAGCACTGTCATCATTTATTTTAGCACTAACATGACAATTGTTTAGCATTACAATAAACAAAATATCATCGGTATCTTTAGGGTCAAGCCCTAATTCATTTCTCAGTTGCAGTCTCTGATCCTCATAAGGATGTGGATGTTCCTTAAAAAATCTTCATCTATTCAAATAAAATCCCACAACATTAATGCAACTCATCAACATACAAAATAAATCCAAAAATAATCTCATCTCATAAATCAGTAAAACCACCAAGTATAGCGTTTAATTTTCAAAGCTTCATGCGAAAGAAAAATACATGCACAAATTAATAAAGATATAAATTAGATGCAAATTAATAAGTAGAATGCGTACGCTTTGAGCTGCTGAACTTGCTCGGAAGAGTGATGATGATATTGTCTATTATTATGTCTTTCTCATCGTAAATAACAGACTACAAATGCTAACACTATCACCTACCAAAATATTCAAACATTAAATTAACAGTGTTAAAAAAGGAAATGGAAATGCTAAAATATAAACTACCGGTGCTAAAATATAAACTACCAGTGCTAAAATATAAACTATCAGTGCTAAAAGCTAACTATTCTCTCTATATATATGATCGCGTGTATGTATCTATCTACCTTGACGTTGAAGCTCTAATAATCAGTACTGATTTTCCATAGGAGTAAATTGTATCTGAAATTTCATTGAATGATTTTGTTCCGAACCGGAGAATTGAAATTGGAGGTTTGCTGAGTTGTAGAGAGAGAGAGAGGTTGGAATGGCGGCGATTGAAGGTGCATTTCCGTTTTTGGTGGCGTCAGTGGTGGAGGATGTTCTGCAGCAGCACCGAAGTCGATCGCGCGGCCTCGATTTGGACGCTCACCGCGCGGAGGAAGACGGTAATTTCTGAGGAATATGTCTGGTTTGCAACTGAATGCAGCTAATTACAGCAAACACAAGTGAAATCTCCAAAGTGGAAGAAACACAATCTGCACATTAATCAATACATAACTAATCACGTTAGTGCTTAATAATGCTAAAATTATTCACAGTAGTGCTAAAATAGGTTACAGAAGTGCTAAACATTTTGATACTAGTGCTAAACTATTTGCTGGCAACATGTTTTTCTAAATCTCAATTCTTTTTACAATTTGTAATTCTAGCAAATATGCAAAGATTCACGAACATAGTAATTACAAATCTGGAGAGATACAAGTACATAGAAATATGAAATCACGATCTGCAGAGCTAAAAATATATGTAGATCCTCAAAAATCAAAATTTCAACTTAATCAACATTATCGAACAAATCTAAAACATAACAAAATCGTAGAGAACCGAAGAGAATTGCGTGAAAAAATCGCAGAAAAAGTACAATAAAAATATTTTTATGCGACATCATCATCCAAGAACAACGAACAACCAAAACTCTAGGGGAACTCGTATGAACAACGATCGATTAAGATGAATCGACTGGAATCTGGATTACATAAACACAACAAAATCGAAGAGAAATCAAAGAGATCTTTCAACGAATGATGATAAATTCGAACTTACGGCGGGACGGTAGTGTTTCGGCATGGCATCCACACGACGGCTGTGAATGGGGTTGTGTGGCGGTGGGAAGGAGAAGAGAGAGAGAGAGGTGAAGATGAGGGTTCATGAGACGAGGAGAGATTTCATGCCAAAAATAATAGAATTTCTAAATTACGAAAATACCCTTACTTCATTAAAAAGTCAGTAATATTACAATAATGCCACCGCGTTTTTTTTAAAGTTTGGAATAGATCTTGACCGTCCAAATAGGCGAGATCTGCACTTAAAATTGGTTCTCGATCAGTTCTCACAGAGGGGTGTGGTTCTCACATGATCTCATCTATATATATATATATATATATATATATATATATATATTTATACCCGGGTAATGATTTCTTACAATAATTGCCCGAAAAAAATCCCCGTTTTTATTCTTCTTTGCAAATTCCACATAACTTTTAATTAAATGTCGAAACTTAAATTATGTTGTCAAATGTGATTGTAGACTACTTTTAAGTTTATAACTGATTCATCAACCTTACAGTATCTTTAATTTTCCTTAATTTATCATTTATTTTACATTATAAAGTGTTTTAATTAGTTGAATTAATGGCATCTATCAAACACTAATTAATTGAGTGACAAGAGAGGGTGAAATAATTATTTAATAATCAAAATTGGACCTAACTAATGAGAAATAGTTGAAACACAGCTCAACCGACTGTTACACTCTACCTATTTCACTAACCATTCTGATCTTGATTTCGTACCCTTGAAAATTGAAATCCACATATTACTCATTTTTTCCCCAATATATGTTTTTATTTTATTTTATTTTTCTCATCAACGTGTCATATAATTCTGTGGCACATGGAAATACTGCAACTCCGAAACAACTTTATTCATTTAATTAACATATATACATAGATTTGTTTTCAAATCACGTCTGCAATTAAATTAAATTAATTAACCTCATTTTGGTGATTTATTTTAACTTACAAGGTGGATTTGTAAATGAAAGAATTTCCCCCAAATTTCAGACAAAATTTAACCCCCTCACCGCCCCCCCCCCCCCCCCCCCCCAAAAAAAAGTAACATAAAATCTTGTACACACAAAAATTCATGGGTTGTTTTGTCTTTTCATAGTTTTTTTTTTTTTTTTTTTTTTTTTTGTCTTTTCATAGTTTTCGGGCATTGATTAGGTTATTAGGTGACTTGGTTATTCAAGATATTTCATTGTGATTCTTATAAACAATTGTGTTTTGTTTGATGATTTGACCAAACTAGTACTACTGTACATATGAATGAAATATGGTTAAATTGTTCACACACGTGGTTTGCAGGCTATAATATAAAAGGACAAAAACTTGTATGAGACCGTCTAATGGGTCTCTTTCGTTAGACGGATCTATAACCCGACTCGATTCATTAAATATATATTAAAAAAAAATTACATCTCTTCACCCGTTTCTACTTTTGCGATTTCATTGTCGAATTCTCCCAAATCACCTCCGCTTTCTCCAATCTTCAACCACCGCCATTGCTGCAAATCGCCACCACCTTCTTCACCTCTGCAACCGTTACAAACATCACAACCACCGTTTCAACATTCGACTCCACCTCCACCGGCACCACAATTTTCCCCAAATCTTTGCAACCCTCCACTTTCGCCTCTGTAATTGCCATAACCATCTTCGTCGCTGCAACATCGACTCCGGATCTGCAATCAGATTTGTAAGTGTTTCTATCTTCCCAAAGTCTATCTACATTTGAGGGAGTAGGGTTTAGTAGATCGGAGGAATTTGAATCTTTTTTCTCCATTGATGTTGCAGAGAGAGTAGGGTTTAAGTCTTTGGATTCGGTAATTTGTACTATTAAAATGCAAATTAAGAATCAAACATGATAACCTTGAAATTTGCGTGTTTCTTGTCAATTTGTGAATCACTGTAGCCTCTAATTTTTGCATCATTACTTAGGTCTTTTTTTTAATCTAGGGCTTTTGATTTTAGGGCATTTTAGTTGTGTTAGTGCTTGTGAGAACGCATTCCAGCTATTTGTGTTAATGCTTGTGAGAGAGGTCTTGCTGGATGAGTATTCCTTCTCGTTGGTGTTGAAATCTTGTTCGAGATTGAGTTTGTTGAGCAGAGGAATGCAGATTCATGGGTTGATGTTGGAACTTGGGTTTGGGTCGGATTTTTCTTTTGAAGAATTTTTTGATTTGCATGTATGTACAGTGCGGGATTGTTCGATCTGGGAGGTTGGTTTTCAATAGGATGCCTAGAAAGGATTCTTTTTCATATAATTTGATGATTGATGGATATATGAAGTGCGGGATGGTGAGTTTAGCGCATGAACTGTTTGATATAATGCCTTCAGAGATGGAGAATTTAGTATCTTGGAGCACCATGATTAGTAGCTACTTGAAATTAGAGAATGAATTTGAGAGTGCGAAGGACTTATTTGATAAAAACAATGTGACTATAGATTCAACTGAAGCCCTTGCAACCTGCTTGAAATGATGTTATTTTGAAACATGTTTGTTGTTCGTGTGCATTGTTATAATATAATTAAATCTTTTTTCCCCGTTAATTGGATCTTTTGGTGCAGGTAGAAAGCGGATTTCAGGTGAAATGAACGAGGAGTTGACGGGCTGTTTAAGGCACTGATAGCCCGGTTAAGCTGTCGGGTGATCACTTGGAGTTCATAGGAGTCGAGCAGGTTGTTGTCGTGGTGCTTTGGACTGAGTTTCCAGATTGAACTGGGGCGACGAGCTGGATTATTAATTAGTAATACTTAGTGATACTTATTTTTACATTCATTTGTTAGTGAAACTTGACAGGGTTTTAGTGATACTTTTATGTTAGTTAGTGATACTTACATCAATTTGTTATACTTATTTTTAACTAGTGATACTTTATGTTTATTTAGTTATACTTTTACATTCTTCAGGTTTATCTCTACTTTATAACTTAGTGATTCCTGACTTTTATAAGTAGAGATGCTTATTTTTTAAATAGTGATACTTGACAGGTTTTTAGTGATACTTTTATGTTAGTTAGTGATACTTATATCAGTTTGTTATACTTATTTTTACCTAGTGATACTTTACTTATGACTTAGTGATTCCTGACTTTTATAAGTAGGAATGCTTATTTTTTAAATAGTGATACTTTTATGTTAATTAGTAATACTTTTCTGTTACTTAGTGATACTATTTTACTTAGTGATACTTATTTTTACATTCATTGAATAGTGATACTGTATTTTTACTTAGTTATACTTTTACATTTACTTGGTCATCCTTTAATTTACGCGATAAGTTGTCAAGATTTAGACAACAATGCTTGAATGTTTATGATTAACTTCATCATTCTCTTGGGTGCAACTCTTCATTTATACGTCGTTTGATCTTCAATTTACATTGTGAAAGTAACCTCATCGATGAATGCATGGTAACCTTGTTCTGTCATGTCCATATTTCATCAAATGCACTCACTATCCTTTCTAATTTTGAATTTGGTGACATCTTAATTTGATGATGAATATGCTTTCTGTATTATCTCAGTTTTGGGGAATTCGGTGTGCTCCCTTTTCAGCTTATTACACAAGTTATACACGAAATCACAAATTCTAAAATTGGAGCAACTTCAAATATATATAAAGAAAAAATAAATTTGAAGGGGTGTTTGAAAACATAAGACAACCATAATATTATTGCAAAGCTTTCTAATGTACAAAACAACCTGGATTAACACAAATTCACGCTATAACATGTGAAAGAAAGAATGGAGATGACTTAAAACAACAAACTATTTCACAACTTACAAAGATGAAAAAGAAAAAAGAAAATGATCAAATATTACAGAATTCCAGTGTACAAGATGCAATAAAAAAAAATCAGAGGCAAGACCTCAACATTCGGCATAAACTTCGACCACAAAATGCAGGAAAATCAGCTCGAATCCATTCTGCTTCTTGACAAGAATGTGCAATGTTAGTAAACAAGAATACATTGTGCTACAACAAAACATATGTCAGAAAAGGGTAATATAACTACCTTTCAGAACACATTCTTTTGCAAACCATCGAGCTCGGGATCCACAACTTCTTGTTTTTTATGAGATTTTTTTATAAGTAGTGATACTTTATTTTTTTAAAGAGTGATAGTTGACAGTTTTACTTTAATGTTACTTAGTTATACTTACATTAGTGATACCTGAGAGTTTTTTAGTGATACTTTAATGTTAGTTAGTGATACTTCTATGGTATCACTAAACAACATATAAGTATCACTAGTGTACAAAATTCAATATGTACGTGTGTTATACACTTTTGTTGATTTATTCAGGCACAAATAACTATTGATGAACTATCATTACAATCTAGTGAATTGTAATTACGTTTTAAGGGAAGGATTACTACCACGATAGAAAGTATCACTAAATACCATAGAAGTATTAGTAATTTACAAAATACATTTTTCAGTAGATGGTTTACAAATCAAAGATTAGAAATAAAGTACTACTCACTCTCAATTTGCAACATAACAAATTCATCGTCATTATTGATCTTTGCTCTTAAATATGTCTTACAACCTATGCGTGTGACATACACCTTTCTTGAGTTAGAAGTGTTTGGTTTTTTGGCTCCTTCACAAGAACACAAAATGTATTTTTCAACTACACTTCCATTTTCAGTTCTTGTTGTGGATTTCCTAACACTAAACCCATTTTCAAGAGCATGACTACAATATAAGTCATATCTATCATCAATGTTCTTCCTTTTCAAACCAAGAAGGCAACCTCCTACATCAAAAGAATCACGTACAACATATCAGTAAAAAATAAAATAGTGTCAATAAGTACTAGTGGGGTATCAAAAAAATACTGTTGATGTATCATTACTATCGAGTGAATCATAATTATTTTTTAAGTGAAACAGTTGCAAAATATCAATAATACCTAGCGAAGGATTACTATCATGAGACCGAGTATTATTAAATACCATAGAAGTATCACTATTGTATATAATTATTTTTTAAGTGAAACAGTTGCAAAATATCAATAATACCTAGCGAAGCATTACTATCATGAGAGAAAGTATCATTAAATACCGTAGAAGTATCACTATTATATATAATTAGTTTTTAAGTGAAAACAATTGCAAAATATCAATAATACATAGCGAATGATTACTATCATGAGAGGGAGTATCATTAAATACCATAGAAGTATCACCAGTGTTCAAAAGTTAATATATGAGTGTGATACAAACTTTTCTGGATTTATTCAAGCATAAATAACTACTGTTCAAGTATCATTAGTATGCATCGAATTGTAATTACGTTTTCACGAGATAAAGTATCACTAAATACCATAGAAGTATCACTAAATTACAAAATACATTTTGCAATTGATGGGTTACAAAATCAAAGAATAGAAGTGAAGTAATGCTTACTCTCAATTTGCAACATGACAGATTTGTTCTCGTTCATAGATGTTTTTCTACATCTTAAACATTGTCTTCATTATCAAGTATAGCAATATCTGAAATTTAGAAAATTTAAATCACTTTTATAATTACTATAACACTAATAGATTACTAAATCAAAACTTTAATGAATCAGTTCATAGTAGCATTTTATCGAACAGTTTGAATGCAAAATTTGATATATCTAATAATTGGTTAAAAATTGATAAAAATTTCAAATCTTCTAAATTAAGAACACATACCGTTCGTTGCTATTGTTTCTTCGCTGGAATTAATCAGAATTCCACCGGGAGGAAGATTACATTCTTTTCTCAAATTATCCGTTGAATCGTTCGCCGGAGGGGGGAAAATCTACGCGCCACCGCGAGCTCGACGGGAAAACCTAGGCGGCGCGGTTATCTGGATGGGGAAAATGTGGCAGAGCGGCGAGCTGAGGGAGAAACCTAGCGGCGCGGCGAGCTTTGGGAGAAAACGTACGCGATCTGGGAGGGAGAGCTGTGGGAGAAAAAAATACGTTTTTTTTTAATATATATATCGCGGGTCGGGTCAGGAGGATCCGTCTAACCTAAGCGACCCGTTAGACGGTCTCACACAAGTCTGCCCCATACAAAAGTGCCTAAATTCAGTAATGGCTACAAGTTATTCTCATCATAAAAAAAAAGTATTAATTGAGTCTCATTGGAATAATTTAATGGTGGACTTGTGTAAATTTAAGAACAAAGATTTTAAACAAATTCAAATCACGCTAACACTACTAGTTAAAAAGAAATAGGGTTAAATTGAACTCCAAAAAAAAAAAAAAACACTTGTTCACGGGCCAACATGATCTTATGGTAAAATATTATGTGTCAGTTTGTAAACTTAAAAAAAAAAAGGTTTAATATCATATTTCAAATCAAATTAATAATACATTTTTAATTAAATCACAATTTTCAAGAAATTATAATTTAATACCCAACATTTCATTTGTTTCCAATTTCATCCCACGATATAATTTCCAACAACTTAAACACAATTCACAAAGATGTCCTCTTTAAGTGACCAAAAAAATAGAACACCCCAATTTGCAAAAAATAAAAAAAATCTTCTTCCGGCAAATTAGATCGTTGGATAGAATTGAAAATAAATGAAAATATTGAGTATTAATTAAAAAAATATCAATAGTTCAGGTGTATAGAATATGGTATTGACAAAAGAAAAAGAAAAAAAAAACAGATCCAAATAAAAGCACAGAACAAAAAGAAAAGAAAATTGATGTGACAAAGTGGTACCAAAAAAAAACGGAAGTTTAAGAAATGTGATGATTTTTGGGTTTTAATTTGTTGTACAAGTGTGGTGTATGCATATTTAGAAAGACGAGAAAATAAAAAAGAAAGCTGGAGTAGCACGAGATTCGGGTGCAACCTGCCGTGAGCGATCACTGTTTGAAACAAACTCCCCCAAAATCCCATCGGAAAACTGAGTTTGAATCTCACTTCGCTTCCAATACACTTCACCGTCTCCATCATTTCAACGACACTCATCAAAATCCGACACCCATTAATGCTCATTGATCCTCACCTTCTACCTTCCATTCCAATTCCCCCCCAAAAATCAATTCTTTTAACTCACCCAATTCAAAACCCCTCTCGCTCACTGCTCTATCTCTTCTTGATCCATACACCAATTCATATGCAGCTTAAATCTCTCGAAACCCATACGATTAAATCATTTCCATAATTAGATGGTGGAGACGCTTACCCCCACATCGAGCCCGCCTTGCTTCTGGCGGAGGTCGTGGGCAAACCACCACCACCAACGCCGTTGGATCCCCTCCGCCGCCTCCTTCTTTGTGACGACCCACAAGACCCTTTTGACTGCACTCTGCCTCGCCTTCTTCTTCACCGTCTTTTACTGGCAGCGGGATGCCGCCTCCGGTGGCTTCTTGATTTTCCGGCGGGCTTTTCCCTTGCGGCAGCTCCCGAAGTTACGACCGGTGGCCTTTAACTTGACTGAATTCGGAGGGTTGGGCGATGGCGTCACGCTGAACACGGCGGCGTTTGAGAGGGCGGTGATGGCGATTTCCAAGCTCGGGAAAAAGGGCGGCGGTCAGCTTAATGTGCCGCCGGGAAATTGGCTAACGGCGCCGTTTAATCTAACTAGTCATATGACTCTGTTCCTTGCTGAGGGTGCTGTCATTCTCGGCATTGATGTGAGTGCTCTTTTTTATTTTTTGAAAATTTGCTCTTTTCTCTGTTTGGTTAAAAATTTGAAATTTGTTAATAGTTCGATATTTCTTTTCCTTTTTTTTTTTTGGTTTAACTTTTAAAGTTTGGGCTTTAGGTATGATTTTTCTAGGTTTATATGTATATGAGTGACAAGCATTTTGACTGTGGTAATAGGATTTAACTTTTATTTTTAGAGGGATGATAACTGCATATGTAAGAGGCTCATTTGGTAGTGAGCTGAGTTTTGCCTCCGTCTGATCCAAGGATTTTTATGTAGGAATAAATGAATACAAATTTACAAACTTGTTTGGTTATTGTATTTCCTGACAACAAAACGAACAAACAATGGGGAGGAGAGGGGAATAAGCTAATAATTCTTTCTTTAGGCTTTTCCTGGTTTGAAAATGTTTCCCTGAAATTTTATTTTACTCACAATATCTTGTAGCAAGAAAGAATCAAAATTATTCCCCTTTCCATTTTCTTTCTGCTTTAGCACCAAAATCCTTGTTGTAGATGTAGATGTATTAGGTTTTGAAATTATATTCACGTACTCTACGGATCTATGATGCTTAGTTCATAGGATCTTTCATTCTTGGATTAAACCTTTGTCAAAGGTCTGTTGGTTAATGGTTTAAGAGCACAGAGTACTGCATTCAAATTGAAAACATTTCGAACTTCCAAATGTCAAGCGGAATGTGCAATATCCTTGAATCTTTCCAATTCTTCTTAGTTTTTTCTATAAATGGATGTGTCATTATAAGTATGGTAAATAGCTTGGTTTTTCCAAATTTAATAGTAACTTTTTTCCATAGTGCACCTATTACCATCTTCTATTTGGCATAGTTCTTGCTGTATTTATGTTTCCATTATGTTTTTCTCATGTAACTTGACAATTTGAGACCCAAGTATGCCTCAATAATTTATTATTCTCATAATTGACCATATTGCTGTCTTTTTATGTAGGATGAAAATTATTGGCCTCTTATGCCTCCATTGCCTTCTTATGGATATGGCAGAGAGCATCCTGGACCAAGATACGGAAGTCTTATCCATGGTCAACATCTCAAAGATGTTGTAATAACCGGTTAGTATTCAAATCAAGGAATGTTTGCATGTTCTTTTGTATAAATATAAGAGATTGAGTTGGAGGTTTTTGTGGGTGTTCCTACTGCAGTTGTCCGTAATAATTGTGGTACTGAAGCTTAATCTCCATTCCCCTAAAGAAAAAGGTTTAATCTTCGTTGGTTAAATTTGGTTGTGTGAGGTGATTATTGCTTGTAGAGAGGAGAGTGCCTACAATGCACGAGCACCCTAAAATTTTGCCCCTTCTGTAGCTGTCAAATTTGCTTGGCCATGGTGTCGAAAATTCCTGGAGCATATAAAAGAGTGTGGCATCTGTTCTGCATGTAGTTGGAAGTTTCTAGATTTAAGAGAGAGGGGGGAATGGTGGAAAGTATTTGTCTGACATATTTTGGACACAATGTCACCTTTTTTTTTTCTTTTTTTTTTTCAATAAGAAACAGAAAATAGAATACAAAGGGATGAGAAGTCGACACAATGTCACTTTTTGAAAATCTGAAAGGTCTTGGGCCAATAAACTATCAGAAGTCAACCTTAAAACCTAGGACTTCTGTTGTTGCTCTCTTGGGTTTACAGCATGTCTGTTTTTCTCCAACAATTGTTGTTATTGTCTGTACTCTTACGGTCTTAGTCTTACCTTGTTTTCGTATCTCCAATTATTTGATTTCATCATAAATATTGTTCTCAACCTCCCTCAGTTTTATTTTATTCTTATGCACTGTTATTATGTTTTAATAGTGAACACTATATTTCTAAGCCTGTATGCAGTCAAATGTGTAACTTTTTGAATTTAGATTTTATATATGTTTGCATGCACGGGGATGTAAAATTGTTATATACTACTAGTCATGCATGCCCTCATTGTCTTAGAAATCACTACCTTCCATGATTGTATGTTGCATATGCTACCATTACTATGATTGTGCATAATAAGGCAGTTGCTAGTATATTTTCCTTTACTTTTCAGTTTAAAAAATTTGGTCTATTGGGTAAACTTAGATATCCGTATACTTCAGCAATTACTTGACAACAAGAATAAAAAAATGATTACATCATCGCTAGTATGGGATGTATTAGCAACATGTGCTTTATATTTTATACAGCAGGTAAGCAGTGGAGTAGACTGATAAAAATCCTAATTCGACATCCCTCAATATAGATAAGAAACTTCTTGCTGTATAATTAAACTGACATAATTTCAATGTGCCTTAAAGATATCTATTTTTATATAGAGCGCGGATAAGCATTTATTAGCAAAAGACATAAATTCTACAACCCTGTTAGGTTAGACAAACTTTATTAATAACAATAAACTAATTTGACTTGTAGAATTTATGTTAAAAGAGTAACCGTTTAGTTTTTAATTTTTCTGGTAAAATTTTTATAGGTTGAAATCTTTTAGGCTCAAATGCATGTCTGTACATGGGCATGCAACACCTTCCTCATCCTTCGAAAAATTCTGTGTGCCCTATATCTATATGTGTATCTTTTTATCTATACATCTCACTGCCTTCCACACAAGGGGAAAATAGGCTTAAGTTGTCTGGGAGAAATGCTCATGTTGTGCAGGGAGAGCATTTCTTGGACCTCAACATCTTGTGGTAGATAACAATGAATAGTTTAGTTTTGTGGTACTGGTAAGTGAAAGTGATTTATGATTCCGTTAGATAGGAACAGAGTTGATAAATACTGATAACTCTTGGATAGAGTATTATAATGGAAAGATCCCTTAGATAATGAACTGTTGGTTTTAAGCCATCTCTGACATTTAATCAACAATCAGAAGTGCATTTCTTGTGTATTCTTGATAAAAACAAAGTTTCATATACGTAACAAGTTTTTGGTATTTTTCAGTTTGTTTTGGAGCTTTTTATGTGGTTAAATTACCAAAAAAAATAAAAATAACAAACTTTGGGTCAATTGTCAATTGCAACTCAAACATCCAATTCAATTGAACCTATCAACTTTACAATGGCAACATATTTACAATTGCAAGTTTGCAACATATCGGGATCCCCTTGTTGACGTGGAGGCCAAAGCATGAACCTTTTCTTTCTTGATGCACCACATCATGTAAAAAATTTCCAAGAAAAAAAATAATAATAATAATAATAGAAGTAAAATTGAAATTCTTCTTCCAAGTTGAATAGCAATATAGCATCAGTTTTAGCGCTAATATATATAAATACAATTTTCAAGCTCCACATCAGCATTTTTCTCCCAGAATGTACAAATTAAAATTTGGCTCAAAGTTCATGATTTTTTGGCTATTAACCCTAAAAATATGGTGTGCTTAATCTTCATTTCATTTGTTAAAATAACACTTTGATCTGAATACCTATTGAATCTTCCTCATATCAGGGCATAACGGCACCATCAATGGCCAGGGTCAATCATGGTGGAAGAAATATCGACAGAAGCTTCTAAACCACACGAGAGGACCACTTGTGCAGATTATGTGGTCTAGCGACATTTTGATATCTAACATAACATTACGCGATTCTCCTTTCTGGACCCTTCATCCATATGATTGCAAGAATGTGACTATAAAGAATTTAACCATCCTCGCACCTGTTTTTCAAGCTCCAAATACTGATGGCATAGATCCTGGTAAGTTCCTCTTTTATTTTGTCTGGTACAGGAACACAGGGTGATTGGATTGTCAATGTTGTTGTTGCACATACTTGTTATTCATTGTTTTAAATTTCCATAAATGCATAGTTGATGTGAGTACAAGGGCCTCCTTTCCTGTTATGTCTTCACGACATGCATGGAGGTTGGGACCTCATTGAGCTATCTGTTAAGAATGGTGGCTGGATACCTCTTGAGTACTTTTTAGGAGGTCCCTAGATTTTCTTGTTTGTTAATCAATGGAACCGTACAACTTTCTATGCTCGTGCTGCTTTAAATGTTGGGATCTGAATTGCTTTCTGAACTTCATATCTGTTCTTCGAATGAAGCTAATTGAATTGAGGGTAACAGATTCTTGTGAAGACATGGTGATTGAGGACTGTTACATAAGCGTTGGAGATGATGCTATCGCCATAAAGAGTGGATGGGATCAATATGGGGTTGCTTATGGACGACCATCAAAGAATATACTCATTAGGAACCTCGTTGTTCGCTCTAATGTCAGGTGAGGTTTCTCTACTCTGCTAATAGTCCATATTTCCCTGTGATGATCGAAAGAGCGATCTGTCAGTTGCTTTTTTGTGTAAATTTCATGAATATAACCCATTTGTCAGACATAATGAAACAAGTTTTCTTGTATGACAGCGCTGGTATATCAATAGGCAGTGAGATGTCAGGTGGAGTATCAAATGTGACTATAGAGAACATTCACATATGGAAATCAAGGCGAGCCGTCCGCATCAAGACAGCCCCAGGAAGAGGAGGATACGTTCGAGATATAACTTATCGGAATCTGACATTTGATACGGTCCGAGTGGGGATTGTCATCAAGACAGACTACAACGAGCATCCAGACGGGGGATATGACCCCAATGCATTCCCAGTACTGGAGGGCATAAGTTACACCTCAATACACGGTGAATCCGTTCGTGTGCCAGTCCGTATCCAAGGTAGCGCGGAGATCCTGGTAAAGAACGTCACCTTCCGGGATATGTCAGTCGGGATAACCAATAAGAAGAAACACATATTCCAGTGTGCTTACGTTGAAGGCCGCGTTATAGGGACCATTTTTCCAGCTCCCTGTGACAACCTTGATCTGTATGATGAGGCAGGGAATTTGGTCAGACGATCGTCCTCCCAGAATAGCTCTGATATAGATTATGATATATGAGATGACCGTGCCATCTTCCTTCTTCGTCTTCATCGGTCGGGCGGGCAGTTGGTGGTCGTTTCCCGATGCCCACAGCAGTCCCGGTTAGGGTGCTGTTTTTAAGCTGTTTCTCAAACTGTGATGTTTTGTGCATCCAAATTCCTGTATATACCATAGTTTTGGGCATATATAATACACTACACACACCATTTGCTGCAGTCTCTCTTGTTTTTCACTGTTGCATTGCATTTTAAACTTGTGCAATTTATTGTTTTACTCTGAATTGTAGTATAGCTTTCGTAACTGATGCTGATAGATGATTATTCATATTACAAATTAGTATTGAGCGTGTAATGATATAAGGTATTATAACAGTATGATATTGTTCGTTTTAAATATGAGTCCAAATAGTTTTATATTTTATCCGAAACATTTCAGACAGATACTAATCTATGACAATTCAAATGTGTGTCCGATTTCCAACAGTTTGATGGTCCCGTTTGTTGCATAAATATTTGTCACCTACTTTATCACTATATTTTTCAATCAATAAATCAATATTTTCTTCAGAAGTTGCAATGAAATTTCTCGGAATAGTTGATGTTAAACTATTTGTATACACGTTTGTATTCATTCGTGGCAGGATGTTTGTACAATTCACGTTGATCCATGTCGACCACTCTATATAAATATAAATAAATAATTTATTATGGAACAAAATTTGAACCCAAAAGTTGGAAACATTCAATTATGTACATAATTCTTCTATTCACCACGTTTTTGTTTGGTCTCTTATTCTAGAATATATTTCAAAATGTAATAACTCATCCAAGTCAATGCATGCTAGTTGCTACAGATTAGGATTAGTGGGCTTTCTTACGCATTTATCATAATATTATAATAAATATTGTCCCAACTACTCCTAAACCTTGACTCATTGAAATTCTTATTCGTTAAATTCAATTAGATGTCCCTTTTAATTAATTAAGCAGCTTCCTCGGAAATTTCCCCATATTACATGTGTGTGTGTGTAGCAATTTCATTGAAGTTGACAACATATATGCATATAACACGTGAACTCGTTCTAAATTGGCATTCTCAATCTTTGGTTTTTTAATTTTTTTTTTTATTGGGTTTATTGTCATTAAAATCAACTCTGAACTGTTTTAATAATGTTCCAAAATTTTAACTTGTAACAAAATAGATACGGTCTCTCCTTTTTTTCATATTATATTAAAGGTTAAGATCAAATTTCTATTGAAATTTAACAGAGTAATTTTGTATTGATTTCAAGCGTCAGAAAAAATTGAACGTGCATGTCTGTTTTGTTACAAAGTAAAATTTTGGGTGATCATTGAAGACTTCCTTAGATTGTGTCGAAATTAAAAAGTCGTGATTTAAATGACAACACAACCTCATTTTATTTGGCATTATAATTCATAATTACAAAAGAGATTTCGAGATGGGAGATCATTCTGCAAATTTAAAGGAATATTATAAGATTTCTCAACACACTAGGGGCTAGTGTTACTTGATGAACAGTCCAAAAGTAGATGACATCATACGGCGTCGTACGTCCTAATCGAGAGCAAATACTAATTTTTCATAAAAATAGGCGATGAATGGACCAGAAATAGTCCCAACCTCAAATTTCAATAGAGAATTAAATCACGTCTTGACTTCGTCAGCTTTAATTGCTTAAGCCAAACTATTCATTAAATTGTTCCCCAATGCATGGACAATACCATATCTCTTCAATATGTAAAAACTCGCCCTGGTCGGGTGGGAACAAGGCTTACATCTTATACTGTACAATTCAAAAAATATTAAAGACTCAAATTTATTTAAAAAGACGGTGATAATTTTATAATATTCAATAAGTTTTTTGAGCCAATGCATTAATGTAATTCGACAATTCTTATAAAAACGTGAAGCGTTTGATCATTATGCTAACAAAACATTATCATCATACTAACGAAGAATTATCGTAACGCTGATGATGGTTTTCTAATACATTCTAAAAAATAATTACAAACTCTTATTGGATGGAATAAACTATAATTGAAAGGAATAAACACTAATGGAAATGGAATAAATCATACTCAATAAAATAAATCTTAATTGGATGGATAAACCCTAAATAAGACGGAATAAATTAAATATAAGAGTAATGAGCTAGCATTATGATAATACTTCATTAGCATAGTTAACACTACTAAAAAAATGCAGATACATAACACTAAATACATAACGGTTTTAACATAAAACCGTTAAGAACTGTGTATACATAACAGTTTTTAAAAACACTGTTACGTATGTGCGTGTGAACACTCATATATGTAACGATTACAATTAAACCATTATGTATGTGTGTAGTAAATATGACGGTATCTATAGTACCGTTATGTATGTGCGTGTCATACGGAAACTATAGATAACGGTTTTTTGTGAAACCGTTACGTATGTGCGTATTTTATTTAATAACGGTTAGTTACTATTAAGTATAGCTTTTTTATTTTATAACGGTTTATTAAGAAGCGTTATATATGGATGATACATGGCATATATTACGGTTTATGAGAAACTGCTATATATAAATATTTATTTTATTCCAAAAAAAAAAATGGTCCTTAATAGAATTGAACTTGTGACCACTCGTCTAAAATTTAATAAGAAAGACTAACCAAGTGGTCTATTAATATATAATGTGAAAATTGTCTATTTGTTTATATTTGTAAACATATTTATTTGTAATATAATACACTCAAATTATATTTAAGTGTTCAAATTTACCAAATCAATTTCATCTCCCCCGCAAATCTCCAACCCGCCATAACCCCAAAACCTTAACAGAGACACCACCATCCCTCCTCTTCCTCTGCAGCACCCTCCCCCTCTCAACCTCCCTCAGCAGCTCCGCCGCCACTCCTCCGGCGCCCGACACCATCACGACAGAGTGTTCCTCGATTTCAGCCTCTGCCCGTCTTACTTCTCTAGCCGTACACTCGGGGAGTTCGACCTCTCCCTCTGCTCCGAGTCGGAACAGGTTGGCCGAGTCGTACTCAGCCTCTACGGCAACATTGTCCCAATCACGTTGGCCAATTTTCAAGTCCATGTGCAATGGCCAAAGTTTCTCTACCGCTAGCCTACTAGAAATGTAGCTGACGGACCAACCATGTTTATCTCTCTCTCTCTCTAACTTAGCATGTAACAAATGCTTCTTTAGCATATGTTATCATAAATCCATAATGTTAATGAAGAATTGTTAGAAGCCAATGAAAACATTTACTACCTGCATATGCGTAAAAAATGATGTTTTGTATTTTTCGTATGTATTTTCTTCATCTAAACATGCAGTTGAGTGATCTTAAATGAAAGAATATAAAGAGAGTTTTAATTTGATATATTTTTTTGCGTGTGTTGGATTAAAAAGGAGCAAGTTATAGTTATTTAAAAAAATTTATTTTAGAGTATATATTTATTTCGAAAAAATTAATTGTGAAGCGCTTGGACTCGTGCAATGCACGAGTCGTTAGATAAAAAATTAAATTAATTTACTTTAATTAATTTTTAGGTTTACTAAATCCATTTTATGGTATATATTAATTTTGAAAAAAATTAATTATCAAGCACAGTACAAAACTCCACACGTTAGCATCGGGCGAGTCTCTGAGTAAAAGAAAAGGTTCATTTTAATTTTTTTTAGTTCACCAATTAAATTAAATTAAATCACTTTAATTTAGGCTATATAATTTTGGAGGTACAACTAAAAAAAATGAAAAAAAAATCTAATTATATACCGTCTGACTAGGTGCTCAATTACATTCTTATGTATCAAAAACCTCCCCACACACACACTTACATGAGCACTCCCATAAACACCAACTGTATTTTGGACTGGCCAAATACATACTTATGTCTTGAATTTTGACTATTTTTTTAAATGTCATGAACTTTAAATAATATCAAAATATGTCCTGAACTTTTACATTTTTTTTTAAATTCTGAACTTTTGTCTAAAAATTATCTAAACTTAAAAAATACAAAAAAAAAAAATCTTGAACTTTCCATTTGTTCCTTTTTTGTAAAAATGTCATGGAATTCAATTTCCGGCGTCGAATTAATAATGAGGCATACTGAAGTTCAGCATGTCAAAATGACGTGGACATTGTAATTTTTTTAGGAAATAAATAAATTATGACAACATTGTTTTCCGCTTTTATCTCCAAAATCATAATTTCTCATTCTACCAAAATCCTAATGAAAAAAAAATTCAATGATTTCTCTTCATTCTTCCCAAAATCTCAATCCGGACAGAACGAATCCAATTTGAAGAAAAAATTGTATGTCCTTCAAATTGAAATTTAAAAAGAAATCCGCTTGACTTAGCTAGACATGTTGGATTCTGGTAGTCCTCGTCATTAATCTGACACCGGAAATTGAATTCCATGACAACTTTACAAAAAAAAAAAAATAGAAAGTTCAGGACATATTTTTGTATTTTTTGAAGGTCAAGACATCCTACTATATCTAAAAGTAGGATAGTTTAGGGGGTTTAATTTCCCGCCAAAACTATCCTACTTAATATATATCCTATCCTATCCTACGTATAACCGTTACTTTTAAGATGAAAAAAATCCGTTACTTTTTTTAATAAATTTAAGAATTCAATTGTAATTGATAATTGAAATTGATAATGAGCTTGACCAATTAATATTCATTTATATAAATAAGCAAAATGAAATGGTCCCTCATCAACTCTAACTATTTTATTTCAAGTTGCCATTTTAAATTAATGTTCAAGCAATAAGTTGATAATACACGAAATCCCCTATCCTACTTAATATATATCAAATCATATCTTATATATGACAGTAACTTTTATATTCATAATAATTAATAATTAATAATTGTATTTCAAATCAGTAATTTTAATTAGATTGCAAAAAAGATTAATTAATAATGATATTTCAAATTAGTAATTTTAATTAGATTGCAAATCCTTCTGTAAATGTAAATATATAATATAATAATATCTAAATTATTAACTAATATTTATATAGAGATTATGTTATATAATGAAAATATTTATAACGTAGGCAAACTCAATTCTGGATTACATTTGCTCAAAAAAAAAATCGGATTACACGGAAATCAACTCATTAATGTTGCTATAATTCTATAAACAATGATTATATACGTTATAGTTGACTATTAATGCATACAAGAAATCAATTAATGTAGACCATAATTAGAGAATCAATTCTAATCAATCCATAAAGTATCTAATTTTAAAATCACGGGTAAGGGAGCTGCTTTCTTTTTCAGACGATCCTTTTAATTTCATCTATAAATAGGAACAAGATTGTCATTTTAACAATGTATTCTTTTTTGCACCCATTTTATGCGAAAATGTTTGAGAGTATGTCATTTTCTTCCGTATTGCATATAACATAAATTGTGTTATTCATATTATTCTTTTATTTGTTTCCTTTTTCTTATGATTCAAGAAAGGATTCAAGGTGAAGACGATTCAAATGACGAACATTTAATTAGAGAAGCAAGATGAATCATAGATTTGGAATTTTCGGTAGAGGTTGAAGGGGTAATTTCGAAAAATGAAGTTGTGACATGGCTTTTAGAATGGAGAAAAATAAAAGTATTTGTAACACTAAAAAAATAGAATTGTATAGCGATTTGGTACATTTCAGTTCAATCTCATTGTAACTAAATGTGTGGGCTTATTTTATTTCAACTTTTTTTTTTTTCAAAAATTAGTAATGGATGAAATGTAATTGTAAATGGATGCAGTTATATTTTGTAATTGAATAGTTTAAATTTTATTGAATTATTAGCACTCCTATCCATAATCCAAGAATGTTATTTATTCATTATTTCATATTGTTTTTTAAACGTTTTATATTGGTGTACAATAGTTTCTTTTATTATTATTTTTGTTCTGATTATATCTATTTTTTAACTACAAGAACGGCTTGAGATTAATGATAGGTATTAGGATTAAGTTTGCAGTAAATTTTAGTTGCGTAATTGTAAATTAAAATTATGGTTAATGAATTATTAATTTAGTTTATTTGACCAGTTTGAGATTTTTATCAATGTACTTTTATATTTTGATGATAGGCTAATATATTGATTTTGAAAATTAAGTAAATAAATGTTACAATAACTATGTACTATATCATATATATATAGTATATTTTTATTCATTTTTTGTTAGTATAATTTTTATAATTTAAATATATATATAACTATGAACTTTTTATATCATTTATCCATAAATATAAAGATGGTGAATGCAATAATTAACTACGGTTTCATGATATTCACCAATTACTCTTTAAATTTTTTAATTGAATATTATTCATATTTTTTATCCACTATCTTAAACTGTATATAAAAATAAATTATTTATATTAAAATAATATGTTAAAATTTATGTAGTTCCAGTATGCTTTTCCATCTCATCCGAAATGAATTAAATTATCCCTTTTATATTTATTTATTTAAAGAAAATAAAATAGGAAATATTTTTCATGTAAGGATTCTCTCTTTATTCTTTTTTTTTGTGTGGGTAATATATATATATATATATATATATAAACCAACTGAAATAATGGAATCATGGTTGACTAAGCGAAGCAATGGAATCATGTTTCTCTTTGCCCATAAAATCTTAATAAGAATAAATTTACTATATAAGTGTTCAGAATTTCTTATTCTTTTATATAGTTTTTAGATTTTTATATATATATGTTTAATCCGTATATGTGTAAAAATATATGTTGGTGTGTGAAAAAGATCCAAGAGTGTATGAGCAAAATAATTATTAGTGTGTGTTTTTAATGGACATTACTACCATCATTAATGGAAGGAATAACGGAGGGAGCAAAGTGATACATTTAAAAAAAAATGTTGGATGAATTTTATTAGTCGAAAAATTATTTTGTAAGCAATGTGTTCATGAGAAAAATAATTAAATGGTCAATTTCGATATTATACAATTAATTAAATAATATTTCTTTATTTATTCTATAATTAAATTTACAAAATTAAGTATGATACATATTATACTGATTGAAGTTATATATATACATTAATTTAAAGCTTGATATTTACATTGTCATCAAATTAACTTGTGGTTGATCTGAATCTCATTAAATCAAATTATATTTCAAATTAATCAACATGTGATTGTAATGAACTTTTTTCTTTACGTGTTGTTTTATATTTATTTGAAATTCATATTATTATATACTATAAATATTCTTACAGATGCAAGAGTAAGCTATCACACATATAATTTTAAGTTTTTTCAATCTTATAAAAATTTGCTACCAAAATAGTGTACATATTAGACAATTTAGTTATTGCAAAACTATTTATAAAAAAAGTTATTGCAAAACTAAACTATGTTGCTATGAGGTTCTAGATTATATATATTTTTCTAGATTATTGAGATATCTACACCTATCTCATGTGGAACTTTTTACAGAGAAATTTATTTCCAGTCATAGTTAACGTTATATGTTGTTATTTCCAATCTTAGTGGTTTAATTAATATTTTAATATGTGCAAATCTTATATTATATATAGGAATACAATATCTAATATTATATACACGAATAAAATATTTAACATCCGTGCATCGCACGGGAGATGTGCTAGTTATTAGAAAAAGTGTCAAAGTTTAGGACATATTTTGGTATTATTTGAAGTTCAAGACATTTTTAAAAAAAAAAGTCAAAATTCAGGACATAAGTTGATGAAGCCATGCAAGGCCTTGAAGAACTAAATCCGGAGCTGCCATTTAGAGGTTCAATTACACGATTTCGAGCCAAGAAATTGCAAGGTTATTTCCAAACAATTATTCGCAAGAAGTTTGAAGAATTAGAAGAAGTTAAATGCAACCCCAAGATTGTTACCTTGTTAACAATCAAAGATTGGAGATCAAGGTTTGAAGAATAATACATGAAGATCAAGAGTTGAAGTGCGTGAACCCGTCGGTATGCCCAAACCAACTAGTTTCGGTCGGTATGCCCATACCGAGTAGTTCCAGCCTTGTTGAATTTTATTTAGACTATAGTATTTATTTAATTATGTTAGACTATAGTTTAGTTCAGATTTTTTAATTATTTATTATGTAATTTTCGTCCATAATTTAAATAGGTTTGACTAGAATTGTATTTAAGGCAATTTCCTACCTTGAATAGAATTCTAATTTAGGGAACTTCCTAGTATAGTTAGAGATCCCTTTTGGATCAATTTTTGAGCCTTTTTATGTTTATTTTCGTTCCCCATAGTCCTATAAATAGGGGAACCATGTCACATTGATACTTTAGATTATATTTGATTAATTAAGCTTTGCTTTCAATATTGTCTCAACCCCCTTTTAAATCTTTGTGAGTTTTGATTTAAAATTCATATTCTTGGAGCTAGCAACTTTGAGTCTTATTCAAGGATATTGCTTAATCCACTTGAGGGATTAACCGGTATTCGCTATCCGAAGATCAACTTGGAGATTTCATCCTTGGATACGTTCGAGATTCAAGGAGGCTATCGGGTTGTGATTCACATCAACGAATCATCATCCATCAACCATCATCGACGACGCCCATCCCCATCGACGCACGCCTCAATTCAGTCCCCCAAGTTCGAGTAATCAACCACCGTTCGTTTTATCCGTAAGTTCGTTTCATCCCTAACATATCCTATCTACTCCAAGCCTTTCTTCACCATCATAATCACACAATTTTCCCTACAAATTCAGCCCTCAAATCCGTCCCTATTCAGCCCTTTAACCTTTGGTATTGTGTTATATAATTCGTGTCATTTTTCTAGGTATTTTAGTTGTCTAGATTGTCTATTTTTCCATTGTTTATCGAGTCGGATTGAAGCCCTTCATTCGCTGACGTGTTTCGTATCCAGAAGTCTTCCGCTACGTTTTTCAAGATTCGTCCTAGCATAGTCCGGGTCGTATCATAAGTATATATTTGGCTTTTTGGATTTAAAGTAATGATTCATATGCTATCAATTACATACTAGATGCTCACGAGATATCCATGATAGATTTGTAGGTAGGGATGACAATGACTCAATGAGTAGGGTATGGGTAGGGTCTTATGGTACCCATTCTCATACCCGTATTTTAAAAAAAATATTCGTACTCGTCCTCGTATCCGTCTGGGTAGCGATTGTTATACTCGTTCCCATACCCTTTGGGTACCTAACTGCTCATACTCATACCCATTACTCATAATTTAAGTAACTACAAAAAAATTATAAAATTTAAAAATTAATTAAAACTAAAATCATAATAACAATTTGATTAATACACAATTCCAAGTTCTCATAAAAATGATATTAAATAAATAACTAAAATGAACATAACAACATATAATGAATAACAAAAGAAAGGAAGACACTTACGTGAACCAGTAACATAAAATCAATTAATTTACTTTTTTTTTATTGTATTATGTGTTTGCAATTAAAAAAACTAACTTGCAAAAAAAAAAATACTAAATAAATCATCTTTAATTAACTTCCTTATAACTATAATTATGTATATTAATAAATGTAGAATGTTTGCAAATTAGGTCATAGACAAATGTATGATTGCTTTATTTTCAATTATCTCTAAGTATCCAACTTTTCATAATATATATATATATATATATATATATAGAGGAAGGATCAAATAGGAACCAATTCCCTCTGAAGGAACCTAGGAACCAATCCTAGCCTTAGATTTGATTAGATCTAATTACCATAATTTAGTCAAAGTAAGGTAGCAAACTTGTAATATTTGAGAACTTAATGAAAGCGGGGTTATTTTCGTAATTTAGAAATTCTGCTATGTTTTTTCAGATTTTGGGCCCAATTCCCGGAATTAAATAGACAACACTTTAAAACCGTTGTCTTTTCTGGCGTTGTATTAATATGCTACCATGAAAGATGTATATTGCTAACATCAACATATTTTGTTGCTATCATGAGATAGACTCATATTACTAGCTTGACGAGATCATAATATTAAATTGACACGTATTAAACACCACACGTATAACATTGGACCACATTTAAAATAATACTGTGTAACATGTGTAACATCATTCATACATACAACATATTGCTAATATGTTATAGAGAATATATACACTGCTAGTATGTGACTATTAATTTGCTAATATGTTAGTAACACATTGCTAATATGTGAATAATGATATGCTAGCATGATTTAAATTCTCAAATATTACAAGTTTTCAAAATAATATTAAGCATTGATAAAGTTATAATTGTTTATGAACTTAACTATATATAGCTCATACTTTAACTATTTTCTCATGAAAGCAAATTAAAATTCAAAGTCGTGCATAAAAAATTTCATGTTAGCAACATAAACACAAGATATTAGCAATATTGTGATATCATATTAACAAATATCTGACAGTTACGAGTTGAATATACGTGAAAAATAGTTTTTTGTATTTTTCATCAATTTTTGCTCAAATAAACATATGCATTATGGATCTTAAATGAAAGAGCATGAAAAAAATCTTTAATTTGATATATTTTTTGCATAAATTGGATAAAAAACGAATAAGTTATGATTATTTAAAGTTTTTAGGAATTTTTTAAAAGATGATGTCATCACTTTATTAAAAAAATCTGAAATTACCCCTTATAATTCGAATTTTACATATTTACAACTATGCCACCACTTTTTTTATCCGTCATGTCATCAAAATCCTTAAATTTGATTGGTTCCTAGGTTCCTTCAGGGGGGTTGGTTCCTATTTGAACCCACCCCTAGATATATATAGGTATGTATGTATGCATGATTGCATGTACAGGGAGTGAATCATATGAGAACTTTTTTCCATGTGAGAACTAGGAACTCATCTCATTTATCCATTGCTTTGATTTAGATGACTGAGATTTGGTCAAAGGTGGTGGCAAATTTGTAATATTTGAGTGGCATAAAAAAGATTAATTTTCAGAATCATAGACAACGCTTTAAAACCGTTGTCTATTCTCATAAAGTCCGATATGCTAAAATCAAAGTAATATCATGCTATTATGAACATATATACATGCTAATATGAATATATATACATGCTAGTATGAACATATAATGATTTTACTATTAACGAACTATACTACTGTTATTATGAGTAAGTTTTGCATGTTTTATGAACATTTTTTCATGTTGTTATGAACATTTTTTCATGATATTATGCGTATATTTTCATGCTATCATGGATAATTTGTCATGCTATTATGAGTATAATATCATGTTATTATGTACGAAAACATATATCTTCAGATAAACATATGAACAATAAATCTTAAATGAAAGATCATGAAAAAAGCTTTAATTTGATATATAATTTGGCGTAAATCTGATGAAAAATGAGCAAGTTATGGATGTTCAAAGTTTTAAAAAAATTTGTATAAAGACACTGACATCAGCTTTGACCTGGGGGTAAGTTTGACTTCCTCATATTTACCATTATGCCACTTTCTTTTTATTTAAATCTGGACTATTAAGATTAAAGCATTGTGTGGTTGGGATGAATTTCTAGTTCCCACATGGGGATTGGTTCTCATACTAGCCCTCCCTCCCTTATATGTCTATATAATATCTTATATAAAGTACAAACTAGGAAACAAATTAAAACCTAATATATATATATATATACACACACACACACAAAATAAGATACTAAATAAAATCAAACTTAATTTAGTATTTTCATATTTATAGTAGTAATAATAATAATTTCTATAAATATACTTATACATAAAATTGTATATATGAATACACACACATATGAATATGGGGTGGGTTGGGTACTAAGATACTCGTACGGCTATACCCGCACTCGTATCCTCAAAAAAATGTGGATAATTATATGTACCCGTGTCCATCATGAATAATTTTTACGGATATCCATAAAACCCTTTATCCATTGTCATACCTAATTGTAGGTGCTTATGTTAATATTACTTATCTCAAAATTTAATAGAACAATTGATAACGAACTAAAAATGTGGTGATAATTTTCCTCAAAAAAAAAATGAAGGGATAATATCATAAATATAATTAAATTATTTTTAAAAATACAATTCTAAAATATAATATAAGAAAATGATAAAGTGATAGTAGAGGTATGGTATTCACCGCCGGGGAGCACACATCACACACGTGTTTACGATTCTGAAATGAAGGCTTTTTTCAATATTGTAGTGAGCGTTCATGTGATTCACAAATGTCGTGACGAACATTCATGTGATTTTTTGTTGTTATAACAAACATTCTACATACGTGATATGTGTGGATTAGCGTGCCAAATAACAATAATATTATATTGTAACAAGTATCACTTACAAAACAAGAATGATATGCATATGCTTATGAAAAATCAAAGGAACAGTATTTTTATCCACACAAATTGAATTTATAACTGATGAAAAATGTAAATCTAAGACTTCTAAAATTATGTATTTTGATTATTTTTATTTTTTTAAATGAATAGATAATTAATAAATTATTTTTATTGTTACGATTGATACTGATTTTAACATTATCTTTTTTAACTAATACTTTTTAATATTACAACTGATACTGATTTAAAAAAAAATAGTCAACATATTGAACGAATCAACAATCACATTGACCCAGTATTAACCGTGTAATGTACATCTAATGCACAAAAAATTTGTCCATTCTCAAATATTTCCGAAGAAAAATCCCTAACCTCCAAAAGAAAAAAGGTTTCATTACGTACTTGCTTTTTTTAGAGAGAGTCAAAGAGAAACGTAACGTGCTTGATTAGACGAAATCGTGCCCAACTTAAAAAAGGGCAAAAAAAAAAAAGAAAAAAAAAAAAGAAAATGAGATAAATTCGGTGGGAGAGTGACAATCTCACGCGGAAATGGCCACATGTTGGGTTCCTATTGGCAGTAACAACATGCACATGCCTTGTGCTTTCTTTCCTTCTCTTTCCAGGGAAGGGAAATCATTTTTGGCCTTGCTCCTAAAATATCATATCCTATTTTATATTCGCAACTTCTCAACTATATAACATATACATCAGACGATCAATGTATTGATCGAATGTTGACTTTGATCAATGCGCTGATCAAAAAATTCATCAAAATAAGTGATATTTTTTGAATTTTTAGTATTATGATTGATATTGATTTTGACAGTTTTTTTTTTGTTTTTTTTCTTGTCAATATTTTTTATTCATACAAGTAATATTTTTAGATTTTTGAGTGATATTTTATAGTGTTACGATTAACATTGATTTTGAAGGATTTTTTAGTCAACACATTAGCCGGCTCAACACGTTGACGGTCTGATGTGCTCGGTGCACACAAGACCCACCCTTTTATATTTATATATAATTGGTTGGTTCAAATGAATTTAATTATATTTTTACATTTATGATAGAGAATTTGGTTTGATACAAGCAATCAAGCTTGATGACTAAACAAAATAAATAAATTATAATTCATGACTTCTGTTTCTAATTCTAATGGTGGTCAACTTTATTGCAATTTCTAGATGAACAAAATTAAATAAAATGATAATACTTCTTTAAAATAATTATGTTTGATTTGCCTCTACCTTTATGTCTGATTGCCACGAACTGCGAATGGTTGTTTGGTTTCATATATTTTTAATGTATTTTGCCTAGTCAAACTCAGATTAATCACATCCTTATATATAATTAACACATTAATTATTAGGGCAAATTACACATGAATATCTAACCTTTTAACCTTTTAATAAAAATATTTTGATCTTTGAATATTTACCGTTTAGTGTCTAACCTTGTAAAATTTTACTAAATGTATCCTAAAATAACTTTCCAGTCTATTGCCTACGTGGATCACCGAAAATCTGAGGTGGATTTTTTTAATGCAACATTACATAAAAAAAATAAAAATAAAAATTTAAAAAATATTTCCTACTTAATTTTTTTAAAACAAGAATATGAAAATATACAATAAATAAATATGTTGAAATAAAGATTAAGTATTATTTCAACATATTATTGTTTTAAAAAAATTAAGTAGGAAACATTTTTTATTTAATTTTCAATAAATAATGGTCATGGTCACTACTAAATTATACTTACAAATTCCAGATAATGGGTCCTATTGTTTAGGAGATAATTTTTTTTTTACTCACACACCCGACCTGTGGTATTGAGGAGATTTGAACCCGTGACCTTTGGTCTCCAAGCAATCTTACTAAACTGTAAATATTATTCAAATATGAGAACATTTTTATTAAAAAATTGAAAGGTTAGATATTAATGTGTAAATTGCCCTAATTATTATAATATTTGAGTTTCATTTGTTATAGATTAATTTCATAATCGATCTACTCTTATAATTGTCTCGTACTTATAAAATAAGACATACTCTTTAATTAAATTGATCCAAAATGTATTAATGCACGAAGTTGCTCTTTGTACGTAAATGGTCAGATAAGGATCTCGACCAATCAAATAATAATTCATCTTGGAACTTTAGAGTTATACAATCAAACGCTGACAAATTTATAAAAGTCACCACCAAATATGCGTATGTTTAAAAGATTTTGAAGTGCATGTCTCACACTTTTTTATTATGTACGATTATTTTGATATCACTCGTTATATAATAAAGTAGGTTTGATAGACAAAGTTTTTGTTTTATTTTTAAAAGCGACCACTAAACAAAATTAATTAATTTTGCATGCAACTCGTGTCTAATTGGAAGAGTAGATTTTTTACTATTATGGTAAACTTAATTTCCGCGCATCATCCAAAAAGAGCTGTGTTGGTGTTTCTAAAACAAAATAAATAAATAAATAAATAAAATAATAATAAAAGTGGGGTCGTAAACAAGTCAAGTCGAGTTTAAATAAACCTATGTTGAAACTTGTTTGAAATGATATCGAGTTTAAAAATTTATGTTTGGGCTTATCTGATTACCTATCGAGTTGATCTCAAACGAGCTTTAATCGAGTCGAACATGAGTCGAGCTCAAGTAATTTGATATTTTTATACATATTTTCTTAATTTTTATTCATCGAGCTCGAGTTCGAGCCTAGCTTTATATCTTATCAAACAAAAAATTATGTCCAGGTTAATTTATTTGATATGCTTATCGAATCAAACTCAAACGAACTAATTAATGAATAAACATGAGTCGAATATTGAATTATTTAATTGATTTAATTTTCAACTCTAAATAAGAGAGCTGTGTTGAACCAGTATAATTAATTTCTAGAGGAGGATTATTGTTGTGGTTGGAGTTTATGGGGGGCAAGTAACACATTTATCGAAAATTAAATGGATTTGAAAGACTATGATTTAGACAATAATATTATATTCGATCCATCTAATTCATTAAACATGTGATAAATCCTTAATATAGGATCGATGTTCATTGTTATACATTATGAATAAAAGACTAATATGATATTGTGTTATTATATAAAAATAGATAAAATTATTGTGAAAAAGGAAAAAATAGATAAGTTTTAGCGTATAGGGGAAAAATAGACAATTTGTATAAAATTGACTTTTCAACCTTGATCCATTTTGCTAAAAAGACACTTGTTAAAGTGTCCTAATTGGTGTTTGGATGATATTTCTTTGTTTTAATCCTATTTTGCCACTTTACGTGAAACTGGTATCAAAGCCTAGGTAATTTTATTTTGGAATAATATTTTATTTATTATTAAAAGTAATATCCTAACGGAGGAGACACCCAGAAAATATGGATCCGAACATTTGTTCGAGATGTTTTTATTTCAGAAGGTACCTTCAAATTTTGAAGGAACTGGAGGAAAGTCACAAGGAGAGGCTATCCTACTGGGAAGCCCAATACGAAGAGAGATTCCTATCGGAGTCAAGCCTGGAGGAAATAGAGCAGTGTATTTCCCAAAGACAAGCTAAAATGAACTTGTTAATGGTGAATAATCTGCTACAATGCGATTTAATGAACCATCAACAAACGGCACACCAAAACCACGGTTGATGGAACAAAGAAACTACGAGATAACTCCCAGATTCAAAGAGATCGTGGTAGACACATCTAAAATCTCGGAGGATTTACGAGAAATCCAGAAGACGGTACAAAATTACGGAAATCACACGTATGGAGTACCACAAGAAGTAAGGCGAATTTCAATAAAACAAGATGAAATTCTAACCATCTTGTTAGAAATTCAAAAGAAGATCCAGACACTAGAATTAAATCAGGCATGTTCTAGTAGAAGGAAACCCATCAACTTTGGCAAAGTGAATTTCACACCAAAGTCCAAAGAAGAACCCAAGAAATCGAAGGACAAAAGGATTTGCCAATTGTTAAGACAAATCAAAGAATGACGTCCCTCGAAAGGATAGGACTGGAAGATCTACAAGAATTGGCAGAGTCATTTGCCAATATGAAGATGGTAGATCTGAAGATGAATACAGGAGAGGGAGTTTTAATCCCTCGTGGATACCATCAGGTACCCCCGGAACAACAAGTGCCACCAGCCCAACAGCAACAGGAAGGAGGCCCAGTACAAGACGTTCTCATGAGAGCCCGCGAGGACTTTCATGTTGGAGATCAACACAGGAGAGAAAGGCCCAATATGAACAATCTTACGGGAACTAGGGTGAGGAAACAGATCCCTAAGTTTCGAGATACGCCTCTCGGGAGAACGAGCCTTGATCCCATACATCTGTATGGACTCATGCTCAATATCGATGATATTGACTTCAAGGACATCGATATGATTATTGATGATTGGTCATCATCGATGAGAATAGCAGCAGAAACGTTGGATCTAGAAAAGGAGGGATTCATCAAGCTGTTGGAGATGAGTTTGTTGGGTGTAGCCAAAAAGTTATGGTCAAGAGTTGCACCAGCAGTCAAAGAAGAAACCTTGGAGCCAGCCTCATACACAGATATCGTGGATAGAATGGCTTTCTGGTTTAAGCTCACCTTTTTAGAGCAGACAATTTCGAAAATGCAGATTCCGAAAAAATGAAGAATTATTCTCAGGCTATTTTAAACCTGAGACTGAATAACATGGAGAAGGAGTCAATTGACCAATTCTTCAAGTTATACCACATCTACCAATGGAATTCAGATGTGGATGAAAAGGTCTGTGTGGAGATTTTCTTCACAAAGTTCCCGAGTCCCTGGAAAGAAATGTTTATTAGAGAATACATTCCAGGAGATCCTGACAATGTTGGGAGGAGGATGTCTTTTGTCAAACAAAAGCTAGCTGAATGGTGCGGACAAGCCATTCTGCAAAAGAATTACAAAAGGTTAAAGAGGATGAATAAATATTCCCATCTTGACTGCACAGCCAATGATCTGCCAACCATCATTGGAGAAGAATCACAAAGGCTACGGAAGAACAAGAAACATAGAGTTCATCCTTATGCCAAAGAAGGATTCTCAAGAAAAAGGACCTGGAAACCTAGGAGCAGATGGACCAGGCAAAAGGTCAGATTTTACAAATCGGGACAAAGAAGAGGTCCTTCCAGAGATAGGACATCACAGAATTCATCAAGTCGTACTCCCGCAAGAAAGACTTTCAGAAGAGCCCATACAAGGGCAAATGAAAGTTTTAAAGATTGCAACTGCTGGACTTGCGGTGCAAGAGGACATATCTCGATAGATTGTCAGGAAAAAAGAGGAGTCAAAAGCTTCGAAGGTGCACCAGACATCGAAGAAGCGGTTTACTACCAAGACTTGGTACAAGTCTACCAATTTGAGGATATACCCTCAGATGAGAGTATATATGAAGAAGAAGAAGTCTATAGCGACGAAAGTGTTAATGGGAGATCAGACTCTGAATCAGACTGGAGCTGAGGTCTTCCATCAAGAGAAAGTGGACGAAATTGAATATTCCAGTCAAACCACTATCTCACAAAGCATGATTGACAAAATCATGAACAAGAGCCTTAATATTCAAAGATATCAAGGCTTTTCAGCCGGACAGATTGATCAATTGCTCCGCAATTTTAATCTGAAAAGCAGGAAGCACAATGTAATCTATAAGATTACCAGAAGATAAATGTCGCTTCCTATAGAGCTTACAGGGAATCAAGTTGAGCTACAACTGATTCCATATAATGAAGTTCAAGAAGAGCTGGGAAGGATGAGGCCAGAGGTAAAGGATACCATATCCTGGATCCACATCGGGGCTGTCCAGATAGTGCTCAAATCCGCACTACCCGCAGGTGTTAATACGCCCGTTGATATTGCAATATGCGATAAGCGTATCACAAATCACAGAGATTCCTTGTTAGGAACTATATCGGGAAATCTCTATGCCAAGCAAATTATAGGGGTAATCTATCCAAAAATATCCTATAATCTGAAAGATAGAGATTTCAGTCGAGCCTTGACGATGTACCAATACTTCGAAAGAAAGGATATCAGCTACGAGGGAAATTGACCATTTTCTTTAACATATCAGGTGTCTTATGCGTTTTCCAATTCACACCACACAGATTTATTTCTGGGAAAGTAGTTCATCGAGATACCAGATGTGTTCTCAAAGGTGGCGCAGGCAATCCATCCAGACAGATCAGAAATGCCGCTACCAAGAGAGATAAACATTCGAGTGAGAGACAAACCATTGTTAAAATACAATGAGAGTCTCAAGTTGGAAGGCAAAAGATTGTCATTCCAAGGAGATAGGAATGTGACAGAGCCATGGACTCAGTCCTCAAGGGGAAGCTTCCAAGGAGATCTCAGGCGACCAAGGCAAGTTAAAATAAAAATCAAATGCCCAGAAGGTTGGAGAGAGGTCGACACAAGATTCGACAGTACAAGATGGGAAAATAATTTCCCTTGTGACGTCCTGTACTGCTTACAGCAACCAGAAGAGCCGGAAGAGAATCAGGAAGAGCATATGACAATAGAGGTACGAGGAAGAGCCGGAAGAGAATCAGGAGTCCTAATCTTAGGACTTGACTTCTTAGAGAGGTTCAAGCCGTGGGAGCTGAAGGAAGATGGGATGATGATCACCTTTAATGGAAAACAACTGGTGATTGTATGACCAGCCCATTCTCCATATACATCTCAGTAGGGATGTTATACGATAAATATAAGGCTGAATACTTTGCAGCCTATATCGACTCAGGAACAGGAATTTGTACTGCAAAAAGAGGAATCTTCCCAGAAGAATTGGAAGAAGATTTAAATCCAATTGCTGGAAGAGATTTCTCGAAAAGAGTTTTGCTCCTATCTAAGGGAGTGAAGCAGTCGGAAATCTTGATTGGAGGAGCAGGAGATACACCATGGTATAAGGTGAAAACTCCACCAATCTATTTTCATGATACAGGGACGGACATCTTGTTAGGAAACAATTTCCTACAAATGTTCAAGAAGTATATGCAGGACAACACCAACCGGAGACTGATCTTTACGACGGTTTGTGATCATAAGATCATTGTTCAGCGGCTAAAAGGGGCATTCAATTGACAAATGCCACTACAATTTCGCAGCAAGCGTGGTGATGAAGGACATCTTCGACACCCAAAAATGCAGGACAAAAGAAAATTCGGAGAAGTAGTTCTGAGTTTTCGTAGGGAAAAGGATCTTGAAGAACAAGAGATCCAAATCCTCAAGGCTTCTTTAATATCACATCAAGATATTAATGAAGAAGCAAAGATATCCCTCGAAGACGTTAGGCGGAAGATATCCAGAAACTATAATGAAAATCCGCTAGCCTAGTGGGGAAAGAACCAACTCAAAGCAACCTTGAAGGTTAATGCTGGAAAAGAGTTTGAGTTCGTTAGATACAGGCCTATCCTGATGAACATCAAAGATCAAAAGGATATGCAAGCAATCATCAAAGAGCACCTTGATCTCAAGCTGATTGAACCAGGGAATTCGCCATACAGCAGCCCCGGATTCTTAGCAAGGAATCATGATGAGATTAAAAGAGGTAAACCAATGCTAGTCATTAATTACAAAGAGATTAATGACATTCTTGAGTTTGATGGATATTTTATCCCAAGTAGAGAACATCTTATTAACTGCATACGGAATGCTAGGATATTCTCTAAGTTTGATTGCAAGTCAGGTTTCTACCAGATTCGCATGGACGAGGAAAGCAAAAGGTTTACGGCCTTTTCAACACCACAAGGGCATTATGTTTGGAATGCAATGCCGATGGGGTTAGCCAATGCACCCCAAATATTTCAAAGAAAGATGGATAATCTTTTTAAAGATTATTTCTCTTTTATGTTTGTCTATATTGATGACATTCTAATTGCATCAAAGAGTATAGATGAACATCTCAATCATCTGGAGATCTTTGCAGATGTTTGTCATAAAGAGGGTTTTGTGCTGTCAGAAAAGAAGGCAGTAATAGCTACCCGGAAGATGGAATTTATGGGAATCGAGGTGGATGAATCAGGAATCATTCTGCAAAATCATATTGTAGAAAATGTGTAGAAGTTCCCTGATGTTCTTAAAGAAAAGAAGTAGCTGCAGAGTTTTCTGGGAGTTGTCAATTTTGCAGGAATCTTTATAAAAAATCTTGCTAAACACAGGAAGGTGTTCAGTAACCTTCTAAAGAAAGATACCCCGTTTGTGTGGACAAACGAACATCAACAAGGAATCAGGCAGCTAAAGGAGATATGCGAAAATCTCCCAAAACTGGCTATACCATAAGATGAGGATGAATTGATCCTCTATACAGATGCAAGTGATCATTGGTGGGCGGCCGTGCTCACAAAGATAACACCCAACGGAGAGGAGCCTTGTAGATATTGCAGTGGTCTCTTTTCAGATAGCGAGGCCATTCGATGACATATCAATGAAAAGGAGTTCTTTGCAGTTCGGAAGACATTTAAAAAATGGCCTCTGTTTCTCTTGGCAAAGAAATTCACTCTAAAAGTTGATAACACGCAAGTTAAAGCTTTCTTGAAAAATAAAATTGAATCTAAACCTGAGAAAGCTAGACTAATAAGATGGCAAGCTGAATGTCAGTATTATTTATTTGACATTATTGTGATAAAATCTCATGAAAATATTCTTGCAGATTTCCTAACGAGAGATGGAAGCGATTGAGGTTGATGCCATCATGATTGCGCAGAGTCAATGGAACGAGTTGAAAACATGGAGTTGCTTCAGCGTGAATGGAACGAGCTGGTTCTTCATGCTGAACAAGCAGGAAGAATGCAACAAGCAGACCAAAACAAGGTCAACGAGAGAATACGAGCATGTGTAAAGACTCAGGGGCAACTCTGGTCAGCTATGCATGAACCTCTCCTCCGGGCCATCAACTTACCATTGATGAAAGGAGAGTTAGCAGTACCGACCTGTAAAACAGAAGCAGGAGATTCAAATACCCCTAGCACGAGCTCTAAGCCAGTGATTTCTAAAGAAACACAGGCCCAAGAGAAAATTGAGGGTCAGAGATCACACTCTGAACCATCAAGTCAACCCAGCACCTCTGGGTTTAAAGAGGGAGAGATTAATCTTAGACCCATGATGGGTACCTCTAAGATTAATACTAACAAGTCTGAAGCTTCATCTTGGCAGGTTTATCAAGCTAACTGGGAGAAGCTCTATACTAGATAGGGAATCAATCCGTCTAAAACAAAGGTTGATATCTCTCGAAAGTACCCAAGGGTGTGGATGTTACCAGGAACCAATCCACACGAAGTCAAGCAATGGTATGACTTTGGGGCATTAGCTTCAATTCAGACCATGTCACCAGGCTTCCCAGAAATCAAGTGTCTACCAAAGTGGATACAGGAAGCCGTGCAAGAGTCCTGGGCTAACAATGATATGCTCAGCCGAGGAGATGTTCTTGAGCTATACTTCATCAGTGCTGCTCCGGAACCAGTAGGGAAAGGAAATCATGAGGCCTTTCACTACATAAGGCTTCAAAGGCCAGATTCCAGAAAATGGGGTGATATCAGAACCTCATCTGAAGAAATCCCACTAATCGCCTCCATTACAGAAGATCAAATATCGACTAGGCGAGCATGAGGATTATGGGTCTATCTCACTGAGATGGACAAAGTCAAGTTCCCATTCAAGTTTTTCCACAATTCTACGAATGGGTCATTCCTGTTAAATACCATGACAGGGAGAACAACAAGATTTGTTGAGGATCTGTTCGAGAAGAAAAGGTCCTTGATATGGGAGAGCAAGCTTGCTATGGGCAAAGAAACCCATCGCAAGTACTGCAACATGGCTCATTTTGGGCAATGGGACAATCGAGTATGCTCGGATTGCCAGAACCAGAAGGAGCCAGAGTTCGGAAAAGGGTTCCGTCCAAGGATGGAATGAAAGCGAGCTGGGGAGGATAAGTATCCAATGCCGAAAACAAGGATGCCAAGAGCCCCACCAAAAAAGTAGCTGTCCGACGAGGGAAAGTGGAGACATGTGATCATAGATCATGTAACTCAAAAGAAGAGGCCACTAGCACCAAACGACAGAAGCTGAGTGGTCCAACACAAGAGGCACATGGTGCCATTATTCGTGGGTACCTCCACCCACAACCACTTTTCACTTGAGGATAAAGGAACCGGGCCTGACCACTAATTCAAAAGGGAGTGTCGGCAGAAGGGGCCACTCACGTGAATTGCAGAGCTAAATAATGGAGTTGGTAAAGTAGAAGGATCCCCTTCTATAAAAGAAGAAACTGAAGGAAGAGAGGGGGATCAATCATTTTCTGAGCTTTCTTCCAATAAAATTGTAATAGTGATAATATTTTGAGTGTTGTATGAGAGTTGCGAGCCCAACTACCATGAGTAGCTAAACAAGTTTGTCTCCTCCCAAAAAGATATTTACTTAATATAATAAATGTCTTATTATTCCTAAATAAAATCAAGGCTTTTGCTCATCACTTGTGTTTACCATATATATATATTTCTATAAACTAAAGGAGTACTCTACACCCCGTGTAGGAAACGAGCGAGGGTTGTGCTGTGTATTGCTGAAGAAGTTCGTGTCTGGAAACCATAGGTTGCGATCGTGTGGTTTGGCAAGGCCTGTAAAAATCGGGCGGATTATCCGGTAACATTCCGATCAAAAAGGTATAAATTTGGTTTATAGTTCAATATATTTGATTTACGGAAGCATGATGGGCCTGATATGGTCGTAATGGACTATTTCCATTTGATTATGAAAGTGGCATATTAGGATGAATAGTAAAGAAACTCACTTAAAGGCATACTAGTCATTTATCACTCAAATTGCCTACAAAACTACTATGTTTTAAATCTTGTCTCTTTTTCCCAATCCTTATTTACTTTTGTCTGTATATAAGTTTGCCCCTATGATATTTGTAAAGATATAGTGATGAATTTTACGATGTTAATTTTTTTGAAAAGGTAATATATATATATATATATATATATATATTATACGGTGTTAGATTATTATGGTATTCGGGAGAGTTAATAAATGTTAGATTACTATGGTATTTGGGGGTGGTAATAAATTTTACAATTAGTGACGAGGTTTTTCGAATATTCATAAACATAAAAGATTTTTAATATTTACGGGAAAATACAAGGAGATTAAATTTGCACTTTTTCCTTGAAATAGTTTTTGGGTGGTTAATTACCATTGGGTATTAATGTATTATCATATTTTTTCCTCATTTCTCAAGTAATTCACGAAAATATACTGACATTTATAAATAATAATTTAATGTCTGACCTTTTAAATATACAACAAATCTAGTTTGAAATTAATTTTCGGGATTTTAATTGCTGATGTGTATATTTTTTAATGACGTGTAAAATACTTATAACATATCAATTGTTCAAATAAAATTAAAATAATATTATATTTCACTCCACACGTTGTTCCAGTGGGAATAGGCGGTGCAGAGTGAAATATAATTTTGTTTTTACTTTATTTGATCAATTGATGTGGCACCAGTATTTTTCACGTTATTAAAAAAATCGGATCAAAAAATATACGTCAGCAATTTAAAGTCGGAAAATTAATTTCATGCTAGATTTGTTGTATACTCAAAAAGTCGGATATTAAATTATTATTTATAAAAGACCGGAATATTTTTGTGAATTATTTGAAAGGTCAATTAAAATCTAATAATACCCCATTACCCTTAGACTACCAATATCAGCAACCACTCCAATCACCCAACCACTTCAATATTTAATTAATTTCTCTCTCTTCTACATCATCAATATTCATCCAATCCAACCACATTTATTTTACATGTTTTATCAATGACCACCCAACCATCCAACCACACCATTATATATAATTATTTTATTTTTTTAAAAATTAAAATATTACTTATAATAAAAATAATATAAAAATTTATAATCATAACAAGAAAATGAAAATATTCCAAACTAAATTAATAACATAAATTATGACATACTTCACTCGAATAAAATAGTCAATTCAAAAAATATTACATACTAATTAAACGACATTTTATAAAATTAAAAAAATCGCACTAATTAAACGGTATTTCCTAAAATTACATGAATTTTTTTTTATTATTTGGATATATAGAAAACTAGAGAAAAAAATAGATAATTTTAAAATGTGTTAAATATAGCAAAATTGATGTCTATTTGTAAAGAATAAAAAAAATTATGAATTTTGGTATATTTTTTATTTATTTTTATTATATTTTATATAAAAAATATACCAATTTTATATATATTTCACTACAAAATTAATTGGCCAATAGGATGAAGTTGTCTCCATCCTATTGGCCAAAGCAATAGATTGGGAAAAGACCCATGTGGTTGAGTGGGGGGGTGGTCGACCAATGTGGTTGAAATTCCAGATTTTTTTTTTTTTTGCAAACGTGGAGGGCGACCACTTACAAAATGGTCGCCGTTAAGTTTAGCCTTAGGGGATGGCTGATATGTCGGAATGAAATCAAGTGAAAATGGAATGAACTTAGTAATTGAATGGTGATGAGAATAGAATGGAATAACTTTGTCATTCCTTTGACTGGTATCACAAATAATAAGATAGGAATGAAACTTACATTTTTAAATTAATTTTATTATAACAATATCTAATTAATAAATAAAATAAACGAATTGACTTATTTAGTTCTAAATAACAATAGGATGGAGTTGTCTCCATCCTATTGGCCAAAGCAATAAGTTAGGAAGAGACCCATGTGGTTGAATTGGGGGATGGTCGACCAATGTGGTTGAAATTCCAGATTTTTTTTTTTTTTTTTTGCAAACGTGGAGGGCGACCACTTACAAAGTGGTCGCCGTTAAGTTTAGCCTTAGGGGATGGTATGTCGGAATGAAATCAAGTGGGAATGGAATAAACTTAGTAATGGAATGGTGATGAGAATGGAATGGAATAACTTTGTCATTCCTTTGGCTGGTATCACAAGTAATAAGATAGGAATGAAACTTACATTTTTGAATTGATTTTATTATAACAATATCTAATTAATAAATAAAATACACGAATTGACTTATTTAGTTCTAAATAACAAATTACTCTTCTTTCAAAGATACTATTATATTTTGATAACATATTGTTAAATATTACGCGATTTTTTTTTTACTCTATTAATATTTGTGAAAAAATAGAGTATACTTTTAATAAGTATTTCAGGATTTGTATAGTTTATGTAATCCTATAATATTATTAGTACTTTTGTGAAATATTACAAAATTTTATGAATCATTAATAAATTATTAATGAGTTTTTTAAAAAAATTCATAAATTTATTTTTTAATAAAATATTTTATAAAAAATATGAGATTTCATTTGTCAATGCAAAAAAATAAAGTATAGTTTTACAAAATAAAAAATAAAATTTATTTTGATAATCAGAAATACATAATACCATGGGAGTGAGAGTAATGACTAATCTTGTAGTCATGAGAATGATCATTCCCAAATGAAAAAATCATAGCAGCCATGAGAATGAGATAGGAGCCATGAGAATGGGAATGGATGTGAGAATGTGATTCCATTCCCATTCCATTCTATCATACCAATCAAACCCTTAGTACTTAATGTTTGGTGTAGCTAACACTTCTGTCCCATTGTTTTCAAATTAAATATTATCACTCAACATCTGCGTGATCTAATAAATTCAATCCAACATCTCAAATCTGACTTAACTTATTGAAATTAGTATATAATAACCTAAAATATAGACTAATATAAATTTTGTTTGATTCCGGCAAGCCTATCATATTTTCCTTTATTTATAATATATATCTCGAAATAGTTGGTCTTTGAGGGTCCCCAACCGCAGTGAAAAATAAGTCCACAACCATATATCAATTATTCATGAGCACCTTTTCACAAATAGGCGCACTTGTGTGGATTTCTTATCTAAGATGAATTTCTATTTAACTTTTTTTGTAGTGTTCCCCCTCCTTTCCCTTCTCCATCTCATTTTTCTTCTTTTTTAGTTTTTTTTCACTTTTAATTTTTTATTTTTTTATAAATATTTATTTAATTTTTTGAACTAAATATATATCATAAAATAAAATTAGTAAAATAATTAATTTATTTTCTTCTTAGCATGTGAAAATATTTCATAGTTGATGATACTTCAATTTATGTTAAGTGATATTTCGACATATAATTAATGATACTTTACTTCATACATAGTAGTATTTTACTTTATACTTAGTGATACACATAAGGTCGTGCGTGGGCGGGCACGTGGAGCCCATGTGTCTGACTGTTTTTGCTGGTTTGGACGGGTTTAGATGTGATTTTTAGGCGGGTTTAAGTCTTATTTGACCCGTCTAACGCAAGAGATCCGTCAGACGGTCTCACACAAATTTTGTCTTTCTCAAATAATAATTATTATTATAAGGAGAATTATTGATTCAAGATATGAAAAATGATTTATCTATCAATACAGACCTCAAAAGATAAATTTATCGATTCAAAGCTTGAAATATCTAAAACTATTAAATTAGGGCTTGGAGATTTAATGATGTTAAAATTTCATCCACGTAAAGGTGATGTGGCCCTTAAATATCCACACTATTTTTATCATATATTAAATTAAACTAAAAGGCACAATTTTACATTAATTATTTTAATTAAATTAAATAGGGAATTTTATTAAATTTCATCAAATAAAACCCACTACTATGCCATTCGGGTCTCATTACTTTGTAGTTTGAAGTTCATCTTTGTTTATTTGATTAATTAAATTTTATTATATTTATAATTTATTATTATGATTTTAATTGCATGGAAAGCTATTAAATGTTATTGAAATATTTAATAATTGATTAATGTTAATTTTATTATCTATCTAGATCTCTTTTTAAAATAATCATTTTCCCATCAAAATTGAAAATAAAAATAAAAATAACTACATCAATTTATTATTGTGATAGGGAACAAAAAAAAAAACAATTACATACTAAATTCACTTAAACATTGAATTTAATTTAAACTTTTAAGAATCTCTGGTTGAATTAAGTAGAGATTAAATTTACATAATATGATAAATCTCTCTATTTAATTTAGCTAATTTAAATTTGTGTTTGCTTTAATTTAATTTAGGATAAAAATGATTTGTCAAAATGATGTGAATATTTAATGGCCAGATCACCTTTTGTTGTATATCGATATACAAATTATCTTTTAGGTTTTATATCGATATATAAATTATCCATCAGGCATTGAATTGGTAATTCTTCCAATTATTATTATTATCATGTCCAACATTTATTAAAAATAGACAACCTCTTGTAATCCATATGTGGTTGGTTATAAATGAATGGAGTTGAGAGTAGTATATATACATGTTCAAATTTATTTGAAATGATATTAAATTTTAAAAATTAGGTCATTCTCCAATGATACGGTTTCATGTTGTAAATGAATCGAGTTGAGATATATATATATATATTTAAATTTATTTGAAATGATGTTGAACTTTAAAAATTGGGTAATTCTCCTACGACTTTGACACTTTTTTTCATTTTTTGTTTTGTTTTTATTTATTTTTTATTTTTTCCCCAAAATATACATCTGAAAATGGAATCACTAGTGGCTCGTGTGCACTCGTGCACCAACACTAGTTAATTATTTTTTTCAAAATAAATATATATCATAAAATGGAATTTGTGAATCCTAAAACTAAAATGAATTGATTAAATTATTTATTTAATTTAATTTTTATATCTTCTGGCTCACGCAATGCACTTACCCAAGACTAATACGTGGCTTCATACATTGTGCTTGATAATTATTTTTTTAAAAATAAATATATACACTAAAATGGAATTTATGAATCCTAAAATTAAAGAGAATTAATTTATTTATTTTGTCTGGAGGCTCGTGCTTTATGCTCGATAATTATGTGATTTTGAACAAGTGTAAACCATAATTGAAATTAATAATAATTAGGATGAAATACAATAGTTTTGAAAAAAAATGGAAAAAAATGAAAAAATGCAAAGAAGAAGAAGAAGAAGAAGAAGAAGAAGAAGAAGTTGTTGGCGTATGGATTTGGGATTAGATTTGGGCTATTTTGGGCGAGTTTTGAACCGATTTAGCCCGTCTAACGGATTGTAACCTGTTAGGCCGCATCATATAAGTTTTTGTCTTAAAAATTATGTATGAGTTTGTATGTTAATTTATTAAGTCAGATCTCAAATAAGCTTTAATTGAACCAAACTCGAGTAGTTTGATGTTTCTATACTTATTTACTCTATTTTTAATTTGCATGAGGAACTCAAATTCAAGTTGAATTTTGAAATTTTCACACAAAATTATATTCAAGTTTTTTTTATATGCTTATCGAACAGAGTTCAAACGAGCTTTTAACAAATGACGACAAGTCAAATATTAAGTGATTTGGTTTGATTTTCAACTCAAATTCCATGTACTCTAGTTAAACACATTTAGTTCATATGATTTTCATGATTGATTTTACGCCAAATATATAATGTCTTGAACATCAAAAAATGCTAAAAAAATATATGAACTTTAGTCATTATTCTAAAGATATCCTAAACTAAAAAAATGTCAAAAAGTACATGTACTTTCCAATTGCAAAAATTTCATTGGATCAATTTTCCAGAAGTGGATTATTAACATGGCATAAATCCTACGTCTTAGGTGAGTTAGAAAGTAAGTTTTCCACATCATTTTTGTTTATTTAAATTTTAAAATAAAATAAAAATCATAGACAAATCAACGAGTTTTTGTTCTTCGTCTCCGATTTCTTACTTAGAAATAAATATCTCCTCTACTGGAGGAAATCTCCAACGGTTGGTGGCCTCTTGATTGATAAATCATATCCTTCCCATTTAATATCTCATAACTAACCAAACAATCAATTGATAATCTTGGATTATCCATTCATTTAAAATAAAATATAAGTAGCGAATAATGTTAGATAATTCTTAATAATCCACTATTATCATTTATTCATCAAAGCAAACACGATTTTACTATCCAAAATAAATATGACCTTAATAACTAATCGCACAAAACACATTTTTCCTTCTTTTTTTTAAAGAACAACTAAAATTTATCTCAATTCACTTAAAATACCATATTAAATAGTAGTGTTTCAAACATTACATGAGTACGAAATCAATAGAACCTTATCAATGAAGAAGAAAAGAATACATAGGAATTAGGATTGTCTTTTTTCTTTTTTTTTTTTTTTTTTCCAGTTAGGGGATGAGAGGATTGTGATTTGTTTTCATGTCTCTCACTCTTACAAACAGAATTAATACCAACTAAGTTGCATGCAAGTGGAAATATGAATAATATGATGTCTTACACACACACACACACACACACCACTCACTCTTCTTTATTTCAGCAAATAACTAACCCGAAATAATTTTATTTTGGGTGTTTCTATTCACACTAAAATTTTACTCTTCACACTACACATTTTCCAATGTTACCCCTCAACTTAAAAAATAATTTGAAATCATTTAATAAGCAAATTAATAAGCAGAGAGAGAGAGAGATACGTCGATTGTTTGAAGAAGAGAAGGGGGTCAGGAAATGGTGATTCTTCATATCCCCAACGCTACCACAAGAGCTGTCAATTGGGATAGGTCGGGCCGGCCTAGACTGTGATGAGGCAGCCCTAACTGAAGTGTTTCAGGCCTACAAAATCGTGCCTCATTCTTGCCCAAACATCAGGACGGGTCGCCCATGGGCCAAAGGTTTATTTTTCTTGTTTTTAACTGGACAATCTACCCCATCTGAGCCAATGTCATTTTCGGGTTGAGCTTTGGACCTATAAATCGTGGCTCAATCCAGCTTAAAATCAAGTAGGGTCGGGCCACTTTTGCCACTTATAGCCGCATCCATCTTCGTTTCACAATCAGTCTGATCCATCTGGGCCAATGTCCTTTTCGGGTCAAGCTTTAGACCTATAAAATCGTGGCTCAATCCAGGTAAAAATCAAGCAGGGTCGGGGCACTTTTGCCACCTATAGCCACCATCAGCCTTGTTTTCACAATCTTCTCAACAACATTAAGTTCAATTATAATCCTTAAAGGACATCTTCTCGACATCTCCTTCCCGGTTGCCAGTGGTGAACAACTCTAACTTGAAATATGGAAATGTATTCGACGAATTGAATTTTTCGAACCACTGTACTCGTGTTCGAATAATCATTTTTGAAGATGTCTTTTATTTTTGAAAAATGATTTGTGAATATGGTCATGGATGTTCTGATTTTTTTTCGAAGGGCTTACCAAGTTCAATTCAATTTTGTTTGATTTTCGGAGGCATACTTAGTAATATTGTAATTAATTATTTGTTAATTAATTTTTATAAATGCAACATGAAGAATAGAAATTGTAGTGTGAATAGAAACACTCTTTATTAGAGCTCCAATGAGAAATGATAATAATAGATTAAAGGCCGAATAAAAAAATAAACGTGCCTCTTTGGGAATAATTTCTAATGGTGAAGTGGGGTAATTCATGGTCAAATGTCTCTTGTTCAAATTCCATCAACAATTTATAAGTCATGTATGTTACATCTGATTTTTCAAGGGTGATTTGCACCTTCTATATATTTACATACTATTGCACGTCATACTTGATTTTCCAAGGCTATTGCACTTATATGTATTGTTATTCATATATGATTTTCCAAGTGTGATTTACTTTCATCACTTCTAATTTTTCAATGATATTTCATTTATAGATATCCTATGTGATGCTTGGTTTTCCAAGTACACTTGGCTTTTCAAGGCTATTTCACCTATATGGATTTATTAGCACATCTGATTTTTCAAGTGTTATTTAATCTTGCGGCCTATTTCATGGCTATTGCAAAAGCCATGTGTGATTTGCTCCTGGCAGACATGATTTTCTAAGAATATTGCATAACAGATCTTGTCAGTTACGTTTAATTTTGAAGTATAATTTATTTTTTTGATGTGTTTGTAGGTGATTGCAAATTAAAATTGAGTTATCTAGTTTAGTAAATAAAAGAATAAGTTGAAGAGCATATGTTGACAATGTTAACATTCAGCATTAATTTTGAATTTAAAGAAAATCTAACCTAAGTGACCTCAAATACGGGCAAGTAATAACCTGCATATAGGTTAGAATCTCAAATTTGGGCAAGTTCACTCCATCCTTAAACTAAACATGATTCCTAATTTGCCCCTGGGGCAACATACTTCAGACGCAAAGTGAAAACGGGGGGCAAAAAGGCAAACGGCGTGAAAACGGAGTTAAGAGTACAACATGCAAAGCAACACGGCACGTACACCGCTTTTGAGAATGTAAATCAACACGTGTTTCAATCCCTTAATTAAGCCTCCCTGCTTTTCAAAGTCATACGGTCGATTGGCGCTGCAGCTACCTGTCGGGTCTCCCCTAATTGTTTACAAACGCCACATATTCCTCGTGCTCTTTTTCTCTCTCTCCTCTCTCTTTCTCTCTCTAATTATATTATTATATTATATATATAAACCACCACTCTTTGCCCCCATTTCATCCGCAACTCTTAATGCAAAATATACCTTCTATCATAGACTCTACCCTCAATCCGAAGTTTCTCCCCTTTTCGTCGTCGGAGAGAAATGGCTTCCTTTGAAATTGTCGATTCCGGCAGGTTTTCCGGCGGGAGGTCTAATTTCTCGCAGACCTGCAACCTCTTGAGTCAGTATTTGAAGGAGAAGGGCGGCTTCGGAGAGCTTAAGCTTGGCTTGAGCCCTAGCTCCGAACCTAAAGGTATTATTGAATTTTATTTATTTCCTTTTCCGCCTAGTTGCTAGATTTTGCTTTCGATTTCTCTCTCTCTCTTGTTTAGCTTAATTTTGGAATCCTAGTTATTAATCAGTTCTCTCTTGGATCTCTGTCATGCAGGTGCTCCTGCAGAGACAATGAATCTGTTGTCGAGGATTGAGAAATCCGCCTCCAGAAACCCTAGACCGCCTCCGCCGGCTGCTCCGTTTACCGCTGGTAAAGAAGAAACCCAAAACAAACCGGAGGTGGAAACTGCGCCGATGACCATATTCTACGGCGGCCAGGTCATAGTTTTCAATGACTTTCCGGCGGATAAGGCCAAGGAGATCATAGCGTTAGCTGGCCAGTCGAGCGCCACCCCCAACCACCCCAGCGCCGCTCAGAGCCCCGCCGAGTCCGCCACCAGCGTTCCTAATGTTGTCCCTCCCACCTTTGCATCTGCTCAGCCACCTCTCGATTCTGGTAAAACCCCGTGTTAATTGAAACCATCAATTTTGGTGAAATTATATTGTGTTGGTGTTATTTAACAATTTTCTTTTTATTTGCTTGCAGATTTACCCATTGCTAGGAAAAATTCACTGGCCCGGTTCCTGGAGAAGAGACGAGATAGGTAGGAATCTCACCGCCTCATCAATTTCTGGAATCTTGTTTAGCTAGAGAGAGAGAGAGATAATAAGCGTATTACGTATACATGTTAGTACTAATTTGTATATGTATGCTGTAATATTTGTGGGCTGAGATTGATGGGTTGTATTTGTAATAACAGGATAACCGCAAATGCACCGTACCCAGCACCAATCAAGGCGGCGGCGCCGCAGGTGAAGGCGGAGGCGTGGCTGGGATTGTCTCCTCAGCTGCCTCCCTTCCAGATTCAGCGCAATTAGTGTTGTTAATGATTATTAGTAGAGGATAATTTTACTGTTTTTGCCTTGGTTAATTTGTAGCATACTAGCGCTTACTATCTTGACTCTTTAACTTTGCAAGTTGCAACGCATTTTTTTAGGGACTAAATTAAATCTATTGATTTTAGAAGCAGTGTATCTCCATCTACTATATAGTTTTTGGATTAATTTTGTTATATATTATTTGTGATATGATATATGCTTGTTTATTGTATATTGTATTTTACTAATTTGTTGATTCACATCTTCGCGGAGGTTTTCTTTCTTTTATTTTTTATGAAGTTAATTTGTCCAGTTTTGCTTGCCGTTTGTTTTCTCTGGCTTTGAACTTGATTAGAATCGGTCAATTTTGTACAGTTCTCTTTTTTTTTTTTTTTTGGTAATTCTTGAATGTCTCTTAGGTTTAAAATAAAATTCTTTTGAGATCCTAAATTTGGGACATCTTAAAAAAATGAAAATTATTAGATCTCTCCTTCACCATCCTAGACAAACACTATGTTCTCGAAGTTTTGTTTCAATTGTTCAATACATTCATCCAAAGCATTTTATTAATTATCGAATGGAGTAGGAGTAGTTGGTTTGGTGCTAATTTAGCATAATTTACGGTAGCACGATTGCAATAGGTGATGCATGATTGATTTTTTTGGGGAGATGTATGAAAGTGTTATAGAAATGTTCTGTTACATCCTTCCCAGTTAGGGAACAAATCATTGCCTTAAAAAAAAATAAGGAAAATACAAATATTTCAGCTATATAATTTCTTGGAAATGCTAAAAATAATTTAAAAAATCCTTCTATATTAATAGATTTTACAGTAATTGGCTAAAAAAAACGATCAGCAGAAATTGTTGCACATGAATATTGCAAAAATTAATATTTGAAACTAAGTTTTAATTTATTTTACCACATAAATTGCCCAAAACACTCTTCACTATATAATTAGAATATTAAGATATCCTCTTTATTTTATAAAATTTATTGCTTAAACAGTTTTAATAAATGTGTGATTAATTATATGTTGATTAAATTCATTAATTTTTTTTAATAAAACTGAAAAATAAACATTTAACATATTCAAATACAAAACCACAAACCACTCAAAAGTTGAGGTAGACAGCTCAAAAAGAGTATGTGGATTGTTCGATAAGCTACGAGATTCTTATATTATTCTTTTATTACTAGATATTTTTCTAAAGTTATCTACAAAATACAAGGTTTATTCATTTTTTTTTACTCACACACATGACACATGATATTGAGGAAATTTGAACTCGTGACATTTAGTTTCCAAATAATCTCACTCCACCACTAAACCATCCCCACGAGACTATTTACATTTTACTATAAAGAAAATAGTTAAATCTTCGTAACATTGAATTGAGAGAGAGAGAGGTCCAGGGTGATTTCAACGTGAATTTGAATTTTAATAAAGTAGAAAGGCAGGGCAACCCCTAATTTCTAATTTCTTGAATTGATTTCCCACCACTGTGTGTGTAGGATTAATTTACCTTTTTTTATTTAATTTTAAATTTATGGGGTTTGGCCTTGCTGAAAATGACACGTTGCATTATTTAATGATGATAAGAAAGCACGCGGTTTTGAATTTTGATGAACGCGGAGAGAGAGAGATGTCTTTCTTTGAAAACTAAACTTTAAATGCCTTCACGAGATTCATAATTCTCAATCCCACATGTTCTACATTACAACCTATTTTTGTCCCTATTTTATCTCGACAACCCAACAACTTTGTTTAGGCCATCTCCAACAGTTTCATCGAACTACAGTTAACTCTACACTACATTATAGTTAAAGTTACAAATTTTCAATTTTCATCTCCAACAGCATCACTTTACATTTCACCCTACAATGGAATATTCCTTTTTTATACTCTTTATTATTGAATTAATTTTTTAACGAATTATTTAATTGAATATGATTATATATATAATATATATTAATATTCTTGCTCATTATTTTTTATTTTTAATTAATTTATAATTAAATTTGATTTTTATTTTACAAAAATTAAAAGGTTCATGTAAAAACAATCAACTTATTCAAAATAAAATTCAACATTTCATAATAGAACATTCAATAAAACACATAAAATAAAAAATAATTTTCAAATATTCCCGGTGCAGGATCTGGATCCGGAAGTGGTTTAGGGGATTATTAGATAAAAATATTATGTTGTATTTTTAATATTTTACTCTTATTGTATTATTTTTGTATTTTTATTAATTATGTATTTGTATTGTCTATTGTAATGTATTTGTAGTTTTGTATCGTTTATTATAATATAATTGTGATTTTGTATTATTAAATATGTATGTAATTCTATTTTTATTAATTATGTATTTTATCTTTTAAAACATAAAATAAAAAATTTAATACAGAATATACAAAATCAACCAAATATATTACAACAATTATATAATGAAAGAAAGAAAAAAAAAAGAAAAAGAAAAAACCATCTGCCACACCATATTAATAATGAAAGAAAATAAAAAAAAAGTAAAATTGGCTGCCGAGATGAATAGTGTCTCGGTTAATTAACCGAGACACTATTCACATTTCACCAGAGTAGAGAGACGTGAGCTATGCTGTTAGAGAAGCCAAATAGCATTTTTGCACTTAATTCTACCGTTTGCCGAGACGTGAGCTATGCTGTTGGAGAAGCTCTTATAACCATGACTGCGATCATATTTCTATTTCTTATATACTTTTCATTTTTTTTCAATATTGCAAAAATAAGTTAAGATTTATCCATGTGTTGTAAATATATCTAATAGATATATATGATATGAGTGATGGCCAAGTTACTAATTCTAAAACCCTATCCCTTGTACTATTATATATAGAGGCATTTGGTCCTCATATTGAATACATACAATTGATATTCTCTCTCGTCTCTCTCTAGTTTACAACACGTTATCAGCACGATTGTTTTATCCTCTCCTTTAATTCTAGAAGTCCATCGATCTTAGAAGGTACATTTTTTTACATCATGTTTATTGGCTTTAATATATTATGTCTGTTTTTCTTATTATTATAATAATCGGTCTTTTCCGATTTAATCTTGGAAAATTAAATATTGATGCTATTTGAGTAGCACAAGTAATATTCATGAAGAATATTACATTCAAGATCATAAATTGATGCTATTAAAGTAGCACAAGTAATATTCTTGAAGAATATTACATGCTCTAAAGAGTAAATAAATTAAACATGTGGATAATATATCCTTGATTCTTTGTGCAGAATTGCACGAATGACAAACATAGCCAAACTTGAGTTCATCGCCCTTGACATCTCGGGCAAGAATTATATATCATGGACTCTTGATGCTGATGTTCACCTGATCTCAAGGGGTCTAGGAGAGACAATCAAAGAAGGAAACGAAGCATCTCAACAAGATTGCGCTATGGCGCTGATTTTCCTTCGTTATCATCTTCATGATGATCTAAAGAAGGAATATTTGACCGTCAAAGATCCGAGTGAGTTGTGGACAAATCTGAAAGAAAGGTTTGATCATCAAAAGACTGTCGTCCTTCCTAAAGCTCGTTACGAGTGGATGCATCTTAGACTGCAAGACTTTAACTCTGTGAGTGCTTATAATTCTGAATTATTTAGAATTATTTCAAAATTGAAACTTTGTGGAGAGAGTATCACTGATGCTGACATGCTTGAGAAAACATTCTCCACTTTTCATGCTTCTAATGTGCTGTTACAGCAATAATATAGGGAGCATGGTTTCAAAAAGTACTCTGAACTAATATCTTGTTTGTTGGTTGTCGAGCAAAATAATGAATTGCTCATGAAAAACCATGAACTCCGCCCCACTGGTTCCGATGCATTGCCTGAAGTCAATGTAACTTTCAACCATGACAATGGACGCGGTCGTGGGAACCAACGTGGACGTGGGCGTGGACGTGGACGTGGATATGGTCGTGGTAAACCAAATGGTGCAACCTCTAGCAACAAAAGGCAGAAAACATCCAATGAGGACAATTCATCCAAAAAGGAAGCTGCACGTCATAGATGTGGCATGAATGGACATTGGTCACATACTTGCCGAACGGCAAAACATCTTGTAGATCTATATCAAGATTCGATCAAGGGAAAAGACAAGAAAGAAACCAATGTCGTTGACTTTGACGGCCCAATTGATACTACTCACTTAGATGTCTCTGACTTCTTTGATGACCCAAAAGGAGATAATATGAATCAGTTGATTGGTGATGGTGTGTTTGAAGACGATCATATGGACATTGTTTAGTCCTTTATCATTTATTTCTAGTTGATAAGAACACATTACTTATTTACTTTCACATCGTTGTTTTTCCGTTAAAAACAATTGCTTATTTTCCTTTCGTATTTTTACTCAATAATAATTGATCTTCTTTTAAAAACGTCTTAGACATTCAAATGGAATCTTGTGATATTTGTCTTGCTGATAGTGCCACTATACACACTATTCTCCAAAATAAGAAATATTTTCTTAAGTTGACATTAGCTGAGGATAATGTTAACACAATATCAGGTGCATCAAACATCATTGAAGGCTCCGGAAGAGCTTGTATCATTTTACCAAATGATACTAAATTAGATATTGAAAATGCCCTGTATTCTAGTAAGTCCAAAAGAAACTTACTAAGTTTTAAGGATATCCGTTATAATGGATACCACATCGAGACTATATCAGAAGGTGGAAAAGAATATCTCTGCATAAATTCTTTTGTATCCGGCCATAAGCGAACAAAAGAAAAATTATTAACACTACCTTCTGGGATGTATTACACATTCATAAAGGTAATTGAGACAAACCATGTCATGAACCCGAAGTTCAATGACACAAAAAGCTTTATGCTTTGGCATAATAGGTTTGGACATCCTGGAGCAACTATGATGCGTCGAATAATCAATAATTCATATGGGCACAACATGAAGAATCAAAAGATTCTTATGACAAATGAATTCCCATGTGAGGCTTGTGCGCAAGGCAAGTTAGTCATTAGACCTTCATATACGAAGATTAACATTGAATCTCCATCTTTCTTAGAGAGAATTCAAGGAGATATTTGTGGACCTATACATCCACCATGTGGCCCTTTTCGATACTTTATGGTATTGATTGAAGCTTCTTCTAGATGGTCACATGTATGCTCGCTTTCTACTAGAAATGCAATATTTGCTAGACTACTTGCTCAAATTATAAAATTACGAGCTCAATTCCCAGACAATTCAATAAAAAGAATTCATCTTGATAATGCTATTGAGTTTACGTCTCAAGCATTTGAAAACTATTGTATGGCTATTAGAATTGAGATTGAACATTCAGTCGCTCATGTCCATACTCAAAATGGTTTAGCAGAATCATTTATTAAACGTATTCAACTTATTGCTAGACTGTTACTTATGAAGTCAAAACTCCCAACTAATGCTTGGGGTCATGCCATATTACATGCAGCAACATTAGTTCGTATTAAACCATCGGCCAACCATGAATACTCCCCAATGCAAATTATTTTTAGTCGAGAACCAGATGTTTCTCACTTACGAACTTTTGGTTGTGCGGTTCAAGTCCCAATTGCACCCCCACAACGAACAAAAATGGATCCCCAACGAAGGCTTGGGATATATGTTGGATTTGATTCACCTTTGATTATAAGGTATATTAAACATTTAACGGGTGATTTATTTACTGCACGTTTTGCATATTGTCATTTTGATGAAATGACATTTCCAACATTAGGTGGAACGAATCTACATTCAGAAAAGCATAAGAAAATATCTTGAAATGAGAAAAGCTTGTCACATTTTGATTCTCGGACTAATCAATGTGAACAAGAAGTTGAAAAGATTATTCATTTGCAAAAGATTGCAAACCAACTTCCTGATGCTTTTGTAGATACAAGAAAAGTGACACAATCTCACATACATGCTGCAAATACTCTAGCCAAAATTGATGTCCCTGAAGGACAAATAGCTTTGGCAGCAAATGAGTCTAAAATTTGTCAAAAACGTGGTCGACCAGTTGGTTCCAAAGATTCTGTGCCTAGGAAAAGAAAGGGGCAAGATGGAAACCAAACAATGACGAAAATGATTAATCAATCAAATGAAAGTGATGTAATTCCTGAAGAATTACAAGTATCTGAAAATCATGAGATCTCAATAAATTATTTATCTTCCAATTAGATACTGGAGAGAGAACATATCATTTTAGATGATATATTCGCCTTTCATATAGCTCATCAAATTTTAAATGAGGATCCTGAACCAAAATCTGTTACAGAATGTAAACAGAGAAATGATTGGCCAATGTGGAAAAGAGCTATGGAAAGGGAATTAAATTTCTGTGATAACCGGAAAGTATTTGGACCTATAGTCCTAACTCCGGAATCTGAAACCCCTGTTGGATACAGATGGATATTCGTTAGAAAGATAAATGAGAAAAATGAAGTTACGAGATATAGAGCAAGACTCGTAGCGCAAGGTTTCTCTTAAAGACCAGGAATTGATTATGAGGAAACATACTCTCCAGTAATGGATGCGATTACTTTCAGATTTCTGATTAGTCTGGCCGTGTCATAAAGGCTTGCTATGCGCCTTATGGATGTAGTAACTGTCTATCTATATGGGTCATTAGATAATGACATATATATGAAAATACCTAAAGGATTTAAAATGCCTGAAGCATTAAAGTCAAAACCCAAAAGCATGTTTTCGATTAAACTGCAAAAATCATTGTATGGGCTGAAACAGTCTGGCCATATGTGGTATAATAGACTGAGCGAGTATCTGTTGAAAGAAGGATACAAGAATGATGATATCTGCCCTTGTGTTTTCATAAAGAAAACTGAAAGTGGATTTGCAATTATAGCAGTTTATGTTGATGATTTGAATTTAATTGGGACTCCTGAAGAGCTCAATAAAACTGCTGAATATTTGAAGAAAGAATTTGAGATGAAAGATTTAGGAAAGACAAAATTTTGTCTTGGTTTGCAAATTGAACGTGTCCGAGGAGGAACGTTTATTCACCAATCCACATATACAGAAAAAGTGTTAAAACGCTTTTACATGGATAATGCACATCCATTAGCATCACCAATAGTCGTTAGATCTCTTGATATGAAGAAAGATCCATTCCGACCTATTGAAGATGGTGAAACGATACTTGGTCCTGAAGTACCATATCTAAGTGCAATTGGAGCGTTAACTTATCTGGCTAATTATACTAGACCAGATATAACTTTTTCTGTAAATCTTCTCGCAAGATATAGCGCTGCACCCACTTTGAGATATTGGAATGGTGTTAAGCACATTCTACGTTATCTGAAGGGTACCATAGACCTTGGATTATATTATTCAGAAAATTCCGATTCTTGTTTGGTAGGGTATTCGAATGCAGGATTTTTATCCGATCCACATCAAGCCAAGTCACAAACTGGCTATGTTTTCACATGTGGTGGAACTTCTATATCATGAAAGTCTGTGAAGCAAACCTTGACTGCAACATCCTCAAATCATTCTGAAATCATTGCAATCCATGAAACAAGTCGAGAGTGTGTATGGTTGAGAAATATGACAAGTCACATCCAAGAGTCGTGCGGATTAGCTTCATCAAAGATCAATCCAACTGTTTTGTATGAAGACAATGCTACTTGCATCGCGCAACTCAAGGAAGGATACATCAAAGGTGATAGGACAAAGCACATTTCTCCCAAGTTATTCTACACACATGATCTCCAAAAGAGTGGCGATATCAACGTTCAACAAATTCGCTCAAGTGACAATTTGGCAGACTCATTCACAAAGGAATTACCAATATCAACATTCAGAAAGTTGGTACACAAGATCGGCATGCGCCGACTCAAAGATCTACAGTGATTTCAAGATCAGGGGGAGCAGTTGTACTCTTTTTCCCACTGGGTTTTTCTAGCAAGGTTTTAATGAGGCAACATTTGTTTTAGAGATTGGTCACTCAAGGGGGAGTGTTGTAAATATATCTAATAGATATATATGATATGAGTGATGGCCAAGTTACTAACTCTAAAATCCTATCTCTTGTACTATTATATATAGAGGCATTTGGTCCTCATATTGAATACATACAATTGATAGTCTCTCTCGTCTCTCTCTAGTTTACAACACCATGTTAAATTTTGGTGAAAAAATGCATATTGTTTTCTTGACAAATAAATTAAAGAAAACTCTTTATTTAATATATATAGCTTTAAAACCCATCAACTATAATAAAACTCATCAAATAAGACTATTTCCGTCAAATATAACTATACATGAACTACACACGTCGACAAAGTGATTAGGGATTTTTGATCATTTTTCCTATACAAAATTTTTTTTAAGAAATAGATTGTTTTAAGAGATGAAGAAACAACAACGGAAACGAAATATCAGGAATAAGAAATAAAACCCTAACTGAAATCTAAGAAAACAGATCAAGAACGCAAATAAAGCAAGTATCAGGTAAAATACGTAGCAAGTATCATATACCAAGCCTATAGCCCCTCACGGCACTAAGAAATGAAATATAGAGATGTTATAGCCGCTTTACCAGAGCAAAGCCCTAGGAGAGGGTACTCTGACTTACCATCCGCGTTTTAAACGCGAAGACGAGCTGTCACCGGCAGAGGAAGTGGATTAGTGGCTCTGATACCACTGTTGGGTACCAGCTCCACTTCCTTCGGATGTCAAGCTCCTTTATTTACCGGCGATTGCAGCCATTGATGAGTGAAACATATGGCTCAGACACTCCTACTAATTTAATCGGGCTCCAGTCACAGAGACACACAAATAAGTCTTGCAGATCGGAGATCTAACCAGAGACCACAACCTCAGAACCACACAGCCTCCTCAGGCCCAATCGAACCCTAACCGACTCAATCTCACCTAGAGAAAGACATCTTATTCCACACAAATAGTGGAATATGCTTTGAACCAGAAGATGAACGAGAAGAAGAAGATCTCATGGAGAAGATGAACAAGATTAAGGAAAACACTCAGTTTACCTCTCAAGCCTTTGATCTCTCTCTCTAGAACTCTTTGGAGTTACACACAGTAGAAACATGAAGAATGAGAAGCAAATCCGTAGCCAAGACTTAAATAGGTTGGCGTTGGATTAGGGTTAGGGTTACAAACGGTTACAGCAATTGGGCCGAGATGCTTAAGTGGTAATGGGCCGGTCCACAAGTATTTTATGCTTCAATAAATGGGCCACATAATAACAACCTCCACATTGGCCTATTTGAAATCACCTGCACTGGAGCCAACACTTGTAGGGTTCATCATTGCCATATATCCCACCTACAGAGATCACACAACATAATTATAGGTGAGATAGTTTCAAACACAAAGTCTGAATCAGATCACAAAGACCTATAGGAAAACTAGGTAATCACCAAGGGACAAACCAATAAGAAACTACCAGGCTGTAGCTATTTGAGAACAAAATCAACATATAAAATCAATCTCAAAGGCTTAAAACAGATAACAGATGAAGCTTAACCTGGGTCAAAATTTAAAATCTTCATACAAGTAGCATGTTTTTCAAGAGGTAAAGATTTTGCACCCATACCAGTAGGGTTAACTTCAGAAGAAATCTTTTCAAGTAAAATATTTTTACTTTCAACAGCTTTCCTAATAAAATGGAACCTATCATCTATATGTTTAGTTCTATCATGAAAATAGGGTTTTTACATAATTGAATGACAGACTGACTATCTGAAAATACCATAACATTCTTTTTAAGAAAACCAATTTCAGATAAAACTCCTTTCAACCACAAGGCTTCCTTGAAGGCTTCAGTAATAGCAACATACTCTGCCTCAGTAGTTGAAAGTGCAACAATGCAGCTGGGATTTTTAGCTTATGCATGACCCACACAAAGTGAAAATATATGAGGTAGTAGACCTTCTATTATCTCTGTCATTAGCATAATTGAAATCCACATACCCACAGAATTGAACACCCTTGACACACTTAGAAAAAATTAACCCTATATGCAAAGAGGACTTAAGATATCTTAACAGCCACTTCAAGGCTTGTAACACCAGGGTTTGACATGTACCTGCTCAAGCAACTATCATAATAAGTAATATCAGGTCTAGTGCTTACCATAAGATCATTACATAACCAATTGCATTGCAGTAGGGCACCTTTTTCATGTCATTCATCTTAGAGACAGTCTTAGAAGACCGCTCTTTGCTTAACACAAAGTGAGCAACTAAAGACACATTCACAACTTTAGCATTAGACATAAAGAATTTACTCAAAATCTTTTCAACATATAAAGACTGATTTAACACAAGAGTATCATTCTTTCTGTCCTTTATTATATTCATGCCAAGAATTTTTTTAACATCACCCAAGTCTTTCATTTCAAAATTTTTGCTTAGACAAGTTTGAACATACTTCAAAGACTTTAGGCAAGTACTGATTAACAACATATCATCTACATAGATCAGAAGAAACATATGAACAATAGAGGTTTCTTTAAAGTACAAATAATGATCAAATTTGTTTCTGTTAAACTTCAAAGACCTCATACACTTATTAAATTTTAAGTTCCACTGCCTAGGGGACTGCTTTAAGCCATACAAAGATTTTCTAAGTAAACACATATGATTAGGTTTATCACAGTCAACAAAACCCTTAGGCTGATGCATGTAGATAGGAACATCAAGATCACCATGTAAGAAAATAGTAGTCATATCCATTTGTTTTAATTCCCAATTAAATTGAACAACTAAAGCCAACATAATTCTAACAGTAGTGAACTTGGCCACAAGAGCAAACACTTCAGTATAATCTACCCCTTCCTTTTGAATAAAGCCTTTAGCAACTAATCTGGTCTTAAATCTGACATTATTAAACTCACTTTTGATTTTAAACAACCATTTGCAATCCACAACAGAGCCATGAACAGGTTTAGGAACCAACTCCCATGTTTTATTAACATGTAATAATTTTATCTCAGTTTTCATAGCATTTAACCACTTATTAGCATCTTTAGACTTTAGAGCTTCCTTAAAAGTTTTAGGTTCATTGCTATCTGGAGACTCAAACACATTAAAAGCCAAATCAAGCAAATTGCACTCAGCATCAACATATCTCAAATGCCTATTAATGGTTCTTCTCACCATGTCTCTAGCCAATAGATAATCATTCAGGTTTGCAAACTCACTGTTGTGATTGTCATGTTCATCAGATTCAATTTCAGTGTCAGATCCATGCTCAGTTTCATGTTCAAATTCATGCTCAGAATTATTATCATTATCATTTTACACAAAATCATGCTGAACAGATTCAGAAACACTTAAAGGCTCCACCTCAAAATGAACAATGTGGACAAGATTATTCATAGTGGTAGTAGGCTAAGACTCAGATAGACAAGGGAAACAAGTTTCATTAAATATAACATCTCTACTCACAGTAGTTTTAAACCCAGACACATCTTTAACCCACAGCCTATAACCCTTTACTTCCTCAGGGTACCCTAAGAAGAAACATTTCTTAGATCTTGGTTCAAGCTTATCAATTTTAACATGCATATAAGTAGCACAACCAAAAACCCTCAAAGTAGACAGATCAATAGGTTTTCCAGTAAACACATTTTCAGGACACTTCCCATTCAGGGGCACAGAAGGAGACCTATTGATCAAGTAGGTGATAGTATACACTGCCTCACTCCAGAACTTTTTAGACATACCAGAGAGAGCACACATGCTTCTCACCCTATCTAAAATAGTCTTATTCATCCTTTTAGCAACCCCATTTTTTCAGGGGTTAGAATGAACAATTTTGTGTCTTTTAATTCCAAATTTAACACATAAATCATCAACTTGAGCATTACAGGATTCCAAACCATTATCAATTCTAAGGGTCTTTATTTTCTTGCCAGTTAGGTTTTCAATCTGAATTTTCCAGGCATTGAACTTATCAACAACTTCAGATTTATTCTTCATTAAGAACACCCAAACTTTCCTAGAATAATCATCAATTATAGACAAGAAAAACCTGTTTCCGCCATGTGTTAGAACAGTGGCAGGATCCCAAACATCAGCATGCAAGTACTCAAGGATTTTAGTGCATTTAGTTGAGTTAGGAGATGTATTAACAGGAAACTGAACTTTATGATGTTTACCTAAAATGCAAGCATCACAAAAGGGCATGCTAGTAATCACATAAGATCCAAACACACAAGCTTTCTTCAAGATTTCCAGACCTCTATTACTCATATGACCAAGCCTATTATGTCATAACACAATTTTGTCACTTTGCAAAGCATTCACAGAGCATGCAACAGGCACAGGGGACACAGTTTTGCAAACATACAAATTGTTTTTCTTTTCAGCTTTGAAAATTACCAAGGAACCTTTCAAAATTTTCATTTGACCATTTCCCCACCTCCCCTCTAGCCCACTTTCTTCCAAAGCAGCACATGACAATAAGTTATAACATAAATCAGTCACATATCTCACATTTTTTAGAATAATAGCAGATCCATTTTCAAATTTTTGGCAAACATCTCATATCCCAACAACTTTGCATTTCTTTTCATTAGACATAGACACAAAACCATTTTCAACTTGTTTAAAAGAAGAAAATAAATTCTTAAATGGGGTAATATGGTAAGTACAGCCAGAATCAAGAAGCCATACATATTCACTTATAGAATCAGACACAGAGTTGGTAGAGTTAATAGACATAGAATCAGAATCAGCAACCATGTAACAATCACCAAGTTTGTCACATGTGGCTACATTAGCCACATCAGAATCATTACTATTCTTATTCTTTTTATTTCTATTTGGCTTAGGACATTCTTTTGCATAATGAACAGGCTCATGACAATTATAATATTTTTTGGAGCCTTTTCTAATTTTTGACCTACTTTTACCCTTCTTTTTCTTACCACCATTTTCAGAATTATTAGAGGACCTATTCTTGGTCCTCCCCCTTATATTCATTGCATTTTCCTGAGAATTACTACTCTCATTTTCCAATAAATCTAATTCTTTAAATTTTAGCGCACTTACAATCACATCCACAAAGGCACCGTCTCTACCATACTTAATGGCAGATTTCATATCAGAGTAAGAGTCAGGAATAACATTCATCAAGGCAATGCTAGTATAGTTATCAATTGTAGTGTCACCAGGCCTTTTAATATATTGGACAAGCTTAGTAAAACCATCAATATTTTAATCAATGTCTTTAGATAGATCCAGTTTATATTTAAAAAGCTTTTCCAACAGATACATGCGGCTAGTAAAAGAGGTTTCAGTGTACAATTTCTCAAGTTTATCCTACAGATCTTTAGCATGCTCAATATCACCAACTTTTCTAATCACAGAGTCAGACAAGCTTAACACAATACTAGAACATGCAATTTCATCCATTTTAGCCCTTTTTCAGCAGTTTCAGTAGCAGTATAAGACTGATCAATAGCTTTAGCAACCTTTTGGTGAACTAACACACATTTTATCTTTTGTTTCCAAATGCTAAAGTTATTCTTACCATTAAAAGGAACAATACCAAACGAATTGGAAGTACCAAATAAAGCAAGGATCAGGTAAAACACGCAGCAAGTATCAGATACCAAGCCTATAGCCCCTCACGACACTAAAAAAGGAACTATAGAGAGGTTACAGTCGCTTTACCAGAGCGGAGCCCTAGGAGAGGGTACTCCAACTTACCACCTGCATTTTAAATACGAAGTCGAGTTGTCGCCGGTGGAGGACGGCAGAGGAAGTGGATTAGTGGCTCTGATACCACTATTGGGTATCAGTTCCACTCTCTCTGGGTGTCAAGCTCCTGTATTTACTGGCGATTGCAGCTATTGATGAATGAAACATATAGCTCAGGCACTCCTACCAATTTAACTAGGCTCCAGTAAGAGAGACACAAATAAGCCTTGTAAATCGGAGATCTAACTAGAGACCACATCCTCATAACCACACGGCCTCCTCAGGCCCAATCGAACCCTAACCGACTCAATTTTACCCAGAGAAAGACAACTTATTCCACACCGAGAGTGGAATATGCTTTAAACTAGAAGATGAACAAGAAGAAGAAGATCTCACGGAGAAAACGAACAAGAAAAAGGAAAACACTCAGTTTACATCTCAAGCCTTTGATCTCTCTCTCTCTCTCTCTCTCTCTCTCTAGAACTCTCTGGAGTTACACTTAGTAGAAACGTGAAGAATGAGAAACAGATATGTAGCCAAGACTTAAATAGGTCGGCGCTAGATTAGAATTAGGGTTACAAATTGTTACAACAATTGGGCGAGCTGCTTAAGTGGTAATGGGCCGGTCCACAAGTATTTTGGGCTTCAATAAATGGGCCACATAATAACAATATAACGGAACAACCATGTTAAAGTTAACATTGCTAGATTATTAGAATAGTTGGGGATTTTACTATATCTGATGCAGTTTTTAAATTACTTATTAAACGCGGCACAAAGGGGTTATATGCATTTTGTCCTTTAAATTTTAGAATTATTTCAACTTTTTAAGTAATATGAGATTTTCTTACATGCTTCATCGTATGCTACAATGTGAAGATAGTGGTTGGTATATGTGTAATGACAATGTGTTAGTTATATCAAAGTGATGATGGGTAGCAGTGGCGGATTCAGAAATTTAAAATGGGAGGTACGATATACAAAAATATATAATTCAAATTATATATTCTTTAAAGTTTAAAATTTCTAATTCAAATTATTATTCTTAATTTTAAATTTCTAAGTCCAAACCCCAATTTAAAATCAAATCACTTTCATGCTTGTAAAATTTAAATCATATGTACATAAACTCAAATTTTTAATTCAAATACAAACCTCTAGTTTAATGGAAATTTTAATTAGGCAAAAAAGAAAATGTAAGCAACACTAAACATAAATAAGAAAGCTAATTAATAATGTACATACAAAAAATCAAGAATGAAAGAAAAGAATAACATCAACTAATCAAGCGTATTGTTTGTGCACTTCTCAATTTAAAATCTTGATGTATTTTTGAAATTGTTATGAGTCATATTTTGAAAATTTGAATAATTGTACATGTCATGTTCTTATATTTTTATATATGTATGAGATTTAAAGAGGAGTAATATATAGAGTCACGAATTAATGGTTGATTGATTATTGCTAACTAAACCATGTGTCAAGTAAAGTACTCAATCACTACTTTATTTTTTCATCTTTATGACATTACTTAATATTTTTCAATAACAAAATAGATAATTATATATATACATATTATGTATATATACTAAAAAGAATTAAAAAAAATTGGGATTAATTGTTAATTTTAAAAAATATCAAATAAAGGTATATTAAGTAAAATGAGTATTTAAAACACATCTAATAAAGAAAATGAACTATAAGTTTAGGACAAACGAAAAATGAATAAATGACTACAGTTATGGATTAGGATCACAGATGGATTTTTTTTTTAATTTAGAATAGGAACTATTAATTTTTGGAATGGGAGGGATTTGACTTTTTATTTTTTAATTTTTAATTTATCATGAATGAATGCATTAAATTGCAATGAGTCTTTCACACTATTTGCCGACACATGTTGCTCAAAAATTTGCATGTGTTGGAGTTGGAATTAAATGAGAAGAGAATAACTATTACTATAAATTATACGGCTGATTCGATGCTGCGACCGGTCGCATTACATACCACGGTTGGATCGACGACACGTGTTCTGTTTTTTTTTTTGCTTAACTCTAGTTTATTTTTTCTGTTTATAATATAATTTAGTCAACTATCGGCCATTGACCGGAAAAATACCTAGCAGTTGATAATAGCGCCGGATTCATAAATTGAAAATGGATTCACTGGGAACGGATCTTGATTCCTGAAATGAAGGGGCGGTAGGGTGCAGATCCCCTCATCGGCGGTCCCGATTGCTTAGCCAGATAAAGGAATTGATGTTCATCATTGGATTGTTACTGTGGATGTGCTTTATATTGTTTCGAAAGAAAGCGAGATGGCGCCCTAATTTTAGATGTTTGTCAATTTTTTCTCCTCGCCAGTTTGCTTTGGGTTGGCCGGAGTTGCCATTTGGTATCGTCATTTTTTCTGGTCTCCAATTTGAAGATTGTGATTCACCGGAGTTGGGATTTGGTACCCGCGGTGTTCGGAAGCTGTCGTCGTGTTGTTGTAGAAGAAGGTATGTCCTCTTGAACAGCACAGCTTTAAGCTCTGAATGGATCCTGTTTGTCTAGATTTTTATCTTTTTCTCTGTGGGTTATATTATTTTACGTGAGTACCGAAAATTTTTTTATACTGAGTTGAATCATTGCGGCTGTTTTCTTGGGATGGAATGGTTAATTATTGTTTCTTTTGTCGGTGAGAAGCTATATTAGTTGTAGGAATGGATTTGTGAATTTTTAGACGACTATTATTGTCGGGCTCGACGTGAATTAAATGGGCAGTTGTAATCTGTTGTTTACATGAATTGAATTGGATTTTGCGTGATATAATTAATTAAAATCTGGAGTTTGCATTCGTGCGGCGTAGCTTTGTTTGCGGTTGACCCACTGAAAGCAAGGTTGAACCGGTTGGCAGCAATCGAGAATCTTCTTTGTTATGGATATCGATCTTAATCTGTCGCCGCCATATGTTGATGATGGTTCTGTGAAGCCTGAGATGTCACCTTCAAGAGGTGAGGATGATGCAAAGTCAGGGGATGCGGTTGATGATTGTTTCGACGGAGGTACTGAGATGTGTTGTGCAATTGAGAGGAGGTTGGAGGCCGGTAACTTGGTTGAGGACATTGATGAGGCTTATGTCCTGTATTGTGAGTATGCACGTTATAAGGGCTTTAGCGTAAGGAAAGGTTGTCAAAAATACTTTGATAATTCTTCCGAAATGCAGATGAAAGTTTTTAATTGCTCATGTGAAGGTCTGCCGGATATGAGAAGATCAAATAATAGGCTCGGTGTTTATAAAAAACAGGTTACCAGATTGAACTGCAAAGCCAGGCTTCGGTTGTTGCGGCAACGAGATGGTCCATGGAGCGTATCTGTTTTTGAGAAGGTACACAATCATGAATTGCTGAGACCAGATCAAAGCTATTTACTACGCTCTGCACGTCAACTATGAGGGGCCAAAAGATCTATTTTGGAAGCTCTTCACTCAGCTGGCATACCCATCACTCGTGCTTGTAAGTTCTTGGAGCGTGAGAGCGGGGGTCGAATGAACGTTGGATTAACTCGGACGGATGCATACATTCATCTTCGTCGCAAGAAGACTGAGACAAATGTAGAGAATGGAGATTCAAATGCGCTGCTACAATTTTTTATGGAGAAGTCAAACAAGGAGCCTTTTTTTTATTGGAAGGTCCAACAAGATGTTGAAGGTAAGTTGGTGAATTTTTTCTTCCGTGACTCTCGGTGTGCCATTGACTACGAATACTTTGGTGATGTAGTATCTTTTGACACTACATATAAAACCAATAAGTACAACATGGTTTGTGCACCTTTCATTGGTGTCAATCATCATTTCCATAACGTGATGTTTGGCTTAGCTTTCTTGTCCGATGAGACGATAGAAACATTTGAATGGTTGTTTGGTGCATTCCTTGAGGCCATGTATGGAAAGGAGCCTGGGGTGATCTTCTCAGATCAATGTCAGACACTAATGAATGGCGTGGACTACACATTTGAAACTGCGGCGCATCGATTGTGTCAATGGCACATTAACCAGAATGCGCCCTCTCATTTTGGTTCTTTAAATGGTAACTCTGATTTCAAGAAGTTATGGAGCCGTTGTATGAATGGCTGTGAGACTGAAGATGAGTTTGAGGAAGTTTGGCAGCAACTTATTGAGAATTATGCGTTCGCGGATAATAGATGGTTCACTAACATGTATAATTTGAGGAGCAGATGGGCGTCAGTGTTCACAAATGACCGGTTTTCAGCCGGTATGCATGTTACGTCTAGGAGTGAGGTCACTAACAGAATCCTAAAGGACTTAGGTAAAAGGAGCAATACACTTTACGAGTTTGTTGTCCGCTATTGTCAAGTGCAGAATGAATGGCGTGATCGTGAGAATGCAGAGGATGCTCTTTGTCGAGGTATGCCTGGCCAATTCCTGGAGGACAACCCCTTGCTAACACATATTGCAAAGGTTTTCACTCGCAATATCTACAAAATATTTGAGTTGGAGGCTCATCACTCCATGAATATCAAAGTAATTGAGCATCCCGACTATGCTTCGGAAAACTTGTTGTTCCGAGTGAGCTCTGGACCTAATTCTCACCGAATTCGGGGTGTTTCTTTCAACCAGAGAAGCGACGAAGTTTCATGTAGCTGTCGCATGTGGGAATCGAAGGGAGTTTTCTGCCGGCATATATTCAAAGTGCTTTATTTGATGAATGAGCGGCTGTCCACAAGCTAAACATTCCAAGAACTTCAGCGCCATAATTCCACAATCGTAGCCGTTTCCTTGCTGCGGAACCTTCTTGTTGGATTTCAACTCCCACACTTCTCTCAATTCCTCACGCATCTGCTTCCCTTCCCATATATGAAAATAACTACAAAGCCACGGAATAAATCGAAGCATGTGCTTGAACTGCTCGCTGACCTTAGCCCAAGTATTTTCTCCCCGCATTGAGTCGAAGATCGTCACAGACTGGGACTCAAACTCAATAAGATAACAGACCCAGTGATTTTTGTTCACGTTCACCACACCCATCACTTGCCGCAATTCCACCCACGGCAACCCGCATTCTCTCGGCCACTTGCCACTAATGTAGTTGTATAAATTGCCCGCTGAGCCGTTGAACTCTCCATTCCGCAGCATTCCCTAATAAATAACCACAATATTACTGCCACGGTTCGATTTCATTCATGATAGCTACATTACCAACTGAAATAAAACTCACCGTGCCCAGAGCATCAATCACACCCCATCCAGTCATGAAACAATCCTTTGAGCGCTTATATTTGAATAGGACCAAATTGATACAAGCATCGATATGCTATCAAGGAATAACAATTAAGACCAACATTCATGCATGTTAAAATAATAGACAGGTTAGGGGAAATTATTGATCTATGCTTACTTCATCAGCGAGCCAATCCCTTCTGCCCCATAGTGGCTTAAACCAAGACGCCCTCACCCTGGAATTGCTTATGATCGGCAATGGAGTCACAGGCTCACTGCAAGTGTCATAAGCGTTTAAACCATCATCAAAATTGCAAACTTCCCTAACAAAAAAGAGAGAGCAGGTTAAAGAGGACAAACAAACTCACAGCTCCTTATTTATGGCTGCGCGTTGCCAATCGTCGAATGCTTTCACATGTATGTGCTTGTATGCTGAATCAAACGGATCATAGTTCTTGGAATTGGACCCAAACAGTTGGCGCGCAACCGATTTGGTGGCTGATGCTCGCACAGATTTAGGTGTTGACTTCAGCAGAGACTTACAAAAACCCGCATCTTCCTTCTCATCTACTAATTTACGCTCTTTCGAGATCTTTACCTCAGTTTCCCTCAGCCGCATGCTGGACCTCGTCGGTGGTCTTTCTGGCGGCGAACTCGTTCCACAACCTATTATCGTATCAGGATTCAAACCCAAACCCAGATTAGACCCGCCAAGGTCATCTGCAATCTTCTCCTCTCCATCCATCGCCGGATCTAGAAACACTTCCTCAATTAGTGAATTCACACAAGCCATGTCAACTAGGATCTCTTCATCACCATCACTTGCTGCATGCTCTTCTTCTGATTCAGCCCCAACTGCATGCTCCTCCTCATGGGCTACAGCACCAACTCCCGCATCATCATCAACAGCTTCTTCCTGGCCCTCACCCTTCCAACAACATTTACACCGTCGCAACAAACTCTCAATACCATCAAGTTTACGTCCGATCACCTTCAATTGTGCATCTATTTCCTGAAGAGTGACCTGCAATAATACATACAACTTCTCAGCAGAATAGTAACCTTCGCATTAAAAAATAACAGAAAAATTACTTACATTACTGACGACCTCTTCCGCTGCACATTCATTGGACATATTCATGACAGGCTCTTTCCTCTTTGACTTGGCACTAGAATCAACCAAATCAATCTTCTCCTTCCCTTTCGCAGACCGAAGCCTATCTTTAAGGCAATCTGCAGCAACCTTCATCTTCTTGGTTTCAACAACTGCTGCCACTTCAACCGCCTTCCGCTTCAATGGAGGGTTCACATACACCTTTGGCGGCGAAAGGTGTCTCTCTTGCAACCCCAAGCGTTGGAGATGCTCCCACTCTTCCCTCGATGGTCTCATAATCCGCTGCCAATAAAAAGCAACCTCAATCAGTCAACATTTAGAGAAGAATTAACTATTGGATCGTAACGATGAAAAAAAAGACACTAACCCGACGATCATCGAACTCTGCTGCAAAGTAACCCATCAGGTAACCGCGAGGATAGAATTCATCAACCCTCCAATGCAACATTCTGGGGAATTTACTTATATTTCGCTTCACAACAATGGCACAGTCTCGACCTAAATCAGGCATGGTCTCGTATGCCCACGTCTGCATCGCCAAAACAAAACCAAAGACATCGTAAGCCATCTTCTTCTCCTGCCTGAGCAAATTATCAATCAATTCACGACGGGAATGCGTGGCCCTAACAAGGTAATCATATGAAACCCGCCCCCAAGGAAAGTCTTCGAAACTCTTCAAATCATCGGCTAGGTGCATGTATTGCATCTTGATTATTTTTTCCTTGCGATCTCGGGGCAAGACAATGGCAAAAAGAACAAACAGGAATGCTAATTTCAAGGACAACAACGACCGCCCTCCGCTCTTCCCGCATTTCTTCCGAAAAGCAGCCTCTATATCACTAAACTTAAGGCTCGTACGATTAGTGAACAATAAACTATGAAAAATGGACGACTAGGGAGGCTCAACCTTGCCACTAAATTTCAAACCCGTTAGGAGAGCGAACTCCACCGGCCCGAACTCGAACACCCTGCCGTTAATGTTGAAACACAAACGGCTCTCCATCTCCGGGATTAGGTGATTTCGAACGAGTATGTGGTACAGCTGCCCTTGAAATTGCATGGGAGACACATCAAATAGATAGCCGAAACAAGATTTCTTCAAACGCTACAAATTATCACGACCTAAACGCTCTTCCACCTCTCTCAGCAAGTCAAAGTGACACCTTAGAGAAACCAGCACTAGTCCTAGCATAAAAACATCACATAAACAGAAAAAATTCACACCCAAGTACTGCTTCCAGGCGAAGTTAATGTAGTAAGCTACATAATGAAAACAACAAAAACCCATAACATAACTCCACTAACTATAACTAAGGAAAAGCCTGGCACAACATCTAACTTTAGGGAAAAAAAAATAACTCAAGAGATGCAACTTAAGTTTAGTTGCTAAATAAACCCAGCAATGTTAGGAAGCCAAGCAGACCAATCCCAACAAGAACTCCACAAGATCAAAACATAGATTAACATCTAACTTTATGGAAACAAAAAATTATACCCGCCTTATGAAGGAAATAACAGAACACCCAATTATGGAGTAAAAACAATCAAGCAAAACCCTATCTCAACACCAAACAGTAACAAAAAATAGAAACAAAAATTATCCAAAAATCATCTCAGATAATGGATTCTTCAGAATACCTCTGCCGCCGGCTGGCTTCACACGTCGCCGCTGCCCCATTTCAAGTCAAAAACCCTCCGACGACCTCACCTAATACACGAAATCTACACAAATCAGAGAAGAAATTGGCAAAATACTCTCTCGCAACTAACTACTACAAACCCTACTTCACCAATCAGAGAACCATCTCAGACTTCAAGTAAAAAGGGAAAGCAGGGGAATGACGTAACGGGAGATGTATATTTAAAAGGCCCAAACGGCCGTCTTACCCACTAACCCACCGGTGGTGATGCTCTTCAACCTTCGCGTCGATTCTCGCCGGTGACAGAACGATTCCGATCGACACCGCACTCTTTCATTTTTTTACTCTCTCTTTCTCTCCAAATTCTGAAGCTCATCCAAATGAAGTAAAAGGACGCATACCTTTACCTTTACATACCCGAGACTCCTCGGTTTTCGCAATGTTACAACCCGCCGCGTCGATTGTCGTTTCTTTCCCATTCTAATACAAATTAATGACATATTAAACTCCGCCGATCACATGAAAGCATCTGAAATTCACTAAGAAATAATACATATCTTTGCCGATCTCTGTTGCGCAGTAATCGCCTGAAAAATAAGAATGCCGATATCGGTGGACGATACCTTCACACCACCTCGAGGCGCGGGAAATCTGCATCCTTTTTGACTTTTTTGACCTTTTGGTGTACTTTATGTACTGTAGAGGAAGGTTCTAAACTAGGGTTTCTAATTAACCCAATAACAGTGCAATCGGTCAACTTGGCAAAAAAAAAAAAAAAAAAATACTGCCACGTGGCGTCGATCCAACCGTGGTATGTAATGCGACCGGTCGCACGATCCAGCGAACCAAATTATACGGCACACATGAGATGAAAGTTTTTATGTTAGTTAAATCAAGATATCAAATAAAACTAATCATTTTTTTTATTTGGTTGATACATATTATATTATACATATTACATATGGAATCATAATAATAAAAAATATTATATAATAGACTTATTTTAATGTTACCATAAAATATAAAATTAAATACTGTGGTGAAAATGTTAGGTGTCCGCGCTGGCATCCTCACCGAAAATAGATTGGTTAATTAATTAATGTTTGACTTTTAATTGTCACGTTGTTCACGTATCGGTCTTCTGCTACCTAATAATAATACTTTGAAAAAAAGGTAATAAATTAAATTATCACGTAATTAAACAAAACCCTATTCTACTTCATTGAGCTTCACGTGCACTGCAGTGCTTTGAGAAATCTTATCTTTTTAGCTAGTTGGGTGCGGGCCCCCTTCATGAATTAAATTTATCCAAAATTAAGTTTTTCTTGTAAATTCATAAAAGGTAGGATTTTTTTTATTTTTTTTATTTTTTTTTTTTAACAGGAGAGAATGGGAGCGATGTGTAATGGAACAATTATCTCCTACAATAAATACACAAAGTCAAACACTCTATTTGTGCCGACATAAGATTCCATTTTTAATTTTCTTTGGCACTGCAACATTTTTATTGGTACTAGTATATCACCTGTGCGATGCACAGAAAATTTTATTAAAAAAATTTATGTACAATAATAAAATTATATTCAATCATGAATTGAGTAAATAAATGTAATGGATAATTTCCAAACTGAAGGTCATCCCACGAACTAACACAAATCTTTTTAATGTGGTTTGTCTTCACAAACCAACACAATTTTTTCCAATGCGTTTTGTTCTCACTTGCACGCATACGCCCCCTGAGAAACTTCCACAACTAATATATATCATTATATTGTGTTTTGTCCTCACTTGCACAATACCTTAGAAACTTCCTAACCCCTCCCCAAAAAAAAAAGTTTATCATAAAAAGTGAAGTTGCAAAAAATTGAATATTAATCTAATTTAATATCTAAATTATAACTAAAAAACAAAAGACATTTAAAATATGATGTTTTACAAATGTGTAATTAAATTGCTCATTGAATTTGTACATGTTATTGTACTGTGGGTTAATTTAATTTGTCAAAATATAAACAGATAAATAGAATATAATAAAAAAATTCACAATATATAACATGGTGATAAACTGTCCAAAAATATAGATGCATATGTACACAATTTCTTTACATAAATTTATATATATATATATATATATTAAGTACTTTGGGTAAATATTATATATTTTTATTATAAAATAATGCTAATTATTTTAATTTTATACTAATGGCACGTTATTGATTTTCATTTTAAAAATATAAGTAAAATTATGGCAGTTAATTAGGAAAATTAACTACACCATCTGTTTGATTAACTAAAACTGAGCTAATTGACCGATTTATTAGGCAAATAGTCTGATTTGCTCAATTGTTGGAGAAATTCAATGGGAAATACAATTTTCTTAATTAGTAATTTAAGTAAAAATTTTCATTAAAATGAAAAGTTTAAAAGAAACGATTTAGTATATTGGATACTTTGATTATTGGAAAATTATTCAATTTGATAATTTGCATATATTTTTGCCCCACCTGACTTTTGGGCTACTCGAAACAATCTTTTCTCAATTTTGTAAAATAATTTTATTCAAAATACAAATTACGCAAATAAAGTAACATTAGATGTAGATTAAATTTAGACGTCACATAGATATTTTGTAATCATATGAAAATTGGATGATGACTTTATTCTTTTTTTGATGCTCGATATATATACACATATGAAAATTGTGCGATTTATTATGAAAATCAAATATGTAATTTATATATTTGTGGAATTAAACCATTTTTTTGGTGTCGTAATTTCAAAATTTAACCATTATTTAATTTATTCTTGAAATTAAAAATTAGGAAAAGGCATTTCATATTCCATTGTTATGATTCATCAAATCATCAAAATCCTTCTTTACTGCAAAGCTCAATTTGTAGCTCAAATTAATATTATACACAAGTAAATAACGTATATTTTGTCAATTAATCATGCAGTTCAAATTATAAATAGATAAAATTATAAAATGCAATATTAATTAATCACATTATTTGAATAAAATCTATATTTATTATCTTCTATCTATTGTATTTTTATGGTATAACCAATACTTTTAATTATATATATAGATAAACATATAAATAGTATCCAAAAATATTTCTTATTTTATGTTCTTGATGTCAATAAACATGACAATTTAATTCTTTTGGGATGAATTGGAAAAGGCTATTGGAGCTACATAAAATTTAAGGCGTTATGTTAATAAAATAATTTAGTTATCCTAAAAAAATTAGTTATACCATCAAAATATAAAAATAGTAAAAAATATATCAAACACGTAAAATAAATTCAAAATAAATTTAAATAATATCATTCCTTACCATTCAATTAGTATGAAATTTTAATTAGGCAACTAAATTTACCACAAACCTAATCATAATATGAATCATTCATCCCAAGCCATCGTAATAGTTAAAAAAAAAAAAGAATTAGTCACATAAAACATAACAAAATAAAAAATTGTTACAACAACAAAAAAAAAATCTAAAAAAATAACAATATGAATAATGAATTAATATAATTCACAAATTAATTAGACACGAGCTAACATTACACATTGGATCATTCAATTAAAAATATAACCGCATTGAATTATAAATACATTATATTGCTTCTAATTGTCAAAAAAGAAAGAAGAAAAAAAAGGACATTAAAAAGAGCTCACCGGCCCAAATTGTTTTAATATTTCGTGAAGGGTGATCTTATATATATATATATATGGATGGGATCTGGTGAGAACCGGTGGCTAGGTGAGAACCGGGAACCGATTCCATCCGTCCATCCTGCAAAATCAACGCCTCAGATCCATCCAGATTTTCGGTGGCATTTTTGTAATTATCGCAAAAATCTTCAATTCGTGCGTCTCATTAAGGGTAAAATCGGAAAAAAAAAAATCTGTCAACATTAGCCTCTTTTTCGCGAAGAACTGAACTCAGAAACTGCCCAGATTCAATTTTAGCCTCCTACTTCACTCATTTTAGCCTCATGCATTTCTCATTTTAGCATGTGTTGATAAACAAAAATGGAACGATGATTTTTCATTGGAATGAAACGCAATACACCCTATTTGGGGACAGTGAACCCTAATGTGAATCTCATAATTACTAGTCGGGATCAGATGAGCCCTAATCGGAACGTAATAAACCCTAATTACTGAACTCAGAAACTACCCATATTCAATTTTAGCCTCCTACTTCACTCATTTTAGCCTCATGCATTTTTCATTTTAGCATGTGTTGATAAACAAAAATGGAACGATGATTTCATTGGAATGAAACGCAATACACCCTATTTGGGGACAGTGAACCCTAATGTGAATCTCATAATTACTAGTCGGGATCAGATGAGCCCTAATCGGAACGTAATAAACCCTAATTACTGAACTCAGAAACTGCCCAGATTCAATTTTAGCCTCCTACTTCACTCATTTTAGCCTCATGCATTTTTCATTTTAGCATGTGTTGATAAACAAAAATGGAACGATGATTTCATTGGAATGAAACGCAATACACCCTATTTGGGGGACAGTGAACCCTAATGTGAATCTCATAATTACTAGTTGGAATCAGATGAGCCCTAATCGGGACGTAATAAACCCTAATTGGGAACGGTGGACCCTGGTAGAAAATGTCACATCAATTTTAGCCTCCTACTTCGATCATTTTAGCCTCATATGATTCTCATTTTAGCATGTGTTGATAAACAAAATATGGAACGGTGATTTCATTGCAATGAAACACAATACACCCTTTATGGGGACAGTGAATCCCTACTGGGAATCTCAGAATTACTAGTTGGGATCATATGAGCCCTAATTGGAACGTAATAAACCCTAATTGGGAACGGTGAATCATAGTGGAAAATGTCACATCAAATTTAGCCTCCTACTTCAATCATTTTAGCCTCATGCGTTTCTCATTTTAGCAACTTCTGATAAACAAAATATGCAGTGGGAATCTGACAAGGTATTTAACCTCATGCTTCCGTTATTTTAGCATCATATTCTAAACAGTAACCGTGGTTAATAAAACTTAATAGTAATATAATTACTGCAAAGAAAATGTCATAAACACTTTTATTAAAAAATCATATATATTCTTAAAAATGAATGTGTTGAAAACAATTCACAAGCATGGTAAAACATGATATTAAACTATGCACAATCGCTATAATAACATCAAGCTGGACAGTTCCTAGCATCATGATCTAACAACTTGTAGCAATTGCTGCATATTCTAAGTGGCTTGTTCTCCTTTCTCTTCATTGCCTCCTTCTTAGATATCAAACGACTGTCGTTATCTTTTGTTTTAACTGGAATAGGTAGATGAACAACAACTTCAAAAGGGACACGTAAACCGTAGAATTGCTCAAACATCATCGTCTTGCTATGTGAAGTAGAACCCTCCATATCACTGTGTGAGTAATCTTACTATGATCACTTCAAACAAAAGAAGCTGACACATTAAAATCAAAAAATTATAAACTGAACAAGGTAAAATAATAATACAATCACATCAAGAGATGTTCAGACACACAAATTGATTTTTAGCATTAGGTATGTACCATTCTAGCATCATGCAACATGCATTTTAGCACCAAAGTATTCTAATATTTACATGGTATCTATAACATTGTGTAGCCGAGTCACAAAAAAACACACACGCACAAAAGAAAAAAAAAAGCAAAGCATGGTTTGTATGGCATGTTTCACAGAGTGTAGTAGAAATAACATTAAACTAGCATGTTATCATGCTAAAACATATGTGACGACAGGCTAAAACGACTACATTAATAGGCTAAAACATATGTGACAATAGGCTAAAACGAATACATTAACATGCTAAAACAAATAAACAAATCAAATTAATACATATTCTGTATATTCTCGTACATACTAAACCCTAGAATTCCTAACAATTAGAAAATAACTGATATTTTTCTCAAAAAAAAATGATACAACCCAGATCTGAACGACAAAGATCAAATCAATTAAAAATATCAAATCTTCGTAACAAAATGATGAAGCCATAAATTAAAATAAGATGAGAAATAAAAATCACGAGAAGAAATGAGAAACAAATCGACATACCAAATTGCTAAAATAAATTGAAAAAAAACACATACATGGAGTCACCATACAAAAACAGCACCGCCGATGAACTCTACGAATCACAGGATTGAATCCTCCCGATAAAAAGAAAGAAGATGCTGAAAAATAATGAGAAATCAAAAGGGAAGAAGAAGAAGAAGAAGAAGAAGAAGAAGAAGAAGAAAAGCGACGTAAATCAGCGAGAGAGGGAGAGAAAAGGGGAAAAAATCTGAAGAAGGAAAGTTGAAGATCTGAATTACTATATTGCCCCCCTTTATCAAACTTGTCAAATATTACAATTATGCCACCGCCCCATTCACTTAATCTGAGCCATCCAGATTGAACCAATGAATGGATAGGATTGGTTCCTAGTTCCCACCTAGGGGAAGGGTTCTCATTTGATCCCTTCCCTATATATATATATATATATATATATCTATGCATATTTAAGTTTTCTTTTAATAAGGTATATTTGACTAATTAAATATAACTTAATTATTGATGTTTAATAATGGAATTTATATCTTAATCATATATATCTCTATATATTTATATCTATATATCATAATATAAACAATATACATCATATATATAATCGATAATCTCTCTCTCTCTCTATATATATATATATATATTAATTATATTAGAGATAAAGATGTATGTATAATATATTAAATGATTGCATGAGTTTAATTTGACAATCGAAATCTATACTATATATAAATCAACATATGAGGATTTTTGGGTGATGATTTTTCCAAACAATTAATTAATATAAATAATTATTATGTAATTTATACTATATTTAATTTCTGTTATTAATAAATGTAAATAGGCGGAAAAAATTTATACTTACTATTAAAGGTGACTATTTTACTTTTAAATATTATATAGATAGGCATTGTGAATAGGGTGCTCGCAATTGTTGAATCGGTGCTAAATCGATTCGAAACAATAAAATCATAAATCAAAATTGTAAAAAAAATAATAAAATCAAATTAACCAAAGTAATTGATATAATCGGAGTTAACCAAACCAAAGTCTTTTGACTCGGTTTTTGGTTTAACCGAATGTGTTTTTTTTTTCTAAACCAATTTATCCAGTGAAAAATAATATTGGAACTCAATAAATAACAAATGATATATTAAATAAATAATAAAAAAATCTCATAATTCAATCTAGTACAGGGTCAACTTTTCACAATATTACAAATCACAATTATACTTAACAGTTATTAGTTTAATACACAAAAAAACTTCGCAAATATTTTACTTTGAAGTTGAATCATTCCTGCATTTTGTCCTAGTTCACTAATGAGTGTATAAATTTATTTTTCAATGTTTGAATTTTTGAATTTTGTTAATTCATGTGTAATAATAGAAATATAAATTATAAATTATAATTTATATAGTTCGGTTTTAACCGAAATATTTTTCAATTAAAATCGAAACCAATCCAAATTATATTTTGGTTTGAATATTCAAAATAAAATAAAAATTAAAAATAAAATCACCAAACCAACCAAACCAAATAGTTCAATTCGATTTTTTTTTGTTCGCTTTTGCACATCTGTAAGTATGAACTATGATTTAATCGAGAATTCATACATGTTGTGTTCTCACGTGGCTACGATATATGAGTGTATTTGGGTTTCATGCAGTGGTGAATCTCTCGCTCGCCCCCACCCCCACTCTTACCCACTCCTTTTTTCTATGTGTTTTATGTCGTCGGTTGGTTTCGCCCCCCCTTACTTACGGATGTGATATATATATATATATATTCAAAAGCCAATAAAACTCTAAAGTCATGTTATGCTCGAATCTCGATGGTAAATAATAATCTATTTATTTTGATCTTAATAAGTGTCATTTTGGATAAATGCACACATATTAATAAAGTAATTAAATTACCTAATACACCTTATGCACATTGACAACTGTGTATTTTACACGACTTTTAAATATGAATTGATGATGTTAAGTTGATAAGTTGTGTAGTTTTTATAGCTTTTGTGCTCATTATGTTATCATTTGGTATTTTTGATGTATTTGTGAGTTTTGCAGTAATGGTGGTGAATTTGATACAAAATAATCAAGTATATGCTTGAAGAGCTAAATGAGGGACCAATAAGGTATTTGGACCAGATTTAAAGAGCAAAGCTCACTAGAATTGATGAAAATAATTCAACATAATTCAAATGGGTGATTGAAGAACCTACGAAGATGGAGAATCGAATTATAAGCGTTGTGCAAGTTGAATCGGTTTAATCGGACAAGAAACGAGCGAAAACGGGCCATTTTAGTGAAGCTTGCATTGGGTTGACCCGCTAGTCGAACCTAGTCCTTCACAATTTACACATGGTCGGGTCGACCCAGTCACTCGACCCACCAATCAACCCAGACGGATCCAGTTCGGGATTTTCGATATTTTTTCACTTTTGGCTTCATTTTTACCCTAGGAATAATTCCAACACTATAAATATTTCATCTCCTCATTAGAAAAGTAGTTCAACACAGTCCAGTTTAATTTAGTTTAGTAACATGAGACGTACCAAGATGAACAAAATTATGGAGGCACAACAGAGACTCTGGAGGCTACAACAAGATTGAAGACCCCAGGTTCTTTATTGTTTTGAACAATGTTTTGTTTACCATATTTTATTTTTATTCTTTCTTTTTAATTATGTCTAGGTAAATTTCTTTGGATTCTAGGGATGTAAAACTATAATGAATTTTATGTTTTGATTAATCTTTCAATTGTTCTTTTCATATATTCGTTTATAAATCTTGATTTTGATTTCTCATGTATGATTACTTGGTCACCAGTTTTGCATGCTAGATTAAACAAGATGTTATATTATGAATGTTTAGATGAACCAACCAAGTGAATAAATGTTCATAGGAAAATTATGATCGTGTGTGCTTTTAGGAGTTTTTAAAGTACTTAGAAGGACCAAAAGGTGAATAGGTAATTTATTAATCGATTTTACAAACTTACTCGAGAGAGAGACTTTTAATATCTTCGTAGTCTTCCACCATATATGAATTAAATTGGTTTGTTGAATTGATTGATCTTACATAGATGACATTGTAGGAAAAGCATGCCCTAGGATCTACTGTCTTGTATTTGATTTTTATATTATTTTCATGTGTCTTTTTATTTGTGTATTATTTTATTTGAACTCTCTGTTGAATACATGCAAGTATCTAGATATTAATAAGGTGTTTGTGTTTTAGTATTCATAATAGTATTTGCTCTTACAATCCCTATGGATACGATACTCTTTCTCACTACGTATTTCAATTGCACCGTGCACTTGCGGTTGTTTTTTACTTCTAATAAAATAGTGGTCACAAATTCATTAAATAAGTCAAACATGGATGTTTGAATTAATTAAATGAGGACAAATATGAAAAAAATATGAATTTTCTATTTTGATTATGTAGGATGACACTCTTTGTGAAATAAAATTAAAGTATCAGAATTCAGAATGGCGTTAACTTATTTAAAAACGGAGAGCGTAAAATACTCATTCTGAATATTAAAAATACTCCACATAAATTGTAAAGAAACAATAGGCCCACATCACACTCAAGCAAACAGTTTTTCTTCTGCATTACAAATAATATTCTATTTTTGTTAGATATAATAGTGTATATTTCATTTGAATTATAAAAATGTAATTTTTTACTTTAAGGCCCCATCTGGCTTGGATGATGGGATAAATAAGATTGATTGGATTAGATAGGGTTGCATTGTTCATGAATTCATAATCAAGTGTTTGTATTTTATGATTGTGAATTTTATGACTTAGGACAGATGATAGAATTATAATTAAAATGTAGGAAAATACCCAAATTGCAATGCACAAGATTTTTATTAATGGGATTTTTAAGTTGCAATTATTTTTTTATTCAAAATCTTTATTAATAATTGCAATAAAATTGTAATTATTTTTTATTAAAAATTGATTATATGTGAAATTAAAATAACATGTAAAACAGTGATTCGGATAAAGAATTGTTGGATTAGGTGGATACACAGCCCCATGATCCAACATTTGCCGACATTTCGGTATGGCTATTTGAAGCATGATTCATGCCATTTCTGTTTCCATCTCATCGTATTATAAGGGGAGCCTCGATCACATACCCCCCCTCTATTGCATTGTGCTACTGAGATGCTGCCGCGTGGAAGTCTTGGTTGGAGGCGAACAGTAACCCGAACGGTAATTTTGAACCAGATTGCAGATGAACCGGATGACGGAAGTTAGACGGTGTTTGGTGTTACCATCAGTTACTCCCAGTCAGACTTTCCTGTGCTCGAGGTTTGATTTTTTTCAATCACACCATAATTTCTCTTCAAAATTCAATTTTGTTCCAATTAAACCCATAAGCTCTTCCTCTCGCAGTAGCAGCCGACTCAGAGAATCACCACCGTCGATTTCCCACCGTCAAACGCCGATCAAATACTTCCGATGAAGCCAACCACTTCAGTCATTCAATTCTTGAGTCGTAAGTATCGATTATCCTTGCCCTAAGTTCAAAATTTCAACAAAATGAATTAAATCATCAAGCCCTAGCAGCAGTCGGGGTACCTAAATTATATCCATTTGTCTGATCTCTCTCTCTCGCGGTCGGGGTCGGCGGTGGCACAGGTGCTCGGCTGGAGCAGGGTTGGCGGTGGCAGGGGTGCTCGGCGTCATCAGTGGTGGAGGCGGCAGCGGCAGCGTTGGCAATGTTCATCCCTTCCTCTCCAGGTTTGCATCGTATTCTTTGTATTTGTTGTGTGGAGTTATTAGCTAGAAGTTTATTTTGATGTGTTGGTGTAGTTTGTATCCTTGATTATTTTATTTTATCATTGCTGAAAGAAGGAAAGATGCTGCTAATTGATCCTTGTAGTCAGTAAGTATTGTTTGAATGATGCTTTGATAATTTTACATGAACTAGTAGCAGGGAATCTTATGCAAAAACTGTCTGAGAATAACATGCCACTGAAATGAGGGTTTTGTTGGCTTGCTTATGCAAAAGATAAATTTTTTTCAAGTAATTTACATTCAATAATTTATTTTTCTAGATATTGGTAAAATTTTCCTTTTTCTTTTTACTAAGCATGCATGCATTTCAGTAGATTGGGGGTGGTTTTGTTGTGGAGTTGCTTTTTATCTGAGGAGATATTATGCTTCAAAGACAACAATCTCTGGGTGTTTATGTTAATTTGGTGGAAGACAAAATTTCGTTCAAAAGACGAGGGGAATAGCTTTAGGTAGTTTGGATAATGTTGCTTTGTTAATTAATCTTTCCAGCCCATGGATAAACTGCAGAATATGTGTCCCTTATGCTATTATGGATAATGATGTTGGAATTTAAACTTGGGGTCTAAGTAGATGGTGGCTTCTAATGATTTTGGTGATCAGGAGAAAAACTACAAAATATAGTAGGATTGTTCAAGGAAGATGTAAAGAAAACTTCAAAATAATAATAATATTAATAACTATAATATATTCTGTCAATTTGGACATGTTTTCCAAATCAAACCGATTAATTAGACTCAAATCCCCAGAGTGATTCGTCGGAATGGAAATTGTGCTGATGTTTTGGTTGATTCAGAGATTCAATTTTTTTTCCATAAAATAATTTAATTTTAATATAAAATAATTTTTCATAAATGATTTTGTTTTTCATTCCTTAGTTATTTCTAGATTTTTAGTCATTAAGGCTGTGATATGAGCATTTCATTCTTTCTTATTTGATAGGAATATATGATTTAGAGCTGCAAACCTGCATAAGCATTTTTGTCAGCAAATACATCATGTAATTAACAGTCTTTGCTCTGTTGTCATGTTCATAAGCATTTCTCAAATTTCTTTCCTCTTGTTTTTATTCATGATCATTCTTTTCCTTTCTTTTTTTATTTTTCATTTCTCTAGTTTGCATATAGTTCTGCTACATTCACACACATACAATATGGGGCTGCCAAGATTCATATTTAAGTGAATGTTCTTTATACTTTGCACATACATTTTAAGTGAATTTTCTTTATATTCTGTCTATTTTAACAGAGAGGTTGAGACTGCCAAGAAGTCCTCCCCGCGAGGTTCATGTGAAGACTTTAAGATTTTATTATTGTCTTTGTTTATAAGACAAACGGTTTATTCTTATTCCTTTATATATGTCAGATTTTGGTTAAGTTGACTTCTTGGCGAGGAGAAAAAGATTAGTATATCCTAGGGTCTAATAGACATAAAATAGATAACTCAATACATCTTGTTTCTCCACTAGTTAAATGACTTCAATCTGATATTCTATGCAATTTTTTTATTTTATTTTTTTTACATTAACATTGATATATTGCTCTAACGGTCAAATATGTGAAAATTAAAATATAAATGGGACGAGGGTTCTTGGACCCCTCTTTATTAATGAATTGTATAAATGGGATGAGGGCCTCTGGACTCCTCTTTATTAGTTAATTGTATAAATGGCACGAGGGCCCTTAGTTCTCTTTGGTGTTTGTAGTGTTAGTCATATTATTTGATTTTTTTGCTATTCTTTAGTTAGACACTGAACAATTATAGATAAATATCCGAGTTTAATTTTGTGCTTGCATAATTGGGTTAAATTTCTTGTTGGCCAGTCGTTATGCAAAGAGAACAGTTGGACAACAAGAAATTCAGACTCAATAAAGTTTTTGTAATGCATGACTTTTGCCACTATGCTAATGACAAGCAAGATTAAGTTTCCTCTGAGAAAATAGAAGCTCTTCATTGTCTGCTTCTTATTTGCATGGGCTGGAGCTCAAGTGCGAACAACACAACTTAGGTACTGAATACAAGAAATTCTTCAATGGTAATCGATGGACTTTTTCGTACTTTTTCGAAGTACAAATATAAATTGATACTAATGTACATCTTTCACTTTGAAAGGATGGTAAACGTCCGGCATACTTGGCTGTAGTTGAGTCATGTCCTGAATTCAGACCTATATGCATTGATTGCAAATAGCAAATTGAATTGAACACCTTTTTTTGAAGTAATTACAATTTCTGCACACAACTCTTAACCTTTGTAAGCTTACACCTGTGTGGTCTTTTGATTGAGGGTGTTGTATCTCCATATGTCCTTCTCCACCTGGCTCAGGGAACTGAGCTATGAAATACCAGAGCCTATAAACAAGTTTGAAGCTAGCCAACATAGTAAGTGCATCAGTGATGACATTCATTCATTTATTTAAAGCCTAGTGGTTTGATGAGAAGAATGACGAGCACACTTCCAGTGTCTGGCTTGAAACGTCTGTAAGTGCTTTTTTTAATTGTTGGGCCCATTTTGTTAATCTTTTTGGAAATCAACGATTGCAATAGCTTGAAAAGGAGCCTTATTAATCATGCCTTACCCAACAAGAGTCGTGGGCCTATTTTAATCAGGCCCAGTAAATTATCGTGAATATATTTTATCCTCCGTCATTTGCCAATATTAATGCTTCAAACAGGCCCAATGTGAAATTAAACTTATTGAAAATATTAGGCCCATTTTTCATCTACTGGACCCATCATTGACTTATTATAAATCTCTCCAACAAGTGTATACCTTTACACTTCCTTCACTCCACTTGCTAAAGCTTGCAGCTACGCCATGGCAGCATCATGCGTCGACAAGTCCGGTTCAAGTTCAGCCATTATTGCGTCAGGGGGAATCGGGCGAGATCGTTGTCTGACGGGAGCATCTGACGGTAGATTGGTTTGTCTCCAAGGGTGAGTCAAATCCGTTCCGACATTTCATTCGCCGCCGAGAGAGGGAGGTATGTCCCTCCATAGCATTCGTGTTCCGCACCATTGAAAAAGGTGAGAACATCTGAGTTCTATAAATCTTTGATTAATGTATCTATCATCCTCGCAGACCACGGGTTGCAAATTCCCGCGTTGGGTCGACCTGGAAATGCGACCCTACCAGAAGGGACGAGTTCAACCTCTTATGATGGAGAAGGCTACTTTAGAGATGCGTCTAGATTGCAGGGAATTATTGGTGGACATCTTAAATGAGAAGATTAGGATGAAGGATGCTGAGCTGCAACGATTTGGACAATGTTGTTTCTTTTTAGTCAGTGTTTCGGTGTCCATTAAAGATGAGAGTAATGGGAATAATGTTTACTCTTTTTTTGTGATATTTTCTGGTAATCTGTAAGTTAGATGTGGTATTTCTTAGTATTATGAATCTTCCTCTTTATCTGGGCAATTATTTTAGCCAAAGTATCACCTAATAGTATCTGAGTCAGCGGTTATGAAGATTAACCCTAACCCGGTTAATGTTAATTATCAATGTACGTTGATTTATCGATAAGGGTGTTTTGTTAAATACAACATTGCAGAAGGCAGTAGTATGTAGGCTATAATAGGTAGGCTATGATTACACTGCTGCATTATTTGACTTTGTCAAACTAGGAGGCTACGTTTTAGAATTTTGCAGGGTGCATTTATAGTAAAGATTACCATATCTATTTCCTCAAAAAAATCTCCCAATTAAAAAAGAAGCGCGAAGTAATGTATACCTTATTCACACCAAAAATTTCATTGACAACGTATCTCATATAAACCTTACACCGTCTCACGATTTAGACATTATGTTTAATATGGGTATTATTAGATTCTAGGGTGGTTTATCAAGTAATTAACACGAATGTCCTTACTTTTTAAAAATGAAAAGTATAGTTCACGACCTTGTGAATATACTTAATATAGCTCTGAATTCGTATTTTCAAGTTTCAAGTTATGGACATGTATCTTTTTACATACGGTGTTGAGTAAAATTTAGTTTTGTTTTGAAATGATCAATTGCTGCGTCACAAGTTTACTTCACGTCATTGAAAAATTAGGCCCAAAACGATTAAAATTGAAGGAAAAATGGTTCGAGGTTCGATTGGCACATAACATTTTGGTGACAAAATAAAAAACATGTTATATTTAATTTATTGTATATTTCAAAGTGCATGTATTAATTGTTAAGTTTTTTCCCGACATTCTTATTAATTACTTTAAATAGCATGCTATAATCTTAATCATTCATATTCAGAACAAGTAATTGGTATTATTGATGGGTCAAATGCATTTTATAATGAGAAAACTTTGAACTCCTGCAGTTGTAAATAACTAAAATGAAATTCTTTATATTCATTTCTTTTCCATTTGTCATCAAATTTTTTTAGAGTCTCGTTTTTATTTTTATTTTCAATTTCAATCAAATGTCTTATTTATGTTTTATTTGTTACGGGTTAGGTAAATCTTTTAATTATTATTTAGGGTTTATTCTAGGCAATTGGTAATTATATTTATTTAAAAAGTATTATATTTTATAATGGTATACGACATGAAAATTGGATTAGAGACATTTATTCCTAAACTAGCCGAACAAGCGTGCATTTATTATATAATTGTTAATATTTGTTGGTTATATATCTCATATATGATTTTATTATATACTTGTTAATAGTTTATTGCATAATTACTTTGTACCACTGATGCAATGAAATTATATCATTTACCATGATTATGACACACACACACACACATTGCAGTTACCACAATTAAATTACATGTTTTCTAGTTAGAAATATTAACATAATTTATATTAAATTAATCAAATCATTGATTGAATATTGTTGATTATTGGCAAATAATCAATTAAGAACAATAAGGTGAGATTAGTTTATAATATTTCTATAAATTCAAGTTTTTATTTTTCAATCTCCTCTGTTGGGATGTAATTTGTTGGTTCCGAATGAGTCAAATTGTGTTTAGAAGGAGGGTTGAATAAACTCTTTTCAAAATTCAATTTAAAATGCAGAAATATAAGGATTTGACTCGTTACTTGATTTGTACTAACTATTATTGAGATAATAGTCTAGAATAATAAAATCAGAGAATGAAATATCTAATAAACATGATAAAATAGCGGTAATTAGCCGTTAGTGAATATGACTATGGACATCTGGTTTCAATTAGCGTGTTGCAATTAAGATATATCGATAAAAATAAAGCAATGTACAACACATAAGATTTATAGAGGTTCGAAGCTAAAACTTCTACTGTCTTCTCTATCTTTTTATAGATCAGTTATGCTATAGACAACTGATGACATGACATCTTTATTGACTATGCACTCGTCTTTGTTTTAATTGTGTACTCATTCCGCGAGGTTCTAGTACGACTGATTATTTTAAATAATTTGACATTTTATCAAAATTAACATGATTTGGATGAAGAATTGGAATAGTACAATACTATTGACATAAATATAATAAATTATATATGAATAATTAATTATATAATATAATATATTATATTATTTTACCCTTAAATTAAGTGCATATTGTGGATATAATGGACAGATCATATTCTGTAAGAAATTAAATAAATAAAATATATTATATTTACAAATAATTATTCTTATTTTTTTTATAATGGATAATTTCATGTAATAGAGTTTACTTATGGCAAAATTATTGAAATAAATATACTATATTATATTGAAATAAATTTATAATGCCATTATATTACTTTTTTACCCTTAAATCAAGTGCGAATTGTGGACATGATATGCAAATCATATTTTGTAAATAAACATCCACACTTTTTATAGAGGTATGGATAAGACGTTACTATTTTAGTCAAATATTGGTCTTCGTCACTACACAAGTTAAACTAAACATTACTGAATTGTGAGTAACAATAAGATCCGATCATCGTTATAAGTATCTGGACCATGCTACTTATATTGTGACATCTAAGAAGAATCAGCCTCACCTACCAAACCCTACTATGGTCAACGTCTTAATACATCCTTAAATGCTATGACATTTTAGGCGCCAAGTTAACTAGTTTCACGCCAGTAGTGAGACTTTTCTGTTATAAAAGATGGGCTTCTTTTATAAATTATGATGTGCGATTGAAAGCAGAATTCGTTCAGCAGTCTATGTTGGGTTTTTTTGGATAATTTCATGGCCGCTAGTCCATCGATGGAATCATCCTATGCGAATCACGCAAATGCAGGTATTTCACTTGTCATTATATCGTGTTTCCTTGTTTTGTTCGTTATGGAAAATATTTACCATCAATTTTGGTAACGAGAGATTGCTCACGACCAAATCATTCTGAAAGACGTCATCTGCATGATGTATCGAACTAATTTTCCTGGTGTCTACAGGTGCTTATAAGGAAGGTCGCTCACGAGCGATTCCATGGTTTGAAGCGGTTAAAGCCAAATTAAGCACTGAGAACAAAGACAGATTATGTAGGACTTGTTTTGGAAAAATTCTTAAAATTAAAGCCTTGATATTGCAGGACGAACTGTATTTCCAACTACTGAAGATGTTGGCCGAAACATCCTGTTCAGGAGAATGCCTTGCATTCAAGATAAGGGATCAGTCCTTTGAGTTTACCACCTCCGACTTTGCGGTTGTTACTGGGTTGCGTTTCACTCCATCAGTCGTAACCCCTTCATCATCGCTTTTCCATAACCTCATTTTCGATGGTCGACCCGACCTTCAATTTGAGGATGTTCGCCGCCTTTTTATCTTGGAATGCAAAGGACGTGGTGGTGCTGGTGAGATCTGTTTGAAACTCGGGTTGCTGGTGATTGTGTACGGGATCCTCCTATACAATAAAGGAGCTAGCAATATCATCAACAATCGGTTCATACACCTCGTCAATGATCTCATTTTCTTTGATCGATTCCTTTGGGGCCGTATAGCGTACGACCACCTGGTCCAGTCAACCTATGCTTCACGTGATTGTCTTTGACACTTCATCTCTACTGGTATCCGTCTGGACATTGAACCCCCTGGTTACTCCTTCGCCCTTCAGGTGTGGGCGTACGAGGTGATACCAAGTGTTGGACGGCTCTGTGCGAATAGGATGCTCGGCTGGGAGAGTTTAACCCCTCGTGTCATGCTTAAGTTATGGACATGTATCTTTTTATCAATACGGCTATGAAATGATGATTACTAAGTGCAGTAGACCTTGACATTTGAGGTTGCTTGTATATCACTCTATTAAAGAAAATATGCTCTCGTTGAATATAAACAGATAGGTGCATTAAATTGTGAATAGTGATCGGATAAACCTAATCAATGTGTTCAATCTATAATTAGATGTTAACTTGATTTTATTGGTGTCGCTGATTTGCGGCGAGTTGTGTAATAGTTTTATTGATTTGAGCTTTGAACAGGAAACGTTAGCCTTCTAACTGAAAAACCAAAAATTATGTTGTCCTGTTCATGAGGATATGAATTTTGTTTGCGTTAATGGTGCAGGGTCAATGTTCTTTCATATTATGTGCAATTTTGTTATGCGTATATTTTACTTTAACAACCTTGTAAATTTCTTAATTATGCTTCATAATGAGTTTGAATGAACTATGAATACAAGTCAAATTCTGGAAAATCTTGGCCCCACTCAATCTTAAAAAATCATGTCCAATAAAGAACCCTAGGGGAAGGCGAATCAGTTCCAAGCATGGACATCCAACTTTTCGAAAGCGTCATTTAAGCGGGCTGCATTAAATATTATATCACTTCACCACCTTCTAATGCACCTACTGAATCAAACAACATTAAATATACCTATAAAGATAGTTGATTCAACACACCAGCAAAGCCACTAGATACATTAGCAAATCTAACAGGTCTAAATTTACCTAGAAAAAGAAAACCTACACATACTACAGAAAGCTCAGCTGACTAATGGTAGGTGTTCATCAATGGAGAAAGGACGAAACCAACACACTCATCCAACATCTCCTGCACAGGTGCGAGAATTTGGACATGAGAAACCCTAGAGAGTTGGGTTACTTTGTCGTTGTAGTCACGGTGACCCTCTCCGCTTTGATGCATGCTAACATCACACTGGAGGACGTGGTGAGGGAGTTCATGAGGCTAGAAGAGCGACACTGTAGCTTGAAGGTGCATGGGGCCTTTTACAAGGTTTATAAAGATGTAAGTTCAAATTCAACAACGTGTTCATGCAACTACTGTAGTATCATGATAACTGGAATTGACCACACTATTTACTTCATAGGAACCACGTTTTTTGGGGATCTTGAGACAGGAAGGGGAGCCAAACTACATAGAAATGCGCTGGATTTTGGAGGAATACTGTGCGAGTGGATGGCAATGGGCGTGGTTACTGCAGGAGTTCAAACGGGGGTCGACATGTTGGATCATGGATGAGGTGCCGAATTGTGGCAGACGCCTTCGACGTGAAGGATTCGGAGGACGCTGCTAGTGGGTTTCTATGTTTCCTGAAGCACGAGTAAGAAGTTTATGTTTTGATGTAATGAAATAAAATTGATAGACTAAGCTTATGTGTTTAATGATGGTTGGGGGGAGCAAGCATCGTGTATTGTCTTTTTTTATTAGTAGGATGTGTCATGTGATGGTAGGCATTTGGTAAGAAACTTGTAGAATCCTTTTTTCGACCTTTAAGCTCACGTAGATGTATTGATGATTAATGGACATAACGGAATGAAATTAATCTATATTCGCAGGCCGTAACGGACTATTTTCGATAAATATTATTAAGGAAGGAGTTAGGATCCTAATTGCAAAATAGTGTACGTTCACTTTTAATCTTCTATTTGTTACAAATGGCCGATTTGGTTTTGTTTGTTTTAAAATACCTTACAACGGCGATGAAAGATGGAAATACAATTTTCTACTTGATTTTTGTTTTCTTAAAATACACCGGTTATTAACAGTGCTCATTATAATGAAAATTGTAATGTGATTACTAGTCACATACCAATTCCATATTATTAGCAATGATGTTTATATGGTCATTTTGGGGGGTCGACATTATTACACAGATTTTTATTTTGAAGTATATGCAACTAATTAATGGCAATGTATGTCCAATTTGGTCTGTACATTGAACATATATACGTATGTCAGATCTGAATTAGTGATGAAATATCAAGTAACATAATTTAAATTTTATTCGTGACATTAAGATAGGACGGTCCGGATCGGATTTCAGTACATATTGAAAACGAGCGCAGAATAATATAAATAAGACTAGGCGAAGACATTCCATGAACAGACTACTTTACCAAAGCTAGACATCACAGTGTTTCAAGCACACTTATTACATCACAACATGATAAACACTACATAAAAAATGATCAACAGAAATATGCATATTGGGGTCGAAGTGGGGCACTGTTACCCGGATATGTTTTGGACATGGGCTGATCTCTCTCCAAGAAAGTTCAAACCATACTCGAACAGCTGACCGCAACATGTCTTCCGATAATTTGATGCATGGCCGGGATTAACAGCTGAAAGTGGGGTGCCACTCAGCATACATTTCAGATATTGGAGGGACATGACTCCATAGTCGGAGTCATTCAGCTGCTGAGGCGGGTGCTTGTACTGGACGACATCCCATTTCCTCTTCAAATCCCCGTTCTTGATCACATTGACATTCAGTCGGCGCAGTAGCTAGGAAATGTTCTTGGCAAAATCTTTTAGCTGATCCAAATAATTGGCCAATAAAGCTTCACGGATCTGGAGTCATAAACGGTGACACGCTGATCTTGAATGGATATTTCGTAGCACAACCAGTGTGTCCCATGGACGTGACCGAAACCATTTATTTTATCGACATAGACCCATGCATTTACCCCCACAGCCGGCCGGGATCCACGAACATAGGGCATTGTATGTTCGTATAGAATATTACGATCCACTTGTTTCAGGGCTCCCTACAAAGACATAGTTTAAATTGTCAAGTGAAAAAGACACGATGGGGTGGATAAAGCACGTATATCCGAAAGGGAGGGCTTCATCGTATTTTTATCGAACTTTTTACCCATCAAGCAGTATCAACAACGGCCCAATTCTGCTTGTTGCCACCTTGAGCCAAGTCTTGTAGACGACATTGAATCACAATTAATGACATCATCGCATCCATATGCATCATAAACAATGTCCAAATTACTCAACGTGATCTATAATAGATATGGTAATCAACAGGCATGCAATATGAACCTCGTCTACCAACCACCCAGCAGGGTTCAAAAGCATATCAAACCAGGGCCGGCTAACCCCAACAGACCACAACGTCGGGATAGGGATATTGAATAAACTGGAGAATGAACATAGTTAATCCAAAAAAGGCAAAATAACACTAATACTTAAGGAGGGTAACGTACTCTCGATGCGATCCAGTGTTACAATACCAGAGGTGGAATTGCTCAAACATGGGGTGCACTATATCAGATGATTGTTTGCACATACCGGAGTCAATGATGTCATCATCGAGCAACAGTCGTCAGGCACCGGGACGCTTCTTCTTAGAGGGTTGAAGTGAGAAGGATGATTCGGATGATGAAGAAACTGATATGTGCTCGACATGTGTAGGGACAAAGATGGGAAATTCAAAGGGAGTTCCATTTTGAGCAGGGTTAGTTTTGAAATTTAACAACATATCACTTAATTCACGGACTTTAATACTAAGGCCAGTAACCTGAATTGCCAACTCCTCAAGAGTAGGCACCTTATCATGAAAAACAAAATAAAATTAGCAATACACGAAGAAGTACAATGTAATCCAATATGCATAAACAAACATTCTCAGCATCATTAAAACAATCATTCCGAGACCCCGCCGTTCGATCCCCTGTTCTTCCACCACTCAACTTCACTTTTGCCAGCCCCGGGGTGGGGGAACAGACTTCATGATAACAGTTTTCTTCGTACCAGAATAGATGGCAACATCTGAGGCATTCATTGCAGTGCAATAGCCAATGTCAAATTTCAGCAAACCTTTAATTTTACCCCTGGTACCTTCAGACCGGTTAGGAAATGACAATTTTCTCTTGATAAGATTCAATCCGGTGTTAAAAACTGCTGGACTGGAGAATCAAAACAAGCTTGATTCGTTGTGACGGAGCTGGGGGTGCGCGGGAAATTGAACTTAAGCTGGATTTCCTCATCGGTGGATAAATTGTTGGTTGACGCTTGCATTGTAAAACTTACAATGTAAGCCCCATCCTCATGAAATGAGAGAGTAAAAAGAGAGAAAATAATTAATTTTCCCACACCGAAACTTGTAGATCAGCAGATGTAAATGCCTCTTTGATCTAAAGCTTCGTTGTAACGGTTACGGGGCTCCAACACATGACACGAGGGGTTAAACTCTCACAGCCGAGCATCCTATTCGTACAGAGCCGTCCAACACTAGGCATCACCTCGTACACCCACACCTAAAGGGTGAAGCAGTAACCAGGGGGTTCAATGTCCGGACGGATACCAGTGGAGATGAAGTGTCGAAGACGATCACGTGAAGCATAGGTTGACTGGACCAGGTGGTCGTACACTATACAGCCCTAAGGGAATCGATCAAAGGAAATGAGATCATCGACGAGGTGTATGAACTGATTGTCGATGATATTGCTAGCTCTTTTATTGTATAGGAGGATCCCGTACACAATCACCAGCAACCCGAGTTTTAAACAGATCTCACCTGCACCATCACGTCCTTTGCATTCCAAGATAAAAAAGCGGCGAACATTCTTAAATTGAAGGTCGGCTCGACCATCGAAAATGAGGTTATGGAAAAGCGAAGATGAAGGGGTTGCGACTGATGGAGTGAAACGCAACCCAGTAACAACCGCAAAGTCGAAGGTGGTAAACTCGAAGGACTGATCCCTTATCTTGAATGCAAGGCATTCTCCTGAACGGGATGTTTTGGCCAACGTCTTAAGCAGTTGGAAATACAGTTCATCCTGCAATCTCAAGGCTTTAATTTTAAGAATTTTTCCAAAATAAGTCCTACATAATCTGTCTTTGTTCTCAGTTCTTAATTTGGCTTTAACCGCTTCAAACTATGGAATCGCTCGTGAGCGACCTTCCTCATAAGCACCTGTAGACACCAAGAAAATTAGTTCGATACATCACGCAGATGACGTCTTTCAGAATGATTTGGTCGTGAGCAATCTCTCGTTACCAAAATTGATGGTAAATATTTTCCATAACGAACAAAACAAGGAAACACGATATAATGACAAGTGAAATACCTGCATTTGCGCGATTCGCATAGGATGATTCCATCGATGGACTAGCGGCCATGAAATTATCCAAAAAAACCCAACATAGACTGTTGAACGAATTCTGCTTTCAATTGCACATCATAATTTATAAAAGAAGCCCATCTTTTATAACAGGAAAGTCCCACTACTGGCGCGAAACTAGTTAACTTGGCGCCTAAGATGTCATAGCATTTAAGGATGTATTAAGACGTTGACCATAGTAGGGTTTGGTAGGTGAGGCTGATTCTTCTTAGATGTCGCAATATAAGTAGCATGGTCCAGATACTTATAACGATGACCGGATCTTATTTTTACTCACAATTCAGTAATGTTTAGTTTAACTTGTGTAGTGATGAAGACCAACATTTGACTAAAATAGTAATGTCTTATTCTATACCTCTATAAAAAGTGTGGATGTTTATTACAAATATGATTTGCATATCATGTCCACAATTTGCACTTAATTTAAGGGTAAAAAAGTAATATAATGGCATTATAAATTTTTTGGTAAATATAATATAGTATATTTATTTCAATAATTTTGCCATAAGTGAACTCTATTACATGAAATTATCCATTATAAAAAAAATAAGAATAATTATTTGTAAATATAATATATTCTGTTTATTTAATTTCTTACAGAATATGATTTATCCATTATATCCACAATATGCACTTAATTTAAGGGTAAAATAATATAATATAATATATTATATTATATAATTAATTATTCACATATAATTTATTATATTTATGTCAATAGTATTGTACTATTCCAATTCTTCATCCAAATCATGTTAATTTTGATGAAATCTCAAATTAATTAAAATAATCAGTCGTATTAGAACCTCGCGGAATGAGTACACAATTAAAATAAAGACGAGTGCATAGTCAATAAAGATGTCACGTCATCAGTTGTCTATAGCATAACTGATCTATACAAAGATAGAGAAGTCAGTAGAAGTTTTAGCTTCGAACCTCTATAAATCTTATGTGTTGTACATTGCTTTATTTTTATTGATATATCTTAATTGCAACACGCTAATTGAAACCAGATGTCCATTACTCTCATCTTTAATGGACACCGAAACACTGCCTAAAAAGAAACAACATTGCCCAAATCATTGCAGCACAACATCCTTCATCCTAATCTTCTTATTCGAGACGTCCACCAACAATTCCCCGCAATCCAGACGCATCTCTAAAGTAGCCATCTCCATCATAAGACGTTGAACCCGTCCCTTCTTGTAGGGTCGCGTTTCTGGGTAAACCCAACGTGGGAATTTGCACCCAGTAGTCTGCGAGGATGATAGATACATTAAACAAAGATTTATAGAACTCAAATGTTCTCACCTTTTTCAATGGTGCGGAACACGAATGCTATGGAGGGACATACCTCCCTCTCTGGGCGGCGAATGAAATGCCAGAACGGATTTGACTCGCCCTTGGAGACAAACCAATCTGCCACCAGATGCTCCCGTCAGACAACAATCTCGTCCGATTCCCCCCGATGCAATAGTGGCTGAACTTGAACCGGACTTGTCGACGCATGATGTTGCCATGGCGTAGCTGCAAGCTTTAGCAAGTGGAGTGAAGGAAGTGTAAAGGTATACACTTGTTGGAGAGCTTTATAATGAGTCAATGACGGGTCCAGTAGATGAAAAATGGGCCCAATATTTTTCAATAAGTTCAATTTCACATTGGGCCTGTTTGAAGCATCAATATTGACAAATGACGGAGGATAAAATATATTCACGATAATTTACTGGGCCTGATTAAGATAGGCCCATGAGTCTTGTTGGGTAAGGCATGATTAATAAGGCTCATTTTCAAACTATTGCAATCGTTGATTTCCAAAAAGATGAACAAAATGGGCCCAACAATTAAAAGAAGCACTTACAGACGTTTCAAGCCAGAGACTGAATGTGTGCTCGTCATTCTTCTCAATTGTCTATGGCACCTACATTACATCAAACCACTGGGCTTTAAATAAATGAATGAATGTCATCAATGATGCACTTACTATGTTGGCCAGCTTCAAACTTATTTATAGGCTCTGGTATTTCATAGCTCAGTTCCCTGAGCCAGGTGGAGAAGGACATATAGAGATACAACACCCTCAATTAAAAGACCACACAGGTGTAAGCTTACAAAGGTTAAGAGTTGTGTGCAGAAACTGTAATTACTTCAAAAAAAGGTGTTCAATTCAATTTGCTATTTGCAATCAATGCATATAGGTCTGAATTCAGGACATGACTCAACTACAGCCAAGTATGCCGGACATCTACCATCCTTTCAAAGTGAAAGATTTACATTAGTATCAATTTATATTTGTACTTCGAAAAAGTACGAAAAAGTCCATCGATTACCATTGAAGAATTTCTTGTATTCAGTACCTAAGTTGTGTTGTTCGCACTTGAGCTCCAGCCCATGCAAATGAGAAGCAGACAATGAAGAGCTTCTATTTTCTCAGAGGAAACTTAATCTTGCTTGTCATTAGCATAGTGGCAAAAGTCATGCATTACAAAAACTTTATTGAGTCTGAATTTCTTGTTGTCCAACTATTCTCTTTGCATAACGACTGGCCAACAAGAAATTTAACCCAATTATGTAAGCACAAAATTAAACTCGGATACTTGTCTATAATTGTTCAGTGTCTAACTAAAGAATAGCAAAAAAATCAAATAATATGACTAACACTACAAACACCAAAGAGAACTAAGGGCCCTCGTGCCATTTATACAATTAACTAATAAAGAGGGGTCCAGAGGCCTTCATCCCATTTATACAATTCATTAATAAAGAGGGATCCAAGAACCCTCGTCCCATTTATATCTTAATTTTCACATATTTGACCGTTAGAGCAATATATCAATGTTAATGTAAAAAAAAATAAAATAAAAAAATTACCTAGAATATCAGATTGAAGTAATTTAACTAGTGGAGAAATAAGATGTATTGAGTTATCTATTTTATGTCTATTAGACCCTGGATATACTAATCTTTTTCTCCTCGCCAAGAAGTCAACTTAACCAAAATCTGGCATATATAAAGGAATAAGAATAAACCGTTTGTCTTATAAACAAAGACAATAATAAAATCTTAAAGTCTTCACATGAACCTCGCGGGGAGGACTTCTTGGCAGTCTCAACCTCTCTGCTAAAATAGACAGAATATAAAGAAAATTCACTTAAAATGTATGTGCAGAGTATAAAGAAAATTCACTTAAATATGAATCTTGGCAACCCCATATTGTATGTGTGTGAATGTAGCAGAACTATATGCAAACTAAAGAAATGAAAAATAAAAAAAGAAAGGAAAAGAATGATCATGAATAAAAACAAGAGGAAAGAAATTTGAGAAATGCTTATGAACATGACAACAGAGCAAAGACTGTTAATTACATGATGTATTTGCTGACAAAAATGCTTATGCAGGTTTGCAGCTCTAAATCATATATTCCTATCAAATAAGAAAGAATGAAATGCTCATATCACAGCCTTAATGACTAAAAATCTAGAAATAACTAAGGAATGAAAAATAAAATCATTTATGAAAAATTATTTTATATTAAAATTAAATTATTTTATGGAAAAAAATTAAATCACTGAATCATCCAAAACATCAGCACAATTTCCATTCCGACGAATCGCTCTGGGGATTTGAGTCTAATTAATCGGTTTGATTTGGAAAGCATGTCCAAATTGACAGAATATATTATAGTTATTAATATTATTATTATTTTGAAGTTTTCTTTACATCTTCCTTGAACAATCCTACTATATTTTGTAGTTTTTCTCCTGATCACCAAAATCATTAGAAGCCACCATCTACTTAGACCCCAAGTTTAAATTCCAACATCATTATCCATAATAGCATAAGGGACACATATTCTGCAGTTTATGCATGGGCTGGAAAGATTAATTAACAAAGCAACACTATCCCAACTACCTAAAGTTATTCCCCTCGTCTTTTGAACGAAATTTTGTCTTCCACCAAATTAACATAAACACCCAGAGATTGTTGTCTTTGAAGCATAATATCTCCTCAGATAAAAAGCAACTCCACAACAAAACCACCCCCAATCTACTGAAATGCATGCATGCTTAGTAAAAAGAAAAAGGAAAATTTTACCAATATCTAGAAAAATAAATTATTGAATGTAAATTACTTGAAAAAAATTTATCTTTTGCATAAGCAAGCCAACAAAACCCTCATTTCAGTGGCATGTTATTCTCAGACAGCTTTTTCATAAGATTCCCTGCTACTAGTTCATGTAAAATTATCAAAGCATCATTCAAACAATACTTACTGACTACAAGGATCAATTAGCAGCATCTTTCCTTCTTTCAGCAATGATAAAATAAAATAATCAAGGATACAAACTACACCAACACATCAAAATAAACTTCTAGCTAATAACTCCACACAACAAATACAAAGAATACAATGCAAACCTGGAGAGGAAGGGATGAACATTGCCAACGCTGCCGCTGCCGCCTCCACCACTGATGACGCCGAGCACCCCTGCCACCGCCAACCCTGCTCCAGCCGAGCACCTGTGCCACCACCGACCCCGACCGTGAGAGAGAGAGAGAGAGATCAGACAAATGGATATAATTTAGATACCCCGATTGCTGCTAGGGCTTGATGATTTAATTCATTTTGTTGAAATGTTGAACTTAGGGCAAGGATAATCGATACTTACGACTCAAGAATTGAATGACTGAAGCGGTTGGCTTCATCGGAAGTATTTGATCGGCGTTTGACAGTGGGAAATCGACGGTGGTGATTCTCTGAGTCGGCTGCTACTGCTAGAGGAAGAGCTTATGGGTTTAATTGGAACAAAATTGAATTTTGAAGAGAAATTATGGTGTGATTGAAAAAAATCAAACCTCGAGCACAAGAAAGTCTGACTGGGAGTAACTGATGGTAACACCAAACACCGTCTAACTTCCGTCATCCGGCTCATCTGCAATCCGGTTCAAAATTGTCGTTCGGGTTACTGTTCGCCTCCAACCAAGACTTCCACGCGGCAGCATCTCAGCAGCACAATGCAATGGAGGGGAGTGTTAGAAATATTTCTCAAAATTAATAAAAAATAAATAAATCAACATTGCATCTATTTTATTTTTCTATACAAATTTAAAAAAGCACTTCTAATCATATAAATTGATAAAAATTTATGTTTCACCCCTAACGGTCATAAATCATAAGACGGGCCTGATCCGCCCAAACCCGCCTTTCCACCATGCCAAATTTATTCATTTCAATTTTTTGGTTTTTTAATTTTGTCCATTTCAAAAATCCTTTATTGGATCTCAATTATGATTTATTACATCGAATTAGAGTTTATATTTGATTCAAAAAAATTAATCATCGAGCATACTGTACAAGTCATTGGACCAAAAAAGTTAAATTAATTATCTTTAATTTTAAGGTTCACTAATTTCATTCTAGGTATATATTTATTTCGAAAAAATTAATTACTCGTGTGGTGGTTGGGCAGTGAGCGCGGTGCGCGACCCGCCGACGATTCAATTTTAGAATTTACTAATTCTATTTTAGAATATATTAATTTTGAAAAAATTAATTACCTCACGCGAGCCGTCGACGATTCAATTTTAGGTTCAATAATTTCATTTTAAGATATATATTTTATAGGGGGAAAAATAAAAAATAATAATAATATGTGTGTGTATTATAAATATAGAATGTATTAAATGAGAACCAAAGGTCCCATGTGAGAATAGAGAATTGATCTTCCAATTTTGGATTTAGCAAATCTAGAACACTCCCTCAATTTTTTGATTGAAATATTGTAATATTAGTGTTATTTTAATGCACTGGAGTTATTTTTGTAATTTAGTAATTGTATTATATTTCTGTTCATTTCTTCGTGTGATTTGTTTCTTTCCTTTATTTAATCTCTTTTTTTTACATTTATGTGTTGCTTTATATAATCGGATTTCAAGTTGATTAAGTTGATCTTTCAATTTTTCATGATTAATAGATGTTTTCAGTTCTTTGTATTATTATTGACGTATGTGAGTGTATAAAACATATTATTAGCAGTTCAGAATTTGTGTTTTTGTCTTATGAAATTTTTTGCAGATTGTGTTTACATTACAATACGCATGTGTTGTATTGTCAGAATATGTTAGCATTACAGTACGACTCATTAGCATTAAAAATGTACTTATTAGTAAGGGTGGCAAATTGGGCTACCCGACCCGAAAATTCGAGTCAATGACAAAATCGGGCCTGTCTGAAATTTTTCGAGCTTATTTTTTTAGGCCCGACCCGAAATTAATTCGAGCTTATTTTTTAGGCCTAACCCGACTCAAAAGGGCGGACTGGGCCGCCCGCGGGCCTAGTGTATTTTTTGCATTTTGGGCCAAAAAGCCCGACCCATTCAGGTCTCCCTTATTTCGGGCCGGGTCGGGCTAGCCTAAAATTATTTTGGCTCTAATTTTTTTAGCCCGGCCCGACCGAGAATTATTTCGAGCCTAATTTTTTTAGACTGGCCCGATGCGAAATTGTCAGCCCTACTTATTAGCATTACAAAATGTACCTATTAGCATTACTATAATCACTTGTTAACATTATCAAAATAACATATATATTATCAAAGTATTGACATGATAAATAATATTTTAGCATTACTATGATTAGTTTTAGCATTATCAAAGAAGATATTAGCATCATTATTTTTATATTCAATTGTTTATCTTATTTAATATGTAGAATGTATTGGCATTACTGTAGAGATTTCTCATGTGTTGTCTGAATATTATATACCTGATTGTGAGACATCTTTGAAGCCTATATTGAGTAAACTTTTTTCTATTTTAGATGATGGTATAAATTTTACAAATTGTATGCTTTATCGTGTAGATTTGATATTCATTTGTGTATTACAAAGAGGTCTAAAGATGGTACTATTATTTGGAAGTATGTGTTGTGTAATCATGAGGAATTTAAGAACACATTAGTGGACTTTAGTGAAACTTAAAAAAAATATCGGGTGTCTAAGAGGACTTGTATGGCTATGATGGGTTTGAAGTAAGTTGTTTATGATGGCTATAGTATTGGATTATTTGAAGAAGGACTTTCACATTCTCTTATTTTGGATACACACATGGAGTTTATAAATCTGGATAGGAATTTAGATCCTTCATACCAAAGTTTTTATTATGAATTGTGCAAGGACAAACATTGGACCTATGAAGACCTTTAGGCTATTTAAAGAAGTAGTTGATGGATATTCCAATATAGGGTGTACAATAGTTGATTTTAAAAATTCAATTGAGATCCTAAGACATATGATGTTGGCGTTAACGCTCAAATGATGTTAGATAAAATGGGTAGAAGACGTGAAATGTGATTTGCTTTCATATTTGATTACGAAGTTAATAAGAATGATCAATGTAAATGTTTGTTTTGCGCTAATCCTATATTAATAAGAAACCTTTCGTAATTCGAGGATGTTGTGTCATTTGATACATCATATAGAACTAACAAGTTAGTTTATTTATGATTTAGTTGTGTCATACATTGTTTTAGCATTTCCATTCTATAGTTTTAGCAATATTGTTCTGTTCATTTATGCTACATAATTGTTTTAGCATTGTATTTTTGAATATGGTTAGGTGACAATGTTATCATTATTTATCTATTCAGTTGTGCTAAATACTATTTTTAGCATTATTTGTATTCATATTTAGGATTGTAGTTGTGTTTTATTCAAATTTTCTTGCTCGGTTATGATAAAAAAATTGCTAGTTTAGTGTGATTTTTTAGTTTTGTTAGAAAGTAATAACATAGATGTGTATTCTTTTTTATATATTGGTAAGTATTCAATGATTTTTGCACATTTTACTGGAAAGAACAATCATGGGGAACTCGTCACCTTTAGGGCTGCTTTAAAGCGAGGATGCTGAATCTTATTCCTGGGTGCTTCAGAAATTCAAGGATTGTATGATGAGTCTCCTAGTCTAATAATTACTGATCAGGACCTTTGATTAAAGGATGTTGTAAAAATTGTACTATATAATACTAGACATCAATTGTGTATGTAGTACATCGTGTTCAAAGTCAGAGAAGTTGTACGTGCATATCAGAAAGAATAAGACATTCAATGAGATGTTGAATAGTACTGTGTGGTCTGAATTTATACATATTGTAGATTTTGAGGTGATATGAAATGAAAATATGGTGGAATTTGGATTGATAGATGACACCTGGTTCAAGACATTGTATGATATCCATGAAGATTGAATACCTGCATATTTTAGGGATTTGCCAATGAGTGGGTTGTGCATGATTACTTCAATTTCGGAGAGTGTATGAACAATTTTTATTCGAAGTTCCTTAGATCAAAATCAAATCTTGTTGAGTTTTTGATGAACTTTGATGGTGCACTTGATTTACAGAGACATGCACATGCTTACCTGGATAGTGTAGATAAGTCATCAATGTCACAATTGAAGACCTCATTTGCATTTGACAAACGTGTTGCCACTGTTTATACTAGGAAGAAGTTTTATAAGGTTCAAAAGGAAATTGAAGATGCATGTTATTTTTGTCGTGTTTCTGATATTTCAGACAATGATTATGTCGTGTTGTTATAAGTAGGTGATGGTTTTAGTGCTATAAATAAGGTTGTTCACAACAAGGTTGAGGATTCTACTACATGTAGTTGTTTAAAATTTGAGAGAGATGATGTTGTGCTACCACATATTCACTCTATTGAAAGATATGAAATTGGATTCGATATCTTCTAAATATGACGGTCTTACAGGAGACCACCTCATATAAACTCAATAATTTTTATAATTATAATTTTTTTTCGTATTTTCAACCAATTGAAATCGACGTAAATCATGTTATAATTGCACGCACATTTTCATTTAGCACGAAACAATTAACATGGTCTCAACTATGTGAAAACAACTTGATTTTAACTGATTAAAAATGTGAATATTGTTGTAACTACAAAAGTTATTATCTTGTTGGAAGTTTATTTTTAAAATTGCATGAAAAATCAAAATGGGTACAAAAGTTTGTGTAATTTAAAAGTCAGGACAAACCGTGAGAATTGTATATGTACAATAGTTGGAATAGCTATTGCAACAAGTTAGCATTGCAATGAAATTAGAAGAGCGGTTTTCAATTCGATGGTTATTGAAGCCCATTACTTATTTGATTGAGAGTAGGCTAAAAAGGCCCATTTCATCTGATCGTTTTGGGCTCGTTACTTCCAGCAAGTCCAATAAGACTTTTCGCTACCATTTGATCCATATGCACTTACAACAATGCCCTTTTCTTTAAAATTTCGACTATAAGCCTTGATGAGAAGAACAGTTTTGCAAACAAACGGTAGCTGAAACTGGGATGGTTTGGAGATCAAAAGTCACGAGTTCGAATATTTTCAATCTAGTCGGATGTGTAAGTAAAAAATAAAAATAAACGGTAGCTGAAATATTGTCATTTTAAGTAATTATAGGTGTGGATTACTAATCTGGCATGTTAGATTAAAATAATCGTAATAAAAATTGAACCTATTATAATTGAAAAGATCATTAAAATTAACATTTTATTTGCAACAAATACAAAGTTGTATTATAATAGCAAAGATCATTTAAAATAATATTTTATTTATAACAAATATAAAATCACACATGTAATTACAAAATGGTGTAAAGATTATGATTTTTAAGACAATTATTTAAAAATCATCCATATTATATAATACAAACTATCACGCATGTAAAGTAAAAATTGAACCACGAACTACAAGAAAAAAGAATGCCCAAAAATGATTATTAATTATTACTCATAGACTCCACATATATTTGTGGGTAAATTGCACCATATGTCCCAAATTATTACGAGTTTCACAAAATTATCATGAATTATGATTAATTACACCTCGTGTTTCAAAATTATTAATAAATTTGTCTCGAAAATTAAATTGAAGAAGTATGATCAAATGCACATACTTGAATAATTGTAAATTTAGGAGGTGATTGGTATGATGAGATGGATCATTCATTTATCAATTCACATTCATGTGATTTAGTATGCTTTAAAATTGGTAATTACCATTTATGAATGAATCACTATTCCTAAAGGTAAGAGAATAATCATTCCACCTACTCCATGAGTTTATTCATTCTCATTGATAAAAAAATATCCAATGAGGTTAACTATCATCACATATCAAAAAATTAATATATGATATATTTACACATGGTCATGTCTTATAATATTATTTTATCATATTTAGAAAAATAATTTGAAAATCATATTAATTATTTTTTATTATTCTTTTGTAATTAATTTTTTATTATTTATTTATTTTCAACAAATATATATATATATATATATATATATGTGTGTGTGTGTGTGTGTGTGTGTGTATGTGTGTGTGTGTAGTTTTTGAATTTTTATTGAAGAAAAATGTAGGTGCTTAAGTGGGACCAAAATAAATATAATATGTAAATATATTCTAATAAAAAACAACATATTTGATATAATTTAATATATTTAAATGAAAATTTAAAATGATAAATTATTTTTCTATGAAGTGAAAATAGTTTGATTAATGTATACAAATTATTATATATGTATTAATTAAATATTCTAGAATAAATTTTCTAATAAAATAAATAAATCATAATTCTCTAAAAATAATTTTTAAAAATCATATACTAAAAAAGAAAAATACAATTTAGAAATGTAAGAAAAAAATTACGGCATTTGTTGATAATATTAGCTATTGTATTTTATTCAATTATAAAGAAATTTGAAAATACATAAAATATTCATTTTATAAGATAAAAAATAATTTTCATTATTATTTTGTAGACATACCAATCATAAGAATTGTCGTTCTATTTATACTTAATTTCATTATTTCGTATCCAACACCTCCCTAGGATTTAGAATGAGAGGGTGCGATATTTTGATTCCTGCTTCAATTCCAAAATTTGTCTGTCGAGATCATTTTTTTAATTGATCAATAAATTAGGACATATGTTATAATTAGTGATAAGGTCATTTTTATAAAATTCTTTGGGACATGTTTAATTTATCAAAGATTTCCCGTTATCCAAAATAATCTAAAGATGGATGGTGATGAAAGGCAGTTGCACGGTGAAGCAGGAAAAACAGTTACAGCGGATCACAACCTTAGCAGTGAAAAAGAAAAGATGAGCGATAGTGTAGTTGCACGCACATCATCATCTCATTCTCCTCTCTCTCTCTCTCTCTCTCTCTCTCTCTGCGAGGGTTCTTTTTCTTTTCTTTTCTTCTTTTTCTTCTTCCTTCATTTTCCCTCATTTTTTAATTCTTTTTTTTTTTTCCGTTTTCAATTTCCCTCTCTACTTTCTGGTCACACCGATTTTGGTTTCCATTTTTCTTTTCTGCTCATTTTGCCCTTTGTTTAATTATCCGTTGTTTGTACGAAATAAATAAAAGAAAAGGGAAGGGATGCAGCAGCAGCAGCAGCAGCAACGGTTGAAGCAGCAACAACAGCAGCTGGCGCTGATGCAGCAGTCTCTTTACCATCCGGGTCTTCTCGCTCCTCCCCAGGTTTCTTTTTTTATTTCAACCCCCCTTTTTATGTGAATTTGCCTTTGTACGAAACATATTTGTTGATTTTCCTTTTCAGATTAGAAAAATTTATGAGGCTGTGTTTTTTCTTTAATTTAGGGATAAGTTTACCTTTTGTATGTGTTTTTAATTAGATAGTTCTGGACTTTTTGCCTTTTTGTTTTTACCTTTGACTATGTGTTGGAGTTGATTTCTCAATGGGGATGTTGCAATAAAGTGTTTTATGGCTACAATTAGACTGAGCCTGTGGGTGGCTACTAAAGGAAAATCCAGTGGATATTTTAATTGTAATTAAGCTCGTTCAGCTGTGCCAGAAGAATTTGCACAAAAAAAAAATCTGATCTTTGATGCAGTATTTTATAATACTAATATACTATTATACATACATACATATATATATATATTGTTGTGTTGGTTGGAGGGTCATTTATTGTTTAGGTATTCTGGTTATTTTTCACCCGACTGTTATGAGTTGAGTGCTTTATGATCTTTTCATATTTGATCATAATGGAGTTGGACAGTTTATATAGTCATGGTTGTGTGTGCTACATGTATTTCTTTGCTCAACACCTTAGTGGAATGTTGTCTTCTCGTGGGTTTTCACATGCCATTTGGCGATATGCTTGTAAAGAGAAATCTGTCCATGTTTTTGGCGGTGTATCCATCAGCAAGTTCCTTTATTTTCCCACCAGAAAATTTCATGTGGAGACGGCACTTAAAGGAGATAGGCCTCCATTAAGTCTCATTCGAAAACCTTCTGCAAGAGAACCTTTGGATTCTATTCATGTTCTAACTGATGGCCTTTTTTATATATAATTTGATTTCTTACTAAAATTTTCGGTCAATATGCAGATAGAACCTATCTTGAGTGGAAATTTGCCTCCTGGATTCGATTCAAGTACATGCCGCAGCGTGTGAGTCTTTATGATTACTTGACTTGCTGTTAACTCCATTTCCAATTTAACTTTTCCATTTAAAGTCCTGGTTTTGCCTGAAATTCTGCCATCTCATTGTGAAACTTTTTGTGATCATTGAGAGATGCTTCAGTTGTTAGTGAATACTTCCCTGATACCATCATTATGCATGATATCCTGTATCGTCAACTTATCTTCTGCAAGTCTGCATCTTTGCTTTTAGTATTTTATTTAGGTGGTTCAAGAGACGCTGAAAATATATTTAGGAATAATATTGTTTAGATATCGCGGTTGTAGCAATAGTTGGGTGCTTGTCTGCTTGACATCAATAGTTTCTTCAGAAGGCAAGATTGTAGATAGTTGCCAATCAAGACTTCTTTGTAGTTCAAAAAATCATGGAATTGCATGTTGCCATAAAACTCTGGACATTGTCCTTCAGGGAGTGGCTCAATTTGGTGGTTATTGGGAGAAAAATAAAAGATCAGATGTGTTATTAGATATGTTTGAAGTGGTTCTTCCATGACTTTCTTAATTTTAAGTTATAGCTTCATTAGCAGAACTATCTTGTGGCATTTCATCAATACAAAAAGGCACCATAACTTACGAAAACTGGTTATGGTTTGCATTTCAAATTTTAGTCTCATTAATGTTGTTGACAGACAGTGACTGATGCTCCATAATGATCTTCATAACTGTTTTCTGATATCAATTATCTGTGTGGAATGACATGAAACATTTGAAGCTTCTAGGGTCTTTCCTCCTGTTGGAGACATCTCCAGCTTCTTCTTAGAAATTGGAAAGAAAGCCTTAATCTATACACATATGTATAAATTTCTCTGTTGTGTGTGCACTACAGTAACACACATAATTATTGCCTTTAAGTGATACGCACAAAAGAGACATCTGGTCAGTGGTTACATTTTCCAAATCTTTGTGTTTCTATGGATATTTGTTTTTTTAGTCATTTGCTTAATGTAGTAACACACTAACACATAATTGAATATAAAAGCTTTATGTTAATTGGACAAGCTCACAACAGCTTAGATGGAAGGACCTCTGGAAACTAAAGGAACACTATCTTTTTTTAGAAATGCATTGCATCAACTGAAGAAGGGATGGTAAGAAGTTATGCACCATAGCAAATGCTACTAAGATTGTATTCATGGCTCAGTGGGTCACTTGGCACATATGGTGCTCCACCTTACATCAGAGGCCCACTCTAGATTGAACTTGCTGTCTCTATAGTCTATACCTAAAAACAGCATGTTAAAATATTTGGCTTTATTTCTTTTGACCTTAATTCTACTCTAGGGTTAACCTCTATCTCTTTTCAACTCTTAATTTGATTTGTGTCTCTGCCCTGCTTATTTGCATTGGAGCTTTCTGAGGTGCTAGCATGAGTATCTGGACTTTTAATGTCTTTGTGCTAGAATGAGTATCTGGACTTTTAATGTCTTTTTTGGTAATATCAGAGTTCTAATGTCTATATATACACCATGATCTGATGTAGGTATGTTGGAAATATCCACCCTCAGGTTACTGAACCTCTTCTTCAGGAGGTTTTCTCAGCTACTGGTCCTCTTGAAGGTTGCAAGCTCATTCGGAAAGATAAGGTGTGACTTCAATTCTTACTTGCTAACGTCATCTCTTTGCTAGTGTACAAACCCAGTATTTAGTTCATTATGATTGAATAAGAGTTTGCCTTTTCTCTTGGCATGGGGTTCTGCCTAAGCTCGTTAATATACCTAGGCATTTTGAGATTCCTAATAATTAATGTTGTTGATATACTTGGTATTTTTGTTAGATATCCTTTTTAGGACCACTCTTTGAACATTTTTTGGGTCGTAATGCAAGAGAACTTACTTTCTAGCTGATAGGACGACATGGAAAAAGCTCTAACTACTGCTCATAGAGGGAAGGAATATTATTGAAATGTCAGCCTCAAATTTTTTTGACATCCAATAGCATTGAAAGAATTATTTTCTCATCTTAGCTAAATTACCTTGATTTGTATTGATTAATGCATATTGATACTAATTTACATTAATCCCATTCATGCTTACTGCTATTAGATATGAATTTCCAACTTTATGCTTTATACATGGTTCCAGTTCTATTTAGTGCTCTAATATACAATTTATTTAAAATTTGTGTTTGAAGCTACATTTCAGAAAATAAACCCTTTAATAAAGTTGATATCAATTGTTTATAGTTGGCCATTGACTTTTTTCCAAATTGTATTAAAATTATATTATTTATGTTTACACATACCTATGTTTACGGATTTACCTACATATACATGTACACACCAATTTAATGCATTCTGATGCAGTCATCCTATGGTTTTGTGGATTACTTTGATCGTCGATCAGCTGCACTCTCCATTGTGACTCTGAATGGCAGGCATTTGTAAGTAGAAATCTGGTTAATTATTGATATCTGATTAGTTGTTGGCTCGTCTAATATGCACGTTGCAGGTTTGGACAGCCAATAAAAGTCAATTGGGCATATGCTAGTGCTCAGCGGGAGGACACATCAAGTATGAACAATTGATCTTGTATTATTCACTTCTGGTCCTCTTATTCTCACAAGTTGTGGATTTGACTGTGATATTGCATACTATGTTTGAACTTGCTTCGCAGGTCACTTCAACATTTTTGTTGGCGATCTTAGCCCAGAGGTTACTGATGCTACCTTATTTGCATGTTTCTCTGTATATCCTACTTGCTCGTAAGTCCAATTCCACTGCTTGTTCTTTGGAGTTGCGATTCACCTGGCTTTCTGACTGATTACACTGGGGAAAAACTTAATGTTACCAGCCTTTGTGTTGATGCAGAGATGCGAGGGTCATGTGGGATCAGAAGACTGGCCGCTCAAGGGGTTTTGGTTTTGTTTCTTTTCGCAGTCAGCAGGTCCTCAAATGTTTTTTACTTTTCCCCCATTTCCGTCCATTTAATTCATGAATTCATTGATTGATCTTGCAACTTTGTGTAATTTTCCAGGATGCTCAAAGTGCAATAAATGACTTGAGTGGTGAGAATTTTGTCCTTGTCTCGTTGTTTATTATTATTATTATTATTATTATTATTATTATTATTATTATTATTATTATTATTATTATTAATAATAATAATAATAATAATAATAATAATGTGTCCCTCCCTGAATGAGTAATTAGGCTGACCCTGTTTCCTACCATCTCTCTCTTTCCTGTTTCTATGTTTGTCAAATTTTTTCCTCTTTTTTTTTTTCAGCATATATAATCACTAAGGGTGGAGGTGGGGATGATAAACTCCACCTTTACAGACTTACAGTTTGCAAACTATAAATGATTCACATCAATATTTACGAATTCCATCCTAACAGATATACATTAGTTGTAAGTTTTGAACAGTTTTGAACTAAATAACTTGTTTTAGTCACCTGGGTGGAAATCCAGTGAACTTTATGATCTGTTTGGTTTTCATTTCTAGAGTTGAAAATAGTTTTGCCACATCTTTTTCTGTTTTTCTTTTTCTTAAGTTTTCAGAAATGAAGGTTCTTTTGAATTAGATGTGTTCGAAAATTAAGAGGGGTATTGTTGTAAAGTCTTGTTATTGTGCTTGAACATGTGTTTGGTTGGTGGATATAAAGCATAAAAGCTTGTAGGCAGATAATGAACTATTAGAAGCTTGTGTGTGTGAAATAAAAGTCTTGCTGTTATTGATTTATGTTGCTCGAGGTTGCAAAACCTAAAATCAATAAGGTGGACAAATTGGCTGGCAAGACCACATATTTGGGAACTTCAGCTTGTTTATCTAATATGCTTCAAGTTTTGATTTGTTATTTATGTGCCTTTGTCTTAATTAAAATTCCAGGGAAGTGGCTTGGTAGTAGACAAATTCGCTGCAATTGGGCGGCAAAAGGTGCTGGTCAAGCCGATGAGCAGCAGAATCCTGATTCAAAAAATGTTGTGGAACTAACCAACGGAGCATCTGGTTAGCTCTTTAAAAATATAGTTCATTAACGTTAACCGGTGATGCATTGATGTAGCTCTGATTCTTTTGAATTTGATGTTAATTTTTCTAAAGCATTTAATCCCACAAGTAGAGCCCTGTGCCTCGTTTCTTATTTTCAAATATTGGATCTTAAAAGTGTTACCGACGCTGAGTGGATTAATCACGCTAGAAACTGACAAATCATTGTTTTTATGTCATTGATTGTATTGAGTTGAGATATGTTGTGAATACATTTGTCTTAGATGTTCTAAATTGCACATAACTTGTGCAGATGATGGTCAAGAAAAAAGAAATGAAGATGCTCCAGAGAATAATCCACAGTATACAACTGTTTATGTTGGCAATCTTGCTCCTGAAGTAAGTAAATGTTGTAGGCCTCATTGCTCTCTCCCTTGTCCCATGAGACTTTCCAGGGTGGCATCCAGTTTGTTGTCATTTGTGAATTGTGACTAAATTCACTGAATATTCGTAAATTATAACTCGTCAGTGGTGTTTTCATAGTGTCGGATCATCTGTAGTTTTGTTCAAAAAGAGAACTCCCATTGGATCTGTGATTTTTCCACATTTCAATCATTTTTTTTTTCAATTTCACTATCCCCTTTCATGGTTGATCTTGTCTGTTTGGTGAGGGGGTTGAATATATATTGGTTTTGTGCTTTTGTTCATATGGCTGACACTCAACATATGCAGGTAACATCAGTTGATCTCCATCGTCATTTCCATGCCCTCGGAGTTGGAGTAATTGAAGATGTCCGCATTCAGAGAGACAAAGGTTTTGGATTCATAAGGTACAGCAGCCATGCTGAAGCTGCCCGTGCTATCCAGATGGGAAATGCTCGGATTCTTTTTGGCAAGCCAGTTAAGGTACTCACTTTTATTTCAGTGAGTTTACTCAGTAAGATTGTATTTTGGAAAAGATGATTATTGAGTTTGTCGCATGCCGTGTACTTGTAAGCTAGTGTTGACTGCTCCTCGTAAATGCCCACGTCCACCATTCTCTTCTTTAGTTTGCTTTTTGGCGTTCACTTTTGCCACTGAATCCTAGTGTTCACATATTTTGATAATGTGTGATTAAAAAATGATTCTTACAATGCGAAGAATGGTAATCTCTTTCCAGTGCGTCAAACAATACAACATTTCAACAACTATTGACTTGATCAAATAGTGTAAACTAGTTACTTGTTAACCATAATGCTGCAAATGAGCGAGTAGGTGGTTTCACAAAGAGTGGTATGAGTCAGTTCTTGAACCACAGTATCGGTGCTATCAGGATCAAAGCATTTAGTATCTATGCCATTCCTGAAATCCAGATTGTTCTCTTATTCTTTGATTTTTGGTTTGTGCACAGCTAAAACTACTGATGCAAATCATTTATATATGTTTGTTTATAGTTAACCCATGACTGATTATCTTTCCTTTGTGGTATGTGTGTGTGTTTTCTCCAAGTAGTTATGTTCTTTGGATTTTTGGTTCAATGACATGCTCTTTCCTTTCATTGGATGCTTTACTTTTAGGGTCTTTCAAGTTAGGAATATCGAAGTGTTCAGTTCCAAATGAATTCTGATATCATGTATACTTAGTATGTCATGGAATTTACAAATAGCACTATCTAGTTATTAATGATCTGTATTTAGTAGTTCAATTTGAAGTACATAAGTATGTATCCGTATCTCCTGGTGTTTAGACTATGCCATTGCATATGTGTTGTGTGCCCGTTGTTTTCTAACCCTATTCGTGCTTCTCTCTAGTGCTCATGGGGTAGTAAGCCTACCCCTCCTGGAACCAGTTCCACCCCTCTGCCTCCACCAGCTGTAGCACATATGCCTGGTTTTACAGCTGCTGACCTGGCAGCCTATGAACGACAGCTTACACTGAATAAAATAGGTGCGGCACAAGCTCTGATGAATCAACAGGGCCACCGTCTTGGTGCTGCTACTCAACCGATCTATGATGGTGGATATTCTAGCATGGGCACAACACAGCCACCCTTGTACTACCAGCAGTAATATATAGAAACCCCTTCTGCTGTGCAGGCAGGAATTCGAGTTTTTATTTGCTTTTATCCTTGTGCTCCTTCGTCTCATCGTCTCATCATTCTATACGTAACTGCAGCTTGTATTTTAGTTTTTGGATTAGGTATATTTTGGTAAATTTAAGGAAGGCTTTGTCATCTGCAGTTCCGTGGGATTAGATGACCAAAACTCTGTTTGAAAACAGAGTTTGTTGGAAAAATATTTCCCAACTCTATTGTATTACTTGCCCATTTTTATGTTTTGATGCTTATCTCCAACTTTGGAAATTCTCTCACAAGATTAAATTTTTAGTCTTTAATTACATCATTTTTGTGATTTTTTTTGGGTGCATTTTGTTACTTGATCAAGTTTTGCACCGATGAAGACGGGAAATACGAGTTCTCAAGTATTTTTCTTGTTAGTTTGAGTGTATGGCAGACAATTGTTGTAATCATGTCGTGTTTCGTGTTAACATAATAACGGCATGAGATGATCAGTTCTTCTCATATGTACACGTCATGACTTGATACGCGTGTTTTTACACGAATGAGAAAACAAATTCACATTAACACGACACACTCGATAATGATGTAAACATGAAAATGTCATGACACGCGTGTTTTTACACGAATGAGAAAACAAATTCACATTAACACGACACACTCGATAATGATGTAAACATGAAAATTTTCATCTCGACACAATTTGATACGAAACAAATATAAAGTAAATAAATTGTGTATTTTGTTAATATTATTAAGAAAAATAAAATTTATTAATAAATATAAATGTAAATTTAAATTGTTTTATATATTTTTGAGTTACTAGTAGGTCATTATTGGATACTTCATACTTGCACACATGTTATCATTTATCAAGTTAGTAGGTTATAGTGGAACATGTTAATTTTATCGTGTTTAACATGTTGAACACGATAAGAGTCAACAACTGCCAACATGATGTGTATGCTCCATTTTCTTTTCTTTTTTTGTTCAGATTTTATTGAGCCTTTTTGTTTGTTCATTTTTTTAGAGAATTCTTTGCTAAAAACGTTGACCCGCCATTTATCCTCACTAGGGGTGGTAATCCGGGCTAGTGCAAAAATTGAACCTGACCTAAAAAAAGGGTTGGGCCGCCTTGAGTTTAGTGCATTTTTTTGCAATTTTTGGGCCAAGTGGCCCGGCACATTCGAGCCACTCTCTAGTCTCTATTTCAGGCTGGGCATTTCGGGCCTAATTTTTTGGCCCGACCCTGCCCGAAATACGGGTCGGACTGAGGCAAAATTGCCACTCCTAATCCTCACACATGTTGAGTTGTGTTCATAGATAGATATCATGAATGGGTAAAATGTGTTCACCACATTGTACTATTGAAATATTTACACAAATATCTCTTATATTTACAAAAATCAATTCTCTCATATACTAGGTGCACCATCAGAAGGTTAACACATAAAAAAAAAATCTTATCAAAATCAGTATCAACTGTAACAATAAAAAATATCACTTTAAATTCAAAGTATCACCTATATTTTAAAAAGTACCGGCTAGAAAAAAAAAAGACGGGTAGCCACCACGCACCTGATGGTGCATAAGATGTACACAAGACCACCCCTTTAAAAAATTGAACCAAATCTTTTTGTATATTGTTAAAAAGTAAGCATAACTTAGTGTAAATGGATAAAAGTACCAATTTCACTATTACAAAAATTTATTTTACCCATGATAACAAAAGCATCCAATAAATACCTACTTTGTCTAAAATACCCTTAAAAAGTGTTCACATGTGGGTGTCTTACACATTTCTTACATCAACCTTACACAATTGTACTTTGGAACACACAAACAAACATGTAATTGTACTACCAATGTGACATTTTTTTGTCTCTTACATTAAAGTTTGTGTGATAAAAGTAAGAGTACCGGTACGACCGACAAATCACGAAAAAGTGAAATCAATTCAAATTACGATCGTGGATTTCATTAAATACGATCGTGATCTAAAATTTTCATATCCTGCGTATATCAAGATTCGATCGTGATTACATCGGGAGTCATATTTATCCTGATCGTGATCAGAATCGTGATACCATCTGTTATCACTCGGGATTCGATCACGATCACTATCGAGAGTCATTTTTACATCAACCTTACACAATTGTACTTGAAATACACAAATAAACATGTGGATGTACTGTGAAAGTGGTATTTTTCTGTCTCCTTGCATTAAAAGTCCGCATGATCCCATAGGAATTCTAATCCCATCGGGATAATGATCCCATCGGAATTTCGATCGGGATTATGATCCCATCAGGATTCTGATTAGGATTATCTTATCGAGATTCTGATCCATCGGGATTACCATCGTGATTACCCCATCGAGATTCTGATTTAACCATTAAATCAAATCTCTCGGTTCCTGAAAACATTAAAAAATTAAAAAAATCTATTGGAACCATTTCTCACAATTCCAAAACTCTCGAGATTTTAAACTTCTCAAACAAATCAATGATTTTATATTCTTTTCAAATAATCATTTGGTAATTACTCCAACAAATTAATTAGTATATTAATAAGAATTTCCCAAAGTGCATAGATTTTAATAAAACATTCTTTTAATTACAAACGCATACAATTCAATTTTTCGTTAATTTATTCCTTTTCGTATGTGATCCAAATTTAATTAGAATACCACCATGGTTAATATAATTGTTCTTTTTAATTTGGTTCTTTTTTATAGGGCTGCACACGGATTGGGTTGGGTTAATTGGGTTATGATAAAAAGTTTAAAAGTTAAAATTAATGTTACCAAAATTTATATATAGTTTAAAAAGAATTGACATTCTAGATCATTGATAACATATTTTAAAAAATATTGATTAAAAAAATATCAAATAAAATAAGATGTTAGGCATGACGTGCATCATAGTATAGACATTAATTACCAAGCAAGCAAATTATATAGACAACTTCTTTAAAAAACTTATAGACAATTATAATGACCAACAATCATCCATAAACCAAAAATTAAATAATGAATATTAAAGTTCTCGACAATCAATGAAAAAGTCTTAAAATTACAATTAAAAATTAAAAGCCTCAAGAAAGAAATAACTAGCTTCATGCCTTCAAAAAATTATTTGCACACATGTTTAGGAATGACTAAGTAATAATTTTAAGGAAATTCAATTATAATTAAAATTAGAACTTTATAGTTTGCATAAGCTCGGGTTGGTTTGGGTCGGTTTGAGTCAAGACACTTAAAACCGTAAGCCAACCCATTAAAATCGGTCACAAAATGTATAAACCAAAATAATTTCGATTTGTTTTCGTAACGGGTCGTATGGTCTTGGTTCGGTTTGGATTGACCAATTTGTTCGGCCTACACATATTTATGTGCACCCCTGCCTTTTTACTTCTAATTAAATGACTATACTAATTAGTAGGCCTACATGTATATAATGAAAGCTCTAATACACATACTCCATTTGTATTTTTTTTTAAGAAAATAACAATTTGTAATTATTATTGCTATAATATACTCTCATTTTCATTTCTGGTGGCTATACATTATTATTTTGACAAAAATTCATATGAGAGGATCTAACGAGTGACAATCCATTAGACGGGTCAAATATGTCTAACCCGTCCAACACACTGGTGCGTGCATGACATCTAGTTTATTATTTTTTTTCTTTTTTTTTTCTAACATTTTTTCCCAAAAACTCTTTATTTCATTCAAATTAATGCTTATATTAAATAGTTGAGCACAATGCACAAGCCCTTGAATAAAAAATTTAAATTAATTCACTTTAATTTTAGAGTTCACTAATATCATTTTATGGTATATATATTTATTTCAAAAAAAAATTAGTGAGTGCGGCTCATGAGCCCCCAACGATTCTATTCTAGGATATATATTTTTGGGGGGAAAACAAAACAAAACAAAACAGAAAATTTTTAAAAAAAATGAAAAGGCAAAATGCCATAATAGACTTGCTCTATATATTATTTTAGCATGCATGTTTGTGTTGATCTCATTATGAGGAGCATGCTGAAGTAAGCCTTAATCATTACAATTAAATATTTTATATATAAAATAATTAAAAATATTTATAATGATAATGATATGATGTGCAACTTTGCCATAAGATGAATTTCAGTATGAAAATTGAAATATAATCACACGTATAGTTCTCTAATTGAAAATATATATATAGGAAAGAGATCAAATGAGAACCCTTCCCCCAGGTGGGAACAAGAACCAATCCTATCCCTTCATTAGTTCAATCTGGACGGCCCAGATTAAGTGAATGGGGCGGTGGCATAATTGTAATTTTTGGCAAGTTTGATGAAGGAGAGGGCAATATAGTAATTCAGTTCTTCAACTTTCCTTCTTCATATTTTTTTCATATTCATCTTTCTCTTTTTTTTTCTCTCTCTCTCTCTCTCGCTGATTTACGTTCGTCTTCTTTCCTTTTTGATTTTTCATTATTTTCCAGCATATGCTTTCATCTTTTTATCGTGAAGATTCGACCCTGTGATTCATAGAGTTCATCGGCGGCTGTCTTTGTATGGTAACTCCATGTATGTTTTTTTTTCTTTTCAATTTATTTTAGGAGTTTGGTGTGTCAATTTATTTCTCGTTTCTTCTCGTGATTTTTATTTCTCATCTTATTTTAGTTTCTGGCTTCATCGTTTTGTTACGAAGATTCGATATTTTTGATTGATTTGATCTGTTTCGTTCAGATATGTGTTGTATCAGTTTTTTTTGGAGAAAAATATCAGTTATTTTCTAATTATTAGGAATCTTAGGGTTTAGTACGAGAATATACAGAATATGCATTAATTTGATTTGTTTATTTATTTTAGCATGTTAATGTATTCGTTTTAGCATGTTAATGTATTTGTTTTAGTCTGTCGTCACATATGTTTTAGCTGCACGCACTCTCTGAAACATGTCATACAAACCATGTTTTGCTTTTTTTATTTTTTTATTTTTTATGTGTGTATATTTTTATGACCCGACTACACAATGTTACACACACCATGCAAATATTAGAATACTTTGGTGTTAAAATGTATGTTGCATGATGCTAGAATGTGACATACCTAATGCTAAAAATCAATTTGTGTGTTGATTTTATATCTGAACATCTCTTGATGTGATTGTATTATTATTTTACCTTCTTCAGTTTATAATGTTTTTTTATTTTAATGTGTCAACTTCTGATCTGTTTCAAGTGATCATAGTAATATGACTGTAGAGGTATCTCCAGGCATGACAGTGTGGTGATATGGAGGGTTCTACTTCAAGTAGCAAGACGATGATCGATGTTTGAGAAATTCTACGGTTTACGTGCCCCTTTTGAAGTTGTTGTTCATCCACCTATTGCAGTTAAAACAAAAGGTAGCGGCAGTCGTTTGATATCTAAGAAGGGGGCAAGGAAGAGAAAGGAGAACAAACCACTCAGAATGTGCGGCAATTGCCACAAGTTGTCAGATCATGATGCTAGGAACTGTCCAGCTTTGATGTTATAATAGTGATTGAACATAGTTTAAATCATGTTTTACCATGCTTGTGAATTGTTTTCAGCACATTCATTTTGAAGAATATATATGATTTTTAATAAAAGTGTTTATGACATTTCCTTTGCGGTAATTATATTACTATTAAGTTTTATTAACCATAGTTACTGTTTAGAATATGATGCTAAAATAACAGAAGCATGAGGTTAAATACCTTGTCAGATTCCCATTGTATATTTTGTTTATCAGAACATGCTAAAATGAGAAACACATGAGGCTAAAATGATTGAAGTAGGAGGCTAAATTTGATGTGACATTTTCCACTAGAGTTCATCATTCCCAATTCGGGTTTATTACGTTTCAATTAGGGCTCATCTGATTCCAACTAGTAATTCTGAGATTCACATTAGGGTTCACTGTCCCCAAATATGGTGTATTGCGTTTCATTCCAATGAAATCATCGTTCCATATTTTGTTTATCAACACATGCTAAAATGAGAATCGCATGAGGCTAAAATGATCGAAGTAGGAGGCTAAAATTGATGTGACATTTTCCACTAGGGTTTACCGTTCCCAATTAGGGTTTATTACGTTCCGATTAGGGTTCATCTGATCCCAACTAGTAATTCTGAGATTCCCATTAGGGTTCATTGTCCCCAAATAGAGTGCATTGCGTTTCATTCCAATGAAATCACCATTTCATATTTTGCTTATCAACACATGCTAAAATGAGAATCGCATAAGGCTAAAATGATCAAAGTATGAGGCTAAAATTGATGTGATATTTTCCACTATGGTTCACCGTTCTCAATTAGGGTTTATTACGTTCCGATTAGGGCTCATCTGATCCCAACTAGTAATTATGAGATTCTCATTAGGGTTCACTGTCCCCAAATAGGGTGTATTGTATTTCATTCCAATGAAATCATCGTTCCATTTTTGTTTATCAACACATGCTAAAATGAGAAATGCATGAGGCTAAAATGAGCGAAGTAGGAGGCTAAAATTGAATCTGGGCAATTTCTGAGTTCAGTTCTTCGCGAAACGATGCTACAGTTCATAGAATATATTTTTTCCGATTTTGCCCTTAATGAGACGCGTGAATTGAAGATTTTCATTTTAATTATAAAATTGCCACCGAAAATCTGGATTAATCTGGATCGTTCAGATTTTAGAATGGAGAGATGTGATTGATTCCCAGTTCCCACCTGGTGACTAGTTCTCACCAGATCACATCCCTATATGTGTGTGTGTGTGTGTGTGTGTGTAACATATAGGGATTCTGATTCCATCAGGATTACCATTGGCATTTTGATCCCATCGGGATTCCGATCAGAATTACCATCGGAATTACCCATCGAGATTCTGATCCCACCGGGATTTTGATCTGGATTACCCCATCGGGATAATGATCCCATAGGAATTCTGATCTCATCGGGATTACAATTGGGATTCTGATCCCATTGGAATTTCGATCGGGATTACCATTAGGATTACCCTATTGGGATTATCATCGTGATTACTCCATCGAGATTCTGATCCCATCAGGATTACCATCATGATTGCCCCATCGGGATTCTGATCCCATAGGAATTCTGATCCCATCGGGATTCCAATCCCATTGAGATTATCATCGGGATTACCATATCGAGATTATGATCGGAATCTCAATGGAGGTAATTCTGATTGTATTCCCGACTGTATGGGGGGTTGGTAGGGATATTATTTTTTATATTAAATGCTTATAACTTTCTTCAAAATCTACAAAAAGCCTTTCAAAATTCTTAAAAATATGGGGTTCATGTCTTTTTATATTGGAAAATTAAAAAGCAAGATTATAAAAGTAAAATTGAGTATTTATTTAATGATTTCCATAAGGTGGGTAAAAGAGATTTTTATTTTAGAGATTTCCGTATTTTAATTTCCGGCTCCATAATTTATCTCTTTCCAGATTTTATACCAAAATACACTTATTTAATTACTTGATCTTGAACACTACAATTTTACTTAAAAATAAGATTACTTATATTTGGCAAGAAAAAGTTGTGCATATCTTTTGAAAACACGTGTAAATTTAATAAAATTTAAAAAATACAAGGGAGTTTGACATAATTTTTTTATTACACACATGTTACCCTATCATGGAAGTTACGAATTGAAGGCATATTCCATGGGGCTGGATTGTTTTGCCACGAAAATGATAATTTATATTCCTGTATCACGTGTTTGAGATGAATATAAGCTGGGTAAAATTTTGTTTTTTCAGTCAATATTTGATCTAAAACAAGAAGGGATTATTTTATAAAATCTCAATTTTATTGAATCTGAATATTTTAACAAGTTATTTTAGAATAAAATCTAAGATCTGGTAACTTAGAGAGACAAGCTGCAACTGAATGTTGTAAGCTTTTACAAGAATTTTCCAATAACATGATTAGAATTAGATTCTCAGTCCATTAGAAACATTAGTTATACTTTAGTATCCTATGCCTAAGAGTCAAATTAGCAATTATATTATTAATTACTCTTTGGCTAGGCAATACGAGATAATTTACAGGACAATGCTTGATCAAGAGTTTTGATTTTCTAAGCAATATATATATATATATATATATATTTGGTTATTATAAATATAGAGGATTGATATGCTGCATACCTATGGTGAGCAACTATCGTGAGCACCGCTGACATTTCATCCACATCAATATTTTTTTTTTAATTTTCATTTTCGCTTCTCGCTCATTCTCCTATTTGAGGATTAAACTCGTATCTCTCTCTCTCTCTCATCCCATCCCCCTTCCTGGGTTCTCTCATCCCCATCTCTGAAAACTCGATCCATTTTCTCTCCATACGTCTTCATAACCCTGCTGAGATTAATATCGATTTCATCTCCTGCTTCATAACACTTATTTGATGGAAATTCTAAATTTCAGAATTAATTTTCTGAAGATTTTGCCGGTATTAATTTTTAGAATTTCACTTATTTGACACAGATTATAATTATTGGGTGCCGAATTTCCTTCTCGAGAATAATAGCCGTAATTGACTTATTATAACTGTGGCTAAGAACTTCTTCTGGACTTGTTAATTAGAGTTTTTCAATTTCGCATTTGGCATAGATCTATCTTTTTCGGATACTCCCATTTGTGATGCTCAAACCAACTTAACCCATTTCTTTTTTATTCGACTACCTTTTTTTATTTGTTTCTTTTTTATTGAAAAAGATGGCCCTTCAATTGTTCCATTTAATTGATTGGTAAATTAATTAGATAATGAACTAGAAATCTAGAATCTTCAATGTTTGCATAATATCAATATATGACAGTACCATGAAAGAGGAGAAGAGGCAAGGAATTTTGTTTCACTGGTGGCGTCGTCAACATTATACGAAATGTGTGAACAAGATAAACAATTTGTAATTTAATGGTAGATATAGAGAGAGTGAGAGGAAAGTACAGTGATGAAGTGGGGATATAAACAACATTAGATAGATGTCGATCTCAATAAACGGGAAAAAAAAATGTTGACGTGGATGACACATCAGCGGTGCTCACGGTAGTTGCTCACCATAGGTATGCAGGATATCAATCCTCTATAAATATATATCTATTACCTCTGCACAAGCCGTCTAATAAAATATTCTCTGTTATTCATACGTTACAAGCTATTCTTCTACACTCAAATTTCAAAGAGTGGGCAATTTATACATATTGTCAACTCTAAACAACAGGAATGCGTAATTTTAAGTAATCACCCAAACCCATCTTTCTCTCTTTTTTATGCTATTCAAAATTGGGGGAATTGAAATGGTAAATGAATTTTTGTTGAACTCGATCTTTGGTTGAATCTTCAAACCCTAAAAGTTTAGCTCAATTTGCTTTTTGTTAGTGCATAAACATTAGTTTTAGAGAATGTTATTAGGTAATATTTGTACCTAAAAAACTTCAAAAACTTAATATGTAAATTCTAAGGTTATTTTTAGAATAAAAGATAGGGACAGAGTCAAGGGCAGATTTCATACATAACCTCTTCTTTTTTCTTTCTTTCTTTTTTCTTATTATAGCCTCTAAAAACTAAATTAAATAAAATAATACTTAAAATTTTATATTTTAGACTATAGTCTCACTTCTTTTCTTAATTTTAGAGATATCATCCTCTTCTTCAAAGCCCTATATCATAAATTCACCTGAAATATTAGTTGAATGCTCTTTCACAGCCTACGGTGAACCATTTTTTTTCCCTCCTATTTCATTAAAAATGATTAGCGCACAACGTGAATTGGTTAGAATTAGAATAATCTAGTGGATTTTCAATGCATTTAACATTTTGAAACCTACAATGTTCATTCTAGTGGATTTTCAATGCATTTAACATTTTGAAACCTACAATGTTCATTCTTTAATTATAGCCTCTAATAATTAAGTACAATAGATATTTGTGTTACATACGATTACAAACAAATTAAAAGAGAAAGAAAATTCATACAATCAGTTAGTTTTATTCCGAAACTCATGAACATTATCTCCCTTTCTTAAAAATGTGGAACTGTCCTCTTGGGGATGGCTTAGTGGTGGAGTGGTGTTTCTTGAGGCCAAAGGTCTCAAGTTCGACCCACCACCAACACCAGTAAGTGTGAGCCTGTGGGCGGGGTTTACCCAGTGCGCACCACGGTAGCGGCTGCAGGTTACCCTCGACATCCAAAAAAAAAATATGGAACTAAAAATGATCCAATACATAAAAAAATGGAGGCTCGAAAAGAAAAGAGAGAGAGAGAGAGAGAGAGAGAGAGAGAGAGTGATGGCAGTCACCCATGAATATGTTTAATTTGTTGATCTGAAAATCTAGCAAAATAGTTACAAGTACAAGGAGGAAGTAAGAAAAACTCAAGATAAAACAAAGAAAAAAAGGAAAGTCTTATGGGTAACTGTCTTATACATTAGAATATAAAGATTTAAAATTCTGAATCCCATAAAAATTACAATAGATCATATCCCATATAAATTTATGTCCGAATCTTGAACTATGGCACGAATTTTGAACCATCTGATCCCACACAATTTGTTGCGAAGAAAAAAAGTAGTTTTAATGCCTTGGCCCGTTGGCCGCCTACCGTCCATGCATGGTATTAACTATTAAATTATGAAAGGGGAAAAGCTGTCAAATAAATACTTAAAAAGAAAAAAAAAATGTCAATTTCTAGGTGACCCCATCAAACTAACTCTACTGGTCCTGAAAATGAAAAGAAAATATGCTCAAAAAAAAAAAAAAAAAAAAAAGAAGAAAAAGGAAATGAAGGAAAGAAAAATATAGGATTTTCTGATTATTAATTCAGTTGTTTGCATTAGAATAACATTATAAATACCGCAAAAAACTTGTATTTAATTTGTCTCATGAGTTAAGAACAAAAATGAAACATGGAATATATGTATGTATTTAAGCCAAAGAACATAATTTATTTATCAAAATAAAACTGAACATATAGTTCGAATGTTTATTTGACTCTTCCAAAAAAAGAAAAAGAAAAAAAGAACACACCCTTTTCCATCACTTGTATTTCTTATTACACTATTTGTGTTACACTTCGTGCTATACTTTTAAATTATGAATTTTTTTTAATATATTTTTTTCTTCAATTATATTTTTTTTTGTGATTTAGTTTAATTGTAAGATTTTTTTTAGGGTTCACCCCACCCAATTAGGGTTTATAATTATTTTTTAGTATTTAATTTTTAATTAATAATTTATTATTATGGTTGATTAATTCAAATTAAATTTTACAATTTTTTTAATTCATTTTTTGTGCTGATAAATGTTGACTATAATTATTTATATTAGAATTAATTTTTATTTTGTATTAAATATTATGAAAATCATAAATTTGATAATGAAATAGGAAATGAAACACTGCAAAATGTAACACCAAATTTGAACCCCCTTTCCATTGGGTTCAAATTTCCTGTTACACTTCTATGTGTTTCACTCGGTGTTTCATTATAAAATTTATGATTTTAGTAATCTTTATTATAAAATAAAAATCAATTATAACATAAATAATCATAGTCGACATTTATCAAAAAAAAAATGAATTTAAAAGTTAAAAATTTTAATTTTGAATTAATTAACCATAATAATGCATTATTAATTGAAAATTGAAAATTAAATACTAAAAAATAACTATAAACCCTAATTGGGTGGGGTGAACCCTAAAAAATAATCTTAAAATTAAACTAAATCATAAAAAAAATACAATTGAAGAAAAAAATTTATAAAAAATACATGTAATTTAAAAGTGTAACACAAACAGTGTAATAGGAAATCTCAAGTGCTGAGGTCCACAGACAAACGTAGAAGTCATAATAGTTTGTAGCCATTACTAGACTTTTCAACAAGGTGCAGTGATCATCAGTTTACCTATTCCACACTTCTTTGCCATTTTTTGTTATTTTAATTACACATCTTCTTCTCCCTCAAAAAAAAAAAAGAAAAAAGAAAAATTACATATCTTCTTTTTTTTTTTGTTTTTTCTTCTTCTTCTTCTTTCTTTTTTATCTTCATCTCCCCCCTTGTTGTACTGCTGTGGGGGTGGTGGTGTTTAAAGTTACAGATGCCTCAACCTCATGTATATTTTCATCACATAATAACATCAAAATTAATCGCCATATTCATTATCATGCATCTAATTATTAGAATTTACAACCACAATATCATCATCAATTTTCGTAGTTCTCCTTCGAATTTGATTTCAGAGTTTTCCATACGTACATATATATTGAAGAACAAGATTTGTAAAAAGATGAAAAAAAAAACATGGCAAAAAGTCAGCTCGATCCATTAATTGACGAGCTGTTTCTCATATGTATGAAGGTGTTACAGTCCGCAGTATACATATATATATATTTATAAATATATGCTATGTACTCTACCAAACACTTATTCATGATGTTACAATTAACTATACAGCCAGAATTCCCGTGGTAAACATCTGCCCGTTACCGTACGGCGAACCTGCAACTTCCGCCGCCGTCACCGCCGCCGCTTCGGCGCCGCACTTCTCTTTCCTCTCATCCATCACCATCTGTCTAAACCGGCACTCCGTGCTGCAGAATGCTTTCTCTCCCCTGCAATTTCAACCTTAATCAGTAACCTAATCATATTTCACAACCTCTTTTTTCACTCAATCGATTGGAGTTCGGAACTGTTTGCAATACCTGTACATGTATATGTCCTTGCCGTGGAGCTTCTTGTGGCACAAATTGCACGAGCTGAGAAAATCTGGTGCCGGAATTCCACCAGTCTCCGCACATCTTGCCGGAGATATGTGGAAAACGGTCGCGCGATTGCTCTTTTTGCTGCTCTGTATTCTGAAAGGCGCTCTGTCACCGCCGTTTCTGCCGCCCTCCGCCGCATCGGAATACACCTTCGTGTAAGACTTGTTCGGGCCGTGACACGTCACTATAGTATACTCCTCCAAACTCTCCATCTCCGTCTCCTCCGCCTCTCTCCTACTCCTCCAACAATTCTTCGGCGAACTCACCGGAATCGGGCTCGATCGCGCCATATTCCGGCCGAATAACGCCGGAATACCATCCCTTCCGCCGCCGGCTTTCTCCAGCGCCGCTACTATACCTAACCCCACGCCGCCGAGATCGAGGTTTTTTATCCCCCTCGGCGACTGAATCTTCGATTCCATCTGAGTACCGCCGGAAATCAACGATCCGGTGAGAATTCCGATCACCGGCTTCGATGATTTCCCTAACATCACTGGAAGAATAATTCGTAATAATTGAGGTTTTTAATTTTGATGTAGGGAGAGTTTTGAAGCGTGTTGCTGAGCTCCCTTTTATGGGGGAGCTTTTCTCAAATTATATGTTTGATGAGAGTTGTTAGAGTAAGGCCATGGTTTGGTTTGAAATGTGGAGTTATATACTAATGCATGATTTATTTAAATCTATTTATTTTCTTGAACACAATCATCACTCAAGCTGAATTATTGAACCACTTTATTCTATTATTTAATCGGATTCCAAAGTAATTTTTTTCTAATATGTCACTTGTCAGTGGGCAATATTTTAAGAAACGTCTCTGTCCCATGATTGGGACCCAATCGATGAGCCGGGCCCACTTCGCCGTTATCTGACTCATCACAAGATTCCGGTGAAGTGACGTCGCGGCGACACCCACGTGGCCTTCTGTGAGAGGGTGCAATTATTATTCAGCCCAACTGTGTGGGTTGTGGTGGGGCCCGTTTCAATTTAATTTTTTTCGTTGATTTCTTGGACTATTCGGAGTAAAAAAAAAACGCCCCATTTGTGGTGGGCCCGGGCAGAGAGTGATGTATGGTGCCGCTGAATTCTCACTCACAGTGTTGAGCTGTTGCATGTGCAATTACGGATATGCCCCTTATTTTTTTCTTGTTGCCAAATCCGACCTACTCTTTAAAAGATATTATTCTTTTGCGAAAAAGGAAAAGATGGGGGAGAATGAGATCTTTATTTATTTATCAGCAAAAAATAATTCCTTGCGAGAATCGCAATGATTTTCAATAGCTTTCTTCTCCACAAACAAATATTTATTTTTAGTTTAAATACAATATTATATTGCAGAATTGAATTTGCTATGTTCGACTTTTATGATCATATCAACTTTGATTCATCGAGCTTAAAAAACTTTATCAGAAAGTGTGCTCCCATCTTTAAATTTTTTGCAGAGATGTCATAAAAATTGTAGAATTGCAGAAAATGCCTTTATACCTTTTCCTTTATTTTTCATCATACGTAATAATTAAGGAATTTGAACCGTGAAAGCGCCTTCTAACATAATCACATTGAATGAAATTGCATCACAAGCTAAAGTGGGTTAGGCAAAATTTATCATGGATTGTGCGGGTGGTTGGCCCAATTTGCTCTTACTTATTCTCTGGCCCAATTCTCTCCTCTATTTTATGTGCTCTGACCCAGCTGCAAGCCCAATTCCCCACAACCCTAGCCCATGACCCGACACCCGTATCCCCCCATATATAAACCGCTCAACCCTAATTTCCCTTTTTATCTCTCACTCTCGCCTATAAAATGCGGCGCCCCCTCTCTTCTCTCTAACGCCACACGCAAGAAACCCTAACCCTAATCCTTCTGCTCCGAGCTAATCCGCCGCGATCCTCTGTTTCTCTGGCCGGAATCCTGTCTGCGGGTTCCTGTGTGGCCTGTGAGTTGAGGTTGCGGGTTAGTTTTGGGGTTGAGGGAGCCTGTGAGAGCGTCGAAACCTTCCTTCTCACCCTCCCCTCCTGGTCTGGGTCTGATTTGTCGCCGGAGTTGCCTTTACCGCCGTCCCTGGAAGAATTTGAGCCCACCAGTGCCTTTGGGCACCTTTTCTTCACAAATCTCTCTCTATTTTACCTATATATATATATATATATATATATATATTTCTTGTCTCTGTGTGTGTTTATCTCTGGTTTTGGCTCGATCTAACTCCTGCCTTTACCTCTGTCTCTGCAGATCTACACTTGGTTTAGCCGGCCTGTGAAGAAATAGCCCTAGATCCTTTTGATCTAGCGTCTGAGGCTGCACCTTGAAGAAAAACCCTAAGTACTAAGCTCACGGCTGCTTGAGCAGCTAGTGAGGCAGACCGCCGAGGTCAGGGAAGCAAGCGGTGAACACCAGCCAAGCCCGGTACCACAACAGTGGTATTAGAGCGAGGTTCACCTGGCCGGGGCACCCTCCTACCTACATCTGCCTCACCCCGCTGCCGGTAAGGGCCGCGCCGAGTCGCCCCCCTGGGCTTGAATTGTTTTGGTAAGTCCGGTCTTCTCTTGCCTGAGAAGACCGGCTCTGGTATAACTCTCTAACCCTAAGCTCTTCTGTGGTACCTTGCGATCCTTCTTTGCTTCCGCTTAACTCTCTGTTTTCCTTGGTATTCAAAGCCAAGAACCCTAGCTTCTTACCCCTGGTTGGTCTGGATTCCATTTAAGGTCTCCTAGTGTCAGGTGTCTGGGGGTTGAGGATTGGGGAAGGATTCTCCGAGTTGGTTTTGTGTGTTTCCTGCTGTTTCTCTGTGTCTTGTGGTGATTATCGCTACTGTTGGCCTCTGGTTTGTGAGTTCTGCGATTTTCTGGGGCTGAAACTTTGTGATTGTGAGTTTCAATGACTGACTGCGTTTTAGTCAGTTGTTTATTGTCTGAATTCAAGTTTTGAGGTTGCCCTGAGTGAAACCTTGCTCCACAGATCAATCTGTGCTGAGAACTGGGCTCTCCTCAGCCCTCTATCCTCCGGGTACACTTGATTCAGTGCTTGTGGTGGTTTTCCCTGTGTGTTTTAAGGTGGATTCTTGCATTCTTGGTGTTTCTGTGATTTCTGGCATGATGAATAACTTGAATGCTGTGCCTTTTAATGGCAAAGATGATTTTGGTGATTGGCAGACTCGAGTTGAATGCATTTTAACAAAAGAAAATCTGCAAGATGCAATTTATGAAAAAATTGATGAAAAAGAAACTGATAAAAATCTCATTAAATTGAATGCTAGTGCCAGAGCTACTATTTTGTTGAATTTGAACAGTTCTGTCGTGAGAAAAGTGTCCCATCACAAATGTGCTAAAGATTTATGGGAAAATTTGACTTCCTTATATGCTCCTACCTCTGAAGAAGCTGTTTATTCATTGCAAAATCAAATTATGAATTTTCAAATGGATCATTCAAAAGATGTTGATACTAATGTTGAGGAATTTTTTAAACTGTTAAAGGATCTGAAATTAGCTAGTGATGACACTTTAGAAAAGTATTCCGCTCAAATTTTGCTTGGATCAATTCCTGAAACTTTTTCTGATGTGAAAACTGCTTTGAAATATGGTGGCTCTAAAGTTACTTGTGATATGATTGTTAGCTGCCTGAAAACCAAGGAATGTGAGATTAAAAAACTTAAATCTAAGCCTCTGCAGAATGACATTATGTATGTGAATAACAGAAATCATGAGTTTAAAAAACCTGTTGTTAATCTTGAGAATCCAAGTGTGCTTGTTGCTGAAAGACATAGGAGAGAAATGAATATGAGGCAAAACCAGTATATGAATCAAAATTATGCTCATTCTTCTCATTCTTCTGATTCTATGTATAATTATCCTGCTCGTGCATCCAATCATGCTCCTGATCATGCTCATAATCATGGTCATGTTCCTAATACTGCTCCAAATCATACATACAACCCCAATTCTGATCAAAAACCAAGAAAAACATGCTGGAATTGTGGTAAACCTGGTCATTTTTCAAATAGATGCAAGCAGCCTAAAAAGAATAAGGGTTATATGCATAATCATGCCAATAATGTGATGCACTATGATTCTCATATGTATGATTTGAATCCTCATAACTCTAGCCTGATTTCTCATGATCCTGAACCCCATAATGTGCATGAAAGCTATGATGGTGGTGGTATCTATATGGTTCATGACGTTTATGACTTTCAGTTTATCAATTATACCAATGCTATCTCTAAAAATGTGCATAATAATGAGTGGTTGATTGACTCTGGCTGTACATTTCATGTTACCCCTTTTAAGGACATGTTTTATAATTTGAACTTCATGAACTCTGGGCATGTTGCATTAGCTGATGGTCAAAACTGTGAAATTCTTGGAAAGGGAGATGTATATCTAAAATTTGAAAATGGATCTATGTTAACTTTAAATGAAGTCAGATATGTCCCAAAACTAAAATTCAGTCTGCTCTTTGTGTCTAAAATTGCTGATCACATGATTGATGGTTCTGTGAACAATCTGAGGTTCAAATTTGAAAAGGATTCTATGTTATACTTCAATGCTCCAAGAAAGGGTGATTTATATGCTGTAACTGCTGAATCTGTTCCTTTGCCTGTTGCTAATGTTGTTCAACATGATAAAACTGCTCTTTGGCATACTAGGTTAGGTCACATGAGTAATAAAGGTTTGGAGATCTTGAGTAAAGCTGGTATTTTTGGAAATGATAGAATAACTAATGTGTCTTTCTGTGAACCCTGTGTGCTTGGAAAACATCATAAAGTGTCTCTGTCTGCTACTATTCCTTATCCAAGAAAGCATGTTAGTTCTGAAATACTTGAATATCTGCATGCTGATGTATGGGGTCCTGCAAGGGATCCAACCCATGGTGGAAATGTGTTTTTCTTGTCAATAATTGATGATTTTTCCAGGAAAACTTGGGTGTTCTTAATGAAAAACAAATCTGATGTGTTTACTAAGTTTTCTAAATGGGCCATTGAAATTCAAACTCAAACCAATAAGAAAATAAAATGTCTTAGAACTGATAATGGACTGGAATTTTGTAATCAAGCCATGGATCATTGGTGTTCTATTAGCGGAATAAAAAGGCATAAGACTGTCCCTTATACTCCACAGCAAAATGGTGTGGCTGAAAGAATGAATAGGACATTGCTTTAAAACTTGTATAAGCAGAGATGTGCTGTTTAATGAGCTTGATTTTCCTTGCCTACCTGAAATTTTACCCTCTGCTACACCAAAACAGGTGGAGAAATTGCATGACTTGAATCAAAAATTCTATGACTACTTGTTTTCTTCTGATGATGATAATAAGGTGGATGATCCCACTCCCTCTCTGCCTGAACCTGCTGTTAATGATGCTTTAATTGATGATATTAATTCTGATGATTCTGTCTCAAATAATGAAACTGATTCTCCTGATAATATGGTTGTATCTGAATCTGAAACTAGCTCAAATGAATCTGAAAAAACACTTGAACCTGTGCCTAATGTGGATGACTTAAGTAATTATCAACTTGCTAGGGATAGACCTAGAAGAAATGTTAAAGTGCCTGCCAAGTATGATGATTATAACTTGTCTATGTATGCCTTTAATGTGTTCAGTAATGTGGATCAATCTGAGCCCAAATCTTACAAGGAAGATGTTAATTCTGTGGATTCTAATAAATGGATCACTGCTATGAATTCTAAAATGAAATCTTTGCATGATAACAACACTTGGATATTAGTTGAAAGACCTGAATCATGTTCTGTTGTCGAATGCAAGTGGCTCTTTAAAATCAAACAAGAAATCAATAATGTTAGATACAAAGCAAGGCTTGTTGCTAAAGGATTCACACAAAAGGAAGGGATTGATTAGAATGAGATCTTTGCTCCTGTGGTTAAATTTACAACTGTGAGAATAATGTTTGCATTAACTGCTCATTTTGATTGGGAATTGAAACAAATGGATGTTACAACTGCTTTTTTGCATGGTGAGCTGGAAAACAATATATACATGCATCAACCTGAAGGCTACATTGATAAAGAACATCCAAACCATGTATGCTTATTGAAAAAATCCTTGTATGGTTTAAAACAATCCCCAAGACAATGGAATATCAAATTTGACAAAAGCATGCAAAGTTTGAACTTCACTAGAAGTAAATTTGATCATTGTTTATACTATATAAAATCTGAAGTGTCTGTGTTCCTTCTCTTTTATGTTGATGACATGCTGTTGATTAGCCCTTGCCTGAATACTGTGAAGCATATTCAATCTTGCTTGTGTGCTAATTTTGATATGAAGGACCTTGGTGATGCAAAGAAAATCCTTGGCATGAACATAGACAGAGATAGGGCAAATCACACTCTTAAATTGCATCAAACTGCTTACACTGAACAAGTTTTGAAAAAATTTAATATGGAAAGCAGTAAAGCTGTCTCTGTGCCTCTTGCCTCTCATTGTATTTTAAGTAAAGACTAATGCCTTAAATCTGATTCTGAAATGAAAAAGATGCAATTTGTTCCTTATGCCAATGCTATTGGATCTGTGATGTATTTGATGATTAGCACAAGGCCTGATATTGCTTATACTGTGTCTTGTTTGAGTAGATTTGAAATGGCTTCTAAGATATTTGAAATCCACTGTGTCCCATGGCTTATTGTTCTCTAAATCTTCTGATGGTGTTAAATGTGTGGGATATGTTGATTCTAATTATGCCAATGATAGAGATCAAAGAAAATCTACAACCTCCTATGCTTTTACTTTATGTGATACATGCATTAGCTGGAAATCTCAATTGCAGAGCATTGTTGCCTTGTTTTCTACTGAATCTGAATATATTGCTGCAACTGAGGCTGTGAAAGAAGTCATTTGGCTAAAGGGTGTCCTATCTGAGATTAAATATATTATTGATAAACCCTGTTTGTACTCTGACAGCCAGTCTATTATTCAGCTGTGCAAAAATCCTGTTTTTCATGACAGGACAAAACATATTGATGTGAGGTTTCATTTTATCCGTGATGTTGTGGAAAAAGGAGAAATTCTCTTGGATAAAATCCCATCTGAGTACAATCCCGCAGACATGGGGACCAAAGTTCTACCTGTGGCAAAATTAGAAACCTGTAAAAAGGCTCTAAACATGGAGACTTGAAGATCTGAAAAGGGTGGATCCCCTGACCACTTCTGTGGGATCCTGATCAGCCTAAAAGGGCTCTCACTCTCTCTTCTTTCCCTCCCCTTCTTCTTGGTATCTGGCTAGATAAGTACTCTGGACTGAGAAGGTCAAAATCTGACTGGAGTCAGTGTACTTGGGGTTGGTCTCAAGTTGTGTGAGACTGAGAATAATGCGCATAGCATTATATCTCTCCCTCTCGGATCTTATCTTGTCAAAGATAAGTAATGAGTAAAAATAAGGGCAGTGATGAAGATTCCCTAGTTCTTGGCAAGCAATTTCCTTGGTGACTGTGACAGACCAACTAGGGCCAAAGGTGGATATGTGGGTGGTTGGCCCAATTTGCTCTTACTTATTCTCTGGCCCAATTCTCTCCTCTATTTTATGTGCTCTGACCCAGCTGCAAGCCCAATTCCCCGCAACCCTAGCCCATGACCCGACACCCGTATCCCCCCCATATATAAACCGCTCAACCCTAATTTCTCTTTTTATCTCTCACTCTTGCCTACAAAATGCGGCGCCCCCTCTCTTCTATCTAACGCCACACGCAAGAAACCTTAACCCTAATCTTTCTGCTCCGAGCTAATCTGCCGCGATCCTCTGTTTCTCTGGCCGGAATCCTATCTGCGGGTTCCTGTGTGGCCTGTGAGTTGAGGTTGCGAGTTAGTTTTGGGGTTGAGGGAGCCTGTGAGAGCGTCGAAACCTTCCTTCTCACCCTCCCCTCCTGGTCTGGGTCCGATCTGTCGCCGGAGTTGCCTTTGCTGCCGTCCCTGGGAGAATCTGAGCCCACCAGTGCCTTTGGGCACCTTTTCTTGACAAATCTCTCTCTATTTTACATATATATATATATATATATATATATATATATATATATATATATATTTCTTGTCTCTGTGTGTGTTTATCTCTGGTTTTGGCTCGATCTAACTCCTGCCTTTACCTCTGTCTCTGCAGATCTACACTTGGCTTAGCCGGCCTGTGAAGAAATAGCCCTAGATCCTTTTGATCTAGCGTCTGAGGCTGCACTTTGAAGAAAAACCCTAAGTACTAAGCTTACGGCTGCTTGAGCAGCTAGTAAGGCAGACCGCCGAGGTCAGGGAAGCAAGCGGTGAACCCCAGCTAAGCCCGGTACCACAACAGATTGGTATCAACTTTAATTATTTAAGCTAATCAATGCTCGAGACGACTATTCATTGATAGCGTCATTTTCGAAGCATTTAACGTTTTTGGTATTCATATACAATAAAATCGACAATTCACCGCGATACAAGTCAAAGTAATGTTGAGTAAAAAACACGTTGCAGGAACCCTCTAGAAGTCTTTCTATATGTCTCTAGGAAATTGACAAGTAAAAATAAATAAATTACCAGCAGTTAATTTTTTATATATTTTTATAAAAAGAAATTACTCATTTTTTTATTTATATTTTTGAGAGAAAAAAATAAGTTAGCAATAATGATTGTTGTGTTGTGTGACATTACTTTATTTGAGTGAATGCGGTGGTCCCCAAAAAATAGAGTTTAGGTATCTCGCCCGTTGTTCTCTCCTTTACCAGCAATCAGAATCAACGGTCCTCCACTGCTTGTCGCTTTCTTAGGCCCCACCACACGCCAGCTCCAAACTCCCACGCGTTACTCCACTGTTCCTTTTTTTACTTTCCTGGTCCCTCTACTCTTCTCTTATTAGTGTTCGCCCCAATCATTCTCATATGAGTTTATAAATATCCCAATGTTTTCAATAATATTATTTTGATATCTAAAGTTTCAATTTTCTTTTTTTAAAATATCCTATGGTGATATTTTTTCGCCAGATAAATCTTATGTGATGCGCGCGAAGATTCTCATTGATTTTTTCACTCGTTATGTCAAATTTTAAATTAACGCCGTCCTTTTTATTAGGATATTAAAAAATTCTACATTAACTAAGGTCGATTTTTTTATAAAAAAATTACATTATAAATGAAGTTGTTTAGTATGATGTGGCGAGTGAAATTCATATCAGATTCTGACGTGCCATGTCGAACTTTTGCAGTTGAAAATATCATCCCTTAGGATATTTTTGAAAAAATATTGAGTATAAAAATGATATTATTCAAATATTAAGATATTTTTCAAAATTCATGTAAATGTTACAAGTTACGACATTATAGGACATTTACCCTTCTCATAATTATCTTTTTCGACTTCTTAATTTGGGACCATCAATCTCGTATTGAACCTAGTACTTTGCCATAAGCAAAAGTAACTTGTTTTGTGTTTGATTTTGCTCACAACAAATTAGGATTCCTAATTGCCTATTTAAGCCAGTCATTGCTAAGCAGTGCTTGAGATAACCTTACTTGTATATGGAAGGAATAATGTGAAACTTGGAATGGTTTTTTTTTTTTTTTTCACTTAAGAAAAAAATAATTTGATTTGAATAACTTGAGGTAGAGATATTCGATTAAATCGGTCTTGTTAGCAACTTAGCATTGAATTGATATCAAGTTGACAAGAAAGGTATGCCACGTACTTTTTTGTTATTTTTGTTTTTAATAAAAGCAAATGAATTGATTAATTGTACGTGACTCAACCAAAGTATAAAAGAAAAATCAAGAGTGAAATGTGAAATTAACATGATGATTTGAATGGCCCGTTTAAGTACTCGAATGGTGCACTTTTAGTACACAGAATGTATTCAATTTCAATAATTTTTACTAATCATCACACAAAAAATAATAATTTTTTAAAATTATATAATTTTGTGCAATTTTAATTATTAACATGCACACGAATTTTACATTCACTTAAAAATTTATTATTTAATTGTTCTTTTTTAAGAATATATTGAAATAATTTCAGTTAAAAAAATTAAACTATAGATGAATTTGCATGTTATCAATAAGATTAATTTTTTTAATAGTTTAGATATTTACAGGCCTCATTTTGCCATGAGACAATTGAGAGTGAGACAGGTCCCCGAAAATTAAGATCCCGAATTTACATATATCTAGTTACGTGCGTGTGTGTGTGTGTATGTATATATATTTTACATAAAAAATTGTTTACTATCTTGGAGGAAGGGTTTTGGTGAGTTTTGTGCTTAATAAAGCACATGGAATTTCCTCTTACACCTTTTGTGGTACACTTTCAAATTACAAGTTTTTCTTGTATTTTTTCTTTAATTTTATTTTTTTGTGATTTAGTTTAATTTTATGATTGTTTTTAGGGTTCATTCCATCCAATTAGGGTTTATAATTATTTTTTAATATTTAACTTTTGATTTTCAATTAATAATTCAATATTATGGTTGAATTTTTTCAAAATTGTGTTTTATAATTTTTAATTCAATTTTTTTTATAAATGTTGACTATGATTATTTATGTTATAATTAATTTTTATTTTATAATAAATATTATTAAAATCATAAATTTAATAATGAAATACAGAGTGAAACAAAAAAAGTGTAATTTGAAATTTGAACCCTTAATAAAATGGGTAATGTTATTTGGCAATATTGTGGCCGGCCATAATATTTAATTAAGGTAAGATTTTAATTTATAGTAAATTACTAATTAAGATTCTAATTATTGATTGTTATATGTTTACACTTACACCATTGTGGTCAATTTTAGAAAGATATTTGTCTTATTGTTTGAAAATTTTGAAATGTACATAAAAATCTCTACAAATATGTTAACGGATAATGACTTCAAATTATAAAAAAAAATCTCTAATAAAATTTTAAAATTAAACTAATCTCAACCAAAATAAATGAGAATTTCATTTGAAAATTATATGATAACCAACTAAATTTATTTGATTATTATGGATAATCATAAATATAATATATCATATACGCAATTGCTTTAAATTGGGCGCATAAATTTTCATTTAGTTAAATTTAATTTAATTATAAGAAAAACTTAAAATGTTAAAATTGAATATGAAGAGGGGAGAGAAAAAAAATACATATGGTTGATAATTTTGAATAAAAAATAATCGGCGCTTCTCCTTAAAAAAATGATTGACATCAATGCAAATAGAGGTGTGCAAAACTGAACCAAAATAAAAAAATCGAACTAAGTCAAGTTATTTCGTTTGGTTGTTTTGGTGATTTTATCTTTCATTTGAGTTCGATTTTGAATATTAAAACCAAAAATAGTTTTGTTCGGTTTCGATTTTAATAAAAAATATTTCAATTAAAACCGAACTAACCAATGTATATAAATTACATTATTTTTAATTTATATTTCTAACATTACACATAAATTAAAAAAATACAAAAACATAAGTATATGTTCATTGGTGAACTAGGGCAAAATGCATTGATGCTTCAACTTCAAAGTAAAAGATTTGCGAGATTTTTTTTTGTGCATTCAACTATTAACTCTTAAGTGTAATTATGACATGTTATAAGTTGACCATGTACGCGGTTGAATTAAGGGATAATTTTTTTATTATTTATTTAATGATCATTTGTTATTTATTAAGTTTCAATATTATTTTTCTAGTTTTAGATGTAATTGTTTAGAAAAAAAATTAACATTCGGTTAAACAACAAATCGAACCAAACAAACCAAATAAAATTATGATTCGGTTAGGTTCGGTCATATTAATTACTTTAGTTGGTTTGATTTTTAATTTTTAATAATTTTGGTTTATGATTTTATTGTTTGGTTCAATTTTGCACCAAACCAACCATCTGCACACCCCTAAATACAAAGTCATAGTAACAATGATCATCGCCATCATAAAATTTTATACTCCTCAAACTAAATTAAAAATTTTATGCTCCTTTTAACAAATTCAAATTTTATTTTTTTTCATTTCAACAATATATTTTTACACTCATCTTACTAAATTCAAAAATATTTTATATAATAAAGTAGCAAATATATTGTATTAATTAATTTGATTATTATGTGGTGGAGTTTTTTAAAATAAAAAAATATAACAAAATGAAAATAAATTTAACAATATATTTAATTAATAAATTTGATTATTATTTAATTCAAAATATTAAAAGAAAAAACATTAGGAAAGAAAAACATATTAAATAATATATTGTATTAATAAATTTGAGTAACATGTGATTCAAAATTTCAAAATAAATAAGAAAATTAGATAAAATAATAACTTCAATAATATATTTTATTACTAAAGTTGATTATTATGTGATTTAAAATTTTAAAATATAATAAAACAAAAATAAATTCAAAAATATATTTTATTTTTATAAACTTGTTTGTTACATGATTCAAGATTTTAAAATATAATTTAAAAATATAAAAATAAAAATATAAGAGAACTTTTAATTTTAAAATAATAAGTCAACTTCTTTTTAAATGGGTCAAGGTTATAAGAGTAAACAAGCATTGTTAAATAATTAAAATCTTAATTAACTACTTATCAAATATTAAAATCTTACTTTAATTAAATATTATGGCCGGCCACATGATTCAAAACTTTTAGAGCTCATTTCATATCTTTTTTTGTTCCATTAATGTTGTGGCACTTATCTAAGCAGAGGACACAATTAACCATTTAGCCCTATAAATCTAAAAGCTCATAAACTATTGCTATCAAATTGTAACATAAACAAATCCGGTTAGTAAAACATTACTATAAAAAATGATAATTCTATACATAACCCCCCCTTTTTCTCACTAAAGACTAGTTTGTAAAAAAATATTAGTTAAATATTATTTTACCATTATAACCCCTAACCTTTAAAAAAAAAAAAAACTCCATCCTTATAGGTAGCCACATCTATGAAATCTTAAGAATAATTAAAAAATTAGCAGTTTCATGTAGCTAAATTATCGCCAAATTAAATTTAATAGATTATTATTTCCAGAAATAGAATTGCATATTATTAATTATCTCCAGAATCGCACATTATTTCTACAATTGTAATTAATTGTCTCCAAAACTAAATTACATATAGCTGCAAATTATTATCTTCTTTTTCAAAACTTCCATCATTTTGTGTGAAATTTCCAACTTATTTGGAAACATGCATGTGAGAAATATTCAAAATAGAGGAAGAACAAGAATAGGATGGGCATTTGCCACCTAGAAGGAGTCCAAGATTTTTTGCATGATGGTCGACTAATAAAAGAATTTCTCAACGGATTGACTAACAATTAAATTAAATTTTGTTCAAGCTAGACAATAGACACCTCGCAAGAGCAATCTCACGTTCTTGTTGTGTGTTATTGTAGAAGAGATATTTTGGTGTGTTGCTCGGAGTATGTAGGTTCTTTGGACTGTTAAAGCTCATTGGCTTGCTGTTTTGGATTTTATTGATCATATTCATTTTTGTGTTTCTCATATTTATAGAAAGAGAAATCGAGTAGCAGACATTTTAGCCTCTCCTAGCTTAGTATTTCTTTTGATTTTTGGACTTCTGTTATTCCTTGTATTTCTGATGCCGTTTTACAGAACTTTCATTCTCCTGGTTTTTTTCGATTTATTTAGAGGGGTACTCTTTTTCCCAGATGGTCTTTCCCACGTTTGGATTTTCTTCCATTTGGGTTTTGAAAGACTCCGATCCCCCGAGTTATCAGCACGTGATTTCCGAGGACTTTTAGGTTTGTCACTTTTTTATTTTTTATATATACAATTCATTTAGGAAGAGAGATGTATATTGAGAAGACACCAGACGATTGGATTGTTTCTTACGCTATTCTATAATCTTTTTTTTAAAAAAATTCTAACATATTCAAGTTCTTCTTCAACCTTTTTTTTCAATTTCTTAGATGAGTTGGAGTTGGGGCTGACAGTTGTTTATTATACACAATTTTTGGACATATTCTGATATCTTTTTTCTTGAGAAGTTGTGTGATTTACTAAGGCTCGGTTGACCCACCAATGAACAAAATACAAAAGACTCGGTCAACCCGACCCAATTCACTTGGGTCGACCCAGTGTAAAAATAATCCTCTGGGTCGACCCAGCTTTCTCACTCGATCCAAACTTGTTACTTCGCGGATTGACGAGTTTTTTTATCTACAATTAGGGTTTTAAACCTAATATACACACAACTCGAGAGGCACAAAGGGGAGGGACACCACATACACTTGAGAACACTCTGAATACACTATACACACCATTGATACATATCCACACACCCCGAGAAGACAGAGGAGGCTACCAGTGCCATCTACATTTGAGGAGAACATCAAATCATTGGAGAAGGGGATTCCAGCGGTGTTGGAGAGAGAGTTTATCATAGAAGATGATTTGATGCTACAGAGAATTACCAATGTCATCTATATTTATTCTATGATGTTTCAAACTCCGTTTTATTTCATTTTATTTATGTTTAGCTAAATTACTTTAGGGATTGTAGGATTTACAACTATTATGGATTGAATGGTTGAATTTACTGAATTATGTTTTCTGTTCATTATTGAGCATTTGATTACCTAGTTTGGATTTCTCATATGTATGTTGATGGCCACAACATGTGTATACAATCTAATTAATTGGAAGATTATAGTCGTGACTGATTAATTAGTGGGATAAAATAGGTGAATCATTTTATGTGATGTTTGAAAGGACAGACCAAGTGAACAAGTGTTGCATAGGAATTTAAATCCAAGGAACGTGGTTGTGAATAATAACGTGTATGAAGAACTGACCGCAGTGAAGTGCGTGATTATTATTTCTATGTTATGACATGTGTTCTATGAACAGTCTAATAACAAATTAGTGATTTTCACCTTTAATGAATTAAAGAAGGTTAAATAAGTAATAAATCAATAAGAAGTTTGTTGTATGTGCATTATCCCTAGAATCCCTTGTTTCTATTATTTATTAAGTGCTAAGCTTTAATTATTGCATTTTATGTTACTGTCTTGTTTTACAGTTTATTATTTTTCTCCTACTTTGAATTCAAAGTCTAAATATTGATAAGGTATTGCGTTTTAGTTTTGTGATTTATTCAAGCTTCAGTTATTGTGAACATGATACTCTTGTTCACTACTATTTTTCATTCCCGGACAAGACAACATTGAAACCCCATCTCGTTCAGTTCATTAACCCAATTCTCAAAGGCATGCTTGCCATGACCGTCCTTGATGTGGAGCACGAAGTAGTCGACGGGGCAGACGAAACAAGCAATGATGGGCTCAATGAAATTAGGGGCCTCGAGAGATGGATCTCAAAGTGGGCATTGTAGGAGACGACTCAGAGGCGGTCATACCAGATCTTGTCGGACTTGAGCTACTTTGTGGAGTGTTGGCCCAATTTGCTCTTTTTCTTTCTTGGCCATCTGTCTGTCTCTTTCTTGTTTTTTCTTTAAGCCCAACATGCCCTAAACCCTGAAACCCTAACCCGACCCGTGGAACCCCTCTTATTATCTACCATAACCCTAATTTTCCTTAATTACTTCCTAACCCCTCTACATATTGCTGCGCCGTTCCCCTTTCTCCTTAAGCCTCACAGTAAACCCTAACCTAATCTTCTTCTCCGACCTACCTCTGTCCGTTCACCGGTTTCTTTGGCCGGAATCCTGTCTGCGGATTCCTGTTTGGCCTGTGAGTAGTGACGGCAGGGTATTTTGTGAGTTGAAACCCTCACGTGAGAGCTTCGAGCCTATCATCTCACCATCCCCTCTTGGTCTGGGTCTGACCTGTCGCCGGAGCTACTATTGCCGCCGTCTCTGGGAGAATCTGAGCCCACCATTGCCCTTTGGGCACTTTTTATCACAAATCTCTCCCTATTTTATTTATATATATATATGTTACTGGTTTCTGCTGGTATTTATTTCTGTTTATACCTTGATCTCACCTTTACCTTGCCTCTGTCCCTGCAGATCTACACCTGATTTGGCTAGCTTGTGAAGATTCAACCCTAGATCCATTCGATCTAGCGTCTGAGGCTGCATCATCAACAAAGAAAGCCTAGTTCTTAGCCATTGCTGCTTGAGCAGCAAGTGGGGTAGACCGCCGAGGTCGGGAAAACAAGTGGTGAACCCTAGTCGGGCTTGATACTCAACAGTGGTATCAGAGCCACGGTTGAGCCTGGCCGGGACACCCTCCTGCCTACATCTACCTCACCCCGCCGCCGGTAAGGGCCGCGCCGAGTCGTCCCCTTTGGGCCTGAAACAACTGGTAAGTCCGGTCTTCTCCTACCTGAGAAGACCGGCTCTGGTATAACTTGAAAACCCTAAAACTCCTAATTTGTGGTATCTCTCGATCCTGTTTTCTGGTTTCTGCTTCCGCCCTAATTTTTTCTGGTAATCTCTTAGTATTTCAAGCATTTCCCAAAACCTAGCTTACGGTCGGGACCGTCTGGATTCCCCTTTGGGTCTCCTCAAAGCGGGTTGCCCCGATAGCTAGTTTGGTAGAGGGATTATCAGTTGAAAATGGGGGTTTTCTGAGTTGCTTTGGTGTTAACTGCCTGTTTTTGTTGCTCTTAGTCCGCTGCTTATTTATGATAATATTTTATTGCTGTTGTGATTCCTGGAAGGAATCTGATGTGAAAACTCTGCCTGCAGAGTTACTATGATAAAGACTTAGTGTTCCTAAGTCTAGTTGGTGGCCTAGTAGGGTTTTGGGATTGACCTGAGTGAACCCCTGCTCCACAGATCAATCTGTGCTGAGAACTGGGATAGCCTCAGCTCTATATTCCCCCTGTGCACCCTTCTTAAGGCCTGTGGAGTGTTTTCTCCTGTTCTGAAGTGATTTTGTGGTTTTCCTATTATTTTTGTGGTAAAATTTGGGTATTGGGTGAACTCTCTGTGTTCCCTGTGTGGTTTAAGGTGGATTCTTGTTTTTGGGTGTATCTGTGAGTTCTGTCATGATGAATAACCTAAATCCTGTGCCTTTTAATGGAAAAGATGACTTTGGTGATTGGCAGACTCGAGTTGAATGCATTTTAATAAAAGAAAATCTGCAAGATGCTATTTATGAAAGAATTGATGAAAAAGAAACTGATAAACCTCTCCTTAAATTGAATGCTAGTGCCAGAGCCACCATTTTGTTGAATTTAAACAGTTCTGTTGTGAGAAAAGTATCCCATCACAAATGTGCTAAAGATTTATGGGAAAATCTTACTTCTTTATATGCTACTACCTCTGAAGAAGCTGCTTATTCTTTGCAAAATCAAATTATGAATTTTAAGATGGATCCTGCAAAAGATGTTGACACTAATATTGAGGAATTTTAAAAACTTTTAAAGGATCTGAAATTAGCTGGTGATGACACTTTGGAAAAATATTCTGCTCAAATTTTGCTTGGCTCAATCCCTGAAACTTTTTCTGATGTGAAAACTGCTTTGAAATATGGTGGCTCTAAAGTTACTTGTGATATGATTGTTAGCTGCCTGAAAACCAAAGAAAATGAGATAAAGCAACTTAAATCTAAGTCTCTGCAGAATGACATTATGTATGTGAATAACAGAAATCATGAATTTAAAAAGCCTGTTGTGAATCCTGAGAATCCAAGTGTGTTGGTGGCTGAAAGACATAATAGAGAAATGAATATGAGGCAAAACCAGTATATGAATCAAAATTATGCTCATTCATCTCATTCTTCTGATCCTATGTATAACTTTCCTACTCATGCATCCAATCATGCTCCTAATCATGCTCATTTTCATAAACATGCTCATAATCATGGTCATATTGTTCCAAATCATGCTCCAAATCATGCATATTACACAAATTCAGATCAAAAACCAAGAAAAACATGTTGGAATTGTGGCAAGCCAGGTCATTTTTCAAATAGATGCAAGCTGCCTAAAAAGAACAAGGGTTACATGCATAATCATGCCAATAATGTGATGCACTATGATTCTCATATGACTGATTTAAATCCTCATGATTATGGTCTGTCATCTCATGATCCTGAAACCTATAATATACATGAAAGTTTTGATGGTAGTGGAATTTATATGGTGCATGATGTGTATGATTTTCAATTTATCAATTATATCAATGCTATCTCCAAAAATGTGCATAACAATGAGTGGTTGATTGATTCTGGTTGCACATTTCATGTTACTTCTTTTAAGGAAATGTTCTATAATTTAAACTTCATGAACTCTGGGCATGTTGCCTTGGCTGATGGCCAAAACTGTGAAATCCTTGGAAAGGGAGATGTATGCTTAAAATTTGAAAATGGTTCCATGTTAACCTTGAATGAAGTAAGATATGTCCCAAAATTAAAATTCAATCTGCTCTCTGTGTCTAAAATTGCTGATCATATGATTGATGGTTCGGTGAATAATTTAAGATTCAAATTCGAAAAGGATTCAATGTTATACTTCAATGCTCCAAGAAAGGGTGATTTGTATGTTGTGACTGCTGAATCTGTTCCTTTGCCTTTTGTTAATGCTGTGCAAAATGATAAAACTGTCCTTTGGCATGCTAGGTTAGGACACATGAGTAATAAAGGTTTGGAAATCCTGAATAAAGTAGGTGCTTTTGGAAATGATAAAATATCTAATGTGCCCTTCTGTGAACCTTGTGTGCTTGGGAAACATCATAGAGTGACTCTGTCTGCTACCATTCTTTATCCAAGAAAACATGTTAGTTCTGAAATACTTGAATATCTGCATGCTGATGTATGGGGCCCTGCAAGGGATCCAACCCATGGTGGAAATGTTTTCTTCTTATCAATCATTGATGATTTTTCTAGGAAAACTTGGGTATTCTTAATGCAAAACAAATCTGATGTGTTTACTAAGTTTTCTAAATGGGCTATTGAAATTCAAACTCAGACTAATAAGAATATAAAATGTCTTAGAACTGATAATGGTCTAGAATTCTGTAATCAAGCTATGGATCATTGGTGTTCTACTAGAGGAATTAAAAGACATAAGACTGTCTCTTATACTCCACAGCAAAATGGAGTGGCTGAAAGAATGAATAGGACTTTACTTGATAAAGTAAGATGTTTGTTAATTGCCTCTGGTCTTGAAAAACCTTTTTAGGGTGAAGCTCTAATGACTGCATGTTACCTAATTAACAGATCCCCCTCAGTCCCTTTGCATGGCAAAATTCCAGAATCTGTTTTCTATAACAAACATGTTTGCCTGAATAATCTAAGAACATTTGGTTGTGCTGCTTATGTGCATCAAAAATTGAGCAAACTTGACCCCAGAGCAAGAAAATGTGTCTTCCTTGGTTATCCTGAAGGGGTTAAAGGTTACAGACTATGGGATAAGAGTGTTCCTGGTTTTAAAACATGTATAAGCAGAGATGTGATATTTAATGAGCTCGATTTTCCTTGTCTACATAAAGAATCACCCTCTGATACATCTGAACATGTGGAGAAATTGCAAAACTTGAATAAAAATGTTGATAACTACCTGTTTACTCCCAATAATGATAATAAGGTGGATGATACCTCCCCTATCTCATCTGAACCTGCTGTTAATGATGCCTTATTTGATGATATTACTCCTGATGATTCTGCCTCAAATAATACCAATGATAATATGGTTGTATCTGATCCTGAAACTAGTTCAAATGAATCTGAAACTACATCTGAACCTATGCCTGCTATGAATGACTTGAGTAATTACCAATTGGCTAGAGACAGAGCTAGAAGAAATGTTAAAAAACCTGCCAAGTATGATGATTACAATCTGTCCATGTATGCCTTTAATGTATTCAGTAATGTGAATCACACTGAGCCTAAATCTTACAAAGAATTTGTCAAGTCTGTGGATTCTGATAAGTGGATCAATGCTATGAATTCTGAAATGAAATCCTTGCATGATAACAATACTTGGATATTAGTTGAAAAACCTGAATCTTGTTCTGTTGTTGAATGCAAGTGGCTCTTTAAAATCAAACAAGAAATAAACAATGTTAGATATAAAGCAAGGCTTGTAGCCAAAGGATTCACTCAAAAGAAAGGAATTGATTATAATGAGATCTTTGCTCCTGTGGTTAAATTTACAACTGTAAGAATAATGCATGCATTAACTGCTCATTTTGATTGGGAACTGAAACAAATAGATGTTACAACTGCCTTTTTTGCATGGTGAGCTTGAAAACAACATATATATGCATCAACCTGAAGGCTACATTGATAAAAACCATCCAAACTATGTATGCTTATTGAAAAAATCTTTGTATGGTTTAAAACAATCCCCAAGACAATGGAACATCAAATTTGACAAATGCATGCAAAGTTTGAACTTCACTAGAAGTAAATTTGACCACTGCTTATATTATATGAAATCTGAAGTGCCTGTGTTCCTTCTTCTTTATGTTGATGACATGCTATTGATTAGCCCTTGCCTGAAAACTGTGAAGCATATTCAATCTTGCTTATGTGAAAATTTTGACATGAAGGATCTTGGTGATGCAAAGAAAATTCTTGGCATGAACATAGACAGAGATAGAGCAAATCATACTCTTAAGTTGCATCAAACTACTTACACTGAACAAGTCCTGAAAAAATTTAATATGGATAGCAGTAAAGCTGTTTCTGTGCCTCTTGCCTCTCATTTTATTCTAAGTAAAGATCAATGTCCCAGAACTGAATCTGAAATAAAAGAAATGCAATGTGTTCCTTATGCTAATGCTATTGGATCTGTGATGTATTTAATGATTAGCACAAGGCCTGATATTGCTTATGTTGTGTCTTGCTTGAGTAGATTCATGGCTAATCCTGGAATGCCCCATTGGGAGGCTTTGAAATGGCTGTTAAGATATTTGAAACACACTATGTCACATGGATTATTATTTTCTAAATCCTCTAATGGTGTTCAATGTGTGGGATATGTTGACTCTAACTATGCCAATGATAGGGATCAAAGGAAATCTACAACATCCTATGCTTTTACTATATGTGATGCATGTATTAGCTGGAAATCTCAATTACAGAGCATTGTTGCCTTGTCTTCTACTGAGTCTGAATATATTGCTGCAACTGAAGCTGTAAAAGAAGCTATTTGGCTAAAGGGTGTCCTATCTGAGATTAAATATATTTATGATATACCATGCTTATATTCTGACAGCCAGTCTGCTATTCAGCTGTGCAAAAACCCTGTTTTCCATGACAGGACAAAACATATTGATGTGCGGTTTCATTTTATTCGTGATGTTGTGGAAAAAGGAGAAATTCTCTTGGATAAAATCCCATCTGAGTACAATCCTGCAGACATGGGAACAAAAGTTCTACCTCTGGCAAAATTAGAAGCCTGTAAAAAGGCTCTAAACATGGTGACCTAAAGATCTGAAAAGGGTGGATCCCATGATCACTTCTGTGGGATCCTGATCAGCCCAAAAGGGCTTTCTCTCTCTCTTTCTCTCTCTCTCTTCCCCCTCTCTTCTTGGTTTTAGCTACATAAGTGCTCTTGACTGGGAAGGTCATAGTCTGACTAGAGTCAGTGTACTCGGGGTTGGCCTCAAGTGGTGTGAGGCTGAGAATAGAGAGCATAGCTTTATATCTCTCCCTCTCTGATCTTATTTTTTAAAAAAAAATAAGTAATGAGTAAAAATATTGGCAATGATGAAAATCTCAAGTTCATGGCAGGTACCTCCATGGTGACAGAACAGACCAAATAGGGTCAAAGGTGGATATGTGGAGTGTTGGCCCAATTTGCTCTTTTTCTTTCTTGGCCATCTGTCTGTCTCTTTCTTGTTTTTTCTTTAAGCCCAACATGCCCTAAACCCTGAAACCCTAACCCGACCCGTGGAACCCCTCTTATTATCTACCCTAACCCTAATTTTCCTTAATTACTTCCTAACCCCTCTACATATTGCTGCGCCGTTCCCCTTTCTCCTTAAGCCTCACAGTAAACCCTAACCTAATCTTCTTCTCCGACCTACCTCTGTCCGTTCACCAGTTTCTTTGGCCGGAATCCTGTCTGCGGATTCCTGTTTGGCCTGTGAGTAGTGACGGCAGGGTATTTTGTGAGTTGAAACCCTCACGTGAGAGCTTCGAGCCTATCATCTCACCATCCCCTCTTGGTCTGGGTCTGACCTGTCGCCGGAGCTACTGTTGCCGCCGTCCCTGGGAGAATCTGAGCCCACCATTGCCCTTTGGGCACTTTTTATCACAAATCTCTCCCTATTTTATTTATATATATATGTTACTGGTTTCTGCTGGTATTTATTTCTATTTATACCTTGATCTCACCTTTACCTTGCCTATGTCCCTGCAGATCTATACCTGATTTGGCTAGCCTGTGAAGATTCAACCCTAGATCCATTCGATCTAGCGTCTGAGGCTGCATCATCAACAAAGAAAGCCTAGTTCTTAGCCATTGCTGCTTGAGCAGCAAGTGGGGTAGACCGCCGAGGTCGGGAAAATAAGTGGTGAACCCTAGCCGGGCTTGATACCCAACATACTTAGCACTTGGAAATTGAGGATTCATTCTAGATGTTATAGCTGGCGAGAGTGCGGCGATCTTGGAGAGACATTGACAACATATTATAATGATAATAGAAGTTTTCAAAGAATGACGTGACAAATTTCAAGAGAAGTGGGATTCAAAGAACAAATCAATTCCAAATGGAGAGAGAGAGAGAGAGAGAGAGAGAGAGAGAGAGAGAGAGAGAGAGAGAGAGAGAGAGAGAGAGAGAGAGAGAGAAGGCCCAACAACTATTTTCGTGAATTGGGAACTAGGTTTCAATTATTTTATTAAATTAATATATTTGAATTCACAATAATTCCATAACAACGGTTATATTTCAATCGTTGCTCAAAAAATGCGATCACTGACATCATAATATTATAAACTGTTGTAAATTTAAAAAAGAACGCACACATAAACAACGGTTTTGGTCAAAACTGTTCTGAACCTTATGATGTCTTAGTGCCTTTTTTAGTAGTGATTGATGTTGCCATTAATCAGTTATTTTTTGTTTTTTTTTATTTGATTTAAGCACGTTAAGAATTTTAGAAGATGATGAACTAAAAACGTTGTCTTCGACCTTGAGAATTATTTATTGAATTAAAAGCCAAGAAAGATGAAATGTGCAAGTGCAAGGAATATTAAGGAGCTATACGGACGTCTAGCATTTTCTGTCTTAAATTAAAATAAATGATAAATCTGAAGTATTGGTACCGGCCCAATAAATCAGAAGGCCCGTGTACCAATAAATGCTCTAAAATCAATAAAATGTTTTTTTTTTTACAAAAAAAAAAACAATTGATTCTTGACATTCTTTCTTTTATTTTCAAAAAAAACATTCTTTATTCTTTTTATATTCAATCAACATCAACCAGCAACAGACACGCAAAAAATAACAATTAATAAATAATAAATGATAAGATTCGTAGTAATTAGTAAACTAATAATTATTGCAGAATAATAGATCCAGTCTTCATTCTTCAGATAGAGCCACATTCATCCAAATTCCAAAATCTATATAAAAAAGTCAGTATAGTTGGCGTAATGGATTAATGGTCATTTATTGCTAACTAACTGCAGATATTCTTTCGAATATATATGATCAATATAAAAGATAATTATTGTACATTTCTAAAAGGTCAAGTATATTGAAAACTTGAAATTTATCAGTAATAAAATAAAATGACTAAAAAGTTAGAACGAGAGAGAATTAAATAATCTTAAAAATGTTTAAATTAATAGAGTGCACATAATTAGATAAACTTCATCTTTTTTTTTTATAAAAGAAATACTCGCTGCGGTTAATTTTATAAGGCACGTACAGGATAATCAAACTTGCATTGCGTAATTCGTGGGGCTTAATCCATTTCGAATCTACAACGTTGTCACTTCATCAACTGCGACATTATGGGGAATTTTTTTTTATTTAATAATTTAGAAAATGATAATGTTACAATATATTTAATGGAATTATTATAAACTTCTGATAACTTCGGCCCTGTTTGGTAGGATGAAATTCTATATTGCACATTTTGTATTGCATTTTCTATTGCACACTCGATACTTTTAGTTACATTTTCATTTTTTTCAATTTCATTTTCTTGTATTTTAGTTTAATTTTAAACTTGTTATTTTAGGTTCGTCCTGCCCAATTAAGGAGTATTATAATTTTTTTTGTACTTAATTTTTAATTTTTAGTTATTAATTGATTATTTGAAACTTAAAATACTAAAAAAATATAATAACCTCTAATTAAGTAGGATGAGCATTAAATAACAAGTATAAAATTAAACTAAAGTACAAGAAATTGAAATCAAAGAAAGAAATGATTTTTTTTAAAAAAAAAAACCAGTGTGCAACAGATAATGCAACATAAAATTAAATGTACAATAGACGATTTTGTGCATGTGCCGTTCGGTTTGGTTGATGGGATAAATAAGATTAATTGGATGGAATATGATTGCATTATTCTTACAAAAATAATCTTGTACTTAGATAGCTTGATTGAGATTTTAATGATTTAGAATAGATCGTTATTATTATGATTGAATTAAAGGATTTAGATTAAAATGTAGAATATTTGAGCAATTTTACCTTCCTCAAAAAATGGATCCCATGGGATGAGAATAATCACTCCAATATTGGAGTGATAAGTTATCAATCGAATGGGTGATACAAATTTGAACTCGTCATCAAAGACGAACGCAGGAATTCTAACTTTGGGGGGCGAAATGTAAAAATCTTAATTTTTTTTGAGGGGCGGGGCGAAAAATAATATTACAATACAAATAAAATTAAATTTATATTATAAATTATATATACACATATAAAAAAAATTGGACAAAATTTGGGGGGTGAGGCGGGTGACCCCAACAGTCCCCCTAGATCCGTCCCTCCTCGTCATCAATGCCGGGCTCCAAACATAATTGAGCCAAATAATTATATCAATCAACCCTAATATACCCTAGTCAAGGAAACCAAACAAACCCTAATTGGGTACTATCCTCCAGAGAAGCAAATAGTTTAGTCATTTTCTATTTTTTGGGGGTAATTGGCATACAACACCCGCCAAAATAACATAAGAGTGGCACTGTGTACTCTAAAATTAAAATTTGACAAATTACGCCCCTCAAATAGAGTAATTGTACTTTGTATTTCCCCTTTATTATTTTATATTCTATCCATGTTCATATTTCTTTATTGAGCATATTTTCGATTTCGTTCTGTTCATATTTATTTTCCACTGATCACTCAACCATTAAAACATATTATTGACATATTTCTTGATCACGTATGTATGTATGTATTCTCTGATATATACACTGACATTTTTAATTATTTATAAGAAAATATATAAGTAATTTTTAATTAATCTGAATTTTTTTTTTCATTAATTAAGAGTTATATATATATATATATATTGATTTATTTTGTACAAATTTGAGTTGCATCTTATAAATAATGTCAAAATTGTATACTTTTATTTATGAAGTATATACATATGTGTAACACAAATTTTTGTATTTAATTTAGTAAAACACAAAATAATGTACAATTCAGATGATTTTTGGATCAAAACATATTTATACGGATCCAATCTCTATTCTATCTCTAATTCTTCTCTTCAAAACTTGATTTTGAAACGGTCTTTGAAATCTTCAGAGTAAATTTGTCTCTTTGATTTTCTCGGACTTGTTGTTTGAATTTTGTCTTCGAAGTTTTAGGGGAAGATTTGTATCCTCGATCTTCTTTGAACTTTGTCTTCGAAGTCTTCAGAGAAGATTTGTATCATCGATCTTCTTTGACTTGGTATTTAGACTTGATAACGTTAAATCGGGGGCCGATGACCTTGATTCCGGATTCAACGTTGGATTTGAGGTAATTCAGACGAAGAACGACTTGAATCTTGCTAGAATATATTGGATATTGAGACTTTATAACGGATTCAACGTTGGATTTGAGGTAATTCAGACGAAGAACGACTTGAATCTTACTAGAATACACTTTATAACACCGACTGGGGTTTGAGAACCTTGATTCCGAATTGGACGTTGTTGGGGTTTGAGAACCTTGATTCCGGATTGGACTTTGTTGTATTTGAGATGACTTCGATGAAGAATATTTTGAATGTTGTAAAGAATTTTTCTCCAACTTCTTGAGTTCTTTAATTATGACTTCTGGTGTGATTTTCAATTGATATAGAGACCCCTATTTATAGTTGTAGGTAGGAGTATCTAGGTTGCGCGATCCCATTGGCTCTTAAATATTGATATATGTCTCTTCAAAGATATTTACTTGTTGCCAAATACACTTGATGCATATAATAATATATTTATTATTTAAATATTTTATCTAATTTTGAATTTCATAAGATTTCAAAAACTAAATAAATATATAAAAATTAATAAAAATATTATATATATTTTATAAATTTTTGCCGCCTAGAATAATATGATCAAGAAATATAACAATATATATCATTTAATGATGGAATGCGAATGGAATATTTTATAACAAGACTGTACCGTGAATATAGTTGGACAAAACAAAAATGAAAAATAGGTGAGCAAGAGAGAAAATGAGAGATTTTTTTATTTTTTTTAAATTTGGGATGTATAATGTAAATTTTATGCAATTTTAGGGCGCAATATAGCTATTATACCCGTTTTTTGTTTTAGTTGTTGTGAAAGAGTAGTGATTTTCAGCTAGAGCCAGAATCTTTTATTATTTTTAATAATTAATTAATTTAATTAATAAAACACTAATTATTTAATAAATTTACATTGATGTCCTTCATAATAATTAGGGCAACTCTATATGCGCTTCAATTCAGAAGAAATCGAAGATGGAAAAAAAAATAAAGAAGTGAAGAAAAGAAAGAAGATGAAGCTGCGCCCCTTTCTTCCGATCCGCTTCTGAAGTGATTTTAATAATTAATCACAAATCACTAATTTCATGACAGAAGGATAATATAGTAAAAACATAACATTTAATAATTAATTTATTAATAATACAGTTTTATTAATCATAAAAAAATTAGATTTTGGCTGCCTAGCATTATTCGTTGTGAAATTCTGAAATTTGCCCACACAGAATTTGGGAGTAACTAATTATTAGATATTATTAGCAGTATCTTCGAGATCCATAGAATCCATAAAAATTATACGTGGATTAATTTTTGTAGCATTTAATTAGGTAGCCATAATAATTGATTGAAATCTGTAAATTCGCATCAGACGTTATCCTTTTATCCTATTAAACGAGAAAATATGCATGAATGTCCTTCCATAATTATAGATTATAGATACGTTCAAACTTCCGAATTATATATGTTTCTATTTTGAGTCTTATTTATGAATATATTGTCGATATTATCTTTTATATATGTCACGTGAAGCTCTATCCAGATTCCAGCTGACTAGGCTATATAAATGAGTAGTATTTCAACTAAATAAGAAAAATCATATGAAAATGAGGATTTGTTCAAGAATTTATTCAAAGTCTGTATGGGTCTGGGTGGTGATTCTGAGTTTGAATGCGTGCGTTTACGCCGTTGAAGTATCTCACGATGAAAGGGCAATCAAGATCGACGGCGAGCGCAGAATCCTCTTCTCCGGCGCAATCCACTATCCAAGAAGCACAGCTGATGTCTAGCTCGATCTTTAATTTCTCGATTTCTCTTCATTTATGTATATATGTTGTGTTTAATTAAATAAATTGTTAATGATGGATGCATATATGTATATATGACATGATTAGATGTGGCCTGAGTTAATAAAGAAAGCTAAGGCGGGTGGATTAGATGCTATCGAGACATACGTTTTCTGGAATGCCCATGAGCCAGTTCGTCGCCAATATGATTTTAATGGGAATTTGGATTTGATAAGATTTATCAAGACCGTTCAGACTGAGGGCCTTTATGTTTTCCTTCGTATCGGACCCTATGTTTGTGCCGAATGGAACTATGGGTACGTATATATATATATACACAGTAGTAGTGTTCATCAATATTCAAGCACTTATATCTATATACATATATTATATATATGTTTGTTAATTTTGTGTAGAGGGTTCCCTGTTTGGTTGCACAATCTGCCTGGCATTCAACTTCGCACTGCAAATGATGTTTATATGGTAATTAATAATTTTATTTATTTTTAATTATGATTGAAATGAACACACACACATATATATGATACATGTATTTCACAGGAGGAGATGCAAAACTTCACCACTTTGATAGTGGATATGGTGAAACAAGAGAAGCTTTTTGCATCACAAGGAGGTCCAATTATTCTTGCACAGGTTAATTCTATCAATGGTGCATGCACATTAATTATACGATTATGTATATATTATATATGTTAATTGTGTGTATATATAGATTGAAAATGAATATGGAAATATAATGGGGGACTATGGAGCTGCTGGTGAGGCATATATCAATTGGTGCGCCAAAATGGCTGATTCACTTAATATAGGGGTTCCATGGGTTATGTGCCAACAAACTAATGCTCCAAAACCAATGGTACGTCCTAACTACGTCATTTTTTATTTAATTTAATTTTTTTATTATCCAATCATTAATTAATTTGCTCACATTAGTAATTAGTTGTTGACATACATTTTATTATTGAATATTGATCATAACAGATTGAGACGTGCAACGGCTTTTACTGCCACGAATTCAAACCAAGTAACCCAAATACCCCCAAAATGTGGACAGAGAATTGGGTTGGATGGTCAGTCTCTTTAAATATCTACCTAGTAACATCTGCGATTATAATTAATTAATTTTGATGTGCCAATTCTATATATTTTCATAATAATTAAAGTAATTTAGATGTGATGAATTCTCTCTCTATCTCTCTCTCTCTCTCTCTCTATATATATATATATATATATATATATAGGTTTAAAGCCTGGGGTAATAAACATCCATATAGACCTGCTGAGGATGTTGCATTTGCTGTTGCTCGGTTTTTCCAGAATGGTGGCACTTTCAATAACTACTACATGGTTAATTAATTTCCTTCAAATATATATCTCATTTTCATTAATTCAAAATTTTCTAATAATTTATAATGATGCAATTAATTATATATTATTTAGTACCATGGTGGAACAAATTTTGGTAGAACATCCGGTGGACCGTACATTGCAACAACATACGACTATGATGCCCCACTTAATGAATACGGCAAGTCGATACATCTTATAATTTATTATTTCTCATTTAATTTACTACTAATTTTTATTTTTATTTAGGAAAACTACTAAATATCATTAATTGTTATTTTAAAAATTATTTGTGTATGCAGGGAGTCTTAACCAACCAAAATATGGCCACTTGAAGGAGCTTCATGATGTGTTGCATTCTATTGAGAAGATTCTCACTTATGGCAATATTTCAATTATTGAGTTCGGGAACTCCGTAAATGTACGTACGTCAATTTTTAATTTTTTAATTTTTTTTACAAAAAAATGCATTTAATTTTATTTAATGTTATGATTTTCACAGGCTACTGCTTATTCTTACCATGGCAAATCAAGTTGTTTCTTGGGCAATTCAAATTCGACGTCTGATGCTACAGTAAATTATGAAGGTGTTGACTATATAATTCCCGCATGGTCTGTTAGCATACTACCAGATTGTAAGAAGGAAGTATACAACACCGCTAAGGTAAATATTTAAATAATATTTCTCCCAACATTAATGTCCTTTCGGGGATACCCAAACGGTGTACACTTCGAGCCCAACATCAAATTATTGTCGGGCCGGTTATGAAATTAAATTTGATTTATTTTTTTTACTGATATATCAATGCTTAATTAATTATATATATAGGTGAATACTCAGACATCAGTGATGGTGAAGAAATTTAATGAGGCTGAAAATGAACCCATTGCGTTGAAATGGACATGGAAAAATGAAAATTTTGATAAAACAATTTTACATGGAAAGGGCCAACTTTCTGCAACACGAATTTTGGACCAGAAGGTGATGAATGATGTTAGTGATTATTTGTGGTACATGACTAGGTACGTATATTTTATAATTATTATTACTGCTACTACTACATGCACGAAATTAAATATCTACTTATAATTTGATTTTGTTTTTTTTTAATTTGTTGTAATTTGTAGTGTGAATCTGAAGAAGGATTTTATTTGGAGCCGCAATATGAGTATTCGAGTCAATGGAACTGGACACGTATTGCATGCTTATGTTAATGGGAAGTATATCGGTATGTATTCATTATCATTTTGATTAATAAAACCATTAATTAAGCTCATTATAATGCAGTTTCACATATATATGTGTGTGTGTGTGTGGTTATAATTAAATTATGCAGGCTCAAAATGGGGTGGCAACGACGACGCTACCGGTGCTAATTCTATTTACGAGAACAAAGTGAAGCTTAAACTAGGGAGAAACCAAATAACGTTACTCAGTGCTACAGTCGGATTGAAGGTGTACATTATATCATATACATTACAATTACAATCTAGTTAGTAATATATAATTATATAAATGATTATTAAATGAAATTCTTGATTTTCACAAACAGAACTATGGTACTCAATTTGATCTAGCAAGAGCTGGATTAATTGGGCCGATTGAGATTGTGGGGAGGAGAGGAGACGAGACAATCATCATGGACTTATCGAACCACAAATGGACCTACCAAAAAGGGTTAGATGACGAACAATTCAGCTATAGAGCCAAATCTACGACAAAATGGCGATCTGACAACCTCCCTATCAATAGGAGCATGACTTGGTATAAGGTACGGCATGAAATTTATATATGAGGAAGTATATATATATATGATAAATATATTAATTAATTTAATTATGGGGGACGATTTAGACGAGGTTCAAGGCCCCACTAGGAGAGGAGCCAGTGGTGGTAGACCTGCAAGGGTTAGGAAAGGGAATGGCGTGGGTGAATGGTCATAGCCTAGGAAGGTATTGGCCGACCTACATTGCCGGAAAATATAACTGTTCGGAGCTGCAGACTTGCGATTACCGCGGTAAATATTCCGCTGAAAAATGTGTATTGGGTTGCAACCAACCCACGCAGAGATGGTACGTACTAATTAAATGTTATATTTTACTTACGTGATAGGATGATATAATTGAAGTTGTGTTTGAAATGAATTAGGTACCATGTGCCACGTTCCTTTTTGAAGGGCGAGGACGTGAACGAGCTCGTGGTTTTTGAGGAATTTGGAGGGAATCCGAGTTGGGTTAACTTTAGAACGGATGTAGTTGGAAGTGTGTGCGGCAGCGCCTATGAAAACCGGACTATGGAATTGTGGTGTGAGGGACGCCCTATTTCTTCTATCAAATTTGCTACTTTCGGCGATCCACGTGGAACTTGTGGCTCCTTTCGAGAGGGGACTTGCAATTCCAAATTTGACGCAATGCCTATTATTGTTCGGGTATGAATATGAATTTAATTTAATTTTTGGGTATATACGTATTGTATTAATTACTATAATTAATTTGTTACTTTGTAAATGAATGTTATGTAGGAATGCGTTGGGAAAGAGAGTTGTAGAATATCGGCTTCGGAAGGCGTGTTTGGATCCACGGATTGCGAGGGCAGCGTCTTCAAGAAGCTCGTGGTGGAAGCTGTGTGTTAATTTGATGATGTTATTTAATTTTTTTGTTTATCTTTGAATTTCAGACTCAGTTTTCCCAGTTCCAAATCACAACATATATATTCTGTTTTCTTCTTTCCTATTCTTCAATATTAAAAACTCAGCTTTCACCAAACGGTATCCGTTTAAATTTTTATTTTTATCTTTCTCTACTTTTCTCCACCTTAATTATAAACTACTAAATTTCTTGATAAAAATATCATCAACTACAATGTCGATTGATCACACAAAATGTCAAATAAACTATTAAAATTATAACGAAAATATCATGATACTATGACTAATTACAATCTATATATATGTTTCGAATTATATTCATGACTAATTAATAAATTTGTTCTGATAGAGCCACACCAATTTTCATATATTTCGGGTTGTTGGAATTTCATCATCTGATAAATTTATTGATTTATCATAGTTTTAAACATATGGTGTAATTAAGTTTAGTTAATGATATTTTTGTGAAAATCTGTATAGTTTGGAACATAAAATATAATTAATCACAATTCTAGACTTTTTTTTACATTAATAATGTGAGGCATAAGGTATAATTTACTTTGAAAATAATTTTTAAAATAAAAATATCTCTATATATTTCAAATGTTTCAATCCTCGATTAAATGAAAGTTAAATCAAATTTCCTTTCTCCCAATTTAACTCGGTACGTACCATCCTACATGTGCCGAAAAGCTAAAAATTTAAAATTACAAAGCCCGCTAATTTAAGCGAAATTTATATTTTTCATTTGGAACTAATTACAAATTGCATTAATATACTACTATTATATGTATAATAAAACATAAAAAAATGCCTTATTTTATAAAATTAGGTTTACTTATTGCATTCCTAGTATACCTTTAATTTAAGGGTAATAATGTAATACGACGTAGAATATTTATGAGAAATATAATTATTCAATATTTTTTATTGAAAATGTAATGATGTAATCTAATATTTAATTATACTACAATGTATGTGTGTGTATATATTCCCCTTATTTTTTAAAAAATAAAATAAAGTCATAATTAGCTTTGTGGATATTTTGAGATGAGATGAAATTATTTGCTACAGTTTGTGCAAAATTCAATGCTACAGAATAAAATTTATTAATTTTCTTCAATTTATTTATTCAATTTCAATTCATCATTATTTAGTTTTATTTTACACTAATTGATTAATTAATTATGTTCATCCTACCAAATAGAATATATAATTTTTTTTACAAAATAATCAATAATTAATTAGAAAATAAAATTAAATATTGAAAAATAATTATATACTCTAATTGGGTAGGATGAACTCAAATTATAAGTGTAAAATTAATTTAAATCATGATTAATTAAAATTGAATAAAAAATTGAAGAAAAAATAATAAATTCAATTGTGTAGCACTAAGTATTGCACAAAGTGTATGAGTAATTTCATCCGCACTGAGTGTGTGTGTAATGAAATCGATTTTCATTCATACAAATACGTTTTATTTACTTCGTTTGGTCTGAAATTTGATAAAGATCGCATTTTTAACATAAGAAATATATTATTTTCGAGCTCAACAAATGGAGCTATCATATCTACCAAGATTTTTTTTTTTTTTATTCACACCCCTGACCTATGATATTGAGGAGATTCGAACTTATGAACTGTGATCTTTTAGTCTCCAAAAGTTCTCAATCCACCACTAGGCCATTATATAATAAACATAATGAAAAATCAGAATAACATATCATAAAGAGTTGCGAATAACATATCCATATGCAAAAGTTTAAGGGTGCACTGTAGGATCCACATCCAGAAAGACTCATCTTTCAATAGGTAATATTCAACTTTATATTTTGAAAGAATGTGAAGTTAGATCAATGAATATATAATTATCCATATGTTTATCTGGTTACGACTATATGGGTGGAGGGGACTAACTAACGACAATAACGTACCAACAAAACGAGATATTGTAGTCATTTAACATATATATATATATATATATATATATATACAAACCATGCAAATAATAAAATGAAACTAGGTTTTAATTAAACTTGTAATTTTTTGAAGAATAATAATATGAAACCAGGGAAAAAATATTGAAGCGATACATGTTTGTGGTCATTTAAAATAAAAACCATGGAAATGATTACTTATCTCCAGCTAGTGACGACCAATAATACTTAATTTGGCAAACATAAATAATTGATTCATCATTTACCCAATTCAATTAACGGTCAAAATATTTCCCATTGGATTTTTTTATGTTGCAGTGTCAAATGTATTATTTTAATAATATTTATTATATAATAAAAATTAATTATAACATAAATACTCATAATCAACTATTAATAATAAATTATTAATTAAAAATTAAATACTAAAAAAATTTATAAACCCTGATAAATAATTTTAAAATTAAACTAACAAAATACCAAATTGAAATAGAAAGTAAAAAAGAGTAATTTGAAAGTGCAAATATACGATAACCTTCCAAAATGCAAATCGGACTATAAAAAAAATGGCAAAAATCACCGTTCTTTACTCTTTTTGTAAAATTATTATTGAATTATTTTGGTATCCAAATTATTGATTTTAATTAAAATTATCATTTGAGATTTGAATACGAACTATCATAGATCGAGATTATAAGTATAACCAAATTTCCAAATGTAAAATAAAGAGAACAAATAATAGTATAATACAGAGACAGCAAAAGTTGGAAGAAGAAAAAAAACAAAACAGAAGAAAACAATAGAATTAGGTTTGAAGTTTGAAGTGAAGCAGAGGAGGCCGTACGTGTCATAATTTAGCCGGCAAATTCTATGCCGCGGCCGGTCGTAGTGTGGCATGTGCTGCGATAGATCTATTGTGACATTTTCATGTCACAATAGACATGTAACGTTTCATGTGCTGCGGCTTAGAATTTCCCAATTTAGTCTAAGTCTGTCCAAATCAACATAAATTTACATCTAATAATCCTACATAAACACCACCAACAAAGCAAGCTAGAAATTCCACATACTCGATGTATCAAACAACACGCCGACGTCAGCTCTTCCCTCCGCCGCCGGCTCCCCGAAGAAAAGGTTCTCCACCACCGGAGCGCCACCCACCACCAACCTACGGGCGTGCTTGGACGCCGCCACCCGTATCTGGGAAGGCGAGAGCTCTTCCGGAGACAGAATGTCGGGCGGATCGTCGGGGAAGTTGAGCACGGCGGAGCGGCCGCGCAAGCAGAAGACGGCGGCGTCGTAAGCCCGGGCTGCTTCCTCCGCCGTGTCGTAGGAGCCCAGCCATATCCGGTCTCGGCTGTTGGGCTGGCGGACCTCCGCCACCCACTTGCCCCATTTCCTCATCCTGACGCCCTTGTAGCGGCCGTCGCGGCGGTCTCTTCTCGGCTGAGGTCTCACCATTTTTGGGCAAACATTTTTGGTTGAGCTGATTACTTAAAACGAGAATGCGCGAGGACACGTGGAGAGGTGCAGGTGCGCCAGCAGATGCGTGTTTTGGTAGTTAATTAAAGTCACAGCCTGTGATTTTATTTTATGGAGGGATCGACACCTGTGCCACTCATCACCTTTGCTCGACACGTGTCACCTCTCATTTTCTATTTCTGTTGACTCTCCCTGTCTCTACACTGTCGTCCTCTCTTACGTGGCAGTAGGTCTCTCCTCTTTATATTTTCATTTCAATTAAATATACGCACTGCTCATTCATATTCACACACACGCATATAATATAGGAGAGGCAGAATCAATTACGAGAATTAGAAACTCGTTTCAATCACATAATATTTTAATATTAATAATTTAAATTTAAATAAAAAGAGAGTGCTATAATGTTAAATATATGGACCTTAAAATTCACGTTAATTAAAACATGTGGTAAGCATGCTTCTATAAAATCTATTGATTTTAATTAGATTGCCACAAATTAAAGTTGTTTTTATGCTATTTCATTTAAGAATAATTGTGAAGATGTTTATTTGAATTTTTTTTAATCCATAATAGCATAATGTTATACTCATAATAATATGAAAAATACTCATGAAACATGTAAATTTTACTTATAATAGCAATAGTGGTGTTCGTTAATAGTAACATAATTATATGTTCGTAGTATCATGTATATATGTTCATAATAGCATTATATTGCTTTTATTTTAGTACAACGAAATTTATGAGAATATATAATGGTTTTAAAATATTGTCTATATGATGCGGAAAAATTAAAATTTTTAGGTTTCTAATTCTCATATCGGGAATGGGTTCTTATTTTAACTCTCCCTCCCCCCTATATGTGTGTCATGTGTGTGAGATGTAAAGTAGATGGAAACATAAATGATAAATGTCATCGGATTTATTTTGACTCATCGAACGGCTGTTACACAAGTTTTGTGATATTTTATACGTTGATTTAAAAAATGAATTATAATTTATTGGGCTGCACGATATACAGTTTCCAGGCCGTGCAGTCCCAACTGCGTTTTTGGTTGTTATAAGCCCGAAAATGTAGAATTGAGATGGTTCATTGTTCCCCCAACGTCTACTATTTTGATGTATTAAAACAACTTCAATGCTAAACACTTATATAGTGCAGATTATGCATTAAATATGTGTAATTTTAGCACTAAATTTTTTACAACTTTGATACACAATATCAAATATTACACCAAATAAAAAAATTCTCTTAATGATTCCATTTTATATTATAATTGAAATATAAATATACTTAATGCTTTAGTATTTTTTTAAAAAAAATGATAATTATTCAAAATTAATAACTATTAATTGTATATTTTTAAAAAATATATAATATTAAAAAAATTATATTGTCAAAATATTATAACATTTATATAATGTGTTTGGAATAAAAATCTATTTTAATTTGAATGGTCGTCAAACTCTTATAATTAGTGAAAAGTATTACGAGACTACAACACTTATCAAAATATATGTATATATTTTGGCCTCAATGCTCAAAATTAGTATGTTTTTGTCATATATGTTCTACTAATGCATTTCGAAGTACAATGTGAGCATCTTTGTTCTTGATTTCTTTATATCGAACAACAAATTCGTTGAACCTAACACTAAATTAATTGTGCTTTTATTGAAATTATCTATTTATTTAGATGATTTATAATTTAAAATTAAGTGAATATATAATTTATAAATTAAATTAAATTTATAAGATAATTCATTTTACCCCAAATATGGGTTAGGTTTTTTTGCTTCACCAATTTGGAGCAATATTTAGGATAACATTGGAGTAAATTTCTGACCAAAATTAGTGTTCTAGTCCAGTATTGAAGTTGCTCATAGGCTAGCTCTTCTATGATGTTTCTAAAATTATTGTTACCTCATATTATGTACAAAATAGCACTTCACATGATTTCGATGTTTATCAATACTTTTTAGGTCATAAATATTACTCTGTGCAACTATAAAAAATAAAAATGTCTCTTGGCAAGCGTCTTGATTAGATAAGGTGATTAGGTGAATCAGATTTATTATTTAATTGACTCGACATTTCCTCTCTAGATGGATTTCTAATAATAATAATAGTAGCATTATTATTATTATTATTATTATTATTATTATTATTATTATTATTATTATTATTATTATTATTATTATTACTCGTACAACCTAATGGTGAAATACTAGCTTCCTTACCCCCAAAAATGAATCTAATCGATTTAGGGCGCGAATGATTGATTATCTATCAATCCATAATCTGAAAATTGAAAATGAAAATTATAAATTTAACACTAAAAAAAAGTTTTTTAATTGATTCAGTTTAATTTTTAAATTCTTTTGTATTAATTTTAAATGAAAATTAATTTATTAATTATCTATTAAACTTTAAAAATGATGTATTAAGAATAATTCAAAAACTAAAAAGAATTAATTAAAATATTTGATTTTAAGAGTCCTTGGTATGGTAGACAATTTTCATATTTAAGGAGATTGATAGTGTTCATCTTACAAATCATAACTTGATAGATAACCTATCTTTCAATTTCTAAATTTCTAAAACTCCAAAAATTAAAATTAACATGCCGACTGGTTGCCGAATACAAACTAATTCAAAGTCATTTTCGAAACGGTTTTGAAAGGTTGGGTATTAAACACAACAGGACATCAGCGTTGTCGTTATTAAAAAATGTATAGGTTAATTTTGCAAATAATTAAAAAAAACAACAACTTACGACTAAAAGAGCTCAAAATTGATGTTTTAAAGTAAAATCAGGGCAAGAATTGAAGGTCAATGAGTGTAATATTGCAAAATTAAAGTAAATAATTGTAACTCTAATCGAGAAGATCGAACATGACATGCATGGGTTAAATAAGGTCTTTGCATGGCCTTCACAAATAGATTAATCACACTTAATATATTATCACTATCAAATTTAATTACGTAGGAACATTAGTGGGGGCCTTGCTGAGTTCTCTCTGAAAACACGCATCGCAATTTGCACCATAATTTTTTTAGTCCCAACCTATTTAAATTATATTCACTTACTTTCTTTACAAAAGGCCTATACTATTTAAGGCTAGCTTCTCCCTCGTTTTTGTGGATGTCACTATGTGTGTATGTCACCATATATAATTACAAGACTGTACGTGGTCCGCTACATACATAGCCATCTTGATGTAGTCCTCTCTCTCTCTCTCTCTCCATAATTTATGTTTTACGTCATTTATTAGGACAATCATCTGGTGCAATCATGAATGTTGAAAAAGTGAAAGATGATTAGAGTCCTCTATATTTCTTTTCCGAATTAAAGTCTATTTATTTTCACATAATTTAAAGAAAGTTCTGATTATTATGTAATGTACAACACCCTTACGAATTTATAATTTGAATTCGGTATAAGAATTTATTTAATTACAAATTAACTTGTCACTGCAACACATGTAATTGTGAATTGTTTTATACTTTAATACAACTAATGGAACAATAAATTAAAGTAATCCACACTTCAAATTAGAATAACTAAATCCTTCACAAAAAAGAAGAAGTATACGTATAAAATCTTAAAATCACAAATATTGATCTTTTTTGAGATTTCGATACAATCCTAAATCCAAAAATAAACAAATAAAAACAACTTCAGAAAAAAAAAATTCAATTAAGAACGAGTCTATTCAAGTTTTATCAAGTTAATATTAACAAGGGATATATGTAAGAACGAGTCTATTTAAGTTTAATTGAATCTAAAACATTTTATGAGTCAAAAGATGTAAGATTGATCAAAACCTGGATCCAAACACTATCAAACTTCAATAAAATTATAAATACAAGTACCATTCAATATGAATTTTAATCCGGATCTTGACCAGTCTTAAGAAGTTTGATGTGTAAGATAATTTCACAGAAATTTGTTGTCAAGATTCAATCTTAGAGACTTTATGGGGTGCATTATAGTATCCATCCTAATAATACATATCATGTGGGGTAGCAACTTTTATGTCCACCATCATACTTCTACATATTACCAACACTAACACTAAAGTTATACATATCAAATATTTTGTTTCATTTTATAGTAGTTTAAGTTCTGTTTTACAGCAAAATATACATTTCATCTTCAACCCGTCTAATCTAAATTATACTAAAAAAATGAATATTTCATAATAAATATTCATTTTTTTAACCTTAATTTACAAAAATAAAAATTTATAATAAATATATAGAGATATTTTATAAAGTTATTTTAATCTAAATACTATCATCCGTGAATTTTAAATTTACAATTAGGTGTTTGACTTCATTTTTAATGGCAAAATGAATACACAAACCCATTAATATCACTATATGATGACTTCTAAATATGACAATCTAAGCAAAGCTAGAAATTCTAAATCTTACTTCCTTTACAAAACATGAAATCACCATAAACGAAGGTTTGATCTCTATCTGTAGAATCCATCACCGAATCATTGAATTTCAAAATTAAAAAAATTATAAATTATCTCAATATATATATATTATAAATATTTAATTTTTCATATTATATTATTATTCTAAAGTTATTATTTTATTACTAAATTTGTGGATATTTATTATTTTATTTATTAATAATCAGAATTTATTAATTTATTGCAATTTTGATTAATTGTGAAATTGTGTGTAGGAGTACGTGAACAAATTATAATGTGTAGGAAAAAATGTGCGGTGATGATGCTAATTTTTCTATTCACCACGGAGATCATGTAAGTTTTGAAAAATAATTGATGTGGCATCCGACCCTTAATCCCATGAAACATGACAGTTGCATAAAAGGCCGCAGACATAATTAATATCACGATTCCTTCATTATAACAATTATACTTTTTTTTTTATATACTTACAATAATAATAATAATTTGAATATATTTATTTATATATATATATATTCCTAAAGAAGGTGATGGTCTCACAAAAAATGTTCCATCCACTCTATCCAAATAATTCAAAAATATTAACGAAAAAAAAATAGAGTAAAGGGTTCGTGGAGACTTGATTAATACCGTCTTGTTCCAAATTTGGAGGAAGGTTAGAAATTCCAGCACAGCTAAAATTTGCAGAAATTCCGACCCCAAAAGGCAGCCAAATAATTACTTTGGTTAGATTTAAGCCTCAAAAATTCCAAAGATAAGAACCCAACTCCTCACTACTATTATCAGGCCAATAATAATCAACGCTGGGTAAAGTTGACGCCATAAAATCGGCTGATAGATCATCAAATCCCGGAAATAACCCGAAATCCGGAATGTTATTATCCGCGCCCAAGTTCAAAAACTGGTCCAAAAACGCATTGTCCAGGGGTATATCCGTAATTTCGGTTTCCCTCTGCGGCGACACCGACGGGCACGGCGACTCCGCATGCTGGAACGCCTCCGACGAAGACAGAGAATCTGACTGCGAGTCAAGATCGTCGACCCGACCCGACGTCGTGGCATCCGCGGCCGCATGGGCGAAGCGTGCGGCGGCGACCTGGATCTCGGCGGGGGTCATGGACCTGCCGTTCTCTATCTCCGGTGGATTTTGGGGGAAATTGAACTTGGCGTTGCGGCCGCGGAGGCAGTAGAGAGCGGCGTCGAAAGCACGCGCCGCCTTCTCCGCCGTGTCGTAGGATCCGAGCCAAATCCTCTCCCTGCAGTTGGGGAGCCTGATCTCTGACACGTACTTACCCCACTTACGCTTCCGCACGCCCTTGTATTTGCAGGAGGAGGAGGTGGTTTCCCGAACACCTTCCAAACAAGCGGCTGCGGCGGCGGAGGATGATTGCTGCTTCTCAGGAGATTTCACCATATCAGGAATTTCCAATTATGCAAACAGTGAAGAGAGTGAGAAATTAATTATTAATTAATTATTTTTTTTTGTTTTTTTTTTTTTTCTGTGTGTTGTTTGAGTTGGGGGAAAACGAATAGTGTTGTGGATGAAATTGGGGAGAAATGGCGGCTTTGGCCGCGTTTATATATGGGGGGGAAAACGAGTTGGAGGGGTGGAGTGAAGGGGGTCAACAGGGGTGAGGAAGAAAAGAATGGACACGTGGGTGAGAAAAGTGAATTATAATAATAGAATTGTTTCTTGGATTACGCGGTGCTACACATATAGACTAGAGAGAGAGAGAGAGAGATCACATGGGGAATTCGAGTTCCTCGTGTGTGAAATTGAGATGGGTCGAGGTTCGAGGAAGCACGATAGCTACACTTTTTCTTTTCTGCCTTCTTTTTTTTTTTTTTTTTTTTTTCCGGCTTTGCTGCTGATCCAAAATGCGGGACCCTACAAAACATGTCACCACTTCCACCCACACTCTCTCTCACTCTATAGTCTATACGACCATGTTTTTATATTCTCTCACTCCATTCGACTCCGTTTTTTCAATTGGCTTAATTGCACCAAATAACACTTTTACATTATTTTACAATTTAACACTAATTTTAGAATATTGCAATTATAATATTATATTTTAATTTTTTACAATTATAATATAAAATCATCAATTTTTTTCAACGGTGTCGACTCATTAGTTAGTAAAATAATGTCACTTTAGCGACACACATTGAAAAAAATTTGTCGTAAAATTACAAATGTTGTAACAGCAAAAAATACTCCCTCCGTTCCAATTATATATATAGTCCTTATTACTATTTTAAAATGTCTCAATTATATAGTCTCATAATTTTCATAGTAATATACAAAAACTAACCACTTCAATTTTAAAATTATAAATATTAAATAAGAGTATCATTGAAAGTTTAACTTTAATCTATTATTTTTTAAAATATTTTTAATTTACGGTGCGAGTAGAAAAGAGATTATATAATTAGAATGGAGAGAGTAATAAATAAAAAGTTGTGATGTTATAATAGCAACCATAATAAGTTGATCGTATTAAAGGTCATCAATACAACCGTACTACGTACATGTGTCGTATCAACTATATGAAATTATGTTATCATCTTTGAGATTTAATAAGAAAATCACACACTATAATATACAATATTAAATATAGAAGCAAAAATAAAATAATGACAATATCCTTAAATTTAAATCTAATAATAATTACTTATGTGAATTAATATAAATTAAATAAAGAGGTTAGAGAAAATAAATAAAAAATAATTCATTATAACCTCGTAACATATATAATTGTGCTTATGTAGCCAATTAATTAACCGCATATTTGTAATTATTTTATTGATTTAGTGAGGTTATTGTAATTTAAGGCTCTTCAAGTACTAAAACATATATATATATATATATATATAACTCTTTATTAAAAGTTGCAATCTTCAAAACTCTAAAATCAAGTAGAGTTTTAGAATACTGTTGAAGAACTCATGACGCAGACTATTTTAGAATACTCCTAGAAATGTTGTGTGTGAATTTTAAGAAAAATTTCAATGCTCCAATAAAGCACCTTTACATACGTTTGGTGCATGCTTCTGTGAATGGAGTATCTTAGAAAATATTCTCAATTTGCACAGGGGAATTAACTAATTTTCTAAATATTATTTTTAGCGTGAATCATTGGAATTGATATAATAATTTACACTAAACTAGCGCAGTGCATTGAAAATGCTCAAAGCCCTTAGTGACTCGAGTGCTGTTGGGATCGGATACGCTCTTGTTTGAAAAGACAGCTGAAGGGAAAGGTAATTGCTTCACCACTTACAAAGGCCCATCATTAATGTTGCATGCTCTCATTCACATTCACTCATAATCTTTTTTTTTAATAAATAAATCATCCAAGAATTTCAACACTCACTATGAACATAAATTACAACATACATATACACGTACGGCTATTTATCATAAATAAAAGAAAGAAAGTTCTCATTATTCCATATAGTCAATTTTAACGCTCAAAATTGGTTCATAGTTAACACACCAACAGTGCTAAAATATCAATATATGCGACGCTATTTAATCAAAATCGTAGGGTAATTATGCAGTAGGCTCAACTAATATATTTGTTACAGTCTAACTAATTAAATTAATTGTTAAAAGAGATGTCTGCGTCCAGCAGTTAATCTCTTTAGACTTAATTAATACATAATTCGTCAAGAGATAATTTAAATTGTTTGAATTTCATATAGCTCTACAAATTAGGACAGTACGTACTATTGTCTATTGTACCTATACGGAAGCACAAGCTGTGAAAAAAATGACACTGCTATTTATTAAGGTCCTATATATAGGCTATAAATAGGCTTCCTTTTTAATCTGATTCTCTCCTTATATTTCAAATGTTTTACTTTTTTTTTCTCTTTCTTTTATTGTAAATAAGCTTATAAATATTAAATATATTGCGAGTAGTTCCTTTTTTTTTTTTTATGTCGAGGGTAATCCACAACCGCTACCGTGGTGCGCACTGGGTAAATCCCACCCCTGTGTAATAGCCTGCAAACCTACACAGGGGAGGTAAACCACACTTGGCAAGCCAGGTTGTGACAGGCTCACACCTAGTAGTGTTGGTGGTGAGTCGAACTTGAGACCTTTGGCCTCAAGAAACACCACTCCACCACTAGGCCATCCCCAAGAGGACAGTAGTTCCTTTTATTTGTGTGTATAGACTATTGATTATGTTCAAAAACAACATTTTACCAATTTCTCACATTTTATTACCGGCTCATGAAAGTATATAAAATTCATGTTAATTGGTATTAGAGATTTTTTTTTCAAACAATTCTAACGCATCTTTTAGTGTAAATTAAAAAAAAAAGTTATCTTCTTAGGGATGATCTAGTAGTTGGGTAGTATTATTTTGAGGTCAAAAATCTCAAATTTGAATCCCACCACCAACATAATTACCTGTCACACCTGACCTGCGAGATACCCTTGATATAAAAAAAAAAGTAGTGATGGAAAAATATTCCTACCTATGAAATAAGTTTTTCAAACTCTTATAGACATCATGCATTTATGCCATGTTTGAATTTTGAAGTTAATAAAAATAATTCTCAATGTTTTTCTCGATCGATAGATTTTTATGGATCGTACATAATTTTTAAGTAAAATTATATATATAAAGACACCCAATCCCCATAATCCTGACCCCAAGCAAGATGTTTAACCAACTTGTAAAAATATATATGCATAACAAGTTAATTTATTGTTTATTGTTGTACAAGATAGTATAAAGTATGAACTCGACCAAATATTGACAAGTTGAACCAAAATATAATTTATTGAGAGAGAGAGAGAGAGAGAGAGAGAGAGAGAGAGAGAGAGAGAGAGTCTAGAAGAAAAGGGAAGTGGGGAAAATGACATATAAGAGAGAAGCAGCAGCAAAAAGAGAAAAAAACGTGGAAGTGGATAAAATAATAAAAATAAAAACACACTCGGATTTAAAGACCAGAATATATGAAGAAGTCATTTTCATATTTCAACGCGGCCGGTCCAAACAAATTCCAACCCTTTTGCTGATTCAATTTTCTAAGCCGTCTTTCTCTGAACGCTTTATCTCACTCGTTACACTCTCTACACTTTTTTTTTTCTTTCTAAAAATAGTAGTTTCCAAAACGCAAAACAAAAGAAGAGATTTTAGTAAGCATAAATCCTATCCTAGTACAATATCCACAATAATATACATACATATTTCAGAATCTCAAAGTAGATTGAAGGACCAGATGATCTGAAAAAAATATTAATATTCACCTCCATCAACTTGGAAAAAATATACACTTGAAAACAGTGTAATAACACTATCTACGTCTTATTCATGTATACTTATTTTCTTTTTTTAGATGTCTCAATATATGGGCTTGGTTTCTATATATATTTTATTCATTTACCAATATATGCCCCTCTATATTTAATATGTTTACATTAATTATTAATTCATTATCAAATAAACAAATTAATTATATGGGCATATAATTAGGAAGTTTATTCGTTTAATTGTCTATTACAATAATTTTCTTAATTCTAATGAAAAGTCCAATCATCCTATATATGAATTGGACGAATCCGAAATCATTACCCAATTAATATACACGCACTGAAAAGTAGAAGTTCGAATTCCTCTACTTAATTTCCATAATCCAAAACATAAACTTAGGCGTTTCTAATCCACTTCCAATATTTTCCATTACATTTAATTTGCTCTAACACGTACATTTCCCATACAAGAACACAATTCAAAATAATTTTAAATAATGGAGAAATTTCGAGGTACATTTAGAATCAACATAGAAAATTTATCGAGATTCTTATGATTGTGGGTAGCGATAGCATAGAATTTGTGCGCAGCTGTAATTAAGTGTGGGTGTGGGTGTGTGTGTGTATAAACTATAAAGACGTGAGCAAGTATATGAGCGTCGCAATCATACGTGGCTGCGCATTTTAGCTTGTCTTTTCCACACTTATATGATGTAAACCTATGATGTAATTTTTATATCAACCGAACAAAAAAAGGTTTAATAATGTTGTCACATGACTATTATCAGTTTTAGCAATTACGCGTTGCTGAATGCCGAGGAATAAACTTTGACCCGTCTGAGACTGTATACTAACGACTGCCATCAATTCTTTAATTCCCACCTAGCTAGTAATATTAATATATACTGTTCCCATGCATAAATTCTCTTAATAGTATTTTTTTTTGTAGTTGCTTAGATTATATACCATATATGAATTTTAAATCTCTCTCGTTCTCGCATATTATTTATGTTAATTGCTTCGTCCAAATGTAATATATATTGTACCACTTTACTTAGTATATCGGTCTCATTAATTATATTTATACATGCTTATAATATAATATATTGATAATTAAAATGAAAAAAACATTAGAATTAAAAATAAACTAAAAGAAAAATTAGGAGAGAGAGAGAGAGATGAGTAGAATAATTTGGTCGAAATCATTGTTCTTAGAATATATTGCATCCCTAAACTAAAATAACTTGTTTTCAATTCAGTCAAACATAGGTGGTGTTTTGCAAGATATTATTTTATTCATTCTAATTTAATTTAAGCAGTAGCCTGAAGCAGTACCTTAATTTGAGGGTGATGTTTTAGGCTAACGATATAATTATATATATATATATGTATGTATGTATGTATGTATGTATGTATGTATGTATGTATGTATGTATGGGGGAGTTAAAATTAGGACCATCCCAGGAAATAGGAACAAATATTGTTCATAGATCTGTCCAAATTGAATGGTCAAAATTCAATTTGAATTCTAGGGGTTAAATTGCAAATTTTACTTAATTTAGATGTGGATTTTGCAGGGGCAATACAGTGAAAAAAAAATTCCACAATATCACGTCCCGTCCCCGATATGTAGGAAATAATTATGGCATGAATCATAACAATACACTTAGCATTGAATTAGATTTGACTCATCAATTCATTTTCAAATGCAAACCTAGGGTGAGTTAATAGCATGAATTGAAGTTGGAGGTTGGAGAAGATTCAACTATTGCAGCAACGATTTATCTCTCATTCTAAAAAATGACAAACCCATTATCTCTCATTGCAATGATTTCAACTATTTAGAAGCACTTTTTCTAGTTTTTCGGTGTCGGAGTGCGAATGTAATACACCGTGAAGAGGCAATTCTAGTAGCAGATGATAGGAAAGGGTGTATCAAGAAGGATTAATATTACGAGTATTATGCCCGCGTTCTGATTTTTTTTTACATATGCCATTATTATCTTTAATTTGTAAAATGTTGTTCTTGATAGTTTAATATGTGTCTGCATACTAGGGTTTATGTTTTGAGGAATTTATTTTTTAATCAATTTTTTGATGGAAAGAAACGTGAGGATGCAGTGCTTGTTTGTGAATTAAAAGATTGAACTAATAAAGTTGATGCTTAATCGGTAGTGTTTTTAGCAAATTTATGTTGTATATTTGCATTTAAAGCACAAAATCCACAGATGAAAAGTGCAGCAAAATAATGTCAATTAAATTTTGGCTCTTGATTTTTTTGTTCTATTTCAAAAATGAAATGTATGATTTGTGTATTTTATTGGGTTTTCCATATTTGATTCTCATGCGTTAGCAAAATGTTAGGAGCCTAATTGCAGTTAATTTCATCTAAATACTGATAGCAAATCATGTGTACAATATTAGCAAAAATGAAAGAGTCTGATAGCAATTATTTGTTATTTATTTTTAGCAAATTTGTGTTTAATATTTGAATTTAAAACACAAAATGCAGGGGGATGGGAGTGCAACAAAGTAATGTCAATAAAATTTTGGCTATTGATTGTTTTTTGTTCTATTTCAAATATGAAATTGATCATTTGTGTATTTTCTTGGGTTTTATGTGTCTATTGTCATGCGTTAGCAAAATGTTAGGTGCCCAGTTGTAATTAATTTCGTGTAAAGACCGATAGCAAATCATGTGTATAATATTAGTAAAAACGAAGGAGTTTGATAGCAATTCTATTCTTTTTAAAGAATTTGAGCAAAGCACGTGTACAAATTTAGCAAAAAAGTATAAGTCTATTTGCAATTTTGTTATATTAAAGAATGTGAGCGAATTATGTGTAAACTGTTAGCAATAAAGTAAGAGTCCGATAGCAATTTTATTATGTTGCATCTTTAGGTATAATAGTTATTTCGTTTTAAAGGCCGTTAGCAAATCATGTATAGAATGATATATAGAAGTACGTGTTTGATAGCAATTCATTTCTTTTAAAGAATGTGAGCAAAAACATATACACAAAGTTAGTAAAAAAAGTAGGAGTCTGTCTACAATTTTGCTATATTAAAGAATGCCAGCAAAAACATGAGTTAAATGATAGCAAAAAAGCAAGAGACTGGTAGCAAATTATAAAATGTTAATGATTGCGTTAGCATCTTAGTATGTGTTATTAGCATATGAGAGATTAGTGAAACAAAAATTCAAAGCTATTGTTAACTTTATAGTATTGATTATTAGAAATTCATGCTTCTTTTGTTAGACGATAATATGGAGTTGTATGTAGTGAACCCACTATGTTCTCTATTTTTTTTGGTATTTTTCTGTAGATTTTGAGAGAACTAATAAACTAGTGGAGGAAGAAGATGAACTGAGAGAGAGAAGAAGAATTGAGAGAGGAGTTTAAGGGAGAGAGAGAGAGTCACGAGAGAAGAGGGAGAAAGATAATTGTCACAATTTTTTTCTTACCTTTTTCTATAAAATTACAAGGTACTTATACCTTACATCATAAAAATCAAAATAAACCCTAACATATAAATGGGCCTTACTAATGAGTTATTGGGCCACTTCTGAGAATAGAAAATGACTTAATTAAATAAAGGCCCGAATCCGAAAATTCAAAATCGAGTCTAATCCGATAACTGAGTCACGGGTTGTATAATATGCACGAATCAAGCTCTTCTCCATTTCCAAATTTCCCACAGCTTCAAGTACATAATATCACTCCCCTCTTGAAAGAGTCTCGTCCCTAAGACTCATCTGTTGAAATTGTGCTAGTGGTTTAGGCTAAGGTTGATCGAGCATCAAAATTGTTGCCATTTTCTTTTCATAAAGAAGATTTGAAGTCTCAGTCATTGCAATTCCAAGCTCGATTAGTAAGCAAAATCTTCATCAACTCTAAACCACTTCTCCCAAAAACATTTTCCTTAAAAAAACCAATGTTGAAGCTAACATATTACTTCATCATTGGAAATCGATGATTTTGAGTATTGCAACCGAAACCATTAATTTTCGCTTCTGCCAAGTCTCCCATCTCACCCCACATACCTCTGTCCAGATGAGAATGTAAGCCAAATTTATCATTCTTAGTTTTCAACTGATTTCCTCGGCAAACATGGATAGCCTCATAATCTCCAATATATGACTTTATATTTCCCGCAGCCACCCGTAACTTCTTTGCAGCTAATGATGAAAGAAAATAATATGAAAACATAAGAAAATGTTCAACATGGGACATGAAAGTTTTCAAACAAAACCACCCCATTTCAAATGAGATTTCTCTCTTTCTAGGTAAACCTCCTTCCCATACTTCTCCTTCAAAGTCTTTAGATTCTTGTAAATTAAAACCATTAAAGATCTCAACATTCACTTGGCCTACAATATCTTCAAGGACCAAAACCTCCTTCCCATTAGTAATGTTGAGAACTTCTAAACTAACAATGCTACTAGCACCCCTTATTGCAGACCTTTGAGAATAATTAAGTAGCCAAGAATTTTAGTTACCTTTTCATCACAAATGGCGAAACACTTCAACTTGTGACTCCCATTTTCATCTCTCTTGGTAATATAAAAAACCCGCATCTCCTCAGATGCCCAATTTCTTCCATTGAGAAGATTGACTAGACTAACGAACCTCTGCAGATCTCTGAGCTCTTTTTGCAACATCTTCGCCAACTTAGCAGAGGCTTGAGTAATCTCCATTCTAATTTGCAGCAACTTTCATCGGCTTTCATGATCCTTTGAGTATTGATTGTTTGCAATGCTTTTAATTTGCATTTGAAACTCAAGGCAAGTTCTTCGGGGTTCTTCACGTGAATGGCTTTTATTATCTGACTCAATTTCTGAATGAGATAATTTCTTGTCTGTGTCCACATCTTGAATAATGGCATTTATGACCTCTTCACTGGTAGATTCCGCCTCATCACTGAAGGCATCCCTCAGCTCTTCAATCTCTATATATCCCGTTTCGTTCTTATCAAAGAATTGGAAGGCTTTGAGCAGGTGGTCATCATTGCCCATCTTCCTTAGGTGTACAGAAATTGCAACAAACTCTGCGCAGTCAAGATATCCATCCTTATCCACATCGCATGCTTCCATGAGAACTACCCGATCAGATTCAGGGATCTGATGGCCAAGCTTTTGTAATCCAACTCTCAACTCATTGATGTCAATCTTTCCCTTATTGCATGTATCCATCAATCGAAATCCCTCCTTTATACCCGCCACTTCCTCTACTGACAAATGCTCAACAATCACTTTCTGCGCTCTTTTCTTCAACTTATTCATCATTAAAAATTGCTTGAGCCTAGCTCTCACGGTTTCACCTAGAGAAACATTTGGAGCACTCTTTGCATTTTGTAACCAAGGATGATCTAGAACTTCTTGTGCTGTAAGCCATAGTTTGGGATCAGGATTGAGCATCTTCTTGACCAAATCCTTTGCTCTATCGGAAACTTTGGGCCAATGGTCTCTTTTGAAGTCCACAGCAGAATGAATGATCGCTTGGGCAACTCCTTGTTCAGTTTTAGCCCAAAATGGTGGAACACCGCAGAATAATATGTAGAGAATCACACCAGCACTCCAGACATCTATTTATGGACCGTAGCTCATTTTCAGTACCTCTGGAGCCATATAATAGGGACTTCCAACTATCTCATCAAATGTCTGGCCAGGCTTAAAGAATACGGACAGCCCAAAAACAATAGTTTTCAGTGGTGTTGTTTCTTTCTTATTTCCAAACAAGAAATTTTTAGGTTTAAGATCATGATGCATGACTCCGTGCTCATGACAATTCTGAATAACTTCAACAATTGTGCGAGTCACAGCTGCAGCAGCCCTTTCGGTATAATGTCCTCTAGTTACAATCCTATCAAACAATTCACCACCCTCACACAACTCCATAACTAAGTGGACTGCATTATCATCCTCGTAAGTGTCCTTCAACGTTACTATATTCGGATGCTTAGGCAAATGCTTCATGATCTCGACTTTTCTCCTAACATCCTCAATATCCACTTTAGTCCTCAACTTCTTCTTTGATACCCATCGCCAGAACAACAGACTAACATCCAAAACTTCGTCCAAGGATTTGATGAAATTTGACTCATTCTTCTACCATTTGATTTTTAATTGGCGTTTCTCCAATTCAAGCATGAGACTTTGTACAGATCTGAGTTCCAGTGCAGTTCGTTCATCATCGTCTAAATGCTTCATAAAAGTTTCATTTACAAACTCACCCAAGAGCGCACATCTATAACCCTTCCAAATGCCAACTTCATTATTTATGTTGATCAAAATAACCACTTCTGATTTAGGCATTTCATCGAACACATTGTATGCTTTAAATATGCAATGATCACTACAACATGTATTTGATAGTGACGATTTCAGTAAAGGATGAGACAATGATTTATTGAGAGACGAACGCTTAATGGAGGAAATATCACACAAGAAATTACCAAAGTTGTCAATGCGTTTAAGTTTTCCAGTATGGTTTGCACAATTACAAATTCCTTCATTCTAAAATTGAATTTCTGGTTCAGATATTTTCTCGAACACTTGCAGTATTTGATTAACCAGACCCTTGTTGGTAAAAATATTCATGGGATCCTCCTCCATACCAGTTTCATTCATCTCCTTACGTAATAACTTCATCTCTTTTGAAACACCAACCTCCAATCTTATTCCCACAATCTTAGTCACACATGTTGCCCTCATATCTGCGGTGGAGGTTTTTTTCTCGGGTGGATGACGACTGTGGTGATGAGGATGAGGGTGTTGTGGCTAGAATTTGAAGTTTTGGGATAATCTTAATGGGTTGAACTTGGATTTCAGAAATTGGAACAGTAACAGGTTGGTATGGTGGTTGAATAATTGTTTGTTGATTTTTGGGCGATGGTGAGAGAAGTGTTGACAGCTGTTGAAATTGGGATCTAGAGTCTGTTAAATTGAACAATTTCATTTTTATGGCAACTAGGGCACCATCCAATTGATCAAATTTTTCATTGATCCCCCGAATTGTTTCCTAATTTGTGTCTGCAAGTTTAGCTCTCATGCTTCTCTTTTCAGTATTTCTACTTCCAATTTGCATTTAGATTTTCTAAGTTTTTCTTCCAAATAATCGAGATTGCTATTGGCCATTTTTTGAGAATCGATGGCTCTAGATACCAATTGTAGTGAAATCACTATGTTCTCTATTTTTTGGGTATTATTCTGTAGATTTTGAGAAAACTAATAAACTAGTGGAAGAAGAAGATGAACTGAGAAAGGAGTTTGAGGGAGAGAGAGAGAGAGAGAGAGAGAGAGTCATGAGAGAAGAGAGAGAAAGATAATTGCCACAATTTTCTTCTTACCTTTTTTTATAAAATTACAAGGTACTTATACCTTAAATCATAAAAATCAAAATAAACCATAGCATATAAATGGGCCTCACTAATGAGTTATTGGGCCACTTCTGAGAATAGAAAATGACTTAATTAAATAAAGGCATGAATCCAAAAATCCGAAATCGAGTCCAATTCGATAACTGAGTCACGGGTTGTATAATATGCACGAATCAAGCTCTTCTCCATTTCCAAATTTCCCACAACTTCAAGTACATAACATTGTACACATTTTTTTGATCGAATCTCATTAGGTAGGGACTGGCCCGATGATCATGGAAAGAAGAGCAAATCGCATAAAGATGTCAAAAGTATTTAATGGTTTTTAGATATTATTATTTAATTTAACATGTACGATGAAGTACGTAGCTTTACAAATTAACCCATTTGTTATCATTGTATTTTTTTTTAATTTTTTACATGAAGATGATACTAGTTATAATTGAAAGTGTTTTACAATTGGTATAATTGATGTCTTTTATGCTTTAGTTGTGAAAAAATTGTCACCATTATCAAAATATACACACAATGTTGGAAAACTTTATTAGATATGGTATCAATATTATTTAGTTACGTTTTATTTCTTAAATGGTAGATGTTATCGGTGGTATTTTCTTGGGTTTTATGTGTTTGATTGTCATGTGTTAGTAAAATGTTAGGTGCCTACTTGCAATTAATTTCATGTAAAGACCGATAGCAAATCATATGTACAATATTAGCAAAAATGAAAGAGTCTGATAGCAATTATTTTCCTTTTAAAGAATGTGAGCAAAGTATGTGTACAAGTTTAGCAAAAAAGTACGAGTCTATTTGCAATTTTGTTATATTAAAGAACGTGAGCAAATCATGTGTAAACTATTAGCAATAAAATAAGTGTCTGATAGTAATTTTATTATATTACATCTTTGCGTATAAAAGTAATGATTTATAGAAATACGGGGACATTCCACATATATTGATAAGTAAGTTTAGCACTGTATTATGGATATATATTCATGCTTTATTTATCTGCTAACATGTACTATATAGTTTGATTTTAGCCTCTATGGAAAAAATTGGACAAATAAAAAGGGCAGTTACAATGGAAAAGAAATTGAAGCAAATTGATTGGTTGAAAATGCCATGGAGGAATGTAACTAATAAAATTGACTGTGGAATTTGCATGATGATGGACATGGAAATATATAAAGGATGAGGGGTTACAAACTGGAACTCCGAACTCACCAATAACAATGTGAAGCAGATAAAGTACCTCAGAGCTATATATTGCGCTGTCATCCTTGACTCATATAATAACATTCACAAGCAACACATAGTTGATAAAGCAAATCTATACTATATGATGTCATGTGAGGTTTCAGATTGCATATTATTTTTTTCAAAATGTTATTTATGTGAGGGATCGATACCATGTTTATCTATCAATAAGTATTGAACATTTCTTTATGTGAAAACGAACGAACTCCATCGTTAACAAATACAGTCGAATATCATTAGCAAAACATCTGCAGTAATACATACAATTTAATACAGTGGTGTGAAATATACTTCTTTTATATGTTAGCAATTTGATTAATGTCACTATCAAATATATGTTGGTTGTAAACATCTCTATAGCAGTTAATTTTTACATCTACATCAGTTCATATGATTTTTTGTTTTAAACTTGCAATTAATTATTGTGCGTTTGGTTTTTTTTTTTTGTCGTTGTTAGCAAGTCGGGTACCTGTAATTAGCAAATTATGTGTTGTAAATATCAAAATGTTTAGTTGTAAAATAGCAAATGATTTCCTTTCATATAGATATGTGTAAAATATTTTCTTTTATATGTTAGCAAATTGTTTAAATATCACTATCAAATATATGTGGGTAGCAAAAACTTCTGTATATCAATTAATTTTAACATTTTTATCAGTCGATATGATTTTTTGGTTTAAAATAATAATTAGTTATTTGTAGTTTTGAATTTTTTTTATTTTTGTTAGAAAATTAGTTACATGCATTTAGCAAATATATGTGTGGTAATAGGCAAAATGTTTAACTGTGAAATATCAAATGAATGATTTAATTGGGTAAAGTGAAGTTTTGTGTATATGCATGTTAATAAATTATTTTACTATAACTAGCAAATATATGTATGCATAGTAGCATATATTTTGCATGTTCTTGATTCCAATATATCTATAACTTACTGTTGGGCATAGCCAGTGTCAAATTATACTCTGTACATCAATTAAATGATTTGTACAAATTTATTATTCTAAATTTTATTGTTGGGCATATCCAGTTTAATTTCGATTAATAAAAAGTTTAGAAAAATTCATTTCAAAATTATTTTATTCTAGTTATTATTTTTAATCATTTATTTTAATAAACAAATTCTTTTTTATTTAATTTGGGAAAGAGACCCAAAAGACAAACAAAATAACATCGTTTCACTAAAGAAAATAAGAAAAATTGGAAGAGACATCGTTTCACTAACACTTCTATAAAAAAATTAAATTAAATGCAATTAATATTCTTCACTATTTTTTCTTAGCTGCACAAGCAAACGGGAAGCCCCAACACTAGATTTTCCGCTTCCTAAAGAAAATTTTATGGATCCGTCACAGAACACGACCATAATATTTTAAATTAATTTATTCATAATCACTTCTTGTGAAGCACAATTTTTGTTTGCTAACACTCGCATAATATATTAAAGGTCCAAGTGTTTTTAATAAGAATGTGACGCAGTCATCTTCTCTAAAGTTTAATGTGCTTTCGTTCTACTTTCTCCTTTTTATATGTTTTAGTGTTGACGGTATAAGATATTAAAATAATCTTATTTTATATATTCATAGCATCTTTAAAAGTTTTTGAGACTTAATTTGCACACAAGAGATCAAATCTCAGTTATAGATATGTTTTATAATTTTAGTATTCATTGGAGGCGACAATTAAACCTATAGAAATATAAAACCAATATAATGATACCATGCATGCCCAATTTATTTCATAATCCAGATATGTATGTCTTGAAATTGAAGGTACGTAATTAAGCCTCGGACTTTAATACTTTAATTTTGCATGCCCAACCAATTCATCTCGATAATATTAAAATTTGTGGATGTAAACACAAATTTTTGTATTTAATTTGGTAAAACATAAAATACTGTACAATAAAATGATTTCGGATCAAAAATATAAATTTATGAATCCAATCTCTATTTTTCCTCTGATTCTTCTCTTCAAAACTTGATTTTCAAACGGTCTTTGAAATCTTCAGAGTAAATTTGTCTCTTTGATTTTCTCGAACTTGTTGTTTGAACTTGGCATTTAAAGTTTTCGGGGAAGATTTGTATCCTCGATCTTCTTTGACTTGATCTTTAGTCTTGATAACGTTAACTCGGAGGGCCGACGCCTTGTTTCCGGACCAAATGCTAATTTCGGAATGAATTTGATGAAGAACGCATTTGACTGCCTTGCTTATGGATCAAACGTCGTCTTCGGGATGAATTTGGTGAAGAACGCCTTTGAACTGATATGGAGGCCCCTATTTATAGTTGTAGGAAGAGAGATCTAGAGCTGATGTGACACTATCTCATTGGCTGTTGGAAATTGATATATATCTTTTTGAAAGATATATACTTGTTGCCAAAGACTTTTAATGTTTATCATATAATAATATCTTTATTATTTAAATATTTTATTTAATTTTGGATTTCATAAGATTCCAAAACTAAATAAATATATAAAAATCCATAAAAATATTATTTATAATATTATCAATTTTCATCCTCTACAAATGCCCCCTCGAGACTTGTTCATGGACGACTTGTCGTTTGAAATAAATGAGTCTCGAAAATTGATTAGATAGTTTAAACTCGTATCAAGGAGTCTTGAACTTGAATTTAGTAGATAGTTTATACTCGTGTCAAGGAGTTCTTGAAATTAAACTTGTGAATAGTTTATACTCATATTCAAGAGTTCTTCAATTTGAATTTATTAGATAGTTTACACTCGTATCAAGGAGCCTTCAATTTGGATTTAAATTCAGATAGTTTATGCTCGTATCAGGGAGCTTTTTCTTGAACTTGGATAGTTTATGCTCATATCGAGAGCCTTCAACTTGAATTTGAACTTTGTAGACCTTTTATACTCGTGTCCGTGAGTACTTGGATTTGAATTTGGATTTGTAGACATTTTATACTCGTGTCAAGGAGTCTTAGATTTGAATTTGTAGACATTTTATACTCATGTCAAGGAGTCTTGAATTTGAATGTGTAGACCTTTTATACTCGTGTCAATGAGTCTTGAATTTGAATTTGACTTTGTATACATTTTATACTTGTGTCAAGGAGTCTTAGATTTTAATTTGACTTTGTAGACATTTTATACTCGTGTCAAGGAGTCTTGGTATTTCTTGAAGAATTTAGATAGTTTTGGCTCTTATCAAGGAGCTTTGGAAGATAGTTTATGCTCTTATCGAGGAGCGTTGCATTTTGAAAACCTTAGATAGTTTTGACTCTTATCAAAGAGTTTTGAAGATAGTTTAGGCTCTTATCAAGGAGCGTTTGAGCAAATTTAGATAGTTTTGACTCTTATCAAGGAGCTTTGGAAGATAGTTTATGCTCTTATCGAGGAGCGTTGCATTTTATTTTCATGGATTGAAATATGTATTGAAGGACTTGAATGGGCTCATGACGAGATTTGAAGCCACTTCTTCTTCTTTTTCACTTGGAGATTCTTCAAAAGGTTTGCCCCCATCATTTGTTCCTTACTCTTTCAGAGTTGTAGACTTCTTGATGTTTGAGGAATTTGATGAAGAGAAGAGATGAGAGGTAGAGATAGTCCCACTGGGCGTGCCAAAATTTGTAAACACAAATTTTTGTATTTAATTTGGTAAAACACAAAACAGTGTACAATAAAATGATTTCGGATCAAAAATATAAATTTATGAATCCAATCTCTATTTTTCCTCTAATTCTTCTCTTCAAAACTTGATTTTCAAACGATCTTTGAAATCTTCAGAGTAAATTTGCCTCTTTGATTTTCTCGGACTTGTTGTTTGAACTTGGCCTTTGAAGTTTTCGGGGAAGATTTGTATCCTCGATCTTCTTTGACTTGATCTTTAGTCTTGATAACGTTAACTCGGAGAGCCGACGCCTTGTTTCCGGACCAAACGCTAATTTCGGAATGAATTTGATGAAGAACGCCTTTGACTGCCTTGCTTATGGATCAAACGTCATCTTCGGGATGAATTTGGTGAAGAACGCCTTTGAATGTCACAATTACGCATTGGATATCTGAGAGAATTTCATTTATGGAAGTTCTCAAATTCTCGAACTCTTCAAATGGCTTCTGGTGTGTTTTTCAACTGATATGGAGTCCTATATTTATAGTTGTAGGGAGAGAGATCTAGAGCTGATGTGACACTATCTTATTGGCTGTTGGAAATTGATATATATCTTTTTGAAAGATATATACTTATTGCCAAAGACTTTTAATGTTTATCATATAATAATATCTTTATTATTTAAATATTTTATTTAATTTTAAATTTCATAAGATTTCAAAACTAAATAAATATATAAAAATCCATAAAAATATTATTTATAATATTATTAATTTTCGTCCTCTACAGTGGGGATGTAACTTTTTTGCTTAAAGAAATAATTTTCCCAGCCATTATTGTAAAAATAGTTTTTATTTGTATTTTTAAACAAAATTAGTTTAAAAATAACATTACTCTGATTTTGACAATAATGATACGTGTATATATAGTGGTTGATACGATTACAATTTATATTGTGTTATTATATGGTTGAAATTTCCTGTTACATTTTTTCGTGTTTTACTCCATATTTCATTATCAAATTTATGATTTTTAATATTATTTATTATAAAATAAAAAATAATTATAACATAAATAATCATAATCAATATTTATCAACATAAAAAATGAATTAAAAATTATAAAAAGTAATTTTGAAAAAATCAACCATAATAATGAATTATTAATTAAAAATAAAAAATTAAATACAAAAAATAATTCTAAACCCTAATTGGGTGGGGTGAACACTAAAAATAATAATAAAATTAAATTAAATCACAAAAAAAATACAATTAAAGAATAAAATACAAGAAAACCCCGTAGTTTAAAAATGTAACACATATGGTGTAACAGGAAACTTCAATTGCTTATCATATGGTTATGTCACGGTTAATATCGTCATGTTCAAGTAATTAATTATTGTGTTATGACCATAATCGTGACATTTATTCACATAAATGGATGGTACCGAACTAGCTAGTAATTGGATATTTAATTTGATAATAATGGGGTTAAGAAAACTATGATTTGAAGAAAGTGGTTAAGCGGATAAAAAAATGCTTTTATCATCCAAAATCACTATATATTTGTATTTTAATTTTTTCTCTTTAAATTTTAAGGTCACTTAATTAAAGTTGAAATGTTGAATCACATAATAATTATAATAATTGAAATAAGTGCGTATTCATGTACTAGTAATCAAATTACTACAAAAAAAATTTCGTGCTTTAGTGACAGAATAAACAGTAAAAATCCATTGTTTTATCAGTTTAGCGACGGATAGAATATGTCGTTAAAAACTTCACCATTAGTTATTTTAATGACATAATAAATGTCAGAAAAATATTAGCGACGGAACCGTCGCTAATTTATCACCAAATTCAACCGTCAGAAAATAAATAATACGAAAAAATAGTGACGCATTAACGATAAAAATTTTCCATCATTAAAAATATAAAAAAAAAATATGCGCACGTGGACACCACATATTATGCAAGAATTTGTTACTCGTGAGATTCAAAATCCTTGAATTGACCTTTGAGACCTGCATAGTTTTGTCACATATAACAGAACTGAGTGGGCTAATGTATATTTATATTAATATTTACATAGAATATACACATACACGAAAACTAGTATTCTTCATTTCTTTAAATATTTATTATAATCTTTAATATTATATGCTTATTTTAAAATAAAAATAATTTAGTTTAATTAATTTTCTCAAATATTTTATATTTATAATTAATAATATTTATAAAAATAAAATTAAAATGATAAAAATATTAAAATAAAAAATTATAAAAAAATCATTAAATAGTATTCCAAAAATTTACAAAATGTTAAAAAAATTATAAAATAAAATAAATCCAAAAATTAAAATAAATAAAAATATTAGAAAAATTAATTTCAAAAGCGTAATTAATTAGTAATTGAAAAATAAAAAAATATAAAATATTTAAAAATAATACAAAATAATAAAAAAAGTTAAAAAATATAATAAATCCAAAAAAGTTAGATAAATAAAATATTAAAAATATAAAAAAAATTCAAATTTGTAATTAACTAGTGATTGAAAAATAAAAAATATATAAAATATTAAAAAAATAAAAAATATGAAAAAATTAAATAAAAAAATTAAAAATATTAAATAACTTAATTTCAAATTTGTAATTAAGTAGTAATTGGAAAATTAAAAAAAAATCACAATTAATTTTAGCTACAAAATTTTTCTATAGTTAATCCATCGTTAAAATAAAAATAAAAATAATATTTAAACAACCGATTTTTTCCATCTCTAACTTAGCGACGGAAAAATTCATCGTTTTTTTGCCATTATCATTGAAAAATAAAATTTTAAAAAATTAAAATATGACGTTTAACGACGGATTTTTCCGTCGTTAGTTAGAGACGAAAAAATTCATTGTTAACCCGTCATTAAACATCTAAATCTTAATTTGTCGTTATTTTATTAGTTATTTAACGATGGAATATAATTTGTTGTTAAATCACATTTTTTCCAATAGTGAATAATAAACATAACAATGTAAGAACTGAAACTATAAAGTAATAAACTGTTTGAGAAATAAACTCATTATTAAAATCTGCAAAAAAAAAAAAAAATGTAAACGATAAAACCCCAATTCGAAGGGATTCACAAAAATACACATGAAAAAATCATAAAAACGAAGCTTTTTTTTTTTTTTTGAAAATTATATAGCGCGATTGTTGTAATATATTTTAAATTCCATTGTTGCTAGAATGATTTCACATCGTCTCATACGTCGTTTGGAGGGAGAGCTTTAGATATAGTCATTACAACAAAAATATCTTTAAAAATAATATTATTAGAAACGACATATCTCGTCACTTATAATAGATTTAAGTAACGACATGCCGTCTCTAATTACCACATGTAATCTATAATGTTATTTTTATAACAACATTATTATCACTCAAAATAATATTTAATTTATTGGGATAAAATATTAGGAATAGTATTTGATCGCAAAAAATATTTTTAATTAAGCCGGACGTATTTTTGTTGTCCTTACTTATATAACAATCGATCTTCTTATTATCTATTGTATAAAAAAGGTCCCGTCTATTCTGAAAAATAGAAGACTCAGACCTTTTTTTGTATAAGTAGGACCATTTAGTAAAATGGGCCGGTAGCATATTTACTAGATTAGCCCATTAAAGGCCCAAACAATAAATGGGAGACGTCAGCAGCAGCTAAAATATTCTAGAAGCCTCTTATTATTTGCAGAAAACCCCCTCCTGAAGTTTCTAGGGTTTTGTTATCCTCAATTCTTTAACCAATCCCACCAGTTTATCACACTACCCATATATCCTCTCTCTCCCTCCTTAACACTCTCACTCGCCCTATCACCAATTTCTTTTCTCATTTGTTGAGGTATTATCTCGTTTTCTTGCAACGAAAAAGCGGATTTCTCAACTCTTTCTGGTTTTGATTGATTTTATGTTTTCTTTTTTATTTTTCATTTTCAGTTTGGTAGCTGAAGAAATGGCAGCTGCGCAGTTGACTTCCGCCGCTTCATCAATTTCAGCGGCAAAAGGGTTCGCTTCATTTGAAGGGCTGAGAGCTACGCAGTCGGTGAAGATTTCATCTTTTTCACCTCTGAAGCAGAGTGGCCTCTCCCTCAGGTCGTTCCGTGGCCTTGTTGTCAAGGCGGCTACAGCTGTTGCCCCTAAGGTAGAATTGTCTAGTCAGTATTACTCAATATCTGTCTCTGTGTGTGTGTGTGTGTGTGTGTATTCAATTCAGTGCATTCTACGAATTTTATTTGTTGTGGACTTGGATTTTTCATAGCACTGGTAGTGATATGTTTGGCATCCAATTTAGGATTGTATTTTGATTTTTTTTTTTGGATAATTTGCCCCATTGCCTTTTTTTTCCCCTAGATGTGGGAGATGGATAAGAGAACAGGAAAAGTGTCTGATGCTATTTGGGTATAGAGGAATGCTTTCAATCTTATGTCGATTGAACTAGAATAGTTTTATACATTGCGTATTACTCTCGGATGATGCATTATCATTCTAATGTATCTTGGTGGTAATTACTTATTCAAATGAGTGGAGCCATTTTGTTCGTTTACTATATGCTGGAGAGAATCGTGAGGGATTCGTTTTGAGTTTATAGTGTAATAGTAATGACATATGGTGACCCCATTTACTCTGAACAATTCAGTATACGACTCTCAAGCCATTGGGTGATAGATTGTTAGTGAAGATCAAGACAGCCGAGGAGAAGACTTCTGGTGGTATCTTGCTACCTACAGTCGCCCAATCAAGACCTCAGGGGGGCGAGGTTGTTGCTGTAGGAGAAGGTCGGACAGTTGGAAAGAACAAGGTGGAGATTAGTGTACAGGTATCATTGTCAATTCATAACCTCTTTCGTTTTTTATGTTTGTAAAAGAGATGATTTTGTGACTTACTAGACGACTGATGCCTCTGCGCAGACCGGAATTCAAGTTGTGTACTCAAAGTATGCAGGAACAGAAGTTGAATTCAATGGGACTAATCATCTCATTTTGAAGGAGGATGACATTGTTGGTATTCTTGAAACTGACGACATAAAAGATTTGAAGCCCCTTAATGACAGAGTTCTCATTAAGGTAGCCAATTTTAGTAATCTGATTCTGTTTCCAATGTATTGATGCTAACCTATTATAAGATATGAGAATAGCAGATTAGTTTAGCACGTTGATGGATTCAGTTGTTTGTTATCTCACACTATTCGAAGGTGGCTTTTTAGTGTCAGTTGAGAAGTCCTGCATATTCCTTTTGAACTGCAACCTAGTTATGTTGAAATTAGTGTTATCTTTTGGTTGCATTGCAATTAAATGCGTTTTAGTGTCAGTTGAGAAGTCCTACATATTCCTTCCGAACTGCAGCCTAGTGAAGTTGAAATTAGTGTTACCTTTTGGCTGCATCACAGTTAGATTTCTCCAGAGGGAGCATTTAGCACAACAAATTATCTGAATATTGTAGTGACGAGAACTATTATGTTTTTTCAGTTGGCTGAGGCCGAGGAGAAAACTGCTGGGGGTTTGTTCCTAACAGACGCAAGCAAGGAGAAGCCTTCCATTGGAACTGTAAGTTGCAACATCTAAACTTCACCTAGATTCATTATGTAGGTGCAATCACTTGAGAAGTGAGTTGACTATCTTAAACTGCAGGTTGTTGCGGTTGGGCCTGGTCCCCTTGATGAGGAGGGCAACAGGAAACCTCTGTCAGTTGCTCCTGGAAACACAGTTTTATACTCCAAGTATGCAGGCAATGATTTCAAGGGAAGTGATGGCTCGGATTACATAGCTTTGAGGGCATCCGACGTGATGGCTATCCTTTCATAGTTATCTTGATTCTTGATTTTGGCGCGTTAAGCTGTATCTGGAAAGTGAGAATGAGAAGAGACGTTGTTGTGTAGGTTGAATACGTCATTTTGCAGCTCTGTTTAATTGTCAAACTCTAATGAGAATTTGGTAGCATCTTAAAGACCGAGATGCAGGGAATGATTTTAGTTGCTTGATATTTCCTCCCATTGTCATAATCGTATACGATCTCTTGTATTGGTGGCAATTAAAGGTGTAATCGAGTTGAGTTGATAGTCCTACTTGAATAATATCTTGTTGAACTGGATGACTCGCATGTATAGTTTGAAGCAGTTAATATGTATGTTTTTTTTTTTTTTCATTTAACTAATGAATTAAGAAAGGTGTAAAAATGATAATAGAGTATCACGTAGGCCAAACTGAAAAAAATTAGAGAGAGAGGCATGGTAATCTAATATGTGACTGAGGCATGTAGTAAGCTAGAGTCCTCAACAGAGGCCATGAAGGTAGCTATACAACGTTTCTGGGAAGAAGTTTTGTCTTCATAAACCTATATTTGGAAACTTTCTATCTAACCCTAAACACCTCAAATTTACATCAATTACTCCCTCCCTCACACTTGATCATCGCCCAAAAGGGCTTTATCATTTACAATTTTCGCAGTCAGAATAGTCAATTTTGCCCAGTTACATTTAGATTTAGCGGTTGAATGAAGTGGCTGAATTGTCGTCGTAGTGCACTCTCCACGCATTACCACTGTCCGTTCCGCTGCAAGCTTGATTCGCGACGGGCAGCTGAGCTAGATCTCCATCCAAGCTCATTTGTTGTACCTCAGCTGCGGACAGTATCTTTATGCTCTGGACACAGCTCACGAACTCTCTACATGAAACAAGGGGACCAAGATTATTTCCCCTCCATGTCAAAACAAAAGAAAATCAGACAAGTTGTTTCTAAGACTTACTCCCAAGGATCATCACCAACAAGTAATATGTCGTTTTCGTGGTCTACATAGACGAGCTTCCATTCAGTGCGTTGAGGGTCCTCCAGAAGCCCTTCGATGCCAAACATACGGGCAAGATCTTGCCTGAGCTCATCATACTCTTTGTAGCGATTCACGTCTATGGTTCTCCCCACAGAGCCACGTTTTTGAACCTTCACAATTTTAGACAACGTTGAGAAATAGTAATGACAAGTAACAAGTAGAACTTTCATGCAAATGCTTCAAACTCCATGCACAGCTCATGGTTACTTATTATTTTCAAAATGTAGTTAAGTTTACAAAATATTTCTCAAAAATGAAGTGCGGAAGTAAAACAAACAAAAACAACGCAGACCACGCTTATAAAAATCACACGCACACGTCCACACTATGTACATTGTATGTATAGTAGTATACGTACACGTATGCATGATTGAGTGCTGGACTGTGTAGAGAGAGAGAGAGAGAGAGAGAGAGAGAGCCACCTTTGTATATGTTCGCATACGTTGAGTCTGGTTGGGCCACAACCCACCATTCATGACACCCGTCTCATTTAGAGGAGCATCATTTGAAGAGCCTGGTTTGAAAGACATATTTGGCACTCCAAATGACTGAGAGTTGATTCCAGAGGATAAATCTGTCTCGATATCCCTTGGTGTCCCACTATAATTAGAGAGTAAGTTCTGGATGTCTTTTCCAGAATCGAAACCCCTAGATAACAAAGCATCCGGTGCCAATCCATCAATACTAGCTGCGAAAGGAAGACCATTCCTAGTATGTGACTGAACATCACCATCCAAGCCAGTCAGTGGAAAACTCTGCTGGAGACCACCAGCATCCAAGCAATATGAGGTAGCAGATGATGTGGCGTCCATGTGATCAGCAGCATTTATCTTGTACTTGGGCTGCTCCGGAACTTTAGAGTTGGCTAATTCATGCTTTATTCGAGAATCTAATTTGCTACGACTCTCTTGCACCAGATTAGAAGGATGAACAATTGTATTATCTAGCATTACAGGTGGTCCTGTTTGGCTCTTCAGGAAGTTTGGTTGCATGGTATGTACATTGTTCTTGGAAGGTGATGTCGAACAGGATGGAGCATCACCATCAGTATGGCTAGATTGTGCTCTGGCTATAGGTGGAGTCTTGTGCTGGCTCTGTAATTGGTTCATGGGAAACTGTGGAGATTGCGCCAGCGCAGAAGCAGAAAAACAGTTTCCATTCGACTGTTGCATAGGTGCAGAGAGATGTTGGGTCTGCTGGCTTTGTTGAACTTGCTGTTTCTGGGGCAACTGAGGCTCCATCATGGGATTTAATGGAGTCGACATTTGTTGATGTTGTTGTTGTTGTTGTTGTTGTTGTTGTTGTTGCTGTTGCTGCTGCTGCTGCTGTTGCTGCTGTTGCTGCTGCTGCTGCTGCTGCTGCTGCTGCTGTTGTTGTTGCTGGTGGTGCAGTTTCTGGAGAAGTTGCAGTTGCAGCTGTTGTTCAGAAAGATTTTGTTGTGACGTCTGTTGCACTATAGGCCTTTGGGATAAGTTCTGGTGTACTCCCTGCAACGGACCTTGTTGAAATTGTATTTGCTGCTCTTGGGATCTCTGCAACAGAGTAGATGACTGTTCAACATGTGGCTGGAAAGGCAGGTCCTGAGTTATGGACGTCACAGGAAATGTAGTCCGGTTAGACGAGATATCATGTTGCTGCATTTGAGCATTTCCTGTTAGTATCTGCTGCTGCTGCTGGAGTTGAGAATATGCTGCTGTTTGCTGCAAATTCCGACTCACAGCCTGGTCGGAAGATATGCTGGTTGTTGCAGGAGGCAGCAGCATCGACTGTTGCTGCTGATGCTGGTGGGGTTGCTGTGGCAGCTGCTGTGTTTGCTGAAGAAGCTGGGATTGAGTTTGCTGCATCGGAAACTGCTGCCGCTGTTGCGGCTGTTGAGTAGGTGTAGGGGATTGTAACATTTGCTGCAGGTGCTGCTGTTGCGACCAGGACACGTTTGACTGCATCAGTTGGTTAACTTGTTGGTTTTGATGATTTCCCTTACTCATTTGAAGATTTTGTGCAGCTAAACCTGGGGATTGGAAGTTCAACAGTTTCGATGGATCATCAGCGCCAATGTTAGTCTGCAGACCAGTCGAAGCAACCATGTTAGGGAACAACCCCGATTGATTAGCCGACAACTGATTACTCTGTTGCATATTCATCCACTGCACCAGGCTCAGGCCAGGAAATATTGAGCTCGAAGCATCTTTTAAGCCATAGTCATCTGGTAGCCAGGGCATGCCTCGTTTGAACATATTCTCTATATCCGAATCATCTGTAGATAGCACACATGAGAGAGACGAAGGCGAAGAGGATATAAAGGAGGATGCTAAGAACGTCAAAACATTTCTTTACCTGGTAAACCTGGATGTCTGGGGAACTTAGGTCTGAAAAACGGAGGAGGACATATGTAAAAGGGAGTCACGACGGGTTCAACCTCCCAGATTGAGACCCGGCTAGGACGCTCCCCAGCTGTTGATTCGTCCCATCCAACCTAATGACAAGGAAACATTAAAACAATTTGTTTCTGGAACTACATTCAAGTGTTGTTTTTTATAATTCAAACCATCTGAAGAATTGTAGTAGGATTTTGTTACTATAGACAGCAATGCAAACGATATAAGAGTAACTCTGACATCGTAATGAAAAGGGATGTCAAAAAACAATGATAGGCGCACTAAACCCGGGCATGAATTGGGACACAATAAGTAACTTGTGAGAGCTATAGTGAACAATTCGAGTAGGTAAGAAAGGGGAAACGAGCTGAACGTAGTATCACCTGAAGATTGCGCCATTGTGAGTTTTTCCATCTCACAGAATCCAAATCGCTTATACCAGTAATTGTGCCCATGTACCTCCTCACTCCAGACTCCTCAGTCTCAAACATCATCCTAAACCGCATGCCCAATGAAACTTGCGTGTACATTGCTTTATTATACTTAGCAAGTGGAATCACAAATTCCGAAGGGCTAGCCCTGTTAGTACCATACGGAATTGTCATTCGATTTCTCCCCACGAAATGATTAGAATCGAGGTTCTGAATAGTAGTCTAAAGACCAGAAATATTACCTAGGATTATAAAATATGGTAAACGGGCTGTTATTTGCAGCAGCATGAGCTGCAGCGGCAAGAATTCCAATATGCATGCTGTCACTTGATATAACAGACGAGGATAGGGCAGGCTGCTGCCGATTTGCTCGTCTTATACCCAGGAGTAGCTGCGACTTTTCATCCCTAAATAATCGAGTGTGTTGAGTAACGGAAAGGAAAGTAATGTATTAGAGGTTGTCTAATGTTTGTATACCTTATGAAAAGGACAGCATCACCAGCTACAAGTCTTTTAGAGCTCACAAAAACACTCCAGCCTGTTGTCAGCAGGTGTCTTTTGGGTTGACCTGAAATCAATCATGAGAAATCTTTGTAAACATATTTCAGCAGCTATTATTGATGCTACAAATATACGATAGGAAAGTGAAACATTGCTCGATTTCATTATACCCGCATTAACTGCAACTCAAATCATACATCTTTTTATTAAGCATGATGTGGGCCTGAGTAAGGCTAGTTCTTTCTTGCGAGAAACACAACACTAAGCAAAGAACCAAATTCTCAATTGCCAAATGAAAATAGAGCACCAATTGCAACCTTCTGTCACCACTTTTTTTTTCTTTTTTTTTTTTGTACAGCTAAGTTAATTTCTACTGAAAATCAATTGAAGCTGGAGTATCATTAAGGGTATGATGCGCGGAGATGAGTGATAGTTTGTTAGACAATAACATTACGAAAAACAAACAAAGTAACTCAATAACTATCATGAAAAAGTGTAATCCTAGAAGCACAAGTGATAGAAATATTCTTATACGGAAAATAGCCTTTTTTGTAATGACTCTAGAAACATGATGCAATGAGACAGAATCTTAAACAGAATACCTCTATAAATATGCCTGAATGTCCATGCTTGGTCATGCAAGTCTCTAGCTGTTAGCTCCTGAGCAGGAGGTTGCATTGAGAAATCCTACAAAACGATTCTCAGGTAAGAATAAGGAGACTTGTCACTGCATCAGACTCCGTAACATTAATGGTAATGAAAGATACCAGAGGTGGAAAGATCTTCTCAGCTGCTCGACGAGGAACTGAAAAGCCACCGTGAGTGCTCGTGTCACTTGCCGTTAGAGTTTTACAGAAAAATTCAGTAGGTTGCCTGTTGTGCTTAAGGCCAATATCAGACACAAGTAATGCTTCCTGGTCATACTGTAGGATGAACGAGTTAAAAAATTTAGTTCTGACCAGTTATGCGGAATTACCTTCCAAATGATGGTCATTTTGCAAAATGTTCAATAAATATCAAAGTAACAGACCTTTGTGACGGGTAGAAGAGTCATTTGAGCATAGACCTCATCAGTTTCAGCATCAGCCTGATGAAACACATCAAGTTTATTATATTGCATCAAACGACTAATTAATCAAGTTGACGTGGCTCCTAAATCATAAGATGGATGGTTATTACATCAAATCAAACGCACCTCAGGAAGGCCATTTTTATATTAGTGATCTTTCTAAAATAAATGAATTATCGATATATAAAACAAAGTACTGCAATCCTTGGATTGAAATGGACTCAGTCCTGCTGGTAAAAAATGTCAGACAAACAACCAACACATAAGAAGGGAGTCCAACTCACACCACTTACTGGCTCACTCGGTGGGAGAGAAAAGCCATTTGTAGTAGAAAGAGGAATCACATTGCAGATGACTCACAATTTGGACAACAAACTTAGGTTTGAAGAAACAAAAATCCGATCTATCTTTTCATTAACTATGTAAAGTGTGCACGCACACCTAAATTTAATCACAATGGACTTTCATTTCATAAACTCTACATGAATGCCAGAAGAATTTCCATACATGTAAGGTGACATTGTGTAGCATGCAGATCAACTTCGAAGGAAGATTGGGATAACTTGGGATGCTTTCAGCCTCTTTTTGCATTGATGCTGCGACCTGTGCTTAGAAAAAAAAACATCTTTCAGATACTGCTCATTTGAAACTAAAAGAAATATTTTGAAAGACTTAGAAGCTGGAGATAATAGAGAACATACTTGTTCGCTGTGACCTTGAGGAAAATAGACAACAAGGCTTCCGACTGGTGGCAAAGAAACCAATGGCCCCGCGCAAGCATGCCATAACTCAGAATTGATCACCTTTTTTTCACCTGTATTGGATAGTCAAAGAACATTTTAATCGAGAACTACATAATTAAGAATTCTACAGAAGTTTAAAGTGCACTTCATTCCATACTTATTTCATTAGTTGAACTTCTTGATTCTGAAATACTTCTTTTAATGAGTTCACATTCTATCAAAAGGCGATCAAATGAATCTCACTGGAGACTTGTCAATCATACGCTCGATTTGTTAATGAATTTAGCAATAGTCATACTTCCAAAATCAATAATTCTAGGACAGATAAGTCAGTGATGAAAACCATGGAAGAATCTAAGATGAAAACCACGTCCAATATAAACTTTAGCAGTTCAATAATTTATTCTAGATAAAAGATCATAACCCCAAGATAAAATACCAAATCTGGTTTCAGTAAAGGTGTCGTGAAATACATCAGACCCAAGTATAAAAAGAATCAGCCACGAAGACAGATCCAAATTAACACAAAAGGAAGGCGCATCTATTCTGTCTATTTCATTAAAATTGATAAAAATATTGAATGAAAATCAGTTCCACAGCACAGAAAGGCACATAAAACTGAAATTGAAGGAGCCAAAAGTTGTTTCTTTAATATTTCTACACAAACACTCTTTAACATACAAGAATTAAAATTTACAACCGGTTAAAAATTCCCAAAAACGTCAGCAGATCAGGACGTGCTTAGATAACAACCAATTGCAAACATCACAAAGTGTTCCTGTTTTAACTCAGCATAAAGGCCTTCAGACAAAAAGAATTCAGCTCAAAGCTAACTAAAATCCATCCTTCATCATTTTGAAACAACAAACATGTAGAAAATTGTCAACACAAAGATGGTAAGAAAAGAGGGGATCAACAAACGTACTCAGACTTGAAATAGGTTAATCAATAGAAATTCATAATGTGAAATGATGGAAAATTGCAAAAAAAAAAAAAGGATGTGAAATGATATGAAGAAACCTTCTGCTGAATTTGCCAAAAATCCATTCGATGGAATCTTCATTGCCGCAAAATTAACCTATACACTCTGCAATTCAACTTCCTTTCACCCCAAAAAAATAACTTCCTCCCGTGATAAACCAAAGTTTATTTTTATATATCCGCTGAAAAAGAATGCTTTCTTCTTTGAAATAAAGCTGAGCTAAAGTCTCTTAACTTGTCAGCAAAAGAATTCCTTTGGAATAACACAAGCTACCACCTCAATGCAAACTCAAAAATCTTCCAAATTCAACACCAACAAAAAAACACATTCCCCAAATTCCACCTCCACTTCTTCAACTCCCACATCTTTCCACGGCTCCTTTCACATTCAAGAAAACACCCTTGTTTTAATTTCTTGATTTCAAGAAAACACAGAATCTAGCGCAGATGAGAGCTTGAGGTCCCAAAACACGTTTCTGCTGGAAGAACCCACCCCCAAATCGAGCGAGCAGGCAAAAATGAGCTGGCCCATCAAACAAACCTCTGCAGGTGGCCGTATAGTTCCGGAGAGAATTTCTTCAAGTGGAAAAAACTTACTGAAAATGGAAAGATGTAGCCCACGTGGGTAGAAGCGGCGGAGCAGCCGGGATCAAGGCGGTGCGGATGGGGGGGAAGGAATCTTAGGCTTCGCCGGAAAACCCGCAGCCAATAAAAGGCCGGCTTCTTTATAGCAGAGGCGCACTGCAGCAATCTGTATGGGAGTGAGTTAATTATCATTCCGCCATCGTATAGTTGTAATAAAATTAATATTAAATTGATGCTAGCTAGTATAATTCTATATACGTATGTATTTGTATATGTGCTACTATGTAGGGGTCGGTGTTTTGTGGAGAGAGAGAGAGAGAGAGAGAGAGAAGAGCAGGCCGACATAAAACCAACCACAGAGGATTAAAGAAAGTAGGAAACTACATTGCGTGTTTCGCTCTTTGATGACATTTTTCTGTATACGTAAACATTCATCTCCATATTTTGTTTTAATTGCTCGTTAATTACCACATTATATGCCGGTTACACACTGTTTGGTTCCAACATTACAATTTATTTACTTAATTAATTTCATTTCAGGATTTTTAAACTACGGATCTCTCATTGTGTGTAGTAATAATTACTAATAAAGGACGAAATATACTACTACTACTCTAATTTAATACTTCTATGATGTAATAATATTGGGTGGTCCCAACTTCATATTAAGAAGATAAATTTATATATTCAATTTTATTTTATTTTGCATGTACAGTGATTAAGCATGACATGAAAATTTAGATGATAAATTCAATTGGGCTGTGTTTGAATTTTAGTATATCATTTTGGGAGAGAGTTACTTCATATATAGCTAGGGCTCAAAATAAAGAGAGCCGCTTGCGAGCTATTCAGAGCTCGACTAAAAAAAGAACTCATTTGTTTTCTAAATGAGATGAGCTGGAACAAAGTAGTATTCAACTTGATCAGTTTGCAAACATGTTCGAGCTCAAATTTAAACATGTGTATTGAATGAGTTTTTTTTTTTTTTTTTTTTCAACTCGAGCTCAAACATGTGTATTAAAAGAGTTTTTTTTTCAAGCATTCAAGTTCGGCCTCAATTAGTAAATTCTCGAGCATTTCATGAGCCGAATTCAAGCATTATAATATTTATCGAATTGCGCCGGAGCTTAAGCTCAAATATTACTTAACGAGCCGAGCTCGATCATCAGGATGTTCAACTCGGTTCGTTTACATCCTATTCACAGCCATTAAAATGATTTCGAAGATAACTTAATTATAACGACGGTTGTGAGAGAATCTAATTAAGCAATTAGGTAAATGGATGTGTTATTGTGTAAAGGAGAATGGATTATAAATTTTAAATGTATAATTGAATTCTTACTTCAGATACACGAGAAATTGTAACGAAATCATTTTTATTTTGGGGTTTTGGTTGACGATCGAATATAACAAAATAAAAGTAAATAAGGCAATACTTCTATTTAGGACTTATTTAATTAGTGTACCAAAGGGAGATGAATGCCCTTTTGCCTTTCACCATTAAATTAAATAATACCAAAAGAAATTTAATAAACAACTGAAAAATGTCCAGCCCTCTTATTATTCAATAATTAATGAACTGTTTTAATTAAGGCACGATTGAAGAATATCCAAGCATGTGCATCGATCAGTACTATTTATATTTGAAAAATGGTCCAGCAATAATTTCATTCCGGTACCAATATAGTACATGTATTTAATTAATTAATATGTATTCACTTCACCTAAGTTTTGGGATTAAATTTTTTTGGTGGCGGGGTAGAATATAATATGCAACATGATTTAATGAAATGATTTTGAATTTCAGCAAAATATTGTATTCGGACATATATTTAATTATTTTTTAACAATTTAGGTATTTAATTAATAAAAATATTAGTTTGGGATATATTTGAGAAAATGGAAATAGTTTGGGATATAAATGAGTGTTTAGCCATTTCATAATTAGAATTTTTTATTGATAAACGTTGAATATAGGGTCCATTATGTTATGATTAGTTTTTCGTTAATTTTTCTTCTTAATTTACCTGTCTATCTTCATTAACTTACTAAGTAAATGAGTTTAATTTGGGCCCTGTTGTCATTAATTAATTAAGGTTATATTAGGTACTTTAATTGACTTCTAAATTAATATGTGCACATCTCCAAATTAACACTTATTTAGACTTAGAAGAAATCATATTTACTAAACCTAATTGTGGTAATTAACTAGCAAATGGCCTTGTCTTTGTGCAATGATCCTTGCGAAGTATTACGATATTTCAAATAAAAGGAAAATGTGAGTTAATTATATTAGTAGTGAATAATATTGTGCATAAATGAATCCATAAACTATACTCGCCACAATATAATATGTATAGTAATAAAATAAAAATTCAATCGATCACTATTTTTTAATCACTTGTAAATTTATAATAAGGAATCCCGGCTAACTTCCGATCCTATGTTACATTTTCCATAGTAAGCAAATAAAAATTCCTATATATCGATCACTTTTATTTTTATTCACTTGTATAATATGAAAGCTTCGGATCATATGCTACATTCCATATTTCATTGCCTGTTCTACAATCATTTAAAAAAAAATACGCTCGTTACTTACGGTTCATTCTACCTAATTATGGTTTTAAATTTATTTTATTATTTAACTTTTCAGATTTTAGTTTTTAATAAATTATTTGAAGAGTCAAATGCTAAAAATTATAATAAAACATAACTAGATAGAATAAACTATAATTAATGAATGTTAAATAAAGATGAAGCACGAGAAATTTAAATCAAAGAAAAAACTCTAAAAAACAAATTTAATTATGGAACTTATGTAAGAGGGGATTCCATCTCCCGGCTGGCTGGCTCTCTCTCTCTCTCTCTCTCTATATATATATATATATATATATAGATAGATAGATAGATAGATAGATAGATAGATAGTGCTGCATGAAATTCACAGATGCTGTTTCTTAATTAATTAATTATTTCATAGATTATATTTGTCCCCCTACATGGTCGTTAATTATACATTAAGAAATGTCACAAAATGTAAGTCCAGTAATTAATTAATATATCATAATAAAGATGCAAAGAACAAGAATTTGATTAGCACGCTCGTTAGACCACTAATCCGAAAAAACCGGAGAATTTTAGCACATGCCACAGAGTCATTAAACTCATTAATTATGATGTTCATTGTTCATTAATTAAAACTAACTCTTATTTCATGACGAGGTTAACTCAGAACCTGCAAATCACAAGAAACAAATGCCCACACTTAAATGTGTTGGTGAAATTTAAACTCCATTCTTTAGATTACAACTTATATCATTTCATCATTAGCTCATGCAAGAGAGGAGAAGAAAAAAAATAATAGGTAGCACATTTTTTCAAAAACAAAAATTAACAAAAAATCGTTCAAGTGACAGAATTAAAGAAAAAGGAAAATTATTTTGGTAAATTTCTTTTTTATTTATTTATTTGATATAACATTGTTTGTAGTGTATTTTTTGCTCACTTGTGTACTATTCATGAAAATTGGATATCCTTACTTTAATTAATTTATACTCCCTCCATTTTATAACGAGAGTCAATTTGACACTTTACTTTTGTTTAAGAAAGAGTGTCGTTCAACATAATCGAGATGAAAAAAATTACTTTTTATTTTTATATTTATTCTCATTTAATGTATTCAAATATTCAATTTTGACTCATTTAATGTATTTATATAAAGGTGTAGTAAGTAATTTAATTGCTCTATTAATACATTGTGTATTTATCCAGAATAATATTTTTTCAAAAAAGTGGGGAAATATGCCCGACGAATCAATTTATATATGTATGATTTGACCTAAAAATCCAACCGACAATTGATTAGAATTGGAAGAAGTGAATGCATTCATTAGTATTTATATATTATATACTATTTATAGTCGAATATACAATATGGTTAAGGTCTCGTTCGTTTTCATTTTTAAATGAAAATTTCCCACTTTTTACTATTCAAATCATTAGAAACACGTTTGTTTTTACTCATTTTCAATTTCAATTTTCACTTTTTCCAATCCCATATAACATATTCAATCATATATATATGAATACAGTGGAATCCATTATTTAAATATTCATCATAACCACAGAATGCATTAGGCGCACCCCATTAACGACTGCGTTAACATAAATGAGTAGCTAGAGGGCTGACAAGTAAAAAAGATGGCAGTGGGGGAGCATGCATATGCTTACAGAGAAATATAATTCAAACTGAGATTAGCAGAGGCCGCACGCTCCACGGTTATTGTCACCGCTACCAGCTTTTGTCGGCCGTCGTCCTAGATCCTATTTATCTACAATTTCAATTTCACCATATATTATTATTAATTATATATAACTATATATTGTTCATAATTCATATCTATTTCTATCTAACTTAATTATATATATGCTCTTTAGCTTCTTGGATTGGACGAGACTCGAGAGTTTTGTTAATTAGTTTCCAAATTTTTTATCTAGGATTGTGTTAAGATTTTAAATTCAATTTTCACTTCCCATTTTATATTTGAATTGAAGGAGCATTTGAACTCAAATTCATTTCATTTTATTTCAGTTTGCGTTATGATAATCTTATTGTGTCAAATGCAATTAATATGTTCCGTTGAAACATATTAAATTATGCAAAATAACTTGCCATTCAAACTATATATATGGCCTCTTTAAAAAATTGGTGTAACTGAAATAATTTAAATTATGAGTTTAACTGATCGGTTCAAATTTAATGTTATACATTTCTTTGTGCACTCCGTCTTACACTATCAAATTCATAATTTAAATAATATTTATTATAAAATAAAAATTAATTGTAACATAAATAATCATGGTCAACATTTAACAACAAAAATATGAATTAAAACAATTACAAAATTTAATTATGAAATAATCAACGATAATAGTGAATTATTAATTGAAAATTAAAAATTAAATACTAAAAAATAATTATCCCTAATTGGATCGATGGGGAGAACCCTAATTATAAAATTAAACTAAATCACAAAAAAATTGAAGAAAAAAATAAAAATAAAAAACTCGTATTTTAAAAGTGTAACACGAAATGAAACATAGAGAATGCAGTATCAAATTTCAAGTGGTAGTTTATGAAATAATCATGTGTACTTCATGTTAGACGAGAACCAAACATGTTTGGCTCCGATTTTTTCCGTTTTTCTTCTACGGATGTTTGTTAGAGAAGTACTCTTTTTCCGACATGATTTTTCTCATTAGATTTGCCATGATGATTTTAATAAGGCTCCGATCTTTTGAGTTATCAAGTTGTGATTTTTAGAATTTTTGTTTTGTTTCTTTTTATATACAAAATATATACATAATGAACTACATATACGAAACAAATTGAATGGGAAAATCCAAAAACAGGGACATGATTCGGATTACAGTATTTAATTTTCTTATCCTTATAAATTGACGTACGTGCTCCAGTTGATGTTGATGTGATATATTAGTCTTCCTTGAAAAAAGGATAAATTTTGACCAACGAAATTGCTGTCACAAAATAATGAATATTTGAATCTTAGCAAATAGCAATAGATCTTGCTCCCTTGTCTTATTTCATGATTCCACGTTAATTAAATGAAATTAAGATAAAAATAGAAAAAAAAAATAACTCTGTCGTGTCGTCTGATTGTTTCAAGCACATTCAGTTTTTTTTTAAAAATGATAAATAACACATTACTGTCTGATTTTGATTTTTTAATAAAAATATTTCGACTTTTAAATATTTATAATTTGATATGTATCCGACCTTGTATTTTTTTTTTTTTTTTTATCACATATATCACATGATCAATTATCTGTTACCTTGTAGCATAGGTGGACGACCGAAATTGAGATTTAATTTTTATAATGTCACATCACACCTAAAAATAATCAAAATTGAAAAAATAAACTCATGTAAATTATATAAATGTCAAATAATTTCACTTCCAATTTGAATTAAAGAAAAATATGATCACATTGTAAAAATATTATTTTTTCATTTTATTTTTTTATCTTTGCTATATTTTAGGGCGGGAATAATATCTTCGCACAAACAATGATTCACATATATATATATATATATGTGTATTTTATGTCGAAAAAATATATTTCTTTTATGATTTTTAAGCATTAACCACTTGAAGTATTAATAGATTTCAGAAGAAATTAAATGAGTACTGCAAACGATGAAATTTGGTAGCTAGTAACTTTTGAAAATGAAGCTGATTATATTTATAATAAAAACCAAAGAAATAAAAGATAATTTAAATTTAAATATGATATCTATAAAAGGAATAAAAGAAGAAGAAGAAAAGTTAAGAAAATAAATAAATGTACACACACACGCACACAAGAAAAGAGGGAAAAGAATACGATATTTAACAGTTTTGTTTTTGGTATTGCGATTGTGCTTTAGTTTAAAATCATGCTGTAAAATTCTACAATGTGATCATTTTTTTCTTTGATTTACATTTATCTAAGTCACAAGGAAATTTTAGTTTTTTCAAGACAAGAAATTTAAGTTTAAGTTTTATTTTTTCTTTAAGTTATTCACATCATGTTTCCGATCGTCCACGTTTGTTATAGAGTATATGATAGACTAGTTGACCATGAGATATATTTAATAAAAAATTACAAGGTCAAGTATTAAGTTATAAATATTTGAACTCCGTGTGGTCACGCCAGATGATTCATGCCTTTAGGTGTGACTGGTGTGCTCGCGTTGAATGCTCGTACTTCAAAATGGGCAAAAATGAACTCTGTTGTCACTCGGGTCGCGTGGGAGCTTGTGTTGCGCCTGGAGCGCGACCGGGTCACTCGTGCCTCAAGGATCGAGTTGGGAGTGAAGAGAAAGGTGTATCAGATGTGAAACACGAGTCACGGTGGCTGGTCACCCCTGAACTCATGCTCAGGGCCCTGTTCCAATACATTTCACAGTTTTGTTCCATTCTTTATTGTTTCTTGTCCGATTTAGCCGATTTAATTTGCAGTACGCTTCTAATTCGATTCTCTATTTTTCCATGACATTCATTCTCTCAGAATTTTATTTACTCATCCTTCATTTCCTGTAAAACTCGAACAAAAAAAAAAACATCCAATTACCGGGATGTTAATAAGTAAAAGAGGATGAAAACACACATGTGATTAACTCATCAAAAGACATCATTTCAAGCTCAATAACTTGTGCAAAGACCTCACTTATTATGTATCTTAGTGATTACATATATGTGACTATGATACAAATCGAACTAATTAAACTAAAAAAATGTATAATTATTTTTATTGAGTTTCAGGTGTAATTAAATAATTATTTTATTAACAATTTTGGAAGCTTAGCTACAAAAATTAATGAATAAAATAAAAAACTTTTATACTTAATGGGACAGGACTAATCTTTTCCATATTGGTGATATTATCTGAGTTGAATATGATCGCATAAATTTTAAAATAAAGAAATCCAACTAAATTTAATTATACGCACAACACATAATATATCTAAGAAAAGAAAAAGAAAATAAAAATTACACAACCACATGCACCCCACCGTGGTAGAGCAACTGAAATGAGTGGGTAAATAAAATATATTTGGTGTCTCGAGATGGAAATTAATTTATAGTGAAACAGATTCATATTAAGAACTTTTATTATGGAAATATAGCGGGGATAATTGCTAAAAATTCACTATGAAATTGTAAATTTGACACTAAATTAGGATATGCATCCTTAATTTGGTTGTTATTTAATACCTACCCAAATCTTTTAATTAGCAGTAAAAGCCTTACCCACATTCAGGCGCAAAAAAAAAAAAAAAAAAAAAAAAAAAAAAAAAAAAAAACAAACAAACAAACAACATATTATAATTGCAAAAATCATTAAAATCATTGAATATGAATTTTCACATTATTTTAGACGCTGAGCTTGGATGTACTTTGTCAACAATATCCAACACCTACCAGAAATTAGATCCAAAGATATTGTTACAAAAACGTATTTTGTGACGTATTATAAAACTCCTAGTTTTTTTACAAAAGGCTAAGAATTAATACTATATATTTATCCTTTTTAAAGCAATTACTCCCAATTAAATATATATTAAATATCTTTAAGAAAAAAAATTAGGGAGAAAGTGCAGTATCCCACGCAACCCCCAACGACGAACATCCGGTCAGAGAGCATCAGAGGATCCGACTCATCATCTGTACGGACTCCGGACATTTTTATGCATTGCTTCACTGCCTTTTTTTTAATATATATAATATCTTTTTTTTTTTTTTTTAAATAACCAAATCTGCATCTCCACACTTTTTTGCATTTTTTTTTTCTTGCACGCCCGATCTGTGGTATTAAGGAGATTCGAACCCGTAACCTTTAGTGTCCAAACAATCTCATTCCACCATTAGGTCATCCCCATAGAACACACTTTTTTGCATTCTTAATTATGAAAATTCTAACATCTATCACTGAGTTGGTTACCTATATATCAATACAACTGAATAAATTTAGATACATTCACTTATTATCGTTGCAGACAGAATTTGTGAACCATCTTAATTTGGTAGTGTTTAATTGTGATTAGATCCGGATATTGACCCGTTTTATAAATTTTAATACACACAAAAATCGCCTCATCATTGTAAAGGTTGGAAATCAATTACTTTGTGATGATAATAATTGAGGTCATCAAATGGAAAAAAATAATAATAAATTGAGTAGTATACGGTACATGTACGTACCCTGCAAATTATTAGCAATTATTTTCTTAATTTATTAAAGGGCAGAATCTCGTTGATATATTGAAAAAAAAACTAGCAGATATAAGTCAAGCCAAATGATTCATTAATTAGCTTCATATAATTAAGAAGTTCGAGAAGCGCAAACTTTTAGTACCCTCTAATTGTAACAATGCTTAGTTTGCAATTTAATCATTGACTCGTAAAAACAATTCATTTTTTTTTACTCACGCACACGACCTGTGGTATTGAGGAGATTCAAACTCGTGATCTTTGATCTTCGAGCAATCTCACTCCACCACTAGACCATCCCCACCGGGACTGGTAAAAACAATTCATTAATTTATCACAAACCTATTAATATTCAATATTTGTGTATTGTTTGTTAGTGTAAAGATATTTTCTATCTCCACAATATCACATATTTATGTTTAAATATACTTTTTAAACTCTTCAAAAAGTTAAAAACATCATGTCATTTTTTTTTTGGATGTCGAGGGTAACCCGCAGCCGCTACCGTGGTGCGCACTGGGTAAACCCCGTCCCTGTGTAATAGCCTGTAAACCTACACGCACTGGGTAAACCCCGCCCCTGTGTAATAGCCTGCAAACCTGCATAGGGGAGGTAAACCACACTTGGCAAGCCAGGTGTAACAGGCTCACACCTAGTGGTGTTGGTGGGATTCGAACTTGAGACCTTTGGCCTCAAGATATCACCACTCCACCACTAGACCATCACCAAGGGGACCATCGTGTCATTTCTTTGTCGGTAAAGAATGTTGTTTCAACTTATATATTGATATATATATGTGCTTCAATTGGCGGTACCTATATTAATTCAAGTAAGTAACGTAGTATTATATATTTAATTTGGACAAAAAATACAAATATAATTATAGATAATTTAAAATTTAATTATGAGACAATTATACAAGTAGGTCAATGGCACGTAGGACCCGGATAAATAAATAGACAATACATTTATGAAACTGTGAGGTAACATTTCCTTGATATTATTCCGTGCGGATGCATTGGAAATTAAAGCGTATAATATTGCAACTAGTGGCACTCCTTTTCTTTATGAGACCATCATATTTGACGTAAAGCAAAGATTCATAGCACTATAAAATAAAGCTAAATTCTAGGAGACAATAAATGACTAGTGCTTTCATGTTAATTAGTATACATTATACCCACGCCAATACATCGTTATAATTACATTATATTCTAGATAATCTAGTATAATTTTTTTTATTAATGTATAATATTGACATCACTATGCGCCAGTCTCCAACGGATAATTTTATTGATGGACAAACTAAGCACAATTATATTGGATCCAATTTCATACATTTATAAGCAATTTCATTAAATTAATTTAATTATAAGCATTTACTTGATGAGATATAATGATGAAACATAATGTGTACCTTCTCTATTGTGTTTTAGCTACTACATAGAACTCGGTGGACACGAAAAATATGAGAGAATACTATCGTATAAGATTAACGTGATATGAAATATGTACATAAACAAATGATATATCACATCACACTTTAACAATAAATACACACACATGTGTATGTATGTATGCATGTATGTATATTCAAATGTGAATATATATGTTATAACGAATGCAAGGAAGACATAAATTTAATGTGGTTCACTAACAATATATTACCTACGTCTACCTACGGTCTGAAAAGATGATATATATATATATATATATATATATATAAATATTATTGATAACAAAAAATACATGCATATAATATACAGAACATAGACTAGGTTAAAATTTGAGAGTTTATATACTCTCCCTAATCCGTAACAGACTAGGCCTAAAAAATTAAGTCCAAAGCAGCAAATCGAACCGAAACAGAATATAAGAAGTTCCAATAAGTAATTAAACTCCAATCACGTAAGAGCTTTCATGAGACTATTAATTATAATGTTGGGTTGATACACTAATACATATTAATTTTGTGCGTTGAGTATAAAATAGAAAACAAGATTGACAAGATATGAATGACATTTGGTGATGATAATTCAATTCGTATAGATTCCTTACTTGGTTATCATAATAAATTAATCTTCAAAAAAAGAGATTATGCTTTTTCAAAATGGAGATATGGGAGAAAGAAATGAAAGAATGACCCAAATTTGACAAATATATAAATAAATATATTGGAGGTGGGCACTTTGACATGCCACTCAAATGATGTCGGGTTAGGTGTGCACATGCTCATCAATATGGTCATTAAAGTGCATTAGAATAAACAAGAAGATAAAAAATAAAAATAAAAAATACCAAGCCAAAAGAATAAATCATTTGACGCCTTTAATGATAATTAACAAGTTAATCATGAGATTATTCCCAGCTTCATAATCAACTACCTAAAAAATGGTAACTTTTTTTTGTACTGGATCAATGTATAGGACATGATTACGTGAATTTAAGGATTAAAAGTCTAACATTCTCGATCACCTTCCACATTTGATATAAAATTCAAAAAATCAATGGCCCTACGTACATTTAATTAACTTGTCTATTCTATATATACTTCAATTCACAACATATATATATATATATATATATTCTTCACGGTATTAATCAACGGTAGAAAAACTCGGACAACTTATAAGAATCATAATCAAAAGAAGCCATATAAAGTCTCCAAACGATCTTGAGGATTTGAGAGAGAATAATATGTTGTTATAATGTACACTACAAATATTATTTAAGAAAACTTGACGCACATACTCTTAAGTCTTAAATCATTTAAATCATGAGAGAGAGAGAGAGAGAGAGAGAGAGAGAGAGAGAGAGAGAGAGAGAGAGAGAGAGAGAGAGAGAGAGAGAGAGAGAGAGAGAGAGAGGATCGAAGGGGTCAACATCCAGGTGATTCAACAATATCTCTTAGCTGTTGGGGAAGTTGAAAGCTTCCTAGTCCAGTGTGATTTCCACCAAGAAAAAAATAAAATAATTTTGAGTAAAAAAGAAAAATAAAATAGAGCACATCATGTTCATGTATGTATGTTTGTTTTGTGGGTCACTACATTTTTATTGCAGCATTATAAGGTGGGGTTTAATCAATCATCCTTACACTCTGTCCCACCTTCTCAACTTGACCTTCCATTCGAATGGATGGATGGAGATCGATGCCCTATACCTATATATAATAGGATCACTAATTTCTTTTTATTATTATTATTTTTATTTTCTTATATAAATTTTTGTTTCTCAAGTTAGAGGGTTGTAGTAACTAACAAAGAAATTCAACATTTTAAAACGTTACAATACTAGCTCAACATTTTAATTTGTAGTAAAATAGAGATCCCAAAAAAAATTTAGTGATCGGCAAAATTGACGCTGCACGATAAACCTCCCCATATTTGACATCCTAAAATCGGATTAATTTTTATACGTAGAAAAGAATATTGTTGTGTCATAGTTCTGATCATTGGAAAAATTTAGGAGTGTCGAATTTGCTACAAATCAAAAAGTTGAGTTATTTTCGCAATGTTTTAAAAGTTGTCTAAATTGCAAATTCGTTAATGTTTGTGATTTTTCCTGCCATTAACCCTAATTTATATGGAAACTTATTTTGAAAAGTAGGATTTTATGAGGGGTTTTAATCTAGATTTTTTTTTTGTTTTATTTTTGGGGCTTATTATTAGGTAAACTATTGTGGTAGGCTAATTCGCTGGAAAGAATAAGTAATCACTTGATTGCTCCGAGAAGAAGAAGCGTGGGTTCTAAAGAATCATTTTCCCCTTCTTTTACATCTTTCATTAATTAGTGGGAATTTTTATTAAAGTAAAAGTTATTAATAGTATAAGATAAATGAGATTTGGTTTGGTGTGATTTTGTATGAGGTTTTATTAATAATTATAACCAATAATGCATTAATAGTACTTGTGTAGTTTCGTGACTATACGTTATATATCAATTTTCATTTGAAAAGGAATGCATATGTTAAAATTGAAGTCAATTGGAATCAAGATTTTCACTATAATTAAGGTTTTGAACTTCATTAAAAATTGTAAAAATTTCAATTATTAATTAGCAATAAAAATTAATTATGATTTGCTATATTAAATTAATTTTATAATTATTATAAACATTAAAAGTAAAAACTATGTAATTCTCAATGTTTGAACATGTTGGGACACACGTTTCGGACTAGAGAATCTTTTCCAACTAATTAACTACTGCATGATTTCATAAGAAATTAAAACCCAAATATTTACTTTATGTAATTTCCATATAGAAGTGGTATTTGTTGTTCACAACGCGTTAGTAATTAGCAATATAATTGTGACTTAGCCTAATATCGAAGCAACTAATTGTGGACTACAATCTTTCCCAGTTCCTATCTAATAGTGCTAACTAAAATTCTATTTTCACTCAAAAACTTATCTTTGACTTTTGTCCAAAATAAAAATAAAAATTATCTTTGGCTTCTCAAAGCAAAGTTATTTACAATATTTCTATATTAAGCTTGTGTATTTTAATTTTCGTTATCACCCTTGTTTGTTCGATGTAAATACAAAGAAGTGCAATCACTACTCGAGTGTGCTTTATGAATGACTATATATGTTCATACGTGTAATAGCATGCAACATGTATTAGAAAAGTTCACTGTAACAAATAAAAAATATAAAATATTTACGAGACTCACACGTGAGACTTTTGACCATAAGTCATCCCACCTTCCCACTGGACCACCCTAATAGGACTCTTATAACATTTTACTTCATAGTTTACTATATATATCAACATGGGAAAATTGGGTTTTTGAGTTAATTTTATAATAGAAATTTTGAAGGAACAAACAAGAATCGAATTTCATGCCATAAAAAAGGGATGTGGAACCATAAAAAAAAAAAAAAAAAAAGAATTATTGCTTTTCCAAGCCACGTCACCATTTTTTCTTCATGAATATATTCAAATGCCCGCACTAAAACTTTCCCCACATACGTATATATTGCGAGTCTTGAACTTTATAAGATTGGTTTCAAATCGTGTCACTCAAAATATAAATATTAGTTAGGTTAGAACTTCATATACGGCTTGGTTAAAGATGCTATATTTAAGCATAAGGCAAACACTTCCATGCACCTGTTGTAAATAGCACTATATGAGACGGGTCAGGTCAAATCCGCGCTTTGACCCGGTGAACGCGGTTAAACCCGCGTTTTGACCTGGGTCAACTTGGCTCAACCCGCAAAAAAGTAGAAAAAAACGGTAAAATCAGTATCAACAGTCTCATTAAAAAGTATCATCAAAAATTCGAAAAGTATCATCTATATCATTAAAAAGTAAAGGGTCTGCTAGTTATTTATACTGGTTTATTTAGTTCAAATTGTGATTTTTTCCATTCGAAATAATGTTTAGACCTTAGTAATTTAGGTTTTTTTGGGGTTCATGATTTTTTAAATGGTTCATGGTTTTTTAGAGGTTTTTTTTAGGGTTCATGGTTTTTAAGGGTTTTTTTAGTTTTTTTGGGGAGTGTTTTTAGGGTATATTTTGTGTTTTTTAGAGTTTTTTGGGGGGTGTTTTTAGGGGTTTATTTTATATTTTTTAGGGTTTTTTGGGGGGTGTTTTTAGGGGTTTATTTTGTGTTTTTTTGTGTTTTTTTGGGAGTGTTTTTAGGGGTTTATTTTGTGTTTTTTAGAGTTTATTAATTCTATTTCATATTAATTTCAAAGAAATTAAATCAATTTATTTTAATTTTAGGGTTCACTAATATTATTTTAGAGTATATATTTTTGGGGAACAAAGAAAATTGAAAAAAAAAAGACAAAAAAAGGTAAAAAAAAATTGCTAGAAAAATGGAGAAAAAAGGGGAAAAATGCCAGAAAAAAAAATATATATATATAAAAGATGGGCGCGTGGGCCTCGCGCGTGGGGCCACGCGCCGTCTCATTTAGTCTTATTTAGAACCCAATGCAGGGAATACCTTCTCCTGCATAATTAGTCATATATGAAAGGGGGAAAAAATTCATCAAATTATACGTCATTCACTCATTTGGAGTAAACTGTACACTCTTTCAATTCATGTATCCGTGGGAATAGCCTAATGGTGGAGTGAGATTGTTTGGAGACCAAAGGTCAAGGGTTCGGATCTCCTCAATACCACAAATCGAGTATGTGAGTAAAAAAATAAAAATAAAAATAAAATAAAATAAAATAATAATAATAATAATAATAATAATAATAATAATAATAATTGTAGACTCTTCCATAATAAATCATATATCTATCTATAATACATAACAATTAGTACAAAATAATTAATAATGGAAACCGTGCATCATGATCAAATATTGTTACTAGACCTCTGCCTTTTTTTTATCCTAATTAAACTGTGTGACAATTGACAAATTTGATACATGAAACCTTGATAGAATTAAAAGCCCTTGTGTCCAATTCTATAATTATGTACAATATACATACACATATATATATATAAGTAGTTATTTAATCCTACAATTTTGAAATGCACTAAGGTTGCATTCACCATTTTACTACAATTTCATAATGGAAAACAACACATTTTACTTATATTGGCACCGACATCATATGTATTTATGTACCTACCAAAATTATTGAGAGGAATGTTAAAATCGACAAAAGCATATAATGAAAAGGAAAAAGCAACAAGATTTAAAATACATGAGTTATTTCGACAATTTGTATTTACTTTTCACAAAATCCATGCAAAGGTCCCACAAAATCAGTTTTTTACTTTAAAAACTGACACACAACTGCCGGAATAAATTCACCAAGTTTGAACCCTTAAATTATCCCACCAACCGTGTCTCTCTCCTCCTCACTGTATCTTCTTCACAAAAACCCTAGAAGTTCTCGAATTTTTTAAACAAAAGCCCCTCGATTAATTTTGCCAAAAAAAGCCACCAATATCAGTTAATCTAAAAAAAAACGGCCACATCTTCCTCGATTGAACTTGAGTCGGCGATTGAATTTTAAAAAAAAAACCTTCTCATTGGGCATTCATCTCCCAGGTCTCTCTCTCTCTCTCTCTCTCTCTCTCTCTAACGGACCGATTGCTCATAGTGAATCATCGGTCGACAATGGAGCAACGAAGGGAATCATCGCCAGCGACGTCTTCAGCAGCACATGTATGTCTCCGTTTTGTATTTAAAATTTGTTTTTAGTTGGTTGATTAATGTTGGATTTTGAAAATAACTGTGGATTTTGAAATAGATCTCGTGGATTTTTAACTTAAATCTTGATGTTTTTTCCCATTTCTTATTTAATCACCGTATTTTGCAATTGGTTTTTGTTTATGATTGCAATGGTTGTGGTTGTGTTATGGCTTTAGAACTAGGCCTGTTATGTTAATAATGGATTTGTATGTTAATCCTGACTTGTTATGCTAATCGAGGCTTGTATTTGATAATCGAGGCTTGTATTTTGTTAATTTACTACTAATCGAGAAAGTTTAAAAAACCTAATTCAATACTAATCGAGTCCTAAATAAAACTAATCGAGTCCTCGATTAATTTAATACTAATCGAGGCCTTCCTCGATTAATTATAAAAAACACAAATTAATCGAGGCCTTCCTCGATTAATTTAAAACAAATCGAGGCCTTCCTCCATTAAATTAAAAAAATTAATCGATTAATTTATGACTAATCGAGATCGATTAATATTTAATTTAAATCGATAAATTTCATACAAATCGAGGCCTTCTCGAATAATTTTAAAAAACACAAGCTAATTGAGGTCTTCCTCGATTAATTTAATACAAATCGATTAATGTATAATGTAAATCGATTAAGTCTAAAAAAAATTAATTGATTAATTTTTAAAAAAAAACTAATCGATTAATGTTAAAAAAAACTAATCGATTAATGTTAAAAAAACTAATCGATTAGTTTAAAAAACAAAAACCTAATAGCCTAAATAAAACTAATCGATTAATTGCCTCTATTAATTTAAGACTAATCGATTAGTTTCTTTTTACTCGATTAATTATTAAAAAAATTAATCGATTAATTTAAAAAAAAACTAATCGATTAATATTTAAAAAAAAAGTAATGGCTAGTTTAAGAAAACCTAATTTAATACAAATCGATTAATATATAATGTAAATTGATTAAGTCTAAAAAAATTAATTGATTAATTTTTAAAAAAAAACTAATCGATTAATGTTAAAAAAAACTAATCGATTAATGTTAAAAAAACTAATCGATTAGTTTAAAAAACAAAAACCTAATAGCCTAAATAAAACTAATCGATTAATTGCCTCTATTAATTTAAGACTAATCGATTAGTTTCTTTTTACTCGATTAATTATTAAAAAAATTAATCGATTAATTTAAAAAAAAACTAATCGATTAATATTTAAAAAAAAAGTAATGGCTAGTTTAAGAAAACCTAATTTAATACAAATCGATTAATATATAATGTAAATTGATTAAGTCTAAAAAAATTAATTGATTAATTTTTAAAAAAAAACTAATCGATTAATGTTAAAAAAAACTAATCGATTAGTTTAAAAAACATAATAGCCTAAATAAAACTAATCGATTAATTACCTCTATTAATTTAAGACTAATCGATTAATATTTCATGTAAATCGATTAATTTAATACAAATCGAGGCCTTCCTCGATTAATTATAAAAAACACAAATTAATCGAGACCTTCCTCGATTAATTATAAAAAACAGAAATTAATTGATTAATGTTAAAAAAAACTAATCGATTAATGTTAAAAAAACTAATCGATTAGTTTAAAAAACAAAAACCTAATAGCCTAAATAAAACTAATCGATTAATTGCCTCTATTAATTTAAGACTAATCGATTAGTTTCTTTTTACTCGATTAATTATTAAAAAAATTAATCGATTAATTTAAAAAAAAACTAATCGATTAATATTTAAAAAAAAAGTAATGGCTAGTTTAAGAAAACCTAATTTAATACAAATCGATTAATATATAATGTAAATTGATTAAGTCTAAAAAAATTAATTGATTAATTTTTAAAAAAAAACTAATCGATTAATGTTAAAAAAAACTAATCGATTAGTTTAAAAAACATAATAGCCTAAATAAAACTAATCGATTAATTACCTCTATTAATTTAAGACTAATCGATTAATATTTCATGTAAATCGATTAATTTAATACAAATCGAGGCCTTCCTCGATTAATTATAAAAAACACAAATTAATCGAGACCTTCCTCGATTAATTATAAAAAACAGAAATTAATTGATTAATGTTAAAAAAAACTAATCGATTAATGTTAAAAAAACTAATCGATTAGTTTAAAAAACAAAAACCTAATAGCCTAAATAAAACTAATCGATTAATTGCCTCTATTAATTTAAGACTAATCGATTAGTTTCTTTTTACTCGATTAATTATTAAAAAAATTAATCGATTAATTTAAAAAAAAACTAATTGATTAATATTTAAAAAAAAAGTAATGGCTAGTTTAAGAAAACCTAATTTAATACAAATCGATTAATATATAATGTAAATTGATTAAGTCTAAAAAAATTAATTGATTAATTTTTTAAAAAAAATTAATCGATTAATGTTAAAAAAAACTAATCGATTAGTTTAAAAAACATAATAGCCTAAATAAAACTAATCGATTAATTGCCTCTATTAATTTAAGACTAATCGATTAATATTTCATGTAAATCGATTAATTATAAAAAAAAATTAATCGATTAATGTTAAATTTAAATTTTAAGAAATTCCAATTTATATGAAATATTAAAAGAATTTACTTTAATTTTGAAAATGTTATTAGATTGATTGGGTTAGACTACCGTTACGGAGCCGGACGCCCTCGGTCGTCGTGTACGCCATCCCCGGTGTCATTGACACGATTAGAGACACACTGCTCGCGATTGGTGGTGACGCCATGCGATTGTTTAGATCGGGGTGTTTCGGATATTTTCTAGACTACAGAGGTGGTGACGTCCAGAAGAGGGTCATGCACGCGCTGATGACGTTCGAGGTGCACGCGCCGGATCGTGCACGTGTGGGGCTGGAGGCATGGTTTCACATTCATCGTTCCCTGCTGCGGTTCGGTGCGAGTGAGTACGCCTTGGTGTCAGGTTTACGCTTCGGCAGCTCGACATTCGATCCTCATGGCGCTCATATTGTTCCGAGGAGATCGGTCTACCACCGTCTATTCGAAGGGAAGCGTACGACAGTCAAGCAGATGGAGGACAGGTTCAAGGCGGTTGGGATGGCCAGAGACGCTGCGGATTATGTGAAGGTTGCGAACATATTGTTCGTATACCGGATGATTCTGTGCCTAGATCCGCACCGGGCCGTGGATCCATGGGTGTGGGCGCTAGCGGAGGATGTGGAGGGATGGAACTCGTTTCCATGGGGTGCATATTCTTACCAGTCGTTGATGCACTACATTGGCATCCTCCCCAGGACTCGCGGGGCTATGGGCGGGAAAGGATCGGGACAGTATCATTTTTATGGGCCGATCTGGGCACTCCAGGTACTTAGTTTAAATTTAATTCTTCTAAATTAGTTTAAATCAAGTGAATACGTAACTAATCCATTAATTCACTTTACAGGTATGGGCTTGTGAGGTGATACCGGAGTTGGCCACTGAGGCTGGTCTGCACAGTGGACAGCTCACTGTGATCAAAACCACTCGTGATCCAAACGCATCGGGCATAATCCATTGTTCTGGATGAGGCAGACCCCTGATGATCGAGTTATACATGCCGACTGAGCTCTCGACCTTGTAACACCTGTCCACATAATCATATATAGCCGCCCCGGTACAACTGCGAAAGGGAAAATAAACACACTCCATTAGGTACATGTACAAAAAAAAAGAACAAATATAGATTTAAATATCGTACCAGATGACCGCTGCCGCGTGAGAGCAGGGGATTAAGTCCAGCTCGAACTCACGACAGTCACAAGTCCGGTTCTGAAGATCGACCATGTAGACCTCCCTCCCAACCTCGACTTTCCATAAAGTTGCTAATGTAGTGGGACGCACGGCATAGCAACGTCCCTTATCGACGTTACCCGAAAGCTTAAGTGCGATGCCATCAGTCAACACATGATTCGAACCCACTGCTGCCGCACGTCGCTCGACGAACCACTGCTCAACAATCGATCTAAACATCTCGAACAATGAGCAAACAGGTAACCTCCTCGCCCACAACAGACGAGCATTGAGACTCTCCGCCGCATTAGATGTCATGAACCCGTAGCGCCGTACGGGGCAGTGTGAACGAGCCCAATGCACTGGGCCAATATTACACAGCTTCTGGTATGCATTTGGACAGACCTGCTCCAACGTCAACATACTCTCCTGGAATGTCTCTCTCCGATATGCATAGGCAGCCTCCTGAAACAGCGTCGTCACGTGTTTCCCTCTCTTCGTCATCTTATTCTTCAAATGGTAGTAGCACAATCCGTGCGTCGCACTTGGGAAAACGGCCTCCACAGCATTTTTAATGCTCTGATGCTGATCCGAAACGATTAGAAGATCATCTATATCACCCAGAGCCATGTGCACGTGGGCCAGAAACCATATCCAAGATTCATCGTTCTCTATCGGTCCGAGCCCAACTGCAACAGGTAAGACCTGTTCGTTGCCGTCCTTCGTCACAGCAACAAAGAGAACCCCCTTGTTCTTTCCCTTCAGGTGGGTCCCATCGATCACAAGCACTGGACGAGCATACTGGAGAAATGCATTGACACACGCACCGAGAGCAAGGAATGAATGCTTGAACCGACCATCACTCGTGATCTCCATGTCTACTACAGTTCCCGGATTCATCAATTGCAGAGTGTGAAGGAAAGCGGGCAACTGTGCGTAGGACTTGTCAAAGTCTCCATATACCATCTGAATGGCAATGTTCCTCGTGCGCAGAGCGAAGCTGTAGTCGATGTGGATGCCAAACTCACGCACAAGCTCCGCCATCATCTCCTTCGGCTTCAGGACAACCCGCTCGTCCACCAATCTACGAGCAAAGTATTTTCCGAGCACTCGTGCAGGTACCTGTCGCGGAGCAATTCGACCCATATCAAAATGGCATGTATGAGAGCCGTTGAACTTGTATATTCTCCACATATGCCCATCAGCAACCGCAAAGCACTTGAACGGGCAATCACCACCATGCTTGCAAACATAGCCCAATCGTGACCTGTTCGAGCGATACACGGCATACTCCACTCGATTTTGCATGTGATAGATACCGACCGCCAGGGCGAGATCATCCTTCGTCCGAAAAATAGCTCCCTGGTGCAGTGTATCTGTTTCTGGTGCTGGTCCCTCATCCCAAGATAGTGGGCCCGCAATGTCCCAGTCAGCAAGGGGAACCACCCAATTGCTCGAAGGCCCGTCAGATCTAAACGGAACACCGGTGGTAGATGGTGGGACGACTCCCGTCAAACATAGCAATCTGTCTGTACGATCAGCAGAAGAACGAAGCCAGCCACTAAATTCTGTCAACAGTGACTCCACCAACCTCGTTCTATCATTCACCTCTTCTTGTTCTTGTTCTTGTTCTTCTTCCTCTTCTTCTCTTTCAGCCTCTTCTTCTCCATCTCCCTCTTCTTCTGCAGTAGGACCATGCGTCTCTCCATGTGAAAAGTAGGGAACATAGTCATCCCTCATAGATGGTCCGGCTCCAGAACCTTCCAACTGTCTTGAAATCACGTACACGACGAGTTCGGTAGTCTGCTCGTGAAGCAAATCAAGCAAATCTCCATCATCTTGCAAAGATGCTCTGATCCGTCTGCCAGTATTGGTGCTGGTGAGGTAAAATAATTCATACTCGATCCTGTTCGGGTCAGTCCGCAACAACTTGTGAACCTCCCTCACCAGTGAGCTAAAGCACAGCTTATCGGATGACATCGTCACGAGTTGTTCGTCCCCATCTACATATTCTGATCTATCCCATCGTCCACTGTGACGTACAATAATGCGGCGTCTAACCATCTGGACAATTTTTAAACAATGCTACATGAGATCACCCTTTAACCCTAAACCCTCTTAAACCCTAAACCCTATAAAACACTAAACCCTAAACGTAAACCCTAAAACCCTATAAACCCCAAGCCTCTATTAATCGATTAGTTTTTTTTCAAATTATTAATCGATTAGTTTGTTTTTAATTAAAGTACTAATCGATTAGTTTTTATTAAAAAAATTAATTGATTTGTTTGTTTTAATTAAAGGACTACTCGATTAGTTTTTTTTAAACTATTAATCGATTAGTTTTTTTTTTAGTAAACTACTAATCGATTATTTTTTTTAATCGATTAGTTTGTTTTTAATTAAAGGACTACTCGGTTAGTTTTTTTTAAACTATTATTCGATTAGTTTGTTTTTTAAAAAAAAACTACTAATCGATTCGTTTTAATTAAACTACCCTTCGATTAGTTTTTTTTTCAAATTATTAATCCATAAGTTTGTTTTAAATTAAAGTAGTAATCGATTAGTTTTTATTAAAATTATTAATCGATTCGTTTGTTTTTAATTAAAGGACTACACGATTAATTTTTTTTTAAACTATTAATCCATTAGTTTGTTTTTTTATTAAACTACTAATTGATTATTTTTTTTAATCGATTTGTTTGTTTTTAATTAAAGGACTACTCGGTTAGTTTTTTTTAAACTATTATTCGATTAGTTTGTTTTTTTAAAAAAACTAATAATCGATTAGTTTTTTTTATTAAACTACTAATCGATTAATTAAAAAATTAATCTATTAGTGAGTCGATTTACTTTTTGTTTCTAAAATTAATCGATTAGTAACTAGATTAATTTTTTTAACTAATCCATTTGTTTTTACTTTTCAAATTAATCGAGGAAGGCCTCGACCATTTTTTGATTATATAATTTAATCGAGTAAGGCCTCGATTCGTTTTTTTTATGTAATTTAATCGAGTAAGGCCTCGATTATTAAAATAATTATCGAGGAAGGCCTCGATTGTTTTCTATGCTCCTCGATTATGTTGTAAGCTCCTCGATTATGTTTTATATTTAGGTAAACATTATACAACCCTCAAAATCACATAAACATCGACTAAATTCAAAACCAACAACAATTAACCTAAATAAAACATTACCAAACAATTAAAAAAAAGGCCGTATCAATCTATTTTCAAAGCAAATCTAACAACACATGCAATACATAATCAAAATAATAAACATAAATATTTGCAAAATAAGTTCAAAAAGATGGAGTACAAAACGTACCTTTGAAAATTGGTGAAAATTTCCGAACACTATTTTTTTCTCCAGAACATTTTTTCCTTTCGCACCTTGCTCGAAAAAAATTCTCCAACTTTTCCTACTCTTCGTCGATTTGTAGTAGTGTGAATAAAAACTTGTGTGATTTTTGTGAATGAGATTTGTATTGTACTATGAATGAGCTCCGGATTCTACATCTATTTATTCAGAAAATTCACCTACCTCGTTATAAAACATTAGAATGTATTTAATTCGGTACAACATCCTCTTCTTTTCATTAATTCGGTCCTACCTTCCCCTTCTTTTCATTTAATGAAGCCAACAACCTTTTCTTTTTATTTATTGAAACTAGTACCTACCTTAGACAAGAAATAAATGCATTCACTAAAAAAATGATTAATTGTAGGGAAGATTGTCTCGATAAAATTGCATGATCACGGTTAATAACATTAATCAATAATGGTTAGATATTAATCGTTCATAGATAATCGAGTAAGCAAATGTTAAAAAAGAAATCGAGGAGTTTTTTTAAATCTATGCATATTAAATATTAATCGATGAAGCATAGGAGTTTTTTCTTAATCTATGCATATTTTTAATTAATCGATGAAGCATATTAATACATATTCTATCGATGATGCATCGATTAATATACAAAATTAGCCACAGTTAATAATTATAGCATTGAATAATATAAAAAAAGCCACAATTAATAATTATAAAACATCGATTAATCGATTAGCATCGATTAATTAGTAGCATCGACTACTTTAAGGCTATTGATAATCAATCGAGGCCTTCCTAAAAATTAATCGATGCCTTTTAAGATCAATCGAGGATATTTTTTAAATTTTCTCGATTGATCTTAAGAGCCTCGATTAATATTTAAAATGCCCCGATTGATTATTAATAGCCTCGATTAATAATTTAAATGCCTCAATTATTTTTAATATGTAATGTAAATCGATGAAGTCTAAAATAATCGAGGCTTTTAAGAAGCCTCGATTAGTTATACTAAATAATCGATTAAATCTAAAAAATAATCAATTCTTCTTAAATCATCATAATCGAGGCTCAACTTATAAAATTAATCGAGGTTATGAATTAATCGAATATTGTAATTTCAATCGAGGTGATTTTCAGTAAATAATCGCAGCTAAAAATTAATCGAGGCTTACTATATATAATCGAGGCAGTTAGAATGTTAGGGTTTCATTTTTAGAATTAGGGTTTTGGCTGTTAGGTGCATTTAATGCCTGATAAAAGTACAATGTGTCAATCATTGGGTGTGGGGATCAAGTCTAATATAGTACAAATTGTCTAACAAACTACCTATTTTTAAAGGTTGTTGTTTTTTCCCAATTACTATTTACTTTTGTCTACTTTTATCCATTTAGTCAAAATTATTCTTGCTCGGTTTCACCTCATATATATATAGCTGGTCAGTTTCCTATCAATCTGCTATTATTGATCTCCATGTGGGAAGATGCAATTACTTCACACATAGACATCTACAAATGAGATTCCATGCATTCACATTATATTATTCATTATCCGCAGTTCATCCCATTGCTGAAATCACGACACATGAGCATCCATTTTTAAATAATAAATAAATATTCTATTGACATGTCGTGATGTATGCGGTGGGAGGTATAGTACCTCTACGTACGTTGTAGAATTTCTCCTTACTAATTGATACATCAACTAATATTTTGTATGGCCCTGATGAGATTTAGTCTACATCGGTTAGAAGTAAGTAAGCTGTAGTAGGGCGATGGATCTCTTCAACAATCACATTTTTTGGTGCAGTTAAGGATTTGGATAAACCAAATTTTCAAGTATTCTCTTGAAATTTCAGGCGAGCTTTCAAACGTGCAAATTACATGAACCCTTTCGTCCTGGTACGGAGTCAAATCCAATTGAATCAACTGAAACCATACAATCATTATACGTGTTTACATATATGTATAGCATATATCTTTTTAAAGAAAAAAAATGGTGAGTTCAGGAGTTAGGAAAATAAAGAAAGAGAGAGAGAGAGAGAGAAAGGGTAAGACTTAAGAGGACGTAACGTGGGCCAAATCACGAGCGGCTGGCCTGCAAATTAATGGACACTAGGCCCACTACCTATTGGGGCCCATATTTTGAACCCAAACGAGAGAAGGGTTTTGCTAACTTGACACGACGTGGACGAATGCAGGCCTCACCTTTCATTTATGGATGGCACCCATGTGTTTTGGATCTACTCAAACTTGACTTGATACCTTTCACGTATTAAACTCGTCAAACTCCACTTTGTGGCCTCTAACAAGACATGAAAAAATTCGATTATATCTGTATGTGTACTACCCATACACATGCAAAACCAGCAACATGTTACATTGTACGATGATGATCATCATCATAATAATACACAGAGTATAGGCGGAGAAGAACCCGATTCTTCATACATTGATGTCAATTTTTTTTTTCTTCTAGTAATATGACAAATGCTTATTTCTGCATGTGTGGTTGAATTTTCATTGCTCTTTACATCAATAGAATTATGTTTCGGGGGCATTATATAGATCTTTCTCTAGTTGTTGGTTGATGGATATCTCGCATTTTCTATCCAATGAGAATGATAAGAGAAGTGAAGAGCATGTTGCTTTTATTAAATGTGAAAATTAGGATGATGGTGTTTATGAAGACAATAAAATTGAGCAGTAATTAGAGACATTTACAGTTTATTTTGGCAAACCTTGTTATGTGTTTGGATATGATTAGAGCCCTTTGACAAATTATGGGGTGGTGACCTTATCCATCAATCAATTGATAAATTATTACCTCATTTAAGGCAATGATAGTGAGAATGGCCCATTAATGTAAATTTGATGATACCTTCGCCCAGGGACCCCAAATGCTTATTTTGGGGGTTAATAAAGATAATAGACAGTATGTAGCAAAATGTGATATTTGAGGACATTACATGTACAAAATCAGGCAGAGAGAGTCTTGTGTGAAATCATCTTGCGGGTCAAAATCCATAAAACTAGTTAAGATTTTGATCAAAACAAAATCAAATATTAACAAAATTACAAATGTGTTCTATGGAATATGAGTTTTACACCGGATCTTGACAATTTTGATCGGTAAGACGGTTTCACAAAATTTTTTATCAATCGAATTACTACATATTATTGTTTACGTATTTTTGTATGAAATTCTCAAACAAACTCCCTCTTGATGTTTAAGTCCAAATTTTGATGAATTTCATTAATGTTAATTGTACATATGATCAATCTTTCAAAGAGGCGAGGCAAGCTCTACAGGCTAGCAACTCGATTGGAGTGAAGTTGGGAGATAAGTTTTGGTCTCCAACTAGGAAGATGTGTTTCGACTACACGTCGATGCCTATGTAAATTATGATGTCCAACTGTTTGGAATTGCAGCAGTTGTGAGGGATTGCAAGGGCAAGATTAGAGCAGCTTTAGCAACGCAAATCATTTGTCCGAGCTCGGTGGTGGAGGCTGAAATTAATATTGAGCTCTATAGCGTGGGTTTGTGCCTACGAGAAGGTTTACTTCCATTCGTGGTCTATTCAGATTCTATTATAGCAGTTCGTCTTCTTGCTGGCAGTGATGAAGAGGAAAATTATGTGAAGAAGGAATTTCCGTTGTTGGCGGAGGCTATTGAGAGTGGATTTGTGCTCGAGTTTCATTACATGTATAGAGAGGCCAATGTTGCGGCTTATTCTTTAGCCCGATTTGGGGCTAGTTGTAATGACTTTATTACTTGGAACTCTTCTTTTCCTCCTTGATTGAGGAAGTTGGTTGAATAAATTTATCTTTTGACTCAGAAAAAAAAAATTGTACATTTGATCAATCACAAGCATTTAGTTTAGTAGTATTTATCTTATTTGTAAGGACGAGAGATTCAGATACAAAATTCCAATTACTCAATCCCGCAATTGAAATAATAGAACACATTTGATCATAGTGTCATTTGTTCCCCTCATTCACATGCTTATGGTGTTAAAAGGAGAAAAAATCTCATGTTCAATCCCCATTACTCTTCCCTCCTCGAGTTAAAAAAAAAAAGTACATTATATATCCGCCAAATGATGTGCCAACACCACAAAAATCATTATTTTATCCATTTAATACTCTGAATATTTTATCATGGGTAATACCACGCACGGTATATTATTATTATTATTATTATTATTATTATTATTATTATTATTATTATTATTATTATTATTATAGAATCTAAAGAATGGTGTTAAAGATACCAAGATCAACCTTGATACCCTTTTTGGTCCATAAGATATGAATTGCATGTAATGTCTTGATTTGAGGAATGAATGAAAGTGAAGCTACGGAATGTCGTGAAAACTTTGATAAAATGTAGAGGACTATTATTTTCATAAATTTAAATAATAGTTGTATATATGGTAGGAGCGATTAATGCATAGATGCTATTGTTGTCATTCATGAACCGAATGTTTGGCTGGGTAGACTAATTGACCTTTGAGTTTAATGCTATAAATAAATATCATCATTCATCATATTCATATCCCCACCCATGCAGATATTAGATATATGTGCTCACCTCAATTCCAAAAATACTTCAATGTGACAATGAAATTTAAGTTTATGCACCGCTCCACTCATTTTCTCATACGGACTATAATTTTTCCAATTAATGAGATGCAAAGCCTATCATTTATTTGAGAACGAGTGAGTTCACTGTGTTTCTTCATTCCTATTTACACGATTATTATCTAGTCAAACTCAAGTTCAATTCACTCAAATGAACTTCTTACTCATTCGAATTTAATATAGCCTATAAAAACTTTCTAAATACATAATTTTAAATACTCAATATTTCCTATTAAAGTAGATTATGATTATATTATTCTAAAAAATACCATACAACTCCTAAAATTCCTTATTTCCTTAACCAAAAAAAAAAATGAATTAAATAATACACTTACTAATTAAAGTATGACAAGATAAGTTAAAAATAATAATAAAAACAAGTTAAAAATCAAATTAATAACTTCATATTTTAAAATTGACTTAACAAATTCACTCACGATCTAACAAATCAAGTATGAGCAAACTCGAGTTTAACTCATCTATGATAACAAAACTCATAAAACACATTCAGGCTAGTTTTTTTTTTTTTAAATTGAGTAGCTCAACTCATTTACATTCCGATTCATGTATAGGTTTACAAAATCATGTGCATTACATAAATTTTTAGAAACTAAAATCAAATCAACAAGAGATCATAGAAGTATATATGTGCATTTGAAGCTGAGTATTTCAACTTAAAATAAACCTTACAACAGATAACGAGCCCGACTGCCTCGATACAAATTGGGGAAGACGGCTGCAAATCACGATAAGCATACATCCTCCGAATGTGAAAGTGGTCAGCAGGAGAAAACAACGGTTTAGAGGAAGCCTCCTAGTAAACACTTCTTAGAGACTCCCCCATAGCCACACTTAGCCCAGTTTAGTGGCATCTCTCTTTAAGGCTGCTTGATGGCTGCATCTTACCTGCATGCTGACAAGGCAAAGGACAGAGAGGGGTTTCCCGTCACCAGCATTCAGAAGTCAAGATTTACTGATAGGTTTCCTCCTCTTTGAAAATACTTTCTGTTTATCGTTCCTCTTCCTTTTCTTCAATTGCTTTTGAATTGATCTATTGACCAGTGAAGGCTGGTCTTTCAATGCGAAACTTTTAGCCACATGCCCTAAATGAAGTTTCTTTACCATAAAAATCTGCTTCAGCTCACCACGATGAGCAGTATATGCACGGACCCATGATGAAAATGCATCCTTGGCTAATTTATTTATCTTTGGCTGATAGCAGACAATAAAAAAGGCATATTAATATAAGATCAATCACCTTTCTATTGGAGTTCAAGGAAAATACAGCATGCAAAATGAAAACGAGATCTCTGAAGTCTGAAAACCTTGAGATAAATGACTAAATATAGATTCTCCTTGGATCAAACCATATGAAATATAATGCAAGTTAATCATTACAGTTGACTTCTCCTAGAAGAGAGAACTTATATCACATATGAAGCTAACAGAGGATGACAGCATTTTAACGACCTTTTGATTTGCATCAGGAATTGTATTGAACCAAAATTTTCATGCGCATAAAATCTACTGAACAAAAACTTGACCTTTGTTTTCAAAGATACACATATCAAATACCAGAGGAACAACATACCTCTGCTGAAACAAAGGACTCTAATGCTCTCTGCAAAGCAATCAACAATGGGTGCATCTCTATTGAAACAAACTTGCTGGCTTGGTGCTTCATACTGTGCCAAGCAAAGCTACTCAGTAATTTTAGGAGCGGATACTCTGTTAGAGTCACTCCATGTTTTTCCAGGTCTTTCATATAATCTATCTCAGCTGGTTGTAGGAAAAGTAAAGAATCCCCCTTTTCACCCAGTCTGGCAGTTCTCCCAACCCTGTATTTGGGTAGCAAAACAACATAAGATCAGTAAGCTTAGCCTAAAGTATAAATGCAATTAACTAAACAAAGTTAAATAATTGCAGCACCAGGTGATGAAGAGGCAAAATAACACAACAGCATATTTTATCAATAAAATTCAGTTCCACTACTAGAGATCATAGAAGTATATATGTCCGACAGAAATCAAATCACAGTTACTTGTTATGAATATGATGGGATTATGCAACTTTTTTCTGGATTTTACCATATGAGACAATGCATCAGTCAGTCACTCTCCAGGCTAAAGGCTGAAGAAGAATTTTGAAGAAGCTAAAATGGGAAATGTCTCAGACTAAAAACAAATAAGTCATGGTATAGCATTCATACCAATTTGTTTAAACAAACTATCATATAATGAGGCCTAGATGACCAATCACTTAGTAAAGTATCAGTCAAAAACTTATTATCAGCATATTATACTGTATAGGTTATGTTGATATGTCTGAAGCATGCAGGTACAAATCATAAACAGAGATTACAACAGAAGAAAGAAACAATTTACCTGTGAACATACTCAGTTGCCTCGCCTGGAGAATCATATTGGATGATGCATCTCACTTTTGGGAAATCCAGACCTCTAGCAGAAACATCCGTTGATAACAGAAGAGCTGATTTATCTGTTTTGAATGCCTGGAATGTTGTTTTACGATCCTCATGATTCATGTTGCCATGTAGCCGCATTGTTTTGCAGCTCAAAAATTTCTGACTAACTTCTGTATTTGTTTGTAACATAGCAGTCCATTTAAATTCCGTAAGCAGAGAATAATGGAAATCTACAGCATCACAAGTTGAAAAAAATACCACGACCTGTAAAACAGAAAGTACAGTCAAAGATGTGGCTAGATATAAAATAGAATTCGTGTATCTGTTTAGAACATAGAGGCGGGGAAAATTACATTCTACGCCTTAATATCAATAAACATAATCTGGCAGGGGAGGGATTTGGACTACTCTTCAGGGAGGTAGACTAAATTCTTTGCTATTTCATCAATAGATCATGCTTAATTTTTTTTCTATCTAGCTCTACAAAAGCACAAACTATGTCTTCCAAAAGTCCTTAAAGATTAAGGGGTTGCTTGATAAATGGAAAGATTATGATAGTAATAGTACTGGGAACGACTCATATCCCCTCCACCCCCCCCCCCCCCCCAAAAAAAAAATGAGGGGTATAGCCAATGAGATATGAAAACACCATCCATGCAAATCAGTTCTTGTTACCAAGCAGCATTTTTCATGCCTTCAAGCACCCAATATGAAACACAGAATAAGCCAATAAGGTATAGTGAATATCAACTCAAATGGAGGATCTTAACTCTGGAGCATATACTCACCTTTTGTGATGCTCCTCCTGTCTCAAAGAGATGCTTTAGTATGGAAAGGAGCGCCACAAGCCGAGAACCACATGGAACTGTCAAGATATAGACTATGAGAATCTAAGGATGGTTTATTGTAAGGTTGTTGATCATCAGTCCAAGAATTTCATTTATACCTTTAATATATTTCTGAACTAACTGATCCGGAAGCTTGTATTCCTCATTTGAAGAATCAAAGGTTTTTCTGGATTCTTCTACTATACCAACCACATTTGATTCAAGTGAAACATTATGAGTTCTACTTCCTGACGTCTTCTTTTCATCAAGACCAATCATCACTGGATTCGCTAAACTAATATTCGCAAGATGATTTACTTTCTCATTCAATGTAGCTGATAGAAGTAAATTCTGCTTCAGAACTTCAGGATTCACAGCTGAAATGTCCTTACCACCAGATTTAAGGTTTCTTGTACCCAAACAACTAAGTATCTCCTCAATGTCTTTTCCATAGCCTAGTTCCAGAATCCTGCCAGGTGAAAAAACCTTATATATTTAAGAAGTATTGAAAACAAGTCTGTGAATGCAAGACAAGTCTGCAATACCTGTCAGCTTCGTCAAAAATTATCCAGCGAAGATTTTTGTGCACAAAAGATGAAGTATTCTTCAAGTGGTCCAAAAGACGCCCAGGAGTTGCAACAAGGATGGATACACCTGAAAACAATTCATTCAGCAGAGCTAGTATCAAAAGATACAAGGAAGATTCACATAATTTTGACATGTTTAACTACCCACTTTTGTGGCACAGGGGACATGAGCACCCCAGAGAGATTGAATTATTGAGACAGTATTTAAACAAGGAAATAAAAGCCTATTATAGGTTGCTAAGAACAGCATGCAGGTAAGTATAATGTTTCAGCAGAACTACTTACATTATGAGGTTAGGTGCTAAGGAAACATAAAAGAAATAGAGATAAATTCCAGAACAATTATTTAGATTTTAGCACAGCTCTGTGCTTCAGAAGATATAAAGTTGAACACTAAACAAAACACTCATCATTCTGGGCATCAATCGCAAATCAGACACACAGATACTTACCATATTGACAAGTGACAACAAAGATCTCCACCGATCACATTGAAACGACCAGCACTAAATTTTCATCAATATCAAAGAAAATTAAGTTCTAAACATTTTAGCTCAATAATATAGAAGCTCCTACCTTTCCTTAACCTAGCTTTCTCCTTTGCCCGGTTTTCCCCACCCATGATATAGCCAGGAACAATCCAATGAAATCGGTGTAACAACTTCTGCAAAATCTCATACACCTGCATGCATAATTCGCGCGTTGGTACAAGGACCAACGCTGATCGAAGATGCTATTCATTAGAACAGTTTTTAGACGGGCATAAGAGCTGTGAATGCCATGAAGGAGATGCACTGATACAAAACCGAGCAAACCTAAATCTAGTAATGATGAATTACTCAAAAAGTAAAGCACATAAATTAAAGATTTGCACTATCTCAACTTCCATAAAGTTAAAACTATTTAAAAAAAAAAAAACTAAAATTCTTTTCTGGATTTATATCCCTTACATGCCTAACACAGCATAAAGAACCTTAGAACACCTACAAATTAACAAAAAATGAAATCATACCAAAAGTCCCATCTGCACGCTCAATTCTTTCGTCGTAATTCTGCAACATATGAATGATTGGAGCCAAATAGGCCACTGTTTTTCCAGTTCCGGTAGCAGCATTCACAAGCCTAATTCTCCCAATAACAAATAAAAGCAAACCAATCACGAAACTTCCAAAATCACACCAAAAGTATAAAAAATTAGACAATAATAAGTCCAAAACCCTACACGTGTCGGCCGGATAGTATGACGGGAATAGCCTGCGCCTGAACCTGCGTCGGGACCTCGAACCCCAGCCTCTCTGTTAACCATTAAAACAAAAACGTAAAAAAAAAAAAAAAAATCCACAATTCCACACAAGTTTGAGGTAATTGTTGTAGCACAAAATGCAGAAACTTGCATAATACCTTTGAGCTGGTCGCATAACGTGGAGTGGAGGCCGAGACTGGAGAATGAACAGGAAGCGAACACCTCCGACGAATTCTTATTTTCTGATTTTAATTTTCTACCATCAATCTTGTTCTCGAGCTCCATTTTTGAACTTGAAACTAATCTTCTACAGCACAATTGGGATTTTTTTTTTTTAATTTTTTTTTGGTGATTCGTACGTGTAGTGTTAGGGACTTAGGGTTTAAGAGGGTTAGTATGTTATGTAATGTGATTCATAAATTGGGCTATTGTTTTTATTATTATTACTATTATTTAATTGAATTTGGGCTATTGTTTGATTTGAAGCCCGTTTGAGTAATGGACTTTACCACCTTGGTTGTAGTGCGGGATATGAAACTGTGTGGCGATGATTGTCATTTTGGTCTAGCTTGCTTGAATACTGTTGGGATTGCAATTATTCTACGAGATGCAGTTGGGAGTTTTATTTCTGCACGAATCTTATGTATACCGGCTTGCTTGCGTGTGGTGGAAGGAGAGGCCATGGAAATAGATGAAATTCTTTCTTGGATCAAAATGTAATTTTTGTAAGATTATTTATGTCTCAGGTAAATTTATATTTCTTATCAAGGACTGATTAATAAATAAATAATTAATTATGGACTAAATTACATGCGGGTTAATATGGAACAATTTTATTATATCCGTTATTTGATGGGAATAGTGGGCTTATGGGGAATAACAACTCATTATCGTAAAACCGGTCCACTTCCTGATATAAAAGATATTCTCTACCATCACGTACGATAGAGAATAGAAAGAAACATCAAGGAGGTGAAACATGGTTTATTGTTCTTCTCAAGAAATTCATCGGTGCAGTTACAGATTTGATCATGGAGAAAGGTACACAATTTCTATCAATTATGTGATTATGAGAGAATCATTAATTTCAAGATTATGTAGTTTTCTCGTAAAGAATTGTAGAAAACTAGAATGATTTTATAATTTTTACATAAAAAATCGTCGTTAATCCACTAGTCATACGTCGTCCTTTTGTTGACGTACGACTCATTTTCTACAATGACTGAGTAGCATCCTTCACATGGACTATAACTCCTAAAGTAATCAGATAGAAAAACTCTTAAAGTGGTCAGACAGAAAAGCATCTTCTACTGCCATCTTTTGAAGTCCAGGCTAGATAACTTTTTCAGCTTCTCAACTTGACCATGAGAATGGACCTCATTGTTGTGCAACTGATGAACTCTTCATTCCAAAGCAAAAGTAATGTTGTTTTTGTTCATTATTTGTCTTGTGATTGTGAATGATATTACAATGCTACTGGAATCGATCCAACTGAAGTGCAAACAACAGAAATGGAGTGTCCTATTTATAGGCACTATCCCACACATAGAGATCAGCTAGATTTGGGGCATTCATTCTCAGGTGGTGTAACCTCCAGAGATTACAGCATTGCCATCAAGCTCCTGAGTGGCTAGGTGCCTTACAGATTTGAAAATGTGCAGAGCCATCCATGTGCACTCGCGGATCGAACAATTGACCCGCCACCAGTTCGTTTCTGTGCCCGTCCTATTTATAGGTATTATTTCACATATAGGGATCAGCTAGGTTTGGGGGCTTCATTCCCAGATGGTGTAACCTCTAGAGGTTACAACCTTGCTATCAAGTCTCGGATTGAACGTTTGACCTGCCAAACCGTCCTATTTATAGGCACTACTCCACATATAGGAGTCAACTAGGCTTGGTGCATTCATTCATGGGTGGTGTAATCTCGAGGGGTTACAACCTTGCCATCTAGCCGCGGATTGAATGTTTGACCCGCCGACATGTTCTATTTATAGGCACTAACTACTCCACATATAGGGGTCAACACAATTAATGTGGTCGCCCGCCACATAAGAAAAAAAAATGAAAAATGGTTGAAACAAAAAAAAAATGCGGTTGACCACCCCTCATTTTTTATCAAATTTGGTCACACTTCAACCATCCTTTTGGCCAATGGGTATTGGCCAATTAATTTTATTTAAATTTATAGATAAAATTAGTATATTTTTATATAATATTATAAAAATAAATAAAAAATATACCAAAATTCAATTTTTTTTTATTCTTTATAAATAGACATCAATTTTGCTACATTTTAACACACTTTAAAATTATCTATTTTTTTCTCTAGTTTTCTATATATCCAAATAATAAATTTTTATTTTATGCAATTTTAGGAAATACCGTTTAATGATTGCGATTTTATTTTTTGTAATTTTATGAAATGTCGTTTTATTAGTTTGTAATATTTTTGGTATTGACTATTTTATTTTCTATAATTTTAGAAAGTGTAATTTAATTTGTGTGAAGCATGTTGTAATTTATATTATTAATTTAGTTTGTAATTTTTTGGTATTGATTACTTATTTCTATTTATTGTTCGATTTTTCTTTTTGGAATAATTTTCTTGTTATAATTATAATTTTTTATTACAAATAATATTTTAATCTTAAAATAAAATAAAATATTTATATATAATGGTGTGTGTAGGTGACGAAATTTTATAATATTATAAATAATATTTTTATTAATTTTTATATATTTATTTAGTTTTGGAATCTTATGAAATCCAAAATTAAATAAAATATTTAAATAATAAAGATATTATTATATGATAAACATTAAAAGTCTTTGGCAACAAGTATATATCTTTCAAAAAGATATATATCAATTTCCAACAGCCAATGAAATAATGTCACATCAGCTCTAGATCTCTCTCCCTACAACTATAAATAGGGGTCTCCATATCAGTTGAAAAACACACCAGAAGTCATTTGAAGAGTTCAAGAATTTGAGAAGAAATTCCGTAAGTGAAATTATCTCAAATATTCAAGGCATTTTTCACCAAATTCATCCCGAAGACGGCGTTTGATCCATAAGCAAGACAGTCAAAGACGTTCTTCATCAAATTCATTTCAAAATTAGCGTTTGATCCGGAAACAAGGCGTCGGCCCTCCGAGTTAACGTTATCAAGACTAAAGATCAAGTCAAAGAAGATCGAGGATACAAATCTTCCCCGAAAACTTCAAAGACCAAGTTCAAATAACAAGTCCGAGAAAATCAAAGAGACAAGTTTACTTTGAAGATTTTAAAGACCGTTTGAAGATCAAGTTTTGAAGAGAAGAATCAAAGGAGAAATAGAGATTGAGTCCAAAAAATACAAATTTGATCCGAAAATATTTTATTGTACACTGTTTTGTATTTTATCAAATTAAATACAAAAATTTTGTGTGACAGTGTGGTTGGGTGGTTGAGTGGTCATGGATAAAACATGTAAAATATGTGTGGTTGAGTTGGATGCATAGTGATGATGTGGAAAAGAGAGAAATTAATTACATATTGAAGTGGTTGGGTAGTTGGATAATTGAAGTGGTTGTTGTTATTTGCAGTCTAAGTTTAGGGCATTCATTCTCGGGTGGTGTAACCTCCATGAGTTACAACCTTACCATCGAGCCCCTTCAAGTTCCCGTTACAACCTTACCATCAAGCCCCTTCAAGTTCCCTCAGGAGTTACATGATCCCCGTTCATTTCTATGCACTAAAATTGTAACGGTCAGACTCAAGTAGCTCACGTATGCCCAAAGTCCAATTGTCAAGATCCAATAGCGAGACCGAGCATGGGCGGACGCGTGTGGGCTTATGGCCCACATCCCTGTGCACATTAGATATTGCATTTAAGTGTTTAAACACTTAAATACACTTCTTAATATAGTTAAGAATTCAATGTGAGATTATTAAATGTGCTCTAAACATGTTTCCTCATACCCCATAAATGCACAATCGTGTGACTAACTTTAACAATTAATTTCTCACTCCCTGAAAATCGAATTTGAGAAAGTAAAATCACCACGATTATCTATTACAAATGTAGATCAATCATACACTATTTAGTTTCTCCAAGATTAAATATCTTGGTCACCAAAAATCGGATAAAATGAGTTATGACTCAATTTATTACATCCAATTTTCCAACAACGATTTCATAAAATTGAGAGCAACAATTATTGTATTTTGGTATTTTCTTTTTTCCATATATATTACGAATAATTAACTTTTACTACTATTAAAATGGTGACGAGCAATTATATATATATATATACACATATATGTATATATATATTTATTATTTCCTCATACTCTCACACTAATATTCTTTATTCGGTTATTAACAAGTATTTCATGTTGCTGCTTGTGTGGGGGTAATCTATGTAAGTTTCATTCCTGTGCAACAACTAGCAAATTATATATATATGAGACACAATCAAGCCTCTTTTTACCATGAGACAAGTAAGGCGGTCGTCTTAGGCTCTCGAAAAAATTAAAGCTCCGAATTTACGTATATCTTATTATATATGTATACATATATATTACTTAATTTATTTTACAAAAATGGTTTGCTAGTGATGGAGATGAAGTTGCACTAAATTTCTTGTCCAAGTTCGACCGCTTAGTACTTGATCGAGCTTTTTAATTCAAGTTTAATTTATTTATCGCTTATTAGTAAGTGGTATTTTAGTCTTTTAAAGCTTGGAACTTTAGTATAAATAGTGGACATTTGCATTGTTTTGGTGGTGGAATTTTGATAACTCAAAGCTAGGGTTTATTTCTCTTAGTTTATATATAAGACATTTTTCGGCATTCTCCGAATCAACGGATCTCGTTATTATTGTGTACGCTGCGCTGCATCAGCTAGCCCGGCGAAAACGGGTTTCGTGAGTCTTCCCATGTTTGATAAAGTTGGGTCCACATATTGTTCAAATCTTTCAGAGCTCATTTTAGATCTTTTTTTGTTCCTTGAAAGACTTTTTTCCCCATGTTAATGTTAGCCACCGTCAACTCCTTAAATTCTTTTTTCCTCTTATTAGTGTTTTTTTTTTGGGTTGCTTGAGACTTTATTCCTTGTTGTTAATGTTAGCCACCGCCAACTCCTTAAATTCTCTCTTTTCTCCCTTATTAATGTTTTTTTTTTTTCATTTTTTGGTGGGCTGTTGTGATCTCCCTTATTAGTGTTAGCAACTCTTCATTTAACGGTAATCTACCAAACAAACAATTAAAAAAATTGTAATCATTATTGAATTCTTAATTTAACGGTAATCTACCAAAAAACCAAAAGAAATCCTAAACTATGAACTAAAAATGTTATGTCTAAATTTTGAGAATTATCTAACATTTGAAGAACATTTAGATATTAATTAACATGCTTTATTCTCAGATATAGAAGTATTAAGAGAAATTATGGACATAAAAATAAATACACCAATTGAGATAATAAATTATATGAAAAAAATTAGATTCATTTCCTGGCCCAATGTATATATTGCTTATAGAATATGATTAACTATCTTACAAGATAGATTGAATGAGTTAAGTATATATATTATCTTTTGAGAGTGATTTGTTGAAACATTCAATTTTGATTGTAAAACTTTAGTAAATATTTTTGTAGCTGAGAAGACAAGAAATATTAAATGAGTTTTTATTAAAAAAAAAAAAGGTATTTGTATAGGTGTATATATATTTTTGTGTATAGGTTATTCAAGAGACAAGATCTCGCCTCAACCCCCAAATTTCTTAATTCAACGCTGGACACAATCGCATTAGACAAGTCATATACAATGGATCCTGAAACTTCAGTCGATCACAAGCAATAATTTACAAATTAACTGCACAATATGATAGACAAATCACATTAATATAAGCCATGTATATTCAACTTAAAACAAATACTCCCTCCGTCCCAATTATATAATCCTATTTCTCTTCGCACGTAGTTTAAAAATATTTATGAAAACAAGATATTAAAGCTAAACTTCCAATAACACCCCCATTGAATATTTATGACTTTCAACATTTAAGTTGTTATTTTTTTAATTTCCAAGATTCAACAAGGGTTTATTTGTACATTACAATGAAAATTAATAGTATTTATAGTAATGGGACTATATAATTGGGACACCTCAAAATAGTTAAAGGAACTATATAATCGGGACGGAGGGAGTATATATCTATCAAATTTGAACTCACATATAAACAAAATAGATCTACTAATATACTCACACCCGCATAATCTAGAAAAGAAATAGATAACAGAGAGATTATTAACTATCCATTCAGTTCCCCATGCATGATCTCTCCAATATATATATTTATAATATAAATATATATAGACGAATTCATTTAGAATTTATTTATCTGATGGAACTGGTTTTAACTATTCATTTAAGAATAAGCGCAACCCACACCACTAAGAAACGCACATACGTAAGTAACGCTTAAAAAAGTCATTACACATGTCATTGTCAAACTAGTGGTGTTATTTATTCTATCCAATATAGATAATGCCGTAATTAACCTGATTTTATGTAACGGTTTTAACCATTACAAATTCTACATGTTGCATATTATAATTTTCATAATGATTTTTACAATCAATCGTTGTGTATTATATACTACAAGTAACGGTTTTGGTTAAACCGTTACGTATTATATTATACATGTGACATATACATGTATATAGGAAAATAGATCAAATATAAATACTATCATAATGTATAAATTATAGATCAATATGGACCCTTTTTTTTTAACTCACACAAACAACCTGTGGTATTGAGGAAATTCGAACCCGTGGCCTTTGATATCCGAGCAATCTCACTCCACCATTAGGTCATCTCCACCGGGACTCAATATGGACCCTTTAAATTATTATATATATACTAAATGGCACAAACTGTTCCAATACAAAAATAAAATTTAATAGAATTTCAATGTAAAATAACTCTACCCTTTATACAATTTTAGCACCAAATTAAGATGAATAAGAATGAAATTCGTCTTCCCATTTTCTATATCAATTCCCAATATTTACTTTGAAAGTTTGAATGCACAAAACGAAGTTTGGACGTATATTTTTTTTTCATTTTTTAATTTTGTAATTTGGTATTTTTCAAATTTCAAACCCCAAAAATTAAAACACAAAACGTCTTTTTTTTTTCAAATTTGGCAGAGGGTTTTAAAAATTTAATTAAAAATAATTAAAACATTATGCGAATCAAAATTATATCAATCGTAATCTATCGTTCAGGTTCTAAATATAATAAAAATTCAATATGCTTTATTGAAATTAATTTGTGAATAAATATAATTTTCATTGAATTTTTTTTCATTTTTTTGCAAAATTCAATATTTGAGTTCTAAATTGATAGTATTAATTTTCAAGTTTAGGATTGATAGCATATCTTTCAGGCTCTTAATCAAGTTTATTTGATTTTTTTTAGGAAAAAGCATAAATTAATAGTCAATAATCCAAATTTTCTAGATTATCATTAATCCAATTTGGAAAGTTAGATGATCAACATATCAAAACAAATACTGCCTCCGTTTCATAATATTTGTTGTTTTGTTTTTTTTATCTGAAATTAAGAATTAATTTTGTGGACAAATATACCCATCCCTTATATATGCCATAAAATCTAATTCATCTATATTTTCCTAAAAAATAACAATATTTTCTCTCTCCATATATTTTTCTCTCTTCATATATTATAGGTAAGTTAGAATCAAAAAATCTTGTAGGATTTGAGAGGGTTAAAATTGGGAGAGAGGATGTCAAATTATATAAAACAACAAACATTTTGAAACTAAAAAAAAAACCTTAAACAACAAACATTATGAAACGGAGGTAGTATTATCTATTATATACTCCCTCTGTTTCGTTTTGATTGTTGTTTTAGTTTTTTTTTTTATCTAGGATTAACAATTAATTTCATGGACCAATATACTCATCCCTCATATATAACATAAAATCTTATTCATTTATATTTTCATAAAACAAAGACAATATTTTCTCTCTTCATATATTTTTAGGGTTTGGGATATGGTTAAAATTGAGAGTGTGTGTGAAAATATATACAACAATAAATATTTTGACAAAAAAAAATTTAAAACAACAATCAAAACGAAACGGGTGGAGTATTATAGAATAATGCATTTAAATTTTTCATATTTAATTTAGTAGATGTTTCATGTCAAATATTTTTTAAACCAGGCATTTGATAAGTTAATTAAGCAAATGTTTTTTAAAAAATATTTTGATTAAACAGGATGCATGTTACAGCATTAGGCCAAATGAATTGAAGAATTTTAATTGCCAAAAATTGAAACTAATTGATTATCTTCTACAAAAATGTTTTATTAAACTTTTGGAGTTCATCGAATGATTAATCCTCAGAAATTGAAATTAACTTATTATTTTCTAAAAAACGCTTGTTAAACTTTTGGAGTTCAATGAATGATTCATAAAAGATTAAATCATAAATGGAGTGAGAGATAGCAATATAAATTAATGGAGATATATTTAAATTTTGAGTTCTCTTAGAACCAATAATGTAATAAGCGTAGATTAGTTATTTAACATAATCTTTTTTACTTTATATTACACTTTTACCGCTATTGTGCAGAAGTAATTTGTCCTCTTCAACATCTCTCTCTCTCTCTCTCTCTCTCTCTATATATATATATATATATATATATATATATATATATTTGCAAACACTCAGTATCGATGTTGGTTTTTTTTTTTTTTGTCGAAGGTAACCCGCAGCCGCTACCGAGGTGCGCACTGGGTAAACCCCACCCCTGTGTAATAGCCTGCAAACCACACATGAGAGGTAAACCACACTTGGCAAGCCAGGTGTGACAGGCTCACACCTAGTGGTGTTGGTGGGATTCGAATTTGAGACCTTTGGCCTCAAGATATCACCACTCCACCACTAGGCCATCCCCAAGGAGACATGTTGGTTTTCTTTTTCCTAGGGAATAAGGTGAGAAACGCAAATATTAAATTCATATGCCAATAATGGTAAATTCTAAGGTCAAGGGGAAGCATTGCATCCCCTCCTTCTGTTGGTGACACATGTCTTGGGCCCATTATTTTTAAGTTATTTGCAGTTTTTTTTTATTCAAATATGAAAGTTTCGGCCGGTGGAAAAAACCTATCGTTACACTTCAACTAATATATCGTGCCACTTTGATTTCCTATTGTGACACTTAAATACATATTGTGACAATCTGAAATCAAAATTATTTTATCGGCTGACCGATAGAGAGTGAAAATAGAAAAATTTGGTGGGAAATACTAGAGAGATACATTGCATCACCTCCACCTTAGAATTTTTTTTTTAAATTTTTTTAGAAATATTCTAACGGGTGGAACTGTATATATCAAAATACTGGGAATACATCCCACTGCCTATAATCGAATATTCAACTCTAAAATATTAGCTCAAGTTTTTTCATAATAAAAATTGACGGATGGACCATATAATGTACTGTACTATTTATAAAAACATTTGAAACTTGGAAGCTAAGCCTTAGAGATCGGCCTCCCTGGCTCCTAATTAATGAATGCATAATTAATACGATTGCAATGCATTTTCAAAGCTATTAATTAATTAGTGACATTAAACCTAATCCTAACTGACTCTATTTCCCATTTTCCAAGATTATGTGGTTATTTACTCTCTCTCTCTTTTTTTGCAATTTTGTATCTCAACCTATGAAGTTTTAATTGTGACCTTTTATGTCGTCACTCTATGGAGTATTTTATTTTTGCAATAATGATCTTGCTTATGCTAATATTATACTCCTTCCCTCCCATTTTGATAGGTTTGTTTTTCTTTTTGGTATGTCCCGATATATAGGCATGTTTGTAAATATATTTAGCTAATTTACTAATATATACCCCTATTTAATATGTTATCGTTAGGCATTAATTCAATGTCAAAGAAATAAATATAGGCATATTATGAAGTTTCTTGATTAATAGTATTTCTCAATTCTTTTCTTAATCCCCGTAAAAACTCTCAATCAACCTATCAAAATGGGACGGATGAAGTATATATATATATATATATATATATATATATAATTTTTTTTCCAAATCAAATTATATACATGTTAATTGTATATCCATCAGTGCTTTAATTTGTAGTTAGAACTAACACATCAGCTTATGAATCCTAATGAACATTTTGATCAATATTAATCCCTAAAACATATCCACATGATATAATAGTATAAACTTGAAAAAACAGATAACATATATAATACTCTAATTCTTAAAGGATTCAATCTAAATATAATACATAGTAAAAAAAAAATTGGTAAAAATTTTAACTTAGATGCCACAAGCTAAATATAACATTAAGATCTAATCCTGATGCCTCATCTAACCCAACACATTTTATTTATCAAATCAAAATATCAGAATCCAAATTATATATCACTTTAAAATATAACTATTTAAAATCCAAATTATGAACTAATCAATCCTAATGAATATAACTATTTAAAATCTAAATTTAACTGTAAAACCTACCTGTGAAAATATAATAATTAACAATTTTCAATTAGAACTGAAATTAAAAAAAAAACATTTTTTTAAATAAATAAAAAATCTGAAAAACAAGTGTAAAACGTCTACGTTTTGAGGCATAGCGGAAAACACAACAGAGGATAATTTTCCCCTCTTGCATCTGATGTGTACAGTATAAGGAACTTAATTCTATACATCATGCATGTAGCATTACATTTTAATTTAGTAAAAATTTTAAATAGTCATAATTTTTTTTGTTTTTAATTTGATTTACGCAAATAATAAATTACAAAATAATAGCATGTTTAGATGAAGAAATATAGACGAAAATACAAAATATACACTGTATTTAATTTTCATGCATATGCAAACTCTAAATTAATAAAATTAAATTCTAAAAGAATAAGTATAAAAACCATAATTTGGATGTAATAGTCATTAATTGAGCTTAATAAACCATAATCTTTATATATATACAAACACAAAGGTCATACTTTTAGTAACCTTTGTGATTTTCTGTCAAAACACACATTTCCAATGTAGTAAGTTTAATAAATATATATTAATTTAATTAAATATCATATGTAATATAATACATTAATATATTATATTTTACACACACATGTAGTACTCATTAAATCAAATCATATATGTATATATATATATATATACAATCTCTTATAATATATATCAAATTAAATATCTACACATATAATGTAATGTACAATAATATTATAATATATATATATATATATATTAGTTTATACTATACATATATAAGAATATGATGGTTGTTTTTAATAAATAGTTAATTAATAAATTATCTTTGTGCAATTCATTCTCAAGCATGATAGTACACAATTAATTCATTCATTCCCAAACACGGTGATCAATATTCATGTACACAATTAATTAATTAATCAGTTAATTAATTAATCCTCATTGCATAGATTTACCCAATTGGTACGTATATAGCTCTTAAAAAATGGCTATACGCATATATAATCATAATGCATTTAAAAATAATTTATTGCCGAAACATATTTCTATGTATTTAAAATAAATTATATTAATATACTAATAATGTAAAATAAATTAATTATCTAATTATTTTAAAAAAATGCTCGACATAAAGTATGCACCACATTCTCCCTCTCTTTAATTGTGTCTTAATTTTTATCTTATTTAAGAATTTAGAGGAATAAATTATTTATATTTCTAATACAGACTAATAATATATATAGTTGTGTAGGCGAGTGAAGAAATGATATATTTTTTTTTAATATTGGAAGTGATATCTATATCTATTTATATAAAACAGGAACAAGTATGATTTTTCCTAAATAATTGTTTGATAAATAAAATATCAATTTTTAATTAAATTATTACTTAAATATTTTGACGTGATTGTAATAATTTAATAACATATCCCCAAAATACGCCATCATAATTTCTAATAATGATCATAATAATACATTAATATGAAGGAAATTTTCTCATTAAATCATGCATATTTTCAATCATTTTATAATTTATCTATCTGTATTAATTACTCATCAATTATGCACAATTAGTGCATCAATTATATCTTATTTTTTAATTTGTGAATTAAATATGTGCAACGCAGATCATTATAAAATAGAACTTTGTTCATTTCGATAATCTTGCATTTTTTGGAAGTTATTATTATTATTATTATTATTATTATTATTATTATTATTATTATTATTATTATTATTATTATTATTATTATTATTATTATTATTATTATTATTATTTCATCTTAAACTGAACATCGTGTTTATGTTTTGGCGGTTTGGTATTCTTGAATAACACTGATTTGATTTTCATATCATTTTAATGCAGACAGTACATCTACAAAAAAAAAAAAAAATAGCAGTCGTTGTGAATAGATCATGAATTAGTTTGACCTTTATGGAGTACTTGTGTATGAAAAGAATTTACACGATCTCTTCATATTTCATTATTTCTCACAAAATTTAGATTATGACCAAGCTTAATTTCAGTTTGTTCTCATTATTCACATGTAATATTGAATTATGATTTAATTTAATTTAAAAAATTTTAATTTCAAAGAAAAAATACAACTTGAGAGTACAATATTAATTATTTATATTTTTTAGAATTGGGAGAAATATTGTAAATCAAAGCAAAAAATAAAATAAAATAGAAATTCACAACATACTCTTTATTTCAAAATAAATACAGACGAATGTTTGCATTGCTCTATTTTTATTATTTTTTAATTATGAATTCAAAATTTATTAATTGATTATGAATTTATTTACATTTATAAATACTCGGATTCCACATGTCACGTACATAATTTAATATCCTTATAATTGTGAGATTATACACATTTATTTAATCACGTTCACTCGGGAGATATGAATATAGAATTGTGAAGAAGTGTGGATAACGCATTTCTTTTTTTTTTTTTGCATAATTCCAAATGCACTTATTATATGATTTTTTTTTTTTTTAAGAATTGTTGGTCCCGGGCGAGTCTGAATCAGTTTAGAGGGGGTGAATAAACTGACTCGAATTCTTAAGACAAATGCGGAATGAATAGGGCCCTTGACTTGCGTAAAATTTATCCGTGCACTTAATCAGTTGAGAGAATCAGTTGGCTCGTAAGTGCAACCTGTGTGATGTATGTGTGTAGTTAAGGGAATGCAACTGAAAAGCAATAAGAACAACACACACAAGCAGTTTATAGAGGTTCGAAGCTTAAACTTCTACGTTCTCTCTTCCTTACTGAAAATGGCAATTCACTATGTAATGGTAAAGTTTCTTTATTACAATTACACAATGAAGACAATTGTTGAACCTGGCTAACGGCAACTCTCACAGAGTTACGACCTCCTTTTCAACTGGTGTTGTCCCGGAAACAGTAGTTCCAACAATCTGCCGTCTCCTCAGCCGGTGTCGACAAACTCACACTTGCGATCCCCAACTGCTCGCTGGAGAGATAAGGTGTTATTGCTCGTCTTTTCAATATTTTAGATCTCTTTCGATCTTCAAGAATATAGTCTTGAAACTGGTATCAACTGATGTGCTCCTTAAGCTTGAGCTGAGTAGTTGATCGGTGTATATCTCTGAACTAAGAGGCTTGCTCTTAGTTGGACTTCTTCAACAGCTAGCTGGGTGATGAACGTTTGACTTCTCCTTCTTAGTTGGGACTCTTTTTTTGCAGATGATTAGCACTTGGTCTTTGAGCTGTGAGGAAGTTTATACAGCAAAAGTTTGTTCTGCAAAAATCTTTTTGGCAAGAGTCTGTTCACAAGTTGAATCACCCATCTTTTATAGATGAGTGAGCTTATGACCGTCTGTGAATCAACGACTGATCATAAATGAATCATTGATTTTTAAAGCCATTGAGGGGCTTTTTGTTGATGTAGCCATTGCATTGTTAATTTCTGACAAGCTTTTACTCCAAGATCTTGGTTTGCATTAACTTCAAGATCTTTGTGTCGGCAGTTCTGGAAGCTTTGATTTCCAGTTTCAGCTTCTGTCTTGATCATCAGTTCTGAGCTTCAGCTGACAGTTGTGATTTTCAGTTGGGTCATTTCCTCAGCTGGTAGTTCTGCACATCCTATTGGCAATTTTAAGCTCCAGTTTTGACTTTATTCAGCTGGCAGCTCTGTGCATCTTGTTGGCAGTTTTAAACTCCAGTTTTGACTTTCTTCAGCTGGCAGTTCTGAACTGGCACGTCTTCAGCTGGAATTCTGAACTGGTATCTCTTTAGCTCGAATTCTGAATTGGCGTGTTTTCAGTTGGAATTCATTTTGACCATGATGGTCAGTTGACACTCTGAGCTTGTCAGTTCCTTTGTTTTGACGGCCCGTAGCTTCAGTTTCCTTGACTTGCTAACTGTTTTAGCAATCAGGCTTCCGCTTTCTTTTGTTTCCAATTCTTGACTAGTCTTGATCTGCTTCCTTCTCTTCTTTAGATTGATCATGTTTTGGCTATCTTTAGCTCAATTTTTTGTTCGATCAATCTTGGGTTTCTGATTGGTTTCTTTCAGTTTGTCAACACGATTTGACATATTTTGATATTTTATCAAAACCACAACTGGGGTTACTCTTGATAGTTTTTTCTAACGAGAAACATAATTTTTAATATTGTTCTGCAGTGACAATTGTTTTGAGGTTTGATATAATAACTGCAAATTTACATAATTTATTGTTTGGAAATTGAGTTGCATATTGTAGATTGCATAAGAATACAAATAACAGCAACCACTCCAACCGTCCAACCACTTTAATATTTAATTAATTTCTCTCTCTTCCACATAATCAATATTCATCCAACCCAACCACATCTATTTTGCATGTTTTATCCATCACCACCCAATCACAACATTATATATAATTATTAATAAATAGAGATAAATAGCCAATACAAAAAAATTACAAACTAAATTAATAACATAAATTACAACATGCTTCACACCAATTAAATTATATTTTCTAAAATTATAGAAAATAAAATCACACCAACTAAACAACTTTTCCTAAAATTACAAAAAATAAAATCACATTCATTAAACGACATTTTATAACTCTGCTATAAGATGATTTTTTAGTCAATACCAAAAATACTACAAACTAATTAAACGATATTTCATAAATTACAAAAAATTAAATCACACTCATTAAACGACATTTCCTAAAATTACATAAAATAAAGATTTATTGTTTGGATATATAAAAAAAACTAGAGAAAAAATAGACAATTTTAAAGTGTGTTGAAATATATCAAAATTAATGTCTATTTATAGAGAATGGAAAAAATATGAATTTTGGATATAATTTTTATTATATTATATAAAAAATATACCAATTATATATATATATATATATATATATTAAAATAAAATTAATTGGCCAATAGGACATTGGCCAAAAGAAAGGTTGGGATGAGACCACCAAAGGTAAAAAATGGGGTGTCGACCACAATTTTTTAGTTTCAACCATTTTTTTTACTGATGTGGCAGGCGAAGGGGTAGAAGTGGGGAGACAGAGAAGGGGGGAGAAAATTAATTTTTTTTTTCAATAAACCTGAAATTAAAGTAGACACACTAATTTTTTATTTTCCACCTACAAGTATATTACAAAATTCATTATTTGATTCCTATTCATTTTATTAAAAAATTATTTATATTACAACTCAAATATTCATTTATAATTTTTTTATATAAATAATTTGATGTGTATATTTTTTATTATGATATAATGGAATGCATATAATGATCATGTGTATTGATGTGATAAATTTAATAATAAAAATATATAATGTAAACAATTGAACTAAACATTCTGTTGATTTTTGTTATTTTTGGGAAATTATAATCATAATCCTCCATTTATTCTCCATAGATTCATATTAGGGAAAATGGTCAAAAAAACACCCGAACTATATGTTCAATCCCACCTAGACGTACAAACTATTTTTTTGCCCAAACACACACCTAAACTATCTAAAAAGTACAATTAACCTCCTCAACTATTCAGAAAAGAACAAACTAACACTTGGCATTAACACCGTTAGTTTTTTTCCGTTAATTATAATGTGTCAATCTCAATTCTATCACCTATGATTGCCGATCAGATAAATTAAAACCGCGGCCTAATAGCCCACACCATAGAGTTTCAAACCCCTCTTTTAATTTCAAATTCCAATATCAAATCGGTATTGAGATTTAAAATCTATTTTGTAGTACAAACCTTTGTCATATTTCTTCATATAATTATTCTATCGTTTAACAATCGATGGGCAAATTAAGAGTATAGTTAGAAAATCCACGATGATGATTTTCTAACCATACCACATGGACATGGTATATATTATCATTCGAATCAATCATATATAATTAAGTAAAATAATTTATTCACATTTTATTGAACGGAAAAAAACTAATGATGTTAAACGAAAAGCGTGAATTTGATATATTTTAAATATTTGATGAGGCCGATTGTATTTTTTAAATAGTTTAGGTGTGTATTTGGGCCAAAAAATAGTTCGTAGTCTAAGTGAGATTTGACATATAGTTTAGGTGATTTTTAGACCCTTTACCCTACATATTATATGATTATGTGTGTATATATATATATATAATATTAAAAATAACCAAAATCTAATTACATATAAACCATAATCAATTTTGCTCTCGATTCCAAACTTTTTTTTTTCACTTGAATCAACAACTCATTTTCCACAAAGATGGCACTATAAATTTTTGCAAAAGAAAATTAAACTCCATAATTTTTTAATTTCATTTTATAATTAGACGATAATTTTATACACGTAGCTTTTCCGTGCATTGCACGGGAGAAATACTACTTTAGTTTAATAAACCTTAAACGTGATTAAATAAAACTTATGTGGGATGAAATAAACCCTTGAACTGAATGTTTTGTATTTTTCGTCCTTTTTTTGTTTAAACATGATCGTGTGAGATCTTATAGATGAAAGAGCATGGAAATAACTATAATTTGACATATTATGTACTTAGATTGAATTTAAAACGAGAAAATTATAGTTGTTTTATTTTTATTTTTATTTTTGTAATTTTGATGATCTCACGCTAATGTTAACATTTTGTCATCTCGTGAGAATGTCACATGTGTGATACATATATAAGGCTCACATAGATGAGGGAGATGGCATATTTTTCTTAATTCTTAGATTCACGGGTCTAATTCATTTAAGTCATATATTTCATTGACATTATTTTTGCTACTAGGAAAGAGGATAGAATCCTCTATTTCAGATTTGGTGCTTCAATCCGTATTCCACGATCGATTTAACAAGTTTAATAATAGATATTATAAAAATAAAAATTAATCATAACATAATCGACCTAGTCACATCTATCAACAAAAGATTGAAATTTTAAAAATTATAAATCATATTTTTAAAATAATCAACCATAATAATCATTTCTTTGAAAATTAAATACTAAAAAATGATTATAAACCCTAGTTGGGTGAGGTAAGCCCTAAAAACAATCATAAAATTAAACTAAAATATAATAAATTAAAATTGATGAAAAAAATGGAAAAAAATCATAAATTTGATCATGGAATACGGGTTGGAACACCGAATCTGGAATAGAGGATCTCATCCGCTAAGAAAGTATTATAAAACTTTTTTGACTCTTGAATTTTGGGTATCGTACTTCTACGCAATCCACATAGTTAATTGAGTACGCAAATTAAAATTAATGAAAAAATGAAAAAAAAATCAAAATTTTGATCATGGAATACGGGTTGGAACACCGAATCTGGAATAGAGGATCCCGTTCGCTAAGAAAGTATTATAAAACTTTTTTGACTCCTGAATTTTGGGTATTATACTTCTACGCAATCCACAGGGTTAATTGAGTACACAATTCATATTTCACGAGTGATGGTCTAATCAATATACTAACTATTTGTACGTGGCTCTTTTATATATATATATATATATATATATATATATATTAACAATTGAAAAGGAAAGAAAAAAAAAAGATATCGGAGTTTGAGGGGTTTCTTCCTCTTCCTATATCTCTCAATTCCACTGAACAAGAAAATGATAAATTGAACAGCTCAACTGTTTGTGAAATAATACTTTATATATGTGTGTGTGAAACGACTTGTAGAGTTCAGATCTTGCTGCCTAACATCTTACTCCACCAGTTTCAACTATGAGACTCGAGCTCTCTTGTAGCGATCAAAGAAGAATGGCTCAGGAACCTTTCTCGACCGTTGCTCAACCGTTTGCAGCCGAGGAACCTCCACAGACCACCGGAGATGGAGAACTATCACCGAAAACCGTCTCACCCAAACCCTAGGACCTCTGACCCTCACTGGCACTCACACACAACCCACAGATTACAGGAATACACTAAGATAGTGAATTCCACACTCAAAGATTGTAAGAGAAGAAGAATGAAAGGCACACCGATCTGGAATCATACCAAGAACAGATCTGTAACCGTCTAGGGTTTTCAGAAGTGAAGAGAGAGACACACAGCTCACACACACTAGAATGAGAAGATATCCGCACAAACAGTAAATATAATATATATAGTGCGGCGGATATAACACACCCTAGGTTAGATAGTGCACCAAGGTCCTTGGGCCGGGTCACTAAAGAGTTTGGGCTTATTATACTCAGCCCAATACAAATGTAATGGACCTATTCCAACATTCTCCACCAATAGGTCCATGTATGAGGCTGGCTGCAGTCAGAGCAGATCACTTGGTTCATCATTGCCAATTTTTGTTTCACTTGCAGAGATCACAAAGAACCTGCAAACAAAAACAACCAAACTCCAACACAAGGTCAGAACATATCACTAAGATCTTTTCAGAATTATAAACACAAAGTTTACAATTCAAAGGAAAACATAACTAAAGAAATTTACCCATGATCAATGTTTAGAACACGCATACAAGATATATGTTTTTCAGCAGATAAGCACTTGGTACCCATATCAGCTGGGTTAAATTCAGTAGCTATTTTTTCAAGCAACACATCTTGCTTTTCTACTACATCACGTATGAAATGAAAACGCATATGTTTGGTTCTATCATGAAATACAGGATTCTTGTATAATTGAATAGCAGATTGACTGTCAGAAAAAACCACAACATTTCCTTTAAGAAAATTAATTTCAGACAGTAAACCTTTTAACCAAATGGCTTCTTTTATAGCTTCAGTGATGGCAACATACTCAGATTCAGTAGTAGAAAGAGCTACAATATGTTGAAGTTGTGACTTCTAACTAATGCATGATCCACAGAGTGTAAACACATAGAAAGTTGTTGATTTCCTATTATCTCTATCATTTGCATAGTTAGAGTCAACATACCCGAATAAAATGACCCCTTTAGAATGTTTAGAAAAAATTAAACCAACCTGCAGAGTGGATTTCAAGTATCTCAAGAGCCATTTCAAGGCTTCCCAATGTGGCATTCCGGGATTAGACATGAACCTGCTTAAACAACTAACAGTATAAGCAATATCTGGTCTAGTGCTAACCATGAGATACATGACAGACCCAACTGCATTGGAGTAGGGGACCTTTTTCATAACATTCATTTCAGAAGCAGTTTTTGGGGACTGCTCTCTACTTAACACAAAGTGGGAGGCAAGGGGGACATTAACAGATTTAGCATCAGACATGGAGAATTTACTCAAGATTTTTTCAACATATGAAGACTGGTTTAACACAAGAGTAAATTTCTTCCTATCCCTCACAATATTCATTCCAAGAATCTTTGTAGCATCACCTAAGTCTTTTATCTCAAAGTTATCACACAGACAAGTTTGAACATGCTTTACAGACTTTAGGCAGGGACTAATTATCAACATGTCATCAACATAAATCAAAAGGAAAAATGGAACAGTAGAAGTATTTTTGAAATACAGACAATGATCAAATGCACTCCTTTCAAACTTTAAATTTTTCATATATTGATCAAATTTGATATTCCACTGTCTTGGAGATTGTTTTAAACCATACAAGGATTTTTTCAACATACACACATGATTTGGTCTTTTAGAATCAATAAAGCCTTCAGGTTGACACATGTATATAGGTTTATCTAAATCTCCATGAAGAAAAGCAGTTGTGACATCCATCTGCTTTAATTCTCAATCAAAGTGAGCTACTAATGCAAACATTATACGCACAGTGGTGAATTTCACTAGAGGAGCAAATATTTCAGAATAGTCTACTCCCTCCCTTTGAGTGAAACCCTTAACAACTAAACGAGCTTTGAATCTTTTAGCATTTACCTCAGGTTTTATCTTATATAACCATTTACAATCCACCACAGAACAAGTAGCAGGCCTAGGAACTAGAATCCAGGTCTTATTAACATGCAAAGATTTCATTTCTTGTTCCATAGCAGCAATCCATTTAGAAGACTCAACAGTTTTTAAGGCTTGTTTGTAAGTCTTAGGCTCACTACTATCTAGAGATTCATACACATTGTAAGAAAAATCAAACATATTACAATCTAGCAAGCTGATAACTTTGCAAATTTTCATGCTCAGAAGAAGGATTTTCAGACTCATGCTCTGTTTCAGTTTCAGACTCAGTTTCAGACACAACTTCATTTTCAGTTGAAGCATGATCACTAGAAGACAAATCAGCATTCATATTTTCATGTAAGGCATTCAGATTGTCATCTAAATCATTATTAAGCACAGACTGAAACACAACAGTTTGAGGCTCTACCTCAAAGGGAACTGTATCAGAAGTATTATCAGGTTGCAGATTGTTAGACAAGCAAGTGAACTCATTTTCATTAAAGACTACATCTCTACTGATTGAAGTTTTAAAACCAGGTTCATTCCTCACCTATAATCTGTAGCCTTTAACCCCTTCAGGATACCCTAGAAAAATACATTTTCTAGAACGAGGTTCAAGTTTATCACCTTTTTGGTGCATATAAGCAGCACAACCAAACACTCTAAGATTGGACAAATCAACAAGTTTACCTGTAAACACAGCTTCAGGGACTTTCCCCCTTAAAGGCACGGAAGGGGATCTATTTATTACATAAGCAGCAGTATATAAAGCTTCACCCCAAAACTGTTTAGAAAGACCACACAAAGACCTCATACTCCTCACCCTTTCTAATAAAGTTCTATTCATGCGTTCAGCAACACCATTTTGTTGGGGAGTATAAGGGATAGACTTATGTCTTTTAATACCAGACTGAGCACAAAGTGAATCAAGCTGAGTATTACAAAACTCAAGACCATTATCAGTCCTTAGAATTTTAATTTTCTTGCTAATTTGATTTTCAATTAAAGACTTCCAAGATTTAAATTTTTCAAACACATCAGACTTATGTTTCATCAGAAAAGCCCAAACCTTCCTAGAAAAGTCATCAATTATAGACAAGAAAAACTTGTTACCACCATGAGTTGCCTCAGTGGCAGGACCCCACACATCAACATGCAAATATTCTAGAATTTCAGTGCATTTAGACATATTGGGGTGAGCAGGAATAGGAAATTGCACTTTGTGTTGTTTCCCAAAGACACATGCATCACAAAAAAGCAAAGAAGAAATTACATCAGAGCCTAACATGCCATCCTTTTTCAGAAGTTGTAAGCCTTTATTACTCATGTGCCCTAGTCTATTATGCCATAACAAAGTATGATCAGATTTCACTGCATGCACAGAAGGAATAGGTTCACATTGACAGATGTACAAATTGTTTTGCTTAAGAGCTTTAAACATTACCAAAGAACCTTTCATAATTTTCATTTGGCCATTACCCCACCTGCCCTCATAACCCTCATCTTCCAAAGCAGCACAAGAAAGTAAATTATAGCATAAATCAGGCACATATCTCACATTGTGAAGAGTAATAATAGAACCAGACTTAAACTTCAAACACACATTTCCTATTCCCAGAATTTTGCATTTTTTCTCATTTGCCATGGATACAAAGCCATTATCAACATCCTTAAAGGAAGAGAAAACAGTCCTAAAAGGTGAAATATGAAACGTACATCCAGAATCAATCAACCACTCATTTTCACACAAAGAATCAGAAACAGAATGCACATGGGTGGGGGAAGTGGGAACAACCATATAACAGTCACCTAAAGCTGCACCAGCAGCGACATTAGCCTGATCTTCATCAGGTTTTGGCTTTTTCTTATTTCTCTATTTAGGTTTAGGACACTCTTTGATGTAATGATCAGTATCCCCACAGTTATAGCACTTCCTAGCAGATTTTGACCTGGATTTGGATCTGGACTTACCCTTGGTCTTTTTATTACCAGATTCAGAGTTATTAGGAGTTCTAGATTTCTCCCTCCCTCTAGCATGCATAGCCCTATCACCCTGACTACTGCTACCCCCACCAAACTCCAAAAGCTCTAATTCTTTACTTTTTAAAGCACTCACAATGATATCAATAGAAACATCATCTCTACCATATTTTATAGCAGACTTAACATCATTGTAGGATTCAGGTATAGCATTCATCAAAGCAATATTTGTATAATTGCCAATTGTGGTGTCACCAGAAAGTTTAATAGTCTGAACAAGTTTAGTGACACCATCAATATTTTCATCAATATCTTTTGACAAATCAAGCTTATACTTAAACAATTTTTCCAACAAATACATGCGACTGGTAAAAGAAGTTTTAGTATAAAGTTCATTCAATTTTGCCCACAAAGCTTTAGCAGAATCAATGGAACCTACTTTTCTGATCACAGAATCAGATAAATTCAAAATTATGGTAGAGCATGCTAGTTCATTCATTTCAGATCTTTTAGCTGGAGTATCTGAGGCATCATAAGATTCATCCAAAGCCGTAGAAACACGTTGTTGGATTAAAACACATTTAATCTTTTGCTTCCAAATGCTAAAATCATTTTTTCCATTAAAAGGCGCAAAACCATACACATTGGTGGCCATTTTTACACGGAAAAAACACACAGAACACTGAATCAACACCCAGAAAAATTGAAATTCCTTCAGAGGGCAACAAAGACACTCTAAACCCAGAAAACACACGAAACACAACCAACACACGAAACAGGTCATAGGGCAACATAAAACGATAAAGAAAACAAACTAGAACCCGTCCAAGTAGCGGAACAGAGGCTAGCCCAGTTCGCAAAACTGATTTATCGATCGTGCAGGGGGTCACTCAGGATTCCTTTGGACAACAAGAACAAATCTCGAGGAAATCACCGATTTCCTTCAAGCTCGCAAGAGCTTATGGCCGGATCAACCAGATCCGTAACAAGAAACGAGAAAACACAGAAATAGCAATTGAACTCAGAGACAGAGCATGCGGAAAACAGAACCAGGAATAAAAAAAAAGAACTCAATCTGTGAAAACAAACGAATCTCAGCACCAAAAAAAAAAGCAACGCAAGGAAAAAAAAAGAACACAGACTCAATAACCAGAACCAAGCCTATCGGCCTTCATGCCTCTAAGAATTGAAAAAAAAAACTGAGAGGATCCAGCTATTGAACCTACGCGGCGCCCTAGGAGAGGGGAACACCGGATTACCTGACGCGTATTCGAACACAAAGACGGGAGTCGCCGGCGGAGGATGCGATGGCAATGAATCCGACTACTGATACCACTGTAGAGTTCAGATCTTGCCGCCTAACATCTTACTCCACCAGTTTCAACTCTGAGACTCGAGCTCTCTTGTAGCGACCAAAGAAGAATGGCTCAGGAACCTTTCTCGACCGTTGCTCAACTGTCTGTAGCCGAGGAACCTCCACAGACCACCGGAGATGGAGAACTATCACCGGAAACCGTCTCACCCAAACCCTAGGACCCCTGACCCTCACCGGCACTCACGCACAACCCACAGATTACAGGAATACACTAAGATAGTGAATTCCACACTCAAGGATTGTAAGAGAAGAAGAAGGAAAGGCACACCGATCTGGAATCACACCAAGAACAGATCTGTAACCGTCTAGGGTTTTCAGAAGTGAAGAGAGAGACACACAGCTCACACACACTAGAATGAGAAGATACCCGCACAAACAGTAACATATAATATATATAGTGTGGCGGATATAACACACCCTAGGTTAGATGGTGCACCAAGGTCCTTAGGCCGGGTCACTAAAGAGTTTGGGCTTATTATACTCAGCCCAATACAAATGTAATGGGCCTATTCCAACACGACTGGACAAAAAAAATGTGTGAAACGAAACTTGATTAATTTTATGAATCACAGTCTTGTGATGCACATAGTGTTAGACTAGGGTCCCTCGACCTCGACTTTCACAGTGTATGTTATGTTTGGGCTCTATTTTCTATTTTGAACTTTTTACCAAAGCCTGGTATGTTAGATTTTGGTGTTATTTAACTATAGTCGTTGTTCTATGATCAATATTCACTAAAAAAATATTTTAACGACAAATTATAATATATCTCTAAATTACCGACGGATTAAACTCGAGGCTTTTAACAATGAATTTTTCGTGTCTAACATAACGATCGTCGTTAAACGTTTAATTTTCTTCTTTTTTTTTTGTAAATTAGCTACATATTGAAGACAGAAAATTCCATCGCTACATGTCTAATTTTTTTTTTACTTTAGCTACGGAAATAGCCACATGAAAATCCCCGTAGCTAATTTTTTTTTTATTTTTTTCATTCTCTAAATACCTAATTATATTTTTATTTTTAATTTTAATTAGAGATAAAGTGTAACATTAACATTAGAAAATAAGAATAATATATAAAATAATTATTATCTATTGAAAATCAAAACTCTATTAATTAATTCACAATAATATGAAATTAATATAATATCACATCTTTATAAGTTAATAATCTAACTGCAAATGTCAATTTTATGTATCATTAATTGATACATGCATGTATAATAATCTATAGTATGCAAAAGAAGAAAAATAAAATGAATGCATGTATACAATCTTATTGTCTATTTTTAATTACGATTTAATGACATATTTGAGGTGAATTTTTCGTCACAAATTTAAAAAATATTTTCCATCTCTATAATTTTATTTTTTAGCATTATTAATTATAAATTTTCTGTTATATATATATATATAATGCATATAAACATATAATATGCAAACAAAAATATACTTACGACATTAAAGTTTGTAATAGATGATTAAAATATCAATATTATATATATATGTGTGTGTGTATATATATATATCCATTGATACAATGAATACATATAGTCTTCTTTTAAAATATAATTAAAATTAAAAAGTTTAAAGACAAAAAAATATAATTCAATATTAACATTATAAAATAAAGTATAATTTAAAAGAAGTTAGAAAAAATATATTAAATAAATAAAGTAAATATCATATTCATTTTTTAATATAATACAACATAGAAAATAATAATTAAATAATATAATTATATTTAAAAAAATATAACATTAAAATTAAAAAAAATATATTCATAAACATTATTAATCTAATCATTTAATTTAAAAATAAAAATTGAATTAAACACGATCAATTCCGTGCGTTTGTATATATTATATCTAAATAATAGCACAAATATACTTTATTACACTTAGGGCTCGTTTGCTAGACAATATGGTATAAGGTTGAATATGTTTGACATATGATGTATTATACTGTATAAGATATCAATATCATATTTATTTTGGTGTATTAAAATATATATATTAATAATATATAGTTTGCTTAGATGTATTAGATTATATATAAAAAGTTCAGTTCCTAAAATATCCTTTAATTAGTTACCATACATTGTGTAAATATTCTATAATAAATTTTTTAATTAATATCTGCAAGGTTATTTTAGTCTGCAATTTTAATAATTATGTATAGTATTATATAGACCTGTCAAAACGGGCTAGGCCCGCCGGGCAGGCCCGTCCCCGCCATTTTTTCAGGCGGGTAGGGCTTCAATTTTGAGGCCCGTTTATTTGGCGGGCCCAAACGGGTAAGCCCGCGGCGGGGCGGGCTTTGGCGGGTAAAGCCCACGGCGGGGCGGGTAGCCCGCCCATATATAAATATATATATATTTTTTATTTTTTTAATAAATTAGAAATAAAACACAAACATGAATTAAATAATACTGAATCCTAAACTCGTAACCTAATTCCTAAGTCAAGTGTGTGTGTGTGTGAACTCAGCGCCGCCCCCTCCCCGATCATGCATCTCTTCCACACCAATTATTCTAAATATGCCTCTTTCTCTCACCGCTCTCAATCCGCCGTGTCGACGGCGTTGTCATCTTCTCGCCTCTTAGCATAGCCAACAACTCTTCTGCCATTTTCATCTTCTCAACTTTTCGCAGCAGATCTTCTCGCCTAAATGCGCCGACAAACGAGGGCCTCATCCTTTTTGCTGAGAGGAATTTGGAAGTGGATGCGCCGACTTTGAAAAACTGCAAACTCCAGAATGCTACATAGGCATAGCGCAACCACAACAGACAATACAACCATTGCTATTTCTATTTCTTCTCTCTCTCTCTCTCTCTCTATTTATTTATTTCTTCTCTTTTTTTCTATTTGTATATATACGTGGCATCTCCTGTTGTGTGCATCAGCATTTGTAATTAATGGGATTCGAGCCAGTAGCAGCAATTAGCAAAGGTTAGTGAGCAACAACTCTTCAACTGTAGTCTTTAGGAATTAAATCTGAATGGTGAATGCAGATGTCATACTAATGCAGTTAGTTTAATTTTTAGTTTTGGAATTAACACAGTAGTTTAAATTTAAAATTCAAATGCAGTTGTTACATTTTTACTTTTGGAATTAAATATGAATGTTGATTTCATTCTGAATGTTGTTAGTTTTGAACTTAAAAAAAAATAAAGGATTGAATCGAAAGCCCGCGGGCCGGCCTGCCAACCCGCAGGTATAGGCGGGGGCGGGTAGGGCCCTGTTTTTCAGGCCCGCCACCTTGGCGGGCTTACCCGCCCCGCCCCGCCAAAAGACGGGCTTTTCAAGCCCGCGGCCCGCCCCGCCCCGCCAGCCCGTTTTGACAGGTCTAGTATTATATCCCACCTGCAAGATGTGATATGTTATACCATATAAATGGTTAACACATGTCGGACCCTTGCATAATCACGGGTTTTATTATTGCTAGCAAACATGATATTAGAATGTCATAGGTATCTATTACAATCTTATACTACCTAGCAAACAAGTCCTTAGTATATCTAAATAATAGCACATATCATAAAGCTATGCTCTGGGAGGTCGAGTGCGAAGGGAGCAACAAATTGCAAGCCTGGGCCCACGCTCGTGAGCTGGGTTGGACTCACCCACATGCGCATATTTTCCTTTTCTTTCACGATGGCCGACTTTAGCTACGGAAAATTCCTTAAAAAAGTTGATTAGTTTTCGATAATTAATTTTCGCTACGAAAGTTTCCATCATTAAATTGACCAACGATTATGTTTTTAGAGATGGATTGAGCCCGTCATTAAAATGATTTAATGCACAAATTATGAATGTTTAACGACGGAAAATTTCACTGTTAAAACGTGTTTTTTTGTAATAATTCCGAACATAATAATATATCATTTCTTCTGACGCGTAGATGCAACTAACATATTGTCACTAAACCACACGTTAAATTTGTGTCTTCCTTTCATTTTGGCACAAACATTCTCACTTGGGAGTGTTGTTAGTGAACAACAAAATAAGTGACAAATCTAAGGGGATGTTTGGCTTTATTTCCCACATCAATTTTCAGTTTTTAAATTTTTTAGTTCAATTTACAAGGTGTATTGATTTCTGGGAAAAAAATGTAATGATTCGTTATGATTAATGATTTAACATTTATAATTATGGGTTTATAAAATGAAAATATGTGTGTTTGATTTTTTTTTTTTTCGTTTGAATTTGTGGTTGAGATGGAAATATATATATTTGTATGGTTATGATTAATTGATGAATATTTAAGTGATGCACAGTAATAATATTTATATGATTAAATAGATAATATATGATTGGAAATAGTGAAAATTAAAATTAAAAATGAGAAAAATAAACTTATAATAGTAAAATATAAAAAATTTCCATTTGAACATGAAAATCAATAGTGTTAACGTGTACACTACATAATAATCGTTAGTCGTTTCCCACAAGGAATGGACAATAATATTCAACACTATACACACCATTTGTATGCCTGTTTAACGTGTACTACATACATAGTTCATAGTTGTAGACTTGTAGTGTTAATTAATGTCCATTCAATTTTTTCATCAATGCATAAACACACTAGTAGTGCTTCTTGACGCACTAGCTATTATATATATATATATATATATATATATATATATTTTATTATTTATATATCTACTTGTAAAATTGATTGATGTACGTCCATCTACACTTCTAATTAATTAAGGTGGTTTAATTTGAGCAAAGTTTAGTTACAGCTCTAGTCATACAAAATTATAAAAAAGTATTTTGTATCCCAATCAACTGGTGAAAGATCAATTTTAATGTTTCTTATGCGCTAAAAATTGTTAAATTAAGGTTTAATTGCAATAGTCCCGGTGAGAATTGTCTAGTGGTGGAGTGAGGTTGTTTGGCGACCAAACGGGTTTGAATCCCTCAATACCACTAGGTCGGGTGTGTAAGTGAAAAAAAAATTGCAGCAAAATTCACAATCGTGAAAGAATTTGTAATTTAAACACGATTTTTAAAATGTTGTACTAACAATTCAATCTTTTTTACTTTGAAAAAAAAATAGATACCTTCATAAAATTTTAACAATTGAAAAACTAGCGCTGCACGATAAAATAATAAAAAAAAAAATCCTCATTTTCAACACCCATAAACTGAAATAATTTGTTCATGTGAAAAAATTATTCCGTTCGTTAGAAAAAAAAAGTTGGAAATGTCAAATTTACCATAAATTAAAAGATCGGGTTATTATTGCAACGCTTTAAAAGCTGTATCAAAATTGCAAATTCGTTAAAAGGTGATATTATTATTTGGCAATCAACCATTATATATATATATATATATATAGGTATGGGATCTGGTGAGAACCAGTCATCAGGTGGGAACTAGGAACCAATCCCATCCCTCCATTCCACAATCTGGACGGTCCAGATCAATCCAGATTTTTCGGTGGCAATTGTGTAATTAAAATGAAAGTCTTCAATTCGCGCGTCTCATTAAGAGCAAAATCGGAACTGAACTTAGAAATTGTCCAGATTCAATTTTAGCCTCCTACTTCGCTCATTTTAGCCTCATGCATTTCTTATTTTAGCATGTGTTGATAAACAAAAATTGAACGATGATTTCATTGGAATGAAATGCAATACACCCTATTTGGGGACAGTGAACCCTAATGGGAATCTCATAATTACTAGTTGGGATCAGAGCCATAATCGGAACATAATAAACCCTAATTGGGAACGGTGAACCCTAGTGGAAAATGTCACATCAATTTTAGCCTCCTACTTCGATAATTTTAGCATCATGCGATTCTCATTTTAGCCTCATGCGATTCTCATTTTAGCCTCAGAACAAAAGGGAAGAATTATTAAATTACTATATTACCCCTCCATCCACAAAGTTGCCGAAAATTACAAGAATACCACCGCCCATCCACTTAAATCTAATTTAATATGGACCGTCCAGATTGAGTCAAACAAGGGCTAGGATTGGTTCCTAGTTCCCACCTGGAGGAAGGGTTCTCATTTGATCCTTTCCTTATATATATATATATATATATATATATATAAGTATTAATATTTACTTAATAATTTTTTTTGATATTGACGTAAAATAAACCTAAAATTGGATTTTCATAAGCTAATCATGATACAAACATGGTTATAAGATTTATAGGATTAGCTAATGGGATTTTGCTATTTTGAGGAATATTATACGATAGTGCAAGCAAAATTGGTATCAAAATGTAGAAAGAAATAGCGTACTAGTATTCTCTGGATTAATTTGAATTTCTAGCTGATTGGTCCGGATCTGAGCACATTTTATCGATTTTTTTTTTTTTTAATATTGTTCTATTTTCATCGTCTTAATTATTTGTGAAATAAATTTTTTCCGCTTAGAAAAATTAATGTATGCACTTTGATAAGATATTCTATACTATTTTATTTAATCAATGAAATTTCCTATTTAAAAGATGTTTGGTGAGGTTAGCTATGTCCTTCAAAATTTTAACATTTTTTTTAAGTTTTAATTTTTTTTAACACTTATTGAATGATTAAACTATTTATTTCAAGACAAAGAGGCTGCAGTCGATCAATTTTTAATTATTATAGTCCCAGGAAATATTTGTACTGCTGTTTTTTTTTGGAAATAAATATTTGTAACTGCTGTATGCGCTATTGCGCTCACACATGGAACATGTATTTTTTTTTTTTGTATACATATACAAGTACTTTACAATTTTGTTTTGTTAACAACTGAATATTGTTTTAAATTAGAGCTTGTTTGTTGGGACTATAAGAGATTGATATACACATGACACTCTAATCTTATATTTGCTTGAAAAATCAAAACCTATGATAATGTAAGAGCTCGACATATATATGTATATATTAATATTTTATATGGTATTGCATATCACACTCTGGAGATGTGATATGTTATTCATATATAATTATTAAAAAATTTAGACTAAAATATTATGTTTGCTTGTAAAATCAACTTCTATGATTATGTAAGAATCCGACATTTGTTAATCATTTATATAGTATTACATATCACACTAAAATAACTTCACATATATTAATTAAATCTAACTGTAGAATATTTACACAATACATGATAACTAATTAATTAAAGTATATTTTAGGAATTGAAAATTTATAAAGAATGTCAATACATAGAATCAAACAATATATTATCAATACATATACTTTAATACACTAAAATAAATATAATACTGATATTAAAAACATCATAGTCAAACATATACAACCTTATCCTAACTGTATGATAATTATTTTTGGAAGTTTAGTTATAATCACAATTTGTTTTCAAGGGGAAAACATAAATTGTTTTTGGACCTATTCGCAACAACTTTTTTATTCATGAACTCTACTAGAAAACTTAATGCTTTATTAACATAAATCCGTTAAGGAGTTATAAACTTGATAACTTCTTAATTACTAGAAAAATGTTATAGAAGTTGCCAGCGAAAAATTTTCTTATTTTGTTTTGGCTACTTCAATATTTTTAACTAATTTTTATGTATAATTTTGGCCTTCTAACCTAACCTAAAACTAGCTATTGTAAAGTGGATACAAGTCTAAAATTTAGAGATAAAAGATAAAACATTGTATGTAGAAAACAATGTGTGTGTGTGTGTGTGAGAGGGAGAGGGTTGAACTCGAAACAATTGACACGAGAAAGACGACTGTTTGGGTGTGATTAAAGTGATTTAAAAAATTTCCTAAAAAAAAAAATGATATTTAATATTTTGTTAATGGTAATGTATTTTACGGAAGGGAGAAAAATAAGAGAATAGTAAAAAACATTTTTTCTGGTGGGAGATGCTTTGCCGAAATTTGTTTGGATGTCCACGTAAGACAGAGATTAAATGCAGACATACGATGTGTGGACTTTAAAACTCAGATATTCCTCTCACAAATATAAATTATAAATACAATATGCATACATCATATTTAAAAATATATTCTTCCCACAAATATAAATAAAATATCCAAATATGCATATTTAAAAAAAATAATATCGGCGTCTGCAACTCTTGTGAAAAATAAAAAAAACGACAGTACTTGGATCACATCAGCTTTCTCTCTCTATATTTTCTCTCACTGACTCTCTCTCTCTCTCTCTCCAGATTCAATCAATCAGAGAGACGAGCCCTCTCGTTATTTTCACCACCCTCATTCTGAAGGCTCGCCCCACTAACGCAGTCTACTCTGCTCATCACAGAGCGCATTTCCTTCTGGATTATCTGTATAAATTACTCGATAACATCAATCGATACTCATCAGCATTCATAGATACAGAGACAGACAATTCTTCAGCTGTAGCGGTGTGTGGGAGGCGAAGGATTCGAGCGGGATGGCGGCGTCATCGGTGGTCTGCTCGTGGCTGGTGGCCGCATGCATGTCGGTCGCTTGTGGAAATGACTCCTCCGTTTCCATGCTATCGACGACGTCGTCTAATCCCTCGCGCCTCAGCAAGTGGGCGGTGCGCCGCCGGAAAAGGGCTATTGCTAGCTGCGCGCCCCAGCTCTCTGGCATTCGCAATCTCATGAGCTCTTGCTTAGCCTTCGAGCCCTGCGATCGCTTCAATGAATCCTCATCTACCTCTGAATTTTTCTTTGGTTTCGAATCGAAGAATGCTCCGGGGCAACGCAGACGCCGAAAATTCCCCAGTCCCGCCGTTCGTTCAGGTTAAATAATTACGATGCTCTCTCGCTGTGTGATTGAGTTCATTTTGGTCATTTTTTATGCGTTGTCATGCTTGTCTGGAGAAACTGATTACCGGTAGTTTTATGTTCTAATCTTAATTAGGTTCCTAATTTCGTTTTTAATTAAATGTTGTCCTGGTTGGCGTAATTTACTTTCGGATATAATATATTTGAAATTCTTATTCTAGAGTGAGATTTATGGATTGAGTCTGAATATTTAGGACAGGGTTTAATACATTGATGTTCACTACTTTGTTGTTTGAATCGCTACTTGATGATTGATTGCTCCATGAAGCACTTGAACGGCTTTACTTGACTGGGCCACAATTCTGGTACAGTCGTCGCATTATGTTTCCTAGCCAAGTTATGCTCCTGTCTGGTTGGGAGGGGGGGGGGGGGGTGGTCGATTGTTCTATCATAGCTAAGATACAAGGCTAGTGCTTCTTGATTTTCATTATGGTAAGAACGTTAGTTGCCATCCATGTGGATCTGAGACATAAATGGGTAAAGATTTGCACCTTTATTAGTTTACAGAAGGGTGGATGAGCTTGGTTTCTGGTAAAAATGGTCGTCCCCCTTCTTTCTTACCCTTCATCCTTGCTTTTCAGGCAAAGCCTACCTTCAAATAAATGGGTAATTAATTTGTTTGATCTTATTATCTGCTGCCAGTTATGATTTTTGAGATTTCTCTGCTACCTCTTTGATTTGCCTTTGATATGTCTTTGCATCATAACACATCGGAATTCTTTCACTAGATCATAAAGTGGATTGCTGCTTTCTCTGAGTTCCCATTTAAATTTTAGGAGAAGCAATGGCCACAGCCTTACATCCTACCATGGAAGTTATGCCCAAGAAGAAACCTCCAACCAAGCAAAGAAGAGTGGTCGTGACAGGTATGGGTGTGGAGACGCCCCTTGGCCATGATCCAGATGTCTTCTATAATAATCTGCTAGAAGGAGACAGTGGCATTAGTGTGATAGAGGCGTTTGATTGTTCCCAGTTTCCAACGGTATGTTTTGCTTGTGATTATCTTTTCATTTTGTAAGGCTAGTGGTTCTGATTTTGAGTTGAAGTGATTTTGACTCGAAGGGTTTCAATTGCAGAGAATTGCTGGAGAGATCAAGTCATTCTCAACTGAAGGCTTGGTTGCTCCCAAACTTTCCAAGCGAATGGATAAGTTCATGCTTTACATGCTGACAGCTGGCAAGAAGGCTTTGGCTGATGGAGGAATTACAGAAGATGTCATGGATGAGTTAAACAAAGCCAAATGTGGAGTGCTGATTGGTTCGGCTATGGGTGGCATGAAGGTATGAAAAATTATTCTTTGCATAAGAATTAGAAGAAAAGGGTTGGGGTTGCATTGATGACAAAATATGCAAGGAACTGAGCTTGCTAATGCTCCTCTGTTGTGCATTTGATGTCAGTCCTCAGAAATGTGACTGCAACATTTCTGCTGCTATCCTGTTCTCTTCTGTTACCTCAACTAAATATTGGTGCATAAACATCATTAGCACTTTATGAGATTACATTGTTGAATGTTTTTTGAGCATTTGATTCTTTGCATGAAAGTGTGAGCAGTATCTTACCTGAGTTAAGACCCTCTATATATTCTAGAAGACTAGAAGTTCACTAGTGAATTAGCAATTTCTAATTGTTGTAATCAAGACTTTCTGCTTGCACATCATATTATGTAGAGATAAATTTATACCCTCCCTTTGTTATTGGATCAGGTCTTTCATGATGCAATTGAAGCTTTGCGAATCTCATATAGAAAGATGAATCCATTTTGTGTACCATTTGCAACTACAAACATGGGTTCTGCTATGCTTGCCATGGATCTGGTTATATAATTTCCCTCCTTTTACCATAGTAGCTTGATCAATGACAACCTATTGAAGTCATCCTAAGCTTGATCAGTTCTGTATTACAGGGATGGATGGGCCCTAACTACTCAATATCTACTGCTTGTGCAACAAGCAACTTCTGTATATTGAGTGCGGCTAACCACATCATCAGAGGTGAAGCTGTAAGTGTTGCCTTATTCTTTCAAGCTTCACACTAGAGTTTCAAGTTATACTTACCCTTTGTTCCATAATTCTAGAAGAATCCACTTATAAATATCAAAATGTACACCTACCTCTTGTTTCATCATCATGGATGTTGATTCTTACTGAGATTTTGCAGGACGTGATGCTCTGTGGGGGTTCAGATGCTGCAATCATCCCTATTGGTACTAGTCTGTTTCATACTTACGTTTCAAATGCTCCTCTCTTCAGTTTCTGATCATAGATTCTGGTGCAGGATTGGGGGGCTTTGTTGCATGCAGAGCACTGTCACAGAGAAACACTGATCCCACTAAAGCCTCACGCCCCTGGGATAGTGTAATGCTCTTTATTATTTCTGACCTTAATTGGAGGAAGTTTAGATGCCCTAACATATTTCATGTTTCAGTGACTAAAACTACTTTGCTGCATATTCCTGTCGTATTATTTGTGTTAGGACATAGAGTAAAGTGAAACTGTCAAATCGTGCTCTAAATTATCCTGTCATTTCAACAGCCATTGTTAGAATGAACTGTCTATGATGTCAAAAATCTATGTTTTACTGGTAGAAGTATATGGCAACATGGTACGACTCTGTTGAAGACTTTGTGAATGTGGGGCGTCAAATTATTCCTTAAATGATATATTAATTCAATATGTATTGTTATTAATATACTGTCTAAATTATCCACTTGAAAATGAATTCTTACTGTTATGTAGTAGTAGAATAGTGGCAAAATAATAGATCATTATGCTTGTAGTTTGATCCCAATTCTAGCGAACATCTTCCATGTCTATATATTGGGATTTTTACCATTTATGTGATTGTGCTATGTTCATTGTGGATGATCTGAGCTCTGATTTCATATTTCTGGACGAGTTAGATTTTATATCTTTATGCTTGGAAAGAAAAAACTACATATTAAAAAAAACATCAAATGAGGGGTTGTGATGCTTGGATGATAACAAACTTGTTAAAGTTCCATACTCATATTTAACATTAACTCACTTTCTCAAAACATGCATTAACTGTCACTTCCCCTGCAAATTAATTCTGATCTTTGACAGGGCCGTGATGGATTTGTTATGGGAGAAGGGGCTGGAGTATTACTTCTGGAAGAACTTGAGCATGCTAAGGTATCATGAAAATCCAATTAGTACGTAATATTGTTTATTTATAAGTTGATGACTTCCCTGGTTTTATTCTTGAATGGTAATCTTTTAAATTATTTATGGATGAACAGCAAAGAGGGGCAACTATCTATGCCGAGTTTCTCGGTGGAAGCTTCACTTGCGATGCTTATCACATGACAGAACCTCATCCAGAAGGTGCATTCCTCTTTCTTTATATCCTAAATTAACATGTTGTGAAGTTAAGACCAGTGTGTTTGGGGCTAAGAGTTAGAAAATAGGGCTGGAATGAGTCTCTGTTGGTTGTAAGCTTCCATATATAAATTTGAAACTTACCAAATTTAACTTGCTAGGAAACAGGATTTAGTTGCTGTCTTGCTATGTTGAAAAGTTCAAAGAGTCGTTCAAGTGTTTCTTTTTTTCTTGTTTTTTAATGTCATTTTCCTTTAGCATCCTCTAAGCCTTTGATTTGGTATTCTCCAACAAAGCTATGATTTTCTTTTTGGTAAGCGACGATTCAATCTTGTTTTCACTAGTTTGGAATTTGTTTGTAAAGTTGTAATGAGCTAAATAACTCCTCCTGTGGCTTCTCTCTTAGATGGCCACAAGAAAGAAAATATAATCTAAGAAAGAAATGAATCTAAATGCAACCTTTAAATATATGACGTATCAAACTCTAAGCGCTCATTTTAGTTCAAAACTTTCTGTCACGTTTGAAACAATAATAGTGAACTATGATTTGATTATGATCTGTTTTATGTCCAAGAAGTCAAGAACAGTTCTGCTCATTAAATTGCTTATATGGTAGCTGTGTGTAGTTTCTATTAGCTTGCATTAGCTTTCATTCTAATATAAAAAATGAGCGATAACCCTTGGGGTGCTCTATTGCAACATTCATTTTATATTTCATGGCACTATGTGTCTCGGATTACCTTTTGTTTTTACTCGTTTGATGTTTCCTGTAATTATTATTGGTGCACAGGTGATATTCTCTATGAACTCAAATAGTTGTATTTTCTTTCTTTTTCTTTTTCCTTTTTCTTGTGAATATCCAGAGGTGTTTTAGCAACTCTAAAATCTAAATTATGAAAATATGACTCTTAGATAAATATGTTAATTTTGACACTTTATCGCATCCACAAACAGGAACTGGCGTAATTCTCTGCATAGAGAAGGCTCTGGCTCAGTCGGGGGTTTCTAAGGAGGATGTCAATTATATAAATGCACATGCAACGTCTACTCCAGCTGGTGATCTTAAGGAATATCAGGCACTTCTACATTGCTTCGGGCAGAATCCAGAGGTTTCCTCCACACACATTTCCATCCATTTCATACTACCTGTATTTTTATGCAAAAGGCTGTCCGTGCAATTTGTGCCTAATTCAGCTATTTTGCAGTTGAAGGTGAACTCCACAAAATCTATGATAGGGCATCTACTTGGCGCAGCTGGTGCTGTGGAGGCTGTTGCAACTGTGCAGGTATGCTGTGAACACCATTAGTTTGTAAATTCAGGATGGGCCACTTGGGGGGGGGGGGGGGGGTGGTTACGTGTGAAGGGGAACATCGGATGCTGTATTTGCCTTTTCATCTTCCAATTATCCATATCTAGAAATTGTGGCATTTAATGAATGGTTTTAAGAAAATGTTGTAGGACCACTTCTTTGAAGGGTTTTTTTCTAATGAAAAATAAAAATAAAAAATGAATAGGTTGCTTGACTTTTAAACTTTCAGTTGGGCTGGGTCAGTTTATGTTCCTTCAAGTTAATATTTCTTGGTTTCTCATTTGTTGATGATATATCTGATCATTTTATTCATTAAACAGTCTTTCCACTTTATTCTTATAGTTTATTGATTAAAAAAAAAACAATAACTATAGTTCCTGTAAACATTATTACATTCACTTCTCTCAAGTTCATGCTTTTGGTTCTTTGTTTTGGGGTTGTGCATCTTACTAGTACTAACTAATTGGATTTGAATAGTGATATGTATATTTAGCCCTTGCTTTAAAGCACACATTGTCTTCTTGTAGGCAATACGAACTGGCTGGGTACATCCAAATATCAATCTTGAAAATCCAGATGATAGTGTGGTATGCTGTTTTGCTCCTAATCTCCAGTAATTTCATGTGCAAATGAAGGAGTTCTCTAATGATATTGTGTCCTTGCTAATCTCTCACTTAAAGAAAATGTTGCTGGCTATAATTCAGGGAGCATCTGGACAAATAGAATGTTGGCATTAAATGCGCAGAACATATGCCTAATGATTTGCAGGATTTGTAGTTAGAATCCATCTGCATTTATTTTCAACATTATTTGTACCTACATGATTAAGGCGCTTTATTTTTTTTAACATGAACCTGCTTAGCAATTATTGATGACGAATAATGATTTAGCTAATTATGTCAGTTCGGACCATATAACTGTTTTTGCAAAGCTGTACACCTATATTGATGACCCTTTCTTGATCCAGGACACAAATGTACTTGTTGGTTCAACAAAAGAAAGACTGGATATTAAGGTTGCTTTGTCTAATTCATTTGGGTTTGGTGGCCATAATTCATCAATTTTATTCGCCCCATTCAAATAGGTATGTAATGTACTTATTTGCATCTCAAGTCTATTAATGCTTTTGTGTTTAGGAAGCATGTTGTTTATAATAATAATAGAGGCAACCTACATTTCCCCCCAAAGCTCCACAGTTGGTAATCACACTAATCGGTGCATTTTATACAAGACGAGTCGTGTAGTAATTTTGATGGATTTGTTGTTTCTCTGCATTGTCTGTAGGTGTTATCAAGGACGATCGGAGCAAAGGAAACAAGTGTTAGTTTCTTCAACTTGTAGCTGTGTTACCTCTTTCGCGTTGGCTGGATACAGAGAACAATCTCTTCTGTAATTACTAACCCTGGGTTTTGATCAAAATTAGCTACTTCAAATGTCCTAGTACAAACAAATATTTCAATCCTTGTATGATTAAATTTTGTTTAGAATTTGATGCCATCAGTGAACTAATTGAAAAGATGTTGCATCTGCAATTAACTAAAAATCTTGTGATTATTAATTGTTTTTTTTTCCCAGTATTATTATTTGTTGGCGAAATATTGCCCGCACACTGTTAGCTGGAACTGAAATGACAATAAAGTAGGAAAAAATCTATCTCGCTTTAATTATTACCGGTAAACGTACAACAGTCGGTGCTACTTTAGGGGAAAATTCTATGCTACCTTCAAGATATTACCTTAAGTGTCACAATAAAAGTGTCAACGGGGTAGCATAGAATTTTCCTACTTTAGGAGTAACTTTGAGAATATAATAAGTATCCCAAAATAGAAACCAAATTATCGATTTAGAACCCAGAAAATAGGTTATCGAGCAGTAATGATAAATTATAAACTGATTTGAAGATTATTCAAGTAAAAATATTCAATCTAGCTGAAAATTACATTAAAATGTGAAAGCTTAATTTAAAAATGACTAAATTGTGAAATATTTTCTTATATACGATGTCAACTGCTAAATTATTATGTACGCTATAATCTTAAAGTTACTGCGCCTTCTGACTCTTAGAGCCACAATATATAGTTCGGCAATATGTCATCAAAGATTGCTTTTCAAAGAAAAGAACTTACTTGAAAAATGTTATGGTTAACTCTTACTCCATCCGTTTCATTATGATTGTTATTTTAGTTTTTTTTTTTTTTCCAAAATGTTTGTTATTTTACATATTTTAACTCTCTTCTCCAATTTTAACTCTATCCCAAATCTAAAAAATATATGGAGAGTGAAAATGTTGTCTTATTTTTAGGAAAATATAAGTGAATACGATTTTATGTTATATATAAAGGATGAGTATATTAGTTTATAAAATTAATTTTTATTCTACATAAAAAAAATTATATTTACTAACCGTGCATATGAAATAATGAGAGGAAATTGTCTCGAAAAGGTATAATTACATTAGTAGACAAAAAGGGACAAAATAATAATAAAAAAATTATAATAATAATAAAAAAAATAATGTCTGAGCCCGGGTTCGAACCGGGGACCTCTAGTGTGTGAGACTAGCGTGATAACCGACTACACCACCCAGACGCTTGTGAAGACGTTTGATCCTTTAAATATATATAATTATTAAACTGTTGCATTAAACCATAGACTAATTAGTAGCAAGGATGAAAATATTGATATCGCACCAAATATCGTAACTTCAATTTTCAGATATATTGATATCGCAAAAATAAAAAAAATAACGAAAACTATATTAAAATCTTGAAATTTTAACTAGAAAGTTTACGAATTATTATACACATATTCTACTCAAGAATAATAGATTATATAAATACTCTCCGAGACAATACATTTGACAAAATAATATATAATACAATATAAAATAACTAAATAAACATTATAAAGTACAATTAATACCAAAATGCGGATCTATGAGGTTCAAATATAATAGATGGAATGTCATCATGTTCCAAACAATATCGGTACCAACTAATCACATTAAAGTAATTCTATATATAATTATGCACATGCGCTTGGTATGTTTCTTGATTTCTTCCAACTGCTTTACCATGAATTGGATAATGTCCACTGACCCAATTATTTTGTTGATACACATTTTGAGTAATCCAATCAAATTGTGAATTCTCATATGTGTAATTGATCTAGATAATGACAAAGACCTCAAAGCAAGAAAGTAGCAAGTTCTCCAACAAATTTTACATTGGAATAAATGATTGCTACCAAACACTAATTAATTAATAAAAATATTAGGATTATCGTATGCTATTATATTTTTCCTTTTCGTCCCTTTTTAGGATTTTAATTTGTTCTTGAATAAATATAGACTAGGAGAATTCTATTATTATTATTATTTAAGTCCAACTATTGAATATCATTAATCAAATTAATTGAAAATCATCAGAAAAACAAAATGAATTTGTAAGTAAATTACAAGTTTACAACTACAAGTAAAATATTTTATAAGATATAATTACACATTAAATCATACAACATACATACCAATTTATAAATAAAAAAAAATTACAAATTTGCATACTCAATATATTATAGAAATATAAATTGTTAGTGTCATTTTGTAGCACTAAGTTTGTTTTGACAATTTATGTTAGACGAAGAGTTCAAGGATATCTTCCTGAAGTATTGTGCTGATTCCACTGTACAAAATAAAGAACAGTTGGTGAACTGTTCCCTCTGATGTTTCAGACTCATCCCCGAACAGTTTTATTTATGACAGTTTTCATGTTGAGTTGATCTTGTGTGAACGAGTTTGGGAAGCCAAGATCTGATCGTTTGACTGCCTTGTGGAGTAGATGTGCTAATTTAAACCCTCATCATCATCAAGGAAAACTCTACACCTATATGGAAAGAATCACAAATCATAAATCACCTTCCATGTTGATGAATATTGGAGATCAAATCAACAAGAAGTGTGGAAGCATAAGAAGGCTGATTTCTTCAGTAATCGGTGGAGCGCTGATTTAGATTCTCTGAGTTTAATTCTTTGAGAATCATTCATTTGTGATTATTGTAATAGTTAGAAGTTGTTCCCTAAACTGTTCAACGTGATAGTCTAGCATTGAGTGTTTTTGAATGAAACATGTGAGGGGGTTTTAATCCTTTTTGTACGCAATCTCGAAAAAGATTGTAAGTTGAAGTTGTGGGTAGCTAGAGGGAGTCTATTGTCACGGTTGTGAGGGGATCTCACAACTTTTGTTCATCAAAGAGTTCGTGAAGAAGAACGGGTGACATAAGGAGAGATTCATGTATGTATAAGAACCTCAATAGTGGTTATCAATCTGGTGCGTTCTTTTACTGTTTTTATTTACTTGTTTTTGCTTCTGTTTCTATCACTCTCAAGAACACATGCATGCAGTAACCATAAACACATAAGTGCAAGGATTATGTTTTTTCATAAATAAATATCGTGATATACTGCGATATATTGCGATATTTCGACGATACCCGAAAAAATAAATCATTCCCTATATCCGTATCGCAGTGTCAAAATTTACAATATATGCACGATATATCGCGATATTTTTTCATCCTTAACATTCTTCTAGACTAGAACTCATAGGGACGAAAATATATTTATGAATGGAATCAAACATGCATATTTACATACAAAACTACTTAGTAGCAGTGTACGCGAGTTTATGAACATGTTGCATTAAACCACTATATCGATCGTTTAACTTTTCCTCCTTTTTTTTTTTTTTTTTTATCGAACCTAACCTTCAATTGAATTTTTGGTCAAATGAGTAACCCAACTTCAATGTGTGTTTTCGGCGGGTCCGATTATCAAGGATTGATCAAAATTTTTATTGAAAGTTAAATTTGATATAAAAGTGAAACAATGGGTACTAATTTGAAATTAATTAAACAACGTGACATCTTTGTAAAAATGCCTAAATAATGTTTTTTTATAAGCTGATAAATGAGAATTTACATAGAATTGATCTTCCCTAAAGAGCGCCATCAATATCATCTCCTTTTTTTTTAGTATTAGGATGATCAAATCTGTAATTAACTTCCCAACTACATTTTAACACATTTCATAACAACAACTTTATTTGGTCCCACAAATTAAAATTTCGCCTTTCTCAACCACAAAGACAAAATGGCTAAATTTGTTTATCAGTCCAATTTTGACTAATATGTATGAAATTAAATGATCATGTATCGAGGTGGTTTACTAAGGTTTGACTTTAGAATAATAAATTTATTAAATTTAAATGATCATGGGACCAATGTAATTTTACACCAAATTGAAATTCAAGGAAAGTTGTTTGGGACCGCTTACTCTCTCAAAGGATTTATTTATTTATTATTGTTATTGCTGGTGAGATACTATCACAAATGAATAAATGATGGTTTTCCGGGATATACACTTTCCGTTCTCTACTAGTCTATTATCATAAATTGTCTATTACCTAAAAACGTTTGTCTACCATTTTCATTCAAATTTTGAGATGGGTTCATATATTCTTTCATATTATCAATTATTGGTTTAAGATTTGGGTGAGAAAATTTCACTTTTGGTTTCATAGGACACGCTACTCTCTCCTTTCGGTTTCATTAATGTCGATTTTGATCATTTTTGAAAAAAATCGCTCACTTTTCGTCCCATAAATTTGATAGTATCAATTTTGGTCCCTCAATATTTAACGCATGTTAATCGAAATGACGGAGAGAGTCGCACGTGCACCATTTTTTGGGATCAAAATAGATATTGATAAGAAAAAAACGTAAGAGTAGCGTATCTTACGCAATGATGAAAATATCGCTATCGCAACATATATTGCAACTTCAATTTTACGGATATATAGCCGGAATCGATATCGCAGAAAATTGAAAAAAATGACGGAAATCATATTAAAATCTTGGAAATTTAGCAAGAAGTTTTAGGAACTATTATGACATACTATTATGCACATTCCACTAAAATTTTTGATAGAATTGTATTTTGAAAACAAACATATGAATAATACATTATATAAATACCGTATGAGACAATACATTTGACAAAATAATACATAATACAACATAAATTAATTAATAAATATTATAAAGTACAATTAATACCAAAATGAGGATCTATGAGGTTTAAATATAGTAGATGGAATGTCATCTTGTTCTAAACAATATTGGTACTAACTCATCACATTAGAGTAATTATGGATATAATTATGTACATGCGCTTGATATATTTTTTGATTTTTTAGATTTCAATTTCGTATGATGTATGGGGAGAAAAACTTTTGTGATTTGTCTATCATGTCCCCTAACTGAAAAAATGAAAAAATAAAGCCGGTGCATCTCACTTTTCAATCTAAGACATCCGTTGGTTTCCCGATCTTCTTTCTCTATAATTTTTTGCGAAGTGAATGTCTTTATAAAACAAAGAATATTGTAACTCAAATAATTACATTGAAAACCTAAAAATGACCACAAAAACATATGGTATTAAATAAAAATCAAAATATATTATAGAAATATAAAAAAATCGCGATATATTGCGATATATTGCGATATTTCACCGATACTCAGGAAAAAAGATATTCTCCCCAATATCCGTATCGCAATGTCAATATCCGCGATGTATCCGCGATATATCTGCGATATTTCGCGATATTTCAATCCTTGATCTTACGAGACAAAAAGTGAAATTTTCTCTAAAATAAAAATATTAAAATGCAATCAGCTATGAACGATTTTTAAACCGAAAAATTGATCAAATGTTAGATTTGTAAAAATGGGTACTTTTTGTTAAAAAAAAATTGGATATTTAAAAAAAAAACACTACAAGAAAAACACGATTTAACAACAGATTTAATGACGGATTAGATTCCATCGTTAATATACCGATAAATTAACGACGGGTTAAGCTTGAGATGTTTAATGATGCATTTTTCATCTATAACTTAACGACGGACACACGTCGTATTTTAATTTTTAAATTTTATATTTTTTATGTTAACGACAGAATAACGATAAATTTTTCCGTCGTTATGTTAGAGACGGAAAAATGTGTTGTTAAATACTATTATTTTTTAATTTTTGATTTTTTTAATCTTAGTGATGAACTAGTTATAGAATAATTTTAGCCTTTTCAATATTATTAATTTTTATTTATTTTACATTTTAAAATTTATTTTATTTTTTAATTTTTTAATATCATGTACTGTTTTTAATAAAAAAAATTCAATTACTAATTAACTACGAATATAATTTTTTTTTAATATTTTTATTTATTTTACTTTTTCAGATTTATTTTATTTCATAATTTTTAATTTTTTATTATTTTTTTAATATTTTGGGCTTGGTTTCGCGCGCTTCCATCACTAAAACACATTTTTTTTGTAGTGAAAATTCAAAATGTAGATATCAAATTGTAATTTTCCCTTGATTTTTTACTTCACAAGAATTTAATTATGAAATAATCAACCTTAATAATTAATTATTAATTGAAAACTAAAAATTAAATATTAAAAATAATTATAAACTCTAATTAGATGTGGTGAACTCTAATAAATAATATTTTTAAGTTAAACTAAATAAAAAATTTTCTTTAATTTTTACCTTACAAGAATTTAATTTTATGAAATAATCAACCATAATAATGAATTTTTTCTTTAGGAAAAAATCTTGAAAAATTATTGAAGATATTTTGAAAAATTTTCGTTTGGAACCAAAACTGATAGTAAAATGAGACCAACTCGATACCATATTTAACGGAAAACGTCACGGTGTGGTAAAAACTGATAGTTCGAAATCTTTGGGACAAAAATCGACATCAATGAGATCAAAATGGGAGAGTAGCGTATCCTATGAGACCAAAAGTGAATTTTTCTCAAATTTGGTATTGTTGAAAGCACATTATAAATATCATATATATTTGAAGCTATTATATATATATATATATATAGATATAGATATAGGAAATTGATCAAATAAGAACCCAATCCCCCCATGAGAACTTAGAAACCAATTCTAACCTTAAATTTGATTAGATCTAATGGCCACAATTTAGACAATGTTTTAGTCAAAATAAGGTGGCAAACTTGTAATATTTGAGAACTTAATGAATGCAGGGTTATTTTCGTAATTCAGAAATTAGGTTATGTTTTTTTGGATTTTGGGCCTAATTTCCGTAATTAAATAGACAACACTTTAAACCCGTTGTCTCTTCTAGTGTTGTATTAATATGTTAACATGAGATATATGTTGTTAACATTAGGAGATTTTGTTGCTAATATGAGGTAGACTCATATTGCGAACTTGATGAAATCATAATACTAAATTGACACGTATTAAACACCACACATATAATATTGGACCATATTTAAAATAATATTGTGTAACATGTGTAACATCATTCATACATACAACATATAAAAATATACATATTGCTAATATGTGACTAATAATTTGCTAATATGTTAGTCACATGTTGCTAATATGTGAATAATGATATGCTAATATGACTTAAATTCTCAAATATTACAAGTTTTCGAAACAGTATTAAGCATTGATAAAGTTATAACTGTTTATAACTTAACTATATATAGCCCATACTTTAACTATTTTCTCATGAAAACAACTTAACGTTCAAAGCTGTGCATAAAAAATTTCATATTAGCAACATAAACACAAGATATGAACAATATTGTGATATCAAATTAGCAATATCTGATAATTGCGAGTTGAATATACATTTTTTTTTCGTATTTCTCATCAATTTTTGCTCAAATAAACATATGCATTAGGGATCTTAAATGAAAGAGGATGAAAAAATCTTTAATTTGATATATTTTTGCGTAAATTGGATAAAAAAAACGAGTAAGTTGTGATTATTTAAAGTTTCTAAGAATTTTTTAAAAGATGATGACATCACTTTATAAAAAAAATCTAGAAATGCTCCTTATATTTCGAATTTTTCATATTTACAATTATGGCGCCGCCTTTTTATCCTGCATGTCATCAAAATACTTAAATTTAATTGGTTCCTAGGTTCGGAGGATTGGTTCCTATTTGAACCCCACGCACACACTATAATAAAACAGAGTAGTCTTCCAAACAGTATTCGCGCTCGTTTTGTCCGCCCAAAATTGTCTTTTCAAAGAGCCTTCCATGCAGTCTGCGTAGATAAAATTACAACTGTCAAACTATTTAAAATTGTTGTTCAATTTCAAATCCTTAATTAATGTCTTATTTTAAAATAAATAAAATATTTACATAGTTTACTTTATAAATTTGTAGTGACAATCATCTATTGGAAAAATAGAAGTAAAATATCAGCATTTTAAAAAGTTGGAGAATAATTAAAAAAAAGTTGATTATTTTAAATAAATTTTAAACTTTTATTTATTTATTATATAAAATCAATTTTTTATTTTTATTTTCGAATTGTCACTTTTCTATCAATTTTGTTTAAATTGAGTCTCTATGGTAACTGAATGATTTGATTTTAACCAAATTAATAGTATAGTTCCTCATTTTGACCAAATAAAGTAAAGAGGCCCAATCCAAAAAAATTTACAAGTACATGGGTCCAAAACAGTATTTTGCCAATAAAATACAACATTAACTTACTAAAATATTATCTATAAAATGTGAAAATGTACCACTTACCCTTTAAATGAAATAATTTAAAAATATAAAAGATTCCGTGCATCGCACGGGTGTAAATCTAGTGTGTGTGTGTGTCTAACGAACATTTCACACCATTACCGCAATAAAATGTTTTCATTCATTAAATACCTGTAAACATTAATGGCACTCATTGTTCGCACTACATATTTTACTCTTTACATTTCGCCTACTTAATGCATTATAAATTTTACTCAATGCACCACACGTATTAACATTAATACCTTTCACTCCAAAATATTATATTTTACTTAAAAATAAAAGAAAATTCATTTTGAAAAATGGAAAAACTACCGACTTGTGAGAGGAAAAATCGAAGGAAGAAGGCGCAAATAATTGTTCGAAATGGAGCACAAGAGAATAAATTATATGTGTTTTTTGGGTGAAAACAATCGAGTTTGGAACATGTTGGCATGGTAAGGCTTCACGCTTGGTTCGAAATGCGTTTTTCGATCATCTAAGACATGTTCGAGCTTTTATTTTCGAATAAAACTTAGAAAATCATGGATTCAGGGTGCAAAGGTGTTTAAAGTTGATTTTTTTTAAACACAACCCCCCATATGTTTAAAAAAAACATTCTTCGATCGGCATTATATTCAAAAATTGGAGTTTGAATCACTCCAAAATATTCGAAATTTTCAATTCAAACGAATTGCGATCTGGACAAAAAAAAAAAAAAAAACTTCACAACACATTTTAAACGCGATTATCTTCGATCAATATACCCATACTAGCATCTAATACTGCTAATAAACTTTTAAAAGTTGATGAATAATGATTTTTAATATGTTTAATAAATAATTTTTAATTTGTTTCTTTTTATTTTTATTTTTAGTTTTGAATTTGTGGTGCATTGAGTAATTTTAGTGGCATAAACAAATAATAAAATGATATTGAAGTAACTTCACAATTATTTTTTTTTTTTTTTTTTTTTTGTGGTGCAAAGAGTAAAGTTTGTAATGCAAATAGTCACTCCCTAAATTTATAAGTATATTAAAATAATTAGACAAATTGAGATTATTATGCAACTAATGACTAATCACAACATACGAAAACACCTCATATCCCCCTATATCATTCTTTATAACATTCTCCGTGCCAAACCTATTTTTTAAAAAATTAATAAAAATTAATTTTATTTTTTTATTTCAATTTATTATTATTTAGTTTAATTTTAAAAATTTATTTAGAATTCATTTTTTCTCAATTAGAACATATTAAAATAATAATAATTATGGAACAGGTGATTTGATCCGATACAAAAAGGGGCATCACAAGAGAAGGGGAGGGGGGCATTAAAAAAAAATCAAAACAGAAAAGTGAAACCAAATAAAGTAAAGTGACGCAAATCGTTATTTGAGCAATCAATCACATGAATGAAATAAATGAATCAAGCTAAATTGAACATGATAACGGATAAAGGGCTAATAAAATCAAAATAGATACATTATATATAACACTTCAATTTACTCGATAATTTAAGTTGCATCACGCGATAAGAGCCAAAATTATACACCAAGAGAACAGTTTGAGCTTTGGAATAAAACCAAAATTTCGTTAAGAAAAAATAAATAAATTGTCCCACTACATGTTCCTCTTCCAATATGCTACAAAACAATGCAAAAGCATTCATTACTTGAAAACACCTTTCTTCTTGTTCTTTTTCATCGTTGCTCCCCTCATGGAAAGGGCACTAGATACGCTTTTCCCTTCTAACTTCTTGGCTAGCTTCACTACCCTTGACATACCACTTCTGGCAGCTGCCCGATGCTCCGGCCTTCGGCTCACCATTTTGCGGTCAAGTGGCCAATATGCATAAGGTTCGAGCTTGTCCTTCCTCTTCACGTCACCACCTGCCTTTTTACTTGCATATTCCTTGCCTGTGTATGCCCACCCACTTTCTGATGTCTTTCTCCGTTTTTCTGTTTTCCGAGTGCTTGCAGACATGTGACTTCCAGCTTTACTCCTTCCATCTATCTCCTCGGTATCTGTGGTTGACTCTCGTTTCTGTTTCCTGTCGAACTTTTTATTCTTCCCATCCTCACGAATAATCATACGGCCTTCAGAATCTATGCATGGTTCATCATCCGATTCAGAGTTCCTATTTACTGGATTTGACGATCGAAGAGCAGACCTCATCTTCTGGCTATCCAGCAAGTCAAGGGGCTCATCATCCAATTGATCAAATGAATCTTCCTGCAATCCCTTTGCTGCCCTACGGGCTTTCTTGGATCTGGTCGGATTATGGTGGTTATCAGATGGAAAACATATATATATTTTTCAAAAGGAACCCCCAATGTATGATTATTCACTCTAGGAATGTTATGTGCTAGGTAATCCATATACATTGCATAATGAAGTTAAACAAATATCATCAACCAACTGACCGTAACAAAGTAGCTTTGGATTGCAGCCCTGCGGAAAACTTGCTCTGCTGCCCCGAAATACTCTTTCCATTCCCAAACTCACCATCACTAATCCTTGTTTCATCATCCTCCAAATCAGAAAAGATTCTTGTATGATTCCATCTGCTCATCCTGTGAAACATAGCGGGTATTTTAATAGAAAATAGAAGTTGATAAGAAGTTCATGGAACAGTATAGTTATTTTGGTTAATCGGCAAATCAACCTCAGAAAACGACATATAACCTCAAGTTAATCGAGGAAGGAAGGGACTTCGAAAATGTTCAGATATGGCTAAATTTTCCATATAAAGTTATTCGCTTAAAGAACCTGCCTTTCAACTGTGGCAGTTACTGATGGTTCAGTATCCACTACCCAACTGAAGTTCCAATGAGAATTCATGGGTTCAAGCCAAACAGATTAGTTTATATGAAAAAAGAACAGCTTATAGATATAACAGATGATACAAAAAGTCATTCCACAACTTCCAGAACATTTGACTTTTGTAAGAAACCACCAGGTTTGAAGAATTTGGTAGCATATACGCTCTAGTCTCAGTATTTTTAAGTAGTAGTGGGCATAAAAGGAAAAGGAAATACCTGGATGTAGTTGCCTTAGATAGAACGGACCTATCTTCTAGAGATTTAGCAGTCTGTTTCTTCTCTTTCCGCTCATTGAGCTGCTTATGAAAAATAGGACGAGCAGAAAAAATATGTATTATATGATAACAAAAAGAAGAAAAAGATCATAAAAATCCTGATCTATATTAGTAAAAACCTTTCTTATATTAGTTAGCAGCTTCATATGCTCTTCAGGCATGACTTCCTTGACAGCATCTAGACCACATTTCTTCACAAGCATTTCAAGAAGCTGTTTAACCTACAGAAATAATTAAAACAAACAAAGGTAAGAAACTTCATACCGACAAAATTTCTACCCAACACAATGTTCACATGTGAAGCCAATCTTAACATGCAACTTCCCCTAATCATGGTAATAATCGTTTGTCCGGTGGTTGCATATAATTCAAAGAAAATAATAAAAATTCCCACAATCAAAACTTATGAAACTCACTTTTGCTTTGAAATGGTTTTTGCTGCTATCTTGCAAATTAAGCATGCCTCCCACCATGCTTTGCAGGTGAGTTTGCAGGGCTTCAGCTTGTGACTTGGCAACTAAAACCTTTAGCAAACCCAAATTAGCCTGCAACGAATGCAACAATATAGAGGAAAAAGGGTCAAAAAATAGATAGCAGGTTCGGTCAAATTGAGGAAGTGCCATTTCAAAGAAGTGATAAGGACCTTAGTTATTTCTTTGTTCTTTCTTTTCAAGAGGAGAAATGTTGATGGGAGAATATTGTAAGCAGCAGAAACAAGATCAGAGAACTCATAAGCCAAACGGGCTAAGCCTGTCATAGCTGCACTGATCATATGTGGGGTGTCCCCTGCCAGGCCCTTAGCAACCTATGCATAAAGAAAATAAGACGGTCATAACAAATGGAGACGAAAAAGATAAGTCCACAAGCTCCAAAAAAAGTACCATGTTAAAAAATTGGTGCAGGGTCTCCTTCTTGCCACTTTTCTCCTCATCTCCACATGCATGAGCAATTTGGACAATAATATCATATGCTCTATTTCTTGTTTTCTTGTTAGTCTGGCAAGATAATAACCGGTCAGACGGAGAGCTCAAAACCAGAGTACAAAGATACAACAAGCATGACATCAAAACCTAGGAAGTCAGTATATATTGCAGAAAGTCAAATAGAAAGCATATTGCTTTATCTTTATAGTTATCACTGTCTTATGAAAACCAGAGAGACTTAAGTGACAAACAAAACAAGCACACAGCAGCCCAAAGACCTATAGATATAATGATTTCACATAAGGCATCAACACCATGGAGGTAAGAGTTAACTTTTTTTTTTTAGAATGTCAAGTTGAATGGATTAATGGCCCCAGGATGCAAAATTGGAAGAATAATACACAGCCAAACAATTAACTAAGGTGTCAGTCAGCAGCTGATGCTTCAAGCACAGTAATTCTTCTTTTCCTTTACAAAAATTTCAATTCTTTTGAACTAAAACAGTAATCATCCTTTAATTACACCTACAGTTGAGTCCATATTGTAAAATAAGCGCAGATGCATAAGATATCAATATTAGTTCCTGAATGATAGAGAAACACGATCTCCACAACAAATTGTATTATATTAAATCCAAGTAATGATAACACAAGAAACTATTCATGCCTACAGATGACACACCATACCTCTTTTAGTGCTAATAAAATTTCAGTAAGGAAAGAAGCAGTAATGTCATGTCTCCTCTGTTCATATCCCTCCTGCAGGCACAGGCAAGCAATATTAAACTATTCCTCCAAATGTGGATTCATATAAGATCATAATAGTACAAACTCCTATTCTATTTGAGCACTGGAGCTGCAAAGATTAAAAATTGATGATTGCTATTTGCTAATACCTTAGAAATGTGAATGATCAGGAAGTATAAGCAGTCAAGTCTGTGACGTTTAGCAGCAAAATGACAAGAAGGCAGCACTTCAACCATCAAAGAGAACACTTCTTCGAGTTTTCTTGAAATAAAGCTATCAGAGTACTGTCCAATAAATTTGATTAAGTTCCCAAATCTCAACAAAAATTGCCAATTATAATAATAATTATACTACATAATAGTACCGTCCAGACTCTGTTGCAAGTTAATATCATATCAATATAAATAAAATAACAAATGTTGGTCAAAATTATATTTAAAGTTTATTAGAGATCATATAACAATGATGTGAATAATAATAGAAATATAAAGATGCAGGACAAGGATACGAAACTACGATGTCCACCACCAAACAATAACCCAAACACTACAAAGGCTAATATTATTAACTTGGAACATTTAAGTACCTGAAATATCAAAGATAGTACTCTATAGGACTTTTTCTGGATCAAGGCATCCGCGTCCTGAAACATGAAAACATATACTTGAATTCAGCTGAGACTTTATAAGATCTAAAGGATGAATTATTTTTCAACATGAAAATGGTTGTTATACAAACAAGAATGAGGTAAACCTTCAATGCACGTTTCATTTCCTCAAATAGAAAATCAAGTTCCTTGGAACCTAATCCAGGTAAAAGGGAAACTGCAACATCAAACAATTGTGCCCTGCATGCAACAAAAGACTTTGAACACCATAGCAGTAAGATAGAACTTATAATTTGTTAGCTAAGCCGATGGAAGATGATGAAGATAGTTATACCACCAAGACAAACCAGACAGCTTACCTGGCAGCTGACAGTGAACCTTCAACAGATGAATTATCTATCTGCATGAGATTTGAATTCTTTAAGTTCTTTGATTTGTTAGATTCCTGGGTGACCTTCACAAGCTTCTTCATGGTTTTCCAGAAAAATGATGATACCACCTCTGTATCCAATATCGAAGCAAGCTCACGAATTGTAGTCTGCAAGAATACACAAATGGAGAAACACTAACTAAAGACCAGAATATTACATATCAATAATCTCATGTACAATCTTCGAAGTAAGGTTACTTATCCTAGAGATAAAAAGCTATCTTGACTTTAGCTTTCTTTCCTAACATTTTTTCCTTTCATCTAACAAAATTGCATATGGATAATCCGCAGAGATGTGAAGATTAAATTGATATTTGTACGTGGGGAACTATCCTTTGTTTTGACGCAATACTTTTTTTACTATACGAAATAATGATTACTGTGCAAATAATATGATTTGATGAGGAATTAAAATATTTATGGATTATATCTTATTGGGCAAAGGTCCAAAATAAGCACTCTAACTATATGCTCAGTCCCGTCTAAATGTATGAATTATTTTTTAGCCCAAATACACACATGGACTATTTAAAAAGTATAATAGGCCCCCTCAACTATTCATAATATATCAAATTCACACTTTATGTTTAACATCGTTAAGTTTTTTCATTAACTAAAATTTGCATAAATTATTCAGCCTAATTATGATTGATTCAGGTGATAATACCATGCAATGTGGGCATGGTTGGAAATCCCTCGTCATATTCTTTCTAATTATACTCTCAGTTTGTCCATCGGGCATCGAACGATGGATAATTAAATGAAAAAATATCAATGACAAGGGTTTGTATGCATGGGTTAGATTTCAAATCTTAACATTGATTCAATGTTGGATTTTGACATTAAAAAAGGGATTTGAAACTCTATAGTGTGGGGTTATTTGGCCATGGTTTCAATTTTTCTGATCGACATTCACAAGTGATAGAATTGAACTTGACATATTTTAATTAACGAAAAAACTAACAGTGTTAACGTCAAGTGGTAATTTGACCTTTTCTGAATAGTTTTTTTTTTTGGGGGGGTGGGGGGGTGATATTTGAGCCAAAAAATTGTTCGCACGTTGACTTGGCATATAGTTCAAGTGTTTATTTGGCCTTTTGCCCTATCTTATTAAGTTGCAGCTAACATGAGAAAAAAAAATCCTATTGTATTCAGAACATTATTCAAGTTTTTGAAGGAGAGGCAATTATTATAACCATATTCATGCATCCATACTACGTGTTCGCACGTTGACTTGGCATATAGTTCAAGTGTTTATTTGGCCTTTTGCCCTATCTTATTAAGTTGCAGCTAACATGAGAAAAAAAAATCCTATTGTATTCAGAACATTATTCAAGTTTTTGAAGGAGAGGCAATTATTATAACCATATTCATGCATCCATACTACGTGCACGCACAAGCACTGTGTGACCGGATCCTACATGCAGCATGCCAAAACTGGTCTCATGGCAAGAGCAAAAGGAGTGTTTAAAAATTATGAAGTTCAACAAGCTCACAAAGATTATACCATAAAATGTGCCTAGGTTGGTACTTATTTGTTAAAGCAAAAATTGAAAATGAAAATATTAAGAAATGTCATAGTTACCTGCAAAATGCCAGCAGTATCTTTAGAACATTTGAAATAGACTCCGGCAAGAACGGCCAACAACTCCAGAGCAGAGGACTTCAATGTATTCAAGTTAGATTGAGCAACACTTTCAGTATAGAAGGAAACAGCCTGTTGTTCTGCTATGCTCAGTTCAGTATCTAGGCTATTGCCCTTCCCTTCCAGAATTTTCTTATTCTGCTGAATAAGAATTTGCAAGCTGGAACATATTATACCACGAACATCATGTTCTTCTTGGAGGGCAGTGCATAATGCTCTCTCAAGACCCTTGAAACTTTCAGCAGTATCAACGGGATAGTTGCAAAATGATGGTAGCAGCGACCACAAGGAGTACACAATTCCATCAACACTCCTTGCTGACTGTAGTTTCCCTTCTTGTTCAAGCTGTATTTTTACTGGTTTAGCACTCACAATAAAAATTATTAAAAAAAAAAGGAGAAGGTGCAAACACTAAATGGCTTTTTTGGGGCAAAACAAAAGCACATAATAGCATTTTTTAGGGGGGGCAAAAAGGCCCCTCTGGTTGACGGTCATTCTCCAAACTAAACTTTCATTTTTTTTACCTTTTTTTTGAGAAATTCCTCTTTTCATTTTTCTTTCCATTTTCTATTGATAGCGGGTTCCAATCTTCTAATAATTTAGGAAATAGAGGCCTCAAAAATTATTTTATTAATTAAAAAACTATAAAAATACATACAAACTAATATATAGAGTAGACAGAATGGCGTATTTCCATTTCAATTCCTTAGCCTGCATAACTCCAGCCCTGAATCTATGAAGACGTATAATTTATGCCTTCTTTATTTTATAATAAACATACATATTCCGCATATTTGTCCTAAAATCAATATGTCATCAAACTTATTGGGGGGGGGGGATGGTTCCCCATCAGATTATGGGATTGGAGGAAAAGTAGAGAAAAACATGTGATAAAATTATACCTTATATCCATAAGCTGGGAAAATCACAGATTTGCTATCTAAATTCTAAAAAAAAAACATTTTGATAATATGCTGTTGGGATTAAAAATTTTCAGGAGAAAAAAATTATGAATAAATGACTGAAGTATTGAAATCAATTATATAGGTTTTTTTACTAATTTAATAAAATACATAAAGGGGAATAGGTACACATTCTTAATCTAATAGAATAGAACTGAAGACTTTTTCTTTTTCAATGAGATTATATGAATGATACAGATCCAAAACTATCCCATACAATAATGTAGAGCTATAAGGGACTACAAACGAAAATATGATATCTACTCTAGATAGCAGTTTGTATGTGTTTTTTATTTTTGGTAGTTTTGATTTGAAATAAAACTGTCCAGGTCTTTCTTGTTATTCTAACTGTTAAAGAGTAATATGAAACCCACCAACAACAGAAAACAGAAAAAATAAAAAATTGAAAGGAAAAAAAGGAAGTTTCTTTTAATTTGACTGAAAGCCATAGGTCATAGGGACCTTGCCCCTGAAAAATGTAATTTTGAACCTTTTTGGCCAAAAAGGAGGATTTGCTCCTTGGGTTGCACAGTAGGGGTGTGTCTGCACCTTTTCCCTTAAAAAAGGCATGCAAATAAAGTACTCTAGAAGAAGTTCATACCACTGCTGACTTCCGCTTCATCTCTACAGTCAAGGGTAAGATTGAATTGGTAAAGAAATTCAAATGAGCACCAACAATATACTGTTTCAGAATTGGAAACAGCCAAAGATTGCTCTCTGATAGATCTGGAACATCCAATTTAAGAGGTAGAAGACTCAAAAACTTCGGGGGTCCCATAGCACCAAGAGCAGTTCCCACACACTCATGCAACTGCAAAGATCAACTTTAGTACTCTCTGAAATCAGATTTTTAAAGAATGAAAAAAGGAAGGTTTGGTGTCTCATTGTATAAAATTCTGAACTGCAAACCAATGCCTAAAATAGAGAACAACTTCTTTGAACTACACATCTGCCAAGAATTTCAGAGTAGAAACTCAATAAACAGTACTCATGCATATAAAGAAAGATGCTTTAGTATATACATAAATTTCCCTAAAAGGAATCTTGTTGAAAAGTCCACATAAGGAAACTCACATAGTACCTCAAACTGAATGAAACCCATAACATCCAATCTCAATAAAACCAGAGCTCATCTTCACGAAATCGTCAAATGCTTGAGCTTACTAAAATGTCAAGGATCCTAAGCATGTTCATGTAGGTTTGTCTCTGAAGAAACAACCAAAGGCTTCAACCCTAGAAAAACTTTTCTTACACTTATTAAGCAAGTTATTTCAATAACTCAATCCTTCTTAATAATAAATTATCAATATAGACATTGGCGGCATTAAATTAGCAATGCTCGAGATTTTGGGCCAGGTATCATGCGAGGTGTCTCTTAATTGACCACATGCATTACATCTATAAGATATTCCACCTTCAGCTTTGGTCTGCCCCAAACTTTCATAGTTACTTGGTCATAATGGTGAAGCATACCACCAAAGATCCACATATACAGATAAAATGGATAGTACTAGATTGGGCTAAGTGAATAATTAAACACACTAACCAGTAACCTTCAAAGAATAAGAGAATTTAAAAAGTGAAATTCAAACATATATCAGACATATAACTAGGTGAACTTTAGATATAATATAGACTCCAGCAAGTGGGCTTATCAGTGCCCCTGGAAAAAGAAAAATTATATATTTTAAGAGCTATCATTACCTAGTCCTTGGCAATCACGAGTGAGTTACAGATTAAGTGTAGGGAGCTAACAGTTAATCATCGTCCAAGTTCAAATACATAAATAGCACAAAAACCTGAAACTGCTCCTATTTCAAGGATAAGGAGGCCTTTCTGTTCGCCAGAAAAATCCCATCTCTAAGTGTGACAACGGACAACTTCCTCAACTTAACAATAACGGGCCTACAATAGTTCCTTATAGGACATCATCTCTAATTGACAAAATTACAACTCTAATGTGCACATGAGAAGCTCTACAAAAGCAATATTTGATAAGTTCAAGGATAAGCAGCGAGGACCAAGAGTTGACCAAATGCACAAATTCTAGATTGTATATTATTAATCAATCCCATTGATGCATTTAAGAGGAACTCAGCTAGATGTATGGCTAAATTGAGCTGAAATATGGTTCGAAGGACTACACACAAGCTTGATTACTTCGGTTCAGGGGACTTAAGATTGTGGAGCTACTTTGATTACTTGGGTTCAGGGGACTTAAGCTTGTGGAGCTACTTGATCTGATGCAGTTTTGTAGGATTATAATCACCACAAAATGGATGAATTAGTATATGCAGTATGGAAATAGCCAGCTTCATGCTGTAACAAGTAGCAACGTTTCTCTTACAAAAATAATTATTTGGCATCTTCTGGAAAAATACATCAGTTCTTGTTGGAATATTTTAACTTCAAAAATACACATAAAATTCCACATTCAAGAGTTGCAAGTAAAGACAGTACATTCACAATCTACCTGCCACATTCCCCATCGATAAATAAAGAAAGCTTTGGTAAAGAAGCTCCATGTTGGAACTAGGAAGATAAACTTAAGATGTGTGGTGAGTCTCAGCAAACTCGTCAAATTTGCTAATTTGGCTTTCTAGAATCAATAACTTGAAATTTAAAAACCAACCACGCTTTGGACCTCTATCCAAAGATTTTTATTTTTTTTAGAAAAAATGACAAAAAAATAGAAAAAATAAAGACAATATCTAATATCAGACAAGAGGAGGTATGACCTTTTGGCAACAAAAACTAAAATATGTTGCTACAGAAGCAATAATGACTTCATAAGTTTACAAAAGAGAGAATCACAAACACTGTCCGGCATGATTAGAATACCCAAGTTACTTCTCATGGAATATTACCTCTTTCCTGAAACCAAAGTCTCCATCTGGCAATGTTTGCATTTCAGCTAAACTCTCAAGTGTTCCCTCCACAAAGAAAAAAGAATATTTACCTGCAAGGTCAATCATTTTCCAATCAAATTACAGGGACAAATTTCAGAAGCAAAAACTAAATAGCTTCAATTTTTTTGTTGTAAATGTGAACAGTGAGCATGTCATGTGATGAAGCAAGTTTGTTTGTTCAATGGATCCAGAAAAGGTGTGGATACCAAATAAACTATATCCCAATATTTGTGAAATTATCAGAAATAAGAATACATATTGAACAGACTATTTATCCAAAGTGGTTAAATCAGGATAATCCAAGTGCAAGTGCAACTACCTAATTTTTCAAACATGGTGGAAACAATCTGAAATGACATATCCAAAACTGCTACATACTGATAACCAAGCAGGCTATCAATTGTTGCACAAAGTTTTTCTATGACAGTTGGGCCAGATTTCCTGGTGCCTGAGTTGGCACTGGCAGTAATCCGATCAACACCCTGTTTGATCAAGTTCTCATCAATACATGAATGTATTAAGCTCTTCAATGTTTCCATGGCCGCTACCAAGGCCTCCTCGTGTCCAGAAGCCAAAATATCTGAGGAAGGTTCCAAAAAAAAAAATTAGTACGTAGCATTTGGCACACATGAAAAAAATTACACGTCAAGAACATAAAAAGGGGAAGGTACGGAATGAAATTAGACAAACTTATCAGGAATTTCCAATCCATATTCTATGAACAAGAGTAAAGAACATAACAAGGAAAAAACCTTTTAGCGCATTAAAAACAAGAGGAAGCTTGACCACGCATATTTGCCTGTTTAGTGAATAAACTCTTTTCATCCCAGTGTCTAGCAAGCGAGCAGTAAACGTAATGCTATCAGCAGATGAATCATTCAGAGAGCCCGAGCTGGCTAGAGAGCATAACAGATCGAGTAGTATTTCAGCAGATATTTCTGCACCAGAATGGAGACACAGGGCATTCAAACCATCTGTTATGGGTCTAGTGACAACACGTTGTCTGAGCGTCAAGAGAGATTTGAAACGCTCCAATATGTTTGTTGTGGATTTTGATGACATATAAGGAAGACATATTTTTAGAGCATCCAGAATACGGAGGACATCCCGTGCTGTTTCGGACACTTCTGAAATATTTTCATTTGATCCTCCAGCAAGCAGAAGAAATCTAACAAAGACAATTGTAATGGCTTCACTAGCAGATGCTAGTAACGGTGAAAGTGTGGGTACTAACTGAAAATACTTCAAGACATTGCGTAGGCATGTATGCGAACGCTTCCTTACCTGTGTTTACATTCCAAACCATTGCCCAGAGAAGTCAGTTAAAAGAACACGAGAGAATAAGTTATCTACAGAAGGTGATAATCAATGGCATAGACCATTCACCATTGTACTGTTTGCACCACTCAGGAGATGCCAATTTTGTCTATTGTTCGACTCAATTACACCAAAATTGATTTATCAGACCAAATAAGAAAATAACCTCGATTTAGCATATGTTTTGGTAACCCCATAAATTAATATTCTCTCAAAACTAGGAGAGCTATCAATACACAAGCAAAAAAAAAAAGACAAAACATGACTGGTTTATGAATGGGAGAAATAGCTGAGCACGTTACATATTTTCTCTTTAAACTAGCAATTAAAATGATTCAAAAGTGAAATGGCACTTCTAGTCTTATAAACTCAAATTTTGAAAAGTTAAATTTCACTAAAAAAATTAATCCAATAAAGAACACAATTTTTCGTCCCTGCATCCTGAACAATACCAACAGGATCGTTCAACCATATAGAATGCAAGGAACAAAGGTAAATAACTATACAAAGCATCCAATATCCTAAAACAAAAACAGAATTCTAAAATACCAGAATTTAATAAAGTAACATAATTTTTCATCAGGCTGCATAACCGAAAACCAAATTGAGAATGAGATGACCAAACACCTCATCATTTACCATCTTTGAAGTGTATCGCCTTCAGATATGAGAACAATGAGTGACGATATTGTCCAAAAACAACCAGAAATCCATAAAAATTGGACCAACAAAAACAATCAATTTAACAACATAAAAAAATACACAGAGATGAGAGCGGGAAAAAACACGAAAAGAAAAAAATGAAATTTCCCCAACCTTGTACCGATCATCAGTCATGTAACCGATCAGAACACCGTACAGCTCCGCCACATCTTCCCACACCGCCTTCTCCCTAACAATTATCAATCGCGAAATGCACTTCAATCCAGGCACAACTCCGTTAACTCCGACTGATTTTACCCTAAGAGTCTTAATTATCAGCTCGGATAGATAACTGTATTTGGTTCTGAGAAGAGCTTGGGGCAATCGGGCGACGACGAGGGACAGAATAGTCAGCAGGGCGTCGAGGAGGGGGCCGGAGGAATCGATGCTCGAAGAGAGGCGTTGGAGGGAGGCGCAGGTGGCGCCGAAGTAAGTGATGGGGGTGAGGGGGAGGCCTTGCTCCCTGAGTTCCTGCGACATGGCTCCGATGGTGGCGCAGACGTGAAGGTGGTGCTCGTTGTTGGAATTGCTGAACTGGGAGAGCACGGAGGATGAGAAGTCCTCGGCGCAGTCCGGTGAGAACGGCGAGGCGTCCATTTCGACGCTTTCCATGTCGCCGGAATTAACTGAGGGGCGGCTACGGGGGACGGGGGGGTTTAGGGTTTTTCTGAGCCTTCGGTGTTAGAGGTTCTTTCTCAGTGGTAAGCGGATAAAATCTTTAATCTTTTATAATATACATAATAATTAATATAATAACATAAATATTATGATAATATGAAAATTATTAACATTTGTGTGCCTTTGTAATTATTTTTTCGGATTTTCTTAATTACGCATATAAATGTACATATATACTTGTAAAAGAAAGAGATCAAATGATGATACAGTATAAGTTTTCGTTAGCATATATTTGACGGATTTAATATATAAAAAATAAAAAATAATTACGCTTCACTTTCTTTTTCTTTTCTTTTTTTGTATTTACGAGATTATCATTATTTTATATGAAATTTTGTTAATTGATATAAAAAGATTTTTTGTATTTACAAGATTGTCATTATTTTATATTAAATTTTGTTAATTGATATAAAAAAAAACATGACAAAAACTTATATAAGACCGTCTAACGTGTCTCTTGCGTTGCACGGGTCAAATATGACCCAGATCCGCCCAAACCTGCAAAAACAGTCAAGTGTGTGGACTCCACGCGCTCGCTCACGCCCCTAACACTATGTATAAAATAAAGTATCACTATGTATTAAATAAAATATCACTAACTATATGTCAAAATATCACTTAATATGAATTGAAGTATTATCAACTATGAGGTATTTTCACGCGCTAAGGAGAAAATTCAATTATTTTCTGCATAAATAATAATGTGGGGTTTTTGTTTAGTTGATTCATTTGTATTCTTTTTTTTAATATGTTTGTTGATTATCTAAATATCACATATCGAAGTTTCACTTAATATGAATTGATCAACTATCAATTATTTTCACATGCTAAGCAGAAAAAATTAGATTATTTTATGCATAAATAATAATGTGGGGGTTTTAGTTTAGTTGATTCATTTGTATTCTTTTTTTTTTAATATGTTTGTTGATTCTCTAAATATCACATATCACTAATTATGTGTCGAAATTTCACCTAATATGAATTAAAATATCAACAACTGTGAAGTGTTTTCACATGCAGAGAAAAATAAATAAATAAATTTTCTACATAAATCATAATGTGGACTTTTAATTTAGTTGATTCATTTATATATATAATTCTTTAGAATATGTTTGTTGTTGCTCCGTAAAACAAATACAATCATATATGAAGTAAAGTACACTAATTTTGTGTATTTTATGTTGAATGTGTCACTTAATATGAATTGAAATATCATCAAGTATATTAAAACAAATACCACCATATATGAAGTAAAGTATCATTAATTTTATGTCCCCTTGGGGATGACCTAGTGGTGGAGTGGTGTTTCTTGCGGCCAAAGGTCTCAAGTTTGACCCCTACAAATAAGTGAAATTCTCAAAGATATTCAAGGCGTTTTTCACCAAAATCATCCTGAAGACGGCGCTTGATCCACAAGTAAGACCATTTGAAGAGTTCAAGAATTTGAGAACTTCCATAAGTGAAATTCTCAAAGATATTCAAGGCGTTCTTGTGACATTCAAAGACGTTCTTCACCAAATTCATCTCGAAGACGACGTTTGATCCATAAGCAAGGCAGTCAAAGGCGTTCTTCATCAAATTCATTTCAAAATTAGCGTTTGATCCGGAAACAAGGCGTCGGCCCTCCGAGTTAACGTTGTCAAGACTAAATATCAAGTCAAAGAAAATCGAGGATACAAATCTTCCCCGAAAACTTCGAAGACCAAGTTCAAACAACAAGTCCGAGAAAATCAAAGAAACAAATTTACTCTGAAGATTTCAAAGACCGTTTGAAGATCAAGTTTTGAAGAGAAGAATCGGAGGAAAAATAGAGATTGGATCCGTATAAATAATTTTGATCAGAAATCATATTATTTGTACACATTTTGTGTTTTACCAAATTAAATACAAAAATTTGTGTTTACAACCATTATGCAATAAGTTGGTGATTCATAAGCAACAAGTAATGCATTACAAAGCAATATTTTTTTTGTTTTGTTTTGTTTTTATTATTTTTGCATATAGTTGATCAAGTGAATATCGTGATGCAAGTTTCACCTAACGTGAATAGGTCCTAATATAGGTGTAGAAGAACCACAACTTTCTATAGCGGAAGTTGTTGAAGGCATTGATAGCCATGGCGAGAGTGCATACAATAGAGGCGACGACGATATATAGACATTGTCTATAAGCATTATTTAAGCATTTGTAATACTATAAGTAGGGGTGGGTCGGTACGACATACTGAAAATTTCATGTCGTACCATATATCGTACCGAAATTTCGATATCGAAAAATCCCATACCGTTCTCGTACCGAAACTTTCGGTATACCGAACTTTGGTATACTGAAGTTTCGGTATACGTCGTAATAGATATTGATATCGTACCGATATTTTCGGTATACCATACCGTACCGATATTACACGATATACTAAACATACCGAACTTTCAAGGTATACCGAACTTTCACGGTATATCAAAAATACTGAAACTTTAAGGTATACCGAAAATACCGAATTTCACATACCGTACCGATACACCGACATACCGATATATACCGAAATAGTGATATATACCGATGTACCGACATACCGGTATATACCGAACTATCGTTATATACCGAAAAATTCGGTATACTGAATACCGGTATATATCAAAAATATCGGTATATACCGAATACCGCGGTATACCGAAAATTTTCAAATTTCATATCGATACCGTACCGAAAATTATCGATACGGTATCATACCGTACCGAAAATTCGATATTTTCGATATTTTTTCGGTATGATAAGTGAGGTATTTCGATATTTCGGTATTTTTTCCCATCCCTAACTATAACTAAACTATACTTATTATTGCCCCAATATATGCAGTGAAATTGTAATCTTGAAGCATTTATGGATATATACGTAAGCTATATACCATCTGTAAATAAGCAACAATTTGTGGTATCATAATTCTAAACCAAAATTTTTGACGAATATGATTCTAAAATGAGATGAGGACCATGTGTTGTTTGTTTGTTATTCATACATTGTACACACCAAAATAATTTTGAAACATTGCATATATGAAGAATAAAAAGCTACGAACATAATGATAAAAAGTTACATATTTCTCTTTCGCAAGCTACAATAACAGTAATACAAAGCTACAAAATCAATTATAACAATTAATGGAATTAGCTTTTAATTTCCACTTAAGTAGCTAAAAAACAATTATAACAATCTAAGAATTCATATACAACAAATAGAAAGTTATGAACACAATGATAAAAAGCTATAAAATAAATTTCATAAAAATCTATGATTCAAAGTATAGCATTATTCCATTTAATAAGCTACAAAAAACCTCAATAGAAGCTACGAATTTATATTCAACTAAAACTAAATTGACAATAATAAAATGTCCAAAAAAATCAAAATATGGCCAAAACTCATTTCTCGGACAACACGCTTATGATTGTCACCCATTATTGAAATTACCTTGAACAATTCACCCGGGATTGCCCTTCTTTTTAATTTGGGGTAATTATCTTGCAAATTATGATGTTAATTCATCATCATTCCTCACAGTTCTTGCACGACCACTCCTCTTGGCAGCTTGCATCTTACATCTATGTTGTTCGTTTTGCAACCTCTCCAATATACTAATGGATAGAATCCTCCCCACTTCCTTCGTATCAATATGAGTGGAAACATTTTCCGACTTCAGTCTTTTCCACTTGCTAAATCATGTACTAATCATGGAATGATAAAATAAATCATGGTTTATATTTGTATCATTTTGTAATCACCAGAAACAATGCACATAAGATATGAACTTCAATTTCTCTATCAACAACCTATTATCTTTATATATATATATATATATATATATATATATATATATATATAAACAAGTAGTTATTCCATTAAAAGAAAGTCTAATTTTCCCGCCCATTTCACCTTTCCGAAAATGAAAATATGAATAATATATATTTATTTATTATTTATTCTATTAGATATTGCCTAAAAAAATATGAATAGTATAAAAGATATACGCATTTTATGTTTGAATTCATTAATTTAGATTTATGTTTCCATGCTAATGATATTCTTTATACTAATATTATGCAAATCAATATACATATATATATATATATATATGTATGGAAAATTACACAGTCAACTATCTAAATGTGGCAATTATATATCATAAATATATATTATTTATATAGCTATAGGACCATATATATCAATATATGTATATATGAGCTGCATTTACCTTAATTATATACACCTTGCATTTCATGTGTACGTAAAGCTTATAGTTCTTTTAGATTGTATATGGATGGATATGGATGGATGGGTATATATCTTTGCCTACAATCCACCATTAACCCACAAAGTTGGCCATATATTTAATTTATGAATTTATTAACCAACGAATTACACTATTAATCTTATTACAGTTATTACATAATAGTATTACTCTAGATTCTATAAATTATTTGTGAAGTCGACATTCTCAAATCAAATGATATCAAATAAAGTGTTTGTTGTGCAATTGGTCCCATTTTTATTTCGTTTTAATATTATTGCATATCATTTAAAGTGAGTTTCATGAAATTGAATGTTGTTTTCTAATTCTTGCAAAACCGGTGAGAAAAGAGACATGGCTCCAATCTGCAGGTACTTGCATCTGAAATATGGAATCAAGAATTAGTAGGAGTTGAGATCCACAAAAATGATAAAAGGATATATCAATTGTGGTGAAGGTGATCGAGACTGATCAAGTATTGTTTTTATTAGATTTCCAATTATGTTCTTTTTTTTTGTGGTTTTATCAGGGCCGTGTTAAGAGAATACGGGGCCTGAGACGAAATATAAGTAATATATATATATATATATATACCAATATATTTTGATATAGTTATATAAATAAGATTTTATACACTTAACTTTGAAACACTTATTTCAATATAATAATTATTATAAATATAATTTAAAATATTATATATTACGGAAAATCTATTTTTATACATATTTTTGTATTTTAATCGAAGTGTTGGTTATACTCCAATAAAAATAAATACCAGAAATTATAATAATCAATCTAAAAGTATAATAAAATTAAGATTGAATAGAAAGATGAAGGTCTACAATATGAAAAAGAAATATGTTAAAGTTAAGATAGAGTTTAAATGTAGTTATAATTTATTATTTATAATTAGACTCAATCAAAATATGAAATTTGAACTCGCAAAAAAAGTAGGCCTAGAAAAGAGAAGAATATATTTGTTAAAAAGATGGAAAAAAGAAAAAATAAAGTAGGCTCCATATAAAATAAAAAGAAGAAGAAGAAGAAGAAGAAGAAGAAGAAGAAGAAAAAAGGTCTAAAAAAAAAAGGAAGAGAACAAAGTAAGTTGTTCTGTGATTAAGAGGATTCGTACCTCTGCGATATTGTAATAAGAGACGCACTCCCATCCATTAAACTAATGATTGATTACACTAAAAGTACATAACATTTATTTATATATACATATATATATATATATAAACACAACGTATATATCCGAGGCCTTAATTTTTTCGGGGGCCTGAGGCGACCGCCTCTTTCATATCATGCCCCAGCCGGCCCTGGGTTTTATTTATAGTTAGGAATATGTTTTGTATGACTACAACATTTGTAGATTAGTACAACTGGATATGATATTCTGAATTTTCAATTGTGTTTTATTGTCCAATTTATTGGTCTTTTGATTTTTAGATGTGCAGATAATTTTTTTTAAAGAACTTCTTCAATAATTTATTGTTCTTTTTTAAAGAACTTTCTCGATATTTTAATCACACATTCACATGTATTGTGTGAAATATATCTGGTTTCTATTTAATTTGAGATATCTGGTTTCTATTTAATTTGGGCTCAAAGCCTAATAAAATTAATTAGCTTTTTATATAAATTTATAATTAACTGATTTCATATAAAGTTTTGGGCTAGCTCCAGCTATATGAATGTAATAGAATGTCTGTTTAATTACTTATTAAGATTTTGACATTTTACGTTGAAAAAAAAATTAAAGAAATAATTATGTTTTAATTAATTAGATTGATTTAATTGCATTAATTAATCAATGCATTTAGAGAGATTGCACTATCGCATTTAGATTTTAGAGACAATTATTCTTTGCATTGAAATTTTATAAACATGTATACATATATATAAATTGGGTTGATTTTTCCAATTTTCTGGATAAGAGCACCAAAATTTGAAACAAAGTTCTTTTGTTGGCATTAGGCACAAGTCACCAGAGACACTCTCATCTTGACGCAATTTCTGGCAAATCAGATTCATGGCAAAGAAATGACTGAAGATTATGGATCGAGAATACGAATTGTTATTTTAGCCAGATATTATCTACTAGATATCATCTATTGTTTCAATTTTAATTAATATTTGTTTCCATTTTGCATTCAAATTAAGTAATTGATAGTTGATTATATTTTTATTTATTTATATTTGTGTGTGTGTGTCTGTATAAATTATTTTCGCTAATTACTTTTAGTATTTTTTTCCTGTATATTTTAACAAATTTATGATTATGAGCATTAATTTTAGTGAATACATGGTATCTTGCAAGGTGGCCAAAACATTGTAGAACAATGCAACCATACGTCCCTCCTTCTCATAATTCATTAACTCCATATAGTTTGGTTGTCCAATTATAAGAAATTTCTCTCATCCTCACAATTGATTTCTATATATTTATTTGTTCAATTTAGTACTTTATTTTTCAGGTTGGAGTGAATTATGTTAGAATTTTAGAGTTGATTTTTTTTAATAGATTAAACTTTGTTATGCAATCCGCCCTTGGTAAATATTGTAGCAGAATTGGTTATAGGAATTAGTGATTTTTTTATTTATTTCCTTTCTTTCGTAGTTTTATGGATTAATATACATATTTTATCTAAACTAAGATTTGTATGGTTGTTCGATTACTTACTGATGGCTACGAGGGGGGGTCCTTTATTGAGGAAGAACTACCTCCCATGCCGAAGTGATTGAGGAAGGTTTGTTTCTGATTTTCAGCATGTTTTTAGAGAAGCTAATATTGTTGCGCATGTTCTTGCCCAATTTGGGACAATCTGCAATGATTTTTGTATGTGGAATAACATTTTTCTTCAATAGTTAAGGGCGTTGGTGAATTAATATAAGTACACTTTGTATAAAAAAAAGTAAGATAATGCTTAAAATATAAACTATATATTTGACCAACTAAAGTATATTTATAAATATAAAAATACTTAATTAGATAATATAAAATTGAAATAAATTATTAGTAAATCAATATTTAATTATATCTATCAAAATTTCCATATATAGGAAGCAATCAATTAATTATTTGTGTGCTTCCAAATAATCATAAGTGATTGATTTTAATTATTTGTCATTGAATCATAAGTGATTGATTTCAATTATCTTATGTATTTTATATGGATATCTTATAAATTTATTTTCGGATTACCAAATATAAACCTCGCTTTTTACGATGAAATATGACCAAAATTAGTGTAAATGGGCAAAAAATGAGATTGAAGACGGTGCAGAAAATCACGTTTTTGATTTTTTTTTCTTTTTTAGTGACGGATACTGGAAAAAAACTTTCGAGATTGGGACACATTAAAGAGATCCAGAATGGGATTATGTTTTTCTAGAAGATGATCAATATATATTTTTTAAAATTTCAATTTATATTTTTGTGAATAATTATAATTGGTCTTTGTAAATTTTTTTACTGTCTTTTAATTATTTTTATATATTAATATAATTGGTCCCATTTTCCCGCTTTCCAAACATTTAAATTTATTGTACATAATTGATTAAAGTGTTGGCTATAATTTGGTATCAAATTTTACTATTGTTAATATTTTCATATGTCAGATGTGTAAAAAATTTCAAGTTTCTCAAAAAATTCTATAATCATCCTATATTATAATAATTCTATCATTAATATTTAAAAGAAATAGTGAAGCAATTCAAGTTTTTTGGCCAAATTAAAAAAGTGTTGCTTTACATTAATCACACAAAATAGATCATGAAAAATGAAAACGTACAATTGCGTAAAAGGACCCCAAAAATATGCCTTGCTAGATGCATGATCCAAAAGTCATTTTATTTTTATTTATACAACAAGATCCATGACTAATAATTATTCAATTATCTGAAGAAGGGTATACACTCAATTGAAGTTGTTCATTATGTATTTTTATCTGCATTATGGAGTATTGAGCACCAGAAATTTTGTCCATAAATCTCGACGCTGCTTTCACAAAATTCGAATTAAAAATGAATATGGTTATTATTATACCATATGTTACAAATTTCAATTAAGAAACATGGCAATTAACTTTGGAAAATCAGCGCAGTAGCGCAGTTTGTACATTTAAAAGCTACAATCATAGACCTTCAAAAAAAAGCTACAATCATAGACTCGCATTTACTAAACAGTAAAAAGTACTGAAAGTGGAATATATATATATATATATATTTATTTATTTTATTTGCAATACAGACGCGATGGCGAGGAGAGAGAAGACGGATCAATTATGAGTTGAAAAGCAAAATTAGATTTCCAACAAATGAGTAAAGGTTCGATGAAAATTACAGAAATAATGTTAGAATACATAGGTTTTAATTGGGCTTTTAAAAATGATGTCACCTTTTGAGGAAGTTTGAACTTTTTTTAAAACAAGGACTTATATGAGATTGTTTAACACGTCATAAACAGTTAGCTTGGCATGGCAAAACGTGCCCATTTGCCCATCTCAATCTGGCATGTGCCACGCACGCGCCAATTTGATTTTTTTTTCTTTTTTTTTTTTCAAAAATCATTTATTTCATCCAAATTATGGTTTATATTTAATTCGAAAAATTTAATTGCCGAGCATTTTACACGAGCCACCGAATTAAAAAATTAAATTAATTCACTTTAATTATAAGATTCACTAATTCCATTTTAGGGTATATATTTTTTTTGAAAAATTAATTAATGAGCATAGTACACGAGTCCACACGTTAGCGTTAGACGATTGCACTGTGTGAGTCGTTGGCGATTCAATTTTATGATTCACTAATTCCATTTAGGGTATATTTTTTTATTTGGAAAAATTTAATTAGCGATTGCGGTGCATGAGCTCGCATGTTAGCGATGGCCGAATGCACTGTGCAAGCCACCAACGATTTAAATTTATGATTTAATAATTTCATTTTAGAGTATTTATTTTCAGAAAAAATAAAAAATAAAAATAATAATCATGTGACTGTGTAACACCCCGGAAAAATATAATATTTAAAATTTATTTTATAGCTAGAAATTTCATGAAATTAGAACCCAATTTATTTTGGCTAGTTAATTATGGGCTTAGAGGCACAATAAGATTAAGAAAAATCTCGACCTTAGTTGAGCCTCTAAGTTAAAATTAGAAATCATATTATAAAAATAGATATTAATGGGATCATTTTGGTACAAAAACATCCAATTCGGACTTCATTTGACCTCCCAATGGAATTTATTTTGTTAAACACTTTGGAATCAATTTATTCCACCAAGCCCAATTTTATATATTCAAATACAATTATCCAATCCACTTTCGGCCCAATTAAGGCTCAATTTGCATCCATTTGCTAAGCCCACATTCAACAATATCTTAATAAACATATTATTGTTAGATATTTTAAAGAATAAATGAAGTAATGAATTTCTAATTGGATAATCATGTTCACTCACGAATTAATTTTAGTCATTTGAAGAATTTTCTAGTTAAGCAAGTGTATAGGGTATACGTGTGTTTGTAAGAGGAAAAAGATAGTAATAATAATAAAAGCATAGATATAAATATACAAGTGTAAATTGTGAGCCACTTGGCCAAAATTAGGAAGGACACCTAGCAACTAAAAGAAAAATTGTTATATGATAAATTCATATAAAAACACCAATCAACTATGGCCAATTGGTGTTCATTTGGAAGTACAGATGTTCTCAAGTTACACGTAGATGTTGTAGACATCTATAAATATATATTTTGGGGATTAGTTTGGAGATTAGTACAAAATAGATAAATAAACGAACAAGTTTTAAAAAAAGAAGGAAGAAGATCGAAAAGAAAAAAAAAATAGAAGAAGAAAAAAAAAGGGTGAGTTGTTAGCATCGATATTTTCTTTTGTATTAAGTTCAATTGTTCTAATTGTTCTAATTTTACATTTTTCTTTTATATATATATATATATATATATCATTGTAAATTTTTTTGTGATAAACTTAATCTCCATTATATCCAAAATTTTAATCCAATATTATTGATTCATTAAATTTGGGCTATATGAAATATGAAATGAGCCCGATCCCCAAAATCATAATTTTCTTTCTAATTTTAGTTTAGTACTTGGGAATTTAAATTTAGGATTTTTAGAAAACGTGATTTAATCCTATAAGTAAAATATTGTATATTGCTCAAAATAATTCTAAAAATTAAAATTCACTTTTATATGTTAAATCGAACTTCTTAGTTATTGGATTAATTTCAATACATATTTATCCATTCATTTTGATCTAGAAGGCCCGATAATTTCTCAATCAGGGTCACCAAGTTGATCTATTTCGTCAAATGCGCATTATTCACCCATTTGACTCCATTTTAATTCCAAACGATTCCAAAGCATAGGAAATTCTTATTTAAGTTATTTAGGATCTAAATTATTATCTTTATTGGCCTATTTGAGGATTCTAAGTTAGAATTTTAATTTTATAGGTCGAGGCGAGCTGAAAGTATAGTAGCATATCACGCACAAATTTCACTGTTTATTGAGATCATTCAGGTGGGTTTTTCTATAACTCACAACTATATTTTTAAATTCATCCATGAAAAGTATGTTAAATGTTTTAATAACATTGTTTACGCAATGATTGAATGTTATGAGACTTCATGCACAGAGGAATTCCGACTTACAAGTATAGACGGTTTACTTTGTGACTAAATATCTAGATAAGTAACCGTAAATTATTCATGTGATCACATTGGGTCTCTCATCCAATAAAGAAGAGTAAACTTTGTTATAAAGTATATTCATGGTTGATTTCCATGATTTATGCAGTATAACGGTTTTAAAGTATGAAAGTATGACTTGGACGAATATTAATACCCACTGAGTGTTTTCTGGCACTCAACCCAAATATTTTCAAATATTTTCAGGTCCTAGAGATCGAGCTGGTTGATGATGAGCTGTTGGAGTGGGTTAAATGGTTGGCCCTTGTATGGTTTTTGCTTAAAACCATCTTTAAACTTTTGTTTAAATATTAAATATTAAATGCTTCTGTTGGTACTCTGCAAACCTTTAAGTTTAAAAGTTGTTGACCCAAGTGGTCAATTTTTGATTGTATATACAAATATTTTGAACATATATAAGGGTTGGCCGTGAAGTTTTTGAATGTGTGACCTGTTTGGTTATATCTATTGCTTATTGATAGATCATAATTTGGCTAAGTATGAGTCAGTGACTTTGAAAAGCTTTTTTGAAAGTTGACTTTAAGAACGTCTGAGTGCGTGGTTTGAATATTTTTAAGTCAAGGTGCTGCCCATTTACAAATTATTAATAAAGTTAAATCTAATTTTTATAAAAGTATTTATTACGTAAGCATGTATGTATGTTTTGGTGACGTTTTGGTCTTAGTGGGACTGGGGTGTTACAGGTGGTATCAGAGCAGGTTTACGAGATTGTAGACCTGTGTTGTTTTCAAAATTGAAATGTTTTGAGTACTGTGTTATTAAAATGGTCGCCTATAACCCAGCAGCTATCGTCTACGCCAAGCTGATTCCAGAGAGGTATCAAAGTTTACATTTGGAAGTTCTTAAGTGCTCATTTGGAAAGTATCTTGATATTACTATATTCATGATATACAAATGCAAGTGATCTCAATGTGTGATTTAAAGCATGGTAGAAAGTATGATTTATATAGCATTGTGAAAGTTATGTTTTACGAAGCATGTTTACCAGTGTTTTCATGTCAAATCCATTTGATGTATAAACATCATATGAGCTAGTTTTAGATCAGAACTTAGCTAGATTTGAACATAGAGACACTGAACATAAGTACATAGTATGACTTTAGAGCTTCTCTAGCTCATTGAAATTCTATGATCCATATGAATCTAAGTACAATGTATCATTGCTTTAGACTTCTTTAAGTGTATTTGACGATCATAGAATTCGACATATGAAGTATGTATATAAGATACCGACATGACATCAAAATTAAAATACATAAAATCCACCACAAGAAGATACGTCACATGTTATTGCTCAACTCCGAACGTACCACCCTTCGATCTTTAATGGTCAAGGTGAATCGGCTGAGACAGAAGAATGGCTGCGAATGATAGAATGCACTTTCGCCTATATGGGGTGTAATGACTCTCAACACATTGCATGTAGAATCTTCCAACTCATTGGTGATGCTTATCATTGGTGGAAAACACACAGAAGGTCGATGACGCCTGATCAGTGCGTGAATATGACTTGGAAGAATCTTAATTACTGATTGAATATGCAAAAACATAGATTTAAACCTTGGGTATAGATCACTAAGTGTGGATTTACATGTTTTATACTTAATAGACTTTGATATTATTCTCGAAATGGATTGGCTAGAAGCTAACCATGCCACAATTAAGTGTCTTGAAAAAGAGTTAATTTTCCAAAGACCATAGAAATCATAATTCACTCTCCATGGATCAAAGTTGGGAACTAAAGCAAGAGTTATTTCCGCAATGAAAGCGCAATCACTCGATCAAGCTCCAAGGAGCTGAGAAGATCCATTGCACTTTCATAGTTATGCTCCTTCACACCAAAGCTACCATGGCAGAATCGATACCCCCCATTTACCAAATTATGAGTGCCTATAAGCAACTCCATAGAGCAACCGGAGATCTATCAAAAGGGATTCCGACATACACGGTAGAGATCATGAACACCTGTGTCTCTCAGTTGTGATACCACCGTCATCCATCTCAGCTGCGGCTGGTTCAGCTCTGTCTGCCTGGTCAAACTCCATATCTTCAAGCGCATCCGCTTCAATGACTGTATCGTTAACGATGGCAAGCCGTTACTTAATGGAAGGACGCTCTCCTTCCAGTACGCCAACACCTTCTGTTACTCCCTCTTCGTTTCCTCCATTATTAGATGGAACCTGCTGCATAGCCCATTCTACATTAGCCCGATCGTCCGATTTAAGTCCAATGGACCTGCTAATTATGAATGACTTTGGTTCAAAATGGGCCGCAATAAATAACATTTATTATATGAAGTATGAAGATCGAGTCCAATACAATTACAATATAGTTTATAAATAGAGATATTTAGAAGAGAAGAATGTGAATCATTCTTAGTGAGTTTGATATGAACAAGTCAGAGAAGGAGACAATTGATGATGTACCTATGGTGCGGGATTATAAAGACGTGTTTCCAGAGGACTTGCCAGATTTGTCTCTGGACAGACAGGTTAAGTTTATGATAGACTTATTTCCAGGAGCCGTTATAATATCAAGAGCGCCGTATTGCATGGCACCAAAGGAGTTAGATGAGTTAAAAACTCATCTACAGGAACTCTTAGACAAGGGCTACATTTAACCCGGCATCTCACCATGGAGAGCATATTACTATGGATTTTGTGGTTGGTCTGCTCGACAATCTATTATTTCTTTTGTGTAGGATTTTACTGAATGACTAGCTTTCTGTTCTTGTTGCTGGAATGCTGAACCACATATCTCTTTCTCATTCTTTTGAGATCATAAAGGTACTTCTCACAATGTGGTCGAATGTAACCTTTCTTCTCACAATAATGGCAGATGATTCTCTGTTTGTTGCTATTATAAGCATTCATCTTCTTGTCAGTAATGTTCTTCCGAATATGACGAACATTCTCTTGTACATGCATTGGTTTGCTTGTAGTTTCTTTGACAAACACTGCCTTGGACCGTCCACCACTGTATCCAAGACTTGGATGACTCTTTCCTGAATGTCCTTTAGTTGTGGAAATCTTATCAAGATTCTTTGTACTATTGTTCAATATGTTGACATTCTTTTTGATGGATTTGAGCTCCACAGACAGTTCATCAATCTTCTTCTTTTGCTGCTGAATAGTATTCTTCTGTTCAGTATCAGATTTGATTAGCTTCTCTTTTTTATTGAGGAGATCCTTGTTATGAGATTGAATAGTCTTGTTGATCTCCACTACTTCCAGCCATCTTTCATACATCTCCTTGTATGTCTTGACAAGTTTTTCTTGGCTTAAGTCTTCATTGTCTGACTCATCATCTTCTGCATTGTTGAAGAGATCCTTGAAATATGAGATTTTTGCTGTAAAGGCAATAGTTTCTTCATCTGAATCACTGCTGCCTTCGTTAGAGTCATTGTCATTGAGAGAAGCATTATAATTCTTTTCGTTTCTCTTCAATGTGTTTGCACACTCAACTTGAATGTGACCAAATCCATCACATTCTCTGCACTAAATTGCTCTTCTGAAATTTGAAGTTTGAAACTCTTTCTGCTCATTGCTTGAGTTTCTATTTTGCTGAGAATTACCAGGTGGCTATCTTCTGTTGTTGGCCCTTCTAGAAGACTACTTATTAACTCTTTTTAACATATGACTGAAGTTCTTGGTGATCAGGACCATATTATTCATTGTATCTGAATCAAGTACAGTTTTTGCTTCTATACATGTTCAAGTACATCTTCTGAGACTTCAGTTTTAAGAGCAATATCTCTCTCCCTTGAGCTGTTGTCTTTATCTTTTAAGTTCATCTCGAATGTTCTTAATGACCCCATCAGCTCATCACCTTGGCTTCTTCAATTGCAACAACTTTGTATGCAAACTTCTTTGGAAGAGATCTAAGAACCTTTCTTACAAGCTTCTCATTGTTGATAGGCTCACCAAGAGCAAAACTCTCATTGGATATGCTTCTCTTCAGTCTGGCATTAAACTCATCTATAGACTCAGTATCCTCCATTCTGAGGATTTCAAATTTAGAAGTAAGGTTTAGAAGCCTTGACAACCTTACTGAACTAGTCTCTTCAAAGGTGGTTTTCAGAATATCCCATACAGTGTTGGTAGTCTCACAAGTTGAGATTAGACTGATGTTTCAAGATCAACTGCAGAGAATATAGCATAAAGAGTTTTAGAGTTGACATTGTACTAGTTCTTTTGCGGCACAGTCCACTCTCCTTCTTCAATCTCCACCTGTTTTCCTTCATCGGCAACAGTTGGCTTTTCCCATCGTTCATTGACACTTTTCCATATAAGCTCATCTATTGATCTCAGAAACGCCCTCATCCTTGTTTTCCAGTAAGGATAGTTGTTGCCTTCAAGCAATGGTGGTCTGATCGTAGATTCTCCTTATTTGATTGAACTCATAGCTTGAAATCAACCAAAACCCTTGTGTTCTTTGATATTGCCACACAGATCATGACAAACTTGAACACTTTAGTGCGGACGACACTAACAAAAGAAATTGTAAAACTTGATGGTGCACCTGTGTCAGTGACATCAGATCATGATACACGGTTCACGTCTAAATTTTAGCAAATCTTACAAAGCGCAATGGGTACAAAATTGAATTTCAGTACAGCTTTCCACCCGCAGACTAATGGACAGTTTGAAAGAACAATTCAGACCCTAGAGGATAAGCTTAGGGATATAGTCATGGATCAAGGAGGAAACTGGAAAGAATATTTTCCTTTAGTTAAATTTACTTACAACAATAGTTTCCAAACGACCATTGGAATGGCGCCGTATGAGGCTCTATATGGTCGAAAATGCAGATCACCACTTTACTGGGATAAAGTTGGTGAAAGAAAAATTTTGGGCCGAGAAATTATATAGAAAACTGTTGAGATTATTGAAAAAGTAAGACAAAGAATGAAAGAGGCCCAAAATTGACAGAAAATGTATGCAGATAAAAGAAAGAAAGATTTACAATTTCAGGTGGGAGATAAAGTATTCTTGAAAATATCTCCTAGAAGAGGCATTGTGCGATTCGGAAAGAAAGGAAAGTTACGGCCTAGATATATTGGACCGTATGAAATTCTCGAATGAATCGGAGAAGTTGCCTACAAGTTGGCGTTACTGCCAAAGTTATGATGAATTTATGACTTGTTCAATGTTTCAATGCTTCGAAAATATATTTTCGATCCAAGCCACGTCGTAAATCAGGAAGAAATAGAAGTAAATCTAGATCTGACATACGACGAGTTTTCTATAGCTATTCTCAATAGAAAAATCCAAAAGCTGCGGAATAAAAAGCTAATGATTGTGAAAGTTCAATAGAGCAGACACTGACAAGAGGAAGCTACATGGGAACTTGAAGATCAGATCTTGGCCAAGTATTCAACCCTCGTCAAAGTAGGTATATTCAATTTCGGGGACAAAATTATTTTAAGAAGGGGATGATGTAACACCCCGGAAAAATATAATATTTAAAATTTATTTTATAGCTAGAAATTTCATGAAATTAGAACCCAATTTATTTTGGCTAGTTAATTATGGGCTTAGAGGCACAATAAGATTAAGAAAAATCTCGACCTTAGTTGAGCCTCTAAGTTAAAATTAGAAATCATATTATAAAAATAGATATTAATGGGATCATTTTGGTACAAAAACATCCAATTCGGACTTCATTTGACCTCCCAATGGAATTTATTTTGTTAAACACTTTGGAATCAATTTATTCCACCAAGCCCAATTTTATATATTCAAATACAATTATCCAATCCACTTTCGGCCCAATTAAGGCTCAATTTGCATCCATTTGCTAAGCCCACATTCAACAATATCTTAATAAACATATTATTGTTAGACATTTTAAAGAATAAATGAAGTAATGAATTTCTAATTGGATAATCATGTTCACTCACGAATTAATTTTAGTCATTTGAAGAATTTTCTAGTTAAGCAAGTGTATAGGGTATACGTGTGTTTGCAAGAGGAAAAAGATAGTAATAATAATAAAAGCATAGATATAGATATACAAGTGTAAATTGTGAGCCACTTGGCCAAAATTAGGAAGGACACCTAGCAACTAAAAGAAAAATTGTTATATGATAAATTCATATAAAAACACCAATCAACTATGGCCAATTGGTGTTCATTTGGAAGTACAGATGTTCTCAAGTTACACGTAGATGTTGTAGACATCTATAAATATATATTTTGGGGATTAGTTTGGAGATTAGTACAAAATAGATAAATAAACGAACAAGTTTTAAAAAAAGAAGGAAGAAGATCGAAAAGAAAAAAATAGAAGAAGAAAAAAAAAGGGTGAGTTGTTAGCATCAATATTTTCTTCTGTATTAAGTTCAATTGTTCTAATTTTACAATTTTCTTTCATATATATATATATATCATTGTAAATTTTTTGTGATAAACTTAATCTCCATTATATCCAAAATTTTAATCCAATATTATTGATTCATTAAATTTGGGCTATATGAAATATGAAATGAGCCCAATCGCCAAAATCATAATTTTCTTTCTAATTTTATTTTAGTACTTGGGAATTTAAATTTAGGATTTTTAGAAAACGTGATTTAATCCTATAAGTAAAATATTGTATATTGCTCAAAATAATTCTAAAAATTAAAATTCACTTTTATATGTTAAATCGAACTTCATAGTTATTGGATTAATTTCAATACATATTTATCCATTCATTTTGATCTAGAAGGCCCGATAATTTCTCAATCAGGGTCACCAAGTTGATCTATTTCGTCAAATGCGCATTATTCGCCCATTTGACTCCATTTTAATTCCAAACGATTCCAAAGCATAGGAAATTCTTATTTAAGTTATTTAGGATCTAAGTTATTACCTTTATTGGCCTATTTGAGGATTCTAAGTTAGAATTTTAATTTTATAGGTCGAGGCGAGCTGAAAGTATAGTAGCATATCACGCATAAATTTCACTGTTTATTGAGATCATTCAGGTGGGTTTTTCTATAACTCACAACTATATTTTTAAATTCGTCTATGAAAAGCATGTTAAATGTTTTAATAACATTGTTTACGCAATGATTGGATGTTATGAGACTTCATGCACAGAGGAATTCCGACTTACAAGAATAGACGGTTTACTTTGTGACTAAATATCTAGATAAGTAACCGTAAATTATTCATGTGATCACATTGAGTCTCTCATCCAATAAAGAAGAGTAAACTTTGTTATAAAGTATGTTCATGATTGATTTCCATGATTTATGCAGTATAACGGTTTTAAAGTATGAAAGTATGACTTGGACGAATATTAATACCCACTGAGTGTTTTCTGGCACTCAACCCAAATATTTTCAAATATTTTCAGGTCCTGGAGATCGAGCTGGTTGATGATGAGCTGTTGGAGTGGGTTAAATGGTTGGCCCTTGTATGGTTTTTGCTTAAAACCATCTTTAAACTTTTGTTTAAATATTAAATATTAAATGCTTCTGTTGGTACTCTGCAAACCTTTAAGTTTAAAAGTTGTTGACCCAAGTGGTCAATTTTTGATTGTATATACAAATATTTTGAACGTATATAAGGGTTGGCCGTGAAGTTTTCGAATGTGTGGCCTGTTTGGTTATATCTATTGCTTATTGATAGATCATAATTTGGCTAAGTGTGAGTCAGTGATTTTGAAAAGCTTTGTTGAAAGTTGACTTTAAGAACGTCTGAGTGCGTGGTTTGAATATTTTTAAGTCAAGGTGCTGCCCGTTTACAAATTATTAATAAAGTTAAATCTAATTTTTATAAAAGTATTTATTACGTTAGCATGTATGTATGTTTTGGTGACGTTTTGGTTCTAGTGGGACTGGGGCGTTACAGACTGTCTCAAAGGAGACCTTTTTTTTTTAATTATTATTTGTGTTTGTGCGATGGAAACTGTAACGGAAGTTGTAAAACTAAGGATATTCTTTTTTTTTTTATGTCCATATATATATATTGTTTTTTATATTTTGAAACCAACATTAGTTACAGAAGTTTAGGCTGGGCTATGGCTATATAAAATAATTAGTGCACACTTTTTATAACGGATTGGATTGAAATATTTGTAAACATTTTTTTTTCATAATTAAATTAATTTGGTTGATTATTTAGTTCTATTTGTTGGACTTTGTTGTTGTTTTGTGTTAGGCAATCATATTTAAAATTTTTGTACAATTTTAAGTTTTAACTATACTACTACAAATCATTTTTTTTTATATTATGCTTATTAACTTGCATGGATAATATTAATTTATTTCTTTTGATAATTTGAGGAATAATTTTAATTATGATATTTAATAAAATGATAAAAATGTGTATCTTATCCGTGAATTAAAAAATTTGAATATTCTATATATGCATCAACCTAATTATATTATATAAATACACAATATATTAAATCAACCGGAGTCAAATTAACCATGTGATAATTCCAATCAATATATATTCTTTCATATAATCACCAAGTTTACACCAAGTAAATCCAGAAATATCCTGCATTACCACCTCATACTCATCTATAAATAGTTGCATCATATCCTACCAACTCTTGCATCCAGCATATTACTAGAAAATAGAGTATGTATTGATGTAAACGAAGAAAACTTGGAGATCAATGATGTAGAAGAAGAACATGATGCCTTTCAGAAGCTTCTATGATGTTAGGGTAATTTTATTTATTTATTAATTGATTGTGGATGAGTTTAAATTATTTCATTGTACTAATTTTTATTTTATTATATTTTGATGCATTAAATAACTAAGTATATATTGAGTTTAATATTTTATTTTATCCATTTATAGTGGGTCAAATTTGATCTTTTTATGTTATATGTGACATCTATCTATGGTTTGCAAAACCATAAATGAAATATCTATTTTGTATTTTAGATTTTTATGTGTGTTGACATTTATAACGGATTTAAATTTAATTAGCTTTCAACATGTATATTCTAGGGAAAAAAATGGGATAATGAATAATAATATTAAAATAATATTTTTGGAATAATAATATCAAAATAATAACATTATAATTGGGGTTTTACTAATATCCCCAAACAATAATACGGTAAGACGTGCATATATACAATCAAACACATATATTTACTTTGTATATGTATATATACATCTATGTGAACAAATAAAGATTTGGTATATTAAGAATATATAAATTATTTAACTACCATATTTTAGTATTTTATTCTATTTACCTTAACATAATTTATAAGTTAGTTTAATGCTATGGTAATTTAATTGTTGGGGCTTGATGATTGTAGGAATTATATGCCTAAAATCTCATAAATGAATTAGACATGAGATACGAAATTTTTTATAATATCTAATCATATATAATCTCAATATTAATATCTTAATTTTAATATATACATATATACACACACTTAAGCGATTTAAAATATAAACGGTTAAGATCACATTTAATTGATATATTAGAAAATAGATGATCAGAGGCTATTGACATAAAAAGATACTTAATTAATGTATATAATTTTATGATTTGAATTCCATGCACAATGTGAATTAAGATCTATTTTACAAGAGTGTTTCTAAATACACGATCAAAATTTTTTTACACGCTATTTTTACTTTACACACCACTCACTTTATTATTATTTTTTAACTTTTTTCTTTACACACCACGGTAAAAGTCTATTTTTACCATTCCGGTTAAAAAATATTTTTTTAACAATTAAATCACAAAAAATGTAGATGGGCAGACTAATTATGCTATTTGTTTTATTGGATACCATAAATAAAAATTAATTGATGATTATGTGTTGTCTGCCCATAAAATAACGGTCAAATTTGACTATAACATTATATGTTTTGTATACATTTCATGATTGTTTCTATTAATTATTTAATCATAATTTAATTATTTTATTTGTAAAAACTATTTATCATAAATTATTCATATATATTTATCACCGTGCATCGCACAGGATGTAATACTAGTTTTCTTTAATAAGCTAAAAAATAACACTACACTGGCAATAAATACAAAGTGCATAACTCCAACAATAGATTTCGAAGTATTAAAAATAGGTTTAATAAGTTGTAAACTCTAATTATAAATGAACGAAGTCAGTATTAATACAATCAAATTATGTAGCATAATCAATAGAAAAATAATAAATAAATCATAAAAAATTATATAACCAAAATCATTAAAATTTTACAAGGTTAGCAATGAAATATGAATAATTAATCCCCTAAAGGCCAAACAATTCAACAATTAATTATGATTTCCCTTGGCTACCTTCTTTCCATCCAGCAACATTAGAATCCAAATTAAATAGCATCTATATGTTCCTTCAATCCTTCAACAAAACAAATAAATAATTATCATGAAATCATCTATATCTATATATATATGTATATAATCAAGGTTTAAAAAAACTTACAGTTTCGATTTTCAACGAGCAGGCTCGATCAGCCAATTCCGTGATCATTTCTACAGACTCTTGAGTAATTTTGTCATCATGCCTATTTACCGTCTCACTTCCTACTTCAAATACTTCAAGAACCGGATTCATTTCATCATCAATTTCCCCTATCTTTGCAGATTCCACCACCACTTTCTTTCTTTTTGCAACACATTCATCATCATCAGTTTCCCCTATCTCTGCAGATTCCACCATAACTTTTTTTTCTCTTTGCAACACGTTCATCATCATCATCATCATCAGTTTCCCATCTCTCTCTCTTAGAGATGACATCGTAGAATTTAGCCCAACACTCCATCAGTTTACCAGACTTGGACTCGACGTCTCTTGCCCTAAAATAATTCATACTAAGCATTTCTGAAACCACTACTATTTTAAACCAGTCAATATTCATTTATGTCCTCTAAAATACAAATTGTTGTTGAACAAATCATTCATATCTAACTAATTGTTACAAGTTGTTGCAAAAACTTGACACACACACACACACACACACACACATATATTATGGAAATAGCCTGCTTGTAGATTTTTATCTCCGTTGTGAGTATTGCATCACAATATTTCACCCGAAGATATTTCATTTGTGCTTCGTTCCCACTTTTCAATCCATTGTTCCAAGCTTTCATGTTTTGTCCCATGAACCTCTCCATGTGGCACATTGTGTAGATACCACAATCACTTATATATTATTTTCTTCTCGCCACAACATTTTTATCTCTCTATACATGCATGCTTTCTCGATGCCTTTGTCTTTAAACTCTCTTTCTCCAAGCATGCAATGGATATTGTTCGTTGTAATCAATATTCATTTTAATATTATTTATATATTAGATAATACAAAATAAACAATATAATGATGCAACACAATCAATGAAAATCTACAAAATAATATCTGAAATATTGCATAACACTTTTAGCAATGAAACGTTATAGATTATGTACCGAAATAAACACCGATAGTCAATCAATTTTTTTTTTAAAACACATACATGATATAACATGCTACAAATTATTGCAAAACAAACAACACACTTATTCATAACAAGGCATCTACAGAATATATAATTTTCATATAAATTATATGTTTAGCAATTAAATATTATCGATTAAGCACCGGAATACATATCAATAAACAATGAATCATTTTCAACAATGACAACAAACATAATATACGTACCAAGCTACAAACTATTACGAAACAAGCTGCAAACGTATTCTTAGCAAGCATCTAAAAACTATATAATTTTTAGATAAAGTACATGCTTAGCATTGAAATATTATTGATCAAGCACCGAATTACATACCAGTAAGCAATGAATCATTTTTGCATAAACAAAAATAAATACGATATACCAAGTTATAAAATATTGCAACACAAGCAATAAGGGTATTCATAATTAGCATCTAAAAATTCATATTTTGTGAGTGTATAAGATTATGAATATGCACAAAAAAATGAATCATTCTAACCAACAAAATAGACAATCAAAGCAACAAAATCGATGCATCATGAATTTTTCTAAATAAATCACATAATAATACTTTTTTCAAAATAAAACTAAATTAATGCATAATAATCCAAGCAACAAATTAAATATTACAATCAACAAATTCACTTGTAATAAACATGTGTGTTCTTTCTACTAAAATGAGGTTGTAGTTTTGTGTTTTCTTAAGTTGTACCAATCAATGAAACATATGAAGCGATTAAATAAAATATTGGAAGCAATAAAACACAACTGTCAAAACAATGTAACAAAAGAAGCACACAAACCATTACATACTAAGGGGGGTGTATTCGTTTGGGATTTTGATGGATTTTAATGGACTTTTAAAATCCGAGTGTATTCAATTCAGACTTTTAAAAGTCCTTTAAAATCTGGAGGTATTCAATCCAGACTTTTAAAAGTCCTTTAAAATCTGGAGGTATTCAATCCAGACTTTTAAAAGTCTTTTAAAATCCAGAGGTATTCAAAAATCTATGGACTTTAAAAAGTCATTGACTTCGTTGGATTTCAACTTGATTTCACGTTAAAAATGTGAAGGATGAAATCCGACCCCTGGACATGAGAGTTTGATGGATTTGAAAAACCCCGCGGCCGGTGCAGGATAGCGGCCGCTGGCATCCGCACTTGGGCACCCCAGCGATCGCTGGCATCCAGCGGCCGCTGGAGTAGCATATGGGTTCTCTCGGCTAGCTTTCCAGCGGCCGCTGGATTCCAGCGGTCGCTGGGTTCTCTCGACTTGACTTCCCAGCGGCCGCTCAATTCAAGCGGTCGCTGGGTTTAATTTTTTTTCCGATTCCATCGATCGTTGTGTTCCATCGAGTGCTGGCAAGAAGGATTTGAAATCCATCAAAATAATTCAAAATCGGTCTGAAATCCATGCACGAAATCCGCCAGACTCTGTGTGGAGTTGGGAGACTCCGTGTGGAGTCTATGGATTTTATAAATCCATAGACATTTAAAAGTCTATCAAAATCCATCAAAGTCCCAAACGAATACACCCCCCTAAGTTATGAAATTCTACTAAACAAGCACCAAAGCAAATATACAACGAATTATTTTTTGATTCAAGACAAAGGAATTCCAAAAATCTAATGAATCCTAGCACAAAAATAACTTTTATGAACAGATTTTCGCCACATTATATTCGATAGATTCAAAGCAAAAAAAAAATACAATCATTATAAACAATATATCGAAATCCAAATACATTCAAAACATAAAAAAATCTACAAATATGATCCCACGAGTGCAAATCATTATCTTGGTTGGGTTCCACCATTTAGTATGTTGACATCTGGGTGAAAAAAAAATCAGAATGAGTTTTGTAGAGATTGAAGCTCTTTTTTCAGCAAATTGGCAATTGGAAGCCGCCTTCCGTCATCGAGAATTGTCGTCCGTGGTTGGGAAATCATTGCCTTTGATGGTTGGGATCGTCGCCTTCTCTGTTTGGAATCACCAACTTCAATTTCTTTTGTGATGTTGAAGTCGACAACTAGCATTTGAAAATTCTAGGCTAATTTAGGTTTCTAGATTATTGAATTAGGATTTTGTAGATTTTGTGAAGTTTGAATAAAAAGATATGAATCGTATATTTCCTTAATCAACTCTATGCATTAATATCTCAACAAACACAAAATTACACTAATATCCTTATTATATATTTATCTAATAATATCTAATAATATTACAATTATATATAACCTCCCACAAATTGAATCTGGGTCATTAATCAAATCAAAATTAAGGGCTATGATTAGTTCTTAGTTCTCACATGAAGCTTGGTACTCATTATAACCAACCCCTATATATATATATATATATATATATATATATATATATATATAGTTGGAGTGGTTCTAGAGAAAACCATACCATGTGTGAGAACTAGGAACCAATCCTTATCATCCAATCTTCCTATATCAATGACCCATATTTAAAATTTGACATGTTGACATTATCGTAATAATGTCAAAATTCGCTGCCCCTGAATCTTACTAAAGGTAAAATTGAAAATTTTGAAAATATATGGATACTCAAAATTCAGGGTTTTAGTATTGTTATTTCATATTTTAGCATTGTCATGACTTTTTTTTAGCATTGTCATGACTTATTTTAGCATGACTTTTTTTAGCATTAGCATAAAAAAATGTCATATGCATTGTAAAAAAACCATAAACAAATACTATTACATGTTGTTGAATTATCAATATAGTTCAACCACTATTAGCATTGCAAACTCTCATTTTTAGCATTAACATAAACTTATATTAGCATTGTGATAAAAAAAACTTGTCATGGTGATTACAAACCAACAAATATGATTTGTGGTACTAGAAATTATTAACTGTATTTGCATCATCATATCTCATTTTTAGCATTATCATTAAATTATAAAACACAATCATGAACAAATGCCATTACAAATTTATTGAATTAACAATATCATAAATCCCATCTTAGCATTATTTCATGATGATTTATAGTTTCATTTTTTATTTTTTGGTAAACCTACAACTGTTGTCAATATGTGATTTATCTGTACATTTTCTTACTTTTTAGCACTATCCTTTTAGAGTTTTAACATTGTCATCTCTCATTTTAGCATTACGATAACACTTTATTTACCATTAGCATAAATTATCTTAGAATTATCTTTGACACTATTGTTCATTACTTTTATCATGTTAATAACTAAATTTAATGCATTATCATTAAAGTAAATGACTTATTAGCAATATAAAGAATTATATTAACAGTACAAACACTCTTATTAGCATTATCAAACTCTTTATTAGCAATGCAAAAAAGAATATCAATTGTGTGTATAACATTACAGAAAAGAATATTAGTAGCATTAATAAAAAATTAGTATGAGAAGTACCAAAAAAAATTATATCTACTTCTTCCTGCAGTTCCTAGAATCATGACTGTATTTTTTGTTACACTTTTTGCAGGTCTTTAAAGGTTTCTTTTTACATTCGGCATTCGCATCTTCTTTTGATTTTATAGGACTTCCACTACCTTTAATCTTCACAAAGTCAGGTGGAAGCACCTCAACTTCACTAGGTGCATGCAGACAACTCATAAAATTCATAAAATAATTCATTAAGTCCTTGAATTTCTGAAGAACTCAGGAATAAGATTTAGCATCCTCACCCGACATTAAAGCAACCTCAAAAGTGACAAGCCTCCCATGATTGTCCTTTTCAGTAAAGGGTGCAAAAATCATTGAATACCTGCCAACATATAAAAGACCACAAATCTCTATTATTATAATGTGTTGGTCCCGGGCGAGTCGGTATCAGTTTAGATGGAAGGTGAATAAACTGATTCAAAAACTTTTACTTTAGATGTGGAAAACAGGGCCCTATGACTCGCTTGATGAAACTTATTTATGCACAAATTTGATAGTCAGTTGAGACAGTTTAAGTGCAGCTTGCGTAATATTGTGTGCAGTTAGAGATATGCAATGAACAATATAGTACATCACACAAGAGATTTATAGAGGTTCGAAGTCTTCAAACTTCTACGTCATCTCTTCCTTCCGCAGAAGGGCAACTTCACTATATAACTTGAGTTTCTTTACAAATTACACAATAAAAGACAGTTGGCTGAACCTAATAACTGCTCACTACCTCAGCTGGTCGACGGCTCACACTTGAAGTCCCTAACAGATCGCTAGGAAGGTAGGTGCTATTGTCGTCTTTACAAGGTTTTAGATCTCTTTCGATCTTCAAGAGGTTAGTCTTGAACAAGGGGGTATCAACTGATGTGCTCCTTTGATTGAGCTGAGTAGTTGATCGTTGAATAACTGAAACTGAGAAGGCTGCCCTGGTTGGATCGTCAACAGCTGGCTGGATGTCTTGATTCAGTGAATTCTTCTTCTCAGTTTGACTTTCGCAGTTTCTATCAAACGTTGCACTTGAGCTTGAGTGGGAGGGAGAAAGAAAAGCTCTGCTTGTATATGCGAAGGTTGACAAGAATTTGTGACTACGAGAGTTAATAAAAACTCTAATTCACCCATCTTTTAAAGAGGAGTGATTTTATGACCGTTGAGCTCCATTGTCCATTTGATCAGTGGCTCTGTTGGCTCATCAATGGCAGGTGGTCTTTAATGATCGCTTGGATCATTTGGTTGAAGTAGCCGTTACTCTGCCAATCGATCTTCATTAAATTCCAGGATCTTTGAAGGAGTATTTATTCCAAGATACGCTGATTTAAGCAATACACTCTAGGAGTCTTCTGGCTTCAGCTCTCTTGGCAGTTTGAAATTTCAGTTGGCAGTCTTGGATTTCTCAGCTCAGTTACATTATCGTCCCAACTGGCAGTTCTGAGTTTTGTCAGCTGAGTCTGCCTGTTGCTCCAATTAGTTGTTCTGGACTTATTAGATGAGTCTGGCTATCGCTCCAGTTGGCAGTTATGGGTTTATCAGCTGAGATTGGCTATCGCTCCAGTTGGCAGTTCTGGGCTTATCAGCTGAGTCTGGCTATCACTTCAGTTGACAGTTCTGGGCTTATCAGCTGAGATTGACCATTGCTCCAGTTGGATACTGCCAGTCTCTGGCATAAACTGATATTCTATCAGTTTCTTCAATCCTTGATCAACTCATTTCTCCCTCAGTTCAGCTGACTCGGTTGTCAGCTTGCTTTGACTGGTATGATTCCTCAGCCAAGTTGAACTTTAGACTGGATGACGTGTCTTTCAATTTGGGCCATTTTTCAGATCGGTTGACTTTGATTCTTCTAGAGTTCTTCTTTGATGATGCCCTGGGCTGGTCAGCTTCAATCTACAGCTTGAGCTTTGGTTAGTTTTTCACAAATAATTTTGATATCTCATCAAAACCTGATCTAGGGGTTCCATGATAGTTTTTCCTAACAATTTCTCCCTTTTTGATGATGTCAAAACTTTGTTGATGATGATGATGGAAAAACTGCAAGTGTAGCAAATGCTTTAAATAGAATCTTTCAGTCAGTGCACATTTGTAGCATATTAAGATAAATTGACTCATGATTTTCATTCAGTTATTAGAGCATTTGTCATTCATGCTTATCTTTCAAATATCAGAGCATGTCATATTCATAGCATATTGTGACACATTGACTAATGATTTTCATTTAATTATTAGAGCAATTGTCATTCATGCTTATCATTCATATATCAGAGTATGGCTGAAGTATTAGAGCATGAAGAATTATGTCAAGGCATTCAAGCTTGAAGTAAAATCATGATTTCAAGAGATTCAAGAGTTTAGTAGTTAAGACTACTAGTCTACTTCCCGAATGTTGCTTTGATTGCTCTTTTTCCTTCTGCTCGGTTCTCCTCTTTCTTGGATTCCTTGTAGTGTCCATGCTTCCCCTGAAGCTGATCTTCCCACTCATGATGAATTTCTCTTTGAATTTGATCCCAAAAAGTCATGCATCCATTATACTGTCCATCATCATTCTGTCCATCTTCCCCCTTTTTAGCATCATCCAAAAGGTGAAGAGGATCACATGAGGGTAATGACAAATTTGGCAGAAAAGTGAAGGCTGTTGCCAAATTGTCATCATGAGCTGTAGGAACTGAAGGGATTTGCATATGCCGAGAAAGCCATGCATAGGCATTTTCAGTTGGCATGAAGTGACCTGGATCTAGGAGTGTGCATTCGGTCCGAACCGAACCGAATCTAGAAAACTGAAGTGCACCGAAACCGAACTAAGCTGGACCAAAGCCGAACCGATAGTGTTCTGGGCCGAACCTAACTGAAACCGAAGTCATCGGTTCGGTTTCGATCGGTTTTGACAAAACCGATTGGAAGCAATTTTTAGCATATTTTTCCACCTGCTTTCTTCACCAAAATGAACAGATTCAGTCATTGTGCAAATCCAAATTTACTCCCCAATTATTAAAGAAGATACATGAGTGAGCCAATTTTCTAAGCACATTTAACAAGTAGAATTTGTTGAATCTCAAGTTTCTTCCTCGTGTTTCTTGTATGAATATTGGTATATTTATGTGATCGTAGTCCTTCAAACTTGGGGCAATGAGAGACTATTGGTGCACTTAAACTCAGTTTTTGTCAAAGAAATATTCCAATATACACTTATGCACTATCGAGGCTTAGTGGCGTCTTACCTTTGCTGCTGCTCAAGATGGTGAGGTTCGACGGGAGAGCTTTTGTTGTTGCTGCTGCTGTGAGATCGGAAAAGAAGAGTTGTTGCTGCTGCAATGGTGGAGTGGTTGACGGAGACATGAGGGTTGTTGCTGCTATTGCGCATCGTTGGAGATCGGCGCCGGCGAGCACTTCTTCACAGTGGAAGAATCGAGAGTGATTGGGAGCCGGAGGCGATGCGACTTGCGATAGCCAATTTGGGTAATTTTTAGTATTAGGTTTTCAGAAATAATAATTAGTTAATTAGAGTTCATTATTTCAATATGTGAAGTGTGAGATGGATTGGGCTTAGTTGGCTGTTTGGTATTTATTTGTAGTGTTTTGTTGCATAATTTTGCATGTTTCATTTGTATTTTCTAGTATTTTGTTCTAGTTTATTTATAGGTTTTGTGTGATCTTATTCTCTACTGCTCTTATGGTGGAATAAGCCAAGTTTTGGAAAACTTGAGCTATTTGTACGCAATATTTCAATTTTTAGGCAATAAGGTGGCACGGCGTGAAGATAGGCTGGAAGAGATGAGCCCGGACCGAAAGAGATGCACCCGAAAGGAGGAGCAAAGACCCCGCGGCCGCGCGAGGCCCGCGACCGCGCGAGGGTGCTCTCTGCGGAGACACCCCGTGGGCGCGGAGATCCCTGCGGGCGCGCACGCTCCAACGATCCCGCGGGCGCGCGCCCTGCCCTGTTTCGTCCGATCATCGCCATTCTACCCTCGTGTCTCGCCTCTCTTCCAAATGGCAACAAGTATTCTTCTTCTCCCCTCTTCATTTGGCATAAGATATCTTTGAGCCACCCTAAGCTAAACCATAGGGGGTAGGGATTTATTCCCCTAAGCCCACTTTATGGACTTTTTCTCCACAAAATCCTCCTCCCAAATCTCTCACAATTAATGTCCATCACCATCACCTTACCACCATCTTTCCTCTCTCCTACCATCATACATCTCACCAAAGCCCTATAGCTCTCTCTCCTTTCTCTCTCTTACGATCTCTACTCTCTCTCTTATGAATATAGATTTTGGGGATCAAAAAGGGGGACATGATTGACTCCATTATTGACTCTCTCTCAACCATACCATTCTCTCTATTCTCTCTCTCTTTCCACACACACTAAATCTCCACACCACCATCTCTCACCATTTTCATCATCAACACCACCACAAGAGAGAGAAGAGGAGAAGAGAGAGAAGAAGGAAACTAAGCCAAGCTAGGAGAAGGGAAGACGAGAAAGGCTCGACGACGAGCCATTCACGGAAGCTAAGCTTGGAGGAGGTTTCTCTTGTATTTTCTTTACATTTCTCGGATGTTGTGGGGATTTGTCCCAAAACTCTTGAAGGATATACAATATTATAGAAGTTATCTTCATTTACATTTGATTTATGAGATGATGTTCTTCTATGGTGTTTGCATATTGTTGAGCATGTTTAGTGGCTAATCTCTCTATTAGGGGTAGATGATCAATGTGGTTTTGATCTATGTTTATTCTCGTTGATTGTTGTTGTTGGAATCGTGTCTTTTCATGTTTAGGTACTTGATCACTACTTGAACATTGATAGGATTTAGAGGAGTCTTGATTATGATTCTAAATCCGGAAATGGGTTCCTTCGACGTTAGGTGCATGGGGTTCCTAAGCCTAATATGTTAATCTTGCATGTATGGTATAGCTAAGAGAGGTTTAACGGATAGAAGGTGACAGGAATTGAAGTTAAACTAATTGGAAGGGTCTATCATATTTGTGAGAATAACATTATCAACTTGACTTAAGCATAGTGATAAAACCATTGAGTGAATCTACACCCTAATACCTTAATCAAACTTGTTTCCGTTAATCTCGTCTTAATTCGTATTTTTGCATTTAATCACCTTGCCTTATTGTCTATTTCGAATTTGTAGCATAATCCTCATCAAACCCCTTGTTAGAATGTTTAGATTTTATTTTAGTTGTTTTGTCGAAAGCATGTGTAGCCTATAGATAGTTCTTTGGCATTAAGTCTTCCTTGAGAGATCGACTCGGATTAAGCTCATCGCTTCTACAATTGACCCCGTCCAATTGTGGGTGTGGTCCTAAGTAGTTGTCTAGCATGCATAAACCGGAAATTATAAGTGTAAATTTGAACCCCAACCATTGGCTACTGGGCTACCCTCAATTAATTCATATATGTGATGGGCTGGGCTGGATATGAAGCTTTCTAAAATCATTGTAATATATACGGTTCGGTTCGGGCATGTTCGGTTTTTGGGAGCCCAAACCGAAACCGTACTGAACTCTAATCGATTTTCAAAATAAAAACCGAAACCGAACCGATGTCAACAATCATCAAACCGAACCGAACCGAACTCGCCGGTTTGGTTCGGTTTTTTGATTTAGGTTCGGTTTTACTCAGCCCTACCTGGATCAGAGATGTCTTGCTCTCTGAAGCTCATGTTGGCCAAGTTGGTGAAGATCTCATCAGATGAAGGGAGTGGTGGATCACCAATGAAGGGTGCGTAGGAGGAGTTAGCTGGTTCATTGTCGGAGAGAGGGGCATCAGTGGATATACCAAGCTGGAGTCGCTTGATCATCGAATCCATGATCTCCGAGAGTGTTGGAGGCGATGAGAGTGGATGATTCATCCAGTTTCGACTCCATGTGCCCTCGTTGATCCAGAAGGCTGAGCCACGGGTGTGGATGAGGTGAAACATAGTTGACTCATCCAGTTGGAAGTGCCAGATATGGTACTGCAAGTACCGCCGCAGTTGCGAGAAGAGTGAGTAGTCGGTGTCCTCGATGAGACCAAAGCAGCTTCGGAGCTGGTGGTCTATAACCACTTCAAAATCAACCTCAATATAGTCGCTATGGACTAAAGGTGGAGGTTGGGAGCTGGCTGATATTGTGGGCTGATCACTCAGCCTTAAAAGAGATGCATTTTCTAGCCTCAGCTCTCTTTCGTCAGTGGAGCTGGCGGTGGCCTCTAAGGGCGTCTTTCCATTATCTGAGCTGGAAGGCCCTTGTGGGTGTGGACGCTTTGAGGTCGGATGGCAGTATATTGTGGGGAGCATGTCCCGTCTTCCAAGTAGTTCGCCAGTTGGTATGATCTCATCAAACTGGCTTTGTATGATGTGGCTTAGGCGGTTCATAAAGCTAACTTTTTCTCGAAATGTGCCAGTTGACGGATCAAACATCGCTCGCTCGATGTTGGCTCTCAGTTGCGCCAGGATGTAGGAAGCCCGGTCGGCTTGACATCCAAAGTAGAGGGCGGCTGTGATATGAGCCTTGATCTCAGAGAGATGAACGATCTCGAAGTTGCCATGGACAATATGGCTGGTGATATCCAGAAGTTGGATGATATCACTTTGCAAGCTCTCTTTTAATCTGTGCGAACTATCGTTGTGGTGCACATGAGGAAGCTTCCAGATTTTCCATAACTCATGTTTAGATGACAGATTTAGGTTCATCATGTCTGGACCTTTACCGAAGAGGTGTAGAGTGGACATCATCGTGTCCTTGTTGACTATGATCACTTGATTCTTTATAGTGGAGATGATGTTGTCGCCGTTGATAGTTGCATTGTAGTAGAACTCGGCGACATAGTCAGGTATGTTCTTGACCGGCAACTGTGTCAAGAAAGGAAGCAATTCAGTCGCTGCCAATGGTCGATAAATCTGTTGAAAGATATTCGGGCCAAGACGTGTATTTAGCTTCTCTAGATTTAGAGACTTGTCCTTTCTCATTTTGCGTTCAAGAGATTTAATATCCACCCGGGGAAATGGAGGCTTCATTTATGCAAAGATATGATATTCAGTTTAGAAATGCAAGAGTTTTGATGAGTGAGAAAAGGCTTAGCAAAAGATCGAATAATAAAGAGAGATTTCAGATGATCGGAGCCTTCATCTCTATACTCATATTTATGCATCTTGTGCATGCAAGAATTGAGAGTACTCGATTGCTTTTCTTGGCTGATCAGCCATCCGATTTGATGGTTGATTAGCTGAATTAATGATGTATGAATCTCAGCCTTTTATCGGTAAATGACTTTATGATCGTATGGCTGAGATGAGATCATTTTGAAAATGGGGTAGTTGCCATAAATAGTGAAATATTTTCTGCAGATCTTTTTACTTATAGCACAATAAAATATATTTTCTTCGTCTGTTTGAAGGGTAGGTTTTAAGATCCATGCAGAGATATTAATGATAACTTTGTGATATAGAGCCCTATTTTCAAATTGTAATTGTTGACATATAATATAAGATATTTCATAATCACAACGGTAACAATATAATTGAGATAAGCTTTTGAAAAATGAAGACTTATCCTTAGTCAGTTGGGATACATTCCAACTGATTGATGGCGTGGTGGTTGGTTGAGCAGTTGAGTTTTGACACTCATTTGTCATGGCTTAGCTGGCTACAGTCGAGGCTGCAACTGAATTGATTAGCCTGTTTGTTTAGTTGCTCGGCTTTTCTGTAGACAATTTCCGCTTCTTGAATGGCCTAGCTGGACTAGCTGTATTGCTTGCTTTAGATGCAGTTTCATGCGTTGATGGTCTAGGCCTTTCCGTCTTCTTGGCTTTGCGAAGATAAAGCTGGATCTCAACTGACGAGCTCTTCATCCTTTGACTAAGGGGGTGTGAGATTCCCTTTGGCGATGACCGAAACTGATCATGTTTCTTGGTCAACTGCGCATCTTTTGAGCCTGACGTGAGCAGTGGAGTCACATAGCCTTTGGATAGGAGATTTGGTGACGTGACAGTATCTTCATCGTCACTGTCTCTTGCATCATTATGCCTTGTTTTCCTTTGAGAAGCTATGACTGCAGTGTGGGATATGTGGGGTTCTATCCTTTGAACAGCAGGTGAAGTTCGTCGAGATGGCTCAGCTGACTGACTTGATAGATTATCAAAGTTCAGTTGTCAACAAAGTAAGTTAGTTGGGCAGTTTACTGGATGACCTGCAGTTCCAACTATTTGAAACATGAATCTTGATTTAAATTCGGCCAGTAAGGCGGTTGCTGGAATCTTGTTCACCATCCGGTGATTCATAATGTGCTGAACTTGCACAATGGTTGGAGGGAATGGATTTGATGATCCTATCCATTTAATGCTCCATATTTCTTCTCTTTGCCAGAAGCTCATGCCATGAAAGGCAGTTAGCAAGAAGTGAGACTGGATAGATATAGAATGTCTCCAGTTGTACCAATAGAAATATCGGTGAAGTTGTTTGTACAACTCTTGATCTCGTTGTGCAACAACTGTGAAGTGCGTGAGAAGGAGATTGGTCACTTCCTTTTGTGCACTTTTGACTGCATATTCACCACTGTAGAAAGTGCGAATATTCTTTTCAGTCAGCTGGAGCGGAGGGCATGTGCCTCTGAAGTAGTCTGCTCCATAGTTTGGATGGGGTATTCCAATGAATGGAATAAGCTCATCTAGATCAGAGCAAATATGGAAATCAGCTGGTGATCCGTTCTTTGATTTTGGAGAGTGAACGGCATTGGTAGTTGAGTTGCTCGAACTTTGGTTGCTCATCTTGGCCTTTCCTTTTCTCTTCCTCTTCAGGGACTGTAGATGAGCAGTTCCTTTCTTGGGGATCCAGTCGGAGATCAGAACTGGTAGTGATTCATCACTTGTGAGCTTCAGTAGGTCTTCAAGCATTTTGCTAATCCTTAGAACAAGTCCGACCTTGGACTCAAATTTGCCAGACTTCTTTGAGTCTGCAGCCTTGATGACTTGATGCTTGAATTGTTGAAAGACAAATTCTGCCCAGTTTGTTTATCTTCCTTCAACAAGGTGAATCATGACTTTCTATCTCTCTTGGGTGAGTTGGCTTAGATTTCCAATTGCTCCGAATATCATCTTGTTCATTATGTCAAGTAGAACTCCATACTCAAGCTTGAGATCAGTTTTAGCTGTGGTAAAACTGAATTGCTTGTTGCAGGTTGAAGCTTTTCAGTCTCTCCAGGGTGACTCTGCAGATTCCTTTAGATGTTGAACGGATAAGCCTTCTTGTGGGAGTTGGAATACTTCAGCAATTGTTTTCTTATTGATGTGTAACATCCTTCCTTGAGCCACTGAAGATATCATCTTCCCATCTGCAGATAATTTTGCTTGAAGCAAAAACTCACTCACCAAATTTTGTCTAAAGAATTTTGGTGGTGTTTATAGGTAGTGAAGAACTCCTGTTTTGTGAAAATTTGACAGAAGGGTTGGATTCTTTGATTCATCAAGAATCAATTGAAATTTCTGTCTGTCAAGGAATTTATCTCTCATAAATTGGCTTTTGAAGAATATTGAAGATCTAGATAATTTGACCATCTTTGAGTTTGGCTGAAATTTTTGAAAATTCAAGATTGTTTGAGAGAGAGAGAGAGAGAGAGAGGTTTTGAGATCTTTTTGGAGGATGAGGCTTTTTGAGAGGCTTGAGAAAGAGAGAGGCTTTTATGAGTTTTGGGACAAGCTTATAGATATGATGGTTGGAATGATACTAGCCTCTGATTTCTTTTGGTCGTTGGCAATTAATGACCTTGACACATGTCATTGATTTGCAACAGTCAAAATTTCAAAATAAATGTAAAGCTTGACATTTATTTGAAAATAAAAAAGAATAACCTTTTATAATCAAAAGATAATTACAACTGATTAACAAGAAGTGTACTTAAGGCTTTTCTAATCATGTTTAAGAGTGATCAGCCTCTAGTCCTTCTTGTGATCAGTTTTTCTTCTCTTGGCCAACGGCTCGGTGGGCTCCTCATCTTCATCCTCGGTGCTGCTAGCTGACTCAGTTTCAGCAACCTGAAGTCTTTGTTGGGCTTGGAGCTGCTTGATTTGCTCAGTGTGCAGTTTAACCTGTTGCTGTAGGGAATTAATCAGTTTCACATAATGTGGAGGGAGCTGGACCATGGAACTGCTGGGTTGAGCCATGAACTGGACCGCTCTTGAGTCTGCTTCTTCTTCTTCTTTAGTTCCAACAAGTTCCTCACAAGGAACTATGTGTGAAATCTCGTCTGTCTCCATATTGCGTTGGCAGACAGCCTGGTTGTTTTGAGCTGACTGATCAGTTGATTGATCGGTCTTATCCATCACTGGATCAGTTGGAGGAATAGGTGAGGCATTTCCTTTCTTAGCAGGTGGCTCTTGTGTCATGACTGTTTGGGGCTCAGCTGTCTTATTAAACTAACGAGTTTGATCAGCTGACTCTTCTAATTCTTCTGGAATGATGTTAATTTCAACTTCAGCTCCTTGAGTGGTCTTTTCAGCGCGAGTTTCTTGAATTACTTGGTCAAGGAGATCATCCACTGGAGTAAGTGTTTGATCTCGTACTGCAGTTGATGGTTGTGCAGTTTGGTGACTTTGTGATTTCTTCAGTAACTCATTGAACATGAGGGTGCGACCATCTTTCTTGTTCCATTTCTGTAGTGATAACTGGCAGCTTTAATCCTTGAGTTCTGCACAGTTCATCAAATACGTCTCTCATCGATCCTTCAGCTGGATTTGAGCATTCTTTCCTCAGCTGTAGCTGCCTCATGAGGTGTTTTCCTTTAGTGATACTGGCATTCTCACTGTCTGTCCACCATATGCTCCATTCTTCTTCTCGCCTCCAGAAACTCATTCCATAAAAGACTAGCAATGATAGAAACTGTTCTGACTGGTATACGTGCCTCCATAAAAACTAGTAGATGTACCTGGTTAAGGTGTGGAAGAGCTCTTCATGGCCAGTTAGCTCATGGGCAAAATGTTGAGCCATGTGCTTCTCCGTGGTTTCATCAGCCCATTTCTTCACGGACTCTCCTTGGGAGTAGGCTCTTATATTTTCTTCGACTTGAGCCATTGGTGGGCAGGTCAGTTGAAAGTAATCAGCTCCGACTCCATTGTGAGGGATCTCTCTTGTAGGGATGATATCTTCTGGGTTGTCGCATGGAGCTGTATCTTCAATAATTAAGTTTGGAGGAATTGTTGGATCTAGTATAGGACTTGATCGTTTTCTCCTTCTGGACTGAGAAAGAAATATTTTTCTCCTTCGTGGTTGATCAGCTGGCTTCTTCCTTGTACCTGATCTGACAGCAGCTGGCCTAGCTGACTATCCGATCATGTCAGGTCTGGTAGCAACTAAACTGTGTTGCCTGAATCTCTGAGCTATTGGAATTTCGTCATCAGAGTCAGCAGTAGTTGGCTTCTTTCCCTTGCCTTCAGCTGCAGACTTCTTTCTTCTTGACTGGTCAGTTTGTTCCGGTTCAATCTCAACAATTCTGAGAGGTTTCGAGATGAAGTCATTACTGACTATTGTTTTGAATTCCTTCTTCTCAGCTATCCATGGGAACTGCTTCTCCAGAATCATGCTGACCCGGCTGATATATCTAATCCTTTGAGGGAATTTCTCATCGTTCCAGCTTCGTTCAATGATATCAACATACATTTTCAGTTGTTCGAAGAAGTACTGGGCCCAGTTGATTTCCATTCTGTTGTAGATGGCAGCACATATTTTGTACTTTGTTGCTGTCATTTCCGATTGGCTGTCAGTTGTTCCAACCATGATTTTTGAAGCAATAGCAGCGAGTACCTGGAATTCATCTTGAAACTTTGAGATAAGATGATTGCTCTTATATGGTTGAAGCTTCCCCTCCTTTTTCCAGAAATCATAAGCTTCCTGGAAATTTACTTGAACGTCCTCTAGCTTGGGTCCATTGTTGGGTAGTTCAAATATGTTGCTCAGGAACTCAGCTGTTACGACAATAGCGTGTCCTCTTACTTCCGATCTAATTTCCCTGGAACTCGAGGATCCGTCTGAATTTAAGTAAAATTCAGCAACTGGCTCGAAGTAGATTCGTTCTGGAAACACCTCCAGAAACTTCTTCAGCCTGGCTTGAGAAAGCTTTTCGACGATCATTCTACTGAGCGGAGAAGCTTTGCAAGCTTGAAGAAATTCGGCTGGATTGAAAAATTTGTCTCTATCGAGCTTATCACAGAAAGCTTTAGAGTCGTCTCCGGATTGATGAAAATTGAATCTTCTGCGTGATGGATTTTGAGCCATGATTCTTCGAGAAAGATTGACTTGTGAAGCTGAGGAATTGATCTTCCAAGATTGAACAAGTTTTTGGGGAGAAGTAGATAGAAGGCCGGTAACTTTGTGGCAACTTTTGAGAGTTCTTCGGAACAGTTTCGAGAATTAAGGAATCAAAGATGCTTGAATTCTTTACTGCGCTTTGAGGATGGTAAAAGTAACAATGAAAATTCAGCCATCCCTTTTATAGAGTATGAGGGGGTTTATCCAATGGTTGTGACGCTTGGTCTCCCTAATTTCAACGGTCGGATTAGATTAATCGACCCATCGATTGGCTTTTCAATTCTATCCGTTGGGGAGTGAAGAGGAGAGAGAAAGACGATTCAATGGTAACATTTGGATGACACGTGTTTTTACCGTTTCCACTATTGAGATTTTTGAACTTATCTCTTCTCTTCAGCAGTTTCTCCTTGGCTTGAAAACTGATTACGTCATCAGTTGGGTATGACCGTAACTGATGATTTTTCTGTTGATCAGTTCTAACTGGCATATCTTCTCATCAGTTCCTGACTGATCTTAACTGCTCAGATCTTCAGTCAGCTGCTTCTCAGTTCAGCTACTCTCTTTCAGCTGCTTCTTGAACTGATATCTCCTTTTGAGTTTACTTCAGTTCATATAACTTCTTCGTCAGTTTGATCAATTTGCAACTTGTAAATTCTGCATAACTGACTGGATCATTAGTCTGAGCGACTGAACTGATGGGGTAAACTGATCATTTCCAGTTTGCTTATTTCTCAGCAGCTTCTTGTATATACTTCAAACTGATGGATTATGTGGCGAACTGATCAGTTTTTCATCTGTTTGACTCAGTTTCTCTCTTCAGCTGGAGTGGTTCCTTGGCCTTTTTCTTCCAGTTCATCATCTTCATCCTGTGATGCTAGCTCCAGCAGTCCCAACTGTATGCATAGCTCCATAAACCTTGCTTCAGGCAACGGTTTGGTGAAGATGTTGGCTATCTGCTTCTCAGTATTGACATATTTGATGCATATGTCTTTCTTCTCGATGTGATCTCTGATGAAGTGGTGTCTTATGTCAATGTGCTTAGTTCTTGAATGTAGAACTGGATTCTGAGATATCGCGATTGCACTATTGTTGTCACAGTAGATAGGCACTTCTTCAGTTTCAGCTTTGTAATCCTTCAACTGTTGCTTCATCCAGAGTATCTGAGCACAGCAGCTTCCAGCAGCTACATACTCTGTTTCAGTTGTTGACATGGCAACTGAGTGCTGCTTCTTGCTAAACCAGGATATCAGTTTGCTTCCAAGAAACTGACATGTTCCACTGGTGCTTTTTCTGTCAATATTGCATCCACCAAAGTCTGAATCTGAATATCCAATTAAACTCAAACTGTCATATCTAGGATACCATAATCCAAGATTTATGGTTCCTTTGAGATATTTGATGATTCTCTTAGCTGCTTCAAGATGACTTTTCTTTGGATTGGCTTGAAACCGTGCACATAGACTGACTGAATATGAGATGTCTGGCCGTCTGGCTGTTAAGTAAAGTAAGGACCCAATGATTCCTCTGTAGTAAGTTTGGCTAACTGATTTTCCTTCTGCATCAAGAGTTAGCTGAACTGATGTGTTCATTGGAACCTTGAGAGTTTTTCCTTTACTTACTCCAAACTTCTTGACTAGTTCCTTGGTGTACTTCGCCTGGCTGATATGAATTCCATCTTTTAGCTGCTTCACTTGGAGTCCTAGGAAGAATGTCATTTCTCCCATCATGCTCATCTCGAATTCGCTTTGCATCAGTTGAGCGAACCGTGTGCATAGATCTTTGCTCTTTGATCCAAAGATTATGTCATCCACATAAATTTGAACCATTAAGATCTCAGTTGATCGTTCTATTCTGAATACAGTTCGATCAATGACTCCTTTTTGAAACCCATTTTTCAGCAAGAATGTTGTTAGAGTTTCATACCACGCTCTTGGAGCTTGCTTTAGTCCGTAGAGAGCTTTTTTCAGTTTGAAGACTTGATCACCAATTTCAAAGCCTGGCGGTTGCTCGACAAATACGTCCTCCTTGAGCATTCCTTGAAGAAAAGCACTCTTGACATCCATTTGGTAGACTGTGAAGTTAAAGTGAGCTGCATAGGCTAGGAACAGTCTGATGGCTTCCAATCTTGCAACTGGCGCAAATGTCTCATCAAAGTCGATCCCTTCACTTTGTGAGTAACCTTTGGCTACCAGTCTATCTTTGTTCCTTGTGATCACTCCTTGTTCATCCAGTTTGTTGCGAAAAACCCATTTTGTGCCAATGACTTTCTGGGTTTTCGGTATGTCAACAAGAAACCATACGTCATTTCGTGTGAACTGGTTCAGTTCTTCCTGCATAGCCATGATCCAGTCTGAATCTACTAAGGCTTCATTGACGTTTGCTGGTTCAGTTTGAGAGATAAAGAATGTGAATAAGGCATGCTCGGTTGATCCTCTAGTTTGAACTCGACTTTTTGGATCACCAACTATCTTGTCAGTTGGATGGCTTCTAAGCCACTTGGGCAATATGGCTTCAGCTGGCTCTTCTGTGATGATGTTGTTAGTTGTTTGTTCATCAGTAGGTTCGGCATTCTCATCATTTCTTCCCCCTGCTTCATTTGTGGGGTTTGCGGTCTGAGCACGATTTGTGTCTTCATTGACCATGTTGTTCTCAACTGGCTTAATACCAGTTTCATTGCCTTCTTCTAATGAAACTTCAAACCATTCTGGAACAATGTGATCTACATAGTCCTGCGAATTTTCAGTTTCACTAGGTAGTACTTGAACTGATGTGTCTATAGTTTCTTTGTTCCTGTACTCATTAGTAAATTCATCAAATACCACATGACATGTTATTTCCACAACAAGAGTTCGTTTATTGAACACTCTATAAGCTTGTACATGAGGAGAGCTATACCCAAGAAATATTTCCTCATCAGCTTTAGCACTAAAAGCTTTCAATTGAGTTTTGTCATTGTTGTGAATATAACATTTACAACCAAATATTTTAAAATATGAGATAGAAGGCTTACAACCCTTGTACAGTTCATAAGGTGTCTTGTCATGGGCTGCTACAATGGCACTTCGATTTTGAGTATGGCAAGCTGTGTTGACTGCTTCAGCCCAGTACCCTCCATCTATGTTGGCATCAGCTATCATCGCTCGAGCTGCTTCCTTTAGTGTTCGATTGTGCCTTTCAGCTACACCGTTTTTTTATGGAGTTCTTGCAGCTGAATGTTCATGAGTAATCCCAAGCTGGTCGAGGAAGCTGATCATGTGTTGATTCACAAATTCAGTTCCATTGTCGGAACGAATCCTTTGAACTGATCTTTTCTTTTCAGTTTGTAGTCTTCTGATTAGCACTGTGAGCTTGTCATATGTTTCATTTTTGCTTCTAAAAAATTCCACCCATGTATATCTTGAGTAATCATCAACTACTACAAGAGTGAATCTTTTGCCTTTTGGAGTTTAAGGTCTAACTGAACCAAACAAATCCATGTGCAGCAGTTGAAGACAGTCAGTTGGACCTGGTGGATGATTCTTATTCTTGAAGGATGACTTCACTTGCTTCCCTTTTTGACATGGTCCGCATACACCTGTTTTATTGTATAACTCCTTGGGAAGCCCCTCAACTAGCTCTTTCTTTGCTAGGTAGTTGATAGTTTTGAAGTTGAGGTGGTTCAGTCGTCAATGCCATAGCCAGCTTGCTTCAGTTGATCCTTTTGAGAGAAAGCAAGCTTCTGAGTAGCCGGTTGACCAGTCAACAATGTACATGTTGCCTCTTCTGATGCCGGTTAGCAAGATTACTCCAGTTGACTTGTCTCTTATGTTGCAGGAGTTTTTGGTGAAGTCAACTGAGTAGCCATTGTCGCACAGCTGGCTGATGATGAGTAATTTGTGCTTTAGTCCATCCACGTGGGAGACTCCATTCACTACTACTTTTCTTTTGACAACGAACCCTTCTCCAATGGTTCGGCTTTTGGAATTGTCTCCAAATGTGACGAGTGGACCTTTGATTTCTTCATAACCGTCGAGATCTTCTCTATCTCTGGTCATGTGCTTGGAGCACCCGCTATCTAGATACCAAATGTCTTTGGTTTTCTTCATAGATAGGATGCTCTTGTCCTGCAAAGAAAAGGATTAGCATTTAGGGACCCGTTTCATATCGGGTCCTTTTTTATACATTAAGTCTTTTGGAATCCAGATTTGCCAAAATTTTAGCTTTTTATCATTCAAGGAGTCAACTGATTTGGATCATCTCATCAGTTTCGACTCTCTTTCAACTCTCCTTGAGTCGGTTGAATGGTACCTGCGTTGAAAGTTAGTGGGATAAAAAAATTCAACTAGCACACAATTATTTTGAGATTTTTGGGCTCTTCTATCAGGCCAATGCCTTGTGTGTTTCCAGTTCATTGGATTGAACCCTTTTGGATAAGCTCTTGGTTCATTTCTGGAATCCAAATATTCATTGTAATGATGATAGGGTAGAAATGATTTTCTTTGATCTCTCCTAGAAGTGCTTTGATTAGACTGCTTAGCAGGGTAGGCTTGAGATCTAAACTGGTCTTTCTTTTCATAGTGAACTGATCTGCCAGTTTGCCTTGAGGGCATTTTATACTGAACTGGTGGCCTTTGTTGAACTGGAGGCTTTGGACGAGTGGATTGACTTGAGTGAACTGAAGGTCTTGACTGGGAACTGGGCTTTAGCTGACCGGGTGTTTTAGATTGGTAGAACTGACCAAACTTTTTAGACTGGGTCTGAGGATTTTTCAATATTCCTTTTCCTTTGTTTGACTCAGCTGGCTGATCCTGAGATCTCGTGAACCCTTTTAGGATACCCTTGTCACTAGGTTGAGCAACTACTTTTCCTTTTTCTAGGGTAGTAAACTTGCTATATCCTAGCCCTGAGCTGCCAGTTCTAGTTCTTTGATGACTGAGTATTTCATCTAGAGTCTAAGATCCCTTTTTGAACTTTAGGTTTACCTTTTCTTTTTCAAGGATCTCTTGCTTGAGTCTTTGATTTTCTTCCTCTAGATCAGCAGTTCTCAGTTTCAATTTCTCAAATTCTATAAGCTGAGATTCAAGATAACTTAATCTTTCATAATCAATGCTCAGTTTTCTGACTTTGTTCCTCAGTTCATCATTTTCATATTTCAGTTCAACATGCAAACAGGAGATTGAAGCTAATTGGTCTTCTAGCATCATGAGTTTCACATCAAGTTCATTACTAGAGACAGTTGCTCCATTGATATGATAAAAAGAAGTTTGAGAGTCAGCTGTACTAACCTCTTCATCATGGTCAGCCATGAGATAGAATAATGCTTCATCATCATCTGAGCTGTAGCCGTCAGAATCGATTCCAGAAGGATAGTCTGAATCATCCAGCACCGCATTCTCAAGACTTGCGACCATTGCTTTTCTTTTGAAGAAGCTTCTTTTTACCTTGCATTTCTTGTCCTTGGGGAGTTCTGGACATTCAAACCTGTAATGTCCTTGTTTATGACAATGAAAACACTCTCCAAGATTGCGATTCCCACTCCTGAATGGTTCAGCTAGCCGTTCACCTGGTTGGTAGGTTTTTTTAACTTTTGGGACTTCATTAGTTTGAGGTGAAACTGATTGTTTATCCCGAGCTCTCTTCAACTTTTCTAACAATATGGTAATTGATTAGATCTGATCATTGATGTCATCAGTTAGATTCTTCTTCTTTTCAGTTGCCTCCCTTTTTCGTTCAGTTGAAGATCTGCCTTGGTTTTCTTTGGTTGGTGAGCTCCTAGGTCGGAAGTTGTTTCTTCCTCGAGCGTCTCTAAACCTGGTCCTTTCGCCATAGAAAGCTACGTCTTGAGCTGACAATGTGGACGCTTCTTTTTTTCAGTTTAGACTGTACTCATGAGCTTTAAGAGAACCAAATAATTCTCTCGGAGTGATGCTATTTAGGTTTCTTGGCTCCTTAGTGGCGACCACTTTCATATCCCATTCGTCAATGAGATTATCCAGTATTTTGGAATTCATCTCTGAATTGGGATAACTTCTTCCGAGGTTGTTCATCTCACTGATGATGCCTAGAAATCTAGTTTCAAGGCTTGAGATGGACTCTTCTGCCTGCATTTTGAAGGATTCATACATGTCAACTGCCAATTGGAGTTTGTTTCCTTTTATGGCTTCAGACTCTCTGCAAAGATCTGCTAGTAGGTCCCATATCTCTTTGGCAGTTGTGCAATTCTTGGTATCCTTCATACGATCTTCATCTAGAGTTTGGAATAATGCAACTTGAGCAACGAACTCTAGATTCTTCAACTTTTTCTCTTCACTGGTGAGAAGATTGGTTGGCTTCGGGATCCTTACCGGTTTATTGATATCGACTATGTGAGCATCATTGTCCATCATGATGATGATTGGGGCTTCTTCAATGACTTCCCACATATTCTCATGAATTAAGCAGAGATGCGCCTTCATTCTCCTGCTCCAATTATCATAGTTCTCAACTGAAAATATAGGTAGCTTATGGTTTCCCATAGCTGGAATGTTAGCACAGATAAGTAGATCTGCAGAAACGGCTGATCCTTAGAATCAACTGCTCTGATACCACTTGTTGGTCCCGGGTGAGTCGCTATCAGTTTAGAGAGGGGGTGAATAAACTGATTAAAAAACTTTTACTTTAGATGCGGAAAAAAGGGCCCTATGACTCATTTGATGAAACTTATTTATGCACAAATTTGATAGTCAGTTGAGACAGTTTAAGTGCAGTTTGTGTGATGTTGTGTGCAGTTAGAGATATGCAATGAACAATATAGTACAACACACAAGAGATTTATAGAGGTTTGAAGTCTTCAAACTTCTACGTCCTCTCTTCTTTCCACAGAAGGGCAACTTCACTATATAACTTAAGTTTCTTTACAAATTACACAATGAAGGACAGTTGGCTGAACCTGGTAACTTCTCACTACCACAGCTGGTCGACGGCTCACACTTGAAGTCCCTAACTGCTCGCTAGGAAGGTAGGTGCTATTGTTGTCTTTACAAGATTTTAGATCTCTTTCGATCTTCAAGAGGTTAGTCTTGAACAAGGAGGTATCAACTGATGTGCTCCTTTGATTGAGCTGAGTAGTTGATCGTTGAATAACTGGAACTGAGAAGGTTGCCCTGGCTGGATCGTCAACAGCTGGCTGGATGTCTTGATTCAGTGAATTCTTCTTCTCAGTTTGACTTTCGCAGTTTCTATCAAACGTTGCACTTGAGCTTAAGTGGGAGGAAGAAAGAAAAGATCTGCTTGTATATGCGAAGGTTGACAAGAATTTGTGATTGCGAGAGTTAATAAAAACTCTAATTCACCCATCTTTTAAAGAGGAGTGATTTTATGACCGTTGAGCTCCATTGTCCATTTGATCAGTGGCTCTGTTGGCTCATCAACGGCAGGTGGTCTTTAATGATCGCTTGGATCATTTGGTTGAAGTAGCCGTTACTCTACCAATCAATCTTCATTAAATTCCAGGATCTTTGAAGGAGCATTTATTCCAAGATACACTGATTTAAGCAATACACTCCAGGAGTCTTATGGCTTCAGCTCTCTTGGCAGTTTGGAATTTCAGTTGGCAGTCTTGGATTTCTCAGCTCAATTACATTATCGTCCCAACTGGCAGTTCTGAGTTTTGTCAGCTGAGTCTGTCTGTTGCTCCAGTTGGTAGTTCTGGACTTATCAGCTGAGTCTGGCTATCGCTCCAGTTGGCAGTTCTAGGTTTATCAGCTGAGATTGGCTATCGCTCCAGTTGACAGTTCTGGGCTTATCAGCTGAGTCTGGCTATCGCTCCAGTTGGCAGTTCTAGACTTATCAGCTGAGATTGGCTATTGCTCCAGTTGGATACTGCCAGTCTCTGGCATAAACTGATATTCTATCAGTTTCTTCAATCCTTGATCAACTCGTTTCTCCCTCAGTTCAGCTGACTCGGTTGTCAGCTTGCTTTGACTGGTATGATTCCTCAGCCAAGTTGAACTTTAGACTGGATGACGTGTCTTTCAATTTGGGCCATTCTTCAGATCGGTTGACTTTGACTCTTCTAGAGTTCTTCTTTGATGATGTCCTGGGCTGGTCAGCTTCGATCTACAGCTTGAGCTTTGGTCAGTTTTTCACAAATAATTTTGATAAGGGGTTCCATGATAGTTTTTCCTAACATAATGTCTTTCTCATCATAAACAAAAGACTACAAATACTAACATTGTCACCTACCAAATATTCAAAATCAACTACCAATGCTAAAAAAGGAAATAGAAGTGCTAAAACTTCAACTACCAGTGCTAAAACTTCGTATGAAAATGCTAAAATCACAGAATGACACTCTAAATAATAAGTAAACTAACATGTTAGTCCTATATGTTGCGTCAAATAACACAACATACCTAAATAATGAAAATTTCCTTCTTGATATTAGATCAGCCCAAAACAGACATCTCAACTGATCATTCTTGTTAACTTCATAATCAAATGTAAAAGCAGAGCACAATTCAGAATAAAACTTTGATGTGAAGGGTATATTCCTATTCAGATTCATAAACTCTTTGTGTGTATCCAAAATAAGAGAATGTGAATGTCTTTCTTCAAATAGTCCAACAGTGTATCCATCAGAACCAATATATTTCAACCATATCCTAGTCATACAACAAGTCCTCTTAGACACACGGCGTCTTTTTTTATTTGATGTTTCACCAAAATCAACCGACGTGTTCTTAAGTCCCTCGCGGTTACACACAACATATTTCCAAACTATAGTACCATATTTAGACCTTTTTATAGTAGACAAACAGATATCAAATCCACATGATGAAGCATAAACCTTGTAAAAGGTTATATTATCATCCAAAGTAAAAAAAGTTTTGCCCAATGCAGACTTCAAAGATGGTTCACAATTAGATGTGTAAAATTCAGAAAATCCAAGAGAAAACTCCAAAATGGAGCCAACTCAATTGGCAAATTAAAAAATATACAACTAATCACGTTAATGCTAAAAAAAAATATTCTTCGATCATGTTAAAAATAGTCACAGTAATGCTAAAACTAATCTACATCAGTGCTAAAACCTGTAATAGTAGTGCTAATACAGTGTTCATCGTGCAAATACTCTCGTTAATACTCATTTATTTTTACAATGCTAATAACTAGTTTCATAATGCTAATAATGTCTCCAATTCTAATAACTCATGTTGTGATGCTAACAAATCTGTAGAACTGTAAACATATGTTGATTGTGAAAATTCAAAAGTTCAATTTAATCAACTTCATCGACATTATCAAATAAATCTAAAATAAAACGGATAAAAAATCTCAGAAAAAGTACAACACTTATATTTTTACCCGACGTCTTCATCCAAGAACAACGAATAAAAAAACTCATAGAAAGAACACCTAGATGGAAAAAGAGAGGGAGAGAGAACTTACGAGAAGTAGAAAGAAGACAAGAGAGAGAGAGAGAGAGAGAGAGATTACGAGGAGAACGGGAAGAAAACCAGAGAGAGAAAACTTACGGAAAGGAGAAAGAGAAGAAACTCACATGTTCTAATTTGATCACAACCCTTAAATTTATCAAAAATTACAAGATTGCCACCGAAAATTTGAAACAATCCAGACCGCTCAAATCAACTAGATTTATGAATGAGATTGGTTCTCTATTCTCACACGGGACTTTGGTTCTTACTTGATCCATTCCCTATATATATATATATATATATATATATATATATATTAAAGCAAAATCACAGGGGCAAAATTATCATAAAAATAAATCAGCGAAAAAGTTTGTTAAAATAAAATTGTTTTCCAGAAATTTACAGTAGTAGGTCTTTACCGTAGTTGGTTAGTGGGTACAATTGGATGCCCGACCGCTTGGGTTCGATTCCTCCTCGCACAAACATTTCAAGTTTTGAACTTTTTAAAATTTTTAAATAAAAAACTATCACCACAACATTTAGAAACAACAGTTAACAACCATTAACATCTTTAATTTTTTAGATTTTCTGAATAAAAACAACATTAAAATTTAATAAAATACCGATGGAAAATATTTATATTCATATTTATATTTTTTTAATTGTACTACTACCTATGGTGTAAAGATTCATATTTTTAACTTTTTAGATTTTTTTTAAATAGAAAAATATCGCCAAAACATGCATAGATAATATTTTACAACCATTCACATCTTTAATTTTTTAGATTTTCTAAATATACAATATCACCAAAATATGCCCATGGAAAATATTTAAATTTTTATTTTTTTTTAATTCTAATACTACCTATTTATGGTGTAAAAACTTATATTTTTAACTTTTTAGATTCTGTTAAATGAAAAAATATCATCAAAACATGAATAGATAACAATTAACAACCATTCAACATCTTTAATTTTTTTATATTATCTAAAAAATATACCACCAAAACATAACAAAATGCCCATCAAAAAATATTTGAATTTTCATTATTTTTAAAATTCAAATACTACTTTTGGTGTAATCAAATGACTTATTATATAATTGACAGAGGATTTTTGAATTACAACCATTTAAATTTTTAATTTTTTGAATTCTAATACTACTTATTGTTAAATAAATGGACAAGAATTTTTAATGGGAAAAAAAAGAGAGACAAATAAAAAAGGCCAATTCATTTAAAATAGAATAATGAAAAATTATAATTTAAAATTTATTTATTTTTAATTCTAATTAATATATTTCTTATGGTGCGGATGAAATTCTATGTTGCATTTTGTGTAACACTCTACGCGCTACACGATTAAAGTTATTACTTTTCCACAAAGTGTAGATTATAATTCCATCCGCTTATCATGTAATCAAAGAGACTTATAAATTATAATAAATGCGAGCTTTTGAACAAAAAAAAATTGAAAACAACCCAACAAAGAAAACTGATAAATAATAATAATAATAATAATAATAATAATAATAATAATAATAATAATAATAATAATAATAATAATAATAATATGTGTTTAATTGTTGACACATATGCCAATTGATTATAAAATCTATTATAAAATCTATTAATTAAAATGCTAATATAATATTTACTAATAAATATTATCTATATATTTTAACAATTAGAAACTAAATCATGCCAAGAAGTTATACACATATGCCATATAATATAACAATAAATTATATTATTAGTAGTATTATTATTATCATCATCATATTGTGGTATGACATCTCTATTTATTTAAATTTATGTGTGGTTGTAAAAAATATATTTAATATTTTAAATCTATAAAACAAATAAACTATTTAATTTTGTCTATCGAAAAATAAAATTACTATGTGATTTGTGTTCATACACAATAAGTGTATATAAATCTCCAATTGATTCAATTTAAAAACATAAAAAATCATTCGAAATGAGTTTATGAATATATTTGAAAAATCACAAATATAATTTTATATATGTAAACTATCATTTGATAAAGTTATAATTATTTCTTATCATATGCTAATATATACTATTACAACCAACATTTCAATTATTATCAAACTTTAAACTTAAAATATGTAAATAGATTTTTGTACAACGTACAGGAGATATACTAGTTGTACGTAAAAGAAAATCGAGCATACGAAATATTCGTAATTCTTCAAGATCGATTTGTAAATTAATGAATCTAACAACATCTTGTGTTGCTCATTAATTTAATTTACAAATTAATCTCGCAGAAGTATGAAAAATTTCCTAAGCTTTGTTTTATTTTTTAAGTGCAAACTTGTATTGTTCGAGATGCGTTGCCATTTAATTCAACTTTGAGCTTTCAAATGTTATAGTACTCCATGTGTTCGAATTATAGTATCAATTACTATTTTGAGGTGTGTCTTAATTATATAGTCTCATAACTACAAATAGTATTAATTATCATAATAATGTATAAATATATATCCTTATTAATTACTGGAAATTAAAAATCAACCACTTAAATTTTTTAAAGTCACTAATTTTAAATAAGAATAATATTGGAAGTTAAGCTTTAGTATCTTATTTTCATAAATATTTTTAATTTATGTGTGAGGAGAAACTAGTCTTTATAATTGAGACGATATGAGTATCATTTTTAAATGTCTTTCTCCTCTTGTATATAGCGAGGATAGTTTATTTTCCTTTAATGAAAATGCATGCGCTTTAATTGTATTCGTATTCTTTTTGCATTTTTGTATCTATATATATGTTCATTACAATTTAGAGCAACTCCAGCAGTCTTGCCAGTCTGCACTATTTCTAGCTTCATCTACACTATTTTATTGTTTTATCTGCATTTCATCTCCAAGAGTCCATACTAAATTCCTAGAATATGCTTATTTCTTTCTTTCTTCATTATTTATTTCTTCTATTTGTTAAACATGTCATGCATGTATGTTTTATTTTTATAGTTTTTAGTTACCTTTTTAATAACAATAATTTTGTTTATATGTTTTGCAGCTAGAGCGTGCAAACGAGGCATTGATGCAGCATAACAATTATTCCAATGGATTCAAATTCAACCATGTGTGGGCAATAATGAAAAAATTCGTGCGAATGAAAACAAGCAAGGACCCTATATTTTCTGAAGAATATGGTCCGGAGTCTTCTAATCTATCATTGTCTTCGTTATCTGCAGTTGAAGACAACATTTTAAGCACTCCATCTCAATGACCAATAGGGGTTAGAAAGAGGAAAATGAAAAGAAAACAATATAAAGAATCATCTAATTTCTTAGAGATTATTAAATAAGAAAATGAGAACTTAAAAACCTTGTTTTTAGCAAAAAAAAGATAGGGCTGCTGAAATTATGAAGGGAAATCAACGAGACACAAAAAGAATAGCTAACACCAACCAAAAGCTAAGAGAAGACTAAATTATAATGCTCAATTTGGATACTATTGAAGATCCAAGCAGTCGTGAATACTTTTGACGAGAGAAAGAAATAATTTTACAAAATCAAAGAGCAAGACAAGCCAACTCTAGTCATTTTACTTTGCTTAGAAATTTTTTCAATCCTGGTGGAGATGGTGATGATCTCTCAAATTATTAGGAAAAAAAATTATAATATGATTGTATTTTATCTATTTGAGTAATGTAAAATGTACATTGTATTTTTTGTATTTTATCTATTTGAGTAAATATAATGTGGTTTGTATTTTTTGTACAAAATTAAAATATAAATATTGTATAAAAAAATAATTAAAACACAAAATAAAGGAAAAAAAAATAATATTCAAAATTGAATTATGTGCAGAATTAAAAATGATAATATACAAAACGTAGAATTAAAATTAGCAATAAATAACAAGACAAATTTATTCATTGATTTAATAATCAGCATACCAGTGCCGACTGGAAAGCTTCAAAAGCAGGATATCCAGCGCCGATTGGACTGCAGCGTCCACTGACTATATATACTATTCAGATGAGAGGAACAATATTATTACCGTCCCACTCTTCTCCTCCTTAATTTAGAGTGTCATTTGCCATCTTTAACTAATAATCTACACTGTTTTGTTATTTTCTGTCCTTTACCGTCACTGGAGTGGCTCTTAGTCTAGCTTTTGTAGAAAAAAACTCTTTTTCCCCCCTCGGAATAGTACAATTGATTAATGCATATCTGTAACCACTTTTTCTGTTTTCCACTTTATTGTATTAAATTCTTACAAAACTGACCCCTCCATTATTATCTGAAAGTCTTATATATATATATATATATATATATATATATATATATATATATATATATTTAAAGGGAGCCAGCAAGATTCAACACAAATAACCCATAAGTAAAAGAAATTAATTGAACAAGACAAGTCGGAGGCAAATGCCATTACAAGGGATATATATTTAAAATATTGGTGAAAAAAAGGATTAGTTAATTTATTCGATAAAGCATTCCGTTTGCTAAATTTGTTTGCAATTATTGCTCAACTCAGCTCGATGACAAATATCTATAATTGCCAAGAAATCAGAAAACAATAAATATGGTAAGATCAAAAGTTTTAATAATTTTGTTAAGATATATAGCACTCGTCGCGATGTTGATCTTTGAAGATGTTGATGTAATTCGATAATCACGATCAAACTTTATTGATTTAGGGAACATACATGGTGCTATAACAGGTCACATAATTAATAAAGTAGGACCACAATAGTTTGTAGATGAGAATATTGTAGTGCAATTATGAAGCACACTCTCCCATTGCAATTTAACTTAGCTAATCACGTGATCAATCAATCCCATTTTAAATTTTAATTTCTGGCCTAGCTTACAATTGGCTGACAGATTCAGTCAACCAACACAATAAATGTCGGATCTACTGCATTCACCAATCATATGCCATGCCATTCCCAACATCAAATAAAAAAGGAAATTAAATATTCTAATTATATACGAAATTAATTTATAATTTTGTAGGAGTATTTTACTTTATTATATGTAGTGTGCTTAATTAATTCTTTAATTTATAACACTGTCATAACATGCATAACTCTTGTAAGATTGGCGTCCAAGAGAAATTATCTATATTTATTATTTGATAAATTATACAAAAAACTACATCATCGCATTCGCATGTATATGTTAAGAGGGGCGGGAGAACGTATTTATCGGTGAAATATTTAAATTTAATTTAAACAATTTAGTGGCAACTGGAACGAAGTTCATGAGCTACATATATGCACACAAACACAAGTAAATAACGAAACAACATTACAGACTAGATCATTTTTTATGTATATGGACTATGGAGAGAGAGAGAGAGAGAGAGAGAGAGAGAGAGAGAGAGAGAGAGAATTAACCATGTATTATATATATAGGTTTTGAAGGAGCACATGCATGACTAATCGTCAAGGAGGTTGATGAAATAAAGCGCGTTGCTGGTAACTCTGGCGACGCCGGTGATTTTCCGGCGAACATCGGAGCGGACTTTGCCGTCGATCTCCTTGAAGCCGTCGAGGCACGTGTCCTCGTTGCTGAGGGCGGCGCTGACCCACGTCTCGGCATTGCTCATCTGCCACCTGAAGTCGGCGCCGCGGCGGAGGTGCTCCAACGCCGACAGCGTCTTGCTCAGCTCCTCGACGGAGTCTCCCATTTGCTCGACGCAGTCGTTGAGGGCGCCCTGCTCCCTCCGCCCGCTGCTCTTAACCTCGGAGAGAAACTCCGACGCCCTACGCACCTGCGCCAGGCTCACCCGCACCGCCACCTGCGCAAGATCGCGGGGGGTTCTGGCGGCGCCGCCGTATGAGGAGAGCGTCCGCAGGCAAACGTCGGGGTAGCTGGCGTGGACACAGGAGCGCCGCACGAGGTCATGTTTGGGTGTGGCGGCTGCGGATGTTGATGATAACAGCGGTGAGAGGAGGAGAATTAGAAGAGAGAGGCGGAGGGCCGTCGTCATCTCCTTATATGGCGGGTGTTGGAGGCGGCGGCGGTGGCGGTGGAAAGGAATTAAGGGGTGGCCTAATTATTTAGGGTGGTGAGTTGGTAGTGTCTTGAAGGGAGAGAGATAAGGGGGTATGGGCTACTGGGGATGTTTTTATATATGCAAGTTTGCCCATTTCTATTTTTATTTTATTTTATTTTATTTTCTAAACGACAATGATCACTCAGATACACTCATGCATTACTCTCATACATACATTAATAATTTGGGACATTAACTATTACCATCAAATTAACCTTTTACTCCAAAAGGAAATTCTTGTAAGCCAAAGTTTGTACTTAATTTATTCTCACACTAGCTACTACTTTTAATTAAGACTTTGTAATTAGAGTATAATCTTTCAATATTTTTCGGCAAAGTTTGTCAACTAAAACGACCTTGTTTTACACCATAAAAATTTCAAAAATCAATGTGGATGTTCTAATCGCAAAAAATTAAGAGGCTGTGTTGTAAATGCAAACCTTTTAATTAAAATTAGTGGTGAAAAAATAGTATAATCGAGTAATCATTGTGCTATTTGCTACAATTAGTCCAATATTATTAGTATACTCATATACATAGAATGACACTAAATCATATATATATATATATATATATTATTTGAATATAACAATTTTTATGTGGTTATATGTTTCTGATATTATTACATATATTTGAAATACGAGACTTAATTATGGGAGAGTATAGAAGACCAGACATTTTAAATTCAAGGATCTCTTGCGAATGAAGAGCATTAACTTTAAATAAAAATTTGTGTGAGAATGTCTTACAACTCAAAATTCGTAAGACAGTAGAGATTCAGATTCAAAACTAATCATATCTAATGGTTCATTTGTAATTTTATTGTGTTTGAATTCGGATCTATATATGTCTTAAATATTTTCCGTAACAAATCTTCATTCATTATCAAAAGATATATAAATATACTTACTACGGAATAATCTACAAATTACATAATTTCATTAAGAAAATATTATGTGAAATGACTTTAAACTACACGACATTAGTAAAATTCAAACTCGTAACATTGGGTGGTAGGCCATGCTTGTCCGGTTAATGAAGGTCGTTCAAGTGAATAAATGTTGGCGGTTTAGGTAGATATGTAAATTAAATATATTCATGTGAAGTGCTAAGGTTTTCAGATTTGGAAGAAGCTATAGGAGGCAGCAGCGAATACAAGATGGACACATGTCAATCACATAACTCTCCCACAACAAGATTTACCAGACATTAACCCATCGTTATATATTTTGAGTTATTTAAAATGAATTAATTTAGTGGGGTAAATAAATGAGTTGGTTGAATTTAAGACAGTTGGGAACGCAAAGCTCATTATTGGACGATTATTAACGTGGTTTCCTAGTTAGGTAAGGCATGCATGCTATGTAATGTGTACATGTATTGTCCATTTTCAACACACATGATGTTTCTTTTGTATATTGCAAATAATGATTATCCCTTGCATTTTCGCCTAGGTTTTAGATAATCAATCTTTTCGAGAGAGAGTGTTTTCATCAAGTAAAATTTCTATTTATGCACTTAAGATATTATTTGTGCAACCTTCTTAAAAATATATGAGTGAGTTTTTTGTGTGATCATTTTATGGGTTAAAATTCGTAAGACGAGTTAAGATACAGACCCAAACATCATTAAATCTCAATAAATTTACAAATATGCCACTAAATATGATTTTGGATCCAAATCTTAACCATCTTACGAATTTTGACATGTGAGATAATTTCACACATTTTTTTGTCAATATGTATGTATGTATGTATGTATGTATGTATGTATGTATGTATATAACATGAAATTATGTGAACTAGCTACAAGTAATAACCTAGATAAAAATTAATAATAAATAATACCTAATTTTTCAAAGTTGCTGCAAATTTATCATGAATTAATTTTCTGACACTGAAAATCTCATGCGCATTGGATGTGTTCGTGGACTTTTCAATTCAATAAATTAAATTAGATAGAATTAGATAATCACATGTCGAATTAAAACTACATCATTTTTTTTTTCTGGATCAAAACGATGTCGTTTTGGTCCTACGTGAGATTATTTATTTCCACCTAATTTTGTTTATTGAATTAAAAAGTCCACAAGCGCACTTGACATGCCACGTGGAATGTTCATGCCACATGGAATTTTCAGTGACTTGAAAATTGGTCATATGATAGATTAATTTACTACAAATTCAAAAAATTGAGTATTATTTTATTAATAGCTTTAATTTCGATAATTTGCTAAAAGTGATTAAAATATAGATCTTAAAGTGCACTTTCCGTCAACACACGCGTGTGTAAAGTGATGACATTCAATAAAAATAACATGCATAACCAACATTGAAACAAAATATATAATATAATGCCTTTTATTATACAAATTCCAAATGAAGAAAATTAATAAAAGACCGTCCCTCAATTTTCAAGATTGTTTGGTTTGGTCACCAATTGTCTCTAACTAACAAAGTCGATTTTGAATATCTCAACCTATTAAACCAAAATTAAAATACCAAAATATCCAAACCAAAATTGTTTGAATTTATTTTGGATTATTAGTCAATTTTGACCTATTGCAGAGTACGGTCTAGGCGGCCGTTATCCTCCTGAATCGAAAATTCTATAATCAATCTTATACGAACTAATCGCCTAGGCGGAATTATTCGACGATTACGTCGGCCGAATTTCATTTTTTAAAATATATGTATTTATATAATAAATTAATAATTAGGATTTAGAACTCCTAAAGCATCCAAAGACGTAAAATTTCATTTGAACTCTGAATGTTATTTTGTCATGAACTTTGAATAATTTAAACTCTCAATATTTGTTTTATTTTAGATTTTGGATGATTTAAACTTTAATTGATATTATTTGGAATGTTAAGATTTATGAATTTATACATGAAATTATTTTATATTTGTTAAGAAATATATAAAATATTAAAAAAAAACTTCCTAGAATCCGCCTAAGCCCCGTCTAGGCTTTGATGTGTGAATTTTAGTTTTAAAACTCGAATCAACTTGCAAGTGAACAAGTAAATATAGCACAGGGTGAAACGAGATCGAATCCACAGGGAAAAAGAAAATTAAATAAGCACGTACTATGACATCGGCTCCTATTTGTTATCTAGACGACGAAATGGATAATTGTTTGATTTAAAACTAGCTAGTCAATAAAGCAAAGTAAATAATTGCAATTAACAAATAAATTGGGCAATTAAGGAAAGTAACACTCTCGGGGTTGGTTTTATTGGATTAATTAACACAAAATCTAATTATAATGGATGCTTAATTTCCAATTCAAGATTGACGATCACAAATTTATTCTATATCTTCTCTCGAAGCATATAGAATATGGGGCACATGCATATGATTATTGTCTCCAATTAATACCTAAGTGTGCTTACCAATAGCACCAAGGATCTATGCCTCAACAACTATCTCAAACCTCTCGATTTTGTTGATAATTGCTCTTTGAATTCTAGGATCCTATGTTGAAGCTCATCTCTCGAATTTTGAATCAACATACATAATCATGCTAATTAATTATCAATTTAGTTCTCACCAATCAACAATACATAACACCCATACATAACAAGAATCCAAAGCATAATCAAGAACCATTAAACATCCAAAATAAACATCATTTATATCTCATAATCCAAATAAAACCAACACCCAAGAGTATCAAAGATTTAGCTTCTCATAATTACATGGGTAACCAAAATCTCTACAAGAAGGAACATGATTTTAACAAAATTAAAGAACAAAAGAACCTGGATATTTTGGCCTTCAAATCTTGCTTCAACTTTATTCTTCTTGCCCAATCTTCAATTCCCTTTCTTCTCTCTTCTCTAAGTATTTCTCTCTCTAAAAGTGGCTAAGGGTGGAATGCAATTGACCTAATTTTGAATTGGGGTGAGTTTATATAGTGGAGGAATAAAAGAATTAAAAGAAAATGAAAAATGGGGGGAAAAAATGAAAAATCCGAAAACGTGACACGGGGTTGGTTGCGCTCTGTATGGCTCGCGTCGCGCCAAGAGGCGCGACCCGCGCGGGGTCAGCGCCGGTCGGGCCGCATTGCAGGCCGTGGAAAATCAGCCGCGGACACGGAGCGGCGGTCGCGGTGCACCGGTCTGGGTCGGGTCGCGCCTACAACCCTGCTCCGATACCTTTCACGGTTTTACTTCATTCTCTCTTGTTTCTTGTCCGATTGAGGTGATTCAACTTGCACCGTGCTCCCAATTCGATTCTCTATCTTCCCATGGCATTGAATCACTCAAAAATTCATTTATTCATCCACAATTTTCTGCAAAACTCAAACAAGAAACAAAACTCTCAAGTAGGAAGATTAAGAGCGCAATTTGGATTAAAACACATGCAAAACTCTTCAATTCACTTCATTTAAACCTCAAAATATTGTGTCAAAATACCACTCATCAGGCATCCAAAGCGCTATCCCCCCTCGACCGCACGACTTGCGCCTAGCGCATTCTGCAACCTTGATTTTGACAAAATGAATGAAATACGACCCGAACAATCATAATAATTGAGCGAATGCTAACTCGAAAAATTAAAATAATAGTTAAATTAATTAAAAACCTTGGGAACACTCGGTATCAAGAAAATTATCCCAAATTTATTATTTATAAATGAGAATAAAAACATAAATCCTTTAAAGAAATTAAAATTGGAACTTCTACATACTTGGAAGTATAATGAAATAGATTACTAGTATTTCTCCTGTGCGATGCACAAATAATTATTAGTTTTTTAGATCTGTACGATTATAATTATTTTTTGAATTCTATATGTTGTGTTCAATTTTTAAAAATTAATAAAACAATATGCACATGCGTTAATTAATTATATAAGAAGATTAATTTTATGTAATTACCACAAAGAAAAAGAAAATTAAATTTTAGGAACTAATTGAAAATCCATGTTAGAAGGATTGAATTGTAATATTTCAAATGACACGACTTTTTAAATAGCAAAGTATAATTGTTTGGTCCACAATTAAAGAACATTTGATTTCTTTGAATTTATGATAGGTATAAAAATATAATTATTTAATTATTTTAAATAATGAAATTGAAATAGAAAAATAATAAATTATGTTGTTGTTGTTGTTGTTATTATTATTATTATTATTATTATTATTATTATTATTATTATTATTATTATTATTATTATAGTGCAATACAAACGAAATCTATTTTTAGGCAATCTATGCATAAAAAATAAAATAAAAAATGTTACAAATATCGAATTTTCAAGTAAAAAAATAATAAATAAGATTGCAAAAATTTGTTAAAATACAACAATTGTAATCTAAACCGTTGTGGAAAATGTAAAAAACGAAGAAGAAAATTTACAATAATAAATGTCACTATTGTATATCACACGATTTTACCTTAATATATGTATAGATAAATTTCAACAATTTTAATATAAAACAAAAACTTAGATTTTGAGAAGAAATGTGTGAGTGGCCGTCTTTATTTCATATGCAATATATTCATCCTTCATTCCTATTAAGGATGGTGTGAATCACCAATCCATTTATCTCTGCTACTCTACCTCCTCAACATATGCACACGGGATGGAGAGTTTTAAAGCAATAAGGAGAATTTTGAACCATGATAAATGACTAATTTGAAGAATATTATAAGAATAATTTGAAGGGTTTTCGGAAAAACTTTATTTATAAATGCAGGACAACTATGATTCGAAAGGTTAGAATTTTCATGAGTATTAATGTAATCAGTTGGAGTGAATACATTTTTTTAATATTTTAATATGAAAGTGATAGATGAAAAAAATATATAAATAAGTCTAGAAAATAAATACATAAAGATATGACCAATTACAATATTAAATAGTTAGAATTTAGAATACATAAAGATACGACCAATTACAATATTAAATAGTTAAAATTTATGTTAATTAAAATAAATGGTGGACTTGATTGTACCCACGGGTTAAAAATAGATTAAAGAGATAAATAAAAGAGTTACAATATTAAATAAATAAAATTAATGTTAACTATCATAGTAAATGGTGTGTTTGATTACATACCTATAAAATATTAAGTAACAAAAGAAAAAATTACAGAGGGGTAGAAATAATAAAAAAATCCAAATAGGGGAAAAAGTTGGAAAGAGTATAAAAAAAGGGAAAGGTCCAGAAAAAGAAAAAAGAAAAAGGCAAAAAAATAAAAAATAAAAAATAAAAAATCCAAAAAATAAATCATAAAGAAAAAATAAATGGGTGTTGCTATTTGCACCACTAATTTTTCAATATACACCACAATTACTACATACACCACCATTAAAAATATATATATTATTTATTCTTTATACACCACACTTCATTCCATTTTTAACCTTTTGTTTAATAATTAACTAAAACCAACTATATATATTAAAAAAAAACAGCTAAGAGAAGAACACACATTCGCACCGCTACAATCCCCTCCCCCTCCCTCTGAAGCACACGTTGCCATAGAAGGTATGCAAGACCAAAGTTGTTTGGCAATCTTGAATTAATCTTTATTGACTAATTCTACCCAATTCCATTGCCGACGAACACCACCTTCTCCTCTAGATTCGTTGTCTTCATAATCGAGAAATCTAGAAATTTGAATCTGGCAAATCAAAAACTAAAATTTTAAAACTTGGATTTCTGGTTTAAAAAATAATTTCCGATAGAACAAATCAGGATCATTTAAAAAATCAATTTTTAAACTCTTTAATCCCTATTTTTGAATCAAACCTTCAAAAAATGAACTTTGAATCAGAATCCCATATTTCAAAAAAATATATATTTTGAACCTCATTCTTATTTTCGAAAATTATTTTTCGAACCAGTTGCTCATTAAAAGAACTGATTTTCATAAATTAAAAGAAATAAAAAAAGTATGATAGCAATTCCTCTTCAACCTTTTTTTTTCAGCTTTTTCTCAATTTTAGGTTTCATATTTCTCAAATTTTTTTTTTTTTCAGAATGAATTGGTGTTGACTGAAGAAACTCTTAATTTTTGGTTTAAGAGAGGTAAGAGTATGTGAGGGAGAATTGCAAAAACTCTCAATTTGTTGTTTGAGAGAAAGAGAGTGGGTGGGAGAGATGAGTTGCAGAAGTTCCATCTCACTTGAGAGAGAGAGAAAGAGAGTGGAGAGAGTGTTAATTTATTTTTTTAATGTAAAAAGGGTATCTAAGTAAATTAATAATGATTTATTTTTTAATTAAATTTAATAGTGGTGTATATTGAAAAAATAGTGGTGTATATAGAAACACCCAAAATAAATGAAAACAATAAAATGGATAACCAATGGATGGGATTCGATCCCTAACCCTTTGTTATCATTTTTAACAAACGAAAAGTTAATTAATTCCGATTTTAACACCTGATAGAAGGAGATATTTTGGTCAGCTCATTAATTTATTTCATAACGTGATTGCTACTTTCATAAGATATATATTGCATGCTCGATCAATTATAATTTATTATAGTTATATATTTACATATATATATATTATGCATATCTAATTCAAGATTAAAAGCAACACAAGATGTTTTTTTTTTTTAATTTAAAGTTATTTTAATGAGGTTGAGATAGTTTTATAATTTTGTAAATCTAATTAAAACAATATGGGCTCTCTCTCTCTCTCTACTTTTCATCACTTCTTTCCCGCTTCTTTGATTTCAACGTGCAGTAGACAAATTCACAAAGAAAAAGAGAAGAATATCACTTAGATCGAATTCAAATTGAAGATCACCCAGATCATATTCAAAGTAATGATTGTTCGGCTTCTTTCACGGTTTGTTCTCTCTCTCTCTCTCGTGAGTTTGCTCTATCTTTCTCGATCTTTTGTTACTTTGTATATGTGTGTCTTCTTCTTCTTCTTTTTCTTCTTCTTCTTCTTCTTCTTCTACTATTACTACTACTACTACTACTACTACTACTACTATTATTTAGCGGTTCAAAATTTGTGTTTTTTATCTATTGATTTTCTGCGGATTTTGTGTTTTTGCATTACTATACATATGTGTTATTTGTCAGAATTTATTAGCATTACAGTACGCCACATTAGTTGCAAAAGTTGTTATTAACATTACAAAATGAATTATTAACATTATAAAAATAATATGTCAACATTATAAAAATAGTTTGTTATCAAATTATTGGCATAATGAACGTTTTATTAGCATTACTATGATTAGTTTTAGCACTATCAAAGAAGATATTAGTATTACTATCATTAGTTTTAGCATTACTATGCTTAGTAATTTGTCAAAATTGGTTAGCATTACAATACGTCTCATCAGTATTACAAAAGTTATTATTAGCATTACAAAATGAATTATTAGCATATTATAAAAACAACCTGTTAGCATTATAAAAATAGCAAGTTATCATAGTATTGACATGATAAACGATTTATTAACATTACTATGATTAGTTTTAGCATTATCGAAAAAGATATTAACATTACTATAATTAGTTTTAGTATTACCACTGTTTTTATATTTCAATTTTTTGTCTTATTTAATCTACAGATTGTGTTGGCACCACTGTAGAGATTTCTCATGGGTTATCAGAATTTTATATACCTGATTGCGAAACACCTTTGAAGCAACATCCACAGGGAGAAACATTTCAGAAGCAAACCTCTACTTCCAATCATGTTTTAAAGACACCCCAAAGAGTGTTGAAGACCTTTACCCGGAAGATGATGATAGATGAAATAATTATTAGAGTGATTGCAATGCGGCTTCTTCCGAGCTTGGAAGAAGTTGGCCCCGGATAATTTTGCACTGTGATGGTTGGCTTAAAGGAAGCTGACTTACTTACATGTCCCTGATCCACCTTGGAGGAGATAGATGAAAAGTTTGGTGGGGCCACACACACCTTTTGTTGGCCACTTCCATTTTTTTTTTCTTTATCTATTTCTCTATTTCTCTACCAACAGTCGGTCAAATACATTAATATTTACATTTTATTAAATTCATTTCTCTAAAATTATATATCAACTAACCGTTGGCTAACGGTTAGATTTTTTTTTGCTATTTTTCAATGTACACAATAGAATGAAAAAATGCAACTAGCCGTTAAATTTCAACTAGCCATTGGCATATTTAACTCTTTTCCCCTATATATATATATATGATTTCAATCTCATATTTTCTTATTTCATTTTTTCAATTTCTTATTTCTCCATTCTTTAATTCTAATAATTTATATCCTATCAAATTTTTATCTTCTCATCAAAATGTCTAGGTCTTTAAGAGATTCGATGCATGCATGAATTTTTAAAAAATGAAATACGAGAAGATGGAGATGAAATTGAAGTATCAATGCTTGAGCTTATTGAAAAACAAGAATAGAGGCTTGATATAGCTCAAAGTTCTTCGAGAAGAACAAAAAGGTACATGGATTGAAGGCGTGAAGAAGGACATGATTGTCTTGTCCGTGTTTACTTCTCCGGCGTTCTAATATTTTGTGCTAATACATTACGTCATCAATTTCGGATGCAAAGAGAGTTATTCTTTCATATTGTCGATGCCTTGGAAAACCATTCTGATTATTTCAATTGGAGGGAAGATGCATTGAAAAGAAAGGATTTATCACCACTTCAAAAATACACAAAATCTATCCGTCAATCGGTATATGCAACATTTGTTGACTCACTCAATGAGTATATACGAATGAGAGAGAGAACTTCCTTGGATTGTCTACCTAACTTTTGTCAATGTATCGTCGAAGGGTTCGAAGCTCGATACTTGAGAAGCCCAAATATTGTAGACACACAACGGTTACTTCAAATGCATGAGCAAAGACATGGATTTCCTAAAATGCTAGAGAGGTTCAACTGCATGCATTGGGAATGAAGGAATTACCCAGTTGCTTGGAAATGTCAATATACTCGTGGTGATCATGGAGTCATACAATAGTTCTAGAAGCAGTCGCGTCAGCAGATTTGTGGATATGAAATACTTTTTTTGGTGTGGTGGATCCTACAATGATATAGTGTTATTCACGGATCGCCGTTATTCAACAATGTCTTATAAGGAAATGGCTCAGAAGTTATTTTCACGATAAATAACACATCATTTACGCTAGGATACTATTTGGCAGATGGAATCTACCTGGAGTGGGCTTCATTCGTGAAGAGCTTTTCGTGCCCTATAGATGCCAAATGGAAAAAATTCAATGAAAGACAAAATGCTACAAGAAAGGATGTCGAGCGAGCATTTGGAGTGCGCCAAGCTAGCTAGAGGATAATTAGAGGTTCCGCAGGGCCTTATTATAAGGAGCTCTTAAGGAATATTATATATACTTGCATTATTTTACATAATATGATTATTGAAGATGAAGAGGATGTTGTTGTCAATTGGTCCGATGAAGACTCTCTTCCTTCGACAACAATTAATATGGGTACTACGAGAGAATTTCAAACATATCTTCAAAATTACACAGAACTACGTAACAGAGAAACACATCACCAACTTCGAGATGAGTTAGTTGAGTATATTTGGGCACGGGATGAGTGATGAAATATTATAATGATTTATTGGTTATGTTCTAGTATTGTTGTAACATTATAATATTATTATTTTGAATAATATTTTCCAATTATTATTCAATTTTATAATTTTTGTAATTCAAATTATGAAATATCGTGAAATTAAATATATAAAGTGAATATTGTAAATAAAGAGAGTAGATAAAAAAATCAAAAGAAATAAAAAAAATTATGATGTGTATATGTGAGACCCTGTATAAATTACTTTTTGACATTTGCATTGCATAGATAGATCGGTAGAAATTGCTTTTTGACGTGGCATTGATGTGGCAGTGAATAAGTTGAGGTTTTTTTTTTGGTTTTTTTTTTTTTTTTTTGCATTGTAAGCACCCTTATATGTATAAAATTTCTAACTTTTTGAACAATTGTCATTTTTTTTAGAATTGCCGTAATGCTTCTCAATTGATATTATTATTTCAATAGCAATCTATTGAAATATTAATATATGACAAATCCATTTTGTTAAAAAGTGAACGCTTTTGATGCTCTACTTTAATTGTATATAAATGATAAACTATGATAACACTACCATTTAAAAATTCGACTGCAAAAATTTGCATATGTCAAAATTAACTATAATTTTCACCTTATGTGTATCATATTTTTCTAGTGCTAACAAGATCAATGATAATGTTAACACTATTGGATGATAATGCTAATACAATAAAATTCTAACAATATTATTCATGATTGGTTTATCATGTTACCAGTAAATTTTTGTACTAATGCTAATATTAGTTATGATAATGCTAAAATGAGCTATGATAATGCTAAAACTGGTGAACACTAATGCTAATAATGCAAAATATACAACTAAATTAGACAGTTTCAATATCGTTGTTCATTGACTAGGTTTTATATGTTCCTGAAAGTTTTCCGATGCTAACAAAACAAAACAAAACTGCTAATTCATCTTGAAAGAATGCTAAATTTTTTTGAATGTTGAATATTTTTTCGTAATGCATATGTCAATAGTCTCATAATGTTAGCATTATGAATGCTTAGATTAGCACCGCCAATATCTTTGTTAGCATATGCATTTATCTCTGTTAGAATGCGTGATATACTCATGGTTTATATGCTTTTTGAGGGTCATTTAGATGGTAGTTGATGAGCATTGCATGCATATATTGAGAAGTTGCACATAGTTTTTCATATTTTGTGCAGTGTTACGTGTTTTCTCATTTTAAAGGGATTTGATGCCAATTATTTTATAAGATGAAATTGAGTTTGAAAAGTACCTAAGAAGATAGAAGATCGAGTGTGGAGCGCGTTGCAACTTGAATCGGGTCAATCGGATGAGAAACGAACGAGAACGGAGCAAAAGGGTAAAATATGTCGGGTGGTAAAAAAGAGCACGACCGTACTCTTAAGGAGCACGGTCCATGCTCCTATCTCGGCGAAGATGACCAGCTTTTATGCAATTAAGAGCACGGACTGTGCTCCCTGTTGCATGGCCCGTGCTCATATTGGCGATCAACGGCGAGTTTCTTTTTGGATCGGGCTCTTCTTCCTTCTGTAGGTTTCTATCCCTTCTACTATTTAAGGGCTCTTCTTAGACGAAAATTGAACCAACTTTTACCCTATAGTAGAGCAGAGAAGAGCAAGAGACGGTGGAGAACGACAGAGAACAACTGAGATTAAAGATTCAATTCGGCATAAGTTGCATTCACAATTTCGAGTTTATATTTATCATGTTAGCTTTAATTATCACTTTATTTTCCATGGATTAAGATTGTAATTTGATGATGAGAGGCTAAACATTTAGAGACTCTTGGGTTTGAACACATGTATGGATTTTTATGATTTCAATTAATACTATTGTTCATTTTATTTATCTGCTTATGCTTCATTGCTTTAATTGTCTTGTGAATTTGTTTGCCCATCAAATGCATATGTATAGTTAATTGATTATCACTCGAGAGATGTTAATTAGTTGACGGATTAGGAATGCATAACGCAAGCTTGCTAGATCGAGAGATTAGTAGGTAATCGCGAGGAGATTAAATCCTAGGAGCATTTAGGAGTTAAACAACAATTTGAGATCGAGAGATGATTTTTGGTGTTTAATCCACTTCTAGAACTTACTCGAGAGAGAGAGAGAGAGAGAGAGAGAGAGAGAGAGAGAGAGAGAGAGAGAGAGACTAGATAATTTAGTGATTCTCCTGCAGATTTAGGAATTAAATTTGATTTAATTTGTTAATTGAATTCATAATATCCATAGACGTGTAGACCCTAGAATCCATTTCTCCCTAAAGTTCCTGTTTGATTTTTGGTGTTTCTGTTTTATTATTCATTTATAGTTCTTAGTTTTAATTTAGTTTAATCAACCAAATTTTTGATCTGGTCATCTAGATAATACTTAGTTAAATTACATAGCCAGTCTATGTGGATACAACCTTGTTCACCATAGTTTTATTACATTTGCCTCGTACACTTGCAAATAGTATTTTTAATGAAATAAAACATCGAACAATGCACCTAGAAAATTCATTTTTTTTATTATGACCTTGATATTGACAAAATTATTACGAAAATGTCACCGCATTTTTCTTATGTTCCTTTTATTTACAGCTATGCCACCAATTTTTTTGATCAAATTTAAACCATCAAATCTTAAAATTAAAAAATGTGAATAGATTCATAATTCTCACTATAGGATTGATTCTCTATGTAATCCACTCCCTATATATATTATCATCGGATCAGATCCTCTGTTGCATTTCCTATTCCATTTGTTGTTGCATAACTAGATTTTTTTTAATTTTTAAAAAAAAAATATTAATATACCCTAATTGGGGATGGATGAACTCATGAACCCTAAAGAGAAAATTTTAATTAAATAAAATCATAATAAATTAAAAATTAAAAAAATATATTTATTTTTTTAAAAAAATTAATGAAGGCTTGGAACAGGAAATGTAATAGGAAATGCAATAAGTGATTTGGTGTGTATTATCATTAATGTAGAACAGAAATATGTAGCATTCACGTGGGACGTGGCATACATGCTGTATTCGATTTTGTTTTGTCTCGTTATTACGTGAATTTCTTAATCAATAACTTTTGAGGCAACTCTGATCATCTATATTAATATATATATATATATATATATATATATATATATATATATATATAGTTCAAACAATTTCCACAATGATATTATCATGATTAATCATAAGTAATTTATTTAAGAAATCAATAACAAACTACAGTGGGATATATGTCCTGTATTAATTATTAGGTTTCGGTTATTCCCGGTTAGCAAACAATTAACAACAATTGTATCAATTCATAGAAGAAATTATATATTAGTAAAATGAAATATATTATTGGAATTAATAAAAAAAATAATATTTCATCGATGTAACATCCACGTTCTTAGATGTTATCATTCATATACGCCAAAGGTGGCTATAGTCTGAAAGAATAAGTCTTAAATTAATATAGTTGGGTTTCCTTGAATGTGGAAGTTCAATTCACAAATATGGGACAAGCCTACAACTATACATCAATGCTTTGTTGCAGCTAGCCATAAATGTTCGCATTAAATTTTTTTTTCCTGGGCAGGAATTTGACACACCCTCACAGCCAATTAAAAGTCAGGAAACAATTCACATTTCTGTACTGCAATAATTCAATACTATATTCGTTTGAATTTTGATGATGATTGATGAATAAGTTTTTTTTTTTTTTTGCTTAATTATATTGTACGAGTAAAAGGAGGGTCCCATTTCATTTGACGATACTGCATGTAGTTTCTAATTAAGTACTCTAAAAATAAAGAAAAAACTAATTAAAAAAAAATGATCATGTGCAGTAGGGCATACCGCATATGTATATATGAGAGATGCAGAGCCGCAATGGAGTCCTTGGTCACTCTTCCCCACCATTTTTTCTTGTCACCAATGCTGGAAACTACTTCATATGTCAAGGCATGCCATTGCCAGATAATTTCCCACACATTCTCTCTCTCTCTCTCTCTCTCTCACACACACACACAGTGTGTGTGTGTGTGTGTGTGTGTGTATTTGAACAAGTTGAATTAGTTAAGGCTATATCCAAAAGATTTCAAGGAGTCCATGTTAACATTTACGATGCCAAAAAATACTCTAGTGCTTCAACTCTAAGTGTTAATTTGTTTTAAAGGAAGTTTGTTGTGGTATGATCAGGTGATCCTCCGATCCCCATATTGTTCATTGTAAATATTGATATTTTCATTGCAAATACTATTAATATACATTTTAAAAGACACATTAATACTTTATAATGTAAAATTAATAATTTACCTCAAATTTTGTTTTGAGTAAATTACAAATATATCACTTGTTAGTTATGTTTTGCGCTTAGAATTCGAATATAGATACCATTTAAGGAATTTTGACCCATTAGAAAGTCTCGTAATAATTTTGTGTAATTTTAAATGCAAATGGCCGACACATTTCAATTTAAATGAGGTCAATATTAACTAGTACTCTCTCTCTCTCTCTCTCTCCACACACACACATGTGTGTGTACAAATTGAATCGCTTTTAATTGTAGAAATTGAATCACTTATAAGTTAAGTTCATAAGATTTCTGACCGTCCATGTTAACATATACGAGGCCTAAAAATTGATGTTGTACTGCTTTGATGTTTTAAGAGTTAATTTCTTTTAAAGGGAGTCTTTTGTCGAATGGTCGGATGATCCTCGTATTCTTCAGTGCAAGTGTTGATATTTTTCATTGTAAATCATATTAATATACATTTTATAAGGTATGTTTATACCTTATAATATAAAAATTGATAATTTGACTCGAAGTTCATTTTGAGTAAATTATAAATATACCACCGGTTATTTGTATTTTGCACTGAGAATCCAAATATATGTATTATTTGATGGATCTTGACCCGTTTAAATTCATATGGCCGACACGTTCTAATTTAAATGAGGTCAATTTTAAGCGCACACGCACATATATATATTGGTCAATTTATATATATTTATTCTAACTGATCTAAGCTCTACTATGAGAAGGCCCAGTCCAGTTACCACAGAAGCATTTCGGCCCATTCTTCAAATTAGGCCTTCGGTCCTATCCACCGGAACATTCGATCCAGACCGTATGGGCACTACTCGGATTTAAGAAAAAAGCATTCAAAAATCTAAATACATATTTATGTAATATTTCTTTTAAATATTTTATATGCAATACTTATTGCCATATTAATTAAGATATGATTAATTATATGTGATGTGACATTTATTTTTATCTCATGCTATGCTACCGACATTATATATATATATATATATATATATATATATATTTTAAGACGCGGTCTTAAAATATAGTATAACTAAATATCACATATTGCATGAACATAAAGTTCACAATATGCGGAAAGATTCCATAAACAAAAATATAAAAATGAGAAAAGAATGTGTAGCTTTTAAAATCTCCTATGTGAACCAAATGACTGAATATATATATTGGAGGAGATCTCCTGTACACTAATTTGATGGGCCCGCTCATCAGACTGATCTGACCCGGCTTAACTTTAAAAAAAAAACTATTTTCTGCAGGCGTGTGCACCACACGTGCGCGGGCCACGCGCGGCGCACGGGGTACACGCGTCTGCTATAATTTTTTTTTATTTTTTTTTGTGTCCCCCCCCCCCCCCCCCAAATTGTATATCCTAAAATACAATTAGTGAACCCTAAATTAAAATAAACCCTAAAAACACCCCCAAAAAAATCCTAAAAAACACAAAATAAGCCCATAAAAACACCCCTAAAAAAACCCTAAAAAACACAAAATAAACCTCTATAAACACCTCAAAAAATACTAAACCCTAACCCCCCCCCCCCCCAAAAAAAAAACCCTAAAATAAATTAAAAAAAACACTAAACCCTAAACCCCAAACCCCTAAGCTCTAAACATTAATTGTGATGACATAAATCATAATTTGAATTAAAGAAACTCGTATACGGCAAGTTGCAAGTCCAATACTTTTTGTGGTTACGGGTGATACTTTTTGTACTTCGGAATGATACCTTTCAGTGTTAAGAGTGATATTATTTCTGGCGAACTTTTTTTCTTTTTTTTTTTTGGGCTGGGCGGGGCGGGGCGGGTCAGGATTGACCCACAGGCCCGCCCCGTTTGATGGGTCTGATAGGCTCAATTTTGGGTTTCAAAGTCTGATAGGAGACTTTACCTATATATTGACATACAATCAAAAAGATTGTTTGTACTTAAAAAAAACATAGGATTCCATATAAATCGATATTAATCTTCGTTTCAAATACTTCTTACTATTACAACCACCAATTCCTCGATTATTATTACACCTCTCAATTTATTGGTAACTATAAAGGGTAATTCTAAACATTGCCAATTTTTTTCTCATCATAGCCATATATGAAAAATAAAAAATAAATTAGCTATTTATATGTACAATTTTAACCTCATAATCCCCATCCCATCTTGAATTAAAACTCCATTTGCAGCCCTCATTTCAGCCCTGTTTCTACAGGTATAAAAAACAAAGTGAACCAGCGATCCTCTCAATGAATCTTTCTAGTGTTAGAAAATTAAACCACATAGGGCATGCAATTATCCAGATTCATACCCTAAATCAATTAACTCTATGATGATTAACCGAGATATAATTATTAGCAGAGGCGTACTTGAATCCATAGTTCTTGAATCTCGAATTCTTGATGTGGTATGGATCTTCCAAACGATCGGCACCTTAGGTTTTCTGTAGAGAATTCTGTAGAAGGAATACAGATTCAATTTTCTGTCTGCCGTCGTTTGGGGACCATAACCCTAACTTATAGTAATAAGTTATCTTTTATTTGCAATTCGGTCCCTCAACAAATTGCAAATCTATTTATGGTATCTACACAATTAAATTCCATGACAATATTAATACCCTTTAATCCATAATTATAACCTTATTAGATCACTTTAATTGAATTACTTTAAGATAGCCATACACATTTAATAATTAACATATATTAGTCCACATTAAAATATTCCAACATCTAGCCCCCATTTCTATAGAAATGAAAAAGAAAGAGAAAATGCAATCTATCTCTAGCCCACTCCCACCTCCACTCCATCAACGTTTCTGCTATGTGTGGGTATATGCGAAGATGAAACCAAATTCATATAAAATAGCATTAAAATTAATCAGAATTGTTAATTTGTATCGCAACTCAAATTATTCTCAAAATTCTACATTTGCTCATCATTTGTTCCCGTGATTATGGTCATACATAAATAATCTGAAATTCTGTTACAAAATTTAAACAAGTCGTTTTCTGCATCTTATGTGCTTGACAAGAAACAATCTTGCTATGATAACTCTTGAAGAATGAAGATGAATTGAATAGGGAGAAATTTAGATAAGTTTTCAAATAAAAAACTATTGTTGATCGTAAAAAAATAAAAAATCTCAGAATAGTGGCGTAATATGAATGGGGCTACACGGGTTTCTCAATTTTTTTTAGTTAAGGTTTCAAGTGGCGGCTATGAGGATAAAACTGTAAATATAAATAATAAATTTATTTTATTTTAAAAATGGGACTATAATAAGAAAAAATGTGGCTATGTTTAGAATTGCCCAACTATAAATTAGACGACCAAAATTAAATATGTTGGCATCCACAACAACTAACAAGCGCATGTATATATGGTGTCCAAAAGAATTTGCTAAGCATAATAATAACGTTTTTTCTGCCTATTTAACCTTTTCAATTTTGGAAAATTTTCTCACATCATATTTTAATTAATCATCCATTAGGACCATATACGTGTGTGTATAATGATTCCTTTAATTTACATTATAATGTTCATTTTTTATTATAAAATACATGTTACATATTTATACACGGGGAGTCAACTTTTGCGGATCAAATTTCCTGTTACATTTTTCTGTGTTCCACTCTCAAATTTATGATTTAAATAATATTTATTATAAAATACAAATGGATTATAACATAAATAATCATAGTGAACATTTATCAACAAAAAATAAATTTTAAAAATTAAAAATTATAGTTATAAAATAATCAACCATAAAAAGGAATTATTAATTGAAAATTAAATATTAAAAAAATATACACCCTAATTAGATTAGATGAATTTTAACTAGCAATTGTAAAATTAGATTAAAATAAAAAAAATTGAAAAAAAATGGAGGAAAAATTCATAATTTAAAATTGAAACACAAAAAGAGCAATTTTCGATATGGCCCGGAGAGTTGGCAATTTTGGCCCAGTCCCGGTATGTTTATTGGGCTGACATTGAGAGTTGCCCAAATGGACCGGGCTATTTAGCACTAAAATATGAAAAATTACTTTAGACCCGCGGGGTGCGGCCCGGTTCGGTCTTCTTTTCGGGCTGTACTGAGGCTAATAAAGGGTAATTCTATTCGCAACCCCCATTTTTCTCCCTACAACCCCCAAATTTAATTAAAATATAAATATTTTTTAGATTGACAATTTTATCCTTACGGCCTCATATTTGGAAAACATAAAAATAAATAAATAAATCTTGTATCATGTAGGCCGTAGCAGATTCATCCTTCTTTGTGGTTGCACGCGGGAATGTAAAATACATTTCAATATAGATGGTTAACTCTTAAAATGATTTCTTATTGCATAATCTATGCTTAATGATTTTGTAGAACAAGTAGCTATGAAAGCAATATCTTGTTCCTCTTTTCTTTTTCATTGCCCCTAAAACAAAATCACCAATTGAATCGCATGCTTATAAGTTATACCGGATATTTTCCGATAATATGCAACAATACAGAAGTAGAAGGTAGATCACAGATAAAAGTTTAATGGATCCTACAAGAGTAGTTCATCACTTGAAGCTTTTGTCAATTTGAGTTTTCAGAAAATCCTCTGCAAGCATATTGTTCGTGCTCTATTCACCAATAATTATTTTTAAATTCGAGATCAATATGTGCCTTTGCGTTGGTGTGACATATTATTTACAAAATCTAAAGAATTCTTTGTGAAAGATTTGTCAAAATCTAAAGATTATTATTTAATCCCAGACACTCCGACAAGCAATAAAAAAAAGAGTAAAGATTTTATTATTCAAGAACATACACTCAAAAATAAGGGCAGAGTTGTATAAGAATGGAGGTTTTAATTTTTTTTGGGGGGAGTTAAAGCTTATACGGGCTATAAGGATAAAACAGTCAATTAATAAAATATTTATAATTTAATTAAATAAAGAGGGTTGTAAGGAAAAAAATGAGAGTTGTGAATAGAATCACCCCTAATAAATATAGACCTGAATGATTTTTGGGTCGGGCCAGACGGCCTGAATTGCCACCCTATTGGCCCCAACTTGAGCTTTCTTTTCCTACTAAGGATACGTTATTTCTCACGCGCAATTTAATTCCCTTAACAAAGTGAAAGAAAAAAAGAAACAGAATTATATGAAAGAAATGCAGTTTATTTTTATTAATTAATAGTTTATTGTTAATATTCCTTTTTCTTTAGTGATAATATTACTGTTTTTGAAGTCGAACATGCACTCCTATATATTACTACCTCCGTTTCATAATGTTTGTTGTTTAAGGTTTTTTTTTTAGTTTCAAAATGTTTGTTGTTTTATATAATTTGACATCCTCTCTCCCAATTTTAACCCTCTCAAATTCTACAAGATTTTTTGATTCTAACTTACCTATAATATATGAAGAGAGAAAAATATATATAGAGAGAAAATATTGTTATTTTTTAGGAAAATATAGATGAATTAGATTTTATGGCATATATAAGGATGAGTATATTTGTCCACGAAATTAATTCTTAATTCTAGATAAAAAAAAAAAACAAAATAACAAACATTATGAAACGAAGGTAGTATTTTTTTTATTCATGTGGAGTGGAATATTGATGCATTAAATATTTCCTACCTAATACTGATTTCTTAAAATTGAAATTAAAGATCGAAACGCCTTATTTAGTTATTTATTGGCAGGCCTTCCGCAACTAATAGAATTTGCAAGAATAGACAATTTGGCAAGGTGGGGTTGAATTTTTATTTTTTTTGTCATGTTATTTACAAATTTTGTATGTGCAAAATTTTGCTGTCATGCAAGTCACTGTAGAGTTCAAATGTGTGTCAAATTCTGTGCAGATCAGATCTTATGTTACATTTCGTGTTTATTTCATATTCCATAAGCATTAATACACATCATGTGTGTACATTTATGATATCATATATATGGGTATGAAAGTTAATACACGTGTCTTCTATAAATGATAGTAGAACATGAGATATATATAACACAAAATGTAACATGAGATATGATCCGAATGGTATGACCGTTTGATTGCCGTGCAACAACACCACTCCCAAAATTACTAGCACCTGATCCACTTAAATCATTAATCACATTCCATTTATTATAATTTATTACTATTTATTAATTAACTGCAAAGCTACTAGTATATATCAATAATATCATGGAACCAATAGAAACCAAACCAAGCTATATTTCAAATTAGCAAAATTACGATAATTTCTGTCATGAATTATTACGATCGCTCGAGTGTAGATTCGATTTGTGTCTTCTCACCTAAAGGTTTTATTCGGAATTACAAAAAAATGCAATTTGTCATGAATTACGTCCACAAAACGCAATAAGATTTAGAGCTGATTCATTAATTGCCCATTTTTTGGATGTCTGTGTGTGTGTTAACTTTTAAGAGAGAGAGAGAGGGCAAAAGCGTAAATCTTGCATTTATGAACTGCTGGTGAGAAAAAGACGACAAAATATATATACAATTTTTTTCTGAGAAACCTTAACAACTATGAAATCAGCAATCATTATTTCCCTCCAACCACACCATATATTAATATATTATTACTACGCTGCAAATACATACATATATATATATATATACGTATAACCACCTACCACGCGACGCCACCGTCCACCACCAGCGCCGCCGCGTGTTTCCTTTCCCACAATCGCACTACGCTGCCATTCAGCACCATCCTATCTTGCCATCTGTACCACCCCATATCCCCCATTCTCATCGCCACCATCCCCTCCCAATCGCCGCGCCACGCGTCCAACACCTTATTCATTATCACCGCCGCCCCACCGCCACCGTCCTCATTATCGCCGCCATCATCATCCTCCCGGAAATCCTCCTCCTGATCCTCCTTGTAATACAAACTAAACTTCATCTTCGTGCTTCCTTCTCTCTCCAGCACGCGGCACGACGTCTTAGCCGGAGTGGATTCGCTCGTCGTTGAAACATTGTCCGGCTCCGCCGCCGCACTCTCTGCCACCCGCGGCGGCGCGGTGGACGTCTCCGGTGCGGCATCTTGGCTCCTGATACTCAGCTCCGGCGTTGACGACGGCAAAGCCCTAATCCTCCAGAAGCTAACGGCGGCGGTTATGACGGCGATCCAAGCCCATATATTGTTGACGGCCGTCAAGAAGCCGTAGGCCAAGTAGTTGATGGCTAGAGCTTCGAGCGGAGAATCCAATGCAGCTTCCATTTTTCACTGCTTTCTCTCTCTAGGTTTTCAATCGGAGCGCGTGCAAGTATAATTTGTGGGGGAATGTATTAATTAGTATTATATATATTGGAGAGAGAGGGAAAATCTGGACCGTTGATCTGATGGAAGGAGAGGATCTTAGAGGAGATGCCGAGAATCGAGAATAGAGATGCTAAAATAGCAAAGGTAGATCCAAATATTGTCCGGAATTTTTCTCAAACTAGGATAGACAAGGACACGTGGATTGATGTTATTGGCTTTCATTCTAGGACTGTACTCAGCTCGACACCACAAGATTTATTTTCGCTCTCACTCATCGCTATCATTGCATGCATTTAAAATATGTGGTAATACAGAAAAATAGTTATTTTTATTTTTTAAATCATGTTTTTAATCATTAATTTAAAAAATATTGTTTTAGTTATTTTGTTCGGGCAACATATTTAATTATCTTTCATTAAAAGTAAAATATAAAAATAAAAATTGTGTTGTATGACTAGAGTGCACTATTTCGGTGTATGAATGTAATGCGGTCATATAACAGTACAAATTAACATTGCTACACGAGTGAGGGTGTACGACTGAATGCATTTGTGTAACATTACAAATTTACACTATTGCATGAATTGAGAATACACGACTAATTGTGGCTGAAGTTACACATATAACTAAGTGCAACAGTGCAATAATATAATTTTACATTATTACATGACTAGAGTGCATGACAGAGAAATATTTCGTACATGTGACTGATTATAAATATATATTTTTTAAATTAGCAGCTATAATTTTTTTAACCAAGTCAAATGACTATTTAAAAATCTGCTTCTTAAAATAGAACTTATGTCAAAGATTGAATTGAAGTAATTACGAGCTAATTTGAAAATTTCATCGTAATGTCGTATTTTATTTCCCACTAAATATGTAGTAATTATATGTTCGTGCATATAGGTATTGAAAAATATCCAATTATGGCACAAAAAAACCCCAAATTAATTAGCCATATATGACCCATTCAAATATTAACAATTAATTGCCACAAGTCCACGCATCTCGGTGGAGATGATCTAGTGGTGGAGTGAGGTTGTTTAGAGATCAAATATCACGAATTTGAATCTCCTCAATAGCACAGATCGGGTATGTGAATAAAAAAAGAAACAAAGATGAAATGAGATGTTTTCATTATTTAAAAAAAAAAAATTGGCACAAGACCATGCGTTGTAGAGCTCCACTAATTCAACAACCATAATAGAATGGGATTTTCTAATCTGAATTGTGTCACATCCTGATTCCAAAATCAAAATTACGTAATTTTAAAAATATTTTTTTATAAAAATAAAACTTATTATATAACTAATTCTAATTAATTTTTATTATTAAAGGACTGTAATTTTAAAAATATATATCCTAATTTTGAAATAATCAACCATAAAAATCAATTATATTAATTAAAAATAAAAATTAATCACTTAAAAATAATGAAAATCTTAATTAGGTAGAATAAATCCTAAATAATGATGTAAAATTATAATTAATCAGAAACAATTAAAATTGAAGGAAAAATAAAATAAAACCCAACAATTTTGATGTTTGGGACATAGGTGACACATATAACTTTAGACTTGAGGATCTCATGTGCACCGTAATCCACATATCAAACACAATTTCCATTCAATTAACCATATATTCCCTCTGTGTTCGTTTTGATTGTTGTTTTAATTTTTTTTTTATTTTGTGTCAAAATATTTATTATTTTATATATTTTCACACTCTCTTTTCTAATTTTAACAATATCTGAAACACTATTTTAGAAAAATATAAGTGAATAAGATTTTATGTCATGCATGAGGCACATCAACATTATATATGATCATCTTTTTATTTTCTCTAGTTTTCAGTTTAATTCGGCTGTCGTCATATATAATCCCGATGTTTAGTAACTTATTAAAAAATCGCTCTCATTTTTCAATTAAAAATAGTGCAAATTGTACTTTGACACTTATATTTCGAGCTCTTTTTAGAAAAATTTCCAAATAAAAACTATTAACAAAACAATACTCCTTTTACAAATCTTTTATAAATCTAATATCCGATCAATTTTTCAGCTCAAGCAGCCTTGTGGAGTTTTTTCTAAAAACCAAAGCTAATAAAATTTGTAATTGACGTGGAATATGAAAAATCCATGTTATTTTTTTCTTGGAGCAAAATTTCCCCACAAGCATTCGGCATGCCATGTAGGATTTTCGGGCCTAAAAATTAATCGAATGTTAGATTTGTAAAAAATTTAGAAAATGATTACCGTTATGCTGATAATTTTTATTTAAATTATTTTTGAAATTGAACCAAAATATATATATTTTTCCATTAATTAATGACATTTAACTAAAAACACTTGTATAAGTTTCACCATCATTACTCAGTGATTATTGCATGTATATATATTTTTTTTTTGGATGTCGAGGGTAACCCGCAACCGCTACCGTGGTGCGCACTGGGTAAACCCAGCCCCTGTGTAATAGCCTGCCAACCCCTGTGTAATAGCCTGCAAACCTACACAGGAGAGGTAAACCACACTTGGCAAGTTAGGTGTGACAGGCTCACACCTAGTGGTGTTGGTGGTGGGTCGAACTTGAGACCTTTGGCCTCAAAAAACACCACTCCACCACTAGGCTATCCCCAAGGGGATTGCATGTATATATTTTATTGAATATAGAAGGAGACATATGATATGCGTAAAGTTGTATTAGTTATAGTAACAATCACGATTACTATTTTTTGTTAGTCTATTTATCGATTTAGAGTTCAAAAGAATAGAATATAATAGCCATCATTTCGAGACATGAAAGATGAAAATTAGGAACTAATTAATGATTGGAACTTCAAATTTAGACCTCAAAAAATCATTTGGTTCCAAAATATAAAATAAAAACAAGAAAATAGATCTGCCAGATCTCTTGCTCCATTCATAAAGATTGACAATGAGGTATCCAACTCTTGTGGTCCTATAATTAAAATCTGAAAAATCGAATGGACTCGAAATAGCCGTTTTTGGTAGACAAAATAATTTATTCGCATAAAACGTTTGTGTTAAATCGGACATGTTAAACGGCGGGTCTTATTCGAAAAATATTGGGAATGTCATAGTTGCAAAAATATATATTTATATTTTTTTTATTATAATTGGAATATTTATATTTATATTTTTTTAAGTTGAGGGTAACCTGCATCCGCTATCGAGGTACGCACTGGGTAAATTTCGTTTCTATGTAATAATCTGCAAACCACACACTATAGGTAAATCACACTTGGAGAATCGTGTATGATAGACTTACACCTTGTGATATTGGTAGTGAAATTCGAACTTAATATATTTGACCTCAAACTTACATCGGCACCAATAAGTCATCCCATGGGAATTGGGACACACACATATATATACATATTCATATTCATATTCATATTTTGTTGTAATGGAAATATGGAATACAGCCATGTATGCATCTAAAAAGATAAGAAGAAAGGAACATTTATATTATACAGGTTATTCCCAAATTAAGGGATATAAAAGTTGTGGGCAATAATTGAAATTATTTAAGTTGTAGGGGTGGATACTTGGACAAAGGCAAACCAATAAGCGAGGTTGACGTCTTCAATATTTATTTATTTATTTTGGTAAATAATAGTCAATTTTATTTTGTCGTTGGGTGTAGTTGCACATTCGAAATCAGAAAGGCCAGTTTCACAATTGGAATTGAATATAATATAGTGTAAATGTATAAAAAATGTGTGATCTAGATACAAAATAACACAATGTAACATTTTTATACTTTAAGAATTATTTTAATGAGGTTGATGTAGTTTTGTAATTTGGTAAATTTAATTAAAATATTTTTTTTCTCTCTCTCATTTTCTATTTTTACTTTTCATCGCTTCTTCTTCGCTGTTTTTTTTTATTTCAATGTGCAGTAGGCAAATTTAAGAAGAAAAAGAGAAGAATATCATCCAAGTTGAATTCAAATTGAAGATCACTTAGATCGAATTCAAAGTAACATTTGTCCGTTTTCCTTCACGATTTGTTCTCTATCTATCTCTTGTGGGTTTGTTTTATCTTTCTCGATTTTTTATTACCTTATATGTGCGTGTTTTCTTCTTCTTCTTCTTCTTCTTCTTCTTCTTCTTCTTCTTCTTCTTCTTCTTCTTCTTCTCACTATTATATTAAAGGTTCATAATTTGTGTTATGTGCAGATGATTAAGTTGATGTTTTCAACTTTCATGATTAACAAATGTTCTCAGTTCTTTGTATTGTTGTTGGCATATGTGAGTGTCTAAAACATATTATTAGATGTTCAGAATTTGTATTTTTTGTCTATTGATTTTCTGTAGTTTTTTTTTTTTGCATTATTATACGCATGTGTTATTTGTCAGAATTTGTTAGCATTACAATATGTCTCATTAGCATTATAAAAACAACATGTCCACATTATAAAAATAGCTTGTTATTAGAGCATTGACATGACAATTGATTTACTAACATTATTATGACTAGTTTTAACACTATGCTAAATGATTAGTCATTTGTCAGAATTTGTTAGCATTACAATACGTTTCATTATGATTACAAAAGTTTTTATTAACATTACAAAATGAATTATTAGAATTATAAAAATAACATATTAACATTATATAAATAGCTTGTTATCAGAGTATTGACATAATGAACAATTTATTAGTATTTCTATGATTAGCTTTAGCATTATCAAATAAAATATTAGTATTACTATGATTAGTTTTAGCATTACCACTATTACATTTCAATTTTTATCTTATTTAATCTACAGATTGTGTTCGCACCACTGTAAAGATTTCTCCTAGGTTATCTAAATTTTATATACATGATTGTGAAACATCTTTGATACAACATCCACAAGAGGAGGAATATTTCAGAAGTAAACCTCAATTTCCAATCATATTCTAAAGACACCCCAACCAATGTTGAAGACCTTTACATGGAAGATGATGATGAATGAAACAATTGTTATATGTATCAAATTTCTAACTTTTTGAACAATTGTCATTTTTTTAGAATTATCGTAATGCTTCTCAATTGACATTATTCTTTCAATAACATGCCATTGACATATTAATATATGCCAAATTCATGTTTTTTTTTTGTTAAAAGTGCATGTTTTTTATGCTCAACTTTAGCAGTATATAAATGTTACGATATGATAATACTAGCATTTAAAAATTCAACTACTAAAGTTTGCATATGTCAATGCTAACCATAATTTCACCTCTGTTTATTACTTTCACCTTATGTATATCACATTTTTCTAATACTAACAAAAACAATGTTAATGCTAACACTATCAAATGATAATGCTAATACAACAAACTCTAACAATGTTGCTCATGATTTGTTTATAATGTTCTTGGTATGTTTTTCTGCTAATGCTAACATTAGTTATGATAATGCTAAAATGAGCAATGATATAGCTAATACTATCGAATGATAATGCTAATACAATAAAATTCTAACAACATTGTTCACGGTTGATTTATAATATTTTTGAATTTTTTTTCTAATAATGTTAACATTAGTTATGATAATACTAAAATGAACTATGTAAATGCTAAAATTGGTGAACAATAATGCTAATAATACAAAATGTACAGTTAAATCAAACAGTGACAATATCATTATTCATTGGCTAGATTTTACATGTTTCTGAAAGTTTCCTGATGCTAACAAAATAAAATTAAACTACTAATTCATCATAAAAGAATACTAAAGAAGTCTAATAATGTTAGCATCATCAATGTTAATGTTAGCATTCTCAATATTTATATTAGCATAGTCAATGTATTTATTAGGATATGATTCTATCTCTGTTAGCACGCGCCCAGAAAATCTGTTTTTTTTTTTTAATTTGACCTTGATATTGACAAAATTACGAAAGATGCCACCGTGTTTTTTTTTACGTTCCTTTTATTTACGGCTATGCCACCGTATTTTTTGATCAAATCTAGACCATTCAATCTTAAAATTGAAAGGTGTGTATTGGTTCCCAGTTAGGGATGAAAATAGGCCAGGTCGGGCCAGACTTTAGCTTGGAAGGAGGCCTGGGCTTGCCTATTATCTATTTAATATTTTTATATAAACTTATGTCTGATCTATTTAATTGAACGAGCTATGCCTTAAATATTTTAAAAGCCCATTTAAGCTTATTTAAAATAATTTTTATATTTTTATTAAAAAAAGATATACATACATACAATTTATTTTTTCATAAATTTTTTCAAGTAGTAAATCAAATTAATGATTTACAAATATAACTATTTCTTCTTGTTAGAATATAAATACAATATTTATTAAACTAATGATTTAACTAACAAAGTGTATTAATAAAATTTATAAAAAATATTTATTTTTATTTAATTTCATAAATAGGCCGGCCTATTAGGCTTGAAAAGTTTTTTCAAAGGCCTAGGTCAAGCATAAGTAAAAGACTTCTTAAAGAGCCTAATTATGGCCCATTTACTAAATAAGCTGTGCTTTTGTAGGCCTAATGTAGGTCGAGCTTTAGGTTCTTGTGAAGTAATTTGACCTATTTCCATCCCTATTCCTAATCATCACACAAGAGTTGGTTCTCTCTTAACCACTATATATATATATATATATATATATATATATATGTTGGGAAATTTTTATTTTGTATTAGAATATTTATTTATGTTTTATTTATCAACTTAGCTTTACGTTATTAGAATAGTACTATCACTAAACATTTAATTTGTCGGAGACCTCACGCTGCCTTTCCTTTTTTAGTTAGATATATAACATGATTTCTTTAGGCATAATATATAATAGGTGAGTGTAGTAGTGTAATGAACGAAGTTAATTACATAATTAACATAATTTTGCTTGCTTAGTATATATTCGTACTCCACTTACACACATATTTATATGTATATATAGAGAGGGTGAATATGGTGAACCTTCCTTATTGTAGGAAATAAGAATTTATTTCATCCACACAATATTTCAATTTGGATCGCTTCCCTGTGTGTGTGAATCTTACTAAACTTATTCCAGTTTTTAACAGAACTTAAACAAAGTTTACCTCTTAAGGCGAAAACGAATTAATTGGAACCTAAATCTTCACTTCATGACGTAGGTGCCTAATTAATTCATAACGATCAAAACTACGAGAACTCTCCCAAATATAAGATATAATGTATTGATAAATAATGCTCAAGAAAATAATAAAATGGAAAAGAACTTAAAATACATGTGCATAGGCCCATAAAATAGGATTTTCATTGCATTTGGGCTAATTTATGGCAATTGTTAATTATATATTGGGCATTTGGGCTCATGTAATAATTTCATCGGTCAAGCCCGATAATTAGGTCCAACAAACAACATTGATGAAGAGTTTTAATTGAAAATTTCGAAGTTAATATGGTGAACTATCAGAACAGTATTTCAAAGCATCCTCAATTCAAATGAAAGTTTATTTTTTCCATAAAAAAACTTACTAATTGAACTGATATAGTTTATTAGTTATAGGCTGAAAATGAAAACAAGTGTGCCATAAAATGCCTTCTTGAAGATTTTTAGGTCCATAGAATATAGTTGTGGTGTGAATTTAATTTGAGTAGGTCTCCCGTACATCAGCCCGATGAATTTGACTCATCGCAGACTTAAAAAAAATGCCCCCCCACAAAAAAAGGTCCTATGTCCAACACGTGGTGTGCACATGCCAAATATTTATTTTTATTTTTTTCTGATTTTTTTGTCTTGTTTTTCTCCCAAAAAATATACACATAAAATTAATGTAAATAAAATTAATTTTTTAAAATAATATAAATATATAACCTAAAATGGTAGTGAACCCGGTCTAAAATTGAAGTGAATTAATATATTTTTTTGAAATAAATATATACCATAAAAATGGAATAAGTAAACCTTAAAATTAAAATGAATTAATTTAGATTTTTGAAATCCGACAACGCACGCAATGTACGCCCGACGCTAACGAGTGGATTCGTGCATTGCGCTCAATAATTTATTTAATTTTGAAACAAATATAAACCTTAATTGGGAATAATAAACCCTAATTGAAAATAAGAAACCTTAATTTTGAATAAATATATACACTAAAATGGAATCAATAAACCTTAAAATTAAAATGAATGAATTTAAACCCAAATTGAGGATACGAAACCCTAATTAGAAATAAAAAACCTCAATTTACATGTATTAATCGTAATTCGTTTGTAATAAAATCATATTATTAATATAGTAGGGTGATATTTTTAAGGTTATGATCGATACTTTTTAGTGTGATGAGTGATACTTTTTTTTGAACTATTTTTTTCCCCATACGGGGCAGGGCGGATCCAACTCGCGCGCAGCCCACCTTGATGATTGTATGGGTCTGATTTTGGGCCCGATAAACTTTTAAAATTGTGGTTTCAATCCCCTTTGATCTAATTTCCCTCAAAATTAATTAGTATGCGATGGTGACACACCGTCATTTTGCGTGCAGAATCATACCTGTGAGCAAAGTCCTACAGATGCTTTACTTTGCCCTCAGAGGCTAGTATAGCACCCGAAGGCAGATATCATCTCATGGGGAGTGATTAACATTTCTATATTTTCAGTAACCTTTTGGGATTTGTATGGATTACTGTCACTAATCCGTCCATTCACACTTCAAACTAAATAAATAATTAAATAAACAAACGAGATTAATTAAAATATAAGAAACATTCAAGTCAACACATGAGTTCAGTTTCGATAGATGCATGCAATCCTGGGCACAAACACATAGATAACTTGATATGACTGTTTGGTTATTGTAACGCCCCAAACTACTCCGTTTGGCCACGTCACTTAACATACAATTTACTTACTTATAATTGTGTTTCTTATATTTAATTGAGTGGAAGCTAAGGTCAATTAGCATGATAAGACACAATATCATAATTCTCCATGTAAATTTTTCGCAATTATAACATACAACCTATCGGATCTACATTGTCACACAACATTTTATCAAACGGAAGCATTGCATAAGCCCATCCACATCAACCATACAATCGTCTAATCTGTCGGGCTCATAGGTTTACACAACCCGCCCGTCTAGCACCCTAAATTAACAAACATAATATAGGGTTCAACAACGTACTTCACACATAGAAGGCTCCAAGGTCGAACGACCCGCCTTTAAAAAGGTATACATAATCTATCAAGTTAACATAGTGTACCTACACAAGATCGGGCTATTCCCATCCCCAATAATCATCGATCATATACAAAAGAGAGTGATCAATGAATTAATAATAATGTGAGTAAATCAAAAGAAGAGCATGCAAAAATAAACACAAGCTTGTGGGGCTTCTCTTGTGCTCACAACGCTCCTATCCGTGCCTCGACTCCTCAACCTGAAATTCATTAAATGAATGGGATGAGTATTTAACAACATACTCAGTGGGGAACATTGTAAACGGTTATAGCTAATTGCACAAGTGAAAATATAACATATGGATACTTCTTTTCTTTGTGGAGACTAGCCTCAACCCCGTAGGGCCCAAACATCATGATGCCCCCGTTAATGAACGTCTTTATCCCTGTAGGGATGCCCGCAGACTTATTATCCCCCAGAGAGGACATTAACGAGTCTATTATCGATCCCAAAGGACCTCTTTATCAACCCGGAGGATCTCTTTGTCGACCCAGAAGGATCTCTGTTCTGCCCCGAAAGGCCTCATTCATACTTATACAATCAAAGCACAACAATAACTATAACTTTACACATGTTCACAATTTAGAGTTATCCCACCTTATCAGACGCTTTCAAAATCCTCAACCTTTGAAATACTTCCTCGCCGTGCACAAGTTGTCCACTTCGAGCCCCAATACGTCGCCTAGCACCTTTAGATCCCCTTTTTCGTTTTAGATGTCGAGTTATACAATTAATTCATAATTTGACCAAACATAAGCTATACTTTTCTTTAAAGATTTCATACATATCCATATACATAACCTTGGATATACCAACTCATAATATGATTTTGGACTCAAAATACATATTAAAACTCTGTGAAGCATTTAATCGAACACATTACGTGCACTCATTTAACCAAATGATCATGACTCAATTTAAATCCTTTAAACACAACATTTCAAATACAAACACCTTCATTCTAGGGCTCTAACATACATGAAAATCAACCCCAAACAACCATCACAACACCTCCAAACAATTATCAACATATTAAGGAAAATTAGGGTAAAAATTCAAACCCTAGCAACAATGAACCATATGAATTCGATATAACTTCACATATAGCTTCAAGGAGGTAAATAAACCATATGTTCAAGATATCTAGGTAAGAGGATTAATAAAATCAAAAACCCTAATTTGGATAGCAAACCCTAGGTTTGATTCAACATGGAATTGGTGTTTAATCACAAAGAAGAAGATGTATGAGGTTACCTTAGTTGATGGATGATGATGGTAGAACACACTCCAAAAGTTGAAGAATTTTTAGAGAGAAATGGAGGAGAAAATCGCCCAACAAGAGAGGAGAAATGAAGATGAAATGAATAAGTGTGGTATTTAAAGATAGAAATCCGGACAGAAAAAATGTCCCAACCCGCGCGACCGCGCATGAGGGCTCTCGGCCAAACGCTCCCCGCGCCCGCGCAGTCCCGCGCCGGCGCGCGCGCCTCCCCGCGGGCGCGCCCCGATCTACTCAGCGTTAGGGTGTTCAAGGTTTGGTAAACAAAATTTAATGCAATAACATTCATCCTTTAACACATAACTCGACACTTTAGTATTTAAAATTCAAACTGTATTATACACTCAGTATAATACCACCGTGCTATGACGTATCGGCTCGAGTGGAACAACCTGCATAAAACAACGGCGTAATGCAAACATACTCACATGATTAATATCCAAACAATATTAATTTAAAATCATTTACTAAAATTATAATTTATAATTTAGCAAAAAGGGTCGGGGTATCACAGTTATAGGGAACAGGTACGGTCGCCTTACACCCCCCAATCTCTTCTTACTGTGTATGCTAAGAACGATACGGTCGGCGACTCTTAGTCTATAACTACCCAAGACAAGAAGATAGTCATATAGAGGGTTTGCAAGGGCAGCAACATTAAATCGGAGGAACCCAACGCTAGTAAATGAGACCCCTTCGGTGGTGTGCCCAAATCCACCTATACTTCTATCTCCAAGCTTCGGTGCCTGCTTTATCACTTAGTGGCTCATCAGGGTTTAGTTGTCCATACTTCCACCCTGACTTACATAAACAATAGTTCAATTAATAGTAGCGATCAACCTAATCTTTCTATTGTCATGTCATCGTTCTGCACAGAATGAAGTTGGGAATCAATTTAAAATAAATTCAGATCAATAAGCCTCATGCATAATTTCTACCTCAACATATTCACATCCGACTTGAACACTGGATACTTAGCCAGATAACATACTAATAAATAAAGCAAAAGTAAATAAACAACACATAGTAAAAGGAAAACAAACTAAATTGAAATCTGGAACCAACTCCAGATTCAGGCAAAAATAGGTACATGCATCAGCCGAGGGCAAATCGCCCTCGACTGTGCAGAATTTCTAGAACACTTAAATGCATAAAATAAACTATATATTGTGATTCTAAAGTGTGTGTTTCTGGTTCCCCCCAAAAATGAAAGCTAACTAGTATTTATAGTTGTTTAAAAAGCCACAATTCGGCCCATCCCAACCCATGTAGAGATATGTTTTAGTTGGAGAGATCCACTTCAACCATGTTTCCTAATTTATAGGGATGAACTGCTCCATCTCTTCTCTTTCTTTTATCTCTTCTCTTCTCTCTCCTCCACGTCTTCTCTCTCCTCTAGCTGAACTTAACCAAGCTTCGGAACTGCTGTGCACGTGGGCCCATGTCAATTGAGAAGAATTCGCTACTGAACTTCCGCGCAAAATCCGCAATAGACTGTCAAAGCTTCAACGATTGATCCTCTTTATGCCCTCAATCAAGTTAGCACTTGTTTATGCCCATAATAAGTCAAATTGTGTTTTTTCTCTCCCCTGTTACACTTTGTCCCAGACTAGACTCCAGACACTACTAAAAGTACTAAAAATGAGTAAAAAGACGAGGTAAAAATATGCGAAATTGAATCTGTATCAGATAACACTCACAATTTTTTCGATAAACTAAAAAAATGATAAAGTTGTTTGTAAACTTTATTTTCTTTTGAGAAAATTCCAAATAAGCTAGCAACGTAGCTACAATTTAATATCGTTACAATTTATTATCAGTATAATATTTCAAGTTTATTATCATTATTTTTATTTATTATCATGTTACATGTCATGAGAGATCCTTATATGCAAATGAAATTCTCTATCCCACTTTTCTCTATTTTATTTGGTGTTCCATTTCTATTTTTATTCGATTTTCGTCATTTTTTTCCTCAATTAAATTTGTTATGGCTTAGTTTAATTTTATAATTATTATTTAGGATTTATATTTATTTTTTAATATTTATTTCTTATTTTTTTAGTTAATATAATTGATTATTATGGTTGATTATTCCAAAAATATGGTATATAATTTTTTAAAATTTTAATTTTTAGCAATAAATGTTGATTACTATTTGTAATACTATAATAAAATTTATTTTTATAATAAATATTTTTAAAATATTAAATTTTATTATGGGACACATTAATAGTGAGTCATGAAAAGTGGACTAGATGATTTTATCCGGATGAGATCCTCTATTCCAGATTTGGTGCTCCAACCCGTATTCCATGATCAATTTAACAAATTTAATAATAGATATTATAAAAATAAAAATTAATTATAACATAATTGACCTAGTCACATCTATCAACAAAAAAATAAAATTTTAAAAATTATAAATCATATTTTTAAAATAATCAACCATAATAATCATTTTTTTGAAAATTAAATACTAAAAAATGAATATAAACCCTAATTGGGTGGGGTGAACCCTAAAAACAATCATAAAATTAAACTAAAACATAATAAATTAAAATTGATGAAAAAAATGGAAGAAAACCCCGTAAATTTGATCATGGAATATGGATTGGAACACCAAATCTGAAATAGAGGATCCCATCCGGATTTTATCCCCCTTATATGACGGTTGTCGAGACATATAAGATATCTCATGTATATATGATTATGTTGAGAGAATTATTAACTAAATAAAACTTATAGATGTTATATAAAAGCGTAGATGTAGATATGGCCGATATTGATTTTCTCTTCACCAATTGTTAGGTGTAATTGAAGTCATTTCACAATCCAATGAATCCATGCATGCATGCATGTGTCTATTTTAATTTTTTTTAGGGAAGTGTCTATTTTAATTTTAATTGTACGCGAAACATCTTTATGTCATCAAATAACTATTCTTATCGATGTAGACATATGCAAGCCTTTGCTATTTTTTTTTACTGTCACATTCTTATTATAAATAATTCTTTGGAATATAATATTATTTTTTCTTTGGAATACTGAACCACAACACTACAATCAGCTCATATTATTCTTCCACCTTCACTGACGAGAAAATCTTTAACGTAAAATACAAAATGAGATGCATGCATGTTACGTTGTTTGTAATTAAATTGGTATATATTTGCAGTTTTTTTTTTTGATAAAAAAATGCACACATAATTTAAATTTTTCAATTTTCAATTTTCAATTTTCAATTTAGCTTATATAGGTGCGGACTATTGTGTGTGTGTGTGTATATATATTTCTAGATTGTATTCCAATATGAATATGTAGAAGAAGATATAAATATAAATTAATAATGATTAATCATTTTAGAAATAGAAATTAAAGTAGTCAATCCATCATCTAAAGACGGCGATAGTGAAATTGGGAAAAACTGGGCTTCGAGGAAACCCCTTAACTTGGCCTAATCGAATCCAAACACAAATATTTGTATGGAATTTTCAATGCAAAAGTGATTGAGAGAAACTAATTTGGGTGTTGTAGTTTTCAATATATATTTTTAAGAGCGTTCAATAATTATATTTGTTAGGCAACATAATGCACATGCAACTCGTTTATTCTTTTTTTTTTTTTAGCTCAAACACCCGATATGTGGTATTAAGAAAATTTGAACCCGTGATCTTTGGTCTCCAAGTAATCTCACTCCACCACTAGACCATGCTAGTATCAAAGTAAATTCTAGTGTGTGAAATATATATGACGTGGCTAGCTGGGATCCTATATGGAATTTTAGCCTAATATGTTGATGTGGACCGAATCATTTTTCAAGCCATTTTCTTATTTTGGGCTAAAATTTAATGCAAGATCCAATTGAGCCATGTCACATCTTAGACACCAAAAATGTACTTCAGTGCTAGATTTGTGAAAATGATAAAACATTAGAACATTTTTATAATTTTTAAAAGGGTTAATTGCTAAAAAATCACCACATTTTCATAAAAAGTTACAAATTCGATACGAACTTTAAATGCAGGCAATTAAGACACACATTTTCTTAATTTGGATGTCATGCGAAATTCCACAATTTATTTAGTGACACGTGTTTGAAATTCAAGTGCCACCTTGCTTGTCTCTTCGAGTCCATTGTGGCCCAACCATCAATTTCTAAAAAAAGAACTATGCAATGACTGAATTTCAGACTTGTATCACTGAACAGTTTGGAGAACCAGTGTCTTAATTGCCTACATTTTGAAGTCGTATTGAATTTGCTACTTCATGAAAAAGTGATGGTTTTTTTAGCAATTAACCATTTTGTGAAGATTAGGACATTTTTGTTATGATTTACTTCAAAAGTCTGACTAAACTATAGTATTTCACCTTTATTATTATTGTAGAAACTATCTACGTATGCCCAATATACAGGGCCGACCCTGACAATTCGGAGGCCCAGGGCGAAATGAAAAAAAAGGGGCCTTAAGATTTTTATTTTTTTTACAAGCATCTTGAAATTTTTTCCATTTTATTTTAATCATTCTAAATTTTGAAAAAGTACAATCAACATTTACAAAATCTCATTCGTGAATTCTATATGTAAAAAAATATTTTCATTAATTAAATAATCATGAAAGAAATGTATTAATAATATTAAGGAAAATAATTCAAAATGAAATCAACTCAATTTTTTATTGTAATGTTTTATGTTAAAAGCCATAAAGTTGAGATTTTGGTGAACTCAAAACTGAGGAATAAAACCCCTAAATATAACAATCGAGTATTTTTTATCTTTAGATAGTTTTAATAAAATTTCAAAATTGAGTCTTTAAAGGTGCATTTCTCGTACGAGATCTTTGTATAGAGTACAAATAGTTGATTAATAATCCAATTACAAAATTTAGATTAAATCAACACAAAATCTCAATAAATATATTATCACACTAAATTTACATAGAAAAAAATAAGTGACGGATCTAATCACTAAAGTCCCGTGAGATTTCAAAGTCAAGAGAGTAAAATCTAAAAGAGACAAGCATTTCAACTTTATACATATATTTTTTTAAAAAAATTACCTAATTATATATATTAAATGTGGACCCCGTAAATGTGGGGGGCTCTGGACGGTGGCCCACCTGACCTACCTTCAGGGTCGACCCTGCTAATATGTATAGGTGTGCTGTGGATAGCTCGATAAACTCAATATTTTAGCTCAATCCTAGTTAATACATGTATGATTTGATATGAGGCCCAATCACGTGCCAAGTGCAATAACACCTGTTGGTGCCACACTATTCTTAAATTCCTATTCAATCTGTGTTTTAACCTTGTAGAATTTGCATATGCTTTTGCAGGTTTATATTACATAACATGCATAATTTTGTCAACTGCAGATATGCAATCTATATCAATTTGTTTACAAGATTGAAATACGTGGATTTTCATTAAAGATCTATGCAACTTAAAAACTCTTTGTGGGTGTCTTACTGATGTAGTGGGAATTGCCTCAAATTTAAATATCATCGATATCTTTTGCTAATGTGATTTACTTCTTTTGTGTGATTTATAGACTATTAAACTGAAACTAGCTTATCGACTATTACATTATGGGAGTTCCTAGAACACACCATCGACTAGCTGCTGGAAAAATATATTGAAGATCGAATATATGTTGAATAAAATTGCATTGCATGCTTGGAAAATGTTGAAAACAACACATTAGATACAATTTTAGATAGATCGAGATTCACTTAATTTATTGGCGTTATCTGGAAAAGTAGAGTTGAGTAGGACCAAATTAAACAAGAATTTTCTATGGTAGCAACATTTTTGTTAGAGGTGGATGGCATTTGAAGAGTTTTCCTCATTCTCGACCAAACATCATTTTTTTCAACTTAATTCATAAATGCGTTCGTAACAATAAATCATAGCTATTAAAATATACATTTGCAAAGATCTATATATCTATGGTATGAAAACTAGCTAGTTAGCTTTGCTAGTTCAAATTTCAAAACCAAAATATATATATATATATATATATGTAAGCTATATGTATGTATATGTTTATATATAAAATAAAGTGGGTAGTTGTCCAAGTCTAATGTTGAAGTGGTAATTAGCGGCTTAGTAACTCCAGGTTAAATTTGGTCGAAACAAAACCATTTTTTTCTTTTTTGTCAAAAGAAATTAATCAACAACCCGTCAAACGGTCCAGGCTGACTGCTGCGTGCTTACTGTGAGCTTAATTAGTTAGTTTATAATATAATATAATATATGTTTCACATTTCTCCACTTCACTGTCAAATTTTCAACTCCAAATATTGGCAATAAATTCCAATCAACGTTCTAGCTTGTGTGGAAATGTCACAATCTTGAAATATTTTTCAAAAGTCCGTGCAACTAATATTGATCCATCGTGCCGCCGATAACACACACACACATAAATATATATATATATATATATAAATGTTTAATTAATTAATTAATTTGATCTTTCATTGGACGCTTGTAATTGCCACCATGCACCACGTTCGACGGGGACCATTCTATATATATAGCCATATAGGTATGTGTGTTGGATTTTCTCATTTAAGTCCCATTAGACTGCTGGTGATGATCGATATATATATATATATATGTGTATATGTATATGTATATGTATAGGGTTAGGTAATGAGACTATTCGTGGGTTCGACTCAATTACAATTCTACAAAACAAACAAATTAATTTCAAGTTTGGCAATATTCACCCATTAACTCTTGAGCAAACATACTAACAGGCTTGTGAGTGAACTAGCTAGACATATATCTATTCTTTCACATTTAATGAATATGAGGATATCGAATTAATTAATCGGAGTTCTACCGATTTATGATAGATTAAATGAAAACTATATAAATATATATTTAAAACATGAATAATTGAATCAAATTAAATAGGACGAAATACATGTATCTATCGCTAGTTCTGGAAATGGGTCACGACAAAAAAAAATTAAATGGTACGTGTACAGTATTTAGTGGTTTCGGCTTTCGGGAGTAGTGGTTTGTTTGTTACTATTATTTTGTTCAAGTCCTTTGCTTTCAATTTGATAAATTAATTATTGTTTCTAAATTTTCTAATATACTCCCTCCTATTTCTAAATAAGTATCATTCTTATTAAATATACACAAATTAATAAAGTAATGAAATTACTTCATACACTATGCTAATACATTAAATTAATTAGTCAAATAGAGATGTTTAAATGTATTAAATAAGAATAATTGTGAGAAAAATGTGAAGTTTCTACCTTCATTATGCAGAATGATACTATTTATGAAATACAATTAAAGTGTTAGAACGACAACTAATTTAATTTGAAATGGAGGACCGACGGAGTATATAAACTTATATATAATTGCGAACTATTACTTCTTCCATATGTTGCTTGCAACACAAACAAACAGCTACACATATATTTAGTGGTGTTGGTGGGATTCGAACTTGAAACCTTTGACCTCAAGATATCACCACTCCACCACTAGGCCATCCCCAAGGAGACCTTTGAATCCCCTTTTACACACATTAAACGTTGCATTCTGTGTTACATTATTAAATTATAAATAATACTAATTGTTGTAAACTAAAAATTATATATAATTAACATAATCAATTCTACTCAACATATATCACAAAAATTAATTAAATTTTTTTAGATTCTATTAATGCAATATAATAATTAAAAACTGAAAAATTAATGCTGAAAAATAATTACATACCCTAATTGGGTACAATGAACCATAATTATTAATTATAAAAATAAATTAATTAAATCACAAGAGATTAAAAAATTCAAGAAAATAAAAGCTCATAATTTGATCGTGGAGCATAACACAAAGTGTGTAACAAATGATCCTATGTGTTAATTGCTAAGTACAGAAATATAATAATAAGTAATGTCATCAAAAAAGAAATATAATAAGTAATTATATATGTAAAACTATTATATGAAATCTCATATACCATCGGAATTAGTTACGTATTTGTTAGAACTTTATCTTCCACTAGACTGGACCAGGTCACATATTAATTAACTCTACCTTTCTAACTTTTGTAAGTGAAAACAAGAAAAATAATTTAAACTAGAATATTTAATTCCTAAATTAATTGTATCATAGAAAAACTATAGTATATATTTATAAGAAAGGGACTAGTGCTACTACATACCTAATCCAACAAATATATAAGAAATTGTAACGATTAGATCTGTAAGCATGAATTAATGAAGTGTGAATTGAATATGATGATCATTTCAAATCTTTTTTTTTTCTTTTTTGTTTTAAAGGGATGCTCATTCATCACAAAGGAATTCATCTTCATTTCCAATCAAATGCATGGATCAGATCATTTGTGCCCAATCATGTTACATTTTGTGTGCCATAATTATTTTTTAATTTTCTTATATACCCTCGTTGGGGAAGGATGAATCCTAAATTAAATTATAATAAATTAAAAGTTAAAAAAATGAAGATTTAACACAGAAGATGCCATAAAAAATGTTACAGGGATGATCCAGTGTGCAACATGCATGAGATTTGTCATATGATCATCCATGTTCATATGCAAATGTAAGCTTTATAATATAAGAATTATTCGAAAAAAAATAGGTGTTCATTTATATATTTGATCATTTTATGGAATCATAAGTCAACTTCAATGAAAACCAAAATTCATTTCTAATTTAAATTGATTATTGTAAATACACTACTTTTAACTTATACGTACATGTGATTAAAATTGTTGCCTTGTTTTATTTTTTATGAACTCATGACCCCAAAGCAATAGGCCATGGGTCTAGTTAGGGAACAAAAAGTATTTATTTATTCATTTATTTGAAGAATTTGAGTTCTAACAACTTTGTGGGACAAGTTGACGAAGATTATTTATCAATGAATTTGATCATATGAACACTTGAATATTAAAACCTTGATTGCTAAATATGTGCTCAAGACTTGGGCTATATACATATATATGATAATTAAGTGAATAATTGCAATTGTTATTTAAATTATGCGGGTCTACTCTAATTTTCAATAATATATGTAAATTTCAGTCCGGAGTCGCGCGTATTTACCATGTATATGCACCAGACCTCTTTATTCTATAATAGTCTTGATTTGTATAACATAAACTTTGCTTGGTTGACTCTTCACATTTTCAAATGTTTGAACAATTATTTGACTTCAGCCTGAAAGTCAAAGTGTTTAGATTGAAGCCCACTAGTCATAGTCAAAACTCTAATACAACCAAGCAAACTAATCTCGTTTCTTGTATTTGGCGCGCAATTTCATCACAATATTCTGGGAAATAAAAAAAAGGGGTCATAGATGCTTTGCATATATTAACTTGTCCAAAACATTAATCTTGTAATATTTCATCATAATGCATATTACAAAAAAAGGAAAAAGAAAATAAGTTGCATTCCCGGTAATTAATTAATTATTAATAATATTAGTTTTTAAAGTTTAGGAAATAGGAGATTGTAATACGTACACCGATCCATCACCCAAGGAGAAATACAATTAAACTTCTCTATTAAGTTTATAATAATTAAATTTTTGTACATTTAATTAGCATGTATATATATTATAACATACATTGTAATAGAAACAAAACTTGATCTTGACCAAAAAAAAAAGTATCATATTTCACCCTCAGGATAATTTACTAGTGGAGTTGGGTGATCTGTGGCCAAACGTCTACAATTTGAATTCCTATAGGTCTTCCATGTTATACATGATTTTAAAAGTGTAGTTTGCTTTTCCATTAAAGTTTGTTAACTATTACATAGAAATGTGATTTACACAAAGCGCGCCATTTGATAGCAGCTATGAGTACCCAATCATAAAAAAAAAGATGTTTTGATTTTTCAAAAGAAATTTTAAAGGTCTCAATTAATTATTCCCTTAATTTGTCTTGGAGACTCAGGGGCGCTTGGTAAGGGGTAATCAGGGTGGATAATGGGAATGGAAGGAGATCCATTCCCATTCTTTATGCTTGGTACAATGTAATGGGAATCAAAATAAGTTAATCATTCCCTTAGATTGATTAACTACCCCACCCTCTTTAATCATTCTCCTCAATCATTACTACACTCCTCAATCATCACCATCATGGTTGTTGTTGTTGTTGTTGTTGTTGTCGTTGTTGTTGTTCTTATTATTATTATTATTATTATTATTATTATTATTATTATTATTATTATTATTATTATTATTATTATTATTATTATTATTATTTATCGTAAATATTAATATTAATAATTAATTTTTTATTTATTATTATCATTGTTTATAATACTAATAATATATTTATTTTTATTAATTAATTTTGATTTTTATTTATTTTTATTATTTATTGTTTTTGTTGTTGTTATTTATTTATTTATTATTATTACTTAATTAATTTTGTTATTTATTATTATTATTATTATTATTAAATAAAAAATTAATTATTAATATTATTAATATTATTTTTTATTTATTTTTATTATTTATTATTTTTGTTGTTGTTATTTATTTATTTATTATTATTAATTAATTTTGTTATTTATTATTATTTATTATTATTATTAAATAAAAAATTAATTATTAATATCATTAATATTATTTTTTATTTATTTTTATTATTTATTATTTTTGTTGTTGTTATTTATTTATTTATTTATTATTATTAATTAATTTTTTTATTTATTATAATTTATTATTATTATTATTAAATAAAAAATTAATTATTAATATTATTAATATTATTTTTTATTTATTTATTATTTTTGTTGTTGTTATTTATTTATTTATTATTATTATTTATAATAATAAATAAAAAAATTAATTATTAATATTAATAATTTTGATATTTCTTTATCAATGTTATTATTATTATTTATATATTTTTTATTTTTTTTATTATTTATTTTTATTGTTGTTGTTATTTATTTATTATTATTATTAATTTTTTTTATTTTTTATTAATGTTATTATATTATTATTATTTAAATTATTTATTTATTTATTATTATTGTTTATTATTGTTGTGGTTAATAATAATAATAATAATAATAATAATAATAATAATAATAATAATAATAATAATAATAACCATTAATGAATAATGAATTTGAAACGAACCAATCATCATCTGTCATAATAACAATCATTCCATAATTGAACCAAACTACAACAATGCAATCACCATTTCCATTGTGATTGACCCTTCAATGATATTCATTGTGATTGTCATTACTTAATTTGAACCAAGCGGCCCCTCAAACTTGTCATATGGTATCCGCACCCGCTACCCAATAGAACACATTGGATAAACCCCACTCTTAGCATGCGAGATAAACCACATTATGAAAATCATGTAAGGTAAATCACGTACACCAGAAAAATCATATATGACATACTCCACTTAAAAGTGTTACTCAGATTTGATGTCGAAACATTTAGCCTCAGAATTGAGGGAATTGTAGGGGAGGGTGAGTCTCAAATCAGAGACATTACTCTTTTACACATGGGTCTCCAACACTTGGGTGATTACGAGATAATTGCACAATTGTAATATTTTCTCATTTTGATGTAATTAATATATATATATCTTGGTAATAAGTCAGTAACTCCGCATTGATAAATTAATGAGAAATTTCTAATTATGTCAAATATTCTTTTTTAATCGTGTGAAATTAACCAAGTGTCGGTATTATAGATTCAGGGGAAAATAATTATAACTCGTTTGTTTTAGACGTACAATTAAGATGGATAGAATAAATCCATTTAATTTGTTTGATCATCAGATAATAACAGTCGACAATAAAGTGCGACTTTGAAATATTCATAATCAAACACCCTACAAAGACGCACCAAGAATCGGCCTCAATTAATGTCATAAGATTTTTATACTTCAATAATAAAGAAAATGCAAATTTCTTATCATAATTTTCTAGAAACATTTTCCTCAACCTTTTTTCTCCCTCTAGAAACTTGATAAAAAGATCACGAAAAATAGAATATATATATATATATATATTATAGTCTAAGTAGTAATTTGCCTCCTAACATTTTCACATAGCGAGTGGCATTTTGATTCGTATCTATTTAGTTAATTAACCAAATGATCGATGACATGATTATTTTACACTTTCGGTAAAATCTGCCCCATGATATAACATCATTTTTATTTTTAACTGTCATGATAACATAATTATTAACTACTGTCTGTCCCAATTATATAGTATTTTTTCTAATCGCACGTAAATTAAGAATATTTATGAAAATAATGTATTAAAGCTAAACTTCCAATAACACTCTTATTGAATATTTATGACTTTCAAATTTTAAGTGATAAGTTTTTTAATTTTCAAAATTCAATAAGGGTGTATTTGTACATTCATATGAAAATTAATACTATTTATAATTATGAGACTATATAATCGGAACACTTAAAAATAGTAATAGAGATTATATAATCAGGACAGAAGAAGTACTATTATTTAGTCTAGTTGTATACTTGTATTAACGATTTTAATGAAAATCCGGACACATTTACATGACATGAATGGTAATAAATAAAACGCTAAAATTAACGTAATCCACCGAAAAAGCAATATAATTTTTTTAAAAGGACCAATGTTCAAAAAATTCATACATCCCTTTTCTTCTAATGTTTGCCAAGTGGATTGTATTCGAAAGTATTTTATTGAATGTGATTTTTTATTTGGATGTATTAAACACACCACATATCCGACTATATGATAAATTTAATAGATGATTAATAATTTGTTAGGGGTAAAATGTAATCTAATTTAATAAAAATATAATATACAAACTCCTTATACGTTGAGCTAGATGTAACATTTTTTTTAAATTGAGAGAAAAGAGAACGATGTGTATTGAGGTCGAGATTACGAGATCTTTCCATTTACACATGGGAGGTTCAGCCACCACTAGAGTGTTTAATTTGGGAGATATCTAACATTTTATAAACTCTAAAATCAACTAATTATACCATTTAAGTACTCATGAGACAATTTTAATAATTTAAAATGCTGCATAAGTGCCTGCCTCTTGGGATTAAAATAATAGCGAGGAAGTTGCAGAATAACTCCTAAATATGTGTTGTTCAATTTCACATAAAATCTTGAAATAAACAAGACTTTCAACACTTATTTAGTTAATTATGTCGTTACAAGAGGTTTCTTGTAATGCAGATTATGATTTCTTGAATATGTTTATATAACAATTACATATTTTTATATTATATAGGTAATAATTTTTAATCATATATTTGTAATTCCATTAGTTTCCTTTGGATTTCATCTTATTTTCTTGGTTGTTTCCTTTTCCACATAGATTCACGTGGGCTGCACCAATTTTCCAACATAAGAAAGAAGTATTTGCTTTCATTCCATGTTTGAGTTGTGTTTCAACTTTCAAGTTTGTATATATGAGAGAAAGAGAGAGTTTCCTGATAAATTTATTGAAATCGTAGAAATTCAAATTAATTTATTACTTTCTCTAAAAATATAATAATAGTTGTAGTTAATTATACTATATAAATTAAATGTTGAAGTGAATAATTATATATACTATCATATTGCAGCAAATAACACAATCTTTACCATATCTTGCAAGTCTAATACAACTTTTGAAATGTTATATAATTTAAACACAACCTTTTAATTAACCTTTTGTAATTATAACATCCTAATTTTTTCAGCAGTAAAAATTGGGAATTTTGCAAAAAAGTTAAAGGCAATTAGCATCGTTTCAAAAGTCTAGTGAAAAATAAAAATTTGAAGAAAGATTGTGTCGTTTCAGTTAGTCCTGAAAGAAAATCACCGATATGAGACTACGTCATGTTTAACATATTAAACTAAAGGCTGATTTTCAGTGTAATCGATGCACCTTCCCACCTAATCAGACGGGTGTGTGGAGCCCACGTGCCTATCAGTTTTTTTTTTATCTTTTATTTTCTATTTGTTTTTTTTTTCTCCCAAAATAACTATAATTAAATAAATTTAATTATTTTTAATTTGACGACTCACGCGGTGCATTCACCCAACGCTAACGCGTAGGTTCGTGCATTGTGCTCGACAATTATTTTTTAAAAATAATTATATACCCTAAATGAAATTACTGAACCCTAAAATTAAAATGAATTAATTATTTTTTTTAATTATATAACTCGTGCAATAGACTTATCTGACGCTAACACGTAGGCTTGTGCACTACGCTCGATAATTAATTTTTTTGAATTAAATATAAGCTCTAATTGGAATTAATAAATTCTAGAAAAAAAACCCTAAACAACCCCCCCCCCCCAAAAAAAAAATAAAAAACTAAAACCCCCAAAAAACTTTTAACCATAAATCCCTAAACTCTAAACATTAATTGTAATGGAATAAACCCTAAATTGAATTAAATAAACTCATTAAAGACAAGTAACAAATCTTAAAGTTTAATTTAAAGCTACGAATGATAGTTTTGGGACATTTGAGAGATACTTTTTATTGTCAACAGTGATATTTTTTCTGACAACTTTTTTTTAAAAATGGGATAGGTCAACCCGTGAATTGGACGGGTTGACCCATGAATTTGACCAAAATTTAACTCGTTATACTGAGTAACTCAGTACACCACATGTACTGAAAAGTTAGTGCTAAACCAAAATTATATAATAAAATCATATGGCATAAGCGGAATACCAAAGCTAGTTGCTTATTAGTGTTAAATACTAGCGCGCGCATATATATATATATATATATATATATATATATATATATATATATATTAGTTACATTGGAGAATAATCTTGAGTTTATAGTTCGGAATGATCTCTTAAGAAATGAATGAACTTCGTTTCGAAACCCATATATGTCGAAATTTGAAACATCACATGAGCCAGAAAGATCATTATAATTTGCAATTTTTAATTAAGGTTCTAGTTTAAATTAATTACCTATAACTCTAAGTTAACCCCAATATTTTACTCGTCTCGAGTTATATATTCATTAATCCATAAGAAGAGTGCCACAAAGGCTAGCTATTAATTTCAATACACCTAACTTTCATAATTGAATAAATATTATTCATATTTATATGTGGTAGTTTGCAAACCACGCATGAAAGACAATCATTTTGGAAAAATCATGTGCGATATACTCGGACACTGGTAAGATATGATTTGACACCTTTTGGCTACGAGCACTCGCAAATTTTCATTCAAAGCTAATACTATACTATTATCATTTCTTTAAGAAAATACTAATTCACGATGTTAACATATAATATTTCATTTCCTTAAAATATAATATTGAAGGAGTAGGCTGCCTTTCATAACATATTATATATATATATATAAGATGATAAGTGAATTTAAAGGTTATGAATCGAATTCTAGCATGCATATCTAACAATTTTAACCTGTGTGTTAATTGAAAATCGTCCATTTATACATCATCACACACACACACACACACACAGATAGTATACAATAGAGAATACAAACATACACTTTTTCCCTCCTTTGAACTCAAGTTATCCCCTTAAATAAGAAAAATACATAGGTACAATTTTGGCGAAGTTTACCTAACAAATAGAATAAATAAATATATAGTGGCATTACTAGCCCCGGCCCCTGCCCCACCATAATGTAATCACATGCTATTAACAAGACTCACGAAATTATTGACGTGACCCGGTTTTATAAAATGTCATGCACTCAAATTTTTCTCTATAAATATCCAAACCCTCCATGCTCAAAAGCACAAACAAGAAAAGAAATCAGCTCTCTCATTTTACTCACCAAATATATACAAAAACAAACATTATGGAAATGGAGTTCCACAAAATCGGCATCATCGGCGGTGGCATTAGCGGCATCGCGGCCGCTAAGCAACTGTCCAAACACGAGCCGGTGGTCTTTGAGGCCACCGACTCCATCGGAGGGGTTTGGAAGCACTGTTCTTACAGGTCTACCAAGCTCCAAACCCCTCGTTGCGATTACGAGTTCTCGGATTTTCCGTGGACTCAAAGAGACAACGTGAATTTCCCTTCTTACCAAGAAATATTGGACTACTTATATTCTTACGCTACCTACTTTGATGTCCTCAAATTTGTCAAGTTCAAATCTAAGGTGGTTGAGATTCGCTTCGTCGGCGACCGCGAAAAATCCGGCGAATTCGGCACCCTGTTGTCCGGACAGCCCGTCTGGGAAGTCGGAGTTCAGACCAACCAATCGGAAAATATTCAGGTTGTTTATTTTTCTGTAGTTATAAATCATTTTAACTGTTTTTTGTTTAAGTTAAGAAAAAGGAGAATGTTGAGCGATGATTTATGGCAATGCATGCATGTTACATAGACGTGAAAATTGATTGATTTTTGTAAATTACAGCTCCAAATTTAATTATCATATATATATATATATATATATACTGACGATATCATTTTATTTACTTATTATTTCATTTGATAAAGTGGTATGCTTTTGAGTTTATCGTGATCTGCACCGGCAAATACGGCGACGTTCCGGCGATACCAAAATTCCCAACAAATAAAGGGCCTGAAATATTCAAAGGAAAAGTTCTACACACAATCGACTACTGCAAACTAAAAGAGGACGAGTCGACTCAGTTGCTCAAAGGCAAGAAAGTTGTCATCTTCGGCTACAAGAAATCGGCCATCGATTTGGCTGTCGAATGTGCAGAAGCAAATCAAGGTATGTATGAACTTTTTTTTTTTTTTTTTTTTATCGATCGAAATTTCCCAGTCAGTTTTGTGTTTAATTTGATGCTGCATGCTATTTTTTTTAACTAGTGTGGACGCAAAAACTTGGACTAATTGGTATTTTATTGCTTATATGTCAAGTAATAATGAAAAAAATTAAGAACTCCCAGCAACTAATCAATAATTTATTTTAATCATTGAACAATGATACGTATATAAAAATCGGTTGTGATGCCTTTTTAAGAAGGATTCTTGCATGATAGCGTAATTGAGAGATTGATGAGTCAACTTCAATTACCATTTTGGGCCGAGCTTCTTGCTGAACCATTTCCAAGTTTAGCAATTTAATTCAAAGTCTTGGAATCTTTTTTCCTCGTTCACACACACCCTCATGCAACAATATAATTCAATTAACAATAATAATAATAATATTGCAGTTTCATTCAACTTGATAAATTATACATATATAACTTTGATATAAATCCTATATGTGTGTGTGTGTGTTTTAAACAGAAAACTGAATTTTCTTTGTCATAGACTCATAGTTCAAAAGAAAAATTAATCAATTGCCGTGCAATACGTATTAATGCCTTTTTCATAAGTTGAAATTGGACTTTGATAAATTGAACAACTTCTCATTGGACTCAATAAAACCTTGAGAAAGTAAAATCAAAAGTAAATTAATGTCACCATTTTCAGACTTAAATCTACAGAAGCTTCTTAATTTGTATCTGAGATTGCTGCAAAATTTAAATTTTTTTCATGGGTGTTTAATTAATTTGGTGGTATTTATAATTAGGAGAAGAGGGGCAGGCCTGCACCATGGTGGTGAGAACCTTGCACTGGACAGTTCCACATTACTCAGTTTGGGGGTTGCCATTTTACATGTTCTATTCAACTAGGGCTTCGCAGTTCCTACACGAACGGCCTAATCAAGGCTTTCTTCGAAGCCTCCTCTGCCACATGCTGTCTCCAATGGTAGTATAACATATAGATATAGTCTAATGAGATGCATGTGACTCATGAGTTTCGTAGTTGTGATATTTATATGCATGGCACTCATTGTATATATACTACTGCACTGCAGAGAAAGGCAGCATCAAAGACCATTGAATACTACTTGACATGGAAGCTTCCCTTGGAGAAGTATGGTCTGAAACCCGAACACCCTTTTGAGGAAGACTACGCGTCTTGCCAGATGGCAATCCTGCCCGATAACTTCTTCTCCGAGGCAGATAAGGGCAACATTGCCATCAAAAGATCAACATCAAAATGGTGGTTTTGGGAGGGAGGAGTTCAGTTTGAAGATGGAACCAAATTGGATGCTGATGTTGTGGTTCTTGCCACTGGTTTTGATGGGAAAAGGAAGTTGAAATCTATCATTCCAGACCCCTTTCGCTCTCTCCTCGAATTCCCTTCAGGCATGATGCCTTTATACAGGTAACTAACTTTAATTAGTATACATATATATCATCAATATATATATGCAATAATCTTGAATATCTAAATATATATATATATAGGGGCACAATCAATCCACTGATTCCTAACATGGCGTTTGTGGGGTACATTGAGAGTGTGTCGAATCTTCACACAGCTGAGATACGGTGCAAATGGCTGTCACAGCTCGTAGACGAACAATTCAAGCTCCCGAGTGTGGAGAAAATGCTGGATCAAACAAGCAAGGAGATGGATATCATGAAGAGAAGCACAAGATTTTACAAAAGAAGTTGCATCTCAACATTCAGCATCAACCACAGTGATGAGATCTGTGAAGAGATGGGATGGAGTTCACGGAGGAAGAAGAATTGGATCTCTGAAATCTTTAGCCCTTACAGCAGCCAAGATTATCAAGAGGATAAATAATATAATATAATTGCAAAAACTGATCATATCATGGAAACTACTAATTAACTATTGTATGTTGTTCATCGATTTCTTTTTAAGCATGGAATAAGATATAGATCAAATAAATTTAATATTTCTAGATCTGCAGGCACATATGTAACCCTGTCTGAATTAATAATAAAAAGTTTCAATTATCATATTCTTTCTATGATGTTCCATCTTAAGACTGGTATATATGCTTTAGCCCCAAATTTGGAGCACACAACAGAAGATACATGTATATTATCTAATGAGCAAGAAACTACAGAATTAATACACAATATCAATCATCATTAATAATCCCATTTTGATAGATATAAACATCATATTCTGTAGAAAAGTATTTACTTTGAAGCATATATATATATATATATATGCATTAATTCCACAGGAACATGTGGAAAAGTTGGATATGGTTCCAACACTTTTAATTACTGTTGTAGCTAGATGTAAAGACCACAAACTCTATTTTTGTCGAGGTGTGATGGTACCACCCACTCTTTTCTAATCACAAATTAAGCAGGTTAAACATAATTAAGTCTGGATTATATTTCTCACCAAAGGCATGCATAACACAGAAAATTTCAGTCAATATTCAAAGTGTGCATGCATCAGTACATATGAGGAAATTAAATCCACAAGGGTTTCTATTATATATCACTTTTTCTCATTGGAAAGTGACAGGATAGTATAATGAAGAAGTGAGTTGAGTAGAGAATATTGAGTCATAAAATCTTTTTAACTTGAAAGTGAGACATAATACTGAAAAGAATTAGATTTAAAGTAGTTTGAGCATGATTTAATTAGATTGTGAGACTTGCTAGACAACAATTATTTGTAGAAAATGAAGCATTTGTTTCGATCAATGTAGAGCAGGGATCAAGATTAAAGTTGCATAACATGTTAGGCAGCTAATATGAGTCTTTGATGGCTGACTAATAAGCCTCTTGACTTCTAGAACTCAAAAGATTTCCATTTATCAGATGGTATTCATATTAGGCTAGCCAATCATTACAAAATCATTAAAGAAATTTTATCAATTAATGTTAGTTTTCACAGTTTGGGGGTGAAGAAAATATTGATGATAATTGATATACAAAGAGATACATGCTTTGCAAGTTGTAACTAATTAAAGAAAAAGAAATAATATCCTAGGCAACAAAGAAAGTCTCTCATTATTTTCTCAAATAAATGTGAATAATAAGGGAAGAATACAAAAATGGAAGGTGATAAATGAAGAGTACCTCTACAAAGCTCAAGTTCAAAAAAATTACAAATGTAGTTAATTTTCTATTTTGGATAGCATAAAATAAGAGGAATTCACAGCATATTTCAATGAAGAATTAGCAACAATGCCAATTTTCCCAGATACAGAGGCCATGAAATTATAGACAAAATTGTGGGGCTACCTCACGAAGTCAGGTCGAAAACTTATGGGCCGGTCATAGAGGTAGAGAAATCGCCCCAACAGTGTAGGGAAAATTCGATGCTACCGGAAGACTATAGTCTACAAATTACAGCAACCACCCATTATTCAATCACTTCAATATTTAATTAATTTCTCTTCCACATCATTAATTTCATCCAACTCAATCACACTTATTTTTAATGTTTTATCCATGACCACCCAACCATCCAATCACAACATTATATATAATTATTTTATTTTATTTTATTTTAAGATTAAAATATTACTTGTAATAAAAATAATATAAAAAAAATATAATTATAAGAAGAAAGTGAAAATATTCCATAAAGAAAAATTGAGCAATAAATAGAAATAAATAGTCAATACCAAAAATATTACAAACTAAATATAATTAATAAGATAAATTACAACATGCTTCACAACAATTAAACTACATTTCCTAAAATTACAAAAAATCAAATCACATTGCTTTTGTGATGAATGATGGAGATTAAATCGATATGGATTGCGTTTTTGATGAATGGCTAAGATTTAGTGCTTTTGTGATGAATGGTGGAGATCAAATTAACATAGACTTTTATAAAATTTGAAAAAATTGTTCATTAAATTGTACCTGTTTATATTTCTTGGTATTCTTGATGAATTGAAAAGCATCATCTTGTATCTTTGCTCTCAAACCATTTAGTGGTGAAAGCATAATCCTTGCACAATATTGGACTCTTAATCTTCTTCTTCTTCTTCTTCTTCTATCAAGCTGGAGTAAAAAATAATGTGTCAAACTACAACAAAAATATTAAAGTCCATGATCGCTGAAATATAAAATTAAATTAAAATAGTAATTTAATGAAATATATTCACTTAATTGAACATTATTAGTTATTTCATAATGATAACTTTATTAACATCAGTAACAATGCAATAAAGTATCACCGATCATTCAGTGAAGCATCACTAACAAAGCAATGAAGTATCAATAATACTCAACAAGACTTGAATGTCAGATTCTTAAATTTTAATCAACTTCCTTAACAATGCAATAAAGTATCACTAATAATTCATTTAAACATCATTATCAATACAACGAAATATATATTGGTCTTCCTTTTTAGGTACAAAATACTATTTTTATACCAAAAGTTGGTACAAATCAATGTGGAGCAAATTTTAAAAGAAGTAAAATTTGAAAATGGTATGTATGTACAGATAAAAATGGTGGAGAGAATGTGCACGTGGGTCCCAATTTTTCTTTTATATATATATATATATATATATATATATATATATTGCCAAACTTTAATTCATTTTTCTTTTATGTGAAATTTCATTTCTATTCTTCTTCATCAAAAAATGCAATTCTTTCTTTCTTTTATTGTTTTTTTTTGTCTTCATCTATTTTTTTTTTCGTTAGCATTTCCTTCTACATTTTTATATCGTATATCATTTTTTTATCTACTAATTTACTTTATGTAGGTTTTAAATTCTTACCAAATGGGAAAAAAATCATTAATTTTTTTTATTTTAATTATAAATGAAATCTAAAATAAATTGAAGATAAATTCGAATTCAATTTAATTTAATAAATTATTACTATAACGTTACTAAATGTACAAAATACACAAATAATAATTACAAGTTATGAATTATCACATATACATTTAATAAAAACCCATATAATAATAATAATAATAATAATAATAATAATAATAATACAATAGTAATTATCACATATAGATTGAATGAGTGGTCTTTTCATATCAATGAGGTTTGTCCTCACATTGTGTTGTCTCATCTCAATAGTAGTGTGGATTTTTCATTTTAATTTTTGTAGATTTAATAGATCATATCAGCATTTTGATATTGAATTGTCTTGTCTACTGTGATAGTGTATAGTGTGATGTAATTGCAATTATGATTTTTGTACAATTGATCTATAAATAAATCATTTCATATCTTCAAATTATCTTAACAATACCCAATTGTGTTTTTTTTTTTGCACTCTTATTATTGAAAACGGATAGAAATTCTTGGATGAATTTGTTTAATTCTTCAATCCTGAAGAAAATTCCAATTATCCTCCACAAAATTCGAACATTCCTCCCCAAAATTTCAACTATTATCCTCAAAATCCTAACTTTCGTCCTCCAAATTTTTATCTTAACCCAAATTCTCAAATGCACCCAATGGGTACCTCTGGAGCTCCGTATATGGTGTATCCCCACTTTATTGCTCCTCCCCACGGATTTTCTTATGGAAGTCCAACAGAAATGCTCTCAAAACCAAACGGAATGACTGATATAGATGGAGGTAGCATTGATAAGGAACCACTGACTCCAGTATCTGGGCAGGGTTCCCCTTTCCCACCACATTCATCTCCACCGGGCATCGAGCACATTAATCTGGAATCAGCCTTTGAAGATGCCAGTGAAGAAAGTGTCATGCAACAAAAGAGAAAAAGATGGACCAACAAAGAAAATGAGATTCTTGCACGGTGTTGGGTGAGTGTTAGCGAAGATTCACTTATTGGCAATGATCAAAAGCTAGATCAGTTTTGGATCAGGATCGAGAAAGAGTATAATAAAAATCGTCCTGTTAACACTCCGCAGAGACATTGGGAAGCAATGAAGACACATTTCTATACATTGCAAAGAAGTGTGACTGCATTTAATGCTGAGTACATTGCTGTGAAGTAATGTTGGGAAAGTGGTCACAACGACGCCGATATACTCATGGAGGCACTAAAAAAATGGGAGCATAAGCACAACAACCAATCTTTTAAGCTATTAGGAATGTGGCAAGTTCTCAAGGATTGTCCAAAGTGGTTCAACACGTGTGATCGACATCATCGTGGTAAGAAAAAGACAAAAACCTCCATGTCAGTGGCATACACATCATCCTCTAATAATGAGGATGATACTGAAGATCGTGTTCGTCCAATTGTGCAAACAGCAGTGAAGATGAAAGGTAAGGCAAAAATTGATGGAACATCCATGTATGACGAAGTTAAAAAGATCATTGATGCAAACATGGATGTTTATAAAAACTTTGTAGATCAAAGAACCAATGATATTAAGGAGCTCAACAAAATGAATGAGTACATAATTCTCAGTAGAGATACTACCGGAATGAACTCGACCACACTCCAAGCACACATGATCATGGTGGAGGAAATTAAAAAGAAATGAGGAATCCAGTAATCTTTCTGTAATTTAATTTATGTTGTGTGATTTTAATTTATCAATTATAGTGTGTTTTAATTTGGTTTATGTTATGTGATTTTAATCTATTTTATGTAGTGTGTTTTAATTTAATTTATGTTGTGTGATTTTAATTTATCAATTGTAGTGTGTTTTAATTTAGTTTATGTTGTGTAATTTTAATTTATTTATATAGTGTGAATTTTAATTTAGTTTGAATTTAATTTATAAATTGTAGTTTATGTTGTGTGATTTTAATTTAGTTTATGTAGTTAATTTAAAGTTACTGTTAGAAAAGTTACTGTTATAAAAAGTGTACGTTAGCTAGCTGTTATAAAAAGTGTCCGTTAGCTAGCCGTTAATTGTCGTTACAAGAGAAGTACTCTATATATACATCTCTCACAATTCACAATTCTTCTATCAACAAATCATTTGTCTACACTATTCACGATATTATCAATTTCGTATTGTCCCCACCATCACAAATTTCCACACATATTTTCTGCCATTCTTTTGGCCTTGAGTCTCACCTCTCAAACAAATTCACATCTCTCACAATTCACAATTCATAATGTCTTTTGAGCCAGATCTCAACAAAAACCTTGAGATTATGTCAAAGATTTTAACTGATGACACATATGAAAAAATGTTTCTCCAAATACTAGAGCTACAACACAAACTTCTTGAAAGTGTGGCAAGTTCTTCCACCATACCGCGAAGAAGTCGAAGATATATACATCGTGATCGTGAAGCAGCTGACACTCGTCTTTTTGAGGATTATTTCTCTGAAAATCCAAGGTGGCCAAGTGATGTGTTTCGACGTCATTTTTGGATGGGTAGAGACTTATTCATCTGCATAGTCGATGCTTTGAAAGCTCATAATGAATATTTTCAATTACGTGAAGATGCAACAAGGGGAGTGGGCTTGTCCCCACTTTAAAAATACACGATTGCTATACGTCAATTGGCATATGGAGGTCCTGCCGACCATTATGATGAGTATCTTCGAGTTGGTGAAACAACTGCAGTCGAGTGCTTGTTCAACTTTTGCCAATGTGTGATTGATGTTTTTGGTGAAAGATACTTGAGAAAACCCACTACTGATGATTGTTAGCGGTTGATCCATATGCATGAGCAGAGGCATGGCTTTCTCGGCATGTTAGGTAGCCTTGATTGTATGCATTGGGAATGGAAAAATTATCCAGTCGCATGGAAAGGTCAATTTACACGGGGTGATCATGGAAGCCCAACACTGATGCTAGAAGCGGTGGCATCGGTGGATTTATGGATATGGCATGTTTATTTTAGAGTAGCTGGTTCAAATAATGATCTCAATGTGCTTGCTCAATCACCTTTATTCAATGAAGTGATACAAGAAAAAACACCAGCGATTACTTTTACACTGAATGGTAGACAATATACAAGAGGGTACTATCTTACAGATGGAATCTATCCAGAATGGGCAGCTTTTGTCAAGAGCTTTAATTGTACTTACGAGCCCAAGAAAATATTGTTTAAGAAAATGCAAGAATCTTCAAGAAAGGATGTCGAACGGGCATTTGGGGTACTTCAAGCTCGGTGGGCAATGATTAAAGGTCCGACTCATTTTTGGTACCGAAATAATTTGAAGGACATCATGTATACTTGCATAATTATTCATAATATGATAATTGAAGACGAGGAAAATGCATCATGTGAGTGGTCAGAGTCGGATGATTCGAACAACAACGCGAACAATTCTGCTTCACAAGGAGCCCCACTCGATTTTGCAGCTCGAGTCAATATAGAGACTGAACTACGAGATAAGAAACAACATCACAAGCTTTGGGTCGACTTGATTGAGCACATTTGGGCCCGATACGGCAATCATGGTTTTAATAATTAATTTATTTATTAAGTGTTTTGCATTTCAATATTTAATTAAATATGTCGGTTGTGTTATAAATATATTTATTATATATGAACATTACTTGTTCCCTACTCTAGGGTTTAGTTTCTAGCCCTATATATATCTTGTAATCTTGTGTAGATCAATAGATCAATGAATAAAATACACCGATGAATAAAATCATCTTCTTCCCCTGATATTCTCTGTTCTTCTACTTTCTATTATTTACTTCTTGAGTATGATGTCCGAGTTCGATTTACAACACGTTATCAGCACGAGTCTCTAGCCAATTGAGTTTGAATTAATATCGGAAGTATGCCATAGGAAAGAATCGTGTCTTTCCTGCGAGGTAATTTCTAAATCAAAATTATTTATTTATCGACAATTAAGATTTATATGAAGATTTTTATAATATCTTCCCTCGTTATTCTTTTGCTGATGGAATGATATTAAGCATATTGTGCTATGATTATTTTGGGAAAAAGGTGTATGAGATACTATATTCCAAGTTATTTTCGTTAGTGATGGTATTGTTTTTGAAAAAAAAAAAACCGTATTAACAGCCTCTGCCATGCTTACGCTATCATTGTGTAAATGGATTCTTAATATATTTTTATATACATATATGCATATATATATATATATGATACTTTCATAACTATTGTTTCATGATTAGCATAATTAATATCTTTTTGACAAATTGATACCTAAGCTATAGTCTAATTCTGGCACAACCTTAATTTGTGTAATATTATTTCCGCATATATTAGATATTATTTATATATTCAATCTGTTTAATTATGTTATTTTTGAATAGATGGTTTATTTCCTTATGGAAAATATTTTATATGCGCCCATATGTATAACTGTATGATTATATTTAGTAAATGATAATTTTGTACATGTTTTTGAGAATTGTTTGATTATGTTATCAAACTGAAAATATTTTAACCGAATGCGTTTTATATGCATTAACACTTGTCTATAATGATTTCATGATATTGAACTTCATTTTGCTTCTTCCACTTTAAATACTACTTAGAGAGCAAGACATTAGTATTTCGTCATCACCATCTAAATTCAAACTGGAGGAAAATATTATTTCTTCAAAAAATTATGCAATTCCTGAAGGATCATTTAGTTTAATATTTACAATAATTATATTACTCAAAAAAAATTTGAGGGGAGACTAATGTTTTGTAAAGTTCTCCTACAAGTTGTTGACATTGGATAATACTATTTATTAGTTTAAAAGTTATGAAGCATAACTCGATTATGTCAATTTGTCAGCAACAAATAAGACTAATTAAATGGTGATGTCAATGATTACTTGAGCATTGTTCGATGATTTTCATATAATATCATCTTTAATATTTGTTAAACATTACATCTATCTCGATTTAAATATTACTCCAGTTGAGTTTCAAAAGTTATTAAGGTTATATAATACATTTATTCAATTAAGCGATTTACATGTTGCGATAAATTTTCCAAAATTATGGCATGAGTATTTGGATCATCCCCTACATAAATTAGTGTGTGAATCACAAAAGAAATATTTCCCATCTGCAATTTTTTTTATCACCACCAAAACGTACCTATATTAGCTTTAAGTAAAAACAACGAGTATACTCCGTCAAATTTGACTCATCTAAAGTCAGTAATTGAGATCAATTTATAAATTGGTACGTTGATTTTATAATCATTTATCGGCATTAGGGGGAGATATGAATTGAATAATGCCGATAAATTTTTATTTACTTAAATATTTAGTTTCACGCACTACATGAACTGGAAGTTCAATAAGTCATTAACTGCCAAACGTTATCATAAATGAGTGATGAAATATCATATATTTGCATTCCAGATAGTGGAAGTTCCACATAGATTCGAATTTGAATTACTCAACGCCAGAAGCGAAAGAGTTCATCGACGCTAGAAGCAAAAAAGTATTTGAAATGTAAAATTCGTGGAAAACAAAAATCAAAGACATGCGATAACTCCTAAAACCTCCTGAAGAGGATCGTCTTGAAGATAAAAATCTCAGTATATTTGCACGTGCACCAAATAATCTTAATACTGTGATTGCGGAACAATCATATCAAAATATTATGGGAAATGACAATGATCTGGTTAATTTTAATATTGAAGGTACCATATATTTTATAAATATGGGAAAAATATATAGCATAAATAACGTAGTTGTCGACAACATATATTGCCTCCACAATTGCTTTTATAATTTGGATCCAAAACTTAAGATGAAAGCAGATTGCCAGAAGCACTCTAATTATGTAAAATGAAAAGTTGCAATTGAGGCAAAACTCAACCCACTACACAATTGTTGTCCTAGTAGGACACAGATGAACATTTCTATGAAGAGAAATGACATAATTAATAAGGTGGTGAGACGTATAACGAGGTTGTAGCTCATGGGTTTACACAGAGACTCATATTCAATAAATTACATTCTCCTATTAACAATGTCATTATGTTCCGCTACATATTATAAATGGCAGTAATTTTAGCATTGGATATGCAATTAATGGACGTTGTGACCGCATATTTATATGAGTCATTGAACGATAATGTTTATATGAAAATCCTGATGAATTTAAAGATTCTTGTATAACATCGCAACATTTATTGTGAGAAAAATTAACTCGTGCCTAAAAATGAGTATTTGAAATAAAAGACTTGGATAACACCAAGTATTGTCTCGACCTGCAGATCGAGAATCACCCGATGTGATTTTATACACCAGTCAACCTACTTGAGAAATATTTTTGATATTTTATTTATGAATAATTTTATTTAGCACACCAATGTTTTTATCAGATCAATTGAAGTGAATGAGTATTTATTTAAACTCAATATTGATAAGAGGATATTTTGGAACCAGAAGTTTCTTAGAATATTTATCTTGCAAGATTACCTGGCCAGGTACTGCATTTATAATTAATTTGCTAGCAAGATTTAGTGTTTTTCTACAATGAGACACTAGAATGCCAATTACTGTATCCTCCATTATTTTCAAATTATAAATATTATTTATTGAAATAAACAATGACATGACATTGGTGGACTATTCAAATGTGGTTATATGCATAATCCATATATTGTCGTATTTGAGACTAGTTTTATTTTTATCTATCCGTTTTAGACCATTGAAAGATTATCGCGTTATATAAATACCTCAAAAGAATATTTACTATTAAAGATACTCTACACTTTACATACATGATTTGTGAGGTAGTGCAAGGATTATCCCCTATTGTCTAGTTTTAAGACTAAGTATTTGTGTTGCATATATAAATAGTGAGTGGGTTAAAGGTTACCTGACGTAACACGCACTATTCTTTTACCCACATGAACTCAAGAAGAATTGCTAAATTAATTTAAAGTTCGCTCCAATAATTGTTGTTTTGAGGGGGAGCGCTAATTTCAAAATAATATAGAAGATTAGGCCCTGAAGGTCAGACCCTATAGGTCTACATTATGCTATGCCCTGAAGGCTCAATGGTTGTACTCTTTTTTCCTTACTAAGTTTTTCCCACGAGGTTTTTTTAGTGAAGGTTTTTAATGAGGCAACTAATGCAACACCTATAAACGTATGCCATGTACTCTTTTCCTCGACTACTTTTTCCCACTGGGTTTTTCAATGAGATTTTTAACGAGGTATGAACATCACGTCGTAATGTCCAAGGGGGAGTGTTATAAATATATTTATTATATATGGACATTATTTGTTCCCTACTCTAGGGTTTAGTTTCTAGCCCTATATATATCTTGTAATCTTGTGTAGATCAATAGATCAATGAATAAAATACACCGATGAATAAAATCATCTTCTTCCCCTGATATTCTCTATTCTTCTACTTTCTATTATTTACTTCTTGAGTATGATGTCCGAGTTCGATTTACAACAGGTTGTATTTTATTTTTCATTGTTGAACTCATCTTTATAGTACCAATAAAAATATATTTGTTTTATTTGATGACTTGATTATTAATTTGTTTATAAATTAAGTTAATATTTAAAATCTGAATAAACATTAAAATATTATTTTTTACGAATTAAATTATATATATATATATATAAATTTTTAAAATACAAATAAAACATAAAATTTATTAAGGATGGTTTAATTATATAAAAATATTTATAAATGAAAGTATATAATAAAACATGTATTAACATTAAAGATGAATTAAGAAAAAAATGAGTGATATAATGGTGGGACCCTCAAGATTAATGTATGTACCTAAATGATTGTGGGTGAGTAACTATTTAAAAAAGTTGGTACAGAACTTTTAACGTGGCAGTGACGTGGCGGAATTATGTACCTAATTTTGGGTACATCATTGATGATGCCCTAATATGAACAAGACTTGGAAGAGTATATTTGAATTTTAAGAACAAAGTGCAACAATAAGCATAACAAACAGTAGATTTCTTAAACCAAACACAATAAACAGGGCATAGATACAGCAGATTAAGCAAATTAAAGTTTTACACAAACTCATGCCATTTTAACATGTTTTAATGACACAAGTATACAACTGGGTTGCAGCAGTGGTATTTTTAATTTTTGATCAACTACTATAAATAATGCAGTCGTGTATCACTAATAATTCACTTAAGAATCACCACCAATGCAATTAAGTATCACTATCAATAAACACAATCAACCATAGCCGCACTATAATATTTTCCAACATTTCAAAATTTACAGAAAGCATCAGACAGTTTGAATAAGAAATATTAGCCTTGGTATTAATCAAAACTAACAAAACAAAAACTAATAGCCATAAACAGAACCAACACAATATCTCTATCTCAACTCAATGTAGGGTTCTCTGTTTTCCTAAATTAAAATGCCATAATTTAAAAGTCCTAGATAAACTTACAATTACAAATTGAACTCTGCGCCGGAGATGTTGACGATAATAACACTGGTTTCGGATGCGATTGCAGCCGGTGGTGGTGGACGCACAACTTCCTGCGGCGGTGGTCGCGATAGTTGGTGGTACTTGGTGCATTGGGGGAGATCGTAGAGGGTGCGGTTGTAGGGAGAAGTGCGGTTGTGGGGAGAGAATCGCCGGCAGTTTGAAGGTGGAAGAGATGGTGAGAGAGGAGAGTCGGTGGAAGAGAATTGCGGAAGAGAGAACCGCGGTAGAGAGAGATGAGTCTGATTCGTTTTTTTAATATATATATATATATATATATATATATATATATATATATATATATATATATATATATATATATATATATATATATATATATATATATATATATATATATATATATATATATATATATATATATATGGCAGGGTCGGATCCAGATCAGGTCGGGGGAGATCCGTCTAACGTAAGAGACCCGTTAGACAGTCACATACAAATTTTTGTCTTCATATATTGGAAATTGAACATATTTATATGAAACATCACATTATTAGTATTATTATAATTATTTTTCGTCCTCCAAAATTAAAATTCTCACGTGCTTTTCTGAAAATAAACCTACGTATCTGAGACTGGGAAAGCAAGTTATATGTGTCGGGAACCGTAACTATGTTTAGTAATAGTAAAGTTGTCTTTGGATTAGTCCTTCGTACAATTCTATCTGATCATATAGTTTGTATAGAATTTTTATATGGTCTTACTTAAATTTTATGAAACTACTAAAATACCCCTATATATATTAGGATTAATTGAAATTTAAGTAAGATCCTAATATAAAAAGTCAATAAGGACCCTGAACTATATAGCGGAGCTCTAGTAGATGATCCATTTCAACTTTCGGTTCAATTGAATCATCAAACTTTCAAAAGTAACTCAATTAGGCACTCATTTACTCCAATAAATATATGAATGGTATTTAAATTTATATCGAATTGTGTTATTTCAAGCTAAGGCCACATTATTTTTTTTTAAACTTAAAAGAAAATTTATAGATTAAAATAAACTATCAATTAAGGCCATTCACAAATAAAGGAGGCTGGACCCAATAGATTGAAAGAAAAACATTGGCTAAGGCCACATTATTTGAAGAATGAAGATGCTGGAAATTTAACAACCACCTTATTATATCATGTGTTCATAATAAACTAACTTGTAGACGACCAAACAAATTAAAAGCCAAGTTTTACTTTCAAATTAAAGCTATAACTAACTCATGATATTGGCATATCAATTTCCTTATATATTAAAGCTACCCCATAATCTGAAATCGAGGAATAATGGTACACTCGCGTCTGCCATAGCTTATGAAATGAGGAGAAATTAAGAAATTAGCAAGAAATTTACATATGGTATTTTAATCTCTCCCTGAAAAATGGGTTGCCACCCGGTGGCCCACCATCCTCTAGTCACATGCTAAAAAATTATACCTTTAATGGTCAAATGAAACCCATCACCTCAATAGAGCCAAAACATAAAAGAATTGAAATCTTGCTCATTTTACTTATATACTACATACAAATTAAGCAAAGATCGATTATATATATATATATATGGCAATGGAGTCCCACAAAATCGGCATCATCGGCGGGGGCTTTAGCGGCATTGCGGCCGCTAAGCAACTGTCCAAACACGAGCCGGTGGTCTTCGAGGCCACCGACTCCATCGGAGGGGTTTGGAAGCACTGTTCTTACAAGTCTACGAAGCTCCAAACCCCTCGTTGCAATTACGAGTTCTCGGATTTTCCGTGGACTCAAAGGGACAACGTGAATTTCCCTTCTTACCAAGAAATATTGGACTACTTGTATTCTTACGCTACCTACTTTGATGTCCTCAAATTTGTCAACTTCAACTCTAAGGTGGTTGAGCTTCGCTTCGTCGGCGACGGCGAAAATTCCGGTGAATACGGCAGCCTGCTGCCCGGCCACCCCGTCTGGGAAGTCGGAGTTCAGATCAACCAATCGGAAAATATTCAGGTTAATTATATTGTTTGTCGATCGATTCTCATCACGATTTCAATATTAATTTAATGGCAATTGACAATGCATGCATGCTACATATATATACACATACATAGCCGTGAATTTATTTATTTTCTTGATGAAGTGGTATAGTTTCGAATTTATGGTGATCTGCACCGGCAAATACGGCGACGTACCGGCGATTCCAAAATTCCCACAAAACAAAGGGCCTGAAATATTCGAGGGAAAAGTTGTTCACACAATGGACTACTGCAAACTCAACGAAGATAAGTCGACTCAGTTGCTCAGAGGCAAGAAAGTTGTTATCTTCGGCTACAAGAAATCGGCGATGGATTTGGCAGTTGAATGCGCAGAAGCAAATCAAGGTACAATACAATAATATATACAACACACGACGACTTTTCTCCATTTATTTATTTCTATATATCGCCGCGAAATCATACGGAAACTTCATTCCTTGTCAGTTATGTGTGTAATTTGATGCTGCATCGATTTTTTTTTTAAGTAATGTGGATACCAGAACTTGGACTTAGTATTTTAATGATTTTTATAATAAATCAATTGATAATGCCAAACAAAGAATCCCATGCTAACTAATTAAACAATATTTGTTGAATATATATTTATATATGACATTTTATAAGAAGCTAGGGCCGTTCATATGTATACCACATGCCTTGGTATATATGTAGTTCAACGGTATTATAATGGAAGACTAGGACATGAATCACTTTAATCACTTCTAGTTACGAATTCTATATATGAATCTAAAATAAAATCATAAGTTGATAATAATTTATGATAAGGTATTAATACTTTTATTAAGGAAAAATGGCCAATTAGAATCCCGAACTATATAGCGAGGCTTAAGTAGGACACAATTTTAACTTTTAATTCAATTGGACCCTTAAACTTTGAAAAAATGATTCAGTTTATGACCCTCGGTTACCCCTCAAATTGACGATTGTTAAATTTATGTTCCAAATATGTCATCGGACTTTCATGACTTGGTTACTCCGCTATCGAGTTTAGAAAGTCAAATTGTGCCCATTTCCTTAAATCCTAGTTCTTGGGCTTCAAAAACGTACCCTTAACCAATTTTTAAGTTCGCCATCGAATTGACATCAAAATCTTGACTAAAATTAAAACTTCTCAGGTCAATTTCTTCACCGTTTAGTGTCCAATCGATAAAGCGGAATAATCTTTGGATAGCCCATTGAGGTGGATTTTTAAAGGTACCCTTATTGCTCAATATCATAGTCAGAGTATGTCGAAAATTGGTTGGAAAATTTTGAACAAATTGAATTTCAACAAATTTTAAGTCAAGATTTCAACATCAATTCATTGTCGAATCTCAAAATTGATTGAGAGTTTTTGAAGTTTAGGGTTTCCGATAGTGTTGTTAATGTGGCTTTCTGACATCAGGTAGTGGACGTCAATTATGTTAGTTGGAGGGGTAACAAATTAAAGGGTCCTAATTAAGCTATTTTTTCAAGTTCAAATATCCAATTAGACAAAAAGTTGGAACGAGGTCCTACTCGAACCTCGTGGCGTCATATAGTTCAGGGTTTCGGTTGGCCCGCTCCCCCTTTTTAATTACATTACAACATTCAAAAATCAATTGGTTAACAAAATTATATCATTGTACATCATTCTTCATAAATTTAATTACAATTGGTTGTGTACCATCATGAAAAAAAAAAATCACTATTAAAATTAGTTGTGTACCAATGCTCTTGTACTAAGAGCATACATCTGAGCAAATTTAATCCAAAAATAAACTGAGTTGTAAATACAAAAAAAATACTTTAAAATATTTAAATTGAGAACTAGAATAAACTATAAATAAAAACAATAAGGATAAAACTAAAGAAAAAAAATCTCAAAGAAACTAGAAATTACAGGCATATTTTTTCCTCATGGGTTTATTCCAAGAGATTTTAATGAGGCCTGACTCTATGAACTATCATTGAGCTTTTAGATTTTCTCTTTCTTCATTTTCTTTTATATAATACCATCACATTAGACAATCATGCTCAAATTTAAAGTGATCATATGTAAATTTTAAGTGAATTTTGATATTTTTTAAGAGTATTCCATAAAAATAAAAATAAAAATAAGGAATGAGAATGAATAAGATACTAGCACTAGTAGTAAATAAATGATTCTCTCTTTTTTTTTTGCGAACTAGTAAAATAAATGATTCTTAAATGTAAATTGTTAGTATGACTTTTTAATTTTTATATTAAATATTAAATTACTAAAATAATACCGTTATAGGGATATTAACTTAGATACGTGTATAGACAAAAAATTATGTTTAGTTTTATGAGTTGTGAATAAACATATTTTTATCAAATAACTGATTTTAGAAACATGACATAAAAAAGAACCCATCTGCATGCGTTTAATATATAAATAATATATGTCATAGTGCTAACGCGTTTTTTTTTCTTTCTAATATTCAAATATAATATATCTCGTAATGCTTGTTTTGAAAGAAAAAAAAATGCATAAAAATATAACTTTGAGAATTAATTGTAAGATTTTTCTTTTCTTTTTTTTTTTTTTTGTTTTGTGAAAACCTATTTCTATAAGTTTTCATGATGTTAGGCTATACACAAAAAATTTCCACTTAATTAGTTGGTGTGAAAATATGATGTCATAAAATTAGGCTAGAGGTTAAATTAAGTTAAAAACTAAAACCACAACTCTTTCTCTCTTCCATTTACTTAATCATTTCTCTGTTCCCACCTCTTGCCGTTCACGGTTCACCTACCCACATCCATGCTGCCTTTCATATATAATTTTGGCTTGCAAAAATCGCATATTTATAATTTTATTCGTATTTGAATCCCACTTATCCTAGTATATATGAATATCATCTTAACTCGTGATACGATCTCACACAAGCCCCCTCATAAAATTAGTATTAAGAAAGTCTTAAGAATATTTTTTGTGTGAAAAGATCGAGAATCCGCAGTCATATCCAATGACTACAAGAGGCAAATCCTGTTGGAAAAATAATGTGCGACGAGCAAGAGTAATTATAGAGCGTTATTAGTGGTTTAATTTGAATTGTATGCATGGATGAACATTATTAAAAGATTGTGGTGGTTGTTATCTTAGGAGGCGGCGGCGAAGCCTGCACCATGGTGGTGAGAACCGTGCATTGGACTCTTCCACATTACAAAGTTTGGGGTTTGCCATTTTACATATTCTATTCAACCAGGGCTTCGCACTTCTTACACCAACAACCTAATCAAGGATTCATCCGAAACCTCCTCTGCAACATGCTCTCTCCAATGGTATATCCATAACATTGTCTTAATTAATTAATTGAAAAAATTAATTAGTAGTTTGAGATAATTCATGCTATTTTTGTTACTACTTTAATAGGTCGGTGGCATAATGCGTAATTTGATGTAACTCGCGAGAGATTTTTTTGATGATTTTTGTCTGCCATGGCATTATATACAGAGAAGGGCAGTTTCAAAGAGCATTGAATACTACTTAACATGGAAGCTGCCCTTGGCGAAGTATGGTCTGATACCCGAACACCCTTTTGAGGAAGACTACGCGTCGTGTCAAATACCAGTCCTGCCCCCGAACTTCTTCTCCGAGGTCGACAAGGGCAACATTGTCATAAAAACTTCAGCTTCGAATTGGTGGTTTTGGGAGGGAGGAATCCAGTTCGATGATGGAACCAAACTGGATGCTGATGTTGTGGTTCTTGCCACTGGTTTTGATGGGATGAAGAAGTTGAAGGCTATAATTCCAGACCCCTTTCGCTCTCTGCTCGATTTCCCCTCTGGCATGATGCCCCTGTACAGGGCTACAATCAACCCGATGATCCCTAATATGGCGTTTGTTGGTTACATCGAGAGCTCTATGAATCTTTACACAACTGAGATACGCTGCAGGTGGCTGTCGCGGCTGGTAGACGAGCAATTCAAGCTCCCGAGTGTGGAGAAGATGTTCGAGCAAACTACCAAAGAGATGGATATCATGAGGAGAGCAACAAGATTTTACAAAAGAGGCTGCGTCTCAACTTTCAGCATCAACCATATTGATGAGATCAGTGAAGAGATGGGATGCAGGTCATGGAGCCAAGATTATCAAGACCAAAAATAAGCAATTTGATTGCTACCAACTGTTCTACGTTGTTCGATTCCTTTTTATACTGCAACCGGAATGAAATAATAACATCTTCATCATATTTTTCTATGAAATTTGAAACACCAGATTTCGAACATGACTTCATTCCCATGGAAGTTCAATTCTCAGCAAATAGATATGTAACAGTGCTACATCATATTCTCTAGAAAAATGTACTTACTTGGAAGTGGAAGCATAAATTCCACAGGAAAAAGAGGAAAAGAAAAGTTGGATATGGTTGGTTTCAAGCACTTTTAAGAAACTTCAAGGTCTCGTCAATATGCTTTTCGGGTTGGAACTGGTTGTTGTAGATAAGACGACAAACTCCATTTTTGTCGAGAACATAAGTCTGCCTTCCAGGTAGGGCACCAAAGAGGTCTGATGGGACTCCCCACTCTTTTCTAATCTTGTTGCCCTCATCACTTAGCAGGGTAAACGGAAGTTTGTATTTCTCAGCAAAGGCCTGCATAACAGACACTTCTCATTATGCATCAATACATACGAGCAATCACAAGGTTTTCCGTTTTCACTATTGTCATTGGAATGTGACAGGATAGTATTGTGATCCAGTTGAGGAGAGAGAATAATGAGCCATAAAGATATTGAACTCTAAAATGAGACCTAATACTCAAAAGAAAGGAGTTAAAGCATGTTTGATTAGATGGTGCAACAAGACAATTAATTGTAGAAAATGGAGCATTCATTTCAATGTAAAATTAGAATCTCATTGTGATATAAAATTAGGATTTAATTTGCAATAGTTGCAAAACATGTAAGGCAGCTAATTCACGAACAGCCAGACAAAGAAGATAGCTAAGCATTACCAGAAATTGAGACTTTGATAGCTGACTACCCAGCTCTGACTTACTGCAACTTTAAAGTTTTCCATTTGTCACGGGGTATTCATTTTTAGCCAGTTACTACCAAATAATAGAAGAAAATCTATCAAGAAAGAATTTTTAGCCTCTTAAAATGCGTCAAATGTTAGTTTCAGTTTTGAGGTGAATAAAATATTAAGGATATGCAAGCAGATACATGGTTTCGATCTAAAGAAAATAATATCCTATACTACAAAGTAACTCTCTGATACCTTGTGGGATGCGGCATCATCACCACTGATGCCGATAACCTCGGCTCCTGCTTTCTTAAATTTCTCATATGAGTCCCTGAAAGCGCATGCCTGTAAACATGTGAAAACATCAACAGTCACATTAATTTTCGAACAAACTTTGGTCAAGCCTAAACTAGAAGTCTAAAACTAATGGGAAAGTTTTGCAACAGCCCTACTATACTATAGTTTGCTCCTTCACATAATAGCTTTAGCTTTTAGATGGGCTGTCTATTAGTAAGAATCAGTTATGCATAGTTGAGTTACTATTGAAATTCTCTCTCTCAAATAAATCTAAACAAGAACAGAAGAATGCAAAACGCAAGGTGATAAACGAAGAGGATCCAAGGCCTTGCTTAAGACTTCAAATTCTCTTCATCCAATTAATTTACTTATGTGTGACACTGGTCAACAAAATGCTTCGCTATCCAAACGCTATAAGGTTCAATCGAGTGTGTGGATATGACTGCAAGAAATGATAACACTTCATTATACAAAGCAGAATATAAACTCTTGAATTAACAGGACTGCTGCAGATACTGATACCAATCGACATTCACCAAACACCACAGCCTTGTGATCAAGTTCAGTTGAACTCATTTGAGATAACGAATTAGGAATGACATTAACAACAAACAACAACAAACTATATTAAATTAAATTAAATTAAATTGTACCTGTTTAGTGCATCCAGGGGTTTCATCAGCAGGGTAGAAATAAACAATGACAGGCTTGCCTTTGAATTTAGAAAGGCTGACAGGCTTCCCATTTTGATCTTTCAATGTAAATGGTGGGGCTTGTGTCCCTTCTGTCACCTGCAAACTCCCACAACACACAAAACGCTCAGAAACAGTTGAATCAACACATTACCTCTAAAACAAATTGTATCCAAAAACAACACAAATCTATTAAATTTTTCAAGAAGGGGATAACACATATTAACAAAAAAAAAAGTAATCTTGGTAAATGTACCTTGGCAACAATGGCAGTTTTCCCAGAAGCAGGAGATGGGATTGAGAGGTGGGAAGAGCTAGAGAGCTTGAGGCCATGAAATTTAGATTGTGAAGATTTGGAGAGAAGTGAGAAATTGTGAGAGAATGTTGGTTTTGGGGTTCGGGTGTGCAGTAAAGAGGGAAGAGAGTGATTTGTATGGAGAGAAATTGAAGCCATTTTTGTAGCTGAAAATGCAGTAATGCTGAGGCTTCTCTCTCTGACTCTGTCTCTGTCTCTGTCTCTATTATTTCAGCAGAGCTGCAAAAATAGAGTCTTGAATTTAAGTAGATGATGATATTTTTATTGTATTATTTGTATTCCTTAAACAATTGAAGAAAAGGATAAGGAAGCGATGAAGCAGAAGAGGTGAGATTGGGAAACGAAGGGATGGGATCTGCGTGGACAATTGGCAACCCAGCATTTCATAACCGTGATTACCGTCTACCCTTCAGCTTCTTCTTTTTTGGTTAATCAAGATTTTGTTTATTAGGAATGTGTAGTGATCTGATATATACATGTTTTTTTATGTATTTCTTGAAGATAATCACGTACCATTTTTCGATCATAAAATTGATTGAATATTAGGTTTGTAATTTTTTTTAAATGAATATTGATTTGTTAATTTTGAAAACATGAGTCTTTTTTAAAAATTACCCAAAATGTGGGTATGAAAATGTATTTTATTCTTAATTTATTAAATATTTCAATAAGATTTAATAATTGATCATGAAATTATAATCATTATAATCAATTATAAATATAATAAAATTTAATTAATCAAATAAAGAAAGATGAATTTCAACCTATAAAATAATAAGACCCGAATGGTGGAAGTGATGATTTTTATTTGAAACGACAACAATTCATTATGTGTAGCAAAAAGTATAAAATTATAGATTTCAATTTATTCATCACATGATGTTGTGTCTTAAAAGCTAACGATTTAATATTCAAAAGATAAATTAATGAAAATTTTAATTTAACATCATAAAGAATTCTAACACAAATTTACTTATTGTCTTATTGACAAATTTTTTAGCTTCCTTGTAACAAAATCTTGCAAGTTTCTCATAAATCATAATATATATACATGTAATGTGATAATTTGTTGAAGTACAAACCCCCAAAAAATGAAAGTTACCAAAAAAATATGTTTATATGATAACTTTCACTGATTTTTTATTTGGACAATTAACATTCATTCTTAAAGCCACTCCAAGAAAACTAAAAAAAAATAGTATAAAAAAAAAAACAAATAAATGTTACTTGGCCAAGGAAGATTAACTAATCCAAAAAAAAAAAGTGTTGCTCAAGGAAAAATAAAAATGAAAAAAGTCCCATAAAAAGTGTTCCTCAAGGAAAAATTAAAAGAAATCTTAAAAGTACGATGCAAGGCTACGATCCTGCGTCCTTAGATTACTTTTATCGGTGACCTTAAATAGGGGGTGGTCGATCCCCACGTCATCGAATAAAAAAAAAAATCTATACTAATATAAAAAGTGGCTTATCTTACAATTTTGGATTCGCCTATTTTAGCTTTGTTTTATATTTTATTTTAAGGGTAATAATGTAATTATATAATATTATTTAATATTTTATCTTATAATTTTGACTTTATCTATTATAATTCTATTTGTATTCTAACTAATCTATAAATGAATCTCATATTATATCTCTCAATCTATTGATGTACAATTGTAATGATGATTAATATCAATATATACAATATTCCTCAAACACACAATTCCTCACGAAATCACTTTCAATATTTTCTCACGGATCAGACAGGTATAATTCCCCAGTTTTAGAATTTTTTTTTTTTATGTGTTAACAAACCTCAATTTCATTTATTCTCCATAATTCTCCACTCTCTCAAATCTTTCCCTACTGCAAGTAATCACACAAAGATCTGGAGCAGCACTTTGATGATGAGGATTTGGTGCAAAATCTAGCATAAGAGGTATTGAAATTTCATATATTCTCCATAATTCTCCGCTCTCAACTCTCAAATCTTACCCAAAATTCATCAATCGCCTACTATCAGCTGTCTCGTGATGAACAAACGAAAGAAGGAGAAGTTTGAACAATTTCCATCAACATCCACCAACTTATAGAATTTCTAAACTAATTTGTTGATACTTTCATATGTTCCAGGAACAACAATTGATATTAGTACAACAAAATTGTGCATAAAATTTCCTCTCAACATATACCAGACTCCATTAATCAATCGGGCCATGTTGTAACGCGGTCCAGTCTTTGAGCTATAATTTACATATATATCTTTGTTTAGTCTGCATTCTGCTCTTACTATTTAGACAGAGTGGCCCACATTTAAATATTTTGTGAAGCAGAGAAACATATATTGAAGAAATTAGCAACTCAACTGATTATCTAAACGGATATAGACATTTTCCATGATAGTAGGTAGAAGAAACATAAATCAAAGTGCAATGCTTCATTTAGTGGCTTTTGTTGGAGTTAACTTATTGCATTTTCTGATATTGCTTAGATGGCATCCTCAGACAATGGGAAATTAGTTTAGAAATCATATTACGGTCTTAAAACTTAATAATTATATTCTAAGAAGGTGAAAATTGATATTTGAATTTTGGAGAAGAGTCATTCATGAAGAATCATATGAATATGTCTTAAAACATGATAGATGTTAAAAAATACTGATTTGCAAGAAAATACATTTTCAGTTACAAGCAAACTTTTCGTGTTACGATTCAGGCAAACACAAATAAATTTTGAGAACAATAGTTTAAGTAATGAAACTGATTCCATGAGCAGTTCACATAAGAAGGTAACAAAAGAAGAATAGAAAGATTTGGCTTCGCATCAAAAATTGGCTAAGAATTTGTCATGTATATTTACCTACTAAAATTTTGTCACTGATTACATTTTCTAAGAGATGCTAATCTACAAAACTTTGCTCTTTCTAAGCACATGTACACATCATCTTCTGCTCAAGCCAGAGATGAAATCTACGAACAAGTCCTTACTGCAAGGGATGGTAAGGCCACCCATTGGATGATTGAACCCAAACTCTTCTTCAGCTTGAAACAGAAACTCTTGAAATGAAGGTTGGTTCAAGTATGATACTGGAATGATGAAGCGCTTCTTTTCATTCTCCTCGACATAAACAGCAACATGCCCTTTTGGAACTTCAGCTCCTGATGAAGCTGATCTTCTTTCGTTGGATAAAGATCGTCTCAGCATTTGACGAATGGCCATTGTTGTATAAACCGAATCTTGCTGGAGTTTGTGAAATGGATACAACTGGAGAGCTAAAGAATTTTCAAAACTTGTTGATGGTTGTAGTTTGGAAATATGTTGTATGTATAGGCGCACAATAAATGTTGTATCCCTCTCAAATTTTACATTAATTAGTAATCACAGTAAATGGATATATGGTGGCTATGAAACTTGGAAAACACAAGCACATGAAGAATCACATGGATTTGTCCATCAATTATTATAAAGATTTTAAGAAACAAAATGAAGATAGTGAGGGATTGAAAGCATAGGTCCCTACCAACTCTAGCTACATGGCCCTCAAATGCCCCACATAAATTAATAGTGTGACAAAATGGGGTGCCTCCTCTTCTTGAACGTACAAGCACATGTAGAGGATGTAGCATCAGAAGCTTGGAGCAGTGAAGGAAATTGTTTACTTGCATGCATGTGCATAAGTCTTGTCCACGTGTCCATGCATAAATGCATGGACCACTTCTACAGCAAAGAATGACCGTTGATCAAGCTATACTCAGATCGAAGCTTACAGCCGTAGATTAGTTGTTTTTCCTACTTTTATTCTGTATAAATAAAACAAACACATTTCCTTTTCTGTAGTAATTTTCTGGATATTTTCGTTGAGCTCAATACACGATTTTATTTTGAATGTGTTTTTATCCCAAGTGGCTCGTGCTTTGATGTTTCACAGTAAGCTACCATCAAAATTCTGGCCATATTCCATTCTTCATGCTACTTGGATCATTAACAGACCTCTTTCTGTTGTGATAGGCTGGGCTTCTCCTTATGAGTTGCTGTTTGGAAAGACACCACATGTAGCCTCTGTTAGTGCCACTGCATGCACTAAGTTTTTGTGTTGTTAAATTGACGAGATATGTTCGACAATGTGTGCCTGGGTATGTCCCACGAAGATTTGTTTTCCGCTGTGCAAGAAAAGAAAGAACAGTTGGTGAACTGTTCCAGAGTTTGTCCCAGACAGAACCAGGGACACTCTATTTATGGCAGTTTCCTTATTGGAAAGATCTTGCGCCAAACCAGTTTGGAAGCTCAAGATAGATTCGTTTTACTGCCTTGTGGTGTAGATCCAGTGCTGAATTAACCCTCCTACACATGGGAAGTATCTACACACGTTTGGAAGGCCACAAACCACTTACCTAGTTGGCGGAAAGCAAGAGATTGACGCCAAGCTAAAGAGAAGTCTATATATGAAGACCGATTTGTGCAGCAATCGGTACCACTGATATTTTGGTCAGATTCTAGTGTTAGAATCAGTTTATGGTCGTTTTTGTAACTAGTAGTTGTTCATTAAAACGTTCAACGTGATAGACTAGTATTGAGTGTTTACGAGTGAAACACGTGAGGGGATTTTTATTCCGTTTTGTACGCAATCTCGGGAGAGATTGTAAGTTGAAGTCATGGGTAGCTAGAGGGAGTCTAGTGTCATGGTTGTGAGGGAATCTTACAACTTTCGACTAGCGAAAGAGTTCGTAGAGAAGAACGGGTAGCATAAGGCGAGAGGCTTGTATGTGTAATATCCCTAATACACTCGACGAAGGAGTACCAGTCGAATCTTTAAGTTTGGGAGCAATCCCCCCAGAGTAGGTTGGTTGAACCAAACTGGGTTATCATCTCGTGCATTTTTACTGCTTTATTTATTTATGTTCTTGTATCTGTCCCACACATATCACAGAACAATTTCTAAGCAGTTTACTAAAAACGTTTAAAGCACGGATTACTGTTTTTCAGCCTCTTTGCAACCTTTTGGATGTCTGGCTTATATGGGAAATACATTACCCAGCAAGACTAAGTTTGATACCAGGAGCATGCATTGTGTGTTCTTGGGATATTCTTCTCATAATAAAGTATATATCCTCTATAATTTGGTCAGCCAAAAGATCTGCATCAATAGAGATGTGTTATTTGTATCATCTCAATTTCCTCTACAAGGATCTCAACTACCCTCTTTACCATTCCAAAGTTTTGATCAACCTGTTCACACAACACCAATACCTGATGATAGCCATTCAGACATACAAGATTCCCAGCATCACTATTCTACAGAGACTCATCTTCAGTCTCCCTTATCTGATCCTACTACCACAGATTGTCTGGTGCCTCTCAATGATGATATTGCACCAGACAATGCGATTGCCCCAGTGCTTAGGAGGAGTACCAGACATAGTCATCCACTTGCTTACTTGAGAGATTATGTTTGCAATTCTGCAAAAATTACAGATCCATCAACTCTTCCTCTTAGCCTTACACCACAAACTTTTCCCTATTATATATCACCAGTATTTACAGACCATAAAGGAACCCAAAAGCTATGCAGAGGCTTGTAAAGCACCTGAATGGGTTGATGCAATGGAGAAAGAGTTGCAAGCACTGGAAGCAAACAACACATGGCAGATTGTGCCTTTGCCATCTGGAAAAGTTGCAAAATGGCTCCATTGAACGCTATAAAGCTCGGTTGGTAGCCAAGAGCTATAATCAAGCCTTTGGAGTTGACTACCATGATGTATTTTCACCAGTTGCTAAAATGGCCACAGTGAGATTATTCTTTGCAATGGCCACACAATTTTCTTGGCACCTACATCAGATAGATATCAATAATGCTTTCCTATATGGTAATCTATCAGATGAAATATACATGGCATTACCTCAGGGATACAACAAAGGAAAGGAAGGGGAAGTCTGCAAACTCATCAAGAGTCTATATGGTTTAAAGCAAGCATCTAGGGAGTGGAATCAGGAGCTGGGTATTTTGCTTAAATTTTATCATCAATCATTTTGTATAAAAAATATACTACCTCCGTTTCATAATATTTGTTGTTTAAGGTTTTTTTTTTAGTTTCAAAATGTTTGTTGTTTTATATAATTTGACATCCTCTCTCCCAATTTTAACCCTCTCAAATCCTACAAGATTTTTTTATTCTAACTTACCTATAATATATGAAGAGAGAAAAATATATGGAGAGAGAAAATATTGTTATTTTTTAGGAAAATATAGATGAATTAGATTTTATGGCATATATAAGGGATGGGTATATTTGTCCACGGAATTAATTCTTAATTCCAGATAAAAAAATAAAACAACAAACATTATAAAACGGAGGTAGTATATATTAAAATATATGTTTTATTTTATTTTTTGCATCTTTGGACCTAACTTTTATTTATTGTCATAATATTTTGTTTGAATTTTTTGACAATCAATTTTTATATAAAATAATATTAAACGGTTGTTTGTATATTATTACTAAAATAACATTTTAATCAGCAATTTATATCTATAATAATATTACAGCTACTGATGTATTTCGACAAAAAAGACTTCTATACATGAAAAGGAAATATTCAGATTCAAAACAACAAAGCTCATGTGATTTGAATGGTACGTAATTTTATGTTTAATTTGAATGTTGTGTGTGTTTGTAAGAAATCATATTTTTAAAACGTTAACTCTACATATTTTTTCCTTTAGGTTCAACATTACATGAATTAATAAAAGTGTCTGATTGTCTTCGTTGTAGTGCTGCAAGATTTCAATATGAACCTCCTACATTTTGTTGTGATAATGGTAAAATTGTTCTTGCATCTTTTGAAGTTCCCGATGAGTTGTATGATTTGCATACATCAGAATCACTTGAGGCTATTGATTTTCAAAAAAACATCCGTGCGTATAACTGCGTATTCTCATTCACTTCATTTGGTGTAACACTGGATAAAGAGATTGCATCTGCAAGACGTGGCGTATATTCTTTTCGTGGCGTATATTCTTTTCGAGCACAAGGAATGGTTTATCATAATCTTCCAGGATTGATCCCAAGCGATACAAGTCCTGATTTTTTTCAATTGTACTTTTTTGAAACAAGGACTGAAGTGGAAAATAGAATGAATATAATGAAAAATAAAAATATGTCATAGATTATTGTGAAGAAACTCATGAAAATTCTAGAGGACAATCCATATTCAAAAATTTTCCGAAGATTGAAGGAGTATCTTATAATGGATAATATTAAACTTCATATCTCAAAAGATGTGAATTTAGATCAACGAGTTTATAATTCTCCACATGCAGATCAAGTTGCAGTTATATGGGTTGAAGGACATACTGAAAATATATCATCGGAACGAGATATTGTAGTTCATGCTCTTTCAGGCGAGAAACATAGAATAAAACATTATTATGGGTGTTATGATACATTGCAATATCCACTTCTTTTTTCAAGAGGCGAAACTGGTTGGCATCAAAATATTAAGAAGATTAATTCTAACAGGTCCATTGCCAGTAATAACGAATCACGTGGTATTTCCTCTACTTGTTGCATTAATTATATATATATATATATATAGAATAATGCACATTACATCCAAATTTGATGATGTTGAATTAATTTAGCATTTATATATTGTAATATATATTAATTATTTTATTATGATGTTCTACCGTTCATAATATGAATCTCAATGATACATCTCCAATATCTGGAATTATAACTACAAACAATATTATCTGTAGAGAACAACAAGGTATGATTGTTAATTTCTAAAATTTCTCTATCTCTCTCCCTATGTAATTTGTGTCATAAATGGATATGCTATTAATTACAAAAGTAGATTAGGGAAGCGATTAATTCAAGTCCCCATGATAAAGACGGTAAATATATGCAAAACCGTCATATGTTATTATTTTGTTACATCCCAGGAAGTATTTCTAGAACCTAATCATTATAGAATGAATAGCTGCTTAATCTTTTTCTTCTGACCCTTACATGATCAAGAAGTGGAGACAGTGCAACTCCATTTACGGGGCGTTCTGTTACGTAGGTTTTGACAAGTTTTAATGTAGCATCAATCAATACAAGAGTATCTCGCATCAATCAATGATGTATTTTTTACTTTAATTTGAACTTTTGACAATTACACATATTTTTTTTCATAATTTTTGCATTTCTTCAGGGGGGGGAATGATTCTGCTTATTATAGAGGATTGAGCTTAACAACATCAACAGAAATTCGCTTCATGACAAATCTAAGTAATGCAAAAAATGATGAAAGATGAAATATGAATATTGTAGCTACTGCAATCCAAAAAAAAGTGACACAATTGAAGACCCGAAGTCAAATCAAAGTGAAGGAAAAAAGACTTTAATCAAAAAGACCAAGAAAAGTAAAGTGGTGGACAAACAAGATTCAAGTACAACTAAAGTAGGACAAAATCAGCGTTCAATTGCCGAGGTGAATTCTACTGAAGGCCAAGTACAGAAAAAATGAAGAATGTCAAGAAAAAAGGTTGAGGAATGCATTGCAATTCCAAGCGACGACGATCAAACATTGGATAAATTTCTCTCAGAGACCATTAAAAAGAAGTATAAAAAGTCATCACTCACCAAGATCAAACAAGAAAAAATATAGTATCAACAAGACGACATACAACTTTTATTTTTGCATTTTATGAATAGTATTTTTTTTAAAATTCTCGTAACATTAAATACTTTTTTTAGGAACATTACATACTCATATACCTCTTACTATATTATATTCATATATATTTATTTTATATTAATTGCTATATATTTGTACATATATGAGAAAATATTGATTTTGGTCCCATAGGACATCGGGTATTCCGATTTTGGTCCCGACACTATCATTTTTAGTATCAATTTTGGTCCATGTTTTGCCTTAAAATCATGGGACCAAAAATGATATTCTTTAACCTATGGGACTAAAATGAGCGATTTTTTTGAAAAGGGACAAAAAATGATAGTGTCGGGACCAAAATCGGAATAACCGATGTCCTATGGGATCAAACTCGAAATTAACTCGTACATATACATATATACACACCATAGGCACGTTAAAATACACAATATAACAACAAACATTGAAACCACGTGCAACGCACGTTTCCTAAGCTAGTTGAAATGAAAAATGGGACGGTCGATTAGGGCTCTCTTGTGACCTCTCCTGGCCTCATTGTAACAATCACTTTAGCCAATGGGGTAAATACACTTATCTTCATTATATTGGCCAATTAATTTTATTTAATTATATAAATAAAATTGGTATATTTTTATATAATATAAAATAAATAAATAAAAAATATATCAAAATTCATATTTTTTTTTCATTCTTTATAAATATAAATCAATTTTGTTATATTTCAACACACTTTAAAATTATCTCATATTTCTCTATACATTACATCTTTTATTTTTTTCTCTAGTTTTCTATGTATTCAAACATTAACGATGGTATAATTAGACTGAACAATAGTGTGAGTACAATCCGATAGTATAAATATTAAGGATGACATCAATGATTTTCAGTCTAATACTTTTTTTTTCTATAGTTTTCTATGTATTCAAACATTAACGATAATATAATTAAACAGAACAATAATAATATGAGTATAATCTGATGGTATAAATAGTAAGGATAACAATAATGAGTTTCAATCTGATATTTATATTTTTTTTTCTAGTTTTTTATGTATCCAAACAATAAATCTCAGTGATTCATAAAAAGTACAATCTATATCAATTTGATCTTCACCATTTATCACAAAAACAATAAATTTCAATCATTCATCAAAAACTCAATCCATGTCAATTTGATCTTCACCATTCATCACAAAATCAATAAATCTCAGCCATTCATAAAAAGTACAATCTATATCAATTTGATCTCCACCATTCATCACAGAAGTAATAAATCTGAGTCATTCATCAAAAATACAATTCATGCTAATTTGATCTCCACCATTCATCACAAAAGCAATAAATCTCGGTCATTCATCAAAAACACAATTCATGTCAATTTAATCTCACCATTCATCACAAAATTAATAAATCTTAGTCGTTCATCAAAAACACGATCCATGTCATTTTTTTCTAGTTTTCTCTTTCTGTTTGAAGCATGTTTACTTTGTTTGTAATATTGTATTCTTATTGTTGTAATTTATGTTATTAGTTTAGTTTGTACTCCCTCCGTCCTACTTTAATAGGCTTGTTTTCCTTTTTGGTATGTCTTGATATATAGACTTATTTCTATATATGTTTAACTAATTTACTAATATATACCCATATTTAATATGTTTTACATTAGGTATTAATTCAATATCAAGTAAATAAATGGGGGCATATTAGTAAGTTTCTTAATTAATTATTTTTCCCAATCATTTTATTAATCCCCGTAAAAAATCTCAATTAGCCTATCAAAATGGGATGGATGGAGTAATATTTTTTGCATTGGCTATTTATTTCTATTTATTACTCGATTTTTCTTTTTGGAATATTTTCATTTCCTTGTTATAATTATAATTTTTTACATATTTTTATTACAAGTAATATTTTAATCTTATAAATAAAATAAAATAAAAGAATTAGATATAATATTGTGGTTAGGTGGTCATCAGTGGCGGACCCATATTTTTTTTCTGAGAGGCCGATTAATGCACTATTGCGTGGAAAAAAGATAGTTGGCTAGTTGGTGTACTGTCGCATGGGAGTCGCACGACTAAAAGTCGGTTGGCATACAAAAGTTAAATGAATTTTACTCTTTATGTCACGTCTAATTTTCAGTATGAAAATAACCTAAAAATGAAAAAACAAAATCATTCATGTGCATGTAAAAGTAATCCATATATTATCCTTAATTGATTTGAAATAACTAGGAGCTAGGATTAATTTATAGTGTGTTACTTAATCAATAAATAAACAAAATATATCTTATAATCTATTATTTATCCCAAAAATAAATGACTTAAAAAATTTATGACCTTCAAAACTGATTTTTAAATTCTTAGGGACTGAAATAGTCTTAATCAAAATTATTACAAAGCCCTTACAATGAAATTATAGAGTTATAAAAGCTAATATGAGAAATTGGGGGACTATTTTGAAAAGGTGATTTACTATCAAAAAATTAGAATAAATCATGTAGTAATTAATAAGGGTGATTCTATTTACACAACTATTTTTTTTTTTCACACCACAAAAAAAATACAAAAGTAATCATTTTTAGATTACTAGGATGCCCTTTCTTATTTCAACACTATTTTTCTTTTCACACCACAAAAATAAAATAATATAATAAAAATAAAAATAAAAAAAGCAAAAAAACTTCATCTTCTCCGGCAGGCAGACGACAGCAGCAGAGCCTCCATCTTCTCTGGCAACCCTCCCCACAACATTTCAGATTCCAATCATAGATCCACAACATTTCAGATTCCAACCCCTCCATCTTCTCCGGCAACCTTTATGTCGGAAACTGGGTTCGAAAATTTTAGTACGAATCCCTTCACATAGATTCGAAAAATGTGTTTTCGAATGGACAGTGCATGATTCAAAAATTCATTTTTGAATAGCAGTTCAAAAATTTGTTTCCAAACGTCCATCCATAGCTTCGAAAATCATATTTCGATTGATTAATGTGTCATCCGAGAAATGAGTTTTGAACTCCTAATTTATAGTTTCAAACATCAAGTTGTCGAGGAAAAAATTAAGAAGAGGAAGGGTCGCGACTCGCGGTGGTGGACGAGGAAAGAAAAGGATTGGCGACGCTTATTTTTCTGGAGAAGGGGGCAGCGGCCCTGTTGGAGGAGGGTGGAGCAAAGGGGTGGTGGCGCAGCCGGCGTTGAAGAAGAAGAAGAAGAAGAAGAAGACTTTTATCTGCAATCTCTCTCTCTTTCTCTCTCTCTCTCTCTCTCTTTTTTAATTATCTTTGTAATTAATTTTATTTTTAAGTAAGGGGCAAATAAATTTTAAGGTGGAGGGTAAATAAGTCTTTTAGTGTGGTGTGTAAAGAAAAAATGAAAAAAAAAAATGAGAATTTTTATGGTGTGTAAAGTAATTATGGTGTGAAAATAAAAATTTGTGGTGTAAATAGAATCACCCAATTAATAATTTTAAAATAGAACCATGATCTCATTTCTTTTTCGAAGTTCTTCCTCCAACCTCACCGCCTCAATTACACACCGATTCTGGTACACAACTGCGCGTTGGATCTGGATGAAGCCCTTCTTTCTCTTTTTCCCATTGTCGCTGATAGGGGGTCGTTAACATGAAATATAAAATTTCTCACTAGAGAGAAACACGTGTACGGTGGTTCTCTGTTTAAGTGCTCCAATGCCTCGGATTAAGACACGTAACTTGATGAAACCATATAGTATTTAAATTCGTGTCCTACTATTAGATTTATGAAAATTAATTATAACATAAGCAAGTTAAATTTATCAACAAAATATTAAAATTTTAAAAATTATAAATCATAATTATAAAATAAATGGCCATAATATTTAATTATTAACTAAAAATAGAAATTAAATATACATCATAATTTGAATGAATTAATCACAATTAGCAATTTTAAAATCAAGTAAAGTACAATAACTTAAAATTGATAAAAAAGTGAAAGCCAAATTCACAAATTTGATCCCGTGAAACGGATTAAAATACCAAATACGGAATAGAAAATCGCATTTCAAAATTGTAATCACGATCCTCAATCCCTAAATCCTTCTTTCTCAGTTCTGCTCCAACCCCAATTTGATATATATTGCTCTCTGAACCATCAATTCCACTAGCAATTTTATTCTTGTCCACAACATAATGTAATTCAACCAGCCTCAGATCCGAGCCAAATAGTCTGACTACTCAAAACTCAGTAAACTTAATCGATTGATATTCCTAAAACAATGGCATATATGTACATGACACGATATTTATTAACAAATAAGTGAACCTCAAGCGCAAGACGTTATTGTAATACGTATGTGAGCAAGAGTATCGTATCCACAGAGATTGATATTCTTATGTTCTCAAACACAAACACCTTACTAATATCTAGACACTGAAAACGCAGGTAGAATGAAAACAAATAAATAACACAAATAAATGCAGAATCTAAAATAATTGAACTATCGATTGAGGAAAACCTACGCTTTAGAGAAACTGGATTATTATTTCATTTACTAATATTCATTAATTCTTACAATCCGATTTTAGTCTTTAATCTATCAATGATGAGAATCACTAGTTTGTTATCAGACTATTTTTAAAGGCATAAATCATAATATAGATATAATGAGTATGTACTTCACTGCAGTCGGTTCTTCACACATGTCATCGCTCTCAATCTAGTACACGAAGATTTATTCAATCCTATGCAATATCTGTTCTCCTCGTCAGTCCTTCCAAGCATACATAACCTAATTTTTATCTTTCTATCACTAATTCTTCTCCGGTTAGCACTTCAAATTAATAACTAGCATGCATAAATGGTAATCAAATATCCATACAAGATATAAATAAGCTCATAAAAATCAAGCCACGAGAGATTGCAGAAAGAAAACAATTAAATCATATTATAAAATCCATAATATCCAATCTCTAAAACCTAACTATTAAATTAGCTAGACATAATTAAATAAACAATCAAAACTAGAGTATAAGTGTTCATGACAAAATAAATAATAAAATCGAATAACATGATAAAATTCAGTTGTCTTGTCTCTTTCGCAGCAGTACTCCGTCTCTAGCAACCTTGTCACCTCCTTTCGAGTAGATGGCAAGCCTTTTCTTCTTGTCTTTCTCTCTTGATGTATTCTAAGTGTATTGAATGATATGAGGTGTCCTTCTCTCGTGTATCATAATGGAAGATTTTACATCTAAGTTTAAAACCTTAAAATGAAGATAAAAAATCACATTCCCACGGACTCATACACATGGGTCGACCCAAGGATTTTAGTTGACCCAGAGAGGCATTTTATTACATTGGGTCTGTAACATAAATTTTTATATTTAATTTAGTAAAACACAAAATGTTGTGCAATTCAGATGATTTTCAGATCAAAAGATATTTATATGGATTCAATCTCTATTTATCCTCTGATTCTTCTCTTCAAAACTTGATTGTCAAATGGTTTTTGAAATCTTCAGAGTAAATTTGTCTCTTTAATCTTCTTGTGTCCTCGATCTTCTTTGACTTGGTATTTGAACTTGACAACATTAATTCGGAGGGCCGACGCATTGTTTCCGGATTAAACGCCAACTTTGGGTTGAATTTGATGAAAAACGTCTTTGATTGTCTTACTTATGGATCAAACGCCGTCTTCGGAATGAATTTAGTGAAGAACGCCTTGAATATTTGAGAAAATTTCACTTATGGAATTTCTTCTCAAATTCTTGAACTCTTCAAATGACTTCTAGTGTGTTTTTCAACTATATGGAGGCTCCTATTTATAGATGTATGTAGGAGTATCTAGGGCTGACGTGGCGCGATTTCATTGACTCTTAAATATTGATATATATCTCTTCAAAGATATTTACTTATTGTCAAAGAGTCTTGATGTTTATCATATAATAATATCTTTATTATTTAAATATTTTATCTAATTTTGGATTTGATGAGATTCCAAAACTAAATAAATATATAAAAACAAATAAAAATATTATATATAATATTAAATTTTTGCCGCCTACAAATGCCCCCTCGAGACTTGTTCATAGACGACTTGTCGTTTGAAATGAATGAGTCTCGAAAACTAATTAGATAGTTTAAACTCGTATCAAAAAGCCTTGAACTTGAATTTATTAGATAGTTTATACTCGTATCAAGGAGTTCTTGAAATTAAACTTGTGAATAGTTTATACTCATATTCAAGAGTTCTCCAATTTGAATTTATTTGATAGTTTATGCTCTTATCAAGGAGCCTTCAATTTGGATTTGAATTTAGATAGTTTATGCTCGTATCAGGGAGCCTTCAATATTTTTGACTTGGGTAGTTTATGCTCGTATCACAGAGCTTTCTTCAACTTAGATAGTTTATGCTCATATCGAGGAGTCTTCAACTTGAATTTGGACTTTGTAGACCTTTTATACCCGTGTCCGTGAGTATTTGAATTTGGATTTTGATTTGTAGACCTTTTATACTCGTGTCAATGAGTCTTGAATTTGAATTTAAATTTGTAGATATTTTATACTCGTATCAAGGAGTCTTGAATTTGAATTTTTAGATATTTTATACTCATGTCAAGGAGTCTTGACTTTGAATTTGTAGACCTTTTATACTCGTGCCAATGAGTCTTGGATTTGAATTTGACTTTGTAGATATTCTATACTAGTGTCAAGGAGTCTTAGCTTTGAATATGACTTTTTAGACATTTTATACTCGTGTCAAGGAGTCTTGGTATTTCTTGAAGAGTTTAGATAGTTTTGACTCTTATCTAGGAGCTTTGGAAGATAGTTTAGGCTCTTATCAAGGAGCGTTGTTCTTTTTCTTTTCATGGAATGTAACATGCATTGGAAAACTTAAATAAGCCATTGATGAGATTTGTAGCCGTTTCTTCATCTTTATCATCATCTTCTTCTTCACTTGGAGTTTCCTCAAAAGGTTTGCTCTCATCATTTGTTTCTTGCTCTTCTTCAAAGTTCTTGGGCTCTTGCATTGATAGTCCTTCAACTTCATTTGCGACCATGCTTAACTGCATATCATGAGCTCTAGTGACCAGTTCCTCAAAGGTCTTTGGTTGAATACCTTTTAAGATATATCGAAGACCCCAACACATGCATTGGATGCACATTTTAATTGCTGAAGTTTCTGATAACCGATCTTTACAATTTAGGTTTAAGTTCCTCCAACTGTTGATGTAGTCGATGACAAACTCTTCTTTTTGTTGATTTGTATTTGTGAGTTCCATCATGCTAACTGTCCTTCGAGTGTTGTAGAAGCGGTTGAGGAATTCTTTCTCCAGTTGCCCTCAATTATCAATCGAATTTGGTTCCAAATCGGTATACCAATCAAATGCGTTGTCTTTCAAAGAGCAAACGAATTGCTTCATCAAGTGATCTTCGTATGTTCCAGTATCATTGCAGGTCTCTACGAAGTGAGCCACGTGTTGTCTTGAATTGCCTTTGTCATCAAATTATTGAAATTTTAGCGGTTGGTAGCCATTTGACGTCTTCAAGTTGTCAATTCTCGGGGTATATGGCTTGTTGTAAGTCCATAATGATTTACGGCTCTCTCCAGACTTGTTTTTAATTGTTTCCAATATGAAATTTTTGAATTGATCAACTTGTATTAAGCCATCAGACGATACTTCAATTTTTTTAGTTGTAGATTTTTCACTTTTGTTGGCACGTAGCTTTACAGATATCCCAACTTCATTATCTTCATCTACTTGTTTGCCACCAAAATCAACAATCATTTCTTTGTTCAGCTTCAAAATTTGAGCATCTCGTTCTTGTATCCGTTTGGCAAGTCCTTCAGTAAGTTTTGTCAAATTTGCAATTTGCTCTTCCAAAATTGTAGACATCTTGATGCTTGAGGAATTCGATGAAGAGAAGAGATGAGAGGTAGAGATGGTCCCACTGGGCATGCCAAAATTTTTAACACAAATTTTTATATTTAATTTAGTAAAACACAAAACGTTGTGCAATTCAGATGATTTTCAGATCAAAACATATCTATATGGATCCAATCTCTATTTATCCTCTGATTCTTCTCTTCAAAACATGATTGTCAAACGATTTTTGAAAAAATCTTCAGAGTAAATTTGTCTCTTTAATCTTCTTGTGTCCTCAATCTTCTTTGACTTGGTATTTGGACTTGACAACATTAATTCGGAGGGCCGACGCCTTGTTTCTGGATCAAACGCCAACTTTGAGTTGAATTTGATGAAAAACGTCTTTGATTGCCTTACTTATGGATCAAACACCGTCTTCGGAATGAATTTGGTGAAGAACGCCTTGAATATTTTAAAGAATTTCACTTATGGAATTTCTTCTCAAATTCTTGAACTCTTCAAATGACTTCTGGTGTGTTTTTCAACTGATATGGAGACTCCTATTTATAGTTGTAGGTAGGAGTATCTAGGGCTGACGTGGCGCGATTTCATTGACTCTTGAATATTGATATATATCTCTTCAAAGATATTTACTTATTGCCAAAGAGTCTTGATGTTTATCATATAATAATATCTTAATTATTTAAATATTTTATCTAATTTTGAATTTGATAAGATTAGACCTGTCAAAACGAGCTGGCGGGGCGGGTAAGCCCGTCTGGGGGTGGCAGGCTTGAAAACAAGACCCTACCCGCCCCAGCCTGTACCCGCGGGCTGGCGGGCCTACCCGCGTGCTTTTTTTTTTGCTATTGGTTTTACATAATCTTTATCTGTGAGCCGCTGCGAAGAGGATGTGAAGGTTCCATTTTATTTATTTTATTTTTACTGAAAGTTGATGTACCCTCTAAAGGCTTCTTGTGGAATAGAAGACTTTAGGTTTTTTTTTTTTAATAAAAAATCAAATGAAAATATTGAGTATAGCTGCCGATTTTTCAAGAAGAGCTAAACATAAATATTGAATATAGTTGCCAATTTATATAGTTGCCATAATATTCATTACAAAAATGGGTTTTCATTCATTCAATGCCATTATTCTCTCTCTTGACTCAAGAGTCTTGGCGTGATTGGCGTCTGTGCTGGGACTTGGGAGTCGGCGGAACCGCGGAAGGAATTAGAAATTTAGGGGCTAGGGCTTTCAATATTGCAAACATAAACAAATGAAAAAAAATATGTCTAATATTATAGGCGGGCTTACCCGCCCCGCCACGGGCTTTGGGCTTTACCCACCAAAACCCGCCCCGCCACGTGCTTACCCGCCGAAGCCCGCCAGCTAAACGGGCCTCAAATTTAAAGCCCTACCCGCCTAAAACAGAGGCAGGGACGGGTCGGCTCGACGGGCTTAGCCCATTTTGACGGCTCTAGATAAGATTCCAAAACTAAATAAATATATAAAAATAAATAAAAATATTATATATAATATTAAATTTTTGCCGCCTATAGGGTCAACCCAAGTGAGCTTGGTCGGGTCGACCTAGGTATTCGCAATTTACACTGGGCCGGGTTGACCGACGCTTTCTGGGTCGACCCAGGCCATTTTCGCACTGGGCTTCGGATTTCTTTAAATTTTGATCATTTGATCCACTCCATTAGGCTTTAATTAAGTATTTAATTAAGCTCAAGAGCCTAATTAAATCATCCTTCAACTCCTCAACTTCGTATTTGACTGTATTGCTTCAAATGTGCAACGAAATCACAACTATTACTGTAAAACTAGTAAACACATCAAAAACTTCAAATGATAACAATATAAGCATAAAAACTATATAAAATACACAACTTCATTTAATAAAAGATCATCAATTCATATCCAAAAGTTGTGTAAAATATACAGTTGTCAGTACATTATCTAAAATATACGATTTTTAAAATGGGACAATTATAACATTATTTTTTAATTTGTTACAGGCAAGAATGAAAATATCGCGATATATCATGAATATATCACCAAATTTTGACATTGCAATACAGATATGGAGAAGAATGTATTTTTTCCTGAGTATTGGCAAAATATCGCAATATACCACAGTATATCGCGATTATTATTTATATTTCTATGATATATTTGGATTTTTATTTAATAGTATTTTTTTATGGTCTTCTTTAAATCTTCATTGTAATTATTTGGCTGAAATATTCTTTACTTTACAAATAATATGCAGTAGATGTGTAAATGATCACATAATGCCCCAAACAATTATTGTAAATTTATTTTTCTTTTCTAATTTTTTTGTATGATATATTTTTCTATAAAGTAACCCCAATTGCATCACATTTCACAATAAAAATTTATTCAATTTTTAAGGTATGGGATGAAAATCTATCTCGATATTTTTGTTTAATTAAATAAAGTTTAATTATTTGCATATTTATTTGTAATTTTCTTTTGCAATTGGCGGTAACGATGGATCATGGGAAGGAACCAATTAATTCAATTTGTCATTTTGAAGAGCTACAAATCAAGTATGCAAATTTGTAATTTTCTTTTATTTTTAAATTGGTACGTATGTTGTATGAGTTAATGTGTGATTTGTATCTTATAAAATATGTTACTTATAGTTGTAAACTTGTAATTTAGTTCCAAATTCATTTTGTTTTTTTGATAATTTTCATATTCATAGTTGGACTTGAAAAAATAACAAAATAATAATAATATGAAAATTCTTACCGTCTATATTTATTCAAGAACAAAGAAAAATCCTAAAAGGACGAAAAGGAGAAATATAATAGCATATAATAATCATAATATTTTTCCCAATTAATTAGTGTTTGGTAGCAAACATTCATTCCAATGTAAAATATTGTTGGAGAACTTGTTACTTTTTTCCTTTGATATCTTTGTCCTTCTCTAGATTAATTACACTACTTATTTTGCTGAAGAAGTAAAAATACCTTATGTGGGGTTTGTTAGCCTATTATGGGCTATTTTATTTTATATGAACTATTATTTGGTATATAATAAATAAAATCATTAAATAAATAATTGAAATGATCATTTTTTTTAATTTCTATTTGCATTAAGAAAAAATAAAAAAATATATTGTATATAATAGGTAGCAAAAGGAATTCGAACCATCAAATCTAGCAACTAATATAATCTTTATCTAAAAATTAAATCTATGTGATAATATTATGGAAAAAATTAAAGTAAAATATAAAAATCAAGCTTTAGTAGATGATCGAACCAATATTGTTGGGTTACAAAATATTTTATAGAAGTCCAATTATCACCGAGCCAAGACTATTTAATATAAATGTTAAACGGTGGTTGTTTTTTATATTTAAATTGTACCAACTTTTTTCCTGACGATTTTAACCCTGCGACTTTACCTTAATATATGTAGAGATCTTTAGGCATTTAATCTACTATATTTAAACCTCATAGATCATCATTTTGATATTGATTGTACTTTATAATGTTTGTTTAGTTATTTTATATTGTATTATGTATTATTTTGTCAAATGTATTGTCTTGGACAAATTTATATAACCTTTTATTCATATGTTTGCTTTCAAAATACAATTCTATCAAAATTTTGAGTAGAATATATGCATAATAATATGTTATAATAATTCCCAAAATTTCTTGTTAAATTTCCAAAATTATATATATATTTTCCGTCATTTTTTCAATTTTCTGCGATATCGGTATATCCTGCGATATATCTGTAAAATTGAAGTTGCGATATTTGATACGATAACAACATTTTCATCATTGGTTACAGGTACAACATCCCCCAATGCAATTATAGAAGCTTGTTCTACGTGTATTGTTGTCATTGCAACAAAATAAAAGACGGTGTTGTAATCACTATATTTTAATAAAATGTCGTAATATTAAGATAATTAACCATTTAATTTAAAATTTTGAAATATAATTATTGAAATTTAAATAATTTATTAAATTAATTTGTGGTTGTCTTATAGGTTGCGATCGACTTGCGTGTAACCTAATAATATTTATGACCCAAATAAAAGTGAAAAATCAGAGTTCATCCCCAATTCTCTCATCTCCTCAAAAAAAGAATTTGTGGTGGTCTATTTGATAATGTTGATTTGTAGTCATCAATAAATAATTTATACGTGTAAAAAAATCATAAATTTGGCAGCCCCTTTGCCAGAAGCAAGCTGAAGTTTCAGGGTTTAAGTCAAAAAATTTAACTCTACTACTACTAATAATAATAATAATAATAATAACAGTTATTTTTTTTAGTAGATAAATACTTAAATAGTAGTGGTATGAAGGTATCGATCAGGCTGATCAATACAAGAAAAGAATAAAGATGCAGAGAATAAAATTAGGAGACAATAGTTAAAACTACAAGACATTCCTCAAAACCCAAAACCCTAACATATAAAATCCCCAATTATCAGTATTAGAAGATCGGAATTGCAAACCAACATGGAGGGGCTGCAGAAAGCATACAACAGTGCGATTTCACAGGCGCAGGAATCGGCAGCAAAATTCAGCACCTACGCCTCGTCTTTGGACAAAGCAAAGCCTGTGTCTGTCAACTCTTCTCCTCCTCCTCCTCCTCCTGGAATTGGATCGTCGTCGGCGTCGGCGTATTCTTCCGGCCAGTCTGGCATGTTGGTCACCCGCTCATCAAGGTAAAAAAAAAAAGCCCTATCATTATCGCTCCTGGATGCTATACATGGCGAATTTGCGGTAGCTCTAGACATTTGTATAGCTTTGTTTATGTTTGTGAGTATATAGGTAGCAGATAAATAATGCATCCGGTGATAGGGCGCTGATATAACTCCTCCACGTGTTCATAAAAATAATTGACATGGTTGATGGTTTCCCCCCCCCTTTTTTTTGTTCCCTTTGATCATGCATTGCAAGATTGTGAGCTGCTAGTATTTGTGGTTTAATTAAGTATTCTGTTAATTCACACTTATTCAGGGAGTGAGGATGCTTCTTGTTGACTAATTGCATTTTCATAATGGTTAGTGGTGACTAATGTCAATTTGGGAGATTTTCGGATGGTTTTTTCACATTGTGGTTTCGAATTATTAGGTCTACTAATGTTTGATTTTAGCTACCTCAACTTTGTTCGAATGACGGGTTTTTTTTGGTTGATATATCTTGAATAGTTTTGGTACTGTTTCTGAATGTATGACAATTGGGTTTGGGTGCGACCTAGAAAATTGTGGAATTGAGTAAATAGTTGAGAGGGACTTTTATATGAACGAGACCAGGTTTGTTGTTTAACAGGTCTTGTTAATGTCTGATAAATCATGTTTTTGGTGTGTTTGCTTACCTTCCATAAATATGAACCAGTGTACTTGTCTTGCAAGCTGGATAGGTTGAGATGAAAATTAGTTGTAGTAGGTTTCCCATTGTGTGTTGGAGTTACGGGAATCCAGCCCTGCAATTAGAAATTTAGAATTACCATTTAGCGCTCTAAGAAACACACAGTTGCTCATGGTTACTGGTGAAACGGTTGTCATAATGTAAAGGAAACAGATTTTAGTTTTCTTGTTTAGGATTAAGTGTGTCCGATTATGAAATTTAGAGCTCCTTTATTCAGGTAACTTACTGAGTTTATTCTGTCCTGGATTCTATTGCATCTTTATGTGTCTTTTCGATGTTTGCTTTCCAGCTTGACTAATTAATCAGATAAGATACTCTTCCAGCTTGAATGTGCGGATGCAAAATATGTTGAATCATATTCTCTGGTGTGAATGGTCTAATCTGGAAACAATTGTATGTGTGAACTTCAAATCCAGTTTTTCTTTCCTCTACTGTTCCACCGTTGAGGTTAAAGCAATTGGTAACCACTTTATGATAAATCTCATAATGCAGACAATTTCTATCAGTATGGAATTGCACAAAGCTTTGCGCTGTTTGCTTTATTGCTGGAGTTTTTGTTGGTTACACTCTGAAGCGACGTGTCAAGCGCTGGGCCTCAAGACTTCTTAGGAGGTTGAAAGACGAATGAATCCCGTTCAAATAGGAATGTGGGAAACCCAACTGGTTGACTTTCTGAATTCTGTTAGCCAGATAATTGAGTTCTAGTAAACTGATGGGTCTTTATACGATTTAGCCTTTTCTGGAAATGTAGCTTGGCAGACATTCTACTTGTCAATAATATCATTGCTTCGAATTTGAACTTACACCTTCATATATCCCCTCTATTGGAGCTTTCTTTATTTTAGCAACTCGATTATCTTTCTTCTTCATTAGCAACTATAGAGTAGATCCAAGTTAAGATTTAGATAGGGTGTTGCACTTGTTTCTCTCGTTTCTTCGTTCTTTCAACAGCCTTTAACGTTTACGGATCTTCTGTATCAGTAGCGTTCAACGTGATTCTGCCATCTAGTTTTCTGTTTACAGGTTCGCTGCAACTGAAGAGGATTATGAACTGATTTAGATGTGTTCATGATCTGATGAATCTGTTGCACTATTTTGTTGATGCAGGAATCTATTACGAAATTGCAGACAACAGAATCTCCAAGATTTGTCTTTTTAATTGACCATGTTGAACTTCTTTTATAATGTCAAATTTCAGCATGGCTGTCAGTTGTAAGGAATTTATTACAAAATCCCTTGCATTTATTTTTTTAGTTTTTATTTATTCTTTGTTCTGTAGTAGAATAAACTGCATCTTATCAATATCAAACATATTATAGTCCATATGATCTTCATCAAACAAATTACTTACCCCATTCTCCGCTATTTCATGTGGCTCTGATTATGTTATTTGCGTGGTTCTTGTTCTACTCCAACCTTGTATTTCATTTCTAATTGGATATCCGCATCCTCATCTATAAAAATCAATAATTGTCCACATCTAAAATTAAATACACGAGTCAACACGGATATTTAACAAAAAAAATTATAGTTTTTGAAAATTATTTAATTGTAGAGGTAGCTAGGCAGTATTAAAAAGATCCCATTGCTGAGTGCTGGAATTGGGAAATAACTATTTTCGAATAAAAAAAAAATGGGAAAGAGAAAAACATGCAAAGCGAGCGCTCTACCATTTGAGCTACATCCCCATTACGTTAATGTTACAGACATTATGTTAACTGTATCAAAAATATTGATCATCTCATCCCTTTTTTTGGAGTTCTAATATTATATTTTATATTTTAGTGTGATATTTCACTTCTCATTCATTTCATGTATAAACAAATTGATATATATATATATATATATATATATAAAATGAAAAGATAGAAATATTTTTAATTAACATACATATGGACATATATTAATAATATAATAATAGATGAAATGATATTTAAGTCTCAAATAAAGTTTTATTAATAAAAGAAAAAAAAAAGATTAACCCAAAAAACCTAAAAATCTCAATTATCACAAGTCGATAACTTAAAGGATCGAACCCTCTCAAAATCCACATGCATGAAATGATTTTTAAGTCTTATTAAGGCAGGGGCGAGAAGGCAGGGGAGGCCAAGAAAGAAATTAACTGCATCAAAAAATGGACGTAGAAATGCAATTACGCAGAACTCCTCTCCTTTAGTATTTTTTTTAAAACCAATTTATTTTATTTTTTTATAATTCAGAAAAATACATTAAAAACACAAAAATACAAAAATACGAAAAAAAAAAAAATACATATGAATTTCTCCTATATTATTATTATTATTTTTTATCGAGGGAAAACGTAACATCCTCCCCTTATGCATATATAGGTAGAGGGGAAAGCCACTCCCTCCTCCGAAGCTCCACATTAATACATTATATAACCTAATTATGATTAATTGCTTCATATTATAATCATGTATTTCCTTCTTCCGATCACTGACTGCTGATCACCGCCGTAACTCCTCCTTTCCGCCGCCGTGTCTCCACCACCACCTTTACATGGTATATTCGCGTTATTATATATATATATATATATATATATATATATATCCATGTCTTTTCTTGCCTCCACCTTTTCATACATATCTCATATTATTTTCTGTCTAATTTTTCTGCATTCTAATTAGAACACAGATCTTTTATTCGTTTCAGAAATCTTGGAATATATATATACATATATTTGAGGCTGGTGTTGATCCGATCTCCATTTTTGCACGTGATTGTTAATTATTTTGAAATTAATTCTAACATAGATAGCATGTGGATCCTGCAAGAAATGCTGGATTGAAATCTGTTTTCAGATTTTGTTGGAATCAAGAACCAATAAAAACACAAATGATTTACTTTAGTTCAATTAATTCTTATAATCTGCTGATTTTTAATGTATACATGTTGTAATTGTTTAATTTTACGGTGGTTTCGACAGACATTATGTGGACACCAGGTGTTTGATGAAATGAGAGTTTGATTTTGACTTTAGAAAGGAGAAAAGAATTAAGAAGAGGTGGCGTGATGCTTTGCAACAATCATCATTAATCTTGTAGTTAATTATGTTTTCATACACCTATGACCATGTGAAGGCCAAAGTTGCATTCACATGCAATCATTATTAGCAATATTAAATTATAGCATAAAGAGGTAGCACTATGATCAAAACACAATCTTGATATTGTGCAAAACCTGCAAATGAATTGTTAATTTCCTGCTAAATAGTTGATCAAATTAGTTTTGCAATAATTTATGTGAATTGCCTTTGTATGAATGGTATGATTGCAGTGGGAGCTAGAATGATCTGATGAGAGGAACTAGTGGTAAAAGAACCAAAAGCTTTCAAGATTCACAAAATTTCAGTGGTAAATAAAAGCTTAGATCAATGGATGATAATGGAGGAAACAAGGTGACAGGCATCAAGCAAATTGTTAACCTGAAGAGGTTCCTTCAGAAATGGCAGAATGTGACGCTCGGCCGCAGACAAGTCCATCATGGTATTCCACCCGCCGTTACTAGGAGACTGAGGACTCCAAATGTATACGCTGAATCAGACGAGGACAGTTGCCAGAGCCCCGACCCCCCCGTTGATGTCCCCAAAGGCTACCTCGCTGTATATGTTGTCCCTGAGCTACGGAGGTTCATCATCCCGACTAGCTACCTTAGCGATCCACTGTTCAAGGTGCTGCTGCAGAAGGCTGAGGAGGAGTTTGGGTTTGATCATAGTGGCGGTTTAACTATCCCGTGTGAGATTGAGACCTTCAAGTATCTCCTGCAGTGCATGGAAAATAAAAGGAAAGATCAAGGTGATCACCATTGAAGGTTAAGATCTTGCAACTCTTTATTCATTTTCAACTGATTTTCTCAGTGAGTGAAACATGTTGTGATCATGCATGCTTCAATTTATCCGTTGTCACTCAACCTTCATCTAATTTGTAATGTGCAACCTCTATTTTAGGAAGTTAATTTGTGCATATGTTGGTTGATTGATGGTACATGCACCGTACTTGTTGACATGGTGCAGTTACTTCAATATTCAATTCTAATGATCTTGGATATGACAGAGCATTTTATTTTAGGCTGAAATATTAATCTGTCTATTTCAAAGTTATCATAGAATGGTCTCGATTAGATGTTGGATTTGGTCTCGTGCTTCATTTCACTAGTACACATTCCGTATTGAGATAGAATGTTCTATAAGATGTAAAAGAGAGAGAAATAGAAGATCTCGACTGCTCGGATTAGAACTGAACTGTCTGAACACATACATATATAGTAATATATAGAATCACCAATTTCATTGTCTTTTGGGGTTTTGGTGAAGCAAAATTTGGTCATTTTTGCTCATGGTTTCTGACTTGGTGATCAATCAAACTTTGATGATTACTCTGTTCAAACAATTCTTGTAAGTTAAATGTAAATTAGTTACATAAAGCAAATTGCATAATCTTTTTCTACTAAAGAGATCCGTCTATATTATCTATGAGTGCAATTCAAACTCCACTTATATATATAGTTCGCTAAATGCAAACTGCATTAGACGAGGCAGATTGCATACTCAAATCCCGAGAGAAATTGTATTAACTATCCCCAAATTAATCAACGGGAACTAGCTTTCAAGTTTAATTAATAATTTTCATAAAAACTTGTATAAGACCACCCAACCGTCCCTTAGACGGTCAAACAAAGCTCAAACCGATCCAAAAGAATCTGCGCCACCTGCATTTCATGCCCAGGTGCGTGGGTTTCACGCGCTCACACGCCTAGGCAACCCCCCCTTTTTTTTCTTTCAATTTTTTCCTTTTTTTTGTTTTTTTAATATTTTTTAAATCTTTATTTTGTCTCGAGCACAATGCACGAGCTTGACGCGTTGCACAATGCGAGACTTTGGATGAAAATATTAAATTAATTCAAAAAATTAAATGAATTCAATTTCAGAGTTCACTAATTTCATTTTAGAATATATAATTTTTCAAAAAAAAAATTATTAAACGTAGTGCATGAACCTACGCGTTATCGTCTATAAATTAATTCAAAAAAATTAAATATACATTGATAAAAAATTAAAAATTAGAAAAAAAAACTTAAAAGAAAAATAAAAAAGAAAGGGAACCATCTCATAGGTCAAATAAGATCTGTCTGGGGTGTAAAAATCAGTCCGGTCCAACCCGATTTTGGGTCGGCCTGGGCCATAATTTTATAGGCCCGAACTGATTTCGGGGCTGATTTGCCCCAAAAAAGAATTAGCCCGAATGGGCCGTTTCTGGCCTGATTAATAAATGAAAAGTTAGCCTTATGCCCACAGGTGGCCGACCCAGCTCCGAAATTCGGGCCGAGCTGGACCCATATTTTTAGGCCTGAAGTGGTTCGGACTGGGCTGCTTGTTTAAAATTAGCGCGTGGGCCCAGCCCGACCCATTTGACAGCAATAAATCTTTTTAATACTCCCTCCGTTCTCCATTTCACAATAAATGTCATTTTAACATTTAAATTTTGTTTCACAAAAAGTGTTGTTCTACACAATCGAGATAAAAATTTCACATTTTTCTCATATTTATCCTCATTTAATGCATTCAAACTACCATATTTAATCTATTTAATGTATTCACATAAGGGTGTATAAAATAATTTAATTATCTAATTAATGTCTTTATTAATATGTGTGCATTCATTCAGAATAACATTTATTCAGAAACAAATAGAATATAAGATAACTATTAGACGATTTTACAGAAGAGTCTCAATAAATAATTTTCTATCGTGTAGTTCCAGTCAACTCAACATTTTTACTAGTCCGCGCCTTCTGCCTATCCCTCTCCCTCAACTTATAACAGGTAATATTTCTTCGTATTGAAGTTGACTACGTGAGCACCCTCCCACCCGACACGTGGCTAAGTTGAAAACGTTGAGGTTTTAATTTTTTGTTGATCTTGTAGAAAATTAAGTGGAAGAAATAATTAACTTTCGACACTTCCAAATAATTATTTTTCTCTCTCTTTCGACACTTCAACCCCCACTTTCTCACTCCGAAATAATTTGTACATTTCGGCTTGATTTTTCGGTGCATTTAAAAATCAAATCAAATTAAATTGAATTGATCAATTTTCTTTTAAAAGTTAAAACAATTAGTTCAATTTGGTATTCATGAATACATACATGGTGATTAGCGATACTAGAACATTAGGAAAAAATAATTTCATTCAATCATAAAAAGCTTAACGTAATCAAATATGTTCATATTTGAGTAATATGATGCAAGAGTAGTGGAATGAAAAATGATAGGGAGTAATTATCACAGTTATATTAGCGCTAATAGTTGGCATGCTAATAATTTCATTTTTAGTTTTATGTTGTCTTCATTTTAGGGTAAATTTCATATTACTTCTATGTGTTTTTTTTTTTCGAAAAATAAAAAAATTACTTGTGTTTAATAAATAGTTTAAAAATCCATATGTTATACATAATCCATCAATTTACCCATTTTGAAGAGAGTGAATTATACTTGCTAATTAATTACAGCATATATATATATATATATATATATATAATATATATATATATATGGAGAGAGAGAGAGAGAGAGGCAGCAGCAGCCGAAACAGGCGGTGAAAGCACATGCATCTTATGTCAAGTTCCTTTGGCATCTTACTCTTGTTGCTGCCTCATCTTCCACGTCAAAATCTCTGTCCTCTCTCTCTCTCTCTCCACACACACACACACACACACATATATATATATATATGGATATATAACTGAAAAATGTTTCAAACTCCATTTTTGGATGAAGGTACATTATTAAATTTACCTCTTGCATTGTGTATCTGAGCCTTGCAGTCAGAAATAAAAGTGAGAAACAGCCCACAGAAATTGGGATTCCATCACATGTCATGTTTTCTCGAATTTACCTTTTCTCACTCCAGCCTCCAGGTATTTTACTTTTTCCGGTTACCATAAATTTAACATCATCATCAATTCAATTTCCTTATCTCTAAATTAATTATATTATCGATCGATCCATCAGCGTTACTGCCAAATTCCTTTGTGCATGTTTTTGAAATTCCATTAAATTCCGCCGTATTTAAAAAAAAATATGCACAACTTAACTTTTTAGTTGCAAACAAATCTAAAGTGAAGTAAATAAGAGTATTTTATCTAAAATTTGAAAAAAGAAAGTCTGTTCGCAAAGGGATTCATGCAATAATATTTTGATAGCACGCAATATGGGAGGCGGGACACATTTGATGGTGTTCTTCTAACTATCTTCATAATAACTAATAGGATATTAGACGAAATATTGTATGTAAGACATAACTAATTAACCCACACAAAGATGGTGTTATTACTTATTACTACATCATTAAAAAATAAAAGTCCAAGTATAATATATATTATAAATTTCCTCCACTACTATTCTTCTATTTCGAGTCATATATATGCAGATGTATGTTCTCCACTTTCCGACACACACACACACATATATAGATATAACACCGAGATGAATTAATTAATTTTATTACATCTATAGTGGATGAATGATGTGAATTAACTATATGAATGGTGAGTGGTATATTAGATATATATAATACTGTAAGTCTGTAATAATTTGAGATAATGCATTTGCATTGGAAGCTAGAGAGCTTAGGACAGAGACAACACATACTAAAACTGGCTCCATTAAAATTCTAATGTTCGGACACTTTCAAAATTACGAGATTTCCCTAAGATTCTGCTGCTTCTTCACTTTCATTTGCCCATCAAAATCATGTTGGAGATCGAGAAGCTTTCAACTTTTCTTATCACATTACTATGTTTAGTCTATTTATTAAGTTGACCTCGATTCATACTTTTCCTATCTTCTTTCTTTTGTTGCAACTTTTTAATACTCTAAACCCTACATTTTCGCCCGCCCTTTTCATAAAAATAACGTAACCTGAATTTAAACTATTAACAAAATAATATATACTCTTTCTTTCAAACATTTTCCAAATCTATTATGCGATTGCTTTTCCGGCTCCAAAAATCTAACGTGGCACGCCAGACACGTACATGGAAATAACTAATCATACGTCGCACCAAAGCAATGTTGTTATGGCTCAAAATTGATTACATTTTTATTTTTAATTTCAGGATAAAATGACGTTGTTTTGGTCCGACATGTGATTAGTCATTTCAATGTTGTATCATGCCATGTCAGATTCTCGGGACTGAGAAAAGATTCGTATGATAGATTTGCAAAAGTTTTGAAAAATTGAGTATTGTTTTGTCAATAGTTTTGAACTTTTGGTATGCGTTATTTAAAAAAAAATCATATAGGTCAAATTGATATTTGGTTCTTCTTAATTATATAAATATTTTATTGAAATATATCCTTAATTATGTTACACACACATATATATAATTTGAATGTATTACATGCACAATATTAAAGTTCAGTTGGCCAGTATTCTTCCATTTTATGAGAGTGAGAGGCCTGATTACGAATTCCAATCTCCCACATGGGTAGCATATAATTTCCCCCCAATCTAAAAAAAGAGATAAAATGTTGGTATTGACAAGGGAATATGGGATGAAAAGAAAACTTAATTAATAGGTCGTCTGAAATGGGAAAAGGAAAAGGACAAATGTAAATAAGAGATATATTTGCGATTTGTAGATTTTCACAACATATATATGACCTGTAACGATTGTGATAGGGGTTTCATATATATTGCAAGGAAAATATGCATGTGGGAAAAAAACGAAAGAAAATATAAGGGATAATCGAAAGAGGCAGGGCCTACATTTAATTTGTAAGAGGACAAAGGTGAAGCTTTAATCCAACATCATATTATCGATTTCCAATAACAAATGATTATGCTTGGAGCTACCTTCCCTTATATTATCTATATGCTAACGTCCTTTCAAGAATTGATGGTGTTTTTTGAACTTGATGAGAGAGAGAGAGAGAGAGAGAGAGAGAGAGAGAGAGATGTAATTGAATAGCAAGTTGCAGCTGATCATATTTATACGGTCCCTTAATATCCTGTGGGCCGAACTTTGCTTATTTTCTTCCTGTTGGCTACTGCTCTCTCTCTACCATCCAATTTCATTCATTCTTCCTTAATTTGCATTTTTTTTTTAATTTTCTTTTACCTTGAATTTGAGAGTGATGCAATACCACTAAACTACGTGTTTTAATTTACTACGCTCATTCAAATGTCACTAAATTAGAAAATGACTCGAGCTAGTATTATCAAGCATGGTGTACGGAAAGTCACATTAATTAATTATGTATTTCATTTTTGCAAACTATTTGTGTTTTGAGCCTTAATCCAAATATGAATACCATCGATGACTCTAATGAACCGTCCATAAATAAGTCGATACAATAAAGACACGAACACAATAAAATTAAATATTAATCTGTTAATTTTATACCGTGTTAAAATTTGATATCCCTAGATCCAACGTGTGTTGTGAAAACACGTAAAGTAGAAGCCGCACGAGCTGAGGCAGCATCATCAACTTTGATCAAAGGGGCCCTCTTCTACCTACACACACATGGACTGCTTTCGTCTTTTTTTGCATTTTTTTTATTTAAATTAATTATCACCCACACACAATTTCTCATAATTTTCGATTAATGCACTTTATTGATATATAGCTGGCCTTTTTCGATGCTACAAATATATATTCATACTCAAGTTAACTAGTATTTACAAATTGATATATAGCAAGACTGGACGTGATGATTATATATGCGTATCACATATAAAAAATCTTTATTTGCTAGAAAGAAATACCAACCATAGAGGTGAATAAACAAAATGAAGCGTGGAGACAAATAACATAAAAAAATACAATAAAATAAACTATAAAATTGAACTAAAAAAGCATTTTTCCTAGTATGTATATATTTTGTTGTGGGAAGAAAAGCTGCCGTGGAATTTAAAAAGAAATGAGACAAGAGGGTGCAACCATACAGATATAAATAAATAAATAAATAAATAATAATAGGGATATGATTAGCTATCTCGACTTCGGAAAGCCGAAATTTGCGCTTGTCTTCTTCCTACTGTATAAATCTCGGATTAGATCCCTTCTATCCTCCCGTATTATATCAATTGTGTCGTAATTATTGTAGATTCAGAAATATGCAATTATCGATTTAGTTTAGAGCAGCAGTCTATCTGTGAAATATAAATAATAAAAATACTGTAAGAGTCAAAGACCGTTGGGGTGACAATCATTGGGCCTCCGACGCTCAAGTCGGAAAAAAAATGAGAGTAGAAAGCAATAAAATACGGAAAAAATGAATAGAATGTGGGAACTTCACTGTGCAATTAGATCGCCAGTGAAAAATTGAACTGAAGGAAGTACGATGTTCAGTAAGTTCTAAAGTAGAGGGTGAAAACTCGTAGGTACGTATGAGTAGTCGCCAAATAAGGAGGAGGACCTCCTTTCATAGGCGGAGGTAGCAGCTAGGGTTCGCGCGGATCGTGGAGGCGGTTGAAGAACGTGCCGACTTCTCTGAACCCGTCAATCTTTCTGGATAAGGCGGAACTGCAACGTTAGTTCAAATTTAAAATTGAATTGTAATATATTGAAAAACCGGTTGAACGACGGCGTTCAACCCTGAGCCAGCCATAACGGGTTGACGACTAAAAATCTTATTTTATTTTCAAAAATAAAAGTTTAAAAATTTATAGATTTAAGTATGTTTCGAATTTAGTTTAATTTTTTTTATTTCCATGTGATTCCGAGGTAGAGATTTTATGTTCATTTGATTAAATACAACAAGAAAAATATACAAGATTTTCGTATAAATATCTAACTATATATTCAGAACATTGCCGTGTTTGTTTTTATTTTAACTAGTATTTTTTTTGTATGCTGTACGGATTTAAACATTTATAAATTAATATTTTAAATATGATATCATTGTAATTGAATGAGAAAATATTGTAAGTCTCAAATGTATTCAAAATATTTCTATGTGATTACATAAATATCATATGGTTAATTGGTTAGAGACCTTATTCACATATCCAAATAATTACATTTAACATTTGAAAGCTTTGCCATATATCATGACATCTGTTAAACTAAAAAATAAAAATTTAATAACCATGATTATTGATATCATTTTAATTATTAATTTTTCAAAGTACAAAAATAAAATTATTGTACTAATTGAACAAAATACATAACTTAAGTTGTAAAAACAACTATGCCCAATATTTTTGTTATATTATTTATATCTATGTTGTGTTTTTAACCCTAAAAATTATAATCAAATTTATGTTATATATATATATATTAATTCTCTCGTGCGTGCCCATGTAAATTTTTGAAAGCTATCATTTATAAATTTGATTGTTATCACACTGTTATTGAATTTAAAGAGTCATCTAAAAATAAATGTTAACACTAAGGCATAAAAAGAAACGAGAAAGACATGTTTAATAAAAATCATAAATCATAAATTAAAAGCAGGCAAAAAAAGAAACGTTGCTTAACCTAGAATGTTATAAGGACTAATAATATTATAAAAGCATATAAATACACTCGTGCATAAAAAAGAAATGGAAAATTAGATACAAAATCTTCCAGAAAATGAATAATAATTAATACGAAGACTCGATATAAGTCAATGAAACTCCAAATATAAATCAGAGGACTGCAAATTATTAGGGGAAAAGAAAAAAAAAAGTTTTTGCTTTTAGAGAGAGAGAGAGAGGCTTTGGTGGCGCAACCGAGCACAACTTCATTTATACTCTAAAAATATTATTTAAATTTGATACAGTAGTCTAACAAATCAATTCTTCATTTTCTTAATTTTTAATTCATATTCTTGATAGTCGTTATCTAATGAATGTCGCAATGACTTTGTTATAAATCATAGCTCCAAATATTGCGCCGCTATACTTTATCAAAACTAATTAGTACTAAATAATATTAATCCGATACAAACTAAAAGAAAATTGCAATATATAATCATCAATACATATTCTAATTTTTTGATTGGAATTAAAGAGTTCAATCTGATTATTTAAAAATAAAATTACTTTTAATTGTGCAATTAATAAATAATATTAATAATTTACAAACTAAAAGAAAAGGCAATACAAACTTTAATAATTTAAAAATGAAATTGTTTTTTATTATATATGTTATTAATAAATGATATAATCTGTTGCAAACTAAAAGAAAAGGCAATATAATCATCAATACATAAAAAAAAAATGTTCCTTAGGTTTGAGACATGATGATCCTCTTACATTTTCGCTAAAAACATAAAAAAATGTCGATCAAAATGAAGACCGAATTATAGGAAATTAAAGTTGCAAAATAGACAGTATTTAGGTGTGTACTTTCTGATTAAGACATTAATTGTGTAATGTGTCTTGTAGCTCAAGAAATTTATCTCCTATTGCTCGAGATATCATTATCCCTTGCCAAATACTATATAGTATATGTTTTATGTCCCATATTTGCTTCTTTTTGCATCACTTATAATGCATGTCGGTAATTAAACATGCATTAACAGTATTTGAACATTATTACTATTAATGCATCGGCAATATTGCAAAGTAGTAATGACATCAAACTTACGCAATCTTTGGCTCCATTTTGACTATTTAAAGGTGATTATTTTTACTTTTTTGAAAAACAAATAAGGGGATTATTGTTTTTTTGGGTAATTATTGGAGGATGAAAATGTGATCGATCCAGTGTTTAGTTAGGAATAAACAATGTGCATTCTCGAGTTTTAATTAATGACATAGTTACTGTTCTTGTGATCTCGCGGTTGTTTTCGTGACCATGTAATGCTGGAGGGAATGTGTTCTTTAATTTGAGGGGAGGATTGTTGGGATGACAATCCAAGTTCCACATCGGAAAAATATTCAAAAGTTTTATTGGGTATAAGAAGTTCACCTACCTCATTAATATAAGGCGTTTTGGGAAATGCCCATATGCCTGTTTATAGGTTTTTGGCAAATCTTATTAGTTTATAATATAAGGTGTTTGAATATCTAAATAAGCTTACTCCCACACCAACGTGGCTCACTATCACATTCATCGAACCGGGCTTTGATACTACTGTAGGGCCACCTACCTCATTAGTATGAGGCCTCACACACCAACATGGCCCACTATCACATTCACCGAACCGGGCTTTAACACCACTGTTGGATCACCTACCCTGTAACGATCTTGATCTTTTTAAAATTGGTCGTTACCTTTTTTTTTATAAAATGAGGTTCGAAAATATTATTTATTAGTCCATATTAATTTAAAACATTTTGTAACGTTCCTATAAGCCGCGCCTACATTATCATTTTTTCATTATTATTATTATTATTATTATTATTATTATTATTATTATTATTATTATTATTTAGTTTAGTGGAACTTTTATATTTTTTTTTAAGTTGAAATCTTTTATTTACGGTGATCTATTTTTGAAGTTACTACAAAATATTATTACATTGAATAAATATTTGAAAGTGTAGGATGATTATCTAGCTATTTTATTTTGTAAAGCAAATTGGATTTTAAATGTATTAAATGAGTTAATTAATTAATTAATTAATTATCTTTAGGTTATCTCAAGTATTTATTTTATTTTGAATAAATATTTAAATATTTATTCTTTTCATTTTCCCATATTAATCTCTAACATTAAACATCAAACCTTCCACTATCCACCACTATCTTAGAATTTATTTCTATCCTTTAATCTCAAACCTTTCACTCTCATTCCAATCACTATAAAAAAAGACTCAATTATTCATTCTCAAGACACAAAAAATCATCTTCTAAAGTCATCTAAGAAAAAGGATTATCATTCATCTCTTTTTGGTATGCATTTTTGGTTTTAACATTTCGCACATACATTATGTTGGTAGAGGAAGAAAGATGGGATTTGTGAGTGTTTTTGGTATAAATCCATGCATCATTATTTTTGTCAAAATTATATTATTTTATTGAATCATATCATTCATGCAAATTATTATAAACTTATTATGATTTATTTATTTATATTTATCTAACTATTTATTTATTATATTTTATGTTAATATTTATATATTTAATTTATTAATAGGCGGCACGTGAAACTAATTAGTCTCGTATTTTTCAAAGTCAAAAGTTCAAGTCAAGGTTAAGGTGGGGAATTCGATGTGACGCGCACTATTATTTATCCTTGTTATGCTTTTATGTAGGTTCACAATTATTAACCTACGGGTTACAACTATTATAATTGGCTGACGAACTGCATATGTCCTGATATATTAGCCGCGGGCTACCCATATTATAATTTGTTATAATTGTATAACTTGGATAAATGTATTCACTACTGAGTTAATAGCACTCACCTAAAAGCTATTGCATTTTTCAGGTTGATGATTTATTCGGGCGATGTGCGTGGTGACGTGTGATGATGGATTTTAAAGAGCCTTTATTATTTAGCTTTCGTTGTATTGATGTTAAATAATTTATATTTTAATAAAAATAACGTCCCTTCTTTATTATTGTTATTATTTTATTTTATGAAAATTGGGGCGTGACATACCCCATTAGTATGAGGTCTTTTGGGAGATGTCCATAAGCCTGTTTATAGGTTTTTGGCAAATCTTATTGGTTTTACAATATAATGTGTTTGAATATCTAAACAGGCTTACTCCCACACCAACGTGGCCCACTATCTCATTCATCGAACCGGACTTTGATACTACTGTTAGGTACCTGTTCATGGACTAATGGGCCGCGAGTTCACTAGGTCCCCTGGAGGGGGATGTGTTCCTTGACTTAAGGGGAGGATTGTTGGGATGACAATTCAAGTCCCACATCGAAAAAATATCCAAGAGTTGTCTTGGATATAAGGAGTTCACCTACCCCATTAGTATGATACTTTTTGGGAGATGTCCAAAGTCAAAACTGTACGGGATTGGCCCAATAGTTATTTTTATATTGGATAATTATTTGAGTTTAAACTGCCTAGCTATTTGTATACATATGTTAATAAATACTACCTCCGTTTCATAATGTTTGTTGTTTTATTTTTTTATCTGGAATTAAGAATTAATTTCGTAGACAAATATACTCATCCCTTATATATGCCATAAAATCTAATTCATCTATATTTTCCTAAAAAATAACAATATTTTCTCTCTCCATATATTTTTCTCTCTTCATATATTATAGGTAAGTTAGAATAAAAAAATCTTGTAGGATTTGAGAGGGTTAAAATTGGGAGAGATGATGTCAAATTATATAAAACAACAAACATTTTGAAACTAAAAAAAAAAACCTTAAACAACAAACATTATGAAACGGAGGTAGTATATATTTGCAGGAATTCATCCCGAAGAATTTAAGTGGTGCATTTTTTTCGTAAAGAGTGGAATATAATTAGATTCAAACTCCACTACAGTCTACAGCTCTTCAAAACAAAAATTACATGCTATGAAATATTTTATTATTCAATTATTCAGAAGAATAAACTCAAATGAATTCCTCAGAACATAAATTTCATCGTGATTACTATTGTTTTTCTTTCTAACTTTTATTTTTTGCAGGTAATTAAATTAAAATGGTAAGCCACAACTTTTTGTGGGGGGTAAGGGAGGCAGCTTGGAAACGCGTTACAGATAATCGTATTACCAAATGCGTTTACTTAAACAAATATATATCGTATTGTCTTCCACTTAGGTAATTAACTAAATAATTTAATTAAAAAATTCCTTTGGAAAGTGTAATATTAAAGTTGTGCCCAACAACAAACACAACAAAGTTTGTGAAGGTTGCTCTAACAACCCAATCATTTGCATATCAAATTGCGTAATTTATGCTAATCTAACTTAAATTAAATATATCGATCGAAGTTGAAACCAATAGAAAATAATCCGTTATTTTGTTTGACTCGTTGTTTGTGCTGAGATATTGATTAACAAAAAATAATTAATGATAGCTTTTATTGAAAAAGGATTGAGGCAAATAGGTAGATAGTTCCAAATGGTGCCGGATAAAGTGAAGATTAGGAGTTAAAGCAATGGTTTAATTTATTTCTTAATTTGGAATATTATATTAAATTACGTTTGAAGGAACCTAATTTGTTAGAGACATATGTTTTCAACCATTTTTTTAAACTTTAGGTTTAGTTACTTGGTGTGCTCAATCACTGCTGTTTATTCTTCCCATGTTAGTTTGTCGTTTGTGGGCAATTAATAATATGAGTATTGGGTAGGTTTACTCCTATGCATTTCGTCCCCATGACTTGGAATAACATGTTTTCGTCGGTCAAACATAAGTTAAAAGATAATTTTGGGGGTTTTTTTTTTTGGCAATCTATTTAAAATTATTAGATCAAAAATTATTTTCAAAATTTTACTTATTTTTTTTAATTCAACTCTTCTACTACATTATTTTTCATGTTTTATAATATTTAATTAACAATTTGAAAAATACAAATCTCTGTAAAAAAAAAAAGGCCTTCCACAGCAAACTTGCCTGCAGTTTCTGCTTTGTTTGTTTGTTTTTTTTTTTTTTTGCGCTTTTTTTACATTGTAAGCTTAAATCTTTTATTTGGTTTAATTAAAAAGTTAGAATGTATATATAAGTAAAGTATCAAATAAACAAGTTTCATTTTTTTTAAGATTTGCATTTTTAAGTTTTTAATTAAATATTATAAAATATGAAAAATGAGGAAATATAAGAGTTGACTTAAAAAAATATATTTGGGTGAAAATTTTGAAAATTAATTTTGATCTCATAGTTTTAAATAAATTGTAGAAAAAACTCTAAATTATCTTTGACTAGAGGAAGCTGTTATTGTAGGTCATCGGGACTAAAAGTCATATAATATACTCTCCCCGTTTCGTTATATTTGTTGTTTTAGGTTTTCTATCTGGAATTAACAATTGATTTTGTGGATAAATATACTCATCTCTCATATATACCATAAAATCTTATTCAATTATATTTTTCTAAAATAGGGTTTATGATAGAGTTAAATGAGAGAGAGAGTGTGTGAAAATATGTAAAACAACAAATATTTTGACAAAAAAAAAACATAAAACAACAAATAAAATGAAACGGAGAGAGTATATTGTTAGGGCTTTTTTATTAGGTAGTACTATAAAAGTGTGATAGATACCTATGACACCTTAATACTATGTTTGTTAGCAATATTAAAGCTCACAAGAGTCCGACATGTGTTAACCATTTATATTGATATAACATATACCCTACAGGTGGGATGTATAAAATCATACATAATTATTAAAAATTACATATTAAAATAACCTTGCAGATATTAGTTGAAAATCTTATTATAGAATATCCACACAATTAATGGTAACTAATTAAATGATATTTTAAGAATTTAAATTTTATAGAGAATCTAATACATATATGTAAACATTATATTATTAATACATATATTTTAATATACCAAAACAAATATGATATCGATATCTTATACGGTAAAACACATTTCATGTAAAAAAAAAACAAACAAACACATTTCATGTCAAATACACTTGGTGCTACACAATTAGATTTATTAATTTTTCTTCAAATTTTTAATTCAATTTCAATTTATTAAAAATAAAGCATAATAAATTGAAATTGAATTAAAAATTGAAGAAAAATTAATAAATTTAAGTGTGTAGCACCAAGTGCTGCACAGAATGTTCCAGATGATTTCATCCGCAGTATATCATAGGATACCATTGCAAATGCAAACATAGGATACCAAAAGTGATAAGAGGTCGAACATATATAGTATAAGCAAATGACTATTTTCTCAAAAAATAATATATATATATATATATATATATATATATATAATCAATGTTTATAATATCTTAAGATAAGATGAAAGTAAAGAATATACGTATGATTTTGTGAACCGTAAAATCAATAATATTCCATTATATTGATATGCTTCTTTTTCTTTATATAAAAAAAGAAGACATTATATTATCATAATATAATGCTAAGAATTATAAAATTATTGCAGCGCATACAATTTCTTCAAATAGTTAATCTCCGTACAAATATGAAGAGGATAACAAAATAGGTTGAAAGAAATTTGATAAAGTCGTTAAAGAGTTGTAAATATCGGCTTAACCACTTTTAATGACTACTTCAACATAAAAAATAAAAAAATAAAAAAATAAAAAAATAAAAAAATTAAGACGACTAGATATATATCCAAATTTCAGAATTGCCAAATTAAACATATACCAAGGAACACAGTCTTCAAATAATTTGTGAATATTAAAAAGGTATTTGAATTAATACATTTTAGAATTTGCAAATGTCAATCCTTATTTAAAGGTAACAGTTAATTAGTTTATATCATTAAGAATAATAATTGGACTCTGTAAAATGTCTGACTTCAGTCGATTGCTAATAGTTTTATAAAAGTAAATAATAGACTTTATATATAATTATGTTGAAGGCTTACTTGCAAGTGGTTGCTTTCATTCAGGTGATATAATTAATTAAAGAATACGAGTGTTTACACTATTTGTTATGTTGCTAATCAAGTCAACTTGTAGTGTATAAATGGGATTGATATATATGGGGCATTAGTCAAATTAAAAGATAAAATTGAGAGACTTCGTTTCAAAAGAATGCTGCAGCCTTTTTCCCCTCAATTTAAGAAATTGAAACTTCAATATTGTTAAAAAAATATTGCCAAATTAAAAACATTGTTTTATTTGCTAATTCGATGCTTAAGATATAGATTAATGTCACTTGAGATTTTCTATTACACTCTCCTTTCTGTGTTACATTTTTAAATAATGATTTTTTCTTCATTTTTTTTTTGTGATTTAGTTTAATTTTAAGATTATTTTTTAGGCTTCACCTCACCCAATTGTGATTTATAAATATGTTTTAGTATTTAAATTTTAATTTTCAATTAATAATTCATTATTATGGTTGATTAATTCAAATTTAAGTTTTATAACTTTTTTAATTCATTATTTTGTTGATAAATATTGACTATGATTATTTATGTTATAATTAATTTTTATTTTATAATAAATATTAATAAAATCATAAATTTGATAGTGAAACACTGAGTGAAACACAACAAAATATAACATAAAATTTGATCCCGATTACTGTAACTCTCTCTCTCTCTCTCAATGAAATCTCAAGAAGTTAAATTGATCGTTTAATGTTATATATTTCCACATCGGGATGACATATGAATATGATAGCATGATTACGTATATATATTGTAACCACCGAGTCAATAACACTCACCTCAAAGCTATTACATTTTTCAGGTTGATGATTTACTCGGGCGATGTGCATGGTGACGTGTGATGATGGATTTTAAAGAGCTTTTATTATTTAGTTTCTATTGTATTAAAGTTAAATATTTTATATTTTAATAAAAGTGACTTCCCTTCTTTATTATTGTTATTATTTTATTTTATGAAAATTAGGATGTGACATATATGTATATATATATATAATATTTAATAAATGTTTGTTGCAAGTCTATTATATACTTATCAAAACAACATATACAAATTCGCCTTTCCTTACTAGGATTTTAAATTTTAAAGCTAACTGGTCATAAAATGCCAATTCCGGTTAATCTAAGTTTAATTACAAAATATGACTAATTAGAATTTGAGTATTAATTAATATATAAAAAATTATACTTAAAGTGAATATATATATATATATACACACACACATGTATATAGAGGTTGGTTATAATAGGAATTGCGCTTCCCGTGTAAATGTAAATCCGGCTTATTTAGTGTAATTTTAGTGCTAAAACATTTAGCACTAAAATATAATAAGAAAAGCATTAAAAAAAATAACACCAAAATACGGTAAGAAAAACACTACAAATACAATAAGCAAATTTATTTTTACGTTTACATACCAAACGCTAGTCCTCACTTGAATCAAATCAAATCATATATATATATATATATATATATATATATATATATATATATATATATATATATATATATATATATTGAAAGCACTATGTATCAGCGCGACTTGATGACATGAACAGATCAAATGACAATGATACTTGTTATTCTTTAGACTTAGGCAGCCGATGTGGCCTCCATTAATTATTATGCTTAATATTTCTAATTATACATCCTCTCTCAAAGTCTATATGCATATTATCTTCTGTCATATTCAACCACATATTATTATTACATACACCTGTGTGTGTGTATCAAGTTGCAATTTAGTTTTTTTTTTCAAATATTTTAAGAAAAACAGAACGGGTAATTAAACGGAAAAAGTAATTAATATAGCAAAATTATTTAGTAGCACCATATTAACTGCAAAATCATTAATTGAATATGACTTGCGAAAGAATGAATAACATGAATTACAGATACAGAAAAATATTAGCACTGGTACAAATACCCATTAGGCTGTTCCTTGAATCAAGATTAGCCATGTAAAATGGGTTAATCCTCACCGTCAATTCGACTCTCTTTCATCAAAGTATATATTGATCTACACCGCTAATCATCACATTATTAACATTGTTGACTGTTGTTCGAGAAAGGGAAAATCTCCAAAAACAAAATATACAGCTATATACCAATATATGGAGTGGACCACACACGATCACACCCCTCCTTGCGTTACTTATCAGTTACCAGCAACAAATATTAACCGCCTTCCGGCGCCGCCGTCAGCAGGCATAAAATTCGACGAGTTCATCCAACGATTCCGGCTGAGGATCGGCATTCTCCAGCATCCAGAGCAGGTGTTCGAACAGCACCACCTCACAGCCGACGGTGATCGAGTCCTCGTCGTCGGAGCGCCGGTCGACGAGCTCACGGAAGAGCGGGTTTTCGAGGACATCGGAGGTGATGAGATACCGCCGCCGAGACTTGCCGACGTAGACAGGGTGGACGTCCTTTGGGGCGGAGGCGATGTCGTAGGAATCGTCATCGGAGGAGGTGCTGGCGGCGGCGATTGAGCTGGAGTTGACACGGCTGAGCTTGAAGGACTGCATCTTTTTTAGGACGGACTTGATTTTGGTGAGCTTGCCTCCCTTAGCCATTGCAGAATGCAGAAGAGAGAGAGAGAGAGAGAGAGAGAGAGAGAGTTTCTTGGATTGGGGGTTTTGAGGGGTTTGAGAAATGAGGAGGAAGGTTCGGTATATAAAGGGGGTGGAACGGAGTGGGGGCCGGTGTAAAACTGGGAAATGGGGCACTGTTACATTAAATGAGTTAATCGGGTGGGGCCCGTTTAGACAGGTCGGACCCAAGGTTTTTTTGGTCTGCTCTGCTTCAACCAAAACCATCTGCGCCATTTCACCAATTTAGCCCCCTACTATTAAACCGCCTTTCTATTTAAACACTCTTTTCATAAGGTTAAAGTTTAATTATTTTCATTTTTCTAAATTTATTTCAAATTAATGCACTTGTTAATTAAATATTTAAACTAATCAAATTTAATATCAATACTTCATTTCCAACATCAATATGCTTCCACACACACATTATATTCTCATTATCAACAAGAATATCAATCACTAGAACATCAACATGCATGCATGCATGTTTAGTTAAATTACTGCCTTTTCCGTCTCAATTATATAGACTCGTTATTATTTTGGATTGTCCCAGTTATATAGCATGGTTACTATAATTAATATTATTTTATAATAATTTACAAATATACCCTTGTTAAATTTTGAAAATTAAAAACTAATTATTTATTTTTATGAAAGTTATAAATCTTAAATAGGGGGCAATCTTGAAAATTTTGTTTTTATATCTTATTTTCATAAATATTTTACACGTGAGTTGAAAATGGACAAAATGGTGTAGTATCTAATTTAGCTTGGGTACTTATATTGATGAAATTGCTAAGTTTTAGATGGATTGGAAAGGGAGGAAAAAGTTTGGGATGAATATTTACCCTTTTCGAAATTAGAGTTTTAAATTACTTTGCTTCTGCTATTTTTTTTTTTTTCTAATTTATGTAAAGTTCAGGCTGATGTATTTTGACTATTAATTAATTAATCAATCTATTCAAGTTCGCATAGTTAATAGAGTAAAATGTTATATATATATATATATATATATAGTACTACATACTAGCTAACAATATTTGGTGAACACTTATTATCAATATATTTGTACATATGATACATGCAATTGGAAAAATAAAATAAAAAATAGGTGTCGTTCCGAAGATATTGATATGTGACAAACTGACAATAATGTAAAGTAAATATGTGAGTAGTTAGGAATTAAATTTGGAAAACCGTCTCATTTAAAATTTTGAATTGGGACTTTCGACTGTCAGGTGAAATAATTAATGCGTTAATTACTAGTGGATAGCTGGTTATTTGATTTGATTTGAGGAAATATTAACTTCAGGAAGTATTTGACTTGACATTATTGGAATTTTTCTTAGTAAATATATTTCATCATCTAGTTTTAATTAATGAATTTTTGATAATTAATTTGATTCAACTATATTAAATATAAATTTTTTTATAATATCTAAAGAGTGAAAATCCACAAATATATGAGATTTTCTTTAAAAATAATTAAAAGATAGTGCCCATTATCTAGTTGTGTGTATATATGCATATTTCGTTTGAGGAAAATACTTTGTGAGTAATATATCAGTATTTTTGAAGCACCATTTGTCTTTTATTGTTTGCTGAGAATCATACAATCATATACTTTGATTTAAGAAAATTAATTGTAATTTTTTGAGTTTCTACTTCACTACTTTATCATTAATCCTATTTCATTTTAATTACTGCATTACAGTTTTTACTTTTGTTGGGAGAAGGGGATATCGGTAGATCTCTAACTCAAAATCTCTCTTTTTTATATAAAAATCTCCACCATTTTAATGATCGAGGGGGGAGACTACTATATATATTATATTGTTAATATCTTTCTGTTCAATTTCTCTAACAATTTATGAAAAAACCCACAAGAATCCAATAGTTGTTTACTTGTTTATTTATAAGTATCTAATAAAAACGCAAGTTTTCTTTTTACAACTTATTAAATAATCGCAGTGACAAGAAAAATACTTTGATTTAAAAGGTTCAGTTGGTAAAAGTTTTAGTGCAATTCAAATACATGGAGGATAAAATTAATACGGAGTAATATTTAAACTCATTGTAGAAGTGTCAGAGATAAACTGTGTCATTAATAATGTGAATTTAGTTGAGTTCATTTTGCAAATTATATTAATATTACGTGGATAAAATTTCTTAGCCGCATATAATTTTATCTAGCTAGAGACAGGCTGTTCTTAAATAATTTTATATAATCATTTTTTTTTCTAAAACATCTTTTTTCAAATGCATATATAACAGGTATTGTGTTAATAGTATTATATATATATATATATATTGTGTGTGTGTATATATATATGTCTTTTAGAGTTTTTAGCTCAATTTTGATTTTATTTTAAGAGTTAGAAAGCCTTGAAGTTTGATTTTATTAAGGTATGTTTATGTGTGTGCGCAGTGCCACAACAATATTTTTATATATGTGTATATATATATATATATACACATATTAAATTATTAATGTGATAAGATCTCTCTTGTATGCGAATAATGCATAGCTCAAAGGTTAGGAATTCATTTTTTTGTTTTTTTGGTTACCTAATCATAAAAAAAAAATGAAAATATATAGTAAAAGAGAATTATTAAGGAAATTATGGGTATCTCAAACCTTATTTTTTTGCAATATGAACATCGATCCTAGCATGTATCTGAACCCTGACCCGATTAGCTAAGTCCAAATAATATTCCAAAATGATTTAACTACATTATTTAATTAAATCTCAATTTCTTAAATACTACATACTTTTCGGTGCTTGGGACCCACATAACATCCAAATGTTGACGGCCTTTATTCCCCTAAACCTATTTACATTAAACTTTTTTAAAAAAATAGTTCGGTAAGCAAAATTTATTTCCGCTCCGAATCAGACATTGTCACTGATAGTGACAGACATGTGCCTCAAACTCTCCAATCACCATGTAGTTGTCTCTCTCTCTCTCTCTCTCTCTCTCCCCTTACAATTTTTTGACCACGTACTGTATCCGAATTTTATATCATTTCCTATTTAAGTCTTATGTTAATATCAGAGTATCAGCTAATATGATAAATTCCACAAATCATATATATATATATATATATATATATATAATTTTAATCTTATGTTCGACCAAAAAATTAAAATTTAATCTAAGATGGTAAAGAGATTAAGAAAAAATAAGAAGAAATTACTGCTATTTCAGTATTTGCGCGGATTTGCGGAAATATATGGCAGTATTAAATGATTATGGTTGTTAGATAGCGATGAATGTGTGTACCATCTGGTTTAACGTAAATTTTGTAAGAAGAAGATACTATTATTTGCAGGTAAAAAAAAATAAAAAATAGTTACTTTAATTTTCGGCATTAAATTTGGTTGGTGATATACTGATATTAGTAGATAAAATGGTGGAGAGGACAAGATTGTGCGGTAGGAAAACCTTGGCATGTACGCCACAAACAAGAGACGCTTGTTTGCCAATAAAAGATTAAATAAAATGTTTGAACATTATAATACTATAAAATGAAAAACACAAATTTATTTGATTTGTTCGGTCCAAAGTTGCTTAGAAGAATTTGCACGACTCCCTTTTCTTTTATTTTTTTTATTTTTTTTGGTAATGAACCAATGTATGTGTGAGAGAATCTAGAAAGTGTTTTTTAAAGTTGATTTGAAGCCAGCAATTAATTTCCTTTCTTGGGGCATAAAATTAAAATTGATCATATATTAAAGGGGTGTTGCAATATTGAATATTTTAACTTTGTGAAGTTTGGCACCTTGCTATATATCTGTCATGTAAATTTTACGAAATTCGCACTTTAGTTAATCCTTACATTTGGTTCCTTTCTTTAAAAAATATGATTCAAATTAAATTTATTGACAAGATAATACCCAAATTTTAAAACTTGTTACAGATATGTCCTACGACACCAAAAATCCCACTGACATGCCGCAAGCATGCATTCAATCCAATAAACGAACTTACGTGAAAATAAATAATCACAACAACACCGTTTGATCCGAAAAATAAAAATGAAGTCATTTTTGTCCGAGGAACAAATTCTCTCTTAATGTTTTTTTAAGCAAATTATCATCGTAACGTTTAGTAAAGAAGGTGCAAATGCCCGAAAAAAATTAGTTTTATTTTTTCTCATTTTTTTCATCCCTAATTAAAACTTTATTTGCAGTACTGCATGCATGTGCCTAATCACGATCATACCATAGACTGTAGTGTGACGCATATTTAGCGTTACAAACATGAACATAGGAAATAAATAGCCCTAACGATATAGAATCAGCTTGTCTAGACATGAACATTATTGTGGTCCAGTTCACCAGTTGAATATATATTGCTGGGAGAAACCAACTATTTACAAATAAGCGCAATAATTACTTAGTTGATATACATACATTAATTATTAATACATACATACATACATACATATATATATATATATATTAGTTGATATGTATGTGTTTGTTTTGAATCATGGGATCACGAAATCAAATTGCAATCGATAGTCATATAATTGAAAGCGAAATCTACATGGGCAAAGCCATGTGGCCAAAACATGGACACTGCATGTTCCTCAATTTAATCCACGTAAGCATAATTTATAAATGGAAATTGGAGATGGAGTAATAATAAAAACAACATATAATCCCAAATGCCCATGCCTTCCCATGTGGGATTCATGTAATAACCAAAATCATATCATGGTATTGGTATGTGAAACCCAAAATTTAATTTATGCAATAATAATATATATTTGACCATGTTAGTCCTATATATACAGTAGTCTACATTTGTTGGAACATATTTGGTGGGACTATATATACAATGTTATTCTATAGAGTATCTATTAATTAAATAATGTGGCCTTTATTTATTTATGAATATAATTCCATTTTTGTATTTTATAATCGTTCTTAGTTGACGCCATCAAATAAATTTAGAAATAATAATTCAAATATGTTTTGCCTAATTGATCGATATATGTACCATTAATAACGTGATATATGCAATGACAAGAGGTAACTAGCTAGCTAGCATTATCCACCTTGCATGTCGCTGTTGAGTGTTGCATGCATATATATATATATATATATATTGAAATCAAATTGAGTTATATACTACTGTAACCCTAACAATTAAGCTATTTTTATTAAGTAAAAAAACGTGTTAATTAAGTTATATTGCAATTTCAAGTCACACTAGCTAATAAGAGACCAGATTCAAAGGATGCCAAACCTATGAAAATAATTGCTTAATTAAGCTAAATGAATTAGAGAGACATCTACATATAGGTTAGAGATTAATAAATATATATGGAGTTTAGATTATATTGTTGCATGCGTAGATTCAATCAATCTCTCACACTAAACGATATGTTTAGCAAAACGTCATGATTAATGGTGTACTAAATATGAAAATTTCCACTAAAGTCGGCGTCTTGTTCCCGCCCCCCACATCACAGAAATAAATGATAATGATAGTAAATATTGTTTCAATTATTTTATTCAAATCCATAACAAAAATGAATTATTTTTTATAGAAGAAAATGATCGATGACAAAAGGTTAAGTATTCAAGATTCCCTGAGGTCCTAGCTCATCATAAATAGTTAATAGTTGCGCAATCTGGAATAAGTTAATCACAATAATCAGTTGTTGAAACAGCATATATATATATATATATAAATAAATTAGTTTTTTTTTTTCTGTCAGAAATGAGATTTTGAATTTTATGGAGATATGATTCTTGAGTGGAGAGGGAGCATAATATCTGATTATATCAGGATTTGCTGCTGAGCGCAGCTTATCATTGGCTATTGTGTCACATTTCTATATATATATATTAATTAGCACTACTTAATTCTAGCTAGCAATAACTAGTTAGGCGGCCATAGACATGTGATCGATTATCTAATTATATATTATAATTAAGCTTTTGATGAAATTAAATTTTTTGACCTTGGATTATGAGGGATTCTGTCATGTGCTTGCAGTCACACATACCTGTTCTATATTGATGCGATTAAGTAAACTGCTATGATGTAAACTAGATTGTTAATTTCCTCAAAAAAAAAAATTAAACTAGATTGTTAATTATTTTTTTGTAGCTATAGTATCCGCAACCGCCACTTATTAGTGTGTACGTACGTAGTAATTTGATTTACAGAGTTTAGCCGAATTTAAATTAACTCACTTTTAAATTATGAGGTCACATCTTGCATATATATGTTCATCTTAATGGATATCTTAATGAATAGGAGACCCTAATTTTATCAAAGAGAAAAAAATTAACATGCATATATATGTTCATATTTATATATATGTTGATCTTATTATGGGCTATATATAGCTAGGGTTAAGAATTGTTCATCAGATCTATTCTCTACATCAGAATACACATACACATGATGTACACATAAATATATGATGATATGAATCGGTGTGAGTTATTAAAAAAAAAATACTATATAGATATATGATAAATGCATGTTAATCAGCAGATTTTACTCCCCAATGCCAATTTCTAGACTCTAGTTGTATATATGCATGCCTTAATTTTACTATTTAAATTAATTCCATATATAATAAGCTAAGTGTCTGATGCACTTAATTTGCTTGTCGATAAAATTAGATGTTTGCTTATTATAGAATATAACTTCACAAATATTAATTAAGCTAAGAATAAAAATATCCAAGCTATTAATTATAGTTTGGTTTTTGTCAAATCCAATCATACAATTAATTATGTTTGCATTTTCTATTGCATGGTTGATTTTTTTTTTAATTTTTTTTTAAGTTACATAATTTGTGCGGAGATACACATGTTCACAAACATAAATATGTACATGTACATTGTTGTAAACATGCAATGTCAGAATGATAAAATTTTAAGTAATAAATAACACGATGATGGTAAGTTGGTAACTATGTTCGATCAATTGATCTACGTCAAGGGGACTTTTTAAGTCCGTGAAAAATAATCCATTACTCCGTTGCAAGGTTACAAAGGCTATTACATGAAGACCTCCCGTCACTCAATCCCTTTCCTACACTCTACAACCTCTTTTGATGGACTGAATTGTGATATCGCCCCACAACCTAAACTCTCTCTAGTTCCCACAGGAAATCTCTCCCGAGACTCCTTTAATTGTGTATGAAAGAATTTCAAACACAGACTGGACACACAATGATCATAAGGATCAAACCTATTCTAAACTGTATGCTAAATGCTTCAAGCTTGAAGTCTTTTTAGACTCTCTAATTCTTGTGCATGCAAAAAATCCTCAACACTAATTAATCTGATTCCCAGGCTATTTATAAGAACAATATATAGCATAAACAAGGTAATCAGAAAGTCCTAAATTGAATCAAACTCTAAAAGAAAACATTCCTAGTTTGATTTGGACTATCCTAGTTTAGAAGTCTTCCTTGAATAGAACTCGCATTCTTCCATCTTGATCTTCATCTTGAACGAGACATCTTCTATTCTGAAACGTCCATCTTCAATAGGAAACTTTATCTCCTTGAAATCAGTTTGACACGTCTCTAGGAAACTTTCTGGACAACCATGCATGTATATGAGCATGTTCACAACACGATCAAGCTAAGTACATTCTTAGATCTTAATTTTATCAGATAGGCAGTGGAATGTTCATATCATCATGTCCAGAACATGATCTTCAAAACTTGAAAAACCAAAACTTTTGTGTTCTTGATTTTCCATAAAGATCATGATAATCTAAAACACTTAGTGCTAAACGATGGCACTAACATTGTATTTTACTTATGTTAGTGAATTTCGTCCTGAGACAATCACACACCGCAACGAGTGTGATTTAAAAAATATCTTGTTCATAATGTTATTTACTCTTCCGCTGCACATTGAAGGCATAGTGGAAACACTAGCTTCAAAATCAAGTACAACTTTTGTTGTTCACATCCGAAATTCACAAGTTTGCAGGCAAAAAATTCTAACAAAAATAATAAAAAAAATGGGGAGAAAAAGTAAAAAATCAGAAATTCAGGCCGGGCGCGATACGAGCTCAGTCACATCCCCAGGTCGCGCTCTAATTGTGGTCTTGCCTCCAAGTCGCGCCAAAAATAAAGAAACACAGCCCCTGAATCGGAGCGTCACTCACGTCTGACTCGTAGGCGTGAGCACAGTGGTCGCGCCTCCTCTGTTGCTCTGACATCTTTCACGGTTTTACTTCGTTCTCCCTTATTTCTTATCCGATTGAGGTGATTCAACTTGCAGCACGCTTCTAATTCGATCTTTTATCTTTCCATTGCATTGATTTCCTCAAAATGTCTTTGATTCATCCTCCATTTTTTGTACAACTCAAACAAGAAATAAAACTTCCAAATCGGGAGGTTAAAAGCTCAAATTGTGTTAAAGCACATGCAACCACTCATCAAAATTTTCCTTTTTCATTTTTGAGAAATTAATATGTATAGATAAATTTTAAGGATAAATGATACTTTAATACCTACATTTTGGGCTTTTTAAAAAAAATAATCCACTTTTTCAAAATTAACAAAACAACGTCCACTTTTCAAAAAATTTACAAATCTAACATTTGGTCAATTTTTCGACACGAAAACCATATATAATTGATTGCACTTAAATATTTCTATCTTTATAGTTGCGCAAAAAAATCATACAATCAATAAATCTTAAAATATAATCAATTATGTATGATTTTCGTGCCGTAAAATTGATTAAATGATAGATTTGTAATGTTTTTGATAAAATGGGTACTGTTTTTGTTAATTCTGAGAATGTGGGCTATTTTTTAAAAAGAACTCAAAACGTAGATGTTGGTCCCGGGGCAAGTCTGAATCAGTTTAGAGGGGGGGGGGTGAATAAACTGATCCCAAAACTTAACAATAATTGCAGAATAGATAGGGCCTTTGACTCACGTATCCGTTAACTGTGCATTCGATCAGTTGATCAGTTGAAGTGATCAGTTGGCTCACAGTGCAGCTTGTGTGATGTATGTGTGCAGTTAGACAATGCAACTGAAAGTAAATAAAACAATCACACACAAGCAGTTTATAGAGGTTCGAAGCTAAAACTTCTACGTCCTTTCTTCCTTACTGAAAAGAGAAATTCAATATGCAATGGTAAAGTTTCTTTATTACAATTACAAACTGAAGACAAATGTTGAACCTGGCAAACGGTAACTTTACGAGTTGCGGCCTCCTTTTCAACTGGTGTTGTCCCGAAAATGGCAAACCAACGAATGCAGTCCCCTCAGCCGGTTAGGTCGACAGCTCACACTTGTGATCCCCAATTGCTCACTGGAGAGATAAGGTGCTATTGCTTGTCTTTTCAAGGTTTTAGATCTCTTTCGATCTTCAAGAATGCAGTCTTGAAACTGTTATCAACTGGTGTGCTCCTTTGGCTTGAGCTATGTAGTTGATCGGTGTAAATCTTCAAACTGAGAAGCTGGCTCTGGCTAGACTTCTTCAACAGCTAGCTTGATGAGCGTTTTGCTTCTTCTTCTTCTTCTTCTTTTTCTTCTTCTCAGTTGGGACTTTTTCTGCATATGAGTTCGAGCTTTGAGCTTCGAAAAGTTGTTCTTTCTTTAGCAGAGATAACTATTTTTCTTTTTGGTTTGTAAGAGTATTTTCTCATATTTTTGCAAAGACTCTTGTTGGCAAAAGTCTCGTCACAAGTTAAGTTACTCATCCTTTATGTAGGAGTGAGATTGTGACCGTTTGCAAATCAATGAATGATCATAAATGATCCATTGATTTTTAAAGCCGTTGAGTGACTTTTTGTTGAAGTAGCCGTTGAACTGTCCTTGTTCTCTAGCAAGCTTTTACTCCAGGATCTTGGTTGCATTAACTTCAAGATCTTCATGTTGGTAGTTCTGGAAATTTGAATTTCAGCTTCGGCTTCTGTTAGTTGTGATCTTCAGTTCGGAACATTTCTTCAGCTGTCGATTCTGCATATCTTGTTGGTAGTTTATAATCTCCAGCTGGCAGTTCAGTACTTCTTGTTGGCAGTTTGTAAACTCCAGTTTCCAACTATCTTCAGCTGGCCCTTTGGACTGATGTCCCTTCAGTTGGAACTTCTTGAACTGGTATTTTCCTCAGTTTGGATACTGAACTGGTACCTCTTCAGCTGGTGTTCTAAATTGGTACGTTCTTCAGCTTGGATACTGAATTGTGCTGGCATATTCTTCAGCTTGTACCTTGAACTGCTACATTCTTCAGCTGGTACTTCATTCTACAGCCTGTACCTTGAACTGGTATATTTTTCAGCTGGTACTTCATTCTTCAGCTTGTACCTTAAACTGGTACTTCCTTGAGCTGGCATATTCTTCAGCTTATGATTTGCAGACTTGAAAGCTTCAATTTGCATGAGTAATCATTTGACCCTGATGGTCAGTTAGTACTTTGGTCCTGTCAGTTTGACAATTTGCATCTTCAGCTTTCTTGACTTGCTAATTGATCTAGCAATCAAGCTACAACTTTCTCAGCCCTTGGCTGGATTTGATCTATTTTTCTTTTTCTTTCTTTCTTTTTTTTATTCGTTTTCTTTTCTCTTTTTTTTTCTTTTCCAGATTGATCATTCTTTGGCTTTGATTAGCTCAATTCTTTTGTTTGATCAATCTCGATTTTCTGCTTGATTTTCTTTCAATTTTTCAAAGCTTTTTGACATGTTTTGACATTTCATCGAAACCCCAACAGAGATTAGGTGACTCTTGATAATTTTTCCTAACAGTAGATATCAAATGTAATTTGCCGAAATCTTAATTATTTACACGATTTTTTTTAAATCTTAATATGTTTATAATAGTGATCAATTTTACAGTATAATTTGAAGAGGGGAAGAAAAATACCAAAATTTAAGGTTGTATCAATTATTTCATTGATATTAAGTTTATTTAAAATTCCAATCAATTTGCAAGTGGATAAGCGAATTGTAGAACAAAGCAAAATGAGGCTGAATCTATAGAAAAAAAAGAAGAGAATTAAATTAGCATGTACTATGACATTGGCTCCAATTTGTTATCTAAACGATGAAAATTAGGTTTGGTTTAGTTAAGAACTAAATAAACAAGCAACAAAAATAAATAAATGGTTGAACGGACGAGTTGGGCAATCAAATGAATGAATACTCTAGAGGTTGGTTTATTTGGATTACTTAATACAAAATATGATTATCTTTGAAGCATTTAGGAAGTTTGGCACACACATAGGATTATTGTTTCTAATTAATGCCTAAAATATTCTTACCTAAAGCACCAATGGCTAAGCCTTAACAAATACCCATAATCTATCGATTTAGATGATAGATGCCCTTTGAATTCATAGATTGTTGAAGCTGTCTCTCGATTTATGAATCAACATACACAATCATGTCATTTAGAGATTAATTAGCTATCAGCCTACTACTAATCACCAATAAACAAAATTCATACATAGCAAGAATCCGAAGCATAAACATGAATCATGAAACATCAACATGAACATCATTTATATTTCATAATCAAAATAAATACAACACTCAAGAGTGTCAATGGTTTAGCTCATCATTTTTACATGAACAACTAAAATCACTACAAATATAAACATGATTTAACAAGAATAATAAGGGGCAATTGAACCCGAAGGTAGAATCGATCTTCTTCTTACCTTAATCTTGCTAATCTTTGCCTTATCTTCCCTCTCTTTCTTTCGATCTCTCAAACTTTCTAAATTTGTGGCTAGGAATGGGGAGACTTACCCTAATTTTAAATAGGGGTTTGTATATATAGCGATGAATACATTGGACATTAAAAATAATTGTACAATAGAAGGAAAATCACATATCTGAAAATCAGGGCTAGGAGCTCGATACGGGCGTAGTCACCCTGCAAGTCGCATTCAGGATGAAGAAAAACACATCTCAGAGTTAAAACTGGGTCATTTGTGCCTTCGGTCATGATGTGCCTCACATTGGGTGGCACGACCGAGTTGGTCATGCCCCCAGTCGCGCATTTAATTTTGTCCCGACACCTTTTACAGTTTTGCATTGTTCTCTCTTGTTTCTTATTCGATTAAGGTGATTCAACTTGCAGTGCGTTCCTAATTAAATTTTCTATCTTTTCATGACATTGATTCCCTTAAAATTACATTAATTCTACCTTCCATTTCCAGAAAAACTCAAACATTAATCAAAACTTCTAATAATTGTGTGTTATTCAACATTCCTAATTGTCTTAAAAGCTCAAATTAAATTAAATATCAATCATCATTCAATAATCTCGATCTTTTGATTTAACATAAGGGTTAACTATCTTAAAAATATCATGAACTTTGAACCTAGCTGCAAATTTAACACGAACCTTAAAAGTAAGCAATTAAATATTAACTTTTAAATAATTGGGTGTTATTCAACATTCCTATTTTTTTAAAATAAATTGACCTTAATTCGATGTAGTCACCAACATGATTGTCTCTTCAAACTCATCATGATTCTACCATTAATTTTTTTTAAAAAAATGTCAGTGCGACCGAATTTAACGATCTCCAATTTTTTTCTATTGATTCGAGTGTAAAATTCGGCCACTTTGGCATGTTTTTAAAAAAATTAACGGTTAAGCCACGACGAGCTTGAAGAGATGAGCAAATTTTCGACTGAATTAGAGGTCAATTTATTTTACAGAAATTTGGGAATGTTAAATAACACCTAAGTTCAAACTTGGTGTTTTAATAGCCAACTTTTAAAATTCATATTAAATTTGTAATTATACTCGAAGTACGTGATTTTAAGACAATTAACCCTTACTATAATGACTACTTTTTTAAATCATATAAGCTAGAGAGTTGATTTTTTTCTCTTTATAAAAATTGATTTTTGGACACTGTGTGTGTGTGTGTGTGTGTGTGTGTGTGGACTCCTTGATTTTTCTCCTAATTCAATTAGTTGTGATTATGGATGGCAATTTTGGTTCAGCACCCTAACAAGTCCAAATTCTCTTGTATTTTTGTGTCTTTTTCTCGTTCTTTTGTCCTTTGTTTTTTCTCCTTTTTAAGTCGGAATGAGCCAGTGTGGGCACAAGGTGGGCAGGGGGCAGCAGAATCACATCTGGAGGGCATTTGGACGCCAATGATACCATAGATGGGCAACGACTTCTCAACGGAAAGCTCTCTCTCGAGCCTAATAGAAATGCCCACCATTCCAGCATCGCTGAAGGAGAAGTTCCTGATCATGTCCATAACAAACCCAGTGTGATTGACAGGAGAAGGAGAGGAGACTTGGCACAAGAGTAACAATTACCAGCTGGAGTAGGAGTAGTGCACCCTAGCCGCCGAAGGAAAGATGAGCTTACAAGGAAAGTCTGATCGCATCTTCCAGATTCTAGAAGGTGAATCGGCTAATTAAGGATGGTTAAATGTCGGCTACCTAGGGCACGACGAGTACAGAATCTACGAGATAAATATTTTAAATAAGAAACAAATTTGCCAGATATGGAAAGTCTTGGGCACAACGACTGCGACATGGGCTGAAGATCCCCCGACCTTGGGGGAAGTTATCTTGTGTGTTTTTGTACTCCTATATAAGTAGTTTACAATGGCAAAGGCCGAACAACTCTCATACAACACAACACTTACAATTTATTTTTGCTTTAGTATTACTTTTCTATATTCCTGTCTCGGGCCTTATGCCCGCAGGCATTTAGGATTTCCAGTTTATGTACTTAAATTCAACATTGGTGTTGCATAGTTTTGCTTTTTAATCAAGTAAGTTTTCCATTTAATTTATGTCTTTATTCACTTATAATTATTGTTGTTCTAAGTTTAGCATGAGTGGCTAGACTCGTTATTTCGGATTGAACAAATATAAGAACTTAATGAACACGTAAGAACCATGAGGCTTATGGGCATAAACTGTGTGAATTTGGTTCCGTCGTGTAATTATTTTCTTTGTTGCATTAAAATGGGATAAGCTAGTTAATTTTGGCCAATCACTCGTTAATTAGAATTGTGTTCACTACCTCTATAAATGGTCAATGAATCGTAGTTATGTGTTAGTCATAAAGAGATGGGATACATCACGGGTACCGAGGGCATCTGAGGGATCAGTGTCTAGGTAAATCTGGGTCTGTCTAGGGCATAAAGCTGCTTTGTTGTTTACAATCATATGAGAGATCGGGGTTGGGCAATAAGTTAGGGGTTAGGGGAAAAGAGATCACCCCTAGTCTACACTGAAAGGATAGATTGGGTACATTGAGAGAGATCCGATACCTTTAACTAGATAATTAGATTTGTATAAGTAATCAGCGTGCCCATGATCGGTCAAGTGTTTGTTAAGTTCGAATCTAAGTTCTAATTCAGAATACGTTACTACTAATATTTTCCTTTCTTTTGTTTTGCTTTGTTATTTTATTTTACAATATTTACATTAAGAAGTACGGAGACCACAACAACCCTCAAACTTTTGGAAATAGTGACACTGGAAGATAGGATTCACAGCTCCTCGTGGGATTGATCCTTACTCTTGTTGCTAGCTACGCCTGCAGTGGGCATAAGGATAAGTCTCTCTTGAGATTTATTCTGACCACAAAATGACCGCGCATCACACCCGAAAACCAATTAATTTTAGGCTCGAAATAGATGGTGGCTCGAATGGGTCGGATCACTTAACCCAAAAATATGAAAAATAAACTATGGCCCACAGGCGACCCGACCCTTATTTCCACCCTAGTTGTGATATTTAAAAGTACTAATAATTTTTTTCTTCATATTTTAGAATCGTATATAATCAAACTTTCTCTATCATAATTAACCATATTCTAATTTGAAATTATTTTGAGAAATTCCCAGATTTGATGACACGCTAACTTTTATTTCTCATCATAAATCGAACTCATATGAGATTAACATAAAAAAGGTCGTGTAGAAAATTAATATCATATGTGTAACAATATCAAATGTTCAATTGAATGAAATTTAATTCCCAAAAACAATATATTGTATACATAATTAATCATGGGGAAATTCTACACTCCCTCATGGGGTACTACCATCAGCCCATGGGATTATGACATGTGAAATTTAATTTTTTAAATAATGAAGTATATAATTAAAATTGTATTTATTTATTCTACATATTAAGGAATCATAATATTTGGAATTTATTTTTTTAAACAATGAAGTATATATATATATATATATATATATATATATTTGTTTATCCACATGTCAAGATCTCATGTGGTGAGAATAGTACCCCTTGGAGAAATGTCGAATTTCTCTTATTTATATTAGATTCTTGTTAAAAAAAAAAATAAACTCAAAGATTTTTATTGACACAAATAAAATCACATGAATAATCGGATCTCATAACAAATTATATATGCAATAAGTTCAAAAAATAATAAATTAATTTCCAATAAAAAGATTATGGTAAAAAATGATTGTTTAATTTTCCATTTCATTTCTAGTTCCATTACATACTCCATTGACAGACCAAACACACACACACACACACACACACACACACACACACATAAGGTTAATTATACATCAATACCCAATGTTTCACTTTCTTTCATATTTTTTTATCCCAAAGTTTCAAAGTAACAAATCAATATCCAACATTTGCATACTTAACACTTTTATCATAAGTGAAATTTTTCAACAGTACAAATAATGACGTGGACTACCAGAAAATCAACGTAGATTTTCGCCCCTATTTTTTAAAATAATGCGGAAATTCATTTTAATCATACTGGACTACACGAAGTCATTCAACATATAAAAAAATGAATTCCAAGCTGATTAATATAAAAGTTGGATTGGTTTAGAAGTGCGTGAACCTTTAATTTTGCAAAATGTGAGACCCGCTACCAATTTTCATTTTAATCAACGTGGATTTTTTTTATTCTATATGTTAAACAATGTCGTGTAGTCTAGTAGGATTAAAATGAATTTTCTCATCATTTAGAAAAAATAGGACGAAAATCCACATAGGTGTTCTGACAGGATACGTCATTATTTGGACTGTCGAAATATTTCACTAACGCTGAAAATGCTAATTGTGTAAACTTTGTGTATTGATGTGTTACTTTTAAAACTCCAGGACAAAAGTGTAAAAAAAGTGAAATGTAAAGTATTTATATATAATTTGCCCACATATATATATGTGTGTGTGATAAGACAACAATTAATGACCTAAAACCCCGAATTTACTGGAAATGGCAAGAGAAATCAAAGTCGTCTCCACATCTTTTCAACCGTGAAATTTCATATTTCACCGTACCCTTTAACAGTTTCTTACCATAACCACTTCCACCAACACAAACTTAAATTGGTTAATAAAAATGAATTTCATTTGCATGATTTTGTTAGTAAATGGTATGATCTAAACTTATCTTATTAAATGATAGAACACAATACACACACACACACACACACACACAGATACACACAAAATATAATCAAAATTTGTTCTATGTTACTTCCAAATAATTTATTATCTTTAGTTTCAACCGTGAAATTTCATATTTCACCATTTAACAATTTCTTACCATAACCACTTCCACCAACACAAACTTAAATTGGTTAATAAAAATGAATTTCATTTGCATAATTTTGTTAGTAAATGGTATGATCTAAACTTATCATATTAAAAGGTAGAACACAATACACACACACACACACACACAAAATATAATCAAAATTTGTTCTATGTTATTTCCAAACAATTTATCATCTTTATTTTGATTGATACCATTACCATAATTATAATGAAAAATTCCAATCACGCACGAAATACACTAATTAAATTAAATGTAACTTATAGATGAAATGATATGTATATGCATATATTGGAAGAGCTATTATGATATGAAGCTTAATTACAAACATAATATTAGGGGAAAATATGCTCTAAACTTCTAACTAATTAAGGAGAAAATGTTTCTAACTCGAGCTTAGTTATGGACTGAGCATCAGGGAAAAAATATGCTTAGTCATACTAACCAGAAGACACAATACCATCCTAACTAAAACCCCTAATAGAGATAAAAAAACACATACACCAACAAACAATGCATATGAGAATCTCTATTCTAATTCGGTGTTTCATCTCGTATTCTAACCATTTGACATATGCCATTTGTATAGTTGTTTAATATTTTAAAACAATAGTTCCACTCAATATAGAAGTAGCAAAACCTAGAACCAAAATCCTACTGGTCGAAAAAGTGAAAAGAAACCAGCGATGAAGAAGATCGACAGAGCCTAGTAGGTGAATCGATGAAGAATGGAACTACACAAGCGTATGCATCCCTAGCATGTGAAGACACCCTCCTAGCAAACACCAACCGACATAGGCGAGGCATAGCCATCACCATATGTTGGCAAATTGATCACCGCCGAAATCAACACACCAATAGCATAAATTTGCCCATCCTCACGACCAACTAAAATACTGATGAGCAAGTATTGAGCTAATGAAAGAATATAATGGGTTGGAATCATCAAGGGAATAGCAGAAATCCTCCCATACATAAATAACATCCCTGATATAATCTGTGAAGTATAATAGTATACCTTTGGAAAATTCCACACGACTAGAAAATTCACCGCCTCCAAATGATAACAATATAAGCGCAAAAGCTACATAAAATACACAACTTCATATAATAAATATCATCAATTTATATTCAAAAATTGTATAAAATATACAGCTATCAGACGTTACATCCTTCCCTACTTAAAAAGAAATTTCATCTTCGAAATTTACTCATTTACTCACCTTACTCTCCAACTAAAGATTTCTAAAATTAAAAATATCATGTCTCTACTTAAAGCTATCGATTATTCATACCATAGGCAAAACTTGGATTTACTATTCATTGATTTTCTCCTCCTTTTCCACTTGCTTCTCTTCCGGCATTTATCTTTTCGATGTGTCTTCTTCTTCCATGGTCATTTCTTCTTTCAATGCTTCTTCTTATTTCATTTTTTCTAGTTGGCCTCGTGGGACATTTGTAGTCCGTGTGTCCCTTCTTGCGACACCAATAACAAATATGTTTCCCACATTAATACATGCCATTATGATGTCTACCATATTGATCGCAAAATAGTTTGTTCTGCTTCACTTTGTAACTTTCATGTTCAGGAACTCTCGATTTCTTTTCAGGATATGACTCACTCACTTCGTCACGTTTATCCCAATGTCTTTTTTTGAAAGTTATATTCTCCAGATTCAGATATGTACCCACTGCTTGAGCTCCCTCTACAATTTTCGAGTACGTTGCAATGGTTCCTTGAGCTGCTAAAATTTTCCTGATCTCTAAGCATAGTCTGTACTTAAAATGACTCATCTTCTTCTCTTCTGTATCCACCAGGTGTGGAGCATACCGAAAAAGTTGGTTGAACTTTTTCTTGTACTCCAAAACAGTCATGTTTTCTTGTTGAAAATTCACCAGCTTCAGCTCCTTCTATTTCTTATAAGATCTCTGAAAGAACTTCCATAAGACCAACTCCTTAAATATGACACGTGTTAGATTTTGGCGTCTTTCTGGAGTCATCACTCAAGCCAATCTTTGCCATCAATGTCTTGCATCTTCGGTCAGTTCGAAGATATCACATAACACATTCTCCGCATCCTTACAGTCGAGGTGTTCGAAGATTCATTCCATCACGAATATCCACTTCTCCATGTCAAGTGGTCATTCATTTCTATTCAACTTAGACGGAGCCTTCTGTCTAAACTGCTTCACCATAGCGTTACCTTCATTCCTCAGCGGAGGGGTGTTCAGGACGGCTTGCCTTAATGCTTGAGTTAACTCATGTACAAAAGTTATCCTATTACAGGGAGCCCATCTTGAGTTATCATCTGATTGAGTTTCATCACTATCGACTCGTACATTTCAGTGTGTGTTGACCATGTTTTCTATTATCGAGTCCATTAGAAGAAACATATAAAACTTAAAATCAAAATAACAACTTTATTGAATTACAAAATAACATGTCTTCATCCTCTTGTTGAAACTCTTCTTCATGTTTGAATCTTTCCTCTCTATTATAACACTTTTGGATATCTTCTCGTACATGTAATGCTTCCAAATTTCAAGAAGTTATGCAATGAAATCATTGAAATTTATTGTCTCATAAACCTCATACACATCTAGTACAAATCGTTTGCAATCTTTAATTATGTTATTGGCTAGCAAACCCACAATCTCCGATGCAATGGATTGGACTCTTTCAGTGGCATACAATGGATTGGGCGTGCATCCTTCATTTTCCAATTTTTCCCAAAGGCTGTATTTCAACTTCGGATTAGTGATTCCATGCAAGTTCATGGAAATCACTCAATAATTTCTCCTTACGAGTTATCACACGACTGGGTAGAAGACCCCTAAGAACCCATCCTGATGTCCTCATCCTTGTAGTCTGATACGCTCTAACCATCTAAAAGAATAATCTTTAGAGTAAACTTCGAGGACTATATGAAAAACATTTTTTTCTCCAGAAATCATGCTTGCATTGCTTTCATAATATCATAACTCATAAACATTTTACCTTGACTCGGCACAATGCAGCAAATATGGTGATTGTAATATTTTTTTTATAAATTATTTTTTTAAGTCTACAGAAATATAGACCCGCTCTAATACCAACTATGATTTCTCAGAATTTCATAAATAATAATAAATTCATTTATTCAATAAAAAAATTTAATATATCGGAAATAATATTAAAAAATAAACACAATATTTATTTAATCTTGACCATCACCTCATCTCCACGTCACCGTTCGAGCTTCCTTAGCCTAAAAAGATAAATAGTTCTGGGGTGAGTGCTATTAAATCAGTGGATTAACTTAATTATCCATGTTATACAAATATAACAGTAAGTACAAGCCACAACATATCTCATCATAGAGCTCGTAGGCCAACATAGCATATAACCCGTAGATTCATCATAATAATAGCCCAAAAACCCATCTGACTCGTAGGCCCATAGCATTAGCCTGAATGCCTATTTGACCTATAGACCCGTAGCAATAACCCGAAGGCCCATATGACCCGTAGGTCCACATGTACACTACAAATACAAACATATATCAAGGATAAGAGTTTTCGTATTTATCTCCGTGAGATTTATTGCCTTAACTTGTTCTTTGAAAAAGTACAGTTATAAATTTATCCACGGGTGCCACCTATCATCATTATCATCATCATCATCATCATAATAATAATAATAATAATAATAATAATAATAATAATAATAATAACTCAAAACCAACTTTAAATTAGAAACCAAAAATATGAATATGTTTATATATAAAAATTGACAGTGTGTAAAGCATATATATATACACGTAGTGTGCGTAAATTGTATATACATATGTGTATGGCATGCATAATATAGTATATATGCATATATAGATATAAGTGGGTGTGGGTGTGGGTGTGGACGTGGGTGTTTTTATATGTATCTATCTATTATATATTTACGTATATGTGTGAGACTGTGAGAGTGTGTGCGTGAGTTCTAAGAGACTAAGAAACAATTTGGATGGCCTCACTCTTTTCTCTAGCCTACCAATAATGACTAGATTGACCAAACTTAGAAAAATAGCTAATAACAATATATGTAATTCGCGTCCAGAAACAAAAAATAGAAACGAAGAGCCGTGATTATTTTCTCAAATATTCGATTATCCACAAATGAAGAATAGAAGAACGAAGAATATCTCGTAACTTTAGAAGGAGAGCAGAAGGAAAACTCAATGCTTAGAAGGGAAAAGAATTTTTAGTTGGTATGTTCTTTTGGTGAATGTGAGTAACCTATTTATACTAAAATTCTAGGGTTTTAATATGATAAGGAGAAAATATGGCGGTGAACCATGTAGTTTTTGGAGGAGAATTAGGGTTTAAAGAAGTAAAATTAGATTTAGGATTTTAGTGAAATGATGAAAGGGATGGCGTAACAGAGGCACCAATCCTCCAAAAAAAAATTTTGTATGAATGGGCTCATTTTACAAAAGGGCTCGCATGATGGGCTAATAATTATTAAGACATTTGGGCCTCAAGTAAAAGGAATAATAGTAATAATGATAATAAGGTCCAAATATAAAATATAGATTATGAAAATGATATTCTAGATATAATAAAATCCTTTATAGCATAGTACTCGATAAAATGGCACAACTTATGAGAACATAACCTCAATTAAATTTCATTCAATAATATTTTGGAAAAATATAGTAAAACATTTTAAAATTTTTAGGGCGTTGAAATTAGTGGATTGTTTATCAATGGGTCAGGTCCCCAAAGTAAGTGTTTACCGAATTGGGTAAATACATGGTGCGTTCTTACTTTGTATTTTATTTACGGTAAACATATGCGGCCAGATTTTGGTTGGTCATAAAAGGGTATATTAGTCATTACATATTAATATTAAATAAAACGTTAATTAATGTAATTAATGGACTACGCATTTTTACATTAGTACCCTTCCCGCCCATTTAGGAAAGAGATTAGCCAAATAAATTCGAAATTCAATTTTTGAAAGCCAAATCTCTCATCAATAGTTACAGATTATATTTCTCAATAAAGATAACATTGAAACTACCATTTTAATCACAAATACACATTTATAATAAAAATTATTTCATTACTCTTTCATACGCATACATAATTTCGACCATATTAACACTTTTAATTATGGAACTCAAAGGTAGAAAGCTTAAGGAGAAGAAGTTTTATGTTGTATTCCAAGGTATACGAACTGGAATTTTTTCTAGTTGGGAAAAATGTGCCCCATATGTGCTCGGTTGTAGGGAAAGCATGTATAAGTCTTTTTCAATAGAAAAGGAAGTGACGGAGGTGTACGATATGTTTTTCCAGTCGAATAATTATGAAGATGAAATTTCGAGTATCGGCTATGGAGTGGATTTTGCTGTTCAATCAAATAAGTGTCATTAATTCGGGTACTGAAGAGAAGAAGAAAGATTCTGGCGTGGACGTCACTTGTGAAGTTGTGAATACAAAAATTCACGGTTTAAAGATGTTTATGTTTGGTGTTGTCGTTGGAATTTTGATTTCAATCTTCTTAGTTAACATCTAGGAGTTAAGCATTGATTAAATAAATTAATGATATTTTATTTGTGGAATTTTGATTTCAATCTTCATTGTTTTGTTTTGCTATTGTAATTTTTTTTTTGTTTAGGATCGGTTAAATGTTCTCTTGTATAGATTATAAATGTCATTGTATTCAAAGACAGTTTACAATTTAATAACTGATTAAAAAAATAAAGATAGACTTAATTATTTTTCCCGTAAAAATTCAAGGAGCTTATTGGACTACATCAAAATTAAAAATTATTATATCTTATTCGAATTGGATATTAATAAATCCAGTCATAAAAAAAGGAAAACAAACAGTTTATTTACCATATTGGAATAAATTCATTTTAATCCAATTTATAAATTTATTATTTATTTTATTGGAATAAACTTAAACAAGATAAACGAGAACAAAATTGAACACAAGAGAAATCATAACAACATTAGATAAACTTAAATATTCATAGATACTCATAGATTAAACCGGGAACCATGACATTGACCAAACCGGTCTACATAGAAATTGAAAATTAAAAGACATAAACTAAACATATGCTGCAAATTAAAACTAGTAGAAATAATTAAACATCACTTGAAGATGAGTCCAGAATCACAATAACAGAAATAGGCTTGGAAGTTCCCTCATCAGCAGTGCTTGACGTCTTGAGATCGAGATAATACTCATACACCTTTGTGAGGGAAAAAATTTCCAGCAACATATCCCTCATGCACTCGTTGTCCAAACTTAACAGCATACGGCCAAACAAATGGCCAATCTCCACTTCATGGTATTTTGTTCTTCGCGGAGATTTCAGTAGAGTATTTCGAGACTACGAGGAGAAGGTGGAATCGTCCATTCTGAAGATGGAATGTGTTTTGTGGGTGTGAATTTCTCTGTTTTGGATTAAACTTCTTTATGGGAGTTCTTTCAGCCATTGCAAGGTGATTGTAAAGATAACGGCGAAAGGTGTTTAGGTAGATGATAGTAAAGTGAGGAGAAAGGTTGTATAAATAGTATTGTATTTATAGTGCTAGGTTAATAAGATTAATTTCCCTATGAAACCCTAAATGAGAGTGCATAGGGTATAAATATTTCCAAATCTTCATTGTTAGATATGGTAGTACATATCTCGAGAATCTTAAGACAAAAAAATAACAATTACAAATGTTAGAAAATATTTGTGTAAATCTTACGGTTGAATATTAATTAAGAAATTTCCTTGACAAGATTTGTGTAAATCTGAATAATTAATGGACTATTTAGTGTTTCACAAATTAATTTACGTGCTAAATATTCTTTTGAAATTCGATTTTGAAATAATAATGTTGAATTCTAAGATCACAACACTAATTAGAATCCAAAATTCTATGAAATTCTAAGAATTCTAAGAACTAAAGTGCATAAAATAAAATAATTAAGATCTCGTACACCACTAATAATAATACTTTGATTTGTAGTTGAAATTATAACAATACTAAGAATTACAAATCTTATAATAAGAATTTTGAAATTAAAGTCCATGCATGCACTCTTATACAAAGATCACATCACTAATTACAAATTTGAAAGTATGTTGCATGCACGCACTATTGTGATTATCATCACACCACTAATAATAATTTTAAAATTACAATAATTCTAAGAATAATTATAGGTAGCGCCCCGGTCTCGAAAGACAGTGGAAATGGACGCCACGGGGGTTGGAATTAAGAAGCGGGAAAGAAATGGGGTAATTAAATTAAAAAAACTCAACAGAAGACTCAGAACAACCAAACATGCTTTTTAATACATATACTTGTCCATAATACCAAGATCAAGGTTCTTAGCGTTTAACAAAAGAGCAACATAAGTGCGGAAGCTTAATTCTTAACAGAATACTAACAAAAAGAGACAACGGAAAAATATGTAAATTAAAATAGCCCATCTCAGCCTCGTCACCTCCACGTTCCAGCCTACTGACCTGAAAATATTTGAAAAGATTTGGGTTGAGTACTAATGCACTCAATGGAGAAGTTTTCACAATTTAAGTTATGCAAATCATTTTCTAAAAGTGAAGTTTATGAGGTTTTAAAGTTGAATGTAACCTAAGTTCACCAAAACATTTTATCGTGAAGCGCTTAAGAGTATAACTAGTCACTGTCCGCAACCCTACTACATCACCAACACGTAAAGTTTATGAATATAACCAATGAGTGTAACCAATGAGTGTTTCATTTTAGTCTTTCGATAAGGAATAAGGCATGACGAATAATGCATGCAATATTGTAGCTACTCACATTGACACAGTGCTGGTTTATGAGACTCCGACAATATACAGTAGCACGTAAATATTTAACACAGATAGTCACATATGCAATTTTAACAAAGTAGAGCTTAATAACTCGAAAGATACAATTTGCAAAGATAGTATAGCCCACCTTATAGATACAAAAGTCCTAACAAAGATCCAATACTCGATCACGGTCCTGGGGACGGAGCAACGATCCGGAGTTCCTTTCAAAGTTCCCCTAGGGCTTAGCTGCTCTAATCACTTTGAGATTCAATCATTCACCTTCCTCATAAGCCACGCAAATCCTACAAGGATCAATAACTACTTCCGGAATTAATCTAATATTTGCTTTAATTTAATTTGAGCTTTATTAATTTTACTTCAACTAGGAACGCACAATATTTGGGTTTTAAAGCCAACGCGACTCTATAATAGGTCTTACGATACTCTTCAATTAACTTGAAATAAATCCGACGTAAAATGGAACGACTTAAAACAGGATAGGAACTTCGAAAAATCATAGAAAATTTGATTCAAATCTGATCAAGGCATGGTCAGTGGCTATGCGTCTGCCACAAAGGGACCTACAATCGATCAGAAGGAGTCGGAGACAAATTCCGATCACCCTAGCCTGAAATCAACTAAAACTGAAACTGTTTACCCGAACATATTAATCAACAAAAATTTTGGGTCTCGATCAAACTCGATACTCAATGGATTTTCAATTAAAAGTACAATTTTTCATAATATGGAAAATAAATATTTCAATGGAACAAACCGTTCAATAATACAATGTCTACAACAACTGAAAATGAGCAAGGAATACAACATCTTCAACATAGATGAAATCTGCTAGAAAAGAGTGTGGTTTTCAGGAAACTTATAGCTAGGATTCGAAGGATGAAATGATGCCTGATCTTAGATCGAACATAAGGGATTGAAATATTGCAAGGAAGAGTTGCTATATAATAAAAATCAAGTCCATGCAATGGAGGGAACGGCGGGAAATAGCCTCCGAAACTAGCCTTCAATATATGACAACATAGGATTCCCTTAGACTCAAACTTTCGATAGTTGCATTCGAAATACTCTACATTTGGCCTACACTCAACTGTATATGTGCACTGCCAGTTGCAATTAGCACTTTTTTCAAAAACTTCATACACTTCAATGCCCATGACATTGATAACTGGTTGCTTAACATTGCAATGCAACATTAGCATTATCTCTTTCTGCAATAACTGAAATATATTATTGGTGTATGCATCTCTAAATTGATTCTCCCACTTGAAAGATGAAATGCATTTTCTAATCTTGCACTTCGACTCATAGTCAGCCTATATTTCTCTATGAATCTTATCTCCAATTGCAATTTCATATTGTTCCATGAATATTTTCAACGTACTTTTTAAAGTGTTGTACCCGTCGAAGAAAGCATGCATGGATTCACTCCTTTGTATTGACACCATACCAGCCTAAAATGTGTGATTTAAACAAACATGCACCCAACTTTGTCTTTCAACATATAAATCTCTCAGCCACCTATTATTTTGGAGTCTGTGGTCAACTAAGAATTTAGCCCACCTATCCTCAAATTCACCTATGGTGAGGCTGTCATATACCATAGCATTAAATTCTTTAAATGCCTTGTAAAAATTAGTTGCAATTTTAAACTTCTGAGCATACTTCGACATAATATGCCACAAGCAATATCGGTGGATGGTGTAGGGCATCATTTCCCTCACCGCAATTTTTATACTGCCACATTGATCTGTTAGAATTGTCCTTGGATGAATACCTCACATGGCTTCCAACCAATCGGTGAACAACCACTTGAATGATTCTGGATCTTCGTGTGACAACAAAGTACAACCTAATAATATGGACTAATTATGATGATTAACCTCGACCATAGTTGCAAAAGGAATCTGATACTGATTCACAAGATAGGTTGTGTCGAAACTGATAACATCATAAAAATCTTCATAAGCAGCTTTGCTCCTAGGATGAATCTACATCACGTTTCGAAGTCTCCATTTATCATCTATATCCATTAAATGAAAAAAGCTCATATCCTTTTTGTTGCAATCTCATGAAAAGTGTATGAATGGCTTCAGCATCTCCTTCGCCAAGTCTCAATCTTCTCATCTTGTGAATGAAATTTCTACAATCTCTGGTGATACAGCCTAAATTTTGAGGCCCTCTGGCTTGAACTTCCAACAACCTCACATTCTTACACACTCTCAATCCTGCAATGTCGTTTCCTTCCAATTGTCTCTTCATATTTATAGACAAACTCCTATGAGCCAACATAAAAATTGACATATGTGGTTTAAGTTCATGATTATGATCTGAGTGCACGGTGGATACCCTCCAACAACTATTCTCTTATTTTATAGCATTCACTCGAGATGGACAATTCATTCATTTGGTAGATTTTTTCACTTCTCCTCCATTGCGTGATCTGTCATAAGAAATCACAAGATACTTTGGCTCATCAGACCCATGCACTTTACGAGTAGTCCTAGTAATGACACTAAAACCTTTACTCTTTGCATAAGTTTGGTAGGATGCGAAGAGCATTTCTCTACTCTCAAATTCCATATTTCTTTAAGGACCTTCTTGCATAATTTCTTCATCATATTCCATTTTTTCTCCAATTTCTTCATCTGGTGCATCTCCAATGTCTTCCACATATTTTGCATCATTACTCTCTTAATAGACATCGTTATTTGCATCCGATACATCATTTGTAAAATCATCATCGTCGTTAGAGTTGGGTCCGAATATTGACAACAACATTTCTTCTACATTTCTATCCATATCAATCTCTGTATTTTTTTTTTTGAGAAAAATATCAGTCTCAATTATTTTTGCAAGAGTTTGAGATGTGTGCAATGGAGTATTGTTATGGTTGTGGGTATGATTTGTTTTCTGTAATCTAAAGTATTTTTTAGGGAAAGACAATCACAATGATTGTATCCTAAGATTTGCAGATTTGCTCATTGCTCGAGAATCACTTAAGATCTGCTGCCATGATTATCTCTCACATGAGCGGAAAATCAGTAGAAGCAATTAATTTAGCTCGCATAATCTTCTTAATAATGGAGCCAAAATATTTACGAACAGTAAGGTAATTAACTAAGAGTAAACCGACTCATATTTGAATCAGATTTAATCAAACTGGCTTAGAGCTAATTAATCCGGATTCTGGCCAACCAGATTCTGACCAAAAATCAGTATTCTTTTATTTAATATACAAATGATTTGTCAATACACTTAATTGAAAATCGATAAAAAACAACATAGTTCTGCACGATGTCTACACTTTCAAAGACATTAAAACAGCTCCAAAAATCAAGATGTTACTCGCACACACTCAAAATACAACCATTACACACCAACTTTCAAACTCTTTTAAATCTCCAAATTTTGAGCTCCAAACTCATTAAATAATCATTAATCATTAATGAGAAATATTTAAAGTCTGCAGACATCATCAAATTCACATTAAGACAATCCACTTTTAAAATTTTCAAATCATTAGGAATTTAAAACATTCAAGCTTTGGTTGAACACACACACACACACACTTCGATTTATCACCACTCATACAAGAAGTTTCATAAAATGGTTTTTCAGAAACTTACAATGCAAAAATGATAGTCCAAACATCGTCTGATCAATGATTTGAAATGATGTCTGTGTATCTTGTAGTGTGAGGTCTCCGGAAATAGCAAGCTTTAAGAAATCCAATGGTGAGATAGGTTGAAAATGAGTCATCAAAGTTGCATGCAGCAGCAGCACAAATCGGCCTTCTACATAAATTGTGCATTATCTTTCGACATAAAAATGATAGATCAAATGGTGTTGGATCAGTGATCCAAAACTTAGATCTTGTAGCCTGAAGTGTGGGGTTCACGGAAATGAAAAGCTTAAGCAAATCCAATGGTCAGATTGACCGAAAACAACCTCAAAAGGCTGGGCAGCAGATCAACAGCTGCTTTCTGCCTTCATTAATCTCAACTTTCCAAGTACCAGTTCGTACGAACCTTGTATAAGTGTAATCTACTTGAATCCATTTATCCAACGATGAAAAACACACGTGTCCTCTGGAGGCTTACGTGGTTATTACAAAATAATAAATAAAAAATATATAAGTGGATTTTTATTTTTTTAAATAGCATATAAGTCGAAAACACAAGATGATCTATGTGTTGCAAAATTGATGATTATGTCTTATTCTTTCTTGTCTCTCTTTTTAGTTATGAAACTTGTAAGGAAAGACAATTTCTTATGTTCTATGACTTTTTTTCTTTTTATGTTTGGTTTTCTCACTTTTCTTATTTATAAAAAAATAGGTGGGAATGGAAAGAGACCATAATTTTTTTATGGACGTTGTTGTTTTTTAGTTATAGAAAAGTCTTACAAATTTATATTTTATAAAACAATGGAGATTGTGAAGAGTAAAACTAGGTTGTGTTTAGAATTTTCCAATAATGAATCGTATTAAAAAATAAAAATAAAAACTTATTAAATCATTATAATACAAGATTGATCCAATATATAGGAAGCCCAATATCTTGATTGATTTGATTTTTTTTTAGAATAATTAAGGTTTTGGGAATGTGCTACAAGTTCATGATAGAAAAAGGATTCGAGGGATAGTGTAGAAATCAAGCAAAAATTCATAAGAAAGAGAAAGCTTTATTTATGATAATTTCAAATATAAAAAAAATCTATTCAATACAGAAGAAACATAACTATTTATATAATATAGATGCTTGTAGTTTAAGCTACTATCTAATCTACGGCTATGCATCTTAATCCGCGTGACTGAGAGATCCAACGATGTGCATGCATTATAGGTGGTCCATGCTTTCCATCATTGTACACGTGGAGGTATCAATTATGATCAGTTGCATGGGATGCATGCAACAGTACTTCAACAGCCCTCCACAGACGAGGCTCGGTGATGTAAATCACTAAAAGAAAGTCTGGAAAGAAGAAGCATGAATTGTGGACTAGCCAAAGACTTAGTAAAGAGATCCGCGAGCTACAACTTGGTATAAAGATAAAATGGGAGAATGAAGCCTCACCGGAACTGAATACGCGTGAAATGACAATCAAGATCAAGGTATTTGGTCTGTTCGTGAAATACCTGGTTCTAAGTGATTTAAATCGCTGATTTGTTGTCACAATGAACAGGTATGGACAGAGACACCGCAAGATGAAGATCATGAGCCATATAGGACAACCAAAGTAACTCATGAACGATGAGATTGAGGCTGCGGTACTCAGCTTCAGCGAAAGAAAGAGCCATTGTAGATTGCTTTTTGCAGTGCCATGAAATCAAACAAGACCCTAATGTAATGCGGCATGTACCCCAATCGGCATTGCAGAAGACATTGCAGGTGAAAGTAGAAGAGGCACTATAGAACAAACCGAGAGAGGTACAACCTTTCAAATATTTGAGCACATGTATGGAAACATCCCAGTGTTGAGTAGTGGGAGTATTCACATATTGGCTGAGCTGCTGGACTGCAAAGGAAAGGTCAAGTCTGGTAAGATTTAAGTAAAGCAATTTTTCTACCAATCTACGATAGCTATCAGGCTAAGAAATCTTCTCTCCAACATCATGTGAGAGAGTAAGACCTGGTGGCAATGGTATAGCAACAGGTTTACAACCAAGAAGACCAACAGATTGCAAGAAATCAAGAACATACTTACGCTGACAAAGATAAGTACCAGTAGAACCCCTTGCTATTTCCATGCCAAGAAAATTTTTTACCTCTCCCAAGTCTTTGATGGTAAAAGCATTGTGCAGAGAATGTTTGACAGTGTTAAGCAACTCAAGTGAAGGCCCCAGCAGGAGAATATCGTCTACATACACCAAGAGAGCAATAAATGAATCTCCAGTGCCTTTAACAAACAAGCAATGATCATTCTCTGACTGAACAAAGCCCAATCAAAAAATGTGCTTACAAAATTCTTGGTTCCACTCTCGGGAGGCTTGTTTAAGCCCATACAAACTCTTCATTAGTTTGCAAACTTCTCCAGCCTTTCCTTTGGTATACCCCTATGGGATGACCATGTAAATCTCATCAAATAGATAACCATGCAAGAAAGCATTGTTGATATCTATTTGATGAATAGGCTAAGAAAACTGAGTAGCCAAAGCAAATAGCAATCTAACAGTTACCAATTTGGCTACTAGTGAGAAAGCCTCAGTGTAATCAATACCAAACTCTTGAATGTAGCCCTTAGCCACAAGTCTGGCTTTAAACCTCTCTACTGTGCCATCAGACTTCATTTTGATCTTGTAAACCCATTTAGCACCAATAGCATGCTTTCCTGCAGGTAAGGGAACAATATCCCATGTATGATTCTCTTCAAGGGCAGTGAGCTCCTTATTCATTACCTCTACCTAATCAGCATGCTTACAAGCTTCTTCATAGCTAATAGGCTCTGTGAGAGATTAAACACTCATCAAGAAAGTGGTATAGTTAGTTGAGAGGGAATGTAAAATAGTATAAGGGAATGTAGATGGAGTATAAGCTTGATGAGATATATGATGACAAATATAATTGTCCAAATAAGTTAGTGGCTTGCTTATTCTAGTACTTCTTCTCAATTGTTGTGAATGAGGTAAATCAGGCTGAAGAGAACTCTTCTTCTGAACTGGTAATGTGTCTCCTGGAATTACTTGAGTATCATCAATAACTTGTGCTTCAGTTGTAGTGTCAGATGATGGTGAACTTAGTGAGGGAAGTACCTGAGTGTCCTGACAAGCATGTCTGATAGAATCAGAAACATCTAAGCAAGTAGGATCAAAAGAAAGCAAGTAGGATCAAAAGAATGGAAAAGCAGTATAGGTGGTGCTGCAGTATGTAATGAGAATAATGTAGGGAAGAATTCAACATCCCTACTCATACAAATCTTTTGTGAGAGCACCTCATACAGTATATATCATTTATGGTGAGAAGCTACTCCCAGAAAAATGCATTGAATACTTTTGGCAGCAAACTTAGATTTCTAAGGAAGAATGTTACTTCTATAGACCAAGCACCCAAATGGCTTAGTCTCTGTAACAGCAGTCTGCTTGCCAAAAAGCAATTCATATGGGGATTTCCAATCCAAAACACTAGATGGTAGCCTGTTGATGATCCAGGTTGCATGTAGTATAGAAAAACTCCAGAATTTGGAAGGGAGTCTACTCTGAAACATCAATGCCCTGGCCACCTGCAGCAAATGTTTGTGCTTTCTTTCCACTATGCCATTTTATTGTGGATAGTAAGCACAAGATCTCTGGTGATAAATGCTAAAATCTGTAAATAACTGCTGAATCTGTGTGTTCACAAATTCAGTGCCATTGTCAGTTCTTAAAATCTTTACCTGAGCATGAAATTGATTTTTAATCAAGAGCAGAAAGCTCATAATAATATGCCACACCTGAGTTTTGTGTTTGAAGAAAAATGTCGAGGTTGCTCTGGAATAATCCTCCACGATAGTTAAAAAATAAAGTGTATCAACAATACTTTCCTCCTTAAATGGACCCCAAACATCCATATGAACCATTGCAAAATGAGTTGTACTTCTTCTGTGTAATACAGAAAAATGGTTTCTTTACTTCTTGGACTCTTGACAAATTTGGCATGATTGTAAGTCTTCCAGGTCTGCTGTTGCAAAAATCCTCTTGATTCCAGACAAATGCTTCATGGCTGCTACAGAAGGATGTCCTAGCAACTAATGAAGTTCTTTCAAAGTGGGTATGTGCTGAACTGTATTGGCAATAATTGAAAATAGAATATCTTGTGGAAACACATAGAGGAAGTCTTTCATGCTGCAGATTCCAGGCAGCTGATCAGTGTTTCTCTTCTGAATCATGCAATGAGATGACATGAACTGGACTCTTCCATTCATTTCTTTGGTTAATTATCCCACTAACAACAGATTGTGGGTAAAATCTGGAGCAAATAATACATTCTCCAAATAAATATCTTTGTTCAACTTGGCTTTCCCTGTCAAGTAAGCCCATAAGCTACTCCCATCAGGTAAGAAGATCTAAGGAGGGTGCTTAAGTTTCTTAAGATCTATTAAAAGGCTCAGGTGACAACACATGTGATTGCTTGCACCTGAGTCAATGATCCATTCATCCTGCTGTATCTTAGTAGAAATACCAAAAACATAGTGTCCTGTTAATTCGATAGATGACGACACTAAATCAATTTCAGCCATATTTATTGTGTTCACAACATTGTCTGATACATTTCCTTGCTTAAAATATGTTGTCATGTGCTTAGCTATCTCTACCTGGATGTACTTACTTATATTACCCAGACTGTCATCACCTTGATCCAAGTGTGTAGTTCTCCTTACAGTATCTTTCTCATCATTTCTTCCTTCATCATTCTGATCTAATACACAGTGAGCCCTTCCTTTTCCCCTTTTAGCTTTAAACTTTTTGTACCACTCTGGTATACCAATTAACTCAAAGCAATCTACTTTGAAATGCTCAGTTCCACCACAATGCTCACACTTAAGTCTTGTTTTTTTCTTCCCTAGTCATCATCCTATGAAAATGATCCCCCTTATAACCAGCTCTTTGATTTGAATATAAGGCAGTTTGTTCACCACTATTGTCTGAAAAATGTGTAGTCAGATTAATCTGCTCTTCCACTTGTAAAACCATGGCATATGTCTGGGTTACATTTGGTAAGGGATCTAGTATTAAAATTTGTTGCCTAATGGATTCATAACAATCATTTAAACCCATTAAAAACTGCATCATTTGTTCTTCATCTAGTTCCTTCTTAATATCTGCTGCAGCATCACAATTACACACTTTAGAAGCTTTCAATAATGAGAGTTCATCCCATAAAGCAGTCAGGTTAGTAAAATACATAAGCACTGACTGAGTATGTTGTGTGTATGTGGCAATCTCCCTTCGTAGTTTGTAGATTCTTGGACCATTTTTCTTACCAAATCTTTTTTGCATTTCATCCCATAAGTCTTTTGATGTTTCGAGGTTTTGGAATCCTCTAGAGATTTCTTTAGTCATAGAATTACTGATCTAGTTAAACACCAAGTAATCAACTTCAATCCATTGCATGTAATCCACAGATCCTAGTGGTGGTCTACTCAAGCTTCCATCAACAATACTTAGCTTATTTCTAGAAACTAAGCCTCTCCTAACAGCCCTACTTCAATTGTGAAAATTTGAGCCATCAAACACATCCACAGTAAGAAGCATACTTGGATGCTCGCTAGGATTTGTGTAGAGAATATCATTAGCTAACATGCGGTTGTTGTTGATTTCATTGTGCGCGTTACCTAGCGGGGGAGCATCGTCATGAATTCGCAGCTGCTGTCGCGGCAAGTCATTGTCTGTAATCGGTGTAATCTGTGTAGATTGACTCATTCATTCTCGAGCAATGCTTAATTCTTCATGGTGATTGTTGTTGGTGCTAGCCATGAACCCTAGCTCCTCTTCGCGAGCCATCCGCCACAAGAAAGCTTGATTTTTCTTCGTCGTCGATCCAATGTTATGTCAATACAATCTGGAAATCAAGAGTAACAGCACAATGTATGATTGATTTCAGAACCTTGCTCTAGATACCATGTAGAAATCGAGCAAAAATTCATAAGAAAGAGAAAGCTTTATTTCTGATTATTTCAAATGTCAAAAAAATCTATTCAATACAGAAAAAACACAACTATTTATACAGCATAGATGCTTGTAGTTTAAGCTACTATCTAATCTACAGCTATGCATCTTAATCAGCGTGAGTGAGAGATCCAACGATGTGCATGCGTTATAGGTGGTCCATATTTCCCGCCGTTGTACACGTGGAGGTATCAATTATGATCAGCTGCATGGGATGCATGCAGCAGTACTTCAACAGATAGATTGTAAACGAGCACATTTCTTTTGGTCTTTTGGTTGAGTTTTTTATGTAACTGTAAAAAAAAGTTAGAAAAATCGAAAGGAAAAGATATTTGTTAATAAATAAAAGAAAATAACAATAACGTATATATTTTTCTTTCGAACTTTAAAACTTTTTTTCAGTTGGGGAGGGGATTGAATTTGGGACTTCTCACTTTATATAGAGGAAATCGAACCTTGCTCAATTCAATCTTGATGAATATGAGTGTTCGCGCGATGGACAACTCTGAACCTTTAGATAAACGGTATAGATAAAGAAGTAAAATATAGAAATATAGTTATTACAAGAATTGAAAATGAAAAAGTAAACTTTTTTTAGTTGTAAAACGTCACTTTATATAGGGAAAATGTGCAAATGCACCCATAATATTTATCATGTAGAGAGAGCGACCCCCCTAACGTTTTCTTTAGAGCAAATAACACCATAACGTTTACTAGTAGGTGCAAATCCTCTCTTCCCTCCCTCCAAAATTAATTTTTTTAGTGAAAAAATACCATTTATTAGTATATATTTTTTAGTTTTTCCATTTTTCATCTCTAACAATTTTTTTTTTATACAATTTCCCTTTTAAGAAAATACAATTTTCCTTTGATTATAGACCTACAATCACACACGTACATATGTGCATAAAATTAATATTATTTTATCATAATTGAGTTTGTACTTTTGTGAAGGAAATTTATTGAAAAAAAAATGTATGAAAAATACATGTAATCAAAAGTTTTAATAAATTTTATTATTTTAATGAAAGAGAAATAAAATTGAAGTTAATCTATGCTTTGTTCTTAAAAAAATGTTGGGAGGGGATTTACTCTTCAGAATAAATGTTAAGGATGTTTTGTACATTTTCCCAAATATATATGAATCCACATCGTTTTGGTGTTCTGAAGACAATGAAAAAGTAAACTTGAGAAAAGGCGAAAAGTTAAGGGTTTGTTTGTTTTTATTTCCAACATCAATTTCCAATTTTTAGTATTTTCAGTTCAATTTACGAGGTGTATTGGTTTTTGAAAAAATGTAATGATTTTGTTATGATGAATGATTTAATATTTAGAGTTATAGGTATGGAAAATGGAAATATATTTGTTTAATTATATTTTTAATTTGAAATGTGTGGTTGAGATGAAAAGATAAGTATTTGTGTGGTTATGATGAATTGATGAATATTTAATTAATGGGTCCCACTGTAATTATATGCATATGATTGAATATGTTATATAGGATTGAAAATGGTGAAATCTGAAATTGAAAATAAGTAAAACAAACGTGTTTTCGATGTTTTGAATAGTAAAAGTGAGAAATTTTTATTTGGAAATGTAAACAAACAAGGCCTAAGTAACCTAACAAAAAAAATATGAAATAACATTGTCAGCCACTCGTGATCAACTGGAAAATAATTTTAAATTAATTCAAAACTAATCGAATTTGAACTGAACATTATCAGAGTCAAGTCAAAATTAATTATTTATATAAATTATAAGTAAATTAGATTATTTGACAGATAATATAATTAATTTTTAATATTTAAATTGTGAAGACAAATTTGAGTTCAGTAAATGAAAGCTGGAATTAAGCTTGAGCTGGAGAATTTTTTGACGTTCACATTAATATACTGTCATATTTCAATTAGCATCATTTTTATTTGTTTTTGGAAGAACATGTACGTGGAGAGTCTAAATTCTATTCCACATGGATGCAATGCATCTCACTCCTTACACGGCTGCCAAGTGTCTTTGACTCACTATTTTTGAGTTATTTTCAGTCTCTTTTTTTTTGTCTAGAAATAAGAGTTTTCATTAAAAATTTCAGTCAGACCAAAAAATCTATCGTGATGCTTTAAATAATATATTATGACACTTTAATTACTTACTGTGACAGTTTAAAATTAAAATTATTTTATCAACCGGTTGATAAAAATTGAAAATGGAAAAAATTGGCTCCAATAGTAATGCATCCCTTACAATAGAATTTAGAAGATTCCAAGTTCCGAGGCACCGTCGAACAATCCAGCATATGCAAAACCGCAAGAAACCGCACGCAATGATACTTGAGAGACACATCTCCACCTTTTTTTTTTTGAATGCGACTTCCAAAATTCTCAACCGTCAAAACGAACCACTCATGCACGGTCTTCCGATCTTCCACACTCTTTGCCTCCACCACCACCACCACCACCACCTCCGCTGCTAACCGCCACCGCTTCTATGATCCTGGCGTCTGGACAGACCGTGTTCTTGCTCCCACCGTCCACTCTCCACCGACGTGCCATACCGCCATGCCACCACCATCGTGCATGGAAACGCCGTCGCCTCAAGCTCCCCACCGTCCGCTGCGACTTGGATCCCACGCCGTCACCTCTCGATAACCTATTCCATGGCTTGCTTTCCCAATTTCCCTCTGTTACTCCGCTTGATTTAATAGCTCCCGCCGTCGGCTTCGCCTCCGGTATCGCTGTATTTTTCTCTTCTAAATCCCCAAAATTGCTTCCTAACCCTAAATCTGTCAGAAATTCGGGCTCTGATATTGGGGAGTGGATCCTGTTCACCAGCCCGACGCCGTTTAATCGGTTCGTGACGCTGCGGTGTCCGTCTATTGATTTCCCTGAAAACGAATTGCTGGAGAATGTTAGCGAGAAGCTTGTCAAAGAGGAGAGGCATTATGTGAAATTGAACAGCGGGAGAATAATCAAGAGTAGTGATGGTGCCGAAGATGAGAATTTGGTGTATCAGAGGCTCTGTGTTGGCACAGAGGATGGCGGAGTCCTATCGTTTGATTGGCCGGCTAATTTGGACATGGAGGAGGAGCGCGGCTTCGATACCACGGTGTTGGTTGTTCCAGGGACGGCGGACGGGAGCAGTGAGAGGAAAATTAGGGCTTTCGTGTGCGATTGCTTGAAGAGAGGTGTTTTTCCACTAGTCATGAATCCGAGAGGATGTGCTGGCTCCCCATTGACCACTCCACGGTTAGCATCTTCGAATACTATTTCAACTTTTATTGTTATGTCCGTTGCTTATACACTTCCCATTTTGGTTTTCTGTACGTGGTAGTGTAAAGCAAAGTTTCACCAAGCTTAGGGTGGTAGCTTTTTTCTACAATTTCTACTTTTATTTGGGTACATCAAATAGGAATCTCACAGGGTTCATTTTAGTAGTTTAAGGCTGAATTTCATCAAGCTTAGCGCAGTAGCTGTCTGAATGTAACTTTTTTTAATGTAATTTATTTTCCTCTTAGCATCTGGATTATGATGGAGTCGGCAAGATCTCAGAGTAACACGTTATTCCTTCTTCACCTAAAAAACTCACCTCTTGTTATTAACAATAAACGTTGAATTTTTATTTGTAGAAGAAGCTGAATCCAAAATAAATAATTGTTTTTGATAAATGATGCTGGGTGAAATCACAAGAAAAATGGTAATCATCTAGTTTCATGCTCAGGTTCCTAATTCAGAAGGTTCTTTCATTCCTGGACTGGCAAAACAAGCTGATAGCAGATCGCTATAACTACTTCATTTATGTAGGTTATTTACAGCTGCTGATAGTGATGATATCTCCGTAGCTGTTCAGTATATAACCAAGAAAAGGCCATGGACAACATTAATGGCCGTTGGCTGGGAGTATGGAGCAAACATGTTGACAAAGTACTTGGCAGAATTTGGGGAGAGGACACCTCTTACAGCTGCAATATGCATAGACAATCCTTTTGACTTAGAGGAAGCCACAAGGTCCTCTGTCTATCATCCAGATTTCGATCAGAGGCAAACAGATGGCTTGATTAAGATACTTCAATGTAACAAGGTTGTTTTCATTTATAGACATTTCCTCACACCCTTTTCCTCAAGTATACTTCTTAGGATCATGCTTGTCTCGGAGGAGACTTTTCATGCCAATAAAAGAGAGTTTTTTTCAAAGTCAATTATACAATGCAAGAAGATCATTCAGAATCATTACGATTTCATCATCTGTTCCGAGGGCGCTTTTGACCTTTTTCTCTATTTTGTTCATCTCTTGACTCTATTCTCAGGAATTATTTCAAGGCCGGGGTAAAGGATTTGATGTTGAAAGTGCACTCTCGGCATCATCTGTTCGTGATTTTGAGAGAGCAATTTCTATGATTCCTTATGGATTTGATACCATTGAAGATTTTTATGCAAAATCAAGCACACGAGATGTGATCGATAAAGTGAAAGTTCCTGTTCTGTTTATACAGGTTTTATTTCCTTACCATGATATTATGTTGCTAATAAATTGATCTTTGAGGTTGCTATATTAGTATTTTCTTGTTACATATTTATACGGTGCGTCAATTTCCTTAAAAGAGTCCCATGCAGAATCTTAAACTACTCATGTACTGGACAAAACATGGGTTGGATCTTAGATACTTGGCAGATAAATTTCTTGAAGTTTCTGAAACTAAGAGGGAAATGTTGTGGATACAGTACTGAATAAAATTATAAAAGTATCCTGTATAAATTCAACTTTTACTATATTTTGTAATTATAGCATCTTTACGTATAAACAAGACAGACTTGATGTAGATATTCAATGTTCTTTTTCATTATCTTATAATTAATTGGCAATGCTTATATGCAGAGACAGATATGGTATCAGTGTAGTGTTTTATATGTATCCCCACTAGCCATATGGCCCATATCCATGCATTATAGCTTATGAATGATGTGTACAACATGGTCTGTTTTTGTTCTAGCCTGATAGTTTTGAGTGTCAATAACTAGGGAAAGTAGGTTAAGAGAAACATTTACTGCTAGTCGCATTGCTTTCCATTCAGTGGCTTGGATTTATCTTAAGTAATAAAGCTAGAGAGGAAGTGGGTGAAGACTTGACTGTCAGCAACGATACTGATGTATTGCATGCTTATGTGCTTCTTGTACCCCTTCCGTTTCAGCGAAATTCTGGTTAGTGATATATCTAACCCTCCTTTGGGAGCTAAATTTGATTACCATCAATTGGCACCATAATAATGTGGATTTTTTTTTTTGTTGACAACAATATCTTCTGGCTAACAATCTTCCAAGCAATGTATCAATATTTAGTCATTCATTAGTCAATACTCTTCTATTAACTTTCTCCAACTCTTGTTGCTCGGAAAGCTATATTTCTCACTGTATAGAATGCTTGAAGTACAAACAAAACCAGGGCGCATGACACATGTCTACAAATAAGAAATGCCTATTTGGTTCATAATATATTTAAGTTTGACAATTGTGCTTGTGATTGATTCACAGAATGATGACCGAAAAGTTCCATTCTTCTCTATCCCACGAAGTTTGATAGCAGAGAATCCATATACAAGCCTTCTTCTGTGTTCATATAAGCCATCTAGCAAAATTATGGATGACTGGTCAACATTCTCTTGGTGCCAACACCTCGCCTTGGAGGTAATTATGTTCTGTGCATTTTAATTTACATTATATTACCGCAATATAGTTGATATGCACTGACTTCATGGCCAAAATGCTCGCCTGCAGTGGCTCACAGCTGTGGAGCTTGGACTTCTAAAAGGTCGCCATCCACTTCTGAAAGATGTTGATGTCACTTTAAATCCATCAAAGGGTTTAACACTGATGGACGGCAGAGCTACTTCTCGAAGGGGAAGAGTTGGCGGACTCTTGAATCTTACTAATGGGAGTTCTACAAATCCTAAATTGGAGATGTTTCAGGAAAATGATACGGCGATGAGAACTCAATTAGGATCTAAAAAATATATAGGGGAGGTGCATATCAAAGGGTTGCAGCTAGAGGACAAGAATGTGGGGAAACAATCTAATACCGCAATTGACCCAACCACTGAGGGAGTGAACTCTTCTGATATTGAAAGAGGAAAAGTACTACAGACTGCACAAGTGGTCATGAATATGCTTGATATCACTATGCCCGAAGTTCTGTCTGATGATCAGAAGAAAAAGGTAATGTCCTGCATCATTTAAGCTTAGTTAGTACAGTGTGGGTAAGGCATTTTTGGCTAGTTTGTAGAGGCAGTACAGGTGGGCTATATCCATCAAGTATTGGAGAAGTTTCAGTCTGCTTGGTCTTGGCTGCTTGTAAACAGTAATTTTTTCTATTAAAACTTAATAAATAGAGATTTTACTTGTAGAATTAATTGTGGTCTCAAATGATAATAAATAAAAAAAACCCTTAAATTCAGTGCCACTTAATAAGCATGGAGAAATAACTCCAATGTATTTTTTTCCGGAAATATTTAAGATCTAGAGTATAATTTGGACTATATGCAGGTCCTTAATGCTGTGGGTCAAGGAGAAACGATAGTTAAAGCTTTGCAAGATGCTGTTCCTGATGATGTTAGAGGAAAGCTTACAACTGCTGTTTCTGGTATTCTGCAGAGTCATGGTTCTGATTTAAAGCTTGATAAATTTTTAACATCTGGACATAACAGTGAGGAGGCACAAAGATATAACTCAAAAGTGCTAGATAAAGATGCACTAACAAAAGCAAATCGTGATGAAGATGTTCGGTCTGTAGACCAAAAGAAGAGGAATACTGGCCCTGAAGATGGTTACTCTAGTGTTGATCATAGCCATGCCATGTCTTCTAGGGATATGGAATTAGAGAAACAGTCATCAGAGATCTCACAGAAACAGAACGACCCCAGCCCTGATTTAGGAAAGGGGAACCAGAATGTGTTGGGAAATTTTTATGAGAATACACAACCTTCTGGTGCTAATACTGATGAAATTTCTGAAAGGGAAATTACGGCAGAAGTAAATGCAAAACAAGATTCTTCCAGCATGTTTGATGGGCCTGATGGAGCTGAGGATATTCCCAGCCCACAAAACATGGACAGAGGAACTGGTAGTGGTCAATCAGACCCAACAAACGAAAATAATGAGCTAAAAAATGATTTTTCAAATGATCGGGATAAGATATCTGAAACCGGTAACACAGAGGAAAAAAAATCAGCTCCATCCCCCATTTCTGAAGCACAAGTTATGGAAAGTGGGGCAGAAAACATGAGTGATTCATCAAGCTTTAGTGTCTCTCAGGCATTAGACGCATTTACAGGATTGGATGATTCGACCCAAGTTGCTGTTAATAATGTATTCCATGTAATTGAAGGCATGATTAATCAGTTGGAGGAGAAAAAGGACCAAGTAGATGAAGTGAAGAACAAAAACAATACAACTGAAGTTAATGGAGTTGAGGAGGTGAACGAATTTAGTGAAGGCTCCGTGTCTAAGAATCGTCTGCCGCATGATGACCCCAGATCTTCTGGGACAATATCTCTCAGGCCTAATGAAAGCACACAGTCTGGTAATTCAGATGGCACTCCTTTGCATGATACAGAAGGCTCTGGGAGCAAATGTGATGCACACAATGAATACAACTATAACAGCACTGATATGAACAATAAAAGGAGCCATGTTGAGACTGAGTGTGAAATCAATTTTATGCCTGCAGCCAGAAAACTTCCAACTAAGAATTTTGTGAAATATTTGAATAGCAGTTCAGAAAAGGTTCCTAGTTGTTTAAATACTTCTCCATTTGGTGATCCACTCTACAAAGAGTACCTCAAGGCATATCTTTCTTTGAAGATGAAAAATGCAAATCCTCTAGGCATGGATAAACCATCAGCATTATATTTAGACTACATTCCTGAAGAAGGTCAGTGGAAGCTTTTAGAGCAGACTGAAAATGATATTGCTTACTTTGATGAATATGCTGCTAGTGGAGGTTACAGAGAAGACAGCCATCCAGGATCTAAGAATAGTAATATTACTATTGAACCATCTTACATAGTATTGGATTCTGGTGAACTTGAGAAGGAAGGAACTCTCAGCAACAATGCTGAATTTGACAAGACCAAATCTGATGGTTCCACATCTCTCATCAAAAGTCTCATTTTGGAGTGTTTAGAGGTTGAAGTTGGGCGAAGAGCCAGTGCTGCTGATGTGGAAGATCTGGAGCTCAAACTTGCTAGAGAAATGGAATATGTTGCCAATGTTGTATCCATGGCAGCAGGGAAAGGGAAGCACCGTATGGATAAATTGAATGACAACCTGCCAGGGAAACTCGGCATCCTTGATGGAGAGAAAGTAGTAAGAGCTATTTCATCTGCTGTTCAGGACACAGAATGTTTGAGAACAGTATTGCCTATTGGTGTTATTGTGGGGTCTAGTTTAGCTGCACTTAGAAAGTTCTTCGATGTGGCGGCAGTGGATGGTGATGATGTACAGAAGTTAGCTCTTGATCAGGTCAATAAATCAACAGAGAAGCTTCTTCTAGTTGGTGAAAAAGAAAGTAGTCAAAAGCCCTTGAAGGAAAGACAAAATATAGATAATTTGACCAGTTTAATTGATGAAGAAGACAATGACATTGATCTTCGAAATTCTAAAGTTATGGTGGGTGCTGTTACAGCTGCTCTGGGGGCATCTGCTTTACTTGCTCATCAGCATGTAAGTTTTTTTTTTTTACTCTTCATCATTTGGCAAATATTTAATTATAGATTATAAGTTTCTTCTTTTGAGTCAATTTTGGGATTCTATGATCATTTAGGGCTTTGCATACCATCAATTTCTTCCAACTCTGCTGTTGCATGAACTGCCTTTCAACTAGTGAAGGCTGGTTGAACACTTGCCATGTTTGGCAACATGATATTTTCTACTATAGAACCTATTTATATATCAGATCAAGCCTCTTCCATATTGATGACAATCAATCAACATATGGTATAGGTTTTATAGTGGCCTTTCCTCAAATGGCTATAACCTATATGATTGGCTAAAAGGAAAATTTGATGGTCCAAATTCGATCTGTGGCTACTGGACCCCTTCCATTGGATCTAAATTATTCCAATTGTTATTTACAGTTATTGGACTAACAATTGAGTTTGTCCATGTTTAAGAAAATCTAGAATGATGCAGCTTTTCTTATTTTACATGCATCATTGGTATTTCTGGATCATGGGTATCGCTACCTTTATATAAGTTTTATAACTATGCATGTGTAATTGCATTGAGTGAATTCTTTCAATATTGCCCTTTTAGCTGTCTAAATTTTACAAACAATGTGCTGTAGAGTACTGAAATTGTTGAACCTTCGAATGAGCTCCTGAATGAGAAAGAAAACAGCAAAGAATCCTTCGAGCTAGATGAAATGCCTGACAAAACCAAGAACAATATTGTGACAAGCCTTGCAGAGAAAGCAATGTCTGTTGCTAGTCCCGTGGTGCCTATGAAGGAAGATGGTGAAGTTGACCATGAAAGGTTAGATTTGTTTACTTTTGCCCATATATAATGCTTGTTCTTTATTGTTCTCTTTCTTATAAAGCTGTTGAACTTTTTGATCTGTGAAATAGACTTGTATCCATGCTTGCCGAACTGGGACAGAAGGGAGGTATCTTGAAGTTTATTGGAAAAGTTGCTTTACTTTGGGGTGGAATACGTGGTGCTATGAGTTTAACTGACAAGCTCATCTCGTTTCTACGCATTGCAGAGCGTCCACTGCTTCAAAGGTGAACTGAATTATTACTCTTTGGATAAATAAGGTGTCTATATAAGTTGGATTAATTATTCATGTGTTAATTCCTTTAATTCACAACATTACCTCAGATTTATATGCCTGGGAGTTTGTAGAGTTCTGAAGCAGTTCTGTTTCTTTAAATATGAAGTGAACATTTATTATAATGTTCTTGCGGTATCTGAATAACTATCCAAAGTAAATTGATTTCACATAATTGTCATCCATGAAAGGAATTCATACAGTCAAATCACCACCTTCCACTTGTATACTTGAGCTAGAGCAGTACCACTATGATGAATGGTTATGGATGAAAGAAATTCATATAGTCAAAGGGTGGGCCTGATTCTTGTTCTGGAGCCCTACGTTTCGAGCCTTGCTTTATTTATTTTAGTAGTAGGATTAGTGGTCTCCAAGGTATCAGAAAGTATCAGATCAGTTTAGTGGCATATTTGCCTGCAAGTATTTTTTTTTTTTTTCTTTTATTTATGAAGAATTGCTGGGCAGACTTCGCCTAATTTTTATTTTCTGATCTTCCAGTTCGTTCTGTTGAAATTGTTTCAGTTTGGTTTTCTAAGTTCCTCTCTCGATTGTCCCATGACTTTACTGATGCGTGTGTAACCTTTAGAAGATGCAATCACTAAGCAATTGAGCACAACCTTCTAGAAGAAAAAGCATTTCAGACATCTTGTTGAGCTAAATATCATACACATTAATGTTATTGTTACTGAACACTGTAGAGCTAGTTCACTTGATGGTAATTAACATTTATGCTTCTGTAAATCCAGGATCCTTGGCTTTGTCTTTATGGTGCTGCTTCTGTGGTCGCCTGTTGTTCTTCCGCTGCTTCCAACACTCCTGCAAAGTTGGGCAACACATAACCCCTTCAAAATTGCTGAGTTTGCTTGCATTGCTGGCCTCTACATCTCCATCATGATCATGATTACACTGTGGGGTAAAAGAATTCGCAAGTATGATGATCCTCTACTGCAATATGGGTTTGATTTGGCTTCACTGCCGAAGGTATGGACTCAATATAATGCAAGCTTCCTATATTAAGTATGATTGTATGAAAATTGTGTCACTACCACCAAATGATCTCATAGTAGTTTCTGCTGGAGTTATAGTGAGTATTTATGAATGCTCTTCATTAAGTCTCAAGCTTGAAGAGTTCCCGGATTTCCTGTGCTATATTTTTTACCTAATTTCCTACTATATACTAGCCCTTGCTCTTGAGAGAGGGTTTATATGATCAACTTTCTTACTTGAATAGTTTGGTGGCCAATTTTAGATGGACTCACACTACATTTGTGTAACTTGAAGTGCTTTTTTTAAACCTACATATGGAGATTCCTCACCCTTACTGCTGACAACAACCGTAATCTCCACCTCATGCCTGGATAGGTATTGAAGGAAGAACGGGGGAGAAGGGCATAGTAAATTTTAGGGGCGCCTGAACCCTTCTTTTGTTTCCTCTCTGCAGTCTGAGATTAGAAACTATGTTGAATACATTCATTTTGATATTAGAACTTTGGAGTTGATTAGCTCGTACTGCATTGGTTATCTATTTTAACACGTGTGATGATGGTTGTGTCCTCAGTTGCAGAATTTTCTGAAGGGTCTGGTTGGAGGAGCCATCCTCGTTGCATTGACACATACTGTCAATTTGTCACTTGGTTGTGTACATCTACATTGGCCAAGCACTCTGTCTTCATCATCTTCAAAACCTCTTGCATTGATGAAAGCATATGGGCATATGCTTCTGCTAATTGTTAGAGGAGTTGCAACAGCAACTGGCGTTGCAGTTGTGGAGGAATTGCTTTTCCGGTCATGGCTGCCCCAAGAAATTGCTGTTGACTTTGGATATCGCCGTGGAGTAGTTATCTCGGGACTTTTATTTGCTTTATCTCAAAGGTAGATGCTTTCACGGTTCACATTGCATCCTGTTTATTTTTGTTTTAGAGTTCTCCTTTAAAGAATTTATTTGCTTATTGGAGTTGCGGATCAATTGTTCTTACAAATAATTATGCTAGAAAGGAAGAATTCTGCATATTTATCTCCTTGTTTCACGTAATCATCTCATCTAAGGCTATGATCTACTTGTAGGAATACTTTCAGGTAGCATACATCCATCTGTCACAAGCTACAAAAACGAATCCTCACTAAAAGAAGAAAAGATAACAAACTAACATTTCTCACCCAACCAAGAAAAACATTTATAACAGCTAAAGTTGATGATTTGTTAATGTTTCTTATGCTGCTGATGACTTTATTCTTAGGTCAATATGGGAAATTCCTGGGCTATGGTTATTATCTATAAGTCTATCTGGAGCTCGGCAAAGAAGTCGAGGAAGTCTCTCGCTACCAATTGGACTCCGTGCAGGGATACTGGCTTCTACATTTATCTCAAGAACGGGTGGGTTTATGGCACATCGGCCCACTTTACCTCTATGGGTCACCGGAGTCCATCCTTTCAAACCATTTAGTGGAATTGTTGGTCTTGCCTTTTCTTTGATTTTGGTAGTTATTTTCTATCCTAAACAGCCACTTTGTAAGGAAACAAGAACCAGAGTCATCCGAGAGTAGATTCCATCTCCTTTTGGCTCACGTACAAAGCTATTTTGTAAATGTCTGCTGCTCTCAAGATTTTGGGCCACTAAGCAGATGAAGCTGAATACTGCTGAAAGGCAGTTAAGAGGATACTGAGGAAACTGCTTCATTCTTTCTTTCTTGAGTCGCTCGTAAAATTGTTAACATGTGTAGCTAATTTTGAGCAGGAATAGGGTATGTGAAATATTATGCCATACCCATGTATAGGAAGTTTTGAGATTTTATGTTCTGTTGGACAGTTTCAAAGTGATGTAAATTTATACTAGTTTTTCTGTGCTCTGTACACGCCCTTCACTAGCTAATTTTGGAAGGCTGAGCAAAAGTTGTACATTCTTCAGCAGTAGCTCAGTATTAGATTTATAGGCTGGTGCTTTTCTTTTTTGGTAAACCTTCCTTGTAATAGAGAAATAATCTGGGGTTTAGATATTTATGAAATTTATATTCCATGCATCGTGCAGGTATGTGTTACTAAACCACCAAATTTTAATTTCTCAAATTATGGTGCTTCAAGAATCATAACTATCAAAGCTAGCATAGATCGGATGCATTGCAAAACTATATGCATTTACTGCACATTCCGATTTCATAAATTCTTTAAGAGGCACCAAAGATTGGTATAACAGTAGACTCTAACCAGTCATCTGATCCATGCAAGAATTCTTCAACCCTAAACTGCTTCACTGTTTCCAGAGTGCAGTTGTTTCTATATCCACCCCACGAAATCCGACGCCTCGTAGCTGCACCGGGTCCATAATTCATGCACTCAATGTAGTCCACTGTCTCCACACTACTGTACTCCGCCCACTCCAGCCACCCTCGAGGGTGTATCAGGTCGCCCAGATAGCTATTCACAACGATGGCTCTCGAGTAGTTCCTCCACGGCCTACCCAAATACGTTGAGAAGTGCTTCCTCTCCATCGGATTGAAGTCTGCCGCTGCCTTTATGTTGCATCCCTGCAGGCTTATCCCTGTGTTCTGGTAAGGATCTTCTCTCCCTTGAGCTGTGATGGTGTTCCTCTGGCCTCTCATCGGCCTCCGCACGAGTATCGTGCAGTTTTGGAAGACTGCTGCTGCATTTCCAAAGATGAAATCGATTGTTCCTTGAATCGTGCATTCGTGGTACAGCTGACGCAGTGAGTGCGCGTATAGTGTGTCTTGATGAGAGATGATCCCACACCGGTAGAAGGCAGCGTTCGACGTCACCCTCAGAGCTACGGCCTGGTGCTTCTCCGGAGCTGCAGTGTTTTCTATGGTCAAGTCCCTTGCCATGAATTTATCTCCCACCACAGCTGAAAATTTTGAAAATATGCATGCAGCAAAATAATTAGTTTAATTTATTATGCATGGTTGAACAGAGTAGTAATATGTAAGTTCATAACTAGCTAATCAATGATTAACCTACTTAGTGTGGCTGATTCGAAGGTGGAAAATCCATCTACGAGATTTCTAGAACCAGTGATGATTGTTGAGCTCATCCCATCTCCAACTAACATGATGTTCATCTTCTCTCTTGGGATCACCACATTTTCTTTGTAAATCCCTGCATTTATTTTGATCGTATAGGTTTTCTTGCTCATATTTGGTGCTGCTGTAACCGCCTCTCCAATGATGCGATAGTCTCCACTTCCATTACATGCCACGATCACATTTGGCCTCAAATTCCTCACAGCTGCATTCCTCTTTTGACGAGCCATTATCACATAATCCACAACTTCTTCCTCCTTCTTCTTCGGTTTCTTGACAGTTTCTTGGTTGATTAAGGCCAAGCTGTTGCTGATCATGTGAGAAACCGGCGTCAACAGATTCTGCAGAAAATGGGTGTTAGTGCTTCCCTTTCTTCCAGCCAAATGGAGCTGCTCCAAATCCAAGAATCCATTGATGCAGGTATACTGATTAGTCATCGCTGCGCTCAAAAGGGTCTTGATATTGGCGTACGATCTGTGGAGATGGGGAATGGAAGAAGGGAAAGAGGCCAACTCATCCATGGCCGACTCGAGTTCGTATAGCGTCTGATCGAGCAGCTCCATGCAATCTTGGAGGGAGTTCCTCTCCCGTGCGTTCAAATCTTGGTCGATGAAATGATCGACGGTGGTGATTCGACCAGCCTTGACATAGTTCAGTGTTTGATCAATGGCGAAGTCGAGGATGACGAGGAAGATGGTGGAGGTGGTGGCGGAGAGAGTGGAGCGGCAGAGAGAGGAATAGAGAGTTTGTGAGCAGGCCTTGTTGATGAATGAGAGAGTGTGGTTTCTTGAATGTGGGAACAAATCTTGGGAGCTGTTGATTATTAGAGAAGCAAGGAATGCAGAGATGGTGAGAGAAATGATGATTCTCATCTGGGTTTTGCTCAGTTTCTTGGAGAAACTAGACTTCTTGATGATTCCTCTCGAATCCATGATCATGAATTGGAATATTGTTATTTTGATCTTTATTTTTATTTTTATTTTTATTTTTATTTTTTATTTTTTATTTTTATTATGGGAAGATGAGTAAACTGGAGCTTCTTGAAGTGGCGATTAATTCATATGATTATGTTTCTTTAAAAGAATAACTGATCGAGAGCATTTTGGTAATTGTGAGGCCTAAAATGACCAAAAAGGAATTGAATAATTGGAAAACAAACAATTTGAACATATTTTGTAGGACACGAGGTTAATGATGCAATCACGAATGGACAAAGATAAAATTAGTGTGTTCCAAAACACATTACTAATTTTAGATGACAATTAATGATACGATATTGGCATATTGCACATTTTCGAATTGTATATCAAAAGGCAACTATACATTCTTCGTAAAAAAACATATTATAAATACCATTTAAGACTTTGAGAAATAAACATTTCTCCACACCAATTTATATACTCCCTCCGTCCCGATTATCACTTGAGATCCTCTAGTCCTAACTTATGTGTGCCAACCATGTGCCACGCCTCAAAATTATTACTTTTTCTTTTATTTTTTTTTCAATTTTAATTTCTTTTGATTTAGTATAATTTTACATTATTATTTAGGGTTTATTCCACCCAATTAGGATTTATAATTATTTTTTAATATTTAATTTTAATTTTTTAGTTAATATAATTAATTTTTAGGGTTGATTATTCCAAATTTAGGGTATATAATTTTTTAAAATTTTAATTTTTTTGCAATAAATATTAATTATGATTAGTTATGATAAAACAAATTTTATTTTTATAAAAAACATTATTAATAATATATAATTTTAATGGTGGCACACACAAGTGGGACTAGAGGATCTCTATTCCCCGATTATATAGTGCACATTTCTATTTTGAGGTGTCCCGATTATATAATTTCATTACTATAAGTAGTGTTATTTTTAATAGGAATGTACAATTATACCCTTATTAGGTCTTAGAAATTAAAAAAATTAAACATTTAAGTTTGTGAAAGTTATAAATCTTAAATGTTATTTTTTCAAAAAAAGAGAAATATTAATTAAAATTGACCAACTTAATTAATTTGCATGTACTTGAATTTGATTAATTTTATTGATATTCATTGTATTTGCACTTCATTAATTGTATATTTTCTTTTTTTCAAAAAATTAATACATTAAAGTTGAGCTAAAATTTAAATTTTATTAATTTTCATTAAATAAGGTTAAAGTTGGAAGTTTAGCTTTTATTTCTTATTTTCATAAATATTTTTAATTTACGTACGAGTAGAAAAAGGACTATAATCGGGACAGATGGAGTATTACACAAGCAGTGTTTCATTATTAAATTAATTAATTTTTTCTTCAATTTTTTCCCCAATGTTAATGTATCGTGTTTTAATTTAATTTTGTAATTTTTAAATAGGATTCTCCCTACCCAACTCAAAATATATTTCTACATAAATATATCCATAATGCATCAAGCAAGAGAATATAAAAAGATTCAAGAGAATCTGTAACTTTTCATTGATTAGGGTACAAATAAGCATGAACCCAGCAAACTTTAGATGCATGTGAAATTATTGAAGAGCAGAAACAACAGAAATATTGGAACTTTATTTTATAATACTGACATCCAAGAATGCCGAAATTACATATTTGCTCAAACGTAAAACCAAAAAAAGGGGGGTGGGGGGGGCAAAAAAGTCAAAAACAAAAATGAAAATGAAAAATAGAATCCACAGCCCAATCCCAATGAGAGATTCAATTGAAAAATAAAACCCAAAAAACACAAGCTGTGCTTTATTTATCAACTCCACAAACTCCACCATATTTACTCAACAGCCCTCGGCACAGCTTCAGCCTGAAATAAACACACCATTCCAAAATTTTCCATCATCTCATTCATTCCTCACTCAAAACAAATTAAAAAAAAAAAAAAAACTCGTGTGAGACCATCTACTTACCAACTTGCGATACTTGAGTGCGTAAAACATCTCAAGATAGCGTCTGATCTCCTGACGATCGAGCTTCGACACGTATTTCCAGAAGCCATAAACCCCCGCCAATGTCAACAGCCTATCCGAATAAATCTGCCATGTATACCTGCATCAACACAAGTCATCCAAACAAGAAAGCAATCAAAATTAGGCCTATTTTTTACTTTCTCCATGAAAAGAAAACCAAATGAAAAGAAATCCCCCCTACTTCTCTTGAATTCGTTTAAGGCCACCGGCAGAAATAGTCTCCCAATGCTGAGGCTCCTTCTTACACTTCTCAAAGAAGCTAACGAGCGTCTCCGCCACCTGCTCCCCATTGTACGGATCAATGTGGAAGCCGGACTTGCCATGCACGATGATCTCGGCTGGACCACCGTACAGGGTTGCAAATGTCGGGAGGCCACACGTCATGGCCTCCACGACAGTCAGCCCGAAGGCCTCGTAGAATGCAGGCTGCACGAAGGCCCCCCTCGTGTCAGCAATGTAGCGGTAGAGCTCACCATTCCTCACACGGTTCATCTGTGATGATATCCACCGGAATTGGCCGTTGAGCTTGTACGTTTCGATTAGATCATACATCTTCTTCATCTCAGCTTGCTCTTCCAAATCTTTCGATTCCTTCCTCCTGTCTCCACCAACCACAACGAGGTTCACCAACTCCCTCAGCTTAGGGCTCTTGGCATACAACTCGACCAGCCCAGTCAGGTTCTTGACCCGGTCCAATCGTGCCATGGTGAATATTATTGGCTTCTTCTTGTCTTTCAACACACATCTATCAAATATACAAAAACAAGAGTAACGCATCAGCAGCTTCAAAATTTGAAGTTTGAAATTTGAAGATGGAAGCAAGCTAGCTTACAAATGCTCATCATTTTCAACTTGGCTGAAGAGAAGCTCATCAATCTCAGGGTGGAAGGCTGTGAGCCTCTTTTCCTTCTCTGTATAAGGGAAGTAGAGGTTCATATCAGCACCGGGTGAGACGATGTTGAATTTGGGGTCGAACACATCGATTCCATGGACTACACGGTACAGCCCGGGCATTGTGAACGCCATGTGGCTCTCGTACTGTCCAACAGTGTCCTTGCTGATACAACACGAAAACGAAAGCAAAAAAAAACAAACTCAGCTTCATTTGTAGCAGAGGATTAACAATAGCAAACAGTCATCAAAATCATTGAAACTGCAAACTACCTTCCAGCAATCTCTTGGAAGGTGCTGGTTATGATGAAGTCGGTATGATTCATTGCATAGAGATCAGCAGTAAACTGGCATGAAAAATGATACTTGTCATCGAAATTCTTCAAGTAAATGTCGGAATCTGGATATTTTGTCTTCTCCAACGCGTGAGCAATCGTGCACTGCAACAATGAACAAGAGATAGAATCAGTCAAAACTCAACTCAGCTCATAAATTTGCAGATTTGACAACATGATTTATTTACTTATTTTATACCTGTGTGACTCCTAATTTGTGAGCCAGCAATGAGGCTGCAAGGTTGCCCTCACTGTAGTTTCCAATGATCAAATCTGGCTTGCCCTGCAATTCTACAGCAAGTTCTTTCGCCACATCCTACAAAACAAGACTCTAAAACATTAGCAAACACGTACGTGATCAACTAGTTTGTACACACCAAGTAGTTGTCTCTCACCTCTGTGAAAGTCTCCATGTAAGGCCAGACCTCAAAACGAGAGATCCATTTTCGAAGAATTCCCTTCTCAGTTCTAAAGGGAACTCGAAGAATGTGTGAATGCTCGGCTCCAAAAACCTTCTCGAGCTTCTGGCCACAAGTGGTTCCAACTGCATCCGGGAGGAGTCGAGTAACCTAATACAGAACAGAACAAGATTAAACATACATTCGAAATCATGCTAATTAACATTCAAGAAATGGTACAACTCTCGTGCAAACTAACAATGAGAATGCGTGGTGTTATATTTAGTCCTTGCTCCTTGATGCGTTTGATCATCTCACGCTCCAATGCAGGGACTTGATCCAAAATGTAAACAACCTGCAAAATCCATTGGTGAGAATGTTCGTATACAAATAAATTTGAAGAAAAAGAAGCGATCTTCATCTACTTGCATACCTGGCCACCGGTATCAGGATAGCCTAAGACATTTTCTTGAGCAAAGTAGCCATGAGGCGAGAGAATGACGACGTTGAACACCATAGGGATTCTTCCAAGGAATTTCTCGAGAGTGCACGAGTCGGGGGCCTCAAGGAGGTCAAGAAGCATGGAGATCATCTCAGACACTCGTTCAGCAGTGTCACCCCATCCCCTCTCCAATCCGATCTCCTGAAACTTGTGCTCGAAATCATCATACAGCGTCTGTGGAGGAAGGGTAGAGAGATACTCCTCAGCCTTCCTCAGAACTGATTGCAGAGAAATAAGGTTTCGTATTCTATCATTCAGCATCATCGTCTGCACAACACACAATCAATTAGTAGTTAGTAGTTAGTAGTTAGTACATACTGTATATACATCATGATCTAAGATTCTAAGTTGAAAACACATTTAACTAAATTTCTACCTTGCCATTGTAGTTATGCATGCGGAGGAAATCAAGAAGAGGGGTCATGCTATCTCTGTCGTGGAACATTTTGGCAGAGAGATGCCTGTTGAGGAACTCAACTCCATTGCCAATGGACTTGGTCAGTGTAGGCTTCGGGAAAGACGCGGTGAAGGGTGCAAAATCCAGCTCAAGAACGAAGTTACCATTAGCACTGCAGCATCACAAAACAAAATCAATCTCTCTCTTTCTCTTTCTCTCTCAATCAAAGTCACACCATCACAAGCTACAATTAACTAGTAAAGAAATTTAGGACTCTGAGAAAACATACGTTCCATTCACTAGATCTTCTTTGAACTGCAGATACTCAGGCACAGTCAGTTCCTCCACAGCCAACGCGTTCACATTGACTCGGACGTATTCCCACACACCAGGCCTCAGCCGAATCGCCAGAGCTACCCATGGAGGCAACACGATTGCTTCCTAGATAATGAACAACAACGTGCCAAATTTTTCAATCAAAACTAGCATTAAAACACAAGAAACAGAGGATGATTATTCGAGTATATTTATATGTATACCTGTGTGCTCTTGAGGAGATCTTTGAAGGCGTGATCTTGCAGTTTAGCCTTGTCAGCTTCACAAATCGCTTCGAACTCTGCTAGAAGCTGATGAGGCTTCAAAATTCCTTTACCATGAGCTTCAATCCTGCAAATCATGAATCAAAGATTAGACATCGAAAACTCGAAAAAAACAAGATAGATGATTAGGCCATTTTCAAGAACCTTGATAAAAACAGCAGAATCTCGTTGCGATGAGCAGCGAGAGTGGCGTCCAAGCGCTCGCGGAGGCTGTGGACACGAGTCAGAACACGTTCCGCCATTGATGAGAATGAGAGATTGTTCAGACAGGAGATTCAACTGTAAGGAAAATTAATAGAAAAGATCATAAACAGGGTATAATTAAACAAGGCCTTATCCAAAAGAAATTGCGCATTAAAATAGGAAAACGGGCTCCAATTTAGTCAATGAGTGTCCACCTAATTACTATTAGACGAATCTAGAAGATCACCTCAAAATTTTTATTTACCTAATCAATATATACTTTCGTATGGGAATGGCTAATCTACATGCTCCAAATTATAACACCTCACCAAATATAATAAGGAAACTATATGCTTGGATAACAAGAAATTAATTTCCATGAATACATTGAATTCTTAAGCAAGAATTTCAAGATCATTAACTATCCTGCCCCTAGTCTCGGACATATATAACAGAATCATGTACTTTCAAGAAACAATATATTACAACAAACTGAGAAAAAATAAAATCAGTTACAGCAGCAAGATTTCATTTTTCATCAATAACAGAGCACAAGTTTTCCAGCTTCTTATACTTACAAGAAAATTAAAAAAAAAATATTGAAAAAATCTGAGATTTATGCAAGTTAGTGCAGCAAATTTGCATATCTGTTCTATAAGAAAGGCCCAGATTTTGGTTTCCTTTTTCCGATTAGGAAAATGGAGCAAAAGATGTGCTTAAGCAAAAATAAATAAATGCAAAAATGTGAAGACTTTTTTTCCCCCTTTTCTTACCTTAAACGGGAAAAAGGAGCAAAAAGAGGTTAAAGAGCCAATGAGAGCTCAGAATCAATGAGCCAATGGGATGAAAAAGGTTGAAAATTAATGGGAAAGAAACAAACAAACGCAACACGATTGAATGAGCAAATGAAAGAGTTTTAGTTGTGATGGTGGAGAATGGAAGGGAAGAAGGTGTGTTTATATATGCAAAAAAAGGCCCATATTCGAAAACCACTATCTCTCAAAACTACACAAAAAATGATGGTTTTGTAGTACAGTGATAAAGCTGGTGGCCGGTGGCACTTCGCATTTCGTGAAAGGGAGAAAATTCTCCTTCACCTTCTTCTAGTTGGCTTAATTATATTTTACTAAACAAATATATCTAATCTTTTTTTTTTCTGGTAAAACCACTTGTGATTAGCATCACCAAACCACTCTTTTCTACGAAGGTTTTCGATCAGTGGACCCATTTGTTTAATCATTGTTGGTTATCGGATTATGTTTTGTTTACGTATATTTTATTTTTTATTTCAAGATTGAATATTTTTGTATATTTTTTCTTGACTCACGAAGTTGGATCTTTAACTATTCTGGAAAGAGAAAATTGCGGTGGGCTTGGGTTTGAGAAAGAGAAATTTCAAAGTTTAATTTTATGCAGTCTTTGACTCTGTTGCTCGTTGTACTGGTTTTTGTCACCTCCTCCACGCTCCTAAATCATAAATCTTGGCGCGTATTTTTGTTGACGACAGGGGTATAATTGTAACTTACTGATTTCGGTTACACTTTTCTTATTTGGGATTTTGGGTAAATATACTCTATTTTTTTCTAGTTTAATTTCATATTTTTTAATTAAAGTATATAATTATTTTTTAGTATTTATTTTTTATTTTATAATTGATTATTATGATTGATTATGTCATTGTTAGAGTTTATAATTTTTTTTAATTTCAATTCTCTATTAATGAATATTGGTAATGATCGATTATATTATAATTAATTTTTATTTTTATGATAAATGTTAATAAAATAATTGATGCAGACAAAAGCGTATATAATCCGTTGATTCTGAGAATACCCGGAAAAACATAAGAATAATATCGTTGAATTTCGCAAAAATACGAATTGCACAATTTTTATTAAACTTGAACTCCCCTGATAACAATTTAGACCTATATATTTATATTATACGAGAAACTTGAAAAATAAGAAATATAATACCTAAATTAGATAAATTTCCTAATTGATAACGTAATCTAAATATAATAAAATATAATATAAATAATTATATCAAGTTCTAATCTTGATATATATCTCCATCAATAATATATTCGATCGTATTATATATATATGACACACAAAGGGTGGACTAGACTAGAATATGTCGTCCCCAACCTTCTATCCTTTTTTAGGGAACTTTCTATCTTTTTAAATTTCGAATTTTATTTTAATTATGCAATGTAAACTATAATTTAATGCTTCGTATGATTCTGTTAATATAATGAAATAAACTCAAAATTGAAAGAGGATGGGCTTGTACTTCACATATGTTTCAATAGTTGAATAAATTTATAACAAATATGGTTTAGTCCACGTATTCATCAACGTATCAGAAAAAATATATTTTAATAATAGATTGATTGTGAACATGTCGTATTTTAATTTGATTGATGAATATTCAAGAAATCTACAATATTTCAAATTGTTTGAGTTTTGGGAACACTTCAAATTTCCCATGAGAATTTTCTTTTCTTGCCAGAAACTCCAGTAGAATTTGAACAATACTTTATCCTTGTCAAAATAATTCAAATAAATCAACTCAAAATACAATTTCTCTTTGGGACCATATATATAATAAAATTCAATTAAGGGAGCGACCATTCACTGTAGGTACGTTCGATCACCATATGTCGAACATTTGGGAAATGTTTGGTTGACTAAAGGTGGAAACGTAATTTGACTTTTCTATTGCATCTCATATTTCATTTCATCAACATACAACGTTATTTCATTTCATCAACATACAACATCATGTATATATAATATATTTTTGATCTCATTGAACATATATTTTACTCAATTTATTTTAATATTATTTATGTCCGAAAAAAATTCGAGTATATTCATAAACATCCCAAGTGTCAATAGCCGCACACTATACATGTATCACCATACAAAAGGTTTTTTTTTCTGGAAAATTTATGCATTTTTATATATGAATATATAAGTATATTTGAGTGAACAATGATGACGTGTCTAAATATGAATACAATTGGATTTAGAAACAAACCAATGAACAACATTTTACGTGTTCGGATACAATAAATGATCATTAAATTTAAATTTAATCTAACAATATTAATTACTCTCTTGACGGATGGCATCTGAAGGTGGTTCAAACTTCAAATGTTGAATGATTTTAGTTTTATTTTATTAAATTTATTATTTATGTAATAAAAAATATATTTTAAGAAACCACATACCAAAGTTGGTGAACTTAATTTAAACTACCTCCCATTATTTATAAGTTTATTATATAATTATAATTATGGAGAGGGGTAGAAATGTATATAAATTTGATGCAGACGTGGCGCGTGGTAATTGGACCGTCACGTATGAGGCAAACTGACAATTTTGATGTGATTTTCATTCCCCCACGGCGCGTATCTTATCCGCCCTTTTTTTAGTTTAACACGGAAATTTTTCTCATATTTTCTTGGGGTTGGAATGAGATCCTTGCACATTTTATGTACACATTAATTTATTTTTGTTTTTTCATATTTTGTTGGTTTTACATTTTTATTCATCATCCTATCTAATTTTTTTAGTTTTTAGTTACTAATTAATTATTTAAAAAAATTAAATACCAAAAAATTATAACAAACCCTAATTGGATAGGATGAAACCTAAATAAAAAGTATAAAATGAAATTAAAATACAGAATTTTAAAATCGAATAAAAAAGGATTGAATGTATAATAAAGAATATAACACAAAATATGCAATAGACAGGAAATTCCTCAATTAACATCAAAAACCCTTTCACATTTTTCCTCGCATAACTTCCACTTCATCATCTTCATGGGTGGTCTTGTTGGAAATGGCAGCAACTATTGGGCCGTGTTTCTCTTCTTATGGTTATGTCGCAATTGGGCCTTGTTTATTTGACCTGATTTTGTGTCCTATTTAATTCACAATAAAATCTAGCCCTTGGGTGGACTAAAAAATAGCGGAGTGTGGGATCATGGAATAAAACGGTTTTCTTCTTCCCTATTTATTGGGGCGACTCTTCCTCTCTAAGAGTGATGACAGATCAATGGCTGCGAATCTTTACCTTCTTCCTCATCCGATTTCTGAGCAATTATTTGAGTATCTCCATCTCGATAACCCGTGAGTGAACACGAGTGATCGAGAGCTGTGTTAACCTTGGGAACGATCCAGCAATAGACTTATCATCTCAGGCTAGCCGCAAATCATTTTTAAGACAGTGGAATCAACACCACGTCACAGCAATATGTTCTTGTTGTGATCTCTCAAATATGTTCTGGATTCTGGAACAACAGGTCTCCCGTCCGATAGTATGGTGGGTTAAAATTTGTCAACCAATATATATATAGAGAGAGAGAGAGAGATGGGATCATGTGAGAACCACACCCCCATGTGAGAATCGAGAACCAATCTCAGCCACATATTGATCTGATTTGGACGAGCAAGATCTGTTCCAAAATTTAAAAAAAAACGGTGGCATTATTGTAATATTTTAGACTTTTTAATGAAGCAAGGGTATTTTAGTAATTTAGGAATTATGTTATATTTGGAATGAATCTCTTCTCGTTCTGCAATTCGTTTTCAATCACCAACATCTCTCTCTCTGTCTACCCTCAAAGGATGTGTTGACCAGCTCTGAGAAATCGCCTTCGATCTTCAAGATGTTCTTGACAAATACTCGCTTCGATTCGGACGACATCGTGGTACTAATGGATTCGGTCGTTTCCTCAACAAAGTTGGTGATTCAATCAAGAATCTGAAAGCTCGACGTCAGATTGCCTTTGAAATCAAAACTTTAAATTCCAGATTGGAAAAAGTTGTCAAAAGCCAACAGATATACAAAGATTTGTATTCTATTATAGATCATGGCTCGAGCTCTAAAGAGTATGTATATGATGGTTGAGATGATGCTTTGTTCTTGGAGCAGGAGGATGTTGTAGGGATTAAGAAGCCAAAGAAACTTCTCCTTGAGTGGATTTCGTCGATGGATAGTGGAGTTGATGTCATTTCAGTGGTGGGAATGGGCGGCTATAAAGAGAGGGAGATAATAATTAAATTCGTGAATTATTTTGCATGATGAATGCAGCATTTGCAATAACAAATGAATATTATAAAAAACATTTTGTTAACATGTACTTTAGCACTACTGTGATCTATTTTAGTACTGTTGTAACATATTTTAGCACTACTGTAAACTGTTTTAGCACTGTCATGTACTTTAGCACTACTGTGATCTATTTTAGCACCGTTGTAATCTATTTTAGCACTACTGTGAACTATTTTAGCACTTAGTTTATACATTGTCTATTGTTAATGTATATACTTTGTCTATATATATAAGCTATCAAATATTGAATGTGTGTATTGTGAACTGTTTTAGCACTGCCATGTATTTTAGCACTACTGTGATTTATTTTAGCACCGTTGTAATCTATTTTAGCACCGTTGTAATCTATTTTAGCACTACTGTGAACTATTTTAGCACTTAGTTTATACATTGTCTATGGTTAATGTATATACTTTGTCTATATATATATATATATATATATATATATATATATAAGCTATCAAATATTGAATGTGTATTGTGAACTGTTTTAGCACTGCCATGTACTTTAGCACTACTGTGATCTATTTTAGCACTGTTGTAATCTATTTTAGCACTACTGTGAACTGTTTTAGCACTGCCATGTACTTTAGCACTACTGTGATCTATTTTAGCACTGTTGTAATCTATTTTAGCACTACTGTGAACTATTTTAGCACTTAGTTTATACATTGTTTACGGTTAATGTATATACTTTATCTATATATATAAGCTATAAAATTTTACATCTTAGTCTACTATGTATGTGTGTATATATGCATATTTATGTATAAGTGCATTTTTTTATTTCATTTAAATAGCATATACATGCATTCATATTTGCATTAACATATATGTGCATGTAGATACACAATACATATAGAAAATTATAAACACAGAAATGCATTAATATTGAAAACAAAGGAGAGAAAACAATGCATACAATTTGAATATTGCAAGCTAATTGAAAATCATAAAGATGTTATGCAAGAAGCTAGAGAAATAGGGAGATAATAATTAAATTCGTGAATTATTTTGCATGATGAATGCAGCATTTGCAATAACAAATGAGTATTATAAAAAACATTTTGTTAACATGTACTTTAGCACTACTGTGATCTATTTTAGCACTGTTGTATCCTATTTTAGCACTACTGTGAACTGTTTTAGCACTGCCATGTACTTTAGCACTACCGTGATCTATTTTAGCACTGTTGTAATCTATTTTAGCACTACTGTGAACTATTTTAGCACTTAGTTTATACATTGTCTACGGTTAATGTATATACTTTGTCTACATATATAAGGTATAAAATATTGAATGTATATATATATAAATATTAAAATTTTGCATCTTAGTCTGCTATATATGTGTGTATATATGCATATTTTTGTATAAGTGCATTTCATTGTTTTTTTTATTTCATTTAAATAGCATATGCATGCATTCATATTTGCATTAACATATATGTGTATATAGATACACAATACATATAGAAAATTATAAACACATAAATGCATTAATATTGAAAACAAAGGAGAGAAAACAATGCATACAATTGTAATATTTGGGTAAGAATACGAAACTATTTTCTCGATTAGGTGTATAATTTTGATTTAGATTGTGGAATTTGAACTTGTTCTTCGCAAAAAGAACGCTGGTTTGAGAGTTTCTTGTCATGCTAAACAAGGGTCATGTTAGTGCTAAAATAAGTTATGACAGTGCTAAAATAAGTCATGACGGTGCTAAAATAGGAAATGACAATGCTAAAACCCTAAATTGAAAAATATACGCGTGAATCACATATACATTGAAATTTCCGATTTTACCCTCGCCGAGTTTCAGGGGCAGTGAAGTTCGAAGTTATTACAATTATGCCACCGCATTTTTTTAATTTTTGAACAGATCTTGGCCATCCAAATAGGCGAGATCTATGATTGAAATTGGTTCTCGGTTCTCACATGGGGTATGGTTCCTTCTGGAACCCAACCCTATATATATATATATATATATATATATATATATATATATATATATATATATATATATATTAGTGGTGGTGATGCTATTAATTAAATTGGTTGTATAATCAATATCGCCATTAATTATGCTTATGACTTAGGTGAGGGTGAGGGTTATAATGCTGCATGCCACTAGGTATGCTACTATAATTAATTAAGTCATGTGTAAGGTTAATGTTAATTAAAGACGTAAAATTAAACTTATTTATGGTGTATTTTAATTTCTAGAAGTGGCCTATATGTGTAGCTTGATAGCAAGTCTGTTTCATCATCAAATGGAAATTAATTGTAGTAGAATGTCTGTATATATTGGATCACAGTGAACACTGTTTAATGGAAATTCCAGCTTTTATAGGCTCGAATCTCGATCAACGAAGCCCGTTACCGGATTATAGAAAGCAAATCGTACTAGACAATTAAGTCAATAGTAAAATAAAATGAAAAAATATAAAAGGGAAAATTATTATTATTATTTTTATCTTATTTTACAGTTTTTTCTTATTATTATCTAGTCATATTATCATGGCCTTGTAGGCACACCTCCATGAACACTTAATGTCTGTATCTGTCACCACACGCTTGTAGTGATTATCCCTAAAAGTGTACAATGTGGCACGCTGCACGTTGATTGGAGAGCTTGAATCATCACTTCAAAACTAAATAACATTACATGTTCACGATCACAGAGGATATATAGCATTCATCCATGTGCATATAATATTCAACGTTTCAACACGATAACATCAAATTAAATTTAGAAAATAAATTTAAGAGTAGCAAGAATATAATATAAGAATTGGTATATCATAGAGGATAGCATGATTTATGCTCTTGGAATCTCACAGCCCACAAGGCACATACAGTTTAATTTGCAACTATTTTCAACTGTACAATTGTATACTCCTATATATATATATATATATATATATATATATATATATAGGTTGCTCACATTTGTAAAATTAGGAGCAAAAGTGGCCACAAGCAAATTCCTGATTCCAGCATCTGGATAAATAAAGAAGTAAATGAGAACATTTTGGAATATCTGGGTTTGATTCAAAAGGAAAAAATATATATTCTACATATCTTGTAATTAAGTTTAATTATTGGACATAAAAGAGAGAATTTTCAGAAATTGTATTTAATTGGAAAGTGACACATATTCACATATTACCTTCCAGCTTAGACTACTTTGGTGCATCATTTATGCACTTTGATACTATTGGTATTGGAAAGTGGTTCAAAATCAAAATCTTGAAATTTAAGAGTAGCTAGGTAGAGAATGCAGGGTTAATTTTATCTTTGGGAAAGCATGAGACATTGGCATAAAGATTTTTTGTTGTTATTCTTATATACATATATATTCTCAACGATATGGTTTTTTGTTTTGCTCATAAACGATAGAGTTTTATCAATTCGAATCCCTTATACATCAATTTGGAATACCACGCCCCTTTGTAAACCCATGGGATTTATGTCCTTCCAAATATGACGGGGATGTTGCTATTTGCACTACATTATTTACTCTTTGCACCATAAATTAAAAAAAATAAAAATTAAATAATTTTAAACTTACATAAATACCCTTAAATTATTTTTCTTATTAAATTAAAAAACTGAAAAAAAAAAACCAAGAACGCAGACACCACCGCCAGTCTACATGTTCTTCGTCGGTATCTCCAGATTTGCAGCCAGCCACCACCCAGATGATCGTTGGTCTCTCCATGAACAAATGATGTCATCATTTCTTCATCTTTTGAACTAGAAAAATGTAGTTACAATTTATTTCCCCAAATCCATACCACTTGTGAGATTTTCCCCCAATCTAAGAATTCAAAATCTTGGTTCGAAAAAAAAACTTTGGAACATATAAGTTTTGGTTGAAAGTCATTTTTCGAAAATGGAAATATTGTTCGAAAATATATCTCTAGCTCGAAATTGTATTTTCGAACAGTGTGGGAATTTTATTCAAAAATGGTGGAGGAGAACTAGTCCCGACGAAGAAGAATGACAGAAAAGGAAGGGTTCGTTTTTGCTCGGGATAGATCTCCAGCGAGCCTAATGACGACGAGAAGAAGCAGAGGTATCGAATTGAGAGTTATTTTGATTGGGGATCTGCACAATTTGTCGGCAACGAATATTCACCGGAGAAGAAAGTATTGTCGGAGAAGGAAGGGAACATGAGAGCACAATGCTCTCTGTGGATCACATATTTTATATTTTTTTTTGGAGAAATATCAATCCAAGGCTCGAAAGATTATTTATCTATTCATATAGAGCCTAAAAGATAGATTCTATCGATTCAAGGCTCGAAAGATCTAAAACTATAAGGTTTGGAGATTTAACGGTGTTAAAACTCCATCCAATAGGAGGTGATGTGACCGTTAAATATTCACATCATTTTGACACGTCATTTTTATTCAAAGTTAAATTAAATAAAAAAAAACATAAATTTACATTAAATAAATTAATAGAGGATTTTATTATATTCTGTAAATTCAATCCCTACTTAATTTAATTCTTAAAAGTTTAAATTAAATTCAACGTTCAACTAAATTTAGTATGTAATTGTAATACTTTTTTTTCGATCATAATAATAAATCGATACAGTTATTTTTATTTTTATTTTCAATTTTGATGGGGAAAAGATTATTTTAAAAAGAGATCTGGAAAGAGATTAAAATTAACATTAATTAATTTATTAAATATATCAATAACATTTAATAGTTTGAGATGAAATTAAAATCATAATAATTAATTATAAATATGATAAAATTTAATTAATCAAACAAACAAAGATGAACTTCAAACTAAAAAATAATGAGACCCGCACGACAGAAAGTGGTGGTTTTTATTTGACGAAATTTAATTAGATCCCATGTTTAATTTAATTAAAATAATTAAAGTAAATTTGTTGTTTAATTTAATATATGAAATGATTTGGATATTTAACGGCTACATGACCTTTTGTTGGATGAAATTTTAACACCGTTAAATCTACAAGCCTTAAATTGATAGTTTTAGATCTTTCAAGCCTTGAATCGATAGAATCTATCTTTCGAGCTCTATATTAATAGATAAACCATCTTTCGGGCTTTAAATTGATAATTCTCCTTTTTTTTTTCTTTTTAATTTTCTTTTCATAAAGTTAAATTATATTATTTTAGTGAGAGGTAAATAAGTAATAATTTATTGTGCATAGAATAAAATCTGAAGTACAAAAAGAAGATGAAGTGCAAAGAGTAAATATTGTATTGCAAATAGCAACTCTCTTGTCAAAATCAAAGAGATCAATATAGAAATAATTAAAATATACACCAATTTTCTTGATTCCGATAAGCAACATTATATTTGGAATGTTCCAATTTTGCGCTCTCTCTCCCACACACACACACACAATATATATGTTAGACTATACAAATATAGGGCATCAATATATAATTTTTGAAATATTAAAATAAAAATATTAATCTTAAACGTTGAGTATCAAAGTATAATTAACTCGATAAATAAATTATGTGTGCTTCACTACTACACATACATGGCTTGCTTGATTTTGAAAAAAAACTTTTAACCCAGTGAAAGAAATAACCCGATATGCAACATCATTCAACCATAAAATTTACTCCTAATTTTGAGTTGACTCTTAAAAAAGATTAATTACATTTTCGAGGGTCTTAATGGCTCGGCCCTAAAGTCCTATGAATTACACCATGTTTGTACGTTACGTTAGCATATGAAACATATAATTTAAATAAAATTGAGTTATCAACACGAATCAATTTACATCACTTTATTGTTCATGATACATAATTATAAACAATACTTCAAAATGTTCAAAAGTTAAAAATAAAAAATCATGTCTCTTGCTGGGGCTGGTGGAGCCTCGCTCCCTTCCAGGATTTTTTATATTTTCATATGTAGTTTTTCATGAGAAAATATTTTAAAAATATTAATATGTCAATTTATTAGTGAAGAAGAGTGTGCCCTCTGATTAAAAAATTATGATTGTCATGTATCATTAGAGAGGTTTAATGATCAAGTGGGATAATTTGGGATGAAAGCTCATATACACCAATAGGGAATTTTTATGGAATATCCATTTGTCCCTTATTAAATTGAAATGAATGTAAATAACATATAAAAACACAAAAAAAAAAAACAAATGAAATCTAATGTATGGTGTAGCTTTCATAGGATATGAAGAAAAAGAGAATAACTATGTGTTGACTAATTTGGCGTGTGGGGACAAAAACATTCACCAACATTTGTGTTTGATTAGAGGTTAATACATGGGATTCAAAATCCACTAGTATCCTTCACAAAAATTAGTATAAAAATAGTCATTTTCATTTAGTAACATATGTTTTAGTCATAAAAAAAAAATCATAGTCACTTTTTCTCTAAAAATACTTAATTAGTCTTTATTAAAAATTGTGAGTTACATGTCTAAAGTGTACTATTTGGATGCATAAATGAAATATAATTGTGCAACAGTATTTATTAATATTGTTATACGAATGGGGTGCACGACTGAGTACATTCATGTAACATTATAAATTTATATACCGTTGCATGAATTGAAGGCACACGACTGGACGTAGTACTGCAACAATTCAAATTTACACTACTACACGAATAGAGTTATACGACTAAGTGTATTCGTGCAGTATTATAATTTTACATTGTTGCACGATATAAGGTTATTTTATCCAAGTGGCTAGAAACCTATTTTCTTTTAAATAGTGGCTAGAAACATTTGGCTATTTAAAATTTTACCTCTTAAATTTATATTAATTGAAAAATAATCATGACTTTTATTCGATAGTATATACTATATACCGAATAAATTTCAATCATGTGCATTAATTCACAAACAATACATAAAAAATAAATTATATTTGAAAAATTAGATGTCACACTTATAAAATATTGATAAAATTTAAACTCAAAACTCCATCACTAAATTATTTCCAATAAAACATGGATTGCACTTATTGTAAAATTGTTTCACGAACTAAAATTCCATAATTTTACATGATGTCAAAATCTCGTTGGAAACAACTTTACTTTAATTTCACGTTTTGAGGTCCCTCAAATTGCGGTTGGAGAGAGAGAGAGAGAGAGAGAGAGCGCCATCAATTGAACTATATTTGCATATTGGCCCTCCACCTTTTTTCATCAAATCATGATTGTAGATCAATTATACATCACATGCTTTTTATGATTCTTTCGGATAGAGAGTTTGTCTAAAGGCTACTATGCGATAAAGTTCTTTTTTCTATATTCACGAAACAATTCAACTATTATCATTATTGTGACCTGTGAATATCAACTCCATCAGGCTAGCCCTATTGAACTGTCAGATTATTTAATCTGGGTTAATTTTGGATTAGATTTTTTTTTTTCCGACTAACTCATCAGTTCATAAAATTTATGAAAAATGTTTAATATGAATAAATTTATTAACTAATGTCGCTAATTTTGAATTTGATAAACTAACGCCAAATATAACATGACTTACTACTAATTGAATAAATCGTTTAAATCATAATAAATATATTTTTAGTATTTAAATTAAATTACACCAAACATTAAATTTTAATATTAAACCAAAATATAAATTAAGACTACTTGGGCTAACACACTTAATTTCGGACTGGCCCTATCAGATTATCAGACTATTTGATTCATGACAATTCAGACTATATAATTTATTTCAGACTGGAATTTTATGACTCTGATCCTCTTTTTTTCTCGAGCTATTCCGACCAGTCCACTAGTTATAAGTTATTTAGTGAAGATAATATTTAGAAAATGGGGAAGAAAAAAGAGTTTCTGTTAGATGTAAAGTGAGTGAAAATGTAATGATTATAGATCATGGGAATTTTCTTTTAAACCCCTTCGATTATCTTGGAGGAATTTAAGATCATTTATCTTTTTTTAGAAGGAAAACTATTTATTAAAATAGTTTGTGGATAAAAGTCATGAAGTGAGACAGTACTTCTGTTCAATGAAAAGATGTTTAAATATAGATTTTTTAAAAAAAAAAATGAGTTAAGAGTATATTTCGAATTTGTGATGGAAAGAAAAATATCACGAAACTGTAAGAAAAGAACTAAAAACACGCTAAACAAGCTGATTTCCACATTTACACATGAATATTAATCCACAGTTGAACCTAATCCTATATATATTTAAATGAATTAAGCACATGTCCACATCTATCTAAATTAGGAAAGGTGAAAAAATGTAAACAAAAGTAAGCAAACACGCACTAACGTTCAGTTCAATCAATCAAATGGTAAACGAATTTGAAAATGGAATTAAATTATATCAAAAGATATGGTTCCTATGCTCTTGCATGTATTTCCATATTCATTTTCTCATAAAACATAATAAAACCAAATTAAGCCTCATCCTATTTTCTCATGCCTCGATTATTCGGATCTATATTGAACAAGAAATTATATAAATATTGTATTTAATATATTATTGGTGCTACTTTTGCTTTTTTATGCAATGAATTGATGCATGCTAGAATGTGATGGCAAGTTTTACTAGTAATAGCTAATCACATAACATGTTGGGAAGAGAGGTAATTGGTGAGATATATCATATAATAGCTGCAACGCAATAGTCATCAATTAACAATTTGTTATGTGTTTGTGATTTGGGATGTCAATCAGATCGATTTGTTCGGTTCTGCTGGTCATTTTTATTGAGCCGTCAGATTATTCATTTCGGATCAATTTGAACTATTTTCTTTTAATTGGAAATTTTTAGGTCTAGTCTTAACCTTCCAATTTTCGGGTTAGTACATCAATTTACAAAAAAATCTCTAAAATGTATAAATTTACCAATTGATGTTCACAACAACTTCTAATTTCAATAAATAATTAATATTAAATATAAGTATACTTATGACCAATTAATTAAATAAATTCTTTAATATTTAATAATTATATTTTTGGTGTTTAAATTAAACTATATCAAATATATCATAGTGCCTTTTTTTACTTTAAAATACTAGTGATCAATTATGTTTCTATTATGACGCGTGAGGATGTAGTGTGTCACGTATCACATTAAATCTATTGTGTCACATGGGTGATGCGACATAGAATTTCTCATTTCTTAGTTATTTTATAATGGGAATGGTTCAAAGTAGCCCCTTGAACTTTTAAAAAATTTATTTTAGCCACTAACTTTTAAATATATATATATATATATTAGTCAAAATTACCAAAATACCCTTATATTCATTTAAAAAAAAATCATATTTTAAATTCCCCCAGCAGCCGCCATTCACATTTTGAATCAGATTTTGAGAAATTTCTCTATCCTCTACAATCTCATCTTCTTCACAATTTGCAGCACTGATGGAATCTAGAAGAAATCATTGACCACTCTGGAAGATTTCTCCAAATCGTCGATCACTCTGGAACAATCTTCTTCACAATCTCATTTTTCTCTCTCCAGATTTCTCCACCAACGAGCCATTATCGACCTCCGAAAATTCAAGAGAATAAATAGAAAATCCTTCCCTAGCGCTTGTATGTTTCAGATCTAATTATTAATAATATTGTTAGATTGTTTGGTGTTTTTTTTTTAAGTTTGATTGGGGGACAAATTAAGTAGAAGAATTTTCTAGACATAATAGACATGTTTTGACAATAGAAGTACTTAAAATCATCCCTAATATAGTTGATTTTTGAAAATCTGGAAAAAAATTAAGTATTTCTGCAATCTTCAAAAAATCTGGAAAAATAAAGTTCTTAACTGCGTACTGGAACTGCACGCGGACCATAGTACGTGATTACCAGTGCGCAGTCGATGTGCATGCGCGCGCGCACGCTTTGTGCTCACACGCGTGCACCCAAGACCAAATTACCAGCTAATGTTCTAACGATGCTCGAAAATTATCAGTCGATGTTATTCTGATGTCTGTCTATGTTTGTTGTTACGCGCTTAGCCATCTGCGCACACATGCTTTGTTCTCGCACGTGCGCACCCGAGATCAAATTTTCAGTTGATGTTCTGCCGATGCTCAAAAATTGTTAACCGATGTTTTGCCGAGGTCTGCGCGCAATTAAGAACAATTTAGTGCGCAGTTAATGAGAAAATCGTGCGCATGCCTTGTGGCCACACGCGCGCACCTGAGGCCAAATTATCAACTGTTGTTCTGTCGATGTTCGGAAATTATCAACCGATGTTATACCGATATCTGCAAATGTCTGCCAATGTTCTGCCGAGATTTGTGCGCACGCAGTTAAGAACAAATTCAGCGTGCAATTAAGAAGAAAATCACGCGCATGTCTTGTGTGAGCATGCTTTGTGGCCACAATCGTGTACCTGAGGTCAAATTATCAACTGTTGTTATGTCGATGCCCAAAAATTATCAATCGATATTATGCTGATGTCTGCTGATATTTGTTGTTACATGCGCGCACGGCTTGTGCGCGCCGGGTCTTGAGCGCACTTAAAAACAATTCAGCGCGCAGTGTAAGAACAAAATCACTTTTTCTTTTGTAAAAGTTGAACTTGGTTGCTCACTGCACTAGCTCGGCATGGTCAAACTACGACGAGAACTATGGTCCAGGAAATGAAGATCGGCGATGAAGATGAAGATCGACGATGAAGATGAAGATTAACGATGTAGATAAAGATGAAAAGCAGATCTGAAGTGTGATACGTAGGAGGTATGTGAGATATTTCAATTTTTTTTTTTTAATATCTTAAGGGCATTTTGGTTCAAAATTGCTAAAAAATATGCTTAAAACTTATTGGCTAGAAAAAAAAAACCGATTCTATTTTATATTTCTATCTCTCTCCGTGTACACAAACACACACACCAATAGTGAAAAGTGACCGACGTGTCACCAAATAGATTTGGATAAAGTCCAGGCTGTCCGAAAGCAAGCAAACCATTGCATGTCATAATTTTAAGCAACAATTTAATTAGTGTAAAAACAAATTCAAAGGTTGACTTGAGTTGTCTCCTAATTAAAAATCTAAATGAAGGAAAACAATGGACAGTTTTGATGGTTTGTGGGACACTGTTTTTTCAATTGTATTTATATATACAGTAAATGTTGTTGGAAAACATTTCTTAAGCTTCAAGTATTATCAATTTCTGATTTCAAAAAAGAAGGAAAAAAAGAGCGTTATCAATCTCTTCAATTGCAATATATTTTCAACGTGTTACTCAAAATTATATACGCATATGCACTTCTATGAATTCCTAATTAATGTTAAATATTTTTGAAAGAGAATATGAAATTAAGACTAATGAAAGTTTGGGTTTAAAAATATTGAACTTGAGTCCAACAAACCTAACTTCTAGAATTGGACTCTAACTAGATAGTTTCTTATATTTTGTAGTGGAAAATTATATAGTGAGATATATACCTAATTAAATAATATTGGTATATTCTCTCTCTCTTTTTTTTAACTCACACACCCCACCTGTAGTATTGAGAAGATTCGAACACGTGACTTTTGGTCTCCAAGCAACCTCACTCCACCACTAGACCATCCCCAGCAGGACATGTTGATATATATTCTATAATTTAAATTGTAGCCATATTTGATAAAAAAAAAATGCTGAGAATATCTTTGTCCTTGTATGTAACTCTAGATAGTTTCTTCTTCTTTAAAGTAGAAAATTATAGTGAATTATTTGTGATAATATTGGTATAATTCACTAGATAGTAAATTATAGTCAACAGATCAAAAGTTGTTGGCAAAATATCAAATAAGTCATCAATCAACTACAAAAAGAGGGTCGATTGACATCATTTTGTACCCTGCGAAGAAACTTTTGTTTTGTATAAAATTATTTTCCTATATTATCGACTGTTATTTTGACAAAATATTTTAATTTACATAATATATATTGAGCAAGTTTGTTCATGCATTGTCTTATGTTCTGTTTTATATTGACAAGTGTTTATTTTATATTTCTAACTATTATATTTATTCATTTTATAGAATAACTTGGGTAATTAAGAGCGCCGAGAGAAACTTCCAACTAGTGTACGCAGTATTTGTTCATAAGTGTTTTTTTGGTAAAATGATTCATTAAATTTTGGGGAAATATTTGTTTCTAAGAATATTATTTATGATGGAATTGGAAGCTTCCATATATGTCGATATGGTTGTAGTATTCTTCCTTTATTTTACACATATGATACAAGCAATTCATCTGTGTGATGCACATGGTTTAAAGTACTTAATTAATTTATTATTATGATGTACATAGTATAACAATTTATTATAAATAGTAATTAATTGTATTGAATCAATATGAATAAATAGATAATTAAGAATGTGTAATATATAAAAAAGAATTCATAAAAATGTGTGTATATAGGAATAACAAATACAAAAGGAAAAGTATGTAAGAGAACATCCATCATTATCATGGACATATTAACATGCTCAAAATGATCATCTGTGTATTGAATGAAAAAAAAGCTCTATAATTTTGGAAGCAAGTGGGGATGACCAACTATATCATGTATTTAAACATTAAAATGTAAATTAATTTTCAGACTTAATGGATGATGATATTTCTATAAAATATACCAACAAAAACGTGATAACATACAAAATCAGAAAAACTGATATATAGGCTAATAATAATTGTCTATCATATGATGAAAATTAGAGTATTTATGATTTTACAATATTCAATCCGAACACCATTAATCATAATGAATACATGGATTCTAACGTGCATTATCACTACTAATATTAGTCACGATTTGCACATGTCATAGTTCTTATACGTGTTTGCATTTCTATTTATATTGTAATAAAATTCCCAATTAACTTAATAGCATATGTGCCCTCATTTTTTCTAATCACGACTTGCAATTAACTCCTTTATATATTATATATAGGTTTTGGTTCAGGTGAAAATTATATGTTGTTGTGAGAAATGAGAACATACTTATTTTATTGTAACTTACTATTTAATTGATACGAATGTTGTCTATTTATATTGTAATAAAATTTTCAATTAAGTTAATAGCACATATGCCCTCATTTTTTAAAATAAATAAATTTAATAGCTAGTATATGAATGGATTTTCTCCCATTTCTTTAGTTTGATCCTATTAATAATAACTAAAAAAATATCAAACTAAAAAAATAATTAGCTTCGACCATTTTTTAAAACATACATTAGCTTCCAAAACTAATTTTAATTACAACTTGCAATTATACGTTGTTGCGAGAAATGGGAGCATAATTATCTTATTGTAATCTACTATTTAATTGATAAGAATATTTTCAAACCAAAATTATTTCTCACATGTACATAAAGATCAATGAAAGATTGTTAGATTAAGAAAAAATATTATGCTAATAAACACATCTTTTATCATTCTAAAATTTTCCATCAACCACTTCACCACACACAACACATTTCGTGACTCAACCCATAACACATTGATAACACAATCAATTAAACATAAAAAATATATACAAATATACAATAGATTACAAATTTTCAATAGAAAGTATAAATATAATTAGTGACAATTGTGTATTTTACATAACTTTCGGATATGAATTGATGATATTTATTAGGTGAAATTGTGTGCTTTATATAGTTTTTGTGCTTATATTGCTATCATTTAGAGTTTTTGATGTGTTTGCTAGTTTTGCAGTAATTGTTGTGATTTCATTGCATATTTGAAGTAAAATAGTTAAATATGGACAAGAAGAATTGATGAGGTATTTAATTAGGTTCTTGGGCTTAATTAAATAATGAAATAAAGTCTAATGGACTTTATTAAATGATCAAACCCCGAAGGAATCCGAAGCCCAGTGCGAAAAAGGTTTGGGTCGACCCGGCCCAGTACAAATTGCAAAGGACTGGGTTGACCCGATCCAACTTCACCTAGGTCGACCTGTGCAAAAATAAGCCTCTGGGTTGACCCAACCAACCCAGTCGACCCATGTGTGTGTGTCCACGGGAATGTGATTTTTTTTCTCCAATTTAGGATTTTTAACCTAGATATAAAAGCTCTCATTTTGATACACGAGAAAAATGCCCCACATTATTTAATTTTTTATTTTTTTTAAAAAAAAATTAACGGGCGACGGACCATTCCGTCGCCCTGTTTTGAAATATACAGGCTCCAGACCTTCTTTCCCAAATTCACAATTGCCATTTCCCCCAAATTCACCCGCTGCGATACGCCCCCCTCTGTGAACACCGTCGCCGAATCGAGCCCCCCTCCCCCCACGAGCCGTTGCTATCGCCCCCGCCGTGTTAACGCCACCCTCGTCCCCTCCCTCTCTCTATATCCCTCGCCCCCTCGCTGTTCGTCCGACGCCTGCCTGCCGCGCCGCCCACCGTCGACTACCGCACCGCCGACGACTCCTGCAACGCCTGCAACACAAGTAAGCCCCCTTCCCCCGCTCTTTGAGATTTATCACAGCTTATACATATATATGAATTTGTATTTGAAGAAGATTTAGATGAATTCAAATCTTGTTTCTATGTTTTATCTTTGATCAATTTATAATAAATTAGGTCAAAAAAAAAATCAGCTATATAATATCATTATCAATATACATGTGTGAATTGTTACATGAGCTTTTTAAATTTATAAAAGAAAAAAGTGAGTTTGAACCCTAAATGGCTAAATCTCACATTATTATGTTCCGAAAATATTTGCAAAAATAATTTCAAAGTTTGAACCCTAAATGGCTAGTTTCGTAGTGGATTGGTAATGGGCTTACAAATTTAATGGGCTAGAGTTATTATTAATTTCCATATTTGTGTTTCGTTTCTTTTTTTAAAAAAAAAAATTATAGGGAATAAGAATATCTGAACACAAATCAAATTGAAAGTAGTTAAAAAATCAAAATATTTACGTTGGCAATGAAAAATATAACCTATTTATTTACACAGTGTAGTAGAAATACGTTTGTTTGTATAAATGCAAAATGATGAGAGTTTGTTTATCCCAGACAACAGCTGTCGGGTGGTGCTGGTGACGGATCCGGAGGGTCTGGTAGCGGTTTCAGACGGTCGGATGGTGAGGAGGGCACGTAGTTGTACTATATATGTATTTATGCTATAATTTTGATATTTATTTATATGTATTATACATTTTTGTATTAAATTATGTACAATTATATATATATATATATATATATATTAGTTTTATGATCTTTTATTATATTTGGGTACAAATAAATATTTAAAAAGTAAAAGGAATTAAGAAAATCGAATTAAAAAAAATCGAATTAAAAAAACTGAATTAAAAATAAAAAATTAAAAAAAAAATGGCAACGGAATTTTTTATTTTATGAATTAATTTTTTTTTATGTGGTGACGTCACCAATAAAGGCGACCGAGCACGTCCGTCGCCTTATTGGTCGCCTCAATTCCGCGACAATTTACGACGAAACTTTAAGGCGACGGACTATTCCGTCGCTAAGTCCATCGCCATATTTGGTGATGGAATATTTTGTCGCCTTCTTTTTTTAGCCACTAAATTTACAAGACAAACATTTTTCATCGCCATTCCGTCGCCCGTTAAATTAGCGATGGAAAATTCTGTCGTTATTCCGTGATTTTCTTGTAGTGTTACATTTTTACACTTAAAATACACCAAGAGAGAAGTAAGAAGACTGAAGACAGAGGTTTGTCGTCTACTCAAGGGGAGTCGACAAGGTTGCTAGAGACGGAGTGCCACTGCAGAGGAGACGAGACTACTGGATTACTTAGTGTTTTTCGGTTCTTTTATCACTTATGTCATGAACACTAGCTTATACTCTAGTTTTAGCTGTTTATTTATTCATGTCTAGCTAATTTCATAGCTAGGTTTTAGGGATTGAATATTATGAATTTGATAATATGATTTGATTATTTTTCTTCCTGCTATCTCTCGGAATTTGATTTCTATGCGTTTATTTATGTCTTGTATGGATGCTTGATCACCATTTATGCATGCTAGTCATTAATTTGAAACACTAACCAGAGAAGAATTAGTGATGAAAATATAGAAATCCGATTATGTGTGCTTGGAAGGACCGACCAAGTGAACAAGTATACAATAGGGTTGAATAGATCTTCGTGTTCTAGATTGGGAGTAATGACATGTGTAAAGAACCGACCGCAGTAAATTGCATGCTCATTATATATATGTTATGGTTTATGCCTTTAAAAATAACCTGATAATAAACTAGTGATCCCCCATCATTGATAGATTAAAGACACAAGTCGGGTTGATAGAATCAATGAATATTGATAATTGATATAATAATTCAATTTTCCTAAAGCCTGTGTTTAGTTCATCTGTTTAGTCCAGTAGTTTATTTCTTGCGTTTATTTTATGTTATTTAGTTTATTCCCTTTTTACCTGCATACACAATGTCTAGATATCAATTAAGTACTTATGTTTGAGAACTAGGAAGTAGCAGTCTCTGTGGGATACACGATACTCATGCTCACCTGAATATTACAGTAACGTTGTGCACTTGCGGTGCGTTTATTTATTAATAAATAGCGTGTCAATTAGCATTAATATTGCTAACATCAATACACTCTTTTTTTTCTTGTAATTTGGAAATTCGGCCACTTATGTACAAAAACTTTTTTAAAAAATATTTGATGAATTGCAAAATGATTCAATAGTTTCTTCAAAATAAAATAATATATGATATTTTATAAAGCAATATATGCATGTAGTGTATGGTTAAATATTAATGGATGTAGTGTGCTATTTTTATGATTATAATCGACACCAACCTTTTGATAATGAAATGAGAAAATTAAATTATTGATTCATTGATTCCTTTGTGCAATGCGGGTCCTTGACGAGGATTCATGCAAGATAAATTAATTGAGATTTTCTTCAATTTATATTAAAACATCAAGAGTATATTCGATTAATTACTATCACTGTATTTTTCTTTAGATGTATTATACTTTGTAACAACAACAAAAAATGAGTCTCAAATACTAAAATAAAAATTCAACAACACAACAATAAGAAAATAAATGTAATTCAATATGTAGGTTGTTGCAAGAAAAAAATGAAATCTTAAAATGCTAACTAAATAATTGTCCAATGTACAGTATGATGGATGCAACTATTTATAGCTGAGTAAGAGGTGGTAATTTTAGATATTTCCAAATTTAAATGGTGCAATTATAGTACAATGCATAATGGTTGAATTATCAATTGGTTAATTAGAGCTCACATAACCCCATTTTATTTAATATATTAGCAATGTTTGGTTAATTAATTATTTAATTAGAGAAATGTTTGAGTAAATATAAAAACACGTCCATTTGATTAAATCTATTTGAAACATTGTATTATAATATTAATCTAAATTTGAATGGAATGGTCAACTATATCTTGCTATGATTATAGTCAAATTTTATTTTCACTAAGATTATACCCAACTATGTACTATAATATAATAATTAATATATATTAAACATATCTTAAAAAGTAAATTTATAATATTAGTATATATATATATAATGTGTGATTTTATTTTCGTAAAATTATAGACAACTATAGTTGGATTATATTATGATAAATTGAAGATTTAATGGCTCGGTTATTACTTAGCATTAATAATAATTTCAAATTTATATTAAGATTTTAGTTTTAATTATTATTTTAATTTTATATTTGGAATTTCATTTATGCTAATGTGATTTAAGTGGAAAAAAAGTTACTTTTACTATTTTTAACGACTATCTTACTCTTAGATATAATATAAATATAATAATAAAAATACAACCAGCTGATTTGTATCATAACAAATCTTGACAACTGAAAAAAAAACGTGGTATAACATATAGTTTGAGTTATTTTTGTGTCATGTCAGTTTTTCTATCATTGAAAAATTTGAATGCGTTTATTATGCTATAAATAAAAAAATGGATAGAGGCATACCTATAGAAATAAAAGATAAAAAATATAATAAGAACTTAATTAAGAATGTGTTTGCTTAAAAAACTCTCCCTACTACTACTAAGAAGTCATTTATTGAAACAAAATAAATCAAATATTGATGGTGTGTTTATTGATAAATATTGAATTCTTATACCTATTTTTTTCGAGGAAGAATTCTTCACGTCGACTCAATTCTTATAAACAAATGTAAGAGAACACATTTAAAAAATAAATAATAAATTGTAAGAATTTTGTTATACACAATACTAATATCTATAAATTAAAAAAAACCAAAATATTAGAAAAATATATATTATTTATGATTTTTTTCCGAAACCAATCTTAGAAAAATATTGAGAAAATATCCGAGTAATTCTATATACATTTGACATATATTTTTTGGAGATATATTTACAATTTTACAAGGGAGTTTCTGTTTGCACCCTCGTATTTACTCTTTGCACCCCAAAAGAAAAAAATAAAAAATAAAATAATTTTGAAGTTACTTAAATGTCTTTTGTTCAAAAAGAAAAAATTAAGTGTGGTTCGAAAATGAAATTTCGAACTCATCGTGTTTGTTCGAAATTTTATTTTCGAACAAACATGACATGTTTGAAAAATAATTTCCGAACGGACTCCATGAATTTTTTTTAAGTACCGTTCAAGCACAAGACTTCGAACATATCCATTATGCTCGAACAGAAGACTTCGAACATATTCAGAATGTTCGAATACACAACTTCGAACGGAACGTGATTTTTTTTATGCTTTTAATTTTCAGATTTTATGTTTTTTTAAGTAATGACATTATAGTCAATTTTAGGGGTGCATGGAGAAGTCATGGTGCAAAGAGTAAATATGGGGTGCAAACACAAACTCCCATTTTACAATCCTTGATATGAAAAAAATAAAAAGGATGGGTATATTTGTCATTTAGCGCAGTGTTAGAGGAATAAAGCCCTAAAACTGAACTTGTTTGTTGTTCCTCCGCTTCTGAAGAAAAAAATTTGCTTCATCAAATCGAATCAGTGTTTTTGTGAAAGATTTTGAGACGGAAAATCAAATCGAAGCAATGGGGAGGGAGATTACCAATACGACGTCGAATCAGAAGCCGCAGTCCGAGATGTCTTACACGGTGGAGCAGCTCGTCGCCGTCAATCCCTACAACCCCGACATCCTGCCCGATCTCGAGAACTACGTCAACGAGCAAGTGAGCTGCTCTGCCTCTTTTTCCTTTTTTTGAAGGATTTAAATGTGCGCGTTTTCTAATTTTTCCCCTTTTTAAAAAAAATATTGGGGTTTTGCGCATGCAAGATTTTTTTTGTGTGTGTGTGTGTGTTCGATCGAATTGAGAATTGGGTGGACCTAATTTGGTTTTCTTTGATAATGTAACTTTAGGTTTCTTCGCAAACATACAGTTTGAATGCGAATCTTTGCCTTCTGCGTCTCTACCAGGTTTTTTTTTTCTCTTTCTATTTTTCATTTGATTTACTTGTTTGCTGTAGTTTTTTTTTTTTTTTGTGCATTTGTTGCTGGAATATTTTCTTGTTGTTAATTTATCTTCAAAAAACAAACCCATTCAGTTTGAACCAGAGAGGATGAGTACTCAAATTGTTGCTCGCATTTTGATCAAGGTTAGTTAAGTGCGTCGTTGATACAGAGAACTCATCTCCTTTCACTCCTTTCTTTCCCTTCTTTTTTTTTTAAGTTTTGCGTCATTAAGTATATCTTGTGGTTAACGTCTTGATAATTTATCCAGGCACTGATGGCAATGCCGGCCCCAGATTTCAGCCTCTGCCTTTTTCTCATTCCTGAAAGAGTGGTACTATATCTCTATCTTAAATATCAAACCATAATTGTTTACAAGTTTTGCCTTATGTCTAGAGGTTAATGCTAAGGCCAAGTGTGTTTAGACTACATAGCATTGTGTTATGAGAAATGGTTCCTTTCTCTTACTATAAAGTATCGTGTGGCCAAATGTCAGCCTACAGTTTAGATATGAAGACTTGCACAACTTCCCAAATATTAATAGAATAATGAAAAGCTATATTGCTGCAGCTTAGGTTTGGGAACTGGGACATATGAGGTCCTTTCAATGAAATGTGATTTCATTAACTCCATCTTAGAACTTATTAATCTTCATACGGGGAAGTTAATTGTCTTACTTGGTCGGCATTTAAATATCAGGTATTATTATCCCTGTTGTATTGCTGTTTAACTTGAGGTGTTATCCACTTGGTGAGAGATTACTAGGTGTGGTCCCTGTAGCTGGAGTAGTCCAATTGACATAAACAAGTAATAGTCTAATAGCATAATTTTTGACCGAGACTGTTTGAGAGAAATTTGAAGATTGGATCACTGAATGCTAGATTTTCCTTTTACCTAGTAATGGTGCTACTCTAGGAACCTAGGTCTTTTACTGCTCAATTATAATATGAGGTTCAAGGGGGTGTTTGATTTATTAGAGGGAATGAATCAAAAGGAAGTTACATAAACAATGAGGACTTGCGGAATATGATTCAAATCATTCTCCTTTAATCATGTTATCAATTTAAAACAAGAGATGTATACTCTTGGTGGCTGTTTGGAAGTATTTATATGATTACATATCTTTATTTTATTTACATCCTTGATCCCTTGGACACATTGTCATTTTATCCTGCAAGTCTAATGAGCTTTTCTTTCTTTACTTATTATTTGAATTTGATATGTTTTTTTGTTTCTGGGTTTTAAAGGGCATACCTATTCTAATATATCTTGTCACTCCATTTATTTTTTTGTGCAACCATTAGCAAATGGAAGAACAATTTAAGACTCTCATTGTTCTCTCGCACTACTTGGAGGTATGTTTATCATCTTCTGTCTTCCTTGATGTTCGTGAAACATGCTCCTTTTGGTTCTATGCCTTATTTAGTGGTTATTTGTAAGAAGTGCATCTCATCATGTACTTCTGTTTCATATATAGACTGCCAGATTCCGTCAGTTTTGGGATGAAGCTGCTAAGAGCCGTCACATATTAGAGGTCGTACCAGGTATATGGGGTTTGGAATGAATTATCATGTTTTACTATATTTGTTGGCTGAACTTCTTAGAAAATAACAAAGGTATTACTGTAGAATTGGACAACTTTTTCTCTGTTGAGTTATTTTTTTTATCATTTTCAATTGAAGATATGAGGGTTTTCTGTTGTACTACAAGTAACCATAGGTAAGGCATATTTTCACAATAGCTTGCTGACATGCTTAGCTTAATCAGGTTTTGAGCAAGCAGTTCAGGCTTATGCAATTCATGTCCTGTCAATAACTTATCAAAAAGTTTCAAGGTCTGTTCTTGCTGAGGTATGGTTCTGTGCTTGGAAGTCCCCTGTGCTAATTTCGAACTCTTTTCCTGGATTGTGTCTCTCAAGTAAAAAGCACTTAGTTCCGTTTATTTCCAAACATGATTCTGATGTTCTAAATGACGGATTATTTCACAGGCCATCAACATTGAAGGTCTGGCCCTAGACAAGTTCATTGAGCACCATGTTACTAACTCTGGTTGGGCTATAGAGAAGAATCAAAGCAAGGGCCAGCTTATCCTCCTTCCTCGTAATGAGTTCAACTCTCCAGAGCTTAAGAAAAGTTCTGCAGATGGGATTCCATTGGAGCATATTACCCGGATCCTTCCAATCCTCAGTTGATCTCTTGTTCTGATTTGAATCGAATTTTGGCCCTTCTTGTGATGCAATGCGTACTCATGTTTTTCTTGTCACTGCCAGAGCACTACATACATTAAATCTGTTGTGGAACTACAGTGCTCTGATCAGGCCAGACCTGTTTGAGCTACTTGCTTTTAGTTATAGTATAATATTATCAAGTCCTTCAGGATTTCTTTTTTGTTCCATTATCTATCCACTTTTATTTGGAAGAATATCATAAAATTTTCAAATTCATTGAAATACCTTCAATCGATTGTTCAATATTTCAAATTCAAACGGAAGCAAGACCGCCAAATCAAGACTAAACTGAAGCTAATAATGAGAGTTTCAAAGCATAGTAGGCTGCAACTAAATTTTGAAGAACAAACTCAGTGGGGTTGGGATCTGAGGCAGCTAAGCAGCAACACTGGAATCATCCAACGGAGAAGAAACTTATTTGCAACGTGAAATGTTATGATTAAAAGAAAAAGGGTTAAAACCACAAATAAATGTAAAGAATCAAATAGAGCCTAGTGCTACAAGCGTGGAGCTCCCACCGTTTGTTTATATATACACATATATGACGCCTGCAGGGGCATATCCATTAACTAGGTGATGGACTAAATATCAAAGCACAAAAACAAAAGGGGAGGGAAAAAGAAAGAGCTCCAAAAGAATCTGAAAACTGTAGTCTATTTACTCTTCAAAGCTAGGTTATCAGGGTACGACCCAGGTTTCCAGGTCGACTGCTGCAATTCGCATGCCAGATCGTGGGGGGCGCTTCCATCACCATCGAACCAAAGAATGCCGCCATGTCTTTCTCCTCATTCACCATCTCACCCTATAGCATCACCCGTAGTATATTAATGGCCCCCCAAAAGGATCTGGAGCCTATAGCTATTACTGTCCGAGACAAAACTAACACCTTCAATGACACAGTGTTTCCCCATAGGTCACCCAACGCACAAAACTATCTGAGAATTCTTCGAGAACTTCGTAATTATGGGCTTCACCATAGCCAAGGTCAGTCCCGGTGGGATCTCTACCCTACATATATATAAAGTAGTACCAAGAATGCATCAAGTGTTTTGCAGATAAAAAAGCATATACGCATCTGGAATTGAAGATGCGTAAACTCTATACATAACTGATGCTACTCATAACTGATGTAAAAAGTCAGAAATGGGTCGCAACCTAAACTCTATACATAACTGATGCTACTCATGCAACACATTTAAGGGCTGAACTACTATGATGCAAAAAATTCAGAACTATTGGCTTGATGGACTTCAGCAAATGTTACAGCTAACCAAGCAAAAGGTACCACAATCAATTTGCATGATTTGCATAGATTTCTAGTTTCTATGACCACTTTTTCAGTGCTTTTGGAAAGTAAACTTCATAACATACGAATTCTTTCACACATATACTCCTATACATTCCTTTCCACATGCACTGTAACTTGATCTTGTGAGCAAATAGATGGTTGGGAAGATGTACTTACCCTTCTGCTAGATCCACATTCACTGGTGGACGGCGTTGTTTCACTAGCTGTTTCATTGATAACATTTTCTGACGATAGTATAGCTGTTGGAGATATTGTCAGCATTGACCTGGGTATGGAAAAGAGTGGAAAGATTAGCTCCTTAAAACAACAAAAATCTCAGAGCAGTCCGTAGTTAATTCCCAAGACCCACTGCAGTTCACAGAAATCACTGTGGTCCCCTTTTGCAATCCAAGCATTTAAAATGTTATGCAGGGTGACGCTCAAATAAAATAATGTGGGCGGATATAAATTTAATTTGTAAGCAATTAATTAAATTAACTCAGACTTAAAAGTATATTAAGAATAGGAAGTCAAGAATGAAAAGTCAAAATTGGATGGAAGTGTGTACTGTTGTGAAAATTTACTACAACTCTGGACTGTGTTGGCAAATTTTGCAAGTGTGGTATCATATATGGAAATTTCAGGAAAATCTTCCAGATACTTTTGTTCTCTCTATCGAAGTTCGGACAATTAATCATCAACATACCAAAGAAGTAAGAGACAGAAATACTAAGATCAGTAATGAGAAGGCCAAGACTAAGAAACCATTCCATCACGGCACATAAGAAAATGCTACGGGGTGAATATCTAGACCGTGACTCAGTAAAGAACAGTAAAAGGATTTATACCCAACAAGTGCTGAAGAAACAAACTAAGAAACAGAGAGATGCAGGTCTCAGTAAATGAAGCAAGAACAAACAACTGAGAACTAGTTAGTACATACAGCTACCGATAGATTAGCTATAAGGTCCATGAAGCTTTGAGCATACGAAGGTGGGTCATTCTATAAATGACATGGAAAAGAAAAGTAAACCTTTGAAGATTTGTACGATGGGACTCAGAAACGATACATATTAGATATTACAAATAATAAATTACAACCATTTGTTGCCAAAACAAAGGAAGGGAACATAACCGATTCTCCAATTATCTTGATGTCAAGGTACATGTTATCCATAAAGCATATTGGGGTGTCAACTTCTAGAATGAAAACTAAATCCCATATCTATTACTAACAAGGACATTCAAGTGCTAATCAATCCACGGGTAAAGAAGTTTGGTTGCGCCACCATATAATGATGTCAAAAAGGAAAAAAAAAAGAAGCCATATTACTATCAGTAGAAGTACTACCTTTCCAATAACTCTTCCTCGCATGAATTTCCAGAGGAAGAGAGCCAATCTAAGTCAACAAAGTTTGAGCAGTCAATTGCATCCCCATTTTCACGTTCAAGGTATCTTACTCTTTGCATTTCAGCAAAAAGCTCCCTAGTAGGCATTGGAGAAGTATAACTGCAAAAGGAATAAGAGACTCAAGTTTCTATCAACAAATAGAAGAAATAAAACAAAAGGAATAATCTTTCTAATAGCAAAAAGGACCCTATTTTAAATTTAAACAATTGAACCACAAGAACAAACAGCATTTCCAAATAAAATGAACCTATACGTGTGTGCGTGCAAATGTTCAGGCAAATACAAAAGAACCTTAAGATGGTATTCAGGATTAAAATAACCAATGTTCAAAATCCACATCACCTTTAACTGAACAATTGGATTAAACCCCTAAACTACATCAATGCATTCCCCACATGTTTTGACAAGAGCTACACAAAGTTTCCGAGTTTTATCAATTAGAATCCCAAAAACTAAGCCTTAATATAAATATATTCTTTAAAATTTAAATTTTTACAAAACGCTATTAATTTAGGGCAAATTTTCAGTACAATCCAACTGCTTCACCTATGATAGAAAGAAAAATCATGGAACTCCTGATTCACATAATTATGCGGAAGTCACAGATCTCTTCTCAGGTTGCAAATACATCTAACAGAGAGTAGGGAGTCTCCTTAAGAGAGTACCAGCAGCAACTGGTCAGGTAACCTTTGTAATCCAGAAAAGATGGGACATATCTATTATCTATTATATATATATAACAGATTAACAGAGTACGAAACCTCCTTATCAACAACAAATTAGGGTAGCTGTTTTAATGCAGGAAAGATAGAAAATATCTATTAGATTATTAGATATATAACAACAGAGTACGGAACCTCCTTATCAACAACGACAAAAAAAGGTAGCTCTTTTAATCCAGAAAAAGATAATTAAAGTCCTAACTGAAAGCAAAAAAAAAATGAGGCAGAGTAGGAAATAATCTTCACTAAAAAGTAAGAACCTGTGATTTTTGTTCAAAACAATCTATAACAACTGACTGAACTGAGTAGGGTAGCTTTTCAACCTTTACTTAAAGTTAAAAAAAAAATAACATTGAAGTTCATCACATGATTACAGGATAGTCACCCTCACACGGGGTAACAAAAAGAGTCAGTCACAAGTACTCAGAGAACAGAATCTGTATGACTGAGTTTGAGGCATAAATTTGAGGATTTTAGAACCAGATTTTCTCTGGATAAAACTAGGGATTGCAGAACATAGGGAAATGCATAATATTCAAATAAAATTGTGATAAGGGTAGAGATAGGTCCTATTTCAAGAAATTTATAGCCTAAACATAATTTGAAAAGTTCAAAAGTCAGATCCATCATACTTGATCACTGTTGAAATAAGTGCTCTCCTCTAGTAATTATTTTTCAAGTTTTAGTTCAGCCTAGTAGTATGGACAAAATTAAGAGATCGTTAAGAGCTTAGTTACAGATAAAAGAACCTTGAGGTCACCAAAGAAGGGTTCCAAAAATATTAGCAGAAAAAAATATATATATTTTCACTCTTAGGCCTGGAATATAGTAGTACATGAAGTGTGCTTAGAATCCAATATGCTAGTATTTCATCTTCTCTAACAAAACAGAAAGAGAAAAAAGTAATGTGAACTCCTTCTGAGAAGGTCTCTGTTTCCCAAAGTCCTTTTTTGTCTCTCCATTTAAAACAAGGATCCATTACTAAAGTTTTTCTTGTTGGTGGATGAGATAACAAAATGTTGCATTCATTACTACTACTGCATCACTTCAAACAAATTAAATGCTGTGCTTGTGTCATTGCAATCTAATTGGCCTAAAAACTAAATAAAGCATCAAATCATTAGGAGAGTAAAGCACCTTGAGTATGCTAACTCGCTTTCTGATGTACACATATCTGGTGTTGACTCAGAAAGAATTTTGCTTCTTCTTTTCGACTCATCGGAGAAACCAGCGCTAGACGTATCTTTATTCATGTTTGGTGTGGATGAGGGTGAATGACTTTCACGAAGAATGTTCCCATCTGACCATGATCTTTTGAAAAGTGACCTAAACATGCAAAAGAAGAGCGAGTGTCATCATGGAAATTACCAGCAGCGCATCACTTATGAGGCAAACTATACCTTTCCCTATTGATTTCAAATTCACCAATTAAAACCACACCACACCAAACGAATGACATGCCACTCGTGAACCTTACCAGACACATCATATTCTCAAGAACCAAATTCAAATACAACTGAGGCAGATAAAACGGGATATTAATACTCTTGTAAATTAAACTATCATTGAGGATCCAATTATCGTCAGTGGCTATGGTTTATACTTCTCAATATCTAGAAAATGAATAGTGCACAAGACAAAATTATAATCATACTAAACATAAATATAAGAGATGTAGAATTATAAGATAACCACCCATATATCCATATTTAACTTAACCAGCTTCAGTGTGAAAGGTGAAATGCATCTACTGGATATGAACGAAAAAAACAAAAACCAAAAAAAACTTGAGTGTTAAAATCAGCAATCCTTCTTGAATTATCAAGAGAAACAGAACCACACATTATAGAAAAGTGAAATTGAGGGAAGTAACAGCCAAAGATGGAGGAAGCCAAAAGACAGGCCATCAAAGAGGCCACTCTTGGTGAAGGTCCATATTGTTTTCAATTTGAATGCATGCAAGTACATATACCTCTGGCAACAATAGTTAGAAATTAGTTGGATTTTAGAAGTCATGAGAGGGTGGTTGATGTGCTTATTGTTTAAGAAGTCGCAATCAGCCATTTACCACAAGTAATTACATCCCACCTGATGTCCATGACTAGAAGGTCTAGAAGAATTTTTAGAAGTGTAATTGATAAAAATTGTGTCCACTAAAATTTTCACATCTGGTACGTGATGTTCACCAGGTGTGATATAGACATATAACATTGTAGCAGATATGTAGCTATCACTATTAGTTATACCTTCCATGTTGATCTACATTTGGTTGTCCATTTCTTCCCACATTGAAATGCTGGTCTGAATCAAGTTCCCACACTTCAGGTTTATCTACTTGAGGTTGAAAATGCCCCAAAAATCTGCTCGAATATCAAAGACGCAATCAGTTAAATAAGGTGAAAATTTGATTAGACCTTGAAAAGTATACCGATAGACAGTTGATACAAGAAAAAGAATTTGAAGAATGAAATTAACTATTAACTTTTTAAAAGAATTTGAAGAATGAAATTAATTATTAACTTTTTATAGAGAATGCCAAAAAGGAGAAACTCATTACCTATCTAATCTCTAGATATAAATAAATATTTTGAAAAATGCATATAAAAATGTGACAACTATCAACTCACACATTAATGGCATTTTGTTTCTCTGCATCCATGTATGCATTACTATAATATCTTTGCAGTGTGCGGAAAAACTCCTGTGACTGTGTTGCTGCTTTCCATTGGCCTCTTCTTTGGGAGAAAATCTATGACACAACGAACTTGGAAATGTCAATGGGAAAATCATTAAAGTCCTAACTGAAAGCAAATTTTGGCTACAAGAGAAGAAAGCCACAGCATTCTGTTTTGTCCTCTTCCCCTTATGGAGCTACCAAAACCACAAAAGAATTTATATTTAAAGAACAGAAAGTTATGTACCTAATTAAAACAACCTTGAGTAATGGATCATATATGCAATTAGATACTTAAAAAAGTCTCAATTTGAATAGCCTCAATCAAAAATACTTTTTTTTAAAAGCTAGGTTCTGCATTGATATAAGTGCTGATGATTAAGTATGCCTTTATAGAGAGTACCTATAGTACATACGGACAAATACCCCACATAAGGAATGGGTTCTGATATTAGGCCCCTTCCAAGTATAAGAATCTTGAGACAACATTAAATTTTAATAACACCCTAAAACATTCAACCAGATATGCAATACATGGCTTCCATCATTGCACAAATAACTCTTAAAAGAATATTAACCAGGAAATAGAAAAAAGGTAAACATATCCCAAAATATGAAGAGAAAAAAGATTAACTTACCTTGTTGTGAGCAGCAGATCCACCATATTGGTGAGCAAGAGTATCACCCATTCTCTCATAACATCCCATCAATTCTTCAGCCAAAGGATCATCAAGGTCCATCTTCGTCGAGGTTGTTACTCCTAAGGCACGCAGCTGTTGCCCTAAAGCAGCCAAACCATATGCATACTGCGCAACATTCGTGCGATCCAAACAATCTATGCAATTAGTCCGAAGCACTCCCTTTTGGATCATAGGTGGCTTGACAGAAGGATTGCTATTTGTACTACTATTGCCCCCAGTGGATTTTCTATCTGAGTTATCTGAATCCTCAGTCTCCTCATCATTATGCTTTTCATTTTCAGTGTGAGAACATGTAGAGGTAGCTATGCCAGCAGCAAGAAAATTCCTGTATCAGAATGCATCAAAAACTCCAGTTTAGCATCTATACTCATTCATAATATCACAAACATAAATGTGCTTCGCCAGTGACCATTGTCAGACTACTCTGTCAACAGTCTAAGAACCTCAGTCTTTCTCCAGTACACTATTAAGCCATCAACTGAATTATATTTTTATAAATATGTAATAATTCTAATCACATTAAAATCTTGCGGTTGAAACTAGCAAATGAAAAGTTTAACAATTTAACATTACTTTGGGTGAAAGTACTCCAGTACGTAGTGTGAAAATAAGAACATAACATATTGTTTATTATGGTCTCAGGAAAGTTAGAAGTGTGGACATATTACCAATAAACAACAAGCTGATAAATTACTGATATCCAAGAATATCATTGGTGTGACATACTGACATTCATATAATAATGTACTTAGTTGGTAAGCTGAAAAGTAGGAATGTCAAAGAGAACATATTCAATTTGATTCCAAATGGAATACATTACTTACTCATAACTAGGGCAGTTAAGTTGCCCCTCTGATAGCATCTCTGGTGTGGCTTGACAATAGAAAAAACCTGTCAGCGTCAAAGCATATGCAGCCACCTTTCCCAACAGTAGCAACACGTTTGTAGCTTTGCTGGTGAAAAATAAGTATAACACAAACACAAATCAGATCTCTACAAACATAACCAAGAGCAATATAAAAGATAAACATTAGATACCTTCGAGAATGTTTATGCAGATCCCAGTGGAGAAATTTAAGACGGTTCTCCTCGGATAAATCTCTATTGATGACTTCTATGGCATTAGCGAACTCCGTGCGAAGAATGGATTCTCGTGGCTTCTTTTCATTTGTCTGTTAATTAAAAAAATTATATCATGGTTTATACTTTATTTTAGTTTTCCTTTAAAGAAGGGTTTCAGCAAGGTACAGATGATTTTGGCAGTTATTAAAACTTTTGGCCTTGTATTTTAAGAAAAAGTCCACACATCTTGTCTTGAATATGAAAGCCAAACTCATAAAATTGTCTTACCTTAATCAAATTCAAAATAATTATGGGATTCCCATATCTCTTGACAAGATTTTCAAAATGAAGTCTTGTAGCTTCATATGTCTGGTCCCTCTTTGACACTGCAAAAGAGAAATACAGCACACAGCTCAGAGGATATATACATCTCTTAGATATGAAAAATGAAGAGACATAAATCAAGTAATTGTGGAAACATACATATAATATCTGGTTTGATATTTAGCCGGGAGGTCTCCTGTGACCAGAATAGTGGTATTGACCCACGATTTTGGACCACAGAACTAATTTGCAAAGGTAGTCCTTCTGGAACATCCTCAATCAAAATTTGCTCAGTCTCAACATCATTTGCCACTCTGCCCTTCTCGTTGACACCCCGTTTCAGATATCTACATTAATAGATTTTTTAGCTTCATATGCACAGGCCGGAAAAGGTAGAAACCTTACCAAAAACTCCCCACCGACCAATTTATAGGTGAAAAAAGCAGAGGAAAAAAACCCTAAAGACAGGAACAATCATCTAATATGATCAAACTAAAATGGGTAATTTATGAGTAGATAAAACCCAAGTTATGCAACAAAACATCTGTCTGGTAAGGCAATGCAATACCATAAAAATTCTGTTTCCTGAACTCATGGTGTTCAGTGCATCTCAACTGATAGGAACTGTTGATATATATCTCCTACTACTTTCTTATACGGACCTCCACGCGTTATAAAATTTTAAAAATTACCAACAGATAAATAATAATTTTGTTCTTAGAACACTCTTAGATCAAATAATCAGCTGGCTGGTGTCAAGCCATTATAAATTCAAAGTTCCTTTATCATTGACATTGTCAGAATGTGATGTAGTGCCCTTTAGTTTAGTTTGTTTTGTATTTTGATTGGGATTTCTCATCCCTGAGTCATCCCTTTTTAATACTTCACTTCATGACATCGGATACCTTCTGAACACAAATAGTGAAGCATCTCTCTGCATTTCTTTACTGCCACACCTTAGACAAAACTGGCAACATGTCTCTAAGAACTTGTAAGGTGCGTCTTATTCTGCATTCTGTGACTATTAAAGCAGCAGAGATTGGTCTCAAAGAAGATGCCTCAAACATACATCAATGCGTGTTTGAAACAAAACAAAGTGGCATCTCAGAGAGATTACATAACTAGGATTTGATTTATATACTCCAAAATTCTGTCACATTTACAATTGTGAACTTACCTAGTACCAGCATAATGTCGCGAACGCCTGGCAATTAGAGTTAGCTTGAGATCCCGCCCTGATATAGAAAGTGTAGCCTGGGTTCATCAAGATCATGCAATCACGATCAGATTCTAAATACTCAGAGATAGTAAGCAATGGCAAGCATAAAAAATCATTTAATAAGCACAATCATTGTGACTGAACTGAGTAAACAGCATCAGAAAATTAGTATATGACATTGAAGAAACTAGGAAGGATGTATTCTAAGCCAAAGCATTGACGCTCGAACATTATGCAATCTCACCTGCTTAAAAAAGCCATAGACCAAGGCAACGGTCCATAAAGTGTTCTGAAGAATATTTCGTATTCCACGAGTCAGAAATTCATTCCACACAAACATAGTTTCATACAAGACTTGCCCTGTCTCGTTATCACACATGTTCCTCTGGAGACTTCTCATCACATGGTAGGAGTAACTAAAGTAGAAATCCTTAGTAAGATCCACCATGCACAAGAGCTTCTTATATCTATGTCACCAATAAAATAACAGTATTAAATAAAGAATCAAGCAAAATCTCCTGAAATGCAGATTAGAATTCAAAGTTGGAAAAAAAAAAATTATAAGAACCTAGATCACCATATTTTTCATTTGTGAAGAGTGGAAAATACTAGGTCATAGAATAAAATTAAAAAGCATGAAGTTTTCATCATCCCTCACTCAATATGTAATGACAAAAACCCACTCATAAACTGCCTTTAAGAAATAACGCAAATAGTGGCAACATAGTATGTTATATTTTAGAGAATTTTAATGTTGTGCCAATAAATCAAGCAAAGCAAGCTACAGTTACGGTGTGAATCTTAATTGGAAATATAAACTACGGATTACTAATCATCTAATAGGAGTTGAAATGAGAATGAGATAGGGATAGTGTATTGCTTGAACTAGACCATTATTTACAGGAAAAAACAAATAAAGGAGGGGTCAGGCTAACATTCAGAAACTAGGTAACAAGTTTCCAGCATCTTCAGTCTTAATTACCAAGATTTTGAGAAAAGTAGCCAAAAATATTTGGGGTCAATAAATTAAGTAAAAGCATTGACACATATATGAAATATCAAAAACACCAACATTCTTTGAATACCAATTCCCGATGCCAGCCTCAGACTATGACATGAACCACTCCCCCCCCTCTCCCTTCCCCTCACACACACACAAAGACCGAAAGACATATACATTTATGATCTCAAATTTCAATTCAGCTGCCACCGATAATCTTCCATGCAGGTTACTTAGTCAATGCAACCATTGTCATATAAGTAATGTCTTGTCAAGAGGGAGTGGTGGACTATATGATATAGAAGAAACACGTAAAAACTTATTTGAACTAGCATTACTCTTGCAGTTCTCTACTCAACGTTAATAGTTTCCAAGAGAGATCCATGATTAAAGAATTGGACAAGTCCAATCATGATGGTAACTACTAGTTTGGGCTGAGGATGGAGAAGATACATTCATTTTACTTAAACAGTACATACTTAAGTAATACAAAACACCTGCACCAACTGCAAAAATGCATGAAATTCTTGCTTGACAAGCACAATATCCTAAAGCAATAACATCATTTCTTAAAACAGAATACAAAAAATAGTTACTACAGGAACTTCCACAACATGAATGCTAAAACATTTATTTAGGGGTGATCAAAAAACAAAATAAGTGACAAATGGTTCATGGTTTTTCCTCTAAATTCAAAGGATTAGCTTCAACAAGCACATTACAATGCAGAAAGGCTATATAACCTGTTCTCATTCTTATAGTTGACCATGCTGGCTCTAACTGCTGAATTTGGCAGGGGAATTATCTCACATTTGGAGATAGCATATACATCGTGACCGCATATTACACCAATCTGCCTCCTTTTTGTTATGAGCAACATGTAATACGGCCCTAGAAATTTAATGAATCCTGAAAAATGAATGAAAAGAGAATGAGATTATCAGCACTATGAGCCGTCCTCTGAATAGGATGCAATCAGCATTAGAACGCACCAACAATGCCATAACAAGTAGTGACGAATTTAAGTCCTCCTGTAGCCCTGTTTCCTTCATGTACTCTTCTTAATAGATCAGAGCACTCCCTCTCAGTATATGTGGCAGAATCTTCATGAATGTTAAGCTCTGATGGTTCCAACCTATCAATTATCAAAATTTTCCAAAAGGTTCTAGTTTTGTCCCTTCCTACCATATAAAATTTCTGCAAACAAAATTAGATACAATCAAATGAAAAACCTGTGGGTAAGAAAGTAAAAGTAGTACGGAAATGCTAGCGTACATCAAAATGTAGTAACTAACAGTTTTAAATATGATCAGCATAGAAGACGCCAAATATGTGACAACAAGGTGCACTCTTAGTAACTTTTTTTTCAGCACATCTGAATCAAACTATGATGAAAGAAACTCCAAATACTATGAAAAATTTCTTATCTAACAAAAGAACCTAGCACGTGGACCGGAGATATAGCATTTTTGCATCTTGTACTAAACTAAGCTCTGGGTGAAGGCTTTAACGTAAGAGTGTAAGACAAGATATGCAAGTTCAGACGTCGTGGAAACCACAGCCATAAATTTAATTAGTTAAGCATACAGTTAGATATCGAATTGATCAGTATTTGTTTAACTTTGAACTTGCCATGTTTGGAAATCGGGAACCAAAACCCAGCAACCAAAAATACATGTTTGACATAGCAAGCAATCACAAAGATTTAAACATAACAAACATGGCTTCTAATGTTACTAAGAGTCATCTATCTCACAACATGACACATAGCATTCCGGGATCAATAAACGAAAGATCACTTTTTTTACTGGATAGGCCACCAAGAATCATCAACTGGAAAGACAATACTGTACCGATCGAGTCTCATAGAGTCTGAATTTCTGCATAAACCCCTCAGGAGGCGGCATAAGAGGTGGAGAATCAGGCTGAACTTCATGTTGTTGTTGCTGTACAATTTCCGACACATCTTCCATTGCTTTTCAAATATTCTTCGCGATCCCCGAGCCTCGGGCTCGGGAATCAATCACTCTGGCATTCAATTTCAACCCACAATTCTCTCTCTATTTCCTCTCCCAACTTCTAAACCCCATCACCACCGCCGTAGGTTGTTTCAGATATAGCATTCCCCAATAAAATCAAACTTCAGACAGCAATTGATTTTCTTCCTCGGCTCTTAAGTAATCCAAACCCTAAAATTCAACAACTGTAGATACGTAAATTACAAAAACCAGTAGCTGATCTTCAACCGAAATTATCAAAGACTAAAACTCGACAGATTCAGAAGAAATTCAGGCATCATTTTCCCGAGGAAAACACCTAATCTACAGAAAGCTAAAATAGTTCAATTCAAACCTGCCTGTGATAGTTGAGATACACAAACCGAGGTTTCCAGAAGAAAGTTGGGGTGGAAAAAATGATGAAGAAAATTGAGGTGGAGATGCCAACAAAAATTTCCTGTTTGATGCAAATTATGATGATGATAATGATGATGATGATGATGATGTGCAGAGAGAGTGGTTATGGTTTTTGATTGATTCTACTGGAATTTAAGAGAGAGAAAGATATGAGAGAGAGAGAGAGAGAGAGAGAGAGCTTGGATCTGCAGGAGGCAGAATGAAAACCACAACTTATTTAGTTGATGAATAAAAGAATATGCCTTTCGCTTATATCTTTTAGAAACTTTTTCTTCTTCCTCAAATATTTTCCCTACTCTTTGTCTATCGATTTTGGCAACACACATTATTTATTCATAAAAAAATGCAAAAAGTCTTTTCCCCCTATTAATACATTTTACAATCTAAATATTTTTCTTTTACGCGTGCCATTGATTTTTTCACAAATTTGAATTAATTTAAAGGGTTTGCATCATTAATGGTTAGCTACATCGAAGTTGCTCCCTTTCATGAAATAATTAAAGAAAGCCAATTACTACAAAATAACAGTAGGATTTACTTCGTTCAATTTTATATAATTACGATATTTAAAATATAGAATTAAATACATTGAACATATGTTGGATAAATATAGGGTGGAAGACCTTACAATCCACTGTAATATTTAATAAAGTCATGTAATCAATCGAATATAGTGCGGTAAATAAATCTTGTATACATGCTACAATATATATATATATATATATATATATATATATCAACCATGCATAATTAATTTACATACTACACCAAATGCAATGGGTGTAGGATCTACAAAAGTATTAAACGGCAAAAGTTGAAGTAGTTTACAAATTAAGAAATTTATTTAGTGTTAGGATAATATATGGTTTTGAAAAAAGGTCTCCTGAAAAATATCAAAAAAAAAAGTCTAATAACTGAGTTCGAGATATATGGCTGTGTTATGCATGGAGTAATTATTACATAAAGTAGGAGTAGGCCTAATTCTTTTATGAACAATGTGGGGCTTATTACACTCTGCATTTCACGTTGATTGGCTAAAAAAATGGACTAAATTGGAAGGAATTCAAGATATGCAACATTTGGGAATAAGCAATGAAGTAATAAATGTGAAATATATGCTTCGAATTTAATTACTACTATTATCGTTGTTTCAATATATACATATTATTCCTTCAGGGAATTACATTTTACTTTTATTCTATTTTATTGTGGCAATTAGGTCATAGCATTAGACACCCATATCATATGAATTGTGTGAAGGAATTGGTCAGACAAATTACAAAAATAAATAATGGAAACGTGTTAATATCTCCAATTGACCGTCCAGCTAATTTAGAGAAATTAAGGATAATCAAAATCAAAGAAAATAAATAAAAATAAAAATAATGGAGGTCAAGAGCCGACCAGGTGCAGCAGTGTTCCACGTAACAGCTGGGAAAATATATAGAGGTTTTGTTAGGGCAAGACTTATCAACTGGAAATTAGGCTGAAAAGAAAAGGTAAATTATAGTATCATAAAAATAAAATAAAATAAAAGGGGGGTTGCTGTTAGTTTAGGTTTGAAATAAATAAAAAGTCTGTTTCAATGATTGAGGGTTTCTTTATTTTGGGAGGTGGGAATGGAAACGAAATGGAAGATGTGAACATGAGCCCACGTCTACAAACTTGGAAGGGGTAATATGTTGGGTTTCTTTTCGGCAACAATGTCAATGTGTGTGCCTCTCTCTCTCTCTCTCTCTCTCTCTCTCTCTCTCTCTCTCTCTCCTGTGGGGAGGATGCATTATATTTCTCCAATAATTGCCTTGATAATTGCTAACACGATTTACGAATTGTCGTTCTAATTAGGTGAATATTTTGATAGTATTTAAAGGAATTTGGTACATACATATATATATATATATAATGTATTTTTTTAAAAAAAAGAGACTTATGGACCAATCGAATTGTTGATCTGGTATAGATTCAATATTAGAGGTCTTATAATATTATGCGCTAATAATATGTGAAAACATTGCTCCTCATTTTATTCTTGTCCATATTTAACAAATGATATTTTATTTTATTTTTTTGAAACCATGGAAAAAAATACATTTCCACCTTTTTTTTGGGTATGTAGTGTTTATGCACCCTTTTTTTGTTAGTCTAAAGGGCAAAAAAATACTCAAATTTATAAATGGTCAATTGTCAAATAAATCACCATATTTCCACTTTTTATAAATTAGACGCCGCGTTTAAATCTAGTTAATTACAATACCACGTTTTAATTTTATGGGATTAAACACCCCCAATTGTCCCGGCGAGTTAAGTATGACGTATTTGGCCTAAAAATCACATTGACAGCCACGTCAACACACACGTGTAACAAACGACGCCGTTTTTGTTACCTGCTCTTCTTTTTTTATTGAAAGAATCATTTTTTATATAATTATTTATTTCTAAAATAGAAAATATGTTGAGAAAACTAATAAAATCGACGTCATTTGTTGTATGTTTGTGTTGATGTAGCTGCCAACGTGGTTTTTAGACCAAATACGGCATACTTAACTCGTCGAAAAAATTGAGGATGTTTAACTCCATTCAAATTAAAAGGTGGTGTTATAATTGACTAGATTTAAATGTGGTGTCTAATTTGCAGAAATGTGTAAACGTAATTATTTATTTAGCAATTAACCCATTTATAAATAAATATACAATGCTCAAATTTGAAAGTATGATAACTAAATATTTTATAAATGAATATTCAATGCTCAAATTTAAAGTTAAGGACTTAAAGTTTATAAATGAAAGTTCGAGGGCTTAAAGTTTATGAATGAATGTGCAATGAACTCTTAAAAATGCATGGACCCAAAAGTTGTGCTTATCAGTCACGGATATAATGCCAGGCTTCAAATGAATTTTATGCATGTATTATTGACAAATATAATATATATTATTCATTCATTAAAATAACATGCTTAATAAAGTATATTATTATTATTATTATTATTATTATTATTATTATTATTAATATAAATGGAACGCAAAAATGATCAGGCAACATATAGTCAATTGGTAGTTATTACTTATATAATCCGAGACTAATACGTGGGATTATTTGACAATTATGAATTATCACTCAACATTTCATTGCTAAGCTAAAACCGGTAGAGCAATACATGTATTTTATCAAGTGTACTGTGAAATGTGACTTTTTCCTTAAAAAATAATAGTGGCACATATCGAATCTATAACCTAAAAATTGTTCTCTGTGTGAAATGGAGACATTCGAATGCGAGATTCACTCTCCTTTTTCCAACTAAAAAAATATGTATTTTATCTCGGTCTCATAAACTATATAATGTTTATGAAGATATTTTAGACAATAATTAAAACGTATATAATTTTATCTGTGCATTTGTAATTCAAATCAAGGATGGTATATCTTATTACCAAAATAAAATAAAGGAACCTAATGAAATATTTTTTTTTGTTTACTGCACATGTTGATCACGTCCCAAGCCAATTGAGAAAACTAACCAGTGAACACCATTATACCAATAACATATTTTTTAGGATTATAAAATTAAAATTCATTAATAATAATAATAATATTGTTGTTATTATTATTATCATAATCATCATCATCATCATAAAGTACGTACTCATCTCATTGATTAAAAGTTATATCAATATTATATTAATTAAAGTCACAAATTAAATGCTTTATTGAATGGTGTTGCAGTAAATTTTAGTAAAATGTGATCTGATTCATTCTGGAAGAAACATCAAGAGTGATCAGATAGTTAATTAATCTTATTGCATTTCCATTTCTTATATTGCAGTAAAAGATAAAGATATGTAGGGTATCGATTAAGGCAGGAAAAAATTACTTCATTTGATTCATCAATTTTATTTCCAAGTGCAAAGAGTGCAAGAAATCCGACAACTCAAATATGAACGTTAGTATCAAATCACAACATTAATTTTAATTAATTACTTTCCCGGGCCGGGCCCCCTCTAATTAAAATCTAAATACGTGGAAACTATTATAGACAAAATTCTTATAATTTATTGTGTCTAATATTAAATTTCCAGTGATTAAGTTGATCTATCGGTTGGTCTATGGATTTAATTAATTTAAAATTAACTCATCAAAAGAATTATTAAATTATCATCGACAAACTTGTATAATTCATCCGCGAAAACGAAGGGTTAAGCAAAGAGAGTTGGACAACGCTTATGTATAAATTTGTATTTCTCGTAACGTTAAGTCAAATCCGAGGACCCTTATATATATGCATCTTTTTTTAATCATTTATCTTTTTAAGATTTTGATGTTTTGTTTTATAATCAGTATTTCTCCCGTACGTTGTGCGGATTTAAATATTTATTAATTAATATTTTAAAATTTGAACATGATCATATTGTAATTGAATGAGAAAATATTGTGGATGTCCGATATACTCAAAATTAATATTGATATGTGATTACATAAATATCATATGGTTGGTTAGAGATCTATATTCACATATCTTAATAATTACATTTAACATTTGAAATCATATAAATACACATATAGCTTTACTAAATATAACATCAGTTAAACTAAAAAATAAAAAATCAGTAACCATGATTAATGGTAACATATTATTAATGTTCAAAAGTAAAATAAAAATAAAAATATGGTATTAATTGAATAAAATACATAATTTGAGTTGTAAAAAATAATTAGGGTCAATATAATTTTGTTGCATTGTTTTATATTTATGATGTATCTTTTAACCAAGCAATCATAATCAAAATTATTATTTTTTGGTATACCAATCTTTTTTTAAACCTTATTTGGATTTTAATAAATTTTTGTTCCATGTTGTTACCTACTAATTCATGTAATTATTCTACTAAAAAATATGTAATAATCATTATTAACATATATTTAACTCCTCGCAACTATTTTTTGCCACGTAATTACTACTGTCACAAATCATTACAAAATAATAAAAATACATTATTATAAATCTACAAATAAACAGAGGACTAAATTGTAATTTTACAAAATATTAAATAGTAGACGGGTATTGGAACAATGTAAATGCATATTTGTGTTTTTACGGTTCATAAAAACAGCAAATATCCATTTCGAGTTTGTGAATGAGTTTCATAAAAACAGCAAATATCCATTTCGAGTTTGTGAATGAGTTTTGATTGGAGTGAAGAGGTAACTGTAAAATGAGATATGAATATGAGTTGGAGATGGTCTTAATGTTTATTAATAAAATAAATGGTGCACTTCACCATACCTAAATGTTAAAAAAGAAATTAAAGAAGGAAATAAAAGAGTTACAATATTAAATAAATTTGAATTGATGTTAATATATCAAGGACTAATTACAATTTAATTTCCAACGTTTGAAGATTTTAATAAAAATAACCCAATGTTTTAATAATTATAATTTAATTCCCAACATTTTGATATTTTAACAAAAATACCCCAATGTTTAATAATATTAATTTAATTCCCAATGTTTGAATATTTTAACAAATTGATCGAAAATGTCGGGTCATTTATGTTAAAATGTTCAAAATTTGGGAATTAAATTATTATTATTAAATGTTGGGGTTATTTTTGTAAAAATATCAAAACGCTGAGAATTAAATTGTAATTACTAAAATATTAAGTTACTTTTATTAAAGTCTTTAAATGTTGAGAATTAAATTATAATTAACACATATCAAAATAAACGATGGGCTTTATCATCATTCATGTACCTAAAATATCTTAAGTGATAAAAGAAAAAAATGGAAAATTGTAGAAATAAAATAAAAGTTCGAAAAAGAAAACAAAAGAAAAAAAAAAGCTGAAAGGGAAAAAAAATTAAAGGAAATAAAAAATAGAAATGGCCAAAAAAAAAAGGGCCGTGTAAGGAATGAAACCACTATGCCACAATAGAGGTTTTAAAAATATTCAAAGGAAATATTAATTTAAATCAAGTTTTGTATGACTTTTTTTAGGATAATTTTACTCATGCTATTTTATTTTAATATATGTATAGATGGACATTTTAGATATATAAGTATATAACTGAGTGTATATATATTGTACATATTATTGACGCTAGTGTCAATATTATAATTAATATATAGTACTTCATTTATTTCTAAATGAGTGTCATTATGGATAAATGTACACATATTGATAAGGTAATTAAATTATTTTATACACTCTTATTTAGTTTGAATGCATTGATTGAGGGCAAATATGAAAAAAAATGTGATTTTCCACCTCAATTGCGTAGAATAACTAACTTTGTGAAACAAAACTAAAATATTAGAATGACATTTATTCAGAAAACGGAGGGAATGTGTATTTTGATATAACCGGGCGCAAATATATATGGAGATAGAGCACAAGATGTCTGCTTCCCAGTCCTGACTTTGTCTAGTTCGTCGGAGCCTTGCCGAAATTGTGTTGATACCGCCGGAAGGACGAAAGCCGATTCATTTTTGTGAGACAGAACGTTAAACCGTGAGCACTAGTTGGGGTGTATTTGTCTTGCGGAGAGGGGTCCCCTCGACTCGGCTTACTTCCCGGAAAACTGCAGTCTTCACCAGTTTTCGGTTACCGGTTTGTTTGATTTCAATTCAGTTTATTGTATTGCTTTCTACTCTTCTTCTCGTTTCAGGTACTTCATATAGTATGTATTCCAGAAGCACTGTAATACTGTTTTACATTCATTCCAATGAAAAACATGCATGTCAATAAGAAAACTCTCAAACCCTAACTTAGTACAAACTCATTGTTATTTACGAAAACAAAATATTAAAATAGTTATAGCACAAAACAATCCCATTCGAAATAGGAATTTAATTTGTTCAAGAAATTTTAACTTTGGATTGTTGAAATTCTATCACATTTTTATTAAAGCTCCGTCGAATTAATAATTAAAATGCAACTCATTGATAGGTTCTGTAAATGTTATTTTCGTACATAAAAATCAAATGATATGATATACAAATACACACACATTTATTGTTAACAATATTAGTATTTATATTAAAAGTATGATTAATTGCCAAAAAAAATAACAAATTTATAAATTTGATATGATTTTTAAAATGTTGCAATAATAATTAATTTGGCAGTAGCAAAATAGGCATTCCAAAAAATTTCAAAGATTGAAAAATTGACATTGCACGAAAAAATCCCCAAATTTGACACTACAAAACTAATTTAAATTAATAATGTGGTAATATTTTTTTAATCTGTTCACGTGGAAAAAATATTACGATGTCATTATTCAATTGTAGGGAAAAGATTGAGGTGTCTAAATTGTTACAAATCAAAATGTTGATTTATTATTACAACATTTTTTAAAAATCGTGTATAAATTACTAATTGGTTCAAAATTTATGATTTTTTTTAGCAATTAACCCAACCAAATTAATACTAACACACAAATTATAAAAGTGTACGGCAATATGTGCTCCTTTTTCTCCTTTCACCATTTATTTTTGGCAAATGACCTACCATTTACAGAAGTGAAAAAAGAAAAAGAAAAAAAATCAATGATATATATATGTCTATAGAAAACTATTGTTAATTATGTGAATGATTCTTCAGGGCGTTTGGAATATTCATTAATATACGAACAGAATTATATAGAGAGGTCTTATTTTAAGAAAGCATGTATTCGCATTGGGACCTAATTTTGCAATTATATCACATCTATTTTAAGAAATTATTATAATATGAAATTTAAGTATTTATTAAGCTATAATTGGAGGGGGGGGGGGGATGCTTCCCACCAAACCAAGTTGGAATTTTATTTTATGATTGTTTTTGAAATTTCTTTTGAAATATTGGTTTCAAAACGCAGATAGTTCATAGTTTATAGATAAATGTGGTAAACTTAAGCTATTAAAAACATAGATTCTAAATGCATGTGTGTATTTTTTTTTAAAAAACATTGTTATGGAGCATTACATGTCTTTTTTTTCTCATCCAAGTAAAATAAAAATGATATAAAACTATAACAAACCAGAATCTATGATTTCCCAAAACCAATTTAGGTGAAATTATAAAAATGATATAAAACTATAATAAACAAGTAAATGATGATATTGTTTCTTTAGCAAAATTTTTAAATAGTCATTTTTACTTAGTAAATCATGTAAATGGCTACTTTTTAAAAAAATAATGTATCTAGCCAGTATGAAAAAAAAGTACTATAATACCTTTACTTTCATATTTAATATTAAGAAATATTATATGTATATATATATATTCATATATCAATAAGATTTGGGGAAAAAATATCTGATTTTCTCTCTCTTCAATCTATAACGTCGTTCTATCCCCACTCGTCTATCTCCTTTTCAATCGTTGTTTTATCATTTGGAACAAAACTACAATTAGCGAAGATCAAAAGCTATGATTTTTGAAGATTGTCACGATTTTTCATCTCTGTAATCACCGTTTCAGCGATAAATTATCCGATGCAAAGTCAAAATTAGGGATTCAATGCGAGTTAGGTGATTTTAAGAAGTTCTGTTGACATCGCGTGTGTTTTTTTTTGCGTCAATAATGTATGATTTTTATGTATATGTACTCTTTTTATTGATCTAGATATTAAGTTTTTATTTTTCTTTATTTGGAAGTGGTGGAAAAATTGAATGTTTTTTGGTGCACAAATCGATTTCTTTCGGTACACGAGTATTGGAGTAGAATCGTACACCAATTTATTTATAACGTGTGGAATATCAATTTTTTTATTGTTGCACGATTACACGAATTAGCAAAATAATGAACTCGTGTGTATCTATGGATTTTTGAAGTATTGCACGAATACACGAATAAATATACTAATGCAGTCGTGTTTCAAGTTAATATTCAACTACTACACGAGTACACGAATGAACATAATCATGTTCTCGTGTATTGAACTGTTATATTGAACTATTCGTGTACTCGTGTAGTAGTTGAATATTTAACCAATGCACGATAACACGACTTGAATTACTCATATCGTAACACTCGTGTACTCGTGTTGCATTATAATTTCGATTTAAACACTAGTATGTAATTTTTCTACTCGTGTAAAATTCATGCACAACTAGATTAACTAATATTGTCTTCGTGCATTACATGCAACTCCAAAGGGAGAAAAACAAACTATATACTCGTGCATCATGTTTATGATAAATGTCGAATTGTTACCTCTTCAGGGAATTGTTCGTTATGAGCTGAGGTTGTTCGAAATCATCGTCCATGATTGTTCAGCAACTGTTGAATCTTGTAGTTTTTTCAGTTTTCAATGTTGATACTCAACTTCAATGACGGCGACTGGCGAGATATGTTTTTAGTTTAAGCGTGAGAAAATATCAATGTGAATCAGCGTTCTTTGTTTGCTGGTGTGATAAAAGATTACTATGAATCTGATTTGTTTTTAAATATATTAGATTATTATGAATCTGATTTGTTTTTAAATATATTAGAGTATTTTTATTTTAGGAAATAATAATGTTAAAAATACATTATATTCAAATATTATTTATATGAAAGTAAGGGTATTGATGTATATTTACATCCTAAAAGGCTAAATATATTATTTTTTAAAAAACTGACTATTTACATTATTTACTAAGTGATAATGGCTAGTTACCCTGTTAACACTTGTTTCTTTGGGACCCGGAATATTTGGAATTTGAGACTTGAGAGTCAGTGCTCACATTTCCGTCAAACTCGATAGTAACAAAAAAAAATAAAAAAATTGAAGAGGTTTCTTGCAGTTAATAAAGATAGAAAATAGCCTACGAAGTCAAACCCCAAGCTAGCATAATAATTGCTAATTTACTGTTTCCTTAAATAATGCATGAATGTGTTAGTTTACTTTCGCTTTTTTTTTTTTTATTGTCGAAGGTAACCCGCAGCCGCTATCGAGGTGCGCACTGTGTAAACCCCGTTCCTGTGTAATAGCCTGCAAATCACACAAGGGAGGTAAACCACACTTGGCAAGCCAGTGTGACAGGCTCACACCTAGTGGTGTTGGTGAGATTCGAACTTGAGGCATTTGGCCTCAAGATATCACCACTTCACCACTAGGCCATTCCCAAGGGGACAGTTTACTTTCGCTTTCGTTTCAATGGGATCATGTTTTGCAATCAGATTATAATTAATATACATATCTAAATCTATTTTCAGATTATAAAATAGTTATCATCTTACTGTCACATTCGTATTCCTAATTCCTATTAAATATTCAACTTCCAATAGTTCCATGCCAAATACATGTAAACTAATTATGAACTTAAATATCAAATTAATTTGATGTTTCAATTCCTACCATATTTCATTAGAAGCTAGGCACTTTCAGACAGAAAGATAATTAATATACATAAATGTAATGTTTCCTGCCAATACGTGTCATATTCCATTGTTGTATTGAAGTTATAATTGAGTTAAGAACACAAAAACTTCCATGCAACGGATGTAAATAACACTATTTTTGACGGGTCGGGTTAAACCTGCACTTTGATCCGGTCAACGCGGGTCAACCCATGAAAAAGTAGTAAAAAATGATTAAATCAGTATCAACCGTCTCACTAAAAAGTATGACCAAAAATTCGAAAAGTATCATCTGTATCATTAAAAAGTAAGAGGTCTGCTAGTTATTTTATACTCGTTTATGTAGTTCAAATTGTGATTTTTCCCATTCGAATTAATGTTTAGAGCTTAGTAGTTTAGAGTTTTTTTAGGGTTCATGTTTTTTAAAGGGTTCATGTTTTTTAGGGGTTTTTTTTAGGGTTCATGGTTTTTTAGGGGGTTTTTTTTAGTTTTTTTAGGGTATATTTTGTGTTTTTTAGAGTTTTTTGGGGGATGTTTTTAGGGGTTTATTTTGTGTTTTTTAGGATTTTTGGAGGTGTTTTTAGGGGTTTATTTTGTTTTTTAGGGTTTGGGGGGGGGTTTAGGGGGTTATTTTGTTTTTTTAGGGATTTTGATGGGTGTTTTTAGGGGTTTATTTTGTGTTTTTAGGTTTTTTTTGGGTGAAATCGGATAAAAAATGAAAAAAAAAGTCAAAAAACTGCCTAGAAAAAAAGAAAAAAAAAAGACGGGCGCGTGGGCGCGCGTGAACCCCACGCGCCGTCTGAAATAGTGCTATTTCAGGCGTAATGCACCGAATACCAACTCAATTAAGAAAGACAGAAACTTATATTAGACGGTCATAATTCGTTAGATGGGTCAATTCAATTCAATTCAAACTCGTCCAAAATACCCATCTGAAATCCACGCCATATGCAGGGGTGTGTCCTGCCGATTTTATTTTATTTTTTTTTTTTTTTGTTTCAAAAAACTTTTATTTTGTTTCAATTATGATTTATATTTAATTCAAAAAATTAATTATCAAGCATAGTACATGAGCCGACGGATAAAAAAATAAAATTAACTCACTTCAACTTTAGGGTTCACTATGTAGGTGGCGAAATTTTACAATATTATAAATAATATTTTTATTAATTTTAATATATTTATTTAGTTTTGGAATCATATCAAATTCAAAATTAAATAAAATATTTAAATAATAAAGATATTATTATATGATAAACATTAAGAGTCTTTGGCAACAAGTATATATCTTTCAAGATATATATCAATTTCCAATAGCCAATGAGATAGTGTTACATCAGCTCTAGACCTCTCTTCCCACAATTATAAATAGAGGCCTCCATATCAGTTGAAAAACACATCAGAAGTCATTTGAAGAGTTCAAGAATTTGAGAACTTCCATAAGTGAAATTCTCAAAGATATTCAAGGCGTTCTTCACCAAAATCATCCTGAAGACGACGTTTGATCCACAAGCAAGACCATTTGAAGAGTTCAAGAATTTGAGAACTTCCATAAGTGAAATTCTCTCAGATATTCAAGGCGTTCTTGTGACATTCAAAGACGTTCTTCACCAAATTCATCCCGAAGACGAAGTTTGATCCATAAGCAAGGCAGTTAAAGGCGTTCTTCATCAAATTCATTTCGAAATTAGCGTTTGATCCGGAAACAAGGCGCCGGCCCTCCGAGTTAACGTTATCAAAACTAAAGATCAAGTCAAAGAAGATCGAGGATACAAATCTTTCCCGAAAACTTCAAAGACCAAGTTCAAACAACAAGTCCGAGAAAATCAAAGAAACAAATTTACTCTGAAGATTTCAAAGACCGTTTGAAGATCAAGTTTTAAAAAGAAGAATCGGAGGAAAAATAGAGATTGGATCCGTATAAATAATTTTGATCCGAAATCATATTATTTGTACACATTTTGTGTTTTACCAAATTAAATACAAGAATTTGTGTTACACACTAATTTCATTTTACGGTATATTTTTTATTTTGAAAAATTTAATTAACGAACATGTGCATTAGCGTTGAGCAAATGCACTGCGTGAGCTGCCGATGATTTAATTTTATGGTTCAATAATTTCATTTTAAGGTATATATATCTGGGGAAGAAAATAATAAAAAAAGGAAAAAAAAATAAAACTCAATAAAAAAAAAAGGAGAATAGCATATCCAGTTTTGTTGTTGGAATTGGGTACAGCTTAATAATACGTAATTAATTTACCAAAATTTACCTTGAGAAGGATCTTACCTAACTAAAATCCAGTGAACAACAAGAATATTAGACTTGTCCCAGTGGAGATGACCTATTGGCGGAGTGAGATTACTTGGAGACCAAATGTCACGGGTTCAAATTTCTTCAATACTATAGGTTGGGTGTGTGAGTAAACAAAAAGAATATTAGACTTGAAATTGAAACTAACATCCGCTCAGAAAATATATTAAAATGAAAAAAATCAATATTAATGATTAAGAATATCAATAAAATACGATAAATATATTTAACCTAGATAGTTACCAAATAATTAAATTTCTTTTGGAAACTAATTTTATTTCTTATTGCAGTACTAATTTGTATCTCTTTAGTCCTCATTCTCCGAAGAAAGCTAGTCTTTTATTTCTCTTACCAAATTCTAATTATTTTGAGATGATTGTCTCATCGTGTTATGTTTATTTCAAGTCTTTTGTTTTTATTTATTATTAGTATTGGTATTTCTCCCGTTCAATACACAAATAATTATTAATTTTTAGATTTATAATATTTGATTATTTTTGAATTTTATATGTCGTGCTCAATTTTTAAAAATTAATAATATACACATGCATTAATTAATTTGATAAGAAGATCGATTTTGTGTTGTTACAATAAAAAAAATTAAGTTTTAGGAACTAAATGAAAATCCATGTTAGAAAGATCGAATTGGAATATATTTCAAACAACATGATTTTATAAATAGTAATGTATAATTGTTCACGATTAAAGAATATTTGATTTCTTTAAATATGTGACAGATATAAAAAAAATATAATTATTTAATTACTTTAAATGATGAAATTGAAACAGAAAAATAATAAATTATTGCAAATTGTGTTATACTTATATTATTATTTATTTATTTTAAATAATGAAATTAAAATATAAAAATAATAAATTATTGTAAATTATGTTATATTATTATTATTATTATTATTATTATTATTATTATAGTGCAACATAAATGAAAATTATTTTTATGCATAAAAAATGTTACAATTCTCAAATTTTCAAGTAAAAAAAGAATAAATAAGGTTGATTTTTTTTTTTTAAAACGACAATGATTGTAATTTAATCCGTCTTGAAAAATGTAAAAAATAATTTTTACGACAATAAATGTTACTACTGTTGTCTAAAATGTAACTATTAAATCGGGCTATAGATGACGGTTTATACTAGTACCGTTGTCTATCATACAGTTTTACCTTAATACGTGTACAGATAGTCGATAGATAGATAGATAGATAGATAGATAGATAGGTAGATATATAATTGTGGAGTGTTGGCCCAATTTGCTCTCATTTCTATTCTGGCCCAAATTGTTTTTCCTTGCCTTGTTTATTTGTGGGCCATCCCTAAAAGCCCAATGACCCTAAACCCTAATCCGACCCGCAGGACTTACCTTATATTCACCCTTAACCCTGATCTACCTAATTTTCAACCCCTAATCCCTCTACTTAACCAGCGCCACTTCATCTCCTTCCTTAAGCCTCGCACACAGTCTCTGAACCCTAACCCGATCTCTCTTCCCTGAGCTATAGTTGTCTTGTTCTCGGTGTCTCTGGCCGGATTCCTGTCCGTGGATTCCTGATTGGCATATGAGTTGAGAATGCATAGTACTTTCTGGGTTGATTGCCACCGTGAGAGCTTCATCACCTATCATTTCACCATCCCTTCTTGGTCTGGGTCTGATCTGTCGCCGGAAACACCCTTGTCGTCGACCGCAGAGATATCTGAGCCCACATATGTCTTTAGGACACATTGTTCTTTATTATCTACTCTCTGATTCTCCTTTTGATATGTTACCTTGAATGTTGGCTTCTCTGTTTTGGTAGTTATTCTGCTTTTTAAAGTTCACTAACAAGCTTGCCTTGTGTTTACAGATCAGTGCTCAAGCCCTTTGCCTATTAAGATACGCCTTAGATCTGTTAGATCTAACGTCTGAGGCCTTGAACACTTGAAGATCGACCATTATTCCCTCCTTTGAGTTCCTTGCTGCCTGAGCAGCCGTGAGAGGGACCGCACGAGGTCGGAAAACAAGAAGTGAATCCCCAGCTGGGCCTGATACCCAACAGTGGTATCAGAGCCAAGGTTCGTCTGGCCGGGGGCACTCTCCTGCCTCCATCCCTCTCACCCTGCCACCGGTAAGGGCTACGCCGTATTCGCCCCTGTCGGGCTCGGAAAAAGGTAAGTCCGGCCTCTCCCTTACCTGGGAGAGCCGGCTCTGGTATATCTCTTAAACCCTAAAACTCCCTTGTGTGGTATCTTGCGATCCTGCCTCATATCTTGCTTCCGCTTGTTTTCTCTTGAACCACCTTGGCATTCCAGGTCATCCCCTAACCCTAGCTTACGGTCCGGACTGTCTGGACTCCCCTATGGGTTTCCTCAAAGCGGGTTGCCCGGATAGCAGGGTTATGAAAGGGGGTTCTAGAGTGTTTATGGTGTTCTATCTGCTGTGAGTTGTTCTTTGTATGTGTTGATTTTTACCTGGTGATCCCTATTCTTGACCTCTATGTGATTTTGGTGAGAGCTATGTGGAACTCTGCGTATTTTGAGTTCCTGTGAACTGACTTTGTGCAGAAAGACAGTTGTTCTAACTGAAAACAAGTTTTGGGGTTGTCCTGCGTGATCCCCTGCTCCACAGATATATTTGTGCTGAGAACTGGTCTAGCCTCAGCACTCTATCCCCGGGTACACTTGTTTCAGTGCATGTGGAGGTCTCCTCCTATGTTTTGAGTGATTTTGGGCTTGTTGATTGCCTCTGTGGTCTTGCTGCTGTGCTGGTTAAGGTGGTTCCTTGTTTTTTGTGGTTGTCTCTGTCCATTTTTACCATGAATACTCTGACTGCTGCCCCTTTTAATGGAAAAGATGATTTTGGTGATTGGCAAACAAGAATTGAATGCATTTTGACAAAAGAAAAAAATTCAACAAGCCATTTGGATGAAAAAATTGCAGGAAATAAATGTTAGTGCTAGGGCCACTATATTGTTAAATTTGAGCAGCACTATGGTTAAAAAAGTGTCACATCATCGTTGTGCCAAAGATTTGTGGGATAATTTGACTTCTTTGTATGTTGCAACTTCTGAGGAATCTGCTTACTCTCTGCAAAATCAAATTATGAATTTTCAAATAGATTCAGCTAAAGATATTGACACTAATATTGAGGAATTTAATAAGTTACTGAAAGACTTAAAGCTTGTTGGTGATCATACTCTTGAAAAATATGCTCCTCAAATCTTGCTTGGTGTCATTCCTGAGTCTTTTTCTGAAGTGAAATCTGCTCTGAAATATGGTGGTTCAAAATTAACTTGTGATATGATTGTGACTGGTTTGAAAGCTAAAGAGAATAAATTGAAACAATTGAAATCCAAACCAATGCACAATGAGATTATGTATGTGAACAAAAACACCAATCATGGTTTTAAATCTCTGAATCCTGAAAACCCAAGTGTTCTAGCTGCAGAAAGACATAGTAGAGAAACGAACATTGCTCACAATCTTCCCCCTCATACCAGACACCATAACCTTGCTCAAATTTATTCTCAAAACTCCTCTCAACATGCTGGCAGAAACCAAAATTATACTATTCATCCTCAAAATCAAAATTCTGATATGAGACCTAGGAAAACTTGCTGGAATTGTGGTAAACCGGGTCATTTTTCAAACAGATGCAAAATGCCTAAAAAGAATAAAGTTTTTGGAAATTACAATCACCATGCTAATCATGTTTATGATGGTACAAATAATTGCATGAAGATATTGTGAATTATGACTATTATGAGGGAGATGTCATTTATATGGTTCACACTGCATATGATTTCCAATTTATCAATTACTCTAATGCAGTCTCTAAAAATATGCATGAAAAATGAATGGTTAATTGATTCTGGATGCACTTTCTATGTCACTCATCACAAGCACATGTTTCACAACTTACAATATCTGAATTCTGATCATGTGGCTTTGGCTGATGGGCAACATTGTGAAATTATTGGAAAATGAGATATATGTTTAAAATTTGAGAATGGAAGCATGCTTACACTAAATGATGTCAGATATGTTCCTAAACTGAAATTTAGCTTACTATCTGTGTCTAAAATGGCTGACAAGATGCTTGATGGATCTGTTAACTATTTGAGATTTAAATTTGAAAAAGATTCCATGCTTTACTTTAATGCACCCAGAAAAAGTTATTGCAGTCACTGTTTGCATTTAGATTATGTTCTATAATTGTTTTATGCAATGTTCCATATACTTACATTATAGATGATATGGTGTGGGGAGTCACACAGTAAGATCATATCATTAGAACCTTATAATGTATTAAAGAGCTCACGACTTAGATGGTCCTGAACACACCGTCGGTATACCGTAGAATAATCTGATAAGTTAGTTTATCTTGACTAATTGATTATTCTAGTACACTAGTTAGTGTATTGAGGAGGATCACGATAGGATACTATTCTCTGTCTCTGACCTAGTTACTGAGATAATAAAGATCCACAGAGTTCGGGTTCTGAACTCATGTGATATTGGCGAGCATATGTGTGTGTTGTTTATTACTTTGATTTATCAATGGGTGAGATCTTTTCGTAGATCGAATTCGATATCTTGGGTAATAACAATGTATACATGATGTCTCAAGCAGTATGCATGAGCACTGTGTCCTGGTGCGCCAGGTTGATGATGTTCTCTTGAGGAATCACAAGTTCATGTTGAAACCCTGCAGGTGGAATTTATTCCGTATATGAATAAAGTTTGTGTGGTACTACTCAAGGTTTTAGATGTTAATTAATTATAGCTGCCAGAGGCTTACATAATTAATTAATGAACATTATATCTTAAACACGGGGAATGGCTGGACTAAAGGAGAAAACATATTCGTAAATATGTATTAAATTGGTAGGTCAGTTTTACTTCTTTAGTGGAATAAAAGTAAAAGTTAATTTATTTAATTATATCCTAGGTTTATTGGATATTGGATATTAAATAAATTAGTGAGTCAATTTAATATTCTTCTAGATCCCTGTTGTAGCCCAATTGACTGAAAGTGGACTGGATATTGAACTTGAGATAGAGGCCCAGCCCAATAGGGTTGAAACATAAAATTTTCGCCCCTCCCTATATATAAGGGGAGGGGGGCACGAAAATTTGATGATGAAATTCATAGGAAATCAGCCTCTCTTTGTCTCTCAAAGTTATCCACATATTTCACAACTCTATCTAGTAGATTTCAGCCCACTCTGAATCTAGATACAGTCCGGGAATACAACAGAAGATCTTGGAGTAGAATATTGTGGTGGTCAAAATTTTGAGTGCTAGGTGGCACCAACTACAGTTTATTCAACAGCAAGATTAGATCTTTAATCTTGTCCACAGACCGTCTATCGATTTGTAAGTAGATTCATTTTTATGTCTTCTGCTTTATTAGATTCGAATCTGCTTTGCATGCTTTTTGATTAGACTGTGATAAACATACATGTTACATAAAATTATGATTTGCATGAACATGGATTTATGAACAATCAAATTGATCCTGCGGTGGTTTAATTCGAAAAAACCCCAACAATATAATCCTCAACAAAATGGGATTGCTGAGAGAATGAATAGAACTCTCCTTGAGAGAGTTAGAAGTCTATTAGCTGGCTCTGGTCTTGATAAACAATTTTGGGGGGAAGCCTTGATGACTGCATGCTATTTAATTAACAGATCTCCTTCTGTACCTCTACTAGGGAAATTACCTGAATCTGTTTTTTGGGATAAACCTATCTGCATGTCTCATTTAAGAGTTTTTGGTTGCTCTGCTTATGTTCATCAAAGACTAAGTAAAATTGAACCTAGGGCTAGAAAATGCATATTTCTTGGATACCCTAAAGGGGTAAAAGTCTACAGACTTTGGGATAAGACTTTGACTGGGTTTAAAACTTGTGTTAGTAGAGATGTGACCTTTAATGAGCTTGATTTCCTTTGTCTTCATGAATTCTCACACTCTGCTACTCCAAGTGAGGTGGAGAACTTGCCTGGCTTCTTGTTTGATTCTACTGCTTCTAATAAGGTGGATGATCTCATCCTTGTGCTCTCTGATCATGTGCCTCATGAGTTTGATATGCATAACAATGGTGATACCTTGAATGAACCTGAAATTGATGGTGTTAATTATGAATCTGAAAATGATCAATCTGATAACATGATTGTTTCTGACACTGATACAAGTTCCAACTCTGAGATTGAGCATGAAATTAATCATGAACCTTTGCCTGAACCTAAAAATCTTGAAAACTATCAGCTTGCTAGAGACGGACCTAGGAGAAATGCTAGAGTCCCTTCAAGATATGATGACTATAACTTGTCTCTATATGTTTTCAATGTGTTCAATAATGTGGATAAGATTGAGCCAAAAACATACAAAGAAGCTATAACTTCCTCTGATTCAAACAAATGGATGGCTGCTATGAATAGTGAGATAAAATCTTTGCATGATAATCATACTTGGGTGCTTGTTGAAAAACCTGAGAACTGCTCTATTGTTGAGTGCAAATATCTTTATAAAATTAAGCAAGAATTTGAAAATACCAGATATAAAGCAAGGCTTGTGGCAAAAGGTTTCACCCAGAAAGAAGGCATTAATTATAATGAGATATTTGCTCATGTTGTAAAATTCACTACTGTTAGAATTATGCTTGCATTAACTGCTCACTTTGATTGGGAACTTAAACAGATGGATGTCACTATTGCATTCTTGCATGGAGAACTTGAGAATAACATATATATGCATCAACCTGAGGGTTTCATTGATAAATCTCATCCTGATCATGTCTGTTTACTGAAAAAAATCCCTCTATGGCCTGAAACAATCACCCAGGTAGTGGAACATTAAATTTGATAGATGCATGCAAAGTATGAATTTTACTATAAGTAAATTTGACCATTGCATGTACTACATGAAATCTGAAGTGCCCATGTTTCTCTTGCTTTATGTGGATGACATGCTATTGATCAGTCCTTGTCTAAAAACTATTAAACATGTGCAAACTTGTTTATGTTCCAACTTTGACATGAAAGATCTTGGAGATGCAAAGAAAATACTTGGTATGAACATTGAAAGAGATAGAAAGAAACATACTATTGTGTTAAATCAAACTGCTTACACTGAACAAATCCTGAAAAAATTTAATGTAGAAAACAGTAAACCTGTCTCTGTGCTTCTTGCCTCTCATTTCATGCTAAGTAAAGATCAATCCCTAAAAGTGATTCTGAGATAAATAAAATGCAAGGTGTCATATATGTCAATGCTATTGGATCTGTTATGTATTTGATGATTAGCACAAGGCCTAATATTGCTTATGCTGTCTCATGCTTAAGTAGGTACATGGCTAATCCTGGGCTACCTCATTGGGAGGCTTTAAAATGGTTGCTTAGATATCTAAAATCCACTTTATCTAATGGTTTAATGTTTACTAGATCTGCTGATGGTGTAAATTGTGTGGGATATGTTGACTCTAACTATGCAAATGATAAATATCAAAGAAAGTCAACAACCTATTATGTGTTTACTTTATGTGGTGCTTGTATAAGTTGGAAATCACAACTGCAGAACATTGTTGCCTTGTCCTCTACAAAATCTGAATATATTGCTGCAACTGAGGCTATGAAAGAAGCTATCTAGCTTTATGGTGTCTTGTCTGAAATTAAATTTATTGATGATAAACCTCTATTATACTCTAACAGTCAATCTGCTATACAACTATGCAAAAACCATGTGTTCCATGACATGACTAAACACATTGATGTAAGATTCCACTTCATCAGAGACATTGTGGAAAAGAGTGATGTGCTGATTGATAAAATACCCTCAGATTTTAACCCTGCAGACATGGGCACCAAGTGTCTTCCAGTTGCAAAGCTGATAAGCTGCAAGAGATCCTTGAATATGGATCTGGGTTGAACTATGAGAAGTATATAATACTCCAAGCCCAAGTGCTTGGGTACCTAGTCTGCCTCATAAGGCATTTGTTATTTCCTATTTGGTACTATGCTAGGCAGTAACTTGTTCTATGATAGTCATTAAATGACAGGAGACTTGTTACTATTGTTGGGTTGATCTCTTGTGTTGAGATTGAGATTAATGCGCATAGCATTTCTCTCTCCCTCTCATGATCTGTCTTTGTGATGGTGAATGGGTAAAAATAGAGGCAATGATGATAATCTCAATTCTTTGGCAGGTGTTTTCATGGTGACAGAAAAGATTAAATAGGGCTAAAGGTTGATATGTGGAGTGTTGGCCCAATTTGCTCTCATTTCTATTCTGGCCCAAATTGTTTTTCCTTGCCTTATTTATCTGTGGCCCATTCCTAAAAGCCCAATGACCCTAAACCCTAATCCGACCCGCGGGACTTACTTTATATTCACCCTTAACCCTAATCTACCTAATTTTTCACCCCCTAATCCCTCTACTTAACCAGCGCCGCTTCATCTCCTTCCTTAAGCCTCACACACAGTCTCTGAACCCTAACTCGATCTCTCTTCTCTGAGCTATAGCTGCCTTGTTCTCGGTGTCTCTGGCCGGATTCCTGCCCGTGGATTCCTGATTGGCCTGTGAGTTGAGAAGGCAAAGTAGTTTCTGGGTTGATTGCCACCATGAGAGCTTCATCACCTATCATTTCACCATCCCCTCTTGGTCTGGGTCTGATCTGTCGCCGGAAACACCCTTGCCGTCGACCGCAGAGATATCTGAGCCCACCTGTGTCTTTAGGACACATTGTTCTTTATTATCTTCTCTCTAATTCTCCTTTTGATCTGTTACCTTGAATGTTGGCTTCTCTGTTTTGGTAGTTATTCTGCTCTTTAAAGTTCACTAACAAGCTTGCCTTGTGTTTACAGATCAGTGCTCAAGCCCTTTGCCTGTAAAGATACGCTTTAGATCTGTTAGATCTAACGTCTGAGGCCTTGAACACTTGAAGATCGACCATTATTCCCTCTTCTGAGTTCCTTATTGCCTGAGCAGCCGTGAGAGGAACCGCACGAGGTCGGGAAACAAGAAGTGAACCCCCAGCTGGGCCTTATACCCAACAATAATAGATAGATAGATAGATAGATAGATATATTCATATTTTATAGCAATACAAGTGAGATTGGGTGGGGCTAATTGATACACGAATTCGCGCTTTGATTTAAATTAATTGAACATATAATGAAATCAACCGTCACTGCCAAGCAAATTGTGAAGGAATATATACATTCAAACTCGACCTCAAATCTTCTCAATGTGCAAAATGCCAATCCCAAATAAGAAGGTATTAACAAAAATGTCTTGACTCTTCAAAAATTTCAAAAATATCATATATCCTTTTACCATTTAAACAAATTTAGTACCGTACTAAAATTTCAGAATCTTAAATATGACGTGACTAATTGGGATCTTGCATAAAATTTTAGTCAAATATGTTTATGTGGGCCGAGTCAATCTCTTAATTTGGTCAAAAATTTAATTCAAGATTTAAATAAGTCGTCAAATTTTATTCATCGAAAATCGACTCTGGTATTAGATTTTTGAAATTGCTAAAAGGTTATCATATTTTTGTAATTTTTTCAACATCGGGACAATTTCATCGGAAATATATAACATTTACATCTAGTGTCAATAGGGACCCTTAAACTTTCAAAAAACTTTTATTACCTACAAAGTTTTAAACATATTTTTTTACCCTCAAGTATCAAAATGCCCTTATATTTATATATTTAATTTTTTTAAAAAAGCCCTAATTCATCTCCCCCACCTAACTACCCACACCATATTTGCAAAAAATTGAAGATTTTGAAAAATTTTCTCACTTTTCCACGGGTCCATTGCCCACCACACCTTTGCGAAATTTGAAAATTTTGAACATTTGCCTAGAGTTCTCCCATGCCATTGATCTACAGAAATTGAAAGGAATAAATCCAAATTTTTCCATCAATCCAACCATTGGCATCCTCCGCAAATTCAAGAGAAGAAAAAAAAATCTACCCTAACCCGTCAACCTCTCTGAAAAATTTTTGAACATTTTAACAAAAGTTCTCCCTCTAAGTTGTCCATCTCTTCAAATTGAAGAGAATAAATCTAAATTTTTATGTAAACCCAACCCTTAACCTCTGCAAATTTAAGAGAGGCAATCAAAATTTTTATAGTTTTTATGAGTCGAGTTCTTACTCGATGTTCTTTCGGATCTGATTATTAACATTATTATATTGTTGGTTGTTGTTTGATTTTGAAGTTTGATTGAGTTTTGGTTTTAATTCAGGAATTTTTTGAGATTGGGTGTTGGTTTGAATTATGTGATCATAAAAAATAGATTGGGTTTCGCTGATGTCGGTCGATGTTCTACCGACATCTTATGTTAATGTTTATTGTTGCGCGTTGAGCCATCTGCGCATGTGATGCAGTTGATGTTCTGCTGATGTTTTCTCTGATGTACTTACGCGCACCTTCTGCTGCGCGTCAGGTCAACACGCAATTAAGAACAAAATTAAGTTTATTATTATTATTATTATTTTTTTAAGTTGTAAAGCTTAATATTCAAATGTAAATGAGTTGAAAACATCACCTTTACAAATTAAAGCTCCAAATCTTGAAGTTAAATTTAACAATCTTCCAAAGCTTTCAATGAAGAGAATGAGATGTGACTGGAATTTTTGAGTGAGATGTAGAAATGTGTGAAATGCTTTAATTATAATAGATATATATTTTTTTCTTTTAAAAAAATATGTTTAAAAGTAGATGGGTATAATAAGTTTTTTAAATTTTTAAGTGACTAAAAAAAGTCGCCACTTACATCTATCTCGTGCGGAAAATCACAAGTGTAAGATATATATTTATTTCATTGGAACATAATGTTTACGCTAGTGCAAAACCAAATTGAACCTGAGGTAGTGATGAAAAGTAACGAGCAAAGAAGTGATCATGGCCGATAAATCATTCAAAATGTGTGCTCATCATTTTCTTGATCAACGTCAACTATATCTGCAATGGTGATCGGGCTTTCATGGTTGAAGAAGAGATCTCGAAGAGTGTAGGGCCCGACGGCGGCCCGTGGCCCGTCCCAAAGAGCTTGAGCAAACTGTTGATGAATCCTTTCGGTTGGATGGAAAGAATCCCACCAAACGTAGTCATCGGCGTTGTCACACAGATCATAATCCCTCACCTTCTTTGTGCCTCCGCAACTGAAAACTCCCCCAAATGGCCCTGTTCCGCAGCAAGCATTTTTTCCTTCTTTGAAACCTATATTTGCCACGTGTATATTGACGGTGTCATTATAAAAATATTTAAAAAGAATTGAAGATGTAGTGAATTGCATGATCCAAAATTGTGTCATGCTCGTTATATCAACACATATCGTTTATGGTACGCACATAAAAGTCATCACATTATATTCTCAAATATTATAATAATCTAACACGATTAATTTTAACATAACTTTCGAGTTATACATTTTCAGATTTAAATAAATAAATATTTAGAAAATGCTACAAAATCATAAAAGAGTAATAATTAACTTGATCAAGTATCATTTGCAAGTAATAATATAAAACAAATTTGTATTTAATGAAATGTGAAATTATCTTTTTGTATAGTAAAAATGGTATAAGAAAAACATCCTCAGTCACTTTCCCTATGGGTGTGATTCATGCATGGTTATATTTAACAAAAATGGTCTCCTTTAATAAATTTTTACAATAATTGAATGATTTTTTGACTACTTATTAAACACGTGATATTTTTTTTAAAAAAAATCCGGAAAAACACGGAGATTCTATCTCATATGATTAGATGGCGGACTTACCATAGTGGGATGGATTGTTGATCCGATGAAGAAGCCAAGTGTAGAAATCGGAGTTGCAATACTTGAAATCTTTGAGAATGTGTTGAAGATTTATGAGGAGAGCTTTGAGGGCATTGTTATGAGCCAAGGCAAGAGAATTAGCTTGTTCAAAACACCCTCCTTCAACAGCATTAGGATTTGGATTCACACCTCTCATAACTGGCAAACACCCCAGCGGCGACAAACCCAAAAATCCAAATTTCCTCGCTCCTTTCTCGTACAATTCCTGAATTATATTATATTTATTTAACCAACAACCACCTATTAATTAATCAATCCCTCGTTGATAGCTCCTGTCAGACGGTCCTCATACTCAATGCAAACCTATCACTTTTCAAGAATACAATATATGCAGTAAACATAATAAAGAAGAGATTAATACTTTAAGGGTTGAATGCGACTGTTCATGATCGATGATACTGAGTATGATAAAACGACGTACGTGTATATTTTAAGTCAAAAAATTCCATTTGTATTTAAAATTTCAAAATACTGGGATGGTCATGAATTTTTGAATGAAATTCTGATGAACCGAAGCATCACTTTCCTCAATTGATCAAGATCAAATTACGGGATCGAGGAGACGAGCAAACACTACCAATGATAATGAAGAATTTGGACGTTGAAAAGCGAAGTTTCGGAAACTTTGACCATAGCTATAACTGTAACATATTGAAAGTCTGTGATGATTTAATTGCTACGTTTTGCTAAGATCATAAAATAGGATAAACTTTATGTTAATTTATCCTACTTCTCAATATATATATATATCACAAGTAGCCTAATTATATATAGTTTTGGATATGAACTTACTTGAATTGCAAGCGTCAAATTTCCTAATACCATCCCAACATATAGTTCCAGATGGTGTAATTGTTGCATCTGAGGATTCCCAAGATATCCCCCTAAATAATCGTTGCTTCCAATGCTAACAAAATAAATTGCATTTGATAACATTTCTTTTGCTTCCTCATCTCCCAATTTTGCCGTCAAACGTTGCTCCACTTCTTCAAAGTATTTCAATTGTATCTTCAGATTAATGGCCTATAAATTTAATTTATAATATTACACACTATCATCATTTAATTAACACAGTTGTTATTAATAAATTAAAACAAAATTAATCTCGATTAGCTTTTCAATTAATACTAGTATATCTCCCGTACGATGTACATAAATCGATCTATATATATTTAAGTTTAAAATTTGATGATAGTTGAAATATTGGTGGTAATAGTATTAATATATAATAAGAAAATAATTATAACTTTATCAAATGATAATTTACAATATATATATATATAACATTATATTTGTAATTTTTCAAATATATTCATAAATACGTTTAGAATTTTTTTTTAATTTTTTTAAATTAAATCAATTGAAGATTTATATATACTTATTGCGTATGAGCACATACCACGTAGTAATGTTATTTTTCAATAGATAAAAGTGAATAATTTCTTTGTTTTATATATTTAACATATTAAATGTATTTTATGCGGCCACACATAAATTTAAATAAATAGATTTCATAACAACAACAACGACAACAACAACAACATTATTTATTGTTATATGACATGTGTATAACTTTTTGACATGATTTATTTTCGAATTGTTAAAATAAATAGATAATAATTATCAATAAATATCATATTAATTTGTTTTTTAATTAATCGAATGAATAAAATTAATACAATTACTATAAATTATAAAATAAATCAATATTATCTACAAACCCTTAAAAATAATGATGTTAAAGTATATTAATAAAATGTAATGAGAGAAAATTCAATTAGCTGAAATCTTTAATGAATTTGAAAGATTGACGTCAATAATTAAACCCACATTGTTTTTAATTTTTTGTCTACCATTAAAAGCTCCCATTAATTATAAAAAATTGATTACGTGATGAGCGGATGGAATCATAAGCTACAGTGTGTGGAAAATTAATAATTTTAATTGTGTAGCGTGGTGAGTTGTCCAAAATATAGCAGAGAATTTCATTTGCACCATAAAAAATAAATGTTAATTCTCCATTATTTTGTTTTAAATGAATTGGCCTCTTATATCTTTTTTTTGTTCATTAAAAGCTCTTGTGCCTTTATTTACATCATGAGTAGCATTAGAATTAAAAAAATAAAAATTGAAATTGCCGCAATTCAAAATACCCGTTAATTATATAATAAGTCGTTTGATTGCACCAAAAGTAATATTAGAATTAAAAAAATTGAAAATTCAAATATTTTCGATGGGCATTTTCTTATGTTTTGGTGGGTTTTTTAAGAAAATATAAAAAAAATTAAATGTGTGAATGGTTGTTGATTGTTCTCTATTCATGTTTTGGTGATTGATGTTTTTTGTTTAACAAAATCTAAAAAGTTAAAAATATGAATGTTTACACCATAAGTAGTATTAGAATTTAAAAAATAAAATTTAAATATTTTCCATGGGCATATTTTGTTATGTTTTGGTGATATTTTATATTTAGTAAATTTAAAAAGTTAAAAATATGAATGGTTGTTAATGGTTATCGATGCATGTTTTGGAGATATTTTTAAATAAAATTTCTAAAAAGTTAAAAATATGATTGTTTACACCATAAGTAGTAATATAATTAAAAAAATAAAAAATATAAATATATTATATTTTATTAAGTTTTAATGATTTTTTATTTAGATAATATTAAAAATAAAAAATGTGAATGGCTGTTAATTATTATTCATGAATATTTTGGTGATATTTTTTATTTAAAAAATCTAAAAAGTTAAAAATTTAATGAGACATGCGGCTGGGAGGAATTAAATTGAAAATATAAAAATGCACTAGCATTCACTGTGAAATGAGGAACCGAACCCGCGTGCTTACAGGTGCGACAACACCTGTATTCAGCTAAGGACCTACTTGCTTTAATTTTCTGCAAATAGTTTATTTAAAATACGTTTTGACTGATTTATTTTTTTGACAAATTTACCCATACGATTTTGCTTTAATATATGTATAGATTAATTAATTACCTGACCCTCATTTGTAGTAGGAAGAATTCCACCTCCTCCAGAAGCAAAGTTAACGCCATGACTGATATCAGCAGATGGATCCAAGAACGGTGGAATTATAGGCAATCCACCATATTCAGCTATATTAATTAATCACAAATTAAATAACTAAACAATATATATATATATATATATATGTATATATTGAATTAATTAGAATTACCCAAATAATCAGCGATGATCCGGCCGTCGGAAAATCGGCCGGTGGGATCCTTTAAGAAGGCATTCCGACCATAAGGCATGTAGTTGGCTTGGTTTTCTGGTATGGTTTCGATGAAATTATTGTTGCCGGCATCCACGGTGGAGTCACCAAATATGAAAAACGCACTGTTTTTCTCCATCTCTCCATTAATCAACGTCGAATAATATATGATGATCGTCGCCACTACTAGGCTGCTGGCAATAATCGCCATGTCCGAGCTACTTGATTAATTTATTTCACCTAATTAATTTGGTTAATGGTTTAAAATATAGTTTAATTCAGAGGCTATGACATAACTACTTAAATAATAACGTAAGATTACTGGAGAGGGCGTTTCTACCAATGCAAATGCAAATTGAGGGGTAGGGTAAGTTTTGTTTTCTTATATGTTTTATCTGATCTTTAGCCTGCTGAGATTATCAAACTTTGAAGTTTTCAGCACCGGCGGCACTATTTAATTGTTCATTTTGCTCTCGACCGTTTTCACGAATAGTACTCTCTCCGTTTCAATTATAAAATTTACTTTGAGTTTTTTTTTTTTTTTTTTTTTTTTTTTTTTAAATTAGGTCTCAATTAAGATCCGTGTTAAAATAACGATTTACATATGCGGTTCCATCATGTGAATTTGCTAACCTTATTATAGTCATCCTAGTACTGAATGTTATGAATCATTGTAGTAACTTTTATTTGATCAATCCTATGGAACTCTAAGATTCTATATAACTGTTAAGAAATTCTTTGATTATCTAGGGCCGTTTTACCACGTAGTGCGATTTAATCGGATAATTTATCAAATTATTAAGCAGTTCAACATGCTCTGCTTTTAATTTGCTAATTTGAGAAAGAAAATCATTAATTAGCCAGATAAAACTTGAACGTTCGATCGTTATTATTTTTAGAGTAAACCATCATTTATATTTCAAATTATTTTCATTTTCTCACATTTATCACGATTCACAAATTAATTTTTTTATCGATATAAACTATTAAAAATAATAAAATCTATCCATGAATACATTTTTCGGCCAAAAATTACCTCGTGTTTCGAGTAAATACTTTGGTCATGTTCTTGTATTGCAACCAAATGAATCAAATATGTAACATAATATCCCTGTCCTATTAACATTTTTTTAGATTCAATTTTGATCGGAAAATTTATTCAATGTTAGATTTCATTAGGCTTTTTAATAGTTTAGATATTTAATTGATAAAAATATTAGTTTGTCATAAATTTGAGAAAATGAAAATAGTTTGCCATATAAATGTTGGTTTAACTTTAACCTTATTTTTTAATGTGTATACAAAAAAAAAAAATAATGTTTATTTGTCTCAGGAATTTACTAAAGGCTAGTGGGAAAATTCGATAGCATGCCCGAATTTTCTTTTTTATATTTTAAAACTATTTTTTCCTAATATATTTTTTTGAATATATATTCCTTCTAAGTAGATGTTAATTATGTTCGTGCCGATTTTTTATTTCGTCTCCTAATACGTAAACAACAATATTGTTAAATTTTTTTTACACGATATCATAAAAATACACACCTATACCATTTACATAATAGGAGACAGAAAAAAAAACCGCGACAAACATAATTAACATCTACTAATGTCGCCATTTATATAAAAAAAAAGTTGTAAAAATATTATTAAATAATTTTAAAAAATAAAAAGAAAAATTCGGGCACCCTACCCCTAGCATCGAATTTTCCAGGCTTAGTGGTGCCACATTTCATAATTCTAATTTGGGCTTAAATCAAACTAAGCCCAAATTCCAGCTCGTAACGAGTATTTTTTTTATTGGGCCTAAATTTTAAGCCCCGTTTTTAATTTGTTATGCAATTTGCGAAAAAGAACGGGCAACAAGCTTGTTAACCATTATTCTTTTCTTTTTTTCTTTTTTTTGGAAATTATTTATTTATTTACTAACCATTTCAGTACCAAATTTCCAATCCATAAGCCCTAACCGCGAAAATTTCATCAAATTATATCCTCTTTTTTTTGTACCGATTGAACAATCTGCTCATCGTACTTGCTCAGCGATGTCGTCGAAGCGTAATCACAAGGAAAAGAACAAGGAAAAGACCGTTCGCCGCAATTAGTACGTGCTTTCTTCAATGTCTTCATATTCTTCGCTGCAATTCAAGTGCTTGTTTACGTTTTTAATCTCTTCCTACAGTTAATTTGCGATGTTTATGCTAAAAGTTCAGTTTTGGAGTTTTTTTGAGCTGCCCTGATTGAAACACTCGAGTTCTTGTAGTGCCTCATGTGTTTCCTCATGCTTCTAATTGATATTGCACTTGTTTATGGGAATCATTGGAGGTGTTGTGTCTGGTTTTTATGTGGTGTGATTGTGTTGAGTGTGGGGTTGCATTTCCAGTAAGGAGGAGAAGGCGGAAGAGCCCGAGCTGCCGAAGTACAGGGACCGAGCCAAAGAACGGAGAGAAGACCAGAATCCGGATTACGAGATTACGGAGTTGACGTCCTTTCATGCTGTTGCTCCCCCGGGAACTGTTGATCTCTTGTGAGATTCTGCATCATAACTGCCATCCGCTATATTTATTTATGCATGATTTTGTGTTTTTACGCACCTTTATTTCCGTGTGTAATAATTACTCTTGTTTTCGTCTGTTAATTAGGTCTGCTGATGCTCACAAGTTATCTATTGAGAAGAGCAAATATCTTGGAGGTAGGAGTTGTTGGATGATTAGGCAGTTATTAATATCATCAGAACTTTTGCTGTTTTGGATTCTATGTTTGAGCTTGATTATTCTCTTGGACAAGCTTGTGTTAAATGAGCTTTAGGGAACCTAGCTTGAGCTTCTTACTTCATTCTATATTCATACTTTTCTAAAACTGTTTAGACTTTATGGATATTGTTATTTGTTATTGACCAATATATTCGAGTCCTCAAATATCTCCAATAATATGGAGTACCTTTTCATAATAAGATAGACCTAGCATGTATTTTAGATACACTATAAGCAAGTTGACTTCTTTGTTATTCGAAGCTTCATCTGGATTTAGAAGAGCCATGCTTACCTGGGAATTGCTACTTGTGTTTCTTGCCATTGGAAGTTTTAACTATTTTTCTTAATGCAGTTAAATGTCAAGTATGTTTCTAGATTCTTAGATTTATAACTTTTTATAAGTTTATTCTCCTTTGTATTTGAAAATGCTGGTTAAAAATTAATACTTAGAATGTGCTTGCAACTCCTGTGTGCTATCATAATTCATACATATGATACTATATGTTGTATTAAAATACTTAGCTAAAGACATCCTATTTCATTAATCTTGGCCATTGTTAAGGGTTTGTCTCAACCAATATGAAAACCTTATCACTTGTCTATTCGTGTTTATTATTGAGTGATGAATGAGTTGGAGCTCTTCCACTTTTTCCCTGTGAAGGTCTCTTATGAGTGGATGATTGTCATTCAGGTGATGTTGAGCACACTCATTTGGTCAAAGGGCTGGATTATGCTTTACTCAATAAAGTGCGAAGTGAAATTGATAAGAAGCCTGATGTTGGAGAAGAGAATGACGGGAAACCTAAGTACGTTACTCTAATCTGATCCTGAGTGGCTTGACATCTGTTTCTACCCTTATTAGATTTGTTTTTTATGGCTTGTTTGGCTTTCTTAGGAAAGCTGCTTCCTTTGGATTCTCTTGTGTAAACTCACGTTCGCATTTTTTTCCCTTCACAATTTTACTTTTATTCTAATTATAGAAGGCCCTTCCTGGGAGAAGCCCACCCTTGCATATAACAATGGATCTCTTCTGTCTGAAAAGGAGTCTTTTTACACTAACCGTGTCTTGTATGACATTGCTTTGTTCCTATTGGATAAGTCAAAAGAATAAAAGGAATGTTTCAGTGCTTGATGCAAACAGTATGGGCTTGGTAATTTTTTATTTTCTTAATATCATTCATTAAGAGTATCTCTCTGTGAACAGAGCACAAAAGGACGACCAACCCATAACTTTCCGCACTCAATCAGCAAAGGTGCGTTTTTCCTTTTCTAATGAGGGGGAATTTTTCTTGAGGCTGCTGCATGATATTTGTTTGTTCTTTGAACTAAGTGTAGTGTTCTTATAACAGTCAGTTTATCAATGGATAGTCAAGCCACAAACAGTCATCAAGGCAAATGAAATGTTCCTTCCTGGACGAATGGCTTTTATTTTTAACATGGTAAGATTTTTATTTTTTGCGTGTTTCAGTCAATTCACATTTTTTGCTTATCTGATGAAAGATAAAGTGGAAACTAAATTTTATGCGTCATCCATAGCTGGGGAATCTCCAGCTACATGACTGTTCCCAATGTGTAATGATGCTTAGTACAAACTATCTGTGAGTTCCTTCTCCATCATTGCACTTAGTTACACTAAGATCATCTAACCTAATTGTTTCATGTCAAAATCTCATGATATTGATTCCTGCACCGTGATTATTATAGTTCAGTTGGCCTTACAAAGAATCAGTGTTGCTTTTGATATTCATTATTCACCCTGCCACTACGTATTATTGCTTTCTGTTGTATGTTTGATGGTCTCTGCATCTGTACAAGACTGATTTGACAGCACTCTGGCTGAGTGTTTACTTTTATTGAAAATATGTGTGCGCTTTCGAAGCATATATAGTTTATGCAGTCCTATTTATTGAGAAAAAGTGCTCCGTTTGCAATGTAATAAAAAAAATATGTTCCGTGTATGTCAGGAAAGTGGGTTCTCTCATGACATTCCAACAACCGTCCATAGAAGTAAAGCTGATTGTCCTGTTCCTGAGGTATTTTACTTTCTTGTGTTATTTTTGTTGGTTTCGTCATGTCTTCCCTTACGATTGTGTGTAACACTATGTCATTCATTATCTCCAGGAAATGGTTACCGTGAGTGTTGATGGTTCAGTACTAGATCGAATTGCTAAAATCATGTCATATCTTCGCCTCGGGTCATCAGGGAAAGTTCTGAAAAAGAAGAAGAAAGACAAAGATGCAAAAGGTGCTTATCATGCATTTGCCAAACTTGTCCCAGTTGTTTCGCTACTTATCTAGTTGAAATGGTCATTTTAGTTTAGCTATTGAACCGTGAACTTATTCAATCTTGAAAAGCTTGTTGCACTAATGTGCCATTTTAACATTTGATACAGACTAAGTGGATATTGAGCATGATTGCAAAATGCAATCAGGATAGAGCACTGGCACCATCATATAGTAATCATTGTTCCATTACATCTTCTATTCACACCATTTTATCTTCTGTCATTCTTGTGGTTCTTTTGACTTCCATTCTTATATCTCCTGTGTTGGCCTTCTCATTTCGTACATGTTTTAATATGCCCATTCTAATACGACATGTGATGTTATAGGAAAGAATTTATCTGTTTCTAACGGATATGAGGAAGATGAGAGGATTATGAAATCTGATTCTTTGAAGAATCAAAATGATGGGGGATCCCTACCACCACCACCCCCACCTCCCAAAAAGAACCATCCTGACCCGAAAGAGAAGCAGGAATCAACTTTTGTTAGAAAAGAAGAGGAAGATATTTTTGTTGGTGAAGGTATAGATTACACCATTCCCAGTAAAGATATGAGCCAAAGCCCAATTTCAGAGGACATGGAAGAATCTCCTCGGAACAAAGAGAAACAGTCCTACTTTGATGAACCTGCCTACGGTCCAGTTCCACCTGCTGAATTGTCTCATGATTGGCAACAGGCGGTGAGTGCGTGCTATATTTAGTGATGACACTACAATTTTGCAGTTATCTGATTGAATTTATTTATTTATTTTTTGGTTTGTAATTTTCAACCCTCACCCTATTTTCTAATAAAATTTTCTGTACCGCTTGATACTTTTGGCTCCGCTCCATTTTTCCATGACACTTCAATTTAAGTACTCGATGTTTATCAAAGGATTTTCATCTTTTCAATGTTCAGAATGGATATGATGCTTTGCAAGCACAAGCATTGGCTGCTGGCTACCAGGGAGAGTGGCAGAACTACCAATATGCTGAGCAACTGGCTTACCCTGAGCAGTATCTTCAGCAAGACATTCAGGGTTATGATATGCAAGCTGGATCAACTGTCCTACAGGATCCACGTTTCATGACTCAAGAAGAGAAGGATAGGGGCTTAGGATCCGTGTTTAAGAGGGATGATCAGAGACTTCAACAACTAAGGGAGAAGGATTCTCGAGAGAAAGACCCTAATTTTATATCTGAGAGTTACTCTGAATGCTACCCTGGTTACCAAGAATATAATCGTGAGGTTGTTGACAGTGATGATGAAGGTGATTTGTCCAAAATGGACATGGGTGGACGGGTGAGTTTTTCCTATCATTCATAATATGATATCACTGTTCAGTTTTGGTCAGTGCAGTGAACACTTCTATGCCATGTTCTCAATATCTGCCTTAAGATTACCTGATCCATACTGTTAAGAGAAACCTGTATTGTTGATTGTAGAGTTAGTTTTTTTTTTTTTTTTTCATTTCAATAACTAAATGATTCAACTTTTCCTACAGGCGAAGGGACGCCTTCACCGGTGGGACTTCGAAACGGAAGACGAGTGGGCTAAATACAATGAGCAGAAGGAAGCAATGCCAAAAGCTGCATTCCAGTTTGGTGTGAAGATGCAGGACGGTCGGAAAACCCGCAAACAGAACAGGGATCAGAAACTCACCAATGACCTGCATAAAATAAACAAGATACTGGCACGGAAGAAGGCTGCTGAGATGGGCGAGAAAATTGATGATAGCAGGAGTTATGATGATGACTCGCATCCTGGAAAGAAGCTAAGGATATGATTTCATGATTCCATTTAAATGATTTAATCTCCCTTCGACTGTAGTGTATTTCTCTTGCAATTTGTTTTATACATATAAAAAAGATTGCCATTTAGTAGGAAACCTTCTTCTTCTCCTTTTTTTTCTTATTTTTTCATTTACGTTTTTTGTAACCTGAGGTTTGTACTGGATTTGAATTCTGATTCACGGTTATATATAAATATGATGATCAGTGGACTACTTGACATGTAGCCATATATTGCACCAGGGTTTTTCATTTTTTATATTATTATTATTTATTTTACAAAATTTTATTTTTTGGTCCAAATTTCTGAAAATTCTAAATTATTATGAAATAAAGGATTTTAATGCATTAAAAATACTACTTAAAATCAAAGCCATAGATATTCAACAAATAATTTTCATTAATTCAAAAATACTTTGCCTAGCAAAATCAGTAGACTAATTTTAATTGTTTTTTTAATTATTTTTATTCTTTTATAAATCAAAGATTATGTTTCTCAAAATTAATATAAGATGAAACTTTTTCAAAATAATTTAAAATCCACTATCCCTTTGAAATCTGAAAAATAAAATGAAAAGTCTGATATATAAAGATAAGACGAATCCCTCAAAAAAAGATTAAGGCGAAATATTTATCATTAAGAAATAATTGGAGGTTGGAAAAAAAAAATGACGTGTCGTTTGAGGCTCTCGCAGTCGCCGAAATAAATAGTAATGTTTTCTTGCACATCCTTCTCTTCTTCACAAACGCAAACATCAAAACTAAAAACCCCTAATTGCCAAATCCCGATAATTAGGGTTTGTCCAATCTTTGCGGATTCTCTTCTGTTATTAATCGATCAACTTTTTTTTTTTGTATATATATTATCAATTAAATCCAAAATCTTTTCTTTTTGGAGATATTCCTTTTAGCGGTTTCCATTTATTTTTCTTGCACCGCCTTAACTTTGGAATTCAAGGCTTGCAATACACGTTCGTCGGTTTCTCGGTAAGTAATTGTGTTAGCTGTTTTATTTTCTCGACTAGAATTAAGATTGGTGCAGTATTAGTTATTAGTTTATAAATATTGTTTGATTTAGTTAGGCGTTGAATTAAGCATCTTGAACTTTCAATTGAGGTAGAGTTAGTTTCAACTCCTGAATTTTACGATTGTTTATGTACAATTTTCCTGTTCAGTTAAATAGTTTGGTTGTTTTTTGTAGTCATGGTGATTTTGTAGCTTCATTTTTCCTTTTTTGTGAGAAGGTAGCTTCTTTTGTAGATACATCCAGAATCGAGATGACCGGATGTATTATTTTTCATTGCGTTTCCACCAGTTAGTTAAATTCGACTTCGTTATATTTTTGCTAACATGATGGTGTTCATTTTACATTGCTTTAGCAATTTATTTTTATCTTCTGAAATGAGGCTATATTATAGATTCTAAGCTTTAAATGAATTTGCCTTCATGTTTTTCCTTATTTTCTTTTGCTGGTTCCGGTGTTATTCCATGTATCTTTATTATCTGTTGACAGGGGCATGATTCATGGCCTCAGAAGGGAAAGTTTCATATGCATCCCTGTCTAATCTTGAAAGGGAGAATAGCAAGTTTACTTATGTAGATGATTTTGATGACACTCCTTGGCCGGTGCAAGAAGGCCAGAATGTTGAGGTGTCGAATCAGAAAGTACTATATCCATATCCTATTGATTCTGAAGATTTCATGGATGAAGGGTATGACTCGGGTGAGGATCAGTACACCCCTGTAGCAAGAAATGGCCCACCTGAGGTGAACTTGAGAAATGTAATGAGTGGAATAGTGGCTATCCTTACCGGAAGCAATAAAGATCATTCTGGTCTAAGAAGTCTTCCTCAACTGCCAAGTTCTAATGTGTCATTCCTTGGATCTGCTAAGGATGGAGAGACGGTCTTGCACTCTTCAGTTTACATTCCGAGTGCTCCCCCACTTCTTGAGCAGAATGCTTTTAATTATAGTGCTTACAAAGAGGTCCTGGAAGCTGAACCACCAGAATGGCTTCCAGACAGTTCGACAACAGTTTGCATGCAGTGCAATGCTCCCTTTACAGCTTTGACACGCGGTAGACACCATTGTCGCTTTTGTGGAGGCGTCTTTTGTAGGGTGTGCTCAAAAGGGAGGTGTTTATTACCTGTTAAGTTTAGAGAGAGGAATCCACAGAGGGTGTGTGACACTTGCTACGATAGGCTTGACCCACTGCAAGCTGTATTTATCAATACTATTAGCAATGCCGCCCAGGTTGCAAAGCATGATGTGATGGACTGGACTTGTTCAAGAGGGTGGCTGAATCTTCCTGTGGGTTTGTCCATGGAGCATGAAATATACAAGTCCACCAATACGCTGCGGAGCTTTTCCCAGGTCCAAGTGTTATCCATCTAAATGCTCTTTAAATTCTCTAAGAGCGATGTTAACTTGTCGCTTATTTTATATGTGATCTTAAATGATGTGAAAAGTATGTTAAAAGATTTTCGCGATTGAGTTTCAAGAATTTGGTTTTAGTTGATAAAGTTTTGTTGTAAGAGACCTCTGGAACCTTGGTCCTTGTTGATGAGTGAAAAGTTATTCATCGTTGATTGAAAGCTACTTTCATATGTAGAAAGTGGAACTTTAAAGAATTTACTTGACAGGTAGCTAGGTTGAACCCAGAGAAGTCCATCCCTGCTGCTGTTTTGAAAGGAGCAAGAGGTTTGGCAATTTTGACAGTTGCTAAAGCTGGCGTGCTACTTGCTTATAAACTTGGGACTGGCTTGGTGGTTGCCCGAAGATCAGATGGGTCATGGTCTGCACCATCTGCCATTCTCTCTGCTGGTTTGGGATGGGGGGCACAGGTATGCTTTTAGTCTTCAGGAACAACTTTTTTATTGCACACTTTCTGTTATGAATTGTTGATTTATGTGAAAGCAGGAACTAAAATAATCCTCAGTGAGTTTTGATACATTTCACATTTGGATATCTGTATATTTACTTTGATAAGCTACAAAAATTTCCATTTTCCCTGGAATAGAACTTATTCATATGCACAAGATTTTTATGTTTTCCGCTGGAAGGTTGTTTAGCTAAGCCTGAATTTTTGTTTTGTTATTTTCTTATCACAGGTTGGGGGTGAACTCATGGATTTTATAATTGTGCTGCATAACTCCAAAGCTGTGAAAACATTTTGCAGTCGGATGCATTTTTCTCTAGGTGCGGGTTGCAGTGCTGCTGCTGGACCAATTGGGAGAGTCGTTGAAGCAGATCTGCGAGCTGGAGAAAAAGGTTCTGGCATGTGCTATACTTACAGTTGTAGTAAAGGTATGATCTTTTGACTTTTTATACCTCAATGTAGCATAGACTGAATTAGGGATGAGGTATTGAGGTGCAAAGACCTCCAAATGTTATGGGTAGTATATTCGCACCTTATCCCTTTAAAGTAATCATCGCTCGTCTTATTATAGCAACTCTAGACAGTATTAGATTGCAATCCTCATTTATATCGGTTCTATGAATTTCTCTTTCATGCTCAGTTAAAAGGATAAATTGAATTTTCTCCATTTGTGAAATGGACAAACTGATGCATAAACATTTAACAACTTTGGTCAGCTTATTATTTATAAATATTAATAATCCTCTTTGCAAGTTATTAGGTGCCACAAAGATATTCCAAATCTAGTATAGATGTAATGATGTAACTCGTAAGATACTAAAATAGTTTTGGTGAATATGGCTTGATTGTATTTGATTGACTTCATGAACATTGATTCTAGCACAAGATTAGAATCTCAATCTGAGAGTTATATAACAAAATAAAATAAGCACTGTGGTGTGTATTCTTGGGCCAATGTCAATATGTTAAGAATCCATTAAGGTTGCTTGGATATATAAAAATAATATAGGCTAGCTAATCCACCACATATTTTGATGGATTTAACAACTCTTAGCTTGTTATATATCATGTGATCCTTTTCACACTCAATCTTATGTATTGTAAATGCAATCTATCACACGAAGTAAACGCCGCCCAAGGGAATGACTCACCATATGTATTGATGTGAATGTCTCAGGTGCATTTGTTGGGGTCTCACTAGAAGGCAACATAGTTGCGTCTAGAATGGACACAAATCTTCGTTTCTATGGCGATCCATACCTAACAACAGCTGATCTCCTTCTTGGAACGGTGGAGAGGCCAAAAGCTGCTGAACCATTGTATGCTGCTCTCAGAGACCTTTACTCCAAATTGTGATATGCTATATATGGCAGAGAGTCCATTTGTGTATAAGCTTGGAAGTAGTATCGTACATAAAATTTGCTGATGGGAAATGCTTTATGCTTTGGCTTCACACAGGAAGGGACTAGTACATAAATGTACATTTCAGATGTTTCCATTTTCTTTATGTGCATATCGAAAATTGTCCTTTTGATAACCTAAAAAGGTCATTCAACACTTGTACATAAATGTTTACATATTTGTTTTATTACTACTTGTGACAACGTCGATCACTGTCTATTAATTTGGTAAAAATCTAGCTTCTGCTACAGGACTATTCTACAAAGCATGTCTTGGGATTTTTTACTGTTGAATTTGTTATGAGATTTGCCATTAAGGCAATGTAGAAGTCCCATAAACAGCATTTCTTGCCTTTTAAAAAAAAAAAAAAAAAGAAGCATTTGTTTTGGATGATGTTTTTTATGTGATAAATTACACAAAATACTTGCCCTAGGGCCTTCAATCCCTCTATTTAATTGGAATCGTTCCTCTCTCTCTCTCTCTCTCTCTCTCTCTCTCTCTCTCTCTCTCTCTCTCTCTCTCTCTCTCTCTCTCTCTTCTTGGCCAAAAATTAATTTAAATTCATATGTACTTTTGTTAGATATTGTTGCCCTCATACTCCCAAAGCTTCACGTACTCACACACCCAACTGGTGGTATTAATAAAGAGATTCGAACCCGTGAACTTTGGTCTCCAAATAATTTCATTCCATCATTATGTCATCCCCACCGAGACCCCGACCCCCTTTTCCTGTATAGAAGTAGTCGACGTACTTTAGTCAAATGATGATAACTCTTTATAAACATTATTAAACGATCATAATTATTTATAAACATTATTCTTAGCTTGGTTTGTTTTTTGTGGAAACTAGGCTTTCGTGGCTTTCCAATTATATGAAATTTGGACTATAATTCACCTTGGACAAAAATAGTAATATTCGCAAATTCTCTTAAAGTTGGTTGAATATTCTGAATTCTCCATAGAATAAGTATCGTGACATGTTTTATTTTAATAAAAATATAATAACTTTTGATAGAACCATTGTCGTCTCTTAGCTTTTCTTCTTTTACTTTTTTTTTTTGAAAACTATCTTCATGTCTCTTTTCAGGATTTGAACAACAATTCATTGTCAAATAAAGTAGTTTAACTCATAAAGTTGATCGAATATTATGAACTCACGTATGTAAGTAGTATTATGGTATACTTTTGTAACATAATCATAATTTTATGTAGAAACAACGGGACATCATCTTTTTAGTTCTTGCTTTTTTGTTCTTAAAAACTAGATTTGGTTTTCAAATGATATAACACTTGGATAATAGCCCACTTCCAAGTTGGTTGGATATTTGACACATTTTAGTAAAATAATCACAATTCTATGTGATTTTTATTTTTATTTTTTAGCTCCGTTTTTAATTGGAAATTAGATTCATGCGGTTTTCCAATAATTTAGGACTTGTATCATAATTCACTACCAATGAAAAATATAAATTAACTCATACTGAAAAAATAAAGTTTGGAGGTTGTTAGTGCTAAAATATCTAATAAAATATTGATGTATTTGAATTAATTTTGAATCTACAAAGTCTACAATTCTACAAAAAAAAAAAAAATATTAATATAATTACCCCAACTAATTAAATAGTTAAAGAAAATATTATTTTAAGTCCTTTTCATTTGGATGTGAAAGGCACATTACTTTGATTGATTTGGACTGACTCCTTTCGTGCATGGGAGTGAGTATGTGAGACTGTGTTAAATGATTTAATAATGTCGGACTATCTATTAATTATGCATTATTATAGTATTTGCTTAGTCATCTGATAATAACAACACGTAGGATTATTCTTGAGATCCAGCCTCTAATAATTGAAGTCCTCATATTTGACTAATTTATACTATATTGTAAATGATTCGCGATCGATGTATTTAATTTGTTACATATATACTTTTGATATGATATTTACTGGTCAATTTATCTTTATCTAATAGCTCGTTATATATATTTTTGTCATATATTATGATTCGGGTGTCGTCATATATTTTTATGAAAATTTCTTTAGAGCTGAGCATTAAAACATTCAGATTAACTTATAAATTATTATCATCGTACGAATTCGAGTTAGTTAAAGAAGCAAAACATTTGAATACAGTGTATTCAATCAAATGATTTTTTTAGGTTTAATTAGGCACAAAACAAAGAAGCAAAAATGAAACAAAATAAAAGAAAAGAAACACGTCTTTAATAAGTGAAATAATGGTGACGTGGAATTATAAAACAAAAGGTGTCCATTTCCATATAGTGCATAGAAGGACGTTTTGGCACATCTCTTAATCGAAAATTTCCAAGTAAAATCTGATTAAATATGTTTACCAATTTAAGCATGAAACGTTGGTGGTTCTTCTGGTTAAACCGGGTATTCCGTATTCCACTAGTAGTTATTAAAATGACGAGGGATTGTGATTCGTACCATCAATCTCTCAATTTTATAAAGGTGAAGAATATTATTAATCTATATGTCTGCGGTAAGAACCATCAATGACGGTTTGGGTGGATTACCTCAATCTCTCGTTAATTGCGATCAGGGGCAGAACCAGAAATTTTTTATCGAGAGAGCCGAATTATTCTCCACTAATATTTCTATATAATGGCACTGATTGTGATTTACTTATAACACTGATTTTTTGTTATTGTTGTCTCATCTTCACCAGCCGCCAGATTAAGATATTTGGACCTTATTCAAGGGATTAATTTGATCTTATTTGAACCTTATTCAAGAGATTAATTTGATCTATTATTATTATTATTTATTTTATTTTTTTTGTGGGCAAAAATCAATTCTAATTTGATCCAAAATTAATCTTTTATTTAACCAAGCGAAATGCCTTTCTGCCCTTCAAAGATAAGATAAATATTGGCTCCAAACGAAGATTACAAAAGGTGGAAAAATTAATCTCCATTTTAATGAACTAACTTCCCAATTTAACAATAAATGGGGACTTAAAATTATTTGGACCCTTAATTAATAGATGATATTTCTTTTACTAGTTGTTCTAAGAGTTAAAGTTTTAGTATATTTCGAATATTTTGCTATTGAGTTAATAAACCCTATGAATGTGTAAGTTTTATTTTAGTATCATAATTCAATATAAATTTTATTTCTTCTCTATATTTTATATCTTATTTGGAGTTCCTATTGATCTGGTTTATCAAACTTGACCTGCAATTGGATCAGTTGGGTAAATTTTAAAAGATTCGATTTCTAGTTGAGTTTGCGTTGGACGAAATTTTTACTTTCAGAACTTTACTTGCCAAGTTTAATTTAAATTTATGAAATGTTAAAATATGTTTAATATACTTATCTAATTAAGTTCAAACAAATTTTTAGTTAACTATTCAAATTGGATATCAAATAGTTTGATCTGCTCCTCAACCACATAAACCGGTTTTTTTTATTATATATATATATATCTTTGTAATAGCTTGTATTTTATTTACCGAATATATATTTATATTTAGGATTAATTACCTTTAAAATCATGAACTTTGAGTTTAGTTGCAAATTTAATCTGAATCTTTAAAAATAGGTAATTAAAATACCAACTGATTATACATTTGTTAGACATAAGTATTAGATCCAAAGGTACTTTCTTCTTCGTTAGAATAAATTTAAAATTTTGAATGTACATGGAAATATAAGGTCCTAATATTTAAAAATGCATGAATCCAATAAAAAAAACTAACTAACTAACTAACTAACTATATATATATATATATATTATGATAAAAAATTATATGAGACCGTCTAACGGGTCGCTTACGTTAGACGGGTCAAATAAAACTCAAACCCGCCTCAAAATCCATTTTCGGGCGCAAGCGTGTGAGATACATGCGCCCCACGCGCGGCCACTCGGGTATCATTAGGTATAAAGTAAAGTATCACTAACTGTGAAGTGAAGTATCATTAACTATGAAGTGAATTATCATTAGATATAAATTTGGCGAAATATCATTAACTATTTAGTGAAGTATCATTAGATATATATCAGGTAAAATATCATTAACTATGAAGTGAAATATCATTAGATATAACTATGAAGTGAAATATCATTAGATATAAATTTGGCAAAATATCATTAACTATTAAGTGAAGTATCATTAGATATATATTTGTGAGGTATCATTAACTGTCATGTGAAGTATCATTAATTATGATATGAAGTATCATTAGCTCGGAAGTGGAGTATAATATGATGTTATTGATGATTAAATTTTAATTATCGAATCAAGAATAGATAAATGTCATTAACTATGAGTGGAGTATCATTAACTCAAGTATCATTATTTATGAGGTGAAGTATCATTAACTCATATGTGATTATATATGGGGTGAAGTATCATTACCTATGAAGTGGAGTCTGATTACTATGGAAAAAAAATCACTAATTACAAAAGAAAGTATCACTAATTAGAAAGAAAAGTATCAGTTTAAACATAATCTCAAATTGAGAATCAGGTTTATGAATATAATAAAAACTAATTTTTGAGTAAAAATATTTATTTCATTATCATGGAGAAAAGTATAATTGATTACAAAATAAAGTATTACTAATTACAAAAGAAAGTAACACTAATTACAAATAAAAGTATCATTAAAAATCTTCAACAAGATCTCGATCGGAAGGGAATTGGACGGTGGAGTTTGGATTCGAAAACTAAAAAAATTATAACACAACAATCACCCAAATCCAGATATGTGAAATTTAAATCCAACAAGTAAAATATAATGAACAGTAAGAAATACGTGTTCGTGCGAGGAGTCAACAAGCCAGAGAAAGCGGCGCCACCGAAGCCTGTAAGGTGGAGAACCACCACCTTGATAGGTTGTGGACTGTGTTGTTTGATTGTGGGTTGCAGTATCCAGAGCTGGTGCATTCAATTGCCGGCGATGGATTTGTCGTCATTCGCCCTCATCGTTTGCGTGGCTGTTGTGATTTTCTTCTTGAACCTCAAAAAATTCTGCGAAAGGGTGGTGGAGATCGGCGCTTCGGAGGCGACGATGTTATTCATTGTTGGGAAACTCAAAGATATGATGCTCCATTTCCACTGCTTCGCCGAGATGGTAATCGATTATGAAAGAAAATGGATAATTTTTTTTTTAATATATATATGACCAGGTCGGGTCTGGTGGAGATCCATCTAACGTATGAGATCTAAACGATCTCACACGAGTGTGTCCCATATATTATATATTTATAAATTTGAATATGTAGTTTTCCTACCATTACACGTACTACAGATATGCACGTGCTATTTTTAATTATTTTTTTGGAGGTGAATTCATTTGTATTGAATTGGCAATACACGTGGAGGTTGAAACGGGTATGAAATTCAGAACGTATATGAGAAATTATATAAAAATTTAAAGTCTAAGACAAGTCATTCCATTTAATTTAATTTAATTACTTAGTATTAATTATTATTTGGAGTTTATATCTCTTTCAGCTGCGTCGCCATCTCCGCACTCATACCATTTTCGTGACCCTCCCACTTACCACTCTCTCTCTCTCTCTCTCTCTCTCTATTTTCCATTTTTGTAGTTTTTTTCTATTCCATTCTATTCTATATATCTATTACAACAATTTAATTAATTCCAGCCACCTCTGCATAAACCGCCAATTTCACCAGCAAAAAACACAATCACTTTTTTTATTTTTATTTTTTGGGGGGAGTTTTCGGCGCTCCTGAACCACAAATTTCCTATATTTTCTGCATCTGTTTCCTGCACAAAAATCTCCAGGTTAGCAGTTTGTATGAATCTTTTTTCTATAGATATTGTGTGGTTGGATTAATATTTAAGCAACAGGTGCTCACATGCGGCAGTGTGAAGAGTTGCGCTGGATTTATAAGGTCAATATGTAAACAACGTTGCAGACATTATTTATTAAGTTTGCCCAACTTCCGTAACGATTCAGACTAAGGTATTCACCTTTTTTCTAAAATAAATTAATAAATAGCTGAGTTTTTTATTATCTGAAGTTCATAAATCAGTAGCAGTTGCTGTTATTGGAGATTGTGTTGATTGATTCTTTGTTTTTGGCCCACTCGCATTTATTGTTTTGCTCCCTAGTTCAATCGTAAGCTTGCTATTCAGTTACGATCCCGCAGCTTGAATTTCTGAAGAAGTTGTGTGATGTTGTAATTTGATCTAATTGTTGCCGTTTGCTGCTCATGCGTTGATTGTATATTGGTTTTTCTGTACGAGAGGTTATTTCTGATGTCCTGGTAATTGCTCTAATTTTTTTTTTTTTTTTACTTTTTTTGGTTTTTATCTTTATTGTTTTTTGTTTTTTTCCTCCTTTATGGCGTTTTAGGAATTCTATAAGTAGCCTGGCAGTGGCTGATGATTGGTTGGTAACCATGAGCTTTGATGTTTATATGGGTTCATGGGCAGTACGGATAACAGCAAAGTGGCTGAGATTGTTGACATATTGAGATCATGGATTCTGATGAGGGCGGAACCTACAAACATGTCGAGAGATTTCTGGATGCCTGATGAGAGCTGTAGGGTGTGCTACGAGTGTGATTCCCCATTTTCTATTTTCAACCGCAGGCATCATTGTCGGCTGTGCGGACGAGTTTTCTGTGGCAGGTGCACCATAAACACTGTCCCCGCACTTCCTGATGAGCCCAAGAGCGGGCGGGAAGATAGGGATAGGATTAAGGTTTGCAATTACTGCTTCAAGCAATGGAAGCAGCAGTCAGCTACTGGCAGTAATGTGATGCAGTCAAGCCCCAAACTCACTCCATCTCCTTCCTCATCAAGTTTGGTGAGCACTCAATCTAGTTGCTGCACCTGTAACAGTGGCAGCAGTGCTGGTTCTACCGAATTCTCAACAGGGCCTTTCCAGCATGTTTCATGTAGCGTTGGTCGGAGTCCTCATCTGTCTGCAGAGATGGATTCAAAGTCACCAAAGCAAGACCAGGCAAGGAGCCCAGGAAAAATAGATTATATTGATTCTATGGATCCTTTCAACCACCAGTTAGGATCTTGCAGCAGGTATTATCAGATAATTAGCCTTCTTTTTTTACGACATAGTGAGAAAATAGCATTACTTTTTTTGTTTGATTCATTCACTCCTGCATCTTGATTAGATCAATTTTTTTTTTTTTTTGGGTAAATGCTCTATTTTGTGTTACCTTTTCTTTTCTTTTCTTGTTTTTGCTTAAGGCTGGAACATTTTTCTCTTGACCTTTCATGGCCTGAGAGGTTGAGCATCAAGTTGAAGGTGTTTTTTTTCTTAGTTAGGGGGGGGGGGGGGGGTTTCTCAAACTTGAGACGTCTCCCTTTTACACAGGATCCTCGGTCCTCCACTGATTGGGTGTCCCTGAGGTTGCCTGCAAAGTTGCAATAGTGCATCTATTTTGTTTCCCAAAAATATCATTAGAAAAGCTATTATTGGCATCTTGAGTGTCACTGAATTGAAAACGCAAACAAGGAATGATGCCAATGGTGAAACTTCAATGTTGTCAATAATTTCCTCATTACACTTCAAGCATCTGAAAGAATAACTGTTGTGAAATTAAAAAAAGGTGGACCAATGGCAATCTCAGTTGCGTTTCCACTAATATGTTTGACAACCTTATCTTTTGGGTTTGGTACAACATTCTTAGATGTTAGATGATTGCTAATATTCTGCAGATGGCCTTCTGAAATAAGGCAGATCTTTAGTGATCCATTTAGGATATAACCATGCTAGATGTTCCATTGCGTGGCTGCGAAGCCGAAGATAGGCTTCTTCAGAATACATTGGGAATCTTTGACCACTGCTTTGAATTAGACAGTTCTTATCAGGCTCAAGTTGAAAAGTTAATTGCATAGAGGGAGTTATTGTTCTGGAATTTGTGCTTAGACACTAGCTTTGTGCCTTATCTTCAATTTACAATTTCTCAGGTCATGATATACGTTGCTGTTCAATTATGTTCATATACTTTATTTTTCCAATTTCCTGTCATTAAGCATTTTTTTTCCTAAAGAAAACTTGTGTTTGTAAAGTTGTTTTTAAGATAGGGATTTTATTTGTTGCATACTTCATTAACGTAGTTTTCTTTACTAGTTCGTTTATTGGTATTCATCTCTTGTTCATTGTGCTATTGGTGATCCCAGGAGTGATGACGAGGATGATGACTACCCTGTCCATAGATCACATTCCGAAACACCTATAATAAGCACTGACATGGGCTATGGCACCAACTACTGTCAGATTGATCATATCTATGAGCCACTTGAAGCACAACCTAATGAGGAAAGCACACACCCGGTTTATAATTCAGCTCTGGTGCCTGAGAATTTTGAGATGCAAGGATCATTGGACTATGGAACAAGAAAAGAAGCAGATGTACAAAATAATCATGTTCAATCTAGATCATCTCCTCTAAATGTGATGGATGCTGCAGATGTTGAAGCTGTGGATTATGAAAATAATGGTCTTATCTGGCTTCCTCCAGATCCTGAAGATGAAGAGGACGAGAGGGAAGCCTTTGTATCTGATGATGATGATGGTGATCCGGGTGAGGATGCCACAGGAGAGTGGGGTTACCTCCGGTCAAGCAGCTTTGTAGTTGGGGAACTTCGAAATAGGGATAGATCAAATGAGGAACACCGGAAAGCGATGACAAGAGTCGTTGATGGGCATTTTAGAGGTCTTATATCTCAACTTTTGCAGGCTGAGAACCTTCCTGCTCCAGATCATGAGAGTTGGTTAGACATTATTACAAAATTGTCCTGGGAAGCTGCCACTCTTCTCAAGCCAGATACAAGTCGGGGTGGAGGAATGGATCCTGGTGGATATGTTAAAGTCAAGTGCATAGCTTGTGGGAATCGACATGAGAGGTATTTTTTAAAATTGTTCCGTTTCAGTTTATTTAGGAATCACACCATTTTTCAACTTCTTTATTCAAGACATGACGTAGTAATGGAAATATATGAGTTCACTTTAAAAATCCGGATATGTTAAATATTTCTTACGGGCAATCACCATTACAGGTTTCACATGATTGTTATTTTCTCATTATGTAGATGGTTGCTAGATATTATTATTTTCAATATCTTAATAATAGGCTCTCATATTGTAAGTGGTGATGTTTGTTAGAGTACACTGTCATGTGATTTTGTTCTGTTAGATAACTTTCACTGGATTGTTCATGTGTTGATTGGTATGATTTTAGCATATACTAGGTTTGAATGAACATTACTAGAACTTCCTTGGTTTAAATAAAAATAAAATGATTTGGGATTCTTGATTGGACTTGGGTTCTTTGTTTCTGCTAATTATTTTTGAATTATTTTGGCAAAGTGGTGATGTCTGTTAGAGTATACTGTCATATGTTTTCGTTCTGTTTGATAACTTTCACTAGACTGTTAACGTGTGACTGGCATGATTTTAGCATACACTATGTTTGAATGAACATCACCATAACTTCCTCGGTTTTAGAAAAAACAAAACAAAATTTGAAGTGGGATTATTGCCTGAACTTGGGTTCTTTGTTTTTGCTGATTATTTTTGTGTCATTTTGGCTTTGATATTTCCAGGAGACATGAACCTCGTTAAGTAAATTATAAATAAAATATCTAACTCTCTAAATTAAGAAAATACCGTTCCTGCATTTCTTATTTAATGCATGCATGACGGGTTCCATCTTGTATTTGACAATTCTGATGAGATTTTCACTGCTTCCTCACAAGTATGGTGATTAAAGGGATCGTTTGCAAGAAAAATGTGGCTCATCGGCGCATGAGTTCAAAAATTGATAAAGCACGGCTTCTATTGCTTGGTGGTGCCCTGGAGTACCAGCGGGTTGCTAATCACTTATCAAGTTTTGATACTTTATTACAGCAGGTTGTGACTATGACTAAACTCCATGTCTCTGAGTTAAATATTGCCATTATTATACCATAATGCCCTACAAATTGAATATTCTTTCTTCCCTTCATGAATAAGGAAAAATCTCCTTGACTACTAAGGAGCCATCTTGCTATCTACATTTCAACCGATTGTCTACTGGTTTTATTGGCCTTATGCCTGTGTTTTTTGCTGTTGCAGGAAATGGACCATCTAAAAATGGCTGTTGCCAAAATTGATGCACACCACCCAAACATTCTTTTGGTAGAAAAATCAGTATCTAGATATGCACAAGAATATCTTCTCGCCAAGAACATATCTCTGGTTCTTAACATCAAGAGAACACTTTTAGAGCGCATAGCTCGCTGCAGTGGGGCCCAAATAGTTCCTTCAGTTGACAATCTTTCTTCACCGAAATTGGGATTTTGTGACTCATTTCATGTGGAGAAGTTTCTTGAAAATCTTGGTTCTGCTGGACAAGGTGGAAAAAAGTTAACAAAGACACTGATGTTTTTTGAAGGTTGCCCGCGTCCATTGGGATGTACTGTAAGTTGCAAGACTTTAGTGTATTACAAGCACACATTATTGTGAAATATGTGATTTTGAATAATGTTGATGAAGAAAAAGAATAAAAAGGTTTTTGAAATTTAGCTAGTGTATGTGTCCTGAATATTGTAAGTTTTGGTGTGCCAAATGAAACGATTCTCTTTGTTAATACCCTCGACAACTTAAGCCAAATGTATCTTTAATTATTTAAATGATAGATGGTAGTAATGCAATATTTGGCCTATATTTGATCCATTTCTTTGTTTAAACGTATGAAATTTGATTACAATCATTCATATCATCATATGAACTCGAATAGTATAATAGATTACACTTATCGTTCTTAAGAAGAAATAGTAACTCAATTTTGAATGATAAATAGTACTGAGCAATATTGGTTAAGTTGTCGAGAAATCTAACTTCCAATGCAACAAGTGGATGATATCAAGTTTCTCTTTGACAGAACGGCCTCTTTTGGCTAACAGACAAAGCAATCGTATTAGCTTTTTATACAACCTGTTTAACAAGATAACGGATTCCCTATCAACTTCTGTATATTTGATTATGTGACTTATGGCACAGTAAACAGTGTATCTCAATCTTCTTCTTTTGCTTGTCACTATTAATAGTTGGGTTTATGTGGCTTCCTTAGTAGTTTTGTATTCTAAATAACAGAGCTTTTGTTTTTTTTTTTTCCCTTTTGCAAAAGGATTATTTTGGGGGTATTTTTGACATTCTTGCCCTTTTCATTTTGATGTTCAATATTAGAAAAACTGGTGCTTGGGGTTAGTGTATATGTACTCTACAATCAATTGATTGATCTTTAAATTGGAGCCTCTTGAGTTCTTTTTTACCTTTTCTTTTCCTGTCCTTAGGTACTTCTTAGTTGAGTATTAATTTTATTTCATTTTGGGAGTCAGATTCTGCTCAAGGGTGCCAGTGGGGATGAGCTGAAGAAAGTTAAACATGTAGTCCATTATGGTGTATTTGCTGCTTATCATTTAGCACTAGAGACCTCATTTCTTGCTGATGAAGGTGCTTCTCTGCCAGAACTCCCTTTGAAATCTCCAATAAAAGTGGCATTGCCAGATAAGGCCTCTATCATTGATAGGTCCATCTCTATGATACCTGGCTATAATTCTCCTTCCACTGAAAACCCTCAAGCACAGCAGCAGCCCAACAATGCATTTCAATCTAGAAATGACCCGTTTCTCAATAGCAGACAGCCACCAGCTGTTCCAATGTCTGAGGCAGAGTCTATTTTTTCTAAAGGTTCTACTGATCAAATTCCAAATACTGAATCTAGAATTAGAAATGTGGAGGCCACCATATCTGGTGCTGACTTATCAGGTTGTCAGTGGGAGCAGCGGCTCTCTGATATTCCTTATTCTATGGACAGCAGAAGGCTGGATGCCAGTGGATGCTGTGATGCTAAACCATTGGGTTATCTGGAGAGAGATGATACTTTATATTCTGACCATTTGTTTGAGTCCAAGGCTCTAGCACAAGGTTTTAGTTTATCTCCTGGTGATGAAAATAGACAACCTTTGAACTTGTACAAATCTGAGTCGGCAGTCTCGGGGCAGCATGACACTTATCGCACTGGGGAGTTGGAAACGCTGAAAGATGAGTTTCCACCCTCACCATCCGATCATCAGAGCATTTTGGTCTCTCTTTCAACAAGATGTGTGCTGAAAGGAAGTGTATGTGAGCGTGCTCATCTCTTTCGAATTAAATACTATGGAAATTTTGATAAACCTTTGGGTCGATTTCTTCGAGACCATTTGTTTGATCAGGTACACTATTTTCTTTTACATACAATATTACTACATCTATTTGAAGATAATTCAAGATCTTGGTCTATAAACCTTTTGGCAGGGCTTCCGGTGTCACTCATGCGAAATGCCTTCAGAAGCCCATGTTCATTGCTATACTCATCAACAAGGCAGCCTTACCATCTCTGTGAAAAAGCTTCAAGAACCCCTTTTGCCAGGTGAGAGGGAAGGAAAAATTTGGATGTGGCATCGATGCTTACGATGTCCAAGAACCGGTGGTTTTCCTCCAGCCACAAAAAGAGTTGTAATGTCAGATGCTGCCTGGGGTTTATCTTTTGGAAAATTCTTGGAACTCAGCTTTTCAAATCACGCTGCTGCAAGCAGAGTTGCCAGCTGTGGCCATTCCCTTCATAGAGATTGCCTTCGGTTTTATGGGTACGCATTTTCTGCCTAGAAGTATGTAGTCTGGAGGAAAGAAAAGAAAGAGTCATTAGATGATTAGGGTTTTTTAATTCATGTGAACTCGAAGTCCATTTGTGCTCTCATGTCACACATTACAAGGGGATTGCCTCTTTGAATCTGACTTCATGTTTTGTTTTTGTGTTTCCTTCTGGAGAGGTGGGGGATGGTGGGCCGTCGAGAGGAGTGTAGTTAGGATGTCGTGTGTGTTCTATATTTTACAATAAGGAGTCGCGCTTCTTTCATTATTATGTGAGAATCATATTACAAGACTGGACAACACAGCTTACTTTTCAGTGCTCTAACAGTATTCATCCAAAATTCAAATGGTGCTTTCTTCTCATTAATTTAATTTGTATTGATTGTTTCCTCTACCTTATTGAAATAGTTGTCTTATATGCAGTTTTGGGAGGATGGTTGCATGTTTTCGGTATGCTCCAATAAATGTTCATTCTGTGTATCTCCCACCCCCAAAGCTTGAATTCAACTATTACAAAGAGGAGTGGATACTGAAAGAATTCGATGAGGTAATAATGTACTGAGAACCTGCTTATTCTTGTTCTGGTTTCTATAATTTACAGTTTCATAGTTGGATTTGATGTAACAACAGGTCAGTAGCTGGGCAGATCTCCTTTTCACCGAGGTTCTGGAAGTGCTGCATCAGATATCGGACAGAGTCAAGGATGATGCTGGCAAAAAAGCAGATGAATCTAGAAAACTGATTGCTGAACTGGAGTTGATGCTTCAGAAGGAAATACAAGAATTTGAGGTTATTCTTGTTAACATTAGCTGTCTCTCTACTCTCTACAGACTATTTCTCTTCGTTCATCCATGAATTAGATAAACTAATTGGAGTCTGCCTTTTTTTTAGTGGTCGAGTTTGGTGAATGACTAGGTCTTTTAGTTTGCTTCTTAATTTACTTATTTTTTAGTTATTTAAAGAAAATGAATGTGATTATTATTTAATCTTCCCTTTTAACTAACTGGTTTATATTACTTTTGATGCCAAGTTTACTGGTATTTCCTTAGTTGTTCTCTGCATCCATAAAATACACCTTGGCATCTCTCATGTGATTGAACTGTTCAACGGTGGATTCATTTGTAAGCTGTAGGCTGTAGCTGCTACAAATTTAGATTCATTTCGTTCTGTGTTCCTGAAACAGTGAACTTTTTTTTTTAGGAATCATTGTGGTGTGTAGTTAAGAAGGAAGTGAAATATGGTCAGCCAGAGATGGACATTCTTGAGATCAACAGAATAAAAAGGCAGCTAGTTTTTCATTCTTATGTCTGGGACCAGCGGTTATTGCATCTCCCCAAATATAATGTTCAAATTTTGAGCGGTTCAATACCAAAGGAGAAGCCTACCAATCTTAGGGTGAAGCGGTCGGAGGTGGAAGCGGTTTCTAGGTCCAGTAGAGGGTTCAGCAGTTGGGATTCTTCTTTTGCTCATATTATGCCTTATATAATGCCTAATGAGGGAGAAGATTGCAAGATCATCTGTCCGAATGGGATTCATAAAGGAATAGATTTAGATAGGGCCTTGAGCAATAAGGAGGATACCAACCCATATCATTCTTCAGACACAAATTTGAATAACCAGTCAGACATCCCGGAATATGGTAAAACTGTGCGAAGGGCTCGATCAGAGGGGCAATTCCCGGTGATGGAAAATATATCTGATAATCTTGATAATGCATGGACAGGGAATCTGCAGCCAGAAAATGTACATTCTGGAGACAAGACCATTTCATCTCCTAACACATTGCCACGAGAGTCATGTGGTGCTTCCTCAACCACTGCAGGGAAAGTTGTTGACAGGTGTAAAAATGATAGGTCTGTGGGTGAAGACACTAATCCCTTACGTTCCGGATTGCCTGCAAAGGGGCCCAATGATATGGAAAATCCTAGGAGTTGGCTGAGTACACCCTTTTTAACTCTGTATCGGTCACTCAACAAGAATTGTTCAACAACTGCACAGAAGCTTGGCAAGATTACTGACTATAATCCAGTTTATATCTCATCATTTAGAGAACTGGTACATCTGGGTGGTGCTCGAATGCTGCTGCCTATGGCATGTAGCGACATTATTGTGCCAATTTATGATGATGAGCCTACTAGCGTCATTTCGTATACTCTGGTGTCACCTGAGTATCAGAACTTTATGTCAGAAGAACCTGATCAACAGAAAAAATCAATGGAGTCCTCATCTTCATTTTCAATATTAGATCCTGTCAATTTATTTTCATTTAATTCTTTTGATGAGTCAAGTTCTGAATCCATGAAGATTCTCGGTTATGCTGATGAAAGCATCTTATCCTCTGGCTCTCGGAGTTTTTCGGGTTTGGACTCTCTTCTGTTTCCAAGTACTTTGCATTCCAGAATATCTTTCACCGATGATGGTCCTCCAGGGAAGGTGAAGTACTCTGTAACTTGTTATTTCGCTAAGCAGTTTGAGGCCTTGAGGAAAACTTGCTGTCCAAGTGAGTTGGATTTCATCCGCTCTCTTAGTCGCTGTAAGAAGTGGGGTGCACAGGGTGGTAAAAGCAATGTCTTTTTTGCCAAAACATTGGATGACAGATTTATAATCAAACAAGTAACTAAGACAGAGCTCGAGTCATTTATTAAGTTTGCGCCGTCTTACTTCAAGTACTTATCTGAATCAATAAATATTGGATGCCCGACGTGCCTAGCAAAGATCTTAGGCATTTACCAGGTACTAGCTGGATCTACTCCATTATCCCCTTCTTTGCCCCCCCCCCCAGATAACTTCTCTTAGAAGTGAAAAATACCTTGCATGCGACTTTACATATCTGTTCTAATGAAAAAAAAAAAATCATTTTTACCATGTTGCTATGCTTTCAGTGCTCTCTGATCATCTTGCTTATTGCTTACTCTTAGTAATCCTGTTACAAACTTGTGTTATCTTATATTTTGGTTGGTTGTTGGCATGAAGGTCACATCAAAGCATTTGAAAGGAGGAAAAGAGTCAAGAATGGATGTTTTGGTGATGGAGAATCTTCTTTTCAGACGCAATATCACCCGACTGTATGACCTTAAAGGTTCTGCTCGATCAAGATATAATCCAGACTCAAGTGGAAGCAATAAAGTTTTGCTTGATCAAAATCTACTAGAGGCTATGCCAACCTCACCTATTTTCTTGGGAACTAAGGCAAAACGTCTGTTAGAGAGAGCTGTGTGGAACGACACTTCATTTCTTGCTGTAAGCTTCAAAATTGCTTTTTTCCATTTTGGAAGACAGCTCAATGCACCACCTGCACTTGTTGAGACACGCTTATGTTTTATTATCCTCTAATTTGTTCCATCTTAGTCTTGAACCAAGTAAAACTAATCCGATCCATCTTATGGTGCACCAGTCAATAGACGTGATGGACTACTCACTTCTTGTTGGCGTGGATGAGGAAAAGCACGAGCTGGTGCTTGGGATTATCGATTTCATGAGGCAATACACATGGGACAAGCATCTCGAGACCTGGGTGAAGGCATCCGGCATTCTTGGAGGGCCCAAAAATGCTGCTCCCACAATAATTTCTCCAAAACAATACAAGAAGAGGTTCAGGAAAGCCATGTCTGCTTATTTTCTAATGGTTCCAGATCAATGGCTTTCCTCAATGATCCCTCCAAGCAGTTCCCAGTCAGACCCGTGTGAAGAGAACTCACGAGATAATGTCTTCAAACAATAACGCCTTGTTTTTGTGCTTCAATTCTTTCATGTTTCCTGTAGCTGCCTCATCTGTGTCTGTTTGTAGATCTGGATGCAGAAGGCTCTTTTGGCCCGGCATAATTTTTTCATGTATATAGTTTTCAGAATCTTTCAGTACAAGTAAAATGCTTTGTATCGAAAATGTGTACCTTCAACTGTTATTTTGTTTAATTAATTCTAGAAAAGCGAATAATTTCAATTTTCAGGTTTCTTGAAGGCATCAAGAAGCATGATTGATTCACTATGTAAAATATCAAAAATGATCATTTTTCTGGATTTTGAAGTGAATAAACCAAACGTTCGTTTTTGGATACAATTAATGATAGAGAAAAGAGACATCAATCCTTAACATCTGTTACTCCATCAGTGGATATCTGAAATCTGGCTTCAGCTTCAGCGAGACATGGAGAACTCACTACTTTGCATATCCGCTCCTCTCCCCTTCCTTTCCTCAAAGCTAGTCTGTCACCACAACTCATTATTCAGAAAAATACGATGAAAACCTTAACAAGACTCAACTCGACTTGACTCGATTAAAAACCTTGTTGTCGTAGCATGGGCCATAATATTTCCACCGATGGGTTTTATTTGAGGACCAGCAAAAACGGCAGAACCATCCACTTGTGCCACGACTTGGTTAGTTATAACAACAGCAACACCAAACTGCAAAACAACAAAAAAAATTCAAGAATCCTACTAATTTATCCATCTGCATTGGGGAATTATTTTTTAGCCGATACTACCTCATCAGCTAACTTCTGAAGGCTCCTCAAGAACTTTGCAAGATGCATTTGCCTGGCCGACAGTTCCCCTCTTCCAGAGAAATCAGTCCTATAAAGAGCAGTAGCACTATCTACAATCATGAGGGCAAACCTGTATACAATTATTTCATTGTATTAATTTCGAAGAAATTATAGTTCTCACGAAACAAAACACCACAATGCTGCATGATGCAAAGAGCACAAATGGAAACTGTTTTTAAGTGCAAGAAGCTCCTCATGTTCTCTGCTCATTTTTCGTGTCTGCAATGAATCAGAAGCAATGATGCATGTTGCAGCTACATTCATTTTTAGAGATTTCATCCCAATGGATGTGAATGTGATTTTCAGGAAGAGGTGTGATACTAATCAGCAAAATACTGATCATCAGGAGTTGGTAACTTGATGAGAGACTACTGCTTATTTACTGGAACTATAATTTAGGGTTACTGAGTGACTCAGTTTATGTCCAATATGGCAAAAACACTCAGGCAAATACCTGGTTTCCACCATCATTGATGCAGCTTCAAGCAGAAGCCTAGACTGATGGTCAGTGTTATAAGCTCGGGCATAGGCCACATTCTCCAAAACATCAGCACCATTCAGCCCAAACCTACATGGTTAGCAATTATCAGGCAATTATAGTGTAGACGACAAAGGGTTAATATCCACAAAGCAGTACTAACCTGTCTGCTATTTGAAGTAATCTCTGTGGCCTGAATGTCCCTTCAGCATCAATGTACATAGCTTTCCCCTCACCGCCACCTTGATCTAATGGAAGCTGAAGCACAATCGCAGTAGCAAATTTGTGAGTTGATATGTACCAATCCAGAAAAATAAATGAATTCAACGACAGAATGACTTTGGTGGAACTTTACTGACTCATAAACATAGAATGGGCAAGTCATAAATGAATAATGCTCAAGTTGAACAATCTTACTTGGCAGGTCACACAAAGCGTATGGCATAGTTGAGTCTTTCCAGAGCGGAACTCCCCATATAGTTCAGTTATAGAACCTGTTTCAACCCCTCCTGCCAAAAGATAAATCACATGAGGATGTGCAGTTCCAGGCCGATACTTCTATATTATGATCACTGAAAACCTACCTTCTAAAATTTTGTCGAGTTCTTTAGATCCAGAGGTTATTTGGATTATTTCAAGCCTCTGAGCATGTAGTTGGGTGGCGCTTGTAAATCCCAAAGGAACCAATTTTGAAGCTGTTAAATGTTAACCAAAAAGAGTAAATAAAGCTGCTAATTTTGAAAGAAAGTTGAGATGTGTTGAAATCGACAATAATAGAATCAGCAGCCCTAAGTCCTAACAAGAAGAAAGCATGCCTGCTTCAATGATCTTATCAACTTTTGCATCACTGATTCCTTTTATTTGCAGAAGCTCTTTCCTCGGAGAATATGCCACTGATTCCACAGTGCACAACCCTGCATCTTTGAGTTTTTTGATGTCTATAGCAGCAATGCCAGAAGCCTTAAATGAATACAGGCGAGCAAAATTCAGAGCCCAAAACAAGTTTTAAACATCCAAATGATGGGAGTAATTGTGTGACATTAAAGAGATCAGCTATCCTTAGTACTTTAACCTCTCAATGTGATGTGGTAAATTTTGTCAACAACTTAGTGAATTGGCAAGTAACCAAATACAAATAATATAGAGAAATGAGGAATTGATGTCTTGTCCCTTGGAACAGATCGCATGCAAGATAAATTTATTCTTTATGCTCAATAGTCCCAACCATCGGACATGAAAAAGATCGAACATTTTAAAGGCTCATCATCATTTTACATACCAGATATCTTGCTTTCTTGTAAAACATTTATACAATATATCTAGACATTGTTTCAAGGCACAAATTGAACCGTTTCGATTATAAAAACATAATTTGGCAAAAGAACACCCCATCCTAATTGGGGCTCGTGAATTTTAAGAAGAAAAAAAATGACATAAAACAGTTCTCTAACATAATCAGGAGAGTTAATGGCATTGCTATCACAAAAAACGAAAATGTAAATACACCAGCCCAACAGTTAGTTATTCCACCCGATTCACAAAGTTTTGAATGTATTTGGCAAATAAACAATCAACCCAAGAATCAATCTATGACAACACTCCAAGATTACAAAAGAAGAAGAAGCAAATAAACAATCAACCCAAGAATCAATCTATGACAACACTCCAAGATTAAAAAAGAAGAAGAAGCAAATAAACAATCAACCCAAGAATCAATCTATGACAACACTCCAAGATTAAAAAAGAAGAAGAAGAAGAAGGCATTACAAGAAAAGATCAATTTTCATGAAACCCAAAACATTCTTGATTCAAGAATTCTCCTTGATACAAGGATTCCCATTACACAAGAAATTGCAAGAACCCTTTTCTTGAAAGGAATTGTACAAGATCCGAATGCTCAAAACTCAATCAAAAAGAGATCTTCCACCAATGAAATGAAAATGGGTTTTCCCAAATAGGAGAAAGAAGACGACCCAATTAAGACGAACTTCCTAAAACAACAGATAACAAACCGGATGAAAAAAGTGGGAACTTCAAAATTTCTGCTTGCATTTCGATATATTAAAATAAAACCCACTGAAACACGCATTGCCAAGAAACACAAAACCCCCAAAACAACTGATTGGGGAAACTTATGCAGATGATGGAACCTGAAGTTGTTCGACAGGGAAAGGGCCGTGCTGAATATCTTCCGCTTCCTCTGGTTGTTCTTGCTGTAACTGCCTGTTCTTCCCCTGCTGCTCCATCAACGTGTGTGTGTGTGTGTGAGAGAGAGAGAGCTGGAGAGTAGAGAGAGCTAGAGAGAGAGAGAGAGAGAGAGAGAGAGAGAGAGGTAGTTTTGAAAAGGTTAGTGAAGGCGCCAAAAGAAGAGGGGGAATTTGTTACGAATTACGATCAATAATTGGAGCCGAAATGCTGAAGCTTCTCTTGTAAGATGCCTTCATTTTTTGGGCTTTGGGCTTTAGTCATGGCCTTCATATTTGTTTTTCGGTTTGGGCCGAAACTCATAGAATTAATGCTTGCCCACTTTTTTTTAGCAATTTTTTTAAAATATTTTTGTAAAAAACAATTGGCGACATATCTTACTTCTTTAGCGGATATTAATTATGTTCGTCCCCATTTTTTATTCGCATTCTACTATATAAATGACACTATTGTGATTTTTTTTTCACACGATACCATTAAAAATACACACCTATGTCATTTGCATATTAGAAGGCGGAAAAAAAACCGTGACGGATATAATTAACATTTACTAATATCGCCTTAATATCCCTTTTTTTTCTAATAAAATTTTTAAAAAATAAAAAACATAACTCAGGGATGCTACCCGTAATGGTAGCATCGATTTTTCCCACTCTTTCAACATATTTTTACCCCTTTTCATATTGTAAATTGTAATAATTCTTTGGGTGTCTATTGGTGGAGCAGGGATAAAAAAAATTCTCAATTTTGAGTCCAACCAATGCCTTACAGCCTGTAGTGACAGTTGGTTTTCTCATTATTGTAAAATAATACGAGCGTAATTATAAACATGCAATTGAATATGAACTTCGATTTGAATATAAGTATTGTAGATATCATTTTCGACAGGTTCAAAATAAAATGGCCCAGCAGTTGAATGGGCCAGGAAAGAAAGATCAAACCTGATCAGGGTCGAACAATCCGAAATGAATGAAAGAAAAGACGAACTCAACTAGGACTAGCCGCCGTCAGAATCAGGGGCGGATGGAAGGGGATCTAGGGGGCACTTGCCCCCTCCAAACCCCCCCCCCCCCCCTCCAATTTTTTTTTAAATAGGGTCATTTAGCTAAATTTTAATTTTGTCTCCCTAATTTTTTTTTATTTAAGGTTTTTGTTGTTAGGCTTGATATATTTTAACAAAATATATGATATTAGTTTATATATAATTGAGCTTGGGAAATTGGGTCTCACTCAAATATATAAATAAATATTGAAACAAAATTAAATACACACAAATCAAAATAAATTAAACAAATTCTCCCCAATCAAAACAAATTAAACAAATTATGGTTGAATTAGCAATTCGACTTTTATGAATAAGATTACATATTTATTAAATTGATATCAACTTTAATTTAATAATGAATCATGATTGAATTGCATTATTTTTTTTCCTAAAAAAAGAGAATTGCATTATTTATTTGAAATTATTGATCTATGTTATTCACATAATTTATTATATAAATTTTATATTATAAAGTTATCATTTTATTAATTCACCACCTGAATTATAATTTTTATCTCAAATGATTAGTATGAGTGAATTATTATTCCAAATTTATTGTTGGCCATAACCAATTAAATTTTAATTAACGAATTAGTTTATATTAGAAAAGAATTCAATTCAAATTTTATTTATTCATGTTATTATTTTCAGTTATTTATTTTAATGAAAAATACATTCTTTTCTATTTAATTTGGGAAAGAGAAAGAAAGACGAATGTGTAAACTAATCCTAAAATGACATCATATGGAAAAAACAATGAAAAAATGAAAATGACGTCATTTCACAAACACACCTATGGTAAAAAGTAATTAAATGCATAATTATTCACAATCGTCTCATTTTTAATGTTCTTTCTTAACAGCATGAATAAATAGAAAGTACGAACAGTTGCATTTTGCTCCCTCGAAAAAAATTTCAGAATCCGCCACTGATCAGAATGATGGATCAAAACAAAAGCCTAAAGGATAAGGATGGACCAAATTCTTAGATAATGGATCATGAAAAGGGGCCGGAAAGATTTCCGATGTAGATAGCCCTGTAAGAGAATAAGTGAGAACGGAAGAACAAGGCAAGCTTCGTACGCATAATGGTCTTTCTGAACTCATGATAGACTACCTTTCAGAATTTCGAGTTGTGCATTTCAACCCTCTCTTGTTTACGTTTTTTCATTTTTTTACTGCAATTTGATTTTGACTTAAGTTTCGGAGTCAGTTCGATTGTCGAACCCTACGACGGTGCTCTTTTCTTTGTTCTTATTTTGTAGACCATTTTAGGTCTACGTACAAGTACCGGGTGACACATGGCGACGTATTTTATTAGTTGGATTAACGCACATGGACATTAAAAAAGACAACCAGTGATGCTTTGATAAAGACCTGTATTTTGCTTGTAGCCAATATAAATTAATGATAAAAAATAATTATATGTTGTAAATTAAAAAATCTTAATCAAATCCTTGTCAGTGAAAGCATCGGTGCCATTAAGGATGAAAAATTTAACATTGATTGACATATCTACACCAATGGTAGTATAGTACCATGGTACTTTTAGAGGGAATTAATATATAGACTGAGTTTTTGACAAATTAAAGATGTCGACATAATAACATTTCAACTTTTATAATTCTCATGCTTATGCAGTTACGCTACATCAGTTATCAATTTCATATCGATATATATTGAAAAGTTAACACTGTCTTGATCATTACATAAACTTTAATTTAAGTAAAACAAATTAAGTACTATTATATAAGTTTTCGAATATGATTAATTATGAAAAAAATACATAAATTTTGACATTATTTGCAATTTAGATAAGAACTTTGAAAGTTTACAATACAATTTCGCAATTTGTGGCAAAATGGACACTCTCAATTTTTCCAACATTTGAAAAATTGATGTGAATATATATATATATATATATATATATATATATATATATATATATAAACGCAAATACTCCTGTACATAAGATGTACATCAGACGGTCAACTCGTTGATCGAGTCAACGCGCATTGACTCGGTCAAAGCGTTGACCAAAAAAATCGTGAAAACAGGTAATACTTTTTAAGGATACAACTGATACTTTTTTTTTAATTTTGAATAATACTTTTTAGCGTTTCAATTGATATTGATTTTAACAGTTTTTTTCTTTATTTTTTTTTCCGGCCAATACTTTGTATTGATACAAATGATATTTTTGGGCTTTTAAAATGATATTTTTTAGTATTATGAATGATATTAATTTTGACGGATTTTTTGGTCAAAGCATTGACTCGGTCAACGCGCGTTGACCGGGTCAACGCATGTTGACCGTCTGATGTACATCTTATGTACAAGAGACTTGCCCATAAATATATCATGAAATATTGTAATTAAAATATAATACAAATATCATATAATAATGATAATTTGATTTTCATTAATACAACATCGATGGTATAGAAATATTGTATTTAATTTTCATTTTATTGCAAAGTTGTGACTATTCTGTAATAAATTAATTGCAAAACAGTGTTGTAATTACAGTATTTTAAAGTTCGTGTCTAAATTAAAAATATTATAGCAAAATTCATGTATTTAATCATAATTAACCCACGTTATTATTATGACTTTGATTCATGCATGGGACGTTTTGATTATTCGGAGATTAATTCAACTTTCATCGTCGATAAGGGCAAGGTGATGATGGTTGGGTTTTTTAAATATATTTATTTTAATTATTTATTCATTTCTCAAGATATTTTCATATTGCTGAGAAATATTAAGAAAGGTTAGTAGAAAATATTTTCACAACGTAATTTGGACGAAAAAAACAGTTATATATATGATATATCGATATAGTGTATATATTTTACTAATTCTTTGTTGGTCCATATTTATATAGGGTAAATAGTCAATTAGTTGTCCCCTTGGGGATGACCTAGTGTGGAGTGGTGATATCTTGAGGCCAAAGGTCTCAAGTTCGAATCCCACCAACACCACTAGGTGTAAGCCTGTCACACCTGACTTGCCAAGTGTGGTTTACCTCCTCTATGGGCGGGGTTTACCCAGTGCGCACCTCGGTAGCGACTGCGGTTACCTTCGACAACAAAAACAAGGGCGGGGTTTACCCAGTGCGCACCTCGGTAACGGCTGCGGGTTACCTTCGACAAAAAAAAAAAAAAGTCAATTAGTTTAAATTTGGAGCAATCAATAGCTACCCATAACATCTTTTCTGGCCAATCGGAATTGGTCGTCCTTTAATTAATGGATCTATTATTTGATAACGAAAGCTCAAATATTCTAAGCCTCTAATTTGCTTAAACATCTCAACCTTTTTTTTAATGGAGACTTAAACAATGTCGCATGGCTTGATTACAAAACATAAAATAAATTATACAAACATTTAAGTTATTATTTTTTTTTAAAATAAAAATAAAATAACGCCGAATAGTAGTTTATCCAAAAGCGATACATAAATATTTCATATAACATTTAAGGTATATGTTCTTCCAGAAAATCAACTAATTAAGGTCGTTATCATTAATCCGGACACATAATACACAATTAATTCTCATAAATACAAACAATTAACATTCAAATACTCTCTCCCAGGTATCATTCTGGATGAATGTACACATATTAATAAAGATATTAATTATATAATCAAATTACTTTATACATTCTTACACGAATACATTAAATGAGTTAAATATGTATGATTGTTTGAATGCATTAAATGGGGGTAAATATGAGAAAATATGAAATTTTTATCTCAATTGTGTAAAATGAACTTTTGTGAAATAAAATTAATGTATTAGAATGACACTTATTATGAAACGGAGAGAGCAATACGTTATATTTATTCTTTTTGTACTGTATCTAATAATTACCAATACTTCAAGGCTCGAGCCGTAACTCCAATACCCCGAGAGGCACACAACTCGCGCGTCGTTATATATTTTCAAAAATGAAAATTTCTTAATACAATATTTAATTTACTTTACCCGTATTCCGGAATTTTTATTTATTCAAATTTTCTATATATATATATATATAAAATTTAGAAATAGGAAAAATATTAAATGAGCCGACTAGAAAAGTCGAAAATGAATCTCAACGAACGTTGCTATGTGCGTTACGATCAATTGCCAACGAGCTAGGTGACTACGCTTTCATGCTTAAAATTAACAAGTGATTGTGTAATAATTAAGTACTCCACTTATACATGGATAAGGATGCATGATTATATATTTGATGGAGATATCCATGCACTTTTTATATTAATAATGATAATTACAATAATTGATCTTCTACTAATATAGGCAACACTTTTGTTTCCCTTTTCAATCAAATCACCAATTATATATATGCTGTACAATGTACGGAACTTAATATTTTAACTTTTACCATTGAACTCGAAATTCATGCAAACTTTTAGTATGGTCATCAAATAAAATAAATATACGTCTTAATTAGCAATATAATGCATCTTGACCAGATATACATATCTAAATGATTTAATTTTTATCCCAGTCGTCCCACATTTAATTTACATTTTAAACCGACATCTATTGAATTCTCCATCACAACGTACTTGCATGCTATTACATAGTAATTAATAGTTAACAAAAAAAGCGGTGCTTGAATTCACTGAAATCAAAGCAGACGTATATTTATTTACACGTCATTTTGTCACTTACAAATATTACAAACATTTAGGTAACAAAATACATTGATCGAAACTTCCGGTAACTTATTTTTCCCAGGAGTTTCTTTAACTATATATATATTTCTAAACAAGAAATATTAATTCACCTCGATCACAGTCTTGGCTTTCAAATATCTACAAAAACCAGAATTTTACTGCAGTAAGCAAACAAAACTATTCCTCAAAGCCCAGAAACAAACGCGACCCCCGTCGACGGCAGCCATGAATTCCCTCCGATGAGATTAGCCACCGTAAACTTCGACGCCTCCGGCGTTCCAAGAACTTTGAATCCCGGCCATTTGACCCTGCCGGAAGTCCCGGCGCCGCCGCCCATGTTGGCGTACTCGGCGAAGTACAGCGAGTCGAAGCCTCCGGTGCCGGGCCATGCAACCCACCCCTGAGACGAGATCGCGCCGTCGATGTTGGACTGCATCACCACCGCCCGCGAGTAGAGCTTCCACGGCCGGCCGAGGTAGGATTTGTAGGAGTTCCGCACCGGCGAGAAGTCCGACGCCACGGTGATCTTACAGTTTTGGACGGAGAACCCGGTGTTCTGCCCCGGGTCCGAGCGGCCGTTAGCCAGGATCACGTTGTAAGCGCCGCCGCCGCGGGGGCGGCGGAGGTACAGTGTGCAGCTCTGGAAGACGGCGGCGGCGTTGCCAAATATGAAGTCCACCGTGCCGTAGATGTCGCACTCGCGGTAGAACTGGCGGAGCGAGAGCGCGTACAGCGTGTCTTGGTAGCCGGCGAGGCTGCACCGGTAGAGCACCGAGTGGTCGGAGGCGATTGTCAGCGCCACCGCTTGTTCCGCGTTCGGCCCCGCCGTGTTCTGGAATCCAATGTCCCGCGCAATGAAGCCGTCGCCGGTGACAGCTGCAAATATTTGTTTATCAGTTGCAAAATATAAAAAAAATGTTAACAAATGATATATGTCTCTGTCGGCTGTCGCAGACAAAATTGATCTTTAATTTTTTACTATAATTGGTATGTAACTAACTACTGTTTAGATTTTTATAGCACGATTAATGATCCTCACATTATAAAACATAACGTAGCAAGTTAATTATTATATTTATTGCTTCAAAACTCGGCTACCGACATTTCATTAAAGAGATTTTTTAATTTCATCATTAATTATGTAACAAATTTCTTCTTAAAGTAAGAAGTTTAATTTAATATTGCCTACGTAATTAAGGGTCCAAGTCCGTAAACAGAAATAGTTGATTCCTTTGACAGATGAATAGTCCAGATAAGAGACGTCAATTCAATTTAATTTCCGTAATAAAAATAAGAGAGAGAGAGAGAGAGAGAGAGAGAGAGAGAGAGAGAGAGAGAGAGAGAGAGAGAGAGCGCATACTGAAGGTTGCAGAGCCGCGAAGGGAAGAGCCGCCCTTACCAACGCTGCTACCAGCAGTGATAATAGTAGAGTATTTACCATCACCAATTAACGTAATTCCATCTTTATTAGTATTAATCTTCTCATTATAAGTCCCAGCTTTCACATAAATCACATATCTCCCTCCACTCGCAGCTTCGATAGCCTCCGTCACCGTTTTGAAGTGACCGGTGCCATCTTTCGCCACCACCGCATTTGCTTTAATCTCCGTGCTCTGCAGCAGCTTCCTCTCTGCGGCCGACAACCACCTCGGGAAACTCTCCGTCCGTTCAAGAAGGCGACGCCCCGCCGCCGGCGATGATCTCTCCCCCATTATTCTATTCGCCAAGGCCAAAGGGTTGCTCCCTAATTCCGACAAGAATCCCATTTTCTTATAAACTTCACCCATGTACAAATTCGACGGCACGTGACCCTCCACCGAATCCTTGCACGTTTCCTGGAATGTTAGGGCGGCGCTCAGCCACGTCTGGATGTCGGCCTTGTGTTTCCCCGGTGATGTTTTGAGGGCTTCCATCGCCTGCTTCAGTCTCTTCTGGGACATGCTCATCAGTTCGTGGCAGTAATCTGATCACATCGATCATATCGATGAAATAATTAATAAAATATGAGATTGATAAATACATATATATATATATTAATTAATATTATATATGATGATCGATCCATCGGGTAAGTCAAAATTAATTAGGTCATGTATATATATAGCTAGCAATTGCAATTGCTTACCAATGGCGAGGCGAGATTGTTGAGCTTGAGTGGAGATGAAATGAGAGGTAAGTATCTCGAAATTGGAATTGGGGAGATTGGTTTGAGAGATGGTGGAGTTAACAAGGGCAGACAATAAATCAATGTTAGGATCACCTGACCCTAATTCTGTCAAGGTTTGGGCACACAACGTTGGATACCTAGTAAACCCACATTGTGTTCTCACTTTTTCTTCGAACGAACCGCCATCTTTTCCACACAACACTGTACTTAAGCTCGATACCATCAACGACCAAAAAACAATGCATTTTAGGGGTTCCATTTGGTTGGATATATATCGAATCAAACGAGACAAAAATTCAAAGATGATTTTGGTAATTGGTAGCTCGATGATCGATTGTGAGAGTGTGTTTTGATGTGGTTACGAAGTTGGGTTTTTATAGAGAGGAGAAGTGAGCTATTGAGCCTGCATGAAGACTATAGAGTTAGTTTGGGGGTCAATTTCCGTTGGGCATGTATGTTACATATATGTCATCACACACTAATTAATTAATTAAACCTATCTCATTCACTGTAATTGGAAGAGCTTTCTTGTCGTCCTCGCTTAAGTGAATAAACCTGTAACGCCCCAGTTCCAGTAGGATCAAAACGTCACCAAAAAATCTACGTACATGCTTACATGATAAACACTTTAAAAAAAATAGATTTAACTTTATAAATAATTTGAAAATATTTGGATTGAGTGTTAGAAAACACTCAGTGGGCATTAATATTCATCCAAGACATACTTTCAAGCTTTAAAGTCAATCATAAACATACTTTATAACATAGTTTACTCTTTTTCATTGGATGATAGACTCAATGTGATCACATGAATACCTTACGATTATTTATCTAGACATTTAGTCACAAAGTAAACCGTCTATACTTGTAAGTCGGAATTTCTCCATGCATGAAGTCTCAACATATCCAATCATTGCGTAAACAATGCTATTAAAACATTTAACATACTTTTCATGGACGAATTTAAAACATAGTTATGAGTTATAGAAAAATCTCATCTGAATGATCTCAAAGTGTGGTGAAATTTTTATGCGATGCTACTATGCATCTCGATCGTCTCGACCTATAAAATTGAAATTTCTAACTTAGAATCCTAATATATAGGGCTGCTAATACAGACGGGTTCGAGTACCCTACCCGGTTTTACCGGGTACCCGACCCCGGAAATCTGCCTAAAATGATACCCAACCCCGTCCCGCCTAAGCTAACTGGGTATCCAAATACCCGGGCCGGGTATACGGGTCGGGAAAATGGGTACCCGTATAATCCGCTTTAAAAAAAATAAAGGCCACCACTAGTTCCAATTTGTCTCTAAGCATTTTCAGTACCCGTTGTCATCACTTTGCTTAACACTGTTGACATAGAAAGAAATAAATTAAGAATTTAAGAAAAATGAATAAAGAAATCAACATAGTATAAATGTAATAAATGTAACAAACTATAAAATTTTACGAACCTCTAGAAAATTCTCTTTCAAGTTCTTCTTCTGCCACTCCATCTTTCTTCTCAACAAGATGAGATTTCAACCAATATACACGAGAGTTTAGGGTTTTAGGGTTTAAGTTGCTTGAGTGAGTGTGACAAAGAGAGATTATTTTCTTTAATATTTAACTATTAAAATATAATATTATATATATATATATATAATTTAAAAATTTAAAAATCGGGTAGTTCGACGGATAAATCGGGACGGTACGGGTATACCCGGTACCCGGATAGCTTAAAAAAAATCCATCACCCGTACCAACCCCATTAATTTCAGGTATTGGGTACCTGATTACCCGCCGGGTTCCGGGTCGGGATCGGGTTACCCGTATACCCGGAATCCATATTAGCAGCCCTAGTAATATAGGCCAATAAAAATATAACTTAGGTCATAAATAACTTAATTAGGGTTTTCCTATGTCATGGGATCATTTGGAATTGAAATTGAGTCAAATGGCGAATAATACGCATTTGACGAATTGAATCAAGTTAGTGATTCTATTTGAGAATTTATCGGATTTCGCAGACATAATTGAATAGGGATAAAGATGAATTGAATTCAATTCAATAACTAAAAAATCTCGATTTAACACATAGAAGTGTAGAGCAATATACAATATTTTACTTATAGGACTAAATCACATTTTCTAAAAATCCTAATTTAATTCCCAAGTACTAAACTAGAACTGAAAGTATATGAATTTGGGAATTGGGTTCATTTAATATTTTATGGACAAACCTAAAATTAAATAGATCAAGTAACATTGGATTAAAATTTAGAAACGATGGAAATAGTACTTGCGACAATAAATTTACCACGGCATAAGAATTATAAAATTAGAATAGTCGAATTGATTGAAATTTAAATTGAAACAAAATATTAGTGCTAATAACTTACCCCTTTCTTTCTTCTTTTTCTTTTCAATTTTATTCCTATTTTCTTCCCCTTTTTTTTTTCTTCCTTTTTGGCTCTGATTCTTTTTCTCCTTTTCTTTCGATTTCCTCTTCTTCTTTTTTTTTTTTTAAATCACTCGTGACTACCTTCTATCTATGCAACCAACAAATATACATTTATATATAGCTTTGAAAAGCCACACGTGTACATCAAGTACACTAATCCATTTACTTTGCTTCCCAAATGACCAAATATGATTGGTTGTAATATTACTTTTTTTTATTTATTTTTTAATCTTGTCTTTATTGCAGCAACCCATTATACACACACACACACACACAACCTTACTCATATACACCTGTACATTATGTACACTTACTTTGTTAGATGGACTCCAAATGGCAACCTATTTTATGTATAATTTTCTTAATTGTGATTTGTATAATTTTCTTTAGTTTCAATTCTTAAATAAATAAAAGATGATTATATTAAAATCGTTTTTTATTTTGTAATAACTTTTTTTTTAATAACAGATTTAACGGTGGTACACGAGTGATACATAAAAAATGTGGGATTGATAAAAAAAAATGTGGGATTAATGATCTCATATGATATGCTCGTTAATTAGCACATGAGATCCTCGATCTCTTCCCACAATTTTTATGTCTCATATCAAACTTATTAGTTTTACTTCTAAATGATATGCTCATGAGCACATTAATTACTTTTGCTCGTGTGTTTTAATTTAATTTAATTTTACACTTTTTAATTAATATTGATTAGATTCAAATAGGATTTACATTTTTTTAGTTTTTAATTTCAAATTTTACATTAATATTTGATTATTAGCGTAAATTATTTTGTCTTTATAATTTATATAATTTCAATTCATTGTTGATAGGTATTAATCAATATTCATTATCTTATAATAAATAACCTTTTATTTTAATAATAATTATTATTAAAATAATTTTTTTTTTGTGTAATACTAAAGTTGTATGATAGAGGGTCTCATCCAGTTAGGAGGGGTGTAATTATAAGCACATGAGATCCCCTATGTAGGAGGAAGTCTTCTATGAGACCGTCTTATAGGTCAAAATTCGTAAGACAGGTTAAGATCCGGATCTAAGCACTATTAAACACCAATAAAATTATAAGTTTATCACTAAATATGAATTTCGATTTGGATTTGTACTAGTCTTATAGATTTTGACCCATAAAAAGGTCTCACATATTTTTTTATTCTCTCTCTCTCTCTCTCTCTCTCTCTATATATATATATATATACACACACACACACACACACACACACATATCCCACAATGTTGGCGTAACTAGGGGTGAAAATCAAACCAAATAGCTCGATACGCAGCTCGTATTCGTTTGTTAAAAGCTCATTCGAGCTCGATTCGATAAACATATCAAACAAGCTTGAACATAATTTTATGTTCAATAAAATTTAAAGCTCGCCTCGAACTCGAGCTCGATAAGTAAAAAATAAGCAAACATGTGTAAAAATATCAAACTACTCGAGCTCGACTCGTGTTCGGCTCGATTAAAGCCCGTTTGAGCTCGACTCGATAGATAATCAAACAAGTTCAAACATAAATTTTAAAGCTCGATATCATTTCAAAAAAGCTTAAACATACGTATGTTCGGACTCGTCTCGACACATTTACACCCCTAAGTATAACACTGTTATTTTTTTAATTTTTAATTTTTTTGTTCCATTCTTTTCTTCAATTTCATCTAATTTCAATTATAAGTTGTGAGCTTTTATATCATGCTGTAGCTGGCGTTGCAACATTTAATTGGGGGGAAATGATAGTGGGACATGTTTGCTAAATTAGAGATTCGTCACTCGTAGAAAAACCTAGAATTGGGACCTGCCTGCCTCACCTTGTGTTCAAATCTTACTTTAAATTTGTATTTTACTATTTTTCTGTAATAAATAATTAATAATACCTTTCTTTGCTTCCAATACTATGATTATTAAAGCAATTTGATACAAAAGCCGATCTACATATCAATTAGGCACGCATTGAAGACATTCTAGTACCGAATCTAGGTCAAAAACAAAATGGGAAATTAATTAATTATATATATGCACACACGTATGTGTGTACGTGTGTATACATATATATTATACTTGACATAACTATTGAAGTATTGAACATCTACCGACCCCAACACTCTTGAAATCATTAGATTCTATTTAATGTAATTTGACCTATTTAACTATTTTCAGTAAGTTTTCCTAGTTCCATATATATCATATGAAATATTTAACCGTTTCATCCATATACATATATATATATATATAGGCATGCACAGTGCATCTTCCTGTTTGGATGTGGCCGGCCTGAAAATAAATTTAGTCAATTTGCATTGAAAGAAAGGGGATTGATCATAATAAACCTGAAGTAGAAGTAATTTTCATGTGAATAATTATAATTAATAAAGTGTAGACAACAAAGAGAGTGTTGTAGTAGCTAGCTGCAGCTAGCTATACCCATCCATGTAGAATTTCACCTAGCATGCATCATTATAATTAATGATTAATGTCTCCATCGGAAAATCGACGCATCAGGGTACCTACACCACTATATATATATATATATATATCTACATTATTTCTTATGAATTGTCTATTACATCATGATGCCTTCAACTTAATTAATTAACTTGTACACACATACATATATGTGTGTGTATATATATGATATAGTAATTATCATAATATTTTGTGATATCATGGAGGAGGAATATTAAATTAATGACGAATATTAATTATTACTATTATACTTTCATATGTATGGCGATATGATGATTAAATAATTAAGTTAAGAATTATATTAAGGTTGATCAGTAGCTTGTATATCCATATAATTGCGTACTTATAAATCAATCATCGTATGCTATAAAAATATTTAGAATATTAATTCATGTGTATTGGGTGAGTAACTAGTTTATTGATGGATCGACCGTAGTAGATTGGATTAATTAATTAATTATATGCATACAGTACTTATCAACTTATAACGAATTGATGGAGTTTGAATTCCAACTATTGGTGTATTTGTATGACGTGCCCACCCAAACCCATGTACATAGTAATGTCCCAATCCAAGTATTTGTGGACAGCCCATGTTTTATTGATTACATTTAATTAATTTCTTCTACAATTTTTTTTTTTTCCTTTTCATTTATTTCTCTCAATTATATGTTTGCCTCTTTATGCCAAGGATTTGCGATTTCCATGTCGGAAGGGCTAACTTAAGAGACCTACATATAGCCTAAATAATGTTTTTCGATGGAAAAAAATATATATTAATTGTGCAAATACTCATTTACATAAGATGTATATCAGACGGTCAACGCGTTGACCACAAAAATCATCAAAACGGATGATACTTTTTAGGATACAATATACTTTTTTTTTTTAATTTTGAATGATATTTTTTAGTATTTCGATTGATATTGATTTTAACAGTTTTTTTCTTTATTTTTTTCCTGGCCGATACTTTTTAATGATATAAATGATACTTTTTAGACTTTGAAATGATACTTTTCAGTATTATGAATGATACCAATTTCGACGGATTTTTTGGTCAACACGGGTTGACCGTTGACCGTCTGATGTGCACCTAGTGCACACAAGACCTGCCCTATTAATTGTATACCACGATAAATATAGATTTACCATTAGTGATTTGATGACCACTGAAAAATCACGAACTTGAATTTTATTGATGTTTTTTTTAGGTTGAGAGATACTATGCGCGTATGCATGCAGGAGAATAAAAATGGGAAACCTAAAAACTATTTTAAGTGCAGCACGTTGCAATTATGAATAAACTCAAAATTATTTGGGACGTTATTTTAGTCGTCTTCACAGTTTACTTTTAATTATTTTCCTTTTAATTTCCAATGAGAAAACTATTTGAATGACGCATCTCCCAATTTAATAAAAAAAATCTATAAAAATTAATATATATATATATATATATAATTGAAATACTTGAACTGATAGTTTATTTTTGATAATTCATGCTTCCAATTGATCGTATTTTTATTAATTTTTATACATAAATAATTGATTAAGTAAAAAAACATAATGATTTGAGGGTCAACTGGAAAGTAGTTTAGATGGATAAGTGCCAGCATCGTGGAACAAGACTAATTAGGATAGGCTGTAATTTGGCCCCATCAAGGCCTTTTTCATGCTTATGAAAATGAAAAGAAAATAAATTGTTTTCTAGAAATAATTAATTATGTGGTTGCTTGATAAATTTCTACATACAAATATTAATGATTAGAAACCAACAATTTTGAACGTTATAATTTAAGTTGACTAATATCTACACGAGCCTTTCATCTTATTATTATTATTATTATTATTATTATTATTATTATTATTATTATTATTATTATTATTATTATTATTATTATATACTAAATAAGTTTCTACCATGCGTTTATCCAGAGGATATTTTAATTTGTTTTGTCATGACTGCATAAAGTAATATCATTAATATATATAGGGCAAATTACAATTTAATTCTCAATGTTTGAAGGTTTTAACAAAAATAACCCAACGTTTTATTAATTACAATTTAATTTTCAACATTTAGATAGTCTAACAGAAATAACCCAACGTTTAATATTAACAATTTAATTCCCAACATTTGAACAGAAATGACCCGATAACTTAGGCGAAAAAAACCATTTTGGTTATTTTTTCGGCAAAAAAGTTAGTCTGTTATATGAGTCTCTAGCTCACTTGAGAGTAAATGTGATTGAAATCAACCGAAATAGTTTTTTTAGCCTAAAATATTGGGTCATTTCTGTTAATATTAAACATTGGGTTATTTCTATTACAATATCCAAACGTTGTGAATTAAATTATTATTATTAAAACGTTAAGTTATTTTTATTAAAATCTTCAAACGTTGAAAATTAAATTATAATTTGCCCATATATATATATATATATATATATATATATATATATATGGTGGTGTGGATGTATATAATATTATTATGTTAGAATATGAAAATGAGATGATTAATAAACCGAATTACAGAAAATTAATCATTATAAGTGGTTCCGTAGTCTGGGTTGGTTAAACAGCCAAATTAATTGATGGCATGGAGAAAAAAAAAAGTACTTTTGCTTAATAATAAAGTCAAGCAGAAGGCCTTAATTGCTAGGTCTGTCTCGTAGATTGTGTGGCTATGAATATTGGGTGGTAAGGGGTCAAATCCAAACACTAATTAGTAGGAGTAATATATATATATATATATATATATATATATATATATATATATATATATATATTTGAACTTCAGAAATGATTTTTCAAATTTGTTAACCATTCATAAATCTAGCTAGATAATATTAATATATTTTCCGAGTTGAGTGGGATTTGCTAGTTATCTTGAATTTTCGATAGACGTTATTGTTTTTACTTTAATTTGTTGATTAATTATTGGTTATGATATCTATATAGGTCTATTATCAATGAAATATTAATGATTATTGCGCTGGGAATTATTTGTTTACTTATTGTACTAAAAAATGAAAGAAAGCAAAAAAAAAAAAAAGAATTCTAGATCGATGCATACATATCTCATAAACATTAATTCTTAAATAAATCAGCAAAGATTTTGATTAAAAATGCGTTCTATATTTTATTTACATGCACATACAATCAGTGTTTTATTGAATATTTTAATATGATTAAATAATAAGTAAACAAAATATTATAAATCTTGAAAAAAAAATTATGAAAAAAATCCAATACCGAATTGAAAAGAACAATGATTAATGTCCATTCATGCATGGACCCTGTAAGTGGTCAAGCTGGTTCCCATTTTAGCCTCTCTGAATTTTTATTGGTCACATTCAATTTATTTAATTATTTATAGTTGGCTAATACAAACATATTATAGACAAAGTCCTACAAAATTTACTAATCGAATTAATTAGCCAGCTATAATTTCATTTTAATAGCTAAAAACGATTTGGGAGTACTTGTCATACAAATCAAATTCGGCCTCATTGATTAGAACCAAACTACAGATGCGGATGTTAGCTCCAATAAAATAATGTGAGTTATGTATTCATAATTCTTAACTAATAACAAAGATATCATGAATTTTAAAAATTATAAAAATGTCACAAATCTTATAACACCTGACTAAATTTTTAGTATATGAAATATGACGTGGTTAGAAGGGATCCTGCGTGGAATTTTGACACAATATGTTGATGTGAACTAAATCATTTTTCACGTTCTTCTTTTTTTTGAGCTCAAATTACTTGCAAAATCCTGACAAATCACGCCACATATTAGATATCGAAAATTTATCTAGTGTTAGATCTGTGAAAATGCTAAAACGTTAGAATATTTCTATAACTTTTTAAAGATAAAAATATTTTGATTAAACGCTTTTTTTTTTATATGATATTTACCATCTAACAATAAGTGAATATTGGAATATACAATTAATACATAATTTTGCATGACGGACATTCTTGCAGCACACCTCGGAAATTGCTACACGTTTCCACAATCCCACGCACTTCACTAATTGCGGCGGTATCAATTTGTAAATAGATTGTTAATAAATAATTAGTTGAGATTCATTCTTCAAAAAATATTCTTGACAGGGGTTTGGTAATATGTAGTTATTACTCGTTCCGATTTTAATTAAGCGTCATTTTTCATTTTTAATTAAGTGTTATTTTAAATGAATGCACAAATTAATAATTAATTAAGTTACTTAATATTCTCTTGTGTAAATATATTAAATGAGTTAAATATATATATATATATATATATTTAAATACATTAAGGCAATGTTTGGTATACTGGTACGGATATACCCATATTAATAAAATTTGGATTGCTTTGAAAGATAATTGTGTATTAGCTATTTTAATTGTGTGTTTGGTTATTAAGATAAATATACTAAGATTGTTTCACACATCTGTTTGGTACATTGTTTTATTTGGTAGACTAACTTCTGTAATGAGTAAATTAGTTTAGGCAATGTTTGGTAGTCTAGATAAAGGCATATATACTAAGATTGCTACGCCAGAAACTATAACCGAGGGGGGCGTCGGATACATTAACCAGCCGAATCAGTAAATTACACCCCGGGCCTCGCGTTAGGACCGGGCCTCGCGTGAACAAGCAATGGCTACCAAACACACGGTTCTTGCTGGATACCTCTACTAATATGCCTTTATCCAGGCTACCAAACATTGCCTAAATGGATAGTGTTGACCTGCTCTCAGCATTAGCATGAGGTGGCTAATCGAGAATGTCATCGGAACTGCCGATAGAGCTGTTCTCATTCCCACTTCCTAGGATGCACTACTTCTACAGGTGACAAGTGTCCCGGGCCCATATTTTTGGGCTATTTGTAGCCCTTTTTTTGTCCAGAAAAGAAAATTTCAGCCGGACGAAAAAATCAATCGTGCACTTTAACTAACATATTGTGACACTTCGACTTCCTATTATGACACTTAATTATCTATTGTGATAGTCCAAAATTAAAATTATTTTATCGACCGACCGATAAAAATTGAAAAAAAAAGGCTGCAAATAGTAAGAGAGATGCACTTACAATAGAATTTACCATCCGGAGTTGATGCCCGAATCTCCACTTCCGACGGAAGATCTAGCTCCAACCATCATATGACAATTAGGCAATGATGCAAATGGAGTAGAGATATTCTCATAAATGATGAATTCAGTTCGAACCATAATAAATTAAAGTGTTAGAATGACACTTATTCAGAAACTGGGAAAATATATTTTTTTTACTTTTTCGAGAAAACGCTAACTAAAGGCAACCAAAGTCACATGTATCATATTTTAGTCTTCAAATGATTCCAATCATTTTAATAGAAAGCTAATGGTAATTAACACAAATGTATCATAATGTATGGGTATATATCTTAAAATATACTAGCATTTCTCCCGTACGATGCATGAACCCATTTTGAAATTAAATAAAATGCTATTAATAATTTTAAAATTTATAAAATTGATTAAATAATAACATGAGAGAACTATCAAATAATAAGATAGAAAAACCATCAATATTAACTTCATCGTCCATTTTTTAAACATTAATTTCTCGTTTGATTATGAACATTTTAAATTTGTACTACATTTTTTATTAGCAATAATATCTCATTTGATTTTCATAAAGATTTTTTTAGTTAGGGAAAAATTACTGTGGTCTCGACCTTGAGAACTTTCCTTTTTAAATGGAGAAATTCTCTGTTTGAAAAATGTATATTTGACTTATATGTGTGTATTTTTAAAAATAGTACGACACAAAAAATAGAATTTTTTTTATCACGCAAATTATATTTTAAATTAATGTGTGTATTAATAGTTCATTTTATTAAAGTTTATTGAACATAACTATTTTTTATGTTAATTTCACCTCTTCAATCATAACTTTCTACCATTTTTTTATATATGGCTTTTAAATATTTATATATATACATATTATAACACACTTCTACAATTCTCACTTTCCCGCTCAATTGCAAGGGCAATTTGGTAAGTACATAATTATGATTATGTAACTAATTACTACTATTTAATTGTCATAATCATTCAAATTTTAATAATTAATGTTTTTATAATTAAATTTGCATATAATTAAGTTTCTATAATTGATCGTGGAAACTATTAATCATATTTAGCAAATTTGAAAATCTCGGATATTATATATATGTAGTATATAATAATTCATATTCATTACATATGGAAATTAATCCAGTTAAGTATTGCCCTATTTTTATAATACATGGTCACATGGATATCTTGATAAATATCTATCATAGACCTGCTTAATTAAGGGGGTGTATTCAAATAGGATTTTGATGGATTTTGTTGGACTTTAAAATGTCCATGGATTTTTATGGATTTTATAAATTCATAGACTCCACATGGAGTCTTCAAGACTCCACATAGAGTCTCCCAACTCCAAGCAGAGTCTGACGGATTTCGTGTATGGATTTCGGACGATTTTGAACGATTTCAATGGATTTCAAATTCATCTCGCCAACGCTCGTTGGAACACAACGATCGGTGTATCCAAAAAAAAATTAAACCCAGCGGCCGCTAGAATCAAGCGACCTTGATCCCAGCGGCCGCTGGCTGGAGTGCCATCATCGGCAAGACCAGCGGCCGCTGGGATCGGGTGACGGCTGGGGTGCCCGATTTCAACTCCTCACTGGCCGCTGGGATACAGCGCTCGCCGGGTTTTCCAAATCCATCGAAATCTTGTGTCCAGAGGTCGGATTTCATCCTTTGTAATTTTCACGTGAAATCCAGCTGAAATCCAACGAAATCAATGACGTTTTAAAGTCCGTGGATTGTTGAATACCGCAGAATTTTAAAGGACTTTTAAAAGTCTGGATTGAATACACCAAGATTTTGTTGGACTTTTAAAAGTCTGGATTGAATACACCAAGATTTCGTTGGACCTTTAAAAGTCTGGATTGAATACACCAGAATTTCGTTGGACTTTTAAAAGTCTGGATTGAATACACCCGGATTTTAAAAGTCCAACGAAATCCAATGAAATCTCAATCCAATACACCCCCTAAGTAAATGCATTCATAATTTAAATTGTATATCATAAAAATAGGGCAATACTTAACTGGATTAATTTCCATATGTAATGAATATGAATTATTATATACTACATATATATAATATCCGAGATTTTCAAAATTGCTAAATATGATTAATAGTTTCCACGATCAATTATAGAAACTTAATTATATGCAAATTTAATTATAAAAACATTAATAATTAAAATTTGCATGATTATGACAATTAAATAGTACTACCTCCGTTTCATAATGTTTGTTGTTTAAGGTTTTTTTTTTAGTTTCAAAATGTTTGTTGTTTTATATAATTTGATATCCTCTCTCCCAATTTTAACCCTCTCAAATCCTACAAGATTTTTTGATTCTAACTTACCTATAATTTATGAAGAGAGAAAAATATATGGAGAGAGAAAATATTGTTATTTTTTAGGAAAATATAGATGAATTAGATTTTATGGCATATATAAAGGATGGGTATCTTTGTCCACAAAATTAATTCTTAATTTCAGATAAAAAAAATAAAACAACAAACATTATGAAACGGAGGTAGTAGTAATTAGTTACATAATCATAATGTACTTACCAAATTGCCCTTGCAATTGAGCGGGAAAGTGAGAATTGTAGAAGTGTGTTATAATATATATATATAGATTCCTCCCGTGTTTCTGAATAAATATCATTATAGCAATTTGATTTTGGTTAAAAAAAATATTATTTTATAAATTCAAGACAGAAAATTCATATTTTTCACACATTTGTCCTCATTTAATGCATTCAGCATTTCTATTTAATTCATTTAATGTATTCATAGTTTCACACAATGATATATTAAGTAATTTAATTAATTTATTAATTTGTGTGCATTCATCCAAAATGACATTTATATAGAAATAGAGTGAGTATAATTCCGAAAATTACAAAAATGTTGGACCATTTATTAAAGCAGGGTCCTCCACCACATATATAATCACACTAACTTATGAATATTGGATGTTTTATATTGTTGTTAGACAAAGTAACCCTCTTAACGCTAAATAAACTGAGGTTTTTTAGTTAAAATTAAATTAAGTAATGGATTTATATTACAACACATGACTGTATTTATTTTATACTAATCATATATAATCTATATAAGCTAGAAAACGAGCTATATATAAATATTATATATATACATAGTATATATTTGTATATATAATTAAAATTTTGAGTAACTTTCGATATTTGTCTCTCTCCTACGACATTAACAATAATGATGAAATATATATGGGTTAATAGGTTATAATATCATATCCTTTTCACTTTTTTTTTGGTTTTTCACGTTTTAATTTTTGTAATAATGTCAAACTTTATCTTTTTTGTTGGAATTAAGCATAAGATAAAAATTAATCTGACATGGTCTAAATTTTTACACATGTGCACTCTTAATCTGATGTAGAATAAATTAAATTAGAGTATCTGTATCGTCCGATGCACGTATGTGATATGTATAATTTTATTTGTTGGAAATTATAATTATGAAAAATATGAGAAAATTATTACAACAAAATAAAATTATGCCATATATATCAGATTAAAAGTGCGCTTATGTAAAAAATTTAAGCAAGCTCAAATTAATTTTCATCACATGACTTGATTGCAACAAAAATGTAAAGTTTTGAAATTATTATAAAAATTGAAACGTGGTATGAAAAAAAAAAAATGTGTAAAGTGTGTGTGTGTGACATATATATATATATATATATATATATATATATATATATATATATATATATATATATTCCCTCTTGATTTGAAGCATGACAATGCAAGCAAAAGTAGCCGCTTTATCAGGAATTTTACTAGTTTAGATAAAAGCATTTTTTAGTATGTGAAGCTAAATTGTTGTAGCTAGGCAGCGTTTTCATGATAATTAAGTTAGTGATTTTATTCGATCTTGTTAACAATTAACTCTTCACCCGATATTTTCCAAGCATCACTGTTTGAAAAATGAACTTATTCTTTACTTTATGACATAAAATGGTATCATTATAAATAGCCAATGAAAAATCCTTTAAAAAGGACCCCCCTCCCAAAAAAAAAATCACCAATCTTAATTAAACTTTCTGAAGCAAAAAGAAAACCCTTTTCTTCGGATTTGACTAATTGAATTGATGTTTCCAAATTTTTGAGCCAATGGGTCGAGGTGGACGAATGGCTGCAGGTTTATTTCCCAATTAATAGTATAAATATATAATTAATGCTGTAAATGTCTTAATCCAAAATAAAATAAAATAAAAGGTCTTAATCCAAGATGTCTAGTTCATGACAAGGAATCCACATTCTAGTTAAGCAATAGCGCTCTCAATAATTAATTGAAGATTAAACCATATTAAATCCTGTTTTTTGCACTTTTTTCTTTGCTTTTTGGAAAAGTGCATTTCTTTATATATAAACACGTACTGATAATTATTGTGAAAGCCTACCAATGCATATATGTGGCTAACAACTCACTTATATGATGACTCTTTCTTATAAGTTTCTGTGGTTGAAAATTATTAGGGAACTTCTGGCTTGAGTTTTTCTTCTCCTTTTTTTTTATTTTTTTTATTTTATGAATATAATGTAATTGAAATTTTAATATGAAAAAGTTCGTTCCATGGGACCATGACTTTTAAGGAAAAGTGCAGTACACGTACTAGGAAGAGAACAGGGAAGACACATTTTTTTGGTGCTCGATCAATATATATATGCTGTAGAATTTCTTTTATACATGTATATAACATTTTCGTCAATGAATTTATCTTAATATAGTGGAGTTTTTTTTTTAAAAAAAAAACAGAGGTGCAAATATATGAATCAAGTCGTATCATACAATATCGATCGATTTAATTTGGAGCTCAATTTGTTTGAGTTTTACATAGATTGAGGTCGAGTCTAGCTAGTTTTTATATATGACTCAACCTAATTAAGCTGGATTCATTTTACAATAATTGATCTTTGCGAACTTGAGCTCGATTTGTAAATAGCTCATTCAAGGCCAGTCCTAGAATTTGAATATATATATATAAGTGTTGAGGTTATCAAACATACTACAAATTCCAAATGATAATAATTTTTTTTTTGTTTCTAATTGAATTTGCGCTGAAAAATATATTGAATTAAAAGCTTTTCATTCTCTTTCATTTAAAATATCTCATGTGCATATTTAGATGATCAAAATATGAACAAAAACATTCATTTTTTCATTCATATACAAGCTCTAAATAAAATTCAATTATAAAAATAATAATTATAAATTCAATTGAGATATAATATTAAACCCTAATTAGGATGTAATAAATCTAAATTGGGATTAATAAATCTTAATTGAGATTAATAAATTATAATTGAGATTAATAAAACATACTTGAAATGTAATAAATCTTAATTGAGATGTAAAAAATTATAATTGAAATAAAATAAGCCATAATTGGAATGGAATAAACTCAATTAAGTCAATATAAGACATATTTTTCAGTGTTTACATGTGATATACTTTTCAGTATGAGAAGTGATATTTTTTCTTACGTTATTTTCTCCCACGGGTTTGGGCAATGGTAATTGGAATGGTATAAACTCATATAAGTCAATATAAGACATATCTTTTTAGTGTTGACATGATATATACTTTTCAGTATGAGAAGTGACGTTTTTTCTTACATTTTTTTCCTCCCACAGATTTGAGTCAAGTTTTGGGATAACCGACCCGTCTAGCGAAAGCCTTGCGTCAGACCTATTTGTCAAGAGACTTTGCCTTTGAGTTCTAGTAAAACATAAATTGGGTTAATTTTTGGTTCCATAATTCATCAAAATTTATCCATTCCACTAAATTAGAAACAAATTTTGTGGGGGAAAAAAAACTTTATATTGTCTAAAATATGTACCATAAAAATAACAATTAATTAAGCACATGCAACTAACAATATTGGTAAGGCATCACGATTGATAAAGTCTATCAGAAAAAAATAATAATATTGATATCATTAACTTTAGCACAAAGTAGGGAAGCACATTTTCATTCAATGGTCTTATCAATCTCATCAGCCAAATTAATACATTATCTTATAAATTATTTGGAGAATATTTACACCGATTGAAACAAAAGTTTAGGAAGTAATGGACTGGATTAGGCCACTGTGTGTGTACGTGTTGTATAGCTAGAATTGTGATTTGAGACGTGGAGGTATTGCTATAATAGCATGTCTCCTCTAGCTACAAGGATGATTCGGATTTTGGTTTTATTTTCTTGATGACCTTTGCTATTTTACCGTCCGTCACGTTCAACGTAAAATCAATGCTGTAATTCTAGAATTGGTCCCTCAGCTTTTGTGAATAAACATTTTGACTCATTCTATTTTTGTTTTTCAAAATTTTATACGAGAGTGTTTGGGGTTTTTAAAAAGAGGATTCACGTGAGACCCTATTCGATCCAGCAGAGGCTCATACATCCACCATCAAATGGGTGGGCTGCGCAGGCTGGGACGGGTCGATCTGCTCCGCTCCATCCAGATTGGGATGAAAATAAAATAAAATTCACACTCGAAAAATGTATCATTCATTTCATTAAAAAGTATCAGCTACAATCTTAAAAGTATCACATTGCCTTCTTAATTATATGAGTTAATTACATCCGAATTATGATTTAAGAAATGTAGATTAGGATTTCTTATTCCTAATTAGCGGTTTATTATTCCAAATTAGGGTTTCTAATTCTTGATTATGATTTAAATGCATGGAGGAATGATCATTTTGGTACCCTATGTTTGGCCTCTCTTATCAATTTTGGTATCTTATGTATTGGTTTGGCCACAATGATACCCTAAAAAAATATTTTATTTTTATTTCTAAAATTAAAAAAAGACATATTTTTAGAATTAAAAATTAAAAATATATATTTTTAAAATTAACATTACATAAATTTTTAAAAACTAAATTTAATATTTTTTAGAAAAAGAAATCATATAAAATTTTTAAGTTTAAATATGAAATTATATAACTTTTTCGAAAAAATAATTTATATAAAGTTTTTAGAAAATTTAAAATTAATTTTAAAAAATATTAAAAATAAAAGTTATTTAAAAAATTAAAATTATAAATTTTAAAAAATAAAATAATTTTTTTAAAATAAAATTATTTTAAAAATATATAATTTTTTAAAATAAATTAAATTATAAGTTTTTGAAAAAATTAAAAATTAAATAATATTTTTAATTTTAATTTTGGTCCTTCAACTTTAAAATATTATAAAAATGACCTAAATGCCTCATAAACCTACTATTCTAGGTAGTTATTGTAGTGATCATTTTTCGTCAACCTAAACTGCTGGCCCAAAAGGGTTGAGCGATATCGTACAATCGGTATTCCAATAGACAAGCGTTCAATTTTAAATTTGAGTTAACGATCAGTTCCGCCTTATCCGGTAACATTGACGGGTTCAGAGGAGTCGGCACGTCTTTCAACCTCCTCCGCGATCCTCGCAAACCCTAGCTGCTACCTCCACCTTTAAAAGGAGACCCCCATCCTCATTTGACGGGTACGCTGAAATACCCACAAGCTTCACATCACACCCTAAGAATACTGAGCTCACAATTTTCTAGGTTAATTCCACCCCGGCGATTCAACATCCGGCCTTCTTCCTACATTCTTCCAGGATCGAACGGCATTTTCCTAGATTTCTAGTCACGTTCTGGATAAAGATTATCGTCATTAAGCACCTTAATTATTTAATTATTCCGTATTTTGTTTCTTTCTACACTTCTTCTTTTCCTGACTTGAGCGTCGGAGGCCCAACGATCGTCAACCCCCCGATGGTCTTTGGCTCTTACGGTGTTTTCTGTTTTTGTTTCACAGATTGGCCGCTACTCCGGACTGAATCAATTAATTGCAGATTTCTGGATCTACAATTTGGCGCCCACCGTGGGGCAGCGATCTATTCGTGAAACAAAATGACAACGCCTAATGAGAGTCGTAGAGATGGAAAAGGACCCCAGCAAGATGGCAGAACCTCTACGTCTTCGCCCGATGTTGATCTGTCGTTGGCTGATGTTCTGAGGAATATACAGCATCAAATGGCAAACACCGCCGGAGAGTTAGCGCTTCTGAGGTCAGAGAACGCTTCACTCCGCAGTAAACTTGAAGATCTAACCATCAATGACAACACGCGCCATCTGAACTACATCAAACCCACCAATCTGTTCGGCGAGCCAAATTCGGTATACTCTGAGCGTCGTCGTTCTGTTACTTTTACTGATCCATTTATTGCAGGTACTAGCGTGTCAGCACAGAAGGTAGACACCAGACAACAAATGGAAAAGAGCCCGCTAAGGCCACCTCCAGGGTTTGAGTATCATGCTTCTGGACAGGAAAGGTTCCGACGCCAGACCCTCGAGCAAGAAAGGGTTGAACAACAGCGCAGGTTCAACCAGGGATTCGATCAGAGAATGATCGATCACCCAAGTGAATTGGAGCAACGACTGGCTGGTATCGAGGCAATGATAACGCGAATTCCCGGTGTACCTCTACCAATCCGCAAGGCTGCACCAAATAGCTTTGCTGACTCACCGTTCGTGGACGAAATTGGGTTAACAAAGATGCCGTCAAAGTTCACCCTACCATCTATGAAGTTATTTAACGGAACCTCAGATCCAGATGACCATATCGCACAGTATAAACAGAAGATGTTCATCGCAACAATACCAAAGTACCTCAGAGAAGCCTGCATGTGCAAGGGTTTTGGGTCCAGCCTATCAGGAGCCGCACTGCAGTGGTTCACGAACCTTCCTAACGCTTCGATTAGATCATTTGCACAACTCACAGATCTTTTCGTAGAACAATTTGCCAGCAGCCGGAAAATTGAGAAACATTCAGATAACCTCTACGCCATTATTCAGTATCCAAATGAAACACTTAGGAATTATGTTGCACGGTTCAATAGAGAGAAGGTAGAGATACCAGGCTGCAACGCTGACACCGCCATATCAGCCTTCAGAAAGGGGGCTAAAGAGGGATTCAGACCTTTACAAAGAACTCACAAAGTACCCGTGTAAGACAATGGATGATATTTTAGCAAAGACATGGGCACAAATTAAGTGGGAGGAAGACGAAGACCAGTATTATCGACCCAAGCCAAGAGGTCGAGATGAAGGAAGAGACTCCCGCAGAAATGATAGAAGAAGAACCGACCCTTACCCCCGCAATGATCGCTACAAACCTCAAGGCCGAGAGGATATTTCAGATCCATATGATCGACGCTTGCCAGAATACAACCTGTGTATCACACCCTCAGAAGCCGTCAATGCCTTGAAGGAACTTGGTAGTACAGTGAAACGGCCGCCCAAGATGAGGAGTCCAGATCATGAACGTGACAGAACAAAGTACTGTGAATTCCACAAAGACCATGGCCATAGGACAGATGACTGTATTGCATTGCGTCTCGAAATCATCGACCTATTCAAGCGATGCCATTTGAAAGATTTGCTGACTGATAAGGGGAAGCAGACCTTCGGCAAAAATGATGAAAACCTGAGGGATCCGCCAAAGCCCCCACCAATTGAGCATGTGATTAATTGCATAACTGGAGGATCTGAGGTTAGCAGAGTATCTCAGGCATCAACAAAACGGCATTGCAGATCTCTTAAATACACGCCTATGATACCAAAGCCCGACACTGAAATGGAACTCATAAGTTTGAGTTTCACCAACAGCGAAGCTTCTGAACTCTCACACCCGCACCACGACGCACTTGTTATTTCTGTCCTTATTTCTAATTGTATGATCAAGAGGACTCTCATCGATGGTGGGAGTTCGACTAATGTCATTTTCTTATCTACTTTGAAGGGAATGCAAGTGCCCAAGGCTCATATCGTCAAAAAATTAATGACCTTGATTGGATTTAGCGGCGACCACAAAACCACCATAGGTGAAATTACACTACCTGTATATACGGAAGGGGTTAATCTGCACACCAAGTTTCAAATTATCGATGCACCCTCAACATACAACGTCATCCTTGGGAGACCTTGGATTCACGAACTAAAAGCTGTACCCTTGACCTACCACCAAATCATACGCTTCCCAACCCCATGGGGAATTAGGCAGATCCGTGGAGAGCAAATCACATCAAGAGACTGCTACAGATCGGCTTTCAAGACTAACCACGTGCAGGTACAAGAAGTAAACCAAATTGATGAGGCATCGACGTCAAACTCAAAATATGAATGTGGAGAAAGCTCAAATTCAAAATATAAGCATGGACAAAGTTCAGGGTCGACCTCCTACGTCAGCCCGAGATGGAAGATCTCGATGAAGTACAGATTCACCCCGACTCCCCAGACCACATCGTTCAAATTGGGTCGAGGTTATAGGTCGATCCTGATCACCAAGGTGGTATGAAATGGGGCTTACAAACTACAAACTGTTGAAGGCAGAGAAAGTGCAAATAGCTGGAACGCAGTTCACCTCAAGCAGTATCATTTCTAAACTCTTGGCTAAATCTCTCAAGTTTTGTCTTGTTTATTTTTTAAACTCACCACTGACTTGAGCGTCGGAGGGTCGATGGCTATGCGCAGGTTGAAATTCATCTAGTCGTGCTATGCGCAAGTTGAAATTCAACCCTGACGATCGAGGTTCAATAGGAAAGCCTTTCAAGGTCGACCCAGCAGCCCGTAGGGCGGACATCGATCCTTAAAAAAATGTTGAGTTTGCATTTTTATTTATTTTCTTCTATTGCTTTCAATTATTCTCAAAATTTATTCCCTACTTCAGTTGCTGACTTGAGCGTCAGAGGGTCGATGGATTAGCCATCGACCATCTAACCTTGCCGCCTACAGGTTGAAAATCAATGTTGACAACCCAAATCAAATAAGAACAATCGTGTAGATCTCAAACGCATGCTAGGGTCAGCGCCGAGTACAATAAAGAGCAAAAAATGGTTTTGCACTCCAAAGACGAGAAATGTCATTGATGTCATCCTTGACACGACTTTAGAGACAAAATTCTCGAACAATGTTCGATACCATGTCTCTAAGGCATGATTCAACTTGAATGCAAAGTTCAGCCTCGAGTCAAGATGAATTGCATTTAAAGTGCACGTCATTTATGTTTTGGGATTGATCAAAATTTGAGACTCGGATAAGCAATAAATCAACCTTAAATTCGATCTTCTACAATGATAAATATCATCATGTTGGTCAACCCTCGTCATCGTCAAAATGATCGACCCTAGGGTCTATTAAATTAAAAGTCGACCTCTATGCTACTTTCTTCGTAAAATTGTCGACCCCAGAGTCGACAAACTCTTATATCTCCAAGTAGACCCTTTTCATGTGATAGTCTTATGCAGTTGATTTTGACCCTTAAAAAAAAAAACTGGAGGGGGTCGACCCTAGGGTCGATCAACCTTAAAAAAAAAAAAATGACCTCAGGGTCTACAACATACCCTAGGGTCTACTACGTCAAAAATCGACCTTAGGGTCTACTACGTCAAAAATCGACCTCAGGGTCTACAACGTACCCTAGGGTCTGCTACGTCAAAAATCGACCTCAGGTTCTACAGCGTACCCTAGGGTCTACTACGTACCCTAGGGTCTCCTACGTCAAAAATCGACCTCAGGGTCTACAGCGTACCCTAGGGTCTACTGTGTACCTTAGGGTCTGCTACGTCAAAAATCGACCTTAGGGTCTACAGCGTATCCTAGGGTCTACTGCGTACCCCAGGGTCTGCTACGTTAAAAATCGACCTTAAGGTCTACAGCGTACCCTAGGGTCTGCTACGTCAAAAATCGACCTCAGGGTCTACAGCATACCCTAGGGTCTACTGCGTACCCTAGGGTCTATTACGTCAAAAATCGACCTCAGGGTCTACAGCGTACCCTAGGGTCCACTACGCACCTTAGGGTCTACTACGTCAAAAATCGACCATATGGTCTACTAAGCCAAATGTCGACCTTAGGGTCTTAAAAGCATCAAGGTCAATCCCATGTGCGTTTGGCAAACAATAGTGACTTATGACAAGTAATATTAGATTTACGGTGTTCGATCTTACGGTTTGCTTTCAAAGCCTCGATCGTCCTACCTTATAGCTTGCGCTCAAAACTTAGGCGTTCGACCTCCAGGTTATTTTATAACTTGGGTCGTTCAGCTTCATAGCCCATACTCGGGGCTTCGGTGTTTGATCTTACGGTTTGCTTTCAAAGCCTCGATCGTCCTACCTTACAGCTTGCACTCAAAGCTTAGGAGTTCGACCTCCAAGTTATTTTATGACTTGGGTCGTTCAGCTTCATAACCCATACTCGGGGCTTCGGTGTTCGATCTTATGGTTTGCTTTCAAAACCTTGATCGTCCTACCTTACAGCTTGCGCTCAAAGCTTAGACATTCGACCTCTAAGGTCATTTTCATTTATTGGGGCGATCTTTTCTAATTTTTACTTGGGCTCGATGTTCGACATCACGACGAACATCTTATGTCCTTACCTGTTTATTTGCATTACGATTCATTGTCCAGCTCTCATGCTGAAACCTAGACAATGAGGGGCTAACTGTAGTGGTCATTTTTCGTCAACCTAAAATGCTGGTCCAAAAGGGTTGAGCGATAGCGTACAATCGGTATTCCAATAGACAAGCGTTCAATTTTAAATTTGAGTTAACGATCAGTTCCGCCTTATCCGGTAAGATTGACGGGTTCAGAGGAGTCGGCATGTCTTTCAACCTCCTCCGCGATCCTTGCAAACCTTAGCTGCTACCTCCACCTTTAAAAGGAGACCCCCATCCTCATTTGACGGGTACGCCGAAATACCCACAAGCTTCACATCACACCCTAAGAATACTGAGCTCACAATTTTCTAGGTTAATTCCACCCCGACGATTCAACATCCGGCCTTCTTCCTACATTCTTCCAGGATCGAATGGCATTTTCCTAGATTTCTAGTCACGTTCTGGATAAAGATTATCGTCATTAAGCACCTTAATTATTTAATTATTCCGTATTTTGTTTCTTTCTACACTTCTTCTTTTCTTGACTTGAGCGTCGGAGGCCCAACGATCGTCAACCCCCCGACGGTCTTTGGCTCTTACGGTGTTTTCTGTTTTTGTTTCACAGATTGACCGCTGCTCCGGACTGAATCAATTAATTGCAGATATCCGGATCTACAGTTATGACCAAAATAGTTAACACAAGTATTGTTAGGGTATCATTTTAGCTAAAACAATAAATAGGGTACTTAGTGATAAGAGGTCAAACACAGGGTACCAAAATGACAATTTTCCTAGGTTTATATTAATTTATTTTAATTTTAAGATTCACTAATTTCATTTTAGGTTATATATTTATTTCAAAATTAGGATTTATATTTATTTTAAAAAAATAATTATCGAGTGCAATGCACGAATCGTCAGATTTCAAAACATTAAATTAATTCATTTAAGTTTTAGGGTTCACTAATTCCATTTTAAACTATATATTTATTTTAAAATTAGGGTTTATTATTCCCAATTAGCATTTATATTTTCTTCAAATTAATCAATTATCAAGCACAATCCATGAGTCCATACGTTGGTGTCGGACAAATGTATTGCAGGAGTCCCCGAGTTTTAAAAAATTAAATTAATTCACTTAAATTTTAGGGTTCACTAATTTTATTTTGAGGTATATATTTATTTCAAAAAAATAAATAATTAATTCTCGTAAATTTTAGAATTCACTAATTTCATTTTAGGATATATATTTATTTCAAGAAAATTAAATTAATTCATTTTAATTTTAGGTTCACTAATTCTATTTTAGGGTATATACTTATATTATTTCAAAAAAAAAGTTAATTCACTTTAATTTTGGATTCACTAATTCAATTTTAGGGGAAAAAAGTAAAAAAACTACAAAAAATAATAATCTGGCGTGTGTACTTCACGCACAAGGGGTACACACGCGGCACCAGATTCTTATAAAACGTTTGACTTTTTTTTTTTAATTGGGTCTGGACCAGACTAGTGCACTCATTCCCATATATCTAATGTGCACAAGATCTTCTCATCTTTTTTTTATTAGTTCCCCTTCCCCTTCCTCTTCCCTTTTCATTTTCTTTTTTCATTTTTTTTTTCAATTTTCAATTTCTTTTTTATTTTTATTTTTTTCAAATATATATTTTATTTTTTGAATTACTTTAATTTTTTATCCGATATTTCACACTGTGGACTTATCCGATGTTAACACGTGCATTGCGCTCGATAATTAATTTATTTTGAAATAAAAATTTACCTTAAAAAATTGAATTAGTTAACCTTAAAATTAAATTGAATTAATTTAATTTTTTGATTTTTTTTATTCAGTAACTCATGCAGTGCACTCGCCCGATGCTAACGTGTAGGCTCATGCACTGTACTACATACAAAATAAAACTTCTTAAAAAATCGGAAAAGGAATAAAATGAAAAAAATAAAAACAAAACAAATAAAAACTAAAGGGAAAAGGGTCAAATACACCCTTAATGATTCCTCCTAGGATCAACTAAGCCCCTAAAGTTTTTCTAGCTACAAATAGGCCCTTAATGCTGGTAATTAATAACATACATGACCCCCTACTATTATCACTCCAAAATAGATTTATGCCAAATTTTCTTCTATTTATTTTTAATTAATAATTATTCTTTATCTAATTTATATGTATTTTGTTTATAAAATATGTCAACATTATTATTATTATTATTATTATTATTATTATTATTATTAGAATATTCCGAACACTTTATCTTATAAATTTTATTTATTATAAATTAATTATTATAATATAATTACTATGATAATATTTTATTGTAATTATTATAATTACTACGATAATATTTTATTGGTTTAATTTTTTAAATTCTATAAAAATTATGTCATTAAACTTGTCGACACCCAATCACACTTATCATTAAAAATTGATATAAAAAAATAAAATATCAAATTTGACAACTATATTACTATTAAAATTTGTGTTAGATTAAAAACACATTTAATTTTAACCGAAAAAAAATTCAGCTATTTCAGTATTCAATTATTAAAGGAAATTAATTTGATGAGTGTTTTACACTCATTTTGGATGCATTTAGTTGTAGATGTTATAAGTTTATAATGTAAATTATGTTGTAAATATTGTAAATATGGTTTAAATTCTCGTTTCTTATAAAGTGTAGTCAATATAGGAAAATTGATCTTAATGTATAAAATTAAAGCAAAAAATGGAGATTTGACTAATGAGGACCGCGAGAGTCGAGAAAAGACGAAGAAAATGGATGAAATGCAACTGCAAGCTCAAACGCGATCCCAGGACGTGAGTTTCTCGGGTCGCGCCTGACAATGATGTCAAACTCGACCACCAAACTCGACCAAAATGTCTTGGTGCAAAGACTTCAGAGACACGAATTTCTTTGGCTGAAACGCAACCCTAAAGCGCGAGTTCCTCAACGCGGCCCGTAAACGCGATCACGGGGGGTCCTGTTTGAATGAACACGACAGCACGACCCCCGAACGCGACCTGCATCTTGCGTTTCATCCCTTCAGAGACCCGATTTCCTTTGGCTCGAACGCGATCCCTAGGTGTGACTTGCTCGTGGTCGCACCTTGATGCTTTGCCAAAAGTGACCCCTAAACACGACTTACCGTGATCGCGTCCTAGTGCATGGCCAAGTGCGGCCTTGAAACGCAACCTCCTGTGGTCGCATTTCGAGCAAAGGGATTCGACTTTTTACTTGTTGACTTTAGTTTGTATTATTACCTACTACTTAAGACTTAATTTTTGGAAGGAAAAATAGACTTCTTCACATTTTGAAATCAGATTTTTGAGAGAACAACAAGGACCAAGCAAATGGAAAAGTACCGTCTTGAAGATTCAAGCCAAGAACTTGAAGAGAAATTTGTCTATATTGAGTTTTATCTTTTCCTCACTCTCTTGTATTTGTTTAGGATGGTTTTTAATATATTCTTCTTTGTTCTAGTTATTGATGTAAATATGGTTGGCTAGTCCTAGGGCTCTAGGATGTGGTAAATCTTGTGAACCTTGTTCTCATCTACGGGTTATATTATATTTATGATTTGTTCAAACTTTTGTTTCCTAAACTATTGTTTATGATGTTGTTTGAGTGGCCTTCATTTGGCATCAAATGTTTTGATCTACATTGCTTGAGAGAGATTGTGATCATGTGAACATTTAAGACCGTATCCATATACTTGTGTCCTTGAAAAAAGCTTGATCAGTATGTGGAAGATATGTAGATCTTTTGTGCTTTTGGAAAATGCAATCTTGGAATGTATTAGAGATAATCATCTGTATTGTATCCTAGTGATGAACCTATGTAATTTTATGGTCTTCCTAGCTTGAGTAAATTGTAATTATAAAAATAACCCTAGTTGTGAGCAAGTAGAGCAATGCATCCAATGGCTAGAGTCTTTCACTTTCCCTTGTTTTCTCACAAGTTCCATTGATTTAGTGATTCTAGATTGTGTTTGGATATTTGAGTTTTCTTGTTGTTTAAATTTATATTATGAAATCAAATATTAACCCGAGAGGCTAAATAATTCAATCTTCGAAGTTGTGGTAATTGATTTTGTTAATTTACATATCATTTTTCCTGAGGATTGACCTCGTTTCATCAAATTCTACAAATTGCTTATACATTTCCGGCCATGATGCGAGCTTAAAATAAAACAAGAAGATAATATGCATCAGAATACTTAATTTTATCCCTATCCATGAAAGCGGGTTGGCTATATGCAAACTCGATAAAAGATCCAATCCTATGCAGCAGTTTGGACTTAAAATACCATTATACAGATATCACCGGTACATCCATTGACGATTTAGACTCATTTTTTTATCTAAACAATATTAACAACACAATGAAATTGAATTTAGAAATTAAATAAGCAATTCAGTAAATATTTCTGTAGCACCTATATGTAAATTCTAGTCTCAAGTTCTCGACTCTACGCCAATTGATCTATATTCATCTAATTAATCAATACCAACAAAACCAATAAAAAAAAATACCAACAACATAATGAAATTGAATTTAGAAATTAAATAAACAATTCAGTAAAAATTTCGGCAACACCTATGTTTAAATCTTAGTCCCAAGTTCTCGACTCTACACTAAGGCAACGTTTGATAGCCTGGATAAAGGCATATTAGTATAGGTATCCAACAAAAACCGTGTGTTTGGTAGCCATTATTCGTTCACGCGAGGCCTGGTCCTAACGCGAGGCCCGGAGTGTAATTTACTGATTCGGCTGGATAATGTATCCGACGCCCCCCCTCGGATACAGTTTCTGGCGTAGCAATCTTAGTATATATGCCTTTATCTAGACTACCAAACATTGCCTAAACTAATTTACTCATTCCAGAACTTAGTCTACCAAATAAAACAATGTACCAAACAGATGTGTGAAACAATCTTAGAATATTTATCTTAATAACCAAACACACAATTAAAATAGCTAATACACAATTATCTTTCAAAGCAATCCAGATTTTATTAATGTGGGTATATCCGTACCAGTATACCAAACATTGCCTAATTGATCTATGTTCATCTAATTAACCAATACCAACAAAACCAACAAAAATAAACAATATCAACAACAAAATGAAATTGAATTTAGAAATTAAATAAGCAATTCAGTAAAAATTTCGGCAACACCTATGTGTAAAATCCTAGTTCCAACTTCCCGACTTTACACTAATTGATCTATGTTAACCAATACCAACAAAACCAACAAAAATAAACAATACCAACAACACAATGAAATTGAATTTAGAAATTAAATAAGCAATTTAGTAAAAATTTCGGCATCAGCTATGTGTAAAATCCAATCCCTTTATGCTAATTGATCTATGTTCATCTAATTAATCAGTACCAACAAAAATAAACAATACCAACAACACTAACAATTCATATTTATACTATAGAGAAATCCAGGGCCCTCGTCCCATAACACTAAAAAGATCTTGGTGAATTTATTTATGAAGTTTATCTTATTTATTTATGTTTATTTGGATAACCAATCATACTTTTACACGCATAGTACATATATATATATATATATATGAATATTAATGTGACACAAATATACATGCTTCTCTATAATTTTTATCAAAAATAAAATAAAAAATTAATCATCGAACATTGATAATTAAATTTGAGATTTTTATCTTTATGTGGAGAGGCTTATTGTTTGGCTTTCTTTGAAGAGACGACGATGATGATCTATATGTTCAATTGTCACACACACACACACACATGTTTGTTTGTTTTTTTATTTAAAATTCATCATTTTTACAATTTGTCCAAAAAGTTATAGGTTTTTTTTTTTTAAAATTTAAAATTCATCATTTTTACAATTTGTCCAAAAAGTGATCATCTATCTTATAGTCATCTTCGAATATTTGTGTGAACTTTGTTATTTATTAATTATTAGCTACACTAGAGAAAAATGGTAAATTTATGTGAACTTAATTAGCTATTTATTAATTATTAGCTACGTGCCTACATATACACTACATTTGATAAAAGAAGAATTGTCAATTCAGGACCTGAAAGATGGGTAATTTATCAATTGAGGACCTAAAAGATGAAAACTTTCAATCCCGGACCCGAAAGATGAAAACTCTCAATCCAGGATCTCAAAAATCACGATTTTTGATTTCTTTTTATTTTTAATTAATTTTAAAAATTTATTTATTAGATTTAATAGATAATAATGAAGGAATTTTCATTGAAAATTAATATAAATTAATTAATTAACAAAAACAAAGAAATCAAAATTCGTTATTTTTGAGGTCTTGGATTGAGAATTTTCATCTTTCGAGTCCTGAATTGAGAGTTTTTATCTTTCGCATCCTGAATCGATAAATTACCCATATTTCATATCCTTAATTGATAATTCTCCTTGATAAAATCATATTGGATAGGGAAAAAAACCGTGTTGAAATCATCATTTAGTTTCTCAATTGAAGTATCATTTCGAGGTATATAACATATAAATTAAATATTGAATCTAAAAGGATAAATATAAAAATGTACTCATATTCTATATATTATAATTAATTAATACATCCACTGATTTTAAAAAAAGAATAATAATACAATGAGTATTATACTAATTTGTTTTAGCAAAGTGTTGTTTAATTAATATAGATGATAAATATATAATGTATGCATGTAGAGAGAGAGAGAGAGACGTGGAGTATTGTCGGCGGTGGCTTCGGCGTGTGGTCTGTGGTTGGCGGCAACGGTGTGGCCGCGGTATCGTCCATGTAGCGGGAAGAGAGAGATAATTAGAGAGAGAGAGAGAGAGAGACCTTATCTGTGATGAGGAGATGATTATGTGGCGGCGGAGATACGGAGAGGGTGAGAGAGATATTTAAAGAGAGATAAAGGGGGAGAGAGAGATACTAGGGCGAGAGAGAGATGTGGCGTCGTGGTTGGCTCGGTGGTGAACCGCGGGGACAAAGGCTGCGGCGCTAGGGTTTTGAATTAGGGAAATGACTAAGAAGAAGCCCGTAATCTGATACTAAATCGAATATTAACAATGGATCTAATGATGGACATGTCTGTTATTAGTTTAAATTTTAATTTATTTTTAAATCGAAAAATATTAGCGACGGATCTATTGCGTCGTTAGTTTTATATTTTTAAAATAATAAATTTCCAATTATTTAACGATGTATAATATCGGTCGTTAATTAAAATTGATTTTTTATTTAAAAATAACCAGCAAATTGTTAACGACGGTCTCTGTCATTAATATTTTATATTACATTTAATTAAATTATGAAAAAATTTAACGACGAACATAGTTTGTCATTATCTATTAACGACTGAAAGCCTGTCTTGAGTCCATCGTTAGCTTTTAGCACTGACAAGTCCATTTATTTCGTATTTTTCTGGGCATTTTAGTTGCTCTAAATGGCCTTTTTAATAACTTGTGTGTCAGAAAAGAACCAGAAAAGTGATTTGGTCATGGCAGGAGTCAAATCTGGCGAAAGAAGCATTTTGGCCTTCAAATTAACTGAAATGGATGAAATTGACATATTAGATGAGGATCAAACTGAGCAGAAGACGTCATGCCTACAGTACTCGCGCAGATTTAGAAGAGGCTGTGAATAGGGCATATACGAAAATTGTGGGATTCTGTTGGCTGGAGATAAAGATGGCCGATCTGATCAATTCTGAAGGGATTTGAAGTGGATAAAGACTGCTGAAGAGATCAACATTTAAGAAAGAGATAGAATCCCTGAAATATCGGGATCAGCCCAATAACCTTTAAGATAAAGTTTATTCAGCTAGAGTCCAACGGGGCACATGAGATCTTGCAGATATTGAAGATACCCATTTGTGGGGGATTTTATTTAACCCTTGTACTCATTTAAATACTAGTTAGATAGTGGGAAAAAATATACATATTCGTACCATATACACTCTGCACTTTTATTTCGTACTTAGTTTAGTTTAACACTGGTTCGACAGCAAGACAATCTGGGGCCTTATGCCCACATGAAGTAGGAATATTGTTTGATGTTCAACGTTTGAGTTGAACTAATCATCTATTCAGTAAGTTTTTTCTTATTTATTATGTCTTTAATTTCCGTGTTTCAATACCATCTAGCATGAGTAGCTAGATTTTCATTTTTGGGTTTGAACAAAGATTAAGATTTAACACACACTTAAAACTCGTGAGGCCATGTGGGCATTTTACTACATGATTGAGTTTCTGCCAAGTTTTGTTCCTATGTTAGAAAAGAGCGTGTTTAATATGACTAATGTGGTTGATGACTCTTTAATCGTAATGGGCATTCTAAGGCTAAAAGAATTAATGAATCATGACTGTGTGTTAATTTGATAGTAGATGGGAACTTGGTGGGTTGTTGTGGGCACATGAAGAATCAGTAAACACAACAGACTTGGGTTCGTCTAGAGACACAATGCTTCCTATCATTTACATCTGTTAGGGGAACCGGGAGGTGGGTAGTAGGTTAGGGATTTAATCTACGAGTAATCACTTTTAAATCTAAACCAAAAGGATGAATGAGGAGATGCAGTGAGGAATCCGATCTCCATAACTGGGTGATTCAATCATACAGAAAAAATCGGTGTGCCCATGATCGAGTGAGTGTGAGTTAAATTGGAATCTAGTTCAATCCCGGAACCTTTTGTTATTTGATATTTCTCTTAAGTTATTTTTTGCAGATTTAAATTCCATTGTTGTAACCACGATACCAAACCCTTTTTTTGTGATTGGTGACCTAAAAATAAGATCGCATCAGCTTTCTATGGGATCGATCCTTACTCATAGCTAGCTACGCTTGTTGTGGGCATAAAGCATACAAATTTATTTTGAGCATGAAATGACAACGCGTCAAGTGCCGAGGACTCCTACCTTTTTAAATCGCTGAAAAGCTTAAGGATGGACAATCTGTGTCTTTCGCAACTAACGACGGAAATGCATATGTCGTTAATTTATGTGGCTAAATCGTGATTTTTTTTGTTGTGACAAAACAAATAGACAACTAGTTCTCTTTAATTTGTAATATATTTGGAGAAATATCTAGTAAATTTAAAATATTATTACTTTCTTTTTTCGTTTTGTTTTACAATTTAGATATTATATATAATATTTTTATTATTTTTTATATATTTATTTAATTTTGAAATTTTATGAAATCGAAAATTAGATAAAATATTTAAATAATAAAGATATATTATGTGATAAACATCTTGTTTCTTTAGCAACAACTGAATATTTTTAAAAAGATACACACACACACATACACACACACACACACACACACACACATCAATTTTCAATAAATCAATGAGATCATGCATGCCACGTCAGCCTTAGATCCCCTCCCTACACCTATAAATAAAGCGTTCATATCAGTTTAAAATCACATCAGACGTTAAAATTGTAGAGCTGAAGAAGTTAGAGAAAAATTCTCTACAAAGTTCTTTTCAACACTTAGGCATTCTGGCGAGATTCAAGCTGTTATTCGCTAGAGTGATCTCAAATCCAACATTTGATCTCGAATAAAGGTTCGTTGTTCGCCGGAATCATCTCAAATTCAGCATTCGATTCGGAATCAAGGTTTTCATTCGCTAGAGTAATCTCAAATCCAACATTCGATCCGGAATCAATGTTCGTTGTTCGCCGGAATCATCTCAAATCCAGCATTCGATCCAGAATCAAGGTTTTCAATTCTCCAGACGGTGTTAATATTACTTCAAATCCAATTTTCAATCTAGAATCAAGGTCGCCGGCCCCGGTTAACATTATCAAAGTTCAAACAACAAGTTTGAGAAAATGAAAGAGTCAAATTTATTCTAAAGATTTGAAACCATTTGAAGATCAAGTTTTGAAGAGAAAAATCAGAGAAAAAATAGAGATTTGATCACTGAAATTACATTTTGATCCGAAAATCATTTGAATTGTACACTATTTTGTGTTTTACTCAATTTAATATAAAAATTTATGTTACAACCTTATTTTTCCTTAATGATTTCCAATTAATTTTCTTAAATTATTCATCTTCTTTAAACAAAAATTATAATTTACAAATGTCGCACGGGCTTCGTTTTTTCATACTTAATGTTTACAATTTTAAGTTATACATCGTCAAGTCTAAGATTTTTTATTTTTATTTTTAAGTTTAACTGGTGGAATAAGTTGGATTGAAGATTTAAATTCACTAAAACATTTTTTTTTTGGTGAGAAATGAGTGTTGGCCCGGTCTCAAATCTGAGACGTCGATCACTTGCATGGAGTCTTTATTGAAATTTTAAAATGCGATAAGACACAGAACTTCCCAGTTTTTGCTAGACATACGTATCCATGGACTGTTGTATATATGATATGTCGTTTTCAGAATGCAAAATAAAGTGATGACTTCATAAACGACATTAATCATTTAATTCAAATAATTGATCAAATAAAATCATAAATAGAAGAAACCAGAGCTTAAGGTAACGTGGTACGCATAAGAATGTTAAGGCAGCAAGATTTGACACACACACACATATATATATATATATATAGAGAGAGAGAGAGAGAGAGACTTCATCGACACCTATATTTATGTATAAAATCCAAGTGCGCGTCTTTGCGTGGTTCAAATCCAGCATAATCACATGTACTCATCAATGCTTTAGGTATATAATAAAACTCTCGTTAATTATATATGATACGATCGATTCATGGATGCTATGTCTCATAAAATATTTAATTTATAACACATAGATGTATAAATATATATAAAATCATGCATGCGATATCAATGTATGATCAGTGTGTGTAGATGCATATATGGTATACGTTGTTGCGCGATGGCATTGAATGGAAGAATTTGAAGATTAGATGGGCATATGAAAAACTATAATCGCCAACTCATTAGTTTGATGATTGCATTGATTTATTATGAAATAGGGGGAATTCTATGCTACCCCGAGGGTAGTACTCAAGTGACACAATAGATTTAATGTGACACTTTTATGTGTCACACATCAGACCTATTGTGACACATAAAAGTGTCACTATTAGATCTATTGTGTCACTTGAACACTACCCGTGGATAATGCTGTCAAAATTGATCCAACCCAATGAGTCGGCCTAACCCATCCACAATTAGGCTGGATTGGACTTAAAAATAAAAGACCCAAAAAATTGGACAAAATATGGGTTGGCCCAGTGGGTCGTGGGCCATTTGGGTTTCTGGCCTAACTAGCTCAATTAAGGGTAATTCTCTCCACAATTTTCTTGCCAAAACCACAAATTATATTTAGTAATTAATTTATTTTAATTTTAATATTAAGATTGTATTAATTGTATTAAAATTATAATTAATTACTCATATCATCATAATATATATAAAAGCAGTTTATATATATTAATATAATTAATAATTAATATTCATTAAGTAATCAATGTTGGATTTTCAAAATCTTATTTATATTCGATTTTTAATTCTGTTTTGTTCAAGCTCTGTAACTTATTTCCATATAGAATATGAAATCTAATTTTATTTGTAGTAGATTTACATTATTTATATTCGATTTTGAATTGCAGATGATTGGCAAAACATAATTAATTAATGGTAACATATATTATTCAATTAAAAATTACACAATTAATGGAGGGCATTTACTTAAATTAAAATTATGCTGATGATTGGGATCATTTACATAACTTGTCTTTTAAATTGCAGATGATTGGCATCAGACATCTGTTATAACATATATAAAAAAGGTTTTGCAATGTGTAGTATAGGTATAGGTATGTTATATGTAAGTAACCTATATAATGCACAAACTTTTATATAAACTAAAATATTTTTGGTTACTTTACTATATAGCTATCAACTTGATCGTTATATTTTATATAAGGAAAATTTATCATAATTACATCCACAAATTTATCTAATGAAACGGTTCCCATAAATAAATATAAAAAATTTTGATGATAGATCACTCTCATGATTATAAATACAACATGTTTGCAAAATCTCATCTTCGAATTTCATAATTTGATTGTGGAAAAACGATGATTAGAAGTGAGGGGTTGTGGAGAGAAAACTGGTTTCATGGGCTGCCCATGGGCTAGAAATTCAGCCCACTCATTTTTGGGTTGGGTTGGGTTGGGTCAGATTGTGGTTGTGACCAATTGAGTTTAGATTGGGCTGGATTGGGCCTTCATTTTGACACCCTTATCCGCAGGGTAACATAGACAAGCCTAATGAAATAGATGACATCCAACACTTTTTTTTTTTCAAGTGGTTCAACGAGATTAATTAATTACATGATGAGACACTTTCTTATACATAAGATGTATGAGCCTGGTGAAAGAATAGCACCCGTCGCACCAATTAGATTGATCATTTATACTCTTTTTTATTATTTATTGTAAATAAATTCTTAATGGATTATATTATATTAAGACATCTTATTTATCTTATGTATTTATTACTTGTTAATTATATATGCATGTAGATAAAATTTCTAGATCTTAAATAAGTTACAAAACATGATCATGCATATGATGGTGATTATGGAATATGTTTTTGTACTTAGATCTTAAATTAGTTCCGAGTTATATAACTGATTAAGATGAGATATTGAATAGTTTGACTTGTACGTATGATACACACTCATAAGATGAGAATGTTAAGTTCCATTGAAATTAGCGCGTTGACGTAAATGTATATACGTGGGTGCTTGTTGGAGAACAAGTTCACTGAACAAACCCATTAGAAATTCTTAAATGGAATTTATCGAATATATGAATTTCTAAATTACAAAAGTACACGGTTAGTCCTTTGACTTGAGACACCATAGTAATCTTGTATTAATTATATCTCATTTTGATATAGTCTCTGATTGCATGACAATCGTAAAGAGATTATGTTTTGGATGCCATATTAATTAATATGGAGATTAATGGAGTATTTAATAAAAGATCTATTACTCGATTATCGAGAGAATCTTTCAATTAATTTTCATGATTCAGAAGACCTTGGCCAAGGTGTGATGAATATTGGTTCATTAATGAATTGATTGAATAGAAATGAAAATGTAAGTATTGGATTAATTGAGTTTTCATATTATTCCATAAATCAAGATCCAATCGAGAGATTAGATAATAGAAGGATCGTATGTGTATAATAATTTGTAATTAAATAGGTTTACTCGCTATTTCACCTAGTGCTAGGTGATCATGCTACTTGCTATATGTTTTCATGATTTGTAGGTTCTCAAAATTAAAGAGTTAATTTCGAGTATATTAATTTATTGGATAAATTAATAGAATAATATTTTATTCACTAAGTTGTAAATGTTACAAGCCTACTATTAGTACTAGTTGTGAACCTAAGAGGGTTACACAAATAGATTGGAATTGTATCAATTGAGTTGATTCAATTGTTAGATCCAATTAATTAATGGTGTTAGTTAATTGAGACTATTTTTTATTTAATTAGTTAAATCAAATATTCAATTAAAATATTTAATTGGAAATAATATGATTAAAAGTCTAATTCAAATATGGAATTAAATTAATTGGATTGATTTGATAGAGATATAAATTTAATGGGATTAATTTATATTGTATAAAAATATGAATTCTTTTTAATGGTATTAAAAGGGATTATGAATCCCAATTATTATGGATATTAAGAGGTTTTTATTAGATAAAAGAGAAAAGGAAAGAAATGATAAACACCATGCCTATTTTGATAAGTAGGAATCGCCGCTTGAATATAGAAGAACGATTCTTCATTCTCGCTTCTTCTTCCTCTTCTATTTAGATTTTACACAAAACCATATAATACGTACATCGATTACTAGCGAAATCAATATATGTGATACACTCCAATTGTTGTGGACCTAATAGAGGAGAGACACTTGTAACTCTGCGAGTGGACGAGCAATCGTACACACCCTTCTTCAACCGGATTGCGAAAAGGTATGCATAGTTAAACATCCATTTATCGATAAGATTATCTTATTAACGTGAATCTGGTGATACGTGTAATGTGAAATAATTATTATTTCATATTTTATAAATTTTTTGATTTTCCGCTACGTTTGCGTATCTGATTCCAAGACCTGGGCCATTATATATGTTAGGATTGTATACTGAAAGCTTATCTTTGTATACTATTAATAATGTTTTCTTTTGACGATATAGATTGATCATTATTGCAGTTACTGTTTGTGCATTTATTTATTATTGTTATATATATGCATGTTTCATTATACTTGCATTGTAAATGATATGGTGTGGGTAGATACACGATAAAGATCATATCATTGGAATCCTTGCAAATTATTAAAATGCTCGCAGTTTAGATGATCCTGAACCAATCATTGTACGCCACAGAATAATCTGATAGTTAGGTTTGTCTTTACTAACTGATTATTCTGATACACCGACATGTGTATTGAGGAGGATCGCGATCGGATACTATTCTCTAGTCTGATCCTAAAAGGAGAGAATAAAGATCCACATAGTTCGGGTTCTTAAGCCATGCACAGTGGCGGACATATGTGTATTATGTCTACTGCTTTGATTTATCAATGAGTGAGATTCTTGATAGGGTCAATAATCTCGATATCTTGGGCAGTAACATATACATTATACATGATGGGTTGAGCACTGTGTATGGTCACCATGTCCTGGTGCACCAGGTTGATGATGTCCCCTTGAGTAAACACAAGTACATGTGAAACACTGCAAGTGGAATTTATTCCGTACATGGTAAAGCTTGTGTGGTACTACTCTAGGAATGGAAGAATTAATTAATTATAGCTGTCAGAGCTTGCATAATTAATTAATGGACATTATATCTTAAACATGATGAATGGTTGGACTAAAGAAGAAAACATTGAGTAAAAATGTATTAAATTGGTAGGTCAGTGTTATTTCTTTAGTGGAATAAAAATAACACTTAATTTATTTAATTATATCCTAGTGTTGATATTAGATATTAAATAAATTAGTGGACAAATTAATATTCTTCTAGATCCCTACTGTAGCCCAAATAATACCTTAATGTACTAAGGGAATGGAATAAGTGAAGAGGCCCAAGCCCACTAGGTTTGGGAGCCCAAGAATTCGTCCCCTTCTCTAATTATTAGAGAGGGGGAGTCATGAATTAGGCATACTAGATCAGCCCCTCTCAGTTGCTCACTTATTTCCCTAGGTTATCCAAAATAGTTTAGTAGTTTGTATCCAAACTCTACATCTAAACGGGTATCGGGAATACAATAGAAGATCAAAGAGTATCTCTGCAGCCTTGGTGAGAATTGAACACAGTGGGAGAAGGCCTTGTTTGATCGTGTCTACTACAACAATGAGATTAGACCTTTACTCTTGTGATCAACCCTACGTTCTATGTAAGTTCACTACAAGAAAATCGTTCATACACCATGAGTAATAACCGTGGTGTATGACAAATCCCAACCATGGTCTAGGTGGGCGTCGTCTATGCACACGCTCATACACCACAGGTAATCACCGTGGTAAAATTACCACGATTTTAAAAAAACCGTGGTTAATTTACGACGGTGGTATACACCATGGTTATTTACTGTGGTAATTTTACCACGGTTTTTAAAAAATCGTGGTTAATTTACGAAAAATCGTGGTAAATTTACGACAGTTACAAACAACCGTGGTAATTTTACCACGGTTTAAGTATAAGTGTGGTAAGTTTACCATGGATTTTATAAAACCGTGGTAAAATTACCACGATTTTCTTAAAAAACCGTGGTAAAATTACAACAGTTTCGATAAAACCGTGGTAAATTTACCACGGTTCACCATTAAAATCGTGGTATATTTTTATTTTTTATTTTATTATTTTATTATTTTATTTTTAAATCCCTTGATAAAATTGTTGTCTAGCATGTATAATCCCAAACTAAAAAATATTTTATAGAAATGATAATCATCCAAAATACAAAATCTCATTCAAAATACAAAATCTCATCTAAAATACAATATCCCTATTGCTTGTTAAAAAAAACTACTAAACAAATCCAAAGTTCTATTACAAAGATCTTACTAGTTCCATTAGCTAGCTCCAATGATATATTGAAGAAATAAAGGAAAGATGATTAGCTCACAATAACCTGCAACATGTAAAAAGACAAGTAATTAATTACAAGACCTTAAAATCATAAAATAATTACGGGATATATTAACCTAAAACACTATATACAATTACATATACCAAATCAATAAAATCACAAAACAACAATGTCATGAGATAATTCAATGTACATAAAATAGGTCCTTGTAACACACGATGCACAATACAAAATTTTATAGAACTATTCATATCAAATATGATGTCTCAGCAATGCCAATTGTGATTCCAATATCTGTCAATTTTTATTAGTAAACTGTACGAAGTGTTGCATCAATTTAAGAACATATTAGACTAAAAATGCACTCAAGGATTCAAGCAGATAAAGTCATATTTGAAATAGATGTCAAATGTGACTCTTCGACATCCCAATTGTAAAGAGTATGCAAATCATACAACTTCCAAAAGATCAATCAAAATCTACTCAACTTAAGGATCAACTAAAGGGGCTGGTGCTAATTTCCTTGGTATACACAACTACATCTCATGTATCTATCTATACTTTAATTTTATCAGTGGAATCAAAATTATTTTTTCAACAGCCTTGAAGAATATGATAAATGACAAAAACTTGAACAAATTAAATAGATAAAAGACAGTATATATCAATATTACCTGAAGGTCTTTAGCCACCGAGTTTGAGTTTCTCGAGCCAGATGATTAACATCAAATTCTGAAATAAAATTTGTGTATGTGTTAAGTCTAAAGCAATTGTAAATGAGTGTATAAGGATAGTTGAATAATCCTGCAAGCATAAGTAATTTTAAATTCAAAGAAAACATCACAACTGAAATTTTTGCGAATATAAACCTTATGTAGTGGCAAGTTGTGTACACCATCCAATGACAAGTTTTCTAGCTGCAAAAAAAAAAAAAAGATACAAAATAAAACATAAATGAGACTTTTACTTGCAAAATCAAATATTGATGAAATAATTTTAGAATAAGTTTCGTTCATTAATCAGATTAAATGTATTACTAGAATTGCCCCAACAGACTCTTACTTTCCAATACCAAAATGTTCTTTGATGTGAATTCAGAATAAGGGAGTTCTTAATTCTCTATTACACAAGCCTTGTGGATCAACTTATTTAATGCATAACAAGCAATGAGAATTTGCCCCTCCTACTCAATCACACGACTAATTGTTCAAAGTAGAAATAAAGTAGAATAAGAATTTGACAGCTTCGCTTCATAAGCAACTCAAATCTGTAGAATTGAAGATATAACATTTGTTAGTATATATTGATGTGTATTTAATATTTTCGATCAGTACTGCACATAAGAATTTAATGTATAAATTGTTAATGTAAAGAATAAATACTAAATATGAAGCATATATGGTCTATCTAATTAAAGTCTTTCCAATATAACTAATGAGGTATACTAAATATTTTCCCATTGCAATTCCTGATTATAGTGCACAAGCATATCTAGAAATGATCAACTGATCTATATTTAATGAGATTGTGCTTTGGTTGCTGAGAATAATTATGTGGCATTTTAGATAAATTTTGTAGTTAAAGAAAAGATTTAATTGTTTTCACTTTTCTGGAAAATATTACTATTATAAATATTTTTCCTATAGGTCAACTAGCATGTCAGGTAAGTATATTTTTCAAAAAAAAGTTTTGATAGGAACATCAAACAACATTCTTATAATCAAACTTTTATGATAATGACAATGCTTCAATATTTCTTATAAAGAATTTACAAGTACGCATAGAAAATAATCAAAATTTACAATCCTCTTTTTCTAGCTTCATAGACTTTTTTTTTTATTATGATTATGATTATGATGACAACAAAAATGAAGAGGAATATCACAAAGAAAGGTATTACAAAAGAATGTTTCACTTTCCAAATTTTACGACAAACCTAAACTTCCCCTATTCCTTCAGCAAGTATTTTTCTCATTTCAAGAGAAACAAGCCAACCGAGGTGATGGAGTTTGGTTCTCAGTGCATCACCAATTTGCCTCACAATTTCACCTCTCTTTGGTGATGAAATCTGAAGCAAGATGTACCATCATACATAATCACCATAACCAATTTTTAGAAAAAAATCAGTAATACTTTTGGGTCATAATGATTATATTTATGAAGAAAGTAAATGGAACCTGCATCCATATCTTTGTGGCATTGGCGCATGCTTGCATGCCTTCCTCATAGTCTTGAATGGACGCTTCAGCAACTTCGGCAATTGGCTAAACCAAGAAACGAATAACATCACATTTGCATTCACTCTTCAACCATCATAATAAAAAATGAAAACTGAAAAAGAATCTCAAAATCTAACAAAATTATGTCCCAGCTTTTTTTAAGGGAACAACTTAGAAAACAAAAGAAGCATTTAATTCCCTCCCTCATTTTTTGTAAATACCAAGAATAAAAAATGCAGCAACTTTTTTGCTCATTAATTCATTAACTTGTATATCAAGATACATACATAGACATACACTTTTAAACATACATACATAAATTCATACATAGACAACCTCAACTCTTGCTTGTATTGACTCAGAATCTGAGAAAACTTTCAAAAATAATAATTAAATTTACAGTGTAGATAATACATAGATGGAAAAAAGAATTTGAGACAGAAACCCTTCAGTACAAAACTACTCTCATCTTGCATTTTTTTCATCCATTTTAAGAAGCAGTCTACAAATTGTACCCAACAAGCAGATCCCCTGTCTAGGAAAATCAAATTCCAAAGTTTATGGGAAGCACTCAAGAACTCTAAGCTATAACATAAAACTAGTGAGTAGTGAGTCAACACATGTTCATTTATACTATAAAGTAAACTACATGAAGTTTTACGCTAATGCTAGGGTCAATGTCACAGTAAATAGTGAAAGAGATCAAGAAGTCATCAAGGGGTTCATTTTTTAAAAATCTTTGAGTTTGGTCTCTATAAAATGAAAAGATGAACTATTTACCATGTGACATCTTCCAAACCTAACTCTTTCACCATAAAACAGATTAATAAGTCCCGGTGGAACTACTCATCTTTCAGTGAGATATAAATATGTGTGTGTATGTGTGTGTGTGTGTATGTGTGTGTGTGTGTGTTTCTTCTTTTCTTCATTGAAGGCCTGGATTCTTCAACTTGCAGTAAATGGTCTAGACTGTTGTATTGATGAATTAGAACTACAACCGAGGCAGAGACACAAGCATTTAGATTCGAAGATGTGAACAAGAGCATATTCACCCTCCATAAGGATTAAAAAATGATAAACTTCTTAATAGAGAAGATGATTGAGTAAAAGAAAAGCGGCCATACCTGCAAGTTTTTTTATAATTATTGATACTGTTTCTTCTGATGCACGTTTACAGTCCAGAAAAGAAGAATCCCCATATGTCTGGTGATAGTAAGAAGGAAAGGTCAGCAATAGGGCACATGTGATGAAATGCAGAGTTCTGTATTATTGAGTTTACAACAAAATGAAATCATGTACATATTGGTAGTATAAGATAATTCCGAAAAATCCCAACAAACAATGGTATATTCAACGTTGTTCTATCGCATTATTTTCCGCTGCATAATTCGATAATCTTACATGGTATATTCAACTTGTATGTTTAATAAACTCACACATAAAATCATGATTTTCATGCTTAATAGAATTATAGATTATCCGATTAGATCTTGTGGTGCGTAATTCGATAAAACCCCAACAATATACCATAAAATACAATTAGTGAACCTTAAAATTAAAATGAATTAAATTTTTTTGAAATAAATATAAATATATACCCTAAAATTGATTTAATGAACATGGCACGCTATTTATTAACAAATAATCATACCGCAAGTGCGCGGTGTGTTTGCAATATATAGGTGAGCAAGAGTATCGTATTCCACAGAGAACATTACTTCCCAGTTCTTAAACATAAGTACTTAATTAATACCTAGACACTTAATATGCAGGTAAAAAGGGAATAAACTAAATAGCATAAAATAAATCACAAGAAATAAACTACTATATTAAAACATATGTACAAAATCTAGGTTTTAGGAAAATTAGATATATTATATCATTTATCAATATTCATTAATTCTATCAACCCGACTTATGTCTTTAATCTATCAATGGTGGATTGGTGGGGGATCACTAATTTGCTACCAGGCTACTTTTTAGAGCATGTACCATAACATAGATATAATGAACAAGCATTTCACTATGGTCAGTTCTTCACACATGTCATTACTTGTAACAACCCGGATTTTCAGAATATGATTAAGAAATTCCTAATTTTAATTAGCAATTATTAAGAGGAATTTTGAGCATTATAAAGATGTTTCAGATGTAAGTCACGACTTTAAGAGTCATTTTTCATGAAATTGTCCTTTTGAAATATTCGATTCAAATTCAATTATGGCTGATTTTGGTCTTGTTAGGAAGGTAACGGCTCGAGGAGTGTGTCAGTACTACCATAATTTTAATTTGAGGTCATTGAGATCCCGATGATGAAAAATGTATTAAGTAACCAAATGAATAGTAATTTCTGCGTGCGTTCGTGATTTGAAAAATTTACTAAATCCTTCTTATTGATCCGAGACTTGTTCTATCAAGCTTATCTTATGGGAAATGACCCAAAGAATCCGTTCGCGTTCATAGATTGCCAATCCGAGGTCAATCGAATGCTCGGGAGAAAAATCTATCAGTAGAAAGGAATAGTAAAAGTAATTTTTGAAAAGAGAATCTTTTCTCGTTTCTCTTCAGACGACTTCCTCATTATCCAGAGTCAGGTTGGTGCAATAGTATTCGAGCCAATGAGTCTCTTGGTATTTTTAGATTTTGTGTCTGAGGTCGTTTGGATCTCGACATCGAATAAAATAACTTTTAATCGAGTTCGGAATCGCTTTATCACTATTTTATACCCGGAGTGGCTTATCGGAAAAGCCAAAGTTTTTCCTATAAATAGGGAAGGGGGGCTTTACTTCTCATTGCTCATTTCTCTTCTCTTCTCTCTTTCTCTCTTTTTCGTGTTGATGAATGAGAAAAATCCGGGTCTGCGCCGAGTAAATCGTGCATGCGGGCCCATGTTAAATTTTGTTTGGGGGGGGGGGGTGCTGCAGGAGCAGCAATCGAACACCAGAAGGCTGCCGGAGAGCCGCCTCCGGTGCCATGCCGCCGTCACCGCTGCCGGGCCGCCTCTTCGAACATCTATTTTCGGTCCATTTCTTACCCTTTCGAGCTACAATTTTAATATATTGTGTATTTTAATTAGTATTTCATTTCGTATGTTGAGTCCGTCGTTGTCTGGTGGCCGAAAAATGGCCAAACTGCTGGAAAACGTGAATAGTAAATAGACATCGATCAGTTTCAGTTTTTGCCCATTTTCGCCTATTTTGGGCCATCAAATTGAAAAAATTTCTTCCGGAAAGTTGTTCAAAAAATTATTTCCTATAAGGCTGCCAAGTTTCATGATCTCGTGATGAGTTTTGCGTAATTTCAATTATTTAATTAAAGCAGTTATTTTTGTGCCTAAGCATGTGTTATCGAAAAATTCTCAAAGTCTCAGTATTAGTCCGCATATGTATAAGAGTATCCCGTAGTATTTTTTTAATTTTTGGGCAAGTAAAAAGTGCAATCGAGGTCCGCTGAATAAAATGACAAGTTATGGAAAGAGGCCTATGTCAAATCAGTTAATGCCATTAAATCAATAATAGTGTTTTGAAATTTATTTACTGCTATGACGGAATTATTCGAGGTCTCTAAAGTCACAATCTATTTTTGAAGAGAATAAAATTAAATAATAGCTCCATTTATAATAGAAAAAATCCCGAAAATTTAGTGGTTGTTCTGAGTTGAAGATCGATCCTTGTAGGACTCGCAGAGCCTATCGGGATAAATGAAGCTATTTTCTGAAGTTATCGTGCCGTTATGTGCTCGTCATCGAGGTGGGTGATTCTAAACCAAATCTATAGTCTGAGCTAGTGAGTTCTAGAAGCATGCTATGGCAAAGTGAAATATCCAATAAAATATTTTATGCTCTGCCTGATTAGTTTATGTACAAAGGAAGAAAGGAAGTTATTATATGACATGATTATGTGAATTGTTGTTTGAGCTCTTGAGTTATTGTTGGATGATATGATTTGATATGATGTGATATGATTTGATATGATGTGATATCATATAGCTGATTGATATGAGGTATAGATGATAATGATCATAAGTTAAGTTTGGTATTGATATTATTGATGCGGAAGGTTATTTAGATGAATGATGCCTTGTAGATTGATTATAGTATCCCTTATAGGCATTAAGGCTATAGTGATGATTGAGAAATGCGACCTAAATGATTCAATCTAGGTCATGATCTATGCTAGCAGGATTGAATATTGAGATTCAATTATTTGTTAAGTAGGATTTTGAGCTCAATGAACAGTTTCATTACATTATCATGTTGTGACCTTCAAGTCACTAAAGGTAAAACATTGATGAGTTAAGGAGAGTCACTAGTGGGTAATCCCCTCGCATACTCGAGTCACTACTGGGTAACTCTCTCGCATACTCAGTGGGATATTTGAGATAACTCATCTCTTATTCTAAGGCATGCCTCAGGGTGCAGTAGACATCAGGTTTGAGCCAGGATGGGCCCAGAAGAAGTAAAATGTTTTGCAGATATGGGAAGAGCTTTTGCGATTTGCTTCCCATATGCTGCCAATTAATATTGGATATTTCTAAAGTTTTACAGAATTTTCTCATAAAACCCCACTGAGTGCATTAGTACTCACGCCCTCTTTTTCAAATGTTTTTTCAGGTTGAGATGGAGAGGTGGTTGGTGGCTGTGGAGTGGGTTGGCTGCTGAGGTTATGAAATAATACCATTATTCCCACTATTTTGGTGAACTTAGTATGCTTCCAACTTTAAAATCTCCTAAGATTCACTACTTGTATGGATACAGATAAATCACTTTTAGAAAATGATTTGCATAACTTAAATTGTGAAAACGTTCCCACTGAGTGCACTAGTACTTAGCCCAAATCTTTTCAAACATTTTCAGGTCAGTAGATTGGTGCGTGGAGGTGACGATGCTGAGAAATGGGCTATTGCAATCTATGTATTTTTCCGTTATCTCTTTTTGTTAAGTATTCTGTTAAGAAATTGAGCTTCTGCACTTTTGATACTCTTTTGTTAAACACTAAGAACTCAGATCTTGGTATTATGAATAAGTGTATGTAATTATAAAGTATGTTTGGTTGTTCTGAATCTTCTATTGAGGTTTCGTTAACCAGATTATCCCCTTTCTTTCCTGCTTCTTAATTTCAACCCCCGTGGTGTCTATTTTCATGGTCTTTCGGGACTGGGGCGCTACAAATAATAATAATAATAATTATTATTATTATTTAACATAGTATCGACTATTCTTAAGCTTTAAATTGAAAAATGAATAAAATAATTTCCGCATATCGTACGGGAGAAATACCAGCATACTTCAAAGGGAAAAAGGCCAAATATGCTTCTAAATTAATTTGGGGGGCTCAATTGAGCCACCGTAACTTATTTTGGCTCAATTGGGCCACCGCGTTTTTAAAATCGTGTCAATTGAGCCATTCTATAACGGAGCCCTAATGGAGGACATTAACTCGTCTCGAAACGGTATCGTTTTCTTTAAGTTTTTACCCTAACCCATAACCCGACCCACCCCTAAACCCTAACCCGATCCACTCGACATCATTTAGGAATTTCCGTTGCAGAGCTCGCGAGATTGGGAGTCTATCTTCATCAGACCCCTCCGTAACACAAAATTTTGTATTTAATTTGGTAAAACACAAATTATGTACAAATAAAATGATTTTCAGATCAAAATGTAATTTCACGGGTTCAATCTCTATTTTTCCTCTGATTCTTCTCTTCAAAACTTGATCTTCAAACGGTCTTTGAAATCTTTAGAGTAAATTTGTCTCTTTGATTTTTATCGGACTTGTTGTTTGAACTTGGTCTTCAAAGTTTTCGAGTATGATTTGTATCCTCGATCTTCTTTGACTTGATATTTGGCCTTGACAATGTTAATTCAGAGGGCCGACGCCTTGTTTCCGGATCAAACGCCAACTTTGGGTTGAATTTGATGAAGAACGCCTTTGACTGCCTTGCTTATGGATCAAACACCGTCTTTGGGATGAATTTGGTGAAGAATGGGTTGAATATTTGAGATAATTTCACTTATGGAATTTCTTCTCAAATTCTTAAACTCTTCAAATAACTTCTGGTGTGATTTTCAACTGATATGGAGACCCTATTTATAATTATAGTGAGAGAGATCTAAGGCTGACGTGACACTATCTAATTGGCTGTTGAAAATTGATATATATCTTTTTAAAAGATATTTACATGTTGTCAAAGATTCTTGATATTTATCATATAATAATATCTTTTTTATTTAAATATTTTATCTAATTTTGGATTTCATAAGATTCCAAAACTAAATAAATATATGTATAAATCAATAAAAATATTATATATAATATTTAATTTTGGGAGAAATTTTAAAGTAACCAAATTGAAGTTGTAGTATTCTTTTCTGACCAAGAATTTTGAAGTCTTCTTTTCTAACCAAACAAATATATAAAAGTCTAATTTGCCCTTTGTAAATGTTTGAAAAGTCAAAGATGACAGGCTTGCCATAATGTGGGTCCAAAAAAAAAAATTGTACACGGCTCAATTAATTGTACACGGCCAAGGCGGATTTGTACACGGCCAAATTAATTGTACATGGCCAAGGCGGATGTATACACGGCCAAGGCAGATTTGTACACGGCCAAATTAATTGTACACGGCCAAGATGAATTTATACACGGGCAAGGGGGATTTGTACACGGCCAAATTAATTGTACAAGGCCAAGGCGGATTTATACACGACCAAGGTGGATTTGTACACGGCCAAATTAATTGTACACGGCCAAGGCTCCACCAAAGTTAGTACACGGTGAAATCAATTAAAAAAACAATAGTTTTACACGGCCAAATTAATTAAAAAAACTTAACATTTGTACACGGCCAAATTAGTACACGGCCATGTACTATATCCATGAAATCTATACACGACCAAATTTGTACACGGCCGTGTAATTTAATATTTTACACGGTCATTTGTACACGACCGTTTATATATATATTTTTTAATTTATTTCACATTTTCAATTCAATGCTTGGTAGTTGGATTTCAATGTGAAAGTGTAATTTTTAACCAATTTTAATTTGTAAAATATACACGGCCCCAAAAATTTAACTAAAATTGAACTACACGGCCAAAAAAATAAATTGAACTACACGGCCAAAAATTTTAATTAAACGGTCTCCCAATTTTAAATGTAAAAATTTGTACACGGCCAAAAAAAATTTGAAGTACACGGCCAAAAAGCTTAACAACACGGTCTCCCAATTTTAAATGTACAAATTTGTACACGGCCAAAAAAATATTTGAAGTACACGGCCAAAAATTTTAAGTACACGGTCTCCCAATTTCTAAATGTAAAAATTTGTGCACGGACCAAAACATTTTGAAGTACACGGCCAAAAATTTTAACAACACGGTCTCCCAATTTTAAATGTAAAAATTTGTACACAGCCAAAAAATTTTGTACACGGCCAATGAAAATGTAAATAAATGAGATTTATTTCATTATTTCATTTCAAAGCTCTCAGTGTTGGGTAGTTGGATTTTAAATGAAAATGTAAATTTTTTATTTTTTAATTTATTTCATCTTTTCAATTCAATGCTTACAGTGATGTGTAGTTGGATTTTAAATGAGCCATATTAAATAACACACACCAAACAGGCATAATAGTTGTTGAGTAAAGGAAAATTAGCACTTCAAATCCATTATACTCCTTTGTCGAAACGTTTGGGACGATTTTAGTTGAAAAGTTGGGAACGAGAAAATCCGAAAAGGCAAAAACATTGCAAGGTATGTTCATTTTTTTTATGGTTTAAATTGTTTAGATTTTATCATTTATGGAAAAAATATTGATAAAAATCATAATCATCCGGTTGAAATGTGAAATTCCACCACATTATATTTCGTATTAGAAAATAGTTGCATCTATTAAATGATTAAGATATGAAATACATTTTTTATCTTTTTAATTTTATTGTAAGATGTTACAAATAGATTAGCATGTATATAGGAGGATCCATACCTATTGCCAATAGAAATATAAAATTAAAATTGTGAAATGCAAAAAAAAAAAAAAAAAAAATTCTAGGTGAACCATGTACTACACGGTTGTCCACCATGTAGTACACGGTGGTTTCATGCATTCTACACATTTGACCGTGTACTACACGGTCAACAACCGTGTAATTTTTTTTTTAACTAGAATCTCAATTCTTGATCTGCAGATGGCTTGGCAACGTGTAGTTGTACAACACAGTGGTAGATGGGAGAGATTAGAGTACTTAGATGGTGAAGATCGAGTTGTGCACCTTCCATTCAATTCGTTATCTCGTGATAGTTTGATACAGGAGATTCATGACTTTATGGAGACATCTCCAAGCACTACTTCGTATACGTTGAATTATTTGACTAGGGCAGGTGATGGAAGAAAATTGAAGGGGCTAATTAAGACAGATGTTGATTTAATTCGCTTAGTCCAAGAGCAAGATGAGCCTACGGTGTATGTTACACAGAAGAGTATTCAGGAAATTCCAACAACAAGTGAAGTGCCTCCATTTGTATATACACATGATTCGGATCACGAGATGGATGAGTCATCCGCTGAAGAGGATGAAGATGATGATGATAGCTATGAGAGTGAATTACGGCGCACTCAAATTTCTGAGTTCTGTGAATGGATTCGTGAGACGGAAAATCTTGATGAGTTTGTGTCCATTCTGGAGCAGGGCGGTCCTCACAACATGTCTTCTGAAAATGTTGCTCCTGATGAAGAAGGTCCCACTGTAGAGGGTCTGCCTGTCACTCGTTGGATGATCCCTATGGGCCACACTGATGACGACAGCCTAATCATTGACGATGATCAGGATGAGTTGGCCGGTGAGGACCTTGCGGTTGGGAATACATTCTTGAAGAAGGATGATGTGCTAATTGCTGTGGGAAACTGGCACATGCAGCGGCAAGTGGAGTATTATGTTTCACGTTCGACTAAGAGCCGACTGGAATTCACCTGTAAGAGAAAAGATATGTGTGACTTTAGATTATATGCAAAAGAAAAGGACGGATTATGGAGAGTGCAAAAATTTAAGGATAATCATGCGTGTCGGGTTGACTTGACACGTAATGCGCCGAGAAAAATGTCTTCGAAGGTGATGGCTGACTATTTTTCGAAGAAGATACGGTATGAGGGTGCTGTGTTGAAGCCTAGAGCAATGATTGCCGAGTTGTTGAGAGAGTATGGTATTGAGGTCGAGTACGGTGTTGCTCTACGTGCCAGGAATCTTGCTGTAGAGATGGTTTACGGTGGCCATGACAAGTCTTTTGAGATGCTTCCTGCATATCTATACACGTTGAGGGCAAACAATCCTGGTACCGTGTATGATATCCACAGGACGAGCGATCATCGTTTCAAGTTCATGTTTGTTGCACTTGGAGTTTGCATATCGACATTCAGACAGTGTATGCGGCCAGTTGTTGTTGTTGATGGTACTCACCTGAAAGGGAAGAGCAAGGGTGTTCTGTTTGTCGCTGTCACAAAGGACGGTAACGAGAGGTGTTTCCCACTAGCTGTTGGTGTGGGTCCTATTGAGAATGACGAGTCATGGACATGGTTTTTGCAGCGTTTCAGAATGGGATTTGGAACTCGAGATGATTTGGTGATTATTTCAGACCAACATCAAAGCATCAAGAATGCTGTTGCCAGAGTGTACCCAGAGGCCCACCACGGATTTTGCTATTACCACATAACAAAGAATCACGCGAGACACGGGAAGCATCTCATTGCTGCGTTCAAGAAAGCTGCATATGCATACAGACAAGAGAGTTTTCTCAAGTATATGTCAATGATTGCGAGGAATGAAGCTGCGTACACGAGCCTAATGAGTATAGGTGTTCATCATTGGGCCCGTTCTCAATCTCCCAAGTGTCGTTACGCTTTCATGACATCTAATGTGGCTGAATCTTTCAATGCACGCTTGCTGTGGGCTAGGAGGTTGCCCATATGCTCACTGATTGAGGTCGTCAGGAGCGTGACCGAGAGATGGTTCGATAAGAGACGGGAACTGGCAGTGTCTAGGGATCACGTGATCACAGAAGGGGCGTTCCAAAAACTGTCCAAACAAGTCGAGAAGGGACGTCACTTTATGTCTCATCAAACCACTGCATATACTTACACAGTGGCGGATGCTGAGAGGAGTTTTGTGGTTGATCTTCAACATCGTACGTGTGACTGTGGAGAATTCCAGCTGGATCAGATGCCTTGCTCCCATGCAACAGCTGCTATACGGTACCTCTATAAATATATTCTTAAATATGTCGTCTGTATTTATATTATCTATAGTTATTACTAATATCTTTTAACTATATGCTTGCAGGAGTGCTGGACATAACATGTATGATTATGTTGAGTACTATTACAAACAGGTCAACATGTGTCTTACATATCATGAACGTGTCTATTCCGTACCAAACGATGATGAATGGACTGTTCCATTCCAGCAAGCCTCCTTCACACTCCTCCTTCCTATAGCGGTTCGCCAAGCTGGACGGCCAAAAAAGGAGCGGTACCGTTCATCAATGGAAGGTTCAAGCTCCAGGACCAGAAGACAGCAAGTATGTTCAAGATGTAGAGGTACCGGACATAACAAGTCCAAGTGTACAGCCCCACATGCTATTGAATCCTCGGAGGCAAATGCAACCCAAGGGCAGCGTCAACCCAGAAGATGCGGGATTTGTGGTGAAATTGGCCACTCCAGAAGAACTTGCCCTTTGAGAGCTAATGAAAGTTAATTTGAATTTCATGTAATGTAAGTTTGTATTCGTTATTCCGCACTGCTTGGATTGTTGTGCTTTATTTAGTTTATGTTCGATGTTATTCGGATTATGTTTGTATTTCTCATTTTATCTATTTTAATTGAAGTTAACTACAAACACAATTCTAAATAATATTCAATCTAGCTCCATAGAATATTCCAAACGATTACGTCTTAGATTCCCAAAATAAGTAAACTATGACATATCATTACAGAACCGATAAAGTCTAGCAGCACAATGATGTCGGTATGATTGCACAAACTCCGTAGACGAATACAATGGCGGCGGCTTGGCGGAGATAAGGCGATCAACCTGCATGAGCGCAAAAGGACCACAACTGACACCATCAGTCTGTCTGTACTGATACCGCAGGTCAGCACGCTCGTACCACAACTTCTGGTCTATCATGTGTCGACGCTGATGTCCCCAGTAGCCGCTGGCCAGCAACAGTGGCGGGAGCATGTTAATCAATGGCCACAGCTGACGGGCACGGTAGTGATACATGACATCATCGTTCAGATCATTCATCGTGTGGTACAGTGAGTCATATAGCCAGACCTTCCAGCGGCGGAGATCAATATGTGCAGTAACCCAATGCCCACTTATGAGACAACACGTTATGACCTAAAAAGGGAAAATATAAGTGGTGTAAAAAATTAAAGCATCACTCAAATTGTCGTACGTTTACTCGGGTATTCAAATAAGCACTGAATTACTTACGCGATCAGCATTCCACCACGGACGAGAAAATGGCAAAGTCCCTTGTATTTCATGTATCAAATCCTCATTCCACTTCCAGTCTTGGTAGTAGTATACATGATAGTAGTCTTTTTTTCCATTTAGGTTTTCCGGATGACATTTCTTCCACTCATCCGCCAATCGATACTGCAATCACACAGATTAGTTTTTAACAATGATAAACACCTTGAGACAATTTAGGAATACTAGCAGAAACACTTACCCAGAAGGTTGACTGTACAATGACTGTATTCTCATCATTTCTTCCAGCCCTCAGATGACGCCCTTTCCATAATTTGCGCTGGAGTGTCCACAGTAACAAATCCATTTCAGCCATCTCGAACTGGTATTCAATGTCTTCTATACGGTCGAACCATGCAAGATCCAATTGCAAACCCTGACCCCCTCCAACCTTTGTCTTTGCATCAGGACCCTTAGTTCGAAAGGCTTCATAAGCTAGTTCTATACGCTTGAAGATACTCAAGGTGCCATCTCCGGATAGTCTTGACCTAGGTGTAGGCCTAGAAGAAGTACTAGGCCGAGAAGAAATGCTAGGCCGAGAAGAAATGCTAGGCCGAGCTGAACTATTCTGTGATTCCAGGTCCCAACTAGCAGGATTTCACTGGTTTTCATCATCCGCATCTGGTTCTACCATTTCTTCCATAGGTGCAGAGGTTATCCCTACCTCCTCAACCTGCATTAAAGTTAGTTAGTATATGATATATGATGTTTCAAAGCATTCAACATAATTTAAAAAACAAAAGACTCACAAGATGCGGAATGACATCCTCCTGGCCACGACTAGTCTGTCCCCTCTCAATCTGCTCAGGAGCTAACTCTATCTCATGAGATCGGCTGGGAATCTTCTCAACCTATGATAAATTCACTCAGTCAATGACACAAAACATTTTGAAATTAATAAACTAACAATTAAAGATACACACCATCTGCTTGGGGCTCAGCTCCGATCTGCGGCTGCGACTATGGCTGCGATTCTTCCGATTATGTCGCCTAGACATCACATCAAACTTTTCGATCATCCCTGTCATGAAGTCTTTAAATTTATTGAACAGTGTGTCATCGCGTTCATTCGACTTGGCTATTCTCTTTTCTAACTCAACCATGAAGCGACTGCACGTCTCGCGTGCAGCCTCCTGTGCTGCCTCCCGAGCGGCCTCCCGAGCTATCTCTCGTGACTCGCGTGCATTCTCCTGTGCTGCCTCCCGAGCTATCTCTCGATACCTATCCACGTGGCGACAACAAACATGTCCCTCACTCGTACTAGATGATGATGTGGATGCCCTGACCCGTTTTCCACGATGTCGGCCACTAGTAGGGCCCGTGGCAGTATCCACTGCACCAGTCTCTCCACAAGTACGGGGTAAGCAACCTGCGGACCTCCTCGATGTAGACCGAACAGCGGATGTAGCAGGAGTCGGTCCTGTAGGAGGGATAGGCGCTCTGGGAGGAGTCACTGCTCTAGACGGGTTGACCCCTCTAAGAGGAGTCACTGCTCTAGGAGGGCTGAGCGCTCTAGGAGGAGTCACTGCTCTAGACTGTGTAGCCTTACGTGCTCGCTTTGGCACCTGTAATTTCACCACATAAGGCACGCCCACGGAATTCTCAAGCTGCGTGCTTCTAAAATAGGGCAAATCATCCTCATTCTCGGTCGACTGTAAAAATGTATGACAAAGAAGCTGCCAAAATATTATAGGGTTAGTTAGTACTAAAGAAAAAAAAAATATTTGATTTAAATTTGAATTAAATAATCATACATACCTCTCCCTCTGTGAATAATGCGCCTAGACGAACCGCTTTATCTTTGAACCTCCACTTCAAACACCTCGGTATTGCAATATCAGACACCAGAATGGCACAATGCCGTCCCACACGAGGTATAGCCTCATAAGCCCATATCTATAAAATATCATGTTTGTTAGTTCAGTATGAAATACTTAGAAAGTTTAATTTAGAAGCACAATTGAGACAGTACCTGCAAGGCCCAGACAGGCCCATAGAAATGGTAAGTCTTCCTCTTCGCCGTCAATTCAACTGGAATGAGACTAATATAATGCAATAAGGCACCGAATGAATAGGAACCCCATGGAAAAACTTCCATCGCTGTGTATCCTCCACCAAAACCCATACCCAATCGTCTATGCAGCGCGGCGGGTCATATCCGAGCACCATACCGTACAAGAATAACACATTGGCCACCTTCAAATAATCAGAAGCATCGTCTCCCAGCATGTAGTGTGTAAACCTATGATGCAAATCATGTATCGAGATAGGCACACAACTCAATACCCGACTATAAAAGCTGTCTCGAGGAATGCGGTGCTCTACATATGGATCAAAATCAGATCCACCGAACATCAACCCCGTAACTAGTGCATACTCAACAGGGGAAAATCTAAGGTTGGTTCCTCCAATATGGAACCAAACCTCGTGCTCTACAGCACCATCTAGTGTAATCTCCCGTGCCATGACTGCGTGTAACGCTGTATTGCAACTAGTTCCTCCAACAAAGTTCATTAGTAGACCAAAAGGTCCATCCCTAAACTCTCGAACCATATCAACGCCGGTATGCGCTACAGTCCGTAGTATGTCAACAATGCTAGACGCGTAATTCTTCCAGTATAAATTAATCGAGCATGATACGTCCTGCATAACCTCTCTCTTCCACACCCAATGACGCTAATATTTGCAAACAAACATTTAATAAATAATAAATAAATAAAAGTAATTCATAACATAATCATTCTTGTGTTTTTGCATAAATTATATTTTTATTTTACTCGAATAACGATAAACTAATTAAATAGGATTTAATTAGTTTTTTCTTCTATGACGATTTCAACATACAAATTGAACTAATTGCAATTTAATTATTTTTCAATTATGGTATAACTAATTTTTGGATTAATTTTCATATTTAATCTTTCAAATATTTTAATAAAATGAATTTCACAATACAGCTATATCAATCCAATAATATTTGCAAACGAAAATTTAATGGCTATATAAATACACTAACATTAATCGATATTTAAATTTAATTTAATTTGATCTTCATTTACGATTTAATTAGTTTTTAATGGCTATAGGAATTTGTTTCAACTAGTTTTTTAATTCCTAACGTCATCATTCATGTTGTGTTTTTTTATAAATTATTTTTTATTTTATTTGAGAAAAGGAAAAATTAAATCTTTAACATGATATTTTTTAAAATATGGAATTGGTTATTTTTCGAATTAGATATGTTTTCCGACTTATCTTCAAAGTAATTCAAGATAAAATGTTACAAAGTTTCTCCCTTTTTTTAATTAGTAATTTCAAATTATTTGGAATTAATTAGAAATATTAATACTTAATATTTCTTACGAATTCAAGCTTAGCGTGCAATATCTTGACATAAAATGTTTCATTAAAATTTATAAATTCTCTTATGTAAATCATAACAAAATAAATTCTAAATACATCAATGAGATAATAAAAACATACCACAATTTTTTCCATAAAAGTTACAAAAGGTTTAAAAAAAAAACATTGCCAGAACCGTGTAGTACACGATCGAGCACCGTGTAATGCACGGTCGACCGTGTACTACACGGTGCTCGACCGTGTACTACACGGTTCTGGAAAAAAATAATTTCCCCAAATTACACAGCTCCTTCGACAAAATACACAACAATATTCAATACAATCATACTCAAAATACACAAGCAACCAAAAATTGATTCAATTTACAATCAAAATACAAGTACCCATACATCAATTAACTAATTCATTGAACAAATCATTCTAATTAAGAAGAAAAACACGAAATGAAAACTTACGGGTTGAGTATCCATTTTTTCCGATGGGGGCGACAGTAAGTGACTCGGCGGCGTCTCCTCTGCGTCGGCGGCGGTGGTGGTGTCCGCACGGTCAGCGGCGGCGGTGAGCGACGACGTTCGTCTCCTCTCCGTCGTAGTGGCCGTTCCTCGCCACCATGTACAATCCTCGCCGCCGTGTACAATTTTCTTACCAAGTTGCCGTGTTCAATGTATATGAGCCGTGTATAATTTTTTTAGAGCAGAGTGCCGTGTACATCACCGTGTTCAATGTTTAAGAGGAGTGTCGTGTACATTCTAAAGGAAACAGCCGTGTTCAATGTTGAACATTTAAATTTTTGGATTCAAATTTTAGGTTTTTTTTTGGAATTATTAGCCGTGTACAATTCTATAGCCCGTGTTCAATTCAAGACAAACCGGGCCCACATGTTACTAAGGGTATTATGGGAACCAAAATTTTGTTTGGTTAGAAAAGAATAATCTGAAATGTTTGGTTAGAAAAGAATTTTACAAGATAAATTTGGCTAGAAACATATATTCACACTTTAATTTTTTCTATCTACAAAACATGTCCGAAATATGATTTTTGGAACAAGAACATAAAATGGACGAGTTAGGGGTTAGGGGTGGATCAGGTTATGGGTTAGGGTAAAACTTAAAGAAAACGATATCGTTTCGAGACGAGTTAACGTCCTCCTTTAGGGCCCCGTTATAGAATGACTCAATTGACACGATTTTAAAAACACGACAGCCCAATCAAACCAAAAAAATTATAGTGACTCAATTGAGTCCCAAATTAATATCCCTATTTCTAAATAAAGACTTGGTTGGTGAAAAGCTAAATGACTTCACGTGAGCAACTAAAATCATTACAAAAATATCCCTAAAAACCAAATCATTACGAAAATAGTTTAAAATATAATTCAAAATTTAGAATCCATTTATAAAATGAATTTGTCCAAAGCCTACCTAGATAGTCGATTAATTTTAAATTCTTTCTCCAACCCCTTCAATCTAAAGCCAAACATATAACTGATTTTATAAATTATACATCTTAAACTTGTATTTTTAGATTAATATAATAATGCTAGTGACGATAATTAAGTATGTTTTTGTTTTGGGCCAAATACTCGAGAATTATTTGTTTTATATACTTATGGGCCGGCCTGGGTGGCATGATCTAACCTATGATTTCAACCCAAGCAGTCTTTAAAATCCTAAAAAAATGACGTTTTCAGTTTGAAGCCTTTATTTTATTTATCAAATAAATAATCAATATTTTCCTCAAAAGTTGCAATTGTGATCTACAAACAATTGTAAGGGTACAGACATATTTCATTCAACTTTAATTTTTATATAAACTAGTATTTCTCCTGTATGATGCACAAATAATTATTATTTTTTAAAATTTATAATATTATGATTATTTTTGAATTTTATATGTTGTGCTTAATTTTTAAAATTAATAAAACGATATGCACACGTATTAATTAATTAGATAAGAAGACCAATTTTGTGTAGTTACCACAAACAAAAAGAAAATTAAATTTTAAGAACTAAATGAAAATTCATGTTAGAAAGATCGAATTGAAATATTTCAAATAGTACGATTTTATAAAAAGCAATATGTCCAAGATTAAAGAACATTTGATTTCTTTGAATATATAATTAATATGTATGAAAAATATAATTATTTAATTATTTTAAATGATGAAATTGAAATAGAAAAATAATAAATTATCATCATCATCATCATCATCATCATTGACAAATGTAGAGTACTATATAAATCATCCACCTATGCATAAAAAAATACAATAAAAAATATTATAAATCTCAAATTTCAAAGTAAAAAATAATAATAAATAAGATTGCAAAGATTTGTTAAAATACAACAGATATAATCTAAATCGTCATGAAAAATGAAAAAAAGAAGAAAAATTTACAACAATAAATGTTACTACTCTTGTCTATTAACTCAAAAATATTGTCTATTAACTCAGAACTGTTATCTATTATATAAAAAATGTTATCTAAACTCAGAAACCGTTGTCTATTACTCAATTTTGCTTTAACATTTTTCAATACAAATTCCAATCAAACTTGTCAAAATAAATTTTCAATCAATTGTTCCACCAAAAAAGTCTTACAGGCTAAATTTATAAAGGAAAAAATAAAAATAATGATGATAATAATAATTAAAAAAAAAAATCATATGTGTGGATCGTAGCGGATATTTAGTTGGTCTAGCCATTTATTCCCCTGGATAAAGTCTTCCACAGAAAACACTTGAGCCTCTTCATTCGTAATCCCGGGCCTGTAACCGGGCCAAGTGACCCTTCCACCTAAAGCCGAACCCGGCCCGGAATTATTGTACTCAGCGTAGAAAATGGTATCGGGCGGTTGAGTCCCGGGCTTCCACGCACTCCATCCAGCGGGATCTATAATCCCACCCTCGATCTCCGTTTCCAACACAACGGTGGTGGAGTAAACATTCCACGGCCTGCCGAAGTAAGTTCGGGCCGTCAAATTCCCGAGCGGGCTTATGCTGCACCGTTGGATGGAGATGCCCGTGTTCTGATTTGGGTCGGATTTGCTCTGCGCCGTCATCGAGTTGTACTGCCCTTTCATCGGCTGCCTTGCTCGAATCGTGCAGTTCTGGAAAATCGAGGCTGCGTTTCCGAATATGAAATCGATGGTGCCTGTGATCACGCATTCGCGGTAGAACTGCCGATTCGTGTGCGTGTAGAGGGTGTCTTGATAGCCCTCGATGTTGCATCGGTAGAAAACTGATTGGTCGGACGATGATCGGAGAGCCACTGCTTGGAACTTTTCCGGCCCGGCAGTGTTCTTGAACCCCATGTCTTTTGCAATGAATCCCCGCCCTTCTGCTACTGCAATATCAATATGCATGCATGCATATATATTGGAATTAATTAATTAATTAATTAAGGTGAATGAAAATATGTATATATATATAAATATATATATATATGTATGTATGTAAGATCTTGACCTGTTAGACAGTCTGCAGACCATATATAATTGTGAACTTACTGAGTGTGCCGCTGTCGTAAGTGCCAACTCCATCTGCATAATTCAAGTTGCTGGAAACCACAGTGTTCTCCATTCCATCTCCATACAACATTAGGTTCCAAGAATTGGTATCAACATGGACGTTTTCGTTGTATTCGCCCTTTTTAACGTGGATGAAGAATCTGTGTTTGCTTCTTTTAGGCATGGCATTCACAGCTTCAGTAATAGTCTCATAATCACCACTGCCATCTTTGGCCACGGTGTAATTAGGCCTCAATTTATTTTCCTGTGTAATCTGGAGCACTTTTCTGTGAACAGAAATCTCACCACCACCACCACCTTCACCACCTTGAATGATGGCAGGTGGGATCTTAGAAACAATGGCCAAGCTGTTGCTAGTGAAAATGGTGGCATTTATCATTGATGCACTGATTCCTACCCGGAGTGAGGAAGAGATGTTTGCAAACTCTATTAGGTCATCCAAGCATGTCTGCTGATCTGTTAATGCAGTGCTGAGCCAAGTCCTAACGTCCCCGCCCCACTGAGGTATGCTGCGCTGCAATGAGGCCGCTACGGACATGTTGACATGATCCACCGCGTCTTGGATGAGACGACTGCAACCATCCAACGCATTCAGAGTGATGGAGCCACTGAAAGGATCATCATTTTGCCTAATTTGGGAGATGGAAGATTTGAGGCTCATTAGCTCATTCAATGTGACTTGTAGAGATAGCATGAAAATCTGTTTTGGAGTAATATGAATATGATCATCGTCAGAATCTGATGAATTACTGAGTTTGAGGGCGTATATGCTTGAATAGCATGATTCTTGATACAATGTCACACCACACATTGACTTGATCATCATCATGGACGACTGTTTCTCGGAGCCGGAGGAGTTGTTTTTGGTGCGGATTGGAATGAGAATTCCGACAATGGCTCCGGCCATCAGCAGCACCAAGACGATGGAGGATACCCCTATGATGATGAGACGCCTGAGCGTTTTTCTCCGGTGCTCCTCCTCCTCCTCTTCGAATGGATCGTTTTTCAAAGAATCCATGGATCTTCAATCACGGCAGCTTTTGAGATTAAGGCAGATTTAGTATTTTATAATATATATTTATGTCTACGACAACTGGTTTTTCATTGCCAAGTAGGGCGCGGCTGCAGGCGCTATACATACATATATAATTATATCATGTCTCAAATGGCGCCAATTCTTTGTTGCATGTGGAATTAGTTGATTTTAAAACTACATTAAAATTATATCAATTGCTGAAACTGATCGATAAGCATAAAATAACACGACACCGATACTTCCGAGGTAAAGGGGAAGATCGATCAATGTTGACTCTGTACGTACACGCAAAACAAATGGCAAACAACAACAACATGCAACAAAACACACACATATAATCTTGGATCCTTTTATTCAGTTTGTAGAATATTATTAATGCGAAAGTCAAGGCCGGCCGGCTTCATATATCGATCGAATATATAATGCTAATATTCAGTTCGAATTTATGTTTGTATTTTACAATTAAATTTATGATTTTAATAATAATAATAATAATTATTATTATTATTAATTATCATACTTCTTTTTTATTACTGCTTGTTAACGGTTTTAGACTATTCGTATAGGATTTTGCTAAAGTACAATGTTGTGAGACTGATGGAGGCAGAAAAGGGGAGGGAAATTGAGGTTGAAAAGGCATCGTTGGTGGCCGGGAGTAACAAAGAAGGGGGAACATCGCTATCGCCGCCAAAGACTCCATTTTTAGGGCTGAAGCAAAAAGGGGATCAAGATTGGGAAATTGAGAGCGAGGGGGCTATTCGTAAAGGAATCAGGTCGGAGCAGGAGTTGGAAGTGGGTTGAGTATTGTCGGGTCAAGTACATTGGGCCTTCTTGGCATTTGGGCTTCTTTAATTAAATTAAGGACTTGAGTTGATTAGGGTTTATTATATCATGTGGTCCCCCTATGCTTTATTCTATGGTTTAAATACTTTTGTTTTGATGTAAAAAAAGGGTAAGCAGTAATACACCTAAATTTCTCCCTCATTGTTCTTCACTTCTCCCTTATTTCTTCTATATTTAATTTCTTCCCCCATTTGTATTACATAAAAATCATAAAGATTCAAGCTTTACTATAGATCCAGTTCACACAATATCACCCTTTATCAGATCTAACAAAATTGAGAGGAAAATGTCTAAAAATTCTAGGGAAGCTGCTAAGATCAGCACACTTGGTATCCAGAGCCACCCTTCCTTGGACATGGCTGAAAAAACAAGATTGAAGGAGTTGCTGGAGACACAAAGACGGTTAGATCATAATTTTCAAACTGGAAATTAAAAAAGAGACGCAACTGAGTCAAGGCTTAAGAAGCAAATTCAATCAATGTCAAAACATAAGAATCCATGTCAAAGACACAAGGTATGTTGGGAAAGCTAGATCATCTTGCAGAACTAATATCATCGTTGCAAATTCAAGCTAAGGGAAAGAGACAGGTTGATGGAGATTCTATCCTAGGCAGGCCCCCAGTAATCTCTATGAGGAATGATCTATTTCCAAGAATCATTACTCAACTGGGAGCAGGCAGGTTGGTGATCCCCATCCATTGTAGGCCATAACACCTCTGCCCAAAATGATTTCCCCGGCTTGATGGAATGCAACTTAGGGTCTGGATCCTTAGGTGTAATAGCTACTTCAAAATGATACCTAACATACTTGATGACCAAAGGATAACATTAGCTACAATGAATTTTGAAGATAAGGCAGCTTCCTTGTACCAATCTTATTGCACTAAGCTGACTCATCTCACATGGAAACAATTTGTTAATGTGGTGGCTGCTAGGTTTGAGAACCTGAGGGAAACCAACATAGTGGTGGAGTTTAACAAGTTGAGGCATACATGTAGCTATGCTGATTATGTTGAAAGATTTGAAGAGCTCAAGGAATGTATGACACTCTATGACAACAACACCTATTCTGATACATATTTTGTAGCAAGCTTTTTGAGTGAGCTTGGTGAAGAATTAAGAACTATTGTGAAGATGTTTAGCCCTACAACTTTGGAACGAGCTATAGAGCTTGGGTAGAATCAGTTGATCTCTATGGAGGCTCTTACAAGAAAACTAAAAACAGGTAACAGACTCCTTGTTAACACTGCTAGGTATTTCCCATAGGGACCAATGCCTCCACTTGTTCCTAAGGGAAACTTGCCCCAAAAAGCTCCCACAAGGCTGCTCACATCAGATCAAATGAGAGAGAAGAGAGCACGGGGACTTTGCTACAATTGTGATGAGAAGTACACTATTGGCCACAAGTGCAAGAATATGATTAGCTATCTGATTATGACACAAGAGCGGGAGGAAGAGAAACTATCACAACTCCATCCCCTAGTTGGCTAAATCATCTGTATGTGCATTTTAATTAAACTTCTCATTCTGGAGCAGAGCAAAAGCAAATTCTGAAAATTCTAAGCATAGAATATAACACACATGAATAATGGACATCTGGGAAGATAAATTTTCTTTGATGATGTTGGTACAACGAAGCAAATTGGTGTTTAGATCATCATCGACTTTGATATTGATTTTTTTTTTAATTTTGTAGGAAATGGTGTTTGAAGTGAGAGAATTATAAAATTTTGTAGTTGAAAATTGTAAAATTGATACAAAAAAAAAGACAATCACTTCTATTTATAATGATTTTTTCATTAAAAAAATTATTGTTGATTGTTATGGCTCGTTTGCTAAATAGTATGGTATAAGATTAGATATGTTTGATTGGGATATCTTTTATCATATACGATATCAATATTATGTTTGTAATTTTGGTGTATTAAAAATATATGTATTAATTATATATATATATATATATATATATATATATATATATAGGGATGAGATCTGGTGAGAACCGGTCGCTAGGTGAGAACCGGGAACCGATCCCATCCGTCCATCCTGCAAAATCGACGCCCCAGATCCATCCAGATTTTCGGTGGCATTTTTGTAATTATCGCGAAAATCTTCAATTCGCGCGTCTCATTAAGGGTAAAATCGGAACTGAACTCAGAAATTGCTCAGATTCAATTTTAGCATCCGACTTCGCACATTTTAGCCTCATGCATTTCTCATTTTAGCATGTGTTGATAAACAAAAATGGAACGATGATTTCATTGGAATGAAATGTAATACACCCCATTTGGGGACAGTGAACCCTAATGGGAATCTCATAATTACTAGTTGGGATCAGGAACTTAATAAACCCTAATTGGGAACAGTGAACCCTAGTGGAAAATGTCACATCAATTTTAGCCTCCTACTTCGATAATTTTAGCATTATGCGATTCTCATTTTAGCCTCGTGCGATTCTCATTTTAGCCACAGAACAAAAGTGAAGGATTATTAAATTACTATATTACCCCTCCGTCCAGAAAGTTGCCGAAAATTACAGGAATGCCACCGCCCATCCACTTAAATCTGATTTAATCTGGACCGTCCAGATTGAGTCAAAGAAGGGCTAGGATTGGTTCCTAGTTCCCACCTGGAGGAGGGTTCTCATTTGATCATTTCCCTATATATATATATATTGATCAAATAAGACTTTTTTCCTAGAGTGAGAACTAGGACCACTTCTCTATCATCTAATTTAATTAATAATCTAATAGTTGAGATTTAATGTAAAAGATGGTGATAATTTCATAAATAATAAGACAGAAAATAAAGAAATGAAGGTTATTTTCGTCCAAACCTTTAAAATTGATGATGTCAGCTATTTTAAAAAAAATCTTAAAAACTTTAAATGACTAACTTGCTCGTTTTTAATCCAATTCACGCAAAAAATATATCAAATTTAAGATCTCTTCAGGCACTTCACTACTACAAAATGGCTGATAGACAACACGTTAAAGACAATGGCTTTTGTAAAAACTCGTTGTCTTTATCATAATAGACAACGACTAGTTACAAGAACGTTGTCTATCTCCGCATTATTTATTTATTTTTAATTTTTTATCTTACAACGGTTACTAAAACCATTGTCTTTCAAGAAATAGACAACGGTTGGTCAATAGCAGTTGTCTACCTCCGCGATTTCTCATGACAAGGTGATAGACACAACAGATTTGCTAACCGTTGTTATTTTACAACTGTTTTTACTACTCGTTGTCTGATTTATCAGGTGAAACGACGTCGTATTAGATTTATCCCAAAGAAAGAGCTCTCAGTAGCGTGTTCTCTCTTCATTCTCTCTAAAAGTCACGCTCAAAATAAGGGCTCTTTCTCTCTCTAAAAATTATCGTTGATTTCTTCTAAGAATTTGGCAAGGATTAAAGAGATGCTTAAGTTTCATTTAAAATGTTGGAAGACCATGTTCAGATGAAAAAATATGGACAAAAAATATAAGAGATAAATTTTTACGCCTACTCAGGTTGTAAATGCTTCTGTTAGCATATATAATGTTTCATCAGCTTTATGCTAATGTATGTTAATGAAGAATTTGTCATATGCTAACATAATGTATTCACTGCATGTGCTAATGAAAGAATTATCATATGCTACTCATTGTTGGGTTGGAGCTATAGTATCAACAATGATAGAGCTATATATGTAACAAATGCTCTTAATTACTATAGATGTACTCGAGCCAAAGTTCCCTTTCTCATTGTATTTATATGTAAATCCATTTCAGGTTTCACATTATACCACAATTATATTAATAACTAAGTACATTCTCTCTCAAAAGGAAAACGCATGAGCTAGTATCAAATCCTCGAATTAAAATTGTGAATTGATAAATGCTTGTTAGTGTGGCAAAACGCATCACAAAATTTAATAGATAAAATATATATGATGGAAAAATGAGTTGCAATTGAGAGAGAGAGAGAGAGAGAGAGAGGGTGGGCACATTACAAATTAAGATAAAAAACAATATAGAGTTTTTGGATGGAATAATCATCATTAATTAATTATCACTTGTAGGAAAAACATAACTACTCATACCGGTAAAATACGCAAAAAAAAGGTAAAATAGCACACAACTAACTAAATAAGTAATTAACTATGCAATTTGCTGGTATATGTCTAGAGAAAACATGTTTCTTATTTCTTTCTCTTCCAACAAATAATATTAATTATATTAATGACCTCAAGCTCTAAATTTACGCAACATATGCTTAAATTCTGTTTCATTTTAATACTTCCAGTGGTACTTCAGGAAATAAGACAAATAAATTTTAACAATTTCATGTCACACTCGAATGAGTATCACACAATTACCTTCTAATACCCACTGTTCAACTAATGAGACTGAAGTTGGGACAGAGGGAATATTTGACGACAACGGGGAGTTGGATGAATTCGCCGTAGGCCGAAGAGGGTGGCGATGTGCATTTTGTTGCTCTCCCTTGCAAGGGCTGATAGTATTCTCATGGCCACCGTCCACCGATCTATATAGTCATTTACTGTCGGCATCAGACAATTGTGTATGTTCAACCACATAATGATTTTATGGTGGAATAAAACATTTTGCCTGCACCGCCTACTCCACCACTATTACCCCGAAGAGCAAAAACATACACCCGTCCTTGAATCTACATTTTATAAATAGCAGGGCAAAAATAGGATCAGCCAATTTCAACAATAAAACCAAATAATCTACCGAATTGTTTTGGAAGAAAATCCATTGTTGGAGATGCTTTTTCTCAAGATGTGAGGAGAAATTTCACAAATTCAAGTTTGAGTTTCAAGTTTTGCGACTGGAGCGGGAAGAATCAAAGGTGTTGTTGGATATATTATTAGAATGATCTTGTTCACGGCATCTCTTCGTGCTGGATAGGTAGTACACGGTATCCGTCCAATCTGGATTTTTTTTTTCTTGAAAAACTGCTGGCACAAGCAACTTTTCATGGGGAAGATTGTATTTGTTTGAAGAATCATCGCCAAGCAACATTTCAGAGGGAAGGTTTTCCATGAAACACATCACTATACCTAGTTAAGTTAGGCCCATGAAACGTTAAAAATTTTAATAAATAAAATTATGGTAGATTTTGGTAATTGAATATTTTAAGCGGCCTATAAGAGAAATGAAAAATATATCATTGAACTATTTTAGACGAAATTTTTTAAGCGGTGCGGAGGCACCCTTTGGAAATAATGATTTTTAAAAGAAAAAAAAGAATGATTTTTAAAAGAAAAATAATATTGAAGCTGTTTAGATAAAAAAAATTTAAAACGGTGATAATTGTAAGTTTTTTTTTTCAAGCGATGCTTTACGTAATTAATTAGCGAAGAGTTGCAATGCTTTAATACATCCGCACAAAATATGAATATATATTTGATTAATTAACTTAATTGTGAATTGACTAAAATAACCCCACTATTCTCTTTTTATATAGTATATAGATTTCACGGTTTTTATAAGAATTCTTGAATTACATTAATACCCACGCTTGATTTTTTTTCAAATATTACAGAATTGCCACTGTCATTTTAATCAAATCTGGACCTTTGATTTTTAGAATCGTGTGATGTGAGATGTGGTCCTAGTTTTCATAACTTAAAAATCTTAAAAACTTTAAACGACCATAACTTGCTCATTTTTAATCCAATGCACATAAAAAATATATCAAATTAAAGTTCTCTTCGTGCTCTTTTATTTAAGATGTCGGACAACCATGTTTAGATGAAAAATACAGAAGATAAATTTTCACGCATACACAAATTGTAAATGCTTTTGTTAACTTATAATAATGCCACTGCCAAAATTAGATCTTGCAATTTGTGAGTATTGGGTCGATACGATAAGACCAAACACGAACACAATCCATTAAAACTTTACTCGACACGAACAAGATCCGTTTTGTACAACACAAACATGACATGAACACAATTTTTATCGTGTCGACATGACATGATAACAAAAGCATATGATAAAAATTCAATTTTGCATGAACATGATACTCAATTTCGATAAAGAAAATGTTATATTATTAATTAATGATAACATTAATAATCTATATATGCACATGTATATTATAATATTATAATAAGATCAAATAATAACTCTTTAATTTCATGCTTGTTCGTATTGTGTTATTATGTCTAAAAATTTATCACCACATAGTCAAAATCGAAATGATTTGTAGGGAGGGAGAATTGATATGATATCTCACTCTAATTGTCTTAATTATATTACCTAATCAATGGTGGTTGACTAACTAAAATAATAATAGTAATATTTTGGTTTTAGTTTAGATTGGTTGACAAAATGGGATCAATAACTCAAGCCTTTTGCCTTGAAGAGAAGCAATAAATGAATGGGCCAGTAATTAATTAATGATGCTAAGCACCCGTGACTCTTGCATTGTCTTTATGCAATATATGGACGGTCCTGATTGATGTTGAATTTCCCGTGTATTTTTTTTTTTTTTCGTTTTTGTAGTATTTCACTAATTTTCTGAACGACAGGTTATATGTGTAATTTAATAATTTTAATTAAGACAGTACTTTTTCAGATTTCAAGTAATCTTTCCATATATATCATGCATAGTATATCAACGAATTACAGGTATACAACAATGCTAAATATAATATTAATGTCATAATTTTATGTCTTCAAAATCATAATGCTAACAACGCATTATTTAAATGTTAAATATATATTTATATCATGATCAATTTTTGTATATTTTGTAAAAATGTCTAGAACTTCATTAATATATGTAAAAAAATATTTAGCCTTTGCTTATATATTTTGTAACAAGGCACGTTGGAGTCCAGTGCATGTGTAATTAATGAAATGAAAATCATATTTCATATAAGTGTGAAATATGACTTTCCTGGTCATTTTATACATTGGACTCGATCTGATGCGTGCTTTAATATGTCAGAAATCCAAAACTGAAATTAAAATTGGCTTCGAGATGTTAATTTTTCAAAATTGTAGAAATATTGGGTATCTTTTTGACATATTTTGAAGTTCAATATCTTTTTTTTCTTTCTTTCAAAACAGACTAAATTTCAGGATATTAGTATAGATATAGCCTTGTTTAAATGGTAAGGGATCATTATGGATATGCTGACTAAGCACTACGAAAATGCTAAATATAGCATTGTCATGTTGTTATGGCTTCATAATCATAATATGCTAGCTGGATTTCATCAAACTGCTAACGAAGTATTAAGAATATGCTAATTAGAGAACTACAAAAATCTAAATATAACATTGTCATATTACATGGATTCAAAATCCATTTGAAATCGTCAATTGCACATTTCGTGTTGCATTCCGTATTGCACACTCGATTTTCTTAGTTTTTTTTCAATTTTTTTTCTCAAATTTCAATGTCTTATGCTTTAGTTTAATTTTACACTTATTATTTAGGGTTCATCCTACCCAATTAGGGTTTTATATATATTTTTAGTCTTTAATTTTTCAAATAATCAATTAATAATTCAAAATTTTAAATTAAATAATAAAAAATTACAATGCATCCTAATTGGGTTTGATGAATTCTAAATAATATAATAAGTGTAAAATTAAACTAAAACATAAGAAATTGAAATCAAGGAAAAAAATTGAAAAAAAATTAAGAAAATCGAGTGTGCAATACGGAATGCAACACAAAATGTGCAATAGAAGATTTCAACTGTTCAAAATCGTAATGCTAACTTAGCTTCGATCAAACTGCTAACGAAATATTACAGTTGTACTAATTAAGTAAGCACTGCAAAAATGATGACGGAGCATTTGGAAAAAATTGCTAACGAAGCATTACGAAAATGCCATCGAATTATTAGCAAAATGATTATATACACATAGCTACTAATCAGATCGACGTACGTCGTGAATTTTTTGCTAGATTTGTTCTGATTTTTTACCCTAATTTCGATTTAATACAGTACTACTAGTATATTTTAGTTTGAAATATATGTTAAGTTTAGATTATTTCAATATGGAATAATTTAATTAATTAATATTGATATGGTTTGAAATCCATAACTCAAATTAGGTGAACGTAAACAAATTTCAAACAATCATGTGATTGTAGTAGCTAGGGTCAAATGACTTGGAACGGGAAATGATCAGCAGCTCACGAGGAGCATATATATATATACACATGATTAGAAGAATGTCCATCTCATATCATAGGGGTAGTTTTGGCATTTCCTAATTGCACCGTCGTGCTTTCCGAGGAGAAGATATAAATTGCGTGTTGTATTTCAATGAACGAGCTAGGATTCAAAAGTTTCATGTATATAAGCTTTCCGAACTCATGACAACAAACGGAATATATATACGTACATGTGCTATTTATATTTACTAGAATGACCCTTCGTGCCATGCACGAATAATATATTTACAGTTATTATTATTTTATTAGAAATTATAAATATGAAATTAATATTATACAAAATATTTAAACTAAAATCTATACAATAACTTTCAAAGATATGCAAGCTTTGATCGTCCCGACTCTTCCCGAAGACCCAAATAGTAGAAATCATGTGTAAAAGTGAGATATCTTGAATTAAAATCTACCGGTTCCTCGTTACCCCAATTCGAAAACAAAAATGAAATGATTAGTTTTATTGTATGTTTAGTTTTTCATTATAATTTTATAAAAAATATAAGATATTATGTCATGTTGATTTTCAATTTTTTAGTTTTTTAATTTTATGAAAATTTAAATATCTTAAATTTATACTTTTCTTCAACATAATGAATGGGTACATTGTTGTAATTATTTTTAGATTAATAAAAAAATATTTTCAATTCATCAATTTCAAGATTCATTTTATTGTATATGGAATTTGTTATTTTTGCATTGATACATTGTTTAATTTGAAATTTGTGACATTATTATTTATTAAAAGAAAAAATGATTCATGTTTGATTAAATGAAAATTATACACACATCAAAATTATATAGAAAGATGACCAAAAAAAATAAATTTAAACTTTTTGTAGAAATCTAAACTTACTAATAAAAAAAATGAAAGCATAATTAGACAAAATAAAAATGATTTAAGAGATGAGACGTTGCTTCAAAAAAATATGTTTGTTCCGTCAAAAATTGGGATAATAAGTAGATGAGTACAATCATTTATTTATGTACATACATTATATGTGTATATGGAAAGTATCACAAGTAAATGAAATTAAATGTGATAATGCATAATTTTATATATTACTATAATGCCCATATAATATTAAATAAAATGTCTACAATGCCCTTTTATTAGTGGGCGGGAAAACAAAAGTGTGTTATAATATATATATATATATATATAGATATTAATATATTCTTGAAATTGCAATATATTTCCCCACAAATGCGTTCTTCTTACGTAGAAAAATTCAAAAATGCACTTTCGTACTTACAGCCTTACACGGGACACCACGCCTACGTTTCGATGATTGAGGCAAGGATGCAATTAATTTTGCTGCCTGTTTTCCTTTTCTTTTTTCCGAATTTCTTGACAAATATATATACACTTAATTATTAAAACAAAACTAAAGGAAAGCTCACAATAAATTAATCTTAATTATAATTTAATCCTCAACATTTGAACATTTTAATAAAAATAACTCAACATTTTAATAATATTCCCCAACTTTTGGTTATATTTGAACAGGAGATGACCAAATATTTTTTTCACCAAATATGCTCTTTCGGTTGATTTCAGACACATTTACTCTAAAGTGAGCTAGACAACCTACATAACATAATAACAATTTTACCGGAAAATGACTACAAAATATCGCTTTTTCTCCTAAAACATTAGGCCATTTATGTTAAAATGTCCAAACGTAGAGAATTAAATTGTAATTATTAAAATATTGGATTTTTTTAATCCTTAATTAAATTAAATTATAATTAAACATGTAAATTAACATAATATATAGTGGTCAATGAAATTAAAGTTACACCACAATATTTTTGGCACGCAACGCAACATATCTTCTTGGATTGTTTTTATTGTGAGAGAAGTCTTTAGTGGAAGCTCTAATATTCTACACTTCATCGCAATACCAAAATGATGATGTTGGCTGTTGGCTAGCTAGAATCTAGAGTGACAATTTTAAATGAAATGTGAAAATGGACAAAATGGATCATATATTATATATATATACATCCAAAATCGAAAAGTCCGTAGAGATAAAAGTTTTGACGACAAAAATTATATGAATGGCATTAGACATCGGTCTAGTGACTATTTGGGGGTAGGGGCACCAATTCGAGAAAATGCCGAAACTACGATAGTTATATATTTTAATTAGACACCAAAATTAAATCACTTATCAATTGTAGCGATCGAGATAATTTTCATTACAAAATGTAATATTGTTAATCAATATTTTGAACCAGACACGCTTAACGCCTTTCAATTGTTAAAATGTAATGGTGTTTCCAATCAATAAAATAACCTAGCTAGCTATAGGAAACTCAGCTTTAATGGATATTAATTTCTCCCTCCGATTATATGAGAAGGTATTCGGTGCAGCGCTGTTATTTCAGACTATTTGCGACGGGCGCGTGGCGCGCGCCACGCACCCGTCTTTTTTTTTTTTCCTTTTCTGGCCGTTTTTTTCTTTTTTTTTTCCATTTTTCTGTTTTGTACGTTTTTTTGTCTTTTTTTATCAATTTTATTTGTTCCCCAAAAATATATAACCTAAAAAAATATTAGTGAACCCTAAAATTAAAATAAATTGATTTAATTTGTTTGAAATGAGTATTAAATAGAATTAATAAACCCTAAAAAATACAAAATAAACCCCTAAAAACACCCAAAAAAAAAACTCTAAAAAACACAAAATAAACCCCTAAAAACACCCCCCAAAAAACTCTAAAAAACACAAAATATACCCTAAAAAAACCCCCTAAAAAAATAAAAAAACCCCCCTAAAAAACCATGAACCCTAAAAAAAACCCCTAAAAAACATGAACCCTAAAAAAACTCTAAACTACTAAGCCCTAAACATTAATTCGAATGGAAAAAATCACAATTTGAACTAAATAAACAAGTGTAAAATAACTAGCAGACCCCTTACTTTTTAATGATACATATGATATTTTTCGAATTTTTGGTGATACTTTTTAGTGAGACTATTGATACTGATTTAACTGTTTTTTCTATTTTTTGCGGGTTGACCCGCGTTGACCGGATCAAAGCACGGGTTTAACCCGACCCGTCTGAAATAGCACTATTTACAACAGGTGCATGGAAGTGTTTGCCCGATTATATAGTCCATGTTTCTATTTTGAGGTGTCCCGATTATATATATAGTCCCATTACTATAAGTGGTGTTATTTTTAATAGGAATGTACAATTATACCCTTATTAGGTTTTGAAAATTAAAAAACTTTTAACCCGACCCGTCTGAAATAGCACTATTTACAACAGGTGCATGGAAGTGTTTGCCCGATTATATAGTCCATGTTTCTATTTTGAGGTGTCCCGATTATATATATAGTCCCATTACTATAAGTGGTGTTATTTTTAATAGGAATGTACAATTATACCCTTATTAGGTTTTGAAAATTAAAAAACTTAAATCTTAAATGTTTTTTTTTTTCAAAAAATGAGAAACATTAATTAAAATTGACCAACTTAATTAATTTGCATGTACTTAAATTTGATCAATTCTATTGATATTCATTGTATTTGCACTTCATTAATTGTATATTTTCTTTGTTTCAAAAAATTAATACATTAAAGCTGAGCTAAAATTTAAGTTTTATTAATTTTCATTAAATAAGGTTAAAGTTGGAAGTTTAGCTTTTGTTTCTTGTTTTCATAAATATTTTTAATCTACGTGCGAGTAGAAAATGGACTATATAATCGGGACGGGAGAGTAATTTTTAATAATGAAAATGGCGATGATTGGAAATTAGACTAGACTCTCAACCAGTATATATCTAAATATGAAAACAAAGGCCATTGCTGCAACTTGCATTAGGGCAAAGCTAGGCTAATAACATCCCTTCCAGACTTAATTATTGCATATTTTCCAACAAATATATATAATCATGCAAACAATTCCCAAACTTTTGAAATCTTAACTAACACGCATCTCTTGCTTTCAACTATTTTCTCCCCATGTGAGACTAGGCTCCACCCAAAAATCTGATCAATATATATAATGTATGTATCTAATTAAATAAAATTATTTAATTGCCTAAAAAAATAACATATATTGCATGTCACACAGCTTCTCAAGTAGTATAAAAAGGCTGCAGCCAGCACTCGATGATGAATCACGCCCATCTCTCGAGCAAAATGGCTTCCAAAACTCCATCAAAAGCCCATCTTTTTCTCTCTCTCAACCTCCTCTGCTACGTTCTCTCCGCCACCGCATGCGGCACTTGTGGCGGTGGTGGCGGACCTTCCACATCTCCACCCGGCGCTGGAGGTGGTGGTGGTGGTGGTGGCGGCTCTGTGACACCACCTGGCAGCGGTGGTGGTGGTGGTGGATCCATGACACCACCCGGCAATGGAGGCGGAGGCGGAGGCGGCGGCGGCGGTGGTGGTGGTGGTGGCGGAGGCAACACGGCAAGATGCCCGAGAGACGCCCTAAAGCTAGGGGTGTGTGCAAATCTGCTGGGGGGATTGGTGGGAGTGGTGGTGGGAAGCCCTCCGACGTTGCCGTGCTGCACGCTGCTGGCGGGGCTGGTTGATCTGGAGGTGGCGGTGTGCCTCTGCACCGCCATTAGGGCAAATGTGCTGGGCATTAATCTGAACGTGCCGCTTTCACTAAGCCTGCTGCTCAATGTGTGTGGAAGAACTCCTCCTCCTGGCTTTACTTGTTAATTTCTGTCAATTATGTTAATCCATGCAATGCATCATATGCATGCTAGCTATTTATATATATGTGTGTTAATTATTTAATTAATTAAGTCGTAATTAATAGTTTGTGGGTTTGAGTGTTAATTACTTGTGAAAATTCATGCTTAAGGATTTGGTACGTTTGGAGTGTGGTTGGTTCCAGAATTGAAGATGTAATAATATTTCGCTTTGTGATTGTGTTATTGTTTCAAGAGTGAATAAAAATTGTGTCTAGTGGAACTAAATTGAAATTGGTACGTACTCAATGTTATGATGTGATATACTTTATTCATAGTTTATGGTAAAGTTTTTTTTAAGAGGCCAGGGAAAAGGGGAATTATATTAAAACTCTAAAAAAATCATATCGTTCAAGAGACGGAACATCAAATAAAATAATTTTTGAAAAAATACTGGTAAAAAGAAAAAAAACAGAAGATAAAAACTTGTATGAGATGGTCTCATACATGAAACGGATCAATACATGTGAGTTAATGATACTTCACCCATAAATAATGATACATGTGAGTTAATGATACTTCACCCATAAATAATGATACTCACATGCGAGTATAAATAATGATACTCACATGTGAGTTAATGATACTTTACCCATCAATAATGATCCTTGCATGTGAGTATTGACCCGTCTCATACATGAGACGGTCTCACCCAAGTCTGCCCCAAAACAGAATTACTAATAACCGCGCGACTGTACGTATGGACCGACTTACGCACCTGGATCTCCTGGGTATGATCAATAGATCTTCATTATCCTCTTTGAAGGATATAAGTTGTAAATAATCATCTCTTTGGCCAACAACATCTTGGATTAATGCATATAATACTTTCTGTTTCACTGAAAAAATAAAATAAAAAATCAACTGTTTAATAAATAGTCTGAAAACAATTTTAATTTAACATGGATTTCCCATTATACTATTTTTTATAATTGAAGAAATAAATATTTTAAAAATACTCCAAAAATTCAGGTAATCCTGATCATAATAATAAAAGAATAGTAGTTTGACCAAATATTAATTATCGTTTGCAAATAATATGATTAAAACGTATTTATACTGGGGCACACTTGTGTGAGACCATCTAACGGGTCTCTTACGTTAGACGAAAAATTAAATGACTCGGGTATCACTAGGTATAAAGTAAAGTATCACTATGTATGAAGTGTCACTAACTGCGAAGTGAAGTATCATATTATACTCCACTTCCGAGTTAATGATACTTCATCTCATAATTAATGATACTTCACATGACAATTAATGATATTTCACCGGATATATATCTAATGATACTTCACTTAATAGTTAATGATATTTTGCCAAATTTATTCACTTCATAGTTAATGATACTTCATTTCATAGCTAATGATACTTCACATCAAATTTAATGATACTTCGCCAGATATATATCTAATGATACTTCACCTAATAGTGAATGATATTTCGCCAAATTTATATCTAATGATACTTCACTTCAGAGTTAATGATACTTCACTTAATAGTTAATGATATTTTGCCAAATTTATATCTAATGATACTTCACTTCATAGTTAATGATACTTCGCTTCACAATTAGTGATACTCCACACATAGTAATACTTTACTTTATACCTAATGATACCCGAGTGGTCGCACGTGGGCGGGCGTATGGAGCCCATGCGCCTGACTGTTTTTGCGGGTTTGGAAGGATTTTTTGTGCGGATTTGGATCCTATTTGACCCCGTCTAACACAAGAGACCCATTAGACGATCTCATACAAGTTTTTATCATTTATACTTGATGAAAGATTTAAAATTATCCTTTAATTTGTATTGATCTCCAGTCAATTTTATAATCATGGGGGCGGGGTCTTTTAAAACGCTTCAAATTTCGTTTGCACTTATGTTTTATCTCATGTTTCCCTATTAAATTTATGATTTTAATAATATTTGTTATAAAATAAATAATAATTATAACATAAATAATCATAGTCAATATTTATCAATAAAAAGAATGAATTAAAATGTTATAAAATTTAATTATGAAATAATCAACCATGCTAATGAATTTTTATTTTTTTTATGAGATAAACCATGTTAATGAATTATTAATTGAAAATTAAATACTAAAAAATAATTATAAACACTAATTGAGTGGGGTGATCAACCCTAATAAACAAATGTAAAATACTAAATCACAAAAAAATGAAGAAAAAAATATAAAGAAAACTCATAATTTAAAGTGAAACACGGAGTACAAATATGAAATCTCATGTCCTTCTAAAATAATTGTATAACATAAGAGGGTTCTTTATTATTAATTATTTTCCGGTAATATACAATATTTTCCCCTTAATTTTGTAAAATGCATCTATGTTCTCATGTATTTGATCACTGTTCTGTCATTTGTGTGCATGTATATAAAATATTATTCTTAGCTATAAATGTTAATTGATGTTGGTTATACTATAATAAATTTATTTTTATAATAAACATTATTATAAAATTTGATGAAGAAAGGCAAGAGTGGGATAAAGAAAAATAAACCAGAGGTGATGATTTTATATATATAAAATAAGATTTATGTTGTGAACACGGATTATGTTTCTGATACATGTGTTCAAATTAGAGGAAATGAGATGTTACAAGCATTGGTAGACGACGAAGGGCAGAGGAAATGGCCGGAGGTGAAGGGGAGTACCGGAGGTAGAGAAGAAGGGGATCAATATTCGATTTTTAGGGTTAAAACCCTTTTTTTCCTAAGGAAATGTCAAATGAGTAGGAGAAAGTTATCAAGAAACTTCTCCCTAACTTCATTATGCTCTTCTCCCATTTCTTCTCAATCAATTCTCCCATTTCTTGCAAGGGTTACTTTTTATCTTAATCTATTACAGCAAAATTGCCCCTAAAAAGAAGATCACTACAATTTAGAGTAGAAGTTTTGCTAAAGTGAATGGTAGATCGAACTTATACATCAAAATGCTACCCTTTAAACTCCATTATTTATGCAAATTAAAAGCTATAATGTCTTGGACAAATGGATTGTAGCATTGACTTTGCTGGGAAAAGTTTAAAATGAGGTCACTCATGCAATTACCGCTCAAAAAAATAATGCAAACGACGACGCTAAATTATTTTGTAGCATTAACTTTGTTATGAAAAGTTTAAAATGCAATTGGTAGCTAGGTTCTGGTAGGGAAGAAGGTAATCTTAGTACTGTTAATTCTAAACCGTTATATATCCTTCCTTTGTTAATTCACGTGTATGTCAATAACACAGTGAATACACTCTCATTGAGAAGTTAATTTTTCTATTATATTTTCATATTAAATTTTATATTTCAGTTGATCAAAACTGTTTCTCCTATATAATTTGTGCTCATCGTTGATGTGACGTGATACCATATATAGTCCATGTAGTCAAATTTAGGAGCCACTATATTAATTTGACTACAATCATTTAAGTTTTTTTTTTTTTTTAACTCTTATATTCATATTGGAATTATTCTTTTAACCATCATTAATCCTTACATAAAGCTTACCTTTCAAATTTAATATTGTCTTGGCTTAAATGATGGAATACTTACGTTTTCAAGCTCAGTTATTTTTAATTTTATTTGAAAAATCAGCATAATTCTAATAATTTTCTTTTAAGATTTATTCGAAACAGACAATGGGAAATGGATCACCACTAGGGCTGTAAACGAATTGAATCGAGTCGAATACCCTGATGCTCGAGCTCAATTCGAGTTTTTTTCCTCTTGTTTAAGCTCAACTCGATAAATATTTTCCATGTTCGAATTCGGTTCGAGCTCGGTTTGTGAAATGTTTGAAAATTTACTAAACGAGCATGAGCTAGAATGCTCGAAAAAAGCTCCTTTAATTTACATATTCGAGCTCGAGTTTAAAAAAAATAGCTTATTTTATTTACCCGTTTGAAATATTTATAATATTCGTAAATATGTTCGATTAAAGCTTGAGCTCGAACATGTTTGCGAGTTAGCCGAGCCAAATACTACTATGTTCGAGCTCGGCTAGAAAATTTTACCGAGCTCGATTCGTGGCTCGAACTCGGCTCGTTTAGAAAAGGAACGAACTTTGAATGAGCTTTTTTCGAGCCGAACTCCACATAGCTCATGAACGGCTCTGTTCATTTACAGCCCTAATCACCACATGTGTCAGCGCACATGATTGGCGTAGCATCAAATAGATCTATTTATAATTTTCAATTTTAGTTTTTTAAATTTAGAATTATTATTTTATAATTAGGGTTATACGTTGTTTGCAAGATTTTATTTGTAAATATTTAGTATACCGGTTTATTATATCAAAATAAGGGTTTATAATTTCTTTTTAATTTTTAAACTAAAATCACTCATTAAGGTTATTCAAAATTAGAGTTTATAATTATTTTAAAAGTTTTTCATTTATTAATTTGGGTTAATTATCACAATTAGCTAGAATTTATAAGTTTTTAGTTAATCATGCATTTTTATTAGGGTTGATTTTTTTCATAAATTATTCATAATTATATTTGTAGTATACCGGTTCATTAGTCATTACTCATTATATCAAAATAAGGGGTTATAATTTCTTTTTAATTTTTAATCTAAAATTATTCATAAGGTTTCTTATTCAAAATTAGGGTTTATTTGTTTTTCGTTTGTTAATTTGGGTTGAATGTTTCACAATTAGAATTTATAAGTTTTTAGTTAATTATTTTTATTAGGGTTGATTCTTTTCATAAATATGATTTATTATTTTCTTTAATTTTAAGTTTTTACCTTTTCAGTTAATTTCTATTTAGGATTTATTATTCCACTAGGATTTAAAATTAATTTAAATTTTATAGTTAAAAATTTTAAATAGGGTTCAACTTTTTATGAATTGTGTTTCCTTAATCTATATATATTATAAAAACACAATGGTTCTATTATTAGTAACAAATGCAGTTATTCAAATTAGTAAGTTCACTAAACATATATTAATTTAATTATATATCCTTATGTAAATATATAATATTTTTTCCCGCCTAAAAACAAACATTTAGCTGAATTAGTATGTTCATAAATATATATTAATTTAATTATGTATATTTATATGAATATATAATATAATTAAATATAATATATTATAATGATGTTGTATATATAGTATAATGTAAGTTTTGATAATATATAATACAATATAATATACTATTACATAGTTATGATACAAATCATACAAATTCGTGTAACTATAAAATTAATTAACATATTTGTATTGACTTCATATACATTAATACATATAACATAATATACATATACATATAATACATACTATATTTCTCTCTATACAATAAGAGTAAAATTATAAAATTGTGTTATGCGTCATTCGTAATTAATTAATCTAGACATAGAAATATTTATTATTAAACTTTTTTTTGAGAAAGCAATATTTATTATTAATCTTACCAACTCAATGATTCCATTAATTTTTAGTAATCATTCTATTTATATAGAAGAATATTTATCATTACACCTCAAAGATCGTGTTAATATTTAATTACTAATCATTCTATAATATTATAATATATTATTAAGGCTCTACATATTAAAGATATTGCATGCATATAAATTCGCTTAATTATCTCTATTACAAATTAAGTTAACTTTTATATACTAAACTTTAATTAATTATGCTAAATATAAATTTATAATATAATTACATTAATTATTACATATATAGATGCAATGTTCCATATAAAAAAGTGTTATCTCTACTCTTCAATTCAAACTACCATTTCCCATATTTTTTTTGTTTCTAATGAGTTTTATACGGAAGTTATTTTAATTTCATTCCAACATTTTCATGGATTGTTTGTTTAGTTATTTATCACTAATTATGTGTATTTCTGCCACTTGTTTATTTCATCATTATGGCTCCTTTTTTTGCTATGTTTTAAGATGTGAAACCCACTCAACATCAAATGTCCGAGAAACTTCATCTTCTACGAGAACTTGCATACTCAACAATGAAAATATATATATATATATATATATATATATTTATACTTATATTTTGATCACGTTTTCATGATCGAGTAGTTATACTAATTTATTCAAGCTTAATTTATGTTGTTCATGAAATTGTTTTACATTGACTAAAGACTTCTAATATATTTCTCCGTGAATTTTTCTATATATATGATTTGCAAATATATTTATATTGTAATTTTTATTTTTATTTTTGCACTGTTTCATTTTGTTAGCTAGTAGTGATTGGTTAATATATTTGTTTATTTATTCTTATTTTTTTATGAATAATCGATCAGATTCATTCTACATTTAATTAATATTTGTGACTGCTAATAAAGAATCAACCATGATTTTTTTTATCAACCTAGTATGACGATAAATGACTGCTAATATGATAGATTTCATATGCTATCAAGTCATGCAATATTTGCTAATATGAAATTATCACCAATAAATTTCAAAGTTCAACAAATCTACACATGTAATGTCAACAATCACAAGAAATTTAATTTAATCTTTTTTTGCCAATAATAAATAATCATCAATAAAAGGCAAATAAATAGGAAAAAAAATTGACGAGGCACACAAATTAAAAAACTAGATTCATATCTTTTTATTTGGATGATTTCCATACTTTTAATTATCTCACCCCATAATTAAGCAGATGAGATCTTCTATTCCAAATTTAGAGTTTCAATCCGTGTTCCACGATAAAATTTATAAACTTTTCTTCCATTTTTTTCAAAAATTTTAATTTATTATATTTTAGTTTAATTTTATGATTATTTTTAGGGTTCATCCCACCCAATTAGGGTTTATAATTATTTTTTAATATTTAATTTTTAAAGAAATGATTATTATGGTTGATTATTTTAAAAATATGATTTATAATTTTTAAAATTTTAATCTTTTGTTGATAAATGTGATTGGGTTGATTATGTTATAATTAATTTTTATTTTTGTAATTTATATTATTAAACTTGTAAATTCGATCGTGGAATACGTGTTGGAACACCAAATTTAGAATAGAGAATCTCATCTCATAATTAAGCTATTTAATTAGGAAATGTTTTATCATTATGTTTTTAACATTATTAAATCAAGTGAGATTTTGAAAGTCAATTTTTTTGCAATTAAGCCCCCCATTTCAAAATAAAATCTGATCATCCAGATCAAATAAATGGGTGGTTGTGATTAGTTCCTAATTTATACATGGGGATGCGTTTTCATTTTTACCATACGCTATATATATATATATATATATATATATATATGATGGTTGAATGAGTTGATTTTATTTCACGGTGGGTAGGGGAGCGAAACTGCATAAATTATACTACCTCCGTTTCATAATGTTTGTTGTTTAATGTTTTTTTTTTTAGTTTCAAAATGTTTGTTGTTTTATATAATTTGACATCCTCTCTCCCAATTTTAACCCTCTCAAATCCTACAAGATTTTTTGATTCTAACTTACCTATAATATATGAAGAGAGAAAAATATATGGAGAGAGAAAATATAGTTATTTTTTAGGAAAATATAGATGAATTAGATTTTATGGCATATATAAGGGATGGGTATACTTGTCCACGAAATTAATTCTTAATTCCAGATAAAAAAAACAAAACAACAAACATTATGAAACGGAGGTAGTATTATTTAACATGTTGGAAACATGGGTGATTGTGTTGGAGTGGATAGGCTGACCCGACCCAATTGAAGATATGACCACTATTTTTTCAGCTCGGCCCGACCCAGACATCAGATTTTTCTGACCGCCCCTAGGCTCATGTATATTTTTTATTTTTGGACCAAGCTGGCCGAGCCCGTCAAGCCAATGCCATGTTCTGGGTTGGTCCATATTTTTTTTAAGCTAATAAAATCATGGTCTAGCCTAACCTATCGGCCCTAACAGCTTCTGCCACCTCAACCATATAAAAAATTCCATGGCAACACAAACAGATTACAAGGTAGTACAAGTTCAAATCCTCACGTTCTTTCAAGGCCCAGATATGCACTACACCCATATGACAAATTAGCACAGCTTATTGTTAATCCAGCTTCAATCATCATATCATTAGAGAAGAGAAAAGAAAATAATAATAATAATAATAATAATAATAATAATAATAATAATAATAATAATAATAATAATAACAACAACAACAACAATAAAATGCACGTGTTGTTTACATTTATGCTTTCATTATCTAAATCAACTTGTCACCTCCTCATAAACAATGATTAACATAAGCTTCCTTATGATGATCATATCATACCTGATCATCATAAGGAAATGAAGTGGAATCGAGCCACTCTTGTCCAGTAATAAACGATGAAACCGTAAAAGCCGAGGCCTCATCATAACCCATAACATGGTAACCAGGCCAAGCAACCCGGGCATCGGTGCTTGACCCTGGCCCGTAGTTCTCGTACTCTCCATAATACAACGTGTCGAGGCCTTGATCCCCGTCCCAATTAGTCCACCCCACGGGGCTTATAAAATCATCAATATAGGACTCTAAAACCACTGTCCTCGAGTAGATCCTCCACGGTCTACCTAGGTAGCTCCGAACCACGGTCGCATTCGAATACAGATCATTTGTCGCTAAAATCGAGCAATTCTGCATCGAAATCCCAGTGTCCTCGTCAGGGCTTTCTCGCGACTGGGCTGTGATTACTGTGAACTGCCCCGGCATTGGCATTCTCGAAACGATGTTGCAGCCTTGGAAGACGACCGCCGCGTTCCCGAATACATAGTCGATTGTTCCATATATGTCGCATTCTCTGTAGAACTGTCTGAAGGAGTGGACGTATAACGTGTCTTGGAATCCCGTGACCACGCACCGATACACGGCTGCTAGATCAGCGTTGATGCGTAGGGCTACTGCTTGGTGCTTCTCGGCTCCGGCCGTGTTCTCGAACATTATGTCACGGGCTAGGAATCCCTCGCCCGACACAGCTGAGATTCATTAATTATATATATATATATATATATATATATTATCAACATTAATAAATTAATAAATTCAAAATTGATCTATTTATTGTGACTATATATTATATATATATAATGTAATCTGAGTTAATTAAGAGTGGAAATTAGCTTTAGTTAGACCCCACATGCAAGATCCTTTGTCCTATACTATAATATATATATTGGATGACGGGAAATTCTATGACACACCAAATATAATGTGTTTTCTGTCACAATAGATCTAATATAACACTTTCATGTGTCGGTCTATTGTTACACATAGAAATATCACATTAAGTTTATTGTGAGAAAGAATACACTATGTTCTCACGCGTCATAGAATTTCCAGACGACATTGTAAACAAGTAAGTATGAAAATCTAAACAAGGGCATTTAAATCTAAATGAAGAATATAACTAAGAGAAATAATTACCAACTGTAGCAGATCTGAAAGTAGTCCACCCATCATCAACACTTCTTTTGCCGGTGATGACAGTAACATCATTCCCATCACCAAGCAAAACGATGTTAGTTTTCCAGCTCGGAATCTCTACATTTTCTTCATAGACACCTTCTTTAACATATATAATTATTCTGTCAATACTATTATTCGGCGCAAAATTTATCGCATCAGTAACACTAGTAAAATTCCCAGTTCCATCCGCCGCCACCGTCATCACCTCACTCGGATCGTACTCGTCGCCGGAGCTCTGCAAAAGCCGCCGCGCTTTCTTCGAAAGCCACCGCGGGAAGCCGAGCAACCGCCTCCTGTTACCGCCGCCGCTGCGAACGCCCGGTTGCGACAGCATCGACAGTGAGTTGCTCACTTGCATATAAACACTAGCCATTGAATTGAGCAGCGATGGCTTCATCGGGCCGGTGGCGGAATCGAGGCCGTCCAAGCATGTGATCTTGTTAGTCATGGCGGCGCTGAGAAATGGTCGAGCGTCGGCTAATTTTCTTGAATCGGCGGCGGCGGCCAATCGGGACATGGATTTCTTGAGGGAAGTTAATGTGATCTGGTGCAAGTCTCTGCAGTCTTGAATGGCTCCCCTCTGTTTCTCGACGAGGTTCGCGCCGCCGGCGGTGGAGAAGAGGGAGGAGAGCTTGTTGCCTTGGGTTAAGGCGGCGGAGAGTGATTGCAGGAGGAGAGAGAGAATGTTGGGAGAGATGTTGAGGGAGAGAGAAAGCTTGAGGGAGTCGAAGCAGGCATTTGGGTGTGGTGTGGATTTGCAGATTTGGTTAAGTGAGGAGAGATGGGATTGTGAAGAAGAAGAGTTTGAATTCAGAGCGGAAATTGTAGAGAGGGAGAGAGAAAGGAAGAAGAGGAAGAGGAGAGACTTGAGAGTTGTGGAAGCCATGAAAATGAAATTAAAGTTGTGGAAACAGAGAAATTGAGACCGGCTTATTAATCGACTACTCTACTTGTGTTTTGTTGATAGCAGATTCAAAGAGTTGAATTTTTGACGTTATAAATTAAATGTGTGTTGTTAACATTAACATACATCTGATTCTGTGAAAATAAATGATGCTTTGTCTTATACACTGCTGCCTGTTCTTACAAGTAACTATAACATATTTAATGTGTGTGATGTTTCGAATTTAATATTTATCACGTTTAGGTAAGTGTATATATATCTCGATTAATGAAAACCAATGGAAAAATCAGCTAGAACAAGAACACAAAATTATTGATCGAAGTCTTTTTTTTCTTAATTAGTTTGGTCTATCTGCATGCAAGTTGCAAAGTAGAAATTGATGTCAAGGAGTTTATTTGCAACTTACTCTAAACGTTTGATATAATTTTTGTAATTTTATTGTAGAAGAATATGAGCTATGATGTGAGATTTTGAAGTAAATTTCACGGCATAACAGTGTTTTCCAAGTAAGAGAAATGGGAATATAATGATATCCATTTTTCATTTGAAGTTGAGGGAGGTGAATATCGACCTTAGCTCATCCATATTATAAGAGCTAATAAATCATTAAATTGTATTATTAGGGATAAATATGTATCCGTGAATGATTATTCTATTATAAATACTTGGGAAAGGGCAGGCGGTGCCATCGTGACAAGCTTCTTTTTTTTTCAATATTCACGAGAGAGAGAGAGAGAGAGAGAGAGAGAGAGAGAGTTTTGCAAATCAAATTTGTAACTTTACAGTTTACACTATGAAATCTTCTCCAACACAATTGTACTATATGTCTATATCCTCCCTCGCCAACGCCAACACCATCAAATTTATTTCTATTTTTTTTCTTCAATTTCAATTTTTTATACTTTAATTTAAAATTACACTTATTAATTAGGGCATGTTCTAGTTACTAAATTATGATTTGTACTTACTTTTTAGTATTTAATTTTTTTAATAATCAATTATTAATTAATATCTGAAAATTAAATACTAAGACGTAATTATCAACTCTAATTAACTAATGTGAAATTAAAAATTAAAGCACAAAAATTGAAATGAAATAAAAACTGATTAATGAATTTGATCGTATTGCAGAGGATTTCGATCTTTGTTTAATATTTCTAAATTCTAACTTCATCAGTATACATGTATCAACATAATAGTTTATTCGGAATATCCGAGCAGTGGACATTGGAGACGTAAAAAAAGTGTTGATATGAGAAAATAGTTATTATTACTTAGTAAATAATGTAAATAGTCATTTTTTTTAAAATAATGTTTCTAACCTTTTAGGATGGGAATATACATCAATACTCTTAGTAATGATATAAATAATTTTTAACATTAATTATCTCCTAAAATAAAAACATCCTAATATATTAACAAAAAAAAATTATGGATGATGATTTCAGAATCTATCATTCGCACCCTAAAAAATTCTATCTTTTGTCGTCGTTCCATGTCAAAGTTTCAAAAGTCACAACTACCAGGTTTTTTGTTGTCGTTTTCTGTCATTGTTGTTGCCGGCAATGAAAACTACAGGATTTAACTGCGGTCTCTGCCAAGGTTCAAACGCCCTCATCACTGAACAATCATGGACGATGATTTCGAACAACCTCATCCTTATAATGAGTACATATGTGAAACAACACGAGTAGTCCAAGTCGTGTTCTCGTGCATTAATTTAATAATGATTTAATATACGAGTACACGATTAGTTCAATATGACAATTCAAAAATAACTCATATACGAAAATACGATTAGGGTCGTTCGTTTACACATGCAGTAATTAATCATTAAACGGATACACGACTGCATCAGTATGTATATTCGTGTACTCGTGCACTAGTTAAAAACTGCATAGATACACGAATCAAATCCAATACTCGCGTACTGAAAGAAATTAATTCGTGTACCAAAGAATATTCAATTTTTTTCTACCCATTCCACAGAATGATTCAAAAAATTTAAATATTTAGATCGATAAAAAGAGTATAGATCTATATCATATACCTTATTGCCACAAAAAAAAAACAAGTGTGATATCAACAAAACTTCAAAAAAATCCCAAATTCAAAATAATGAATCTCTAATTTTCGATATTGCATCAGATAATTTATTGTTGAAACGGGGATAAGAGAGAGGAAGAATCATGATAATCTTCAAAAATCATAGCTTGATGATCTTCGTTCGAATACAAATTTTATTTCAATTGATAAAATAGAGACTGAAAATGAGAGAGGCGAGAGAACGGTGTTTGCAGTGGGAAGAGAGACAAAATCAGATCTTTTTTTTCTAATAGTATTGATATATATATATATATAATTCTTAATAATAAATATGGATATTGTAGTAAATTTTTTTATGATAATGGTTAGAAATATTACTTTTTTAAAGAGTGACTATTTACATTATTTACTAAGTAATAATGACTATTTAAATTTTTTTTTAAAAAAAAACATCTTAAATTAATTTAATTATCACACTTGCTCATCGATCATTCTTTAATATTTAGTTAATAATTTGTGGCATGTGAAGGTAGGTTTGTTTTATTAGGTGAATGTTAGGGAATTTTACTATTGAAGATATTTCTACACATAAACTTCCAAATCCTTTACTTATAAATAATATGAAGACCACATATGCCCACTGCATGTCTGTTTCTTTTTTCTTGTTTTTTGCTTTTTTTAGTACCAGTGTCGGTAAACTTCGCCTGTTACTCCAAAAAAAGAAGAAAAAAAATGCATTATTTATTTTTATCGAGTACATTATATATTTCAACTTCTAAATAGAGTAGCAATATTATTTTCCCTAACTCCCAATTCCTCATAATACAGCTATTTTCAAAATATTAATTATCAATTAATAATCAACATTCTCAGGAAATGGATCAACACCTGAATTTCTTACTACCTTTTTATTTGCGAAAAAAAGCCAATGCACTTTATTTGGGACTCAATTCGATTAATTTATGTTGATTTGACATAAAGATCTTGCTTTTCAAAATAACGTATGATCTTTGTCCCAAATTATTTAATTTGCTGCATATGATCATATATATATGTATGTATATGTATAATTAGCTTTTGATCATTTTCTAATTGCGTCGGTTTAATTAAAGTATTCGAGGATTTAAGATAGGAGCTAGTCATACAACAGATTTTAATTAACGTGTGTGTCATCGACTTCAAACCGATCAGTACGTATCGGTGTTTCTGAGCATGAAAGTATCTTCGAAAATAACGTGATAGAAAGATCTTAAATGGAGTGGTTCATAATGGGAAAAGAATAAATTAGTCAAGCTACTCTTAAATAATTGTGTGGTTTAGAGTTTCTAAATTTCGGTGATCCATGAATTATATATTAATATTTTGTTACGATTACAAGTTTTTATTGTAGTTTTCCTGTATTTTAGATATTTTTATTTAAACTGATATCACATATTTATTATTATATAAAGATGATGGAGACACATTAGAGTAGTAAAGGGTGCGGTTGAATTTCAAAATCGAAAGAATATATACAAACATATATATGAAAAGTTGAAGCATAGATATGCACCCTGACTAAACCTTCGGACCACCACAAGTCTTGCAATTTAGTGACATTCTTTACTTAATTAGGCCATTTTCAACTGTTTGTACTATAATTCAATCTCCAGCAATCTGAAATATAATTCAGCACTAAAAGAGATTATTACATAATATTCCATAATATTGTTTAGCGTTTCTGCTTTGCTCTTATATGAGTGAGAGATCAGTGTTGAATTACTAATTTTCATCCTCAACTCAAAAAAAAAAAAACTCGAACCCGATCATTCCATCCCATCGACAAAACTAGAAATTGATATTTGAGAGATTATATCTTTATTAATTCAAGAAAAAATATTGGCGATCGAACCAATTTGAGTTTCGACATTAATGATGAGTATATAGTAATTTTGAGCCAGAATAAAAATAAAAGTACTTCATTGAGGTGTGGAACAAATGTTAATAAATAATTTCTATTTACTTTAGATTGATAAAATTGTACATATATATATTTAACTTAATTTCACTATTATCTTGCTAGTCTGCATTGGTATTTTGTATTTTAATGTATATATACATATATACATATATATATAGACGAACATATAACTGAAACTTAGCGCGATCTAGCTTAGTACTGGATTTACAAGTTCGGACTTAAAAGGACATTGATATGCATGCCAAAAAAAAAAAAAGCAGCTGAAAGATGATATTTGAAAAGAAACAAGAGGCCACAAATTCAAGTAAAAAAGCTCGAAATTTATGGTATTATATATAGTGTTAATGTCCATTATATATCTTTGTAGCATTCAATTAAATAAAAACAAATAAAAGCGCGTGAAATATATCTATTTTAATCTACTCTAAAGTTTGAAGGCGATGAAATTAAATCTCTCGAATTTGTCCTTTCGCAAAATCGCTATCTATCTAAACTATGTGCTTGCAAGTTGCAAGTTGCAAGTTGCAAGTTGAGTAAATTGCGGTTTTCGCCCTGTTGAAAAAAGTGTTCAAATATTTTCACCTTTGACAACAAGGCTAAAAATCGAACTTAAATGTTATTGTTCGTCGCTTTTTCTCTGAAATTGTTTAAATATTCTCACCTTTGCACGTAGCTTACCATAGTGAAATCATGTTATTTTAATTTAATTCGCATAGTTTTTTTTTTTTTTAAATCGTCATACAAGGGAGAATACATGAGATTCCCTGTTGCACTCTATGCATGTGTTTTATTTCGTGTTGTACTTTTAAATGATGAGTTTATCTCTTATTTTTTACTTCATTTTTTTTTGTGATTTAGTTTAATTTTACAATTGTATATTAGTGCTCACCCCACCCAATCAGGCTTTATAATTATTTTTTAGTACTTAATTTTTCATTTTTCAATTAATAAATCATTATTATGATTGATTATTTCATAATTAATTAAATTTTATATTTTTTAATTTATTTTTTATTGATTAATGTTGACTATGATTAATTATGTTATAATTAATTTTTATTTTAAAATAAATATTATTAAAATTATAAATTTGATAGTAAAACACGGAATAAAACGTAACACGAAAAAATTCCATAGGATCGAAATTTGAAGCGAAGTCAGAGTGTATCAACATTTCTTTAGCTCATAACAATGGCAATCCCAATATTAGTACGTCGTGACATTATCGATGATAAATACAAAACGAAATACATTTAAAAACCCAAATGAATTACAAAAAAATAATAATAAGAAGAAGAATTAATATCAATTGGTCAAGCCAGCAATGTACCTCACCCCAGTGGAAGGCAGCCATGTATTCCCCACAATAAACTCAGCCACCGTATATCTTCTCGCCTCGTCCGTACTATTAATCACATGATAACCGGGCCATTTAACCCGGGCCCCCAATCCCGCTCCCGGCCCGTAATTCATGTACTCCGCGTATACCAAGCTATCCAGAGCGTAATCGCCATTCCATTCCAGCCACCCTTCGGGCCTCACGGTGCTGCTCATGTACGACTGCATGATCACCGTCCGGGAATACAATTTCCACGGCCTGCCCAGGTACGTCGGAGTCGAAACGTCAGGCTCAGCTGAAATGTTGCAGAACTGGATCGAAAAGCCCGTTTCTTCGGTTGAATCCTTCCGGCCCTGAGCAGTGATGGTGTTTTTCTGATTGGGGAGCCCTTTTCGGGCCATGATTTCGCAGTTTTGGAATACGGCCTTCCCGTCGCCGAATATGAAGTCGACGGTGCCGGTGATTTTGCATTCCCGGTAGAATTGGCGCATGGAATGAGCATATAAGGTGTCTTGGTATCCCCTAATGCCGCAACGGTATACCACCGATCGGTCGGAATCCGACCGGAATGACACCGCTTGGTGCTTTCCCGGGCCTGCCGTGTTCTCGAACGTGATATCCCGGGCTATGAATCCTTGCCCCCTTACGGCTTCATTTGTCCATAACGAAATAATGTATAATTAATTAATTAATTAATTAATTAAGTCACATTATAATTTGTTGTTCGCTACGTAGATTAATGTCACATATTAAGCATGATGTTACCGGCAATATTAATGTATGTTAAGATTTAATTTCTTGAATAGAATATTCCAAATCGAGCGAATATTGTGAAATATGGGAGAACATGCATTTATGTCGATGAGTTTCAGAGAAATGATTCTAGTAGAGAAACATATAAACATGGGATGGGAGCCCTTTTTGAACATGCGTGGAGCAACCAAGTATGGGGGATCATGTGATGATGGTTATATTTTCTAGGAAATCATGAGTGATATATATATATATATATATATATGTATGTATGTATGTATGTGCTTGATTAAAACTATCATATATAGAATTATATAACACGTAAATTATTGAACCGACTAAGGTAGTGATTGAATTGAAACATGACACGAGACAGGAAAATCCTACGTTGGATGCAGAGGAAAACAATAATCAATTAATTTTCTTGTTAGGTAGGAACCGGCATGCAACCCAACTTAATTAACTAAAGATGCGTATACGTGTAAAAAATGATATAATTGGATCAATATTAAAGTTGATAGATAGATTGAATTCTTACCAAATGTGGCAGATCGGTAAGTAGTCCAGCCATCAACAAAGCTGCGATTACCAGAAATAACTGTAGCATCCATGCCTTCACCAATCATCATTATATTCCATTTCTTCTTATGAATCTCTAAATACTCATTATAAACACCTTTCTTAATATAAATAACATATCTTTTGCTGCTAAACTCCGGGGCTGCACGGATAGCTTCACCGATCATCGTAAAATTTCCGGTGCCGTCCGCCGCAACCACCGCATCCGCGGTGGCGCTGCTGGCGGCTTGGAGGAGTATCCGGCGGTCGTGGGATTTCAGCCACTGTGGAAACTCTTCGTTGGTTATAAGTCTTCTCCCACCAGAACCACCGCCGCCGCCGTTAGACGGCGCGGCAGGATTCGCCTTTACCATTGAAAGAAGGTTGTGGACTAATGAGGTGACTTGGTCTAGGCTAACGGAAACCAGACTTTTGAGAAGGACGTTGTTTGTGCCGTCAAACCCTTCTATGCAAGTATCTTGATTGATTAATGCTCCGCTCAATAGTGCCTTCACGTCGTCAATCACATTTCCGGTGCCGTTACTCCTCCCTGTGTGCCGCCATATACCGTATACGTACGTATTTCAGCTTTTAATGAATGTTACGTGTGCAAAATACATCAGATATTGTTAATTCGGAATTTCGTATTTTACTTTTAAATTTATGAATTTAATAATAAGCATTATAAAAATAAAATTTAATTATAACATAATAGTCCATATTGAACAATATTTATCAATAAATAATAAAAATTCTTAAAAAATTAAATCATATATGAAATAATCAACAATAATAAATAATTATTAATTAAAAACTGAAAATTAAATACTTAAAAATAATTATAAATTCTAATTAGACGGAATGGTCTTTATAAAATTAAATTAAATTAAAGCAGAAACACAAACTTATAATTAAATCAGTGTGCGTAAAATGTATGTATGCTGATATATAACAAATTACAAATGCATTTAAATTCCTGGACCTTATTAAGTGATGCATTTGATATTTCAATGCTTAAGTGCATGTCACGTGTAAAATGTATACTCGTAAAAAAGGCATTCTTTTCTATTTCGTATTTTTAATTTCTTCAATGCACGTCGTCATGTGTATTGTTGGATATATGAATGACATGCATGGAAAGGCACGTACCGTTCGTATTCTGAGAGGCCGATAGGGCGGAGCTCAACTGATCCATGGAAACATCCATGAGTTCAAGGCAGTCGATAACGGCGTTGCTAAGCCGGAAATCGCCTACTTTTCCGGCAAACTTCGACACGGTGGAAACCACCTTCTGCACTACGCCGACGGTGGAGTTCACCGTCTTGGCGAACTCGGACACGGGAACTCTCAAACATGCCGACTCGCTCAAATCGGCACACCCTCCGCTGGCAAAATTACACACAATTATCACTATCAACAGAATTTTCAAGAGAGCAGCAGCCATGATAGAATTTATAAATTCTACTGTCTATCCCATAATCAGAGGCTGCGACTCGATATTATTTATATGCTTTCTGAATTGGAATATTCTGACCAATTATATTTAATTTATGTTAATAAAATAAAGTCGAAAAAGAAAGAATCAGAAGAAATAAATGATGAAGGGGTGCCAGCGACGGCCTCTCTTCTTTTTCTTTAGGCCTTTCCAGGTTTGAGAACTTCTACGAGAGACCCCTTTTATTTCCTTCGTGCCTAAGTACTCTATTAAAAATTGTTGTAACAATTTATAAGTTTTTTCTTTTTTTTGAAAAGTTTTTTTTTTTCTTCGGCTGCTCGAAATCATAATACCTCCGTAAGGTTGTAGCTATCTATATATATAGCTAGCTAGACAAACTTTCGTAATTATCCTTTAGTTTTTGGTCGGATGAAATCCCACGTATGTGAGTAAATTACATTTTTGATCCCACAAAAATAGAATCTAAATATTTTTAGTTTTAAAAATGTATAATTTTGGTCTCAAGGTCAATTTTTTTTTATATTTTTGGTCCCACTATTTCAACACTGTTGGTCCCAAAAATTAACTGATTATACTTAACATCCGTTATATATCTATTTTGGATTGAAATTTTCACTACATTCCTTCTATTTTTCACATTAATTAGGCGGTGCAACCATGATCATCACTTCTCATATTTTTTTTCATTTTGTAATCATATTCGTATGTATTTAAATATGGTATTATTTTATTATGATTGTAATTAAAGAACATAATTAGATTCTGTCGTAGTTCTTCTAGGGTTAATTACATCATGGAAGTGGATGAGAATCAATTAATCAAATTTCAATCTCAAATATGTATTTGTTTCGGCTTCAAAATAGCTTAAGTGACGTTAAATATAATCCGTTAGTTTTTTAGACCATAAGTGTTGAAGTATAAATTGTGGGACCAAAAGTGTCGAAAAAATAATTTGAGACTAAAATTGTATATTTTGGGACTAAAAGTGTTTGAACTCTATTCTTGCAGGACTAAAAATATAATTTAGTCTATATATGTTCTCAAATTATGTTACTTTCTTTGTTCTCCTATTAAAGTCGTTATTATTTTTTGTTCCAATATTTTTTATTTGATTTCAATTAATTATATTTTAGTTATTTTTATTTTTTTATGGATTAATTAGTTAGGGCATAGGGCTGATTTTGCTTAATTAATTATTTTTTAGGTATTTACTTTTTAAATTTTAGTCAATAATTGATTATTGGTGAGTTGATTATTTCATACTTAAGATTTATAATTTTTTTAATTTTTATTATCAACAATTATAAAATTTTACTAAAAAGTAAGAAATGGAAATCTAAAAAAACAAATAGAACTAATAAATTTGATAGGGAACCATCGTTGTAACACAATTTTGGGAACGTTGGATTTATCCCATTTTTGCTGAGACCAAATCAACTTTAAATTTGGGGAGATGACAATATACACACACACACACACATATATATATATATATTGTTTCATATAAAATTAAAGCTAAATTAATATGTAAATAAATTTATCAATAAACTTATAAGTAGATATTTTATAAATTTTGAATTTATAAATTTAAATATTTCAAAATTAGAATATTCCTCTTGCTGTGAATTTTGATAACAGCTGCGTCAAAAATGATTTTTGGCTTTCACTGAGTTTTGCATCAAAATAGTGCAAAAGTTTCCTTCGGTGCAAAATAATCGGAGATGTCCTTAGATATTAGTCAAAGTAACTGATGGGATGGCCTAGTAGTAGTGGAGATGACCTAGCGATGGAGTGAGATTGCTTGGAGACCAAAGGTCACGGATTCAAATCTCCTCTTAATACCACAGATCGGGTGTGTGAGTGTAAAAAAAAAAAAAGTAACAGATCATTTCATTTGTTTAATTATTCGAAACTTCATTCAACTTTTAACCACGTTCTAAAAAACTTAATTCGCAAATTATTGGGTGAGTATAGTGCAATTATATGACAATATCGCCTTTCTATTATATTTTTCCCCTATCAAATATTGTCTAATTAAAATATTGAGTCAATTTTTTTTAGCCACTAAAATTTAAATATTATTATTTTAGCCACTTTGAATAAAAATATCCTCGCACCTACACGTGGGTGCTGGACTCAGCGCGCAGGCCCGACGCGCGGGAGACGGGCGCGCGCTGGACTGGGCGCGCGCAGGGCGGGGACTGGAGCACAGGGGCGTGCGTGCGCTAGGCGGGTACAGGCGCGCAAGGGCTTGTGCGTGCGGGGGACGGGCACGGGCGCGCGCCCTGGGTGGCAGCCCAACATCTGCGCATGTGCACCTGCGCGCTGGATTCAGTGCGCAGGTGCGCGCGCAAGGGTATTATGGTAAAGTTGGATAAAATAATAATATTTTAAAAAAAATTGCTAAAAAAAGTTTTTTTTTTCTAAGTGGCTACTTTGTCATATTGTCACTAAAGTATACGTGCATATATTAAGTTGAAAAAGGAGAATGATGAATCTCGAAACTTGAGACGTCACTCTCTTGCATAACTACATAGTTTATAGTTGACAGTAGATTAAAATTAAACTTGTGAGATAATGAAACTTGGGAATATATAATGGCATGCAATTTGCTATATATATGCGTAAACATCAAATTATAAGTACTAGTCTATCTCCAAATTATTTGATCATCAAACCTAAAAGTTGGATATAGCCACAAACCATGGCCCCGCAAAAACGCGTTTAGCTAAGCTCAATTTCTAATTTCTATGCCTCCTTAACTGGGAAAATAGTTTTTCTTTTTTGCGCTTTTTCTTTTATTTGACCTTTATACGACAGAAACAAAATAGCACTATATAAAAAGTTTATGGCAAAAATTTGCCTACACAAGTTGTATATAGTGTTATTTAATTTTATACAGTTAACGCATTGACCGGATCAATGTGTGTTGCCCTGATCAATCGGCAAAAAAAAAAAGTGACACATGTGATACTTTTTAAATTTTGAGTAATACTTTTTAGTGGCAATTGATGCTGATTTTGATGAGGTTTTTCTTCCTAACCAATACCTTTTAAGAATACAGTTTATATTTTTGGGCTTTTGAATGATATTTTTTAATGTTACGGCTGATACTGATTTTGACATCCTTTTTTGTGGGTTGACCGAATTAACGCGCGTTTCCCAGTTGATACTGATTTTGATCTCTTTTTTGTGGGTTGACCGAATTAACGCGCGTTTCCCAGTATTGACCGGTCAACGTGTCTGATGGTGCACCTAGCGCACAAAAGTTCAGCTTAAAGTTTATTCAACTTTTTTTCCTTTGAGGAAAAAGTTTATTCAACTTCGGTTAGGGAGGTTCGATAAATTAAATAAACCAAGCTTAATTAAGAATGACAAATCGTGGTTCATTAACTTGTGAGTAAGTTCGATGATTTTATTTTATTTTTACTCATACACCCGACATGTGGTATTGAGGAGATTCGAATCCGTGACCTTTGGTCTTCAAGCAACCTCACTCCACCACTAGGTCATCCCCATCGGGATGAGTAAGTTCGATGATTAATTTGTGATATAATTAACTTGTATAAATTGCTTAATTAACACTTTACATGCAAGTCTATTATACTTTACTATCATTAATATATAAATTTATAATTAAAATTTAATTATTACAAAAAACTCATAGAGTTTTAATTTGTAAATACATCACAATTTGTTAATGTATAATCTATAATAATACTCTATTTGTCCCACAATTGTAGTCCATTATTCTTTTTTGACATATCCTAAAATTATAGTTATATTTCTAAGTTGGGGTACTAAAACATTCTTTTACAAATACAACTCTATTTAATATGATTTAGAATCAATTTAGTATGAAGGAAAATAATAGAATAAAAAATAAGGGCAACTAATGATAATTGTATATAAATTGTGTTTTTCTAATAAATATATTAAATGTGTTTTTTTAATCTGTATAAAAATGAGCAAATGACTGAAGTTATGGAACGGTTGGAGTGCATATTTAGGAAGTTCGATTAGGCCTAAATAAACTATGGATGAGCTTTGAAAAATATTCTCTAAATTAAAGTTTGACTCTATAACAACTTAAACGAGGTCAAATTTTTAAATGTTGGGATCAACTCGATACGTTGTGTATTGGATATGATGATTCATTGACATTAAAATCATGCATTATCATGATATGTTTGCAGCCCAAGGCAATTATTGGCTCTCAGACTTAGAAGACTGGACCCCTCTGTGGGCTTTTCTAAATTGAGCCAAGATACGTGCTTATTCACTCAAGAAAATTCGATGCTACCCGTGAGATAACAATTTGATTTTGGATAGTCTGATTTTTTTTATAAAAAATTTTTGTATTTTGATTAGTTTTTGTGAATTTTGGAAAGTAATAAGAATCCTCAAGACAAGGAAACTAATATAATTTTTTTGGATTGTGATTACCTACTTAGAATATGTATTCTTATTACTTGCCCCCAGTAATCTTGTGTTAGATCATTTTTATTATTTGAATTTTTCATCCATTATTTTTATTATTTTTTTATAAATTATTATTAAAATTGTATTTGTAATTTTTTAATAAAAAAATAAAAATTTTAAAAATATATTTTAGTGTTATTTTTTTGTGGATTATTGTTAGTTTCTTATACAAAAGTTTAGACTTTCAACAAAACAATTAAAAATTAAAAAATAAAAATCATACGAAAATTCAAATATCACAATTTACAATGAGAAACTCAACTTTAGAACCAACAATAAAATTCGACGTATATAATCAGTTATCTTCGAATGATATCGACCAAATATATATAATTTATCTTTATTAATTTATTTTCTTTTTTTTTTAATTGGAGAGGAGAAAGTTGATCGAACTCCAGTCTCTCACCATAAAATGGGTGAAGAATACCCCTAGAGTATAAGTCTACAATATTATTAATTTGTCTTAATAAACCTACTTGATTAATTTGAATAAAAAATACTAAAATGAGAATTCTGACAATTTCTTTATTATATTCCAAACACGAGATAAATAATCCGTAACATTCATTTTCATCCTAATCACTTTTCTGCCAACCAAACGGGCCCTTAAGGATATGGGTAGTGTGTCTGTATTTGTGTTTTTATTTTTTTAATAATTTTTTTATAAAAAATTTGAAAAAATAAAAAAATTGGGATATTTTTTAAGTAGATGTTAATTTTTTTGTCCCGATTTTTTATTTCGCCTCCTATATAAATGTCAATGTTGTGAATTTTTTTCACGCGATATAATAAAAAATACATACCTATGTCATTTACATAATATGAGGCAGATAAAAAATCATGACGAATATAATTAACATCTACTAATATCGCCATTCATATCCAAAAAAATTGCAAAAATATTTTAAAAAATAAAAAAACAAATCTGGGCACGCTACCCTTACGGGTAGCATCAAATCTTTCATTTATCTACAAGGGCAACATAACCATACCCATATTTAGTATTTTAATTAAAAAAATGTTTTAAAATATTTTTTACAAAAATATTTTTGGGACATAAAAGGTGACAATAATTAATAGATGTTAATTATGTTGGTCTTAAATTTTTTTCACCTCCAGCTATATTAACGACATTGGTGTTTTTTTAATGATATCGTGTGGAAAAAAAATTATTATTAACATAGTATGAGGTGGAAAAAAATATCAGGACCAACATAATTAATATCTACTTAAGAAGATGTGTTGTCCCCAAAATATTTTTTGCCAAAACCTTTTAAAAAAAATTAATTAAAAATGGGTAATTTGGGTATGGTGCCCCCGATTCCGTGAATCTTCCTCCACACTCGCTAGCTATATGAATTGTACTAGTATGTCCCTTGTTCGCACGGACAAACTTTTACGGGTTTTGGTTTCAAAATTTGAGATCGTGTCATAGTTCGTCGAAACTTGAGAATTTTAATAAATTGTGCTGGTAAATGTTTTTTGTTTTGAATTGCATATTTTATGTTAGAAACTTAACACAGTTTTTAAAAACAAATTGTTCGAATATTTCGACAACACAACAGGAAATCATGATAGTTTTTGTATAATTTTTTATTTTTTATGTCGATGGTAACTCGCAGTCGCTACCGATGTGCGCATTGGGTAAATCCCGCCCCTGTATAATAGCTTGCAAACCTCATAGGGGAGGTAAACCACACTTGGCCTGAGTGTGACAACTTGGCTTGAGTGTGACAGGCTCACACCTAGCGGTGAGTCTGCAAACCACACAGGGAAGGTAAACAACATTTGGCAGACCAGGTGTGACAGGCTCACACGTAGTGGTATATCTCAGCCCTGTATAATAGCCTGCAAACCACACAAGAGAGGTAAACCACACTTGACAGGCCAGGTGTGACAGACTCACACTTAGTGGTGTTGGTGGTGGGATTCGAACTTAAGATATTTGGCCTCAAGATAACACCACTCCACAACCAGGCCATCCCCAAGGGGACAGTTTTTGTATAATTTTGTAACATAATCTAGTGAACTACATTTTGATTTTAAATTGAATGCAATAATATATAATACATATTTTCCGAACAATGTCTTTCAACTGAAATATTTAATTGAATTTGTTATAGATGGAATTTCGAATAAACTTGATAATATGTATGTAAACAACTATTTTGCTAATTAACAAAAACTTTTGATCCTATTAATTTAGAGTAGATATCTCAATAGTTATATATACAAAATTTGATTATACATCTACAATCTGATCAATGATTCAATTGCAACAATCATGAATTCATGATACAACACAATGGTTAATTAAGTGATCAATTCTATAAAATAAGTCTAAACTTTGGCTTTAAATCATGAAATTATAAAACGTAATTGATATAAAAATTTAATTACTCATAATAAGTACAACTAATTAAAAGCAACATGAAATTTGAGAATATCATTTTTTGGCCAAGAAGAATATGAGGCACTGAAACAAAAATACAATTATATATTAAGAGAATTACTATTCATAAGCATTGCAAATAACAAATTAAGAATGAAATTTGAGTCCTAAACTTATTAACATTTTCCCATGCATATTTTGCTATCATAAAAGAAAGACCAACTAAAACTAAACGATTCTATTTATTTATTTATGTAGGCACACTATGTACATGAAACAAATGCACGCAGCTTAAACACCATTGTCCTTGGAGGTTGAAGTGATCGACTTTTTCATCAGATTGAGAAATGGAGTCATGCAAATATTGTGTTCATTATTTGTAAAACCTGCAAAAAAACACACAAAAAAATTAAACCAATGAGTATAGAATCATAAAAATACATATAAGAGCATGCACACAAAGGATCTAAAAAGATGGATCATATATAGTCTCGCTAGCTACAATTGATGATTTATAGGTCCCGTACTTGATATACCTTTGTATCACAACGAAATATTTGTACCGATCAATGGTGCGTCAAATTGATAGGTTAGAGAATCAAATATGATCCTGAGTCTTTTATATGTGGTTGCCTCACCAATGAGCCAATATTATAGTTAATTAATTAATGCAATTAGTGGCGAAATCAGAATTCTTTTTAGGCGGGCTACACTTTACGATGAGCAATGACTCCATGCTATATATACGTGCACGACCAAGAAAAAAAATAGTGAGAGGAAGGAATTGTTGCCATTCTATTTTGCATTTACTTTTCCTTTTTTTATATGGGTATAATGTCATTTTGTTTATACAACTTGTTTTCTTTTTATTATTATTTTTAGTGAAATAATATCATTTTTATATTTAGAAAATCACTATATTATACATAAATATAAATTCATAAAGAATAAAATAAATAATTACATACAATGATAATTATCATAAACTTATAACATCTACTGAATAAATATAGAGTTCTAAATTTTTAATGTCAATAATAATCCATAATAACTTTAATTCAAATTCTAAGCTTGGAACCTAATTTAAGTTCTCTAACTAAGAAAATTAAGATTTAATTCAAACACCCAAACTTAATTTAATTAATAACCTATAAATATAAACATATATTTAACAAAATCAAAATAATAAAACTTTAAACTAATATCAAAAGGACAAATTAATTATGGGATGAATCATAAATTACATAATTAAAAATTAGTATATAAATTGAAAAATAAAATAGAATAAAAATGACATGATAGGTTGAGTGTTGTGTACTGATTTTTATTCCAAGAAAAATTCTTTAGTATTGATCCATCATTATTATTTTATTATAATAGATATATAATTTATCGAGTTGATTTTTAAAGGCCCACCTTCCCACTCTTTAATTGTCTTTCTTCTCCCCCACCTCTCTCCTCTCTCTTCTCTAGTTCTCCGTCACAAGCTGCTGCTGCAAATGAGTTGTAGTCAAAATGATTTTTTTTCTTATTTCTTCCCTCCATCTCACTCTCACCTCTATAGATTTCATTCGTCTTCCAAAAATGCCATAAGGATCTAAAAATTACGGAGGCTAAGGCAAACTATCAATCACTCTTAAGTAAAAATTTTCGGCGATTTTCCGGTTAGGGGGGCTGAAGCCCCCAGCCTCCCTTGGCTCCCTCCGCCACTGAATGTAATTATGTTTTAAATTTATACCATTACCGTAATAGATGAGGCATAATCGGTCATAATCAAGTTACGTAAATTAGGGTAATAGAGATCATGATTATGATGATAAACTACATGCAATAATAATAATAATAATAATAATAATAATAATAATAATAATAATAATAATAATAATAATGTGCTATTATATAGAAATGATCAATATTCTTAATTTTCGATTTGATTACTTCATTGTTGGACACACACACATACACACATATATAATTTTATGTATATATATTAATATATATAGACACACATATAATATTAGGATTATCGCATTCCACTGCTTCTTTCTGAAGTGAATTTTTTTTTAAACTATAAATATGATAAGAGGTGGACTTGCGTGCAACAGCAGTTATTTCCGCCTATTTCAGGCGGCCACGTGGCCCCACGCGGGTGTGCCATGTGGCACATGGTACTTTTTATTGTAGTTGGAATGATGATAGTATTAATCTCAGGTTGATACCTTTCTTTATCGTACTTAATACTTTTCTGTTTACCACATGGTACTTTTTATTTTACCGAACTCGTATTTTGCTTTCCTTTGCAAATTCTTGGAATGATGATTGTTTTAGATTAATCTCAACACATACAATATAAAAACTGAAAAAAAAAAATCAGAATTTGAACTAAATAAACTTATATAAAATAACTAGCATACCCCTTACTTTTTAATGATACAGATGGTACTTTTCGAATATTTTGTGATACTTTTTAATAGAAAGGTTGGTACTCACTTTGGGCAGTTTTTTTTATAGGTTGACCCAGTCAAAGCGGGTTGACCCGCGTCGACCGGGTCAAAGCGCGGGTTGACTGGGTCAAAAACGGGTTTAACTGACCCATCTCATATAGTGTTATTTGCATCATGATGCATGTAAGTGTTTGCCATATGATAAATGTTTTTGAAAAAACATAGTGTTGATTGTTGAATATTGACGAAGACTTTTCACCTTCGTCTTCAAATCATTATTTGAGGTAAATTATACATTAATGTATAACCTTTAAACTTTTTAATAAAAATATTCTTACCTTTGAATATTTACAGTTTAGAAATTTTTATCAAATCTATTTAAAGTTTACTTTTCAATATCCTATTGCCTACGTGGATTACTGGAAATCTAAGGTGGATTTTTATAATGTCACGTCAGATAAAAAAAATAAAAATGTAAATTTAATCAATAAAACAATTAGTTCACAAATAAAAATAAAAATAGGAGCATTCCTAATTTTAACACTACATAGTCATCTCATCTTTAAAGATTAAAATCGTCTACTAAACAATATGATTCATTATCTGGAATTTAAAAGTAGAATTTAATTGTGATCATGTCCATTATTGATTGAAAATTAAATAAAAAACATTTCCTACTTAATTTTTTTAAAAGAATAATATTGACAAGAATATGAAAATATACAATAAATAAATAAGTTGAACAAAAATTATTTTGGTGTATGATGATGTTGAATATTTCAACATATTTATTTATTGTAAATTTTCATATTCTTGTCAATATTATTATTTTAAAAAAATTAAATAGAAAATATTTTTTATTTAATTTTCAATCAATAATGGTCATGATCACAACTAAATTCTACTTCCAAATTCCAGATAATGAGTCCTAATGTTTGGGAGACGATTTTAATATTTAAAGATGAGATGATTAGGTAGAGTTAAAATTGAGAATGTTCCTATTTTTATTTCTATTTGTGAACACATTGTTTTATGGTTTACATTTACATTTTTAATTTTTTTTATTTGATGTAACATTATAAAAATACACCTCAGATTTCCGACGTTCCACGTAGGTAATAGGATACCGAAATGTTGATTTTAGGATAGATTTGATAAAAATTTATAAGGCTAGACACTAAATTGTAAATATTCCAAGGTCAGGACAATTTTTTTTTTTTTTTTGGATGTCGAGGGTAACCCGCAGCCGCTACCATGGTGCGCACTGGGTAAACCCCGCCCCTGTGTAATAGCCTGCAAACCTACACAGGGGAGGTAAACCACACTTGACAAGCCAGATGTGACATGCTCACACCTAGTGGTGTTGGTGGTGGGTCGAATTTGAGATCTTTAACCTCAAGAAATACCACTCCACCACTAGGCCATTTCCAAGGGGACATGTCAGGACAATTTTGTTAAAAGATTGAAAGGTGATGCATTAATGTGTAATTTGCCCCATTATTTAGGCTAATTTAATGAGCTAATATTATCCATTGATGATGTCATTTCGCTGAAATTCCATTTTCCCCTATCGTAGATTGCATGCGTTTAATTAATATAGTAAAACACAACCCCCGGAGTTATTGGTCAAATGTAATTTCCCAACATTATATTGTAGACCATAAATGACGATTTTGCATTTGAAAGGAAAAGAGGAAATTACAAAAAGAACCATTTAAGCTTTTAACAATTAACACCCCCAAAGAAAACTAACTAAAGAACCATTTAAGCTTTTAACAATTAACACCCCTAAAGAAAACTAACTTTTGTGCATAAAAATTGTGAAGTAGCATAAAAGATGCATATCGAAATGTGTAGAATTAGGGTGCCTGCAGTCGAGGTTTTTGGTTGAGTTCCAAAAACTTGAAAATTAGCCAACAGCTATTTCTAATTCTTTTTCTATAAATAGAAGTTCAAGTAACTCATTTCTTCACAAATTTTAAATTATTTCTCTCTTTGCGATTATTATCATATTTTTTCATCTCTTCAAATTTAAATCGAAAGATGGTTGACAAATACGGTCGTCCATTTCCAAATTATTTTGGTTCGTCAAATATGCAAGGGAATTCAAGCTCTCAAAATTCTGAAAATCATCCTAATTCTCAATCTTCACAATTCCCTTTCCATATGTCACATTTCCCCCTCAAATTTTTCCACTGCTGCTCCATATTTCATGCCCCCTTCTCAATCTCCTCAATTCTCTTGCATGTCTCCACGTGATTATTATGCAACAATGGGTGGCCAGTTTATGTCACAATTTTCTCAAGTATTTTCTCCTCCACAATCAAATGAATCCAGACGATCGAGTCACGGAGGGTCTGCATCCGACAACGAGCCAACGCCACAATTTGGCTCTCAGTTTCCACTACACTCTACACAAACTCTACACAAACTGGGCTAGAGCTCATCAAACTTGAAGATGGAGATAAAGTTGATGACAACAACGAATACGTTGGTGGATCTTATGGGCAAGTGAGGATGATATGGACAAAAGAGGAGGAGATTCATCTTGCAAATTCTTGGAGCACCATCAGCACTTGCTCAAAAGTTGGCAATGCACAAAAGGATAAACAATTCTGGGAAAATACTACTGCATACTTCAACGAGCATCGGCCTACGGGTGCTCCCACTCGAGAATGAAAAGAGTTGAAAGCACATTACTATAAGATAATCCGTGAAGTTAACTTATTTTCTCGATAGTATAATAATTTTTATAACAATCGAGGTAGTGGTCAGAGTGATGATGATGTGTTGGAAGCTACAATTTCACAATGGCGAGTCGCACACCCAAAAAAAGACTTCAGGTATATGCACGTATGGAAGATAATGAAAGAGTTGGAAAAATGGGCTCCCCAACAAATGAACTCTAACAAGAAGTCCAGAACATCTGATACTGGGGAGAATAGTTCAATAAATCCAGATACAGATTGTGAAGCACGTCGATCTCATCCAATAGGAACACAGAGGGCAAAAAAACTTAGCAAAGCTAAAGCCAAAGCAAAAGTTAATGAAGAGGGTGAAAATGATGAAGCATGGGAAAAAATGCAACAACTTCTCAAGGAAAAAATTAAGCTAAAGAATGAAAAGATAAAGCAGAGAAATGAAGAGATAAAGCAGAGAAAAATCAAGGCGGAGCAGCGACAAATTGAACTAGAGCATAAGGATTTTGAACTTCTCGGTATGGATATGAGTGGAATGTCGGAGCCACAATTAGCCATGCATTTAAAGAGAGTTAAACTCATCAAAATTAGGCGTGGCTTAATCTAGATTGTGCGTTTCATTTTAAAATGCTGATTTATGTTGTAATTTCTTTCTATTGTTGTATTGTTGTAGTGTTATATTAATGTATGCATCATTTATTATGAATAGTACTTTTCAATTGTTATTAAAAATACTATCTTTACTTTCAGCTGTCGGCAAAGAAATAAAACAATACAAAAGTAGCTATTGCCAACTAGCCGTTAGCTATAATAATATTATCTTTAGTTTCTGATGTTGGCAGAGATATTGGCATACATAAATAGCCATTAGCTATAATAATATTATCTTTAGATTCTGATGTCGGCAGAGATGTTGACAGCTTTAGTTTTTGATGTCGACAGAGATGCTGGCATACAGAAATAGCCGTTGCCAACTAGCCTTTAGCTATAATAATTATTTAATCTATAAATTCAAGTTCATTTTCTGTTCTTTTCATTCTCAATCAACTCTCCACTCTAGCTAAATTCATTCTACAAAAATTCTCTTTTGTCATCAAAATGTCTTCCAAAAAATAAATAATTCGTGATTTTGTGAGGAATGAGATACTGGAAGAAGAAGATGAGCTCGAATTGATGATGCTTGATCATCTTGAGAAAAAAGAGCAGCGACTTCATGCGGCTCAAAGTTCTTCAAAAAGAACTAGAAAGTATGTCGACCGAGGCCGTGAAGAAGGTCATGCTCGTCTTGTCCGTGATTATTTCTCCGACGATCCAATATATGCTGAGAATATATTCCGTCGTTGATTTCGAATGCGAAGAGAGTTATTCCTTCGCGTTGTCGATTCCCTGAAAAACCATTCAGATTATTTCAAATGGAGGGAAGATGGATTGGGCAAGAAAGGTTTATCTCCACTACAAAAGTGTACGGCAGTTATCCGTCAATTAGCATATGGTTCTCCGGCTGACTCTCTCAATGAGTATATATGGATGGGTGAGAGAACCGCCTTGGATTGTCTATCCAACTTTTGTCAAAATGTCGTCGAAATCTTTGGAGCTTGATACTTGAGAAGCCCAAATGTTGCAGACACGCAACATTTACTTCAAATGCACGAGCAAAGACATGGATTTCCTGGTATGTTGGGGAGCCTTGACTGCATGTATTGGGAATGGAGGAATTGCCCAGTTGCTTGGAACGACCAATATACTCGAGGTGATCATGGAGTCCCAACAATAGTTTTAGAAGCGGTTGCATCTGCAGACTTGTGGATATGGCATGCTTTTTTTGGTGTAGCTGGATCCTATAAATGTTCTTCATGGATCGCCGTTATTCAACGCTGTCCTACAAGAAAATGCTCTGGAGGTTCATTTCACGGTAAACGGCACATCTTACAATCAAGGATACTATTTGACAGATGGAATCTACCCAAAATGGTCTTCATTTGTCAAGAATTTTCCGTGCCCTATAGATGCAAAGCGGAAATTATTCAAGGAGAGACAAGAGGCTGCACGAAAGGATATTGAACGAGCATTTGGAGTGCTCCAAGCTCGTTGGACGATAGTTAGAGGTCTTGCACGACCTTACTACATCGGTATTTTGTGGAATATCATATATACGTGCATTATTCTGCACAATATGATTATTGAAGATGAAGGAGATGGAACAATCATTTGGTCTGATGAAGACACTCCTCCTTCGACAATAATTAACTTAGGTTCTACCCAAGCATTTCATGCCTACCTTTAGAATTTCACAAGGTTACATAGCAATGAAATACACCACCAACTCTAAACCGATTTAGTCGAGCATATTTGGGCACGAGAAGAACGCGCTTAGTGATACAATGTTGTAGTATGTTGTATTATTTCAATTTTCTAGTATTGTTGTATTATTATTATTATTATTATTATTATTATTATTATTATTATTATTATTATTATTATTATTATTATTATTATTATTATTATTATTATTATTATTCTTGTTGTTGTTGTTGTTGTTGTTGTTGTTGTAACACATTTTGAATAATATTTATTATTTATTATTTAATGTTACAATTTTTAATTTTTTAATTAAATATTTTAATATCGAAAAATTAAATTAAATTAAATACGCCATTAAATTAAATTAATTATATAAGTGAATATTGTAAATAAAATCAATATATATATATGTATATATATAATGTGTATAAGTGGGACCCTCTTAGAAGTTAATTTTTGACTTTTGCATTGTGGAAAAATTGTATTAGAAGTTAGTGGGGGTTAACTTTTGACGTGGCAATGAAGAAGTTGAGATTTCTGGGTTCTAGACTGCAACCACCCTTAGTTATTTTTTTTTATCAAGACTTATTTATTTGAAATTCGATCAGTTGCTTTTCTATATTAGAATATATAACAACAAAAAATGAATTTAGCATTTTATGTCATCTATTTCTTCCATTTTTTTCATATATCAATATTATATAGATTTAATTATGATAAAAATATTGTCCCTATTTCTTTCAGAAAATATATTATACATGCATACTTATTTATCACAAACTATTTTATCAATATTTAAAATTGAGCATGCATAATCAACTTTAACCAAATAAATTGTATGATTAACAATACATGTAAACAAGCAAAACATTTTGTAAATCTAGCTTGATTCATCAGGCTCGAGTATTGCAATTATACATGCTTTTAAGAGAAGACATTTGAGATAATGGCTGGGGGTTTTTTTTTTTTTTTGGAATGAGATGATGGTTGTTGATAACATAAGGATTCCACCAAAATGTTCTCACTTTTACTACTTTAATTGATTGATACCGTGTACGTGGAAATATAGAGGAGACTTGCAGAATGTATGAAAAAGTGAAAAGAAATTGAGATGTCCATGATAAAAACATGTATTTTACAATTTCTAATGATATAATATATAATTTGATTTCATTAAAAAAAATACGGAACATTTGAAATCCATATACTTATGAAATTGAATATTGAATTTGAATCCAAATGCACATTAGACAACAATATGCATATTTCACCTAGCTACATTTTTTTCCGTGCAATAACTCCAGAGAATGCGGAGAAGCTAGCCTCGTCTGACTACTCAAGAAGAGAAAACTGATGAAAAGTCAATCAACAACTGATCAAATCAGTTTACAAGACGTATTATCAGTTCGGCAGGAAACTGACGCCTCAAGCAAAGTCCCTATCCTCTCATCAGCTGCATGATCACTCCTCCCTGATAAGTTTCTCTACTCTCGATTCCTCAAGCTTATTTTTGAATAGTTACCATTACAACTTCAAAATAAGCTTACTATTCATCTGAGTTGCCATTAAAGTCTCTATACTGAGCATTAAAGTATAAAGAGACAAATTTTCTGAGGGTTATAAATAGCAAATCTTCTGGCAAAATATTTTGCTATTTATGCCAACTACTCAGATTTTCAAAACCCTCATATCTCAGTCGCTTGATCAAAAAGCAATAGTCCAAGTGGACGGCTGAGATGCATGTATCATTAACTCATCTAACTTTCTATCAAATCAGATAACTGATCAGCTAGAAGCCCTCGATTGCTATAGTTAATGCATGAAAAATTACTATTTTATAAGCAGCGAAAAAGCTGGAATGAAAAATATAGACTCTCAATACATTCATTCTCTTTGTCTTCTCATACTTATCCAAAGCTCCCTCCTTACTCATATTTTTTGTCATAAAAAAATGGCTCTTCTATTTCACTCGGTGAATACCAAGCTTCTTACATAGAAGCTCAGAAAGGATAAGTATCTGAACCAAGAGTATCTTCAAGCTTGAATAGGTCCAGAGAAGACTAGCATGATCTTTCACTTGTTGAAAACATGCAGGCTCTTGTCATTCATGGCAACTAAGCCCAAGAGGAACCATCTCTCGCTTGTAGTTGAGTTCTACTACAATGCAGAGATCAATGGAGACAACATAATCTCTGTTGTCTACAATAAGGTTATCACCATCAATAAAGATGTGTTAACCGATTTATTTCAGCTCCCTGATGAAGGCCAATAAGTGCATGAACTCGCGCTCCCATCCAAGTTGGAACTGTGGAATGGCTGAAAGCTTCCACATGTCAATCACAGAGACTTTTCAAATAATTTGAAAGATTGTCTCCCTCCAACAATAGTCTAGATCATAGACATTGTGATGCATATTCTTCTCAGCAGCATCAAAAATGCGCAGTTCAACAACAACACCGCTCATCTCATGGCCGCCATATATTATGGATACAAGGCTGATTGGGCATCCTTTATATTGGCTCAGCTTCGCATGCATGTGGAGCGTGCTGAGATCGATCCAATCTCTGGCACATTCAAAGCCAAGTTAGAATTTGTCAATCGACTCAGTCACATCATTGATGAGCAACTTGGAACAGTTACTGGTGGATTCACTCTCACTATAAGAGATCTCCTTCCTACAGTTTGTATCCACAGAAAACATCGTGGAATAACTGGCCGCCCTAGGAAGTCGAGACTTTAGCTAACGGGGGACCTCAGCCCAGCAAAAGGAAAGCAGTCGTTCCTTGATGCTGAACCTCCAGCTGATGCAGATCAGTCTTCGACTGATAGTGACTCCTTCACGTTTACAAGTGATGAGTCAACTGCACCTGCAACCAGTGAGCCTCCCTACATCGCTGACCCAGAACTTCCGGAAGGAGGCTTCAATGCAAGCCTTGACCATCAGTTGCAGAGCTGTTTTGGTCAAATTGGGGATCACATCCCCTTTCTCTTTGAACATCTTCAAAGATATCTCCAGTATCACTTATGGAGATTCCAAGTGGATGATGTCACCATGTTGCATATGGCGGACAAGCGAGGCTACTCATATTGGATTGAGGAAGGACAATGGAGTAGGAGTTGGATGAACTATCCACTCAGCACACCTCCATTAGTTCCAGAAATCATGGACTCCATGATTAAGAGGTTTTAAACCTCAGTGCCTCATAATGCACCCCTCCCAAACCATGAGCCGAACAAGAAATTTAAAAAATATTGATCGAGAAACCCATGGGCTGCCCCATCAACCCGCGGTCCACAGTAGGGTTGGGCTAGGTATTTTAAGGCTCGCTTCATTTTTTGCCTGCCCCGCCCCGCCCCGCCAAATGACGGGTCTAGAATTGGCCCACCCTATTAGCCCATTTTGACAGCTTTAATGTATAATATATTTTAAAATTATAATTTTCGTGCATTGAAAATACTAGTCTAATCTAATATGAATACACAAAGAAATAGAGGCCTAGCTAAAATTGGAGAGCTGGCCATATAAGATTTAGGGCCCAATTGATTGTGTTTTTTTTTTCAGCTTCCTCTCCCTTATCGCTTCAATCACCCTTAAAAGTCTTAGCATTTTTATGCGAAGCTTTCTACCGATTGGACTGGTATATCCACGGAGAAAAATCCAGATCTCGAGCCGATACTATTATTTTGTAAGGTATTCTGTCTTATCCCTTAACCATATCTGATGAAATTGTGTATCATTGTTTAACCTGATTTCTCTGCCCACTTTATGCATAGCATTTGTTGTGAATGTTTTACAAAATATGTAGTTTCTGTAATTTGTTATATTGTTTGTAATTTATGTTATAGAATAAATATTAGTTCGTGAATATCTATGTGTCTTTCATCTCTAGAACACTCAATCTGTAAAACTATATTGTTTTTTATTTATTTATATGTATTGATGAAGGTAATTGCTGTCTTTTCAAACTGTGAATATGCCTATATGCGTTAAGTTTGGCTAAATTTTTCTTTGTATAATAACACTGTAAATTCTAATAGACTTTTTGGTAATCAGCCATTAAAGCATTGAGTTTCACCACTTATTTTTTTATTAGCATAAGTTAGAATGCTCTTCTTTCTAAAAAGGCCAGATAATTTCATCTGGGTCTGAATCTGAAGATGGAGATGGTGGAGAAAAAAGCAAAAAAAGTATTGAATCTACCGGCAGAGATCTTGGAGGAAATACTATTGAATCTGCCTGTAAAATCCCTGCGCCGCTTCACCTCCGTTTCAAATGTATGGAAATCGATGATTTCTGAATCTGGGTTTGTCAAAAGATACTGTGGCCGTGAAAGGATTGTCTTCACATTCCGGAGCAGTCTTGTCTCTTCCATATCATCATCATCTACGGAATTTGAATCTGAATCTGTTGTGTGCCCATTTGCATTCGGCAAGGAGCAACCATCTCTGATGGGGTTGTGTGACGAATTGTGGTTAGCTTGTCTTGGCAAATCGCTATTTTTATGGAACCCTTCAATGAGATCGTACAAGGAACTACCTAACCCCTCAACCTTACGAAATCCTTTTCATCCCTGTCACTTTGTTTATGGATTGGGGTATGACTTGGTTGGTGATGACTACAAAATCTTGAAACTTAAACGGGCAGGCAGCATGCTCCCCTCAGACTTTGCGATGTTTGAGTTGTATTCTTTGAGGAGTAATTCGTGGAGAAGTATTCAAAATTTCCCTAGAGATATAGGTGCAGATTCCTATAGTGAATGTGTGTTTGTGAGTGAAAACCTTCATTGGATGTCTTCTCATTGTGACCGTGCTCATGATACTATTATATGTTTCGACTTATCCACTGAGAAATTTGGAGAGGTGGCGCAACCAAACTATTCTTTGACTTCATCTGAAACTAAAGCAATTGTTAGTGTTTTGAGAGGAAAGTTGTGTGTGGCCCTCCATTATCTTAATGAGGATAATGCAAAGTGCATTATATGGGTGATGGAGGATTATGGTGTGGACAGACCATGGACTCAAAAGTTTACTATTCAACACTTTACTTCACTTTCCGGCTACCATTATCGATGGATCATGCCTTTGTATTTTTATGAAAATGGCGACGTTCTAGTTAGAGCTGTTGATAATAAGTGGGGCTATGGAATCTTTGTGTATAAAGATGACAAAACCACACCAAAAGAGGTCGTCACTTATGACTGTAACTACGACAACATTGTTGGTGGTTTTCTGTATGTTGAAAGTCTTGTTGTACCAGCAATGTGGTCGAAGGCGACGAGCGAGACGAGCAATTCATATTCTATTGGCAAAAGTTAACAAGATGGACGAAGAGTTCGAAGACAAGTATTTCTTAATTATTGTCATTTAATTAACTTTTGTGTTTAATTATGCTCACTAATTTTGTGTTAACTAGGATGCATATGATTGCATCATATCTATTGGTTAACTTTTTCCTTAACTAATTGCGTCATGGAGAAAACCATTAAGACTAGATTGCTTGTTTATTGGTGGAATTACTGAGCTTAATTAATTGATTGTATCCTCTTTTACTGTATAATATAGCTTTTAGTTAATTAGAAGTAAGCAACTACCTATATATATCCGTTATTACATGCTCTTTAAAATCAAGTGGTAGCAAATTAACAGGTTAAACATGAAATTTTGTGTGTTTCTTTCCATATATTGAGTGAGATTGGTGGTTAATTGCTGGAAATTAATCCTAGTGTTGGGATATATTATGTTGGTTTGTTGCTATTGATCAACATTAATTGGTAATGTGTGTGTGTATTAAATATGGTGGTTTTGGTCTTATAAAATTAGCGAAAAGGTTATATCTACAGTAGTATCGACTGTTGTATTGTTCATATTTTGTATAAAGTTCATGCTCATCATCACGGTTACTTAATTTTGTTTTTTCTCGTGTATAAGTGGCCGGAATTATAAATTAGTGATTGCTCATGTTACCTCATTTGTCGTGTTGATATATATTACAAGTGTTGAGACTGATATCAAGTTACACGTCTATTCTTCAAATTCAATGCATATTTATATAGAATTAAATGTACATGCACACACTTACATATCCATTCAACTTATATAATTAGGAGTAATCTAGTTTCTATGTAATTTGTTCTTCTCGATATGATTGACTGCATACATGCCAAGTGCAATTGCAATATCCAGCAGAGCGTTATGACTTATGTGCTTTGCATTCGCAATTCTATTTAGGATTATCGCATTCCACTGCTTCAGAAGTGGATTTTTTTTAAAACTATAAATATGATAAGATGTGGACTTGCGTGCAATATTAGTTATTTCCGCCTATTTCAGGCGGTCACGTGTCCCCACGCGGGCGTGCCACGTGGTATATGGTACTTTTTATTGTAGTTGGAATGATGATAGTATTAATCTCAGGTTGATACCTTTATTTATCGTACTTGATACTTTTCTGCTTAGCACATGGTACTTTTTATTTTACCGAACTCGTGTTTTGCTTTTCTTTGCAAATTCTTGGAATGATGATTGTTTTAGATTAATCTCAACACATACAATATAAAAATTGAAAAAAAATCAGAAATTGAACTAAATAAACTTATATAAAATAACTAGCAGATCCCTTACTTTTTAATGATACAGATGGTACTTTTCGAATGTTTTGTGATACTTTTTAATAGGAAGGTTGGTACTAACTTTGGACGGGTTTTTTTTTTGTGGAAATATATAAAACTACCCATATTTGTTAACTAAAAATCCCCTTTACCCACTTCCTTACCCACATCCAACAATTACCCAACTTTAGTGTAAAGTCCCTAAAATACCCTCAAAAAGGTGTTACTTACACATCTCTTACACAAGTGTACTTGATTGTGCTAAAAACCAAGGCAAATGTTCTTAGAAATTTTACAGAGACATATGACAATGAAGACTTCTCATTGGCTGAAAGATCATTGCACAGATCCCGAATGAAAAATTCGTGTCGGTATTTCAGCGGTATCACATCATACCGCCGATATACGGACGGTATAGGAGATACCGACCGGTATGCAAGCGGTATATTTGATACCGCTGGATTACAGGATCAAGTGGTGTTACATAATACCGGAACGGTATTCAAGAGGTCTTACATAATACCGGCCGGTATCACATAATACCGATCGGTATGCGAGCGGTATATTTGATACCGCTGGATTACAGGATCAATAGCGGCCAGTATTCTAGTGGTATTACATAATACCGGCCGGTATTCAAGCGGTATTACATAATACCGGCCGGTATTACATAATACGCGAGCGGTATGAATGTAGCCCGGCGGTTTGTGAGCGGTATTCGTACGGTATTCGATTTTCCACACTTTTGAAGATTGTCTTGTTAGCATGTCTTGTTTTTATCTGTTTTCTTACGCGCATGTACTTTGATTTATAACAAAACAATTGAAGAAGTACATGGATGTAAAAGGGGTAGGTGAGATTGAAGACATGTCATATTTACACCATAGGATATCAATAAAATCCAGCGGTATTCGACCGGTATCACATGGTAGACTGAATAGTTTGTATATTGAAAGCGACATATCATATTGCCTTATACTTTTACACACATGGTGGATGTAAGAGAACGGTGTGATTGAAAACTTTTTCGTTGGATGATTTCATATTCAAGCATTAATATACAGGATATATTACACACATCAACTTCAAACAAACACAAAACACAACACAACACAACAATATCTAGCAAAAAAAAAAACAATCATCGTGCAGTCTAACACAAATTCATCAGGTATATTTTGAATGTTTCATGCAGAATATATACCGCTCGAATACCGTTCAGAACCCTATCTAAAAGGTATTCGAGCGGTAATAGCGCTACCGAGCGGTAGCGTCATTGTAATAGCGATAACGAGCGGTATCTTAAGTGACTAATGTTTTCATTAACATTATATTTTGTTGGGTCTACAGATGGATCATTGGCAAAGTGTCATTGTACAATATGGTGGGTGATGGCAAAATTCCGACTACGAAGGCGGTGATGAGCAACTTGTACACATTCCTGCTCAACCTATATCTTTGGGCGAGTTAACCCAGCGCATCAATTACATCATGCGATCCAATTCACTGGGTGCAGATTATCTTCTCTATTATTTATCGCGTACTCGAAATGGTAGATTATTGAGGTCTCTCTTGAGTACTGATCAAGATCTGCAGGGGTTGTGCATTCGAGAAGGTGAACCGACAGTGTATGTTGTTCACAATATACAAAATGACATCAGGACAAGTCATCAGCAAGATCCATATGTACCATCAGTGGATTACTCAAGTCCTTTGTTTGATAATTATGGCACACAATATTCACAGTTTGATAATTGTGGCACACAATATTCACAATTTGATTGGTTTAGTGACCCGCATTGTAGTGTTAGCCGCAGTATGCCAACTACCACATCAAATCATGAACCAGTAGGCTCACATGAGTACGCGGGTGATTTTGGAGGCAATGGTGAGGAAGATGACGCTGGAGGTAACCCCTCACAGAATATACATGGTGACGGGAAAGGCAATGGTGAGGACGATGATGGTGATGATGATGATGATGATGCAGATGAAGATTATGATGAATATGAGGATGACGATGAGGATGATGAGGAAGATGATGGGGAAGACGAAGAAGCTGATTTTGCAAATAGGTTTACACAGTCTACATTTGTAGAGTTTGCTGCATAGATTCGCAAAGAGGGTGGCATAAATAAACTGTTGTCTATGTTAGGGATTAGCAACCCTTCACCAATACCCGAAGAGTCAAACCCAATTGAAGAGCTAAATGAAAATTGGTTAATATCGATGATTCCCATTGATGTTTGAGATTCACTTCTGATATCTGATTTGGAGGGGGTACCCGATGACCAACTCTGTAAAGGGTCCACCTTTTGGACCAAAGATGTTTTGTCAATCGCGGTGGGATTATGGAATATTCATCATCGTGCTGAATATAAAGTGGCTCGTTCAGATTCAAAGCGTCTGATTATCGTATGCAAACATGAACATCGTTGTCCTTTTGAGGTGCGCGCCACATTGAGAGAAACATTTTGGATTGTATATAAGTTCACGGAAGAACATACATGCATGAATGACTTGAGTCGTGTCGCTCCGAGACAAGTCCATGCAAAAGTGATTGCAGCGTATTTTGCTAATAAAATGCGCGGTGAGGGACAGATAATGAAACCAAAAGACATCAGGGCGAAGATGTTGGAAGAGTTCGGTATCCGAACCAGTTACAGCGTTGCACTTCGTGCCAGAAATGCTGCGATCGAGATGATTTATGGTGGGCATGAAGATTCTTTTAAGATGCTCCCGAGCTACCTATACATGTTAGAACAAGCCAATCCTGATACGTTTACTGACTTAGAAGTTGGGCCTGATAACCAATTCCAACACGTGTTTGTTGCTCTTAGTGTTTGTCGTACTGCATATGCCATGTTTCTAAGACCGGTGATAGTTGTGGACGGAACACATTTGAAGGGAAAGAACAAGGGCATTTTATTTCTTGCAGTAACGAAAGATGGAAATGAGCAGTGCTTTCCGTTAGCAATTGGTATTGGTGCTATCGAAAATGATCGGTCATGGACTTGGTTTCTGAGTAGAGTGAGACAAGCATTTGGATGCAATCCCGAGACATTGATTGTCTCTGATGCTCACATCAGTATAAGTAATGCCGTTCAGGAAGTGTTTCCCGGCACAGCCCACGGACTTTGCTACTATCACTTGTTAAACAAGTTCACGCGGTATGGCAAAGGCGTTACAAGCATGTTCTACAAGGCTGCATACAGTTATCGCTGAACAGCATATGACAAGGCAATGACGGCTATACATGCTCTAAGCCCAAATGGAGCTTATACAAAGTTGATGGACATTGGACCAGAGCGATGGGCACGATCAAAATGTCCAGTTCGCCGTTATGGTTTTCTTACGTCCAATGCAGCAGAAGTTTTGAATGCACGTTTGTTATAGGCAAGACGTCTTCCAATCTGCTCATTAATTGAGTGCATCAGGCATGTGATCGAGCAGTGGTTCGATTCTAGACGAGCACGTGCAAATGCACATGATAATGCTTTGACTGAAGAAGCCTTAAATAAACTACGTGCGGAAGTGGAAAAATCTCGGGCCTTTACCGTTGTCCCAACCTTAAATTCAACGTTCAAAGTTCATGATGGCAGGCAAACATTCATTGTTGATCTACATCAGAAATCATGCAAATGTCGCGAGTTTCAGCTGGACTTGATGCCATGCTCTCATGCAGTTGCTGCTATTATGTACAGATTATATATTATGCACCGGTACATCGAATATTTGCCTGGGCAGCTGTTTAATTTTTTATTATTATTTATGCAGGAAAAACGGTGAATCAATTCTAGACTATGTCTCTTCATACTACACGACGGATAATTGGCGTGAAACATACGAAGGGTCAGTAAGGTCCCTGCCTCATCAAGACGAGTGGGTGGTACCAGCTCACATTGCACAGCAAAAGGTGACGCCACTTATAGTGACCCGTCAAGCTGGCCGTCCCCCAAGACGTCGCCATCCATCTGGGGCGGAAGCAGCTAATCGCAGACGTCGAGGACCGAGAAAGTGCAGCATATGTCGTGATCCAAATCACACCAGAAATAATTGCCCTAATAGAGATAGGTGAAACATATGTCGTATTTATTTCTTGAAAAAAATGGTAGACATTAATTAGTTAATTTGGTAATCAGTTGTATGGCAAGTATTAATTAATGTTTGCTTTGTATTGAAATTTCATTTTTGTTTAGCAGTATTTAATGATTTTCTAAATAAATATATATCACAAAAGAAATAGTAAAAATGGAAATGAAAATAAATTACAAGTTATATTACATAACTAAAGAAATAGTCAAAATGGATCCACACGACCGCTACACATCTCGAATATCAATTGTGCAATGTACCTCCGATATAGGGTTACATTTTGGACCACATTCCCCCAAGATATAGCTGGTCTACCACTTAGTAGGCGCTCAACGTACATACACGAATACGGGCACAACTAAAATTATCAACCTGCCAAAACTGCTCTGAATCATTTGCCATCTTAATTTCCAACATTTTCCGAGGTCGCTGGATCCGTGCATGGTTGATATCCCAAAATAGACTCACATCCAGAAGTCGGTCCAGCAATCGAAGTAATGGCATCAACTGAGCCTTCCTTGTCTTGAGAGCCGGGTGCTCCAGTGTATGTGCAAGCGAGTCATACACTACCACACGCCACTCACTCAAAATAATTTGGACCGTAACAAAATGCCCATTAATGAGGCATACGGTGATAACCTAAATAAAATAAAAAAGTTATTAGAACAAATGGAAGAAACCAAATTGGGATGAAACGGGGACCGGTACCGGGTGGTATCCTACCAGTACCGCCCGGTATCCTACCGGTAGCGGGCGGTAACCGACCGGTACCGGGCATTATCCGACCGGTATCGGGCGGTATCCAATTTTTACCGGACGATATCCGATCGGTATCCAACATTTTCAAAATAGTGTTGAAAAACCTTACATTAGTTGCACTCCACCAAGGTTGTGAGGTAGGGGACTCGGATCCTTGGATTACTTACACCAGCGATTCCGTCGGACTTCATTCTGTAATTTTTAATTTGCCGGTTCTCGGATCTTTAACTTTGCGTAGCCATTCAGATTCTAAACTAGTCTGTAATTTGAATTTGAATTCTAAGTTACATACGCATTCATCAAATTGAGATTTAGACAAAACAAATATTCTAGTGACTTACAAAGAATGTTGGGCTAGCGATAATTGTGTTAGTGGCATTCACATCAGGCAAGATATAGTCTCTATCAACCAATTTCTTCTTCATCACCTCCATCATTATGGCAACCGTCTGTATAGACATTTTATTAGAAAAGTTAGATGAGAAAAACATTATTTTTGAGATTTGAAAAAAAACTTACATCTAACTCCATATCGGTGTTATAGTCTTCCAACCAGGCGAAAAACACTTATCTGAGTGGGTGACCACTGTATGCAATATTGATCGACACTCTTGCTCCAAGTTTGCGAAACTCATTATATGTAATCCGGCGTTCGATAGGGAGCATCGGAGGTGCGATATTAGCGAAAGGGATCGACGGGATAGCATAATCAATTGGAGCCGGATCAACCACTTTTTGTTTTCCTTTTTTTCCTTCCTTTTTTACCTTAGTCCGACGTGGCGGAGGGCTATTTTCCTCGACCTTAATCACCTCAATATCCTGAAACAATGATATAAATTAAATTAAAAATTGCAAAATTCGGGCGGTAGCGGAACGGTCCCCGACGGTAGGGGAGCGGTACCCGGCGGTATCTTAATGGTATACCGCTGAAATACCGTTCATGATACCGGCATGAATTCAGCGGTATTATATTATACCGGCCGGTATACTTGCGCTATTATACGATACCGGCCGGTAATACCGGACGGTATTTCTTGCGGTATTATATGATACCGACCGGTTTCCTAACGGTATTACATTATACCGGCGGTATCAGTTAATTAAATTACTAATTATATCTTATGAGGTTCCTCCACCTCAATTACTGTGTGAGGCGCATGATCCATCTCTTGTACAGGACCAAATACTACATCCTAACACAATTATATAAATTAAAATAAGAAATTGCATAATTGAATTAATTAAATGGGCATGAAATTAGAATTTATACCTTATGACTATGATCTTGTATATCTCTAGAGAATGTATCAACACCAAGCTCGTATTGTGCCTCGAGGTCTGGCGGGAATAGTACCTGCAACGGCTGTGCAGTCGTCAGAAACTCATTTATATCCATAGGTGTCCGCGTTTCTTCAATCTGTAGAGACCTCCTCCCAGGGATATCCTGCCCTGGAGATTGGCGGCCAGAAACATATGACGAGGCACGTGCGGGGATGTGGACGGAGGGGGTGATCGAGCTCTCGGGGATATGCAGTGAGTATGATGACTGCGATGCGACTTTGATCGTCTCGAACCAGGCCAGACAGCTCGGATCATGTGCTTCATCTCTTCCTTTATAAAGTCCTTCAAGTCGGGTAAAAACTCGTTCTTAACTTTTGAGATGAAACGAGCCTCGCGTTTCTCCCATCTGTGTGAAGACGAGGATGTTTTCTCTTGATGGCGATTTTCAATATCCTCTCTTCTCTTGTGTCGAACTTCGACATTTTCCGCAAAATAATGAGGATCATTTTTTTTTTCTCTTGCATGCACTCTAGCCGCCATCTTCCTGGATCGAATCACTGGGGGCTCGAAACGAACACCAACTGCGTTTGGGCTATGAATGCTGATCCAGTAGTCGCTTTGCTCTTCATTGGGTTCTACCTGTAATGTTTGCTGACACGGATGCGCGAACTGTAATGATAGGAAAAAGAACTCAGTAATGATACGTATAAAAAAATTGAATTTTTAAAAGTAGAGAATGTTTTTACCCCGGCCTTGAAAAATACATCAAAGTCATCAATGGAAGACTGCACTAGAAACCATCTCAAACACCTAGGCAAAGCATGTGGGTAAACGCATTATGCAATCTGACCGGCAAGATCTGGAATGGCCTCGCAGGCCCAAATCTACAGAATATATGAGAAATTGTAAGTAATATTGTTATTATTTACTTTGCGATTTAAAATCACTAAATAATTGTAAAATACCTGTAGAGCCCACACTGGTCCAAAAAAATGATATTTCGAGCCACACTCTAATCTAGTGTTCGGCAATAAAGACATATAGTTTAGCAAAGTGGGGTATATGTAGGCACCCCAAGGGAATTTGTCCCACTCTCGTAGGTTGTCGACCAAAACCCAAACAAAGCTCTCAACTTGTCAGTGAGTGTCATATCCCAAAGCAAACATATATAAGGCCAACACATTAGCAACTTTCAAATAATCATCTTCTGTTGCATTAGCCACATCGCTTTCAAATTTTTTCAATAAATCTTTAACTCTTATCGGCTTTCCACCACAAAATCTCATAAAAACCCCGATATTAGAACAGTCGTGGTAAGCGTTTGGATCAAAATTAGATGTCCCAAATCTAAATCCGGACACGAGCGCAAACTCGGGGTATGAAAATCTAATATTGTTCCCATTAATACGGAACCATACCTCAAACTTCGGGACATCTCCAAGATTTATTTCCCGCGAAATCAAAGCATGTAGTGCTTTGCCACAACTCCGACTATCCGTCCATCTCAAGAGATGGCCGAAACAACCTTCCTCATACCTTCGTAGTAGGTCCGAACGACCAACATTTAATAATCATGTGCTTATTTTCTTCAAAATCTTTCCTTTGCAGTAAAGATTAATTACGGGATCCATTAATTGCGTTTCAAATCTCTTCCATGTCCAAGAAGGCTACAAAACAAGCAAAAAATGAAAAAAATAAAACATACCGCTCGGTACCGCTCGGAAGAAATAAAACATACCGCTCGGTACCGCCCGGCGGTATTTAATGGTATCGTCGACAACGTACGGCAGTTTTCGTAATGGTGTCGGTTAGTACCGCGCGTTACCGCCGGCGGTATCAGATAAATCACAAAAAACAAAATTCATAAAAAGAATTCTAGTTCAAAGATTACCTCTACAGAATCATCTTCACTACTTGTACTCCCGCCGCACGACATTGCTGCTTGGTAAAAATCGAAGATGTAGTCAAAGAAATTACCGTTTTGGAGTGGGATTCGAAAAAATGGGAATTTTTTGGGTTTGAAGGAGGGAGTTGAAGAGGGTGTGATTTTTTGGGGTTTGAAAAGGACCCTAATATTCTCGCGAGGGACCCACATGTCAAATCTTTGAACGCGATAAAAAAAATAAGACTATGATTGGACAATTGAAATACCGCTACAAGCCCGAATCACGCTTGAATACCGTCCGACGGTATCCGAGCGGTACTGCGCCTCCTCAGCGGTATCAGGAATTCAAAAGCCAATTAGGGGTGTGTTGGATTCAATTATTCATCATATATGACTTGAGTGTCAAAGTACAATGTATTCTCTCAACATATCATGGATTTTGCACTTGTGAGGACCAAGCACCATACACTTGAGGCATTAGCACTACACTCTAGAGACATTAGTGTAGTATTGCAAGTGATCATTGGCAATGTAATTGAATGCTTGGATTGTAAATTTTTGTTATAATTACGCGAAAAGAGGCAGAGAATGATTAATTGCTTTGTAAATTACATACTCCTTCATTTTCAAGTGTTCCTTGGACTGAATTAACACTAGAACTATGATTGGACAATTGAAATACCGCTACAAGCCCGAATCACGCTTGAATACCGTCTGACGGTATCCCGGGCGGTATCTGAGCGGTACTGCACCTCCTCAGCGGTATCAGGAATTCAAAAGCCAATTAGGGGTGTGTTGGATTCAATTATTCATCATATATGACTTGAGTGTCAAATTACAATGTATTCTCTCAACATATCATGGATTTTGCACTTGTGAGGACCAAGCACCATACACTTGAGGCATTAGCACTACACTCTAGAGACATTAGTGTAGTATTGCAAGTGATCATTGGCAATGTAATTGAATGCTTGGATTGTAAATTTTTGTTATAATTACGCGAAAAGAGGCAGAAAATGATTAATTGCTTTGTAAATTACATACTCCTTCATTTTCAAGTGTTCCTTGGACTGAATTAACACTATAACTATGATTGGACAATTGAAATACCGCTACAAGCCCGAATCACGCTTGAATACCGTCCGACGGTATCCCGGGCGGTATCCGAGCGGTACTGCGCCTCCTCAGCGGTATCAGGAATTCAAAAGCCAATTAGGGGTGTGTTGGATTCAATTATTCATCATATATGACTTGAGTGTCAAAGTACAATGTATTCTCTCAACATATCATGGATTTTGCACTTGTGAGGACCAAGCACCATACACTTGAGGCATTAGCACTACACTCTAGAGACATTAGTGTAGTATTGCAAGTGATCATTGGCAATGTAATTGAATGCTTGGATTGTAAATTTTTGTTATAATTACGCGAAAAGAGGCAGAGAATGATTAATTGCTTTGTAAATTACATACTCCTTCATTTTCAAGTGTTCCTTAGACTGAATTAACACTAGAACTATGATTGGACAATTGAAATACCGCTACAAGCCCGAATCACGCTTGAATACCGTCCGGCGGTATCCCGGGCGGTATCCAGGTGGTACTGAATTTACACTACTTTTATAATAATATATAGAAAGGAGAGGGGGAAATGAGGTTGGGAAATGATCTTCTCCAGGCATATGTCTGCTCTCTCCTACACCTTATCTTCGGAATCTGCTTGTTGCTTCTCACTTGTACAACAAGCCAGGTTTCCGGAGAGAGAGATCCGGTGTGCAGAGCCGAATCCGTGCGGTATATGGGCGGTATCCGCCAACTTCTTCTCCAATTTTCTCTACCCCGAAAAACTTCTTCTCCAATTTCTTTACCCCGAAAGCTTGACACAATCAATAAACCTTGACATTCATCAGCTTTCGGGATAAAGAAAATTGGAGAAGATGTTTACCAAACTCGGAATAAGGTTTACAATACATATTGTGAAGAAATTTGTGCACTTGAAGCGGAATTCGTAAACTTCTTCACCAATTTCTTAACATCGAAAGCTTGATCAATAAACCTTGACGTTCATCCGCTTTCGGTATTAAGAATATTGGTGAAGATGTTTACTAAGCTCGAAATAAGGTTTACGATATAAGGACTCTTATTTATATTGTCGAAGTAATATTCAATTCCATTATTTTTGAATGTGGACAACACATATGAGGACAAATAGTAAACTATTTAAGATTCCACTCTTTATGTCACATAAAAAAAAACAAACTATATGAATTGTGATTGAACATGACATTTCAATAGTGAAATCACTATATTGCACATCTTTATATGTAGTCTCGCAAGAAAACAAGTTGTCGAAGAGACAATTTAATGTATAAAGTCACTATGAATACTATTCAATGTGTAAAGTCATTATGAATACTATTTGCATATTTAATTCTACACGGTTGGGCCGGTACCAAGCGGTATTTAGAGGTACCCCACGGTATTGACAGTTACCGCGCGGTATTGATCGGTACCGCTCCGTATTGACTGGTACCGCGCAGTACCGAGCAGATTCCGCTATATGAAAAATAAAAAATTTAATTTAAATATTTATGGACATATATAGTCATATATTTGAAATATAATAATATTCAATAAATTGAAGAATGAGAGCGGAAATTAGTTTGATTATAACAAAAAGGGTCTCAAAGTATGTTTCTATTCATAACACAAATCAAATATTCTAACTGCCATCTGAAAATGATAATCTCTTATGTTAGCAGTTTTGTTCCCCCATTTAACCATTGGCGAACCTGTGATTAGTCTATCAACATACATGCACGCGTAGGGCCCGCAACTAACATCATCTTTCTGGTTGAAATTGTTGGTCATGATCCGGCAGGGCAAGGAAGGTGATGGTGGACTCCGAATCTCGTGAACATTCTTGACAAACCAACCACCATAGTGCAAGACTTGCTTCATCAACTTTGTCAATGGCCTCAGTTGAATTCCTCGAAGTTTACTTTCTTCTGGCGCTAACCTATGAAACACGGAGTCGTATACGTCTACTCTCTATTCAATCAAGTCAAGCAACACGGTGAGCCAATGTTCATTCACGCAACACACGAAGATTACCTACATTGAAAAAAAATACATAATATATCAAAAAAAATACATAATAATCTCCAGCGGTATCAACGGTATCGATCGGTAGTCGAGCGGTATTTACCTGTTTAGCATCCCACCACGGTCGAGCCCCTGGAACATCTCGCCCTTGAACCATTTGAACCATACTGGAATAAGGCTCCCACCAATAAACATCTGTATTTTCACCTCTCCAATGTGCAGAGTCAGGTTGGTCGACATTCTTCCGCCATTCCTTTTCTAACTGAAGCTGTTGAATACTTGGAAATTAGATTAATAGCATTGTACTAGATACTATTGAATACCGCTACTTTTTTGAGTGGTATTCAACGGTATAAATAAATACCGTTTAATACCACTCAAGCGGTATTCAACGGTATAAATAATACCGTTTAATACCGCTCGAGCGGTATTAAACGGTATAAATAAATACCGTTTAATACCGCTCGAACGGTATTAAACGGTATTTATTTATACAGTTTAATACCGCTAGAGCGGTATTATTATTTGTACCGATGGTATTGTTAGTTGTAAAAATAAAATTAGATACTCACAAAGAATGAAGGTCCCACGATGCGTGTACTCCCTGCATCTACTCCATTTAATAGTTGTTTGCCCCTCTCCAATTTGGCAACCATAGCTTCACAGAAGATATCAATTATCTGTAACGTAATGGTTGATGAGAAAATTATTTCAGTTAGACAAAGTTTCCATATTTGGTACGGAAAATAATTATAAAAAATATATAAAGATTTACCGTGGCATCCATGGCGGACTGCATGTTCTCCACTCGATCAAAAAATGCATGATCCAACTCAAAATTAGTCGCGAGGGTTCGCACAAATGGAGTTGGTCTTTTCTTTCGCCAATTTATGTAAGCATTACGAGCTGCGGCTTTGATTGGAGTCGGCATCGTTCTTATATATGGCGTGCGAAGCGCAGTGGATTGCTTTTTCACTCGACGTGGAGGATTATCGAATTCTGCAATTTGTTTTCCTTTATCCGCACGCTTGAAACGAAGTGGACTACCCTCCTCGGAGTCAACACTTTCCTCTTAAGCGGGAACATTGATATGAATGTCCTAATACAAATAAAAATTAAACCAAAAATAAGAATAAAATTAATGTTAACACTAATTTAACAATTAATAACAATAATAAACAAATTAAATTATAATTTTTAAAAAAATTTAATACTTTACCTGGTTTTCCTCGTACGGGAAAGCAGAGACGGTAGGATACTCAGTAGTAGATATCCCCACCATAGATCTCCAAAATAATTCCTTGTCAATTAGCTCTCGGGGGTCTATCTGCATCTGTAGTGATCTTCGAGTATGTCCTCCGTCTACAGATGTGCGGTCTGCTTCTGGCATGTAAGACGAGGCACGATGACCAGTGTACTGATAGTTCTGATCGAACTGATCCCACTGATACGAATGATGGGACTGATATGCAGAATGATGGTCCGGCTCTGGATGATAAGAGTGGTGAGACTGATGGGGATGATGAGAATGATGGGATGGCTCTGGTTGATGAGACTGATGGGGATGATGAGTCTGATGGGATGGCCTCGCAGAATGATGTGATGACGCCGGATGATGAGACGGATGGGGCTGATGGGAATGATGACTGTGCCCTGAGCGTGATCGACGGTCTCCATAGTAAAATGATTGCATCCAACTCTTCAGATCAGGAAGCAACTCATTCCTCATGTAATCTTTCAAATCTGGCAGTACTGCTTCCCTCAACTTTGAAATTAGACCGCGTTCACGTCTCTCCCAAACATGACTCCCTGAAGAAGACGAGCTCGATTCCCTACCCCGTTTTCCGGAAGTTGGTGGAGGAGTATGCTTCTTCCTTGTCTCACGCACATCACTATCAGTCTCAGACTTCGGCGCTGATTCTGGCGAAGCAGCCTGCTTCTGCTTTTTCCGGGGCTGTCGTTTTGGTGCACTTGCTGAAACTGAAGCTGCAGAGCGACATGATATATTTCGCACCCGTGCTGCAGTCCTCACGACGCGCTGCACGACATCATCGCCGCCGCGTTGTGCCTTCACAGGGTTTATCGGTGCACACTAAACAACACCCAGTGCATCGGGGACTAGAACGCTGATCCAATAGTCACGTACTTCTTCATCCGCGCCAGCATGTAGCGTTTCTTGACATTCACCCTACAAAATAATCGGTGAAATATTAATTATTAAATTAAGTTGTACCGGGCGGTACTGGGCGGTACACGGTGATACCGGGTGGCACACGGCGGTACCGGGCAGTATAGGGTTAACCGGGCGGTAACGGGTCTTAACCGAGCGGTACCGGGCGGTAACAGACGATATTACATACTTAGTTAATTAAAATAGAAAAGTAATATTTTTATCGTGCAAAATACATTACCGCATCATTCAGTAGTGTATGAAAATCTTGCATATTTGAAGGAGTAAAAAGCCACTTCAAGCAATGAGACAACGCCACTGGTTCAGCAACATCCGCAACCTCTGTTCCAAGGGCCGGTATAGCTTCATATGCCCAAATCTGTAAAAGTGATATTAAAATCAACCTAATCAGTATAATTAATACTAGTACTATTTTTAAAAAAAAATCATCAAATTATACATACTTGTAGAGCCCACACAGGGCCATAGAAATGATACTTTCTAGGTGTCGACCTCGGCAATCGAGCAATGTAATGGAGTAAAATAGGATAGGTGTAGGCACCCCATGGAAATCTGTTCCACGCTTCAAGGTCATCCACCAACACCCACGCAAAACTATCGACCTTTCTTGGAGTGTCGTACCCACAAGCAAAAAAATACAGGGCTAAAATGTTAGCCACTTTCAAATAATCATCTGGCGTAATCTTCTTCGAGGGTCTGCGATCTTTTCCGTAAAAAATATTCCACAGCTCCAGAATGCTGAGATCCTTGCCACCACAGAATCTCCTAAACACTCCCACGTTGGAATGATTGTGTTCAGCATTTGGATCAAAAGCCGATGATCCGAATCGAAACCTGGTCACCAGAGCATACTCGGGGAACGAAAATCTGATATGGCTCTCATTAATACGGAACCATACCTCATGAGCCGGAGCACCGGGAATAGTGATCTCACGAGAGATCAAAGCATGCAAGGCTCTACCGTTGCTCGACTTGCTTTTCCATCGTATGAGGTGACCGAAGCACCCCTCCTCGAATCTACCCAGTAGTTCTTGCCCACCAACTCTCAACAATGTTGTCCCTATCGACGTTAATACCGTCGGCCTGTAGTAGAGATTCACAATTTGGAAATAATTTTGCATATCCACTCTCTTCCAACTCCAAGGCCCTGAGAAGAAGATAAACAATTAATACACGGTACCGTTGTTGATGGACGGTATTCATTTGTTCAAAAAACTTTGAATACCGCTCGTATACCGCCTGATAGTGACGGGCGGTATACTATCGGTATTTGCTAAGCGGACGATATCCTAATCAAACATATATTTTCTGTAAATTGAAGGTATTCCAATCAAACAATTATCACAAATTTTTAGCAAATACCATTCGTTTTAGCAAACTTTGAATACCATTCAAAAAACTTTGAATACCGCTCGTATACCGCCCGATAGTGACGGGCGGTATACTATCGGTATTTGCTAAGCGGACGGTATCCTAATCAAACATATATTTTCTGTAAACTAACGGTATTCCAATCAAACAATTATCACAAATTTTTAGCAAATACCATTCGATTTAGCAAACTTTGAATACCATTCAAAAAACTTTGAATACCGCTCGTATACCGCCCGATAGTGACGGGCGGTATACTATCGGTATTTGCTAAGCGGACGATATCCTAATCAAACATATATTTTCTGTAAACTGACGGTATTCCAATCAAACAATTATCACAAATTTTTAGCAAATATCATTCGTTTTAGCAAACTTTGAATATCATTCAAAAAACTTTGAATATCGCTCGTATACCGCCCGATAGTGACGGGCGGTATACTATCGGTATTTGCTAAGCGGACGGTATCCTAATCAAACATATATTTTCTGTAAACTGACGGTATTCCAATCAAACAATTATCACAAATTTTTAGCAAACACCATTCGTTTTAGCAAACAAAACTGTACCGCCGACTACGGTATTTTCCGTATACGATTCCTAATCTAGCAGGAAACAAAATCTAACTACAACTAAAAACTTAAAGACACACATAATCCATCAATTATCAACAAAATTTTGGATACCGTCGCCTAGAAAAAAACTTATACCGCCGACTACGGTCATCTCGGCGGTATTCATGTATTTTAGGAGAGAGATGTAATAACTAACCTGCTTATTGTCAGATTGATGAGCACCACTTCCTTCGCCGAACTCCATTGATGTTCTTCGAGAGAAAAAAAGTCGCAGATTTTGGGGATTTTGGCTTTTGGTTTGATTTTAGGGCTCGTGTATTTTAGGGCTCTGTATTTGGGGACGGTATTTGAAATGCATTTGATTTCTTTTGACTTAAGGAGTGGTCGGAATATTAATTTGAAATTTATGATAAATAACTGCCACCAACCCACGAACGGTAAAATGTATACCGCTATTGAATGTGTGACGGTAGTCAAACGGTATTCTATTTAAAATGGATACCGTTTGTTATATTTGTGGAAGGTATTAAATTGTGTGAACGGTATTGAACATTTTTGAAACGGTATTCTATTTAAAATGGATACCGTCCGATAAGTCTTGAATACCGCACCAAATATTTTCGAATGGTATTCTATTTAAAATGGATACCGCCCGTTGAATGTGTGACGGTAGTCAAACAGTATTCTATTTAAAATGGATACCGTTTGTTATATTTGTGGAAGGTATTAAGGTGTGTGAATGGTATTGAACATTTTTGAAACGGTATTCTATTTAAAATGGATACCGTCGAATAAGTCTTGAATACCGCACCAAATATTTCTGCTCAAGTTCGACTCCCTTCCAATACCGTTTGAATACCGCCCATAATAGAATTACGGTATTGTAGCACAAAAGGAAAAATTTCAACTCTGTTTCAGTTCCCTTGCAATACCGCTGGGATACCGCCCGTATCAAAATTATGGGTTTCGAATGGTATTGCAATTTTCGAGAATTGAGGGCACACGTGAAGAATAACTTTACGTATTTATGAGTCTGATTTGAGACAGAAAATGAGTACTTTGTCTTACAATTTCTGAAAAATGAGAGGGCCCACGTCTGAATGCATTGAAAAATGAAAAAGTAGGGATATAATAGACATAGTGGGTATATCTTGAATGTGTGTAAGAAAGTGGGTAAAGGGAATTTTTAGTTAGGGGATATGGGTATTTTAATTTTTCTCTCTTTTTTTTTATGGGTTGACCCAGTCAAAGCGGGTTGACCCGCGTTGACCGGGTCAAAACGAGGGTTGATCCGCGTTGACCGGGTCAAAGCGAGGGTTGACCCGCGTTGACTGGGTCAAAAGCGAGTTTGACTGACTCGTCTCATATGATATTATTTGCATCATGATGCATATAAGTGTTTGCCAATTTTTAAATGTTGGGATCAACTCGATACGTTGTGTATTGGATATGATGATTCATTGACATTAAAATCATGCATTATCATGATATGTTTGCAGCCCAAGGCAATTATTGGCTCTCAGACTTAGAAGACTGGACCCCTCTGTGGGCTTTTCTAAATTGAGCCAAGATACGTGCTTATTCACTCAAGAAAATTCGATGCTACCCGTGAGATAACAATTTGATTTTGGATAGTCTGATTTTTTTTATAAAAAAATTTTGTATTTTGATTAGTTTTTGTGAATTTTGGAAAGTAATAAGAATCCTCAAGACAAGGAAACTAATACAATTTTTTTAGATTGTGATTACCTACTTAGAATATGTATTCTTATTACTTGCCCCCAGTAATCTTGTGTTAGATCATTTTTATTATTTGAATTTTTCATCCATTATTTTTATTATTTTTTTATAAATTATTATTAAAATTGTATTTGTAATTTTTTAATAAAAAAATAAAAATTTTAAAAATATATTTTAGTGTTATTTTTTTTGTGGATTATTGTTAGTTTCTTATACAAAAGTTTAGACTTTCAACAAAAAAATTAAAAATTAAAAAATAAAAATCATACGAAAATTCAAATATCACAATTTACAATGAGAAACTCAACTTTAGAACCAACAATAAAATTCGACGTATATAATCAGTTATCTTCGAATGATATCGACCAAATATATATAATTTATCTCTATTAATTTATTTTCTTTTTTTTTTTAATTGGAGAGGAGAAAGTTGATCGAACTCCGGTCTCTCACCATAAAATGGGTGAAGAATACCCCTAGAGTATAAGTCTACAATATTATTAATTTGTCTTAATAAACCTACTTGATTAATTTGAATAAAAATACTAAAATGAGAATTCTGACAATTTCTTTATTATATTCCAAACACGAGATAAATAATCCGTAACATTCATTTTCATCCTAATCACTTTTCTGCCAACCAAACGGGCCCTTAAGGATATGGGTAGTGTGTCTGTATTTGTGTTTTTATTTTTTAATAATTTTTTTATAAAAAATTTGAAAAAATAAAAAAATTGGGATATTTTTTAAGTAGATGTTAATTTTTTTGTCCCGATTTTTTATTTCGCCTCCTCCTTTATAAATGTCAATGTTGTGAATTTTTTTCACGCGATATAATAAAAAATACATACCTATGTCATTTACATAATATGAGGCAGATAAAAAATCATGACGAATATAATTAACATCTACTAATATCGCCATTCATATCCAAAAAAATTGCAAAAATATTTTAAAAAATAAAAAAAAAATCTGGGCACGCTACCCTTACAGGTAGCATCAAATTTTTCATTTATCTACAAGGGCAACATAACCATACCCATATTTAGTATTTTAATTAAAAAAATGTTTTAAAATATTTTTTACAAAAATATTTTTGGGACATAAAAGGTGACAATAATTAATAGATGTTAATTATGTTGGTCTTAAATTTTTTTCACCTCCAGCTGTATTAACGACATTGGTGTTTTTTTAATGATATCGTGTGAAAAAAAATTATTATTAACATAGTATGAGGTGGAAAAAAATATCAGGACCAACATAATTAATATCTACTTAAGAAGATGTGTTGTCCCCAAAATATTTTTTGCCAAAACCTTTTAAAAAAAATTAATTAAAAATGGGTAATTTGGGTATGGTGCCCCCGATTCCGTGAATCTTCCTCCACACTCGCTAGCTATATGAATTGTACTAGTATGTCCCTTGTTCGCACGGACAAACTTTTACGGGTTTTGGTTTCAAAATTTGAGATCGTGTCATAGTTCGTCGAAACTTGAGAATTTTAATAAATTGTGCTGGTAAATGTTTTTTGTTTTGAATTGCATATTTTATGTTAGAAACTTAACACAGTTTTTAAAAACAAATTGTTCGAATATTTCGACAACACAACAGGAAATCATGATAGTTTTTGTATAATTTTTTATTTTTTATGTCGATGGTAACTCGCAGTCGCTACCGAAGTGCGCATTGGGTAAATCCCGCCCCTGTATAATAGCTTGCAAACCACACAGGGGAGGTAAACCACACTTGGCCTGAGTGTGACAACTTGGCTTGAGTGTGACAGGCTCACACCTAGTGGTGAGTCTGCAAACCACACAGGGGAGGTAAACAACATTTGGCAGACCAGGTGTGACAGGCTCACACGTAGTGGTATATCTCAGCCCTGTATAATAGCCTGCAAACCACACAAGAGAGGTAAACCACACTTGACAGGCCAGGTGTGACAGACTCACACTTAGTGGTGTTGGTGGTGGGATTCGAACTTAAGATATTTGGCCTCAAGATAACACCACTCCACAACCAGGCCATCCCCAAGGGGACAGTTTTTGTATAATTTTGTAACATAATCTAGTGAACTACATTTTGATTTTAAATTGAATGCAATAATATATAATACATATTTTCCGAACAATGTCTTTCAACTGAAATATTTAATTGAATTTGTTATAGATGGAATTTCGAATAAACTTGATAATATGTATGTAAACAACTATTTTGCTAATTAACAAAAACTTTTGATCATATTAATTTAGAGTAGATATCTCAATATTTATATATACAAAATTTGATTATACATCTACAATCTGATCAATGATTCAATTGCAACAATCATGAATTCATGATACAACACAATGGTTAATTAAGTGATCAATTCTATAAAATAAGTCTAAACTTTGGCTTTAAATCATGAAATTATAAAACGTAATTGATATAAAAATTTAATTACTCATAATAAGTACAACTAATTAAAAGCAACATGAAATTTGAGAATATCATTTTTTGGCCAAGAAGAATATGAGGCACTGAAACAAAAATACAATTATATATTAAGAAAATTACTATTCATAAGCATTGCAAATAACAAATTAAGAATGAAATTTGAGTCCTAAACTTATTAACATTTTCCCATGCATATTTTGCTACCATAAAAGAAAGACCAACTAAAACTAAACGATTCTATTTATTTATTTATGTAGGCACACTATGTACATGAAACAAATGCACGCAGCTTAAACACCATTGTCCTTGGAGGTTGAAGTGATCGACTTTTTCATCAGATTGAGAAATGGAGTCATGCAAATATTGTGTTCGTTATTTGTAAAACCTGCAAAAAAACACACAAAAAAATTAAACCAATGAGTACAGAATCATAAAAATACATATAAGAGCATGCACACAAAGGATCTAAAAAGATGGATCATATATAGTCTCGCTAGCTACAATTGATGATTTATAGGTCCCGTACTTGATATACCTTTGTATCACAACGAAATATTTGTACCGATCAATGGTGCGCCAAATTGATAGGTTAGAGAATCAAATATGATCCTGAGTCTTTTATATGTGGTTGCCTCACCAATGAGCCAATATTATAGTTAATTAATTAATGCAATCAGTGGCGGAATCAGAATTATTTTTTAGGGGGGCTACACTTTACGATGAGCAATGACTCCATGCTATATATACGTGCACGACCAAGAAAAAAATAGTGAGAGGAAGGAATTGTTGCCATTCTATTTTGCATTTACTTTTCCTTTTTTTATATGGGTATAATGTCCTTTTGTTTATACAACTTGTTTTCTTTTTATTATTATTTTTAGTGAAATAATATCATTTTTACATTTAGAAAATCACTATATTATACATAAATATAAATTCATAAAGAATAAAATAAATAATTACATACAATGATAATTATCATAAACTTATAACATCTACTGAATAAATATAGAATTCTAAATTTTTAATGTCAATAATAATCCATAATAACTTTAATTCAAATTCTAAGTTTGGAACCTAATTTAAGTTCTCTAACTAAGAAAATTAAGATTTAATTCAAACACCCAAACTTAATTTAATTAATAACCTATAAATATAAACATATATTTAACAAAATCAAAATAATAAAACTTTAAACTAATATCAAAAGGACAAATTAATTATGGGATGAATCATAAATTACATAATTAAAAATTAGTATATAAATTGAAAAATAAAATAGAATAAAAATGACATGATAGGATGAGTGTTGTGTACTGATTTTTATTCCAAGAAAAATTCTTTAGTATTTATCCATCATTATTATTTTATTATAATAGATATATAATTTATCGAGTTGATTTTTAAAGGGCCCACCTTCCCACTCTTTAATTGTCTTTCTTCTCCCCCACCTCTCTCCTCTCTCTTCTCCAGTTCTCTGTCACAAGCTGCTGCTGCAAATGAGTTGTAAACAAAATGATTTTTTTTCTTATTTCTTCCCTCCATCTCACTCTCACCTCTATAGATTTCATTCGTCTTCCAGAAATGCCACAAGGATCAAAAAATTACGGAGGCTAAGGCAAAATATCAATCACTCTTAAGTAAAAAATTCCGGCGATTTTCCGGTTAGGGGGGCTAAAGCCCCCAGCCCCCCTTGGTTCCGCCACAATTATGTTTTAAATTTATACCATTACCGTAATAGATGAGGCCTAACTGATCATAATCAAGTTACGTAAATTAGGGTAATAGAGATCATGATTATGATGATAAACTACATGCAATAATAATAATAATAATAATAATAATAATAATAATAATAATAATAATAATAATAATAATAATGTGCTATTATATAGAAATGATCAATATTCTTAATTTTCGATTTTATTACTTCATTGTTGGACACACACATACACACATATATAATCTTATGTATATATATTAATATATATAGACACACCTAATACGGTAACCATGCCATTTTATTGAATTTTTTTAATTTTATTTACCTATTGTTTGATTTTTTTTTTTTGAAAATAAAATAAAATATAGCATTTTATAAAATTTAATTTAATTTCTTTTTTTTTGCAGTTATTTTATTTATTTCTTTGAACAAATTTCACACATATCAGATCGAACTCTGAAGTTAAAACAAAATGTCGAACTATGGAGTTAGAACATAATCATTTTGTTCTAACTTCACAGGTCGAAAAACACTAAGTGGATCGACCTATTCAGGTCGAACAAAACGCAACTAAAAAAAACTCTCCAAAACTCATCTCAGTCTCGATTTTTTCCGGCACAATCAAGCCAAACTAGTATCTAATAATTCCAATTACCTATCCTAGCATGTTAAACTACTAGAAATTTTGAATTATACAATCACTCACTGATTTCTAACTTGCAAAACAAAACATGTAAATTCACAAAATAGAACACAAAAACTTGCAAAATTCTTCCATTAAAATTGTTTTCAAGTTCAACTTGGTCTTCGTCCCAGATTTTGGAGAAAATTCGAACAACCCTATTTCCTTTGAATTCGATGTCCACGTCTTTACACTCACCGTATTTTCGCTGATTTACAGTTTATTTTTAGGTTAAAATATTTTTTTACTAAAATAAATATTTTTTGTTAAAAAGGTATTAATGTAAACGTGTGTGGTGCAGAGTAAAATAAGTGGTGCATTGAGTAATTATGGTGCAAATATAAATTCTCATTATCTATTTGTAGATGTTATATGTGGGTCAAGACGGCCTTGAAGGCGTACTTGAGGTGCGCCGCACTACAGGGCCCTCCGAATTATAGGAACATCAAAGATTATATATATAGTAATATTATTTTAGTTTTAATTTTTATTAAAAATGTATATATTAAGTCCATATAGATTAGAGTAAACCCGAAAAAGGAAGAGATAATCTTCAAACTCCAACTTTTGTGTCCAAAATTTCTTCACAATCCTCAAGTTTGCATTGCAAAATTCTCTCTCAAAGTCTAACTTCTAAATTTGGGGGGCTAGGTATTAATTGTTACCCTAGTTTTGAACAAAGGTGGGTATTTATACTCCCACAAATCCGCCCAATAAAAATAAAACGAAAATGAAATAAAAATGCCAAAAATCAGAACGGAACAGGGGGGGCGCGACACGGGCTCGGTCGCGCCCCGGTTGGGCCACGTCAAGGGGCGCGACTGAGGTGGTCGCGCCGGACCACCCTGTGCTCGGGCCGCGCCGGCTGCTGCACTCTCGGGGCCTTTGCATGGACGCCCAATCGCGCCCTCTCTGACCCCATGCCGGGCCTGGCTCGGGTCGCGCCGGGTGGCACGACCGAGCTGGTCGCGCCTCCTTGGCCTGAGTCGGGCCGCGCCTTGACATGCACTTTCGGGGCCTCTGTATGGATGCGCACTCGCGCCGCTTCTGTACCCGGGTCGCGCCGGCTTCGTGCCTTAGAGTCCCGACCCGATCAATTTTGCCCTGAAAGTGAACAACGGTGTTTAAAAACATTTATTACACGGTAAAATGAAAACACAACACTAAAACAACAAAATAAGCAAAAAAGGTACTGAAAACACACATGCTATGCTCGGAAATACGGGCGAAAATCCCGTTTGTCAATTTCTACATATAATTAGTGATACTTTACTCCATACATAGTGATACTTTACTTTATAACTAATGATACGCGTGTGACCGCATGTGGGCTGACTGTTTTTATGGGTTTGGATGAGTTTTTTGGACGGATTTGGATCCTAATTAATTTGTCTAACACAAGAGACTCGTTAGACGGTCTAACGCAGGTCTTTGTCATAAATAATTGAAACAATAATTCATATGATATCTACAAAAACATGTGCTCATGAAGTGCTTGTTGGAAAATTGGATTTAATAAATTGAGTCGTGACTCATTTTATCCGATTTTTGGTGAACGGATTATTTAATTTTGGAGGAATTAAATAGCGTACGATTGATCTATATTTGTAGTAGATAATTGTAGTATTTTTATTTTCTCAAATCTGATTTTCGGTGAGTGAGAAATAAATAGTTGAAGTCGGTCACATGATTGGGCATTTATGGTGTGAGATAATGTGTTTAAAGCACATTTAATTATCCCACATTGATTTCTTAACTTAGTTAAGAGGTGTATTTAAGTGTATTAACACTTAAGTGTAATAATTAAGTGCACAAGGATATGGGTCATGAGCCCACACGCGCACACACACGCGTGTCCGTCCGTGCCCGTGCCCGTGCCATGTCCAGCTTGAATTGTGTAACTCCCACTTGGAGCTGGTGGAGTTAGTGGGGCTGGCCCGTGCCAGTGCTCGGTCTCGGTCTCGTCTTCGGACTTGGATCTTGGATCTTGGCAATTGGACTTTGGGCGTACGTGGGCTTCCGGGGCCTAGTCGTTACGATTTTATGGTTCGAAAACTGACGGTTGTGGAGCGGGTCAGACGCTCGGTTCCCGGGTCACGGGTGTACTTGGTGGTGCACGTCCAGCTTGAATTGTGTAACTCCCACCTGGAGCTGGTGGAGTTAAAAGACTTCATGGGTATAACTCCCACCTGAAGCTGGTGGAGTTAGTGGGGCTGGAGTGTAACCGCAAGTAACTCCTAAGGGAGTCAAAGTCTGTAACTACCTTGGACACGTGTCGGAATCCGTAGAGAAAAAGGGACTGGAGTGTAACCGCAAGTAACTCCTGAGGGAGTCAAAGTCTGCAACTGTCTTGGACATGTGTCGGAATCCGTGGGGACAAAGGACACCTGTCGGGATCTAAAGGAGCTGGAGGCTGTAACTATCCGTGGGGACAAAGGACACATGTTAGGATCTAAAGGAGGAGCTGGAGGTTGTAACTCCTGGAGGAGCTGGTGGAGTTAGTAGGGCTAGAGTGTAACTGCAAGTAACTCCTGAGGGAGTCAAAATCTGCAACTGCCTTGGATACGTGTCGGAATCCGTGGGGACAAAGGACACCTTTCGGGATCTAAAGGAGCTGGAGGCTGTAACTCCTGGAAGGGCTTGATGACAGAGATGTAACTCCTGGAGGTTACACGTTTGAATGCCCTCAAACCCTAGCTATCCCTACAGTGGAAGTGTGCCTATAAATAGGACATTTCAGTATGCAAACCATGCTACATTCTGCACAAGCTACAATCATATTTCCTGCATAAAGTTCCTTTTGAGTCTAAAGCTCCCAGTTCTCGGCATTATAGCTAATTCCCCGGAACCTTGCCGGATTTGTGGTTAGCTAGTTCGCCGGAACCTTGTCGGGTTTGTGGTGCTACTATTGGAAGGAAGAAGTCGTTTCATCTTTGAGAGACAATCCGCCTAACCCTGAGCACTAGCCGGGGCGTATTTGTCTTGCGGAGAGAGGTCCCCTCGACTTGGCTTGCCGAAATCCGATTCTAGTTCGAGTTTGTTTACTTTGTTCTTTACAGTTTATTGTATCAATTATGTTCTACTCTTCCTTCTTCTCGTGTACTTCAGATTTAACAATTCCAGAAGCTGTAATTGTGTAATACATATAACAGTGCTTATATCGAATATGCATAATAAGGATAATCATTCGATGTGTATGTATATAGATGCATCCACATATATAAGTAATGAATACATATATGAAAATGTGAATACATATATGGAAATGGGATCTCCTATTACAAATTATGTATTACACTCTCAAATAAACTGTGTATTAAAATGAAAGAAATAGACCAAACTAAAAAATTACGGATATTACAAAATGACAGTTCTGAGAACCAGAGCCTCATTAAAATCAACTTGGAAAACTCACGGAGGGAAAAACCAGTTTGAGAAAAAGAGTATTGCTCTAACAAAATCGAAAAAAATCTGAACTACAGAAATCCTTATGAACAGCCAAGTCAATTCAAGGTAAAGAAGAAAATCAAATGCTTGGAAACAAAGAAGGAGAAGCCAAAATATCCGCAACCTGATCGCCCTCCCTAAAAATATGAGAGATCTGAAAATGAATGCAGAACAAGAAATCAAGAATACAGCACCAACGAGCTTTGACATGCCATGGAACCACACAACTACGAGTCGAGATAAGAGAAACCACATATATGGAAATCCACCTCCAACCAAATAAAGTCTAAGGACATAGCCACGAACCATTCAAGAGCAAAGAGAACTCCCAGCAACTCAACAAGAAAAGCGAAGTTACATTCTATGTTCCACTATATAATTATATATACATATGAAAAAAAAAACTTCAATTTTAATTTAAAGTGTTTTAGTTTAATTTTATAATTATTAATTATGACTCATTCTATCAATATAGAGTATTTAATTATTTTTCAGTATTTTAATTTTCAATTTATAATTAGTTATTATATTGAATTTATATTTTTGAATTCAATTTTTTTGTGATAAATGTAAGATGCGGTTGATTATGTATTAATTATTTTTATCATAATAATTATTGAACCCATAATTTAATAATAAAATACAAAATATAAAAACAAATGTGTAATAGGCATCCGAACCGACACATAATAGCTAACGTATTTGATGTGGTATGTTATATGTATAAGAAGTCATCATCTTTTGGAGCATTAATACACGTGTATATGTGTCGATTAACTTAGTTATCTGTTAACATCCAAATCCATTTAGTAGCTGTCATTAGTTTTGTCGCATTCTTCACCGTTTTTTGCACTGGCGTTCTCAAAATATAATACTTTATATATTTTATTTAGTTTTATTAATCATTAATATAGTGCCAACTATTATTTATTGGAAGCTATTTTGAGATGACATGGTGTTGGTATGAAAATTGAAATTTTTAATTATCAATGAAATTGAAATTCACTATGGCTTTTTTACATTAATTTATCCATGCAATACAAGTGAATAATCGAGTTTCTTTATTTCAATGTAGATGGGATCTAACTTCTCGTAAGTTATCTTAGTTTGTAGTTTGATGAGATCCACGACGACACAGAAGTTCAAGAAAGTTAGTTGAAATACTTTTAAATATTTTGCTTCAACTTTCTTCTTTTCATTTCTACCACATTGTTTAATTTTGTGACACGTAGTCAATGTTTAATTAGTTTATTACTTCCTCCCGATTTCACAATAAGTATCATTCCAGTACTTTACTTTTGTTTCACAAAAAGTGTCATTCTACATAATCGGGGTAAAAATTTCACATTTTTCTCATATTTACCCTCATTTAATGCATTCAAATAATCATATTTAACTCATTTAATGTATTCACATAAATGTGTATAAGGTGATTTGATTATCTAATTAATGTATTTATTAATATGTATGCATTCATTATTCAGAAAGGGGGGAGTATGAAATTATTTCAAGAAAAAAAAAAAGATTTATTATGAAATAGCTTTAAAAAAATCATATGATGAATGCCTCATTGAGTTTTATAAATTTAATTAGAACTTAAAAATCGTTGACCATCAATCCGAAACCTCAATGGAAATCATTAATATGAAATTTATTGATTGAAACTATCAAAGTAAGATACATTCTCTCTCTCTCTCTCTCTCTCTCTCTCTCTCTCTCTCTCTCTCTATATATATATATATATATATATATATATATATGTCGTTTTCAACCTCCACATCACCACGTCGGATCTCCATCTAAGTTGCATTATCCAATTTCCGTCCGGCACTGGATCTACGTCTCTATTGTTATTATTAGTTTCACATTTAATCCATTTTTTTAGGTAATTAAGAAAAGAAAGAGAAACAGAAACAGAAAGAGAGAGAGAGAGAATGAACTTCACGTGTCACTCGAAATTTATTACAAAGGCTCTGTCGCTCCACCTCATTTTACGTTTGATTGTATAAGCAGTGATTGACACTTACATCTTTGCATACAAAATACGACGTCTACGAACTTCAACGCTGCGATCGCGGCTCAAAAGGGCCTTCACTTTTTCAAGAAAAAAGCGATTTTTACGATTAAGGCAAGTTTCATCTTTTTCCCATCATCATTGATTCATTTCGTTCCTCCTTTTTTCGTTTCTTGTTTTTTTCTTTTTTCACAGTTTTGATAAAAACTGAGTCTTTAATAGTGGCTTTCTCGTACGGGATCTTGTTTAGAGCAGGGTTTTCGTTGTCGTTGTTGGTGATCTTGGAAAACTACATAGATAAAAGAAAATCTGTCTGAATATGGCCATATATTGTTGTTCGTTTCATCAACCTCGAGTATGTTTGTTTTCCATCTATGGTGTTTCTTGATTATCCAAATTGTTTGTGGCCGTGCATGTTTAATTGAGTAGCGGCATTGTGAATTTTGCGACTTTTAATTGTGGTGTAATCAGGGGTGTTCTGTTATGATGCTCTGTATTTGTATGCCTGTGTTATCAAAAGGTGGTCTGAATTGTCAATTGTGCACGTCATTTACATATATAAACGCATTTATGTGTTTATGCCTTTCAAGAATCATAGTCCAATTATTGTGGAGTTCTATAGAGCACCTTTACTAACCACCTGCAACTCTTAGATCAAAGCATCTGGGCAAAGTTCTACAATTGGTAAAGGAGCAAAGCTCTCGGACTCGATTTTGTTGGGGTGGGGATATCAAGTAGAAACTAGAAAGTATTGATATGAAGGAGCAGTTCTTGTGTTTTGGGCCTTACTTCATTACTTGCTTTAATCTGGTTTCAGAATGAGTAGGAAGTTAAAACTGGAATAAAGTTGTGTAATATTTACATGCAGAACCGATAAATATAAGCAGCTGAGGTAGATCAGGACACACCATGCTTGGCAATGGAGTTATTGGAATCCTCTCTGAGTCCACAAATAAGTGGGAGAGGAGGGTTCCACTGGCCCCCGCACATTGTGCACGACTGCTGAGAGGCAGTGAGAAAACTGGAGTTGCCCGCATCATTGTGCAGCCATCGACAAAACGTATTCATCATGATGCGCAGTATGAGGATGTTGGCTGTGAGATATCAGAGGACCTGTCTGAATGTGGTTTAATTTTGGGTATCAAACAACCTAAGGTGATTAAGATTGTTGTTGCTTTTGGTTTTCTCCATGGCCCTCATTTAGAAACTAGTATAATTATAATCGAACTTTGTCGTGTTTCGTGCAGTTGGAGATGATACTTCCTGACAAGACATATGCATTTTTCTCCCACACTCACAAGGCACAAAAAGAAAATATGCCACTTCTTGATAAGGTCAGTTTTCATGCTGTACAAAAGAAAATCTTTTCACCAGATATCTATTCTCAGCTCGACCTTTCTTTTGTTTAGATTTTGGTTGAGAGGGCTACTTTGTTCGATTATGAGCTTATAACTGGAGACAATGGTAAGAGATTGCTGGCATTCGGAAAATTTGCTGGAAGAGCTGGAATAATCGATTTCCTGTGTGGCCTGGGACAGCGTACGCAATATATCTTTTTCTGGCTGAATTACATTAGGAGTTTTAGGTTCTTTTGTGTATTTTTTTTTTCCTGTAAAACTCTATATTCTTGTATTGGGAGAGGACAAGCAGTAACTATGTTTTCCTTATCGCATTAACATCTACATTAGAAATTATGTTATCTTCGAAGCCATTCCTGTCTTGTATTTGCTCCTATCAAGAAATCATTTGACTGGTAGGATCAAATAGCATGACTCTTCATTTTGCTCAATAGGAAAGACAAGATAATTCTTCAATGACCTCAAATGCCTAGGTCATCAAGTTTTTTTGGCCTTCTATTTTTCCATTTCAAAAGTTGAAGCTAGTTTGCTGGTACCTCTTAAATTGGGGACTGCATCTTGTATAAATTTAAAATATGACTTAATTCATGTGCCTTTCAGTTATCATGCCAGATCTAGTATTATTAGTTTATCTGTTTGCACATGATATGATGAAATAATCTAGCATGTTCAATTGTTTCTTCTTTCAGGTTTTCTTAGTCTTGGATATTCAACACCTTTTCTCTCCTTGGGTCAATCGTACATGTACTCTTCATTGGCTGCTGCAAAGGCTGCTGTAATATCTGTCGGGGAAGAGATAGCTACAATGGGACTCCCGTCAAGAATCTGTCCCCTAGTCTTTGTGTTTACTGGTGCTGGAAATGGTATGATCAACTGTTATATGCTGCCCAACAAAATATATAACTGACATATAACTTAAATCAACTCCATATTCTTCAGATGATGTCCTCTGTTCTTTCAGCAGATTTCTTTGAGTTATAAAATCTCTGACAAACAACTATGTGTTTCTTCTATAGTCTATCTTCTGTGCTGTCTCTCTGATTATCAATATTATGTGGAAAAATTAGAAAACTTGAACGACAGGTTTTTTTAATTTCTTAAAACATTTATCCTTTATGCAGTCTCTCAAGGAGCACGGGAAATATTTAATCTTCTTCCTCACACTTTTGTTCATCCAAGCAAACTTCCTGATCTATATGAGATGGTAATTTCATTTATATTAATCCCTGACCATTTACATGGTTGCTTGTGTAAAGTAGCTGCTTATATCTAGCTGCCCCAAGTTGGCATGTTTATTGTAAGTTGCTGATCTTGTGAAAGAATGTGCTTTTTTGTCCATTTGTAGGCAACTCCCTAAAGTAATTTTATTTAATCTTTCAATTTATGTTGTCCTAAACGAAATGAATGTTGATAGCAAAGGAAATGATATCTACATGCTCAATTTGTTACCTTTGGTCTTCATTTAAGCTCTTTAAGTTGAATGTGTATGATTTTCTCCTTTTTTCGTGTGATCTAAGTACTAGTATTACATTCTTTACCGTTTTTAATTTATGCTCTTCCTTTTCCTGTTTGCATTAGCTCTTCCTTGCTGATTGGGATATTATTATACGTAATATAAACATGTATTATGCTTAGGCCAGAGATCCTCAAGGAGGGAAAAGCTCAAAAAGAGTCTTTCAAGTGTATGGATGTGTTGTAACCAGTCAAGACATAGTGGTGCACAATGACCCTTCCAAATCCTTTGATAAGGTGAGTTCTTAAGATGTAGGTCTACCATTCTTGGACTTATCGAGGCTACATAATCATTTCTCTGCATGTAACTTAGACAAAGACAGCCATAAAGGCCTAATCTGAAGATTTGAGCTAACAAATTCAAGAACTTAATTTTGAGTTTCATGGTAGAATTAAAAAGAGAAACCTATTTATATAAGTGAAATAGGTCGATACATATAGTAATCAGATAAAAAAACTTATTTCAATTTTTTTTAATCATCTTTCAACCAACCTGTTCACCCATGGATAAAGCTAGGAGCCAGAAATCATACGTGTGTCTTTTATCCTCATGCATGCTGAAATCAATATTTTGTTCTGATCAGGCAGACTACTATGCACATCCAGAAAACTACAGACCTGTTTTCCATGAAAAAATAGCTCCATTTGCGTCTGTAATAGGTCGGTATTCTCTACTCTTTGTGCATGAACTGTCAGTTATTGCCACTGTATTGTTATTTATCTTTTATGTCTAAGGCATGAGAGCTCGTTCTTTGTTATTTGCCTTCCTGATACCACTAACACTGTGTTGACTCTGCAACACTAATCCTTTAACATTTTTTAAAAAAAAAAGATATCAGAAGAATTGGATTTCCGAGATGTTGATTTTCCACTTTGTTCTGATATGGACATCTCTGCATCTGAAAACAGTTGGAAGGACTTCTTATTATGATCCTAAATTGATATCTTCTTCTACATATGCTTAATTTATTTATGCACATTTCGCAGTAGTATATCTAGCAGCAATCCTTAAACATCCCAACTGCATTAACTACTTCGCAATCGACACCTTGACAAGAGCCTCGGCCATGCGTCAATTCATTTTGTATTAGTTCTTATATCACTGAAGTATGTGTTATCTATGCAAGACCGAATTTATGTAAATGCTATCTTGATTGCTGACACTCACTCTACTTGGATCATGGTTTTATCGAAGATTTGGAAAGCTGCCTTTTCAGTCAGGGAGTTAGTGCTACTGACAAACAACCTTAAATGTATTTAGCATGACTGAACCTAGTATTCTCCTCTTGTATTAATTAAAAGTTCCATCTCCATGTGTGAAAAGCCATATGAATGAGTTGGTTATTTATTTTTTATGGCAGTCAATTGTATGTATTGGGAGCAAAGATTTCCTCGGTTATTGACTACCACACAGCTGCAAGATTTAATTAAGAAAGGATGTCCACTCGTCGGGCTCTCAGATATATCTTGTGATGTAGGTGGCTCATTAGAATTTGTACAGCAAACTACATCAATTGACTCACCTTTCATCAGGTAACGTATAGTGATGTTGCCTCTATCGTAAATTTCAAGATTAAATATACTGACTATATTGATGATATTCATTTTTGTGATATGGTTGCATGTATAAGTTTATGTTTGGGAAAGACAATTTCACTTGTTATTCAGGTTTTAAAAAAATTCGATCCCGCCCGAGTATGACTCAATTCTTTTGATTTTTTTTTCTTTTTATAATTGGGTGAATGTTACATTTAGATATGATCCTCATGACAACTCGTACCATCATGACATGGACGATAGTGGCATTATCTGCTCAGCTGTTGAGATTCTTCCAACAGAGTTCGCAAGAGAGGTGAAAATAGCCATCTTTTGAGCTTGAATTCAGTTTCATTTGCTAAACTTTGTCGTGGATGTCATGAACCATAAGCGAACTGCTTATGTTCCTCACTGTAACATTGTATTTGATTATAATATAGGCTTCCCAACACTTTGGTGATATACTATCCAAGTTTATTGGACACTTAGCTTCTTCAACCTCCCTTGATAAATTACCGTCACACCTGAAGAGAGCTTGCATAGTCCATGCTGGAGCACTGACCCCCTTGTTTGAATATATCCCTAGAATGAGAAATTCTGACATTGAGTAAGTTGTCCGTATAAATTTTCTTTTATTTAGTCATTTTTGCATGTACTGATTCATCATCATCATTATTTTTGTCCATGCACTTGTAAAGCACAAAACTCATGCTTAAAAGCTTCGTATGCAATTCGTATTTGAAAAACAGAACACTCTTCTCCTGCAGCTCAGCCTATCACAAAGCAAATATGCGTGGCAGTCTTTTGAATGTCTCTATCTAGATTTGATTTTTCAGCTTAAATTGAAAACCTTTTTTTCTTAATTTTCTTTCCTTGGCAGGATTTCATCACCAACTCTACGACCCTTGCAACCTGCAAAAATGAAATACACAAAGATGGTATATTTTCTCTTTGATAATATGCACATCTAATTATCACTTGTATTAAATCATCCATCTTTATAGGGAGGGCATGGTTAACATTGTACAGAAAGAGGCAGCAAGGCTTTCCCTGTGAACGCCAAAAAAAAATATTTTTATTTTTTATGGATGGGTCAAAGAAAAGTTGCAAATTTATTTATTAAGTAAATAGGCTTTAGTGCTGAGTTGCTCTTTATTAACATCACTACTGCTGATGTGATGTTGTAGATTTCTCTGAGTGGTCATTTGTTCGACCAGTTCCTGATAAATGAGGCTTTGGATATCATTGAAGCAGCAGGTGGTTCCTTCCATTTGGTGAAATGTCATGTCGGTCAAAGCACGAGCGACACATCTTACTCAGAACTTGAAGTAAGTAATCCCTCACTGAAATATAAAGTGCAGATAATGGATATCGTTGTATGAATTTCAAATAAACAAAAATTAATGCAATCATGCATTTTTTTTTTGTTTTCATTTTTTTTTCTTTCTTTGCATTTTAAAAAGAGAAAAGATCGTAACCCACGCATGATATGAGCAAAAGTTAAATACAAACCTTTGAATGACCCAGATTGATCCATCAGCGTTAAACCCCACAAAACAATGTAATGTAATTTTAGACATCTCAATTCTTTAGTTTAATTGCATGTGTTGCAGCTCTAGTTAAAAGAGCAGATTGATAGAGCTGCTATTCGTACCACATTAGTAATTATTTTAGATCGCATATCATAGATATATGAGTTCACTATGTCACCTCACATGTTTATTTTTTTTATTTTGTATGAAAGATGTATTATTAGTTCTTTGTTCTCTTTTTCTTCTTTATAAATGATCATTTCCTTTTCTCAACAGATTGGTGCAGATGATAAGGCAGTCCTAGATAAAATCATTGATTCTCTAAACTCACTTGATAAGCCAAGGGATCGTAAAAACAATACGATATCTCTTACGATTGGGAAATTCAATGACAATGACATTGACGAGGAAAATGGGACAAGAGGTGAAGCCGTCGTCCTTATTTTAGGTGCTGGCCGAGTTTGTCGACCAGCTGCAGAATTTCTGACATCAATTGGCCGGGGTTCATCAAAAAAATTATTAAACTCATATATGACAGAAGACATGAAAGAGAAGACTTATATTCATGTTATTGTTGCTTCTCTTTTCCTGAAAGATGCAGAAGAGGTTAGTCTTGAGATATTTACTTCCAGTTTCTCTTTGATGTTGGCTGTTTGATTAAAGATTATGAAGGAGAAGTAAAGGAAGATCTACATTTTATAATATGGAGCAGATCACTGAAGGACTTCCAAATGCAACAGCAGTTCAACTTGATATTACGAATGAGGAAAAACTCCACCATTACATTTCGCAGGTACTTCTCACGCATCAATCATTTTGATGGAGCAATACTTGTTCAAAAATTTCTACAAGCTCAAACTATAGATTAAGGAAACTTGACATAATGGCCTAAAAATTTCCAAATTCCAACTGATTACTTCATTTTAAATTTTCTTTCTTAATTTAGAAAGAATGATCGATGTGCTTACTGGCTATTTGCAGGTTGATGTAGTAATCAGTTTACTGCCTCCCAGCTGCCACAGTACCATAGCAAGTGCTTGTATTCAGGTTCGCATTTTTACATCATAGATCTAACTAGCACATGTTACAATGTGCTTCCGCAGATAGTGCAAAATGGCATCAGTTATGTCTAATGATCCCATGTCTGATGAAGTTTTAGATATAAATTATCGAAATATTGAGCTAAATGGCTAGAAAGGTTAAAGCACATTGCACGTTAATTATATGTTTTTTCTTCTTTATCTTCTCTTTACAAATTGCATGAAGCATATTGTGAGATAAAGAAGTTACTAAAGACGCAGTCTGTCTATTTTTTCAACCACTTGGAAAATCATTTCTAATGCTGACAATTATAGTCTTGTCTTTCCGGTAATGCAGTAATTGTTTCGATTATCTTGTAAATTTAGTTTCTAATATTCTATGAATATGCAATGCTCTTAAGCATAAAATGGATTGAGAAATCTTGTATTCATTGAAGGGCCTTCAGCTTTTCAATCATGAAAGTGATTACATGAAGTGTATAACTCAAAAGTACAAATGAATAAGCATTATAATCAATGAGATCTGGAAAGTGATCTTTTCACTCAAAAAAATAGAAGAATCATAAAACTTCAGGAGAATTTTTGTCAAGCTGAATGACAAGGAAATAAATATATGCTAGTAAACATGTCATTGAGCATTCTTTCTATTCTAGAAATACAGTAGTCGACAATAGTTGAATTCTTTGTTGCTATTGAATTCACCAACTTCTTTTGAATATGATATACCAATCCTCCTAATTCAGTTCAGGAAACATCTCGTCACTGCTAGCTATGTGGATGACTCTATGTCCAAACTCGACGAATTAGCAAAAGGCTCTGGTGTTACAATTCTCTGTGAGATGGGATTGGATCCTGGAATCGGTAACTTTTTGGCACTTGACAATACTGATATGTTAATGGAACAACTATTGTGTATTGTTCAGAAAAAAGTTCAAATTTCTTATCTTGCCAATATAGTTTTGCTTTAAAAAGATTCTCAAACCAATCTACTCAGAACTTGATTCTCCTCATTACTGTTTACTATGTGTATCTGCATTATTTAGAATTATAGAACACCGATTAAGTTTAGCCATGTTCAAGAATTGGTTATAATAGCTTAGAAATAGACAACTTAATTAAGAATCAATTAGTATGGCGCGGGTAATGATGGCAGAAAGCAAACAAATTATATACACCGTACTGTGCAGTATATCATTTTGTAGGAATCTTATAAACCAAGGTTGAGCATAGGAGATAAGTCAATAATGGAAATTAAATCCTCTTTATTCAGACCACATGATGGCAATGAAGATGATCGATGAAGCTCATGTAAGAGGGGGCAAGATCAACTCCTTTACTTCCTACTGCGGTGGTCTTCCATCTCCAGATGCTGCAAACAACACATTAGCTTACAAATTTAGGTATGCTCTTACATTGAGTTTTCAGTTTCTTCTGTACTTGCTCTATTTGGTGTTATTACATGTATGAACATATAACTAATTCCAAATGTAATACCCCGAGAGTTTTTTTTTTCTTATCCTTTTGGAACTAAATGATAGCGTTAATCCTGATGCATATTTTGTCTACAACATTTCAGTTGGAGTCCAGTTGGTGCTATACGGGCGGGGCGCAATCCAGCCGTGTACAAATTTAATGGTGAAATTGTGCATGTTGATGGTAACTTGACAATCATCATATCACTCTCGATCAAGTACTACGTATTCATAAGTGCATGGATTGATTTTCTTCTATTAAATTTATTTGTTAATACCTTCTTTACTTATTCGTACCTTTTTGGTAATATTTGCCCAAAAAATGCAGGGGACAAGTTATACGATTCTGCTTCAAAGATTCGGATACCATATTTCCCAGCTTTTGCATTGGAATGTCTCCCAAATCGGAACTCCTTGATATATGGAGACCTTTATGGAATAGGAAAAGAAGCCTCAGTCATCTTTCGAGGAACTCTTAGATATGAAGGCAATGTCTCCTTTTCCTTTACATAACTCATTTAAACTAAACATCAATGGTAATCATGCAGCTAAATATTCCAGATAAAACTTGCAAACTCACATCGCCTTGTATGGCAATATTGATAAGAGAAACGGTTTCACTTCTGATTACTCCTGATAAAAAAATATCTTTGAAATGTTGTGGACATCAATCTTACTGCAGGTTTTGGAGGGATAATGGGAACTTTAGCAAGAGTCGGTTTCTTTAATACCGAAGCAACCCCAATCCTAAAAAACGAAACAAGGCCAACATATAGAACCTTTTTGCTAGAGCTTCTTAACTACAATACAGAAAACTCAGAGGGATTAATCATAGGTGAGAAATGGATTGGAGATCAGATTATTGCCCTTGGTCTGTGCAAAGAGAAGGAAACAGCAATCAAGACTGCCAAAACAATTGTGTAAGTTCAAATGATGAGGAAGCTGCCAAATAGTAAAAATGCCGGGCAACTGTCTTTAAAGTCATCTGTTTGACTCTTTTGTTCTAGTTGTAAATGCTGTTGGTTGTTAAGGATGAAGGATGTAACTTACGCCTACTTCTGTGTATTCAATCAGATTTTTGGGCTTCCAAGAGAATGAAGAAATTCCAAAATCGTGTCAATGTGCATTTGACGTTACCTGTCTCCGCATGGAAGAAAGATTGGCATATTCTGGAACAGAGAAGGTAACTTGCATAATATTTGCTTCTGTAGACTAATCATAAAGATTCATGGTTTGCCTGGAGCTAGAGGATGATCGCCGTCTATTCATGAACAGGACATGGTCCTTTTGCACCATGAAGTAGAAGTGGAATTCCCAAATGGCCAACCAACTGAATTCCATAGAGCAACCCTACTGGGATTCGGAAAGACTGAAGGAAAGACGCCACATACCGCCATGGCTCTAACTGTCGGGATACCTGCAGCCATTGGAGCTCTAGTATGTCGTTTCTATTTTTGTGTTTCTTCCCAGCTCCTCATACCTTAAACTAGTAGTTCTTGTGATAATGCTTCGTATTCACAGCTCTTACTCGGAAAAAACGTCAAAGCAAAGGGCGTGATACGGCCTATAGATCCCGAGATTTATAAACCGGGTAAATTATGCCAACAGAATAGCATTTCTTGTGCAAGAAAGTGTCAAATAGAACTCACCATTCATTATGTTTGCTTGTTTTGCAGCTCTGCAAATTCTGGAGGCATATGGTTTCAAGTTGGTGGAGAAAAATGATTGATTACAAATATGGCTCTTTTTATGTATCTTTGAAATGCAATAGTTTATAATAAATAGCCTTATATTTCAAGACCAGATTGCGAAAGTCCGACCTAAATTGCAGCATTCATATGCACAAGTTTGTAAATTCCAGTTCTTGCTCGTTCTGCTTCAAATTCAACATAGTTCTGCAAAGTGCTTGACTATCAATAACAGAAACTCGACTCGACTCAAACACATACCTGCGTCTACCGTGAATAATTAAGCTATTTCATGCCGTAGAAGCATCCCTACAGAATTTCAGATACAAAAGTGCTTATCTTTGCTTTACTTTTTCTCTTCTTTTTTCCCTGTACAACAAAATTATAGGATGAAAGAAGATTGAACAGTAAACGCTTGCAGCAAAAGCTTTCCTCTCGAGAAGCTTTTTACATGCATCGTACTATATTTGAGACGATTCTCTTTCACAATTTTGAAGGAATCGCAACAAAAATTGTAAATTTCTATCTCAAATAAATAAATAACTAGGAAACAACCCAGGAGGCTAATTGTTGCTCAACTTCTTCCCAATTGTGGACCTTGGTTACAAGAGGATGTTGAGGAGCATACTCCCCTTTGCACCATGGATATGAATTCTCATAATCAAATAGAAGAACCTTTATCCCGACTGCTGCGCATTCCATCGCGTATCTCGGATTATCATCTATCAATACCTTTGCTCCCAGGGACCTGCCAAAAACAATAAACATAAAACGTGCTCGTGTCGAGGCAAAACATGATGTGGGAGTAGTTGCTCAGATAGAAGAGTTGATTAATACTTGCAAATGTCTGATTTAGGTCTTGACTGCCCATCTAAAGCAAAGTGGTTGCCGAAATGAATTTCCTCAAAGAGCCCTGGGTAATGTCTCTCGATCCATTCAATTGTGTGCTCCTTAATGGCATTCTGTCGAGACCTATACATAAATATGAAATAAGCTAACAACTATCTAAGGTAACAAAGTGACGAAAGCCAATTAGAGGGAGCCAAGATACATACGTGACAATGGAGAGGTTATAAATTTCTGCTAACTTTTCGAGGGCTTCTCGAGCACCTGGAATTGGATTTATCCCTCTCTTGAAGTAAGGTGTCTTGAAGAATTCATGAACACGATGATCAGCTGCCATAAGAAAAGCAACCATTAAATTTAAATACGGTACTCATAGAGAAACCAACACACAATCATCCAAACAAAGATATAGAAAAACAACACTTTAAGCCAACAAAATCAGACAGAAGGGTGCGTGAATATCGCAGGTTAAGCCAATATTCCACTCACTGACTGTATCATGGTACTACGATGAATATTATACTTTTCTCTCTTTTATTTCAAGGAAAAAAGGAAGAAATAAAATTATTGATTTGTCTGAAAATGCCAGCAAGAAAACAATGATAAAGCAGCATGCCTAACTAGAACTTCCAATAATTGGAAATCCTGTATAAGCCAAAAAAAGAAAAAAAGACATGATTAAAAAGGAACAGATGTATGGCAACCAGCCAAGTTGAGCATATAAAATGACACCTTCATCACGTGAACAGTTCCATATCTGCAAGAAATATAAGAATGGATCAGAAAATGGATGACTTAGCAATCTTCTATTGAAGATAATTTACCAGAACAAAGTCCCAACAACCCCGAAGTAATTGCAGTTTCTCTATTTAATCTTCTGGTGAAGGACTTAGAATTAATCACATAACAGAAACTTAAAAAGAGTAAATTACAAAGCACGAATGGGTGTGGAATCCAAATCCAGGGAATAAAAGCACAGAACAGCAGATGAAAAATGGAGAACATGCATATATGCATCACATAATCGATGCAGAAAATGTTTCTACAAACTGATTCAACTCAACAAGGAAAAGTAACACAGGGTGGCAAAAAGATTACTGCACCAACTGTTTTCTTCTATATTATAGTTGATATGCCTATATAGCAGAAGATAATCCCAATGCAGAATCAAGATATACCGATAAAGCAGAATAAGCAAACATCACTGATAAATCTCTAAAAATTTAGAATATTGAATAGATCTATCTAGAACGAATTCAATTTGAAGCAACTACAAAAGAGAATAAAGGAAGCAAGCCTACAGTACCTTGAAGAACTCATAGACGTGGTATTCAGAAACTGAGTGGTTTAGGGAGTAGCGATCCGCAATGAATTCATTAATAGCTGATACGAAGTTCCCCAGAACTGCCAACGAATCAGTAAAAGAATTTCAATATTCATTTAGAAAGCAAATGATTCTAGACTTCCAACAGTAGTATCAGCGAGTCGAGCTGAATTTACAACAAGCAATTTGATACCAAACAAAGCATCCCGTATACAGAGAAACATAAGGGACTCTAGTAGCATCTACATCAGCACATCAAAAAGGCGATTCTAAACTATGGTAATTGCACAATGCAAGAACAATAACTTATTTAGTTGACTAATGACCAGATAATATCCAACGAGGCAGGATTATTCAATACCAAAACCTACAGAGATTGACCATTTCATAGAATAGTCAATGATTCTTTACGAATGCAAATAAATTCCATCTAAGATAGTCGACCAATGCCAACATATTGTTCACCCAAATAGACCATTAAAAACATACTGCAAATATCAAACTCAGGAAAAGAAAATACCCTCATCAACATCAACGGCGATCATGATTTTCTCCGGTGAGGGCTGGCCTAGAGCGCCAGCGGAATTCCCTCTGTTCGCAGAGGCGCCGCCATTAACAGCCCTAGAATCAAGACTCAGCCGCTGGTCCTCCGCCCTAACTACCTCCTCAGGAACACGCAGCAACTGCGGGACGGAAGGACCGTACGCCCGCGCTTTCTGCACCTCAATACCACCAACACGATCGTTCTTGAAATCATCACTATTCCGCAAAACATTGCCATAATTCTCGGAGGAGCAGCCCTTGAGCCTGAACCCATATGCAAAAATCCTTCCTTTACTCAAATCAATCGCTGCTGATGTAGCAGAAAGATTAGAAGAAAGCCTTCTGAGAGACATATTGAAATCCCTTTGCCCCAACATGAAATTCGAGGCCGCCGCCGCCGCCATAAAACAACCCCCCAAACGGCGGAATCGAGAAAAGCAATTAGTGTTCGAGGAAATTGCTTGCCAAGAATGCCTCTTTATCATGCCGATTTGTCATACATTCACGGATTTTCTGGATTCCAAATGGGATATTTTTTAGTGAAGAAGGAAAATTAGAAAAACAATGGCAGGATTTTCTGTGGGACAATTTCGCGAACACCCACCAATCATTATTGAGTGTTATAGGACATCACTAAATCTGAGGAAACAGAACCCTATTATTAATAGAGGAGAAGAATTGGAGTTGAATCAATGGCCATGGCCGATCAAACCATTTTTCAAACCTTTTTCTCCAATTAAACTAAACTGGCACCTGCGGACTGTAGTGGATCTCACTATATTGTATTTATACACAAAAGTAACACAATTTCTTCATTACTATTCCGTTGTAATTAAAAAAAAAAAATATATATATATATATATATATATTATTATTATTTGTGTGATAAATATATTAGTTAAGGCAGACTTTTATGGTACTAGTTATTTCCATTTTGTTTAGAGAGCTATTCTTTTTATCATATAATTTTTTCGATTTTGAGTTTTCCATATGAGTTTTAATGAGGTCCGATCATTTGAGATATCGATTTGTAATATTCGGGATTGATAGGTCTGAGTTATTTTTTGCTTTTATTTATACAATTCATTAAAAAATATATATTATAAATTAAATTAAACAATCGAATTCATTGTCGTATACTCGAAGCATATTTAGAAACACACGTTTCCATTTAATTTTTAATAGCAAAGTATTATATCTCTTACTTAGAAAAAAATTAATTACTAATATATCTTATATAACTACAAATCTATGAGCGTGTGTATATATCATAATGCCAAAAAAACAGAACCAAGTGTTCCAAATGTTATAGTTTTATGCTATAAATTATAGTATTGTTGGTGCTCATAAAACAAGTATTTTTATTACGTTTATTAATATATATAAGCAATTTCTTATGTACAGTATAGTGTTTCTGCGAATTGAAAGTTATTGTGGGCCAAAATCAATTTATAAGTGAATATTATGTATTAATAGTTGGTGAACTATATTGATATTAAAAGATGGATATAATATGATAATATAACGATAATTATTAGTTGATTTAACTATCCAAAAATTAAAAAATATATTTATTGGAAAATTTGATATTTACTACTTTTTTCTAACTATTTTATATAATATAATATAATATAGGAAAAATGTTTTTCTTTTTTTATGTTGAGGTAACTGCACATGTAAGATCGAAATAGTAAATACCAAAATTTTCGATTATATGTGCGTGATATTATAGAAAAATATTATAGTATATATAAAAAGGAAATGGTTTTGGTGTTTTTTTTAGGAAATGGTTTCGGTTTTCAAGACGAAAAGGAAAGAAAGCTACCGAAACCGACTGCACCAGGAAATGAATAAGAATTTATTTATTACTATTTTTTAATGGTTGATATTTCATGATTCTTTTTTCTTTTTCTTTCTAGTTTGAGAAATTTGAGAAAAATTAACAGTAATACTTTGGGGGAAAATGATTGTTTACGCAAACGAATTTGTAGTGGATGATCATATTTATGGGAGGGACATATCATACATAGAGAAGGAATAATAGTAAAAATAATGAATTAATTTGTTTGTTGCAATAAGCATATGCCATAGTTATATATGGAGAATACAAAAAACAAGACCTTACTTCCTTGAATAATTCTGTTTATTCATCGAGATGCCCTAGGTTTTTTACGAATTAGGTTGCAAATTGCAATCACTGCATAAATATATGATGTTATTTAAAAAAATCCTTTGAACTTTAAATAATTAGTAGTATTAAATAAGAAAATAACTTTAATACATGGGCTAAGTTTATTTTTTGAGAAATTCACATAGACTAAGTTAAATATATACGGCCGTATTTCGAATGAGATTATAAAGTGATAAAAATATATAGTAGTGGATTTGTTCGAATATGGAATCCACTATTATACATTTGTTATTTCAATTCATATTCCAATATCAATTTATGAGGTTAACAATAAATATTATAAAAATAAAAATTAATTATAACATAATCGATTTAATTAACATTTATCAATAAAAAATTCAAATTTTAAAAAAAATCTGGTGGTCAGAAATCCAACAAATCCAAAAAAATAATAAATATATTTGTAGCAAATTCAGCACCCCAAATTTTTCCAACGGTTTGAAATCCGACATGATTTTTTTTTCATGATTTAATACATGATCTTCGACAAACTTAAATAATTTGAGATATGAATGACATGTCGACATTGTTGAAAAAATAAATTAAAAATTAGAGCTCACTCTTACATTGGTATTCGGGACAATATGTTAATATATAGCTTCATTTTTGCAGGTTCTTGCGTTGTGTCCATTTTGAAAACAATGTCGACGCGTCGTTCATATTCCAAATTAAGCGTTTGAGTTTATTGGATTTCTTGTACACATGGAAGAAAAAAAAATCCACGACATATTTTCAATAACTCAAAAAAAAAAATTGAGAATGTCAAAGTTGCTAAAAATGGAAATGTTGTGTCATTATGTTGTAACGTTTCAAAAATAGCGTTGAACTTAACTACAAATAATGAACGGCTAGATGAATTGAAAAGTCAGTTCAATTATCTTTCTAACTAAATATTACTAATATATAAACTTTACATATTTAGGATGACATAATGATTCGAAGTAACGGTAAGAAATCACTTGAGATTTCCTATTACACCCTCTACGTTGTACTTTATGCGTGTTGCATTTTCAAATTATGAGTTTTTTTATATTCTTTTTCTTTAATTATTTTTTTACGATTTAGTTTAATTTTAAGATTATTTTTTAGGGTTCACCCCACCCAACTAGGATTTATATTTATTTTTTAGTATTTAATTTTGAATTTTCAATTAAGAATTCATTATTATAGTTGATTAATTCAAAATTAAATGTTATAAATTTTTTAATTCATTTTTTTATAAATATTGACTATGACTATTTATATATGTTATAATTAATTTTTATTTTATGATAAATATTATTAAAATCGTAAATTTAATAGTGAAATACGAAGTGAGACACATAGAAGGATAATAGGAAATTTGAACACGTAAGAAATATGATATGGACACATTCAAAGTTGCATTTGAAATTGTTTATTGCACATTTGGTGTGGCATTCCCTATTGTACACTCGATTTTTTTTTTCAATTGTTTTCTTTGATTTCAATTTAGTATGCTTTAGTTTAATTTTATACTTGTTATTTATGGTTTATCCTACCCAATTAGGGTTTAATACAATTTTTAGTATTTAATTTTTCAAATAGTCAATTAGTAACTAAAAATTTAAAATTAAATAATAAAAAATTACAATGCATTCTAATTGGGTAGGATGAATCCATATAATAAGGGTAAAATTAAATTAAAGCATAAGAATTAAAATTCAAAAAAAAAAAAAAATCAATCGTGCAATGGAAAATGTAGTGCAATATAGATTTCGGCCATTAAAGTTGCTGATTTTCAAGAATCTTTTTATTAAATTTATTCTCATTCACAAACCTATCTATGTTTTAGAGTCTTTTTTCACATTTCTACCCTCATCATATATGCTTTCATGAACCCCAAAAAAAAAAATTAAAAAAAAATTAAAAAATTGAAAAATGCATGTACAAGCAGATTCACTATATATAGTGAAGCTAATTGAGACAATAATTAATTAACCCCAAAGAAGAAGTTTAAGCAACAGCACAGCTGCGGAGAAAGCAGTGGTGATCTTTCCGGCGGCCGACGTCCTGGGCTTTTTGGCGGGCTCATGTTTTCCGGTGTCAATCATGATCTCATACCTACAAGACCCATCACGATTACTGGGATCAATTCTGGTGATCACAGACAGTTTATCAAAGCGCTCGCACGAACCCTTCTGCTGATTCATTGTCTGATAATAAACGTTGAATGCATACGACGCATTTCCCCTCGCGTCGAGCTGCCCGCACGACGACCCGTACCCGAGGCTCGTGCAGTCGGCATACGTGCACGCATTGCTCATGCTCTGCGGCAGCCTCGGGTCCGCCACATCGGCGTCGGGGGCCATCACGCACCACTGCCGCGCCAGGTACCGGACCCCCTTCGCCGCCGTCAGGTTCCTGCCGCCGCCCAGATCGAGTTGGTATTTTATGGCGCCGTCGAAGTAGAAGACCCCCCAGTGGCGCTCGAAGTTTCCCGGGTCGATGCTCTTCGTGTCTTCATCCAGCAACGAGAACATGTAGATGTCCGGCAACGTCGGCCGCCGCGGCGTGCCTCGGCCGGAGTTGATGCGGCTGATCAACCCCTGATTGAAGCGGCGGGCGAGCTGGGGGTTGGCGTTGATGTTGCCGTCGGTCGGCCAGCCGATCTCGCCGATGATGACGGGCACGGAGGGGAAGCCGTTCTTCTCGAGGGCGGAGATGAGGGTGTCGTAGTTGGCTTCGAACACGTTGGTGTACGAGATGGAGCCGTCGACGACGGGGGCCGCGCCGCCGTCTAAGAATGCGAAGTCAGCTGGGAAATGGGGGTCGGCGTAGAGGCTGAGGAAAGGGTAGATGTTGATGGTGAGCGGCGCGCCGTTGTCGTGGAGGAACTTGACTATGGAGACCATGAGCGTGTGGATGTCTGGCCGGAAATTTCCGTCCGACGGCTTGCCGGAATCGGACTGGTAGACGTCGGCGTTGAGCGGGACCGTGGCCTTGACGTCACGGCCGAGGCCGGCCTTGATGAGGGCCGCCTGGATGTTCTGCAGCGCCGGGAAAGTAATCTGCGTGAATTTGTTGTTGTAGGTCTTGAGAAATGGCTCGTTCCCTACAGCTACGTATCTGCAATGCATGCGTACATGATGATATTAGTATTAATTAATATTAGTAATTAGTAATCATTATATGTAACATACTTAATGTCGACCCCTCGATTGGAGAGATAGTAAGAAACATTTTTGTCAACCCATCGTTCAGCAACGCTGACACTGCTAGCAATGGGCCCTAACATATCGTTAGGAATGCCAACCATAACTTGAATGCCGGACTTGGCGAGGGCTTCCATGGCGTCGGGATCAGCCTCGAATAACTTCACTTTGTTGAAACCGTTGTCTTTCATTAGCTTCACCACGATATCCGGTTGAAGACGGTGCGACGCCTGTAGTCCCCAGTTGCAGGCGAGCCCATCCACCACTTCATTAATGGAAAATAAGAAAATGGAGGCGACCACAAGTTGGAGGAAATGATCCATTAATTGATGGTTAATTATCATGCATGCAACTTGGAATATAAACAAGCTAGAAAGATGTGGTCACTTTTTTATGGGAAGGGATTGCAGCAAGGAATGACAAAGAACTGGATTCTGTATATTAATATATAATGAATTCCATAGTAAAAAAAAACTAGGATACATTATACATAGGATCGATGTTGTGAGATTGATGTTGTTTGTGAAGAAAGGAAAGGAAAGGAAAGCAATAGAGAGAGAATATGTTTGGCGACAATTAAGTATTTCCTTAAATTCGATAATGAGTTAGAGTTGGTGGGCATGCACAAGTAAAGCACCTTTTAGTTTCCATAATGGAGCCTTTCTTCCATACTTGAACATTGAATATTTATCCACCACTATTAATCCATTCGTTGTCGATTCTTCAATTAGATATATGATATATAAATATTGAATATGCCAACCTCTTCTGCAAATCAACTGCCAAATTAAATTGTGATATTCTTGACATCTATCGTTTGCATATACATATATACATATATATGTGTATGAATGTGATTTAGTTCAAATGAGTTGTACTTAGCATGTAAACGTGAAAACCATCTTATTTAACATGCATGTTCAATGTTAGTGCGGAAGAAAACACGATCAAATCTCCACCCCCAATGACCGGATATGATTAAGTCGATCCTTTGTTCCCAAATCGTATCACATCATTTTTTTTCTTACATTAATATTTATATTTAGGTTGATCTTATGTACACCAAGTATCACTTCTAATATTGAAAAATATTACATTTATTTTACTGGAAACTAATTCTAATAAAAGGGGTGGTATTTTTGTAATTATTACTATTTTTTTAATTAAAAAAAAGTATGATCAGTTTTAGTATTGAAAAGTATCACTTTTAACACTAAAAAATAAAGTATCCATCATATATAAGACATATATAACTGTTGTACATAAGCATTTGATTTTATATTTATATTCCATCACAATATAAATTACTTATTCTTTAATTAATACAATCAATAATCTAAGTGTTTTGTTTTAGGACGGGATCTCTATTCCAATTTGATGCTTCATCTCATATTCAAAATAATGGATGTATGTCGCGTGTGTTTTTTTTTTTAAATATACATGTGACACGTTAGTTGTTAATAAATAAATGACCGCAAGTGCACGATGTTATTGCAATATGTTGTGAGCAAGAGTATCGTATTCCATAAGGACTAAAGCTCGAACAAACTACTAAACTAAAACACAGATACCTTATTAAATATCTAGACTCTGAAATTAAAGTGGAGAGAGAATAATGCAAGATAGCAAACTAACATGAAAATGCAATAAAATCAAATAATAAATAACTCAGCAAATAATTATAACGGGGATTTTAGGGAAATGTTCATACACTGGATCTCAAGTTGATTGATTGTTTATTTAACCTTATTTAATTCATTAATGGTGGAAATCACGAGTTTACTATCGTTCATATAGAACACATGTCATAACATAGAAATAATGAACATGCACTTCACTGGGTCAGTTCTTCACACACGTCACCACTCACAATCAAGTTCCTTTGATTAATTAAATTCCTATGCAACACTTGTTCATTTGGCATGCTCTTCCAAGTATCACATAAATTAATTATCCTATTTTAACCCACTAATTAATCAATCACTAGTGAAAATTTTCCAATTAATTAGCTTGCATACACATACTTTGGCCATTCACGTATATATAATTAAATGTCCAATAATGAACGAAAAATATAATTCAATTAATTAAATCATTCAATCCATAGTACTTGTAAACCCTATAATTCATAGAGAAATTTAAATGGACATAAAGGAAATAAATATAAAACAAAGTTTGAAACATCGATCATAAAATAAATATAGATGACATGCCGAATTATTTATGTGGTATCCAATCTTCTTCTACAATGAATTCTCTCTCCGCCACTATTAGAACTCTCTTCTCCAATAGTGTAGATATGGTGATATATAACCTCCTTTGTCTTCTTGGAGTGTGTGGAAGTGGACAAATGATGTGTAAGGCGGATAGGAAGTGTCTATAAGTGTATATGGCGTCTATAGGTGTCCCTCTTCTCTCCAAGTGTGTCTAGCTATTTATATTTTAGGTTTGGACCCTAATTATAAAGGAAAAACTTATCAATCCGCAAAGTTACAAGGGTGGGTAGAGTGAAATAATTCACATAATCAATAGCCTATTTTTACACTGAGTCAACCCAAGTGAAATTGACCGAGTCAACCCAGACCTTCATGAATTGCACGTGGATTGGTCAGCTGAAGCTTTCCGGGTCGACCCACTCTCTTTTCTCATTGGGCTTTGAATTTCAACGAACTTTGCTCATTTAATCATGTCCAATAGACTTTAATTGAGTAGTTAATTAAACTCAAACCCTCATTTAGCTCTCCAAACATTTAATTGATCATTTTACACCAAAAATATAACATATTCATCATTTTCACTGCAAAACTCGCAAACACATCAAAAACACCAAATGATAGTAAATTAAGCACAATAGGTAATAAATCACACAACATAATAAGATAAATGATATCAATTCATATACGAAAGTTGTATAAAATATACAGCTATCAACATGGCATACATCCAATGATTAAAATATGAGATGAAACATCAAGTTAAAACTGATCATTTTTGTAATGGCCCCCCCAAAAAAATCATTTTTTTAGAGCCCAAATAATTATTTTTTAATTGGTTTCCCTTTTCGGGCCCAAAACTATTTAACGATATTTACTTTTTTCCTGTTAAATTATATTTGTTTACAGCTTTTTCCATACGTAAAAGAAAATGGTTGAGGGGGCATATCTAAAGTAGTAAAGTCTCTCTTTTGATGTCCTCTGCTTTTACCTTACACATAAGGCCCCCTTTTTTTTCGTTCGTTCTCTTTTTCCCTTCACTTCTCTCTGCTAATTGTATATGTTAACACACCCTTTCAACAAATTGGTAAAGTGTAATTACAACATCATTTTTGAAACATTACAATAACAATATAATTTTTTCAAATTTTTGGAATTGAAACATGCCCAAACTTTTTCTAGTGATCAAGTATATATGGCGTGTCTGTCTTTAGGCATAATTGAACGAGTTGTTGCCCATCCAAATTCCTTCGAAGATTCAGTTTAATTTATTTAGTGATAATTGAATACTACTATAGATATCTTGACCTGCGTGATTATTCATGAATCTAAATCTATTATTTATTGCTGACTTTTTTTTTATTTGCCTAGCTAATAGAAATGAAATTTCTTGTTACATTTTTTTATAATTCACAGTGTTTTATTATCAAATTATGAGTTTTTTTATCTCGCAAAAACTTGCTAATTAATAAATAGTCAATAAATATTATTGAATAGTCTAAGTACGAGTTTTTCTTATAGCATAAAAGCTTGTTAATTAATAAATATTATTCAAGAAATTAGCATAAAAAACTTGCTAATTAATAAATGATTAAAAAAAAAAAACCTTGATGGATCGATAACTGAATTGGGAAAAGAATTGCTTAACTTTATTTCCTCAATGTTACAAATGCAGTACTTCCCAAATGTGTCTACTTAATTATAGGTTAGCAAATGTGCAAACCCAAAACAACCATTTAATTATGCACAAATCTAAGCTAACAACCTCTGGGAAAAAAATAATATATAATACAAAAAATTCCCATCTATTTCTCCCATAATTCATAATCTACCAATTAATCAAACTAATCGGAGAGGGACATTGCTAAAAAAAACAAAACAAACAGCCTCCCATGATCAAGAATCAAAGAAAGTAAATCAATCAAGGAAGCAGATCATCTCCAAACAAGTAGAGCATCCGCTCCACCGCCCAGCTGGGCGTCTCCGGCGGCGGAAGCGGCCGCGCATCGATCAAGGAGGCGCGGCAGAGGGGGCAGGTGAGGCGGTTATCATAAGACAGCCACCTTTCGAGGCAGTGCTTGTGGAAGACATGGCAGCAGTTGGTCAGCTCCCACACGTGGCTGCTCTTCCTCAGCCTGTTCAAGCAGACGGCGCATGACTCGTCGGCGGAGTGGGCGGCCGGCAGCCGGAGCTTCATGTCGCCGAACGTGGTGAGGGAGAGGGCCCCCTTGAGCAGCCGCAGATTTGTCGAAGAAGATTGAGAGGTGGAGCAGCAAGATGAGGAGGAGTGATCTGATATTGAAGGCGAAAGCACTCCCATGGAAGTTGTTAGCAGATTGAGCGCGAAGGATAAGAGCCATCTTGTTACTGCGAAGATCAGAGCTGCTTTGCACAGAACGAATTGATCGCTTACAACCATTGTGTAATGGATTCTTCTTGGAAACTCTGATAGCAAGGAAGAAGTTAAGAGTGAGGGAAGATGGAGGAGGAGGGAAGGGGGGAGGTATCTATTGATTGAAGAAGTGTATATATAGAGAGAGAAAGACATTACATTTACATTACATGTGTATGGAGGATTGAGCTTTAGAGAAATGGATGACATGGGTAGGTGGGTGGGGGGGTAGGTGACGTTTACTTTTTAATGGTGGTTTAATGCTTTTGAAGGTCCAGTAAGAATAAAAAGAGAGGTAGAGGTGACATGGAGGTGGCCACATTCTCACAACTAAAGATGGGATGATAACTTTACAACCAAATCTTGATGGATGCTAATGACATCCACACCACCAAATGCGTTAAAAAGAAAGTATTTTTACACATCAGATATATGTATGCATATGCTTTTGAAAAAGCCTTTTTTTTTTTCTGATGGCAGCAAAAACTATTGCAAAAAAAAATAAACCGTGCTTTTCCTACATATTGAAAAAAATAGGGGCAAATTAATAAAGGGGGAAAACGCAAATCTTATCCAACAATAAAAGTAGCTTTAGACGGCTGATTTTAGCTAAAGAGGAGGGAAGAAAAGAAAAGATGGAAGGTCATCTGATATTTTTTTTTATTTTTTTATCTGGAAACAACTTAACAGAAGAATCTGTATCCAACTTGCTTTGTCATTCAACATCTTTATGTAAATGCTATCTTTCAAAATCGATCCCACACTTTTAATTTGAATACAATCATATCATCATATCACCCTCAAAACGCATGAGATGGTCGCGTTTTGCCTGCTTATCTAAGAGTGTTATGATTCTAGCAACAATGTACATAGTCTTGCTCGAAAGCATGTTTCTTTCTAGGTATCAACAATGATTAGAAGACGACATTGCATGAAATTCAACCAAACACCTCATTTAATTTCTAGAGTATCTGAGCAATGGCATAATATGAATGGTAGCCATTCAACATAACACCGGTAATCCAGACACCCGGTTCAAACTTCATGTTGCACTTATTCGCGTTTCACTGTCAAATTTATGATCTTAATTTATAATATAATAAATATTAATTATAACATAAATTATCATAGTCAGCATTTATCAACAAAAAAGTGAATTTAAAAAAATATATATAAAAAATAATTTTGAAATCATCAACCATAATAATGAATTATTAATTGAAAACTGAAAAATTAAATACTAAAAAATAATTATAAACCCTAATAAATAAAATCAAATTAGATCACAAAAAATAAAATTGAAGAAAAAAAATTCATAATTGGAAAATGCGAAATGTAACAAGATAGATTAACAGAAAATCCCATGTGCAACCCACATGCTTGATTAAATAATTACACTCACCGCAGATCTAAAGGTGAGCTAGTCCATCCAAACCCTGCCACATGGTTTGCCAAAAAAAAATATGTGCAGAAGACATACCACGTTTAGTTAATTTGTAAAATATGCACAAACATGGCATGTTTCCTTTGTAAACTTACCGCCACCTTATCTTCTGTAAAGGAACAAACATGAACATGCATGTACCGTACACGAAAATAAGCCATGGAAGACACTTTACTACCAAAACGACGACGACGTTGGATATCAGCAGACTTCATGCTAATGTTGATAAAAAAATCATTTGAAGTAATCTGGTTTGCATAATTCTGGAAACTGGTTGTGCGAGATTCAGGCAGTAACTAAACATCACTACATCTGGGAATGTTCTCTACAAGTTCCCATCCATAGTTGTTTGGTTACTTGGATGGGCATTGTAATGTACAGCAACCTTGCAGGCTTATTGCAATATCAAGAAAGTTGGACTCTTTCATCTTAATATCAAATAGGCGAACCTCAGCAAAAGTTCAAATTGCTCCACAAACAATAACAGATGTTATTCATGCATCTTCTTCCATCTTCTTTTTCATCTTGTACTGCAATGTAGCAGGAGCACAGTCTAGAGGTGTTTCACCTGCATATATATATATATATATATATATATATATATATATATATATATATGACAGCAAAAGGGGTTAGTGGATCTTAATCCAGCTCTTTCTCGCGCAGTTGAAACAATTAACTATGTCCACGAGACAATCTATTGTTTAGAGTAGTCTATCCAGTGATGCAGAATGTACTTTCAAGAATCATTTGGACAAAATTCTTGCACTCCAACAGAAAACCATTGATAGTTTCATGCTGGATAGAACAAATGGATCAATGGATTTGATGATTTGGGTAGACTTAATAACATCCTAGCATTACAGATGATTAGTATCAACATCATTTCCTTTTCTCTTCTCTATGAACAATGTATAAGTATTCTTCATTCCAAATGATTGTTCATTCACCAAAAACATCAAATGGGACAAAACTTGTCGAAATCATTTACCTTGTGAATTCTTGCACTCCAAACTTGCTCCATTGTCCATGAGAGCAAAAACTATCTCCGTTTGATTGAAAACTGCTGCCTGCATTATTGTATCATTTAAGTCGGAGGTAATTTAGATGTGCATAACTTTTACTTTAACACGCGAAGAATGGGAGAGATGAGAGGGGAGGTAGAGAGGGGGAGGGAGGACCGGGAGAGTACCAAGTGTAATAAAGATGAGCCTTGCTTGTCACGATAATTAGCATTCACTCCCTACAAATTTGAAGACATTTTCAGGCTTACAATGGTAGAGAGAAAGTCGCAGCCTACCACTCAGAGTCAAACGGAAAAGAAAACAAAGGTACCTGACTCAAAAGCTTCTTAGCAGCAGCAGTGTCACCATTTTTTATTGCTTCTCTTAAGCCCTAAGCATTAAGAAAAGTTTAGCTTCAAATGACACTTAAGAGGAATTAAAGGACTCTTTCTTATATACTAGAGATCAGCATGCCAAGTATTTACCTCTCCGGTGACTTCATAGTCAATGGATGATACATCCACAGAAGAGTTGGCAACTTGACCAGGATTGAAAAGATTACTGCAAGAGTTTCTCTTGTTGATGCAAAATCAAAAGAATACAAACAATATTTGAAATATACAGAAAATAGAGATCTTATAATGAATGCTAGGAAACTGGTAATATTTGCATACCTTTGCCAACTGTTTGATGTTGAACCTCTACTCTTAGGAGTTGGCTCTGTCTTTTTGGGTTTTGGAAATGAGTGAACGGGAGGGTTCGAGGATGTATTAAATGGCTGAAATGAGATGCAACTTGTAAGCATTATGTATTTCACTAAGGACGAATACACAACAAAATTCTTGCCTGTGGTGCCGTAGAATCCTTTGAAGGATCTGGTGCTTCGCAAATGCATAAAGGCATTCCACACTTGCATTCTGAAATGCTAGGAAAAGGAGATTTCTCGGCACTAACTTCAGGTTTGGTATCTGAAACGTTACTGATATCTAATCTGGAAACTGAATCGGTTGCGGCATTAACTTCATTTGTGGTACCTGACACACCGTCCTTCTTCAATCTAGAGTAAAATTTAAGTTATGTTAGGTACTTGAGACTGAATGAAATAATTGTATAATTAAAGATGGGGGAAAACATTATAATTCACCAGAGGGATGCTACGCCACAAAAATAGCAGCCATCAAATAACTACCAGCAATCTATAAATTAAGTGTGCAGAACTGCGATAGTTCTAAGCCAAATATGGAGACATTGAAGAAGTAATCTTTCATGGCGATGCCCATAAGAATGTTAAACTTAAAGCCCAAAGTTAATGTTAGTTCATGCACGCGTATGCATGCATACACACACCCCCCACACAGAAAAGAAAATAAATAAAACAATATATGAAGAAGATAACCAACAAAATAATGCAAGCTAAAAAATATATAATCTGCTATTGTCAAACACAAACACAATTGGTTTTAAGATTCATATCCCTATGCAAATAAATTACCTAGAGCTGTCATTGAAACATTCAGCACAAACTCGCACGTTTGAGTGAATACCAAACTGTGGCAAGGTCTGAAACAAGGAAGAGATATTAAGAATTTTCCATATATACAGACATAATGAGATGTGTGTTTTCTGTAGACTGTAGATTGCATACCATTTGATCTGATGAATGTTCAGCACATAAAGTACGGCCACAACGTCGACAATGATGCTGCAAATACAAGATGTGTGATAAAAAGAATTACATAATGTGGAATCAAATAGCAATCCAATCAATTCCTACAGATTATAATTTTGGGTACCATGTCAGCAAAACCTTATGAAAAATACAATAAACACTCCTACACAAGCCAGTGGAAGTTTCAAATTACCAACAAGAATGATCTTTTGTCAGGATTCAGTGATTCACAAATAGAAAAGACTAGAAAATCATACTATAGCATACAGTGAACCAAAACTTTCTCACTTAAAACAGCACGGACAGGCAGAGGTCCCAAAGGACACAATGTCCTACAACTAGCCTTTGATGAGAATTTCTTAAGACCTAAGAAATTTAAACAAATTTCTTGTGCCCATTGTTTGGGCCAAACCGTTGAAATTCTCAGCCTAATAACAAAACTCGGATAAGGCATGGGTGAGCTAAATTGATATAAGGAACGTACAGTCTATTAGCATCAGGCTTTGTTGGTTGAGAAAGAATAACAGATCCTAGAAGAGATTCCAGCCACTATTTTACACCACGCTACGCTTGATAGATTTCAAGTGATATGGCTGCCAAACGTCAAATATAAACAGAAATCAAGAGGGATGTTTCAAGAGAAGACAGCCTCACCCTGTCCAGACAACATCCTACAACATGATGCTACGCCACAAATACAATGCAGGGAAATCTTCATTTAGTAACAATGTTGCGACAAGTTCATAGATTCTTCACTTTGATTTTAATTTTCCAGTTTTACTGGTTCTCACATACACATAATAGTGCAGGTTTCATTTTAAATTCGACAAAATTTAACTAGTTTTGATTTAATTCTGGCTGACCTGCCTTTATGCAACGGATCCTTCTATAATTTGTGATTTAAGTTTTCTACATGGCTCAATAAATCTAGATATTTGAGTCATAAAAAATGCTTGTCAGTACCAGTCTTACTACTCTCAAAACCGGAACAATTGATGTGTTTTTCCAATTTCAATAATTGCATTGGTTTGGATTTTGAAGGCAGCAGCAGCTAAGCATACATAAGATTTTTTAAGTTGAGGATGGTAGCATACGCTTATTCCTAATCACACAATATTAGCTTATATAAAGCGTAAAATACCAACAATAATTATTTCTACTTACCCTATTAAACAACAAGATTAAATAGCAAACCTTTTGGCACTCTTTACCCCTAGTAAATAACTCAATTCATACATAGTATAATCTTAAGAAATAATTCAAAGATTGGTCTATAATTCAAATATGACATAACTACATTAAATCAACCATCCTGATGTGATGATCAAAACACCTTTCAGCAAATTTTGAGTTTGCAGTAGTAGTACTAATATTCCATCCAGCTCTTGGCCATTTACAAACCTCACACGTGAAGAAACTACTAACTTTGTGTCCTCAACTATTGAATCCCTCAAGTCTCATCAGTAGGAGATGAGGTTTCTACTTTTCCTATTCCAAGTCGAGTAAGGCATCTACTATTTTCCACAAATCAAAAGTAGCATATGTCTACAACCATAAGAAACTTCATCTCAAAAGTCCTAATTAATCCATCCCCCACTAATAATCATACAGACAGATCGCACAACATCCAATATATCCTATAGATTACTCAAATAACCTACGCTTTCATTATAGAAGGATAGGGCATCCATCAACATCCGTATCATTCTAAACAATCAATTTATCTGATTATTAACTGTAGACATTCGCACTAATTTTACAAAAATCAGCCAGATCAAATCAATCATCACGCCATGCAATGAAGCAATCCCCCCATATCTTCATTAGTATAATAAGAAAACCTACAACACTTCCACATTATCCGCACTCCACAGCTAAAGGCATCGACAGATTCAACCACATAATCAGATTTCGACTCCACCGCCGGTCAATAAAAATCCGAAGCGATTAAGAAATGAACACAATCAACAAAAAGTAACTCCGACTAATTTTAACATCGGAACCGAGAATTACCCGCCGGCGGAAGGTGGAGAAGCTGCATTTACAGACATCGCAGCGAGATGATTCCTGGAAAGGCGGCAGCTCCATCGCCATTTTCACCACTGCAGCACTCTCGCTATCGTCACTGGCGACTTCAATTTCGGTTTGATCAAATGTAATTTCACCCAACACAGTTTCTATGTAATAATTTACGAGGCAGCTGCATATCCTGTTAATACTTAATAATTTATGAAATTCCCTGGGCCGTTGATCCCATTTCAACTATATCCTATTTGAGCCGTCCACGTGGCGATTGTACACGATGTTCATATTTTATTTGTAGTCTTTTTATTTGGACCGGAATGTTAAATATCAAATTATCATTTTTCGTTTAACATTGTTAGTTTTTTTCCATTAAATAAAGAGGAAAATACTATTTTAGCCACTTAAAGTTTTAAAAGATTTAATCTAGCCTGTAAGTTTTAAACATATTTAATTTAGCCACTTTGGACCATTATGCCCCTCTTGACCGAAAATATATATACGAATATGAATATATTTTTTGAAAATAAAAGTACCCAAAATCTCCCAATTTCCCTCTCCCCCTTCTCCCCAATTTTCCTCCCCAAAAAATTTGAACTCGCGTTTCGATCGAGGTCAGACGTAGCAGAAGACGAAGACGAATTCATTCAGAGGTGGGTGAGAATCTTTGCCCGGCGGCGCATGCTGGGACGAACTGGAGTGGATTCGATTTTGTTTTTGCTGACGCAGAGTCTGGGAAAGCAGCAGACGGATCTCGACGGCAAAGTGTGAAACGTGAACTACATTCTTCTAGAGTCTAATTTGAAAGGTATCTGTCTCACCTCATTCACATTTTCCCAATGAATCGTATCCCTGGGAAAAATATATAAAGTTCTTAATTGCGCGCTGGGATGTTCTTAATTGCGCGCTAATATTCTCGCGCAGATGAATTTACGCGCGAGGGTTTACAACCCAACAATATTGCGCGCTTGTGGATGTGCGCGCTTGATGTTACGCGCGCGCAAAGTGGACACAATGGTCCGCGCATGCTGTTCACCGGGCGCGCGCACGTCGGAAGGCGGTCATGCGCACAGTAACTCCGCCACGATGCGCGCATGTAACTTGCGCGCATATATTACGCGCAGTATGTTTTTGTTCGGCACAAGATTAACTACCGATATACGTGCAACATCGCCATTGCGTCCGCCCGCGTAGATGTGCATCGGCTTCTATGCAATGGCTATTAAAATACTTAGATAGATCGCTAGGCAAATTATAACCAATAACTTATGCTCGCACGCTTGCATACTCCGTTCTTTAATTGAAACCGGCAACATTATCGGCATATGGGTGTACAACATTGCAATTGTTTATATTTCATTATTTTGTGTATCGACATCAATATGACACCATTAAAACTGTGAAACATATAACTGAAAACCTATTCCCCTACTGTTGAATTGTCATTCGAAACAGGGAGTCCACGGTTTTACGTTAAATTGATTGAGGTACTCTTATATATGCAATTGTATCTCTCCTCGTGCAGATGGCCGACAGAAACATTGTCTTGCATCACGGTGGATTTTGGTGAGGCAACACTTACATAAATGGGATTGAAGAGTATGTCCATGTTCCATCGGGCGGCATGACGTACCCTCTCTTATTCGACGAAGCCGTTGGGATTGTTGGTGATGATCCAAACCTTTATAAGTATGCTATTTCTACTCTGATGTTATGCGCCGATGGTAAAATGATTCATTTCAGGATTAAAAATGATTCAGACTTGGAGCATGCTAACAGTGTTCTCCCGTTTTTGAGATTGTATGTTGAAACCTTTGACAAGGCAGCACCTACACAAGTGCAGCACCGATTTACTATACCAGCACATAATAGCTTTGTTGGATTATTGCATTCCCAAAATGTTTGTCCACAATCACAGGCACATGATAATACAATTAATAGACGGACCGAGGCTGAAATAGTGCACCGTGTGGAAAATTTTTTCTATGCCGATGATACTGTGGGTGTCGATGAGGATAACGTGACACTCGATGATGACGAGGAGCGTGTGAATGATGAGACCAGTGTCCGCAGCAACGATGACAATTTCAGCGCTGAAGAGCGGTGCAGAACGATCGAGATGGGGAATGATGAAACATATTTTGATGATGACGGGGAAGAAGTACATGCCGATGAAGAGGCTGATGATCTCGACGGCTGCTGTGGAATGCACCGAAAGCCAGGCCTGCCAAGTGTCTCCAGGTGTGAAACAGACGATGTGCAGGACGATGTTTTCGAGGTATCGTGCGGACATGGGTGGCAGTGGATCATCCCAGGGGCATTGTATCAAGCGGCGCTCCCTTTGAATGATTTGGGTATCGATTTGAGTGTTAATACCCGTGATACATTTGTTTGGGCGCTACCTTCTCTAGTAAAGATTCAATGATAACTTCTTTGGGATTGTATCATCTTCTGAATCGGGTGGAGTACAGGATCGAGCGTTCCTCAAAGACTCGGTTTTCTGTTCTCTGCAGGCACAAAGATCGTTGTACGTTCTCAATGCGCGCTTCAGCTCAAGGTGAACAGTGGAGGGTTTTCCAATGGGATGTGCCCCATTCATGTCAGGAAGATTTTTGCGACAATGGACATCGAACGATTGCATCAAAAATTATTGGCGCGTACTTTGCTCCGGATCTACTGGATGAGGGAAAAGTCTTAAAGCCGAAGGAAATGCAGTTGAAATCGCAGAGGGAATTTAGAGTTAGGGTGGATTATACTCGAGCGCTCGCAAGGAGAAATCATGCAATACGAATGATATACGGTTATAGCGACAGGTCTTTCCAGCTTCTGCCATCGTATTTGTATATGCTGGAGCAGTCCAACCACGGTTCAGTTGTAGAGCTGCAAACTGATGCAGTGGGAAAATTTGAGTACGTCTACATGGCCCTTGCTGCTTCAATAAATGGCTTCGCATACTATGGACGCCCTGTGATTGTTGTTGATGGTACTCATTTGAAAGGGAAGTACAAAGGGATTATGTTTGTCGCTGCGACTAAGGATGGAAATGAACAGATTTACCCGCTCGCAGTTGGCATTGGGGACAAGGAGAACGATGCAGCATGGATTTGGTTTATGCGACAGCTTAGGAGGATATATGGATGCCGTGACGACATGATGTTTGTTTCAGACCAGCACAAGAGCATAAAGAATGTTGTTGCAGCGGTGTATCCAGGAATCGCTCATGGAATTTGTGTCTACCACTTACAAAACAACATAAAGAGGTGGGGCCCCAATGTGGTGGTCATGTTCCAGAAAGGGGCCAATTGTTATCGTACTCAAGAATTTGAAAAACACATGAGGAATATTTCGATTGCATCTGAGAACGGTGCATACAAGAGGTTACTGGATGCAGATCATATCCGATGGGCACGGTGTAAGTCACCGATCCGTCGCTACGAATTTATGACCTCTAATTGTGCTGAGTGTTTGAATGGACGACTTCGTTGGGCGAGAAGGTTGCCGGTATGCACTCTATTAGAGTGTGTACGAACATTGATTGGTTGCTAGTTTTACGAGTGACGTAAAAATGCTATAGGGAGGTCACATCCGTTGATGCAGTACGCCGTTGGTGAGGTTGCGAAATCGATTGAGCAAGGTAAGACAATGACTGTTCAGCCCATTAGCTCCATGAAGTTCAAGGTTACAAGCGGAATGAAGCATTACACCGTTGACCTTTCGGTGAGAAAATGCTCATGTCTCGAGTTCGATCTTAATCTCATCCCCTGTCCCCACGCAGCCGCAGCCATCAGGTCAGCTATTGAACTCTGATTTATCATTGCATTGCCTATTCATGTTGAGCTACAAAATGATATATCATTGCATTGCCTATTCATTTGTTCGATGACGATGGCCTAAATCGAGTTACGTCTGTCTTACAATAATGCAAACCAGCATCCATATGCATATGTGAACAGCTATTACAGTACCGAGAACCTTGGCAAGATGTATTCGGCAGAGGTGTTTCCGGTTGCCCATCCTGACGAATGGAATATACCCCTTGAAGTGGCCAGTAGGGTCGTTTCGGCACCTACTAATCCGCGACAGGCTGGCCGCCCACGTATGAGTAGAATCCGATCAGCGAGTCAGTCATCATCGGGAGGACGGCGGGTTAGAGCTAGATGTGCTAGGTGCGGACAAAGTGGGCACAACAGAGCCACGTGCACAGAGTTCATTCCCATTTCTGAAGGTTCGCAGGTTGGTAGCAATGACTTTTCTGCATCAAAGACCACCCGTTCACGTAGGACAAACCGATGTGGCATATGCCGTGGATCCGGGCATACTCGGACAACCTGTCCGAACAGGGGTCCGTAATTGCTGAGTTGTAACATATGCATGTATTTGTATCATTGTTATTCTGGATTAAATCGTATATTAGTTGAGAGCAACAGGAATGGTCTTGGTTGGGATACACGTGGGACTCTTTCGGCATACGAAACTTTTATGCTCGCCGAGGAGACCTTTTATGATACTAGTGGATCGGCACTCATGATATACACTAGACAATGTATGCGTGTTAACCTAAACTGGTGTGAGAGAGTATGTAATGTACGGCTCAGAGGAATGTGTTGGTTGAACCTTTCCGAGCCGTAACTGAATGCGCGTAGAGAACAGCGCGCATACACAACACGCGTGGTAATCTAGCGCAAATGTGGAGCATTATGCGTAGCTTATCGGGGACCTCGATTTTCATAATCGCCGCATAATCGAGTTCCGAAAAGGTTTATCGAATTCTAAGACATGTAAGCGTCTCCAAAAATTGAACGGTTCCACATGGTCACGGTTGTTGTACGAACCATATGGGGCTGCATGATGGGCTCACCATTTTAAACCAAGAACCATGTTGCCGAACCAAACAATGTATCGGTAAATTTAGTATTTATAATCGAGCCTTAATCGCCTTTGCTATATTTTTATCACCCGATGAGTTATACATTGGAATGCATGTTCATATTTCCATAAATACGGGAGAAACGTTTGAGTTGGTCTTGGTTGAACATATTGGCCATGCACCTATCCGAACTAATTCGCAATGTGCGGACAATCCGACGCGCTAGCAGGATGCACGCATATCTCGCACGCATGTCCACGTCGGCATGCACGCATTGTTGCTTTTCTGAACTTACATGCATGCCTTTGTCCATTGAACAGTCAACTCTCGCACCCCACTTTTCCTCCTGTACAAAATTTGAGAAATCGTGTTATGATTGATCCTAATCGCTGTACACATTGAATTGTTGCTTTCCCAGCTTACTTGCATGCGCGACAACATCAAAAGCCGAGCTCAATGGTGTTGTATAGTGCCGCCAATAACTGTATTCGCATATGTTGTAGTGTGGTTTTCCAGGTGTTTTACCAGTTGTTGTCTGTGATATGTGTTGTCCTCGCATGTGGGCCACTTGCATTATATTACTTCCCAACCCGCCTAAAAATGAGACCTCCTCATATTGTTTGAAACCCTGTCACGATCTTCGTAAACATCTTCACCCGTTTTCTTTATCCCGGCATCGAAGCCGGTTGTCGTATGATTTTTGGATGTGACGCGATTCCGGGGTAAAGAAAGTGGGGAAGAGGTTTACGAGCTCGGAGTTTGTAAATGAATATTGCCATTCCAGCTAATGTCACACCTGTTTTCTAACGTCTCCCCCTCTCTGCCCATATTTGTGTCCTTCTTTCGGGTTACGTTAACACCTAAGCCCTCCTTCTTAAAACCGTAATTGGGTTGTACACATCTTCTCCGGCTCCTTCGGAGTCGAAAGTATGTCGACGTTGATGTTGCTTGAATGTTCGAAGCTTTCGGCTCCGTGAGAACGGATAAGATGTTTACGAAACCCGCTTCTAGTGCAGGTGTTGCTAGTGCAACATCTATTTTGTCAAGTCCCCTTCATTATTGTGGCTCGGTTAAAGTTCTTCTTGGGCTTCTATAGCCTTCTTCTTTATCAGGAAGCGGAATTCTAGTGCGAATGCTGGTCCCTCGCGCTGGAGACGCCTACATGCGTGCGTTACGAACCTGCGCGCAGTATACGCGCGCAGGGCTCTGCTCTCGGCGCTTCGTATCGGCAGACCAATTTTTTACACTCGCAAACAATCGGTTCATATCAATACTAGGGTAGTTAATTACCACAATGGACGTTACATGCTCCCGCGCACAAAAGATGTCTGCATGCGCGCGTTACGAATCTGCGCGCAACATCGGCGCGCAAGGCTCTGCACTCGGCGCTTCGTATCGGCGGACCAATTTTTCACACTCGCACTCAATCGGTTCACATCAATACTAGGGCAGTTAATTACCACAATGGGCGTTACAAGCTCATAACATATATTTTATATTATATTCGTTTGTTTGCAAAATGATTCTATGTCTGCAATTATATCATTCTTTCAACATGTTTGCAAGAATTCAAATGCTTGAATATTTGTAATGAATATAGAGGCGGATCCCGGATTCGGGCCACCCAGCGTGCGTTAAGTTTAGAATAGTAGGAGTTGTCTTGATTAACCCACTCCCCAATAAAGTGGGACCGGTTGTGATAGGCCCTCCAGCGAATACACAATCAGCAAACGGATGTATACATTAGAATTCGGCCGACAATCGGTTTGAACGATGAATGGATCGGCAGTAGTGTGTTTAATTCCCACACTCATATGTACACCGTAATCTGATAATCAATCTAGAAAATGTATTGCTCGTTTTTGGAAAAGCGGCCCCATATTGTTCGGAGGCGTCCAGCCGCGATGATGATTAGCTGCATAGAGTTTGCGCGCAGCATAAGCGCGCAAACCGTTCCGTGTATCGGCAGCATAACTATTCACATTCGTCCCCTAATTGATTTATTACGAACCATATCGGAAATGTCACTCTGAAGTTGATTATACATGGATTCCCACCCGAGGACAAAGTGCGCCCAAGGATAATATCCTGGTACGCTCTAATGAGGGCGTTCATCTAGTGTACGCTCACTGCGCCGGCAGCGGCTGGAACCACCCTTTATTTTTTAGTCGTCAAATATTCGTCTACGCTCAAAATGTATCGACCACCTCTCTATCATCACTAAATGTTGAATATTTCACGAATACTATGCAAAATCATATGAAATCGTCCTCCTGAAAAGTATCAAAGGGTGGTGCACGCCAGTTTATGCGTACGCAAATATTGCGCGCATTACTTACGCGCAAAGAGATTATAACCCATCACAAGGAATCGGCATGCTAATCGTTTAAATTAGCCGCCCCATAATTGAATGTCGCCACCGATACCGTTTGATATAATAGTGTATCCTAATGGATATCACCTTACTGCTGATATCTAAACATCATATTCGCTTACAAAAAGGGTGTCAGATGGACACCTCGCTACATAGCTGATCATCGTTGGTAATCACATGCATCCAAAATAAATTAAGGAGTGTCCTACCAGCCACTTCCTACATACACTACAAGTCTTCATTTTCGACAATCCGCTAGAGGGAGTTAGTTAACTAATACAGATATATTAATAAATACAAATAACCTAATGCTGTCCGCCCCTCCGTGGCCTCTGGCTCATGGTGGAAAACGTTGCCGCTGCTATGCGCCCCTGTTTCACTTTCTCTTCGCCCAGTTCCTTTGTCAAATGAAAAAGTGCAGCGGTGTAATCATTGCAATATCTGCCACATTTCGTGGGATCAATCACATGAATAGGGACACCCGCGTAGAGGCACTCTAAAACCTTAAGAGCCATAATGCCGCAGTCATGGTTGTTGTTCTGCTGTGGGGTCTCCCCATTGCTCACCACCGGCCATTGATCCAACAAAGCAGCGGCTGGCGCTTGACGTTTCCTCCAGAGGCCTGCCTTCTTGCACGCACTAGGGATGTACCTGGAGATGGTAGTGAAATGCCTCTTCACATCATCCCATCGCCTAGATCGAAATTGGCTATCATAGACCGAGATTGACTGCTGGTTAAGGTCAATGGCGTAGCACACCCAGTGATCATCGTTGACATTGCCAATCCCGTAAACCTTATCCACTTTAGCCCACGGCCTCTTCAGCATCCTTGGACTCATCCCCAGAATGTATGGTACCAGAGTCCCGACAGCATAATTCACTTCCCCTTTCTGGAGAGTGCCCTGCAAGCAGTGGTGGCAGGGGTTTGTGATTATACGCTAAATAAAACTAAAGAAAAAGCTCCAACACGTACCCATAAATATGTCTCAATCACCGCCCAATTGTCGGCGAAGGTGTCAGGTGTGCGTTTAACCTTGTTGAGAACTAGATTCAGGAGTGCGTCGATGTGCTAACAACGCAGGCCCAAAAATGAGTCATGTAAGGGGATTATTGCAGCATGTTTAAGCATACGTCATGTAATATTAAGAACGTACCGTGGTGTTCAACCAACCATAGCGCTTGACAAGCCCTTCAAACCATGGGGCGGTGGTCCATAGTAGGTCATGGTTAGACAGCCTCACTTCAGTCTGGCTCGAGCTGCCATAATAATGGATGTAGCAGTGTCACCATAAAAAAATCTGGATAAGTTGTCTAACGTATGAGTTGAAACATTTACAATAACTTACAGTGGGAGTTTTCGCTGCTCATTGTACCATAGCCTGAATTCAGCAAGCGATGGATTGGAAACTGGCTCTAACATGCTCGGGTCATGGCTTTTGGGGGCAACCACTGGGTGCTCAGCCCAATCAGCCATAGCGGCATCGACAGTATCTTCCAGGCTTGCAGCCCCCGTTTCCCTGGGTTGGCTTGGACCTTCGGCTGCGGACTCAGCTGCAGACTCTGAGGCACGCGATGCCTCTGCCTTTCCCAGCCCCAAAAATGTAGCCAATATGATGTCCCAAGTGTCATCCATATCGGCATTCGTATCGGCGGGCTGAGAGTCGATGCCCACTCCGTCGGCTGCCTGCTGGGAGGATGACTCTCCAGCATCCTTCGTATCATCCTCATTCTCAATCCGTTCTTGGACAGTGTCTGTCTCAGATTCCCCCGATTCCTCCATGCTTGAGCTGGACTCGTCAGATGCTTCTGCCTCTGTCTGCGCAGATGACTATTCATCATCCGTGTCATCGGCTTCCTCTTCGGCCTCTTCCTCCTTTGGTGAACTCTGATTTTCACCATCTTCTTCCTCCGAATAGACAGAAGCATCCGTATCGGCGTTCAACTTCCCATCAACCTCCCTCGGCGAACTGGTCTTATCAGAGTCTTCTGACTCAGTATCAGAGGCTGAGCCCTCCTTAGCGCGCATTGCCTCATCCCCTCCCTCATACTGGGCAGATGCACCAATAATAGGCTCTACGTCCTCTGTGGCCGGCTCCGTAGCAGGCTCATTCACCTCCACCCCATGGGGGGCATATGAAGTCCCAACAATATGCACATCCTCACCCCCAGCGAAGAGCCCATCGCCACCTCTAAACATATCCTTTCCGGCTTGTCCATGGCCATCGTTCACCAATCGACTTAGATCAAGCTGCATCGCTGTGACGTTGTCTGCTATCCTTGCGACACTATTGCAGAGATCACGCATCACCGACAACATATCTTATGATTCACAAACATCATTTGGCATAGAGTAGCTGTGTACCCATTCCAAAAATTTATTTTCAGACAAAGAAACATGTGGGCGGGAGACCTTACCTCAGAGTTTTCGCACAGTCTGGACAGGACTTGAGAAGTGGAATCATCTTGATGGCTGTTTCGGGTCCTTTTACTAGGACGGCTCCATGTGCTTGATGCCCCCCCCCCATCCAACTTTCTCTTACCCTTCACATGGGCACCATCTGTGCTGATTTCATCATCAGAGCTGTCAAGGCAATCGTCAGATGATCCATAGTCGTCCACGGCATCTCTAAGCGATTCGATGCTTTCTGCGAATTCATGCAGTCCCAGCTCAAGTAAGATGGGCTCCTCCTGCGCGGTCATTTCAAGCGGCCGCTGTAAAGGGTGCAACTAACACAATGAGACAAGACTACAAATGCAATTAAGAGCTTTTTCAAACAATGTGTGAGTAGAAAAGCAGATTACCTTTACTTCACTGTTCTTCTTAGAAAAGAAGGGCCTGACTTCGTCGTATACGGTTGTCATATTCTTCGGGACACACCACCGAAGCATCCTTGGAAACACATCACCTTCAGCTCCAATTGGTAGAGCATAACGACTCGCAATCGATGGCATTATCTCATACAACCATGCCTGAACGGGATATAGAAATCCGTGTATATCAATGGCCCGCCTCCCATCCTTTCTTTTGGCACGAGCCAGACAGGACCTGGCTTGCTCCATGCTCCTTATCAGAAACTCATAAGTAACTTTCCTCCATGGGAAATTATTAAACCTCTGCACATTATCAACCACATGCAGATACTCAAGTGTGACCCCCCTTCGAAGTACGATCCTTTGCCAAGAGGATCCCATAAACCACGAGTAACAAGGCAAGTTTGTAAGATGTCTCTGATCCGGTTTGGCCAGCTTTGTGCGCGGCCTCAAGCTTCTTCTCAATGTCAACGAAATAGAGCGGCTTTTTGTTTTTGAAAACGTCACTATAGAAAGCAGAAGTGGATGGTGTCTCTGGGTCACCGGCTAGCCTGAGGCCCGCCATCACTGCAAACTCTTTCGGTCCAAACTCAATGTCGTTGTTGATCTTGAACGACAGCCGCATTCTCTTGAGGGAGTGCCTCTGTAGCTTCTTCAACAGAGTGCCAAGCAGTTGGCCCTGACAGATAAATTCTTGCTGTTGAAATAAATGGCCAAAGCACGACCCCTTCATCTTTTCAAAGTTTACATCGTCGAGGTTCTCACGAATCGTATTTAACACGGCCAAATTAGACCTCCTCGAGAGCAGCACACCTGCAACAATTTATAATCAAAAAAGCACATGATCCACAGCTTTGTTTCACATTAAACCCTAATCCGACCCAACATAAAAGGGTGACCCAAACCCTAGACCACATTTAAACCAAAAATTGATGGGCAAAATGTTCTCAGCGGAGAAGTTCAAAGTGCAATCTGCATAAAATAGACAAACTAGGGCGAACCTTTGCCGGATCCCTTCACTCCCATTATTCACCACTGGTGTTTGCAAATATCGGAGATAAAATGGAGCAATGTTTCAAGCACACAAATGTGGGGTCAAAGTCGCTGGAATGTCAGTGCTCGTTGACGCTTTCTGTATTTGGGTTGAAGACAGTTGAGTTTGAAAATGAGAGGGAGATTTTTTTTCTAAAGTAGGAGATGAAACGACGGTTTTTTGCGTAAAAAATGGCAACTGCTCGTCTTTAAGAATCGTGTTACTCAAACGCTATATCGCACTTTATTCAATGAAAAATAAACCATTAAACTGTCTCAAGTCCAAGCAATAGTTTAAACGTCAGACCAACTTCAACACATTCATTTCATTGAAAATTATTTCTTTCCAAAAATTATGAAATAAAATTGGGTAAATATTTCCTCAACTACAGTTACAAATAGGAACTGAATGACGTCAACCAATAGGATTCATTCGTTATGTATCAAAATTCGGCCCGGCTATACAATTATACAAACAATCAACCAAATTCATTGACACTTTTACCCAACACATCGCCGGAACACAGTGTTAACACCCGATAAAATTGGACTCCTCCTGACTCTCCCCGTGGCCTCGATTCCAAAATATTATAGTCGATACATTCACGATTCACGAGAACATCTTAGGTTACTAACACGCGCAGCCACTCTGCGCGTAGCTTCTTCAACCACATACTCCCGATCACCGACGACTAAGCTAATCAACATCGCCACCACATCGACCGCCTCAATAGTCCATCGGCGCCTTATATAGTACATGTATCATAATCTCATATGTATTCAATTACAAATTTACATTGAAAATGCGGGGAATTCTAACTTTATACACATAAAACCCCAAGGGCAATTGACCCTCGCTGCGCGCGCCAAGCCTGATCGGTGTTTAATTATTTGCCATCACCTAACGAAAGTAGCCCTGATGCTACCTCACTGAGTGGGTCGGCAATGACCCCGGTAACGCCAAAATTTTACGTATAAATGCTATGCCTTCCCAATGACTGGCCCATTACCGTAAAGGTATTAAGTGCATTTCTCTGCGCGGAATACAAATGCGTGCATAAACGTCCGCGCATACATGACTCATTGCTCAAATTCAAGCGATTTAAGTTATACAATTGATTCGCAAGTGCTCACGAGTATACCTGCTCCGACCACATACATTCCCACATCCCCAAATAAAAAAAAAGGAAAAACAAATTCTCGATACGCCCTCCTCGAAAATTTACCCACATGACCAAGCATCTATGGTAACTGATTTAATTTTATTTATCGATTCGGTTTTTAATTTTAGTCGCCACTAAAATGGTTTGATATTCGTCTGCGGGGTTGGGAAAAGTTGCTCAGAGGCATACATATAAGGTTTATGAAAATAAAGACTTTACATATCATTTAAACATAAGCTTCAAATGCAACAAGGAAGCATTTACTTAAAGAAAACGGCTACGGCAACTAAGATTAACGCCGTAAACACGAGTTTCACCCACTTCTAAAGGGTTGCAACCTCTCCAGCCGTGTGTTTCAAACCTCCCGCAATCATCATCATGCATTCAGCCATTTTCCTCAGGTCGTCGGTGACGTCCTCTGGCGACATCTTGTACTCAGAGCTCTGGGACTCACCCGAGTTTTCTTGAGATGGGCACTCGTCAATCCACCTGAAAAACTTACAACCACCTCGTAAGGAATCTGGACACGTATAAAAATGCCTCCCTCTGCTCTATGGACATTTGGAAACATAGGTGCGCACGGGCTTTTGACAATCGCACACCAGGAAAATATTTGTCGCCCCTGCTTGACGATGAATCGGACATTGTTTTCTTTTGGTTGTAGATGCAGTCTAACTAAATGTGTGGAGGTATATGTGTGTATATGTGGGTATATATATGCATATTTATAGGCGTTCAGTTCAAGTAGGTATGATACATAAATGTATTCCGGTGAGGTTCGAATTTTCCCTCCACTTTCCCAAAATTCCCGCCAAATCATTGTACCGGAAAATTGATTGTTTTTTACACTCCCACCAAAATGGTTTTTGCCTACAATCACATTAACGCTTTATGAAAAAAAACATTACAATGGGGATCAACTTTGCAGTTATCTCAGAAGTAACCATGCTATCTAAATATCCGCTGCATCTTCACTCCGGCTCGGAATCGCTGGACTGAAACGGTCCACATTCAGCGGGGTTTCCTATATGCGACTCCCCCGCATCAAACAGCGTGGCCAATGCCTGATAGTGTGGCTCACCCTCATCACGGTATACTGCAGTCAGAGGATTCATCTGCAAATATATATATAAAAGCCATGATGTCAGCTTGAGAACAAACAACAAAACAACTATCTCCGGCGCATACTAATCTGACCTCCTCAAATCGCTTCCAAGTCTCTTCCGGCGCATAAAACTTGTTTTCCTTACGTTTCCAGCAGAACTCTGAAGGAGTGTAGTCCCAAAGCAGCTTCAACGTCGAGTATCGTCCAGCGAGACCGTGCACATGGGACCTGTACCAATCAACATCATTCTCCGGCGTCGGTAACACCGCATTGACAATTTTCATGACATTGGTTATGGCCTGGATGTTGTCACCGTAACCAACTTGCCAGACGCCCATACGCTTTTGATCCAGAAGCGCATTCACGACCCGGCCTTCCAGTTGCTGTGTCCACCGAGAGTCATAGAAATAGGCAGATTGAGGCGGCGCCATTTTTGGATTTCACTCGAGTGTTTTCTTCCAAGGTGAAAACATGGTTAAATATCCCAAATCCTCACCCGACAAGTCATTTAAGACCCTATCGATTAAGCTAACTATTGTGAAATTTTAAGTATAAAATTTGCCATTGACAAAAACTGAACCGTCGTCAATTCAGACAGTTTGGATTGACTCTCCGTGTTTTCAATATTAAAAAAACATTTCCCATATTCAAGCACACCGACAGCGGCTTTCATTTGCATTCAGCGCGATTATCAAGGTTGGGAAATGTCATTGCGCGCACATGTGATCGCGCAAGCCCAATCATCGTCAAGGCCCATCGACAACCTCATGAATTGACATCGGCACAAGCTAGGTCCAAAAAAATAGTGGTTCGGCTAATATTCTATAAGGTTCTAAGAGTATATTCATGTCTCGAAATATTATTTAAGAGGATGGAAACGTGATTCAAGTGGTCAGCCGTACGAAAGACCACTCCAAGCCATGGACCGAATCGCGCGAGGAAACATGTGCGCGTATCTTATTTCATTCATAACCGCGCACCACCCGACGTGCATCAGCTTTGATTTTGTTTCTGCCGACAACAAATCGGCACCGTAAGTTCATTATCGGTATTTCGGTACTTACTGACGAAACAAGATTTTATTTCTCGTTGAGGCGGAGAATATACAAATTCGACTCATTCCGATGGTCATCATGAATTACAGTTACAACATTGCCGGGAGTACACGCATTACAAAGCGCAGCATCGGCGTGCGCGCTAGTTGTCGGGACACTCATTCCGTGTTATCGGTGTCGTATCGGTTGAGCTAATAAAATAATCGACGTACTGCTGCGCAGTACACATGTAATATAAGACGCCGAGATTCCATTCTTGATTTGACAACACACAATGCATCGTCCTCCGCGCCATCTTGTTGCGCATGGGCTTACTATTCACACGTGATTGATACATGCGTCATCCATGGAATCTCGCACGGTATTTTTCCAGGCCTTTCAGACCATATTATTGTATGCATTAGGTAGCACAATGATCCTGTAAATAATCACCTGATTGGTTCAGTAAATCAATGTTCATCAGCAATTGTCATCTCAACAAACTTACCCACAATCCTCGACAAAACATGGTCCCCCATGCGATCAATCAGAATGACACCTTCTATGTTGCTCCATGGACTCGCCACTGTGAGGCCCTAGTACTATCTCTGCTACAGGTAGAGAAACGAAAGCACAAGTGGGTACTCGGAGAGCACAACACCAACAGGAAGTGCCTCCCAAAGGTCAGAGCCATCATGAAAAAATATCATGATGTTGATATCCCGCTAGAGGCCTATGTGACGAAGGTCAGGGAGTGGAACAACCGATACTATGCCTTCAACTGGCTACTATCACAGACCAGCGTACAGTACCACGAGCGTTTCAACTACGTGAACACCTCTCGATCCAGATGGACTGACTTACTGCTGGTAATTTCCCTCTTATATTATTACTGTACGAATGCCCGTCGAGGTTTGTTCTTCCTATTGCATCATGGGTATTTGTTCCGCCACCATTCAGAATGCATATAATGCTTAACTGTGCCCACCTTCAGGATAACGGATTCGTCCAGCACTACATGGATGAGGGGGAGGTCAACTGGGAAATGCTAAGAGACCTCTTCCTTGTGGTCATCAATCTGGCCTCCGATAGCGCTTCTTACCATGTGCCGACCCCTGACAACTCTTCTGACAACTCCTCCGACGACGACGGTGGAACCAATCGGTGTGAGCCGCCTAGCTACTACGCTAGTGCCGCTCCTGACGCGGGCGGATCTCAGACTGGTGAGAGTAGCTATGCTTGAATCAGATGCTTGGCCAGAGGTGTATCGATGGTTGTTCGAAGGTGGTCGATGGTTGTCCGGTGTTTCCAGCCCTCCCCTTGATGTTGTACCCCCCCTCCGTTTGTGTGTGATGTTTTTATTTTGAACAATCAGCTCTTTCTTTAGTATTCCTCTGTATTTCCTTTCTCCATTTACATATGGCACATGTTCATCGCCACCGTATCTGTTTATATTATGAAATGGTTTTCTAATGCCATGCTGGCGTGTATGTCTACATCTATGTTGGTGTTTTTCATGTTGGTTGTGTATTAGGATTTATCATATACTACTGTTTTTGTAGACATCAACAATGCACGCTCGACATTCGACCCTGGCGACTAGGGAGCATAGCTGTGCGCGCGTGCACACAATTTCTTATTGCGCGCTAATTGGTGCGCGTATATAACTACGCGGATAGATACAAGGCGCATTCACCGACCCTGAGTTGCGGCGCGCCACAGGAACATCGCAGGCCAGTTTTTGCTTGTTTCGTAAGAGGGAAAGACATAGTAAATCCTAATAGGTAGAGTCTAAGACCTGTATCAACTTCGCCGATGACAAATACATTTACTCCGATCGTCGTACGATCCCAAATGCATGCGCTTTTCAACATTCAGCGCCCTACTTGAGGGTATTCTCTTGTATCTTCTAATTAATTTACGCCATCAGTATTCAAAGTGACATTGTGCCCCTTCTATGTGGGCTCCGCTAATCGTGAGTGAAAACAAGACATTGGCCAACAATGGGTGAGGTTCATGCCGATACCACTGCATGAGTATGGCCCCATGCATTACATTTTGCATCAATAGGGTCATCCATATTAATTTATTATAGAGTTTTAAATACTTAAGTGCAAGTCGGACCAGATCCAAGGTGTGGCCGATGCACCTTTTCTGGTGCCGATCATTTGCCGACTACTGTAAGTTAGTTAACCTATGCGGAAATGACAAAGTAAGCTATCGGGCATTGTCAAAATCGCCTACAAGTGTAGACCACATATTCACACCACATGTTGCATCGACGCATATGCGCAAAATGTGTTTTGCTTGTGATCTGTTTATCCGTCCTCCGACGTAGAGCACGTTCGGGAAACATCTTATACAAGCAAAGAGTGTATTATTACACAACATTCGGATTGAATTTATACTATATCATTCGGACGGCAACAACATGCTCTCATCTGTTTCCATGTTGCTTTGCTCATCGGACAACAAGATTTCCACATACCGCAGTGCAAACAAACCACAGCTGACACTGTCCTTCTGTTTGTACGGATTTATTTTAAGAGGCCTCCAATACCACTGGGCATACCTCGGTTGGAGCACATGTCTTTCGTCCCAGAATCTGCAGTATTTCAGCATTTGTGGCAAGATGCGCAGCAGTGGAATGAAATACTCTTTCCGGCATCGTTCGAGGTCCTCTGTCCACACGTGCTGTTTGGGGTCGAGCACCGTTAAGGCATACCTTTTGAAATCCACCAAGCATGCTACCCAATGCCCCGGTAAATGGACGACGAATCCAAGCTGCATAAACACGAACGTAGTGACCTTTACAGATCAACAGCCTTTGGGATTACCCTTTCAAGAGAATACACTGCATAATTTATTACCTTGTCATAGTCGTACCAAGGTTTCAAAGGACCCCAACCAGGAAGCTCTCCAGACACGTATTCGGATAGACCGGCCAGGTCCTCAGTCGAAATTACTTCTTCGGTTTCTGCACCAAGCTTGGACAGGTCTTCTCCCTCGGGATGGTATTTGTTGAACACATTACGAATGGCTGCCTGAAAAGATACAGGGACAATTGAGTGCACCATACAGACAGAGTAGTTATTTATTGCTTAGACAGCAAACATGTGGAGTACTGCGATAACAAGTGCGTACCATGAATCCAGTCGAGGTTAGAACGGTGTCTTTCCGACAAGGTCGGCAGTTCGCAAAGCTGGGATCGCTATGCAGAACGGCGAGATAAGCATCGATATGACCCTCAGACAAATCTGCCATCGGATTCAAGATTTCAGTGAAGAATTCCATTGAAACACCATATCCTATGCCCACATTCCTACTGCAGCCAGACATCAACCCATCGCACACATCAACGATTGCATTCTCAGAGGCAGTTAGAAACGCGATTAAGAAAATACATTAAATATCACTCACAGGCCCTTCGCGTTGTTTACTCTCCATGTCTTAAAATCTGCAAATCACTTCTCGGTAGGCCGAAAGAGGCTGCGCAACGCAGCTGACGCTGCCCTCCTACGGACTTCTCTGTAATTCAGCTTCAGAGGCGTTAGCTCTGAAGGAATTATACAGCTACCGATACCTTGCGCGGACTGGGGTGGCCGGCTATCACCATGCGCTGTAGAAGTCATCTTTGAAGGAACTGCACCGCTTTCCACGACCGGGAGAGATGGACCTGCTGCCGTAGGAGTTATCTCTGTGGGAATTACACCGCTTTCCACTGCTGGTTCTGCCCACGACTGCGGGCTACCATATCCCATTCTTTTACCTGCATGTGTCGGCCGATCTCCGGCTGAATCGAACGATAGTCGGCTATGCCACGACATCGTGTCCTCTGCCCCTGATGTCTCCCGTGCACCCCAATCTTGTGACTGCCGGCAGGGCCATGCGCTAACCGCCCCGGTACTCTTCGGGATAGACCAACCCCCACTCTCATCCCCTGACTGTGTGTCTTGTGGGGGGTTCTAACCCCATTTGAATTCAGGTGGTTGCCATCCCCAGTCGTCCTAAATTACACGAACAAATTAGTTGTTAATTAATATAAACTTTCACCGCACCTACTATATGAAACCAACGTGAACGCACCTGTCTGATATCATGTTCATCGGATCTCTCGGGACTTCCCTCTTGCTTGGGGGGCTGCGGCAGAATTTGACAAAGCCAGCTCTGTATTCTGTCCATCACTTCTTAAGCCGCACGTTGTGCTGCTAGCTCAGCCACAAGTTGTGAGGCCTGCTCAGCCGCTAATCGAGTAGCTCTCTCGGCCACATCATGGCACTCCCTCATAAATGACTCTCTTTCTCCAATGGACATCGGCTGAGTTGTGCCAGGTTCCACTGGCCTGCAGGAAGGTCCAGGTTGCATACCACATTGGTCCAAACATTCCATATTCAACAACTCATTGACTTCGGGTGGGTTAGTAAAGAAACGATCGTCTGCAATGGTGCTCGTATTATGTTCAGGGTTGTTAGTCAACATCTCGTCTGCCCGGGTGTCCATGAACGGCACCTCCGCGGGTGTAGGGTTGGTTGCCGGACCAGAGAGTGCTGCCCGGCCAGGCAGCGAAGCCTGCACCGCCACATTCGGTCGTTTTTTAGCTGCACGGCGTGGAGAAGCATGTTGCAAAAGAAAGGGACCTTGTTCTATGCTCTTCCAATACCGAGAGGCAATTTCGAGGTCCAATGGTTTCAACTTGCGGAACAGCTGCATTCAAAGAATCATTGAACACATGAGTGATAGTTTTTAAAAGTCGAACGAATGAAGGAACGTTATATGGACCGCTCTGAATGATCCACACCTGCCCTCTGATGTCTTTCAAGTCACAATTCTTGAATTTATACAAATACCGTAACACTCTTGGCGTAGCATCGGATGATGCAACACCTCCACAAGTCTCACCGAGTAGTGGGACAACACAATATATCCATGACTGCGTCAAGATAGTGTATACAAAGTTCTGAGTTGACGTGAATTTAACCTATTGCAAAATATCATATAATTACAGTGAAATCAAAACTACTCAAGGAATTAATCTCAGCATACCGTGAACGCTAGTGAGAACCCATATTGTGGTAAGAATCTCTTACGGCATCTTCCTTCCTCGCCGTCGGGATATTGTTCAGGTAATGCAGCAGTCTTTGGTATGAGTAGCTGCCCCAAGGAAATGATTCCCATTTTTCTTCGTTCTCAACCAAAACCCATAACCAATCAGGAATATAATTTCCGGAGTCCATTCCAAGCAACACACCACTCACAAACAACACTTTGGCAGCCTTCAAATAGTCGTTCGAGTCATCCCCAAGTCCCCTTTTCTCATTGAACTTCTTTCTCAGAGCACCCGGCGTTATCGGCTTCTTCTGTAGGACCCGACCGTAGAAGTGGGATGATCTAACCTTGGGCGCTTTATGTGGATCAAAATTTGAAGGGCCGAAATTCAACCCGCATATCAGAGCATATTCATACCGACTGAATCTAAGCATTTTCTTCCATATCTGAAACCACAACTCAGTCTGATCACCTCCATCCTTCAATATCTCGCGTGTGAGAAAGTGGTGGACTGCTTTATTGCATCGATCAACCTTGCTTGGAATCTGCAGCAGCTTACCAAAACACGAATCTCGGAATCTGGCAATTAAATCATCACCATAACCAGTCAGTACTTCTTTGATCTCAGCAATATATGTCGTGCGATCGTGGTTGCTGATTGTGTAGTTGTTATTTCTCATTTTCGACCTTTTCCATTGCTACCCATCCTACGTATACGATAAAAAAAATGAATTAATGGAACATAGATGAAAAGAAAGTTGTGTTAGTGCGCGCATAAGATTTAAGGACACTTAAATCCGATGCAATGGAATGTCTGCCAAGTGTCTGCCGATGACCAGAAGTCGCATGGCGATGCTTGCCCTCACTGCGCGCATATTATACGCGCAATGGTCCTGCGCGCAACACGACAGCGCGCCAACAATATAACATGCGAATGTTTGGATGTCTAACGGATATGTAATGAATTCGTGACTAATAGTGCATTTATGTGTGTGCGAGTACGGATAATTTTGTGGCGTTGCAATGGAATGCTGGGCGAGTATCTGCCGACAATCAAGCGCAAGCGCCAGTGCTAACCATTACTGCGCGATAATCCTTACGCGCACCAATGCCGCGTGTGTTGGCCCTGCGCGGATTGCCCAGCACTGATACGCGCACGATCCTGGTGCGCACAACTCTTGCCACAATTGTGGCTCAAGCCCTGCGCCCACAGCTGCTGTTGCGCGAAGGGACCATGCGCGCACAAGTGCTGCGTGTCTGCAACCACAACTTAAGACTTCAGGAGCCATGGGCCTACAAGGGTTGCGGAACGCAATACCCATGTCCGCACACCCGCTGCTGCTCTGCAACCAACGTGCGCGCAAACCGACTGCGCGCATAAATTGGTCACGCAGCTAAGAACATCAAAATTTGCAGAATACTTTCTACATCAAAAATATCGCAAAATACCCCGTTAATTGCAAGACCCACTTCAATTAGTATATGCAGATACCTCTAGCGCAGGCGCACGCCTTCTCTTGCGCGAAGTAGTCTCTTCATTTTGTTCTTCTGTGTTTGACATTTTCTGAGAATTCGACCTTCAAGACAGAAAAATCACACGGATATGAGTCTTTTAGAAATCCCCGATTTAAAGCTATTGGAAGGCCTACCCAGAAACCTAGAAACCTTGTCGTTCGCAATTGCCAAGTCCACTCAAACACAGAAACCCTACGATACTGAGTTTCCAACACATTTCTCACCTTGGATCGACACTGAAGTACCAGTCGCCGGAAATAATGGGAGCCGCAGTTCACTGTGGAGTGTAGGAGCGACAGTCAGAATCGAAGAGAAGTGCACTGATTTTGGGTGGGAAGATTCTGACCGAATTTGCTTTCTGAAATTTAGGAGGGAAGGGAGAGGTGATTCGATTTTTTCTTTTAGGCTTTTTTTTAATTCATGGTTAATAGATGAAAGGGGTAATCTGGTAAATCTGGCCAAATAAAATATGTTTAAAAGTTACTGGCTAGAATAAATCTTTTTAAAGTTTGACTGGCTACTTCCATGCATTCCCACTTAAATAAAATGTGCATATGTAACGACCCGGCTTTGGACTGACGACTAAATAAAATGAGCATTCGTTTAATACAGTTAGTTTTTTCCGTTAAATAAAATGTGCATATGTAACGACTCGGCTCGAGACTGACGACTGTCCCCACAAACCAACACGAATCTTTACAGCGTACTATGTCCTCACTCACACGCTCCCTGAAAAAACTTATCAGGGGTCACCGAAGCACGCTTGGCTTTGGAGTTCTAGTAGAATAAGCGTCATAAAAGAAGATGCACCTTGTGATATGAGTAACATCAATTAAATACGTTAAGCTCTCCTCGACTATACAGTTCCATTCATTTATAGTCTCATAACTCCTATCTTTCGGGTGGATTCGGTTCATTCATGTGCCCATTCACTTAAAAGTCTGACAGGAGTCGCTCTTTGTTCCTGTCTTGCACCGGCGATCACTCCATGCTTCAGCCTCGGAAGTCACATGCCCACCAGCTTCCGCTTGGTTCGTCCCTGAACCACACCTTACTGCGAGAGGTCCAGCTCTGATACCACCTGTAATGACTCGGCTTTGGGCTGATGATTGTCCCCACAAACCAACATGAGTCTTTCCAACATACTTTGTTCCCAATCACACGCTTATTTATTCATGTGTCTCTTCACTTGAAAGTGTAATGACCGGGCTCTGGACTGACAGTTGTCCCCACAAACCAACACAAGTCTTTCCAGCATATTTTGTCCTCACTCGCACGCTCCTTTATTCATGTATTCCTTCACTTGAAAGTCTGATAGGAGCCGCTGCTCCCTGAAAAAACTTTACAGGGGGTCACCCATTCCACCATTGCTCCAGGTTAAACACGCTTAATTTTAGAGTTCTAGTGGAACGAGCGCAAAAAAAAAATGCACCTAGTGGTATGAGTAGCACCAATCAAATCATTTAAAATATTCTTAACTATACAATTTCATTCCTGTATAGTCTCAAAATCACTCTCTTTCAAGTGAATTAAGTTCATTCATGTGCTCCTTCTCTTAAAAGTCTGACAGGAGCCGCTCTTTGTCTGTGTCTTATATAGGTTATCACGCCATGTTTCGGACCCGGGCATCACAGTATAAATTTTTCAACCTAATTATGATTTATTCGAACAATGATATCATTTAATGTGGTAAGGTTAGAAAGCCCTAGTTATGCGTTTTCTAATTATACTCTCAATTTTCCAATTAGGTGTTAAACGATAGAATAATTATATGGATAAATATCGATGACTATTATTTATATCGTTAAATAGAATTTAAATCCTGATGCCGATTCGATGTTGGATTTTGAAATTAAAATATGGGATTTGAAACTCCATAATATGGTCTATTTGACCATGGTTTTCAATTTGTTCAATTGACATTCATAGGTGATAAAATTGAGCTTGACATATTTTAATTAACTGAATGTCAAGTGTCTGTTTGTTTTTTTTAATAATTTAGGGGGTTGCTTGTACTTTTTAAATAGTTTAGGTGTGTATTTGACATGGTTGTAGAAATTGGGCTAGGCGCTAGGCGGCCCTAACCGAACCGCAAATGGTGAAATCGACTAGTTCCTCAGTCAGGATGCCTAAGCGGAGCAAGGCGGGGTTTAGGCGGATCTAGGCGGCCAGCGTGACAGATTCAGATTCACACCAAATCAATTTATTTATTTTTGCCATCGGCTAACCATGTTGCCCCTATCACCGACGATGAAGAAGAAGATGACGAATGTGTCGTCGTGTTGTTCCTAGTGGATGGTATCTGCTTTGGTTAGGTGACACTAGGCTGGGTTGTGGGAGAAGTGGATAGAAACGAAGAGGAAGACTAAACAGATCAAAGAAGTCGAAGAGAAGAAGAGTGCTTTTGATAATGGTGGGGTCTGTCTCTTGTTAACAAATAACAAAAATAATTTTCTCAAATTTAAAAATTAGTAATTTAGAAGAACTTAAAAAATCAAATATGTCCCCCCTAATTCTCACTCATATCCTATTAAAATAAATTGGGATTAAAAAACAAAAAAGTCTAGATCCCGCCTAGACCGCCTAGGCGCTAGGCGTTCCCCAACCGCTCGACTAGCGTCTAGCGATTTCTGCAACCTTGGCAATTTGGGCCAAAAAATAATTCGTGCGCAGAGGCAGAACTATAAATTTTTCATCAGGGGACGAACTGTTCTTCACTAATAATCTTATCTACTAATTTTTTTGAAAATTTTTCATGTATTTTTTTTTTGTTTTTTTTTTTGCTTGGGGTCAAGGCTCTCATTGGCTCTCCCCAGTTTCACCATTGTTCATACGTCTAGAATTGGGCATATAGTTTGAGTGTTTTTTTGACCTTTCGCCCAATATACAATCTAAGCTCTTGTATACATTAATAAATAGCAAAACTAAAAATCACCTAAACATGAACTTTTATGTTTAGTTCTTTTTAATGGAGTTTGGTTTTTGTTTGAAATAGGAAAAAAAAAATCCAATTTGTATTTGTATTAAACTTAAACTTAGTGAATCAACTTGCAAGTCCTTGATTGATTTTATCTTATGATCACAATTTAGTCAAAATTTGTGATAAACTTGTAATATTTTAGACATTTAAAAGGGTGTTTATTTTCGTATAAATTATGTTATGTTTTTCGAATTTTTGACTTAATATGTTAGTAACACATATATTGCTAATATGTAAGTAATGATTTTACTAATATGATTGGAAAATGTTATTAGGTTGATTTGAACCTTAATTTGGATAGTTTTTGAATAACTGATAGTTTTCAGTTAAACTTCATCAATGGTTAATATTTGTTTTAAATTATTTTTGGTTAAAAAATAAATTTAACTAAAATTACCAGCATGTATGGGCTCATCATTTAATTATTTTCACACTTAAATACTATTGCATTAAATTCAAGAATCGTGCAGGAATTGGCTATGTTTTGTTAACATAGTTACATCAACATATAAGGATGTCAATTTAGCCCGAAATTAATGGATTGGCCCGAATAGACCGAAAAAATAATACGATTAGTGTCGAAAAATTTCAGCTCAAAAAAAATGGACCGAACAGGCCAAACCGATCGGGTTGGCGGGCTAAACAGGTTGGCCAGTCGGGCTGGATCTGGCAGTTTCTACTGTTTCGCTCATAACTTTTCTCTAGAAAAATCCAATTCAAAAAAGTCAATGGCATTGGAAAGCTAACTCAATTAGCTTTCGATACATATATTATGCATTCATAGATTCTGAGTATTCTAAGAGTTATGAATTTTAAAAGTTGTGACCAAAAATAAATAAGTCACATTAAAGGGTGTATTTTTCCGTTAAATGTTATATTTTCAATTACGATATACATTGATGAATTTATCGAGGTTATAAGTACTATTAGTGATTACTATGATGTATAAAATATATATTATAGTATTTGATAATTTATTATTGGAGTTTGATGACAATAGTTGTTTATTCATTTGTTGCTACTTAAATGTTGAGATCTTTTACTTTAAATTTATTTTATTATTTCATTTTATTTTTTTATTGATAAAATTATCTCTCATCTCGTTAATCCTCTATTTTAGATATTACTGAAGTTTTAAAATATTAAAATTATTTTTTCTTTTTAAATTATATGATTGCATTATACTATAATGTTATCATTTGTTTAATGTACAATAAAGAATACGAAGATATAAGTATTTATGTAGTTGAATTGAAGCATCAAATATCGTTAAAATTTAAAAAATATTGTAATTCAAATATTTAGACCAACGATTGAACATAATTATTGTGATGTAGCTTGAAATTATTATTTTTGAAAGAACAAGCTAATGTTGAACAATATTATCATTTAAATGTACTTTTTATTTTTTTTCATTACTTGGATTTTCTTTGTGTGTGATGTTAATTATATTATTTTTCACCCTTTATTTTATTTTCCTATATCTTTTTAGGTTAACTAGCTATTATTATTTATGATGTTGTAATTTATTTAATTTATAATATTATAATATTATTATTTCTTTAAATAAATGATAAATATTTTGAAGATGAAATCAAACATGAAGTTAAAGGGCTTCAACTACTGTTGAAGTAGAAGAATATTGTACTTCAAATTAGATCAAAGATTAAGCTATAATTAGATTTGTGGTGTAGTTTAAAATTATTATTTTTGGAAGAACAAATTATGATTGAACATTATTGTCATTTTGATGTCATTTATTTTTTTTTCTTTCATTTGATACACTTTCATCTTAATCAAATTTTGTATTTGTCATGTTCTTTTCAGTTTACCTTATTTTTCACATATTAATTTATTTTAAGAATTAGAGATGATGATTATTTAGGAGAATTATTAAGATATAATTTATAAATGTGGAAAAAAAATCATAAACATGTTGGCCCAATTGGCTAGCCCGAAAATCGAAGAGTTAAGGTTAGGGCCGAGATTTTTGAGCTTGAAGAAAATTTTAACCAAATAAGCTCGAACCGAATAAGATCGAAACTGAAACAGGTTAATCCGAAACCAAACGAATTAGCCCGATTGACATCCCTATCAACATATTCACAAGGCACATGACGAACTTCATATGTATGAAATGAGCCAAAAAAAATATTACCCACATAATATTCTAGAAACTTTATTTTAATCACCAACTTTCATTTCACCAGATCATAATACCCTTAATTATAAAAGAAAAATGAAGAAAAAAAAAATCAAAACTAAAAATTGAGAATTAAAAAAAAAAAACTCATTCCCTCTCCCCGTCCCCCATCCCATCTCTCCAGCGGAGACCTCTGCCACCACCACCACCACTGTCCACTGCCATGCTCCCATTTGCAGTTGTCGCCGCCATAGGACTTCTATCGTCGTTGTCGCTCACCATCGGCCCCTCCTCTCTCCCCTTTCTGAATTTACAGTAGTAATCGGAAATAACGGAGGTCGTGCACCATTTTTTCCGGCATGTTCACGACCAGACCGACTTGTGATCTGCTGCGGGAAATGAGGACGACAACGGGGTGTTAGCGGCTGGAGGCGGTGGTGGATTTTTTCTTTTTTGCAGGCGCCAAAGGAGAGGGAAGAGAGAGGAGAGGAGAATTATTTCAAATTAATAAAAATTAGAAATAATATAAAAATTGTAGACCTAAAAGTCTACAATTAATTCGAAAAGATCTGGGCTACGACAATCTATAAAACAAGACCACCAACAAACAGCGAAGTTGAAGGACCATCAGGAGTCAGACTATCAAACGAACTACAATGCTCGAGTAAGATGCAGAATATAATAAAAAAGAGGAGATATGAGAGGAGATTTATTTAAAATTCATAAAAATAAAAAACAATATTAAAATTATTAATTGAATGATATTTTGGCAAAGCGTAGTTGAATAAATAATTTTAAAATTTTGTGGGTGAAAAAATAAAATAAAATTTGAAATCAGTATTTTCCCATTTACACTTTGCGAAAATGCCACTGCCCTTTTATAAAAACAAAACACATTAAGTATGGCGGCATTTTTTGAAGTTTATCTTATTTATAAACATATCATAATTTTTGGTGTAATTTAATCTAGTTGAGTTGTAGAAAATGAGTTCTAATTTCCTACATACATATGATTGGTTCACGCACACATTCAATTTGGGTGAAGTGATATATACTTTCACAAGTTTTTGTGTGAGCCACGCCGATTCAATCAATTTCTTAATCAAATCATTGACACAAAGCTCTAATGTACTGTTTAAATCCCAATATACATTCAGTTTCTATGGGAGAAATCATTTCCATCCACTTAGAAAAGAATATTGTTATTTTATAGGATTATTAAAGAACTTAAGAAGAGATGATTGCAGTTTGCCCGTTAAACTATGGATATTTTGCACTATATCGTCTAAACTTCTTTTTTTGGGTGGGGGTGGGGGTATAGTTCCCAATTATATATAGTCTCGTAACTATAAATAGTGTTAATTATCATAGTAATATACATTTACTTTTACTATGTATTGAAAATTAAAATTCAACCACTTAAATTTTTTAGAGTCATTAATCTTAAGTAAGGGTAATAATGAAAGTTAAGCTTTAATATCTTATTTTCATAAATATTTTAATCTACGTGCGAGAATAAAATGGACTATATAAATGGGACGGAGGAAGTATTTTGTATTTTATCATCTCAATTACTCTGGTCGGAGACAACTACAAGCAGCCTCCCGCGGAAATTCTTCGCAAAAAACCTTCATTTTTGGCGACTATAATTTATGTTTCTTAGGGTGTTTTTTTTAATATATATATATATATTTTTTAATTTAATATCTTTACAAGATTACAAAATATATGACGAAGAGTGAGTTATATTTTGAGAAGGGGAGTCTTGTCTTAGATCATTACAAATCAAAATTAGTAAAATGGTAAATACTTAGATCAAAAAATAATTATCCTACAAAATTATAAGCCAAAAACTTATATGAAACCTTTTAATGGTATCTTCCATCTTACCCGCATTTTCACTCCTAGGCACGTGAAACTCATGTGCCAGGACAACCCACAACTTTTTTCTTTTTTCATTGTTTCGCTTTTTTCCCTATTTTTATTTTTGGTTGTTTGTTATTTTTTTTAATTTTTTTTTTTAGTTTTTCACTGTTTCATTTTTTTGTTTAATTTTTATAAAACCGTTTATTTATGTCGAGCGTAGTGCACGAGCCCACTAGTTAACATCAGACAAGTGCACTGCGCGAGACGACAGATAAAAAAATAAATTTTTAATTTAATTTAAAAGTTTATTAATGCCATTTTAGGGAATATATTTATTTCAAAAAAATAAATCATCGAGCACGGTGTACGAAACTATGCGTTAGCGTCAAATGAGTGCATTGCTCGAAACGCCAGAAAAATAAAATAAAATAAATTCAATTTAATTTTACGTTCACTAATTCCATTATAGGATATATATTTATTTAAAAAAAATTAATTATCGAGCGCAGTACATGAATCCACACGTTAGCATCAGACGAGTACACTGTGTGAGACTCCGGATAAAAAAACTAAATTAATTCAATTTAATTTTAAAGTTTACTAATTTCATTTTAGGGTGTATATTTATTTCAAAAAAACTGTATGAGCTCATGCGTTAGCATCAGACGACTGCAATTATGCGAGACACCGAATAACAAAATTAAATTAATTCAAAATAAATAAATATATATTTATAAAAAAAAGAATAAATTAAAAATTGAAAAAAAAAACTAAAATGAAAGGGAAAAGTGGAGGGGGTCACTGAAAAAGAAAAGAAAAAAAAAAGGAACGTTATTACAAGTGTGAGATATTTGCCAAATATGATAGGTTGATAATCGGATTCGATAAAAACATATTTATAATTTTATTTGTATTTTGATTTGAATCTTGATTTGGCTAATGAATTTTGTTCAATCTCATAGTGTAAGATATTATTTTCCCCAATGCAAAATTTGAAGATTCAATCAAACAAATCAAAATTTCCATGAATGATCAAACCTCACAAACTCACTCAAATATATCACCTGTTACGCATGTAATGTATGTCGATTAGAACGGTGATCAAAGGGGAAAAAGGGACAAATTCAACATTTTTTCATGTCGAGAGTGTGTAGCCGCTGCGTATGGAGTAAACTCGTTTTTATACAATAGCTTACAAACCACACAGATGACGCTTGAAAAATTACGCGTGACGGCAACAGCGGACCTAGGGGGGTTGGTGGGGGCAGCCACCCCCTCAAATTTTGTAAAAAAAAAAATAGTATATATATGTTATATAATTATTATATAAATATGATATTTCCCCCCCCCCTTCAAGTAGTAATATTTTTGGACATTTGATTTATTAATATGTAAGTATGGTCCATATGGACTTTAAATTGATGTAGTGATAGACCCAAAATAGTACAATGCTAAATAAACAATCTTATTTAAAAATTCAAAAGTATTTTCATTTTGTTTATATTGCCGCTCTACTACTTGTGTAAGTTCATTTTATTGTTATATTTCCCCTTATTATTCTTATTAATATTTTAAGTTTATTTCATTATATTTTAGGTATTTTTTTATATTTATGGATTTGAGTTTGAATGCTTCAAGACTTTAATACTATGATTTTATTTATGTTTTATGATTTCACAATTTACCTATAATATAATAGTGTGTCATTATGCTCAAATTGTGCATTTAAGTTATTTTTTTATTAATTTTTGTTGGAGTTTTGCAATAAGTTTAAGTTAGGGTTTTACATTCTCCGATTTACATTAAGAAATAAATTGTCGAGACTTTTAATGCCGAGTTAATCATAGATAAATTTAAAATCATGAAAAAAAACGTCAAATACAACTAATGATGTCAAAATTTTAAATAAATGTAGTTTTATTTTAATTGAGATAAGTAATTGTGTGTATATATGTGTGTGTGTGTGTGTGCTCGCGCGCGCGGTTTTTCACCCCAAGTCAGAATTTCTACATCCGTACTTGTGTGACGGACTCACACATAACAATGTTGGTGGAATGCGAACTTGGAAACTTGGATCTCACAAATTCGGCATGTCTCTTTCTGCAAAATGTGGTTATGGAGTTGGAGAAATTAGGAATCCGAACCGAACGATGATATGGAAGGTAAAATAGCAAAAAAGTGAAAAAAAAAAAAAAGAAAAAAAAAAGGAGGAGGTGAAGAAGAGAAGAGTCAAACAAAAACACACGCTTTCATTTCAAGTTGGACTTTGAATATGTCAACCTACCATAATCAATTCCAATTCATTTGCCTCCACATCACAACTCCAGCAATAATAGAATAATGGCAGTAATCCCATTATAGAAAAAAATAAAATAAAATAAATAAGTTGGCAAAAAATACATGGGACAACAGAAATTTCTATGAATCTTCTTGAAATACCAGCCTCAGACTAAAACAACCATCCTTCCTTTTCACATGTTCTTTGCCGTACCAAAGACTTCACATATTATAGTCTTTTTCTCTTCTTTTCGTCACACAAGAAATTAAAATTTCAGTTCAAGAAAATCACTCACTGTCCCTTTTTTTTGGTGTTTTTTCTTGATCAGAAAAGGAAAAGGAAACCGTTTGTGTATGCGGTTTTGGTATGTGTTCTTTCTTTGTATGATTAAGAATTGTTAGTAGTGAGTTTGTAGAGATGGAGAAAAGGCTCTCTTCTCAAAGATGGACTGTTCTTGGTTTGATCAAGGTACTTTCTTGGAACTAATCATGGAATTAGTTTTATTTTAAATTGAACTATGATTCTTTTTTTGGGGGGATTTGGAAATTTGAAGGCCTTCTTATTTTTGTATGATGATTCTTGATTCTGTGTGTAATCAAGGATGATTAGATGCTGTAGAGGTGGTTTAAGTGCTGATTGTTTGGTTTCTATATTGGGTTTTGATATGTGGCCCGGTTGCTGTGGTATAATCGATGATTGAATAACAAGAAGTTGAGATTGATGGTATCTTGTTTCAAGACCTCTTTTTTTAATGTTTGCCCCTCTTTTGTTTCATGTGGGATTTGTAGAAAATTATTTGTTTAGAAGGATCATCACCGGATACTGGAAAAGGGAAGAGCAAGTCTTCAGCAATCACGAATCGAGTGAGTCATGGGTTCCATTTGGTTAAAGGACAATCAGGTCATGACATGGAGGACTATCATTTTGCTGAGTACCAGAAGAAGAAGGATCATGTGCTTGGTTTGTTTGCAATTTTCGACGGCCACCTAGGTGATCGTGTCCCCAGTTATCTAAAGGATAATCTCTTCAACAATATACTTGAGGAGGTGTGTTTCAGTTCATTAGTCTGTTCTTTCTTGTTTTGTCTCTATTTCTGGATCATGATATTCTAATGTTGGAACTTTTGTCCTTCGTTACTGTTCGTGGTTTTTGACTGCAACCTAGAGTTATGCTTTAAGAAACTGATGTTATATACTGAAAAGTAAAGTGCCTAGTATGCTACCAAATAATGTAAGTTAGAGACAATGATCAGTACCTCTAAGGAGTTCTTAGAGTCATCGTGTCATGTGCTTACATTGTTCCTGAAGTTGTGAGTGATCTTATGTTTTTATAGTGGTAAGTTATGCAATTATAGATGGCGTGAGCATTCATGTTTCATTAGGATAATATGAGAATGGCTTAGCTGATGTATGGTAGGATCAAAAGGTCGTCAAAGATTACTGACAATATTAATTAACTCAATTATACAGCTCGACAGGAGTGGCAGAGCAATTAGTTACTTACTGAAAGCCACCAGATGGATAATAAGATTAGATGCCCTTTTACAGAAAGATATTCATATGCAGATGCATGATAACATTGGCTTTTAAACAAAGATGCAAGAAAAAGCAAATGTTCTATCTGCTTCAGACCTGCGAGTTTTCCAGTTATGTAAATGTTCTTGTTGAAAGCTCTGTTGAACTTGAAATAATAAAATGTTACAAAATTGTATGAGGGGCAATAATCTTAGAACTGGTGAATTAAGTCTGTGCTAATAACAACCAGAAATTTGATCATTGCTGATAACTGAGAAACTTATATCACCCTTTATGACCAACTTAGTGAGCATTCTAACTTTCATATAAGATGGCATCTAAAGCCTGCGATTATCATCATATATTTATATACCTACCATGCCAATTACTGCGCTTCAATTTTTTCTAGACATTTTATTGAACTTTTTGGGAAATCAACGAGTTATTCAAGACATTGAATTTTATAGTAGATGTCTTTTTTTTTACCAAAAACAATGTTTGAATTCGTGTTTATTAGATATTGAACTTTACGTAGTAAGATGGCATGGCTAAATAGGCAAAGATACACTGAGTAACCAAAAACTCTATATAGTTGCCAGGATCATATTAGATCATTTAAGTTTTCTTGTAAAGCAGACAAGACCAATAGTCATAACACAATGTAAATAGTTCTTGGTGGTATATGAATTTAGAGATTTCGTTATTCTTCATATGCAGCACTTCGCATTATAGAATATTATTTTCCATAATAGAGCAAAATGCTTATGAAGACTTCTTTGTTTACAGAAATGATTATTAGTGACTGGAGTTTTCTTGGAATAAAATTCTCTCTGATAAAGCAAATTCACATCTAATAGACATTTTTGCATACATGACAAAGTTTTTACATGCAAACCTCATATTTTTTGTTTTACTTACACAACTCAATTCTTATTGAAAGGGTTTAGCAGCCAAAGAATTCAAATCTTTGCTTGAACTTGCTATTTTAGTTATTTCTATGGAAATTGCTAGTTTAACCATGATTTTTGCAATTAGGTGGAATAGTAGCCTATTGTGTAAGTTATGTGGTTTAGTTTTTATTAATACATAAACATTGAATTTGTGAAATAAAAAAATAGCAAATTTGTGAAAAGGTTTGCCAACATACATTGACAAAATTAAAATTTGTTAAAATGCATTATATTTAGCATAGAATTAGCGTTATCACATTGATTTATGTAAATATATTCAATTAATTGTATTAGGAATTCAATAATTGCTTAATTTGAAACATTTGAATTGGTAATGAATGGATTTATTATTGTCACAATGATGAATTAGATCTAGACAATTCAAAAGACATGTGATATGTAATTACTACGTATGCATGATGTTTAAACGGGAAATCAATTAAATATAACAAATAAATTTGATAATTTGAAGACATATTTATAACTGATGAAATTTGAGTGAGGCAAAATGGTCCAAAAAAAAAGGTTTCTAGCTTCTAGTAAGTTTTAATATACTATAAATATGCATAAGATGGACCATTAACAACACCGAGAAGGTCTTACTTCATGAACTTACAATAAAGACAGTTTCTGTTTTTACTGAAACGAGCCTTCGAAGTGTGCTTCTTTTCATCAATAAAGTGTAAGTACTGTAGAATTCCTTGACGAGGTGTGAAGCTTATGCATTCCAACACTTCAGTTTCTCGTAAAGCTTAATTAACTCTTTTAACCTCTATCATCATTCAACTTATTTTACATGATGCAATTGTCTGTAGATAATTGTAAAAAGGGTGGAGGTTAAACTGTGGAAACTTCTCCTGTATTGTATCATTTCAGCCTTTCTTTTATCTAAAAGTATCTTTTTATTAACTTGTGCAGCCTAATTTTTGGGAGGACCGTGAGGCTGCTATAAAAAATGCTTACCGTTCAACTGATAAACTTATCCTAGAGAAATCCATGCAATTAGGACCTGGTGGCTCAACTGCAGTTACTGCAATTGTTATTGATGGAAAAGATCTATGGGTGGCAAATGTTGGAGATTCCAGGGCGGTCGTTTGTCGGAATAAAACTGCCGAACAACTAACTGTGGACCACGAGCCACATAATGAGAGGAAGAGGATTGAGAAGCAGGGTGGTTTCGTGACAACTCTTCCTGGTATTACTTTCTATTTTTTCAATGGCTCTTCTGGGTACATTGTAGACATCTTGATGATATGTTGAATGTTATCGAATTTTGTGAGTTGATGCCATGAAAATTAAGACTCCTATTTCAGGAGACGTACCTCGTGTTAATGGACAGCTTGCTGTTGCACGTGCTTTTGGGGATGAAAACCTTAAAGCACATTTGAGTTCGGAACCTGATGTATGCAATATACACATCGACTCAAATACAGAGTTTGTCATATTGGCAAGTGATGGCTTGTGGAAGGTCAGTTTTTTTTTTTTATATTTGGCAAATAATCATTCCTCTTTTAGTAATAAAAAATTGTACTGGCTTTGTTTCACACTCAAGCTATAAATTAATGATGCTCACTGCCTTGATCGGCATCAATATGCACATGAAATTCTGTCCTCTTCAGTTTCAGTTATAAGGATATAAAAAGAGTGTATGGCATGATAACTTTATTACAAATCCTCATACTTTGATTTTACTACTGACAATTTTGCTGGGAGAACTGCATGTGCTGTTTATAATTGAAAAGAATAAAAGAAAAAAATTGAAGAGTCTCTGTACTAGCTTTCTTTAGAACTGTAAAACCATATCAATATCTGAGGGTGGTACTGCTGTGAGAATGAAATGCTAGGATGGATATCAACCCTCGGGACGCGTGTAGCATTTAATGTATCCAACTTAGTGTATGCATCATAATGAGCTGAAGCATTGTTTGATCAAGAGATGTTGCATAATCACTAATTAGGTTACCCAGTCTGGAGAGTACTTAGAGATTCAACATTGTGCCGTGGAAATTTCAGAATATAAGAACCTCAGTCTCTTCCGTTCCAAATCTAATAGTTAACTCTATTAGATTTCTTAATTTCATCTCGTTGTTGCAATTTTATTTTCTATTTGGTTCTTGATAATTGCCTGTCCGTTATGGAGATGGATGTTGTTTGAAGAAATTCATAGCATCAAGCAAGCTGTGCTAGTAAAAGGTTTCTGAATTATACCTGTCAACAAAACTGGACTTAGTTATCATATACAGAATAACAAATTATAGATGTTCATGACATAATGTCTAGAATCGTAATTGAATGGTATCACATTTTTTTCAGCAACGATGATACACAAATTGTTGTGTTTGAGATTCTTCAATTTCCAGGTAATGAACAACCAAGAGGCGGTCGACACTGTAAAGGGCATCAAGGACCCTCAAGCTGCTGCGAAGCGTTTAACCACGGAGGCCTTGGCACGAAAGAGCAAAGATGACATATCATGCATTGTGATACGCTTTGGTTGATGCCATAAAAAAGAGGGTCCTAAACGAAAAACATAGCGAAGAAATGGAGCAATGGACTGGGATCATGTATCTAAAAAGTGTCTTGCTTTGCAGGTTGCCCTTGTTTAAATAATTTGCTTTGTTTGAAAAGAAAAAATTGTGGTAGTGTTGCTTGGAACTGCTTGAAAGAATCAAAGTAGAGATAGTTTGATTCTATCCCTTTTTTTTTCTTTATAAAAAATTGTTCGGAGTAGATGATTTACCGTTTGCCATTTTGAGATAGGAAAAGCTCGAGTGCATAGCCTTTTTTTTTTGGCTTGTTTTTTTTTGTTAATAATCGCACATTTCTTCCCTATATAGTTGGGACGATCACTTTCGTATTTGTTGTATGTGTATATATATATATGAGAAATAACTAAAACTGGGAACATACTTATTGAGTTTTAGGCTTTAAATTCCTGCGAGAATTACTTCGTCTTTTACCATTGTCGTGTGGAATATTTTTTGCTTCAAGTAGAATGTTTTTCTGTTATATTTTTATGTTATATCTCATGAGTACATGAACTCGATTATGATCTTGTTGCATGATTTTTCGCACTAGAGTCCATGCCGTTGTAGTAAGGAATAGAGAAATTCTCAAGAAATCCATTCAAGTGTGTACATGTGGAATAAGAATCCAAAATTAATTACATTTCTTACAGATTAAATTTGTGTGTGCACACATTCATACCAGTATGGATATGTGTAACAAGAGCCCAAAATCAACTCTTTTTTTAATATCATATTTCTATTGAACTCTCCCTGTTTCATTTTTAAATTATGATTTTTTTCGTGTGTACTTAAGTAGTTTGGAATGTTACACACATCTAAGAATTTCCGGAAGTAATCATGGTTCCTGAATCAAGAATTCAGATGCTCCTAATCTGGTGCAGCTATTTTGAGGTTGTGAGTGAGATCTCATCTTGAAATAGTAATACACAGGAAGATGATAACTTTGTGACAGAATTGAAGAGATTTGAGATGACATAAAACCAAACAAAATATACATTACATTCATCATAATAAATATTAAATATATATATATATATATATATAATAAACACTGCTCGCTGTTGTTGAAGAAGTGTAAATTTGTGGAGTTTTACACAATCAGAATTCACAAGTAGTATAAAGATTAACTAATTATATATGGTGCGTCTCTCCCCCGATATATCCAAGCAATTCTCGATCTTCAATAATACATTGTAATTATTACATTGCCAATAATTTCATTTGGAACAAAAAAAATGAAAGGAACAAACCCATAAAATGAATTTAGAAAAAAGAAGAAATGAAAGACAACTATACTAAATCGTTGCAGCAACAGCTCCTGAAATGATGTTGATGTTGATGATGATGGACAGTCGGTCAATATTTGCCTTTGTTTAGTAATTTGCTGTCACTTTCGAGGATTTTGATGGAGATTAGTAATATGGAATGACGGGGGGTGGCGGAGATGCGTAGGAGACTCCAGTTATTGGTGGCAATGGTATGTGTACTACCGGAGGAGGTGGTGGTGGAGATGAATATTTGTACGGCGGCGGTGGAGATGGTGGAGGAGGTGGTGGTGACGAATATTTGTATGGCGGAGGTGGTGGAGATGAGTACTTGTATGGTGGAGGTGGAGACGGTGAGGGAGGTGAACATTCGGGGGTGGGTGGGTGTGGGTGTGGGTGTGGGGGTGGGGGTGATGTATATACATAAGGTGAAGGTGAGGGTGAGGGGGGAGGAGGTGATGAATATACATAAGGTGGCGGAGGAGACGGTGAGGGCGGGGGAGGTGATGAATAAACGTATGGTGGTGGAGGCGACGGTGAGGGTGGAGGAGGTGAGGAATAGACATACGGTGGTGGAGGCGAGGGTGAAGGTGGTGGAGGTGAGGAATAGACGTACGGTGGTGGAGGCGACGGTGAGGGTGGTGGAGGTGAGGAATAGACGTACGGTGGTGGAGGCGACGGTGGTGGCGGTGGTGGTGATGAGTATACGTACGGTGGAGGTGGGGATGGAGGAGGTGGAGGAGGTGATGAATAGACGTAAGGTGGTGGCGGGGATGGTGGAGGTGGTGGAGGTGATGAATAAACGTAAGGTGGTGGCGGAGGCGATGAGTATACGTATGGAGGTGGCGGAGGCGGGGATGAGGGAGGGTAGTGCCACTCTTGTTTTGGCGGAGGAGACGCTAGTGGTGGTGGAGGTGACCTGTAGTGTGATGTGGGCGACGACTTATGGTGCGGTGGTGGTGGTGGTGGTGGTGAAGAGTAGTGATGCTCCTCTGTAGGTGGCGGCGGAGGGCGAACGTGAGTCCCTGGAGAGATTTTGTGAGTAGGCGGCGGCGGCGGTGGGAGGTGAGACTTGGGTGGTAGCGGAGGAGGCGGAGGGCGGGACCTACCACTCGGCGAAGACTTGGAGGTAGGCGGAGGCGGTGGAGAAGGCTTCACAAACGGCCTTGGAGAGTGAGCTGGCTTAGGCGAGGGAGGAGTCGGCTTCGGCCTGATTGACGGTCTCGGCGCGGAGCTTCCGCCGCCGCATTTAGACTTGCTACAGTCAAATGGCTTAGCAGCATCGGAGGCGCACTCCTTGGCGGACCTCTGCCCGCTCTTATTCGGAACACAATTCTCCCGCCCATCAAACACGGTGGCGCCGCCGAATCTACTGCATTGCGGCGCCTCCCCGGTGAAGTAATTGTAGGAGTAAGTAAAATTCTGCAGGCGCGGCAGCTGGCAAACGGCGGCCGGCACCTCCCCAGTGAAGCGGTTGTGTGCCACATCTAGCTGCTCCAAACTCCTCATACGGCTGATCTCCGACGGCAGCGGCCCCTGCAGATTGTTGAAACTGACATCAAACACCGTGAGCTGTTTGAGCATCCCAATCTGCGGCGGCAGGCAGCCGGTGAGGTTATCGTTGATCAAAATGAGCTCGTTCAAAGTCCTCCCCATCTTCCCAATGCTGGCCGGAATGCAGCCGCCGAGATTGTTGTTCGCCAAAACCAAGACCGAAACCGGCGAGTTCCCGAGATTCTCCGGTATGCCGAAGCGGAATCTGTTGTCGTTGAGGAAGAGGGCGTCCAAATCCTTATCGAAGACCTGCGATGGAACGCCGCCCTCGAAATCGTTAAACCGGAGGTCCAAGAATTTCAACGACGGCAGCGACAACACCACCTTCGGAAAACCACCAACAAAGCGGTTGTTGCTCAAATCAAGCTCGAAAAGCAGTTTCAGTTTCTTGAAGCTGTCCGGAACGACGCCGCAAAACCTATTGGAGTTGATGTGGAAGAGAGCGAGGTCGGTCAGCAAACCCAGCTCATCGGGCAGGTAGCCGGCAATGTCGCCGTGGTTGAGATCGATGCCCGCCACCACCCTCGCGGAGGAGTTGGAGAGGCCGGGGGCGCAGAAAACGCCGCCGTAGGAGCAAACATCCGCCCCCGTCCAGTTAGAAGTGAAGTTGGACGGATCGGAAAAAATGGCATGCTTCCACGCTTGCAAGGCCAAGTAGGCTCGCCGGAGGCTCGGGTTTTCGAAGGTCAAGTTCTTGGCGTCGCTAACGATGTCTTTTAAATCGATGTCGTGCTCTCCGGCAGCCGCATTGGGGATCTGGGATGCTACGAGGGAGATAATGAGGGCTGTAAGGAACAAGAATGAGGAGCGGCGCCGCCGTGAGGGCGGCGGCATGCTGGTGGAGGGATTCATGAGAGGAGAGGGGTGTGCAATGAGGCAAGAGAGTGATTATTTGCGCACATTAAAAGGGAACAGAGGGGGAGTGGTTTCAGCTGACAAAATTATTATAATAATGTGTTGAATTCAATGAATAAGCTACCCCCTGCTGCCTCAATTTATTCCCTCATTTCTTTATTTTTTTACAATTATAATAATATTTTTAAATGTTTTTTTTCACTTGCTCATCCCTCACTAATTTTCTGATGGACAGACACCTCTTGTCGAATCAATGCGTTTAAATTTGAGGATATATATTATTTTCGCTGAATACAAACATTATTTTAACGAGATGCCATTCGTCGCATTTTTTTAAGGATAAATTTGGTAAGTCAAAATTGTGTAATGGGAGACCATTAAGTTGATTGGTGCCATCAAAATTTGATGTTTTTCTTTAGAAAACTGGAGACAGAGATATAACAAGAGTTTATTAGTCTTGTGACAGTTGGGATTAACCGATTCTAAAATAAAAGATTGTAGAATCAATTTAAGGCACCGTCCTATGACCCATTTTTTGATAGTCTTTCCAATTCAATATAATTAGTATTAATTATTTATTTATTTATAATGGATCTTGTGTACCGTTAAAATGCTTCTCAATTAAACCAAATACATTCATCGTTTGTATAAATAAATCTTCTTGAGTTTCAAATGCAACGTTTCAGTTTGGTTTTTTGAATTTTATATACATGTTTCAATCCAATTTGAATGTATAATACAGCTCCTAAACATTAATTAGTTAATGAGACCCGTTTTGATTTAAGTAAAATAATATGTTTGAATTAAGTTTTAACAAAATCGAATTGAACTTATTATGTTTTATGTTAAGTTGAACAATCTTTAATTAATTATCGAATTATTAAATTTACTTGCCAACTCTTGTTATGGTTTATGATGTTAGTTGTTCCCATGACCCATGATGACTTCATTGTTTATATATAATGTTGTATTTCGATAAAGAAAAAAGAAAAATGAAAAAGGGAAAAAATATAGTAGGAGGGCGGGAGAGATTGGAGAATCGTCAATCATAGTGACAAGGCAGCACGTTGCAAATATTGAGAGAGAGAGAGAGAGAGAGAGAGAGAGAGAGAGAGAGAGAGAGAGAGAGAGAGAGAGAGTACAGGTGAAATTGAAAAGAGTAGTACGTACTCTTTAAATATATTGTGCTGGAATTGGACTTGGTCATACCTAATTATTATTACTATCATTAAGTTTTGTTACTATCCTCGTAACTTTTTTCATTTGGGTCACAATATCTTGAATCTTACCCAACATTTTTAACTTTAATATTTCTACTTATGATGCCACTTCAGTAAGTTCTTTCAAAGTTGAAACCATGGTGAGATGGAAATGTTATATAGTGGATGAACTTCGATGATATAAATTATGGAATGTATTTTAATGGATGATGCCTAAAATTACATACCATAAATTAAATTTCAAACTGTCAGTCAACATAAGAGGACATCTATATTTATGAGGTTGAACATTTTTTCATGTTTCGCTCCGTATTTTGTTATCAAATTTATGATATTAATAATATTTATTATAAAATAAAAATTAATTATAACATAAATAATCATAATCAACACAAAAAATGAATTAGAAAATTATTAAGCATAATTTTGAGAAAAATCAACTATAATAAGGAATTATTAATTGAAAATAAAAAATTATATATTAAAAAATAATTATAAACCATATTTGGATGGAGTGAACCCTAAAAACAATCATAAAATTAAACTAAATCACAAAAAAATAAAATTGAAAGAAAAAACTTGGAATTTGAAAGTGTAATGCGAAGTTTAACACAGAGTGTACAAGAAATTCCATGTGATATTCACCCACATGGAACTTCCTGTTACACTGCGTGTTATATTTTCAAATTACGAGTATTTCTTATATTTTTTTATTCAATTTTATTTTTTTGTGATTTAGTTTAATTTTATGATTGTTTTTAAGGTTCACTCCACCCAATTAGGATTTATAATTATTTTTTTAATATTTAATTTTTAATTTTTAATTAATAATTCATTATTATGGTTGATTTTTTTCAAAATTATGTTTTATAATTTTTTAATTCAATTTTTTTTGTTGATAAATGTTGACTATGGTTATTTATGTTATAATTAATTTTTATTTTATAATAAATATTATTAAAATAATAAATTAAATAATGTAGCATGGAATGAAATACGAAAAAATGTAACAAGAAATTTCAACTCATATTCACCCTGCATACCATTTAATGTGTTTATCGTTCATATGTTAATTAAGTTTGTCAAATTTCACTATTACTATTTATTTAATATACTATGACAAAACAATGTCATGTGTTTAAAATAGACCCGCCATATATTAGTGATCTATTTGTATAGATTTCGTTTGATTTAATGAAATTGCCTTTTTCTTCAAAAAAAAAAATGAAAATCTATATTATATCTAAAAGTAAGATAGTCTGTATAAATAAAAACTATCAAATTTTCCCGTCTAAACTATCTCTCCAGAAAAAGAAATATATAATATTTAATTAAAAATTTGGTAATATTAATTAATATATCAAATTCACTACTATAAATTATATCCAAAAAAAAATACGATAATATTAATCATATAATTACATATGTTAAGTTCTATCCGTAAATAGTGTTAATATATTGTCCATAATATTATACATATCTACATAAGATATAATATCCTATAATTACATTAATCAATATACAGAGTTATATTCAATTTCTATATTTATGCTATCTATGAAACATATAATATCTATAATTATGTCATAGTATTAATTAGATATAATGTATATAATTATTTTATATGTGGAAACATAATAATAAATCTATCCTACAATGTTTACATATGATATAATGTATATACACATAACATATATTATTCTAGATATAAGTTAATCAATTTATATAGATATATATATATATGTCTATATACCTATATAATAACAAGCCCGATTTATTTATAATAGAATATATAATTAATTAAGGTAATAATATCAATCATTTAATTGTAGAATCAATCTAGCTATATATTTATTTATTTTTCATTGATTATACAATGCACTGATTTAGCCGAAAAGTGTAAAACAAATGGTGACACAAATCGCATGTTTAATTGGTAATCAATAAATTGTTTAGTAAAAAAAATAATTGATTAATTGTTGGTTCACTTGAATTGTTAGATTTTACTCTATTTAAGACTTCTCATGATTTATTTTGGTGAGAATTAATATTACTTGGATTAATAATTTATCTCTCTAAATTTTATTAATATATCTGATTTGATCCTACTGATAGTTAAAATATGACTAAGATCAATGGAATAAAAATAAAGAACTTTGCTGCGATGTTGACTAGCCACGATCTTAAAAGCTATGTGCCTATATCCGCATTTCAATGATGCAATATATATACATTGATTGAATTAGTGAAAGAAAATAAATAATTAATGTAAGTTGATTTAGTTCATGTTTAATTTGTAATTTATTATTATTATTATTATTATTATTATTATTATTATTATTTGAGTGAATACAAAACACAATTTTTTTATAAAAGTTTGTTTCTAACTAAGACAATTGATTGAAATTCTTATTATTTAATTAGTCGGGATTGCTGCACCAACATTTTTTTTGTGGTACTTTTAATAAGTTGTGTGTGTTTTGAAATTTTTTCTATGTGTTCCTTGATATTTATATGAAATTTTCAGTGTTATCTATCATATTTTTACCGATATAAAAGTAAACAATTTTCCATAAATGAAGTTTTCTCATGTACTAAGATGCAAGATTGCCACCAAGTGGTCCACATAATTGGAAATGCATGAAAGATGATCGTTTTTTTACATATTAATTTCATTATTTCTTTTTCTTATAAGTGATTTATTATATTTACAATTAATTTTATTTGTATATCTTTTCTAAATTATCGACTATCCAATATGTTTATTTATCACTATCTAAATTGAGTCTTTTTATAAAAAAATTTATTCCCAGCTATAGTCAACTTTATGTTGATATTTCCATGGCCAAAAGATGTAGTAGTATAAAAATTTTAATATGTGATAAAATATAATAACACTCCATGTACAACTACATGTGCAAGAAATTATTTGAATTTATTTTATTAGTAGCGTATATCTTTATTTATCTATATACAATTTGGAATCAAAATTTAATTTAATCTAATTAATTTTCAATAAATATTTTTTATCAATATAATTATTTTTCGTATTTATAATCAATAATTTATATTATATATATCATGACAATGAAATACAATATTAAATAGGCGTGCAATGCACGAGTGATATGCTAGTTTGTAAAATACTAGGAAAAAAAAATACAAAGTGGAAGGGTTTACGGTGAAAGTCAACAATAATAAAATTAAAGAAATGGTAAATTACACTTTGATACCCATATTTTGGACTTTGTTTTAAAAAATAACTTTTTTTTTTAAATTAACAAAATAGTAACTACTTTTAAAACAATTACAAATCTAAAATTTGATCAATTTTACATCTCAAAAATCGTACATAATTAATTGTATTTTAAAAAATTTGATTGAATGTTTTTTTACGGAGTTGGGAAAATAAAAATGTTAAAACGTAATCAATTACATAGGGTTTTATGGGGCCGAAAAATTGATCCAATCTTAGATTTGTAATTTTATTTTTTTTTTGAAAAAATAAGCACTATTTTGTTATTTTTTTTAAAGGACTATTTTTTAAAAAGAATCTAAAATGTAAATATCAAAGCGTAATTTATCCTTATAGACCCTCTTTTTTTAGCCTCATATTTAATTAAGAGTATTTGAATTTTGGATAGACTTATTTACCTCTATAGTCTCATTTTTTTAGAAATACAGTCTCATTGTTTAAAATCCTAACAAACATGTATAAATTTCTTCAAACATGTATATTATCATCTCTACTCTACATAACATGAGTTTTGAAACTCGTGGTTAACAAAAATAAACTAATAAACATTCAAAAACTTATTTGATATGCTTCATGGCTACAAAAATATATATATATATACAGTATATATATATATTACGTGGGAGAACGCGACAATAAAAAAATGAATGATACATGATGAAAAATGAAGTGGGTTTAAAAAAGCTTCAGTAAAATTCAACTGTTAAACTCGAACATCCGCGTGCTCCTCGAAAGTTCAATATATTTTACAAAATAATAATAATTTCGAGTAAGATTTAATATTTTATGTGGGAAAATGAGCAAGATTTTTTGCCCACATGTTCTCTCAAGAACACGTAATGACTCAATTTTTAATTTGTCGAAAAAACTTCGGAATATAAAATTGAGACAAAAATGAAACATTCAAAACAAAAATAGTACTGAATATAGATTGAAGTATTATTATTAAAGTGTTAAATGCTAAGAGATTAAATATAATTTACCCTAAAGTAATCACGGGTAATTTGGAAAGTTACTTTTTTTTTGTGTATGTTAAAATCCCATCAATTATTTTCAGACAAAAAGTGTACGTGTGTGTGAGAGAGAAAGGAAGCAGGCAAAAGACTTTTGTTGTTTATCTAGACATTGTATTGCCAGAGCAGAAATGGGACCCCGCACTACACTGTTCTCACGTTGTCCCAATACACTTTTCTCTCTCTAAAAATTCAAACTTAAACCGCGTTGCGTATGCCAATTTATATTACTAATTATTTTTCAAATATTAACTCTACCTCCTTTTTGCCCTTTTCATATTTTTTTGTAGGTATAATTTTATTTATATGAAATTCCAGCCAGTTGAGAGGAGAACATGCTAGCTTAATACACAAGTAACAATAATATATATATTCTACCTGACATTTAAAATATTATATTTCGTGTATAGATTATCTTTGTTTTTCTATAACTATTTATATTATCCAGATAAATAAATTTAATTTCTTCACTCACTCTTATATATAATTGACGAATTATATCGAATTTCAAACTCAGTTCATGTTCATCTACTTATTAATGAATACGTATTTAATGTGTTCGCATTCAATATGATGCATGGTTGTATATAACTTTTAAGCATACCATTTTTATTTGTGACAATAATAGAGTAGCATAAAGGGGCCGGATGATAACAAAAATATATACGAGTTTTGTGTGGTCTTAATATTACAGTATTCAATAATTATATTAAAACAATTATATTAATGTGTGTGGTGGCATGTATCCTTACACAGAAAATAAGCAAGTAATTAATGTTGATCCATCTTACAAAGTTAAATACGATAACCTCTTAAAAAGTTAAACATGATCGATAATATTTGATATATCAACTTAAATTTATTGATTGAATATCTGAACTCGTTAAATAAGACAATAGCCGATATTTTAAATCTATCAATTAATCATCCTACAAATGTTTTTTAAATCCAACTATTTAACAGTTAACACACACACACACACACACACACATATTATTCTCATTTAGATTTTGTGGATAATCGTTAACGCCTGACGGGTTAGTAATAAAAACATTTAATTGAGTTGAGAAAATTAAAAAGGAAAAAAAAAGAAGAAGAAGGCGACGCTGAGAATATGCTAAAGTAATCACCGCTCTTCTCTCTTTCCATATTGGGTACAGGCTGTCTCGCCAACCAAAACATATATATCTTCCACCATTTATTCTCTCACATCTTTTTTTTTTCAATAATTACTAATTATATTTTCCCACCTCCCAGCTTTTACTTTTCACGTATAAAGATTAAAGAACGAAAATGAAAATAAAAGCATAGATCTTTTATATTGCATATTGATTGAAAATAAAAAAAATAAAAAACAGGTTCTTTAATAGTTAATAAGTTGTGTGAATATATGGAACTAGCCGGTCAAACTTTTAAAAGATTTATTTTAGCAAGTAATTTTTAAACATATTTTATTTGACCAGAATTACTATATTACCCCTATATTTATTTTTAACCTATTTCATTTCCCCCGCCATTCAACCGTGCCGATTCACATTTCACATTTTGAAATGTGATTTTGGAAAATTTTCTCTCTCTCTTCTACATCTCATCTTTTTCAACACTAATGGAATCTGCAACACTGAAAATTTAAGCGAAGATTTCTCCAGATTCAAGCCATCAACGAGCCGTCGACTTTGAAAATTCAAGCGAAGAAATAGAAAATCCTTCCCCAACATGTGTATGTTTCAGATCTAATTATTAATAATATTGTTAGATTGTTAGGTGTTTTTTTTAAAGTTTGATTTGGGGAAAATTTTGATTCGAAGAATATTGTTAGATTGTTAGATGTTGTTTGTTTTTGAAGTTTGAAGTTTATTTTCTACACATAATAGACATGCTTTGACAATAAAAGTACCACTAATATAGTTGATGTTTGAAAATCTGGAAAAAATGAAGTATTTCTGCAACTTTAAAAAAATCTGGAAAAATGATGTTCTTAACTGCGCGCATGCTTGTGAGCACAGTTAAGAAGAAAATCGCGCGCACCTGAGGCTAAATTATCAACAGTTGTTCTGCCGATGCACATAAATTATCAATCAATGTCATGCCGATAGTCTGCGGATGTGTTCTGCCGATATCTGCGCGCGCGCGCTTACTTGGTGCGCACATGCCTTATGCACGCATGTTTGTGGGCACCCACAAGAAGAAATCACGCGCACCTGAGGCCAAATTATCAACAGTTGTTCTACCGATGCACAGAAATTATCAACCGATCTCATGCCAATAGTCCGTCGATGTCTGCCCGCTCACTTACTTTGTGCACGCCTTTTGCGCATGCTTGTGGGTGTAGTTAAGAAGAAAATCACGCACACTTGAGACCAAATTATCAACAGTTGTTCTGCCGATGTATAAAAATTATCAACCTATGTCATGCTGATAGTCCGCCGATAGTCTGTCGATGTGTTCTGCCGATGTCGGCGTGCGCACAAGGCTTTTGCGCGCACTTAAGAACAATCCAGCGCGTAGTTAAGAACAAAATCATTTTTTTTGTAAAAGTCGAACTTAAGTGCTCACTGCACTAGCTCGACATGGACGAAGTATGACGAGAACTATGGTCAAGAAATGAAGATCAACGATGAAGATGAAGATTGACAATAAAGATGAAGATGAAAAGCAGATCTGAAGATAAAGATCGACGATGAAGATGAAGATCGACGATGAAGATGAAAAGCAAATCTGAAAATGAAGATGAAGATCGACGATATTTTAATTCTCTTTCTGAAGATGAAAAACAGATCTAAAGATGAAGATGAAGATAAAAGCATATTTGATATTTTTTATTTTTTTATGTCTAAAGAGCATTTTGGTTCAAAGTGGCTAAAAAAAATATATTTAAAATTTACTAGCTAAAATAATTTTTTTAAAAATTTAAATGACTAAAATAGTTGTTGCCTCTAATAAGTTAATACTTACACAGAAGCCAGATATAGTATTTAGATTATACAGTACATGGGATGAAAAGTGAATCTCGTCGAATTTCACACGACATTCAGCGGAGCATGCGCCTCCTGGGAAATCTTTATTTTATATAGGATGATTTTTATTTTATTTTTTGTTATTTGATTTTTTTTTTCTTTTTTATTGACTACTGTTTGAATCTTTAAACATACCAATTGAAGTTTTATAAATTGATTTATGCCAAAAAAATAAAGTTGTACCAATTTTTGAATAAGTCACGAAAAATCCACTTTATAGCTAATTAAGTACTCCCTCCGTCCCATAATTGTAATCTATTATTCACTTTTTGAATGTCCCAAAATTATAATATTTTATCTTAATTGGAATTATATTAAAACATTCTTTTACAATAAAAATCTATTTAATATTTTTTGAAATCTAGTATGAAGGAAAAATCATAGAGTAGAAAATAAGGACAATATAAGATAATTATATATAAATTGTCTTTCCAATACATATTAACTATAATATCTTAATACGCGTGAAACTGAAAAGGGGTCTATAATTATAAGTATGGAACAAAATAGGTGAATCCTCAATTTAAAGCAAAAAATAAAAATAAAAATAAAAATTGCAGGACATACTCACAATTTCAACCACTGCTCCATTCAAATATGGGAGAATATCTATTTTATTTTCATCTCTTCAAGACTGACAGCTAACCGATTATCATCTCTATATAAAAGGTTAGGTTTATGATTTAAATTCCACTGCTCTACTCCCATAAAAGGGCAAAAAAAAAGGTACAATAATTTTGTAATAGTATGAGTCTATAACTAATGAAAATTGATAAGAAAGCAATGTTTCGATTTAGAAGAAACCTGCTCGCATTATAATGATTGAAAACTGTTGTATTTCGTTTGCCCATTATCTTGGCCCATTACTTATTCCTACAGCCCAACCCACTACACGCCTCTCTCTCTCTCTCCCTCCCCCCCCCCCCCCCCCCCCCATTAAATGTTTGTTTAATGTTATGTTGTTAGTTATCTATAGTTTGATAGTATTTTTTTTGGGTTAATTATGATTAAATACACAATATTTGATATGGATATACGGTCGATTTGTAATTTAAACACAAGGTTTTAAAAAAGTTTACCATTAAAACACAAACTTGCATCTTTTGCTAAAAAGGCACCTCTTTTTTTCTTTTTCTTTTTTCAGCAAACCGAAAACTACCTTGGCAAAAAAATAATGTCGTATTATGCTTAGATTGAAAATATGTTTACCTCATGACAAGAACTGTCATTTTGTACATAAAAAAAATAAAAAGTCAAAATTAAAAATTATATATTCTTCCTTTAGTTATTCGTTTAGACACAAAACGACATCGTTTTGCAGTGAGGTGAAATATATTTTTCATATCATTATAAAACTTAACGACATGATTTTTGTGCCACATCAGTTTCCGTTGGATGAGAAAAAAAATTGGGGTATCTATTTTGCAAAAGATGTAAGTTTGTGTTCTAGTTGCAAATTTTTAAAGTTTATATCTAAATTACAAATTTCGTCAAAATTTGTGTATATAATCTTAATTAACCATTTTTTTTCATAGTATTTTTGTTTTACAAATTCTTTGAATATTTTGTCAGCACCAACTGATTCTATAATAGATTGGAACATTTTAAACTAATTCTAAAGTGATAATGGCACTTAAGAATTTTGCTTTATACAATACAATAAATGACTACCCTTAATTCATCCTTCATTAGTAATATTCTTTTGCATTCTCAAAAAAAAAAAAGTAAAATTCTTTTGGCCTTTTTGTCCCTTCCACTTTGAATATAAATAAAGTCCTTAATTATTAAAAAAATAATAACAAAATCTATTAATCATCCCTCTTTTCAAATTAAATCTTCCAACCTTCCCAATTTCTCATGCATGTGCCGGATTGAAACTTCTCTATATTCCCCCATTTAATCCGACAATACTTAATTAGTCGTTGATGATTAGGCCCTCCAACAATCAATCTAATATACAATGATTATTTTTTATAAAATCATTTTTCGATACTTAAAATGTTCATGATTAAAATTGTTGAAGTTTAGAGTTTTATAACTTCCATCCCATTTATATAGACGCGTTTTGTTTTTTTGGATACTACAAATATATAGGCCGGTTTCTATATATAGTAATATTTATTTAGCTCATAAACTGATATATATACTCCAATTCATGTAGATGTGTTATTTATTTTCATTAAGCGTTATACACTGTAAATGAAAATAAATACTGGTACGTTAGAAAGTTTACTTGTTTAATTAATTTTTATTAATATTAGAATGACCTTTCGTGCGGTGCACAAATAATATATTTACAGTTATTATTATTTTATTAGAAATTATAAATATGAAATTAATATTATATAAAATATTTAAACTAAAATCTATACAATAACTTTCTAAGATATGCGAGTTTTGGTCGTCCTGACTCTTCGCGAAGACCCAAATAGTAGAAATCATGTGTAAAAGTGAGACATCCCGAATTAAAATCTACCGGTTCCTCGTTACCCCAATTCAAAAATAAAAAGAAAATGATTAGTTTTATTGTATGTTTAGTTTTTCATTATAATTTTATAAAAAATATAAGATATTCTGTCATGTTGATTTTCAATTTTTTAGTTTTTTAATTTTATGTAAATTTAAATATCTTAAATTTATACTTTTCTTCAACATAATGAATGGGTACACTGTTGTAATTATTTTTAGATTAATAAAAAAATATTTTCAATTCATCAATTTCAAGGTTCATTTTATTGTATATGGAATTTGTTATTTTTGCATTGATACATAGTTTAATTTGAAATTTGTGACATTATTATTTATTAAAAGAAAAAATGATTCGTGTTTGATTAAATGAAAATTATACATATATCAAAATTATATTTATATAGAAAGATGACAAAAAAAAAATTTAAACTTTTTGAAGAAATCTAAACTTACTAATAATGTGATGAAAGTAAATAAATATTCAAGAAACAAATATAAAAAAAATGAAAGCGTAATTAGTCAAAATAAAAATGATTTAAGAGATGAGACGTTGCTTCAAAAAAATATGTTTGCTCCATCAAAAATTGGGATAATAAGTAGATTAGTACAATCATTTATTTATGTACACACATTATATGTGTATATGGAAAATATCAAAAGTAAATGAAATTAAATATGATGATGCATAATTTTATACATTATTATAATGCCCATATAATATTAAATAAAATGTCTACAATGCCCTTTTATTAGTGGGCGGGAAAATAAAAGTGTGTTATAATATATATATATATAATATAATATATAATATATATATAAGAGAAAGAAAATCAAAATCTTGTATTACATGAGAGAGAAAACAAACATCTTAATTCAAAATGAGAGAAATATGACCAATTTTATATTACATGATTAGAGAAGGAAAATAAATAAATCTATTTTTGTTCTTAAAAATAATTTTACAAAAATACAGGTATTGTTTAAGAAAAGAAAATTAGAATACATCTCTCTCTCTCTCTCTCTCTCAAAACATCATCATATACTCTCTCTATCAATCTTTTCATCTCCATATATCTTGGTGCACGACGCCGATTCCATGTGGATGGAGATGAGCAGAGCTTTTGAAGGAAATCATAGCCGGCGCTTCACTGATGTTAGCGTTGAGACTGTAATAGTTGTTGAAGCACGTCGATCCATGATGCAACCACATCTGCGAGGGGAGACTGGAGAGAGATGAGGAATTAAAATTTTATGATATGAAAATTATTTCCCTCAAGTCTCGGTTGCTTTTGAGACCATATATATATATATATATATATATATAGGGGTGGGTTTACCACTCCCCTATGTAGGAAATAGGAACAAATTTAAAACCATAGATCAACACAAAATAAACGGTCCAGATTCAATTATGATTTTAGGGATTAAATAGCAATTTTTTTACCGTGCTTCAATACTTCTGGAGAAAAAAGGGTAAAAGGGGTAGAAAAAAAATCCCGCAAATCAAGCTTTTCTGATTATGGGAACCGCCCAAATCTATGAAATTTCTGTAGATTACAAATTCGTTTGATTTAGGAGGTAAAAAATCTAGGGTTTTGATGGAACTTTGAGCAGACGAAATTTTCTCTCAACCAATATACAAAGTCGGCGATGAACGGCGACATTAACAGCAACGGGAGGATGTCCGGCGGCTGTTCAACGAGGCGTAACCTAGGTTTTAGTTCGCGATTTCTTTATTTTCCTGTCACTTTGGTTGCTACCAACTGTATTTTTTTGTGTGTTCTTGCTTGGATTGTTTTCTTGCTTTGTAGTTTTGAGTTTGGTTCTGGATTTTTGGTGTTTTTTTTTTGCTGTTGGAAAATACATGAATATGATGAGTGTTTTTACTGAAAAGTTCTTTAAACTATGGGGCGAACCAGAAAAGTTTGGGTAGAGCGGGATCCAAGCGTTGGCTAGGTAGGCGTCTTGTAGTAAGATGAGTAGTTATGAACCAGAAAAAAACCCACAACCCCTTGGGGTTATCTTGCGCTTGGAATAATTAATAGTATGAATCTTGGTGGGGTTGGTTGGATTTCTTTTGATGAATATGCACACGTGTTTGCAAAAAAAAAAAGGTATGAAATTTAACAAATTAATCGAGTGGGGGCCGCTTAGAACTGCAGTAATTTGGGGGAAAATGTTGACATGTGCCTTTGTGCGTGATAACTGTGTTTCTCAATTCTTTTTTGCGGCACGCACATGTATAAAAGAAAATTTGGAAGTATATTGGCTTTCATTTATTTTACACGATAATACTAGTTATCAAATGTTGGACTTAGTAGCATATTTCTATATTATAGTTAGCAAATTTTATTGAAACTGATATCGTTGTAATATTTTTTAAATACATGTTTCAAACATTATGCTAGTTATTAGCATATTTATGAAATATCTATAGCAAATAATTCTGAGTATGTTTCCTAACTGAATATTTATGAAATATCTATGGCTATCGATTTATTTGGTTAATGTATAGAAATATATTGGACAGTGGTTGCTAACTGAATTGCTGTATCACCAAATGATGGTGAAAGTGATAGCAATTTCCCTTCTTTTATTTTTCTGATGTTTGGATGTCAATTTATTTGGTTATCGGTAACATATTAAAGTTTTTTATTTATGTTAATTATTAGCATATTCATGAAATATCTATGGCTATCGATTTATTTGGTTAATGTATAGAAATATATTGGACATTGGTTGCTAACTGAATTATTGTATTAGCAAATTATGGTGAAACTGATAGCAATTTCCAACTCTTTGATTTTTCTGATGTTTGGCTATCGATTTATTTGGTTATCGGTAACATATTAAAGTTTTCGATTGTTAGCACTGTTTTTTGGGGTGATGACAACTAGCAGATATATATTTTGGTGCGTCGATGCTTTTTTCTACTGGGTTTCCACGTTCAATTGTTTAATTATGAAAATGTTGCTATTTTTATATTTTATTGAAATAACATGCAATACAATTTTAGCAAATTATTGTGTAATACTTGCAGATTGAGTTGAATACGCTTTGAATTGAATATTAGCAAAAAAATGCTATAATTTGAATATTAGCGAATTTAGTTGTTCTATTAGCAAATATGTTTTAGACAAATAACAATTGTTATTTGTTTGAATACATTTAGTAAACTATATGCTTTTTATAAGCAAATGAATGAATATTGTTAGCAAATAAATCTGCATATGTTAGCTAATTTTTTTGTTATAAAATTGATACAATTTGAAGCTGAATATAGAAGGGCAGTTGATTTGGACAGTATTAGCAAAATTATTTGTTCTAATAGCAAATATGAATGATACTGATAGCAATTGGTATTTGGTTGAATACAATTAGCAAACAATCTGGTCTTTATTAGCAAATAAATATATCTTGTTAGCAAATAAATCTGCATATGTTAGCTAATTTTTATGTTAACCAAAATTGCTACAATTTGAAGCTGAGTATAGAAGGGCAATTTGTTGATTAATTTTTTTCAGAGAGAATAACAATTGATTTGGGTAGTATTAGCAAATTTATTTGTTCTATTAGCAAATATGGTTGAAGCTGATAGCAATTGTTATCTGTTTGAATACATTTAGCAAAGTATATGCTCTTTATTAGCAAATGAATGAATATTGTTAGCAAATAAATCTGCATATGTTAGCTAATTTTTTTATTATAAAATTGATACAATTTGAAGCTGAATATAGAAGGGCAGTTGATTTGGACAGTATTAGCAAAATTATTTATTCTAATAGCAAATCTGAATGAAACTGATAGCAATTGGTATTTGGTTGAATACAGTTAGCAAACAATCCGATCTTTATTAGCAAATAAATGTATCTTGTTAGCAAATAAATATGCATATGTTAGCTAATTTTTATGTTAACCAAAATTGCTACAAATTGAAATTGAGTATAGAAGGGCAGTTTGTTGATTAATTTTTTTCTGAGAGAATAACAATTGATTTGGGCAATATTAGCAAATTTATTTGTTCTATTAGCAAATATGGTTGAAGCTGATAGCAGTTGTTATCTGTTTGAATACATTTAGCAATTAGTCTGCTATTATGTAGCAAATTTAGGAATGAGTCTGCTATTGTGTAGCAATCAGTTTTGTAGCAAGCTTAAAGATTACCTTTGCAAATTTATATAATAGTGGTACCAATTGTTTTGAGCAGATTAAACATATTTCATTTAATATGCATATATCAAAATAAAAATTGATTTCTGGTTGTTGAATGGTTTTGAATTTGTATATGATTGCATTTTATGTTTGTTAAAAGTGCTACCAAACTTTTACTTTTCCATTTGCAAAACTGTTGTGAATTGTAATCTTTATAATTTTTGACATGCAAAATATTATAATAACTAATGTATTGCATATGTGGGTAAAATGTGTGCAGCTATTATACATGGATCGTGTGGTGCTCGAGTACAGAAGAGTACCAAGGGATATCCTCACCATCAAACAGTGGAAGAAAAATATGTTGTTGCGAAGGCAGACCATGGAGATTTCTGAAGGAGGTTTTGGGCAAGGGTTTTGCGATGGCCCATGCACATTAGATGAAGTTGTTGGTGTTGATGCTGACCCTGTGGCCGAAGAAAGAGTGCATGATTTAAATGAAAATGTAGACCAAGGGATATCGCCGGCAACTCATGGTGCAGATCATCTTGGTGATATTCTAGAAGATGTAGCAGGTGCAGATGAACATGTGAATGGTCCTCCGTTAATCATCACACGCATGACCTTCTGTAGATATATTACTGCCTGTCATTTTTAATTAGCAAACATACAGGTCTTAATTAGCAAACATTTTTGCGTTAGTTAGCAAAACGTATGTTGTTCATAGCAATATTTTTACTACTTGCCATTATTAATTAGCAAGCATACACGATTTTCACACCAGTATATAATCACCACTTCGATCAATGCATTCATACATGTCTTAATTAGCAAACATTTTTACGTTAGTTAGCAAATCATATGTCATTCATAGCAATATCTGACAGTTAACTGAAACACACACAACTACAAAAACCCTACACAGAAGGAAAATAAAAATGAAATCACGTATGTTTTTTACAATAACTCGTATTAATATACAAAATTAAACAAAAACCCAAGTACCAACATACAATATGCAAGTACCAACATACAATATTTGTTAATTAATATATTTTGACTATGCAAGTACCAACATACAATATGCTAACAGATTTGCTAACAAGGATGATAATGTATGTTATTCCGTTTATAATTATTTGCTAATAATCATAATTGTTATCATCCATCCAAAAATTGATTAACAAAGTACAAATCTTTTGCTTGTAGCATATATTTTAAATGCTAATGATATTGTTAGCATTTGCTAACTTGAATCCGGTTAATCTAATTCAGTATGATCTTTAGCACTCTTCGGGAAGAACTGACTTTCTTTTATTATAAATTTTCTTCTTAGGAAAGTTCACTAAAGAAGTAAGATAATCAATAACTTCAAGTATTCAATAGCAGGTGTAGGGGTTTCCAAGGAATTTGGAGCTTTATCAACAAAATCATCATCCACTTCTTCGAAATTCGGAGTGTCCTACTGATGAGAAATATGAAGCGCCGCAGGAGCAATATAATTTGGAAAATAAGATAAAGTATGTTAGTCATGCACAATCTCATAAACATTGTCAATAGCTTTTGATGTCTGCAATACAATGTTAAACACATAATAAACATATAAGATTAAAACTTACATCAAGTATATTTTGATTTAAATACAGACTCGTAAATTGTTATTTATAATAGCAAACGTGTTGAGATAATAAAATCAAATATTTATACTAGCAAACATGTTGAGATAATTAACTCACACAAACAACATAAACATGTCGAGATATATAAAGGTTCTGAATTAGCAAACAGTGCTAAATTAGTTAGTAAATCATATGTCGCATATAGCAACATTCTGAAAGTTAATAGAAACACAAACACAATTTTAAAAACCTAAATAAAAGATCAAAAATATCATATAACGTATGGTTTGTCATTGATTTGGACTAAATCTAGCAACTTCGCCTACAACATTTTAACACAATCTTTTTAATGTATTATTTAGTTTACACATTCCTCAATCGATTAATATACTTAGGGATGTCAAACGGGCTAGCCCGTCGGTTTCGGGCCAACCCTATCGGGTTATCGGGCTATTCGGGTCGGGCCATTCGGGCTGAAATTTTTTCAGGCTAAAAAATCTTGGTCCTAACCCTAAAACTTCGGTTTTCGGGCTAGCCCGTCGGGCCAACATGTTTACGACAAAAGTTAAGTGTAAGGAGAATACTCTTTCAAATAGTAAGTTTTCATGTCCTATATTAGATCCAAAACTATAACAGAGACACCGTATGTTTATGCAAGCATCATATAATTACAAGCAAAGTTGATACACGAGAACTTAAGCAGCACAATCTGTATAGATGCATAGGTTAAAATCCTCACATAATCTACAGTTCTATATTATGATGCATTACAATTTATTCATTGAGGAATTTCGTCAAATAGTGGAACTGCGCATTCTTCAATCGAATTGATTGCAAATTGTATTATATTTTTTTACACTATATTCTATAGAAGAGTTTCCAAATTAAACATATATTCTAATTTATTTGATTGGAATTATCTCTGCCGAAGCAATGACCATTTCTTCAACAGTGAGATTTTTTTTTTTAGAAATTTAGATAATAGATAGTCGACTGAGTGCATAATCTAACTATTTTATAATAATTCATTTGTTTATTATAAAAAATTAAAATCCAAGTTCAACAGAAGGAAAGAAGAATAAAGGATGATGAGTTACCAGTTGAAAGCATAATCTAACTATTTTCTAGTATCCATTTGTTTCTTATTAAATAATAATAATAAGAGCATATTAAAAAAAAATTCAGCCCTACGGGCCAACCCGCAGACCTAGCGGGCTGGCCCGTTTAGCCCGTCGGTCCGTTCGGGCGGGCCCATTCGATTAAAATTTATTTCGGACCTAAAAAATATGATCCTAACCCGCCTTTTTTTCGGGCGGTTCGGACCAGCCCATCGGTTTCGGGCTAGTTTGACATCCCTAAATATACTAAAGTATCCTAAAACCCCCAGCTTATATAAAACATACAAATTAATAACCGTCAACGTACATCAACTACATGAAGGTTCTGAATTAGCAAACACTGATAAACTAGTTAGCAAATCGTATATCATAGATAGCAGCATTCTGACAGTTAACAGAAACACAAACACAACTCGAAAACCCTACATATAAGATCAAAAATATCAACTGACGTATGTTTTGTCATGAACGCATAATATAGCATACATGAATACTCTGCAACTTCGCCTACACCGTTTTGACACAATCTCTTTAATGTATTCTTTATGTTTACAGATTCCTCGATCGATTAATATACTAAACTATCATAAAACCCCATCATATATAAAACTATAGAAATTAAATAAACATAAACGTACATCAACTACAAAATTATTTTGAAGGCGATAATGATATGTTGAATACCTGGAATTCCCATCGATGTTGCGATCTCGTGTATATAGCGCACAATTACCAAACACTACACTGTAAAAACCGATTAAAAAGATGATAAAAATTGAGCAAATATTGCAGGACTGAATGTGTTTTTTCAACCTCCAATGAACGGTTTCTGGAGGAGTATTCCGTGTTAATACCAAAAATAAAATAACCGTTACCGTTTCAATTGAGAAAAAAAAAACGCGACAATAAATATTTTAAAAAATAAATGAAAATAGAATCCAATATTGCATGGAGATTGGAAACTTCCTTCAAACGTGGGATTTGATTTTACAGCATCATATATGAATTACAGATATAACCCTGGCTTAATTTAATTATTAAGTAATTGTAATCTAATCCCTCCTTCATAGACAGATCCTGGCCATAGAAATAATTGGATCATATGGCTGATATTAATTCCTATTTCCTACATGGGGTTTGTGTTCCTATTTGAACTCTAGTGTATATATATATATATATATATATATATATATATATATTGAGGAAGATACAATTTTAGAATAGATCATTTGTAACATACAATTATTAAAATTTTGACGCCAAATTTGCATGATTGATTAAATTGCATGAATATTGATTAAGGTAATTACGGAACGGTTTTAACTTAATTATAGATGTAGAATTTTTCTATACATAAACATATAATATATATACATATATATAATTACCATCACATCCTATTTAATAAAATCATAATATATAGATGATAATTCAATTTTTTTACCATATAGAAATTAATCGTTACAATTGTCCATATATATTCATTAATTAAAGAAAAATATAAGAACCCTTAAATATAGAGGCATTAATTATAATTTGCATGATACCATTTATAAATTAAATTTATTAAATTAGTGTATTATTAAATTACTAAAATTTCCTTATGTAATGGGCGGGAAAAAATGTATTGTCAAGAGTGTGTTATTATATATATATATATATATATATATATATATATATTTTTTTTTTCTTCTAAATATATATGGGTCTTATGGAACCGAGGGAGAGTAATATTTAAGAGACTCCAATCTAGCATCTTTAATTTAGATAACGGGCCAGGCCCGTGATTTTTCGGCATAGCTATTTAGGCTGAGCCCAATTTAAACAACACAGTAGTTGGTGTTTTGTCAAGAAAAACTCTACTACTACAATTTGAAGTGCTCCTCACGATTTTTTTTTTCACAATTAACCAATTATTTTTTCGATAAAAATATCAAAACAATAAAATATTAATTAATTTTCAAGAAAAATTTACATTGTTAGATTTTACTGGATGCAAATTATGACATACAACTAGAAAAATAGAACATAATCCATTATATGTTTTATTTTTTACTCACACACCCGACCGTGACAGAACCCATTATATGTTAATTTAGACTATTTAGTGGTGCTCGTATGGTATAAAAGGCGATGTCAATGGTTTGGATCCCACCACCTACCCTACCCTACCCAATTCCAAAAAAGGGGGAATTATCAAAACTAGTTACCTTGCTAAGTTTATTTACAAAAATATATATAGGTTGTTAAAATTTTTGCACCACATAAACAAATTTAGGTTGCAAGACATCAATACTATTTGAAGGGACAAAAATCTACCAAAAAATAATAAATTGGACTGACACACTTTACTGACTCACGAGGAACCAAATTTAAAATTCAAAATCAATTCACAATATCCCAAATAGGCAAATAGCAATAATATTCACTTCATACAATAAGCTTAAATAATAATATTCCAAAATAATTTTGATTTAATACTATAACATTCGAGTTCTATTATTTGTTTTGAATATTGTTGCCTCGAAAAATACCATAATCATGGTAATTCATAAAGCAATAAAATTTGGGATTCTGAACTCGATCAATTAGTTAGGGTTTAAAACAATGTATGTTAATTAGGTAGTCATATTTAAGATTCATCATGAATTTAAAAAATATTTTGTAGTTTATGACCCATGAATATATAGCAGAACTTCAAAATTCAAATATTTTTAATTTGTTTATTTTATAAACCAGGACAATGATAAAATCACAATTAGTATAGTGAAAAGATTCATTTATGATCTAATTTGATTGTAGAGCCGACAAGTAAAATAAAATAATAAAAAAAAGCAGCCCCATGAACCACGCTATTCATTCCCACGGTGAGAAGGCATATGTAAATTTCTACAATTATTTTTGCCCACTAAACATGTTAGATTTTGTTTCATATTTATTTTTGAACCCCAATTACTTTTGCAGGCCACCTCTTGCTCCCCAAATGTGTTTATGGGTACAAAGTCTATCTATTTTTGTGCACTACTTTAACAATTTGACTATTACAATAAATTCCCCATTCTAAAGTTTCATTCAACTTCAAATAATTAAACACACTTTAGATATAACAATTAGCATCATTAACAAGAGGAGCACTCAAACAAAACAAAACAAAAAATCAAGCCAAGCAAGTTTTTTTTTTAAAAAAAAATTTTGAGGGGAGAGAGCTAATTAACAAGGTTGAAATAGTGAGAAGAGAAAGGCCTGAACACGTGAGCGGCACGTGCCTCGATGAAATCCAGATGCTTTTTCTTGAGATTCACATGCACTATCCAATCTCCATTCCCATGCGGGCCGGGCACGGGCATAACGTACCCGGTCTCACCGCCCCACGGAAAATGGTACGACCCGATATCCGGCCCACCCCACCCGAAATCCAGCTCCTGCACCGGGAATCTCTTCCCCGACGACACCACCACCGCCGCCTCGTCGTTTTCGTCCTTGCAGTACACCTTCACCACCGCCGGCTTCGGCCTCCGCACCTCCATCCAGTCTATCAGCGACAGGAAATGCTCCGCCGTCGACGCCGTCGCTATGCATCCGCGCACCATGTCGGCCGCCTCCCTCAGCGACGTCGTTTGGAGCTCGCCGACGCTCGCTTCCACGTACGGAACCGAGAGAACGTTCCCGAAGTAGGATTCCAGCGACGTCGTTCCGTTGCTCAGCCTCGCTCTTCCGTCGACGACGATCCCCAGCTTCACCGTCTTGGAGCGGTCGGCTCCGGCAGCGGCTAGGGTTTTCCAGAGGAATGCGCTGAAGGACTCGATCTTGCTTCTTCTGGTGCCGTCGTGGCTGGATTGGGATTGGAGGCCGTCGATTTCGTCGGAGTGGATGTAGTAGATGCGACTGGTGAGGCAGTCGTCATCTTCGGCGGATTGAGGCGGAGGCATAGACAGCAGCGGCGCGTAGAATTCGTCGAGTGACTTATGCGGTTGCGGAGGGCGGCGAGGGTTGAAGAGGGAGCGGCGGAATGAGGGGAGTTGCTTTATGGGGTTTGATTTGGCTGTATCCGCCCATGCAGTGAGAAACATGTTGGCGGAGTGGGCATCGGCGGCGCGGTGGTCGAAGGTGCATCCGATGAACAATCCGCCGCATTTCAGCTCCGTCACCTGCGCCGTTACGTACAATTGTTTGCACGCATCAAGCTTTTTTCAGGTCAACGTTAATTAGGTCAATTGTTTATTTAATTATTAATGAAAGTGTTTGAAACTTACAAAAATCACAAATCAAATTTTAAAAAATGTTGATTGCACTTTTTTAAAATTTTAGGATGATTTTTTAATATATATCAGGGCTTCTTTTCACATTTCGCCACAGTCCTCCGAAATATTTGGCTAGCTTGTGTAGAATCCACTTTCATTTAACATGCACAATTTCAAAGTATCAACATTATATCCATTCCCCAATATAACGAGTAGAGATTCTCTAGTCCAAATTTATGTGCATCAACTGTCAATTGTTTTGCCAACATTGAAATTGTATATATTATTAATAATATTTTTTATCAAAATAAAAGTTATTATATTATAACTAATTATAATTAATATTTATTGTTAAGAATTAAATATTAAAAAATAATTATAAACCCTAATGGAGTGGAATAACCCTAAATAATAATGTAAAATTATACTAAATAAATTGAAATAAAAATTGAAGAAAAAAATGAAAAAAAAAGTAATAATTTTGAGATTTGCACACGGTTGACACAGACAAATTGGGACTAGAGGATCTAAAGTGCAATATAACAAGTTTTGTTTTCACATTATATAATGGCCAAGTCTCCTATACATCACCCTAGGCCCAATAAAGCCTTTATATATCGGCGTTGACCCGCAAAATAAAAAATTGCTAAAAAAAATATCAATTCTAACACTAAAAAGTATCACTAGTATCATTAAAAGTAATCTGTCTGCCACTTATCTTATATGAGTTTATGTAGTTCAAATTGTGATTTTTTTCCATTCCAATAATGTCTAGAGTTTAGATTTTTTTAGGGTTCATGATTTTTTAGGTTTTTTTAAAGTATTTTTTAGATTTTTTAGGGGTTTATGTTGTATTTTTTGGGTTTCATATTTTTTTAGGTTTATAATCTCAATTAGAGGATATATTTATTTCAAAAAAATTAAATTCATTCACTTTTATTTTAAGATTCACTAATTTTATTTTAGGGTATATATTTATTTCAAAATTAAATTTTTTCATTTTCAATTACCATTTATACTTGTTTCGAAAAAATTAAATTAATTATCGAGCGCAATGCACGAGCTCACACGTTAGCGTGGGGTGAGTGCATTGCGCGAGTCGCCGAATATAGAAAAAAAATCCATTCACTTTAATTGTATGGTTTATTAAATCAATTTTAGGGTACATATTTATATTTATTTTAAAAAAATTAAATTAATTTATCTCAAGTTTAGAGTTCGCTAATTGTATTTTAGGGTATATAATTTTTTTAGGGGGGGAAAGAAAAATGGCAACAAAATAAAAAAATTAATTCTGGCACCCTTTTTTTTTTTTTACCGTTGAGTTTTATTGAACGCATGCCAATACACCACATATATTATATAATATATCTCGCTGGATTAGTAGCTTGATTTATACGTTTTCCAGTTTCTTGGAATTTCGCCAGACTAAGCCACCCACTAAATTTGAATCAACTATTAGTCAAGATAATTCCAAATTAACAATTCCTAAAGTAAACCTAATTTTTAACTATCTGTTCTCTCTTTTGATCAAAAGTATCAATTAAACAAGAAAACAAGAATATTAATTAATGTCAAGATGTGACCTATTTAAAATTCTTGTTTCCAAGCACCACAGTAGCGGCTGCGGGTTACCCTCGACATCCAAAAAAATAAAATAAAAAAATTCTTGTTTCCTAATTAAGGTTTGATTTAATTTGTGAGATGTCATTTCATTATAAATGTGCATGACAATACATATATAGTAGTAGTACTACTTAAATGATAATTAAACCAGCCTGGCTAGCTAGATAACATGCAATTTTCTGGTATTTACATATATTTGTTAGGTTATATGTTATATAAGAGATTGTACTCTCCAATCTATACTGATGGATAGATTGTTCATAGGCTTAGCTAGGAGGAAAGCATCAATACGTATATATTAACACGATTAACTATTTGATTGTATATATTATAATTACTGTCCTCAAATCTATTACTTATAACTTGAGATCTTAATTATTATTCCACTTTCACAGAGTGAAATGATGATTATAATAAATTTCAACAAAAGAAGTGATATGTAAATATATTTAAAGTGTAAATATACGACTTTAACTCCCTAAAATTTATTAAAATGCTAAAATTACAAACTTGAAAGTAAAAATAAGTTAAACCAAAGTTTGACTGTTTTATTAAAATGCTCATCAAATTTTGGTTTAGTAATTTTTTGAATGGTACAACTGATTTTTGTTAGAGCTAATCAAACCAGCCAACCACTAATCTAAGGCAAAAACTTCCATGTACCAAGTGCAAATAAGACTTATTTGAGACGTAAATGGTCATACCCGCAAAAAAACAAAAAAGTCGGCAAAATCAGTATCAACTGCAACACTAAAAAGTATCACTCAAAATTTAAAAAATATCACCTGCATCATTAAAAACTAAGACGTATGGTAGTTAACTTATATTGGTTTATTTAGTTCAAATTGTGATTTTTACCATTCCAATTAATGTTTAGAGTTTCGGAATTCAGAGTTTTTTTGGGGTTCATGATTTCTAAGGTTCAAGGTTTTTTAGAGGTTTATTTTATGTTTTTTAAAAATTTATTTTATGTTTTTTAGGATTTTTTTTGGGGGGGGGGGGGAGGGGTGTTAAGGGTTTATTTTGTGTCTTTTATTATTTATTTTGTGTTTTGGGGGGGGGGGGGCGGAGGGGTTAGGGGTTTATTTTGTATTTTTTAAGGGTTTTTTAGGGGTTTTTTGGGGGTTTATTTTGTATTTTTTAGGGTTTATTAATTCCATTTTAGGATATAAATTTATATTCATTTCAAACAAATTAATTCATTTTTTTTAATTTTAGAGTTCACTAATTTTATTTTAGAGTATAAAATTTTGGGAAACAAAACAAAAGGAACAAATAGAAAATCAGATAAAAAAATCGAAAAAAAAGTAAAAATCGCCTAGAAAAAAAAATATGACAGGCGCGGCGCTTGAGCGTCACGCGCCTGCCACAAATAATCTTAAATAAGACCTTGTGTAAGGAAGTCATGCTCAATCCATTACATTTAAAAAAAGAGTTGTTTTTCTCTAAAACAATAGATAAACGAATTAATAAATTAATTAAATAAATTTTGTTGAAGTGTATGGTGGCTAACTGTCCGAGTATGAACTTGAAAATATTCATGTGATGTATTCCTTTCCAAAATTAAAATCCCATGCATGTATACTTTTGCTATATAGTCACTAATTAATTAATTAGGTGGAATTTCATCCAAACGCAGCCAGTCAAAAATAAAATGAATGTAATGAAAATTCAATGATTGAAATATGAGAACGAACGACGATCTACTTTAAAATTATCGGGTTCAATATACTAATTAGTAGTAGTAAAAATACGTACATATATAATTACCTGAACAGAAAGAAGACCATGCATCTTAATAGGAACAAGTTTGGCATGAAGAGAGAGATGGGGTCGATAAAAATCAATGTGTTTGAGCTCAACATCCGCATGAGCATGAGCAAAATCGACCCCGCGATTGTTGCAGAGAATCTCCGGTTCGCCGTGGCCGTTCGCAACTATTTCTCCGGCCAAAGGGTAGAAGGATACTAGCACTTGGGCTAGGGACTTCTTAAGCTCCGCCACCATATTTTCCGGCGACTCACTGCTCATATTCTTATAACAAAAGAATATTCCGAAGTCTAGGGGTGGGAGGAGCAAGTCGAGGTTGGACATCGGCAGCCAGTGCTCCTGTAGTGGCATCATGGCGGCTACCACCTCGCTCCGCTTAATTGTCACCGGGAAACTGCCGGAGTTCATGGTGGAAGCTGGAAGCTATATATATATGTGAAGTGATGAGAGAAATTTGAAGAAGACTTTTGCAGTATGTGTGAGAGCTAGAGATATGGATCTTGGTTCGCGGCAATATATATACACACACACACACATTCAATTCAATATGAACATTTCGGTTAGAGAACAATATATACGTATTTCAAAACTTATGACGCTATGCATGTATTTTTGGAAGTGTAGATGATTAATGTATAATATAATATTCCTATATATATTAGCCAAATAATTAATTAAGATGAGCTAATGTAAAGTAATGTTAACATTAATGAAATTCGTCCATGTGAGCATGACCTTGTGGTGGGGTGAGATTGTTTGAAGACCAAAGGTCACGGATTCGAATCTCTTCAATTGTACGTGAGAAAAAATCTATATATATATAATAACACACTTCTAAAACATCAATTTTCCCGCTCATTTGTCAAATGATATTTTAATCTCTATAATATAATTATGATGATAAATCTTTTAATTAAATGATGTCATGCAAATTGTAATTAATATTTCTATAATTTACGTTTCTTGCATATTTCTAGAATTAATACATTTTCTAATCATGTTTACATGTTTCTATAATTAAAAAGCAAATTAATTACTAATCATAGCTATATTATAAGAAAAATTACGTTAATCATTGTTAATTGTTATAGATGCGACCATTTGGAATTGCAAAGAAAAAAAAAAAATTTTCTCAATTAAGGAAAAACGTAATGATGGCGCTGTTTATTTTGGAAAGATGATACAAATTAATCGTAGGTGTATTAAATTTGGAGATATTATATACCTTAAATTACGATAATAATATATTTGTCAATATAATTCTACGTATATCATAATCAAGCGTGTGTCAATTCGCTATAAATTCACTTTTAAGTGAGACTATCAAAGGTAACTCCAGAAATCCATTTTCAATCCTTTTTCGAAGTCAAGGAAATAAGGTTTCAGAATGAGCGGAGCTGTGACTTTTTTCTTAACATTTTTTTAAGGGAGCACAAAGATTGTACTGCTATGAAAGATAGAAGTTGTGATTCAATCCATGTATCTTAGTTCTTAGACATTTCAAATGTATTTTTATTGATATATATATATATATATATATATATATATTTACACACACACACACTAAATCTTAATATGATGATTCATTTGTCGCATAACAAAATATATATTTACTAAATCTTAATATGATGACTCATTTGTTGTCTTTTTATTTAACTTGTGTTCAACAAAATTTGCGCCTCAATTAAAAAAATAAGGTCCTGTTTTGTTAAAAGCAAACAAATGCATTATATTCTTTTTATCCCTTATACTTTGTTATTCAACATGATCTCACCAAAGAGAAACTATATATATGGAAATATATAAATACTTTGGCGTTTACTAATGAAATTTAAATTCAAAATTGATAAATAATTATACTTCAATGCTTGAAGTATTTTAGCTACACGTGCAAATTAGTATACCTCACTAATATACTTATAAATTAGCTATATATATAATATGATAATTTGATACTACATACTAAAATGGACTAACAAGTTAATATTGAATGTAAAAAAAATATTTAGTTTGAATAAATTGCAAATATATTATTTATAAATATAATATATCATATTCCATCAGCCTAACAATACCTGCATTTATATAAAAAAAATGCACAAATATACTTATAAATTATCTATATATAGAGAAGTAACATGTTTACATCATGTTAATAATGTTAAGTATTATTTTTTTTAATTTGTTTCAAAATTTTAAATATATTTTGTATAGGTAATATTGAATATTGGAGTCTTGTGTCAAACCGTTTTACATGTTAAAATTTGTAAATGAGTCAAAACATGGATCAAAACATAATAAAATACCAATAAAATCACAAATATGTCATTGAATATAATACAGTTCAAACTACATGTTAATATAAATGATTGTTCAACAAACGATGAATTTGTGTTATATATACCCGATCCAATTAGGCTGATGGACTTCTATTCATTAATTTTATTGCATTGTCCTTGTAGATCGGACTCCCTCAAATAAAATGATCCCTTAAATTGCGTATAATAAATTATATTCATATCTTTTCTTCATTTTATAGTTCCCATATTAAATTAAATAAATAATTAATTAATTTATTTTTAAGATGGTGCCCGTGCATGGCACGTGAGATATTCTAGTAAACATTGATATTCCACTAGGTAATTAATTACTTAAAGTTTGTGCAGATCGATAACGCTTCGAATTGAATGCGCAAAAACTCTCCATGCCAACGCTTTATATCTGGATCAAATGCGAGGCTTCAAGCCGGCCTATAATTTATGAACTTACAAATATTATATTATTGATTGATTTTGATTGAATCATGAGAAGGAAAACAACGTAACCCGTAAAATAGACTACGTAATCATCATAAACTCCCAATGTATACAATTACAAATGAGATTATTTAGTTCATTTTATATATGTCTCAATTGATGTCCCATTAAGAATTTTATAAGTCTTTAATATTGTATTTATTTTACAACTTAAGTATCATTATATTTGATATAATTTAGTTTAATTTTATGATTGTCAACAATATATAATATATAAAAATTTATTCCACCAAAAGCGAATGTGGCATATCTCAATGTCCTAGCTTATTCCGTGTAATTCGCTAGGCCAAATTAAACTCTAACTAGAAAGAAGAAATCCAAGCACAGAAAATAAATTAATTATGAAACATAGAATAAGTATCCTAATTCAAGTATTTAATCTTCTTCGAGATGGTATCACAATATCACGGTTTCAACTTACTTTTCTCATTAATTAAACACAAATACGAGATATATTTATGAAGTATAAGATTGGATTAATAGAGCCAACGTTACCTTCTTCGAAAACAATTCGGCTGGCTAGCTAGCTAATTCATTATCAGTTTATTATACTTATAAGATATTCTTTAATATATATGACGTCTTTTTTCTATTTTTGATCAAACACACTATGCCATCTTTATTATTTTTTTGTTTCTTTTCCAAGAATATAGATAAAACATAGAGTAGGTATATATATTAGATAAATATCCGCTCCAGCATCCTAGATTCCAAGGATGAGGTTCTTATTCAGCATAAGAATTAGTCCAAATTAATCAAAATTGCTTGGAAGTGACATGTCGAAGATACTAAATACACCAATTCTCTCGTGCAATAGGTGCATATCAGACAATCAATGTATTGACTGAATCAATGCGCGCTAATCCGGTCAACACATACATGTGATACTTCTTATCACTTTTGAATTTTGAGTGAAACTTTTTAATATTACGGTTGATACCGATTTTGATTTTTTTTATTATTATTATTTTATGGCCGATATTTTTTAAGGATACAAGTGATTTTTTTGGACTTTTGAGTGACATTTTTTAATATTACGATTGATACTGATTTTTTTTTATTAACGCATTGATCAAATTAACTGTCTGGTACTCTGGTATGCTCCTAGCGCACGCAAGACTTGTCTTGCTAAATATTAAAGAAAAATGAGTATATATAGCTGACGGTAAGATTCAGATATATATGAAGACCCTCGAAAGAATTCAATATTTATACATGCATTGTCGCAACAGAATATGACGTGCCGTTAATAATTGGTACCAAATCCTCGTAGAAACTTGTTATTTGAATAACCTAACGTTGAAAATTTGTGGCAACAAATATTATTAAAAAATTAACGTATAGTTTGGGGTAATTAGGTGTTACGTCATAATCAAGAACAGCGACCTCTGACTGCAACAAAAGAGCAAAATTAAAGTGCGTTCTTTAATGAGAGTAAAATGTGCGTTCTTTGTGAAAAAAAAAATTAAAGTGTCAAAATAACACTTCTTGTGAAACAGAGAGAATAATTTTTTAGCATTTAATTTTTAAAATAATCAATTAATAGCTAAAAATTCAAAATTAGATACTGAAAAATTATAATAAACCCTAATTGGAATTCATGCTCACTAATCCGAAAATGTAATCTTTAATTACTTCGTTCAACTGCAACTAACCATTGACATGTAAGGACATTACAAAATATCCAACAGGACTCTCGGATCTCAATATATATGGCTTGCAGAGTTGCAGAAAAAAGCGTATGTTAATAATTCAATAGTTTAATAAATATGTAAAAAATTTAATAACTCAATCGGCAGTAGGCAAATTTCTGTTATTCAAGACCAATGATGACTGCAAAAAAGCAGCACAAGTACAGAAAAAGAAAAAACGAAAAAAAAAAGATTCAAGCTCCATTGTCAAATATAAGATTCGAAATACCATTGGTCTCTGCAACTCTCATGAACTACGATCAAGGAAAGCTAATGTTACATTTGAGTACAATAAAATTTAAATGGGATCGATAGAAGCCATGGATTATCAACCACCATACATCAGCAAATGGGAGAAAACACATATATCCTTATCTACCTTTGAGTTCCTCCTCAAACTGAAGCAGCGTCTTGCGAAGAGGCTGCAAATATAACTTCAGATCTTGAATAATCAGATGCTTATCTTGTGCCGGAACATCTTTGTCTTCACTGAGCTTCACTTGAATCTGCAAACAATATACCAAAATGAGATTCAAGTTCCCAGCTAGAGGTTCAAAAGAATGATAAGATCGAAAAACAGCAGGCATAACCACAATGCAAACTCTGTTCTGAATAAAACAATCAGCCATTATCTACTATTGGGTCTCCTTTGAGAACATTCAAACAAAAACTCAAATCACATATAACATACCTCCAAGTCGTCCAGCTCACCAAAGGAGAACTCGGACACATCTATGTTGCCTTTCACTTTCTTTTTCTCCTCTCCTATTTTCCATTCTCCTGATTTTCATTTCAGGCGGATAACAGAAAGATAAATAAGAACAGAAAAAATGCAATTAACATTCACAGCTGAAGAAATCTGCACAGGGAAAGATTGTTCACCTTTTACTTTTAATGCTAACTCATAGGTATAGCCAACCCGCTTCTTGTTTCTAACAGTAACCAAGAATGCCTACAAGAAAATGTACATAAATCCTATTGTTGAGCTTCCCAGATCGATAAGAAAATTTCTCAAATGCAGCCAAGCATAAGCAACCAAGACCACAAATCCTGACACATCAAAATATTTATATTGCTTAGTCCAGAATAATTCTTTCACCCGCTCGCCCAAATATCGTAACTTCTCATTTCTACTTCATTTTATCAATGTTTGAGGATTTCTAAATGCAATCATAAGGGGATTCCATCCATTTGGATGGGTGTCCAAGTCCCAGAAAAATCTCCTCCCAGTTCTACAGCAAAAACATCCTAAATTCTTTTCAGATGAAAACAGGCCATGATATCTGCAATTGTCTCTGTTGTTACGATAAGGTTGGAATTAATAAAGGAGATAGAACAGTAACAATCATTTGCCTCTTGATATAGAACTTTATCTTGATAGGAAATCTAACAAGTGTGATAAAAAACTTAAATAAATATTGCAGACCAATTCAGATTTTTATAGGTTGCCAATCCAAGAGTAGATTAGATTGTTCTGAATATCTTTATTCTCCAGAGGCTCAAAACAAACATATAATCTTTCGACAGTTAATATAAAAGGCACTCACATCTCCAGAGCACCTTGTCACTTCTGTTATTTCTGCCTTGCCCCCCGAGAACTCCAGTGAATCCATAGAGAGAAGTAACTCCTGCAACGGAAGACAAATTAGCTGGGACTTAGTATATAGGACACCCAGTTGCTATATATGCACAAACAAGCCAGACGGCTGTATGATTGGGGCTTACAAAATCCTACTTGATTCTTTCAAAATCTATCATTAAAGGCACACTCTGATTTTTCTTCTAGAGAAACTTAGGTTTTTCATTTAGGTCATGTATAGGTACATAAAAGCCAAACTTCAATGTGAATCATGTTTTAATTTTCATAGATGATGAGGTCCATAACAGTATGACATACTTTTCCTTTTATGTTTATGCTACATCTATTCTTGTTTTGCTCATCTCTATCCACCCATGGCAGTGCCCACAACGCACCTTTATACATGGCTTTAAACGAGACTTCTTGCATCGCATCAACCAGCAAAGAAATTTGAAGCATTTACAGGCTCAAGCCTTCAGAGAATACAAAATTTAACAATATCATATAGTCTGTCCTCATGGAATGAGGTTCATAATTGTATGGCATTCATTGCCTTTGGTTTATACTAGTCTTTTTCGTCTCTGGTTAATCCCTAACCACACAAGCAATGTCAACAACCCAGTTTTCCAAATGTGGGTAAGGTGTACCGATAAGTAATATATGAGAAGTTTGAAGCATTAAAATGTCCGGACCTTAATTCTCTCAGTTGCCCATTTATTTAAATTTTTTTCCTCCCACGTTCCAGCCTGCAAAGAGAAAATTAAGGTTAGACAAAACTGCAAGTAAATAATAATTAACTAAGAATCACAAGCACAGTCCCCAGCTATCTGGACCCAAACTAAAACTCAACAAGACGAGACTACGTCCAACGAGAAAAAATATTCCAACTGGCTGGAGTAACAAACTTTATCTGAAGTAAAATTAGTAAATTAATTCTGGTTATTCAACTGGCCCAACTTAGCTTCATTTATATATATAAAAAGGAGAGGTTCGAACAAAGTAAGCAATACTGTTTAGCTCCACTTTTTCAGGAAAAATGGAGTCTGGAAGCATTTTCAGAAGAAATATCTATTCAACGCATTACTTCCGCAATGTCCATATAGCGCTAGAATTTAGGATATACAAATTGCCTTCAAATGTTGATTCAGGTTCGAGAGAACTTCTTAAAAACCCGTTATTCCACATACCTTTAAATCCCTAAGTGCCATACATAACCACAATACGATGTTCAAAAAAGACATCGCTTCACCCCTCAAAACTAACTCTGCGATTCGCACATACTTCAAACACTATGCACACATCTAGTCCAAAATGAACGCATTTATCAAAAAATCAAAAACAAAAAAAGATCAGAAAACCAAGGTTCATTCGATCGAACAGCAGTAGAAAAACCACCCAACCCCCCCCCCCCCCCCAAAAAAAAAATGACTCCCAAAATGCATACCCGATTCCAAGCGGAGCCTAGATGAGATTGGGTGGTTTGATTGCTGAGATCCGTCGGCTCAATCTTCTTCGGCACGGGCAGCGGCGCGGCGTCGCGGCTCGCTTCTCGGACCCAATAAGTGTACGAAGCTGATTCCCCCGCCTTCTCCGCCGACACCGCTGCACCTCCCTCCATTGTTCGCAATTCGAGCACGAATCAAAAACCTGACGAGATGGTCCACGAAATACAGAAAATTGAGGGCAACAGTTGATCGCGGAAATCTATAGAATTCTTGAGATTTGGTGAGAGAGAGAGAGAGGGTTTCTGTGTGATTCGAGAAAGTTCCTGGCGGGTGGGGGGCGTAACGGCTGCTGTTTCCTAAAATTAGTGGTTCAACTTTGACGGGCTGCAAGCAAATCTCATTATTTAATATTATTAGTATTATTGATTTCATTTAAGTAATGTTTTTATTTTGTAATTATAAAAGTAATGTTGTAGAGTTTTCTGGAATACTTTTTAGTTTATACGGATCTGGTTCTGTCGAATTGACCCGCAATAAATAATTTTTTTATGGGTGATTTTAAATACAGTCGTCATTTTTCTATTTATAATATCAAATATTTTTATAAGTGGAAATAGACAAAAATAGATAATGATTGGGAAAAAAAATAATTTTAAAAATAGGTAGTTTTGTAGGTAATTTGTACTATAACATATTTGGTTTCCACATCAAATCATTGGCTCAGTATGTTTTTGTCAGGGTATTATCAATATATATATATAGGGGAAGGATCAAATAGGAACCAATTCCCTCTGAAGGAACCTAGGAACCAATCTTAGCCTTAGATTTGATTAGATCTAATGACCATAATTTAGTCAAAGTTTTAGTCAAAGTAAGGTGGCAAACTTGTAATATTTGAGAACTTAATGAAAGTGGGGTTATTTTCGTAATTTAGAAATTCTGTTATGTTTTTTCGGATTTTGGGCCTAATTCCCGGAATTAAATAAACAACACTTTAAAACCGTTGTCTTTTTCGGGCGTTGTATTAACATGCTAACATGAAAGATGTATATTGCTAACATCAACAGATTTTGTTGCTATCATGAGATAGACTCATATTGTTAACTTGACGAGATCATAATATTAAATTGACACGTATTAAACACCACACATATAACATTGGACCACATTTAAAATAATATTGTGTAGCATCATTCATACATACAACATATTGCTAATATGTTAGAGAATATACACACTACTAATATGTGACTATTAATTTGCTAATATGTTAGTAACACATTGCTAATATGTGAATAATGATATGCTAGCATGACTTAAATTCTCAAATATTACAAGTTTTCAAAATAATATTAAGCATTGATAAAGTTATAATTGTTTATGAACTTAACTATATATAGCTCATACTTTAACTATTTTCTCATGAAAGCAACTTAAAATTCAAAGTCGTGCATAAAAATTTCATGTTAGCAACATAAACACAAGATATGAGCAATATTGTGATATCATATTAGCAAATATCTGACAGTTACGAGTTGAATATACGTGAAAAATAGTTTTTTGTATTTTTCATCAATTTTTGCTCAAATAAACATATGCATTATGGATCTTAAATGAAAGAGCATGAAAAAATCTTTAATTTGATATATTTTTTTGCGTAAATTGGATAAAAAATGAATAAGTTATGATTATTTAAAGTTTTTAGGAATTTTTTTAAAAGATGATGTCATCACTTTATTAAAAAAATCTGGAATTACCCCTTATAATTCGAATTTTACATATTTACAACTATGCCACCGCTTTTGTATCCGCCACGTCATCAAAATCCTTGAATTTGATTGGTTCCTAGGTTCCTTCAGGGGGGTTGGTTCCTATTTGAACTCACCCCTATATATATATATATATAGAGAGAGAGGATGGATCAAACCTAAATCCATGTGGAAACTAGGAACTCATTTCATCCATCCATTGTTTTGATTTAGATGGCTAAGATTTGGTCAAAGATGGGGTGACAAACTTGTAATATTTGAGCATAATTTTCGAAAATCATATAGACAACACTTTAAAACTGCTGTCTATTTTTATACATTTCGCTATGCTAAAATGAGAGTACTATTATGCTATTATGAATATGTATACATGCTAATATGAATATATATGCATGCTAGTATGAACAGATAATGTCATACTATTAACGAATACTAATACTGATATTATGAGCAAAACTTATTTGTTTTATGAATATTTTTTCATGCTATTATGTGTATACTTCCATGTTATCGTGAATATTTTGTCATGCTATTTTGAGTTTAACATCACGCTATTATGGACGAAAAAATATATTTTTGAATAAACATATGAACAATGGATCTTAAATGAAAGAACACGAAAAGAGCTTTAATTTGATATGTAATTTGCGTTAATCTAATGAAAAATGAGCAAGTTATGGATGTTTAAAGTTTAAATAAATTTTGTGTAAGGATGTTGATGTCAGCTTTGACCAGGAGTAAGTTTGACTTCCTCATATTTACCATTATGCCACCAACTTTTTATTTAAATATGAATCATTGAGATCAAAGCATTGTGCGGTTGAGATTAGTTCCTAGTTCGCACATGGGGATTGGTTCTCATGTGAACCCTACCCTACCCTATATATATATATATATATATTTAAATGAGCCACGATTAATTCTGTGCATTACCTCGATTAATTTAAAATGATTCATGATTACTTTTAAACATTGCCTCTATTAATTTTTAATGAGTCCTCGATTGCTATGAGTATCCACGATTAATGGAGGCATCGATTAAATTGAATGGAGGCCTCAATTGTTATGAGCATCCACGATTAATGGAGGCAATGTATTACATTAATCGTGGATCATTCAATTTAATCGATGCTCATTAACAATTAATCGTGGCTTATTTTGTTTAAATTAATCGTGATTTTTTATTCAATACATTTATTTCTTGTGTAAGTGAGGTAGTTACCGATCTTCATTAAATAAAAATAAAGAGAAGTTACCGAGCTTCACTAAATAAAAAGGAGAAAGTAAAAATTTGTTGACCGAATTCAATACATATTTTTATTATTGTGTAAGGAGGTAGGTAAATTTTTTGAATAAATAGACATGAACAACCGAGCTTATTCACACTATAATAAAAGTTATAGAAATTTTTTTTGGAGCAAGGGTGCGAAAGATTTTTCATCAAGAAGAAAGTAGTGCACAAAATTTTCCATCATTTTTCAAAGGTACATTTTGTACTGTCCATTTTTGTGAAATTATTTTGTAAATATTTCTTGTTTTGATTATATTGCATATGTGTTGTTAGAAAATAGACGAGAGAGAGAGATTTGCATGTTGTAACCTTTAATCTTTAATATATTGATGGTAACAATGTTTACTTAATCGTAGTCTTAATTACATTAGTAGTAGACTTGAAAAGTTAACTGTAGCCTAGTTTTAATTACTCGATTCTTATGAAAATATAATCATGGCTATTTATTTAATATAATCGTGGCCTTTGTTATTAACCGTGACTTTTTTTAAAGTAATCGTGCCTTTTTGTAAATTAATCATGGTTTTTATAAATAATCATGACTTTTGTAAGTAATTAGTCGTGGCTTTTTAAAAAATTAATCATGGCCTTTTGTTTAATCGTGGCTTTTGAAAAAAAAATTAATCGAGGTTATGTTTAAATTAATTGAGTGTATGTTTAAATTAATCTAGGGTTTGTTTCTCACTTATCCTAGGGTCGACTGAACTCGACTCTCCTCTTTCTGGAATCTCAGTTTTGGGGCCTCCCCATAACACTGTAGATGTCGATCATTGTTTCTCACTCATCCTCACTCAACGACGTCGAAGGAAAATAAATAAACTCATTGAAATCAAGATCAAGAGGATAAAGGACGAGCAATTTACCAATTAATGAGGACTTGCGCTGCCCCCGTTTATCTTGATGTCGCCGCGGTTTTGAAACTGAGGAAATAACGATGAAAAAGGGTTTTGAGTGTCTACATAAAAAAAATTCCTTCTTATAGAAGTGGCCGGTGACACAGTTAGAGCGAAATCTTGCTCCCCAAGTAAGGAGAAAAAACATATTTCAAAGCCCGTTCCAGGTATGAATTTGAATTGTGCAAGGATTCTTAACTACCGTACTTATTCCGTTTAAATAATAATAATAATAATAATAATAATAATAATAATAATAATAATAATAATAATAATGTTTATTTTGACCCTAGGATCAACTGTTCTGAAAGAAGTAATGATAATGTCGACCTTGGAGTCAATTATCTGCAACGTCATTTACGCTTCAAGGTTGATCAAAATCTAAGACTCTGATGACCTTAAGGTCAATCTTCTGCAATGGTAAACCCTATCATGTTGATTTTAATATTACATCGACCCCTGCCGATGTCAAAATGATCGACCCAGGGTCTATTAAGTTAAAAGTTGATCCTAGGGTCTCACAAGCATTAAGGTCGACCATATTCCGGATTCGATCTCGTCGATCCTCGAAAATAGTCCCAAAATTGAAATGGAAGCATTAATCGATATATACCGTAAAAAGACGGGGGCGTTGCCCCCGAATCCCCGACTAGGGGCGCGTCGCCCTTGGACTCCCGTGTGCGTCTGGCAAACAATAGTGACTTATGGCAAACAAATTTGGACTTACGGTGTTTGACCTTACGATTTGCATTCAAAGCCTCAGTTGTCCTACCTTGCAGCTTGCACTCGAAGCTTAAGCGTTTGACTCCCAAGTTATTTTATAATTTGGGTCGTTCAGCTTCATAGCCTATACTCGGGGTTTCAGTGTTTGATCTTACGGTTTGCTTTCAAAGCCTCCATCGTCCTACCTTGCAACTTGCACTCAAAGCTTAGACGTTCAACCTCCAAGTTATTTTATAATTTGAGTCGTTCAGCTTCATAGCCCATATTTGGGGCATCGATGTTCAATCTTATGGCTTGCTTTCAAAGTCTCAGTCATCCTACATTGCAGCTTGCGCTCAAAGCTTTAACGTTTGACCTCTATGGTCATTTTCATATCTTAGGGCGTTCGTTTCTAAGCTTTGCTTGGGTTCGATGTTCGGCCTCACGGCGGACGTCATATGTCCTTACCTGTTTATTTGCATTACGATTCATTACCCAGCTCCAATGCTGGAACCTAGACATTGATGGGCTAACTGTAGTGGCCGTTTTTCGTCAATCCGATACGCTGGCCCAAGAGGATTGTGCGTCATCGTTCAATCGATTTTCCAATATATAACAGTTCAATTTTAAATTTGAATTAACGTTGTACTTCGGCCTTATCTGGAAGGGTTGACAAGTTCAGAGGAGTTGGCACGATCTTCAACCGCCTCTACGATCCGTGTGAACCCTAGCTGCTACCTCTGCCTTTAAAAGGAGGTCCTCCTCCTCCTCATTTGACGACTATGCTGTAATGCACACAAGCTTCATATCATATCCTAACAACATTGAGTTCACCATTTTCTGAGTTAATTCCATACCGACGATTCAACATCCGGGCATTGTTCTTACGTTCTTCTTGGATTGAACGACGTTCCCCCTAATTTATAGTCACATTCTAGCTAGAGATTACGTTATTTAGCTCTTTAAATTATTCAATTATTTCATATTTCATATCTTTCTACTCTTCTTCTTTTTCTGACTTGACCGTCGGAGGTCCAACGATCGTCACCCCTGATAGTCTTTAGCTCTTATGATTTTTTTGATTTTATTTCACAGATTGACCGTTGCTCCGGACTGATACAATTAATTGCAGATTTTCGGATCTATAATTATATGTTAAATTTATTTGATAATTAATAACTAATTTTCATTGAAATTAATATACAAATAATTTTAAAAAATAATAAAACTAAAAAGGATTGGTCTCTTGTCAGGCCTAATTAGGGTTAGACACGGTCATGCCGTGTGGATGTCACACGTCTGTCTTTTTTTTTTTTTTGCTTTTCTGATTTTAGATTTATTTTCTTTTTTTTTCCACAAAAATCATATATCTCTTAAAGTAAAATTATTATTTTTAATTTGACAACTCGCCCCGTGCACTTGTTCGACGATAGCGCGTGATCTTGTGCACTGCGCTCAATAATTAATTTTTTTGAATTAAATATAAACCCTAATTGGCACTAATAAACCCGACCCTAAAAAGACCTAAACCCTAAAAAAACCATAAAACTCCAAAAAATACTAAACCCTAAAAACCTCTGAGCTCTACACATTAATTGGGAATTGGGATATAGTAAATCATAATTTGAATTAAAGAAACTCCTATACAACAAGTTGCAGGCCTAATATTTTTTATGGTTATGAGTGATATTTTTGACTGATACTTTTTAGTGTTAAGAGTGATACTATTTCTGGTAAAAAAAATTTCTGGATAGGACGGGTCGGATCTGGATTGGCCCGCGTGCCCCACCGGCTTGACCATCTAATTTTATACATTTTGAGTTTTCAAAGTCTGACAAGAGACTTTGTGAACTACAAATATATGATTTTTGAATTCCCAAATTATAATAGTTTACTGAATTCATAGTTTTCATCTTTCATGTATTGAATTGATAAATAAGATATCTTTTGGGTCATAAATCAATACAACACCTGGAAATAAGCATATAATTTGAGCACAGACACTTCCATGCACTAGGTGTAAATACCACTATTTCAGACGGGGCGGGCCAAAACGTGGGTCAACCTATAAAAAAAATAAAAATTGGCAAAATTAGTATCAATTACAACACTAAAAAGTATCACTCTCATTATTAAAAAGTAAGGTGTCTGGTAGTTATCTTATACTAGTTTATTTGGTTCAATTATGATTTTTTCAATTCTAATTAATGTTTAGAGTTTAGGAGTTAAACGGTTTTTTAGGGTTCATGATTTTTAAGGTTCAAGTTTTTTTAGAGGTTTATTTTGTGTTTTTTAAGGGTTTTTTTTTTGTTTTGTTTTGTTTTTTTTTTGTGTTTTTAGGGGTTTTTTAAGGGTTTATTTTGCATTTTTTAGGGGTTTATTTTGCATTTTTTTAGGGGTTTATTTTTTTTAGGATTTATTAATTACATTTTGAGGTATCAATTTATATTTATTTCAAACAAACTAAATTAATTTATTTTAATTTTAGTGTTCACTAATTTTATTTTTGAGTATATTTTAGGAAAAAAAAATATAGAAATTCGAAAAAAAAAATAAGGGTGAGGGAGGAGTTGGTGCATGGAACTCATGCTCTAATTTGAGAATTGGTACTATATGCTAAAAAAGTTAATGTGGCCACCTGAAATTTCAAATTGGTATGTTTGGTGCTAAAAGAATGTAACAAACAAAAAAAAGAGATGTTTAGCTCCCCGCGTCTCCTTCAACTTTTTTTTTTCTTTTTTTTGATAACATATTTTGTCTCTAAACATGGAATTATTATTATTTATTATGTGGTGAATTATTGACTTTAGTTTTGATGGCTCAGTTGGATATTTTGTTCAGACTTCAGAGTAACTCAACTGGAAAATAACACTAACGCGCGCACGTATCCACATCCGCACCCGTTTGAGAATTGATGAAATTTTAGTTCAATCAGCTAATGCACCAGAGCCCATCATGAACACTCAGGTAATTCTGAACTCTATCGGAATTTCTTCTTTCAGTTGTTCAAATTTTAGGTGGCGCCATTTATTACGCTTTTTTAAAGAATTGGAGGCATGCTTAATAGTTTCCTTTGCTGTTCATACGAAAAAGAAAAAGTAGTAAGAAATCAAAAGGGCATTTCTTGGTTTCTTGATTTTGGGCATTTTCCGATTGCTGCTGACTCCCAATAAGGAGATCTTACAGAACTGTAAAGGGCATTCATGGTTAAGTTGATTCCATTTTCTGCAAACAATGAATCTTATATTTCAGTTGAACTTATCAACCTCTGTGTGTGTGTGTGTGGTTCAAGTATGTAGCTTTGGTGTTGATCTTGAATTTTCTGATTTTGGTTCTTATGAGGTGGTGGATAATGATGGGAATGAACCAGTTTACACACTGGATGAAGCTCTTGCTGTGGTGGGATTTGGGAGGTTTCAAGCTCTGGTGCTGGCTTATGCTGGACTTGGAGCCATGGCTGAGGCAATGGAGGTGATGATATTGTCTTTTATTGGACCTTCTGTTAAAGCAGAATGGGGGCTTTCGTCCGGGCAAGAGAGTTTGATCACCACTATGGTTTTTGCTGGCATGCTGATTGGAGCTTATTTCTGGGGGATTTTATCTGACAATTATGGCAGAAGGCAAGTTCTTTGAGTTCTGATTCTTGAACTATAGTGGATCTCATTGTTTACACTGTAAAAGATCTCAATTATGCCTTGTAGAGAGCAATGGGATATCCCTTATTGGTTTACTTTTGATATAAGTTCCGAAATTTGCACTCGAGAAGTTAATCAAATTGCTTGTCCTAAAGTTATTGCTGTAGGAGGTGCTCAGCCAATCCATACGAATATTGGGGAAAATGATAGAAGAGTGTGTAAATACTGATATTTCTTTCCCTAGAGGGATAGATAACCCACAAAAGTATCCCGTGTCGGGCTAGTTCCATAAAAAAGTGCTTGTTTCACAGCTTCATCTAAGATTTGAATCAAAATCTACATCTCCAATTTATATGTTGATACATTTTAATTTATTTCCATGGTTGCCTAGCTCATTTTAATGGCCTGTCAGATAATCTTTCTAGCCTTTAGACATTCAAGTAGTAAGTATTTTTTTGATTATATGAATTTTATAGTTATCATAACATTTTAAAGTGCTGGTATTTTCACGGACTCTCAAATTGTATTTTTGGTCACCAGGGTAGGCCTTCTAAGTGTTGCCGTAGTAACTAGCATATTTGCTTTCCTTAGTGCTGTCTCCCCCAATTATATCTCATTGGTCATCTTCCGAATGGTTGTTGGCATTGGTTTGGGTGGCGGACCTGTATACTCATCCTGGTTTCTTGAGTTTGTACCTGTGCGCAATAGGGGCATTTGGATGGTTATCTTTTCCGCTTTCTGGACAATTGGAACCATACTCGAGGCTTCATTAGCATGGGTATGTCTTGATTCTTTTGAAACAGTCTATGCAAGTCTTCTCTGTTGATTTTTCCCAATTACTATAGCTTTTACAAGTGAAGCTACTGTAAGTAAGATGAAAAAATACCAGCTATCCCTGCCTTTTGATGCAGCATTCATCCATCTCATGTTATTGCTTTCTTTTAACCTCTTTTCTTTATGCACCATTAGGCCCAAATCCAAATTCACTTTCCTTCATGTTCTTTGATATTTTGATCTTCTACTAGCGGCCTACTTTCTGCTGTAATATTGGCTGGTTTACTAACAAGATATACTTGTTATGCATCACAGAGTGACAATAAATCTTATGCATTTGATTTTTATAGCAAAGACATCCTAGCACATTAACTTATGTGTACTACTCCCTAAAGCCTAGTCATATCATTTTGAGATATATGTGCTTACATGTTTGCAAATGTCCTGGCATGCGCATAAGTTGATCTAGCTCTCTCTCTCTCTCTCTCTCTCTCTGAAGTTTTTGCTTTTTTCTTCTGAAGTATGCATTTGGATGAACTAATCAATGAATAATCCATCCTCGTAATCTTCCACTTCACATTTTTTTTCAGATCATCATTCCTGGACTGGGATGGAGATGGCTGCTTGCACTATCATCAGCACCTTGTTTTGCAGCATTTTTCCTGTATTTCCTTACAATGGAGACTCCGAGGTATCTATACCTGAATGGAAAGATTGCTGATGCGCATGATGTTTTGAAGAAAATGGCCACAATCAACAAAACGGAGCTTCCTTTTGGCAAACTTGTTTCTGAGAAAATGAGTAACCTAAATGAGGATTTCACTCCTATGGAACACGCCCAATTACTATCTAGCAGGGAGCAAGAAATTAATGATGCTAAATCAGGGAAGTCGTCGATTTTCACGCTTTTTTCGCCAAGTTTAGTTAAAACAACCCTCCTCTTATGGGTGGTTTACTTTGGCAATTCATTTTCTTATTATGGGGTTGTGTTGATGACCTCGGAATTAAGCAGTGGAGAAAGTAAATGCCACACGACTGCTTCTCATTCAACCCTCTTGACAGATTCTAGCCTCTACATAAATGTATTCATCACTAGCTTTGCAGGTATGGTGGTGTTATCCTTGTTTCTTCTTTCTTCTGAACCGCACATGAATCGTCTGACTTGACTACTCTTATGTGTTCAGAGCTTCCCGGGCTCATTTTATCAGCAATACTCGTGGATAAAATTGGTCGCAGAATGTCAATGGCACTCATGTACTCGTTGGGGTTCATATGTCTTCTACCGCTGATGTTCCAGCAACATGAAGTTGTAACCATATCTCTACTGTTTGGAGCCCGCATGTTCATCATCGGAAACTATACAGTGGCTGGTATTTACTGTCCAGAGGTAAGCTGCTCTGTTTCTCATTCCACCTTTGCTTCCTCAACCAAAGAATTTAAGCAACGAGTTAGTTGACCCCGGGTTTTTCCCCGCTCTCGTGCTCGTTTCAGTTATATCCGACGTCTGTGAGGACAACAGGAGCCGGTGTTGCCAATGCTGTGGGAAGAGTTGCAGGCATGATATGTCCTCTTGTAGCAGTGGAGCTAGTTTCTGGTTGTCATCAAATGGCAGCAATAGGTTTATTTGAGGTTGCAGTAATTCTCTCTGGAATTAGTGTGCTTCTCTTTCCAATTGAAACCAAGGGAAGAAAGCTTAGTGATATTGTTACTCTAAATACTTAGATTTGGATTGTATCTTCACACTAATTTTATAGTCGCTAATAGAATGATTTTCAAATTTACAAATATAATTTTCTATTTAAGTAAAAATAGAATTATATTTTAACAATAAAATTATCTTAATTTTATTTATTACTTGATATGGGTTTTTTTTAGGCTTACATAATTTTCCAAAAAACTTGAAGCTCGACTTGCATTACCAAATAAGTCTAAGTCTGATTTACACATACATATAATAAATAGTAAATCAGACTTAGACTTAATTTTAATACAAGTTTCTAATCCAAAACTTTGCCCCACCTAACTTATTTCCAACTCTAATTACGAAAAAATATACACCCTCTCCATCATACGGGTGTTTTTGTATTAAAAAAAAATAAAAAAAATATAGCCAGTACACTTTAAACAGTTCGATATAGATAAGCATGGAATTATCCCTTGTCAGCGTAGGCGAATTTCATATTAAGGTCCATGCAATGTATTCCCAATTTTATATATTTTTTTTTTGTTTTTTCTAATTTTTATGAGTCGGCCAATAGAAAATTTTCTGTATTCATAACTTTCAACATTTACAAGGTGTGTAATATTAAAAATAAATTATACTGAAGTATTTAATTGATGCAAAAATTTTGGCTGAAATTTTTATTTCGGACAAAGTAAAAAGAAGAGTACAGATAATCAAATTTAGTTGGGTCACGGACACTTATCACCTATTGAAAGTGGGAATGCAATGCATGTATTTTAGTATGGAATTTACCAGAGGTAGTATGGAATGTAATTGTAGCCCCAATTTTTTTTATTATATATATAATATGTATATTTTTTTCATTTTTAAAATTTTCAAGAAAAAATTAAATAACGATAATCTATCTTATTATTAGAGAAGTGGAGAGGGTTCAAGAGAAAAGAAAATGGTGGATAAAATTGACATGTGGAGATAAATGTTAATTAAATAAATAAATAGCTAGGTGATACTCTCACCCCCCAAAAAATACATATATAAATAGAAAGATACATGTTATTCAAATTTTAAGTATACACAATACAACTTACTAACAACAATTTATTTTTTTTCAATCTAAAATATACTGCAATATTTTTATTTTTTTTTGAAGAAAATACTGCAATACTTTACTAAATGAGTGTTGGCCATTTTCATTAAGAATGATGTTTTTCTATAATTTTCTGATGATGGCTTCCGAAAATGAAATTGTAATTTTTATTTTGGGTGCTGTGTATTTTGTTTATTAATTATATATTTTAAACATTAAAAAACATTTATTTATACATTTTTATGATTGTAAAATATTGGATATGGCACGGGAATTTAGCGTAATCATTGGTTCGAGATGAGTCCGTGCTCATGTAACTGACGATTACGGTTAAGGAAAGAAAAAAAGAGTGCGGGCTGGCCCACTTAGGAAAAATGGTGGTAACTGTGGGCCCACTCAGCGACACCATAAACTGCATATCAGTTTGCCCAATAACTCCCTTTCCTTCAATTCCATCGTCAACCCTTTTGTAAGAATCACCTGTGCTTTTGTTCTTTTTTCTTTTTCAATTGATTGATTTTGTAGCGTGTTTTTTCTATATATTAGTCCAGGGAAGAACTAAGAGATGTTGGTTTCCGTTTTTCGGTGGAATTTATTGTTTTGCTTATATTAGTTATATTCCGTCTTCTTGATAAGTATTTTATGAATATATTGTTCTCATTATTTTCTTCCCTAGTTTCCTTTTTTTCTGTGTATCAGTGGTTGATTCATTCACATGTTACAACAGTCTAAGCGTTTACTGGATTTCAGATAAAAGCAAGTGCTACGTTGAGAGTGCAACAACAACGGTAAGGATTGCTTGCTACAGAAGAATAAAATTCTCATGATTTGTTCTGCAGTTTACGGATTCTATTTTAGGGAGATGATGTTTGAAATAGGCAATTGTTAACAATGCATAAAACAAGAGAATATCTTTAAATATATAGCGCTATGTGGTTGTTTTCCACAATAGTAAGAGGGAATGCAGTGTTACAAATATAGCGGATTTAAGTATAAAACTTGCTGAGAATGATGCTTCACTTGCTTCCACCATATGCAAGTTTTTCCCATCTTCCGATTTTTGATTGTGCAGATGGGAGATTCTAATCCTGTGTACTCTCTGGACGAAGCACTTGTTACGGTTGGCTTTGGTAAATACCAAGGTCTATTACTAGCTTATGGAGGACTTGGTTATGTTGCTGATGCAATGGAGATAATGATTCTCTCTTTTATTGGAGCAGCAGTTGAATCCGAGTGGCATCTGTCTCCTGGTGAGAAGAGCATGATATCAACTGTGGTCTTTGCAGGCATGTTGGTTGGATCATTTTTTTGGGGTGTCATATCCGATACTTATGGCCGAACGTGAGCTGATTGGACTTGTCTACTTGAGTCTTATTTGACCTATGATTTACCATTTTTAGGTTCATTGATGTTCATGTCTGCCTTCATATTGATTGATTAAAGAAGTATATTATGTTCTCCTTTTCCTTTCCAGAAAGGGCATCCTAGGTCTTGCCACTATTACATCTGCTGCTGGACTATTCAGTGCTCTCTCACCAAATTACATGTCATTACTCGTACTTCGTTGCATAGCTGGATTTGGCCTCGGAGGTATGCATATCGTCACCTCATGGTTTTTGGAATTCATACCAGTACCAAACAGAGGTGTCTGGATGATTGTCTTTTCAAGTTTTTGGACAATTGGAACAATATTTGAGGCTGGTCTTGCATGGGTATGTTATTATCAAGCTTTCCTTCTTCGTTTTTTTTCTTCTTCGTATGTAACATGCTACTATCATCAGCCTCTTTTTTTTATCTGTATCTATCTCCCACATCTAATCATGACTGCATCAGGTTACTGCATCGTGTTTAGGTGGCCTTAATGTTTGCCAAACATTTTAGCATTTCATTTCTGCCTTTACTTCTGAGGACTATTATGGCTTTGCTTAAATCCTTTCTGCAGCTGAACATCGATTTACATATATTAGGCTTTGGGTCCAGAAACATCAAGACAAACATTGTTGTTCATAGTGTAGAATAGAGACAGGAGGCGGGGTGGACTTAAGAGCACAATTGCCATGACGAACATTAACATGTTGAACATTTTTACATTGTTCTGCCACTAACAGGACAGTGAATTGAAACCTAAAAATGTGATTGCTATCTTTTCACAGATTGTCATGCCCAATTTTGGCTGGAGATGGTTGCTCGCACTTTCTTCTGTACCTTGCTTCATTGTACTTCTCCTATATGGTTTGATACCAGAATCTCCAAGGTTTCTATGCATGAAAGGAAGAATCAAAGAGGCTCATAATATTCTTGAAAAAGCAGCATCACTCAACGGTACTACACTCCAATCTGGAACACTTGTTCTTGATCACATTGGGGATGATAACGAGTTTGCAGCACCGCAAAATGCCCGTCTTCTGTCCCCAAGAAGGGATGAAGCATACAACTACAAAGGCAGTCCCTCATCACCTTTCGTGATATTTTCTCCAAAATTAATTAGAACAACCCTTATTCTATGGTTTCTATATTTTGGGAATACTTTTTCATACTATGGTGTTGTACTGCTGACATCTGAACTGAGCAGTGGTGGAAGTAAGTGTACGAGTATGACAACCACATTGCATTCAGATCAAATCCAAAATGCAAGCCTTTATCTTGATGTTTTTGTTACCAGTTTGGCAGGTGAATCCAAAATGGACGTGATAAAAAGTTACTGCAGTATACTTGCTGGTATTGTTCATGATTAGGCTGACTACAAGTTTTCTTTCAGAGGTTCCTGGCCTGATCATAGCTGCCTTCATTGTGGACAGAGTTGGTCGCAAGCTTTGCATGATAATCATGTTCATGTTGGCTTCAATTCTACTCATTCCGCTATTAATCCATCAGGATGAGGCTTTGACGACAGCTCTGTTGTTTGGAGCTCGAGCATTAGTTTCAGCAACTTTCATTGTTGCCTGTATTTATGCCCCAGAGGTAAGGTTGTTCTATAATTCCTTGTTTTTTCGAGAAAAAAACAGTTGCACAATCTGCTTGTCTCCTTCCAAGGAATGTTATGCTGATGCAACACTATAAATGAAATCTGATTAAATTTCTTCAACATATACCAAAATCCTCAAGAGACTTTGACATCTATTATCATATTGGGATTCCTTCTAAAAGTCTTTGAAATTTCAACTCATTTTCAGACTCATTGCTCCACGAGTGATTAACCTCTGTATTCCTATCGTATATTTGAAAGATGAGGGACTAAAACACCCAAATTTAGAAACTGCATAAATCAATGTTAAGATGTCAAAACCATATGCATTTTCTGAACCATTATGTACGGAAGGATATAGTAGCTCGGATTTTTCGCTTCATCAGAATGTTGATTGCAGCCAAGATAGTATCTCAGATTTCTGCCCTTAACACACAACACTTGGTCTTGTTTATTGTTAATTGAGAACATTATACTGAAAAAAAAAAGAAAAACTATTTTCTTAGTTTTACTTGACATATGCTATATATATATATATATATATATATATATATATATATATATATCTAGTTTAATTGTTTGGTATCTTGAATTTTGGTTGGACAGTTATATCCGACTAGCATAAGGGGAAGTGCTGTTGGGATAGCATCTGCTGTGGGGAGAATCGGAGGTATGATATGCCCTCTTGCAGCAGTAGGGCTGGTTGATGATTGCAAGCAGACATACGCAGTGATTCTTTTCCAGGTTATGATACTTGGTTGTGCTCTCAGTGTGTTGCTCTCCCCGTTCGAGACGAACGGGAGGAACTTGGTTGACGTTATAGTCTTAGATGATCAGTAAGATACTAACATCATATGATGATTGCTATTTGCTATAGATATTTCATTCAGCAGAATTTGCCCAGGAGTAACTGCATAAAGATGCATGGGAAGTTCTTGTAGTAATTCTTGTGACGACAAAATCAATATTAGGTGTAATAGATTTTGATATTATTACCATTGATATTTGATTTCATGCAAGATGGTGCTTATTTAGATATGGTTGTCTATATCTGGTAGTAGGTCTAAAAGTAATTGAATTTGCCCTAAGTTTTACATAAGTGAGTTTTAGACCTAATACCAAACTAACAAATCAAGTCAATTCAACCACAACAAAAATGTAGTTTGTATCTTGTATGGTTCTTGTAACTTGCAATTTCATCAGATAAAAAAGAGTTGAAGGTACGGATGAAATTATGACGTTATTTGTATTATTTTTTTAGTCCTAGATGGATAGTTTTTGTCATTTAGATTCAAATGTAGTCTTATCTTTCAAATATCAAATTGATATACAATGGGCACTATATTAATACAAAAATCTTTTTAAATTAAAGTTCAGATTACAAAAGGTAATTTAACCTAAAACAAATAGGTTTGATATAAAAAAAATTAAAAGAAAAATCAAATATTTCCAATTATTAAATTGTCAATCTAGCTATGATTTTAACAACCATAATAGGTAAATGGTTGATTTTAACAATGTTTTTATTTTTGAAAAGTCATATATATAGTTGAGCATGAAAATAATATGGGGCCTATTATTTACCAGAGCGAAGTGTAAATCCTCTCAACACCACGAAAATGTGAGAAGTAAGAGATGTTAAATGCATCATTGTGAAATCAAACGCTTCGTCACAACTTGTTCAGAGCTCCACACCAAAATCAAGAATCTGATCTCACAAGAATTATATGAGCAAGCTCTCACATTCTACGCGCAACATGTCCACCCTTTCCAGCTAACCATAAACACAGCTTTCATCGTTCCATCAATCACAAAAGCATGCGCTCATTCTCAATCCCACCGGATTCTGGGCAAGCAGCTTCATTGCAACTTCATCAAAAATGGGTTCGATTCAGATTTTACTGTATCGAATTCTCTGCTATCCATGTATGCGAAGTTCTCCGACTCAGAGCTCGCGCAGAAGGTGTTCGATGAAATGCCTAGCAGGGACACTATTTCTTGGAACTCCATGATAAACTGCTACACGCAAAATGGGCTCTTTTTTGAAGCACTTAAGATGCTCAAAGATATGTACGGGCTTGGTTTTATGCCAAAGCCTGAGTTGGTTGCGGGTTGTATTGCGACGTGCGTTAGGAGTGGGAATTGGAGACTGGGGAGAGCGATGCATGCTCTGTTCTTCGTCGATGAGAGGATGAAGTTTTCGACGTTCGTGGCAACATCCCTAGTGGCTTTTTATTGGAGGTTTGGTGATCCGGATATGGCGTTTCGTGTTTTTGATGGGATGGTGGAGAAGAACGAGGTGTCGTGGACTGCAATGATCTCTGGATGCATTGAGTATCAAGATTATGTTAGGGCGTTTGATTGCATACGAGCAATGCAATTGAGTGATGTAAAACCAAACAGGGTAACGTTGGTTAGCGTTTTACCAGCTTGTGCTGAGTTAGACTCGATTATGCATGGGAAGGAGATTCATGGTTATGCTGTCCGGCATGGTTATGATTCCGATGCCCTGTTTTCGTCGTCGCTCTTGCATATGTATTGTGAGTGTCGCGGAGCAGTGAAGATTGCGAGACGTATATTTGATATATCTGTGAATAAGGAGGTTGTGATGTGGAGTTCTATGATCGCTGGATATTCTCAAAATAGAGATGGTGCTAGAGAAGCTATCTTTCTATTTAATCAAATGCAGATGGAAGGAATTCTACCAAATAATGCTACGATCTTGGCCGTGATTTCATCATGTACTAGCTTATCATCTCTAAGTGTTGGTGCTGGTGTGCATGGCTACAGTTTGAAATCAGGTTTGGGCAACGATCTGTTCATTCAAAATGCCCTTATCAATATGTATTCCAAGTGTGGTAGTCTTGAAGATTCGTTGCGAGTGTTCAATGAAATGACGACGAAAGACTGCATTTCTTGGAGTTGTGTTATTGGCGCATATGGGCTCCATGGGTGTGCAGGGGAAGCTTTGCAGCTCTTTGACGACATGCAAGGGAGTGGGATAAAGGCAGATGGGCTAACATATCTTGCAGTTTTATCCACCTGCAACCACGCTGGCCTTGTAGACGAGGGTCGAATGCTTTTCGAACAAGCCTTGAACGATGGGGATGTGTCTCTGACCTTGGAACACTATGGTTGCTACATTGACCTTCTTGGAAGAGCAGGGGAGATCCAAGCTGCATACGATGTTGTGTGTCAAATGCCGATGAAAGCGAGCCCCAGAATTTTGAGCTGTTTGGTATCTGCATGTAGGCTTTATGGAAGATTGGATATAGCAGAATCAGTAGCTAATATACTTGTTAGAATAGAACCTGAGAATGCGGCAAATCATACTCTTCTAAGTATGATATATGCTGAATCTGACAAGTGGGATGGGGTAGAACAAGTTAGGAGGTACATGAAGGGAAGAAAACTAAAAAAGCAGCCTAGTTTTAGCAAGATTTAGCTTGTGACAATGCCAAATCACAGAGCAACGATTTCGACAGTTTAAATGCTTGCTTACATGACAACTTTGCTCTCCATCAAAATCCTTTGCATTCAATCACTTGTTACTTGTGTTTCTTTCCAGATATACTCCATCCGTTTCGAAATGTTTGTTGTTTTAGATTTTTTTTTTTGTTTCAAAATGTTTGTTGTTTTTTATAATTTGACATCCTCTCTCTCAATTTTAACCCTCTCAAATCCTACAAGATTTCTTGATTCTAACAAAATGAAGAGATAAAAATATATGGAGAGAAAAAATGTTGTTATTTTTTAGGAAAATATAGATAAATTAGATTTTATGGCATATATAAGGCATGAGTATATTTATCCACAGAATTAATTGTTGTTAATTCTAGATAAAAAAACCTAAAACAACATGCATTTGGAAATAGAGGGAGTATGTATTTATAACAATAATGTGAATATGTGATACATAACGTGCATTAATTAAAATATGATATCTGAATAAGAGCATGTAATCATGTACTACTTGAACCCAAATAAACCACAATCGAAATAAGGACACGACAGCAGTATATTCATATTCATATCCCCATCATTCCCGGTAACGTCAAAGAATTCAGGCACATTTAAAACCTCATAGAGAAAACTGCTGACAAAAATTCTAAGGAATCACAGAGGAATTGGCTCCAAAACACCAGAACTAGTATCTCTCTACGCGTTGCTAGTGCTGATATTCTTCTCTAAGTTTGAATTGGGCCGAGAGGAATTTTACATTCGGCTTTCTCCTGAAACATTAATAATTTGCTATTAGGATCTGGTAAATTTCAAACCTTGTCCCAATCAGACAATACAAAGCAATGAGAAACAGTGAAGGCATAGAAATGGATGCATATTGATGTTCGGATCCCGTTTAGTTTCTTTAGAATATTAACACAGAGGTCTAGCTACATCATCATGTTTGGGAAATTTGAATTACCTGCCCCCAGAAATAGCTATTTGAACAATAATCTTGCAACTACAGAATGTTTGGGAACAATAGTTGAAGAATAAATAATGCACATATCAGTTGACAATAGAGAATAATGCTTCAGAACGATAACCATCGAATGATATTTACCAACTCCAAAAGCCAATGCATACAACCACGGTTACATCAATTGTTCTGTTTTATATACATTCCTTGGATGATGAAGCCAGCACGCATTAGCAGCATAAGGGGGGTTCATGTACTAGTTAGCAGTACGGTAGCAGAAAAGGATTGGAGATTAAAAGAACAAAAGCATCCGCCATAGCATACAATTATGTAGATCTATTTTTGGGTTTTCTGTAAAAATTAACAAAGCCATTGAATAACTAGGAGGGTGGAGACAAAAAACATTCAAATAGTAAAGACTAAGTAAATGTGTCGCGCTTTTTCCCCTTCCCATCAAGTAATGACATATCCTGTTATGTTCATTATCTTCTTAAATCACTTCCAGAAAGGAAATGGAGAAAAAATGTATCATATTGGCAATAACCATCTTACTTATCACAACAATGAACAGGAATCTCGAATAACCGTATGTATAAATCTTTTGTTTGTTCCAATATCACTCTATAGGCCTCCAGAACTAACAAAAAGACACCTAAGAAGTATCTAGACCAGAATAAAGAGCATAAACTTCATTAGGAAACTAGAAGGGAACACAGAGTTGATTCAAAAGCATAGTTTCTACCATTTTGATCATATCTTTCTTTAATCAAATACACTATAGAGAAAAAAAAAAAAGAAGTTCCATTCATGCAACCCCACAATCAAAAATCCTAGTTACCTACTGTAAATAAAGAGGGGCAACCCATAAATGAATCTTGATCCCAAAGCACTTCAGATACCTTCCTATTTAGGGGAATATCTACAATAACTTCACCACAAAACAGAACCGTGAAATTTCTGCACAAAACATATGCCGCCCTTCACGCATTTTTCATGAATTACCTGACGAAATCACGCAAAATCCTAACTTGAGCAATATACTATTCCCACAGATATGCTAAACGATCCACACACACAAAGAGTAAGCTGCGAGGCAGCTAGAATCACACCTCAAGATGTCGGGGTGCTTGAATTTTTTGGAGTAGAAACTTCCTTTTTGAGAGACGGAGCCACGTATATCCTCGCTTTCTTAAGGATTTCGGCCACAACCCAATTCTTCCGCTTGCTGAGCGGCCGCGAAGGATCCAACCTCACCTGCAATCCAACCGGCGAACATAATCTCAATCTCTCATCATCTCTTCATTATTTACACACATGTGAGCGTGTGTGTGTGTGTGAATGTAAGAGTACCGACGCGATCGCCGATGTTGCAGTGGTCGTGCTCGTCGTGCGCCATGAATTTGGAGGTGCGCTTCACGTAGCGGTTGTAGAGCTTGTGGTGGAAGAGGCGGTCGACCGCCACCACCACCGACTTCTGCATTTTGTTCGACACCACCGTCCCCACCACCGGTTTCATCTCTGATTGATTTCCGACAGATTCTGCTTCAACCCCAGGCGGCTAAACCCTCCTTCCGCACCCAACGACGTCGTGTGATTCTTCAGTCGGGCTGCGCTTTTTGGGCTTGTAGTTGCCGTTCAGCCCAAATGGGATTAAAGGTTTTATCTTATCATTTACTATATATCAATTTAATTTGATTTTTTTTTTTATTATGGATGATGAAAATCACAGGCGGTAAATGAAAGTCGTCGAGTTAATACCAGATAAAGTTATTAATTATTATTCACCAATACAATACTGCAAAATGCAAATTCCGTCACAAATTTAGCACTCGCTGAGATAAAAACAAAAATAAAATAAATAAATAGCTATAGCTAGAGTTATATAGTGTTAGGGATCTGTACGGAAAATTATACGCTACCCCCGGGTAATATTTTAGGGTCTAATATTTTGACAAGTGTCTCATAAAGTTGATATCCATACTCTTATTTTTCCTTAGACACTCCAAATTTCTTATTCTTTTTTTTTACTAAACTTAATACTTTTATTTTAACCTTTTTTTTTGTGAGAATATGAATTAAATGGATTTCCTGTTTTATTTTGTTACGTAAAAATAAACGTAATTTTGTTAAATTTAATTATGTTTAAATTAATTAGTTGAAATGTGCAAAAATAAGGTGTTTGAAAAATAATGTTGACGTTTGAAAAATAATTTTTCCATATCGGCGCATACGTCGACAATTATGTTTTAGTTATTTTTATGAAATATTCCGTATCGGCAATTTTTTTATTGTTATTAAAAAATTATGTTATGGGAGAAAATGACAGAGATTATGAAATATTTTGGTTTGAAAAATAATTTTTCTATATCGGCACATACGTCGACAATTATGTTTTAGTTATTTTTATGAAATATTCCGTATCGGCAAATTTTTTATTGTTATTAAAAAATTATGTTATGGGAGAAAATGACATCGATTATGAAATATTTTAATTTGAAATATTTTTAACATTTTTTTTGTGAGAATATGAATTAAATGGATTTCCTATTTTTATTTTGTTACGTAAAAATAAACATAATTTTGTTAAATTTAATTATGTTTAAATTAATTAGTTGAAATGTGCAAAAATAAGGCGTTTGAAAAATAATTTTGGCATTTGAAAAATAATTTTTCCACATCGGCACATACGTCGACAATTATGTTTTAGTTATTTTTATGAAATATTCCGTATCGGCAGATTTTTTATTGTTATTAAAAAATTATGTTATGGGAGAAAATGACATCGATTATGAAATATTTTTAACATTTTTTTTGTGAGAATATGAATTAAATGGATTTCCTGTTTTATTTTGTTATGTAAAAATAAACGCAATTTTGTTAAATTTAATTATGTTTAAATTAATTAGTTAAAATGTGCAAAAATAAGGCGTTTGAAAAATAATTTTGGCGTTTGAAAAATAATTTTGGCGTTTGAAAAATAATTTTTCCATATCGGCACATACATCGACAATTATGTTTTAGTTATTTTTATGAAAATGACATCGGTTATGAAATATTTTAATTTGAATTCCAACATTTCACTCCATAACCATTCTTACAGTTTCGTACCTAAATTAGGGTTAGTAGTAAATGGGTGAGAGTGGATATATAAAAAAATAGAGTGAGAGTGGAGATATGAAAAATGGGGTGGAAAAAACTTGAAAAAGGCACTACCCGGGGGGTAGCGTATAATTTTCCGATCTGTACAGCTTACAAACGCTACCAACTATTATAAAGCTTCCAGCAAGATACTGAAATTTACAGTGAACACTAGACTAGATCCAAGCCGACAATGGCTCAGAACTCGAACAGATCGATCTCCTCCAACAAACCGTGAATACCACAGAATTGACCACGGCGGCACATACCTCAGACCACCAGCAAACCACACTTGAGTTGCACCACTTCCTGAACCCCCTCACTCACAGAGAATGAAGCTCACCACTCAGAAGGAAGATTATAGAAGAGAAGAAAGAAGAAACACACGAAGCTGAGCACAGTAACCATCTTAGATCTTTTCTCTCTCTCTCTCTCTAGCAAACCCAAGCCGTTCACACACTCAAATGAGATCTGTGTGTTAATAGGAATGAGCTACCGAATAAATAGGTCGGTGGCTTAGGATTCAGGGGAATGGGCCATCTCAATGGGTCGGGTAGTCTGGGCCCAATGCTCGAATAATTAGAAGTCCGACAATTAAATGGACTATATTCTAACATTCTCCACCTTGGCACATTTGGGGTCATTCACCAATGGAGGAGTCTTGTTCATTTGTCATCATCGTCATTACCCCCATGTAGAGATCACAAAGATAACTACAACTGGGGTTGACCAGACACAAAGTCTTGGTCTTGCTTTAACACAAAGTCAAAAGCAGATGTAAATAACCAAAGGAAATAACTGGGTAATCACCTTTGTTCACAGTACTTCCATTACAGCAATAATCACAGAACTTACACAATGTAAGCAGTGACTTATCACCATAAAAGAAGTAACCTTCTTCCTTGTCTAATACAGGAGATGGAACTTCAACAATAATTACAACCTCAAGACTCACACATAGTAGGTCAGAGATTTCAGATTATTGTTGAAGCCCCACTACTACAAATACATCAATAGACAACGGGTATCCACCGTTGTGAATTTGCTTAAAAAACCGTTGTGTATACTGGTGTTGTCTTTTGTTTAGGAAATTAACAACGGTCTATAACCGTGGTCCTTTTATAATAGACAACGGCTCAGAACCGTTGTGAAATAATCCTATGTTGTCTATTCTGTAATTTAACAACGCTTTATAAATAAACCATTGTATTTTTCAATCTAGTGTTCGGCAATCAACAACGGTTTTTGTAATTCAACCGTTGTAAAATTAATGCATGAACAACAGTTTTTCTTGCAAACCGTTGTATTTTTTAGTTAATTTTATAAAAAAAACAACGATTTATTTAAAAACCGTTGTATATTTTAGTTAATTTTATAAAAAAAAAACAACGATTTGTTTAAAAACCGTTGTATTTTTTAGTTAATTCTATATAAAAAAAATGGTTGATTTAAAAACCATTGTATTTTTTAGTTAATTTTATATAAAAAAACAACGGTTTTTAATTAAACTGTTGTTAATTTGTTAAATTTCAACGTGTAAATGTAAATGCATACATTATATACACAATATTATTAAATAGCAAATAATTATATATTTATTTAAAAACAATGAATGAAGTCATAAATGTAGAAAAATATTTAGTGGAATGACTAAAAAATATCTAATTAAAATTCTACATAGTTTAAAAAATGTGAATGCTAGACTCAAACTATCTAATTACTTGTCTTCAATATACACGATGAATCTCTATGTCAGCAAAATTTGTGCAACTATGTCAAGTTCATTTTTCACCTGCATTAATACAAACAACGTCAAAGTTGATGACAAACAAATAAATGAAAAACATCAAATCAATATGTAATATATAAAAAATACGATCCTCTGATTTAACCTTAAAAATAAGAAAAAAAAACGATACAAATTATTTCATAAACTTTTATTTTTCTAGCATTTGCTAATTAAAAAATATATAGCAAACATTGATAATATAATAATTAAATTTAAAATACCTTATATATTAACCCTATTGTATGTGATCTTACAAGCAACGTGCCCACTCACTACGAACTTCATCAATATCGTCTTGAGAATATACTCCTTTTTCTTCAAACTATGAATACACAATCACAAAAATATAATCACGCACCAGTTGAAAGAGATATATTTAATTAGAATAATAATAATATATACATATATATATATATATAATGTAAGTCTTTACCAATTATCTTATGGAATTGACATCGTTTGCTTTAAACTCTTGAACAATTTCCCTTAACGCATCACATAATACCCACATTGCTTGTTATCGGGTTGAAGAGGACCCTACATCAAAAAATTAAATGCTAATTGATAAAATAAAATTAAGCAAATGTGTGCTTGAAAAGTGTATGTACCTTTATAATTTCCCAAGTCGGTTGTGTTTTTTCTTTCTTTCCCAAGCTTGCATTGAACATATACATTGCACTGCGACAAAAGTTGCTGAATATTATTTAGTTTTCCATGAAGAAGTCGAAATTGTATAAATAAAAGAGTTAAGATCTTACGTGTTCACGACATATCTCCAATCGTCACGTATGCAGTGACTAAGTGGGTCAAGCAAATAAACCACCTCTTTTTGTGGTTCGATTACAGTAAGACGTGACCGAGGCCAAGGCGCCCAGCTATTACGACATCAGAATTATTTAATCTGGATTTCAGTAGCCACAGTAAAAGATTCTAACTAATGTTTTTCTTTCTAATTTTCATATATTAATGAATTTTTGTTGGATGGAAAAAATAAATAGTAACAAACTTACTAGTCAACTGTACTTAGTTCAGCAAACTTGGATTTCTTAAATCCATTTTGTTAGCTTGACTGGGATTTGACTTTTACACTTAACTACTCTAACTGACTTCAAATGGACATGATAGGTGCTGATTACATTAAAAATCCAACCTATGGGAGAAATAAATAATGAACGGTTGACTCAAATGCTCGTTCCAAGATAGAGTAAAATAGCAAATCAAGCTTTAGCATCTTGCTTGAGCCTAGAATGCAGCATCAGATAGTAGTGTGTTGTTTGTCATAAAAGTACTAATACAAGTTGGAATCAGGTGTGTTCGATTATGGTATTCACTAGACTTGTGCAAAAATAAGCTGATGATAGAGGCGCTACACCTCGTTTTAGTAATAGTTGAACGAGGTGGCTACTCATGTAGAAGAACAATCTATTCTACATATTTTGTGGTGTGTTAATTGACAATAGTCACTACTGGTATCATTATGATGAGAATTCTCAGGCCTTGTAGCAGTCAACGAGTGATAAGTAGGCGTTGTTTCTGCCTGCACCTTCTTGAACTCCAACTTAATTGCAAATACATGCAGTCGCCAATTAGGAAAGCATGGTGTTAACTTCCGATGCTTCAGCACATGCAAAGCATATTTAAGATTGCCTTTAAAACATAGCAACTTCTAAGTCAAGAGGTGAGACCGTAAACACGCTGAAACTAGGAGGTCTCAGGTTCGTATTTCTCTACTGGCTATTATTTTATCTAGATGTATGCTGGATTTACATACTGAATGATGCATTTCTGAAAACGAGAAGAAAAAAGGATCTCATAGAAGTTCAAATCCATAAAACATGTGCCTATAGTAAAGAAATTGCTGCTATAATCTCAAACTACATACCGTTGAAAAGGCTGAATTTTAGTCTTTGTCCTCGGTTATTGACATTGATTCTTTTTCATTCTTTTTTTTTGTGTAGGTGGCTTCAAAGGAGAATTCAAGTTCAATAATAGCTTAAGATTAAAATGTTTTAGTGATCCAAGGTATCTATAGTTTAGATATTTTTGTATTCTAAGAAGTAGATAGTTTTATTTATATTATGGGCTATTAATACAATGAGCTAGATTACACTGTGTACATTTGAACTACATGTATATATAATATTTCGTCTAGTGTAGTTCATGTATCAAGAAAATGATCTTTAATTAGTGATTGTAATTACAAAGGGTAATATTATTAAATAAACAAATCTATTGCAACTTATATTAATTCGATACTATTTAATGAGACGAATGATGGTATGATGAGGGAATGTTTGGTCATTAATGTATCATTACAGATTTATTTCTTGGTTTGACACCAGTAGTAGGTTTGAAATAGACTTCACTTTATAACTGCCCGTTATTCTTCTACAATTGAAAATATTTAATTTTATTTTTTGGTGCATTGAGCTACTTGCTATATTAAGATGTATCATCTGTTGACTGGGGCAAAGAGATTTCGACTCAGATTCAGTATTGTTGAGATAGCTTAGTACATTGATGTACGTTGTGGTTTGATGTTGGTCTTGTACATTTAATCAACTCTACATATATACATGGAATAAATACTAATTCAGATTTATGTTATGGCTCGTAGGGTTGAGTTTTTGGTGGTTTAAGATTGTTGTATGTAGATGCGCATTAGCATTTGAGGTTCTATTTCAAATTAAGTTCAAATATTTTTAGATTGTCACTCTTCAATTTCTTGTATAATCTTGAAAATTGCATAATTGTTGTCTCCTACTATTTTCTGAATTTTCTCTTCCTGGTCTGGCTGCTGCTGATATATAGATGCTAATCTTGATCATCTCTTTCTTTCATATTTAGTATTTATATTGTGCCTAATACGAGTTTCAACTTCATCACAAATCATAACCTATAACCTATAACCTATAACGACCACATTTAACCTAATCACCTCTAAAACATAACAACATAACATTTACAGCTCTCAAAGTATTTCCCTATATTAAACAGATTTCAAACATTACACTCTTTGGGAAAACTTTGACACAAACTAGCTAATAACAATTACTCTTGTATCTGTACATATTAGGAGTGGCCTAACCTAATAACCTAATTAATATGTTTCTCACACCAGAAAAGAGGGGAAAAAACTAACCAATCCAACTGTAATTCCCAGAATCATCAACTCAAATAAAGCAACAGGAACGAATTTAAGGCATACATAACTTGATTCGATCTATAAGGACAAATTAAAGCATAAAACAGAGCGCTCAAGGTACTATACCCAAAAAAGTTAAAAATAAAATTAAAAATGGGGGTGACTATATATGATACAGATCAATTATTAGAAATTAAATGATTCCCACCATTGCTAAAATTCATAAGAGCGTGTTCTGTTATTCTTAGGCGGATTTCTTTTCACATGCAGTGAATTTCCAAGTGTAGCTATCTATACAAACGAGCAGCAAATATAATAGAGCATAACAGAGGTTGTAAAATCATTAAGTAATCATATCATAAATCTTCTATATTATCTCCGTTCTTCTTGTCTGCCATATTCAATGATAGTGAACGCAACATAAATATTAACACAAACACTCATCTCTCTCTCCCTCTATATCTCTATCTCCCTATATACACACACATACACACAACAAAGTAGACATAATTCATCAATAAACAAAGAGAAATGACAATGGTGTATTCATTCCATTAAGGATAACAGAAACATCTCTACTCTAAAGCAAAAGATAAATCAACAACTGAAAGATGAAGAACATTTGAGCTTCATCAACTACCAATGTATAACTATATCGAGGGAGAAAAACAAAAGAAATCAGCAATATGTGTCAGTTTCCAGAACACAAACACTCTCTCTCTCTCTCTCTCTCTCTCTCTCTCTCTATCTGATTATCTTTCTTCTAATTCACAGAGCACACACAAGCTTAAAAATCAGAAAACTAAAATGCTTTCTTCCAGTTTTCAGAACACGAACACACAGATTACATCAATTAAAATTATAACAGACACAAGGAAAAAATTAGACTAAACAATAATAGCAGATGTTCTCAATCTTTTGTCAGATTAAACTTGGATAGAAAAAAATTCGAATCAAGTTAACTCACCAGTATTTCGTCTGAATCAATTGAGAAGTCGAAGGAGACTACGATTTGAAATGAGAACCACCGAACACAGAAATATAAAATCAAGCTCCTATTGAGTTTCCAATTTCCGCCGCCTCAAAGGGTTTCCGGCGCAGGGGTTTTCCATAGAGATTGGATTGGAGGGATTTCTTGCGTATTGAGAATTGAATGAGTTTCTGGCGTAGGGTTACCGCCTCAAGGTTTTTCTTGCAGAGACTAGGATACTGAAGTTATTTTTCTAGATACAGAATATTATAAGACAATTATATGTAAATAATGTATTCTGAAATGAATTATAAGGAAAATATATATTAGCTGGTTAAAATAATATATGTATGCATATATATGAAAACTATAAATACTGGATTTTTTTTTAAATTATAGAAATTATTTGCTGATTAAAATTTATATATGGGTTACTAAAGTTTTTTCCAATTTATTACAATTATTCATTATTTTCCTATTATCATATTATTACATAAAATAATTTTATAATTAAATGTAAAATATAGAAAATGGATTAATTCAATTTAAAGTAACAACATATCTTTACATCATTTACACAAACCGTTGTGTAATATTAGCAACACTCCACACACAACGGTTATAATTAGAACTGACCGTTGTCTACTTCACATTGATATCCACAACGGTTAAAACTACCGATGTTTATCAATTAAAACACATTCACAACGGTATTTGCAACCGTTGTTTTTGGACCGTAGTCTAATTTCAGAACTACAACACTTAATAACAACGGTTTGATTGAAACCGTTGTCGTTTTCCAAAGATGAATACATAAATACAACGGTTTACATACAAACCGTTGTGAAATTTGAAAATACAACGGTTACAACATAAAACCGTTGTCTTAAAGGCGTTGTCTATTACCATATTTGTAGTAGTGCCCATCTTCCGTATTAGAAAAGGATTACCTGCAAAAACAAACTAACCATGATCAAAATTAAGAATTTTCATGCTGGAAATATGCTTTTCAAGAGGAAGACACTTAGTTCCCATATCAGCAGGATTCAAATTAGTATGGACCTTTTCAAGACAAACAAGTTGCTTATCTACAACATCTCTTATAAAATGAAACCTCACATCAATATGTTTGGTTCTATTATGGAAGACAGGATTTTTGTACAACTGAATAGCAGACTGACTGTCTGAATATATAGTAACTTTACCCTTTAGGAAACCTATTTCAAACATCACACCTTTAAGCCATATAGCCTCTTTCATGCATTCATTAATAGCAACATATTCAAACTCAGTAGTAGATAAGGCAACAATGTGTTGTAACTGAGACTTCTAACTTATGCAAGATCCACATAGGGTAAACACATAGGATGTTGTAGACTTCCTATTATCCCTATCATTAGCATAGTTAGAGTTTACATAACCAGATAAAATTTCCCCTTTAACATGCTTAGAAAAACAAAGCCCCACATTAATAGAATGTTTCAAGTACCTCATTAGCCATTTAAGAGCTTCCTAATGGGGCATACCGGGGTTAGACATATACCTGATAAGGCAGTTGACTGCGTAAGCTATATCTGGCCTGGTACTTACCATAAGGTACATCACAGATCCTATTGCATTAGAGTAAGGCACCTTTCTCATAGCATTTATTTCAAAATCAGTTTTAGGAAACTAATCCTTACTTAAGACAAAATGGGAAGCAAGGGGGAGAGAGACAGATTTAGCACCAGACGTAGCAAATTTAGCCAATATCTTTTCAACATAACTTGATTGACTCAACACAAGTTTGTTATTCTTCCTATCCATTATTATATTCATGCCAAGAATCTTCTTAGCATCCCCTAAATCCTTTATCTCAAAGTTATCACTAAGACATTTTTGAACATATTTTATTGTTTCATTACAGGGACATACTAACAACATATCATCTACATATATCAACAGAAACATATGCACAGTATTAACATCTTTAAATACATGAAATGGTCATATGCACTTCTAGAGAACTTTAAAGATTTCATACAATTATCAAATTTAATAGTCCACTGTCTAGGGGACTGCTTTAAACCATACAAGGATTTTCTTAACACACACACATAATCAGGTCCGGAACAGTCAACAAAACCTTATGGTTGATTCATGTAGATAGGTTTATCTAAATCACCATGCAGAAATGCAGTAGTAACATCCATTTATTTCAATTCCCAATTATATTGAGCAACAAGAGCAAGTATAGTGCACACAGTGGTAAACTTAACAACATGAGCAAAAATTTCAGTATAATCTATTCCCTCCCTTTGAGTGAAACCTTTAGCTACCAAACTGGCCTTAAATCTAACTAAATTCATTTCAGGTTTTACCTTGTAAAGCCATCTACAATCCACAACTGAACAATGAGTAGGACCTGCAAAGATCTCATTTTTTATTCCACAACAGCAAGCCACTTACCAGACTCAACACATTTCATTGCTTGTTTATAAGTATTAGGTTCATTGATATCTAGGGACTCATACACGTTGTAAGCAAACTCAAATAAGTTGCAGTCAGCATATCTTATAGGTCTTATAATAGGTCTTCTAACTCTGTCCCTAGCAAGTTGATAATTTTGCAGGTTACCATGATCAGAGGATTGAGGATCAGATTCAAGTTCAGATTCAGATTCTGTTTCAGACACAGTTTCAGGCACAAATCTTGTTCAAAAAAAGAATGATTACTAGCAGACACATCATGCATATCATCAGGAGTATTAATAGTATCATTAGTGACATTTAAAGGAACATGGAAAAACAAAACAGGTTGAGGCTTCACATCAAAAGGAATAGATAAGAAGAAGAAGGATCGGTTGCAAACAAGTTGTCATGCAAACAAGGAAAATCAGTTTCATTAAACACAACATCCCTACTGACAATAGTTTTAAAATCGGGTTCTTCTCTAACCCACATTTTATAGCCTTTAACTCCTTCAGGGTAACCTAGGAAAACACACTTTTTAAACCTATGTTCAAGTTTATCACCCTTTAAGTGTATATATGCAGCACAACTAAACACTCTCAAATTAGAAATATCAACAATTTTTCCTGTAAAGACGAATTCAAGGCATTGCCCCTTCAAAGGGACATATGGGGATTTATTAATTAAATAAGCAGTTGTGCATAAAGCATCACCCCAAAACTTCTTAGAAAGCCCAGATAATTGTCTCATACTCCTCACCCTTTCTAATAAGGTTCTATTCATGCATTCTGCAACACCATTTTGTTGAGGAGTATAAGGAACAATTTTATGTCTTTTAATACCAGATTGATCACACATACAGTCAAGTTGGGTATTACAAAATTCAAGGCCATTATCAATTCTAAGAATTTTAACATGCTTGTCAGTTTGATTTTCAATCATGGATTTCCAAGTTTTGAATTTTTCAAACACCTGAGACTTATGTTTCATCAGAAAAACCCAAACTTTTCTAGAGAAATCATCAATAATGGACAGAAAGAATCTATTCCCACCATGAGTTACCTCAGTGGCAGGACCCCAAACATCAGCATGAATGTATTCAAGAATCTCAGTACATTTAGACACATTTGGGGTGACAGAAATAGGAAATTGCACTTTATGTTGTTTATCAAAAATACAGGCATCACAGAAAAGCAGAGACTGCACAACATTAGGACCAAACATGCCAGCATTTTTAAGAAGTTGAAGGCCTTTATTACTCATGTGACCAAGTCTGTTATGCCATAATAAAGTTTGGTCTTGTTTCACAACATACACAGAAGGGACAAATTTAGTGTGACAGATATACATGTTATTTTGCTTAAGAGTTTTAAACACTACTAAAGAGCCCTTAAGGACTTTCATCTGATCATTACCCCATCTGCCCTCAAAACCACTATCTTCTAGAGCAACACAAGACAATAAATTATAGTATAAATCATGGACATATCTCACATTTTTCAAAGTAATTTCAGAACCAGACCTAAACTTCAAACATACAGTACCAATTCCCATTATTTTACACGTTTTCTCATTAGCCATGGACACAAAGCCATTTTCAATTTCCTTAAAAGAAGAGAAAATATTCTTAAAAGGAGAAATTTGGAAGGTACAACCAAAATCATTCAACCATTCAAACTCACACATAGAAGGAGAGGTAGAATGGACAGCGGTATGAGAACAATGTATAACCATGTAGCAATCACTAAGAGTATCACCAGTAGCAACATTAGCATGATCATTATCAGGTTTGCCTTTTTTCTTATTTTTCTTAGGCAGAGGACAGTCTTTAATGTAATGATCAGTTTCACCACAGTTATAACATTTTCTAGCATGCTTTGACCTTGATTTAGACCTAGACCTACCTTTTTTTCTTGTTGCCATTTTCAGAGTTATTAGGAGACTTATTTTTCTCCCCCTAGCATGCATAGCCTTATTACCTTGACCTCCCTCCCCTGATTCCAACACCTCCAATTTCTTAGATTTAAGAAAACTAATGATAAGATCAACAGAGGCATTATCCCTGCCATACTTAATGGCAACTTTAACATCTAATTAAGAATCACAAATGGCATTTAACAGAGTAATATTAGTATAGTTATCAATTGTTTTGTCCCCAAAGAGCTTAATGTCTTGCACCAGTTTAGAGAACAGGTCAATATTTTCATCAATATCCTTAGACATATCAAGCTTGAACTTAAATAATTTTTCAAGAAGATGCATGCGAATAGCAAAAGAAGTTTCAGTGTAAGTGTAATACCCCGAAATATTTTAGAAGGTTTTATTCAACTTATGTTACCCTCTGGTAAGTTAGAAAATAAGTTGGGTCCTTAAAGGACTCAAATAAAGGAAAATCGCAGCCAGAAAAATCTGTTAAAATTTAATTTGGTCAAAAATTGCTTTAAAAATATGTTATGATATTTTTCTCGGGTTGATAGAAAAATTTTCAAGCATCGTGCCAAACTTTGAATTTTCCAATTTCGAGTTCAAATGAACACTTGGCACAATTTTAGGGTGAAAGGTAATAGATTTGGATAACTAAGGCACATCCGTCATTATCCAATTTCTTTTTCGAAATATTATCCTATTCGTAATTATCCTATTCTTTTTCCATCATTATCCTATTCCATCATTATCCTCTTTCTTTTATTTGTTATTATCCTATTTATTTTTCTTCTATAAATAGGAGGTTAAGGTTTCATTTTTCATTCATTTTCAAAATCGAAACGCCGAGCAGCTTCTAGAGAAGGTACGACTCTAGTTTCCTATTTCATTTCCGAAATAGTCATTTTGAAGGTGTCAACGCGTAGATCACGAATACGTGATTGAAATGATGACACGACGGACGATCACGATGGAAAATCATCGTGACCGCCGCCAAAAGTCGCTACCACCTTTCAAATCGGTGACTCTTTCGGGTCATTGAATCAAAAAGTGTCTTTAGGGTTTTATGTTCTATGTATATTTATATACATTTTCCATGTTGTCACTTTTTAATTTCGGGTATATTTTGGGTATCCGATTATTAAATTGTAGTCTTTTTCAGATCTATCCTTCGTGGATAGCCCTAACGTATTTTTAAGCTCAAAAGTTGTTCCGTGTCAAAATATAGTATTTTTATTTAAAGTTTCATATTTTTCCAATGGGCAGATCTTGCGGTATGAATTTATTTGTACCGAGTTAATTTTAGGATACGGGTTTAACCACCCCGTATGCCAAAACTTCCAAAAGGGTTTTTCTTTATAAAAATGCCCTGAGTAAAGTTCCCTTAAGAGTCAAAATATTTTGATGATCCGGGTGATGTGTATTAAGATAGTAGATTTTATTATATTTACTTCATAGCTAAGAAAGGTTAGATTTTGACCTAATGGTAGTCTTTCATCGAAACTAAGTTGCCGGATAATCTTGTAGGCACAGAAGAAGGAGACTTCTAGTTGAGACCAGAATCAGAATCTAGATCTAGCTATTTCAGATCTGATTGCCAGGTGGGTTTTTATTATATGAAAATGTATTTCGGGTTATTAAGCCCTGATATTTATAAAATGAATATGATTGAATATCCAACTCATGACTGTATTTAATGTGCTCTCCTGACTCATGTAAGTCTTACTACTGTTTTGGTGATGAAACTACAATGGTTCACGATATCGAGCCCCAAGCAAACAGGGCAGTGTCCAACCTTAAGCAGCCGGGTTGTGTACACGAACCGACTCACCGTAAGCGTTCTAGGGGAGAGTGGCGCGCAATGATGGAAATAAAATGGTTTAGTATACATGGAATTCACAAATTTTCTGTTTTAAAAGCTTTCCATGATATGCTTAAAATATGATTGGATATTCTGTTTTATAAAATGATTGTGAAGGTTTTTCTCAAAGTACCCACTGAGTGCATTAGTACTCACACCCAAAATCTTTTCAAATATTTTTCAGGATGAGCTGCGGGATGGTGGACGGCTGTGCTAAGGCTGAAGGGCTATCATTTGATGTATATGTTTCCTTTTCCGCTATGGAGCCTAACTGAGAACATGCTTCCTTTTGAGTCTGAATAAATACGCTACGTTCTTTCTGCTTACTCTGATTATTGCTATGGAGTGTTCGGTTCTCCGAATCCCATTTTCTTTACTGTTATGGAGTGTTCGGTTCTCCGAATTCCATTTTCTTTATTGTTACGGAGTGTTCGGTTCTCCGAATCCCGTTTACTTTCTGTTCCTGACAGGCGAAAGCCTGGCATTTATTTACTTTCCTTATTCAGACAGGCGCAAGCCTGGCTTTACATTGTTTTCCATGTCAAGGCAAAAGCCTGGCTTTATATTGCTTTCACGACAGGCGGGAGCCTGGCATCTCTTTACTTCAAGTATTTGGACAGTCATCAGTCTGGCCTTTTTCATGCCTAACCTATTAACAGTTAACCTTTGAACTGTTATTATTTACATTGAAGTTTGCCTTTGTTATTCTTTCTTGGGTTCATCCTAAGAGTCATGGTATCTGGTTTGAGTCATTTCATACGCTTTAAAAGCGTGGATTGATCCAATTATAGAGGTTATGCTGCCCAAATTTTTAGGGCACTAACCCTATTTCTATGATTGCTTCTGTTCAACAACCCCTTCCCCCTTCCCCCAAGTAGCGCACCGGTTCCCTGCCCTTCTCCTGGGATCGGGGCGTTACAGTAAGTGGCTTCAAGTTTTTCCCACAAATCCTTGGCAGAAGTTAACTCACCCATTTTCCTAATCACAGAATTACTCAGATTAAGCATAATAGTAGAACATGCAAGTTCATTCATTTCAGCACGCTTAGCAGGATTATCAGACTCATCATAGGCATTAGAAATGGCTTTTACCACACGTTGTTGAATCAAAACATATTTGATTTTTTGTTTCCAAATGTTAAAATCATTTTTCCCATTGAAAAGGAGCATACCATACACATTTACAGCCATTTTGCGCACACACATGCGATAAGTAACAAAAATCAAACCAAGAATAGCAAGAACACACAAGAAACCAACAGAGACTGAGACGCAAAACATTAACTTGACATGAGCCCTTAACGGAGTAAGGTGAGAGCCCAGTTCACAATCACCCGTTTGAACGGGGGCGCAGGGGGTCACTCATAGTCAAGTAAAAGAATCGAGAATCAGTAAGAAATCTCTTCCAAGAGATTATCTCAGGAGTCCAAAGAAACTCCTACAGATCACACAAATCTGGAACAGAGAACACAAAAGAACACAAAGAACAGTGAAAGAACAATCAAGATCGACAAAACCCTAGATCTAAGCCAATGAGCTAAGAAAACACAGATGTAAATAACAGATACCAAGCCTATAGGCCCTCACACCACTAAGAATGTGAAAGGACATAGAGGATCAACCAATTTACCAGAGCGGTGCCTTAGAAGAGGGAAACACCATTTTATCTTTGCCGTCCGTATGGAGAAGATAGTTCACAGTCAGCAGCGACGACCAGCGACGTACTAAAAGAACCCCAACGTCTACTGATACCAATGTTAGGATTTGTATAGCTAACAAACACTACCAACTATTATAAAGCTTCCAGCAAGATATTGAAATTTACAGTGAACACTAGACTAGATCCAAGCCGACAATGGCTCAAAACTCGAACAGATCGATCTCCTCCAACAAGCCGTGAATACCACATAATTGACCACGGCGGAACAGACCTCAGACCACCAGCAAACCACACTTGAGTTGCACCACTTACTGAACTCCCTCACTTACAGAGAATGAAGCTCACCACTCAGAAGGAAGATTACAGAAAAGAAGGAAGAAGAAACACACGAAGCTAAGCACAGTAACCGTCTCAGATTTTTTCTCTATCTCTAGAAAACCCTAGTCGTTCACACACTTAAATGAGATTTGTGTGTGAATAGGAATGAGTTACCAAATAAATAGATCGGTGGCTTAGGGTTCAGAGGAATGGGCCATCTCAATGGACCGAGTATTCTGGGCCCAATACTTGAATAATTAGAAGCCCGACAATTAAATGGGCCATATTCTAACATACAGAATTACATAGAAAGCCTAATTACAATACTAATAGCAATATGCGTCTTTTGAGGTGGCGTGTCAAACAAAAAGAAAATATTATTTTTAGAAATTATTAGTGGATACATCATTCTATACCCATTTTCGATAATATTAAATCACTAATACCCACAAATATAATTTCAATTCACTATATACCCACTTTTACACTATCACACTCAAAAAGTGAATTGAGTTGATGAATTAATAAGCTTTTTCAATCTTTTATATACACATGCGTACGGATTGTAGTTCAATTATTGGTGACTAATAAGTGCGTGTTGACTTGTACCAGGTACCTATTGATCAGTACTCAGTACCAGTCAATGGGTAGTCATCAATCAACCCGTACAACTCCATTGATATCCAATACCAGTCGGCAGGTACCCAGTACCAATAGTCTTTTAATGGTACCTAGTACAGATTGACTGGTACCCAGTATATATAGTCTTTTAATGGTAGCTAGTACAGATCGACTGGTACCCAGTACCTATCGATAGGTACCAAGTACTGATCGATCGGTACCTTGTACTTATCGACGTGTATTTTGATAGCGCACTCTCGTGTCTCTATAATTGAAGCAATTCTCCCAACAACCAACATAACCTTCTTTATATAAACACTTCTTCATAGCAAGAAAAACCACACAAACAAATAGAGAACAAAAATTTTAGATTTCAAAAAATATCCAAAAAATTAGAGACGAAAGATGGAAAATTGGAGATCTGTTATTGTTAATTACAACGGTCAATTTGACGATCAATCCAACTACATTGGTGGAGATGAGCAACTCGACTATATTCCGATGAGCAATGTGTCCCTAACAGCGTTAGGGGATGTAATCAACTCCATATTATCGGCGGAAGCTATTAGAGGTGAATACCAAATTTACTGTTTATCGACATCTCGATCTAGAAGGATTAGGGGTGTAATCGAGCCGAGTCGAGTCGAGTATTAGGCTTATCGAGCTCAAGCTCGATAAGGAAGACTCAAAGCTCGACTCGAGCTCGATCGAGCTTTGATTTTTCGAGCTCGAGCTCGACTTGATATCAAACTCGGCAATCTTGAGCTCGACTCGACTCGACTCGATTAAGTATAAATATTAAATAAAAAAAATTAATTTTAAATAAAAATGATTTAATTATTAATGATATATATGTAAAATATTTAATTATTAAGGGTAAATTTGTAATTACTTCAAAGCTCGATAAGGCTCGCGAGCCTGTCGAGCTCACTATTATGGAGCTCGAGCTCAAGCTCAGTAACTACTCGAGTAGCTCGACTCGACAAATCACGAGTCAATTTTGAGTTTTCACCCAGTCGATCCTGAGTAGCTCACGAGTAGGCTCGACTCACTTACACCCCTAGGAAGGATGTTGAGATCCATTATCGGTAGTGATATGGATTTGGTACGTCTATTCACAATGGTACCAGAGCCAATCGTGTATCTCGTGCACAATCAAAATACTAGAGACACCCAACCAGAACCATTCACTGTCCACGATGTCGTGACCCAACCGAAATCATCGACCCACTATCTTGCAAACACTCAACCCGATCCATATTCCTACGTTCCTCAATTTTATTAATCGGCACAACCTTCGTTCAACCCTACAGATGAGGATATTGAGCGCTTTGGGAGATCAAACTGGTTGTCAGACAATTGGTGGGGTAGCGGGAGCGGTATAGAACTGCAATATGAGGCCGAAGCAGCACCAAATATTAATACGGATGAGGGTACTATATTTTATGATGCAACATCAACTGATTATACAGGTGGAGGTTCTTCATTTCATGATGCTCGAAATGATGATGCGGTTGCTGACGATAACGATGTTATGGAGACAGACGATTACTACAACAACGGAGCTGATCTTGATGTGCCATCTGAGGATGATGAAGAGCCATTTGAAATAGGATTTTCCAACTGTACATTTCATGACTTTACTGCATGGATTTGTCGAGAGGGTGACATCAATGAACTGTTGAGCATGTTTGTTCCGACTAACCAACCCGTTGCATCTCATAGCCAAATTGAACCAGAAGCTGATGATGTACATAATTGGATTATTCTAGTTATTCCTCTTGATTGCACTGACTCACCGATGGTACATGATTTGGATCACGTTATTGATGAACCACTGAGGAAAGTATCTATATTTTACATAAAAGAAGATCTCTACATTGCTGTCAGGCTTTGGCACATGGAGCGCAAGACTGAGTTCAAAGTGTCTCATTCTTGCGGAAGTCGTATGGAGTACACCTGCAAATGTAATCCTAGTTGTACTTTTGAACTTCGTGCATCTTAGAGAAGAAGTTATTGGATTGTTCACAAATTCAACATGTAGCATGCGTGCAATCTTGATTTGGGCTCTGTCGGTGCGAGGAATGTTCATGCTAAGGCAGTTGCTGCTTATTATGCTCGTAAAATGCGTCGTGAGAAGAAAATTATAAAACCAAGAGAGATTATGACAGAGCTACTTCATGAGTTTGGGATTCGAGCAAGCTATCAAGTTGCACTGCGAGCACGAAATGTTGCAATCTCCATGATATATGGTGGACATGTGGATTCATTTCAAAAGCTTCCTAGTTATCTATACATGCTACTGGCGTGTAATCCCAACACATTCACGGAACTAGATGTTGGACCTGATGGGCGATTCCGACATTGTTTTGTTGCACTCGGGGTGTTTCGCATAACATTTTTATTTTCACTGCGACCGATTATTGCTATCGATGGCACACACCTAAAAGGGCAAAATAAGAGTGTCCTATTTGTTGTAGTGACAAAAGATGGCAACGAGCAACTCTTTCCACTAGCATTTAGGTCCGATCGAGAATGATGAATCGTGGACTTGGTTTCTCACTCAACTGAGAATTACTTTTCAATGCCCTGATCAATTATTGATTGTGTCTGACCAACACATCAGTATTATCAATGCTATGAAAGAGGTCTATCCGAACACTGCCCACGACCTCCGACTTACCATTTGAAGAACAAACTGAATATTTTAACAAAAATAACCTCAATATCCCTGGATATAATCACGTTCAATAAAAAACTAAACAAATTATGATTGTATATTTTATTTTTTAAAATTGTTTTATAAATTCCTAAAAAGCTATATAATTTCAAAGGCAACTATATCATAATTTTAAAGGCAACTTATTTATAATTTGAGGGCACTAGAATTTAAATTTTAAAGGCAATTTAATTCTAGTTTTTAAAAAGATAATTTAATCCTAAAATAATCTTGTCTAAATAAGTTTACGATCTATAATATAAAATTTCATAATACCAAACAATTAAAATATAACTTTAAATCAATTCAATTACAACTTTAAAGGCAATTAAATTCTATTTTTAAGCCACTATATTTTTTATTTTTTGAAGGCACCAAAAATTAAAATAGTTATGTGCTCAATATATTCAAATAATGTAAAAGACAATTATAATGTTCAAAATTTTAAGCCACTACAATTCTAATTTTTAAGGTTAATAATAATATTCTACCTAGAAATTAAATAAATAATCATAATAACCATAAATTAATCATAATATTTTACCTATAAATTAAATAATTAATCATAATAACCATAAATTCAAATAATAATAATGATTTACCTAAAACTTAAATCATCTAATCACCCTCAATATGTTGCATAAAAAAAACTAAATAATTCGAATGTATTATAATAAAATTAATATAAATAAAATAACACATAATAATTAAGCTCAACTATTAATGAGAATTGTAAAATTAACAAGAAGTAGCATAAATAAATAACATCTACTTATATAGAATAATTTAAACATAATTATTTTAAATAATCAACTAATAGCATGAGTAGTTGATAAAATACTTGGTGTGATGAAGAAGACATTAGGTTGAGGAGCTCGTCGCTGCTTCACCGGGAAGCTTCTCACCGCTACTGATCGACTGCTTCGTCCGTGCAAGATTAAGAATTGTAGTGAGTTGAGATTATTCCTCTCCCCTTCCCGTGATTTATGGGCGCCCATGGCCTAGGTACCAGCCACAAATCATATCACTTTTGCATCCCGTGAGCTCAGTACCAGTCATATCAGTTGTGCATCCCTTGACTCGATACCAGTCGACGACCGGTACCAAGGGCCTGTGGAATGGTATTAGCATGCATGTGTCATAATTATGGGAAAGAAAGAATGACTTATCAAACTAGGGTAAAGCATGCAATGTCTTGGTGGACCGGTCACCTTTATTATTTTTGTCTTGTTATGTTTTTATTGGATTCAACAATCAACTTTTGTCATGTTTCTGATTTTGTATAAGATTTGTAAGAAAAGTTGAAAAGTAAGGGTGTAATTGAGAATATGGATATATAGTGAATTAGTATTATAATCGTGGGTATTTTTTAAGATGTATTTATGTTATAGGGTATAAATATATATTTCCACAAATTATTATCAGATGATAAAAAGTAGGAGTATATGGCTGTCTAATATCACGTACATGTGGAAATAAATATCCCTTTTATTTAGTAGATATTTAGAACATGAAAGGCTGAAATTCCAAATTTGGTAGTACTGTATTAAGTATTAAATTGGTAGAATTGAAAAACCTGTTTGAGACGGGTAAACTGTGCAGGTGTCGGAAAGAGGTTTATCTGAAGAGAATCAAACCAAAACCGTTATCCTCTCCCGCTTGGCTCTTACTATCCTTACAGATAAACCCACAAAATATTTTCTTGTTTTCTTTCATTTTTTCCAAGTACTGTACTTTCTTTCGCAGTTCGATTGGCTTTTTACATTTCTCTTTCTTGTAACAACTATCCACTATCTTTGTTTATCTTTGAACTCTGGGTTGGAATATGATTCATACATTTGTGGGATTTGCGTGATTGATTGAATCGATGGTTAATTTTGCGCGTTTGATGAGTTTGTTCGAGCAAGATTGCGTCTTTACGGCTTCATGAGGCTGAAAAATGTGGAAGTTCTTTCATATTCTTCATGAGCACTTCAGTTGTCTTATGCCAAAATCTAGTCTTGTGCAATAATAGTTGTATCTCTGATAATTCGTTTCCGTCGGGAAATGCCTTGTGTTCTGTGATTCAATTGCGTTGTTGGAGGAGAAAACCTTGTGGGCTGGTGCCGAATGCCAAGAAAAGGCATGCAAAGAAGAGGAGTTGGTGGCAGAGGTTCTTCATTGATGAGGATGGGAATTGGTTTGGTTTGAAGGATGAGGGTGCATTCGAAGTGCTGGAGTCTGAGGAGGAACCAGATGATGAGTATTTATCCTCAAATGAGAAGTTTGAGGCGTGGAGAAGGCGAGCTGAGGCAATTGTGGAGTTGAGGGAAGCACAAGAAGATGTGAAGAATGAGGAGAATAGGAGGTGGGAGGACTGGCTTGTGGATGGAACGAATAGAACTAATGACGGTGTTGGTAATGGTGCATCATGGTTTGAAAACTCAAATGGTGCAATTGGAAAACCGGGAGATGATGTAGAGGAACAATTTAGTGAAGTGTTTTCTAGTAGAGGATTGGTTAAGTCTGTGAGGGATTTGATTCTAGGCGGAGAAGAGGATGATATTCTGTATGAAGATCGAGTTTTCCGTTATGCCTCGTTCAATTCGGTGAGTAAGAGTTAAGTTTATTGTCATAAAGATAAATCCACTTGATTCATAAGAACTCTTAAAGTGTGCCTATTTGTGTTAATATCCTGTTGCAGTGGCATTGTGGAATTTAATTTCAACCATTCACACATTAAGTTTCCTAAGGCGGCATTTCAATTTTAAGCATGGTTATGCAGTGACATTTCTATTGTTAGAATTGGCCATGTTACATATGCATAAATTTTTATCCAACTTTAAAATTAACAGAGAACCTATTCCTAGTACAAGAGAAAGCCTTATGCAGAATGAATATAAGCTAATGCACCAAATATGATCCCGCTTTAATTACAGCAATCCATGCCTTACAATATGGAAAATTATACGGTTTATATCAATAATCTGCGTCCTTTTCAGATTAAAGTTCTGGAAAAAACATATTAGGTGTCAGATGTACTTTCTCTATCTGCTTTTATAGCACACATCTGATGAAGAACATGTATTCTACATGCAGCACTACCAGTGGATCATCGGAAACTTTTGAGAAAGATGAATGTGTTGTAGTTGAAGTTATTGTCCTCTAGTAACCATACTTTTAATTTTCCTGAAGTTGGAAGCCTCTAGGTTTAGATCTGTGTTTTTTACCTATTAGCTATTGAGGGTAAAATTACATGCCAATGACCAACATTGGACTAAGTTATTGCACGCGCAATTAAGCTCAGTTTTAATCATCTGCAGTCTCAGTAACTTCGCCATGTTTTAATAAACTTGTATAACTATGTGAAATCATCGGTCTAGTTGCAGATTTGTCTGCTGCACATGTATGTGGATGTTTGGCTAGTGTTCTCCGTGATTAATTAGATTCATTCTCTCTAATGGAGCTGAAACACCTTACAGTAGCTAGGGAGATCCTATTGATGGAAGCAAATGTCTCTTTCCTATAATCTAAAGATAAATTCTCTCATCATATTATGTTCAAGCTAGATCAATCTGTAAATGGGCAGTTCTTTTTTAAAGAAAGATTCCTTAACGTATACATGCATAGCTGAGAATGAAGTAAGTTGATAAACCTGAAAATACATATATTCTGGTGCTTCGTACTTGTACCTTTTCCATAGAAAAAATTCAGTAATCAGCTTTGTCTTGCCAATTTAGTTGTTTATGTGTAGATATGAGTTAAATACTATGGCTAGTATAGTATTTTATGAACAATTTTGAGGATTCATTGGTTAACCACATAATTTTCTTCTTGTTAGTGAGTTATGTTTCAAATTCATGACATCCTTTCTTATTTCAGGCTAAAATTTTGGCTGTCCTGGTCATTGTTCCATGGGCTCTGGATTTCTTGGTTCATGATTATGTTCTTATGCCTTTTTTGGACAGGTACATCGTACCATATGATGCAATTTTTCACACCTGGATTACTGCTATGAACTTGAATTTCTCGTTAATTCAATCATTCTTCTTTGTCTCAACTCATAATATGATGTAAAAAGAGATGATATTCATCAAGATTAATCCATCATTAGTTTATCCTCATCCATTCAGTAGCAAAAGAAAAAAAAAACTGATAAGTACGTTAAAACTCTCTGAGAAATAACTACACTCTATTATCATAGCTGTCCACATTAAGATTACTTTTGGTATCAAAGAAATGGCTTGCTTTGATCTTAGTATGATCTACGAATTTTAACTGAAGTTTTGCATCTGCAACCTGATAGTACTACTTCATGCTTCCCAAGTCAGTCAACGTAATGTTAGCATGTTGTTGATATCGCTCTTGCTCGTGTGATTTTGTACTCATATATTATTTGCTATTTCTAGTTCAAATCTTACAAGCTTTCTAAACTGCTAAGAAGTAAGAATAAGCATTTATAAACCCCACTAGCAACTAACAAGTAGCCTTTGCCCTTCAAGAGCATTTCCTCCAAGGCTTCAACTGGATTTTCCTCCCTTAACTTGTTCTCACCTCTCAGAAATATACAACAAGTTGTATGGACTTGGCTATGATTCGTGAGTGCAGGAACAGATTTACCTTGACATTCACCTAAGCTCAAAATTTGACATAAAGCAGACTATGGAAATTTGAAATATTAGATGATTACTTGATATATCTCTTTGAAAAAAAAACCTGTACTTCCGCACCAGTAGCTTATATGAGTATTGCTGAACTATGTACATATGGCATCTGCTGACATCTTCTTGTTGCATATTTTTGTGAATGGAATTGATAAGTAGTTGAGTACTACAATTTTCCGAGCAGATATGTCAAAACAGTACCACTTGCCGCACAAATGCTTGATGTTAGGAAGACTCAAAAGCTTGAAATGGTCAAGGCTCTAAAACTTGAGAAAGCACGATATCGGCTTGAAGTAGAGATTGGTAAATCTCCTCCTCTTTCTGATGAGGCGCTTTACTTGGAGTTACGGCATAAAGCGTAAGTGATTTATTGCTATCGATATTTTTCGTTGGCGCATTTTAGTGAAGGACTGTTGCTTGTGAAGTCTCAAATAATTATTTCCGGTTTGTCTAGTAGCTTACTTTTATGTAGGAATTGAAGAAAACGATAATTGGCATGCTTCCTTATGTGAATTATGATTCATAGAAAGAGTAGGATCATTGCTGCTGTCATTTGTACTAGAAAAGAAGGTTTAATATTGCACATCAGGTTATGACCCTTAGTTCAATCTTCGGAAAACCTACTGCTTTTTCCCTATGCTATACCTTTTGATTCTTTCGTGTGGATCTCTGTAATGTACTCTACTCTTTGATAAAAGTCTTTCCAGTGCTTTATCATGCAACTTAATATGATCATTTTTGTCTTCTCTGGTACTGACAGGTTAGAGCTGCGAGATGAATGGAGATTGGAGAACCGGAAAGCATTTGCTAACATCTGGTCAGATATGGTGTTTGGGGTCTCATTATTCCTTCTTCTTTATTTCAATCAGAATCAAGTGAGTTATCATCAAATAATCTGCTCTCTTCTTTTCACTAATATGGTACTTTTTTTGCTCTTTTCTTTGAAAATACACGACGGTGAACTTATTGTTTCTCATTTCACAATTCATAAAGAGTTACCTGTGGTGAGGTAAAAATCATCTTTTAAATGGTCACAACTAGTAATATCCAATGTTTGACACAAAAGACTTCTAGTTGAAACTTTTGCCATTAAAGAACCGAGCAGATAGGGAGAAAAAGACACACATTTGAAGGTCAAAAGTTTACATGAAAATTTATTTTTCCTCGAGATGCTAGAGTGGAATTTTGAAAAAAAAAATGTCTTTTGAGAAAAGGTAGCTTGTTTGCTAACTAATCTCTTTGATATTTGCCATGCATCTTCTTGATGATTTCAGAGAGAGAAGTTGCTTTATTGCTTTATGTCTCCTATCACTATTTCTAAAATGGCATCACATTCTAAAGAATTACCAAATGAAGTAATGTAGGACCTTCCATATATGACAATTGATGTGCGGTTAATAAATATTATCATTTTATTTTACATTCTTCATCCTTCTGAAAACACAGTTATAATTCTTTGTGCTTGAAAAGATAGAGTGATTCGATTTTGTTACTTGTTCAATGCCTATATCTTCAATGATGTTTATTCATATTTTCTGATGATGCCTATGTTTCTTCAACTTGTACTCCTGCAGGTAGCCTTGCTGAAATTTACTGGTTATAAGTTAGTGAATAATATTTCAGACACCGGAAAGGCATTTATGATAATACTTATCACTGATATTTTTTTAGGGTAATTTCTCTGCTTTTCTCCCCTCAAGCATCATATTTGATAGCCATATAGCTCATCTAAAATGATTTCATACGTGAAGTTTGTGTCTCTTTTTATAGCATGTTTACACTGATAATTCAGTTATACAAAAGTGGACCTTAGCTTACTTTTCTGATGTTGTAAACAGTTGTGGTATGTCATTTCAGTGATTGTACTTGTTCTCGAAGATGATTTAGATTTAAGAGGACTGCCTCTGCTCATTGCTGCCTTTAGTTTTCATGTTGAAAGCATTCTCTTTATAAAAATATAGTGTGAATATATCTTTGATATTTTTTCCTTTCTAGTGTAAGCTCATCTATTTACAACTTGCAGATATCATTCTGAATCAGGTTGGCAGACATTGTTAGAGGTCATGGTTGAACATTATGGGCTTGAGGTCGATCAGGCTGCCATAACAATTTTTGTATGCCTAATTCCAGTTATCATCGATGCTTGTGTGAAGCTGTGGGTATGCTTTTGTTTTATTGTATGATGATTTATGCCTTTTAGTTTCTTTGAGAGACATGCTACTTTTTGCTCTTTATATTGAATTTCCATACATGGAATTCTTATTGCAAGTTGTGCTTAGATCGCCACAATATCCCATTATTCTATTTGAATTCATGTGATATTTGATGTGGTGAATTATAGGCCCTGCAATCTTGTAAGTGCATTATGTAATGTGTGTACCTTGTTCTGCTTAGTCCCCAAGGAAAAGACCAGTTTCTTCCATGCTTACATTTACTATCCTTCTTTCTAATCTGAAATTAGTGGGACCTGCGTAGTCGACAGACCTGACCTAGATTCCATTCATGCACATGTTAACTGCTGCAACTATATCTTTTCAATTCTTCACTACTTAATGTTGGTACAAGATGCCCCATCTTTAGGTGGCTTTTTTGAATGAGTATCGACTTCTAATTATTTTTGCGCTATGAATACTGCATTCAATTGTGATCGTATTTTTGCTTAATCCTGTTTAAATCGTCAGTTCCATGCCTTGCCAGTTGCTCATTTTTAATGTAGTAATGATCTCCCCTTTCCCAGAAGGGAGGGGGAGAAAAGACGAAAAGTAATGTAAAGAATGAAGAGAGAAGGAATTGGATGGAATATTGTTTCCTCATAAGTCTTATCTTTTCCATATGAAACTTTTCAAGCCAAACAGATGGATAAGCTAGTAAATATATTTTTATTTAATATTTTTAGGTTCATTTTTACCACACTTAATCTTCATGATGTTTTGAGCTTTTATGTTTTTCTTTTGTCATATGTATTGTTAACTCATAATTGTAATCCTTTTTCATTTTTATTTTTATTTTTCTTTTCTTTTTCAGATGTTTAAATTTCTGCCAAGATTATCCCCAAAGGTGGCCAATATTTTCCAGGAAATGAAGAGACATTAGGAAGATTTTGTTCTGTACATGATTCTCTCTCCGCTCGGGGCTCTCACATTCTTTTCATATAATAGCAATTTATTTACTTATGATTTCCTTTTTTGTGCCTAAATATTACAAGAATGCGGCTGAACCTTGTTGAAGCGTGGCTGCTTCCTTAGTTGCCGCACATTCTGTTGTACTAGGTTAGGACAACAATCAAATTAATGTCCACAATTATAAGCTCGAGACTCTAGGAGATATTCCTGGACTTCTTGGAACAATACCTATGCAGAGTTTAATAAAATCTTCACTATACTTATCCTCACCCCTCATCTTCTTTAAGGTCAGTATTTACATAGCTCTATATATCTAGCTGGCATTAGGGAACTGCTAGCTGTAACAAGTGCTGGAACCTCGAGCAGTTTTCAAATGTACGTTTGCTGGTTTGTCGTTTCTTCCCTGTAGTTCTCAGGCAGGCTGTAGATCCACTTAAGATTATCAGTATTACTTGTATTACTCCCTTCTTTACTGTGGTAAGAACTAAGAAGGCATGTAGGACCTTCTAGCATTAAAGTTGGTGATGGATGCAGTGGAGACACATGCTCTGTTGGTTTGAATCCAGAATGCACATTTATTATTATTATTATTATTATTATTATTATTATTATTATTATTATTAAGTTTCACCATGAATTGGTGAGGTTTGTGTGCTGCAGCCTACAGCCTAAAGCCATGCAATGAAATGCAGCCGATGGCTTTCTCAGCCTTGCTCCCGTTGCTTCCGCACAAGGCCCCCCCACTCCGTCGAGCTACTCGATAAAATATGGTATGTGTTTTCTTTTGCCATGGTCTACATGTGACTTGAGATCAGACAAGCAATTCTGTGCAATCTGTCTGGGAAAAAGGCTCAACTCTACGTTAGCCCCCCACACCCACACCCACGTGCAAACGCAAGTGTGTGTGTGTGTGTGTGTAGTCCCTATTGTGCTTGTGCATTATTTCTGAGTTTCTGACAAGGAAAAAAAAAACCAATGTCAATATGTCAGAAAATTAAAAGGTGAGTGATGGGTAGATAAGTGTGATTATTGCTACTTCCAGGTCTGTTTTCGAATGGGCACACTTTTGAGACGATGGAAGAATTTTCCCAGTTTCTTGGGGTTATTATGTGATTAGTTATTGCTTGTCTTTGTCAACACTATTCTTGTCTACTTTCAACTACTTTGGTGGGAGTGCATTCAAGAATTCTGGAGTGGAGGAAAAGTTCCTGCCATTTTCCTCGTGTGTGAATTTCAGAATCTAGCTAACAAAAAATCGAATGCTTTCTAATTATGATAGGTAAAAGATAAATAAAGCTGTTGAAATCAAAAACTTAAATAGTTCAAAGTGCTGAAAGGATATGTTCCCATGAGACGGGGTCACATAAGTTTTTGCATTTAAGAATGGAAACTAAAATAACATGGAACCTTAAAGAAATTCAAATGGCTTTTGAATGTGATTGAATAGGCCAAATTATGTCGTTCTAATGTTGAAGTCAGAAACTTAAATAGTTCAAATGAACAAATATGGTCTCGTGAAACGATATTACATAAATTCTGACGTTGAAGAAGAATTTCAAGTAACTAAGGGGTGTGCAAGGACCGACTGGTCATAAAATCAGACCGGTCCAATCGAATTTTCATGATTTCGGTTAGTCTGAATTTCTATTGTATGTATGTAAATATTAATATATCATATATTAGATTACTAGTAATTAAATAGATGTGTTTATTCATTATTACTATTTCTATTATGATTTTTTATCGAATAATATTCCTTATCCTAAAACTAAAAGAGAAAAAAACCAATTCATAATTCCTAATTGAATTTGTCTTGGTTTTGAGATTTTTTTTTTTTTTTTTTGGAATGACTTATAATATTAGTTTTTATGACTATTTCTATTATGATGACTACTTGTCTTGATTTTGTGATTTTTTTCATTTGTAATGACTTGTAATCTTGATTGCGTTTATTTTGTTGAATTGAATCTTGTTCAAGTTAAAGGAATAAACTGGAAAAAAAAAATGTAAAAAACGGTCCTATCAACCAACTTCGGTCAGTCTTTAGTCCGGCCAGATATCCAAGCTCGGTTCGGTCTCGCCCACTTTTTTCTGCATTTCGATCGATAGGTCGGTCCAATTCTATCTGATTTCAGATTGGACCGACGGTTTGCACTTTGCATACCTCTACAAGTAGCTTTAGAATGAAATTGTTCTGCATGGATTTTAAAAATTATAATAAAAATATGAATATATATAAAAGAGATGTTAATCTGGATGTGTCAATATTAATAATTAACTGGCTATAGTGTGTTGACTGAGGCTTGTGACAATTCAACTGAATAATAATTAATTGAACCATGCATAAGGAAAGATACCCCATTTCTGAATCTTTTCGTGGTCGATTAGTACAATGTGGGCTCTCATTCATAAATGTTTCCCACCCCCTTTTTCTACATTTGTATTTGTATGTGTGTGTTTTTACCCAAAAAAACTAAAGAGAAAATAATTAATACTTAAAACATGATTGCTAAGATCTGGTTGACGTATATATACATACATACAATGACGACCCTGAAGGCGTGCGATAGGTGCGCCGGCGTCGCATAGGGCCTCAGAAATTTAGAGCCATCATTTTTATAAATTTTTAGTACTAGTGGTCATATTAATATATGCCAGTTTATAAAAAAAAAGAATTAGTCTCTTAGTTTATAAAAATTAATTCGGGCTTTTTTAAAAAATAATATAAGAAAGACCAGCTCAATATTTGGCCTAATATTTTATAAATAATACTATGCTTTGCCCAATCAATATTTGTGAAAATCTTGAGAATAATCTAAAGTACGAAGAGCTTAGTAATTTTGATGGTCAAGAGATGTTTCAAGAATTAAAAACTCTGTGGTATCTTTTATTTTTAGTTTTCAATTAATCATTTATCATTAATCATTATGATTAATTATTTACAATTACAATATATATATATATATCTTCAATTCAATGTTTTGGTGAGAAATAATTACTATTGTTAATTATATTATAATTATTTTTATTTTATAACAAATATTATTAAAATCAGAAATTTAATAGTAAACTACAGAAAGTGTAACATGTAATTTGAATTTCCAGCATATGATCATGCATGGAATTTATTCATTAATTTTGCCATATAAAGTTTAGTTCACAAAAGAAAAAGGCGAAACACCAATCCATTAATTAAATCTAGGATGATGATTAAATTAACATATCAACACTCATTTACCTTTGATTTGATGTTAATTCACATCTCCTTAGCTTTGAGGCATATATATGTGATGGAGAATATTTATACCGTAACCGATATTTAGTAGGGTTCAGATTATTTGTCACTAAAATAACTTTATTACAATTGTTAGTTACCAAATTTTTTTTAATTTTTTTTTTTTTGAGTTTGGGAATGGAGCAGGGGGATTGAGATTCATACCAATTTTAAGGATATAATTTGGTCAATTTGTGTCCGCCTAATGTTACATTTTTTTAACAACCAAATAGCAACCTCAATGAATAAGAGAACGAGAAGATGAATAATGGAGAAGATCATCACGTTATAAATTCTAAATAAGAACATTTATATATATGTGGTATTATACAAATCACCCAAATAATGAAATGGTTTTAAAATAATATTGGGGCTTTGGATATCCCATGATTTTCTGTATGTCAAAGTATATGCCGAGTTAAGTAAGTTTTTTTTTGGAGAAAAAGGGAATTAAGTAAGATTAACTATGTGGTTAATTACGATTAAATACATAAATTTTGACCTGATTTGAAATTTAGACACGGACTTTTGACACGTTGCAATTAAGACAATCTTCTAAATTTTTGCAAAATAGACACCCAAAATTTTCGAATGAACGAAAAACTGACGTATAATATGAAATATTGCAAAATTGTATAGATATGACATAATTTGAATTTGAATTTTATTAATACAATAAAGATCATTATAAAATATCGTGTTTGATTTTCAAATTATTGCAGATTGTGACTATTTTGCAAAAAATTGCAAAATTATATTTTAATTGAAACGTTTCAAGATTCGTGTCTAAATTACAAATTATGTCTAAATTCATATATTTAACCGTAATTAACCTTTAACTATATACTATATATTTTATTTCATTTCTAAAAAAAAATTGTGAGAGAATACGTAAATTTAGAAATACTCCACTTAATTTCTAACACTGAACATATAGATATCAGAGAGCTTTTAAATGAAAAGGGGGTTATTGTAATTTAAGAACTATAATCAGACAATCAAATAGTTACGTCAGCCATATTTGAAGTTTAAACAAATTATCTGTGGTTTTAATGAACCTTAAATTCATATACTATTCCAATTATTTCTAAAAACTATTAGTATATATCACCATGTTTGTCCAAAGTTCGACCAAAAAAGAATTTAGATAATACGGCTATTAAATTAAGTTAAACCCTCACAAATGATAATTAGGTCAAATTATGAAAGCGTTACATAGTTTACTTTAATTAGATATATATATATATATATATGTGTGTGTGTGTGTGTGATGAAAAATAAAGTTTACTTTAGATGTGTGTGTGTGTGTGTGTGATGAAAAATAATAACCTAGTTAGAGGGCAGGGTGGCTTGTTGAAATAAGGAAACCTACTACCTGAACCCAACCAATGAGATGCTGCCCAAAATTCTGCCCGCTACACTAATATGTGTAGATCCTACACATTGAGATGCTGACCGATTCGCTGCCCGCTATCCTAATTTTAGCTGCCTCTCTAATTTAAATCCTTATATTTCCGCTCCTCCAAACCCTACCTACTCCAATTTTTATTCCTATATTACCCCCCCTAACACAAATAAATGCTATTAATTTACCAATTACCATGTTTCAAATATTAGATCTTGGTAAAATACCTTCACCATCATTTGGAAGTATAAATGCAGATCTTTTGTTTTCTGAGTAAGGCTTATGTTTTTTCTGTGCATTTTGCATGTTATGGCATAAAAACGAGATTTACTCAGTGCGCACTATTGTGTACGTAGCCGTTGTGCAGATTACCTACGTCATAAAAAAATGATATTATTTATTTTGACTGCAAATCATATATTTCAATTTTATATGGTTTTTTTACTATAAAATACTCCAATGTGCACCTATTCCAAACTTGAGAAAAAAAATAGTTTATACAATTCACACCTTTGGATAGAGACTGAAGTTACCATCAACATCCAAAAAAAAAAAACGCTTATTGTTAGATTAAGCACGGAAACATAAGATTGTGACCAATTAAGTTATTATAGATGTAGCCCCCTTTTTAATTTTTCCTTTGTATGGTGAAATATTAATTTAGCATTTGACTTATTGATGCTGTAAATTTTAAGAATTGTAATTGTCAGTGAAATTAATCCCTATTAATTCAGCTTCGTTTTTTTAACATGTGAGGAATAGGGTAGCTACAAATAATATATTTATTGCTAGCATTTGGTAAGATTTGGTGGTAACTTTAATTAGGAGATGGTACATTTTGAAGTTTATTCGATGGGTTTTATGTTTTGTCAAAATTGGCCTCCCCCAGACTCCATAATTATCTTGGAACTACTTCTAATTGATACTAGGTTGGGGTACAACTTATGTTGAAATTGATAAATTATTTATTTTATTTCATCAATATATATATATACATACACGGAGTATATATATATATAAGTATGTGTGTATGTGTGTGTGTTGTGATAGTAACTTAATTTTAAGATAAAATATAGCGTTAAAAAATTACTTCCTTTTGTTTTATGGATAATAACCTCTAAAATAAACAAAAATATATGATACATTAAAAAATTATATATGATCACCTCATTAATCCAACAATAGTAACTCTTAAAGGGTAGCGTTACTATATATATATATATATATATATATTATATAAGTAAAAAAGAAGCCACCACTAAAAGTACATTGGATACAACTATTTATGCTATAAATATTTAATTCCATATACTTGACGCTACTGATTTGTGTCGATTCGTAGATGGAATTTATGCTGATTACCTCATATAATTGAGGATTAATGAGCCTGATTTTTGTTATGTAGAGTAATTGACGAGTTATTAATTTATTATTGAGATACGTATAATTAATATTCATTTGGTACATTTTCACACATAAAATTGTTGATTTTCGAGTACGTGGGGTAAGGGTTACTTCAAGGATCGTTTTATTGTGTAAATTATGTCATTCTCATATATATTAAAATACCGATAAAGAATCAAATACTATGCTTTTAATTAAATAAAAAAAAATAGAGATTGAAAAAAAAAGTGATCATCGAAATAAATGTGCTTAAAATTTTTCATTTTTACAACAAAGGCACAATTCTTAAGAGTGGTATCATTCATGCCAGATTTTTAATTAAATGTACATTTTGGGTAAGAGAAAATCACTTTTTCATACCCTATATTTGGTTTTTATCAATTTAGTACCCTGGGTATTATGTTTGTCGAAATAGTACCCTAACAATACATATTGCCTTTATTTTAGTCTTAATTATCTGAAATAATAGGTTTTCTTCTAGTTAAATTTAAGTCAACGGTAATTTGGATTTTTATGCATGTTAAGTTACATATTTATTATTTATTACATATAAAAGAATTTACTCGAAAGAGAAAATGACATTTTCAGTACTCTATATTTGATCTTTTATCAATTTAATACCATATGTATTATATTTGTCAAAATGATACCTTGACAATACATATTGTCTCTATTTCTATGTAACAATATGCAAATCACACGTAATGAATCAATCGCATAAAAAAACCCTGTATGATGAGCTTGGTCTAGAAGGCTATAACTACGTACTTCACATCGTCACACTATGTATTTAAATGAATAAATAAATAAAATATAAGATAGAATATTATACAATATATTATTGACATGGTAGGAGTTAAATATTAATACACTTCTAACGAGACTTCTCTAGAGATTTTTTATTAAAAAAAAAAAAAAGAAGTAATCATATCATGAGGTTTCCCAATTTTTTTACAACAAGACAATTCCTATAAAATGCCTTAATCTTTTCATATGAGATTTTTTTTTTCAATTTCTTAAAGAAGTTCGAGTAGAGTCGTCATAATATAATATATACATATCGATGATGATTTCCCCCCAATAAAAATATAGATTTAACTTGAAATTTGGTAAAACAGCGTTAGAATTAAGGAGTGACTAATTGTATGTTATAATTGTTGTAAATCTAATTTCAAAATCATACTCAAGATGTAAATATATGAAAGTAGAAGAACACAAAATATAGGGAAATATTATTTTATTTATCGGTGTAGTTTTATTCATTATTGTATTCATCTACACAAGATTACAAGATATATATATATATATATATATGTATGTATAGAGCGAGAGTTAGAAACTAAATCCTAGAGTAGAGAACAAATAAGTGTCCATATATAATAAATATATTTATAACATCCCCCTTGAATATTATGATGTGATGTTTATGTCTCGTTAAAAATATCACTGAAAAATCATGTGGAAAAAATCAGTCGAGGAAAAGAGTACACGACATACGTTTATATGGTTGCATTAGTTGCCTCATTAAAAACCTTCACTAAGAAAACCCTATGAGGGAAAAACTCAATAAGGAAAAAAGAGTACAACTATTGTGTCTTCAAGGCATAATGTAGACCTACAGGATCTGATCTTCTGGGCCAAAATTTTCTAGATTATTTTGAAAATTATCGCTCCCCTTCAAAACTACAATCATTGGAGTGAACTTTAAATTTCACAACTCTTCTGAAATTTATGTGGGTAAAAGAAAATAATGTGTATTGCGTCAGGTAACCTTTACCTCACCCACTATTCATATGTGCAACACAAATACATTGTCTTTAAATAGACAATAGGGGATAATATCATTCATCGCGCTACACATAAAAATAAAATAAAATCAGTCTCAAATATAACAATATGAGGATCACACATATAGCCATCATTTGAATAGTCCACCATTGTAATCATTGATATCATCATTTAGTCTTATTTACTGCTGACGAATTGACATAATCGAGTTATGCTTCATAACTTTGAAATTAATAAGTAGTATTATCCAACATTAACAACTTCTAAGAGAAGTTTATAAGTCATTGGTCTCCCCCTCAAAAATATTATTTTTGAATAATATAATAATTGTAACTAGTTGAATTAAATGATCTCTCGGGGATTACATAATTTTTCGAAAAAAATAATAATATTTTTCTTCAAGTTTGGATTTAGAAGGTGATGATGAAATACTACTTCTTGCCCTCTAGGTAGTACTCCCTCCGTCCCATAATTATAGTCCATTATTCCTTTTTGGGATGTCCCAAAATTATAATCCTATTCTAAATTGGGATTGTATTTAAATATTCTTTTACAAATATAACCTTATTTAATATAGTATGAATGCAATTAATATAGTAAAAAATAAGGGCAATATAGGATAATTATTGTAAATTGTATATTTTCAATACATATTAAATGTGATTTCTTAATCTACGTGAAAATGGGAAGTGGGCTATAATTATGGGACGGAGGGAGTATTAAAGTGGAGGAACTAAAATGAAGTTCAATATCATGAAATGATTATAGGCAAGTGGTAACGCATATAAAGTTCATTTAATCAAAATATTTTTTCAATTTGATAACATAATCAAATAATTATCAGAAAACGTACAATATTATCAATCATTTATTAAATATAATTGTACATATTAGCACGTATATAATCTTTTCCATAAGAAAATATACATCTATTCAAAAATAACTTAAACAGATTAAATATGTAAATATATGCAAAAATATATATATATATATATATATTGCCCAAGTTAAGATTGTGCCAGAGTCAGACGATAGCTTAATTATCAATTTATCAAAAAATATTAATTATGCTCGTAACTTTATCATAAAACTATAGTTATGGAAGTATCATATATATGTATATAAAAATATAATAAGAATTCCTTAACATAATGTTAGCATAAGCATATGGCAGAGGCTGTTAATATATACGTCTTTTTCGTTTTCAAAAGCAATAATATCACTAATGGAAAATAACTTGGAATATAGTTTCACATACACGTTTTTGCCAAAACAATCGCACCACAATATGCTTAATATCATTCCATCAGCAAAAAGAATAACGGGACAATAAGGTAATATCAAAATCTTCATATAAATCTTAATTGCCGATAAATAATTGCAATCACGTAGTTCATATTATACAATTTTCATTCACGTCAAATTTAATTTCATAATTTTCATTTAAAAGTTACATCGACACGATTCTACAATTCTTTTTTATGGCATACATCCGATATTAATTCAAACTCAATTGGGTAGAGACTCGTACTGATAACGCGTTGTAAATCGAATTTCAGAATCATACTCAAGATGTAAATATATGAAATTAGAAGAACACAAAATATAGAGAAATATGATTTTATTCATCGGTACAGTTTTATTAATTATTGTATTCATCTACACAAAATTACAAGATGTATATATATATATATATATATATATATATATATATATATATATATATATATATATATATATATGGATATGGATCAAATGAGACCATTTTTTTTGTTGTGAGAATTGAGACCTCATCTTACACCATCCAATTTAATGATCTAATGGTTGAGATTTAAGGTGGCAATTTTGTAAATAATAGGGCAAAAAATAAAGGAAGGATGGTTATTTTCATTCAAACCCATTAAAAATGATGATGTCAGCAATTAAAAAAAATCTTAAAAATTTTAAATGACCATAACTTGCTCATTTTTAATCCAATGCACACAAAAACATATCAAATTAAAGCTCTCTTCGTGTTCTTTCATTTAAGATGTCAAAAGGCTATGTTTAGATGAAAAAATATGAATAGAAAATAAAAAGGATAATTTTTTACGCGTATCCATGTTGTAAATGCTTTCGTTAGCATATAATAACTCTTCGTCAGCATTATGATAACGTATGCTAATGAAGCATTTTTCATATGCTAACATAATATATTCGCTGTGCTAACAAAGAATTATCATAATGTCAGCGTAGTACAAATTTATTAAGGTTTATTCAATCTCAAGTATGGTTTATTTCATCTCAATTATGGTTTATTTCATCCCAATTATGGTTTATTTCATCTCAATTATGGTTTATAGTTCATAATTGATTATTATGGTTTATCCCATCCAATTATGATTTATAACGTATGTTGACAGAGTATTGTCATATGCTAACATAGTGTATTCACAGTGCTAACGAATTTAAATCATAATGCTAACGTAGTACAAATATATTATTATTATTATTATTATTATTATTATTATTATTATTATTATTATTATTATTATTATTATTATTATTATTTGTTCCAACTCCAGTCAATGTTTATTTCATCTAATTAGGTTTATTTCATCCAATTATGATTTTTTCCATTTAATTAGGGTTTATTAAATCAAATTAGGTTTATAATTAATTTTTAGAATATATTTTTCGCTAAGAATATTTGAAAACTTTAATTAGCATCACTATAATGCTTCGTTATCATGATGATAATACTTCGTTAGCATGACGATCTGTTATCAAATCTTCCGCAATTGTTATAAGAATTATCGAATTACGTTAATACCCATGCGCGAATTTTTTTTTAAATATTACAGAATTGTCACCGCCTTTTTCATCAAATCTGGGTCTTTGATTTTTCATGGGTGTGTGGTGTTAGATGTAGTCCCATTTCTCACACTAATATATATGGTTAGAAACTAAATCCTAGAGTTAAGAAGAAGTAATGTCCATATATAATAAATATTTTTATAACAATAATTATTTTATTGGGATATCCAAATGGTGTGATGTCCTCTTTATAAAGGACGAGTTTTATTATTTAAATAATTAAATCTAATCGTTCTCTCCTCCCAATTGAGTCAAAAGAAAAAATAGGTACCTTATTGATATAAATAAATAAAAATTATGTGAAAATAATAAGTATTCCCTTCGATTAATATACCAACTTAGGAATACGAGTACAATAAATTAAGTATATCTTCAAGATCCTCTCGTTTACTAAAGGGAGAGAATGGCATTTATATATAGATGGTCCACTCAATATACAAATACGAATTATTTTGTGTGCTCCCAAAACCTTGGAAATATGGGAGTCGAATTCAAGAGGCACTAAAAGCGTTTGGTACGTACTTTTATTTTATTTTCAGAGAAGAAGGTATGTACTTTTATCATTTGTTTAATTAAACAAGTGTATCTTCCATGTAATGTATGTTTGTTTATTTATATAAATTGTAGCGTTGACATTTATGCAAACAACTTAATTTACATCGGAAATAATTTTAGAAATGTTGGAAAATTGGTTTTTAATAAAGTGAGTCGTCACTCATTTTATTCAGTTTTTAGTGGCTAAAATATTTAATTTTGGCGTAATTAAATAGTATTCGATTGATCTACGTTTATAGTAGATAATCGTAGTATTTTTATTTTCTCAAAATTGATTTTCGATGAATAAGAAATTAATTGTCGAAGTTGATCACATGATTGAGCATTTATGGAGTGTGGGGAAATGTGTAGAACACATTTGATGAATCCCATATTGAATTCATACCTAGTTAAGATGTGTATTTAAGTGTTTAAACACTTAAGTGTAATATATAATGTGCAAAGGGATATGAGCTCTGAGCTCACACGTGTCCGCCCGTGCCCGTGCTCAATCTCAGCACTTAGACCTCAGTTCTCGGCAATTAGACTTTGGGCTCAGACCTCATTTAACTTCGGGTTGGATGAATATGTAAACGACACTAGGCCTGGCAATTCGTGTTTCGTATCGACACGATAATGACACGCCACGATAAGACCAAACACGAACACAACATGATAAGAATATGTTCTGCACGAACATGAACACTATAATTTTGTATAAACATGAACACGACACGAACATGATTTTTTTATCATGTTGACACGACACGATATCGACACGACATGATAATAACACGATATTGACACGACACGACAATAAAGCAATAATTTTTTAAAAAAAATACATCTTACATAAATATGTCAATCTGCATAACAACTAGAAAAATAAACTTAAAAAATATATTTATTACCTAATTATATTAATTATTTAATTCATTAAAAATATATAAAAAGGAGAAATTGAAATAATAAATATATATTTTTTAAATTTTAATAATATTCTCATGTAACAGGTTATCATGTTCTTATTGTGTTATCGTGTTATCAGGTATTATCGAATTGGCATTTTATTAGGTTATCAAATAACCTGTTAATTTTATCGTGTTTAGCAGGTTGACACAAAACATGACATGACACAACACGACAATTTCAGGTTGTTATCGTGTCGACACGATAATGACACGAACACGATAAGGTCAAATACTAACCCGTTATTTTCGTGTTGTGTCAAAAATTATCACCCCTAATCGACACATCTGGTTGAATAAGGAGTGAGGAGTTATACCTGGTTGGATGAATATGTAACCGACACCACCTGGCCTGTTTATACCTGATTGAAGTGAGGAATGGTTGGATAAGAAGTGTAACCGACACCACCTGGCCTCCTGGATTTGCCTGATTGGATGAGGAGTTAGAAGGAGTTAGTGGATAAGGAATTACACCTAGTTGGATAAGAACTATAACCGACACCACCTGGCCTCCTGGATTGAATGAGGAATTACACCTGGTTGGATAAGGAGTTAGTGGATGATTGAATGAAGAATTACACTTACCTGGATTGAATGGGGAATTACATCTCCTTGGATAAGGATAAGAAGTGTAATCGACACCACCTGGCCTTCTAGATTCAATGAGGAATTACACCTGGTTGGATAAGGAGTTAGTGGATGATTGAATGAGGAATTACACCTGGTTGGATAAGGAGTTAGCGTGCTTAGATGTAACCGACACCACCTGGCCACCTGGATTGAATGAGGAATTATATATGGTTGGATACTTGGATGAGAAATTAGTGCATGCTTGGGGGTGTAATCGACAGCACCTGGCCTCCTGTAACTCCTCCAAGAGTTACATACTTGGATGAGGAGTTAGTGCGCTTGGGGTGTTTATACCTGGTTGAATAAGGAGTTAGTGATGAGGAGTTAGTGTGCTTGGATGTAACCGACACCATCTGACCACCTAGATTGAATGAGAAATTACACATTATTTGGATGAGAAGTTAGTGCGTGCTTGGGGGTGTAACCGACAGCACCTAGCCTCCTGTAACTCCTCCCATAGTTACATACTTGGATGAAGAGTTATTGCACTTGCGGCCTCCTGTAACTCCTGCATGGGTTACATACTTGGATGAGAAGTTAGTGCGCTTGGGGTGTAATCGACAGTTGAATGAGGAATTACACATGGTTGGATACTTGGATGAGAAGTTAGTGTGCACTTGAGGGTACAACCGACAACGTCTGGCCTCCTGTAACTCCTTCAGGAGTTACATACTTGGATGAGGAGTTAGTGCGCTTGGGGATGTAATCGATAGCACCCGGGCTTCTATAACTCGAGTTACACCTGGTTGGATGAGGAGTTAATGTGTTGGGGTGTAACTAGGGCTGTAAATGAGTCAAGTCGAGCGCGAACATACATATGTTCAGGCTTGTTTGAATTTATATCGAACTTTAAAATTTATGTTTGAGCTTATTAATTACCTATCGAGAGAAGCTCAGATGAGCTTTAATCGAGCTCAATTAGTTTGATATTTATATACATATTATTTACTCAATTTTTACTTATCGAGCTTGAGTTCAAGCCGAACTTTAAATCTTATTAAATAAAAAGTTATGTTCAAGCTAGTTTGTTATTCTCATTGAATAGAGCTCAAACGAGCTTTTAACAAACGAACATGAATCGAGTATCGAGTTATTTAGTTTGATTTTCAGCCCTAGGTATAACCGACATCACCTGACCTCCTATAACTCATGGAGTTCCACCTAGTTGTATGAGGAGTTAGTGCGCTATGAGGTGTAACCAATAACACCTGGCCTCCTTGTAACTCCTCTAGGAGTTACACCTGGTTGGATGAGGAGCTCCTGGAGGTTACACATGGGATTGAATTCTCTTAACCCTAATCTGAACCCCATATATGAGATGTGGAGAAGTGTCTATAAGTAGGACACTCCGGCATACTAGAGAACACACCAACAATATCAAGCATCTCTTCTATTCTCTGCATCTTGTTAGAGCTATCAAATGGGCTCGGGCCGGGTTGGATTTACTTTTACGGCTCGTCCTGGCTCGAAACACTTCAAGCCTAAAAATCCTTGGCCCAGTCCGGCCCAAAATTCAGGCTGGGTCAGACTGTCTGTGGGCCGAAGGCTAAATTCTCAAATTTTTAACTAGGCCGACCTGACCCATTATAGCCACTATTTTTTCGGGCCAGACCGGATCTAAACCATTTCAGGCCTATGAAATCATAGCCCACTTCGGCCGAAAATTTGACTGGGCTGAGCCAATTTTGACATCTCTACATCTAGTAGTAGCCATTCGAGTCGAGTCTGCTTCATAGTTCTCCCCTTGTCTAGTTCGCCGGAGTAGTCATTCGAGTCGAGTCTATTTCCCAGTTCCCACCTTGTCTAGTTCGTCGGAGCCTTGCCATGATAGTGGTGTTATTGTCGGAATTGAAGGATGAAGTCATTTTATCTTTAAAAGACAGAACGTCAAACCGTGAGCACTAATCAGGACATAATTATCTTGTGAAAAGAGGCCCTCGACTCGTCTATTCCAAGTTCAAGATTCAATCTAAATCTCTCCGGTTTGTTATTGTTCTTATTGTTTTTCAGTATTTCGATTATTGTATTTGCATTTCTATTTTTGTTTTGTTCTTTTGAACTTCAAGTTCTTCACAGATTCCAAAGCATTGCAATACGGTTCGTAAGAAATACATGCACTATTTTGATCATATAACATATCAACTTCAATTCATCGTGATATATATTGATGCGCTATTTAATTTGTGGTAAATTGATACAATATTAAATGTAGTCGGAGGTAATAAGGTGATAAATTTAAATTATTTTTTGTATGATATTATTTTAGAGTAGGCTAAATGATAAATGATTATAATGATACCTAAATTTATCAAGAGATGGTGTTGACGTAGTATGTGATTGTTTTAGGGGGTTAATTTCGAAGTGGATTGAAAAAAAAACACTATTGAAGGTTATGAAATGGATTTAGAATTAGCAAATTCAATTTGTGTTGAATCTGAATCAAATATTATACTCAACTCCCTCAATTTCACAATAATTGATGATTTAATCTTTTAATTTTATTTCAAATTATTTAATATTTTAGATATTTTCACATTCTTTCTCCAAATTTTACCTCCTATCAAAACAGTATGGTATGTTTGATAAAATTTAACTTATTTTTATAAATAAAATTTCTTCCATAAAATTTGATAAAGGTGAGAGAGAATATGGTATGTTTGCTTCTTTTATTTACTTCTTAATTTTTGTTATAAAACCTAAAACATCAATTATTATGAAATTGAGAAAGTATTGATCGAATTAGACAGATTGTAAGGAATTACTAATCAATCGAATGATTAGTTGATAATTTATATGTTGAGAATGTACTTTCTTTGAAAAATTATTTGCAGAAAATATATTTTTTAGGAACTATTTTGCAAATATATAATGTTTCGTTTCTCAATTGAATTTAGAGATATTAATTAATTGTGTTTCCATGTCGTATTACAATTATTAGATTTATGTCATGCGTATTTAATTTACATTTAAGTGCACGCAATGAAAATTCACTTATTAAAACATGAGAAGGAATACAATGTTGAAATAGAGAATTTAGTCCAGATCTTCCCATGCTAAAGATAATTACTGATCCCATTTTAGTATATAATAACAAGTTTTTTTTTTAAAAAAAAAGAGGGGTAGTTATGTCCAATGGTTCTTGGGACCCTAGTGGGGAAGTAAGAAATTATTGGTTATAATTACCTAATGTAGATTATTGCTATGATGGGGTCTTAACATAACTAACGTCTGATTTCTTGCGCCACCTTAGTTATTATTTTGCATTACTTCACTTAGTTTTGTCAATGTCGACATAATTTCTGATTAAATTAGAGTTCAGATTTTTTGAGTGGCTCCTATCTATCATTATCAACTATCTACCCAACCATAACCATTAATATTTGCCAAAAAAGAAATGCTCTATGATTTATGGCCCGTAGAAGAGGTTCAATGCCATCAAATTTTTTATTTAATTAATATCTCCGTATATCAAGGTGAAAATGGGTTTTTGCAGCCAAAATCAGTATTTTATCGAAAAAAGAAATTATATGTAGACACGAGAAGAACCCTTTTCGAGTGTATATATATAGACACGAGATCATTTCATTTGGAAAAAATAATAATGCATCTTATAGTTTATTATGAAAAGAATTTTGTTATCTGTTTTTTGAATTTCAATTCTTAGCAATATATATTAATTATGAATAATTATAATATAATAATTATTTTCTTATTATAAAAACATTAGTGTTTTACACAAATTCTCCTGAACATAAAATGTACATCAGACGGTCAACGTGTGTTGATTCGATCAATACGTTGACCAAAAAATTCGTTAAAATAGGTGATACTTTTTAGTAATATGAGTGATACTTTTTGAATTTTGAGTGATATTTTTTAGTTTTATGATTGATACTGATTTTAAATATTTTTTTGGTCAACGCATTGATCGGGACAACGAATGTTGACTCGGTCAATGCGTTGACCGTCTGATGTGCACCTAGTGCACACAAGATCTGACCTTAGTTTTAATGTTGGGACATGGATGAGACGGTGCCTACTTTGGGATAACTTACTAGTGGAGTAAGGTAACTGGGGTCACATGTCTCAAGTTCAAATCTGACAAACTATTATTATTGTTGTTGTTGTGTGTTTATGTTTGTGAATAGAATCTATTACATATATATGTTACATGTATTTTTCAACTTTGCATTTATTATAAACATTTTTTTAAAAAAGTGTGATTGAAATGATAAAATGACATTGAGGTGGTAGAAAAAAAAAGAAAAGAAAAGAAAAGTTGTGAAGTTAGTTAAGATGATTGAATAAAATTAAGAGAGGGCAGGGTGCATGGTGTAATAAGGTGTAAGCTGTATGTAAGAAGAAGTAGTTTAATTGTTTGTAGTAATTGAAATTGGATATATAGTTGGGGCACTGGATTAATCACTTTTCTATATATAGTGCATAGTGTATAGTGTATAGTGTATAGTGTATACCCTACATATATCATCATCATCGATCGCCTTCCTCGATCTGTCAATGTTAAATAACTGATCACTTCTTATTCATCCAAATCAATATATAGCATAGCTGTTGACAGGCAAAATTACATCCCTTCATGAATCAATTTACCAGGCACCAACAAAATACCACAATTCTGCTTTTATTTAATGCTGCTTCAACAACCCTTTTAAGCCCCGCCCAGTTATTATTATTATTATTACTATTTTCTTCTTCTTCTTCTTCTTCTTCTTCTTCTTCTTCTTCTTCTTCTCTTCCTCATTAATTTTTTTTTAAAAAAAATAAAGAAAAGGAAAAATATTGGACAAATTACTTTCTTCCTTTTGCTTTCGAATATTGCAAGAAGAATTATTGGTTGATGAGAGAAATTGAAAAGACAGAAAATGCCGCTGAGAAGTGAAGAAGGGGTTTTTTTTTTTAAATAATAATAATAATTAGGGGAGAGGGGGCGGGGTGCATGCGTGGCTATATATAAATGCAATATGATGGATGGAGCTTAGCTATAATTTGTGGTGAGTGAGTGAATGGAAAAGTGACTGCAGATTTGAAGAATGAAATTAGTGGTGGACTGAAATGGCAAGGACACGGACGACCGGAGAGTCGTCGTTTCTATCTTCATCTGTCTCTGTTGTGGGTCTCTCTTAGCAACCTATCTAGCTTGTTTTCCTAGAGGGGAACACCCAACAACACTTTCTCTCTCTCTCTCTCTCACCTACCCCTTATAAGCTTTCCTCCACTCCATCGACTTCTCCCGTCATGTTGGAGATGGAGGGGAATAATGGATTGGAGTGGGAGAATCTCGCTCTTTTCACTGGGAATCCCAATAATGTTCACATTTCTCCTTCGTCTTCTTCTTGTAATGAATTCGGTCTGGGGCTCGGGCACGGGCAGCATAACGAATATCATGCCCGGGCCTTGATGTCTTCGTCTTCATCTTCCATTCCCGTATCATCCATGCCAGTGCCAATGCCATTGCCATTGCCAATGCCCACAAAAAGGTCTAGGGCGTCGTATCACAATATGCAGAACCCCTGCTGCCAGGTGGAGGGCTGCAACCTCGACCTCAAGTTAGCTAAAGATTACCACCGCCGCCATCGGATCTGCGAGACGCATTCCAAGAGCCCCAAGGTCATCGTGGCCGGTATGGAACGCAGGTTCTGCCAGCAATGCAGCAGGTTAATTTATAAGAACCTACCTAATTATTTCTAATATTAATATTTAATTTCTGTTAATTAATTAATTTCTTTCTCTAATTTGGAATATAATTAATTAGGTTCCATGACTTGTCGGAGTTTGATGACAAGAAGAGAAGCTGTCGGCGCCGCCTCTCCGATCACAATGCTAGACGGCGCCGGGTGCAGCCTGACTCCGCTACCTCTCCTGCTGCGCTATATGCTGCCGGTACGTGCCTAGTTTAGTTTAATTTGTAATGTATAAATTGTAAAAACTATATATATATGTATGATTGTTATTAATTTGTTAAAAAAAAATAATTAAAACAGATCATCAGAGACAGCAGAATGTTCTGTTGAATGGACTTCCAGTGTCGACGTGGGAGAATGGTGTAATTAGGCCTAGAGGCCTCCAAGGATCAACGCTCAACTTCGGCGCCACTGACGACGACCTCTCCAACCTCCACACCTCCAATCACTGTAAAAATACTTACCTTATAATTGCTTCACTACAGAAGTAATTATATTATACATACATACATATATGTTTGATTAATTAATCTTGATATATATATATGTATATATATAGGTCATCATGTACATGTAGGTGGTAGTAGTAACTCTTCCTCGATGGGTCCGGAGCTGCTGAGTGCTCACTCTCTTCTGTCATCCAACTCTTGGGGCCTGAACCAAGGCGAGGAGGGGAACTACAGCCCCGACTTAACCTTGTTTCAGACCAACAACAACGTTAACATCGGAGGAGGAGGAGGAGGAGGAGGAGGAGGAGGAGGATTCGAGTTGCACAATCCTCATGCTCATGCTCACCAAGAATATCACCTATTTAAGCCACCTTATGATGATTCTGCCTCCTTTTTTTCCACTCAAAGGACTTTGTGATGGATTTCGATCCTCATCTCCTCTTCATCAACCTCATCATATATCATTTCTTTTCTTTTTTTTTCTCTCTTTTCTATTCAATTTGTTGTAGACTATATATATATATATATATATATATTTATGTTCTGTCAATAAATTAATCTGTGTTGACTCTACCTAGCTTTACTATGTTTCTAAATTATAATAACTATATTCATGGGAGGTTATATTTCATGACATGCATGACTAGTTTCATTGGAAATTAATTAATTATATTCTTCCAAAGATGGGATGTGATTTTGATTTGCAGTACCAACTAATATTAATATTTGTTTATATAGCAGAGTACGTACTTGATTTCATATATCAGTCATGAGTACTGTAGCTGAATGGTATATATGCATATATAGTTAGCAAGTAGCAACCTTAATTTGTCTCACTCTGTTGGACGACTCAATAAGGCGCATTTTTCATATAACCGTAATATTATTTCAATTCTCTTTTTATATTACAATATATATAAATGTAAATACTTAATTAACATGTATATATTGATGGATATTCCAACACATCCGATCCCTTTCTAAATACCATAACTGGCTCCTAAAGACCCTGTCCCCACCAACTAATCTCCACTATTTTTGTCAGAAAAAAAACACGCCTCCTTCAATTTTTAGATTCACGGGTAAAACCATGCACGTATCTCTATTTTTGTACTCTTAGTTTCGTTGCAGAAACCGTATTGCATTTCATATGTTGTTCGATCACTATACTTACAACAACAACAACAACATCAAGAGAAATTAACACCCGTTTTAATTTGTGTTGTTTTAATTTGTTTTTCAAATAAATAAAGAATCTTCACATGTAGTTTGGGATCGATGAAGCTAATTTTGATTTTTTATATATCCATCTCTTTTCATTCTAGGACCACCTTGCTAACACTACTGTTGCCTGTTGGGCAGTGGCACGATCGTATTGTCAGCAAGCAAATTAAAAGGCGCTCGTTTTATGAAAAGCGTGTTTTAAAAGTGGGAAAATGAGGTGCACGCGACGATTTTATCAACTAAGTGAAAATAAATCGCATGAAATTTCCTGTTACACTCCGTGTTACATTTTCAAATTACGAGTTTTTTTTATATTTTTTTTCTTCAATTTTACTTTTTTTTCTGATTTAATTTAATTTTATGATTTTTTAGGGTTCACCCCACCCAATTAGGGTTTATAATTATTTTTTAATATTTAATTTTCAATTTTCAATTAATAATCCATTATTATGGTTGATTTTTTTTTCAAAATTATGTTTTATATTTTTTTAATTCAATTTTTTTGTTGATAAATATTGACTATAATTATTTATGTTATAATTAATTTTTATTTTATAATAAATATTATTAAAATCATAAATTTGATAATGTAACATGGAGTGAAATACGAAAAAGTGTAACATAAAATTTCAACCCAAAATAAATAGCCATAAAAGAGTAATTTCTAAAACTTGAGCACCCGCGTATATTTTATTTTATTTTATTTTAACTTCACATTTGTCCTTTTGGATTCATCTCAAGTTCTATTATCTCTGTCGTAGTCTATTCTACCACTTCGGATTCGTGACACGTATTCCTTTATGTCATGAAAATTTGAATTTTATTTTTTTAAATTAAGGAATATGCAAAAACATGGCCCTGTGCAGTGTATATATTTTTGAATTAAATCTGTATATTTTTATTTATTTCTTAAACTCCACGTATGTTCTTCCAATTAACACATTTACAATTGACCACGGGCTCCCGTTCTGATTTTGGGTTGGGCTCATAAAATTATAAGTGACGGAATATCAAAATGATTGTTAAAATGGACATCCTCTAGTCCTAATTTTATGTGTCGGTGTATCAATATTGAAATTATATATTGTTAATAATATTTTTTATAAAAATAAAATTTATTATATTATAACTAATCATAGTTAATATTTATTGCTAAAAATTGAAATTTTAAAAAATTATATACCTTAAGTTTGGAATAATCAACCTCAAAAATCAATTATATTAACTAAAAAATAAAAATTAAATATTAAAAATAATTATAAACCCTAATTGGGTGGAGTAAACCCTAAATAAAATTGTAAAATTATACTAAATCTAAAGAAATTAAAATTGAAGAAAAAAAAATGAAAGAAAATGTAATAATTTTGAGATTTGGTACACGGTTGGCACACACATGTTGGGACTCGAGGATCTCAAATATATACAAGAACTTTGTACACTTGAAATGTGAAAATGCCATAAATTTGGAAATTGTAATCTAATCATATTTTAAATAAATTTGGATTTTGTCCTGTGATAAGATCTCACACAACTCTCTCATGGATAAAATGCATACATTGTTGTCCTGTAATAAATTAGGTGGAACTAATGAAGAGAGAATGCATACATTGTTGAACTTGACGAATGACGAGTATGTATATTTGGATGGTTAATTCGTCCTACTCAACTGAAATCATACATCACTAATGACTAAACTGAAAATTAAAAATTAAAACTTGTCATTTTTATTAATTGAATTGAATTGAACTGGTATTCATAATTCGTAAACAACCGAACCAAACTAACTGAATAAGCAACCACTCGACCCGACTCGATTTTTAGTTTATGCCGTATTTTGCCCACCTTTGTTATTTGTAGACATTTTCTCTATTTTAAGTTTTTACACGTTTTATCCCCATGAATTTAATTATGACGACTTTTCAGGTATAAAAGTGAGAATAACTAGTACACGTGCATTTGTCAACTACTAGTTTAACACCTACGAGTTGTGTGACGATATAAAGATGACCTTATTTTTTGAGATATATGGTTTGATCTCTGAAATCATATCTGATGAATTGTGGAATGATTATGAGCTAGCTTTTTTAAACTTTCGAATTAAATTGCATAAAAATAATATTTTATGTTTTACTCAAATTAATATTTTAATCAATTGAAAAGTGCAAATGTTTTTTGTTTTTTATTTTATAATTTGACATTTTTAGAGAAAAATTGTGCACTACTTTGTTTTAATATATAGTATAGATTTAGTGTAAATGGATAAAAAGGGGGCAAACGTAAATAGGGATTGGGAAAAAAAAAACTTTTAATAAAAGGTAGTTCCGTGGGCAATTTGGATTGTAAATGTCTCAAATTGGATCTATGACACACTTGGTCTCCGCACTCAATTATTGGACAAGTATACTTTGACATTTATTACTCATTACACAACAACTCTATCTCTTTTATATAGATATATATTCCAACTTTGAATTTGAAATACGATTTACTTGTGACATTTAAATAGCTAAGATTACATTAAAATGGGTACGATCAATTATTTATAAGAATATATATGATTAAATAACGACGATTAATTATATACGATTAAATAGCTATCTAAGTAGCTATGTTTAATTTTAAAATTATGGTTTTTTTAATGCAACGATTAAATCTAAATAGCTATGATTAATTTTTTTACAAGGCTATGATTACATTTAAATAGCTATGATTATATTTAAATTAGGTACGATTAATTATTCATAAAAATATATACGATTAAATAGTTATTTAAATAGCTACGATTAATTTAAAAATTGTGTTTTTAAAAAAAATGCTACGATTAATTTTTTACAAGAATACGATTACATTGAAATAGGTGCGATTAATTATTTATTTATAAAAATATACGATTAATTGGTCGCGTTTAAATATCTATTTAAGTAGCTACGATTAATATAAAATGATAAGATACGATTAATATAAAAATACAAAGCTACGATTAATATTAAAAATTCCTACGATTAATTAATTAAACTACTGGCTACGATTAATAAAAATACAAAGGTACGTTTAATATAAAAAATACGAATAGTTTTTAGGTGAATAGTTTCACTAGTTTAGTACGTCGATTGAATTGAATGCATTTATTTCGTGTAAGCTTCATCAAATAAAAAGAAGCAAAAAAGTACATGATGTAGAAATTGGTTGACCAAATTTAATGCATGGTTTTATTGTTGTGTAAGAAGGGTGGGTAAATTTTATAAATAAATGCACATAACACGCACGAATTATCACACTACAAAAATTACAACAAAAAACATACAACAAAAATTTGAGAGAAGTAAAATTTGAGCAAGGCGAGAGTCAAATTGTTGCATTTTTGGAAAGGAGTGTGTGAGATTGTTCCTCAAGAAGAGAAGAAAAATTAGTGCAAATAATTTTCCATTTCAAAAGGTAAGTTTTGTAATGTCCTTATTTTATGAAATTATTTGCGTAATCTTGTTCGTTTATTGTATATGTATTGCATAATTATGATTGAGTTATGATTCGAAATAGACGAGAGGGAGGGGGATTTGCATATCGTAGACTTATTTAATTAATTCTAGGGTTATTAATAGTAATCGTAGCTTCTCTCTAATTAACCGTAGGTTTTAGATATTGATTGTAGGGGAAAAATTTATAATCGTAGTCTACTAATTAACCGTAGCTTTTATTAATTAATCGTAGTCTTATTTTAAATAATCGTAGTTTTATTTTTAATAATCGTAGTTTTCATTAATTAATCGTACCCTTATTTTTAAATAATCGTAATTTTTTATTAATTAATCATAGCATTATTTAATATTGATTGTAGCCTTGTTTTATATTAATTGTAACTTTGTATTTTTATATTAATTGAAGTTTATCTTTATTATTAATTAATCATATGTGACACTTATCATTTTATTAATTAATCGTATGAATTTTTTATATTAATAGTAGCTTTGTATTTTTAATAATCGTAGCTAGTATTTAGTTAATTTATTTTTATAAATTAACCGTAGCAAATTTTTATGTTAATCGTAGGTTTATTTTTATATTAATCGTAGCATTTTTTTAATTAATTGTGGAAATTTATTAAATTAAGCATAGCTTTAAAATGCAGATGGTTAAACGTCGCATTATTGTACGACACAGTGGCTTATGGGTGTTCGGTATTTATTTTAACCAAATGGCAAGTACACAGTAAGGTTTATAGTGTAGCGGTGAACAGGGTCGTATCCATATGGACTTAATATTTAACTAACTAAGTACTAGAACTATACTCTTAAATACTATCTAGACAACCAATTAAAATGCTCGAACTAATTAAAGTACTTAAATATATAATATAAATGGAAACACATAGAAGAAAGAGTAAAGAAGAAATAATGCAGAAAGACAAATTCTAGAGTTGGAGAATCCTTATCTAATTCATTTACTTAATTAATTCATCATATTCCTATGTGGGGACTTGAATCTAGCTTATTCAACCACAACTATACTTTAAACCTCCTCTCGAAGTGCCTAAAGCGTGGATCACACAACTAGTATTAACGTCTTCGTTCAATACCTAGCATGCAACTCGTAATGGCTCCTAGAGTCTATTGCTCTCTCAATTAACATCAACCCTCTCGAGTGTTATTGATTAACGAGTTAATTATTCTAGATCACATGTTAAAACTCTTCTCTCGATTTATGAATTAACACATTGAATTGTATTATTTAGTGATCAGTTAAACAATACCGATAAACACAAGAGCAATCAAAGATCAAAATAAAATCATAGGAAATATGATAAAATTAATTAAATAAACTTCATAAATAATTCATCATCCAACCCTAGAAACCTAGGGTATAGCTATATATATAAATATAGAAAACCAAAATCCAATAAGAAATCATGTTTAACACAAATAAAGATAAATAAAATCCGGAAGTAATTATTCTGTCTCTATTATTGCTTGGCTTGAATCTCTTAGTCTTGCTCTCCATGTTCTTCTCTGTAGCTCTCTATTTCTCTGTTTAGGGGATGAATATGGTGCATCTCCTTTCTCAATTTCGTGCATCATATCCTTTATATAGTTCGAGAAGTCTAAAGCCAATAAAGAACCAAAATTGAGCCCATAAGAAAATTTCCGAAAATCACCGAAAACTCAGCATGTGCCATGCTATTTAAAATGGCACGGGTCATGCTAAGCTTCTAGAACCATTTGTATTGGCCTAAATATTAGCACGGACTGTGCTACATATTGCACGGCCCGTGCTATCCGACGTCACCCGATGCGCTTTACTCTTTTGCTCAATTCTCACTCGTTTCTCATCCGACTGATCCGATTCTTTTTGCAAAGTGTTCCTTACTTGATTTTCTATGATCCTAGGCTCTTTCAAAGGTCATTTGAAGCTCACACAAAAAATGACACCAAATCCCTTCAAAATAAGCAAACACGTAGCATTGCACAAAATAAAGAAAACAATGTGAATCTTGTCACTTCATGCATATAATACCCATCCTACGGCATTCAAATGAACCTCAAAATAGATGCAAAATATGAGGTTATGAATGGATGATATTAGAATACGTAGATGGTGACGAGCAACTTATGGTGATGTCAGTCGATAAATTATGTTTTAGTTCTCTGGTGAGAGAGGTACACAAGTTGTTATAGACTGATCCGAGCATGGTGGGGTATCAGTTATTTTATATAACAAGAACCAACATCGGTAGTCTGATCAGAGATTCTTTGCAAGATGATGCGGATTTGCTCAATATACTTCATGAACAGACCATCGAGATGGTTGTGTATATGGTTGCAAGATATTTGAGCAATTTTAGAGTTGAGACGTCTAACACAGAAGTGAGAAATCAAAGTAGAGATGATTATGTTCCCTACTTTCCACAATACTATGAGGTTGCATGTAACCATGAAGATGACGGTGACTTCCTGCGCGAAGAAGAAGAAGAAGAACAAGAAGAAGAAGAACAAGAACAAGAACAAGAATAAGAGAATGACAGAACAATCTCGATCGAATCCTTGTTGATGGAGTTCTGGTGCGTCGTTTTTTACCAAAAATAATCCAACACGCAGTCGGTATGCCCACACTACCCAGAATAGTAGCAAGCAAGATCGTCCCCCAAGGGACCGGTGAGAACTATTCGAACCTTCAGTTTGCAGTAACCAACTTTCCACACGAATATATTGATTATAATGTAAAAACCAAATTTAAAAGCAATTAAACAAATGTAGTTTTCTTAACAGATTTAAAAAGGTATTCCGGCTTCCAATTAACTCTATCCTAGCTTAATTATTCCGATCATTGACTCAATGATATTTCTAATTAATGCATGCAAACCAGTTATAGCCACCGAAGACACTTACTGACGCAACCTAATTTCTCCTTATCTTCTCGATAATTAAGAAGATACTTCACTAATTATTTCCCTAATCGACTGACAATCGTAAGAGACACTCTATAGATTTAATGAGCCGACAGCTTTATGCACTAGAGAAACCCGATTCAAAACCAATAGACTCTGACACGGGACTATCGAATTTAGACTGATCTTCCCTCGATTCTGAAGAATCGTTGTACCACTAATTAAACCTAAACCACAATTACGGATGACCGATTTAATTGGCTACTAATTAATTTCGATCTACTAAATATGTGCACCTACCTAGCAGAGTCGAAACAATTAACAACTTTAAACATAGAGAATCACAGATGCATTCATATAATTAAAGTATAAAAACAAATTAGATCTCACAGAATAAATACGCCAGGGATTCGTTAATCTTCATCGGAATAGAACGCGTTTAGCTTGAATTCATACTTGGAATTGCAATTCAGAAATTAATTGAAAATAAGAAATATGAAAAGAAGAATGAAAAATTGAAGAAGATCGTGTACTGCAGAGAAAAAAGAATCGTTCCTGGTGTCTTTTTCCCTGTATCTGGCGTTGGAAAATACTGTACTGCAATGGATACTGATATATTAGAGTCCTACTCTATCTAAAAGTCTTTTATACCAATCCTTAACTAATTAATTAATAAAAGAAATCTAATCCTAATCCAACTAGGAAAATAATAAAAATAAAGTCCAACAGTAATAAAAAAGATGTAATTTTCGCCCATGGCCCACAGCTGGTGCATATCCACTATCTCCAGCCCAAATACTCGCTCAGTCCACCAGTCGGTATGCCCATACCGACTGGTTCCATACTCTCCAGCTTTCTTCAATCCAATTGTGTCCAAACCCTTCAAAACAATGCCATTATCTCCACTTCCATGTCAACCACAAGACACAAATTCTCCCACAAAACTTGACCATGGGGTGAGTAACACTGCAGAAACATACCAAAAAGACCTAAAATATATACGAAATAACAACCTAATCAAACCCCCCCACACTTAGACAATGCTCGTCCTCGAGCATAACTAAATAAAAGACAGACTCAAGAAAAACTCAAAGATGACAAGACAATCATTGACAACCTTCAATGGAAAACATTCAAAGTCGGAGGCAAGATACAATCATCCACAAACCACAAACCAATCTCTTGTTTCATAAAACTGTACACATACTTTTCATTCAAGTCAAAAACATGCAAAACCAATCCTGCCTCACCAAGATTCGCTCAAGCTCTCTCAAAAGAAGATATGGACAGAATATAATTCACACAAATCATAACTTGATGTTTTCAAACATAAATTTGCCCATATGTCAAAATCTCTACCATGAAAATGAGATCTATACAAAAGGTCTTTCTGCACTGGTTGTAGCGGGGCTAGGGTGCATAGGTAGGATAAAAAGGATGAAATGGCTTAAATAATTAAAAACATATAAGCATATCAGAACATTTACCGAGTTCGTCTGCAACTTCCCAAATAAATCAACAAAAACCAATTGAGTGCTGGCTTCCAATAATACAGGGCAGCAGAATGAATGATATCAATTGAGCATAGCCCATTTTTTCATGCTCGTTATATTCCTTATTTTTTTTCTCTTTTTATTTTTTCTTCTTTTTTACTTTTTTTTGGAATAGAACAGAGACATATACAAATTCGTTAACTCTCCAACACCAATATCTTCAAGCAGACTTTAAACTCATTTCAAACCTAAACTGATATAACTTACATGCTTTCATGGGATAAGAGCAGGCCAAAAGGTTAAGGCTTAATTTTTTAGTGGCTATTTATCATCAAGAATAAATGGATTAGGCACAACGGGCTCACTAATGGATAATGAAGATCATGGATATTTTTTTAAGCCAAAATAATAGGTAATCCTAAATGCCTTAATCATTTTCATGCAAAGAAATTCAAAAGCGGCGTGATTATGGCAACTGGGCAAATCAGAAATTCAACATTCAAGTACGATACACTCAGCAAGAAAATAAATCGAGCTTTCTCATATATAATGCTCATCAGGCTCAATTTTCACAATATAGTAAACTTCAACAAATTTGATTAAATTTTACATATTTCCTCATTCAAGAATACATACAAACATGTGCACATTTTAATCACAAGAGATAAACCATCCACTTAAGACCAATCCCATATCATACTCTTTCTTATCATGCAATCCATCTCAAGTAAGCCAATGATTTGACATACCAAAACCACAGAAACACACGAACATAAGAATTTTTTTTTTACTTGTTGCATAAACCGGAAAAATAATAACTCTCCCCCTCCCCACACTTAGACAACACAATGTCCTCACTGTGCAGAAAAAGGGAGTGACACAAATCAAAACACTAAAGCATAAAGGAAAACAAACTAAGTAGAGAGGGTAGAACAAGCAAACTGTGACAATTATGGAGAGCGGGAGACGTGGATGACAGCCTGCTCAATTCATCTCGCCCAGCTTAGCGTATGTTTGATAAAAAAAACTCTTTAAGCTCGGTAAAGGTAGGAGCAACGTTGGAAAAAAGAACCTGCACTAGAAGGCTGCACTAGAACTTTTTTTTTAACAATAAACATAAAATAAAAACAGAAAGCAAATAAATGCTCGGGTTGCCTCCCGAGAAGCGCCCTTATTTAATGTCTGAGGCTCGACATATGAAAGGCACGATCAATAGACAATTTTAGGGGTAGCAGATCTGCCCCTGTCAAAAGGAATCGTTTCCATCCCCGCACCTTTATGCTTCTTCACAAGCTCGAACAACCTTGCTTCTTGCCTTTTCAGCTCCAGCACTGGAGTCTTCACATGAGCTGGTAAAATCGGTTCTGAGTTGGTCAGTAAGGGCATACGGCCCGTCAGATTCCGAGTTGGAAATTCATTGGTGGCATACAGCTGCGTTATGATATCTCGAATCTCCTCATCTTCTTCTGTTATTGCATCGGTTTCAGTCAGCCCACCAAAAGGTACCTTCTTGAATAGCTCGAGGATCTCTTTTTCATCATCCTCCTTCTTATTTTGAACTAATCTGGAAGAAAAAGGAGCTGTAATCAGAGGGTTAAAAATTTTAGATTCAACACTGACCTTAGGTGGAGTGAGTTCAGCAGTTGGTTCGTCCTCTGCTCTGGGAGGGTTTTCCGGCTCTGTAGTATGCCCGTACTACGGGTTCTTTTCCTTCTTAGCCTCCACGTCATCCAACTCCTCCGCACTTCTCAAAGTGATAGCGCAAACATGCGCTCTTGGATTCATTTCAGTTTGGGAGGGGAGTTTGCCTTAATTCGCCTGCATCTTGTTCATTTGAGTGGCAAGATGAGTGATCTGTGTGCCCATACTGCCTAGGGCGGCTTGCGTCTCCTGTTGGAAAGCCTTCTGACTCTATGCCAAGCTGTTCACTAGAGCACTGCTTTGCTCCAGACACTTCATAATCTCATTCATGCTAGGCGCAGGCTTGTCAGTGTGCCCATACAGGCCACCCTACGACTGCATCCAACTGGAATTAGGATGATCCCTCCAGCCAGGGTTATATGTGTATGAGTACGGATCAGAATCCCTCTGTCTTTGGGCATCAAATTGTGCATCACCGTACCCATAGTAGGTTTGCTCAGTTAACGGATCTTGCAAAGTTGGGCAAGCATTAGTAACATGACCATTTTCTAAGAGAACTCCACAGTGGACATTTTGCGTTTGTGCCACAGCTAAACCTCGAACTAGAGAAGTCAGAGCATCGATCTTTTCATTGACACCGGAGCTCTCAACTCGCTCAATCCCCTTCACAGGTCTATACCAGTCATCGTCCTCTTCTTCATATTGTTGACCTCCAGAGACCATGTCGATGATGAGTTGTTTTGCCTCGGCCAGTGTCTTATTGGTCAAAGATCCTCCACTAGCAGCATCAACAATCTTCCTGTCAAAGGTAGACATGCCACGGTAGAAGTAATTGGTTAGCAATTGATATTCAGAGAATCCATGGTCTGGACACTTGCGGCACAATTGTTGGAATCTTTCCCAGTAAGCTGCTAGACTTTCATTCTGCTTCTGCTTGATGTTACTGATTGCCATCCTTAAGTTTGCAGCTCTTGATTCAGGGAAGAACTTGAGCAGGAATTGTTCCTCCAATTCATTCCAAGTGGAAATAGAGCTCGATGGGAGATCAAACAACCAATCCCTAGCTCTGCCCTACAAGGTATGAGAGAAAGTTAGTAACCTCAGATTATCAGTTGTAAAACCTTGCGGACGCAGGGTGGAGCAGACGAGGTCAAATTCAGACAAGTGCTTATGCGCACTCTCTCCTGGCAAATCACTGAACTTTGGCAACACTTGTATAAATCCGGGTCTGATCTCCGAGTTATTTGCAATAGAGGGTAGTACGATGCAAATGGGCCTATTATTTCTGTGGCATCCAAGCTCTTTGATGAGAGGATCAGGTTCGGGAGCATTTACGAGAGCTTGATTCACGTTGTTAGCCATGTTTCCCTCGAACAAAATAAAATAAAGAAAAAAAATACAAACTGAAAATATAAGAATAATTACTGCTTAAAAACCGATCCCCGGCAACGGCGCCAAAATTTGTTGCGTCGTTTTTCACCAAAAATAATCCAACACGCAGTCGGTATGCCCACACTACCCAGAATAGTGGCAAGCAAGATCGTCTCCCAAGGGACCGGTGAGAACTATTCGAACCTTCAGTTTGCAGTAACCAACTTTCCACACGAATATATTGATTATAATGTAAAAACCAAATTTAAAAGCAATTAAACAAATGTAGTTTTCTTAACAGATTTAAAAAGGTATTCCGGCTTCCAATTAACTCAATCCTAGATTAATTATTTCGATCATTGACTCAATGATATTTCCAATTAATGCATGCAAACCAGTTATAGCCACCGAAGACACTTACTGACGCAGCCTAATTTCTCCTTAGCTTCTCGATAATTAAGAAGACACTTCACTAATTATTTCCCTAATCGACTGACAACCGTAAGAGACACTCTATAGATTTAATGAGCTGACAGCTTTATGCACTAGAGAAACCCGATTCAAAACCAATAGACTCTGACACAGGACTATCGAATTTAGATTGATCTTCCCTCGATTCTGAAGAATCGTTGTACCACTAATTAAACCTAAACCACAATTACGGATGGTCGATTTAATTGGCTACTAATTAATTCCGATCTACTAAATATGTGCACCTACCTAGCAGAGTCGAAACAATTAACAACTTTAAACATAGAGAATCACAGATGCATTCATATAATTAAAGTATAAAAACAAATTAGATCTCACAGAATAAATACGCCAGGGATTCGTTAATCTTCACCGGAATAGAACGTGTTTAGCTTGAATTCATACTTGGAATTGCAATTCAGAAATTAATTGAAAATAAGAAATATGAAAAGAAGAATGAAAAATTGAAGAAGATCGTGTACTGCAGAGAAAAAAGAATCATTCCTGGTGTCTTTTTCCCTGTATCTGGCGTTGGAAAATACTGCACTGCAATGGATACTGATATATTAGAGTCCTACTCTATCTAAAAGTCTTTTATACCAATCCTTAACTAATTAATTAATAAAAGAAATCTAATCCTAATCCAACTAGGAAAATAATAAAAATAAAGTCCAACAGTAATAAAAAAGATGTATTTTTTGTCCATGGCCCATAGCTGGTGCATATCCACTATCTCCAGCCCAAATACTCGCTCAGTCCACCAGTCGGTATGCCCATACCGACCGGTTCCATACTCTCCAGCTTTCTTCAATCCAATTGTGTCCAAACCCTTCAAAACAATGTCATTATCTCCACTTCCATGTCAACCACCTGAAATTAACCACAAGACATAAATTCTCCCACAAAACTTGACCATGGGGTGAGTAACACTGCAGAAACATACCAAAAAGACCCAAAATATATACGAAATAACAACCTAATCAAGTTCATTGGATGGATTCATTCTATTGGTCGCACGGACATATTGTTTGGCTTGATGGGACTCGTATCATCATCTACGACTGGTCTTCAGGATATAGCTGAGAGAGCTTCGAGTAATTGGATGGTTTTCTTGTTGATTTAGACATTACGAGCCCACTGTCCTGAGATGATGGAACAGTAGCATAGACAGACACACTGCATAAGAGAGTCATTTTCCGTACGAAGAATGACTTGTCTCTAGCTGTGGGAATCTATCATCTGCAGAATTAAGTTGAGTACGTCGTGTATCAATTAAACAAGAAATGACAGAGCTACATGTGCAAGCATGTAGATGCATGTCCATTCAAGTTGTGTGTCATTGTTAATGGACATATTTGGAGAATCTACAAGTTCAACGACACTCACACATGCCACCTTAATATGAGTCGAATTGCTCTACGCCAGGTTCTTGCACAAGTACTTGCGAAATATTTTGCGCATAAATTGGTGAACAATCAGATTGTCCTGAAGCCGAAAGAGATGATGGCGGAGTTTGTCCATGAGTTCAGCATCTAGATCGATTACAGTTATCGTGCTATTGCAGTGGCTTGTCCTAGAGATTTCGTGACTACTCATAACTTCACTTGAAAGGTTAGGTGTTATTGCCGTCAGATGAAGGTTTTAAATCAATTCAGATTATCTGATAATTTATTCCAACTAGTATTATCGTTAGGATAAACATGAATGAGTTCTATACACTTGCGATATTTGCAGGTAAATAGTGACTTCTCATTTATAAGGAATGGTTCTCTCTTGAAGTTATTTGAAACTTGTTGACCCTTGAATGAATATAAGTGTGATGCTCAGGGCCGAAGCATGGAGTGATCGCCGGTGCACAGGCACGGACAAAGAGCGGCTCCTATCAGACTTCCAAGCGTAGGGGCACATAAATGAACCGAATCCACCCAAAATAAAGGGATTATTAGGCTATATAGGCATGAGACTGTATAGTCGATGAGAGCATAAAGGATTTGATAGGTGCAACTCATACCACAATGTACATCTTCTTTTTTAGCACTCCCTCTATCAGAACTCTAAAATTAAGCGTACTTGACCTGAGACAATTGTGGGATGAGGGACAAGAAAGACTTATGTTGAGGACAAAGTACGCTGAAAAAACTCGTGTTGACTCTGGTTGGTTTGTGGGCTCAAATAAAGTTTAATCTGTCGATTGTAAGGGACAGAAAAATGACCACTGCATGTGCAAAAAGGTTCAACGTGTTTTCATCCACGTAGCACTCTTTGATTGGTTCTCTAACTGAATTTTCAGAACGATCACTAACAGATGACTTTTTATATTACTCTACAATATCATAGAGATCGGATCAACTAAATTCTGCTAAATTGAATATATCTTACTTTTTGAGTATGTTTAGTTTTTCCTGACTGAATGACTTGCTAATTGAAAACTTTAGTTTGACTTGATGTTATTTGCTAACTAGAGATGTCAAAACGGGCTAGCGGGGCGGGCCAACCCGCGGGCCTCAAAAGCCTGTCATTTGGCGGGTCTAGACGGGGCGGACCTAGGCGGGCACGGGCCTATAAACCTTCAACCCAACCCCCCCTACCACGGTCTGTGGGTTGGCGGGCCGGCTCGCGGGCCTATTTAAAAAAAATAATAAAAAAATCAAAATTTGTATTTATTTTCGAATCACTGATTTTTATTTTTATATAATATATATATATATATATATGAATGTAAACATTCAAAAATTTAAACTATTATTAATATTGCACCAATTTCAATATTTTCAAATTTTATAGCATTCGTATATTTTTTCTTCATCATAAAATTATATTAAAACATATATTGTTTCACAAACACAAATGATCACCATTATTTGATATTTTTAATTTCAATCAAAGTTAATTATCATTAAATTAATTTCTGATTTTATTTTTTTCATTTATTTTTCAAAATAAATATAGATTTAAAATCATGAAAAAAAATTAAAAAAACATAGGCCCGCAGGCTAAGTCCGCCCATGTTTAGGCCCGCCAAATGACGAGCCTCCAAAATAGCAACCCAGCCCGCCTATTTTTTTGGCGGGTATGAGCCTAGCCCATTTTGGCGGCTCTATTGCTAACTAAAAACTTCAATCTACTTGATCTTCTACTTTAATTTGAAACTAGTAAATCTCCCGTACGTTGTACGAAAATTAACACTTTTTTAGTTTAAAATATTATGATAGTTGAAATGTTGGTTGTAATAATATTAATATATAAAAAGAAATAATTATAAATTTAACAAATGATAGTGTATATATCACAATTTATTTGTAATTTTTTGAATATATTCTAAACACGTTTAAAATATTTTTTATCCTTTTAAATTGAGTTTATTATTTTTCATATAGACAGAATTGAATAATTTTTTTGTATTATATATTTAACATATTAAATATATTTTAATAAATATGATATTAGTTTTTTAAATAATAGAATGTATATAAAATTAATACAATTACTATAAAGTATAAAATAAATAAATATTATCTACAAACTCTTATATATATATATATATGTTAGTGTCATTGGTATGCACTAATTGTTCATTTGTGTTGTTGGCGAGATATGTTCGACAATATGTGTTTGGATATGTCTCAAGAAGACTTCGTATTCCGCTGTGCAAGAAAAGAAGAACAGTTGGCGAACTGTTCTTCCCTCTGATATCCCAGACATACCCACGGACACTTTTATATGGCAGTTTCCATATTTACAAGATTGTATTGGCGAGATATAGAAGACAATGTATTCCAGGATATGTGCCTGAAGACAAAAGTTCCGCTGTGCAAGTTTTGAAGAACAGTTGGAGAACTGTTCACTCTGATGTTCCTGACATACCCAAGAACAGTTTAATTATGACAGTTTCCATACCGAAAATATCTTGCGCCCGATCAGTTTAGAAGGTCAAGATATAATCGTTTGACTGCCTTGTGGTGTAGATATCGTGCTGAAATTAATCCTACTACGCATGAAAATCATCTACACACGTTTGGGAAGATCACAAGCCAATATTCACTTACCTATACGGGCGGAAAGAGACCAACGGTATCATTGAAGTGAAGATTATAAGAAGACCGATTCTTGCAACAATCGGTGGACGACTTTGATTAGATTCTCTTAGCATATTATTTGAGAGTCATTATTGCTTGTGTCCCATGTAATTAACTAGTAGTTGTTCCATAAACAGTTCAACGTGATAGACTAGTTTTTTGAGTGTTTTGAGTGAAATACGTGAAGGGTTGTTTTAATCCATTTTGTACGCAATCTCGGGAGAGATTGTAAGTTGAAGTCGTGGGTAGCTAGAGGGAGTCTAGTGTCACGGTTGTGAGAGGATCTCATAGCTTTCGTTTGGCGAAGGAGCTTTTGAAGAAGAACGGACGACATAAGGAGGGAGTCCTGTATGTGTAAGTTCATCAATACACTTCATAAAGTAGTAGCAAACGAATCTTCAAGTTTGGGCGAAGTCCCCCCAGAGTAGGTTGATTAACCGAACTGGGTTACCAATCTCGTGCGTTATTTACTGCTTTCTATTTACTGTTCTTATGTTTGTCACACGCATATCGTAGAACACTTGTCAAGCAGTTATCATAAAACACCATTGCACGGAATATTATTTTTCAATTTATATATATATATATATATAATGTGTAATGAGGGAAAATTCAATTGGCCAAAATCCTGAATCCCTTCAGGATTTTGGAAAATTGATGTCAATTATTATTATTATTATATATTTTTACCCTCTTATCAGTTTTCTTTCTTAGGTGTTTTTTTTTCAAACTTTGTCTATCATTAAAAGCTACCATTAATTATAAATCTATTTAATTAATTAGACGATAAGTGGATGAAATCATAAGCGATACTTTATTATTAATTAATAACTTTAATTGTGTATTGTGGAATGTAGCACATAATTTCATGCGCACCATATGTTGTATATTAATTAGAATTGAAAATTTTTAAATTTCTAACTTTTCTTATTTTGTTTTATATGGATTTGCCTATGTTTTCTCTTCTTTTTCATTAAAAGCTCACGTCCCTTTTGTTTACACCACAAGTAGTATTAGAATTGAAAAAAATGGATGTCATTCAAAGCGCCCGTTAATTATGTAATAAGTCATTTAATTACATCAAAAATAGTATTAGAAATAAAAAAGATTTAAAATTCAAATATTTTCGATGGTCATTTTGTTATGTTTTGGTGATATATACTTTTTTTTTAGAAAATCTAAAAAATTAAAGATGTGAATGATTGTTAATTGTTATCTATTCATGTTTTAGTGATATTTTTTTATTTAGCAAAATGTAAAAAAATAAAAGTTAAATATTTTCCATGAGCATATTTTGTTATGTTTTGGTGATATTTTATATTTAGAAAATTTAAAAAAATTAAAGATGTGAATGATTGTTAATTTTTATTAATGTATGTTTTGGTGATAATTTTTTATTTAAAAAATTATATAAAGTTAAAAATATGAATGTTTACATTATAAGTAGTAGTATAATTTAAAAAATTAAAAATATAAATATTTTCGATGGGCATTTTTATTAAGTTTTAATGATATTTTTTTATTTAGAAAATTTAAATAATTAATGATGTTAATTCTTGTTAATTGTTATATATGGATGTTTAGGTGATTTTTTTTTTTAAACATCAAAAAAGTAAAATGTTTGAATGTGGAGGAAATTTCAACGTGTGTGTGTTGTTGCTTCAGGGGATTCGAGCCTGCGGGGAAATTAACGCCCAGCAACCAACTGTGCTACAAACTTACCTTTGCAAATTTTCAGCTTTCACCTATTCTTAAACTCAGGTTTAGATGATTTATTTTTATGATAATTTTACTCCTACAATTTTACTTTAATATATGTATAGATTCAATGAGTAACTGACTCAGTTCGATGACTGACTCAATTCGTCTTCCACTAGTTCAACAGACTTGATTCTTCTTTGGTCTTTTTGAGCTTCTTCCTTAAGCATAGCTCGGCTAGTTGGATATACTCCATACTGAATTGGCCTATACAAATTTGTTACAACACTTAAACTAAGGGGATTATTTCTACTCACACGCGTATGCCATTCATCAAAACTAATATACATATTTTCCTAACAATGTCCAAGGATGACACACAAATCAAAATTAAAATGGTTAAATCATTGCATGCATTGCCTATCAATAGTAAAATTTGTAAAACACTAAGTGCATGAATGAATGAAATGATTTGAGTTAAATATATATGTATAGTGAATAAATAAAGGAAAATTCTAAATACAACCATATTTTCTCCCACTTTGTTATTAAATATAAATATTAATATGATAATACTATTTTGCCCATTACTTTCAATTTAAAAATCTAGCATAGCCCCTAGGCTCAACACTTTGTTTGTTGTTCTACATTTTGATTGTCAAAGAAAATATGTTATTTGCCCTTGTTTCTACCGATACAAGCATGAGCCTTACTTTGGTTTGGACTACTCTATTCTGAAAGCGAATTGAAGACTCTCATAGACTTTAACACTCGAGAAGCGTGGAAATAATTGGTTTGGAAATGGAGAAATATAGTTTGGTGTTGTTTCATCTTTTGCTGGAGTGAATGAAGGTAAATGTCGCGACAGTATCCTATGAAGGTTGATCATTGTCGTTTCGTCTTTTGTTGAAGACATCAAGCACAAAAAAACATAAATTTACGAATGTTGTATCTCCAAACAAGGAATATTGTTTGGATTAAATGAAGTTTAATTAGCATAATTAATTTCTCATATTGTAAATTATAGATGCTATTTCCGTAAAAGCCTAAAGTGGTAAATTTAGAAAAGCCCAATACCGGCTAGAGATCGAGTCCTGCGAGATCAAACGCCAAAGGTCGTATCATGGAAGTCGACAACTGCGAACTCTCCACAAGCAGTAATAGAGCTTTAATTATTTTTTTAGTCGGACCTGTCAAAACCCCACTATAGATAAAGAGCAAACCATGTCAAAATCCTAGAAGGCATAGAGTCCCGGAAAAATAAGGAAGAGGTTGAGAGAACTCATAATAAATAGTGAAAAAAGGGGAGTACTGAGGGGCATGATCTCCAATCCCATTCAAGAAGAAAAACGAATATCTAAGTAGGATAACTAGACATCGACAGATTGCATTACGAATTCTTAATATTTTCAAATTACATTTATAATACCGTTATCAATTCATCTTCGATTTATTTCTGACTTGAGCGTCGAAGACCGATCGATCGTCAACCCTTCAATGGTCCTTCGGTTTCACGATTTTTCTTGTTTTTATTTTGTAGATCGTCGCAGTCCGGATCCAAATATTGTTAATTACAGAATTAAAGTTCTACATAAATGATGTTTTGCCTTGATGGCTTTTTTTCAAATTCAAGTCATCATTGTTAATTCCGGTCTCCAACGGAAGGTGTGTGTGCGCGCGCGCATACGACACATGTCTCATGGAAGAAATGGCAAATCACATATTTCTTTGAGGATTAATCCGTAGAAATACAACAAATAAAGTGATGTGGGCTATATGTTTAAGTGGCTATATTAGGTTATTATAAATTAAATAACCACCCGTCACTCTCTACTCATAGCCCAACTCCCTTTCAATCTCTATGTTTTTTCCTTTACAAGCCCAAACTCAAGTATAAGCCCAATATTTCTTAAACTAAGAAAGCAACGAAAATAATAATAATAATAAATAAATAAAGATTAAAGAAGACACACATCTCCCTAAAAAAAACTCCTACAAATAATGGGTATATACCTACCCCAATAAATACGAACTTGAAAACTACATATTGAATAAAACAATGTAGAAAAATAGCAAAGAAGAATCATACAATAACACTACTCCCATTCTCCTACGGTAAAAGGAGGAAGGAAGAAGCGGCAGGGAATTAGTAAGCAAAAGCTGTTGGTTTTGATATTAATATATTTTCCATTATAGTGATATATGACAGTACTATAACACGGGATAATTGTTATGTAAATTATTTTGTTAATAAATATCGAGTCATGAAATAAGAATACTGGAGTTGGTAATTTGGAAGGGCAAATATGATAAATTGAACATAAATTATGGAAGTGGTCTCGATGATTGTAATCCAACAAAAAAAAATGAAAATGAGTGAAACGATTAATGATTTGGATATATTTACCCTTAAATCGATCATTTCCAACATTTGTCGTTAAAATATCTATCCATCAAAATACCAACAAACTAAAATTACACGTGATTGATATGACAAAATGAAATTAAATATGAATAGTGTACACACTAATTAATATTAACACATGACGTAATTAATAATTTATTTCTGAAAATAAATAAATAATTACAAAATAATAATAATAATAATAACAGCAACAACAACAACAACAACAAATTAATTTTCTAAATATGATAAAATAACATTATAAGACATGATTATATGTAAATATATCATACGTAAATTTTGTGGTTATATGGAAATAATTAAACACATAGGGGTGGGTGGAATGAATATTCTCTTTCTTTTTTAGAATAGTGATTCCTCTGAAAATAATAATTCATGATTTTAAACCATACAAATCGTAAAAATTAGAATGACCATTCCATTTCACCATAATAATCATCTAAAGTTTAGAAACTATCACAAGGTGTCTATTCTTTTGTCTAAATATTAGTTTCAATCCATCATAGTTATCAACCACATAGGAAATTTAGTGGGCCAAATGGAAAAATCAACACACCTAGTACCTTTAATTGCTAGATTATGTGCAGACTACTAGGTTGGTCTCTCCAAATATGTGACAAAAATCAAGAATAGAAGGCTATCTGACTAATCCTTCAAGCATACTAAACTTCTTATAAAATAGAGAAGCACTTATGTGCACATCACCCATGTATCAGATTATATCCGATAGGCACGTGGCAGCCACGTGCGCGTCCACGCGCTCCCCACGAGCGGTGTGTGGGGCCCACGCGCCTGTCATTTTTTTTTGGCGATTTCTTTTATTTTTTTTCGATTTTATTTGTTTTTTTATTTTTCCCAATAAAATTTATATCATAAAATAAAATTAGTGAATCCTAAAATTAAATCGAATTGATATAATTTGTTTGAAATAAATATAAATTTATACCCTAAAATGAAATTAATAAATCCTAAAATAACACAAAATAAAACTCTAAAAACACCCCCAAAAAAACCCTAAAAAAACACAAAAAAAAACCCCTAAAAAACACAATTAAAAACCATAAAAACATCCCCCAAAAAACATAAAATAAACCCTTAAAAGCACCCCTAAAAAACCCTAAAACACACAAAATGAATCCTTAAAAATACCCCAAAAACCCCTAAATATAAGTGGCAGACCCTTTACTATTTAATGATACAGGTCATACTTTTCGAATTTTGAGTGATACTTTTTAATGTTACTATTCATACTGATTTTACCAGATTTTTTTTTGCGGGTAGACCCGCGAATTTGACCCGGCCGTCTGAAATAAGCCTTATATGCACCTTGTGCATGTAAGTATTTGTCTATAAAATATTATTTACCAGTCCAAAATAAAATACTGCACATAAGGCAAAAAATAAATAAATAAATTTTACCACAATTTTACTCAATTGTGAACTAACAAAAGTATATCTAAACTTACAATTTTGAAATAAATGACTAAAATCCAAAAAACCTGTAAATGTTTTTTTTATTAGACATATTAATATAAAGCGCTACAAAAAATGCAAAGGCAAAATTTCTTAGAAATTTACATAAATATATGCATGCATATATTATAATATGTATATATGACTCTCTAAAACCCTTTCGTGTCTGTTTGTTTTCAAACCCTCCCGCGAAGCAATTTTTTGCATTTTCTAGATGCCCTCGCAAAATTGAGAGTTTATTACAATTAGTTGTGGAAAGAGAGGGCTTTTTTCGCGTACAGATTGATATACTCGATTCAAGTAATTCGATTGGTTCAATTGGATCTTCGATTGGGTAATTCAGTTCCGGTAGATCTGAATTTTCAGTGGCTGTTTTTTGTTCGATTTTTTATTTGATTGGTTTTAAGTTCATTTGATTGAGTTCAATGGAAGACGGTAATCAACAGAGCCTCGATCGTTTCGCCCCCATCCAATCTCCTGGTTTGTACTCAGCTCTGAATTGACTGTGCTGATTTATTTGAGTTTACTTGATTGTCATTGCAAATTGTGTATATTCGTTACGTGATGCCCTCGAATTTATTTTGTACATTGACGGCGAAGCATTTTGTCGTCAAGAATGGGGAGGTTGAATGTTCAAATTTTAGAATTCCTTCTGATTTGCATTTTTCAGATTTAGTTTTTAGGGTTTTTGATTTAGGATATTGGAGCCATTTTGTGTATCATTTTGTACTGATTTGTATTTTTTTGAAGAGTTCAAGATGAAGTCTTGAGTTGAGCTTGAGAAAAAAAGTGATGTTTTTTTTCTATGTGAAAACAAAAAAGCAAACCATGATGACTGGGTAAGCTTGTCTTGTTTCTGTGAGAAGCTCCTAATTCTCTAGGAACTATTAGCATGGTTAACTAAAGAAGGATATATTTAACTCCTAAAATGTATTCTTCATCCTTTTATAAACCCCTTAATGTTTTACATACCCGTACTTTTTACTTAATCCTTTCTTGTCCACCCCCACTTACCATCTTCAGGGAAATGGTACTATTATGAAATATCCAGGTTATGATATATAATTGGCCATAAGAATCAGTGTTTGACTGTGTTTTGTACACTATGTTTTAGTTTGTTACCTCAGTAAGCTTCATACTCTGGATATTGATGGTGATTTTTTTGTGTTTCCCTGACAATTGTTGTTGATCCATCCAGGTGACCGAACTGTTGAGATACATAATTTACCTGAACAGGTCTATTTTCAATAGTCTGATTATTTACATGATTTTGTGCCTGTAAATCCATATGTTTTTACTAACATAGCTGATGTGCTCCATTTCTACTTCTCTTTCAACCTGCTAGCAGCGTCCCTCACCCAAAGGTGAAAGGATTGTTCCTACAAATCCTTCCCCTGATACTGTAATTTCAGGGGCTTCAAGAACCACGAAAGATCAGCCTGCAACTTCAGAAGCAAGTGGAACTTTTACTGCACTGCATTCATTTAATGCGTATACCCCTCAAGAACAGGGTTACTATTTTGGAGGTAGTTATTTTGACAAACCTGTTGATGAATGTTTTTCTGTGGTACAATAATAAGAGAATTAATTTGCTCCATTGACAATCAAGTTTTTTGTTCAATGATGATTTTACAATCTATGGGTCTCACTTTTGTTGATTCTTGTGCTTTGAAAGTCACATCCTAATAGTCCAAGGTTACTGATAATGCTACATAGTATCATGCTTATAGCAGGATAATTATACAAGCTTTCTGCTGGGTAGGCAAAATAAGATATTAATATAATCTATATATAGTTTATATTTATTCGATTGGCAGTTACCTGATCGAGTAGGCATTTAGCTTTTCAAATGTGGACTTCTAGATTAGCAGCTCATATTTCAAGTGTATCATCCATGTTGACTTTATGCTTAGATAATCTTCTAAAGATTGTTATTTCTCTACACTGGTTTTGGCAAGCGTTGCCTTATAATTTTAAAAAATAGAAAAGTTCCTAGCAGTGTTATTTTTGTTGTAATTAGTCATCATGCCTTTGTATATTTAGCACACTATGTTGCCTCTCCCATTCCCACCCACCTACCAAAAAGAAATATGTAAAGGATTTTGGATGTAGGTCAGGTGCTAGCTATGAATGTCGATTGTGTCCTGTCTGGTTGTCTATGCATGTTTATGTTATGCCTTCCTTAACTTGGACTTTCCTCTGACCTTGCTTTCCTCTAGGTTATGAAAATGGCAGTGGTAACTGGGATGAACATTCTAACTATGTTAATGCCAACAACTTGCATGTCATACCTCCAGTGAGTATAGACACTTTTTCCATACATATATTTTCTTATGGATTGATGCGTATAGACACTAATCTGTGTTCTAACCTTGTTAAAGGCAATGTACAATGATAATTCTTCACTCTTCTTTCCACCAAGCTATGGATTTGACTCCCAGATGGCATATGGACAGTTCTCCCCGCTTGCCAGCCCTATGTCTCCAATAATGATTGATGGTCAGCTGTTTTCTCCACACCAAATGCCCGTGACTCCCCCTTACTACCCGCCAGCAGTTTCACCTGGACCACCTCATGTTACTTCAGGACTTCCAGCTTCACAGACTGAATTAATGCCATCAGGAAGTAGCAGCCAAGAAAATCTTATTGACAATGCATTTTTTGGGCCAGGATCTGGTTACTATCTACCATTTGGATCTTTTAGTGGTGGAGATATTTCTGGGAGTAGTGGCCATGGTCTTTACAATTTCCCTGGCGAGTTTGGATCCAACGACCAATTGCCAAGCCGCTCGAGTTCCTTAGATACTAGCAGGTTCATGTCTCCATTAACTTCTGGAAATGTGTACCCTCAACCTATTGGGATACTTGGATCGTATGAGCAAAATGTTGCACAGGTTTGTTAAACGTTTTTGACAAAATATACACAATGTGCAGAAAAAGGATATATTCTTGCACAGCCACCCATGCACACTCGGGGACATTAAAGAAAACTGGTTGTCCTTTATTTGGTACTGTGTTTCATTATGTTCGAGCGACGAGCAGTGAAAGATCATATCTTGCTAGAAAGTTTTAAAAAATGGATAGGTTTGTTGATAAGATGAATGGTATGTTACTTTGAGGGGGAAAAGCAGAGTCATGATATTTGTGTTAAGTATATGCAGTGCATGATAAATATTTCATTATCTTCCTTCCATATCATGTTTGGCATGGTCATAGTAAACCAGGTGGTTAATTAGAAGCCCGTAGGCTCCCTGTTTCTATTGTTTTTACCCCTTTGCTTTCAGTTCATCTGATGTTGCCTGCCAATTTTCTCACCTGCAATCCATGCTACGCTTCTAAAACATTTATCTTTTATTGTGTTACCTTCCATTGAATTCTGTCGGTGCAGGTTTTTTCGTTGCATGTCTTGTTTCTTGAATATTTATTGCTAGCATCTGTTATGAAAATATAGGCATTGTGATTGTTGATCAATGAACATTTTGTTTTTAAAACAGTTGGAAGCATGCAGTATGTTAAATCCTCACGCTTTTCTGGATTGCTGATATTGTAATGGCAGGCACCATATCAGGGTTTTGGTTTAACAGTGAATTCCTCGGCTAGACACTATGCCCACAGTGGTACATACCAAAGCACGCTTGGGCCTAGTTCCAACCGGGCTCGATTTGCTGGTGACAAAGGTGGAAGACGTGAAAGGGATAGGGACACTGTCAATATCTCTACAGACGCACTCGGTATCTCTGGTGATCGGAACCGAGGACCTAGGGCTTCGAAGCCCACAAGCAAGAATTCCCCCGAAGAGGGGTCATCTGATAGCATTAAAGATGTTGAATCTACTTCTAGGTTTCATGTCCAACATTTCAACTCCCCAGATTTCGTAACCGAATATGAACTTGCAAAATTCTTTGTTATCAAGTCTTTCAGCGAGGATAATATCCATAAAAGTATAAAATACAATGTTTGGGCCAGCACACCACTTGGGAACCGAAAATTGGATGCTGCTTATCATGAGGCAAAGGAAATGGAGGGCATTTGTCCAGTCTTTCTCTTTTTCTCAGTAAGATTCATGTGTTTGCTCTCAATTTAATATATGTCCAGCAAGGAAGCTGATATGCTTATCCTCAGTTTCTTAAGACTTCATAGTTGCTCTATAAGCCACGCATTTTGCCAAAATAACTGAATGGCTCTGACCAAGCTTTTTTTGGTGATTGGGACATGTATTGCTAATAGATTGATGTTAGCGTGTGTGTTAGAAGTGTCTCTAGGATCCCTTGCCAATGCAGAAGTTCAGGAAGATAATTTCCTAGGTGCTTTCCAGGTGTCAATGATAGTCTGTCCTTGAGAAATTTGAGGAATTCTGGTTCTTTTTTTTTTCTTTTTTCTTTTTTTTGTACTGTGATATGGGCTGTTGCACATTAATCTGTTGCTGAATGCGTGTCTTTTGAGGTTGGGTTTGGGTGTTTTCTTATGTTTTCCACTAGGTAAGGTATGTTTTTTGAGTTAAGAGTTACCTCTTGCAGTAACTATTTGAGGGTGATGGCTCTGTATAATTCTCTGCAGCATCTTTGAAATTATAAAAGGCTAGCACTAATATACCCTGCCACAGTCCCATTTCTCATCGATGGTGGAATCCGACTGCGTTCTTCAACTTTTGCAATAATGTTCTGTAATTGCATTAGTTGTTGCTCATTCTATATTGAACCAGTTTTAGTTGCTTGGAATTGCATCATTTGTCAGTTGAAGCTTGCATGTTGGTGATTCCGTTATTGTTGACAGCTATATCCATTTTTTGGTATATTAGCTCTTGTAACAAGTGTGATGACTGATGACATGCAGGTCAATGCTAGTGGACAGTTTTGTGGGGTAGCTGAGATGGTTGGATCTGTTGACTTTGACCATGATGCTGATTATTGGCAGCAGGATAGGTGGAGTGGTCAGTTTCCTGTCAAATGGCATATTATCAAAGATGTACCCAACAGTCGCTTCCGTCACATACTTCTTGAAAATAATGACAACAAGCCTGTTACTCACAGTCGAGATTCACAGGAGGTTTGACTATCCCCTGAAATATTATTTTTTTTCTGTTTGAAAGTGTTATACTGTTAATGCTCAAGGTTGCTATAGCCAAAGTAATCTTCTACTCCGGTAGACATGACAGATTAGATTTTGCATAGTTTGTATCAAGTCAGTTAGTATTTCGTACCTTAATAAAACTGCCCTTAACTTGCTAAAGATTTGACCAAAAAAATGAAAATTAGATGAGCCTGCAGTCTTTTTTCTACTTTCAGACTTTCAGTGAAGGAAAGATGCGTAACAGCTTTCTATTAACTCGTGAAATAAAGGGATATGTAATTGGAAGAATTTTAGCCAATCGCTGGATTTCTTTGTCAATTGCACTTTGGCATGTAGGAGGCTGTTAATTGGGGTTTTGGGTTCTTTAATCAGGTGTCAGGGTTTGTCAGGCTCTCCAGCTCCCAACCAATTAAAATGCGGGGGATATTTTTCTGTCTAAAGAATACAGTTTACAGACTTTTTTCATCCTCTTCCTCACCCCCTTTCCTTCTCTTACTTGCTTTTTTTTCCTCCTCTTTATTGGATCATCTCTACTTCCTCAAATCCTACTTTTTGGCACTGAAATTAAAAACTCAAGTCCCCAACATGCATGAGGGTTGGGGTTTGAGGGCAGATGACTGAGCCTGTCAAACAAATTTGAAATTTAGTTCTGTTTACCATAACGTAGATCTGCTCATCTGTTGGAGTCTATTAACCATTTAATTCATCTTGTTTTCTCTGTACTGATGCATGACTGAGTTGATTGTATTTCTCTGTTTAGGTGAAACTGGAACAGGGAATTGAAATGTTAAAGATCTTCAAGAATCATGATGCCGATACCTCCCTTCTGGATGATTTCAACTTCTATGATGAGCGAGAGAAAGCCTTGCTGGAAAGGAAGGCAAAACAGCGAAGCAGTTCAACTGGAAATACGACAACTGCTCTTGCTACTGAATCAATAAATCAATTGTCAGATAACTTGGCTGATGCTCTTCATTTAGACGGTGTTAAAAGCCTCTCGAAGAAAGATATGGAGTAGCCTCTGATCTTGAGACGATAGCAGACCACAACTGCTTGTATTAGTTGAGAATTGGCATAGAAAGTTGCTGACTGGGATCACTGAGGTGACATTAAATTCATCTCATGCTTGCTGCCGTCATTGCTCGCGCTGCATCTCTGCCTCTAGATACTATCTCTCATTTTCTGTGTGTGAGTACTTGGTTGTTATTTGTGATTCTTAGGTAAGAAAGGAGGCTGAAATCTGGGATAGTCCTTATACTTCTCTGTCTCTCTCTCTCTCTGTCGCTCCCCCCTCTCTGTCGGTCTTCTTCATTTGTTGCTCAGTTGTTTCTTGTTAAGATTGTAGTTTTAGGCACAGGAGGATTAGAGGCCTCGCATGCCTTCTACTTACTGCATTTTTTTTTTCTTTTACCTTTTATTGGTTCAAGTGCAGGGCAATTATTTTAATCTGCTAGGCAGTAGCAATTTGTATAAGCCTCTAAATAGGTGGCAGTTAATCCAAGGAATGCAGCTAGATGATTACAGCAAGTAAATGAATATTTGTCCTTTTGTTAAATAACCAAGATTTTAAGACAGCTTCAACTTTCTCTCTATTTTTGTGTTAAATCATATTGCCTTGATCAGAAAAGGTAGGGTGGTGCATTTAGAGAGAAAAAAATAGCCGATTATTTTCCTGGTGGTTGCTTTCTATCTTTCAATTTCCTGTTTGGATCTGCTTAATTCATGGGATCCACCATCCACATGCGCTAAAATAGTGCATGGTTTTAATGCAACGATTGAGTGATTTAGTCAGTAGATTTAGTAAAATGATGCAGGGTTGGACTTGCTCTGATTTGTGGGTTATTTTGTGCAGACTAGCTTGAAATTCTTTAAAATTACAAATATACAATTGAGTATGAACGTGACACTTATTTGTTGTATAAGCTATGAAACGGATGTAAGAGAAGTTAAATATGGTAACGAATGTAGGCAGTGGTAGGATAACCAAAAGAGAAGTATTATTATTAATTTATTGTTAAAAGGTGTACATAGGTGACGTTGCCAGAGCAATTGTTCAACGATCTCTAACTCTTACACTGTTATACAAATCAACATACTTCCCTGCTGTATTGTTCCAGCTATTGTCCATCTGCAAAACCTTCTTCACTATACCCCTCCATTCATCAGGTTCTGCACCAAAAGCAACCATAATTATCACTACGCTACAAGATGTCTCGTCTCTTCTATTACCCGGCCATGCTCGTTTACTCTAGAGTCTATGCCCCCGGTTAACGGAGCTCACCCTAAATACATAATCTTGATCTTATATTTGACAGAAACGCACAAAAAGGTTCCATTGGTGTAGAATGGATTGATGGATAAATAATGACTCTGCGTACTATACAAACAGAGGTTCCTGAAACTGCCACACTTGGTGGATGGTGCATTTTATTTATGATAAGCAAAATAGTCGCCTATGTTCGAATATTCTCAAAACTAAAGTTTGTAAAAATCTTGAAGTTATACTAGAAAGTCAATTGTCTTACCTCAGGTGTTTTTATTAAAATTCCCATTTCTCACAGAAAGCAACAGATAAGGTGCTTGTCCTTAGAGATTGAAATAACAAGTCACCTACTGAATTTATAAGCTGTATGAGAATGAGGCCGAGTATGAGACGAAAGTAGGTAAGAAGAATGGACTTTTGACCTCTGAGTATTCATAGCAGCAAGCACAGCAATTTGATGAAAGTGGATTGCAGATAAGATTAAGGGGTCGTTCAGAGGTTGTAAACAAGATGGCTCCTCCTAGAGCAGATATACTTTTGCATAAATTAAAGTAAATATCGACACACATACACAAACCATGCTTTAGAATCCAAAAGCTGTCCACTTACTTTCTCGGTAGTAAGAAAAAGCACGATCTAGAGCCCAGTTAAAAGATCCTTCATCAATTCCTTCAAAAACGAAGCTGCAAGGGAAAAAGAAAAAAAAAAAGAAGGAAAAAAAGAAAATAATGATAATAATAATAATATCTAGTTTCAACACTCTAAACCTAACAGTACGAGACAACACAAATTATGCTGCCAATCATGTAAATTAGATTGTTTGACAATACTACTGAGACATAAACGATACTCAGAAAGCAATCCAATTATATGCATAAGGTATCTGAAGCATCAAATTTGCTGTTGATATATCATGCAGCAAATACTCGGCCATGAATATTAGGAATATTCAATAAATCAGATTTATTCATGACAGACCTCTCAAGATTTTTCTAAACAAATATACATTAAAATCAATCCTTACCCATTCGCCATTTCAGGATTCGACTGATCATCCATGTCGAAAACTGTATCTGCAAGACCACCAGTCTTCCTGACCACAGGAACCTGATATTAATGAAACAACAACTCGTGATCATGCTATACTTGTTCATATATGTTAAAACTTATGTAAAAAGAGCAAAGCATCTGAAGTGCTTGCAACTTGTGATAGCTCGGTTGTAGCAGATGCACATACCGCTCCGTAGCGCATCCCAATCATTTGAGAAAGTCCACATGGCTCATAAATAGATGGAACCAACACAATGTCAGCAGCTGCATAGAGCATATGGGACAACTCCTCGCTGCATAATTCTCACCACAAAAGTGGAGCAGGTCAAGTTGCTTTTTTTTTTATCAGGCATCTATCTGATGCTAAATATGGTATTTCAAAATGCCAAAAATCGAACATATTAAGACTCGTGTAAAACGCACAGATGTCTGAATAAGGTTTTTGAACGAAAAGTTACCTATACATCAGAAGAATCCGGATGCTAGGACCTTGGTTATGCTACAAGAATAAATTGAAGTCAGCTTGGTACACTAGATATAAGATATTCAAGACTATATAAAAATATTAACAGTTTTTACCTCGAAAAAAAAGTAAACAGTTTGCTTCCCAACAAAGAATGGCATGCCAACATAATAATCTTGGAAGTGCATCATGCAGATTGAACACGTTCATTCAAGTTTTAATAAAAAGGCATAGAACTTCTTTGAAGGGTTAAATTATTTGGATTTTCCAGGCACTAAATTTCTCCGTGGAATATAAGGAATCAAATGTTGCTCAACAAAAATTTGATTAGGACGTCCTGTAGCACAAGATGCTGATACAATAAAAGAATATATGACGTAGAGTGGAGGCACTAAAGGAATTGACACACTTAGTAACAAATGAGTAAAGAATGAACATTTCATACTCTCCCCCTTTCCTGTACTTTCCATCTTCGACTCTTATAAACAGAAAAACCAACAGTAGGTCCATGCAAACTTAGCTTTCCTGTGGCTTCATTTTAGTTATGCTAACAAACCTTAAGCATAACTACCACTTCAATCCAGTCATGAAGTTATTATCATTTTTTTTCTATTCGTTTTTGCCCAAATAATTCTTGTTGGCACATATTGCTCATTTGATAACCTATAAAAGTAACCAATCTGGTCAAAGAAAAATTTATAGCATTAACAAGGAATAGAGGTGAATTGGACATGAAAATCAAGGGAAAAGAAATCCTTTAATTTTGGAGCGGAGTACAAGATCATTGTCACTAACTAAGATCCAGAAGATAGATGGAGTACAAAATTTTTACAAGAGAAAGATACTTGAATAGAGAATGAAATTTGCATTACCAGCTCAGCAAGACCTTCAAATTCCCTTCCAACCCGAGCATCTGGTGCAGTCCCCAAAATAACCATTTGTCCACCCTAAAACAGACCCCCAATCAACACGTCATCAAATGATGTTAAATCTTTTTCCAACATGAGAACAAAAAAGGTAAATAGGGGGCAAAAATCATACTACAAAGTAAAACAAATGTTGCAATCTGGAAGAAGATTATTAAAGACACTTCTGTAATTTGCAAGTGTCAAGTAGGATCACCAGATTCTGCTCACTGGGAAGTTGAAATTTTCAGAAGACATCGTATTATCTAACAGCTCATTTTCCAGGCAATGAAAAAATATTTTGCGTTACAAAACACACACAAAAATAAAGGAAAACAGTAACATTAGATGCACAGTAGAATGATTCATGAATTCCTTATGAAGAGATTGTTTAAGTCAGGTATGATGATACACCCTCAAATTAAAGAAGAAAAAAAATAGAAATAAATGCATGGATGGTCTGTGACAAGAAGGCTTGGATGGCGCCCAACATTTAATTATTTCTAATTATTACAGCCCCCACCCCCATCCCCACATTTACCTGGAGGTGTGGATCCCCCCAACAATTTTTTTGGTGCATATACACTCAAAAAACATGTTTTAAGTAAAGAAATGAAACGACTTCAAACAAAAACTTCATTTTTTTTCTTTTTTCTGCTTTGTTTCTGCTGGAATTTACTTACTGGGATTTCTACTACCACAAAGCTAAAATTTCCCTTATGTTCTTCACTTTCTCAAACACTCCTTAAACACTTTTTTAAGGTGCTCATGGTCATAGACAAAGATGCTCACTTTCCATTTAACACGAATGATGCCACAGGATTGCATATTCAACAGCAGTTCTAAGGTACGGATGGCCAAAGGTCATGGCGAGTGATTCTTTTTTTCGTGTCAAATAACATGGAGAAGGAAAACCATATCGGATAAGAAGTTGCATCAAATATGTTCAACTAGTAGGCCATAAGTCTTAGAGAGAGAGAGAGACTTACAAGGGCTTCTACATGTCTGATTGCATTAGTTATCAAATGAAGACCTTTCTGAGCAACTAATCTAGTGATGCATATCACCAGGGGCATCTTAGCAGAGTCCCGTGCTTCTGGAGCCAAACCAAGCCCTCTTTGCACAAAAAGTTTGCAGATCTTTTTGCCCTCAATTTGGTTTGCTGCCAAATAACAGGAAGCAACAGCATAACCGCAAAAAAAAATGTCAAAAGCTACTTTAATTTCTGAAGTGTAAGTTTGCATATAAATGCACCATAAAATTAATCCCTTAAGGAAATATGACTCTAATGCTGGACTGATGAAGTCTTACATCTGATGCAACACAATGATGGAAATCTTATCAACATTTTATCTATCTCTGTTAACTACAGTTATTTCGCATATGAACATTGCACAATATACATGCAGGTGGATATGAGAAGCACTGCATGTTGATAATCTATCATAAACATTATTCAACAGTCACAAAAAAGCAGGTTAGATAACTAGAGAGAGGAAACTCCAACATGCATTTTGCTGAATTCCTCTACTGAAACTTGCTATAGATGTCAGACATCTTAATGTAGCATAAGAGTACAAAGCATAGATACATGATGGTACACTATGGAATGTCAAGAATCTTATGGGGACAAAAATAGTTACCATCAAACTTAGCAGGCAAGAATGCATCTGTTGCAGGGTTCCAAATTGCAGTATCTATTCCGTTCAAAATACCAAAGTACCTGACCAAATGTTAACATGGTATCTGATTATCGGTAAGGTCAGTAAAATTTCTTTGTAAAGGAGAAAGGGAAAAAAAAAGATGAAACTATTCTAAGGTATCTAAAAATGGATCCAAGCAAAGGACTATTCTTCAAGCAGCCTCCTTGCTGAACTAGCCCAAAAGATGTCACCCAACATCAGTTTTCCCTAACCCAGATTACTTAAGGACTTCCAAGAGAGGGACTCCATACAACTCTCTGAGGTTATTATTCTAGAAGTCTGGAAACCCTCCGGGCAGATATTTATAGGTCAGCAATTTTCCAGACAAACTGGTCACATCAGTAAAAAATCAACGCAACAAATTGCAGAAACGAAACAGGTAAATGAAAGAGTAGAAATAAATCATACACAGTGTAAGGCTTCAGAATTATCATTCAGATTGAAAAGCATCTGATGAGTGTAACTAGATGTACTCACTTGTCACGGTGTCTTATAAGTGTTGCAGAAAGCCATCCCGAGCAAAGAGTTTCTTTGAGATATGTCGGAGAAACCGTACTGGAAATTAAAAGAACACTTAGAAGCTGTATAACTTACATACCAACAGTGCATTCTAAAACAGCCAGATTGCCCAATAATACTGACAAGGTTTTAGGAGTTAGTTTGCCTTGTGAATAATAGAGTTTCGTTAGTATGAGTCAGGATCAAGGCAGCAATGGTCCTTCTATCTACTCATTGACTAATGATACCAACTACCCTTCTTCTAATTATATATATATATATATATGTATATATGTATATATATTCTTCAACAATACAGAAATATACCTATATGAATCCATATGAAAAAGAAAAAAAAAAAAGGTACGCATTTGATGCACAATAACTTACACTACAGCATTGCTGTAGACAATGCCTCCTTTTAGCAAACTTAATCTCTCGGGGTTATGCCCAATAGTTCTATCATCCATAGCCTGCCAATTTGAAATTGAAGATTAAATTTTCATAGTCAGTTCACTACTAATTGACAGAAGATGCTATATAATAATGGTACGTTAATTGATGTTCATTGTATCTACTATATAAAGTAATGCAGGCTCATAAGAAAAAGTGCTTCACGCCTTTTACATAAAACCACAGCATAATCAGCAGAAAAAGATCATCCTTTAGAGCATAATTGCTCATAAAGTACTTTCTCTATGTGCTTCTACTAATAACGAGCAGGAGTTCAGAAGTTTAATAAGATCCCACACATCTATAACATGCAAGACATATTGAAGACTAACCTTCTCTTCAGTCGCATATGTAGATCCATCAAGACCGCACTTGCTAAGTTGCTCTTGCCTTCAAAAGAACCACATCGGGCAAGTGAAAGTAGAAAAAGAATAAATTTTCCAATGTTATCAACAGAGACTAGCTCTACATCAACTTAGATAGTATAGTTAGTAGTCATACTCATTAGATGCCTCATGCCTATAACTAATAAATGGAAAAGATTTTGCATATCTCAATATGTTAAGAGTGGAGGTAATGATGTCTCCAGGCATTGCTCCCATTTCCGAAATCCCAAAATGTAAGAGACTTCTCCTAAATAGTTGATTTAATGGAGTATGATGCTATATTGCTATGGAATCATGCCACACATTTTACTCAGAGCTGAGTCTCAGTTTTTATATAATTGGCAAAAGGAGCAAGTGCATCAATGATCAGTAAAGGTTGATTTGGATGAAAAGAATGAGAGCACACAAGAGGGGACTGCAAAAACCAATTTTCAGTAAATTTGCAGTTTCAACTGAACGGGAGACAGCAATAAGTTGGCAGCATACCTGCATTCTCCATAGTGCTCCATATTATGGATTGTCAACACAATTCGTGGTTTCTACAAGTTTGGTAAGATGATAGCATCATAATCAGCAAAATGAACTCTCTTAATATATGATTTTTGCCAAGTACTGCTTATAGAAACAATTATATGAAAGCTGTATTCCACCTGAAGCGAAAGATACTGATACATATCCCAGTAGAGCAATGGTAATCCAGCAGTCTGCCATTCATGAACATGAATAATGTCGGGCTGAGTTGCAGAGACCTAGAAAAAGGTTCAGCTCAGTCAAAAATATATAGGAAAAAGGACCAAGATAAGTCCTAATAATTCAGGCTCCTTAGTAGATTAATATAAGATACGGGGTCAAAATACCTGCATCCATTCAAGGCAGGCACGGGTAAAGAATAAATATGCATCTAGTTCATCGTATGAACCTCCATACACACTCTGTCCCTTGAAAAAGTTGTTGGATGGTTCAATAAATAACACAGGAATGCCGAGAACTACTCCGCGGTAGACATTAGTAGGGATCCAGCTCCCATCATAGTACGAGTTATATGTATTGGCCAATGTTAGTTCTTTGATATTCTGTTTGTTGATACATTCATAGAAAGGTAGAAAGACATCCACTGTATGGCCACGCATCAAACATGCACGGGCTAGCCCAGTCACGACATCACCAAGACCTCCAACCTTAGCTATGGGTGCCATTTCAGCTGTGACATGAACAATATGCATAGGATCAGAATCCTTCTGGAGATCAACAGGGTCACTGGTGCTAATGTCCCAAGAAGGAAACTCTCTCTTCCAAAATGGAATTTCATCACTTGGAGATGGCCATATAAGATCAGCATACTGTGACTTTGATCTTGAAACTTCTGCTATTGCAGCCTCCAGCTGCAGAACTTGATATCAGGATAAGCAATGAGATAAAAACCAACAAAGAACACTAATGTGTGGAATCATTTAGAGAGCTTATTATTTTTAGTAGAAGGAGCCACACCATGTTTGGAACATACAATGCGAGGCTAAAGAAGAATATGAACGGAGATTTCATATTTGTAACGCTTATGTCATTTCAATTTCAAAGAACACTCGAAACGGGAACATAAATCACAGACCGCAGTCACTGAATGACTAACACAACAAGATGACTATCTGTCTCTGAAGGCTTTTTATGTAATGCCAAACATTCCCTCTCCATCCACTGATTTCGAACATAAGTAGTTACATTATTCTCTGTCAGTAAAATTTTTATTATTTATTTTTCCCGTAACCTATACACATTCATCACATCAGCACCTCGTTTTCGCAGCCAAACATTCATGTTCTCATTTTCGAACTATCAGACTGTAGCATTTCATTTCGACATCACCCAATGAAAATAACCTCAACTGAATCCCGGATGAAAAAAAAAATCACATTATTCACCAAGTACCAGTAAGCACCGCCTACTAATATCATCATTCTAAATATTTTGGCAAAAGATAAAAGGCCAAACAACACGATTTTTTTCAGGAATTCATATTTGCCTAAACTAACTGGCAAATGGGTCTGAAAATCTAGAATTTTTTTACCTGATTGGCTTCTGTTTCAAGCGCCTGAACCCTGAAATTTCTCGACGGTGGCTTCAAACGACAGTTGCCACCAAATTCATGCTTCAATGTTAAAACCCTTTTCTTGAAATTATATTTCTTAAGATTTGGCAACAAAAATAAGGTGGAGAAGCAGTTTCTTGGAGTTGAAGTGGGCTGAGATGTAATAATCATCGTATCAATGTAGCTGTTTGAGGAGACAGTGTCAGAAATTTTCACTTAATTTTTATGCTCTTCTTTTTTAGTATCTGTAGCAACACAAGGTGACAAAATGATTTTTTTTTTTAATGATATGAATATATGATATTAAATTTGTGGACCGTCGACGATTGTACTGGTATAAGTATAATCCATTTTACCTCTCCAAAATATTCTCTGTTTCGTAAGGAATGTTTATCTATCCCAAATGGAATTTCTCGTTACATCATTCTTTGTGCCTAAATTATAATTTTTTGTATATTTTTTTCTTCAATTTTTTTTTTTGTAATTTGATTTAATTTTATAATTATTTTTAGAATTCACCCCATCCAATTAGAGTTTATAATTATTTTTTAATATTTAATTTTTTATTTTCAATTAATAATTTATCATTATAATTGATTTTTTCAAAATTATATTTTATAATTTTTTTAATTCATTTTTTGTGTTGATAAATGTTGACTATGATTATTTATATTATAATTAATTTTTATTTTATAATAAATATTATTAAAATCATAAATTTAATAATAAAACACTTAGTGAAACATGAAAGAGCGTAACATGAAATTTCAACCCATCTATCCCCACATAATGCAGCAATTTTACTCTCTTTAAAAAAAAATATACATTTTACTTTAATAATTCTAAACAATTCCTACCATGAGCTATATTCTCATTTTTTCTATTTATTTTTCCCCTTCTATTTTATTTCTTATAATACCCTTTTTCTTTCATGTACATAATACCCGTGTATAAAAGTAACTGTCCTATTATGAGCACTTGTTATTATGGATGTTAAGAGATTCTTTATTTATACACCCACAATATTAGGCGTTCGGGGATATTAACATATATATGTAGGATAAAATTCACATATATAAAATATGGGAGGAAAATTAAAGTAATCAAAATCAGGTTATAAGCTTTTTTTGTAATTAAAAATTGTGGTCCATTCTTTTTTAATTAAAAAGATGTGTAAAAATCTTATTTACACTTATTTAAAATTTGAAAAAGTCAAATGAAAATGTGGGATTGTGCCCACACACTACAATATATTTTGACGCTCAAATCAGACTACACACGCTCAATTTACACAGTAGTTTCAATTTTTACACAATTTATTACATGGTAGTGAACTATAGCATACGCACACACTCAATTTATACGGTAATTTCATTTTTGTTAACAATTAGCGTTATGCACATTGAAGAATCGTGTATTTTTTTCATTTAAATATTAAATTGCATTAAATTATAATTTCATTTTTTTATATTGCCGTTATACACGCTCAAGGAACGTGTATTTTTTTTTTCAATTTAAATATTAAATTACATTAAATCATGTGCACTGTATTATTAAATAAATCATCACCAACTAAAAAACGAACGTCCTATACATGTCCAATGAACGTGTATAACATGAAAAAGGAACATGTATATAAATTTTTTTAATAATTAGCATTATATACGTTGGTTTATTTTTTATATTTTTTAACACACTCACACTACACGCCACTATCACACCAACGCACACACTATACGCCTGCACACTACACGCTTATTTTTATTTTTTTCATTTTTTGTGACACATTAATTTGAACGTGTTACACTTTAAATTTTTTTTATTTTTTTAAACAGTGAATGATAAACTAAAAATAAAAACAAAGTTGAAAAAATTAAGTAAAAATATGTGATACGTCCAGTCACACTATAAATTTTTTTATTTATTTCATTTGTTCATTTGACTGCTCACGATTGTGGGTGATTCAATTTTAAATTAAATGCATTAAATGTCACACATCAAACATAATATTTAGTATGGGGTAATAGATGTAGACTCTATGAAAATTTACAAAAATTTGTTGTAGTCTTTGGTCGAACAGTTTGGGAGGAGATAATCCGAAAAGTAAACACATTACAAGGTATGTTCAATTTTTTTTTATGGTTTAATTTGTTAAAAATTTATGATTTATGAAAATATTATTTTTTGTAAGGAATCATAATCATCCGTTGAAATATGATAATCCTAAACATTATATTTCTTATTTGAAATTTTGTATCTTTTAAATGATTAGATTATTATTATATACACTATATTTGTAAGATGATATAAATAGATTAGCAAGTATTAATAAATCTAGACGTGTTGTGAAAAGATAAAAAATAGAAAAAAAAAATTGTTACACGTTCATAGAACGTGTAGCACTTGAATGGAATCCAACATATGTCACTTAAAAAAAATTGAAAAACAACCAACGTGTAACAAGTTCATAGAATGTGTTACACGATCATTCCTAATGTGTAACATGTTCTACAAACGTGTAACATTTAAATGGAATCCAGCGTGTATCATTTTTTTAAAAAATAATTGAAAAACAACCAACTTGTTACACGATTGTTCCTAACATGTAACACGTACACTTGAATGAAATCCAACGTGTATCACTATAAAAAAAATTGAAAAAAAAAAAACCCAATGTGTAACACGGTTTGTTTGTTTTTTTAATGGAATGAGACGTTTAATTCTTGATCTGCAGATGGCTTGACAACATATAGTTGTACAACACAATGGTAGATGTGAAAGATTAGAGTACTTAAATGGTGAAGATCAACTTGTACACCTTCCAGATTAATCGGTTATCTCGTGATGGTTTGATACAGAAATACGGTGATCTACATATGGATCAAAATCAGATCAACCGAGCATCAACCTCGTCACTAGTGCATACTCAATTGGAGAAAAAATAATTTTGGTTCCTCCAATACGGAACCAAATCTCATGATCTTATCATCTAGTGAAATCTCTCGTGCCATGAGCGTGTGTAACGCGATATTGCAACTAGTTCATCCAACAAAGTTCATTATTAATCCAAAAGGTTCATCCCTAAATCCTCGAACAAGATCGACATCAGCATCTGCTATAGTCTGCAATACATCTATAATACTAGAGGCGTAATTCTTCCAGTATAAATTAATTAAACATGAAATATTCTACAGAACCTCTCTCCCCCACACCCAATGACGCTAATATTTACAAACAAAAATTTAATAATTAATAAATAAAAAACTAATACATTGTTAATTAGTTAGCAAATTAATTAATAACTAAACATTAACAAATTAATTCATATTTAAACAAAAACAAATTAAAAAATTTATATTGATGGCTATACAAATTTGTTAACTATTTTTTAATTTCTTTAATAAGAATTCGTGCTGTGATTTTTTAAAATTAATTATGATTTTATTTTATAAAAAAAAAAAGAATTCTTGAATGTTTAATTAGTTATTGAATTATGATTTAATTAATTTTAAAATTTAATATGTTCTTAAATTAGGATTTAATTAATTTTTTATTTAGGATTACAATTTCAACATATTACATGTTGAGATAAATTTGGAATTAGCAATTTAATTAGTTTTTTAATGATAATTTAATTAGTTTTTGAATTAAATTTAATACTTATTTTTTCAAAAAAATAATAATTATGATTTACTTAATATTTGTTTCATTTTTTTTTATTTAGGATTAGAGTTTCAATGTCACATGTTGAGATAAAATCACGATTACGATTTAATTAGTATTTTGAAATATTATTTAATTAGTTTTTTTTTTTGTTTATGATTACAATTTCAACGTTTAAGTAATTTTATTTCTATTTTTATTTAAAAATTAAACAAAATTAAAAGAATCCATATCATAACCAAATTTATTCTCTTATCCAAATTGTAACCAAATAAATCCCAAAACCCTTCAAATAAATTGAAACCTATCACCAAATTCAACTAAATTCTGATGAATAAATAACCAAATAAATCCAAATACATAAATAAAATACTAAATAAATCCAAATACGTAAATGATACCAAATAAATCCAACATTTTAACTAATAGATGTGATACGATACCAAAGAATTTCACCCAAAAAAAAGCAATGAACGTGTTTACATGTTCGATGCCAGCGTGTTACATGTTGGGCGCCCATGTAGCACGTTGGAGCCCGTGTAGCACGTTCAAAAAGCCTTTTTTTTTTTCTGCAACAATCGTCGGCTGAATTCACAATCAAAATACAAATGTTCATCCATCAATTAACTAATTAATTGAATGAAATTATACTAATTAATAAAAAAGAGACAAATTCAATGAGGAAAACTTGTTGAATCTCCTCCATTTCTTTTGGCGCCGGCTTCTGCTCAGCGACGGAGGGGTGACGGTGGGGCCTTCTGCGTCAGTGGCCTCAGCGGCACTGGCGGTCAGAGCAGCGGCGGAAGGGTCGCGGTCGGAGTTGTGTTACACCGGTGATTTTCTTACGGAATTGAGTTCGCCGTGGAGAAGAAGTGTTGCATGTTAACATATTTGAATTTTAATGGATGGGAGTGAGTTGGCGTGTAGAATAATTGGGGTTGTGTTACACAGGCTTTTAATTCTTTGGAGCAAGTTGGGCGTGTACAATAGTTGGAAGTGTGTTAATTTTGAATCCCTTTTGAAAATTTGACCAATCCCACAATTAGTAAGCGATATTATGGTGAACTAAAAAATGCTTGATTAAAAAAGAAGAGTCTACAATTATGGATTAGAAAATAATTTTAATTAGCAAGGGGTATTACGATAAACCAAAAAAAAGCTTAGTAAAAAAAAAAAGAGTCTGCAGTTCTTGGTTAAAAAATAATTTTACAACATCAACTTGGTCAAATATATATATACATACATATATATACACATTTTGAGGGGAAATATTAATCATTTTGAAATAAGAGTTATAGATTGATTATTTATTTTTCGGAGCAAAGTAAGAGATATGTAGTTGATTATTTATTTTTCGGTCTGAAATCCATACCCAAGTCACGGAGATTTCACGTGGAGTCTATGGATTTTATAAATCGATGGACTTTTTAAAATCCTTTAAAATCTAATAAAATCTCAATTGAATACACCCCCTAAATTTAATTGACTCATTGAAAAATAAATAAAAGCACAAAAACTTAGCCATCTTATAACCTCTTCTTATATTTTTAGAGCCTAAGAGTGCAAGTCTCATATATATTGAAGCTAAATCACCAAACTGTTTGATGAAATGTAATATGATTTTTTTTTTATAATGTGAGTGATGATAATTTTTTTGAATAAAATCAAGAAAACCTTCATCTCACAACACGGCGGAAAAAATGGAAAGGAACAGGGTAAAAATAAAAATAATTATATAGATAAGTAAGGAAAGAGTAATTAACTAGCTAATTGAACTTGCAGCATTTAATTTAATTATATGGACATTAATAAATGAATAATTATCTCTACCTTAAAATAAGATTTTAGTACAAAATTAAAGGACAGTTGATTGAAGATGGGGTACCATGCAATAATGTAATTTCATTTTTCTTTGGTATTTGTGTGGCCCTAATTTCAATCATTTTCCTAACTTTCTCTTCCTTTTTTTCACATGTTTGGGATAATATAATAATTCCTTTCCTAACCAATAGAATTTAGTATTGAAAATTTCCAATTAAATATCTATGCACGTTTACCTCACGAATCCTAATTAATTCCTTTAAATTTTACTTTTCATCCGGTTTATTTTAAAAAATAACAAAACAATATCATCATTATTGCTGGTTGATAAAAATTGACTACTTTTCGCTACGGTGTATTAACATCATCATTGTTTGTGTTGTATTGATTAAAGCTACAAAAAAAAAAAAAATAGATAGTTAAGAATCCCTCACTGTCCCCACTCTTGATTTCTTGATTTCTCATGCGTAAGTAGTTGAAACTTTTCTCAAGTGTATATATTGAATGGTAATATGGTAATTGGTAAGATAATTTTTATTCGAAAAATGTTTACTTTGGTGGTTGTATGTTTTTTAAATGATTTAAGTATCGTACTATTCTATGGAAACAAAATAATTAATTACTGTGTATTAAAATTGATTCTTTATACTTTTATCTGTATAAATATTAAGCCGTTTGAATAGCTACATATAGGTGTAAAGGACTTGTTTGTGCAGATAAAACGTAGTAACTCTGGTTTACAAATAAACTAGCCTGGTTCAAGACAATAACTATTTTATAATGCATATAATTTTAACAGTATGAGAATCAATCCATCGTTTATCTTTTATGGGTGGTTTGATAATTACTGCAGAAGAGCAAAATTTACATAATGTGTACCGTATATTGAGTAGTGGTTGCAGGTTATTCCTGCCCTAAGAACATGTATGCCTAGAATCAAATTTCAAAGCAAATAAAAACATATAGACACCAATTAATTTTATAGTGCAATTAAAAATGTATATAAGAGCTTGTTCATGAAAAGCATACGTGAGCTAATACAAAAAAAAAGGTGAAACCACACGCGCGGACCAATATTTTCTTACTGTACGTATACAAATATACAATGGTTTTGCTAAGATGAAATTTTTAAAAAATACATTTTTTTTTCGTACTTTATTCTTGTACCTCACACACACGCACACAATACTAGTGATAAATATTACCAACACACACCCACTATGTTGGGGATCTGTACAACTTACAATCGCTATCAACTATTATAAGATTCCAGCAAGGAGTTGGAATTATAGAAAGGAATCATAATCTAGAATCGAAGCTGACAATGGCTCAGAATTCGAACTCTAGATCTCCTCCAATCAAGCAGCGAATACCACAAAGATCGCCACGGCGGCACAAACCTCAGACCACCAACGAACCACTTGAGTTGCACCACTACCAGTACCCTTCACTCACACAGAGTGACCCTCTCCACTTAGAAGGAAGAAAATGGAAGAGAAGGGAGAAGAAACACACACAACTTGAGCACAACAACCGTCTCAGATCTTCTCTCTCTCTCTCTCTCTCCCCGAAAATCCTAGCCGTTCACACACTAGAATGAGTTCTATGTGTAAATCAGCAGGAGAGCCCGATTTAATAGGTCGGTGATTAGGGTACAGGGTAATGGGTCTTCACAAGGGCCGGGTAGACTGTGCCCAATGCTTCGAATATTAGGAGCCCAGAGATAAATAAAATGGGTCGTATTTTAATACACTCTTTTGGATTCTGAAGTACAATATAATCAACTTAGAGAAGACAATGAGTATGGTAAGTTAACTTTTATCATTTAGTTCTAGATTTGTTATAACAAAAAGTTTAATTTCAATTAGTTAAAATGTATAAATACACTAACTATATTTATAACTAATCGACAATGATCACATGTTTACTAGATGACATATTAATGTTCTCACATGCGACAATTTAAATGGTTTTGAGTAATTAATTACTGTTCTCATAAGCCCGACAATTTTTATAATGCGCATATTAATGATCATATGTGACAATTTAAACTGTTGTGAGTAATTAATAAATGTTCTCATAAGTGAGTCAAGTGACAATTTTTACTATGCGCACATTAATGTTCTCATACGCGGTAATTTAAACTGTTGTAAGTAATTACTTAATGTTTTCACAAGCCACAATTTTTACTATGCACATATTAATATTCTCATATGCAATAATTTTAAACTGTTGTGAGTAATTAATTAATGATATCATGAGTGATAATGTTTACTATGCGCATATTAATGTTCTCATATGCGACAATTTAAACTGTTGTGGGTAATTAATTAATGTTCTCCTGAGCGATAATTTTTACTATGCGCGTATTAATATTCTCATATGCATTAATGTTCTCATATGCGACAATTTAAAACATTGTGAGTAATTAATTAATGTTCTCATAAGCGATAATTTTTACTAGGCGTATATTAATGTTCTCATATGCGACAATTTAAAACGTTGTGAGTAATTAATTAATGTTCTCATAAGCGACAATTTTTACTATGCATATATTAATGTTCTCATATGCGACAATTTAAAACGTTGTGAGTAATTAATTAATGTTCTCATAAGCGACAATTTTTACTATGCGTATATTAATGTTCTCATATGCGACAATTTAAACTGCTGTGAGTAATTAATTAATGTTCTCATAAGCGCTGATTTAAACTGTTCTGAGTAATTAATTAATGATCTCATAAGCAATAATGTTTACTATGTGTATATTAATGTTCTAATATACGACAATTTAAATTGTTGTGAGTAATTAATTAATGTTCTCATAAGCGATAATTTTTACTATGAGCATATTAATATTCTCATATGCGATAATTTAAACTGGTGTGAGTAATTACTTAATGTTTTCGCAAGCCACAATTTTTACCATGCACATATTAATATTCTCATATGCGACAATTTAAACTGTTGTGAATTAATTAATGATCTCATGAGCTATAATGCTTACCATGCGCATATTAATGTTCTCATATAGTCATATGCGATAATTTAGACTGTTATGAGTATTAATTAATGTTTTTCTAAACGATAATTTTTACTATGCTAATATTAATATTGTCATATGCTACAAGGCGACAAATTTGATTTTTCTTTTTTTATTTTTCCGGAGAGAAGAATCGGAAAATTCCACTATATAGTAAAAAAAAGGAGCAATGAGAAATTAGCTGTCCAATTCTCTGCGCTTCTAGACGGTAGTACTTTACGCTGCCTTAGTTGTACATCTTGTTTTCTCCAAAATGGGGAGTCAAAATGACCGTCCGAGTGGGTCCCACACGCTGAGTAGACTATTGACCGGCGCGTGTCTGTAATGATGCGGGTCCCACCTCACCACGATGCCTTTCTGTCTTGGGGAGGATCTAACGGCTACGATGAGAGCTTCCGCCACGTGGGTCCCAGAGAACAGCGTTAGTGCGCGAACCCCCTGTGCTACCGGATACATCTGATTCCTCCTGATTTAGTTATTACAGTGAATAAAATCAGAAGAAAAAAGAAAAAGAGACCAAGACTGCGAGCCCTGCTTATACTTCCATTCATTTTCATCTCTCTCTTTGCTTCTACTTTCTCTCTCTACAACTCTCCCTCTCGTACGTTGTCATTTTATCTCCGCCGTCGCGTGTTTCTTGTGCACCAGGTGAGAAGTCTCGTGAGGACCGGCGGAGGAAGGGCAGTGGCACCGAGCTCCATTAGAGTGTTATCAGGATTATTTGAAGCCGTCGAGAAAGTATAGGCTCTCGCCGCTCGATCGAGGTGTGTTTTTCTCTTCATTTCTCGATCCCCCCCTCGGATTGCCTGATTACTTCTGCGAATTTTAGGGTTTATGAAGTTGTTCCTTCCTGTATTTAGTTTTACTCTGTTTAATTTTTGGGGATAATTTACCCCCTTTTTTTAATTGGGGATTATGGTTTTTTGTTTAAAGGTTTGATTGTTTATGTTTTCTCAGCTGAATTTTGGATACTCATTCCCTTGATTTTATGGGAAGTGATTTTACAAAGGAGAGATTTTTTTTTGGGAGAATAATTTTGGTTGTCTAGCTTTTTGTTGTTTCCGTAGAAAATTCTGATATTTTCTGCATTTTTTTTTGGCCGAGTTTTGGATACTTATTCCTTTATTTTGCAAGTGAAACTTGATTGTGCAAGATTTCTGTCTGCTGCAACTATAGTCAACTCGATAGACTGAAAAAGAATGGGTTAAATGATGGAGCTAGGTTTGATCGTTTCAATTCATGTGAGCTTCTAATTGTTTTACCGAATTTTATCTAGGGATGTGAGTACGGTTGGTGGATATTGTGGTAAACCTATAGTATACCTCTACTGTAGCTTTAGGTATAGGAAGCTTCATCTATAGATTGGAGGCCTCCTTTGAGTAGCTTCTGGAGCGCTCTACGAAAGATCAGCTTTACTATCGATTTGATTTTAATAAAAATATATATTTATAAATATCCTCTATTTCGCCGTTGTAGCCCCCATTCATTTTAAATTTTATGAATCTCATATTTTTCTTCAATACAGGCCCATTTCTAAGCCCACCCAAAACGGCGTAATATTTAGTCTATAAACTCCCATATAACGCAACCCACCTCTCCCTCTCCGTTTCCGCCGCCAACACAGCAATTTGTCCATTTGCAATTGTGTTTGATCAAATTTCTTGAAAATGGAGGCGGAAACGACGCTGCAACCTCTGCTAAGCATCGTTCCGGCAGCTCAAAACAACATTAACACCAAATTCATAGTCCTCGACAAAGAACGAGTACCTCTCGAGGGGAACCACAAGACGTGCCGTGCGCTGGTGGCCGACGACACCGCTGCAGTCCACTTCCAGCTGTGGGGCGACGAGTGCGACGCCGTGGAGCCCGGCGACATCTTGTTGTTGACCAAGGGAATTTTTTCCGACATCCGCAACAATTTTCTGCTCAGGGCTGGCAAAAGAGGGAAGCTGGAGAAAGTGGGAGAATTTACCATGAATTTTGTTGAGACGCCAAATTTGAGTGAAATGAGATGGGCGCCTCACCCCCAACGCCCGGACAAGTATGTGCAGCAAGGTGTCATCTCCACTCATTCCCGTCTTTTTGAAAGTCTTGTGTAATGGACTCGCCCTAGACAAGTGATAGAGTTTATGTGTTTCGTGTCGAGTGTCGACTTTGAATTGTGTGATGGACCCGACCTAGAAAGTGAATAAGAATTTATGTATCAAGTCGATTTTGAAAGTCTTGTGTAAAGGACTCGACTTAGAGATGGAGTTTATGTGTTTCTTTGTAGTCGTTAATCGTAGCTCGATCACTAAGTTCAACCATCTGTTTTGAGTCTATGAATCAATTGTCAATTGAATATCATTCCAAAATTCAAAGTAGAAAAATCACTTTATATAGCATGTGTGCTACAAGATTTGCTCTTCACACCACATTCATTTTTCACATTACACATTTTTTCTTTACACTACACAATAGGTTTTTTTTACCCTTCATTGTAAAAAATATCATTTAATCATAATTTCTTTTAAAAGAAATTGAATTGTAGAAGACGCCCATTGCCAGCCTTCTTCTACCATCTTTTCCTGTGACTTGTTGTTGACAACCACTGTCTAGACCTAACTCGACGAACACAACAACCGAAGGGTCCAAACTGCATTTGCCAAAAGATTTAATGGCTGACAAATCGTATCTGCATCAACCTCTCCTCCTCTTAAGCTAGACCCAAACTGCATCTGCATAATTGATTTAACTGCTATTTTCGTTCGAATTGGAAATTTCGAATAGTGTAGAGGACGTTCAGAAAATAGTTTCTAAACATATTCAAAGTGTGTTTGAAAAATCATTTACGAAAGACATCAAAATCTCATTCAACTTCGTTCGAAAATCTTTGAAAATTTGATTTTTGAACCATCTTCTGAAGTTTTGAAAATGCATTTGCGAACACTATTCACTGAAATTTTCGAACCACTTGTGATCAAAAAAGTGGATAGGAGAGAGAAAATGGGGTTGGGAAGAAGAAGTTGGCGTGGGGAGGGTGGACAATGGTGGGGGTTGACATCGGGAGGGTGGACGATGGTGGTTCTTAATGTCGGCGGAGAAGAAGCGTGTACTGCAAATGAGTTTGTGTACTTCGAATTTTGGGAAGAATCGGTGGAGAAGAATGGTTGTGTTTGGGAAAAATGGTGTTCTGCAAATAGTTTTCGAATGTTGTAAAGGACGTTTGAACTAAAAATGATAAGCACAAATTATAAATATGAGATTCATAAGATTACTTACTTAGGTTGTATTGAAGAAAAATATGAGATTCATACAATATAAATTGAATGTGGGGCTACAACGGCAAAATAGAGGATATTTATAAATATTTGTATTAAATATATTATATATTAAGGTTTGACTTGGATATTTCTCTGATTGACAGAAAAAGGTTCTGTATATTGAGTGCTAATTTAAAATTTGTATAATTGATATTTTTTTGTTTTGTTATAAGGTCTCGGTGTGTGAGCTTGAGGTTGGAAATACTAATGCAGAAGGCATAAGAAGATTTTCAAGGTTCTGCGCTCTTTACTGCATTGGTAAATACAGAAAATGTTGGAGGGCCCAAAGTTTACCGGAATTATAGGCCTAAACAATAATCATGACAATTATGTCATGCATTTTTATCACAAGCTAAATGAGGGATCAAATATGTCTACTGAAAGTTATGGGAGCTTGCAGATGAGCAATGGTGGAGGCTCTGTTGCCATGTCTATTGACAACAGCAGTGTTGGTTCGACTGATTCCCACACTCATATCTTGGGTCACAATGGCCTCAGGCATGTCAAAGACTATTCTGTTGCTGCCAGTGTCAATCACGGGAGAGTTTCTCATGGTCTGAGTGACGACGCCTTAGCTCAAGCTTTAATGGATCCTCGATATCCTACTGAGGGACTTGGTAATTATGACGAGTGGACAATTGACTTGAGGAAGCTCAACATGGGACCTGCTTTTGCTCAGGGTGCTTTTGGGAAGCTCTATAAAGGCACTTATAATGGTGGAGATGTTGCAATTAAGCTTTTGGAGAGGCCGGAGAATGACGCAGAGAGAGCACACTTGATGGAGCAGCAGTTTCAACAAGAAGTAATGATGTTGGCTACGCTGAAACACCCAAATATTGTTCGCTTTATCGGCGCATGCCGAAAACCTATGGTCTGGTGTATCGTGACAGAATATGCCAAGGGAGGGTCAGTACGCCAATTCTTGACAAAACGTCAGAATCGTTCAGTGCCCTTAAAATTGGCTGTGAAGCAGGCCCTAGATGTGGCAAGAGGGATGGCCTATGTTCATGGATTAAATTTGATTCACCGGGACTTAAAGTCTGACAACCTTCTAATTGCTGCTGACAAGTCGATTAAGATAGCAGATTTTGGTGTAGCTCGTATTGAAGTGCAGACAGAAGGAATGACACCAGAAACAGGCACATACCGATGGATGGCCCCGTAAGTTTTATTTTTCTTCTTCCTTTTGCCTTGCCTTTTAAGCTGGATGATTATGTACTTTACTTGGTGATTATGACACTTTTTTCTACCTACACCGGTGACACCCCCCTTTTTTCCGAGGAACTATAAAATAATTTTCTCTGTCTGATCATTCCATTGCCCTTATTTAACTTGTCCTCCTTTTTGAAGACAATTTTAGCCAGTGTTTTGCACATGCATTTGGGTCGGACGATTATTTTATTATTCCTTGGTATTGAAGTGTTTTGTTTGTATGTATGTTAGTTAATGCCCCATTGTGCTTTGTGATAAAATTTTGGAAAAGTTTCATTTATTTAACTACTTGCCCTGGCCAAAAGTAGATTCCTTACATGGCGTTAATAGCCTTCTTCACACTGTGTATCCAATGTTTGAATGATTGATATTTTTGCCACCACTATTATAAATTACACTAGATTATGAGTGTTGTATTCTCACTCCACTGACCTATTGGTGGTTTTGAAGCCGACACTATGATACTTATCTATAAACCTGTGTATTCTCAGGCACTTGTAAACTGAGGATAAATGAAAACATTTATTTTACTGAGATTAAACCAGTAATTTATCCATAGCAGAGAAATGTTATTACATCTTACTGCTCTTTTTTATTTTTATTTTTTAAAAGGAACTAAGAAATTGATGCAGTTGATATTCTTTTTTGAGCATGCCGAAATTTTTTAGGTATACGAAGACAATCTAGCGGGAATAGGAACTGTCATGCCTAGACTTTTCCTGGGCCCCGTGGAGTTAAACAAGTCGATTAAAAACCAAGGGAAATGCTTCGCTATAATCATAATCAGCTTTTCTAGAATATACTGGTAGGAACAACTCTAGGAACAGCTAATTGGAGTTGTTAGTGATCGATTTCTTTGGCATAGTAGCTGCCCTCAGACTAAATAGCTGAGATTTTTGTCATGCTTATTTGTTGGAGGAGTTTTCAAGCATATTTGTGGTGTCATCAGACAAAATTGTTGGAGAATTCTATTTTGATGATAATGCTTGTCATTTCAGCTCCCAAGTTGCATGTGTAAATCCTAGATTTGTATTGCTACACTTGAAATTATTAGAGACTAGAGAGTGGCATAGTGAGTTGGTCTCCAGAAGTGCAGATTGAGCTTCTGGTGTCTGAGTAGATGGGGTAGTCCATCGTGAATTGGTGGAGATAGTTGACTTTGTGGTGGGACAAAGAGCATTTTATGCATTTTCAGAGATGATTATTCTGGAATCTATTGAAAGCTTTGTAAGTAGCGTGATGTGTTGTTACTCTGTGAGGCTTCACCATTAGTCTTGCGAAGAATAAGGCTAACAATGCCCTTCAGATTAATGGTTTGAATTTTAGGCCTTAGAAGATTAGTAAAAGAAGTATGAAATTTGTGGTGGTGCACAGTGCGCTTGCACTTTGCATCTCGAGTTCAGAATATAGAGATTATGATAAGACTTCTATGATGAGTGCCCCCTTTGGATTGATCGGGACATTGCATTTGAACTTGTCAGCTGAATCATCAATGCGTACACATTTTCTTAGTACTTTATGCTGTGAAAAAATGCAGAGAAATGATCCAACATAGGCCTTATACCCAGAAAGTCGATGTATATAGCTTTGGGATTGTACTGTGGGAGCTAATCACAGGGATGCTCCCATTCCAGAACATGACTGCTGTCCAGGCAGCATTCGCTGTCGTCAACAAAGGTGTTCGACCAACCATCCCTAATGACTGTCTTCCTGCTCTGAGTCATATCATGACTCTTTGCTGGGATGGCAATCCTGATGTTAGGCCATCCTTCACCGAGGTGGTAAGAATGCTGGAGGCTGCAGAGACAGAGATCATGACTACTGTCCGAAAAGCTCGTTTCAGGTGCTGCATGAGTCAACCAATGACTACAGATTGATGCAGAGAAGAATTTAGAAGTGTTAAAAACAATGTAAAAGAATTGGGAAGGAGACTTATGATTATTATTATTATTTTTGGCCAGCTTTATGTATGTATCAGTATCAGGCTTAATTTCTTTCCCTGGCTAGAGATAAGGAGAGAAAGTTAATGATAATAACTGCTTGTTTTGATTTTATTTTGTTTTTGCTTTTCTTAAATTTGTGGATTTGAAATACTGAATTAGTGGTGATAGAGGTCTGATATGTATTTATGAATTCTAACGTGTTGTATCAAAAAGTTACCCATTTCAGCTCAGACTCTGTTCTTCTCCTTCAAATGCTTTTCAAACTATTTTGGACATCCATTGATTTTGGTATAACGTTATAATATGACAACAAATGGAACTTAGATTTTTGTATCGAATTACCAAAAACACCCTCCCTTTTGGGTTCGGTTTAACTACATGCCAAATTTAATATTTAGGCTTATTTTGGCACCACTTTTGAAGAATGAGTTATTGATTTGTAGTAATTTCAACATTCCTAATTTTTCTAACGTCGAAAATCCAGTGTGGGGATTTATATGTTTCGTTTTTTCTTATATATTGAACTCATAGAATATCGATGAACCTGTTATATTTGAGCCACATTGATCACATTGAATTTTTTGACCAACGAAAAAAATTGTGATGTCGAAATTGTTATAAAAGATATGGAGTTATTATTTTGACGCTTTAAAAATGATGTCAAAATTATGAACATGGTCAAAAGTGGTGATTAAAATTGCAATTAGCCCCTTTCTTGCATGTACAGATTAATATATGCTCATTGCATTATTGCTACATCATTAATTTAAGGTTGGCAAATCATATATTCTTATTGCATGCCGATACGGTAACGATACAAATATGATAGGTCTTGATGCGAATACGACATGATAAACACTTAACCCGACACAATCATGAACACAAATTTTTTTGGATTGAACACGACACAGACACGAAAATTTCATATCAATATGACTTTTATAAATATTTATATTGGCAAAATAACCATACAAAATTAGGGAAAACTTTTTTTAGTTATATGGAAATTAATAAACGAACGTTATCAACCTTAAAATACAAATTTAGTACAAAAGGACAGTTTATTGAAGATGGGTTTCCCATGCAATAATGCACCTCTTCCGTTTCCATTTAAATGTCATTTTTGATGAATGCACACAAATTAATAAATTAATTAAATTATCTAATACATCTGTTCGGATATTTATTTCATATAAACTACAAGTGTACAGTGAGGCTTCTAATATAGTGATGAACAAGGTCGAATCCATAGCGACTTAATATTTTAAACTACTAATTATTCTAATTATTCCACCTACGTTATCTAGATCACTCAAAATGATGAAATATTTGATTTACTAACTGAAACTAAAACAATTTAAATTAAAATACTAAAACTAATAGCAGATCAAATGCACAAAGAAAATATCTATAGGAAACAGACGCATTCTAGGATTGAATAATCATCAATTAATCCATCCATCTAACTAATTCCATTTTCATACATATGTTGAGATTTTAATTACACTAGATCAACCACTATTGCATTTCAAATCTTCTCTCGAAGTATCTAGATTGTTGATTACACAATAAATAACAATGTATCCATTAGTTATCTAGCATGCAACTCCTAAGTGATCAAAATTTTTATTGCTTTCTCGAATAATCTCAACTCTCTCAAGTGCTATTGACCATCAAGTTAATTACTCCAAATCCGGTGCTGAGACTCCTCTTTCGATTTATGAATCAACACATTAAAAACACATCATTCAATGACCAATCAAATAATGCATAATCAAGCACGAGAATAATTAAAGTGCAACAAAATCATAGACACAAAAATTGGAATTAATTAAATAGACTTCATAATTGAATCATAATTCAACCCTAGAATATTAGAGTTTAGTTGTTCATACTAAAATAAACAAATAAACTAGTCCACAAGATGTTCATAGCTAGACAAGAATTAAAGAAAAATAAAATTCGGAAGATTATATTTGCCTCTAATCTTGAAATACTCGAATCCTTTAGTTTTGTTCTTCACAATGCTTTTCTTTCGCTGTTTCTCTCTGGTATCAATCTTAGGGTGTGTTTCAAAGTGTGTAATTTTCGTTAAATACCTAGTGGGAAAAAGCCCAAAAATAGATAAAAAATCGGACAGGCCCGACCGAACTGCGACTTTGCCCGTGACTGTCTCATTCGCGACTCCACGTGGTATGATGTGGCACTAAACCCGCGATCGAGGTTGCTGGTTTTCTTCGCTCGGACCCCCTCTTAGTCGCGAACGGACAGTAACTTGGCTCGATCTCACTTGCGAGCACATTTACTTCTCGCGATCGCGGGTCTTCTTCTAGCTCATTTCGTCCCCTTTTTTGATCCCATTTCTTCGCAACATCATCTCGGAGCTTCATCACCACTTCCTTTCTCCAAAGTATTCGAATTTGAGGACAAACCTACACAAATTAGCAAAGTAGACCGAACTTTGAAATCAAGTGGAAATCAAATAAACTGAGATAAAAACACACATAAACTGTGCAAAACACAACGTGCAAATATACGGAGAATAGTGTAAAATCTCAGTTTATCAACATCCTTGCGTGAATAAATTAAATGAGTAAAATATAAATGTTTGGATGCATTAAATGAGGGCAAATATGAAAAAAGTGTGAATTTTATATCTCGAATTTGTAGAATGACACTTTTTTTAAAACAAAAGTAAAAGGTTAGAATGACATTTATATAGAAACGGAGGGAGTAATTTAATTTTTCTTTGGTATTTGTGTGGCCTTAATTTTCATCATTTTCATGACCTTTTCTTCTTGTTTTTCACAGGCTTGGGATAATATAATTCTTTCATAACCAATCGAATTTAGTGTTGAGAATTTCCAGTTAAATAAATGTGTAAATAGCTTCGTGTATTTAAATTTGAGATAACAAATTCTTTTTTAGTCCACTTCTATAACTCATTCTTTTTTATTCAAACTTTATCACAATCTCTTAAATACTGACACACCATCATTTTGTGTGCAAAATTACACCCGTAGACAAAGCCCGAGAGATGCTTAAATTTGCCCCCAGAGGCTAGTATAGCGCCCAGAGACAGATATCGTCCCACGAGGAGTGTTTAACTTTTCTATCTTCTTTTGTATCCTTGGGGAATTTATTTGGAATTACTGTCACTAATTCGTTCCTGCACAACTTAATCTAAATAAACACTTAAATAATAAACTGGTTAAATAATATAAAAGACATGTTCAAGTCAAACATGAGTTTAGTTTTGGTAGACATATGCAATCTTGGGCACAAACACATAGATACCTTGATATGACCGGTTGGTTATAGGGAGCGGGTACGGTCGCCTTACACCCCCCAATCCCTTTTTACTGTGTATGCTAAGAGCGATACGGTCGGTGACTCTTAGTCCCTAACTACCCAAGTCCTAAAGAAGATAGTCATGCAGAGGGTTTGCAAGGATATCAACATTGATTCGGAGGGACCCAACACTGGAACATGGGCACATCCTCGGTGTGTCCACTAGATCCACCTCTACTTCACTCTCTAAGCTTCGACGCTTGCTTTATCACTTAGTGACTCATCAGAGTACAGTTGCCCTTACTTCCACCCTGACTTACATAAACAATAATTCAATTAAGAATGGCCAATTCCTAATCTTACCATTGCCCTGTCATTGTTCCGCCTAGAATGAAGTTGGGAATCAATTCAAGATAAATTCAGATCAACTAGCCTCATGCATACGTTCTACCTTAATCCTATTCACATTTGACTTGAACATTAATTACTTAGCCATAAGACATGTTAAATAACAAAGAAAAAATAACTAAACAATACATGATGAAAAGAAAACAAACTAGATTGAGATCTGGACCTAACTCTAGATTTGAGCAAAAATAGGTACGAGCATCAGCCGAGGGCAAACTGCCGACTGCTGTGTAAAATATTTAAAAGCTAAATGCAGGAACTAAAATACGGAATTGTAAAATGATATCAAGTGTCTCCTAAACTGAAAATGAAGGCTAGTATTTATAGTTGTTAATTGGTCACAACTCGGCCCAGCTAGCCCACGCAGGGGCAGGAATTTAGTTGGAGAAAACCACTTCTCTATAACGTTTATGCTTACTGATTTTCAGAGTCGTGCTCCTTCATTTTCTCTCCTTATCTCTTCTCCCCTCTCTTTCTCTCTTTCTTTTCCTTCCTCTCTCCTCCTTCTGGACCGATGATCCTCCTTATTTCGGAATTGGTATTGACGTGGATTCATGTTGTTGAGTAGAGGCAGTTGCTGAACTTTCGCGCTTAATCCGAAATAGACTTTCAAAGTTTCAGCATCCTCCTTATGCCCTCAATGGAGTAGGCATCACAATTATACCCTTAATGGATCCAAACATGCTCCTTTCCCTCTGTTACACTTTAATTCCTAACAAGACTCTAGACACTACTAAGAGTACTAAAAATGAATAAAAAGATAAAGTAAAAAGGCAGGAATTTGAGTCTATATCATACCCACACACTTGGACTATACTTGTCCTCAAGTATGACTTTAATTCAGAACTAAAAAAGAAAAATTACAGACTTAAAGAAAATACACAACATGCATGCAAGCAGAGGTCTAATAATGGGCATAACGAGGTCTAAACATGATAGCAATATTGGAATTAAAAATGCACATGGTCACAGTAGATAAATGATAAGAGGGATTCACTCTGCTCACTTTCTCTCTGTGTATGTATATGGACGTGTTTACGCTCAAAATTCTAATAACCAAAACAGTCTATGGTGTTTGCATAAGACCTAAGTTAAACAACCAACATAAATTAACAAGCAAGCTCATCAAAAGGTCTTGTTCAGGTTATAATGGGGTATACGGTGCAAATGTGGGAAGAATTTGGACGTAGCTTTAGTTAAGCAGATATGAGCTTATTCAGATCTGGCACCCGATGTACTCCCATTCAGAAAATTATGCATAACATATGTTATCAGTACAAGTAGAGCATATATTTTCCTGATTTTCCTTTCAGATCAGACATCATATAAATTTTTTTCATTTTTCTTTTTCTTTTTCTTGCTTATCCCTATTTTCTTGTCTTTCTTAATATGGCAGGGCAACATATTTGCCCTGTTTCTATTCATGCTCTTATTTTGGCCTAAATCATGCTATCATTTCTAAACTTTGCATATATTCCAAACCTATATTCAGATTACTCTTTAAAAATATATTTAAACACAGGCTTGGAAGCAAAGTTGATCATGCTCAATTATGGCAACAAATAGAAATATTTTCATACAGTCATGGCTAATCAAAGAAAGAAAAATGCCTTGTTCATCTAAGCATGCTTGCAATCAGTGGTCAGTTTCATAGAGGGCAAAGACAAACACAGGTCTAATTTTGGTTACAGAATCTTAATCTCATAGAAGAAAGAATAACAAATGAACTGCAGTCTCAAAACTTGCAGGGTTTTTTTTTATCTTCATCTATCATTCTCATATGCAGGTTTAACTCCAAAACCAATTAATCATATCAGACCCTATTATGCCCGCAATCAGTACCAATTTAACATGCATGTGACATAGAAATAGACAAGGATAAATCCACCCACACACTTGCTTGATAGTGTGCCTTTGGGGGCACAATCAGTGTGTGAATAATATTTGGCCACAATCAAAGAAAAGAAACAGAAAATACCAACAAAACATATTTACAGACTAAAATAACTAAAACTCAAAAATCCTAAACTACTAACAAAAAGAGGGATAAAGTGTTTAGGAGGAGGACGGGTATTCTAACCCATAAGTTTCCAGCAGCTTCCTCAGGGCTTTCTCCATTCTGTCAACTTTCTTGCTCAATTCCTGTAAGCCCTCAGAGGGGATGCCATCATCTTTGGCATCTTCATCAGTCCTGTTAAAGGTAAAGGTACTCAGATTTGACTCCGACAAAAGAAAGAAAGGGAGGTTATCTTTGCCAACTTCAACCAACTTCCATCGTTTCAAGCGATTCAAGTCGAAGTATTCAATCACATCTAAAGGAGCAAAAGAAAAGGATGAGAGAGAAGTACCACTAGCACTTTCAAAGATGCGGGATATGAATGGGCCCATAGAGATGTAAGTCGTGGTCTTGCCGTTGGTATTTATCTTCCCTTGTTGAGCCACCATGTACCCAAAGTTCACATTTGTGCCCCTTTTCATGCACCAAAGGAGAAAGAGTTACTGTTAGGAAACCTGCCATGTACCATCTTTGCGGGCATAGATGTTGTATGCAATCCATTAGTGGCAAATTTGTAGTGCAACATTCCTGATCTCATAGCTTTTACTCATTCCGGACTTGAATAGGTCGATCCTTTCAATTTCTTCCCAGCATTTCTGAATCGCCTTTGTTCATGTTTCGGGGACTAGAGTCATTGCTTCCTTGTACCATTGCATCTGAAGGTCAGAAACTCCCAATACGCCCAAATGCAGATTCAGCTCTGTGATGGACATGCTATAATCTATACCATGCACTTCAAATTTGATTATCCCCAGCGTGTTCAGTAAGTACCCCTTTATCGGCTTGAAGTTGTATGAAGCTAGGAATTCATATGCAAGGTCCTTATAGGCCTTGTTTCTCCATTGCAAAGCTTCCGTCCACCCTATATTTTTGAAGTACTGTAGTATTTCTTCTCTTAAGCCCAAAACTGTGAGGTTGTCGTCATTAAGGGCATAGATAGGTACCATTTTCCTCTTGTCGATCATATTTAAGTGATCTAGTAAGACACTCACCTCAGCTTTCTCAGGTTATGCTGGAGCAGTCTTTGTAGGCACTCTCGGTCTCACCGGTTCCTTCTTGGTTTTAAAAGCCGATCGCTCGACCCTTGTTGGCCAGATGACTTCATCAGACTCACTTTCTTCAGACGTGACCTCCTCCCCCTCTGACACCTCCTCATTCATTTCATCTCGCAACTCCAATTTTCATTTCACTGTGGGCACAACCGGGGGTTGACCTTGCTTTGGCTTCAGTAGAGATTTTCTTACCACAATTTTACTGGGTCCACCTTTCTCTACTTCTGCGCTCTTCTTGGCAGCTTGACTCCTGGGGGAAATTCTCCTCTCTATTGCAGGACGTTTGACTTCTTGCTTCTACGGAGGTTTTTGTTGTGCCTTTGTTGGGGCTTCTTCTTCGATGGGGTCTTTTTTAGACTCTTCAGATTTAGTCTCTTTGCCCTCTTCCTTCGATTCACCTTCTTCTTCACTTGCGGCTTCCTCTTCATCTTCCTCAATCATCTTGCCATTTTCTTTATCTTCCTTCTCCAAATTCACTTCTTCCTCTTCTCCGCTCTTCTCCATTTCTTCCTCAGTATTATTTTCTTTGGTTGAGGGCTCAGCCGTGACTTCTTCTTCCTTCTCACTCTCCTCTGTCTCTTTCTTATCTTTCCCTGCCGCTTCTGTCTCTGGTTCTCTCTTCAGCTCTTTTTTAATTGTCGACTCCTTCTCAGGCTCAACTTTAGGCTCATTGTTTTCTCTAGTGCTAGGTTTGTTATCTTCTCCGGCTCAGGTTCTTTCTGTACCTCTTGGATGAGGGCTTCGAGAATCTTCTTCTCCAATACGTCCGAATCGACCTTCATTGCCCAGTGCTTCTTTGCAGGAGGTTTCTTGGGTGCCTTAGCCGGAGCTTTCTTTCTTTTTTCCACGGTCGGAGGTTTGTCAGTTGGTGGTGTAGAGGAGATGGGTTGAATGTTGAAGAATGGTTGCTACTCCGTCGGGATGGTTCCAGCTCTGACAGACGGGGTCAGTGACTAGAGTGGAGTTTCCATCGGTATCTCACTGGTGGCTTTCTTCCACCCACGTGTGGATTTTCCGGAGGGCTAACTGGACTAACCTCCTTATCTGGTCCTTGTTATGGCGGTTGAGAGGGGTTTGGGCATATGTTTTAGCTTTTGGGGATGTTGATTTTTTTGTATTGCGGAGGTTTTGAAGGAGATGAGTGAACAATTTAGGATTTGCAAGAATTTGGGGGTTTAGAGTATAAGATGAACTTCAGCTAAAATTTGGAGATTTTAGGATTGAGATTTGGATTTTGATAAGTATAAATCAGTATGAAAAAGAGAAAGAGAGATATGATTATGATTTGAAATTTGAAATTTCTCTCTCTTATTGAGTTGATGTTTGCATGGGGGAATGAAGCGTTCCCTGTCAGTTTTTTCTCTCTCCTCTGATTAGAATTGTCCTTCATCTCATACACTTAGCTTTTTCCCAGTATCTGTCGTCATTCGCTATGCCCAAATTCGAGTGGTTTCTTATTTGTGTTCCTGGTGGTTTGTTAACAACTACAAATAATATAAAACTAGAAATGAAATAAAGTGATAAAATATTGGGTTACCTCCCGATCAGCATTGTTGTTTTAAGTCGTTAGCTTGACTTTTCTTCCTTCCTAAGTGGTAAGTGGGTTCGATGATCATAACTCACTCGACCACGTCCTCATTCATATACTCATAATAAGGCTTCAACCTTTGTCCATTTACTCTAAAAGTACCATTGTCTTCTGGATTGAAGAGGTCTATGATTTCATTTGGGAACTGTGTTTGGACTATGAATGGTCCCATCCACTTGGACTTGAGTTTTCCTGTGTTAATCCAGAATCTCGAATTGAATAGTAGAACTTTTTGCCCTTTTATAAACTCATTCCTCTTTATGAGCATATCATGTGCCTTCTTGGTTCTTTCTTTGTAAATGATTGCATTGTCATAAGACTCTGCCCTTAGCTCTTCAAGTTCCTGGATTCGAAGCTTCATTTCGGTTCCATCTTCCCTTAGATTAGCATTGACTTTGCTGATTTCCCAAAATGCTCTATGCTTCATCCCTACGGGCAAATTACAATGCTTACCGAAAACCAGTCGGTAAGGGAACATTCCAATTGGGGTTTTGAATGCTGTCATGTATGCCCATAAGGCACCCTCTAGGTAGTTGCTCCAATCTTTCCTCTTTGGACTTAATACTTTTTCTAAGATGCTCTTGATTTCTCTATTGAACACCTCAGTTTGGCTATTAGCTTGAGGGTGGTAGGCAATGGTCACTCTGTGGGTCACCCCATATTGACGAAGCAACTTCTTTATGACCATATTGCAGAAATGAGTTCCTTGGTTATTGATTAGTACCTTGGGCACTCCATACCTGCAAAACACGTTAGATTTCAAAAAGTTTACCACTGTCCTTGCATTATTAGCTGCGGTTGTCTTGGCTTCTACCCACTTCGACACATAGTCCACTGCTAGGACTATGTACATGTTGGCTCCTGATTTTGGGAATGGCCCCATGAAATTGATTCCCTAGATGTCAAAGATCTCTACGAGCATAATGGAAATCAGTGGCATAGACTCATGGATATAGATATTCCCCATTATTTGGCAGTTGCTACAACTTTTGCAATATACATATGCCTCTTTAAACATAGTGGACTAGTAGAAACCCCCATCCAGGATCTTACGAGTGGTTTTTTTTGGGCCAAAATGCCCTCCACACCAAGATGAAAATATTACTATCGCACCATATATCGCAACTAGTATAACATATTATTATGCACATATTCTACTCAAAATTTTGATAATATTGTATTTTGAAAGAAAACATATGAATAATACATTATATAAATACTGTCTGAGACAATACATTTGACAAAATAATACATAATATAATATAAAATAACTAAATAAACATTATAAAGTACAATTAATACCAAAATAAGGATCTATGAGGTTCAAATATAGTAGATAGAATGCCTCTTGTTCCATACAATATTGGTACTAACTCATCACATTAGAGTAATTCTGGATATAATTATGCACATGCGCTTGATATATTTCTTAATTTCTTCCAATAGCTTCACCATGGATCGGATAATGTCCATTCACCATGGATTGGATAATATCTACTGACCAAATTATTTTGTTGATGCACATTTTGACCTCCATACACATTTTGATAATATTCGCACAGCCAAATCTCTAACTGATGACCATACATTACCAATCACTCAACTGCCATTACCAAACACCAATAAATATACAATGCATATTTTATTCATTGAAGACATGATTTTAAATTATTTAAACAAGCTCTATTATTAAGTAAAAGATTTACATGGGACCATAGTAGATTGAGAAACAATTGCAGCACAATCAACAAATCATTTTCTCTCGTCACTAAAAATAAAGCTGGTGCATCTCACTTTTGTTTCTAAGACATCCGTTGGTTTTCCGAGCTTCTTTCTTTTATAACTTTTTTTTGCAGTGTGAGTGTCTTTGTAAAGCAAAGAATATTGCAACTCAAATAATTATGTTGAAGACCTAAAAAAGACCACAAAAATATATAGTATTAAATAAAAATCAAAATATATTATAGAAATATTAAAAAATCACGATATATTGCGATATTTCGCCGATATCTGGGAAAAAAAAAATTCTCCCCCATATCCGTATCGCAATATCAAAATCAGCAATATATCCGCGATATATTCACGATATTTTATGATATTTCAATCCTTACTCCATACACATCTGTGTGGCAGAATTTCAAGATATCTTTGGCCTCTCTTTCAGGTACACCTCCTTGTGATCTGATCGGCTCCGATTTTCCACAAGTCTGGGGCTTCCCAAACATAAAATTGGCTTTCCCTTACCAGCTTTTTCTTCTGATAGTCATTCATTCCCACTAGGCATCGTCGAGTCACCAAGTAGTTAACGATGTCGGTATACCAAGGTTCAGGCTCGGATTTGCCCTCAAGCCGGTATAATTGTTCATCTAGAAATGTCTCCGTGATTTCTTTCTTGCTCTCAATCATGAGCTTACTGAGGTGATCAGCTACAAGATATTCAACCCCTGTCTTATCTTTGATTTCCAAGTCAAATTCTTGAAGTAACAATATCCACCTTATGAGACGTGGTTTTGATTCCTTCTTTGCCAATAGATACTTGATGGCTGAGTGGTCAATAAACATGATCACCTTGGCTCCTAGCAGATATGATTTGAACTTCTCAAAGGCAAACACCACCGCTAGTAGTTTTTTCTCGGTGGTTGTATAGTTGCATTGAGCCGGATTTAGCGTCTTGGAGGCATAATAGATGACATAGCTCTCTTTGCCTCTTTTCTGCCCTAAAACAGCTCCCACGGCATATCTACTTGCATTGCGCATGACTTTGAAAGGCATACCCCAATCTGGTGGTTGGATTACATGCGATGAGACCAATTTCTTTTGCAGGTCGTGGAAGGCTTCCTTATAATCATCATCAAACTCGAATGCCACTTATTGTTGGAGTAGTCGGGTCAGTGGTTGGGTTATTTTGGCGAAATCTTTGATGAACTGCCTATAAAACCCATGCATGCCCTAGGAATGCACAGAACTGCTTGACTGTGGTAGGATAGGGCAATTTGACAATGATGTCTACTTTTTTCCTATCTCTCTCGATTCCTCATTCAGAGATCATGTGCCATAAAATTATCCCTTCTTAGACCATGAAGTGACACTTTTCATAGTTCAGCACAAGATCCTTCTCTACGCATCATTTCAGTGCCCTTTCCAAGTTTGTGAGACATTGGTCGAAATGCACAGAACCATATACAGTGAAGTCGTCTATGAAGATCTCACTGCATGTTTTGAGCATGTTCGAGAAGATACTCATCATATATCTTTAGAAGGTGCCAGGTGCATTGCATAGGCTGAATGACATGCGCCAATACGCAAATGTGCTAAAAGGACATATTAGAGTCGTATTCTCTCGGTCTTCTTGGGCTACATATATCTGCATATAGCTTGAGTACCCATCAAGGAAGCAGAAATACGATTTGCCTCCAAGCCGCTCTAACATCTGGTCAATGAAGGGCAAAGAGAAATGATCCTTCCTTGTGAGTGCATTAAGCTTTCTGTAATCGATACAAATCCTCCACCCTGTTTGGAGGCAGGTTTAGATTAACTCCTTTTTCTTGTTCTTAATGACTTGGATTCCAGATTTCTTTGGCACCATATAGACATGGCTGACTCATTTGCTATCTGAGATTGGGTAAATGATGCCTAAATCAAACAACTTTAGAATTTCTTTTAAGACTACTTCTTTTATAATTGGGTTTAGCTTCCATTGGGGTTCTCGGACTAGTTTTACCCCTTCCTCCAACATAATTCTGTGCACGCAGACGGATGGGCTTATGCCCTTAATGTCGGCCAGTGTCTATCTGATCACCTTCTTGTGCATCTTCAGTAACTTTACTAGCCTGGTCTCCTGTGTCATCATTAGTGTGGAACTAATGATGATGTGTAGCTTCTCTCCTTCACTCAAGGTGGCGTACTTGAGGTGTTCCGATAGCTTTTTCAATTACAGCATTGGGGGCTTGATGATAGATCACACCATCTTTACAGACGGTTTCAATATGGGCAAATCTAAGTGGGGTCCTTGATAGGGACTGGCTTCCAAACTATAGAGTTGCATGATTGTATTCTTCATCTCGATATCTTTCTCATCTACAGTATCCCAATCAGACTGTCTTTGTTGGATCACTCATTCTAGCGGGTCCTTCGTTAATATCTTTATCCCCTCAGTTTGTGAAGTTACAAATAAACTGGACAATCATGTTCAATATCATGTACACGAACATTGAAGTAAACATGTAAGGTCAGAATAATAAATTGAAAGCAAGTAAGTGGCACGAGGTTGATAACCCCGTTCGATCAATTGATCTACGTCAGGGGGACTTTCCCAAGTCCGTGAGAAATAGTCCACTACTATGTTGCAAGGTTACAAAGGCTATTACACGATGACCTCCCGTCACTCGACCACTTTCCTATACACTACTACCTCTTTCGATGGACTGAATTGTAAGATCCCCTTACAACCTAGACTCTCTCTAGTTCCCACATAAAATCTCTCCCAAGACTTTAAATGTGTGAATGAAATAATTTCAAACACAGACTAGACACACAATGATCAAACCTAGTCTACCCGAATGCTATATGCTTCAAAGATGAAGTCTTTTAGACTCTCTACCCTTTGTGTATTCGTAAACTCTGTGCACACTAAACTAGTCTGATTCCCAGGCTATTTATAAACACAAGATATAGCCTAAATAAGGTAATCAGATTGTCCTAATTTAGATCAAACTTAATAAGGAAACTTTTATTGTTTAAATCGAACAACTCCTAGTTTAGAATCCTTCCCTGAATAGAACTCACCTTTTTCTTTCTTGATCTTCATCTTCAAACAAGACAGCTTCTATTCTGAAACGTCCATCTTGAAAAGACAGCTTCAACTCCTTGAAATCAGCTTGGCACGTCTCTTGGAAACTCTCTGGACAACCATGTACATGATCATATTCACGAACATGCTCAAGTACATTCTTCAATCTTCAATCAGATTGATAGCGGAATGTTCATATCATAATGTCTAGAACATGGCCTTCAAACTTGAAAAATGAAAACCTATGTGTTCTTTGAATTGCCATAAAGATCATGACAATCTCAAACACTTTAGTGCAGATAGCACTAAGAGTTTAAATCAGGAATTTGAACACGTCCACCATGCTTACTCCTTCAGTATCGATGGGTGTTTCATTGCTTTAATGATGTTGAAAGTGATGGTGTCTCCATCAAATTCGCATGTCAATGTGCCCTTATCGATATCGATCTTTGTATGTATTATCTTTATAAATGGTCCGCCTAACAACATGCATGAAGATTTTTTTCTGGCTGTGCCCATATCCAATACATAAAAAGTCTGCTGGAAAGATCAAGTCTTTCACCTTGATCAACATGTCTTCTAGTATTCCTTCGGGGAATACGCTGGAGCGGTCGGCCAATTGGATCACTATTCTTGTTTCTTTCAATGGTCCTAGCTCTAGCTCTTCAAAAATGGTTAAGGGCATAACGTTGATGGAAGCCCCTAAGTTGAGCATAGCCTGATCAATTTTTGTGCCCCCGATCTCATATGGGATAAAGAACATCTCTGGATCTCCACATTCTTTGGGAAGCTTTATTTGAATTAGTGCAGATACATTCTCGCTCAAGACAACTTATGCTTCTTTCGAGAATCGGATCTTCTGAGTGCATATTTCCTTTAGAAATCGGGCATTGCGAGGTACCTGTCTGATTGCGTCCAATAGGGGAATGTTAACTTCCACTTTTCAAAAGACCCATGGTAGATCTTTGTCTTTGGACTCCTTCTTTTTTTTCCTTAGTCTTCCAAGAAATGAGGGTGGTTTGATAATCTCTTTTTTTTAAGGTTCTTATGGTGCAGTTGGAACCTTGAGTTCTTCTTCTTAGTTGTTCTCTACTGGTTCCTGGCCTTTTTTCTCTGGTATAGCTCTTTGAGGGCTTTTTCATCGGTTACCCTGGATAAGGGCTCAAGCAGCTCTTTCCCTCCTCTTAGTGATATTGTATTCACGTCTGCCCTAGGGTTTGGTTCAGTTTGAAAGGGTATGATGCCTTTTCTTTTTTTTTATTCGTGAGTTTACCTCACTGAGTTGGGTAATTTGTGTCCCCAAGTAGTTCAGTCCTGCTCTGTTTTTAGTTTCGAATAAAGCTGTATGCTTCTGACTGCTGACTGACTCTATGGTCATCTGTCTTACCATGTCCTCCAGGGTGGGTCCTCCTGCGGGCATATTCCGCTGTTGACCTGGATAAGTCCGGGGTTCCGGATACCTTTGCCTTTGATTATAATTATGAGAATATGGATCATTTCTCTGTCAGTTTCCCCCATCAATTGCATTCACAGACTTATTTTCTTCTTGCACTTGTGGGCATTGGTCAGTGTAGTGCCTCATCATGTCGTACACTCCACATATCCGCAAAGTATTTATAGATAGCTATGTCATTATCTTCTTTAGTTTGTTGAACAACTGATCAATTTTTGCCTCTGATTCAGGTGAGTACGTCGATTTACCCATAGCGGCTGCTTGGGGTCTTTCATACACGTCTTCTCTGGTTTCTTCTGCCATCTCTCCGATCTGTTAGATTGTCTCATCTGCCCTTTTGTTCAATATAGATCCTCTGCAAACTGGATTGAGTAAGTTTCGATCCTCTTCTCTTAAGCTTGAAACAAAGTACTACACCAGATCTGAGCAGAGATCTAGAAATGTGGGCATTTTGAGAGCATTTGCTTGAAACGCCCATAATAGTCATAGAAGCTTTTATTTGTCCCAGCCTTGGTGGTAGAGATCTTCTTCCTTATGGCTTGCACTCGTATTGTGGGGAAGTATTTCTCCAGGAATCTTTGTTAGAATTCATTCCATGTAGTCCCGCTTCCGGTAGGAATGGTGTACAACCATTCTCTTGTTCCATCCTGCAAAGTAAAGGGAAAAGAGAGTAGGCGTATGCATTCAAACATAGTGCCCATGTTGTTCTGTTGAGTGCCACAAGCCATCTCAAAGTCTTGCAGATGTCTCTGCGGGTCTTCTCCAGGATGGTCGTGTAATTTGGGTAAAATCGAGATGAAATTTGATCTCAATTCCCAATTTTCGGCTGGGTAGGATAGTGTGATTCCAAAAGGGCACATATTCATGGCCTGTGGGAATATTAGCTGCCTCAATGTGGGTTGAGGTGGGGATGGTGGTATTCGTTATGCCATTTCTTCACCTTCAGACTCGGAGAATAGTGGATTATACTTTTTTTTCAGTGAAGCATGTGTGCTACTGGTATTACTTTCAGCCTCAGATGTCTGACTTCCTTCTGAGGTGTCTGGTGGTGAATCTTGGCTTGCGGTTGCTTCCAGGTTTCTCCTTGCTTGTGCCCTCCTTCACCGTGCAGCCTTTTCTATCTCTAGATCGTACACTAGGTTTCTTGTGGGGTTAGCGCGTACCATAAACATGGCTAAAATGAGGAAAAGTAAGCTAGAAAAAGTGTGCTTACACTCCCTGACAACGGCGCTAAATTTTAACACACCGTCATTTTGTGTGGAAAATTACACATGTGGATAAAGTCTGGCAGATGCTTAAATTTGCCCTCAGAGGCAGATATCGTCCCACGAGGAGTGTTTAACTTTTCTATCTTCTTTGTATCATTGGGGAACTTGTTTGGAATTACTGTCATTAATTCATTCCTACACAACTTAATCTAAATATACACTTAAATAATAAACTGGATTTAAATAATATAAAAGACATGTTTAAGTCAAACATGAGTTTAGTTTCGGTAGACATATGCAATCCTGGGCACAAACATATAGATACCTTGATATGACCGGTTGGTTATAGGGAGCAGGTACGGTCGCCTTACACCCCCCAATCCCTTCTTACTGTGTATGCTAAGAGTGATACGGTCAGCGACTCTGAGTCCCTAACTACCCAAGTCCCAAAGAAGATAGTCATTTAGAGGGTTTGCAAGGATAGCCGCATTGATTTAGAGGGACCCAACACTAAAACATGGGCATATCCTCGGTGTGCCCACCAGATCCACCTATACTTCACTCTTCAAGTTTTGGCTCCTACTTTATCACTTAGTGGCTCATCAGGGTACGGTCGCCCCTACTTCCACCCTGACTTATATAAAAAATAATTCAATTAAAAATGGCCAATTCCTAACCTTACCATTGCCCTATCATCGTTCTGCCTAGAATGAAGTTGAGAATCAATTCAAGATAAATTCAGATCAATTAGTCTCATGCATATGCTTTACCTTAATCCTTATCACATTTGACTTGAACACTAATTATTTAGCCAGAAAACATGTTAAATAATAAAGTAAAAATAACTAAACAACACATGATGAAAATAAAATAAACTAGATTGAGATCTGGACCCAACTCTAGATTTGGGCAAAAATAAATACGAGCATCAGACGAGGGTAAACTGCCGACTGCTGTGCCAAATATTCAAAAGATAAATGCAGGAACTAAAATGCGGAATTGTAAAATGATATCAAGTGTCTCCTAAACTGAAAATCAAGACTAGTATTTATAGTTGTTAATTGGCCTAAACTCGGTCTAGCCCAACCCACACATGGGTACGAATTCAGTTAGAGAAAACCACTTCTCCGTAACATTTATACTTGCTAATTTTCAGGGTCGTGCTCCTTCCTTCTTTCTCCTTATCTCTTCTCTCTCTCTCTCTCTCTCTCTCTCTCTCTCTCTCTCTCTCTCTTTTCCTTCCTCTCTCCTTCTTCTGGACCGATGATCCTCATTATTTCAGAACCTTTGCTGACATGGAGCCATGTTGTTGAGTAGAGGCAGTTGCTGAACTTCCGCACTTAATCCACAACAGACTTTCAAAATTTCAGCATCCTCCGTATGCCCTCAATGGAGTAGGTATCACAATTATGCCCTTAATGGATCCAAACGTGCTTATCTTCCCCATGTTACACTTTACTCCATAACAAGACTTTAGACACTACTAAAAGTACTAAAAATGAGTAAAAAGATAAAGTAAAAAGACATGAATTTGAGTCTGTATCAAATACCCTTACTAAATGATGGACTCAATCAATATATTCCTTTAACTCTTTTATTTCATATTTAATTTTACTCTAAAACCTAAATATCAAAATGAACTTCGCTCTTTGTAAATTTTGTCACGAAAAGAAGCAGCAAACTTATAAAGAAAAAACTAAACTCACAAAATACGTCAATTTTTTATCTCGACTAGGCATCAGTAAACTCACGAAAGGTATCAAAAACTTCCATCAACGGCCAATTCCCTCACAAGGACGAAGATATCAAGCAATGGAAAATCTCGAGTCATGGGCTACTGAGTATCAAAAGGTTAGAACACTAAATTCAAATTTTTTGTTGTTTTGAATATTTTAGATGATTTTATTATATTATATATGTCAATCAGTTTAGGGCATTTATATTGTGGAGTTTTGTAAATTAACACCCTGCAGTATGTTTTAATGTTGTGAAATTTGTAGTTTGGATTATGGTATTTGCCGTCTGGATTGTTGAATTTGTTATGAGGGTTAAATTTTATAGCAATATTCGTGATATTATGTTCACGAGAACAAGCTTTCATGAGAATATATACTTACGAAATGAATTCTTGGGACAATTATTATCACGAATACATGTTTTCATGATAATATTTATCACGAAAAGATGTTCTCGGTACCATATTTTTTTCATAAAAAATATTTTTGTGACGATCATTTTTTCACGAAATAGATGTCATGAGTATATATATTCACTAAATAAGCTCTCGTGAGTATATATTTTCACAAGCCAGTGAACTGTGAGAATTATTCTCATGAATTTTATTTTTTTCACGAGAACAAGCTTTCATGAGAATATATACTTACGAAATGAATTCTTGGGACAATTACTATCACGAATACATATTTTTGTGACAATATTTTATCACGAAAAGATGTTCTCGGGACCATATTTTTTTCACGAAAAAATATTTTTGTGACAATCATTTTTTCACGAAATAGATGTCATGAGTATATATATTCATGAAATAAGCTCTCGTGAGTATATATTTTCACAAACCAGTGAACTGTGAGAATTATTCTCATGAATTTTATTTTTTTCGCTAGTTTATTTTATTTGTTTAGTTTGTTAGTTATATTTAGTTAGTTGTATTTGTATTTTCTCATATTTATTTTTTCATTATTTATTGATAAATTTTTGTTTATTGTTTAAAAACTAGCATTTTTTGGGTGTAGAGATGAGAGGCTTTACAGAACATCACTTGCGGGATCAATTTATATTGGAATAATAACATGAATGTAATTAAAGAAGTATTAGAGATCATCAATAGCGGGCCAAAATTAATAGAACATTTTAGGAGAGATTGTTGTTTTGGTCATTTGATGGATTTTGTGAGTGGAAACAGTTGTAACAAATGCTTTACACACATGTTTATCTCACGAATCCTAATTCCTTTAAATTTATCTTTTCAGATGGTTAAAAATAAATAAAAAATTATACTCTCTTCATTCCAATTATGCAATCACTTTTCTATTCGAGTGGATTAAAAATATTTATGAAAATAAAACACAAAAGCTAATTAAACTTTATTACCTTTATTTAATGAAAATTAAAATAAATAATAATTTTAGCTTAATTTTAATGTATGTTTTGAATCAAAGAAAATATACAATGAATGATGTAAATTTACACTTGCAATATCTACAAGCCTAAAAGATTTTATACAATTGAAACTCATAAGTTTTTTTTTCTCCAATCATCGTACACCAAACTATAAAATTTGTTTGAAATTTAATTTTAAATTTTTTGATTCTAGCTGAACAAAACAATGAAATAATGTAACAACAACAAGAGTTGTAGATCAAAATAAACACTTGAAATAAATTAAAGATCGAAATAACACGAACAAGTTTATAAGAAATCCGAGGCCTGTGAAGATCACAATTTCCTTAAACCAAATTCGCCCCGTATGAACGTTTGATTCCCAAGATACAACGGATAGACATGAACTTTTCCTGGTGAATTGAACACTATACTCGAACTTGATCAAATGGAGCTAGAACTCAAAACTTGGAACATAATCTTCAAAACATGAACTAGAACTAGAACTTAAGGTTGCTCAAAAGAGAGAATAGAGAACTAGAGAAGAGAAGAAATGGGAATGCTTTGGTATGTTTACAAATGAGGATTGAGAGCTTTTTTTATAGGCTCCAAAGTGAGGCTTTACACTTAATCTACATTAAAACACAAGTGTAACCTCCACAAAATGAAAGGTTTCAATTAGTGGAGACCTTTGATATCTAAGGCTTTAGTATATTCTAGATATTTCCCTCACACTAATTATATTTTCCAACAATCCCCCACATGAGGAAAATCAACGAAGATTTTGATCAAGTTCAGCAGTTGACTACAACATAGGACATGTAGGTGTAAGTATTTGAACATTCCTTTGTAAAATATATCGACTTTATTGGCTCTCAGTAGACGCGATGTCCTTGAACTAGTCTACCGTTTGTGTAAACGATGGTATATCTTACACATGATTCTCCCTAACATATTTCAGTTCTTATTATTATGTTCATTCATGGCCCTGAACATACGTCTGGTTCTGTAAGAGGGTTTAAGAAGTTAGCCTCACACAATTCCCTTCGAAGTGGCCCCACTTCTCTCTTACATAGGTGATTCTTTTAAGTAGCCCGAACTATATTGACTAATCAATGCGTAAGAATCATTAAAAGCTAAATGCTTATCCTTCTCCATTCGGGTATCACTTAACAAGGGATAAGTACCCCCACAGTGATCATACAAGTCTTTGTACAATTAGGTTGTCTCATTGAACCTAGAACTTAGGATCTCCAGTCAACAAGGTTGGGTTTCCATCGTATCAACTCTTTTTAGAGGCTTTAGACTCATTCCTCTAGTTGATTTTGCAACTAACTCCCTATTTAACCCTTTAGTTAATGGATCCGCCAAGTTATCTTTGACTTCACATAGTCAATAGATATAACACCAATTGAGAGTAGTTGTCTAATGGTATTATGTCTTTGATGTATATATATGTCTAGACTTATCATTATACATATGGATCTGTACCCTGCCAATTGCAGATTGACTGTCATAATGTAGACAGATTGTAGGCACTAGCTTCGGCCAACTTGGAATATCTTCTAAGAAATAAAGTAGCCACTCAGCTTCTTCACCATTCTTGTCTGACGCTATAAACTCAGATTTCATGGTAGATCTAGCTATAACAGTTTGCTTAGAAGATTTCCATGATATGACTGCACTTTCCAAAGTGAATACATATCCACTTGTGGACTTAGAGTCCTTCATATCAAATATCCAGTTAGCATCACAATAATCTTCAACAATAGCTAGATATGTCCAGCAGTGCAGTCCATAATCACAAGTGTCTCTCAAATATCTAAGTAGTCTCACTATACCTTTTCAGTGTACGTCAGCTGGATTACTAGTATATCTACTTAATTTGCTTACTGCATAGGCAATGTCTGTATGTGTACAACTTATTAAATATATCACACTTTTTATGACTCTCGAATATTCCACTTGAGAAATACTTTCACCTTTATTTTTCAATAGATGTTGACAATGTCTATCGGGGTTCTAGCAATACTAGAGTCATTCTTGTTAAATTTCTCAAGAATTTTATCCACATAATGTGACTGACTCAACACAATCCTTTATGATGTTTGAAGAATTTTCATTCCAAGTATCACATAAGCTACACCCATGTCTTTCACATCAAATCTTGAATTCAACATTTCTTTTGTGGAATTAATCATCTTATCATTGCTCCTAACAATAAGCATGTCATTTACGTAAAGACATAGGATTACAAATCCACTTTCCATTTCTTTAACGTAGACACATTTATCACACTGATTAATTTTGAATCCACATCCCATCATGGCATTATCAAATTTCTCATGCCATTGCTTTGGTGCTTGTTTTAAGCCATACAAAGACTTCACCAATTTGCAAACCTTATTCTCTTGTCCGGGAGCAGATAATCCTTCAGGTTGCTCCATATAGATCTCTTCTTCCAAATCACCATTTAGAAAAGCAGTCTTTACATTCATCTGATCTATTTCAAGATTTCTCAAAGTTGCAAAAGCAATAACTATCCTAATGGATGTTATTCTCATTACTGGGGAATATTTGTCAAAGTAGTTAAGATCTTCTTTCTGCATGTAACCTTTAATTACAAGTCTAACCTTGTACTTATCAACAGTTCCATTAGCTTTCATTTTCCTTTTGAAAATCCACTTATAACCTAATGGTTTACTTCCTGGAGGAAGATCCACTAGCTCCCAAGTGTGATTTTGCAAAATGGAATCAATTTAACTTTGAATTGTCTCTTTCCATAAAGGACCGTCCGTAGAATTCATTGCTTCCAAAAAGCTTTGAGGTTTTCAACCATGTAGGTTAAAAAGTCTGGACCATAGGATTTTTCAATCCTAGCTCTTTTGCTTCTTTGTGGTTCTACCACCTCTTCGTCATGTTGTTCTTCTTCCACTGCTTCTAAAGTCCGTTTAATGGAAATAGATTCCATTTCACTCTTTAGTGGAAACACTTGTTCAAAAAATGAAGCATTTTTCAATTCAATTATCGTGTTTTTGTGCATGTCTTCAATTTTAAACTCATACACAAGAAAATGGTAAGCACTACTGTTATGTGCATAACCAATAAATATGCAATCAATAATTTTTGGTCCAATATTCACATTTTTTTGTGTAGGTATCGCTACCTTGGCAAGACACCCCCACACTCGCAAGTATTTATAAGATGGTGGTCTTCCATGCCATAACTCATATGGGCTTTTGTCTAACTTCTTGCGGGGCACTTTATTTAAAAGGTAGTTGGCTGTCAAGACAGCTTCCCCCACATGTTCTGAGGTAATCCAGAACTCAATAGCAACGCATTCATCATTTCTTTCAGTGTTCTATTTTTTCATTTTGCAGTGCTGTTTTGTTGCGGTGAATAAGGTACAGTGGTCTCGTGCCTTATTCCATTTTCAGCATAGAAATTGGCAAAAGGTGACTCATACTCACCTCCTCTGTCATTTCGTAACACCTTAATCTTTTTACTTAGTTGATTCTCAACTTCAATTTTTTTATAGAGAACAAATTTCTCTATTATCTCATCTTTACTTTTGAGAAGATACACATAGCAGAATTTAGTGCAATCATCTACAAAAGTAATAAAATACTTATTTCTCCCTCGTGTGGGAACTGCCTTTAAATCACACACATCTGTGTGAATTAGGTCAAGTGGTTTACTATTTCTTTCGATAGTTTGGAAGGATAACCAAGTTAACTTGACTTCAACACAAGTTTCACACTTATCTGTTGAGTCAATATGGAGTATATGTATGCTTTTCATACTCATTAACATGCACAGGGTATTAAAGTTTACATGTCCCAGTCTACCATGCCACATTATGGAAGACTCAAGCATATAAACGGAAGAGTTCATTTTATTATCCGTGGTTGACTTAACAATCATTACATTGAGCTTAAAAAGCCCGTCACATTCATAACCCTTTTCGACAACTCCATTCTTGGTCAAAATGACCTTATCAGACTCAAAGACAATGTGAAAGCCATGCTTGCTTAACAATGAACCAAACACAAGATTCTTACAAATCTCTGAAACATACAGTACATTGTAGAGAGTCAGCTCCTTTCCTGAGGTCATTTTCAAAACCATCTTCCCGAGGCCTTTCACATCGGATGTAGCGGAGTTCCCCATGAAGAGTTTCTCATTATCCACTTGTTCATCAAGAGAACTAAATTACTCCTTGTTTGAACACACATGTCAGGTAGCACCCGTATCAACCCACCATTCTCGGGGGGTTTGAACCAACAAGGTTCATCTCGGAGATCACTGCAGCTAAATGCATCTCTTCAACATTCATGGAGAGGTTTTCCACCATGTGTGTTTCTTGGCTCTTCTTCGGCTTTGTACATTCGAAAGCCCTGTGACCATGCTTGTCATAGTTGAAGCATTTTCCATTGAACTTCTTCTTAAAGTTCTCATTCTTCGGTCCTAACATCTTTTTCACTGCAAAATTAGGTTTCTTATTAGAGTTCCGCCTTGAGCTCTCGCCATGCTCAACCATATTTGTCTTAGCCTCTAGAAGAGTAAACAACCTTTTATCATAGCCCTTGTTATCTTCTTTGATGCAAAGTCTAACGATGAGTTCTTCAATGGTCATCTCCTTTTTCTTGCGAGTCAAGAAATTCTTGAAATCTTTCAAATTCGGTGGTAGCTTTGCAATGATAGCAGCCACTTGGAAAGTTTCACTCACCACCATTCCTTTATAATGAATGTCATGCAATATTATTTGGAGCTCTTGCACTTGACTGATCACGGTCTTTGAATCAACCATCTTGTAGTCGAGAAATCGACCTACAAGAAACTTCTTCGCTCAGACATCTTCGGTCTTGTATTTCTTCTCCAAGGACTCCTATGGTTCCTTAGCCGTCTTGATTGAGCAATACACATTGTAAAGTGTAGTTCATCACATTGTTCTTGCACAAGAAATCTAAGTGATTCCATACATCAAGCGCAGTAACAGCTTGAGTACAATATTTTCCCCCAACATCGGAGGGTCTTCAGTCAAAAATCGCGCAAGGTTCAATGTTGTCAAGTAGAACAACATCTTTTGTTGCCACCGTTTGACATTTAAGCCATTGTATTTCTCCGGCTTGTCAGCAAGATTGACTGGAACATTGATAGCACTGATCCTCACAGTGTTAGCGGTAGTGGCGGTGACGTTGTTTATCTATTCACTAGACATGTTGAAAACTAGTGTTTTCAAGAAAATAATGAAACAACGTAACAACAACAAGAGTTGTAGATCAAAATAAACACTTGGAAAAAATTAAAGATCGAAATAATAGGAACAAGTTTATAGAAAACCCAAGGCCTGTGAAGATCACAGTTTTCTTAAACTAAATTCGCCCTGTATGAACGTTTGATTCCCAGAATACAACGGATTGACCGGAACATTTCTCAGCGAACTGAACACTATGCTCGAACTTGATCAAATAGAGCTAGAACTCAAAAATTGGAACACAGCCTTCAAAACACAAACTAGAACTAGAACTCAAGCTTGCTCAAAAGAGAGAATAGAGAACTAGAGAAGAGAGGTAATGAGAATGCTTTGGTGTGTTTACAAATGAGGATTGAGAGCCCTTTTTATAGGCTCCAAAGTGAGGCTTTACACTTGATCCACATTAAAACACAAGTGTAACATCCACAAAATGAAAGGTTTCAATTAATGGAGACCCTTAATATCTAGGGATTTAGTACATTCTAGATATTTCCCTCACCCTAATTATATTTTCCAACAAAATTTTGATAAACTTTACACCAAATTCCATTCATTTTTTTAAACAATGCACCAAAAACTACCGTTCATTTTAGAAAATTCACCAAACTTCTTTTTAAAAGTTATTAGAGAAATTATAAAGTGGAAATAGGAAAAATTACCACTTAAACTTATAAAAAAAATTTCTTACCCACAGAATTTTAAACATATTTTTTCACCCTCAATTTGCCAAGATACATTTATATTCATATTAAAAAAATACTTCGTCTCCCCCATCAGCTGCCCACACTAAATTTGTAGATTTTGAAAATATCTCTCTCTTCCACAAGCATCGCATATCACACCTCTGCAAAATCTGAAGATTTTGAAAATTTGTCATGAGGTCTCCCTTATGCCGTCGATCTAAATCCAAATTTCTCCACCAACCTCGACATTGTCAACCTCCACAAATTCAAGAGAAGAAATAAAAAATTCTGCCCCAACTCGTCAACCTCTCTGGAAGATTTTTGAAACTTTGGCAAAAGTTTCTTCCTATGTGCTTTCGAATTTGTTTATTAACACTGATAGATTGTTGGGTGTTGTTTGGTTTTGAAGTTTGATTTGGAGAAAAATTGGGGCAAGTATGGAAGAAGTTTTTAGGCATAATAGATATGTTTTGACATTAGAGGTATTTAAAAAACATACCTAATGTAGTTTATTTTTGAAAATTTGAAAAAAATAGGTACTTTTGCTACCTTCAAAAAATATGAAAAAGTGGAGTTCTTAACTATGTGCATAGGAACCTGTGCGCCGAGCCTAGCGTGCAATTACCAGTGCGCGTAGTATTGTGCAGTTGGAGTGCGTGCGTTGATGTATGTTGATGTTTTTACCAATTTCTGCCGATATTTGTTGTTAAACGCGGAACCATCATACCTTGTGAGCGCATCCGATGCCAAATTGTCAGTTGATATTCGTGCCAATGTACTTACCCTTCTGCTGCGCGTCGGGTCTTGCGTGTAGTTAAGAACGACCCGACACACAGTTAAAAATAAAATTATATTTTTTTTGTAACGTCTAATATGCAAATATAAATGAGCTGAAAACATTACGAAATTTTTAAGTGAGAGAAGGATAGATTGATAATCGATTGATGTTTTCGAATCTGAAGTGGAGATGCAAGAGATATTTTGCATAATATATATAAGCAAAAACTTGTATGAGACCATCTAACGGGTTTCTTGCGTTAGACGGGTTAAATAGGATCCAAACCTGTCCAAAAAACCCATCTAAACCCGCAAAAATAGTCAGGCGCGTGGGGTCTACGTGTCCGCCCACGCTCGTATCACTAGGTATAAAGCAAAGTATTACTATGTGTGAAGTAAAATATCACTAATTATATGTCGAAATATCACTTATTATAAATTAAAGCATTATCAATTATGAAATATTTTCACATAATAAGAAGAAAGTAGATGAATTATTTTCTGCATAAATCATAATGTGAGATTTTAATTTAGTTGATTCATTTATCTTTCTTTTTTGAATATGCTTGTTGATTATCCAGACATCACACATCATTATGTATGAAGTAAAGTATCACTAGTTATGTGTCAAAGTATCACTTAATATGAATTAAAGTATCATCAACTATGAAATATTTTCACATGCTAAGAAAAAAAAAGAATTATTTTCTATATAAATCATAATGTGGACTATTAATTTAGTTGATTCATTTATCTTTTTTTTTAGAATATATTGTTGATCCTCCAGACAAAACATACCACTATATATGAAGTAAAGTATCACTGGTAATGAAACAAACTATCATTACATATGAAGCATCTGACAACCCCCATTTTTTCAATTTTTTCGATTTTTTTTTGTTTCTTTTTTTTCAATTTTTTTAAATTTTTATTTTATATCGAGCCTAATGCATGACCCAACGCGTTAGCGTTGGACGAATGCATTGAGCATGACGGCGAATACACAAATTAAATTAATTCAATTCAATTTTAGGATTCATTAATTTCATTTTAGGGTATATATTTATTTTTAAAAAATAAATTAATTTAAAAAAATTAAATATATGTTTATAAAAAAAAGAAAAAAAAACTAAAAAATGAGAGAAGAGAATAGAAAGGGGAAGAGGGACCACTAAAAAGGAAAAATAAAAAAAAAAGAAAAGAAAAAAGAGAAAGGGACACCTAATGGGTCAAATAGAGATCCGTTTAACGTAAGAGATTCGTTAGACGATCTTACACAAATGTGCCTCACACACACACACACACATATTTTCTTTTAAAAATAGGGTTAAAGGGCATTTTGGTTCAAAATGGGTACAATATTTTTTAAAGTAGGTGGATAGAATAAATTTTTTAAGATTTTAAATGGGTAAAAAAAAAATTGCCTCAACTATAAATGTAGAAACACGTTGATATAAACTTAACAAACATAATACTATATCACTAGAGAAATAAATCATCAACATAGAGGCTCTTCAATTGATTTAAATACAAAATGCCCAAAATAGTAACTCTCTCAATGAATTGGTCAAATTCAATTTACATGCAAATTAAATTAGTCAATCTTAATTAAGTATACTTTTTGCTAGTTCGCTAATTATTGCAAACTGGCTAGCAAACCTCTCAGATGTAGTTTGCTAGTTTACTGATTATTGTTAGTTTAAAATAACCTTTAAATTTGATAGACTTTGCCAGATAAAAATGATAATTGAAACAGCTCTTTCAACAACAAATCCATATAAATTTTCAAGGAAGATCAAAATCAAATTTAGGAAATAAATTCAGCTCAACCTTAATCATTATGTTCAAAACTAGACATTGTCTTAAGAATCACATGTATTTTTTTCCAAACATGTCCAAAGATTGTTTAAACATGTATATATCCATCCAATTTACTTGGAACTCTAAATTCAACCATCATAGCAGTCCACATATAATTCGTGCATGTAAATTCTTTAAATGAATTGTTTCGTATTACATAATTCTATGAAGAGCTAATTTATTTTTAGCCAGTTATGATTTAAAAAAAAATATTTTAGCCACTAAATTTTAAAATTATTTATTTTAGTCACTTTGGACTAAAATACCCTTAATTGTAAAATAAACATTAAAAAAATTGAAAAACAAAAACTAGAAAATAAGAAAAAAAAAGAAATAACACGCCCACCAATGCTTCCACACCTAGGCACCCCAATAATTATATATGCTTAACTAATCACCACTCACTACTCATCCACCAATGCTTTCGTCTTCTGCATCTTCTCGTCGGAGTTCATTGAAGTTCGACGACGGCGATGGGATGGGAATTTCTAGGAGGAGAGAGAGAGGAATGGGGGACGTTTACGATGATGGCACGAGTCTGGTGAAGAAAAAGAGAGAGGACGGATGAGGGACTGACGGTGATGGGACGGTTGCGCGCAGTACCTGCGCGTCTGGGCATGCGCATCGAGCTTGCGCCCACGATAGAGGTTGCGCGCAGCAACTGTCGCTAGGACTTGCATGCAAGATGTGGGGCTGCGTGCTGGCGTGCACGATGGAGGGTTGTACGCTGAGCTTGTGCTCTGAGCCTGCACGTGAACGGGGCGTGCAGGGATGAATCTTCACGATGCCATTTTTTCCGGCAGCTAACGAACGACAAGCTTCATCTTCAAACCTACACAACTACTCTGTCGCCGATGACATGTTCAACCATTCAGATATTTTTTTCTGATCAATTGCAGATCTAAGAAGAGTGGGAGAAAAAAAAGAGGAGGGAAAGAAAAGGTTGCTGCGAAGAGAGAGAGAAGAATGGAGAGCACATGTGCAGTGACGAGAAGTGATGAAGAAGAGAGGATGAGCGCGTCAACACATCGGCAAAGGGAAGGAGAGGAAGCAAGAGGTGGGTGGCTGCCTGGCCGGTAAAATTGGAGAAGAAACACTTAGGAGAGACAAAGATGTTGTATCGTTTTAACCTCGCTGGAATTACAAAGGAAGTACAGAAATGTAGAAGTGTAGAGGAACAAACAATTACAATATTTAACTGAATTGAAATAAAGTAAAGAACCGATGTGTAGATTTCGGTTCCGGAAAGCCGAGTCGACGGGACCTCTCTCCGCAAGACAAATACGCCCCGGCTAGTGCTCACGGTTTGGCAGTTGTCTTTCAAAGATGAAACGGCTTCGTCCTTCGAGAACTGAGAGCTTTGACTCGAAAGAATTCGTATGCAACAATATGAAGATTATGCAGAATGTGGCATTTGGATCCATGCAGGATGTCCTATTTATAAGCACATCTCCACTGCAGGGGACAGCTAGGGTTTGAGGGCATTCAAACCTGGTATTGTAACCCCCCTAGAGTGAGTTATAGCTCTGCCATTAAGCCCTCCAGGAGTTACCTTCTGCAGATCCCGACAGGTGTCCCTTGTCGGCTCGGATCCCAACACGTGTCCAGGGCAGCTGCAGACTTTGACTCCCGACAGGAGTTACTTTCGGTTACTGTCCAGCCCACTAACTCCACCAGCTCTAAATGGCAGTTACCTGAAGGCTCCACCAGCTCCAGTGGCAGTTACTCACTTGAAGACTCTTAACTCATGGGAGTTACACCCTTCAAGCTGGACATGCACCATGTGCACCCACAACCCGGTCCACAGCCGTTATAGACCCGGATAGTCGATCCGCCGACCCGCTCCATGACCCGACTGTTTCTGTACCGTAAAACTGATACGGCTAAGCCCCGGAAGCCCACGTACGCCCAAAGTCCACCCAAAGTCCAATTGCCAAGATCCAAGTCCGAGGACGAGGACGAGGACGAGACGAGATGAGACGAGATGAGCCGGGCAAGGGCACGGACACCGGGCACCGGGCACGGACACGGGCACGGGCACGGGCGGGCGCGCGTGTGTGCACTTGATTACTCCACTTAAGTGTTAATACACTTAAATACACTTCTTAATTTGATTAAGAAATCAATGTGGGATTATTTAATGTGTCTTAAACACATTAACCCACACACCATAAATGCCCAATCGTGTGACCAACTTTAACCATTTATTTCTCACTCACCGAAAATCGGATTTGAGCAAATAAAAATACTACGATTATCTACTCACGACATAGAGCAATCGTACGGTATTTAATTTCTCCAAAATTAAATATCCCAGTCACGAAAAATCGGATAAAATGAGTCACACTCACTTTATTAAATCCTATTTTCCAACAATCCCCCACATGAGTGGAAATAGTGCATGCATGTATGCAGACAAGCAGCCCAGTTCTCTTAGAAACACAACTCCACCAGGATAGGTAGCTTGTACTTTGAACCTTCCATATTCCAACACTATCGAGTATATCGGCTGTTTAGTGGACATGATGCCTTGAACTATACATCCTTAGCGTATACTGAGACAATAGTATTGAAAACAGCTACGTCTCAAACATTATCTGTTCTCACGTTTATGTCCGTTTCAGGCCATGAACAACCTCTTTGATTTCATAAGTATCTCTTAGAAGCGGCCCACACTTCTCACTTATATAGGTGATCTCCTCTTCCGAGTATCCTGCCATACTCAACCTCATTAGGTTTAGGAATCATTAAAAGTCATAGGACTTATCCTCACCACATTGACAGGTGTGCACTTGGTTTGCTCACAGGGAAATGTACACTTTCCAAGTGCTACCAAACCGAATGTTTGTAGCTTAGTTTTCCCATTGAACCAAGTTCTTGGGATCTCCAGTCATCATGGTTGGGTTACCACTACAAGCACTCTTATAGTGTGGATTTCAAACCTATTCCCTCTAGCAACTTAGCCATTTGATCTTGGTTTAACCCTTTGGTTAGCGGATCCGCTAGATTATCTATTGACTTCACATAGTCAACTGAGATAATCCCACTTGAGATCATATGCCTCACAGTATTATGCCTTCGACGTATGTGTCGAGACTTACCATTGTACATAGCATTGTGTGCCCTTCCGATAGCCGTTTGACTATCACAGTGAATCATCACTGACGACACTGGTTTTTTCTAGCATGGAATGTCTTCTAGAAAGTTGCGAAGCCATTCTGCTTCTTCACACGCTTTATCCAAAGCGATAAACTCAGATTCCATGGTAGAACGGGCTATACAAGTCTGTTTCGTAGATTTCCACGACACTGCTCCACCTCCGATAGTGAAAATAAATCCACTAGTCGAAAATGAGTCTTTTGTGTCTGATATCCAATTCGCATCACTGTACCCTTCAAGTACAGGAGGAAACCTTGTATACTGCAGCCCGAAGTTCAAAGTATACTTCAAGTATCTTAGAACTCGTACTAGAGCTTTCCAATGTTCTTTGCTTGGATTGCTCGTGTACCGACTCAACTTGTTCACAGAACATGCAAGATCAGGTCTAGTGTAGTTAGTGATGTACATCAAACTCCCAATGACCCTTGCATACTCTTCTTGAGCTACCGGTTCTCCTCGGTTTTTGCTCAAGTGTACATTGAGTTCCAACGGGGTCTTAGCCGGCGGACTATCAAAAGCGTTGAATTTCTTAAGCACTTTCTCTATGCAATGAGATTGTGTTAAGACAATTCCACCACTTGTCCGTACTATCTTGATCCCTAGAATCACATTGGCTAAGCCCATGTCTTTCATGTCGAAATTTCGTTTCAATATTTGTTTCGTTTCAATAATCACTTGGTGTCCACTGCCTATGATTAACATGTCATCTACATAAAGACAGACTATGACACAGCCATTAGAACTGCTCTTTATATACACATTTATCACACTCATTGATTTTGAAACCATTTGATAACATCACGTTATCAAACTTCAGGTGCCACTGAATAGGTGCTTGTTTCAGACCGTACAATGATCTAACAAGTTTACACACCTTTCGTTCTTGCCCTGGTGCAACAAACCCTTCAGGTTGTTCCATGTATATTTCATCCTCCAACTCACCATTCAAAAATGCAGTCTTTACATCCATCTGATGAATTTCAAGATTGTGCAAAGCAACAATCGCTAAAAGCACCCGAATAGATGTAATCCTTGTTACTGGTGAGTAGGTATCGAAGAAATCATACCCCTCTTTTTGTTTAAAGCCTTTGGCAACCAAACGAGCTTTATACTTGTCAACAGAACCATCTGCCTTATATTTTCATTTTAGGATCCATTTGCATCCTAACGGCTTACACCCACTTGGGAGAACTGTCAACTCCCAAGTGTGATTTTGCATGATGGAATCAATTTCACTGTTGATAGCTTCTTTCCAGAACGCAGCATCTGGACTAGATAGAGCTTCTTTCAAAGACTTTGGCTCATCATCTAGCATATAGGTGATAAAATCCGGACCAAAGGTCTTAGCCGTCCTAGCTCGCTTGCTACGTCTCGGTTCTTCATCCACAGATCAGAACTAGTAGTAGCTTCAGAGGTTCGTTTCTCAGAACTACCTTCTGTCCTATCCTTATTCTTACAAGGATAGACATTCTCAAAGAATATAGCATTCCTCGACTCCATCATCGTTCCTTCAGTCAACTCGGGAATCTCCGATTTATGAATAAGAAAACGATATGCACTACTGTTAAGTGCATACCCAACAAAGATACAATCAACCGTTTTAGGGCCGATTCTAACTTGTTTAGGAAGTGGCACTTCAACCTTAGCCAAACACCCCCACACTTTGAGGTATTTATAAGACGGCGTGCGTCCTTTCCACAACTCGTAAGGCGTCACATCCTTACCCTTAAGTGGAATTTTGTTTAGGATATAGTTGGCTGTCAACACAGCTTCCCCCCACAAGTTTTGTGGTAATTCCGAACTTACAAAGCATTCATTATCTCCTTAAGAGTTCGGTTTTTGCGTTCAGCAACACCATTAGACTGTGGTGAATACGGTGCCGTAGTTTGATGAATTATACCCGCCTCTGCGCATAACTCTTCAAACGGGGCAACATACTCTCTACCTCTATCACTTCGAATTGCTTTAATTCGACTGCTTAGTTGATTTTCGGCTTCATTTTTGAAGTTCTTAAAAGCTTCAATTGCCTCATCTTTACTTCTTAAAAGATAAAGATAATAATATTTTGTGCAATCGTCAATAAAAGTAATAAAGTACTTTTTACCGCCTCTAGTTTGCACAAACTTTAAATCACACACGTCTGTGTGAATTAACTCTAGAGGTTTAGTGCTCCGTTCAACCGATTGAAATGGTAACTTAGCCAATTTAGCTTCAACACAAACTTCACATTTGTTTTGTGTATTAAATTGGTTCACTTTTAGCAAATCTAAATTTACTAAACGTTTTATAGCATTTAGATTAACGTGTCCTAATCTACAATGCCACAAATCCGAGCACTCAACAAGCAAGTAAACAGAAGAAGCAATTTTATTAGCATTTTCTTTTGCCACACGGCGCATCGCCATTACATTCATTTTGAAAAGTCCATTGGCGAGATAGCCCCGACCAAGGAACCTTCCGTACTTGCTCAAAATAAACTTTTCAGACTCAAACACTAGTCTAAAACCATGATTGACTAACAGCGAGCCTGAAACCAGATTCTTGCGGATGTCCGGAACATGCAGCACATCCTTCAAAGTCAGCTCTTGGCCTGAAGTCAGCTTCAAAACCACGTTGCCCACACCAACCACTTCAGATGAGGCTTGGTTCCCCATGTGCAACTTTCTACCTTCAACAGCTTTGTAGGTAGCAAACGAGCTCTTGTCCGAGTAAACGTGACAAGTAGCCCCGGTGTCGACGAACCACTCTCTCGGGTTGTCCACGTGATTGGCCTCGAACACAACGGCAGCCAAATCATCGTCATCCCAATCATCTTGTCGGGCCTTGCCTTTGCCTTTGTTGTTATGTTCCACCAAATGCGCACCATAGTTAGTACGTTTCTTCTTTGGAGCCGTGCAATGTTTGGACATGTGCCCCGGCTTGTCACAATTGAAGCAATTGCCGTTGAACTTTGTCATTGGCTTCTTCCCTTTGTCAACTTGACCCAGGCGCTTCCTTTTGTTGCTATTTGATGGCCCACCACGTTCCATCAAATTAGCCTTGGCCTCGATCGGGACTCGTGGTCTCGGATCCGTCTTTCGGTTATCGGCTTCAATTCGAAGCTTAACCACAAGATCTTCAAGAGTCATCTCCTTTCGTTTGTGTTTGAGATAGCTCTTGAAATCCTTCCAACACGGTGGCAACTTCTCAATCACCGCAGCAACGGTGAAAGAGTCGGGAAGGACCATCCCTTCAGCATGAACGTCGTGCACAATGAGCTGAAGCTCTTGCACTTGGTCCATTACTGACCGGGTGTCCACCATTTTATAGTCGAGGAACTTTGCCACCACGAACTTCTTAGTTCCGGCATCCTCAGTTTTGTACTTCTTTTCTAGAGCTTCCCACAGTTCCTTAGCACTAGTTACATTTCCGTATACAGAATATAAACTATCTACTAAGCCATTAAGAACATAATTTTTACAAAGAAAATCGCCATTGATCCATTGATCGTACGCCGTTCGTTTGTTGACGTCCGGCTCATTTTCTTCGACCACAAGAGCCTCCTCCTTGAGGTATCCAGCAACTCCGAGCGTGGTTAGGTAGAAGAACATCTTCTGCTGCCACCTCTTGAAGTCCAACCCGGAGAACTTTTCCGGCTTCTCGGCTTGGCCATGGGGAATGGTCCTTGGAGCAATGGTGTTGGATGAAGACGCCATTCCAGCAAAGGTAGTTGATTAATTTTAGTCTTAATATTTGTCTTGCGATTGTTGTATCGTTTTAACCTCGCTGGAATTACAAAGGAAGTACAGAAAGGTAGAAGTGTAGAGGAACAAACAATTACAATATTTAACTGAATTGAAATAAAGTAAAGAACCGATGTGTAGATTCCGGTTCCGGCAAGCCGAGTCGAGGGGACCTCTCTCCGCAAGACAAATACACCTCGGCTAGTGCTCACGGTTTGGCGGTTGTCTTTCAAAGATGAAACGGCTTCGTCCTTCCGGCAGTAGCACCACAAATCCGGAAGGACAGCTCAACTGCAGAATGTGACATTTGGATCCATGCAGGATGTCCTATTTATAGGCACATCTCCACTGCAGGGGACAACTAGGGTTTGAGGGCATTCAAACCTGGTATTGTAACCCCCCTGGAGTTATAGCTCTGCCATTAAGCCCTCCAGGAGTTACCTTCTGCAGATCCCGACAGGTGTCCCTTGTCGGCTCGGATCCCAACACGTGTCCAGGGCAGCTACAGACTTTGACTCCCGACAGGAGTTACTTTCGGTTACTGTCCAGCCCACTAACTCCACCAGCTCTAGATGGCAGTTACCTGAAGGCTCCACCAGCTCCAGTGGCAGTTACTCACTTGAAGGCTTTTAACTCCTTCAAGCTAGACATGCACCATGTGCACCCACGACCCTGTCCACAGCCGTTATAGACCCGGATAGTCGATCCGCCGACCCCGACAGGAGTTATATTCGGTTACTGTCCAGCCCACTAACTCCACCAGCTCCAGATGGCAGTTACCTGAAGGCTCCACCAGCTCTAGTGGCAGTTACTCACTTGAAGGCTTCAGCTCCAGTGGCAGTTACTCACTTGAAGGCTTTTAACTCCTTCAAGCTGGACATGCACCATGTGCACCCACGACCCGGTCCACAGCCGTTATAGACCCGGATAGTCGATCCGCCGACCCGCTCCACGACCCGACTGTTTGTGTACCGTAAAACTGATACGGCTAAGCCCCGGAAGCCCACGTACGCCCAAAGTCCAATTGCCAAGATCCAAGTTCGAGGACGAGGACGAGACGAGATGAGCCGGGCACCGGCACGGGCACGGGCGGGCGCGCGCGTGTGTGCGCGTGTGGGCTCATGGCCCACATCCTTGTGCACTTGATTACTCTACTTAAGTGTTAATACATTTAAATACACTTCTTAATTTGATTAAGAAATCAATGCGGGATTATTTAATGTGTATTAAACACATTAACCCACACACCATAAATGCCCAATCGTGTGACCAACTTTAACCATTTATTTCTCACTCACCGAAAATCGGATTTGAGCAAATAAAAATACTACGATTATCGTATTTAATTTCTCCAAAATTAAATATCCCGGTCACGAAAAATCGGATAAAATGAGTCACACTCACTTTATTAAATCCTATTTTCCAACAAAAGATTTTTGAAAATTAGATAAATTAAAATTAATATTAAAAATAATTATTGGGGGTAATATGGTAAGTGTGGTTAAAATAAATATTTTTCAAAATAAGTGGCTAAAAAAAGTTATTTTAAATTTTAAGTGGTCAGTTTGCTACATTAACACTTCTATAAATCAACCAATTCTAAATTCATATAACTAAAATTATACAAAAGCATGTCTATCACAAAATAACCTTATAACAAATTGAATATATAAATATTGGCAATTATATATGCCAAATCAGTAGTACCCAAGTTGTATGTAATTCTGGTAGAAGTGGACGATAATTAGTTATTTATGATTGAATTTAATATATCCTCAGCATAAGCATAAGCATGACATGAGTTAACTAATTGGATTTTTTAAAAAGAATATATGAAATCTAAATAATTACTATCCATAAATTTATCTTTAATTAAAAATTTATGAATTGCCCATGTCAAAACATTATACAACAATAACCTTATTTCATTCAAGCTATGACAAAAGGAAAGGTGCGAGACAATAGTTTGTAAGACTTTTAAAAAAAATCTCAACTACCAATCAATCAAAGATAATTAACCATATATCTAATCAATACCAATTCACAAATCACATATATCGTAATATAAAATTTGATTCACATCCAACATAGTTTCATAATTTTGATTTTAAAATTACCTCGCCATAAAGACACAATTTTTTCTTATGGCATACCTCCGAAATTAATTACAGCTAAATTGGATAAAGATTCGTGCTGATAGCGTGTTGTAAATCGAACTCCAGAATAACACTCAAGATGTAAATATATGAAAATAGAAGAACACAGAATATTAGGGAAGCATGATTTTATTCATCGGTGTAGATTCATTGTATGTTTACAGAACATTCCAAGATATATACAGGGCTGAAAACCAATACCCTAGAGTAGAGACTAAGTAATGTCTATATATAATAAATAATAAAAACTTATATGAAACCGTCTAACGAGTCTCTTGCGTTAGACGAGTCAAAGAGGACCCAAATCCACCTAAAAAACCAGCCCAAACCCGCAAAAACAGTCAGGTGCGTGAGCTCTACGCGCCCGTCAACACGCGGCCTCATGCGTATCACTAGGTTAAAGTGAAGTATCACTATGTATGAAGTAAAGTATCACTAATTATATGTCGAAATATCACTTAATATAAAGTTTAATTTCTATTAGTCACAATGTATACATACATGAACTACGTCTATAACTAACTTCGACAATGATCACATATTTACTAACTGACAAATTAATGTCTTTTTATATTTCAATTAGTTACCATGTATAAATACACGAACTACATTTATAACTAATCTCGACAATGATCATTGATTTACTACTTGACATATTAATGTTGTTTTATATTTCAATTCGTTATACTGTATAAATACACGAACTACATTTATAACTAATCTCGACAGTGATCACCTAGTTATTAGATGGCATATTAATGTGCTCGACGACAACTTGAACTGCCGTGAGTAATTAATTATTGAAATGTATTAAAAAAGAAACTAAATAGGATCGTGAACTTTGATAAATAATTAATTCAATAATTTTCCCACAATAAGAAAGAGCAATACAATTGTAAATCCCCCTCTCTTTTTCCCTCTCTCCTGAGAGAAGAATTGTAAAATTCTACTACATCCGTCCCAATAGCAAGGTCCACTTGCTATTGGGCACGGGGATTAAAGAAAAGTAGATTAGTTAAAGTAGTGGGTAAAGTAGGTGGAGTCCATTTCTTTAGTAACTATTATAATAAAAAGTAATATAATGTAAGTGGGGTCCACTTTGATATTGACATTAATTATTTTCATATATGGAAGTGGACTTTGCTATTGGGACAGTCAAATAAGAATTGTGGACCTTACTATTGGAACGGAGGGAGTACTGTATAGTAAAAAAAGGAGTAATTAAAAAATCAGCTGTCCAATCCTTTGCGCTTGAAGACGGTGGTACTTTACGCTACCTTAGTTGTATATCTTGTTTTCTCCAAAATGGGGAGTCAAAATGACCGTCCGAGCGGGTCCCACACGCTGAGTAGACTATTGACCGGCGCGTGTGTGTAATGATGCGGGTCCCACCTCACGACGATGCCTTTCTGTCTCGGGGAGGATCTAACGGCTACGATGAGAGCTTCCGCCACGTGGGTCCCAGAGAACAGCGTTAGTGCGCGAACCCCCTGTGCTACCGGATACATCTGATTCCTCCCGATTTAGTTATTATGGTGAATATAATAATAAAATGAGAATAAAAAAGAAAAATTGGAAAAGAAGAAAGAAAAGGAGACCAAGACTACGAGCCCTGCTTATACTTCCATTCATTTTCATCTCCTCTCTCTCTGCTGCTACTTTCTCTCTCTACAACTGTCCCTTTCAGACGTCGTCATTTTATCTCCGCCGTCGCGTGTTTCTTGTGCACCAGGTGAGAAGTCTCGTGAGGACCCGGCGGAGAAAGGGCAGTGCTGTAAATTCACCGAACTTCCATTAGAGTGTTATCGGGATTATCTGAGGCCGTCGAGAAAAGTAAAGGCTCTCGCTGCTCGATCGAGGTATGTTTCGCTCTTCATTTTTCAATTTTCCCCTCGGATCACTGAATAATTCTGCGAATTTTAGGGTTTATGACGTTTTTCCTTCCTGTATTTAGTTTTACGCGTTTTAAGTTTTGGGGATAATTTAAGCTGGTATATATATATATATATATATATAATTTTTTTTTAAAAGGTGGGGAATATGGATTTTTGTATAAAGGTTTGATTGTTTCTGGTTTCTCAGCTGAATTTTGGATGTATTTAGATTTTATGGGAAGTGAAACTTGATGGTAAAATGACCTCTATCGGGTGTAAATGTAGTCAACACAAAGGAAATGGGGTGTAGATGGAGGAACTAGGGCTTAATTTTTTTTCACTTACCAATTGTGTTAGGGAATTTTATGAAGCGTGACGAGTACGAATAAGTTTTCACGTCAGTGCTGATGGATACTGTGCTAAACCCGTAGCATAATTTTTCATTTAGTTCTTTACATTCGGAAGCTTCATTTATAGATTGCAGGTCTAATTTGAGAAGTTTTTGAACTATGTATATGAAAGATCGTGCCTTTTATTTGATGCTGTGGATTTTGACTTGGGTGCCTCTTTGATTTCCACTGAAAGATTTTGGATAATGAAGTGTATAAAGAAATTTCTTAAATTGATATTCTTTTGTTTGTTTTTTCATCTTTTTTGTAAGGTTTTGGCTGTGCGGTTGAAGTTGGAAATACTAATGCAGAAGGTGTAAGAAAATTTCCAAAGTTGCACGCCGCAATACAAACCACGAAAAATGTTGGAGGGTCCGAAGTTTACTGGAATCATAGGCCTAAACAACAATCATGACAATTATGATTTTTCGCATTTCTATCGCAAGCTCAATGAGGGATCAAATATGTCAACTGAAAGTTATGGGAGCTTGCAGATGAGCAATGGTGGAGGCTCTGTTGCCATGTCGGTTGACAACAGCAGTGTTGGATCGACTGATTCCCACACTCATATATTGGGTCACAATGGGCTCAGGCATGTCAAAGACTATTCTGTTGCTGCCAGTGTCAATCATGGGAGAGTTTCTCATGGTCTGAGTGACGACGCCCTAGCTCAAGCTTTAATGGATCCTCGATACCCCACTGAGGGACTTGGTAATTATGATGAGTGGACAATTGACTTGAGGAAGCTTAACATGGGGCCTGCTTTTGCTCAGGGTGCATTTGGGAAGCTGTACAAAGGCACATATAATGGTGAAGATGTTGCAATTAAGCTTTTGGAGAGGCCAGAGAATGACGCAGAGAGGGCACACTTGATGGAGCAGCAATTTCAACAAGAAGTAATGATGTTGGCTACGCTGAAACACCCGAATATTGTTCGCTTTATTGGTGCATGCCGAAAACCCATGGTCTGGTGTATTGTGACAGAATATGCCAAGGGAGGGTCGGTGCGCCAGTTCTTGACAAAACGTCAGAATCGTTCAGTGCCCTTGAAATTGGCTGTGAAGCAGGCCTTAGATGTGGCAAGAGGGATGGCATATGTTCATGGATTAAATTTGATCCACCGGGACTTGAAGTCTGACAATCTTCTAATTGCTGCTGACAAGTCTATCAAGATTGCAGATTTTGGGGTAGCTCGTATTGAGGTGCAGACAGAAGGAATGACACCAGAAACAGGCACATATCGGTGGATGGCCCCGTAAGTTATATTTGTTCTTCTTTCTTTTGGGATGCTCCCTTTTTTTTCAGTTCGGTAATTATATACTGTTTTGAACTTATAGTTGTGGAGTTCCTTTGCTAATTAACCTATTAATTCTATGTATTCACTAACCCCTGTTTTTCTAGGAATTGTAAGTTTATTTTCTCATCCCGATCATCTGTCCTATTTTGTCATTGATATTATTATTTCTATTTTTTCATTGCTGGTGGGCCAGTGTATAAATTTTAATCATATTTTTTCTTGTTATTGGGATGATATTTTTGCAAGAGTATCATTGATTCAGTCACATCCTTCCTTTGCCAAAATAGTTTGTTATGTAGCATTAATGACCCCCTTCCTTCGTTGTATATCCGTTGTTGGAGTAATTAATATCTTTTGCTGTCACTATCTGAAATTATCTTCGGGGTTTGGTTCTGTCTTCTTCTGTCTCCACTCTCCACTAGCATATTGGTGATTTTGAGGTGGTCATGTTGTAGGTTCTTTGAACTTGTGTCTGTGCATTTAGATAAGGGTAAACGTGTACTTCACTGTGAGGTAAAATTGATAATTTGTCCATGTTTGAGAGATATAATTACCTTCTCTCTCTCTCTCTATATATATATGTGTGTGTGTGTGTATCTCCCAACATACCAAAACTAGCTGTTAACTCTTAATACAGGATCTCTCTTCTCTTTGAATTGTTTTTTGAACAGATCAATCTCTAATTCTGATCTTCCGCCCCAATCTGCTAAGGGTTAGCTTTGGGACTCTATTAAGATGAAAATATTCTCATTATGGACTGAGCAGGGCTACACGAGCCCATATCCTTGCTTTTCTATCAATCTCTAACGTGTGTGTGTGTGTGTGTAGAGAGAGAGAGAGAATTGCTGCAGTTGAGAAGAAATTGAATGAGTTGTTCTTTTAAATATGCTTATACTTTATAGGTATAAGAGAAATCTAGTTAAATAGGAAGTGTCATGCCTAGACTTGTCCAGGTATACGGGAATGGACCACATGATAAAAATGATAAAAACAATGGGACATACTAAGGTATAATCAATGTCTGTTCCTGTTATCGGCATCATGGTTTAAAAAGGTGATTTTGAGGCTAGCCTCAAGGGAGGCGCCGGAAAAACACCTCTTAAGGCGCCGCCTTGCTGCTACCAGGTGAGGCTTGCACCTCGTTCCAGCTGACCTGCCTAAGGCGAGGCGATTTACGCAAGGCGTGCGCCTCATTCCTTCAACAGAAAAGAGAAGAAAAGAAAAAACATCATGCTAACCTGCCTTGAAGAGGGGAGATGGGGAGAGAGAGAAAGCTGCGGAGAAAATAGCGGCGCATGGAGGGAGAGAGAGAGAGAGAGAGAGAGGGTGAGAGACAGAGAGAGCTGAATGTGTGTGTGGCCGAAAAAACAAATGAAACCCTAGAATGAGAGTGCAATTATTATAGGGTTATATTTTTTGTGTTATTGGGCTTTATTAAGCCCATTATTGTTAACGAAACTATATTTTTTGGGCTATATATTTATTATATATATAAGAAAACTAGTGCCAACCAAATTAAAAGTATATTTTTTAAAAAAATATGTAAAGTAAAAAAAAAAAAAAAAAAAAACTAAAATTTGAAACTTTTCTTCTTATGTTGAGGCTTACGCCTCGAGGCTAGCCTCCACCTTTTTAGGTAAGACTCTAATAAGAGAAGAGTCGAGTTGATAGCCACTGATTTTCTGGCTTTATAGATGTCACTGGACTAAAACCTAAACATTGCTGTATTTGCTGAAATTCTACAAGCATATTTATAGTGCTTTACACTTTTTTTGAGGAGTTATTATTACTTTGTCCATCTTTCCATATATTTTACCGTCAAGAAATTGAATGCATTTGATGAGACATGGATATCAATACCTAGCTGACAGGCTAAAACCTCACCGTGATGCTTGGCGACCCCTTTTCTTACTCATGTTAAGGCGACTGTATTGGTTTTGATATGAGAAATTCTGTACTATGATCTAGTATTAGAAAGTAGTGTTTCAACTCAATGTCTTAAGAAAATAAATGCTTGTTGCAACTGTTTTGTTACACATAAGTGTTTTATCCTGCTTGTTTAAGGTTTTGTGATGCTGGTTTGATCGTATAGTTTCACAAGCCATTGGTTTGTCTTGGATGGGACCTGCTCAAGTTCATGGCTCACTGCTGTGTTTGAGCAGTTGCTGCTGTGTTAAAGGTTCAAACATAAGATGAATTGTTTTTCTTTCATAACTTGTCCTGCAAGAGTGGGTTGTTTTTGTTGATTTTTTGTTGATTCAGACAAATTGTCAGAGAACAATCACTAAGAAGTAATCTTAAGTCACTAGGTCTAGTGCTTTTGACGATAATGTGGTAACTTCAGCTCCCAAGTGCATATATATAAGTTCAGGATTGTATTATTATGGAAGGAATTATGAGAGAGTGGTATCACGATGTTATTAGTGAGTGAGTCACTGGAGGGGCACATTGAGCTTCTGGTGTCTGAGTTGCTAGTTTAGTCCAAAATGAATTTGGTGGAGATGGTTTGACTTTGTGGGATGACAGTGCATGCATGCATCTTCTGGATATAGTTATGCACGTATCTGTTAAAAACTATGGTAGTAGCATGGCATCTTTTTGTCAGCAATTTGAAAGTAAAGGAATAACATTACTTATATGGGACTTTTAGGCTTCTGCATTAATATTGTGAAGAATTAGGCTAGTAATGTCCTTGAAACTAATGCTCTGAATCTTAGGCCTTGTAAGTTTTGTAAAGAATTTCAAAGTTTGTGGTGGTGAACTTGCATTTTATGCATCTTGAGTTCAATTGGCTATAAAAGTTCTTCTAGTGCATCGAGATCTTTCTGTAGTCCAGATATGTTGAAACACTGCATTCAAACATCTCGACATGGTTACCTCTCTTTTCTTGCATTTCACCTTGAAGCATCAAATTATATTATGTGATTCTGAGTAGTTTGATCTGTGAAATTGCAGAGAAATGATCCAGCACAGGCCTTACACACAGAAAGTTGATGTATATAGCTTTGGGATTGTGCTGTGGGAGCTCATCACAGGGATGCTCCCGTTCCAGAACATGACTGCTGTTCAGGCAGCATTTGCTGTTGTGAACAAAGGTGTTCGCCCAACTATCCCTAACGACTGCCTTCCTGCACTGAGTCAGATCATGACACTTTGCTGGGATGGTAATCCTGATGTTAGGCCCTCCTTCAGTGAGGTGGTGAGAATGCTGGAGGCTGCGGAGACTGAGATTATGACTACTGTCCGAAAAGCTCGTTTCAGGTGCTGTATTAGTCAACCAATGACTACAGATTGATGCAGAGAAGAATCTAGAAGTGTTAAAAACAGAGTAAAGAAATGGAAAGGATAAACTGGTTTTCTGTCAGCTTTATGTATGTATCAGGCTTAATTTCTCTCCTCGGATAGAGAGAAGGGGAGAGTTTATGATAATAACTGCTTGTTTTGATTTTTTTTTTTTGCCTTTCTGGATTTGAGATACCAAATTAGTGGTAATAGAAGAGATTTGATGTGTATTTATGCATTCCTTTGTGTAATATCAAAAGTTGCCTTCTTCAGTTCATTCTCTCTGTTCATCTCATCATTACGGTATTTTTTTTTCCATCTCATCATTACAGTTTGCTGCTATGATTCCACCAGATTAATGTTTACTATTTAGGGTTATTGATCATTTTTGGAAGTTTTTCAAATTGCATCGAGTTTTCTTTAAGATATGATCACAAGTATTATGGGCTTATATGACGCTTAAAACAGTGAAACTGCACATATTTATATACCTTGGTTGCACATGCTTATATTCATTTTTCACATTCATTCTTTGAGAAATTCTAAACAATGTCCCGGTTTTACTTTTCACAACTCCGTTATTTTATAAGATATAAATATAAATATGATAAGATTATTATTTTATAAGATATAAATATAAATATCATAAGATTATTTTGATCCTTAGCCCCCAATAATTAAAACCATGTCATAGCTGCAACACTAAAAACCCTCTCATAGCCCAAACCCTTTTTTTTAACTAAAAAATAAAAAACTAACAACAACAAAACAAGATACAAAATCATATCATTTTTAGAGTAAATTGCAAAAATGGTCCCATAAGACATGCCCTCCCCCGATTATGGTCCCAAATCTGCTAATTTGGTCATTTTTCGATATTTTGCTACTAAAATAACCTCAAAAGACATAGATATGCATAAAATAGTCCCAGCCGTTTTGACGGAAATCTTAGGAGGAGACGGAACCGTTACACGTGAGCCGCACTTGATATTTAGTAAACCTAATTGGACCTAATTTAAACTAAAATCCCCAAATCCCCAAACCTGTTAAAAAAAAACACCCACAAAACTCAACGAAAATCCCCAAATTTCGAAACCCTAAATCTCACTATCACAAGTGAGAGACGGTGAAATCTCGCTACAAAGGGGAATACACAAGTAATATCTGAGATCGGAGATTGAATCCCTGACCTTCCTGCGTCTACGGTTTCACCGGAATCCCCACAAGGTGGCGGCTTGCTTCGCCTTCGCTCTGGGATCTGCCGCTATTATGACTGACTGCAACAAGACGAGTGGCGGCTAGGGTTCGTGGTTTATCAGTGGAGAGGGCAATTCGAAACCTACCAAAAAGCTTCACTAGGGTGACGCACGAAGACAGTGGTGGTCTTTACCCATGACCTGCGCTTGCGAGGTGCCTGCCATTACTGTACCGAAGCTCAAGGAGAAAAATGCAAGGAATTTCAGTGCAAAAATTGCAGAGAAAAGGTGTCTTTATTCCATTTTTGTAAATTTTGTGTTCTTCGTGCTGCTTAAGCTTGATTCTGCTCTGTTTTCACTAAACCCCTCTTTTCTTTGCTCTGTTAGTATTCAGAGTTGATCTCTCAGCAAGGAACTCAAGCCCTTGCTCTAGGAACAGACCTAACAAGGTGAACACTAGCCACATTCAGAAGCAACAGATAAGTGTATTAGCTAAAGAATTCTCGATTTGCTCTATCACCAGCCTGGTAAACAGAGCTATCACCATGCTATGTTTATTTAAATTTCTGGTTTGTAGAGGATTTGTTTCTGTTGGTGGTGGGAGGATCAGATTAGATACATTGTATTTATGAGATATAAATCAGATTCATAAACGTACTTCTTAAAAGTGTGACTGTTATATGTTGTTATCTTGCTTGTTGATCTTAGTTCGATTGTGTGGAAAATCAGTTCAATAAGAAGCGGCTTATTGTTTACTTGTTCCTATCTCAGTCTGCACTAACTGTCTGAATGAGGTGCTCTTTTGACTGATATATACTTGATAAAAATCAGATATACTGAAGCTACTATCACTGCTGGAAATAGTATGATAGGTCCGAGCTCTCGATTGCGTGATTGCATATTCTCTTGCGTGAATACAATTTCTTTATTGCTTTCTGAGATTGTGAGCTTCTGGAGAATATACTGCTTTCCTGTTAAAAGACGAGTACTCATAACTGAATACAAATGCTCTCTGCTCCCTGTCTGTGAGTGTGAGTCTTGATTAGAAAAAAAAAAAGGGGAAGGAAATTTCCGAATGCATGTTACTTGCTTCCTGCACCCCTCCTAAATTAACTGTATTGTTTCTTAAGTCTGCCCTGCATTAACTTGTTGAAAATTGCATAGGTCTGCTGCTGCTCTATAAACCATTTTAGTTGATATATACTTGATAAATCAGACACACTGAAGCTACTATCACTGCTGGAAATAGTGTGATAGGTCATAGATCTACTGATTTTTAAATTGTGACTGTTATGAATAATGTTCTGTACGGGACTAAAATTGCAAAACGCTTTGGAACTAAATTTGCATGAAAATTTAACGGCAACACATGACGGTGAGGACCAATTTTTCATATCGTGGTCCAGTGGTACCGAATTAGCAGGTTTGAGACCATAATCGAGGAAGGACATGTCCTATGAGACCATTTTTGCAATTTACTCTTTTTTTTACATCTCCAACTTTTTCTATAACTAAGAAAAACAAAAAACAAACATCCCTAAGTGCTTTTAAATTATAACCAAGAGAATCAAATAGCATACAATAATAATTAAAAAAACAACATAAATCATACCCCTTACAACCGATTGAGAACTCTACACTTGAATCATTCAAAAGGGGGAAAAAAAAAATCAAATTAGAGTCACCATGTTCAAATTGAGACTTCAACTGATATCTACTGAGAAATCAACCTTAGCTCAATGCAACCGACTGTTGGATTAGGATGGAGTCTTTAACCACATTCACCCATATTAAAACAACCTTAATAGGCCATCGGAATTGGCTTCGTTGATGGAGGTGGTGACTGCTAATTGAGAAAGCGTCGTAAGAATGAGATTGAAATTAAGCGTAGTAGGCCATTCATGGAAAGTAATGATTCATGATTACTTTTTCTCTTGAACTTGAAGTGAGATTGATATTGGTAGTATTATGGATTTGAGTTTAAGGGGGTTAATCTCATTATTTGTTTTTTTTTTCTTTAGTTAAAAAAAGTGTTAGATTGTAGGAGGTTATTAGAATGTTTTAGGAGTGTTGGGGGATAAGAGGTAAAAAAGTCTTATCATAATTATATTTATATTTTATAATATAATGGGGGGTTATGAAGAGTAAAACGGGCGGCTATGTTTAGAATTTTCCTTATTCTTTTCCTTTCTTTACCTTTTGTTTTCCTATTTGTACTTCCATTTGTTTTGGATATAAGAAATTTGTAAATATGAAATTTGATTTATAAATTAAACATACTAATTAATGTATTATGAATAATATTTAATTTTATATAAGTAAACTTATTAAAAAATTATAAATAATAAAATATAGAGAATGAATGACGGACAATATTCAATTTTTGAAGGATATGATACTTGAAATTGTGTTAACAACCTATGAAAAAAACTATACCAATAGAAGAAAATTTGTATGAGACTATCTAATGGATCTCTTAGAAATTGGCTTCTGAGGGCCAGGTCCAGGTCCAGGTCCAGGCGATTGTGGGCTATTTTTTTTTTATTAAAAAAAAAACTGCTTCCGGCGGCGAGGCCTACTATGTTGTTTCTTTTTCTCTTTTTTCCTTTCTTTTTTGCTTTTTTTTTGTTTCTTTTTTTTAATCATTATTTAGTATCAAGCGCAACACATGAGTCCACACGTTAGCGCCAGACAAGTACATTGAGCGAGATACTGGATAAAAAATAAAATTAATTCAATTTAATTTTGTGGTTCACTAATTCCATTTTATGGTATATATTTATTTCAAAAAAATTAATTATCAATGGCAGTACATGAGCCCACAAGTTAGCTTTGGGTGAGTGCATTACTCGAGACATCGAATAAAAAAATAAATTAATTCAATTTAATTTTAGGTTTCACTAATTTCATTTTAGGTAGAGATGTCAATCGGGCTAACCCGTTTCGGTTTCGGTCCTATTCGGTTAAGACCTATTCGGTTAAAATTTTCTTCGGGCTCAAAATCTTCGGCCCTAACCCTAACCATTCGATTTTCGGGCTAGCCCGTCGGGCCAACATGTTTATGATTTTTTTTCCACGTGTATAAATTATATCTTGATAATTCTCCTAAATAATCATTATCTCTTATTCTTGAAATAAATTAATACGTGAAAAATAAGATAAAATGAAAAGAACATGACAAATATAAAATTTAATTAAGATCAAACTGCATCAAATGAAAGAAAACAAAAATAAATGACATGAAAATGACAATAATGTTCAATCATAATTTGTTCTTCCAAAAATAATCATTTTAAACTACACCACAAATCTATTTATAGCTTAATCTTCCATCTAATTTGAAGTACAATCTTCTTCTACTTTAACAATATTTGAAGCCCTTTCTCAACTTCATGTTTGATTCCATCTTCAAAATATTTATCATTTATTAAAAGAAATAATAATATTATAAAATTATAAATTAAATAAATTAAAACATGATAAATTATAATAACTAGTTAGTCTAAAGAAATATAGATAGGGATGAATCGGGCCAACCCGTTCGGTTTCGGGCCGAATCGGTTAAAATTTTTTTCGGGCCAGAAATTCGTGGCCCTAACCCACATTTTTTTCGATTTTTTCGGGTCGGCCCATCGGTTTCGTGCTAAATTGACATCCCTAATTTTAGGGTATATATTTATTAAACAAAAATTTACCAAATGAAGAACACGAGCCCACATGTTAGCGTCGGACGAGTGCACTGTACGAGACGTCGGATAAAAAATAAATAACTCAATAAGTAAATAAATATATATTTGTAAAAAAAAAAATCAAAAATTGAAAAAAAAACTAAAAATTATTCGTACTTCGGGTAACATTTAAGATCCAAAATTGTTCTAAAAAAATGATTTTCTATAAAATGAACAATATAAGTGATTAAGCATTAACTACTTAACCAAGAAATATAGAAGTGTCATTAACTATAAACGTGGGCGGGCTTAGCCTACGAACCTATGTTTTTTTTTTAATTTTAAATCTATATTTATTTTAAAAAATAAATGAAAAAATAATGAAATCATAAATTAATTTAATTATAATTAACTTTTATTGAAATTAAAAATATCAAACAATGGTGATCATTTGTGTTTGTTTGTGAAACAATATATGTTTTAATATAATTTGATGATGAAGAAAAATATACGAACGCTATAAAATTTGAAAATATTGAAATTAGTGCAATATTAATAATAGTTTAGATTTTGGAATATTCGCATTCATATCTATATATTGTGATATAAAAATAAAAATTAATGAATTGAAAATAAATATTTAATTTTTTTTATTATTTATTCGCCAACCCACAGCCCTCGGTAGGGGGCGGGTTGGGTTGGAGGTTTTTAGGCCTGTATCCATCTAGACCCGCTAAATGGCGGGCTTTTGAGGCCCGCGGGTTGGCCCGCCCTGCTAGATACGACTGTTGACTACTTCCCTAATTAGCAAACAACCCTAGGTACGACCATAAGATTTAATCCACCAACAACTTTAATAATAAGAGAAACACCAATTCTAAACAATAAAGATCATACGATGACTTGTTCAAATCAAATTATATATCTCCAAAGTATAGAAAGTGGGATTGATTACCCCTAACCTACCCAATTGTGCTACTCGTGCATATAATCTAAACAATTATGAATTTAGATTATTTAACTAGCAATATACCATTCCAACAATCATACAACACGCGCAAATTGCATAATCATATCATCACAATGATAATGAAATCACAAGCAAAAGATTTGTAAATAAAGAGTGAATTAAAAGTATAATAAAACCGATTCGATCTCACAGTCGTGTGGAATCAAAGTCTTGATTATCCTCTTGCTAGAAAGTAATTTAGAAACTCATACTTGAAGAATAAAGTAAAAGTCTGGAAAATTAGTCTTAGTATCTGTCTATCACCGTCTCCTCTCCAAAAACTAAAGAACATTAATAAATATCTAGTCTAGGGTAAAATAATCTTCTCTCTCCTCCAGTATGGTAAGTCTTCCACCCTTCTTAGGACTCCTCTCCTCGTCTTTTAATTAGCCTAATGAGGAAATAAAAGCAGTCCACCGAGTAATTATTATGGGCCTCCACTTTGATTTTATCTTTGAATTTTCGTCCATAAGCTCCAAACTGAGACGTAGGCATGCCTTGTTTGCAATCAACTATTGAAACTTGAGCTTTAAATATCCTTCATCCAAATTTGAACCAATATTTGTATTTTTGCATTGTTTTCTATAAACCATCAATATTCCCTAGCAAACTACAGAATATAATTAATTCCTATAAATCAAATATCAAAGCTTAACAAAATGAGGGAAAATCACACAAATAATGATGCAAATATGCAATATATCACATATGCTTAACTATATAATTAATCCAAGGGAAAGTCCCACCTTTTGATATGCATATCTGTTTATTTATCTTTCACCTTTGAAAAGGCTTTACTTGTTAAACATGTTGATTTCGTTTACTTTCAATCGACCTATAGAGATCCTTAAGTTGTTTTCTTACTTCCGTCTTATGAATGTGGCACAGTACATTTTATTTTCCTCTGACCTATTGATGGACCTTAGTTGTTGTGACCTATGAAGAGGTCTTGTTTATTTGAGGAATCAGAATCTTATTTATTAATTGTTGAATTCTGTTTAAGTTTTGATTGACCTATGAACATACATTTCTTTGACTTGATTGAATCATTTGACTCACTTGACATATTGAAAAATGTGGATTCCTTTCAGTTATATAAGTTATGCTGCCTAAAATCTTGAGGCACTAACTTAGTTCAGTTTATGAAGGACCTCTAGATTTCCAATTAAATTATATTTTTCCTTCTATTTTTCCATGGAATGTCCCCTTCCTAATTCTCGGGACCAGGCTATTACAATGCCTACGTAGTGTATCCATGGTAGGAAGCCTAGACAACAACATCCTCCAACAAACTAATTAAGAACGACGAATTGGAATGTCTCTTCCAAATCCAACTTCCCTATTTAATCGTGGGGAAATGCTCACGAGTATGAAGTCTATCAATGCAAGCAATGACATTACAATGAACAAATCGAGTCCATACCCGTTCATCTGGTTGATCAATAATTGGGATACGAAAGATATGAACAATCTCTGGAAAAGTTTGAACAAAACCAAGAGTAAAATGTCAAACCCCATTGATCAATTGTAATAAACTCTTTATTACAATTTAATAATAAAAATATAATAAAAACAACCAATACAATCAAATATTAACAAAATTATAAATATGTCATTGAATATGAACATTAATCTAGATATGGTGTCGTTTAATGGAATTTGACAACTAGACATTCCAACAATTAGACTCCATTTTCTTATCGTTTGATTCTAAATTGTTATCTAACTCAGTACGTTCTTAAGACTGAATACTCCTCATAAAATTCAATAATCTCTCGATTTACTAAACTCTATGTTACACACCTCCAATCTGCTAATTATTTAACCTTTTCAAGTGATGAACAATTAACTCCACAATCATATTCAATGGCCAATTGAATACAAAAGACAATCAAACATAATAATTGTATCAATTCAATTCAAAGTACCCAAATACCTAGCAAACCCTAGAATCAAGATGTTTAGCAACCCATTACAAATTCATAATCAAATGAAAGGAAATCCATAATGGAAGCTATCAAATTAAATTTAAATACAAGAAATCAATAATAAACACTTATGCCGATTGTATCGTTGGTCTCAAGCTTTTCTTCTCTTATCTCTAACTCCTCTTCTTCAAGTGGTGGATGTTCTAGGGCCTCCAAAAAGTGTGATTTTTGTCCCCAATGATCTCCTTTTATAGTTAGGGAAGTCAAACCCTCTAGATAGAAATAATTCTGATCTGAAAAGGAAACCCAAGTTTTATGCCGAATAGAGCACGGTTCGTGCTCTTAGTCCGGAGACTTTACATGTGGCCGAAATGTTGAAACATAAGAGCACATGCCGTCCTCTATAGAGCACGGACCACGCTCTCCTTTAGACTCTCGATACATTTCGTTATTTTGCTTTGTTCTCGCCCGTTTCTTGTCTGATTAATTAACCTGATTCTTTTTGCAATGCGCTTGCAACTCGCTTATCCATCTTTTTAGGTACTTTTCAAGTCTAATTTAATCTCATACAACTTTTGGCATTAAATATCTTCAAAATGAGCAAAAACGTGACATTGCACAAAATATTAGAAATTATGCGGAATCTTGTCAATCTATGCGTGCAATGCACATTAACTACCATCCAAATGGACCTCAAAATGCATGAAAAATATGAAAACTATGAGTTTATCAACGATGTTGCTGATAGCTCCCGGGGAGATCTATGGGCCGGAATTGAGAGAGGGGGGTGAGGGGGAAGAGAGTGTGATCGGCCAAAATTTAGCACAACCCGCAAGAGGACGGGGCTATGTAGACAGTGGTGAGCAAGTGTCGTATCCACAGAGACTAAATTAGATTTAATTGTATGTACTATGACATCGGATCTCAATCATTATCTAGACGACGAATAAAACGGGAAACTAACTAATCTAAACTAGGGAAAGCAATAAATAAACGGGTAAAATAAATGGAGAAGAAAACATGAAGGCAGAGGTACTCTCGGGATTGATTTCTTCGAGTACTTAACACTAATGATCCCATCGAATGTCTATTTTGGTGTCAAATTTCACTAGGGCAATCTCTAATGCATCCTAAGCTCTCTCACGAGACACTCAAGTTGTAGGGTACATGCTAGGTTCACCGTTTCCAATCGAATCCTACACATGTACTTACCAAAAGCTCTAAGGATTTCAAGCCCTCACACTAAGCCTCAATTCTCTCGAATTTATTGACAAAAGTGTCTTGTGCCTAGGGTTCGTCTATTGAGACTCATCTCTCGATTTATGAATCAATAGATAAAATCATGTCAATTAGTGATCAATTAACCAACACCCATACATAGCATAAGCACAAGAAATGAAATAGGGCCATAAACAATTAATAGAAAAATAAATGCATAAATACCAAAATATTCTCAATCCCAAAATACAAGATAATCTAGCCTAACATCATACAAATGCAATGACTAAATTATCTCAAAGAAAATCAAAATAAAAACAAGGAAAAGAACTTGAAACAACCCGGAAGTTGGGTCTCGACTCCTCCTTGGTTCGACTATTCTCCTCTTTGCTCCATCTTCAAGATCTAGCTCCTTATTCACCCTAGCTAGGTGGAAATCCTAGCTAGGGTGAGGGATTTGATGGGTGAGATGTGAAAATAGGAGAGGGAAGAAGGGTTTTGGTATTAGGAAAATTTGGGGGAAAATGGAGGCTTGAGTTGTGAGGGTTCTCTCTTTGTGTGCTAGGGTTCTTTTTTTCAATTTCGTCCATGGGGGTTTATATAGAGTGGGGGGAAAATGAAATTAAAGAAAATCAAAAATGGGTGAAAAGGGATAGAAAATCGGGAAAAAACGTATGGAGGTCGCGCCTCCTTCTTTTGGCGCGGGTCGCACCCCGTAACTGACTTTTAGGGCCTCTGCATCGACGTCCACTCGCGCCGTCCCTGTGCACGGGTCGCGCCGCTCATCGGGTTGATCGGGTCGCGCCTCGGGCGCGAGTGAGCAGATCGCGCCTCTGGGCGCGACTGGGGTCGCGCCTCCGACCCTGCTCCGACACCTCTCACGGTTTTACTTCGTTCTTTCTCGTTTCTTGTCCGATTGAGGTGATTCAACTTGCAGCGTGCTCCCAATTCGATCCTCTATCTTCCTATGGCATTGAATCACTCAAAAATGCATTTATTCATCCACCATTTCCTATAAAACTCAAACAAGAAACAAAACTTCCAAATCGGGAGGTTAAAAGGCAAAAGGGGATGAAAACACACATTTAACTCATCAAAATACATCGTGTGAAGCTCAATAAATGATGCAAAAACCACACTCATCAGTGGGGTGGGGAAGATGGTCATGGACTCATGAAGAAGATGATGTGGAGGATTCAATTTTTATTTATGATTTTTTTTTTCTATTTTCTTTTATTTTTATTTTTTAATTTCATTTAGGGTATTTTTGATCATTTCAAGCCAAAAATGTAGCTAAGGGTATTTTTGACATTTCATTAAGAATATTAAGTTTGTGGTCAAAATAAATTTTTTACAATGTTAAATGCTAAAACAATTTTCACTTTATATATAAATGTAGCTATACTGGACGGCAAACTCGACGAACAAGAATCCAGACTATCTCACAGAGCCGGAGAAGTTTGATCCATCAAGGTTTAAGGAGAAAAATTGCATGTATTGGGACCAAAATCGAAGAGGGTCATGCCCTGTGAAATCGCAACTTTCTCACATTTTGGTGTTTCGACCCCGATTTTCCACCAAAATGTATTATATATATATATATATATATTTTTTTTTTCTATAAGCAAAGAAATATAGAACTTAATAATTTTTTTTATTATCACTAATAATTTTATTGGGTACAATTTATGATGTTATACAAATATTTAGGGCTGTAGCTCAATATTGTTGTCCCAATTCTATAAAGAAAGGGAAGAAGAAAGAAAGAATAAGGGATAAGCTTGATAACCATCTGTATCATATTAATATAAATTACAAAATAATCATTTAACAAATGATTATAACACTGAACCACCAGTGTACGTATTTGGCCATGCATGTGGGTTTTACAACTCTCAACTAGAGAATTGGTGTCAATATATATATATGTGAATTTTTTAACTAACTAATGTTTCCACGAAAGAAGAGATTGTGATTTATATTGTTTGACTGGACTTTGGATTGAGATTTACTCAGTTGTGCAGTTCCTTTTTCATTTACAAATACAATAATTCAACTTCAGACTTTTGATAAATTAATTACCTGACCATTTGATCATTTACTGCTTACTTGATTATTATTATATATCTCATTAATTAACGTTTATGAAAGTTAATTATATTAGTACGAGGAAAGCATTACCACCTCGGGTGATATTGTAATAAATTATTTTCCCGAAATAATTAAGAGGAAATTACGTACCTGCACGCATGCATTTTTACAAATTACTACCAATTAAGAAACAGAACATTCTAATTTGAAATTTAATAGTTTATCTGAGACTCATGATTCCAAATGAAGCATTGAAGCTCAGCGTAAAAGAGTCAGCTCTATATATATTCAGGTTGAAAATTGAAATGATGAGTTTGAGATATGTTTTTGGTTGTCACGAAAAATAATTAATTAAGTTCAAATAATGTGGATGTACGTTTTCATAAATCATGGATTATATTCAATATATAATGATTACATTGAAAATTTGAAGGCGATCTATCATCGACGGCTAACAGCACTCTCACGTACCGGTGTAATCGGTGCATTAATTATGAGATGTTATTTTAGTGTGTGTGTATATATATATATATACAGTATATGTGTGTATGATTATTACATTTAAGATGTCACCTTTTTTTGTTATGTCCATCTATTTTCGGCCCATTATGGATTAATTAAATAGCTTTAATTTGTCATCAAATTGCATGCATATATATAAATAGTGGAAATATATAAAACTAGTCACTTAAACTTTTAAAAGATTTATTTTAGCCACTAACTTTTAAATATATTTATTTTAGTAAGAATGACAATTTTGCCCCTGTGTGTTGCACGCATTACTAGCGATTACACATCTATATAAAGTTCAAGTGGCTAAAATAGTTTTTGCCTCTAATTAAGATTACCTTGGATCCCACTTGATTCACTGCATATATTTTCTTTCTGCAAGATTCAAATCTAAAATTATAAACAAATTCTACATGGAAAACGTTTGAGATAATTACGGATCTCAAAGTTGATCGACCATAGTAGTTTTATACTTGAAATAAATTGAACCTTGACATTTTAAACTCAAAATTATTAATATAGAACAGATCATGCGCCTGCATGTGCATTTGTCATCATTTTCTTGCTGGCAATACAAAACTAAAAGAAAATTAGGGTCTAATACTATAATTAACATTGTTTGAATGATCACCATGTTTTGCATCTCATAAAGCTCAATAAAACCACACAATAATGGTATTTTCTCCGAGATTTTTCGATCAAGTTAAGAATTAAATAAAATAAAATTGTAATAAAACCACAAAAACAGAAAAATATCAAATATGCAATAATAATTAGTAATTTTGTATTTGTAAATAGGAAGAAACAGAAACTATATATATATATATATATAAGTCATAGTAGATATCTAAAAATGCCCCCTTCTAAAAAAGATATCTAAATGAAACAATATTCAAATCTATACACAAACGCATCCAAAATATTATTTATGAGATGCATTAATATATAGTTATTGAAAAAAACTTATGCTAGACCATCTTATAGGTAAAAGTTTGTAAGACGTGTCAAAATCTCAAATAAATCCCATGTTTCATGATCTATTTATAATTTTATTGGTGTTTAATTGTGCTTGGATCCAAATCTTGACCTGTTTTATGGATTATAAGATGTAAGACAGTGTCACACAAGACTCCCTAGCTCATAATTATTTTATAATGTTGATATATAATATATTGTTACAACACAGGATACAATATCAAATTTCAATGTAAAAATTGATTTAACTGACATGGGCTTGGGCTTGTAAATTTATTTATTAAAACACAATTAATGGACGATTTATATCTTCACGATCAGTTTTTTTCCCCCTTTTTTTAAGAAATTCATTCAAAGTATTTTACTCTCATGTTTATTTTCCATCAACTCACACCACATGTGCAATATAAACACTATATATATATATATATATTTTAAATAATAATAGAGCGAATTAAATAATAAAAAACCAAGTATATTACCAAAATGCACATAGTGATAGAATGTGTAATCCCAAGTCAACTATATAAACACTCAAAATAAATAAAAATTGGAGTGGACTGTAAATCTCATTTCGAATTAATTAATCAGAATAAGAAAGCTGAGACAAAGGAAAAGTACTTGTTGAAATTCGATCTTTCAATAATTCAACACCCTAGCTTGTGCGCAAAATTATCAAAAGAAAAAAAAATTCCTTCAACTTTATCACTTCCAACAAATAAAATAATGAAACGTTAATCGAGTTACCCTGGGAATTTCTTGCAAACTTTCTTTCCTACAAGAAAAGAAAAGCATATCCATCAATATCATATCATAACAGTACCATTTAATTTAATTTTTATTTTATTGTCGCGTTTCCCCCACTGTCCAAGACACTCTATTTAATAACTATTTCAATCATGTAATAATTGGACTAAAATGGTCAAGAGTCAGTTAATTAAATTAATGTGCAAAATGTTTGGTAGGTGTAATTGCACATGGTTTGCTGAGTAGCATATTAATTTAAAATTTTAAATCCTTAATTTTCCTTTTTCTTTTTCTTTTTTCTTTTCATTACTAAAGTGAATGAGTGGACTAAACCAACCACTAGCAAACATTGAAAGATAAAATAGAATGATTTAAGAAGGTAATCGAAATTAATTAATTGAAATATAAATTCGCTATGACACTTTCAAACATGGAGGGCTGAGTTGATGTTGAGTTCAAGACTTCATAGTATCAAATCTTATGTTTGTTTGAATATAGAAATTATTTTCGTAAATTTAAAATTCATAAGTCTCGGAATTTTAATTGAAAAAAACACCATCATGACTTGATGATAGGCCTGGTCTGACACGTATTGTTATCCTTAATTAATTTTCCTTTACGTGTACAATCGAATCAAATCAAGTTAAATATTAAAAATAATTAGTTGAGACTAAATAAATTATGTAGATACGTTATACATTTGATTAAATATTCATAAATAAGAAAAACAAATGATTTACTATAACAATATAATTTATTCACGAATTAATAATTTCTTTACAACTAGCATGTGTTATGAAAAAAAATTGTAAACTTTGTATGACACATTGACACCTAGCTAGTAAAAACATTACCCTCTAAATATAACAAATTTATACATACGCGCACGCACGCACTCTTGTTCGTCGATCGAATGGGATCTCTCTCTATTGCAAAATTGTTTTTCATACTTTATAACATCCATCAACAGTTAAATGTGTCAAACTCAGTTATCACAGATAAATTAAAATAAAAACAGTTTAATTATATTTGTTGAATTGGTTTATTAGACATTTGAAGAAATTAAGTAGATAGAGCAAAATGAGCACATTCCCCGATCTGATCATTATATTCTTGGAAAAGCACACAATAGAGAATCTAGTACGTAGTTTACACGACATGCAATTTAAGCAGTAAGTTACACAAATTAAGTAATTGACTGTTTGAAATTTTTGGTGGGGCAAAATTGAAAAATCAAGCTTTGTGAGGGAAAAGACGAACAGGCAATCCCTTAGCAGGAATAGGCATTGGGTTTACAACAATCTTCTCATCAGGGATGATTTTCTCCCACCTGAATCTCTTCACTAGATGGTGCATGAACACCAGAATTTCCAGCCGCGCGTACTCTTTGCCGGGGCACATTCTCGGCCCTCCTCCGAACGGGACGAATGTGTATGGAGCTGGCCCCGTCCCCTCGAATCGAGACGGATCGAACTTCCTAGGGTTTGGGAAGCATTCCGGGTTTATATGCGTCGAATTTGCGCTCCAATAGATCTGCAAAAGTGTATATAATAACTCGTAAATCATATATACTACTAATTAATTTATGCATATTATGATGAATTATATATATAATTACCTTCCAGCCCTTTGGGATAGTGAAACCATTGTACATGAAATCGGAGAGGGCTTCTCTGAAAGCACCCTGAAGAGGGGGTGCCAGTCTTAGAACTTCACATGCTACATTCCATGAATATTTCATCTTTTGAACATCGTCCCAGTTCAATAATTCTCCTGCTTTCTTTGAATTTGCAATTTCCATTTGTTCTGCAACCAAAATATTTTTATTTAGATTTTAATCAAATTAATTCAAAAATTATATATATACCTACACTATAATATATATAGACAGGCCAATTAAAATACGTAGGTGTCGATGCCAACATATAAGGACAAGGAGTAGCTCCACAATCCAAACTCTTGATCAGATTCTTTCTTTTAACCGGATGCTATATAACATTAATAATTTTTTTTTTAAAATTGTATTTTAATTAATGCCATATTATGTTTTAATATGAAATATAATATGATATATATATATATGCGTATATTTGCATATTAATAAAATTAAATATAAAATTGAAATAGTGCTATGACTCATTGTGGGAAAAAGGACAAAATAATAATAATAATTAAGTTGACTAATATGGCGCAAGCCGGCAGCTGCCTTCGCACGAAAAACTTTCAGAAAATATCAAGATGTCATAGCTGCCCATTTTTGACACATTGAAATATCCAAATTAAACTAAGTTTTGTAGACATATTAATGATTAATTTATCATTTTTCACAGCCTATGAACACCGTTTCTGGATCTATATCCCCACCAACTATATTAATTAATCATTTTTCACGTTATACTATCATTTAAATATGTAATTAAACTTAATTATATATTTATATTCCAAAATTAACATCAAAATATATAAGTTAATATTTCGGGTTTGAGTCGTTGATTATAAGCTAAAGAAAATTACCCTTGTAGACTCCTTCATAAACTTCAGGCAGCTCAGCGAGATATTTGACAACGAAGGTGCATGCAGAGCTGGCAGTGTCATGGCCTCCGATCAACAAACCCAGAATCTTGTCGGCGATATCCATTTCATGCATGAATTTTCCGCTCTCGTCGCTGGTGAGAAGCATGTGCGATAGAATATCCTGCGTTGGCGACGCCTTCCCGTTGTTCAAGTCCACTTTCCTCTGCTTGATGATCGTCAGCAGCTCCTTCCTGATGTAGTTCGACGCCTTGATCGCCTTGTTGAACGGCGTTCCGGGCAAGTCCACCGGAATCGATATCAGCCCCGACGCCAGCAGATTGAACGGCTCCGCGAATTTGTCCACGTGGCTGGGATCCTCCACGCTCACGAACAGCCGGCAAGCCAGCCAGAACGTGTAGTTCTTCGCCAGCGGGAATATCACCACCTCCTTCTGGTTCTCCCAGCCGTCGGCGAAGTGGCGCTGCGCTATGTGGTCCATTACGCCGACGTATCGCTGCAGGGCTTCTGGTTTGAAGAAGTTTGGGAGCATTTTTCTCATCTTGATGGCTTCTTCTTTGGAGGAGGTTTGTGTTGAAGAGGGGAATACTTTGTCGACGGAGGCTGGCCACCACGCCTGCACGAGCTTGTTCTCGTTGGAGAAGAGGAACTTGTTGCCTCCGGCGCCGCAGAACACGGCGGCCTTCTCGCCGAGGAGGTGGGTGCGGAACACGGTGGAGGAGTATTTGGCGATGCGGTCGAAGATGAACTTCTCCGGGTGCCCTTTCCACCCCGTTGAGAGGAACTCCAGGCTCTCGCCGACCACCGGCCATCCGGTTTTTCCCGGCGGGAGTTGGCCGGAGGAGGAAGAGGACTTGCTCTTGAAGAAGAGGAAGTGGAGGGAGATGGAGACTAGGATCACGAAAACGGAGAGGAGAGAGACATAGAATACCTCCATGTCTTAATTACTGCACAGATCAAAAATAGAGGGAGTGCTCTTTGTGTGAGGTGTTTGGGTAAGTTTGGCATACAAAGTTTAGCTTATTTATAGGCACACATCAACCTACTGTGAGAGAGAGAGAGAGAGAGAGAGAGAGAGAGAGAGAGAGAGAGAGAGAGAGAGAGGGTTGTGGATCCACTGATCACTGTTCCCATTTTCATTTTATTTTATTTTGTATTCATGAATGATATTTTATATTTTAATGTACTATAATTTATATATGCTCTTTTACTTGGGAAAAAAGAAAATTACTTAACATCAGCACTTATTTGTTAGAAAACAATTATTGATTTTAGTAAATATATCGCACCAACTTTCCAGGTTTAAATTTTAATGAATTGATGATTGAGTAATTCAATTAATAATTTATATTTATTGAATTTGTTTATAAGACTCGAATATATAGTGTGTCATGAGCAACTAATAAGTTTTTGCTCGACCATGAGATGAATTAATGATCATTTAGTTAACTCAAACTACAGTAAATTCAGCTCGACTTCTTTTGAAAATGAAATTACACCATATATATATATATATATATTACATGAATTTTAAAAGATAAATATAATATAGAACCCAAAATAAAGTGTGACAACATAAGATATGAAATTAGATACATATAAATCATGCTAATATTTTAAAACTTTTGCCCCCGGGGGTGGGGTGGGTAGGGGTAATTATATACGTATATTATAATAGGTCAAATTAGGGTAGCTATATTAAAATTTATAGAATAATTAAATTGTACCAGCCTGGACCAAAAGTCACTCCTTGGTAGGCTTCACATACATTTGAGGGTGGCTAATCAAGAAATATTGCTAATTTATTCATGTTAGCACCAAATTTCTCAGCAGTTGCATTTGGAAGTGGTCATCAAACACCGTGTGAATGCATCTTTAAATTCTTATACTTTTACTGTGCATATATATTATTCATTTTTGGAAGTCAAGACCTTTTATTTCAATGCGAGACCGTAACTAATTTCTGTTTTCTTCTTTAATTTAACATCATGTAACACATTATATGCATGAAAAATACTTTCTTAATTAACGTACAAAATCAGTGTTGGAACTATTATATGACTTTGTATTCGAACTGCATTAACTTTAACCAGATGAAATGCCAGGAGCAGGCTAGGTTAGGATCAATTGACACATTTTCTTCTTTTTTTCTTTTTTTTTTTTTTTGAAAATCAATTGACACAATGTTAGGTGATGTTTTATTGGGCTGTTCTAGTTAATAGTGATGGAGAGAAGTCCGTTAGTTTGCAAACAAAGTTCACTGCAAGTTCAAATTTTACTAACATTTATTTTAAGTTATGCACCCCTTGCATTAGTTTTTTTTAGTACAATTTGTATAGGGTAGTGGTTCTGGATTTTAATTTTTAACCTCTTCGGAATATATATATATATATATATATATGCATTGAAGCTGAAAGCATTGATGCGGTGATTGGATGTGCATGGATCGATGAAATCAAACGTAGATGCTATTAAATTTTCACAAAGACTAACAAAAGGAGATCAAAGTGATACTTTCATGAATTAAGTTAAGAAATACTTAAACAATATAAGGTTTATTAAAATCAAGCACTACTTTTAAGAAAATTGATAAGGAGCCAGAAACACGTACGAGAAAGTGACGTTTCGCAATAGTTCATAACAAACTAGCTAGTAGCATATGTTTGAGTGCATCTATATAAAAGCTAATTTTAGTGTGCTCCACCTACGTACATACCTAACATTTTCGACATATAATTTGAAACAATGAACAATATTAATTAATTAGTTGTTCATGTATACTGGATAGATTAATCCATGTGGAACACACATATAATTATTAATTGAGCTTTACTTGACTAGTTCATGAAGGTTAAAAACTATGTGTATATATATATATATATAGGGGTGGTTATAATACAAACTAATCCTAGTGTAAGAACTAGAACTCATCTTGCATCATATAATCAATAAAAATTTAAGGCCTAAATTTGCTTAAAAGGGGTGATGGCAATTATATAATATTTGATAAGTTTTCTAGGTGGGGTATTAACGTAATTCGGTAATGTTTATAAAAAGGCTCTGGGTATAGTTGATAACAGTATTGTCATGCTAATGAAGCATTACTATCATGCTAACGAAACATTATCAGAATGCTAATAAAATTTTCTCATATTGTTAACGAAAAATTAAATTCTAAAAAGTAATTATAAATCCTAATTTGATGGAATAAATCATAATTCAGATGTAATAAACTCCAGTGATCTAAAAAATAGAATTACATTCTAAAAAATAATTATATATAAACCCTAATTGGATGAATAAATCATAATAGAAAAATAAATATATAATGCTAGCATTATGATATTGTTTTATCAGCACTGTTGATAAACTATGTTAACATATGACAATTCATCGTTAGCATAAGGTATAAGCCATAAATGGATGTAGAAAACCTTAATTAAAATATTCTAATTTGATGACGTAAATAATATATAATAATCAATTAGTAACTAAAATATAAAATTTAAATAAAAATAATAATTATAAGCTCTAATTGAAATGTAATAATCATAGTAACAATATAAGTACATGTACTACGTTAACATTATGATAATCCTTCGTTAGCACATTGAATACATTATGTTAGCATAAAACAAATGTTTTGTTAACATACGTTATATAATGCTGACGAACCATTATTAAAAGTTAACAAAAATATTTTCGCACTAAACATGAGGAAAAATGTATATATTGTATTTTTCATCTATATTATTTGCTTAAATACATCCATGACAGATTTTGAATTAAAAAACATGAAAAGAGCTTTAATTTGATATATTATTTGCGTTGATCTGATTAGAGACAAGTGAGATATGATAGTTTAAAAATTTTAAAATTTTTTAAAAAAATGTGATAACATCAGCTTTTTTATAAGGATTGGAGCCCGCCTCCTACTTTTTTTGCCTTGACTTTGACATTAAATATCAGTCATTAGATAATCTAGTTGGATGGTGTAAAATAGGTTCATAATTCCTACACCTGATCCTCTCTCTCTCTCTCTGTGTGTGTATTCACTGATTATGTAAGCAATAATTCCGATTGCTACGTTTTCTAGCCTAAAATTCTATCGCTTTAAATTTTGTAGGAACTTTCAGTAAACTCGACTTTGGTATAATTTTTAATTAATATTACTAGTGAAACTTTGTTTTACAGAATTATTGCTTACATAATCAGTGAATATATATATATACTGCTTTGCTTGTTGGGGATTCTAACTAAATATATTGAGTTAGTTAATCAGCAGAGCACCCTTAATTATTGTCAAATTTGAATTTTCACGTATCATTAGACCACAGAACTATGGTGAAGTGGTGTAAGTTTAAAGCCAAAAGGTCTTAAGTTCCATTTACTTCAGCGCTACTAGATGCTCATCTGTCACGTTAGATTTTTTACAATTGTGATTTACCTTTCTTTGTATGGTTTGCAAGTTATTACACTGTAGGTTATTATCGTCACTCAATGTTTTTATATATATATTTTTAATTTTCATCATGTCTTACCCTAAAACAATTCTTCATAAAACCTTTTCAAAATTGAATAACTAAAGTAAAACTTTCTCACAATTTCTAAAATAAACAATAATTCTTACCATTACATTATTATCTCAAAAAAAAAAATCTCACAATTATAGTAATGTAAGAGCGTTTTCCACGTCAAACATTTGTGTGTTTTTAGCAGCTGATTTGTGATTAAATTATTGACTTTACGTCTTTACCCACAAATGCCAAAAGCGAGTGATGCATTCCCAAAATTGACCTTTGACTAAAGCTGGAAGCAGAACAGTACGACTATTGAAATTTGGTTACAAATTTTCCTCAAAAAAATAAAAAAAGAAAGAAAGAAAGAAATTTAGTTAAAAATTAAAGGACAGCAACACTTAATGTTTCAACAATAAATGAGCACTCACATTTTTTTCAAATACGGTGGCTATATATATTGCGTAATTAATCTAAATACTTTTTAGTCTAAAAAACACCTTTTGTTGTAAATATATCTAATAGATATATATATGATATGAGTGATGACCAAGTTACTTACTCTAAAACCCTATCTCTTGTACTATTATATATAGAGGCATTTGGTCCTCATATTGAATACATACAATTGATATTCTTTTTCGTCTCTCTCTAGTTTATAACACGTTATCAGCACGATTGTTCTACCCTCTCCTTCAATTATAGAAGTCGATCCTATAAGTACATTTTTTTTACATCATGTTTATTGGCTTTGATATATTATATCTGTTTTTCTTATTGTTATAATAATCAGTATTTTCCGATTTAAGATGCTATTCGAGTAGCACAAGTAATATTCATGAAGCATATTGTTTTTCTACTTTCAATTTTTTTTATTGTTATGAACTTTTCTGATGTATTGATAATAATAAACACAAAACTGAAATAATACAGAATTACCTGTAAATGAGAATTAGTCATATAGATAGGGTTGGAAATGAGTCCATTCGAGCCGAGAAGAATGTGTTCAAATTTGTTTGAAATATTGAGTTTTAAATGTATATTTGAGCTTGTTAATTTGATTATGTATCTAGTTGATCTCAAACGAGATTTGATATTATTGAACATGAGTCGAATTTGAGTAGTTAAGAAAGTAAATTATTTGTTATCAGAATTTTTTAAAATATAACATGTGATATTTTTATAAGATGATGGAAGTAATTAATCTGTTGTATCTTTACTAAAAAATTATATCATTAGTCTTTGGGGTTTTTATTTACACTACACTGACCTGGTTTCATTTACTCAATGCGTATATAATTTTTAATTATTGTATAATAATATGTACGTATTTACATAAAACTCTCCAAAATTCTGCGGAACTGTCTGCTAAGATTTTTTGTAGATATTTTGATCCTTATTCCATGTTTTTATTTATTTATTTAGGAAATCATTATTCCATGTTGTAAGCGAAGAAATTTAATTGTCAGCGGTTGACCAAAACATATATATCAGCTGGTCAAATGATTTGATTTTAATTAAGTTTACTGAACTTTTATATAATTTAATTACCTAAATATCAAGAGAATGAAATATTATATCGAAAGAAAATAAAAAAGAGAAACAAAGTTCCCAATTCTTAATTAAAGTCCAGAGGAGATAAAAAAAATCGAAAACTCATAGGGCCAAATTAATTCCCGAATTGATAATTGTGGATACGAAACATTTAGGCAACATGTGAATTTGATGTGTGATCGTATTTTAAAAATATTCATCGGAAGCTCCAACAATGAGAATGAAGAAGCTCCAACAATGAGAATGATGAAATGCGGGAAAAAAAAAACAAAAAGAGTAAGTAATAAAAATACAAGTCAAGAGAAGCGGATACAATTTATTCTTATAAAAACTAAGCAAGAGTATCAAAATTATTCCAAATTTTAACCGCGCGCGCTCAATTACAACAAACCGAATAATTAAACTTGATCAAATTTTGAGGTCAAATTATGAAAACACATATATACTTAGGTGAACGACAAGACAGAGTTAATAGTTGAAATATTGGATTATTTTGAGGATTTATTTATTTTTCCACTTCCACCGAAGATCGATTGTCGATCGAATAAGTCAAGGTAATAGTACAGAAATAATTAATTAATAGGGACTAATTAATTAAATCATAAAATATATAATTTATCCTGTCCATTTTCCAATGCATTTTCTCTCTCATATAATATATTATAGAATATGTTACTTCGTTGAAACTTACGTACAAGTAGTAAAGATGCAAATATTCTTATTTGATTAAGATTTCGTTACTGTTTAATTATATTTTTAATGACAACAACTCATTCATAAATCAGTGATTATAATATACCAACTGGAAGTCAGTGACAAGAAAAAAATAATATTAAGTAGTTGCAATAATGAACTACTGCTTCATCACACTAATTTTCTTCGAGATTAATAAAGACAAGAAATATATATCTGTTAATAAATATGGTGTTAGGGATAAACACTATAAAATAAAAATTAACGTATACATGCATACATATAACTGCATTAAGTATTACTATATATATATCCACTTGCCACTCTCCTGTCCCGCCATTTTTCTTTTTCTTTTTTCTTTTTAAATATATTTATATATATATATATATATATATATATATGGCTAATTACAATTTTATTCTCAATGTTTTGAAGGATTTAACAAAAATACCCCAATGTTTTAATAATTACAATTTAATTCTTAATGTTTGGATATTTTAACAGAAATAACCTAATATTTAATAATAATAATTTAATTCCAATATTTAAACATTTTAACAGAAATGATCCGATATTTTACATGAAAAAAACTACTTTGGTCATTTTTTTTGCAAAAATATTAGTCCGTTATATAAGTTCTCTAACTCACTTGAGAGTAAATGTAATCGAAATCGACCAAAATAGTATTTTCATCAAAAACGTTGGGTCATTTCTATTAAAATATTCAAACGTTGAGAATTCAACTATTATTATTAAATGTTGGACTATTTCTATTAAAATATCCAAACGTTGAGAATTATATATATATATATATATATCTTAAAATCAAATAATTGAATCTTAAAATTGAATTGATAGTGGCTCGTGCACCTCACTCATAATTAAAATTTTCAAAATAAATATATACTTTAAAATGAAATTAGTGAATCTTAAAATTAAAGATAATTAATTTATTTTTTTTTATTTTGCTTGCACAGTGCACATGGGGCCGCTTGGGCACATACATTGTGCTAAATATTTCTTATTATTTAATTAAATATAAACTCTAATTGAGATTAATAAGCATATATTGGTATGGAATAAAAGATTTAAAAAACTGAAAAAAGGGGGGGAAAACATGGCTAGCGCGTGGGCAGGTTTGGGCTTTTTTTGTAACCCATTAGATAGTTTGATATAAATTTTATCAATATGTCACTACTTAATTTTCTAAAGATCTATTATGATTAAGCATTAAGTAATTAATATATATTTATTCGAGCATCCTAGCAATTTGAGGTATAATACCGCATAATCTGTATTCCATCTCTAGCAATTTGAACTAAAAGAGAATATTTCATCATATTTTTTAATTATTTAATCTTTTTTTTTACAACGGCTAAACATATAATCTATGATATTTCATTTAAACAAAATGCAAGCAAATGAAATAGAAAGTGTGGAATTCGCAGCCGCCCAAACAGGCACTGGGCCCAGGATTTGAAATTGAATTAAAACACACATTTTTTTAAAAGTGTTTTTTTTTTCTTTTTAAATATTGGGAACACATGTGACAACATTAGTAGATGTTATTATGTTGGTTCCGTTGTTTTCTCCTCCTGCTATGTAAATTATATTCGTGTATTTTTTTAATGAAATCATGTGAAAAAACCCGTTGGGCTTCAAACCCACAAGCAAATGGGGAGGTCTCCTGTGCAGGAGCCTTCCCCATGCGACTAATGCGGCGTGACCCACGCGCACCCAGTGTTGACCCACGCGCGGCGTGTGCTTGCGTTTTTTTTTTCTTTTTCTGTTTCTTTTTTTTTGCCTTTTTTCTGTTTTTCTTTTTCTTTTTTCTGTTTTTCATTTTATTTTTTCTTAAAAAAAACACAAATAAATCCCTAAAAAATTTCCCCAAATAAATTATAAAAAAACACAAAATAAACCCTAAAAACACCCCCCCAAAAAATCATAAAAAACAGAAAATAAACCCCTAAAAACACCCCAAAAAAACCCTAAAAAAATAAAATAAACCCCTAAAAACACCCCCCCCCCAAATCCTAAGAAATACAAAATAAACCCCTAAAAAACCCTCAAAAATAAAAAATAAACCCCTAAAAACACTCCCCAAAAAACCCTAAGAAATACAAAATAAACCCCTAAAAACACTCCCAAAAACATAAAATAAACCCCTAAAAACACCCCCAAAAAACACAAAAAAATAAAAAATAAAAAAACTCCTAAAAAACACAAAAAAACACGAATTGGTACTATTTAGTGTTGGAATTGGTACTATGGGTGTCGATTTTTTTTTTTGCGCGGGTCAGATGCGGGTCGGCCCGGGTCGGAGCGGGTCCGTCTGATGGGCCGACCCATGCACCTTATGCACAGGAGTTTTTGCCCAAGCAAATCCAAATACAACCCATTTCACAAACAAGAGAAAGGAAGAAAAGAAAATTGACAAAATGCAACCATTTCCAACACATGGATCAACAAATAAGATAGTATCCAACTCAAAAATAAAATAAAATAAAAAAAAAACAAACAAATTAGTTACTATGGGTAGAGTTAATATATATATATATATATATATATATATATATATATAACGATGATTCCCTCTATTTTATTAACGCATAGTTTTTTTTTTTTGAGAAATTATTAATGCATAGTTAACCATGCATGAAGAGGTTAAAAAAAGCATAATATTATGAGTAGCCATGCACATGTACTGAAAAATTAATGAGGATTATGAAATATTAGTCCCTTAAATCATATGAGCTACCTCGAAACTGGAAGCCACGTACACGTACTACAAATATAATATAGGTATAGGCGTATAAGAAGAAATGCAATATTTGTGCGCGTGGTACATGCACGCACAAATTCTACACCACTAATCCACTATATATAATATTGTTCATTATTTTAGGTCCCTACTTAACTTTGAGCTAGTGATTTAATTTGCATTAATTTTGATTTTACCCAAGTCATTCGTGGAACTTAATATTTAATATAATGCACTACCTAGCATCTACAGGCACCACATTAATTTGTAATCCCCAAATATACTCTTTTTTCACCCAATTCCTTTTTTAGATCATTAATTATATTTAATTACCTATTTTTTTTTAGAACTATACCCTTTCGAAGGTTGGTGGTACGTACAGGTTTAATTTGAAAACTAGCTATGAGCTTATCGATTTTGATCCTATAACAAATTTTAGATTATTGATCACTTAAAATTTGGTAAATTTGTTACGATAATATTATTGCCGGAGCCGCACCATAAAAGACTACTTCTTATGTTTAGTAAAATTTAAAAAGACATGCAATAAGTTTGATTTCATTCTCAATTTCCCATCTCCAAACCAAAATAAATAGTTAAAGGGAAGATGTGTTATTAATTTTTACAATGAAAGAGAGTACATACGTATACCTATTTCTTAGCTAGCTAGACATTTTACGAGATAGAAGTGGAGTGATATTATTTTGAGGGCAAAGATTTATCTAGTGCGCACCTCGATAGTGGCGGCTACAGATTACCCAGACATAAAAAAAAAAGAAGTTTCCCCAAAGTTGGAATCGAGGATTTTGAGTGTCGATCTCAATCTATTTTCAAGTAAATCTTATGGTATGTTTCATGTATATTTTTCTTTTAATTTTATATATTTAAAATAAGGAGAATTGTGAATTTAGAACTCGAAAAATGGATAATCTGTCAATCTAGGACCTAAAAGATGAAAACTATCAATTTAGAATCTGAAAGGTGATAATTGTCCCTCTAAGACCTCAAATATCATGAATTGTAATTTCTTTTTATTTTTTTCATTAGTTTTATTTATTTTTCAACAAAAAATCCTTTATTAATCATCAATTAATTTTTACAATTGCTTACGTACGAAGTCCATAAATATCAGTCATCGACTGTATAAATTTCTTCCACTTTATTTTGTGTCACCGACGACTCACCTAATCCATATCCACAATGTAAATTATATATGAAACAATGATGAATAATATATTACTAAAAATTGTTAGTTATTTAGTAAAAAAATTAATATATACGAACACATCAGAATCCCACAAAAAATCGACATGCAAAGCACGTCCCAACTGTCAGAAACTTATAACATAATGTTGTTTCTTTAACTCTTAATAATGGCCACCCATTTTGCACAAAATCTTCTACTTAATTATACTGCAAATCGCACTTTTTTTTTCCATATTTATTTTCCATGCCTACATCACCATCTCGCTTATAAAATCGTCTCCCCCCTTCAATTATTACATATTAATTGCTAGATATGTGAATTGGTGAGATATATATTCCAACCTAGCTACTTATTTCATTTTTTTAACAGATTATTTTCATTGTTGCAGCCACGTTATGGTGTTGTTGCTTGCAGGGCAGCACCCCTAAATTTCAGACAGCTGATTAATTAGTGGATACTGATCCGTATCTTAAATAATATTATAATGTAGAAAAAGGTCAGATTTATTTTAGAATCTGCACTTAGTGAGTTCGTGCGTGCTTTGTGTGTACTGTTGCGATGCGACATCAAAATGGTTTACTTCTGCAATTACGGATTCCCAATATATATATATATATATAGGTTGGTTATAACGAGTACTAATCATTCGTGTGAGAACTAGGAACCATGCTTATTTAATATGATTTTGTAGCGTATCTTGTTGTATTTTAGTGTTTTTAACACCAACACTAAAATACAACAAGGTAACCTACAATTTTTTTTTAAAAGCACTAAAATACAATAAAATAATCTATAGAATTATACTAAATAAGCATGGTTCCAAGTTGTCACACAAATAACTAATACTCAATTGAACCTATTCGCACATATATAATCATTTACTCAATTGAACCTATTCCTACGTGTATATATAATCATTTAATTTCGAGTATACTAAGTGTAAATCTTCCTCATATATATAAATTGAGAGGTTTCGAGTGCAATCATTACTAGTTCACTACTCTACTACTTCTCTCAAAAAAAAAAAGAATTACGTTATTTATCAATGCATTTTAGCTTAGATGTTGCAAATATTTGAATTTTTTCTTAGTTGGGGTAAAGTGTTGAAAAATTGGATTTAATAAATTGAGTTCTGACTCATTTTATTCGATTTTTAGTGACTGGGATATTTAATTTTGGAGGAATTAAATATCATACGATTGTTCTATGTTGTGAGTAGATAATCATAGTATTTTTATTTGCTCAAATCCGATTTTAGGTGAGTGAGAAATAAATGGATAAAGTTGGTCACACGATTGGACATTTATGGTGTATAGGATAATGTGTTTAAGACACATTAAATAATCCCACATTAATTTCTTAATAAAGTTAAGAAGTGTATTTAAGTGTATTAACACTTAAGTGAAGTAATTAAATGCATAAGGATGTGGGCCATGAGCCCACACGCGCGAGCCCGTCCGTGCCCATGCCCGGTACCCGGTGCTCGTGCTCGTCCTCGGACTTGGACTCGGACTTTGGGTGGACTTTGGGCTTCCGGGGCTTAGCCGTACCAATTTTACGGTACAGAAACGGTCGGGTCATGGAGCGGGTCGACATTGTACAGAAACGGTCGTAGAGTGGGTCAGCGGATCGGTTGATTGGATCGTCGGGTCGTGGCTGCACTTAGTGGTGCATGTCCAGTATTGAAGTGTGTAACTCCTAACTAAGTTAAGTGACTTCACCTGTCGGGAGTCAAAGTCTGCAGCTGCCTTGGACACGTGTTGGGATCTGAGCCGACATGGGACACCTGTCGGGATCTGCAGAAGGTAACTCCTGGAGGGCTTAATGGCAGAGTTGTAACTCTAGGGGGTTACAATACCTGGTTTGAATGCCCTCAAACCCTAGCTGTCCCCTGCAGTGGAGATGTGCCTATAAATAGGACATCCATGCATGGCCAAAGTGTGGGGGGTGTGACGCCTCCAGTTAAGGGTAAGGATATATCAAGGAAGACACTCCAGTTAAGGGTAAGGATGTGACGCCTTACGAGTTGTGGAAAGGATGCACGTCGTCTTATAAATACCTCAAAGTGTGGAGGTGTTTGACTAAGGTTGAAGTGCCACTTCCTAAGCAAGTTAGAATCGGCTCTAAAACGGTTGATTGTATCTTTGTTGGGTATGCACTTAACAGTAGTGCATATCGTTTTCTTATTCATAAATCGGAGATTCTCGAGTTGACTGAAGGAACGATGATGGAGTCGAGAAATGCTATATTCTTCGAGAATGTCTATCCTTGTAAAGATAAGGATATGGCAGAAGGTAGTTCTGAGAAATGAACTCCTGAAGCTGCTACTAGTTCTGATCTTGTGGATGAAGAACCGAGACGTAGCAAGCGAGCTAGGATGGCTAAGACTTTTGGTCCGGATTTCATCACCTATATGTTGGATGATGAGCCAAAGTCTTTGAAAGAAGCTCTATCTAGTCCAGATGTTGCGTTCTGGAAAGAAGCTATCAACAGTAAAATCGATTCCATCATGCAAAATCACACTTGGGTGTTGACAGATCTCCCAAATGGGTGTAAGCCGTCAGGATGCAAATGGATCCTAAAATGAAAATATAAGACAGATAGTTTTGTTGATAAGTATAAAGCTCGTTTGGTTGCCAAAGGCTTTAGACAAAAAGAGGGGTATGATTTTTTCGATACCTACTCACCAGTAATAAAGATTACATCTATTCAGGTGCTTTTAGCGATTGCTGTTTTGCACAATCTTGAAATTCATCAAATGGATGCAAAGACCGCGTTTCTGAATGGTGAGCTGGATGATGAAATATACATGGAACAACCTGAAGGGTTTGTTGCACCAGGGAAAGAACGAAAGGTGTGTAAAATTGTTAGATCGTTGTACGGTCTAAAACAAGCACCTATTCAGTGGCACCTGGAGTTTGATAATGTGATGTTATCAAATGGTTTTAAAATCAATGAGTGTGATAAATATGTGTATATAAAGAGCAGCTCTTATGGCTATGTCATAGTCTGTGTTTATGTAGACGACATGTTAATCATGGGCAGTAGCCACCAAGTGATTGTTGAAACGAAACAAATGTTAAAACGAAATTTCGACATGAAAGATATGGGCTTAGCTGATGTGATTCTAGGAATCAAGGTAGTACGGACAAGTGGTGGAATTGTCTTAACACAATCTCATTACGTGAAGAAAGTGCTTAAGAAATTCAATGCTTTTGATAGTCCACCGGCTAAGACCCCATTGGAACTCAATGTACACTTGAGTAAAAATCGGGAAGAATCGGTAGCTCAAGAAGAGTATGCAAGGGTCATTGGGAGTTTGATGTACATCACTAACTGCACTAGACCTGATCTTGCATATTCTGTGAACAAGTTGAGTCGGTACACGAGCAATCCAAGCAAAGAGCATTGGAAAGCTCTACTACGAGTTCTAAGATACTTGAAGTATACTTTGAACTTCGGGCTGCATTATACAAGGTTTCCTCCTGTACTTGAAGGGTACAGTGATGCGAATTGGATATCAAACACAAAAGACTCATTCTCGACTAGTTGATTTGTTTTCACTATCGGTGGTAGAGCAGTGTCGTGGAAATCCACGAAACAGACTTGTATAGCCCGTTTTACCATGGAATCTGAGTTTATCACTTTGGATAAAGCGTGTGAATAAGCAGAATAGCTTCGCAACTTTCTAGAAGATATTCCATGTTGGAAAAAACCAGTGTCGTCAGTGATAATTCACTGTGATAGTCAAGCGGCTATCGGGAGGGCACACAATACTATGTACAATGATAAGTCTCGACACATATGTCGAAGACATAATACTGTGAAGTATATGATCTCAAGTGGGATTGTCTCAGTTGACTATGTGAAGTCAATAGATAATCTAATGGATCCGCTAACCAAAGGATTAAACCGAGATCAAATGGCTAAGTTGCTAGAGGGAATGTGTTTAAAATCCACACTCTAAGAATGCTTGTAGTGATAACCCAACCATGATGACTGGAGATCCCAAGAACTTGGTTCAATGGAAAAACTAAGCTACAAACGTTCGGTTTGGTAGCATTTGAAATCTTATAAGTGAACCTTTCCCTATGAGTAAACCAAGTGCACACCTGTCAATGTGGTGAGGATAAGTCCAATGACTTTTAATGATTCCTAAACCTAATGAGGTTGAGTATGGCAGGATACTCGGAAGAGGAGATCACCTATATAAGTGAGAAGTGTGGGCCGCTTCTAAGAGATACTTATGAAATCAAAGAGGTTGTTCATGGCCTGAAACGGACATAAATGTGAGAACAGATAATGTTTGAGACGTAGCTGTTTTCAATACTATTGTCTCAGTATACGCTAAGGATGTATAGTTCAAGGCATCATGTCCACTAAACAGCCGATATACTCGATAGTGTTGGAATATGGAAGGTTCAAAGTTACAAGCTACCTATCCTGTTGCAGTTGTGTTTCTAGAGAACTGGGTTGCTTGTTTGCATACATGCATGCACTATTTTCACTCATGTGGAGGATTGTTGAAAAATTAAATTTAATAAATTGAGTTTTGACTCATTTTATCCGATTTTTAGTGACCGGGATATTTCATTTTGGAGGAATTAAATACCATACGATTGTTCTATGTTGTGAGTAGATAATCGAAGTATTTTTATTTGCTCAAATCCGATTTTTGGTGAGTGGGAAATAAATAGTTGAAGTTGGTCACACGATTGGGCATTTATGGTGTGTGGGATAATATGTTTAAGACACATTAAATAATCCCACATTGATTTCTTAATAAAGTTAAGAAGTGTATTTAAGTGTATTAACATTTAAGTGAAGTAATTAAGTGCACAAGGATGTGGACCATGAGCCCACACGCGCGTGCCTGCACGCCCCCGCCCATGCCCGTGCCCGGTGCTCGTGCTCGGCTCATCTTATCTCGTCTCATCTCGTCCTCGTCCTCGGACTTGGATCTTGGCAATTGGACTTTGGGTGGACTTTGGGCGTACGTGGGCTTTCGGGGCTTAGCCGTACCAGTTTTACGGTACAAAAATTGTCGAGTCATGGAGCGGGTTGACATTGTACAAAAATGGTCGTGGAGCGGGTCGGCGGATCGGTTGACTGGATCGCCGGGTCGTGGGTGCACTTAGTGGTGCATGTCTAACATTGAAGTGCGTAACTCCTAGTTGAGTTAAGTGACTTCAATGGTGTAACTCCCACCTAGAGATGGTGGAGTTAGTGGGCTGGACTGTAACCGAAAGTAACTCCTGTCGGGAGTTAAAGTCTGCAGCTGCCTTGGACACATGTTGGGATCCGAGCCGACATGGGACACCTGTCGGGATCTGCAGAACGTAACTCGTGGAGGGCTTAATGGCAGAGCTGTAACTCCAGGGGGTTACAATACCTGGTTTGAATGCCCTCAAACCCTAGCTGTCCCCTGCAGTGGAGATGTGCCTATAAATAGGACATCCATGCATGGCCAAAAATGCTACATTCTGCATAAAAGAACATCATCATATTGTTGCATACAAGTTCCTTCGAGTCACAGCTTCCCAGTTCTCGACGTTGTCTAGTTCCCCGGAGCCTTGCCGGACTTGTAGTGCTACTGCCGGAAGGACGAAGCCGTTTCATCTTTGAAAGACATCTCCCAAACCGTGAGCACTAGCCGAGGCTTATTTGTCTTGCGGAGAGAGGTCCCCTCGACTCGGCTTGCCGGAATCTGCATACCGGTTCAGTTCGTTTAATTTGTTCGAATTCAGTTTATTGTAATTCTATCATTCTTCTACTCCTTCTGTTTCTTTGTACTTCAGTTGTAATTCCAGTCAAAGTGTAACAAACGTACAACATGCAGTGGCCAGAGGATTGGACATGAGATCTCCTCTTTTAAACTAAGCTAAGATCGTTAATAATTCATTTTATATAGTGATATATCAATATCTTAGGATCGTAGGCGGTAAATATATATAGGGAAAATAATGTTCAATCTGCTCATTTACCTATTTCAAAAACCGCCAGTTTGATTCTAAAATAAAATTTTAGTTCAAATTACTCCTATAACTTGTTAAAATATGTCAAATTGGATCATCCATTGCTCCTTTAATATTTGTTAAAAAATTTCGTTACGACACACGCTAAAGCACATTTTCTCATACAAACTCAGATGTTTTCACACACTAACACACACTCTTTAAATACATTTAGATTGAAACCATTTCTTTTCGAATTTCTTCAAAAAATTCTCTCCACGAATACATATATTTTCTCTTGCATGTATCACCTTTGTTTCTCCACATTTCTGCATCCATCCTATTTGTGTTTCTCCCTCTATTTTTTTAGAATTCCAAATTTGAAAATCTCAATTTTCAATTTATGACTGTTGAGAGAGAGAGAGAGAGAGAGAGAGAGAGAGAGAGAGAGAGAGATAGCCTCGATTTCTAGTAACATTTAATTTCCAATTAGTCCCTCAAAATGGACAAATACGTAAATATAAAATCAAGATATGGAGAGTTCAGAAAGTTCCAACAATGGCAGAAAAAGAAGTGATCGAAATCGATGATTCATGCCCCTCTCCCGTTCAAAAAGGTACTCCTTAATTTGAGGCCCTTTTGTCTTAAATAATAGGGAAGAGATCAAGAAATCTGAGGAGGAAGAAGAGTTTAATTCTTTATATATATGATAGATTTGTTATTTTAAATAATGTGTTGTAATTACTATTAAAATTTGTCATATATGATAGATTTAATTAAATGTAAATGTTGAAATACAAAATTAAATTAGATAAAAATTACAACAAAAAAATAAATTAGATCAAAATTAATTATGTAACTTTATGTTTGTTTTGTAATATTTTAATGAATGGTATTTTTTATTTTTTATTAACTCAAATATATTTGTTACCAAAAAATGTTTCAATAATTATTATGAAATGTTGAATTTAATTATGGACTCATAGATACCCATTAAATGAAATTGCATATATTATTATATATTAGTAATTATAAAATAATAATTTTAAAGGGAATAAAAAGAATATTATGGAATATTATCTTTTAATGTAAAATTATATTGCAAACTGTTGGAGATAGAATGCAAAATCTACTTTATTTTAGTGATAGTGATATTGTATTATAGTACAAACTGTTGTAGATTACATAATTCAGTCTTGTAAAATTAAACTTCCAACCCAGTTAGTAACTGATGTTAACATCCTTCCGCATAAAGAGTAACTGAGAAACTATTTTAATATTTTTTTAAAAATTATAAGAACAATTTGGACCAAAATTTTAATTCGAAAGCAAAATGCACTTTTACATATAGTTAAAAGAGCAGATTGACAGTTCCCTTGGAGATAGCCTAGTGGTGGAGTGGTATTTTTTATGACCTTTGGTTTAAAGTTCGACCCACCACCAACACCTCACACCTGACCTGCCAAGTGTGGTTTACCGCTGTGACGCCCTGATCCCAGAATGGGAAGAGTTTGTCACTAAATGATTTTTTTTTTTAGCTATATTCCTAAATAAATTAATTTAAAATAAAGAGATAAACAATTCACAATATCTCTTTTCAAAGGAAACGAGATGCTTTCATCATAAAAATAATGCCATCAACATATCAACTTAACTCAAATGTTCACTAGTGCATTTTAACTTGATAAATCAAGTTAACATTTCAAAATTTTAAATTTATTATAAAGACATCAATCTGCTCAAAGAAAGGTTTACAAGATCACAATCAGATATATGTATATATATTAAATATATTAATCCTCCAACATTTAAATCAAATTCCAAAAGAATTCAACATACTTTAGAAATAAAATTAAAAATACTTCTACTTGTAAAAAGAGTCGAGTGAAATCTTAAGCATACACATGCGCGACAATTTGGAAAAAAAAACTAACATGTAGTAGAAGCAATTAAAGAAATTAAAAATTTAATCCATTAAATTCACCTAAGTTTGACCAAATAACCAATTTAATCAACAAATGGTCTAACTCCAACTGTCATTGTCATTGTCCTTCAACCAGCCTCAAACTCCATCAGCTGAAATCATTCGAAAAATATTTGGGTTTGAGTGCCAGAAAACACTCAGTTGGTATAACATCTTTAAAATAATAAAAACTCACATAATTCACATAAAATAGTCGCCTCGCACATAGCATAGTGAATTGCATGCACTTGAGACATATGCCACATGAGCCTGCGTAGGATGTGACCACATAACTGTAGGGTGGTATTAACCACAATTGTAGGGTGGAATTAACCACAACTGTAGGTACGGTTCGTATCTTAGCCCTTTCGACCTTGAATACTAACCGTAAACTGTAGGGTGGTCACATATCAATAGGATCGTGTAAAACCACAGTTGAACTATAGGTAAGTGACATTGTAATTCACATTTATACCTTAGCCCGTAGATTCACAAATTGTGATTAACAAAATCATTTATAAACTTATAACTTCATCATTTAACTCACATAAATAGTAACATTTCATAGAACGCTTGTATGAAACACATAAAACTTTTAAAAATATATATGAAACATTTATTGGCTTTAAAGTTTAATAATTAAACCATATAAATTATGACATTAATTTCATAAATAACTTGAGATGGATTTAGTTATAACCCACCTTAAATCTTAGAGAAGCTCCTGCTCATTACATGCTGGAAATCTCGAATCCGTTGACCTCCTTTTGACCTATAAAATAACCCTAATCTTATGACCTTATTCAATCAGTAGAAAAAGTTATAGCTTTTATATTCATAAGCAAGAGTTTTTTTTTAATATGTGAATTCTTTTGATTGGTAATCATGTCCAATGAGCGCAAACGATGTTATTGACATGCTAATTAACTAAGGATCACTGTTTGGAAATTAATTTAACTATAACAATTAAAATAAATATAACTATAGATCAATAGGTCTAAAATAATGTGTACTCACGCTTGATTTAATACAGTGGATCATAAAATATATTTATAAAATTTATCGAAACTAAGATGCACTTAATGGAAACTTTAGGACTCGATTAAACTTCCAATAAACTCTAATAGAATTCAAGGTACCTAATAAATATATTAGAACTTCTAATTTAGGGAAAAACTTAATTAAAACGTTTGAGATTTTAAGAATTCTTTATAAATCTCTAATAGAGTCAAAAGTAAATATCTAATTTTGCATATACCTCCCCAAAATTCCATGGAAACACCACCACCAATGATCTTGAGCAACAGATAACCGCTACCATTTTCAGTCACCATGCTCAATGACTTGATACTTGACAGCCCCTTCTCTGGATATTTCACATTGACCACAACTCTTCCCCATACAGAGCCAAAGCTCACATAATGTTAAAACAAAATTTCACAATTGCAGAACAAAACCAAATATCTTATCTCATGCAACTCACGACAATCCCTCCATATTCAAAACTCACTCAAAAGTCTCCAAATTTATGCTTCAGCTTCCAACCATAAATCCATTACTTCAACATCATTAAATAGATAACTCAGACCAGATTTAACCAAGAATAATTTTGTAGCTGGAGGCGAAGTTTCAGATTTTTAGTGAATGAAATGGTAAACTCTAATTTGCTACTTAGTGGTAGAAATATGCTCCAAAGATTAAACTAAGAAGAAAAAGAAATTTAACCTTGTAAAGAGAGGTTTCTAACCTTACTTATATGGAAGATATCAGCTGAATAAAAAAAATGGAAACTTGCAGTCGAAACGGTGGCAGCACCAGCAGCTCACTTCGGCGATCGATAATGGTTTTCCATCAATTTTCGATGTAAATTCAGTGGATCAAATGACTTTTTATTTATGATCGGGATATATATATGTATAGAATATAAGAAGATCTTCGAAACGGTATAAAGTAGGAGAGAATCGGATGGTTGGATCGTCCAAAAATTGCACCGCAAGTTGTCTGCGGCACATGGTGGCGAACAGCAGCTCTCATCGATTTTAGTGTTCATTTTCAACATTTTTGGACATCTATTCGTACGAAATCTTCTTTATCTGGATTCTAATTGATGAGAGGAAGGTCACTGAATAGGTTTCATAAATTTTGAGTATAATTCAAGGGTGAAAAATTATGAAACAAGTGTAGTTGATGGCGGTGGTTTTTTAAGAAAATCAAAATGAAGAATAGCTTTTGATTAATTTGCTGATTCCCTATTCTCTTCCTATTCCCACAGCTGTACATATCTATATTATAGGACCCATACGTGTAAGCTTCTCAAAGCAATAAGGTGGTGAACAAGAAAGATATAAAGATTGAAAAAGAAAAATTTGAAACTCTATTCCATTTTCGAGATATATGTCTGCTTTATTTGGTGATTTGTTTTTCTTTAGGATTCAATACTAGGTGTAATTAAATATAATTAGTATATATATAGCTAGGTGTAAACTTCAACACTCGGTTAGGTGGAGCGATTTAATGGGCCGAAATAAATTGAAATGGCATATGGAGTTAAAAACACAATATTGAGTTCATAATCCTAAATAAATTAAATTTTATTGAAAAATCAAATAAATTTTGGATTGAATGATCTAGGTGTCACAATGATCATCCTAGCATTTTCTTAAATAATGCTAACCTAAATTTCCATTTGGAAGCTTGGATAAAATCGATTCTTTTCATCTCTCATGACGCGCAATATAACCCATAAATTAATCTTGACTTAATATATATATATATATATACATATATATAAAGTATACATATTTTCTATAATTACTTGTTTAATTAAACCTATAAAAATTCTTATATAATAAATTTTCAGAGTGTTACAACCGCCCCTGTGTAACTGGCCTGCCAAGTGTAGTTTACCTTTCCTATTTGGTTTGCAGGCTATTACACATGAGCGGTGTTTACCTAGTGCGTACAGGTCAGGTGTGGTTTACCGGTCTGCCCTCACACCTGACCTGCCAAGTGTGGTTTACCGCCCCTGTGTAACTGGCCTGCCAAGTTTGGTTTACCTCTCCTGTTTGGTTAGCACCTCACACCTAACCTGCCAAGTGTGGTTTACCGCCCCTGTGTAACTGGTCTGCCAAGTGTGGTTTACCTCTCCTGTTTGGTTTGCAGGCTATTACACAGGAGCACACCTAACCTGTCAAGTGTGGTTTACCACCCCTGTGTAACTGGTCTGCCAAGTGTGGTTTACCTCTCCTGTTTGGTTTGCAGGCTATTACACAGGAGCGGAGTTTACCTAGTGCGTAGATCTCCTGTTTGATTTGCAGGCTATTACACAGGAGCGGAGTTTATCTAGTGCATAGAGGTCAGGTGTGGTTTATTGATCAGCCAAATGTGATTTACCACCCCTGTGTAACTGACCTGCCAAGTGGTTTACCTCCCCTTTGTAACGGTTGCGGGTTACTCTTGACACCCCTCGACATCCCCCCCCTAAAAAAAGAGCAAATTGACCTTTTCCCGTAAATATAGTAATACGTCCAACAATAAACATTTAATGTCAACCAAACCAAGTATACATCCATCCTCATCATAATTGTACATTATGATGAGATTGAAGAATATCTCAATGATTAATAGCCATTTTCCTTTGTTTTCATTCCTCTTGTTTGTTTTTTTTTTTTTTTTTCTCTCTATAAATTTATCATTTAAACTACAAACTGTTGATCATATTTCAGATCGATACGCGACTTGCCATGTATAAAATTGAAGAATTTACTAATTAAATATGAACTTTCAATTTAGTATAGGTAGAGTTATCAAACATTTATTGACGGGAAAATTCGATGAGGGCACCATACCCCAATTCATACTTTTAATTAAAAAAATATATATTTGTAAAATATTTTTACAAATAATTTTTTAGGGACATTAATGACAACATTAGTAGATGTTAATTAAATTGGTTCCATTTTTTTTCCTTCCTCCTACTATGTAAACGGCAGTATATTATCGTATTTTTTAACGATATCTTGTAAAAAATATTGTCAAAAAAATATCTACAAAAATATGTTACAAATATTTTTTTAAACTAAAATTTAAAAATTGGGGTCATTGGTACTCATCGAATCTTCCTTTATTGACACGCATTTAATGTGATAGACAGGCCAGATGGGCTGGCCCGACCCATCATGGCCCAGGCTGAGATTGTACCGGTCTCTAAAATTAGAGACCCGACTGAAAATCCCAGAGGTAAAAATAATAAATCAGCGTGAAACAAATGAATGAATGATACCTAATTACGAGAGAGAATTGAAAAAACAAGAATGGAGTGTGATAAGCTAGAGCTTCTTATTCTTCTTGTTGTTCATCATTGGAATGAAACAATACAACAACGCGAGACAAAAAAGAGGTAGTGAGAAAAATACAAGGTTGAAACTTGAAATGAAGTGCAGGCTCTAGATCTTACTTAGGGAAATTAAATATATATACAGAAAGACAATAATATATATATTTAAAAGAAAATGAAAGGTTTAATTAATAATAAATTAGAAAATTGTAGGTTTGTGGTTGTGGGGGAAGAGACGAACAGGAAGACCCTTAGCCGGAATAGGCATGGGGTCGACGACGATTTTCTCGTTGGGAGTGGTCATCTCCCACCTGAACTTGGTCACAAGATGATGCATGAATACCAATATTTCCAACCGAGCGTATTCCTTCCCGGGGCACATTCTCGGCCCCCCGCCGAACGGCACGAAAGTGTAGGGAGCCGGCCCCGACCCCTCGAATCGAGACGGGTCGAATTTCGCCGGCTCCGGGAAGAACTCCGGATTCTTGTGCGTGGAGTTGGCACTCCAGTACAGCTTCCAACCCTTGGGAATGGAGAAACCGTTGTACACAAAATCGTTGATGGCTTCTCTGAAAGCCCCCTGCAGCGGCGACGCCACCCTCAACACCTCACACGCCACGTTCCACGAGTATTTCATCTTCTGCAGGTCTTCCCAGTTCAGCAACTCCCCCTCCTCTTTCGATTTCAATATTTCCATTTGCTCTGCAGATCAAATTTTTATACATATATTATATATATATATATGATCGATGGTCTAATTAATAAATAAATTCAAAATTATTTTGTTATATATGTATGTACGTACCATTGTAGACTCGGTCGTAGATTTCCGGCAGCTCGGCGAGATACTTGACGATGAAAGTGCAGGCTGAGCTGGCAGTGTCATGGCCTCCGATCAACAACCCTAAAATCTTGTCTGCAATATCCAACTCCTGCATGAATTTGCCGTTCTCATCGCTGGTGAGGAGCATGTGCGACAGAATATCTTGTGTCGGCGATGCCTTCCCCTCGGCCAACTCGATCTTCCGCTGCTTGATGATGGCGACCAGTTCTTTCCTGACGAAGTTGGAAGCCTTGATCCCTTTGTTGAACGGAGTTCCGGGGAGATCGATGGGGATGGAGATCAAACCGGAAGCCAACAGATTGAAAGGCTCTGCGAATTTTTCAACCTGACTCGGATCCTCAATGCTCACGAACAGGCGGCAAGCCAGCCAGAATGTGTAGTTCTTCGCCAGAGGGAAGACCACCACCTCCTTCTTGTTTTCCCAGCCGTCGGCGAAGTGGCGCCGCGCTATGTGGTCCATTATTCCGACGTACCGGTGGAGGGCTTCCGGCTTCAGGAAGTTTGGGAGCATCTTCCTCATCTTGATCGCCTCTTCTTTTGACGAAGTCTGTGTGGAGGAGGGGAAGATCTTGTCGACAGAAGACGGCCACCATGCTTGCACCAGCTTGTTCTCGTTGGAGAAGAGGAACTTGTTGCCGGCGGCGCCGCAGAAGACGGCGGCCTTCTCGCCTAGGAGGTGGGTGCGGAAGACGGAGGGTGAGTACTTGGCCATGCGGTCGAAGATGAACTTCTCCGGGTGGCCTTTCCAGCCGGTGGAGAGGAACTCGAGGCTCTCCCCGATCACCGGCCACCCCGTCTTTCCCGGGGGCAGGGCCGCGGCACCCCCAGCCCCACCCACTTTCTTGTAGAAGAGGAAGTGGAGGGATAGGAGTATGGTGGAGATGAATACGCAGAAGAGAGAGACATAGAAGACCTCCATGTTTAATTCAATTATCTATTAATTAATGTGTTTGGAATATGTATATATATATATATATATAATTAAGGAGCTGAGGTAGTGTTTAATTTTTTTGATGAATATTGGAAAATATAGTGTTGGTGTGTATATATAGAGAGATTGATGTAGCTAGCTGTAGGAGTTAAAAAAAGTACTTAGTGGTTTTTGATGGAAATGATCGAAGGAAGGAGTTAGGAATGGGAATATATCATAAACGTCAGTCCAAAGAGTCGGCTCATCTTAAATCTTAATTCAATTAATTTGTCTGGAATAAATTAAAATAAAGCAAACATAATATATATTTAATTTAGTGTGTGCCCAAATGAAATGATGCGCTATTTTAGCTGTTTTCTGTGCCCCGCGTATATGTCACCAACCATACTACTAGCACTATTTTAATTTTAAATAATCTTCATCTTATATTTATTGTATCGTCTGTATATAAATGTCGTGCGTATTTGAATATTATATATATGTTTACATTTGATACAAATATATATATATATATATATTGATATTATTGGAAAATAAAATGAAATATTATTTTTTTCATATAAAAGAATCCCACTAGATGATACATGTGCTATTTTATGAAATTGCGTTGTGCTAGGTCAGGATTTTAAACTCATTTGTACACTACTTTGTGATGTGTGTGAATCGCATTGAATTAATAATGCAGTTGGACGATGTATATAGGAAATTGCGGTCTTTTGTCCCCATATTTTAATACAGTAGTAAGGATGTATTTGGATTTAATTATTAGTTTTCAGTTTGAAAAACTATTAAGCAATTTCTTTAATTATCTCGAGATAGTTAGTCCATTGGAAAATTATCTCACACATGCAAACTCTGTTTATCAAATTAATGTCCATGAAATATATAATTAATAGATAGCTTGCATGATCTAAAAAGACCTATTGAAAAAAGATACAGCTACTTTAATGGTTTTATTATTTAATAATGCACGTAAGTGTTTAAAACTACTAAGAATTTAAGGACTTAATTATAAATTATACATTCTTTAGCATTCATTTTTTTTTTTTTTTGGAATTAGCGAATATCAATTATCTTTGATAATATGAAAATAAATCACATGCGCGTTTTACTTAGTTCACTTATATATTACCCCCTCCGTTTCATAATAAGTGTCATTCTAACACTTTAATTTTGTTTCACAAAAAATGTTATTATATGCAATCAAGATAAAAATTTCACTTTTTTTCATATTTGTCCCATTTAATGCATTCAAACAATCATATTTAACTCATTTAATGTATTCAATAATTTAATTATCTAATTAATAATTTTATTAATATGTGTGCATTTATCCAGAATGACACTTATATTTCATTTCTAAAATTAAATAAAAATGAACACGTGATTGTTCTGCACTTCTTAAAAAAAAAATAAAAAAAATCAATATGAGTGGTGGGCTGGTGGCACAAAGAGTGTGGTGATCGAGAGTGTTGACAGTAGTGTCAATCATGGTAGGCCATTTCAATTCTCTCAATAATTTGTTTAATTTATTTGTTCTAAAATGGTGGCTAAATATTTTCAAAAACCAAGGTTCAATATTTCAATTCCATGTTCCTTAGCTTATTATGCGCGATATCGAGTTAATGGTTTCTGCATTCTTCTCTTTCTACTATTATGCCCCTTAAACACCAACTTCGAAAACTAAGGAATGAAAAAATATAAAACGTGTTTCCTCCTCAATCTCGCCATCAAATTTATGATTTAATTCTCATTTTTTCTCCAATTTTAATTTCTTCTTATGTGTTTTAATTTTACAATTATTAATTGAAATTGACTCGACCCAGTGAAAATTTATTATTTTATTTCTAGTTTTGATTAATAATTGATTATTAATGTTAATATTTTGGTCTCAATTTTTTATTTTTTATTTTTTGGCTTCAACATTTAGAAAAACCAATATTTAATTTAGTCCCAAAAGTGTTAGTATATATTGAGACTAAAAATATCGTTTTGATTGGGACTGAAGGTGTTAATATTGGGACTAAGAATATAGTATTGGAATTAATAATATCATTTTTAAATTTTTAAAAGTTTGGAGAAAGAAAAAATTAGTATAAACATGCAATATAAGATATGGGAATATGTTCGAATCATATTCCTTACGGACCAAAAGAAATTCCTAAAATTACACTGCAGCAGCATTCATAGAAGTCTCGAAATAATCGTATCAGATTTCCTGTGCCCTTCCATGCATGTTACATTTCCTGTGTCATAATTAATATTTTTTTTAAAATTCAATTTATTTAATATATTGTATAATTGGGGAATGATGAACTCTAAATAAAAATTTTAAATTAAAATAAATTATAATAAATTAAAATTAAAAAAATGGAAAAAAAACCCACAAGGGGGTGTACTAGAAAATGTGGTAGAGGATGATGTGAGGAATAATTGGGTTGATAATTAGAACAACGCATGAATTTGCTATATCAATCAGTTTTACCAATTAATGTTGTGATTACAAGTCTATTATTTTTGTTGGGATATCCAAAACACCAAAACTCCTATACATCAACTCCAGATCCAATAAGGTTCATACATTCATCAGACGGGTCGGAGTCAACTCGTATTGACCGGCGTTGACCCACAAAAAAAAAACTAGTAAAAATCAGTATAAATTTTTACATTAAAAAGTATCATTTAAAGTTCAAAAAATATCACTTGTATCATTAAAAAGTAATTGGTCTGCTACTTATCTTATATGAGTTTATGTAGTTCAAATTGTGATTTTTTCGATTCCAATTAATGTTTAAAGTTTAGGGGGAGGGGGGTTAGATTGTTTTAGAATTCATGGTTTTTAGGGTTTATAGTTTTTTAGGGTTTTTTTAAGTATTTTTTAGGGGTTTTTGTTGTGTTTCTTAGGGTTCATGTTTTTTAGGTTTATTAATCTCAATTAGTGGTTATATTTATTTCAAAAAATATTAAATTCGTTCACTTTTATTTTAGGGTTCACTAATTACATTTAGGATATATATTTATTTCAAAATTATGTTTTTTTTTTCATTTACCATTTAATTTATTTTGAAAAATTAAATTAATTGTCGAGCGCAATGCACGAACCCACCCGTTAGCGTCGGGCGAGTGCATTGCATGATTCACCGAATTAAAAAAAAAATCATTCACTTTAATTTTAGGGTCCATTAAATCAATTTTATGATATATATTTATATTTATTTTTAAAAAATTAAGTTAATTCATTTCAATTTTTAAGATTCACTAATTGTATTTTAGTGTATACAATTTTGGGGGATAAAACAAAAAAAAATAGAAAAATAAAAAAAATAATAAAAAAATTGAAAAAATAATAATTTCTGGCACGTGTACCCCACACACCTGAAATGGGACAATTTTGTTGTTGGGGACTGTTGGGCCTATTGGGTCTGGACTAATATGATGGACCCAGACCCATACATCTTGTGCACAGAAGAGTACCCTTATCCAAAATTATACTCCAATTTCTTAATTGAAAATATTAATATAATATTAAAATCTTCTTTCATTATTCTTATAAATCTGCAATTTACATTTTTCATCTTTGATAATAGTCTCACACAAGTGTCCCTCAATATTAAATTAATGTTATGTTTTTACCATGACTACTTTTTATTTTGGAGGTTCTAAATTTGGAGCCAAAACTGTTTTTTTTTTTGAAAGAAATTGACGCCTTACATTGGAGAAAATTTTTAAATTTCTTTTGCATGTTAAAAAAAAATTCTGATTTCATACCCCTTATTTTACACACTAGGTGATGGTTAGTGTTCATACATACCCCTAATTAAGTTATTGTGCAAATTATGAATAATCTCAACCATCCAATGAGATGATCCAATAGATTAAAAAATAGATGATAATTTCGTAAATTATTTTTAAAAATGCAATACTAAATTCAACATATATATACTTCAACATTCACGATGTTATTTAATTTTGTAAATTAAAAAATGACAATAATAATTTTACAATACATTTTAGGAAATATAATGCTAAAATTCAATATACCAACAATGTTTCAATTCAACGTATGTACAAATATGAGAGAGAGAGAGAGAGAGAGAGAGAGAGAGAGAGAGAGAGAGAGAGAGAGAGAGATTGTGTATGTGTTTTTATAACCTACACACTTTATATGGACAACTCTTGCTTATAAAACACTCACTTCATCCGTTTTTATTATTTTTTTATACATTTAATGTAATTTTGTAATTATTAATTATAGTTTATTCTAGCCAATTAAATTTTTTATTTTTTTAAATTTAATTTTCAATTTTTTAGTTAGTAATTAGTTTTTTGGGTTGATTATTACATAATTAGGGAATATAAATTTTTAAAATTTCGATTGTTAGAAATAAATGTTAATTAGGATATATTATGTCATGATAATTTTTATTTGCAATTAATCCTTAAAAAATTAAATGCGAATTAGACATAATATGAATACAAAATTAAATAAATAAACAGACTGTATAATGAATCAAAATATGTAAGATGGGTGAAGATCTAAATTCAAACTTATATATAATGACATTTATAATTTTTCTCTTTTTTTTTATAGTTTATGAGCTAGATCTTAATGATCTCATGTGTGATGAATTTTGACTCGCCAAACGCCATGATAAGACTTTTCAATATTATTAATATTATGACTAGCACTAGCATTAGGTATAAATTTTGCAAGTCACCAAATTTATTTTTCAGTCGAGTCAAACGTCCTCCGTTATTTTGTACTTTAGGCAGTATGGGATAAGCCTATATATGTATGACTATAATGCCTTTTACCATAAAAGATATTAATATTATGTTTTCTTTTTTTGTATTAAAATATCAACAACTTATATGTATTAATAATTTATTGTTTGGTTGGATGTATTAAAATTCTCCATACAATGACAATTCCTAAAATGTCCTTTAATTTTAAAATTTCAAAAAATATTTCAGAAAATATTTGAGAGCATTTACATGATGAGTAGCCCACGAACACAAATATATTCTGGGAGGAAAAAATATTGTCTAGGCATCTTCTTCGGATGCTTTGTGTTAATCCAACCGAGGGCGAGTGGCAGTCAGTTGATCGAAATAAAAAGAAAAAGAAACACATGCAAACGTCGAAAGTAATTGATTCTTCTCGAAACAAATTTGAGGTGCTTGCATCGTCTAGTGGTTTGTCTGATGATTCTCATGGTAGTGTTCCTTCTATGGATGGTGAGCTAGTGACATTTGATCATGATATGGCTGTTCTTCAGGCGTCGGTGGAATCAGCAAGTGTTCAAGATTAAAAAAAAACAAATTAAAAAAAAAACTAGCATATGTGATAAACTCGCATGCTTTTTGTTCAAGATTACACATAAATAAGAACATATACACTACTTAATATAACAAAAATTAACTACTAGTTTATAAATTATTTTTCATAAACATTAATAACAACCAATGAAATAAAATGATAAGAATTGTACATTCTAGTTTATAAAACAAATCCCAAGCCAAATCCCCACATAAAATATTGAATCAGTCATCATAAAACAATGTCAAAAGAATCACAATATATTTGTTGATCATAATCTCCCAGCAAGCATCATCCGTACAAATTCAGCACGTGCATCCTTAGGCAAGCTCGAGAATAATTCTAAGACCTCAGTGTTTTTCACCAATGTCTTCGACACCAACAACTTTTCTTGTAAAATCAATCCATCAATTTTTCCAACAACCTCGAATACTTCATTCTTGTTGCAGACACATCTTGTTCATAATCAATTCGATGAGCAATATCTCCCAATCTAGTCTCAATATTTCGGCAAAAACTACCTAATAATTCATATAAACCTTCACTTCTATCTACCAACTTTCTTTTTTTTTTTGCACCATTCTTTTTATCAGTGTCATTGCCAACAAGTTGATAAGCAGAGTCTGTTTTTATTTCATCATTAACATCATGAGGCAATAAATCAATGCCAACTATCACTTCTTCTTCTTTGTTTTTAGTCGCACTAAAAAGTTCGTTCACTGCATCCATGGCATCCTCAGCTTGTTCACCAGTAGCTCTATCCTTACCAAATATTTCACACCAATCATGATAGTATGGCCAAGATTTGTAACATTCATAAATAAATAAATTAAAGAGAAGTACATATAAATATTTTACCTTTATTGCTGCATCCCAAATATCATCATTTGCATCTATCATCTTTGTACTATCATTCCATCCAACTCCAATGCGACCGGTTAAAATTGAAAGAATTGTTCCATAATCTCTTTTCCAAACATGAATCTTGGAACAAATGTGTGGAGTTGCTCGAATATCCATCCCAAGAAAGGCTTTATTCATCTTTTGTTCAAGCACATTCGAATAACCAACTACGAACACATTATTTGTCTTCCATCTAGATGCAACTATCTCTTTCAGACAAGCTATGAGCATTTCTTCCTCTTTTTTACTCTAACACCGACGTGTTTTGTCTGATTTTTTGCTTGCCTTGTTTGACGACTTCATCATAAGTTGTTTCATACAAAATTCATGCTACAATATTCCAAAATTTAAAAATAAAGATAATATAAACCAAGATATATTATAAAAATAAATAATCATTCATTAATAATGGTAATAAACTGGAATTACATAATTCTTTTCTATCCAGACACAAATGTAGGTTTTTGAACTAGGTTATACAAATCAAGCTACATTTCTCCAGTCATTAAACATTGTTTGTGCTAAATTATCTCTCATAATCTTCCATTCTGATGATGTCTCAACACTATCAATGATATCACCATTTTCTATATTATCATTACTATTTTGCTCTGGATTCATCTATAATAATTCGATTTTGGATCAATCTCCATTTCCATTCGAATAAAATTATGAAGCAAACAACATGTCGTAATAATTCGATTTTGAATCTTGATAGGATAGTAGGAAGGACTTCTCAAAATCCCCCAATGCATTTTCAAAAGCCCAAATGTGCGTTCTATAACATTGCGTGACATTGAATGTCTCATATTGAAAAACTCTTGAAATGTGTTAGGCCTTGTAGATGATTCACCACATTGATCCAAATGGTATCTAACACTCTTATAAGGTGTTAAAAACCCATCACCATTTGGATAGCCATTATCACATAAATAGTAACATCCTGCAAGCATGAGAAAAAAAAAATATTTCAACTAGTAAAAAAACACAAATAATAAGTCAGAAACAATCAAATAGCCTAAGTGGTACCCTGCTTCGGCACTTTCAGTCCATGAGTACGTTAACATCATCCCTTAGCACTCTAGCATCTGCAGCTGACCCTTCCTAATCAGGAAGCACATACACAAACTTCATGTCTCGATCACATACACCAAGAACATTTACTGCTACTTCCACTTTTCTTGTCCTATATCTTGGTTTATCATTGGCTGGAACCTTTACTCGAATATATGATCCATCTAAGACACCTAAACATCTCTAGTATATAAAATTAAATATCACATTAACTCGAATATCGTCATATTTTTATATTAAATCTAAAGATAAAATTACATAAAAAAATTACCTTAAACCATTTCCACCTCGAATGGGTACAATCGTCAGATATTGGTGTTGACTCAACCTGTAATATGGAACGTATCCTCAATAATGCTCTCAATACCACATGTATGTGCTTTGACACAGTTTGAACCGATCTCATAAAATTATACTTGACAATTTTATTTTTCTTATGATGGGATAGGATAGATAGAAACATGAAAACTTTTTTTTCAACACTAACATACTTAGAACTAACTAGTCCACCTACATGCTCTATTAATTAACATAGACGGAAAAATGCATTTCGGGTCATTCTAAGATTGGCAACACAATCTGCATTACCTATCATATTATATATTCGTACATGTTGTTCAAGTCTACGAGTTCGAGCATCATTTTCTTTAAGTAGTGTAATAACTAGGTTGATAAAAACCACAATTTGATGCATTATCTCTTCCAAAACCAAGATCAACTCAATTTTTTTCTTTGAAATTGGAGTCATGTTTAATTGAAATTAACAAATGACATAATCAGAAATTGAGAATTTATTAGTTATCATAACAAATACACACATCACAATCATAAACATGTTTCTATTGTCTCAAATTCTATAATCTAGAGATGCATTATCTATTTCCACGTATTACATAAAAAGTCTCCAAATACGGCATATTCACTAATATAACTTAACGAGTACTTGAATTTTCTAATGATGATGAGTTTCATAACTAAGAGATGCTATTCGGTAATCCATAGTCAAAAGAGATAAAAATATTAAGTTTCCCACACTCAATTCAACAAAAATTTTATATGCAAAGGTTCGATTTTTCTTTCAATTATTTCTACATACCAAAATTCTATACCCAGCTGTCATTACTCTACTAATTCAACAAAAGTTATACAAAAATTATATACCCAGCTCTCATTACTCTGCTAATTCAACAAAAGTTACACAATTAGTTAGAAGAAAATGCTTCAATTAATAGACAAGATAGAAATCACCAAACAAAAAAGCCCATAAAAATTAATTTATAATATACATCACCAACATTAAGCGAAGAAACGATCACCAATTATTTCTTTTTCATCCAGAAACAATCAAAAGTGAAGAAACAAAACAAAATCTTTAAAATCATGGATAAATATGTCCATTATTTCTCTTTGATAATCTAATTCGGAACTTTTTTTTCAAATATGTTTGGGTATCAAACAAAAGAAAGAAATAGAGGAAAAATTAAAGAATAAACTATGATATAAGATAGATAAAAGAAACAAACATGCACTTGAAGATAATGGCGCGAGCGATAGAACACGGCGGGAGCACTGGCGTCTGGTGGGATTGGGAGAGTGAGAGAAGAGATTGAAAAGACTATTTTTTAATAGGGTTTTAATTAATAGGGTAGAGGTTAGTTTAGTCTAATATTTTTATAATTAGTTTTGGGATTTCACATCCAACTTGTGATGGCTAATACATATAAATTAGTTAAATTATGTCAGCCCCTTATTTTTTTCAAGGGCTTTGATATTGCTAGCAAACAGAGTATGACTTCCTAATATAAGACCCGGTCCTAGAAAGACTAAAAGAAAATCATGTATTTGTCCAGGTAAATCCATTTGATTTTAGCAAAAAAATCGAATATTAGGGTATCATAGATATCTATCACACCCTTATACTATCTAGCAAACAGACTCTAGTAAATTGCCTATAAATTGTCTGCTCATGATCAATCTATTTATTTCTTTTTTCTTTTGTTTTTACATTTCTAGTTTTTTAACCTTTAATATGTGAGTGACGTCGTGTACCTGACTATATCATTATCATCGAAGTGTCCCGCTCCAAATTTTGGTAAAAATGCAAAATCATAAATTTGGTAGATAAAATTATGAGCGTCATATATATATATATATTTATATATATATATATATATATTTACTCACACACTCGATCTGGTAGTATTGAAAAAATTCGAACATGTGATCTTTAATCTTCAAGAAACCTCACTCCACCACTAAGTCATCCCGACCGGAAGTCCGGAATGAGTGTCAAATAGCAGTTACTATTGACTTTGGTAGTGCAAGTGTACAATGCAGACCTAGAGACGGCTGATCCATCCTACTTCATCATTAAAGCTACACACAAACCATTCCTGCAATTACTTGTATCTGAAATCATTAGTGACAGTATGATGGTAGCTATTCCGTCATTAATAATAACGGACCGAATTCTGTCATGATGTTTCTATCACTGAAATCCGTTTTTTGTAGTGAATAATGTATTTTTAATTAGTAATCTATCTAATATAATAAAATGGAGTTGTCTCAAAAATCATTCCCTAAAAACATCAAATCATGAATAATTATTATACATACAAAATTATATATTTTTTCACCCGTTTAATTTGTCCTCTCCACCTTCTCTCTCTCTCTCTCTCTCTCTCTCTCTCTCTCTCTCTCTCTCTCTCACACACACACACACACACACACACACATGTCACACACACTTTTAATTATATAGAAATCATTTGTATTATATTCAATAACATATTTCATTATATATATGACATTTAAAATTTATTTGTATGAGTGAATAAATATTTAAGTTTTCACATTGATAATATTCAGTAAAATTTATTTTGTGAAATAATTATCGCCATATATTAAATACATTAAATAAAATAAACATGTGAATTATTTGGTAAAACATCATAATCAGTAGCATGTTTTATTATACCTTTATTTATACGTAGACATAACATTTATAATATTTTTTAATTATATTGAATATGAAATAGTTAACAATTTAAAATTCTAATTAAATGAGAATAACTAAATCAAACAAAGATTGATATTTATATATTCATATAGTCGAATTGTTTATATTATTTTTGAGAAAGTATAGTCTAAGTTTATTGGATATACAATAATAATTAACATATTTTATAGGGTTAATTACACTTTAGTACCCAAACGTTGGACTTTTTACACTTTTGTCCCAAAGTTTTAAAAATTGCACATTCACATATAATGGTTACACAAATTAACATTTATAAAACTAGAACAATTTTTTGATCTCGTAAATGTTGACGTGGACTGCTGAAAATCTTTCAAACTCAATCTTTAATTAGCTTATTCCATTAGTGCAAATATTGGATGTTGTTGCTTTTCACAATTTTCGGCAGTCCATGTTAACATTTGTGAAACCGTAAAATTGATATGTCGCTGTAAACATTAATTTGTGCGAACATTCAATATCAATATGTAAATTTTGAAACTTTGGAACACTAGTGTAAATGCGCTCAACGTTGGGCATTAAAGTATAATTAAACCTAATTTAATGCAAACAAAATGAAGATTGATATATAATTAAGATATGTAGGCTGCATTATCAACTACAAAAAAAATCACGATATAACGACTGTACTTAACTATGGATTCATGTCTGTCGTTAGTTGCGATAGACTAACAATGGATCATCCGTTATTAATCTTTTAAGGGATTTAATAAAGCGGGGGTCTTTGGTGCTAAAAGTTAATGATGGACTTGAGGCAAACTCTTAGTCATTAATAGATAATGACGGATACATTCCGTCGTTAAATTTTTTCGTAAGTAAATTAAATATAATATAAAATATTAACGACGGACACAGTCTGCCATAAATAATTTTCTCATTATTTTTAAATAAAAAATTAATTTTAATGACGGACTGGTTGCATCGTTAAGTATTTTCCGAATTTGTTAATTTTTTTAAAAAAATTTAATGATTGATATGATCCGTCATTAAATAATAATTAGATGAGCTGCACTTGCGTGCAACACAGCCTTCCGTGCAGCTATTTCAGGAGGGCGCGTGAGGCTCACGCGCCTGTCTTTTTTTTGCGATTTTTTTTATACCTGTTTTTATCATACTTGATACCTTTTTTCTTACCACATGGTACTTTTTATTGTAGTTGGAATGATGATAGTATTAATCTCAGATTGATACCTGTCTTTATCGTACTTGATACTTTTCTTCTTACCACATGGTACTTTTTATTTTACCGAACTCGTGGTTTGCTTTCCTTTGAAATTTTTTTGAATGATGATTGTCTTAGATTAATCTCAACACATACAATATAAAAACTGAAAAAAAAAATCAGAATTTGAACTAAATAAACTAGTATAAAATAACTAGCAGACCCCTTATTTTTTAATGATACAAATGGTGCTTTTCGAATGTTTTGTGATACTTTTAATAGGAAGGTTGATACTCACTTTGGACAGTTTTTTTTATGGGTTGACCCAGTCAAAGCGGGTTGACCCGCGTTGACCGGGTCAAAGCGCGGATTGACCCGTGTTGACCGGGTCAAAAGCGGATTTGACCGACCCGTCTCATATAGTGTTATTTGCATCATAATGCATGCAAGTTTTTTCCTAATTAGATATTTTATTATTTAAAAATATAAAATTAATGACAGAATAGATCCATAGTTAATATTTTCTGATTTAATAATAAATTAAAATTAAAACTAATGACGGATGAGTCCGTAGTTAATATTTTTTGATTTAATAATAAATTAAAATTAAATCTTCGTCGTTAAAAATCGGTTTTTAGTATCAGATTATGGGCTTCTTCTTCATCATTTTCCCTAATTCAAAACCCTAGCAGCCTTCATCCCCATCGTTCGCTGTCGAGCCAACCTCGATGCCACCGCTCTCTCTTTCTCTCTCTCGCGGTCTCTCTCTCACTATCTTCCTCCGCCGCGGTCTGCCTCACCGCTAGCAGCCCCGCCGTGCCACCCAACAAGACCTAGCCCCATTGCCGTCCCAACGATTTTGAAATTGCTATGTCGCTGTAAGCATTAATTTATGCGAACTTTCAGTATCAATATGTAAATTTTGAAACTTTGGAACACAAGTGTAAATGCGCTCAACATTGGGCATGTATAATTAAACCTCATTTAATGCAAACAAAATAAAAATTGATATATAATTAAGATATGTATGCTACATTATCCACTACAAAAAATCGTGATATAGCGATTGTACTTAACGACGGATTCATGTCTGTCATTAGTTGCAACGGACTAACAATGGATCATACGTTGTTAACCTTTTTAGGGATTTAAAAATGTGGGAGTCTTTGGCGCTAAAAGTTAATGATGGACTTGATACGGACTTTCAGTTATTAACATATAACAATGAATATATTTCGTCATCAAATTTTTTCATAATTAAATTAAATATAATATAAAATAATAACGACTGACACAATTTGTCATAAACAATTTTCTCGTTATTTTTAAATAAAAAAATCAAAATAACGACGAACTGGTGTTATGTATTTTCTGAATTTGATAATTTTTTTAAAAACTTAACGACCGATATGATCCGTCATTAAATAATAATTAGATATTTTATTATTTAAAAAATATAAAACTAATGACGAAATACATCCATAGTTAATATTTTCTGATTTAATAATAAATTAAAATTAAATATAATGACGAACGAGTTTGTCGTTAATATTTTCTGATTTAATAATAAATTAAAATTAAATCTAATGACGGATGAGTCCGTCGTTAAAAATCGGTTTAGTATTAAATTATGGGCTTTTTTTTCCTCATTTTCCCTAATTCAAAACCCTAGCAGCCTTCCTCCCCACCGTTCACCGCCAAGCTAATCCCGACGCCACCGCCCTCTCTCTCGTCCTAGTCTCTCTCTCCCACACTCTCTCCCACCGTGTCTCTCTCTCTCTCTCTCTCTGTCGCGCTCTGCTTCGCCGCGCCACCCCAACGCGACCTCTGCCTCACCACCCTCTTACTCTCTCTGTCCCGCCCTAGCCCTATTGCTGTCCCAACACCACAAGTATTCTCTCTTTCACTCTCTCTCTCTCTCTCTCATTTTTTGTGTGTGTGCAGTTTTTGTGTGTGTGTGTTGTGAGTGAATCTGTGTGTGAATTTGTGTGTGTTTTTTAATTTTTTGTGAATTTTATATTGTAGTGTTGACATTTCCGGCATCCTCTATCTCCAAAGTAGCCGCTGAATAGCCTGCGACGACGCAAACCAATATAACAAAGGTTAGTTTGAGAATTTTGTTATGGAATTTCAAATTAAAATCAAAATTTAAATACCTTTGTAAAATTTAAAAATTAAACTATGTAATCTCGTTAAATAATAAAATTTATACTCAATATGCTAATTAATGATGTTCTAAGTGTGCTATGCTAAATTCTTCGAAATGCTTAGAAATTCCTTCTAGGTATGCTATGTCAAATGCTTCAAAAGTTTGATATTAATTAATTAGTGATGTGCATGGTTGATGCTACCAATTTTAGAAATAATATTCAGTTTGATAATTATTATTGAATTTTTTATGTTTAATTAATTTATGGGATGAGGGTCCCTGGATCCATCTATATTACTTGTTTAATTTGTTTGGGATGGAAGCTCTATATCCTTCTAGAGTATAACTATGAATTGATGGTGTTGTTGGTATTATTTATTTTTGTTGGTTTTGTTGGTATTGGTTAATTAGATGAACATAGATCAATTAGCGTAGAGTCGAGAACTTGGGAGTAGGATTTATATCATAGGTACTGCCGAATTTTTTACTGAATAGCTTACTGATCACTATTTTTTTAGCAGTAAAAAAACAACCACGAGTGTACGGTGCAATTGTAATACGTAGTGAGCAAGAGTGTTGTATCCACATGGATTGTAATGCAAATAACAATGTACAGAGTACTAAAACATAAACACCTCATTAATATACAGATACTCAAATAATAGGATAAATAATATGTAAAAAAAAATACTTCAAGAACATAAACACAATTAACTTCAATAAAATAATTAATGAAAACAATGGATTCTAAAACACCTCATTAATATACAAATACTCAAATAATAGGATAAATAATATGTAAAAAAAATATTTCAAGAACATAAACACAATTAACTTCAATAAAATAATTAATGAAAATAATGGATTCTATAAGAGAGTTCATACAATGGCTTTTAGGACAGGTGTATTGATTACTTAACCTTATTTAATTTATTAATGGTGAAAAATCACTTTACTGTAATCAGACTGTTCTCATGAACATATGTCATAACATAGAAATAATGAACATACATTTCACTACGATCGGTTCTTCACACATGTCATTACTTACAATCATGTACCTTGGAATTAAATTCCTATGCAACACTTATTCACTTGGTCGGTTCTTCCAACCATCACATAAAATGATTAACCTATTTTATCCCATTAATTAATCAGTCATGACTTTAATCTTCTAAATAATTAACTTGTATACACATGTTGCGGCCATCAATATATACATGAGAAATCCAAACTAGAAAATTAAATACCCAATGATAACCGAAAAATATATCTCAATAAACCATACAATGAAATCCAATGTACTTACAAATCCAAAAATTCAACAAACTAATTAAGTAGACATAATTAAATAAAAAGAATAAAACATGAACATAGTAAATAAAATAATGTTCAGCACAATGAAGAACTTGGAGTCTTCAATCTTGACGTATCCAAAATATCCGCTTCTCTAAAGCCTCTATTGTGTCTCCATAATTGTATACTTGTATATGAATATGTACACCTTTTTTTCTAATGAGTAAATGGAGTATTTATAGTGTTGTAAGGAACACTATGGTTCAAATGAAGCCCAAAGTGGAGAAAAGCCTCGAAAATCTTGATCCAGATCCATCCGAGTCGATTGGAGGGTCGAGTGGTTGGGTTGACCCAATAGCCCTTTTGGGTCGACTGGTGGGTTGGGTCGACCTTGCGCGCGCGGACTTCACTTAAACGGCCCATTCTCACTCATTTCTTGTCCGATTGAACCGATTCAACTTGTACAATGTTCATAACTAAATTCTCTATCTTTCTAAGCTCTTATATCACCTATTTGGATCATTTTGAATTATTTCCATGAATTATCATGGGATTTTCTCCTTAAATTTGGTCCAAGAGCATAATTGGTCTCTCTTTTAGCTCTCCAGGCACATACTTGATCATTTTACACCAAATAATCATCAAATTCACCACTATTATTACAAAACTCACAAATACATCAAAAACCCAAAATAATAACATAGTGAGCACAAAAGCTATGAAAATCACACAAATTATCAAGTTAAACATCATCAATTCATATCCAAAAGTTGTCTAAAATACACAGCTATCACTTATTTGATTTCAACTTTATTTATTCCTAACAATAAAATTATATAAAGTCAGTACTTCAAAAATGAGTCTAGATCGTCAATGGATGTATCGGCAATATCTTGATAATGGTGGTTTAAGTCCAGACTTTCTGAATGGGCTTGAATATTTTATCGAGTTTGCTTATAGCTAACTTGCTTTCATAGATAAGGATAAAATTAAGTGTCCATGTTGTAAATGTAAGAATATCTCATTTCAAGAACCCTATCCCATTCGACTCCACATTGCAAAACATGGATTTGTTTGGAATTATGATACTAGGATATTTCAAGGAGAAATTAATAAACCCGAATGTATTAAACGGGATACGGCTGATGATGAATGTTTTGATTCATGTCATTTGATGGTGATGGATGTTATTGGTCTACAATACAACATGAATGCCACATATGACATTGAAGAGCCCCTGAATCCTGATGCACAACGCTTTTACAACATGTTGGAGGCTGCAAATAAAGAATTATGGCCCGGTTGTGAAAAATGTTTCCAATTATCACTGGTGGTATGTCTAATAGCCATCAAGTCTGAGAACAACATTTCAAAGAACTGTTTTGATCAGATAACACAATTGATGCAGATAATCATTCCAGAAAACAGTCAGATCACCTTGAATTTGTGTTGTATTTGTTTATTAAGAATAATTTGTTTTAATTTCTCAGATGTCAGCTAGAGGTGGTTGCGTACTTCACAAGGCTCCAACAGAGCCTCTGCAACATCACCATTATCATCATTTGCCGACTTAGTGGTGGAGTTAGATGATTGGATCTGGAGGATTCTTCAGGACATACTGTCAATCTGCTGGCTGACGGGCGATACGGATAGATGATGGGTATGTTGCAGTTTAATTAATACATTTGCAGTTTTTTATATTTGTATATAATTTTTATAAAAACTTATTTGTGTTTTGCATTTAGAGGGTATTAATGTCAGCTCATGAGGTGTCGACTGCTATCACCACGAGCTTCAAGAGGTATATATATCCGACTAGCTATGCATGGAAGTTGGTGCCATAAGATGTTAGGATGTGATATTTTGAGAAGTTCAGTGTATGTTTCATCTATATGAAATTTATTTGAATAAACTATATATGTTGTGTGATGTATTTTTATTTAATTTGGTGTAGAAAGAGTTCATTTAATTTAGGATCCCGCTATCACTCCTATGATACATAAATTATGAATGTCGAAGACGGCTCAAAGGTACAAGGTCATGGTCCACGTACATTCAAGAAGCATAGAAGGGAAGGTAGGCATGTGTGCATTCCTGAGGATGTATGGGACACATAGCTGGCCTAGGACACTCTAGAGATTAAAGAGAAGGTTGAGATTTCATCAAAGAACAGAATGTCTGAGCTGGATAGGCCTGGTACTGACATTGTGAAGCACAAAATTGGATCCCAATGTGCATTGGTTCGTACAATTCTAACTATTATAAATTATTTTTAAGTTAATTAATTTTTATGTTGATTTTCACATAAATACTAATATCTTGGTTTTATTGCATAGGCGAATAAAAAAGGGTGTTATGACAGGTCAGGTCGGGTGGAAGACCTTTATGAGATTTTCTGGCACCAGTGACGTCGATTAGTCTGATCACAAGTCACGATGCATCATTGTAAGTGTGTTCAAACTATATGTTTACTTATATATTTTAAGACATATTTACTTTTATTTAATTATTTAATATATGTAGGCGAGGTACGCGTTGCGATTAAGCAGATGAGTCAGCTGTCTCCCGATTCATCTGAGCTGCAAAATGTGGACATGACATCGATCTATATTAATGTCATGGGCGTGGAGAAGAGAGGCGTCTTCAGGGTGAGTTGTCGAGCCGCTGCCTATATCGGATCTAGTCAGAGGTGTGGTAGTGCTTATTCAATGGGCTGCCAGTACTTCAACTCTCAGGCTGCTATCCGAGATTTGAAGGTAAAGCTGCAGGAACAAGAGGAGCGTGCACAACAGCGGAAGCATACCTGGGAGCAGAAGAACCATGAGATGATGGATCAGCAGCTTATTCTCTTTCAACAGATGCAGAAGCAATAGGATTTCTATGAGGAGATGCAATGTCGGTTTAGGGACGACAGTAGGTTATCATCATCTCAGCCTCCTCTTGACATGTAGTGGATTCATTTGATAATTTTAAAATGGTTATGTATGATTATGTATGACTTTGGATAAATACTTTTATACTTTTAATTTCATATTCGAACCAAATATTTATATAATATTTGATTAGTATTTCATTTGATTTAAAATGTCTTCAAATTCACACAATTAAAAATGCATAAATAAAAATAATGTCAAAAAAACATAATGACGGACATGTCCATCATTAAAAAAACTCTCATGACTGAAGTGGGCGACTTTTTTAACGACGGACTTGTCCATCGTTAGGACTGTCGTTAACTCTTAACGACTGAATTAGTCCATCATTAAATCTGCTGCCAACCAGAATTTTAATGACGAACACAATCCGTCATTAGATCCTTTTAATGACGGAAAATCGAGATCAAACGATGAATGAATCTGTCACTATCCCGTGATTTTTTTGTAGTGGTCATAGTTTCTTAAATTAAATTTTTTATGTTTCAAATATATTTAGGGATAAGGTGCAAAATGACACCTAAAGTATGCCCGGTTTCTGAGTTAAGCCCCTCTGAGTCAACTCAGATGATTTTCACCCCTAAAGTATATAATTTTTTGCAAAAAAACACCTCCGTTGGAAAAAAAAAACGGCGTTTGCTGAGTTTGCTCAGCACTCATATATACCATCTAACTACCGTCTAAGAATGGGTAGAATAGTCTTTGTAAGTCAAATTAAAAGGGTAAAATAGAGTTTTAGTATGTTATTACAATATATTACAACACTTAGCAGATTTTCACCCTTCATCTTCCAATTCCCAAATCACACAAGAACCCTAGAAAATCGTCAAGAAGAAATCAAGCAGCTTCTATCGCCTGAATCGCGCATTCCGCGGTGCCTGAACCGCACCTTCCGCGGCGCCACTTCGTCCTACTCTGCTTGGGAGGCCAAGCTCCCCTCCAACTACCTCCAGCTTCTATCGCATCCCGGCGTTTGTGAAAATCTCTCCAAAAAGGACATATTTTCCCTCCTCGCACGCCCTCAACCCTTCTCCAGCTTCTATCGCATCTCTTTTTTTTTATTTTTTAATAAAAAGTCTAATATCAGGCAGTATTTTCGCCGAATTTTTTTTTATATGCGGTGAAATTGCTCGATCAAAATTCATGATGTCCTTACCGGAATCAAGTTTTTCCGGTGATGTGAAAATTGATATACACACTGTCTATAGCATCTACAAAATCCCAGGTCGTAGAGACAATGCATCCTTGACCTGAAGGTGTTCGACGAAATGCCTAAGCTACTGGAGCATCATGAATTGTGTGTTTTTTTATTGCATCGACAATTGGTATTTAGGGGTTTCATGAATGTAGTTTTATGACAGTTGTGGTTGATAGATGGATTGAAGTTGATGGTTGTGTTCTTTCTTTCCTTTTCTTTTATAATTTTGGTAAATTGAATTTCTTTTTGGAATGAATTCTACAGTTTGATGAATATTGGTGTAAGTGATCAGACATAACTTAAAACTATGGTTGATGCCATTGCAGCAGCAAGCGAAAGAGAGGTAGATGCACATGAAATGGCATTTTTCTCGTCCAAAGAAAATGATGAGTTGAAGATGAATGGATTGAAGTTGATGGATTGAAGTTGTTGGTTGTGTTCTTTCTTTTCTTTTTTTTTTCTGTAGTTTGTTGTTAAGTTTCTGTAGCTTAGTGTTACTTGGTGTCTGAGGATTATCAAAGCTTGTTATTTTTTGTCAATTGTTGTTTAAGATTACAGAAAATATATCTGTTGTTTTGTCAATTTTTGTCAATAATTGCAACAAATTGAAACTTAACTTGAAGTTCTCATTACAAATTGCAATTTCACATTGAAATTTGACATAAAAAACTGAACTCCAATAGCAACAATACACTGAACTCAAACTGAAATTTGCAATAATACACTGAAATTAAACTTGATTAATCACATGTTCACTGATCACAGCAACATTACAGCAAAAAAGACTACAAGTTGGCAACATTACAGCAACATTAGATGTTCAAAAACCATCAGCAACATTTCAGCAAAACTAACAAACAGCAGGATAAGATGTTCAATTCACACTGAAATTTGACATAAAAAAACTGAACTCCAATAGCAACAATACACTGAACTCAAACTGAAATTTACAATAATACACTGAAATTAAACTTGATTAATCACATGTTCACTGATCACATCAACATTACAACAACATTAGATGTTAAAAAACCATCAGCAACATTTCAGCAAAACCAACAAACAGCAGGATAAGATGTTCAAAAATGACATCAAACAGTCAAAAAAAGTAAAAAAAAAAAAAAACCACATCCAACAGTTCAATTCCATATCTTCTTCTTCATGTTGTCCCTTTCTCTTTGAAGTTGGCCATTTTTCATAGCTTGTTTCCCTTTCCATTGCACCCCTGGAGGTTTGAAAGGTAGATCTTTGATGATAATACTTTGGCTTCCATCCGCTGCAAATGCAATTTTACGAGCTCCACCACTGTTTTTCCTCAAATCAACAAGTCTTTCTTTTCTTAGCTCTCTTTCATTAGGGATTGAGAACCTTATAACAGGATCTGGGTTTGTAGAAATTGCTTGGCTTGCAATTGGATCCCTCTGTTTGATTCTTTGCTCAGACCTCATACCAGGCTACATGAAGTCAAAATCCATTTTTAAGATTAGAAGAACTACAACACATATCAAAATTGCATCAAAATTAGAAGAACTACTCACATCCATTGTTATATTTCCAGAATTGCTATTAATGTATACTCCATAGCCATGTACTCTTCTTGATTTCCTTTTAGCAGCAAACTTCTTTCTTTTCTTTGAGCTCTCTGGAACATCTTGGGAGTTGCAATTTGTTTCTTGAGTGGTGGGTGGTTGAGAGCTTGAGTTTGGTATTTCAGTAACTGGTTCCCAAGTGACCTGCAAGAAAATGTAAACAATAAGAACATATTGACATATTGTAAACAATTACATAAGTTTTATATTTCACCGTGGATTTAGAGGGATTATTTGGACAAGTTCTTCGATTATGATCTGAAGACTTGCATATGCCACAACTCATGATGGCACCACTTCTGTCTAACTTTCCAGATGCCATTCCTTTCTTCTTCTCTCCTTTGTTCCGCATCCTTTTCTTCCTTGATCTTCCAGTCATCTTTGCTAGTGGAGGGGGCATGAGTTTTTCAAAGCTATCTATATCTATCAGCTTCGGCCCTGGCATAGGATTCATTACATGCTCATATGCAGCCAAGTATCTACTCTTATGATACCACACAGAGATGAAACTTTTTGGATCAATATTCGAGTGATGCATTGCACAGATTGCATGCGAGCATGGAATTCCAGAGAGGTCCCATGATCTGCAGCTACAACATTCTTATTCTAGGTACACTGTATGTCGGTCCTCACCATCCAATATCTCATAACCGTCCTTTCCATTGAAAAAAACCCTACAACCAAAAGTTGCCTCACAATTTTATTCAAAAATCTCCATACACTTTAGACTCCAGTCACTGATCCACTTGTGAACCTTCTCCTTGTTTGTAACAAGCATCTTCATTGCCTCAAGTTTTATGTCAGTCATCGTAGAGACAATCGGCTTCATCCTTGCTTCCACTATTATTGAGTTAAAACTTTCTGACATATTATTGTGCTCAGTTGGAGACTTGCTTCTTGCACTAAAGAAGGCTCTGCACCAAGTTTGGGGATTGTACTTTACTAGATCAGTAGTTGCTTCCTTACTGATATCCCCCAAACTCTTGAGGTTATCTACAAACTCTTCCTTGTATGTGCTCCATGCACACATCCAAAATTTCTTCTTCAATTCTCCACTACTCCACTTTTTAGCCCAATTTGCATACACATGCCTAGCACAGTATCTGTGTTCAGCTTCGGGTAGCACTTCATTCACTGCTTGCACTAGACCCTGCACAGTGAATATAAAAAGTAAATATTGAAGTCATATTAAAGTCCCGGAGATGAATAATTGGAATTCACAAAAGTATACCTTTTGCATGTCAGAAATAATTATCAGATGCCTTCCATGATTAATAACTTGAAGATCTTTGACAAGCAAATCAATAAACCATACCCAATTCCTTTTGTTCTCTATAGATATGACAGCCCAAGCAAGTGGAAAAACTTGATTATTTGCATCATGCCCAACAGCAATTATAAGCTGCCCAGATACCTTTCCCTTCAGATGACAACCATCTAAGCTAATTATTGGCCTGCATCCTCCTAACCAACCCTTCTTCAAAGCATCAAAGCATATGTATACTCTCTTAAAAATAATTTTTCCAGCTGCCATAGACTTCTCACAGACATCAAGTTGAACAGTGGTTCTAGGGTTAGTTTGCTTAATGTTTTCAACATAGGCCCCTAAATATCCAAACTCCACTTCGTAGCTGCCATCTAACTTATCTGTAATCAGTCCCTTAGCTCTCTTGCATTTGTCATGAGATACATACACTCTCATCAAGTTCTCAGCCTCTAGTTTCAAGTCTTTAGAGGTTGTTTTAGGATTTTGATATATCTTATTCTTGAATTCAATTGCAAGAAGCCTAGCACTAGCCATTGTATTTTTTGAATCGCTTAAGCATGTATGCTTATCTTCCAGATTCTTCACCTTTAACCCTCCCCCAGTACCATCCTTTGACATAAACAAAAGGAAATGACAACCTGCAGTTTTACACTTTGCCCTAATTCTATGAGGTTCATTCGGCCTCAACTTCAGAGGTCTAGACTTTACTATGCTATATCTAGCAATAGCAAGCCTAGCTAGCTTCCACAGCATTTGCATAAATCATTTCTAATAAGAAGTCATTCCTCTGACTCTGTCTTATTAAATCCATGTCAACCGTATCATCTTCTAACTCAGAGTCAGAACCCTCATCACCTTTTAAATCGGAGTCAGAACCTTCTTCATCTTCTAACTTACCCTCTTCAAATTCTACATAATCAGAACCCTCTTCATTTATCAGGATTAATCCTGATAAATTTGCACCCTCTGCATGCATGTCATTATGCATTATACACTCAAATCCTTGAACATCTATACCCTCTGCATGCATGGCATCTACAAGCCCCTTTTCACCATCTACACCATCTACAAGCCCATTTTCACCATCTACACCATCGGGAAATATGTGAATTAAACTCCCAGTAGTTAAGTCTTTGATAACACCCACCATTTGAGTTAGTCCAAAGTCATTTTCCATCCACTTAAGGCCATTAACTGGGGTTTCTTCAGGGACTAGATAGTACAATTTCATCACATTTTCAACCAGAAATTCTTCCCTATATTTTTTGCACATATGCATGAATGATAAAAAGTCAATATCCCATCTTCACGTACCTGCTTTCCCCCAATATACTTCAATTTTCATTCTTTGACCCAACTTCCACCATAGTGGTAGACAAGTGATACGATATGTTCCATATCTACAAAAAAATTATAATTCACAGAAAATTAAAATTTTGGTACCCGACAGCGATAAGCGACATGAATAAACAAATAAATTGGGGCTTTCAACTTTTTCACTTGTTTGAATTTAATACATTAGACTTGCATAAATTGAAGCAAGAATCTCTTACATTTGTCGGTTTTCTGTATATTTTCTTGTCTTGATTCGGGACCACTTGAGAATGACTGCTAGAAGTCTTTCCTTGACATTCCAGCCCAATCAAACTACAACCTAACACTAGAGACTTCAATTTCGTAACTGGAGTTAGAAATTTGTTGCTTCTTTAGTTCAATTTTGTGTGAGTTGGTCTGATTTCTTCTTGACGATTTTCTAGGGTTCTTGTGTGATTTGGGAATTGGGAGATAATGGGTGAAAATCTGCTAAATGTTCATAATATATTGTAATAACTTGAGTGATGAGTGAACTCAGCAAGCGCCGTTCATTTTTTTCTAATGGAGGTGTTTTTTTGCAAAAGTTTATATACTTTAGGGGTGAAAATCGTCCGAGTTGACTCAGAGGGGCTTAACTCGGAAATCAGGTATACTTCAGGTGTCTGTTTGCACCTTAACCCATATATTTATTAAGCTCATTTTGAGTACATTTATTAATTTACCTACAATATTATTATCAATTCTTTAAGAGTTAAATCCAACAAATATATATATATTATATATATATATATACAACCCTAAAAAACCTTCAAAAAGAAACATAAGTTATTTTTTTAATCTTTGTGCACATATTTTTTCAGAAGTTTTTAGTTATGATTAGTTGTATGTAACTGTTTCACAAGTCACAAGTCGCACTGGTTTGAAAGTTTTTATTTGTAAAGATAATGATAGTTAACATGCAAATGCTATTACAAACGCTATATACAAACAAGTGTCTTATAATATAATATTTTGATTGTAATAATTTATTATTTATTTATGCGTTTATTTGAAATATATTATATTATAATAAAATTTGTACGTATATACATATGTAGGTGTGTATTCAAGCAATTATTTCTTTTATCGATTGCCAACTTAACTTTTTTTAGATTTGAAGTAATAATTGTCTGATATAAAAAAAAAAGATAATCGGGCAAATAAAAAATGGTATTAACTTATTAACTAAAATATTATCTATAAAACACGAAGATGTAATACGTGAAAAATGTAAGAATTAAGTTTGAGACCATGAATGGTCTCATGTATCATACGGGTGGAAAACTAATTTTTAATTATAATACAACTCATAATATAGCTCATCTGAGGTGGTGAAGCAGAACTTGGAAAGTGGGCCCAAATCTAGAAAAATGAAGATATCCTCTAAGCCAAAGTTGTGTGCAATTGCGTACTAAATATCAAAATTATTTTTTTTCTTCAATTTTAATTTTTTGGGATTTATTATAACTTTATATTATTATTTAAGATTTATTCCACCCAATTAGGGTTCATAATTATTTTTTTAATATTTAATTTTCATTATTTAGTTAATATAATTAACTTTTAGGTTTGATTATTCCAATCTTAGAGTATATAATTTTTTTAAAAAAAATTAGCAATAAATATTAATTAGGATTATTTATAATATAATAAATTTTACTTTTATAAAAAATATTATTAAAATTAATATAATTTTGATGTTGGCACACAGATGAATACGTAATTTGAACTAGAGGATCTCATATTCACCTACAATTAACAAATTAATAATGTATGTTATCCAAATAGTGTCAATATGGCAAGGAGCTGGTCAAACAAAAAAAAAAGTTATTTTAGCCATTATTTTTTAAATATATATATTTTGTTCACATTTACCATAATACCCTTCAATTAATAATTTTTTTAATTATTTTCAAATTTTATTAATTTGAAATGTACAACATATCTTCTCTTTCCTCCCTCTTTTCTTCTCTCTCTCCTCTCACTTCTTCTTCCGGCGATGAGGTGCAATAATTTTTCTGCAAATAATTGTCAACATCTATTTATTTCATCTCTAATATATAACTCCGGCCTTTGATCAATTGGAAACCGTACACTGCCGGGATGGAGAGTTTGTGTTGAATGAAGATTGCTGATTCATCATTGACAGCTCAATATCTAAACTTAGTCTTTGGTTGTTATTTTATTATCCCTATTTTTCAGTATTTCTAGTTAGCATATCGTATCTTGTTTAGTGGCTAGGATTTCTTATTTTTCTATTGAAGAGATTATCTTTCCGTTACTATCTTTTCGTTGTTTAGAGGCTATAAATACCTCTGCATATCAGTCAATATAATATATGCTTTTAAGTTTATCTATCTCATATAGAATTCTTTATCTTTTTCTTGTTTTCTACTTTCTGTTCCCAACATTTGTGGCATCAAGAGCCAGGTGCCATGGCTAGCAACGGCAGTGCGATGAGTGCTGCACAACCACTCATACCAGTCTTCAAGGGAGAAGGATACGAATTCTAAAGTATTCGTATGAAGACTCTACTAAAGTCTCAAGATCTTTGGGACTTCGTAGAACAGGGATATGCAGACCCTAATGAAGAGGCGAACAGATTGAAGGGGAATATGAAGAAAGATGTCAAGGCGTTGATAATCATCTAGCAAGCAGTTCACGATGGCGTCTTCTCCAGAATTGCGGCAGCAACGACCTCAAAGCAAGCCCGGTCGATCTTGAAAAGCGAGTTTCAAGGTGATTCAAAGGTCATTGTCGTGAGATTGTAATCACTCTTACATGACTTTGAAACATTGATCATGAAGAACGGAGAAAAGAATACAGATCAGACCATCGTTAAAAAGGTACTCAGAAGCTTGACTCCAATGTTTGATCATGTAGTAGCAGTAATTGAAGAATCCAAGGATCTATTAGTTTTTACATTTGAAGAACTGATGGGATCTCTTCAAGCACATGAGTCGAGAATTAACAGATCACTTGAAAAGCATGATGAAAAAGTTTTTCAAGTGAGAGGGGAATCATCCAACCAATCCTCTATGGTAAGAGGACAAGGCAGATGAGGTTTCTAAGGTCACGAGTGTGGCCGAGGTCGAGGTCGTGGTAGAGCAGATCCACAAGATGCGCAAAGACAACATGGTGGTGATCAACAACGCAGCAAAAGTAAAAAACAGTGTCACAAGTGCGGTAAATTTGGGCACGTTCAAGCTGATTGCTGGTCTAAAGAGAGCCAACTTAATTATGCTCAACAAGATGAGGAGAGCAAATTATTCATGGCGTATGCAGATGTTGATATGCCGAAACTGAAGATGTTTGGTTCGTGGATAGTGGTTGCTCGAATCATATGAGTGGCAGCAAGGAGATATTTAAAGAGCTCAATGAGTCTTACAAAATTGAAGTCTGGCTAGGTGATAACAAAGCGATTCAAGTAGAAGGGAAAGTCATTGTCACAGTACAGAACAGTCATGGTAAAACCAAACTCATCTATGATGTCTATTTCATTCCACGTTTGGCTCATAATTTATTGAGTGTTGAACAATTATTGAAAACTGGATATATGGTATTGTTTGATGATGACTTCTGTGTTATCAAAGAAAAGAGTTCTGGGTAAATTGTTGCAAAAGTTTACATGACAGAGAACAAGATGTTTCCACTGCAAGTGTCGAGCGTGGATGAGTATGCTCTTGTTTCTAATAAACAAAATGAGTCGAGATTATGGCATTTGAGATATGGGCATCTCAATGTAAAGGGCTTAATGATTCTAAGTCAGAAATGTATGGTTCTTGGATTACCTAAGATTAACTCTTTGGATATATGTGAAAGATGTATCTATGGGAAACAAACCAGACGATCATTTCCTAATAATGCATCTCGGAGAGCTTCGAAATGTCTTGAATTAATTCATGCAGACTTGTGCGGGCGTATGAGTACGGAATCAATTGGTGGAACTGAGTATTTCTTACTACTCACAGATGATTATAGCCGCATGAGTTAGGTTTATTTTCTCAAAGATAAATCTGAAGCTCTTGAGAATTTCAAGAACTTTAAAGCCATGGTGGAGAAGCAGATTGATACCAGCATCAAGACTCTTCGCACGGATAGAGGTGGTGAGTTTTGCTCTACAAAGTTTAATGATTTTTTTGATGCTAATGGAATACGTAGGGAGTTGACAACACCTTATACTCCCCAACAAAATGGAGTCGCAGAGTGAAAAAATCGCACGGTTGTTGAAATGGCAAGAAGCATGCTAAAGTCAAAAGAGCTCCCAAATTCCTTCTGGGCAGAAGCAGTTGTCGTTGCTCTATTCTTACTGAATATATCACTCAAGAAGGTAGTTATAAATTGCACTCCATATGAGTCCTAGAGAGGAATGAAGCCGATGGTGAGCCACTTGAAAGTGTTCGGATGTATAACTTATGCTTTGGTAAGATCTCAAAATCGACGTAAACTCAATGAGAAATCAACAAAATGCATCTTCATCGGGTATTCTTCTCAATCCAAAGCATACATGATATATAATCCTCTTAGTGGCAAGATTATTATCAGCAGGGATGTAATATTTCATGAAGATACAAGTTGCAAATGGGAGAACAAGCAAGACGACTTACAAATTCTTCTTTTTCCTATTGATGATTCTACTCCAGATTCTTCACCAAATTCACCACAAAGTAGTTCCCCCAAATTCTCCACAAAAAAGCCCTCCAAATTCACCAAACACTACTCCTCTAAACACTCCACAAACCAGTCCAATAAACTCTCCAAACACCACTCTATCTTCCTCTTCAAATAGCTCATCATCTGTTAAAACACCACCTACACGGGGATTTAGATCACTAGCAGAAGTTTATGAAAAATGTACATTTGCTCTTATGATTTTAGATCCAAATTATTTCGATGTGCTGCTGAACACATGGAGTGGCACAAAGCAATGGAGGAGGAAATTGTAGCGATCGAGAAGAATGAAACCTGGATACTTGCAGACTTATCTCAAGATAAAAGTGCAATTGGGTTGAAGTGGATGTTCAAGACAAAATACAATGCAGATGGGAGCGTGCAGAAACACAAAGCTCGGTTGGTGTTGAAGGGATATGCGCAGTAGTACAGCATCGACTTTGATGAAACATTCTCTCCGGTTTCTCGCTTTGAAATGGTGAGAATGTTCTTAGCCTTAACTGCTCATCTTAAGTGGCCTATTTATCAACTTGATGTCAAATATGCATTTTTAAACGGAGATTGGAGGAAGAAGTTTATGTAATGCAGCCTGAAAGATTTATTGTTGACGGCATGGAGGATAAGGTGTATAGATTGAGAAAGGCATTGTATGGCTTGAAGCAGGCCCCACAGGCTTGGTACAGCAAGATCGATTCATTTTTTGAGCAAATTGGATTCGAAAGAAGTTTTAATGAACCGACGCTCTACATAAAGAAGGGAAGTAACAATAGTCTACTGCTCGCGTGTGTTTATGTCGATGATATAATTTATATGGGGTCATTTCACTCTCTTGTTACTGAATTCAAAGAGAGTATGACGAACATGTTTGAGATGACAGATTTGGGCCTGCTGCATTATTTTCTTGGATTAGAAATTAAGCAAGGAGAAGATGGTGTGTTTGTTTCTCAAAGAAAGTATGCAAAAGATCTTCTCAAGCACTTCAACATGGCAAATTGCAAAGCAATTGTTACTCCAATGAATGTGAATGAAAAGTTACAGCTTGAAGATGGTACGGAGAAAGTTGAAGCAAGTAATTTTAGAAACCTCGTTGGTGGTTTGATTTATCTGACGCATACCAGACCTGATATTGCTTTTACTATTGGTATAGTTTCCAGATTTATGCATAGTCCAACACAACAACATTTTGGAGCTGCGAGGAGAATTCTTTGCTACATAGCTAGAACTCAAGATTTCGGAATTCGGTATTCAAATGTTGTTGAATTCACTTTGGTTGGATTTACTGATAGTGATTGGGCAGGATCGTTGGATGATAGGAAAAGTACGTCGGGTTTTATCTTCAATCTTGGGTCAGGAGCAGTAACATGGAGCTCGAAGAAACAAGGAGTGACTGTACTCTCATCGACCGAAACAGAATATGTGGCTACTACTTCTTCAGCATGTCAAGCAACTTGGCTGAGAAGACTACTAGCTGATTTTGATCAAGAACAAAAGCAGGCAACTGATACCGTCTGTGACAATCGATCGGTGATTGCGATGATGAAGAATCCAGTCCTACATGGAAGAACGAAGCATATCGACATTAAGTTTCATTTTATAAGAGACTTAGTTGTTGATGGCTCCATTTCCTTGAAGTTTTGCGGCACATAAGAACAAATGGCGGATATTTTCACGAAGTCACTGCCATCCGAGAAGCATATCAAGTTCAGAACACAACTTGGAGTATGCAATTATGAATCAAGGGGAAGTGTTGAATGAAGATTGCTGATTCATCATTAACAGCTCAGCATCTAGACTTAGTCTTTGGTTGTTATTTTATTATCCCTATTTTTCAGTTTTTCTAGTTAGCATATCGTATCTTGTTTAGTGGCTAGGATTTCTGATTTTTCTGTTGAAGAGATTATCTTTCCGTTGCTATCTTTCCATTGTTTAGAGCTATAAATACCTCTATATATCAGTCAATATAATATATGCTTTTGAGTTCATCTATCTCATATTGAAATCTTTATCTTTTTCTTGTTTTCTACTTTCTGTTCCCAACAGTTTGCCGTCGCCGAAAATTTCCCTCCCTCTCCCTTTTCGTCTACACATAGTTGCTTACTGCAGTCCATCATCATCGTCGAACTCCGATCGATGAGAACTCCGCCATGCCCGAGAAGATTGTGCTGGTCAGAAGTGGGGGAAGGGAAAGAGGGTCGGGTGGCTTGGAGGAAAAGAAAAGTTGTCTCCTGTTATTTTCTTTTCAAGTGATTGGTGTTGCTGGATAACAGGATTTTTTGCCGGAAAAAATGGTGTTTCATCTGTGCACGCAGAGCCCCGTTGCGCTCAAGTTAGGCGCGTAACCCCCGTCGAACGCGCTAGCTCAGCGCGCAGCCCCTCGCGGCACATGCCTCTGTGCGCAGAAACGACGTGCATGTCCCGGCGCGCAGCTTCGACGCGCATGTCCCGGAAGCTCCTGCGCCTAGCTGCCCCATCGCCAGTAGCCACTCCCCTTGTAGCTTTTCCCTCCCCTGTCTGGCGACATCGCCGAAATGGCCTTTTCTCTCCTTTTTCTGCTACACTTAGCTAGGCTCTTGGAGTTCGATCATCGTTGGAGTTCAGTTTTCATCTAAACTTGCTTGCTCGTGCAGTCTAATCGCCTTCGTCGAACTCCGACGAGAAGATGTGCCAGAGACATAGGGAGGAGGAATTGAAGTGGTTTGGAAGAAGACGATCAACAAACAACAGTAGAGAGAGGACGTGGGTTCATAGTTTATGTTTTGTTTTCAATTTTTTTATTCTTTTTTTAAATATTTTAACTAAAGGTATTTTAGTCTAAAGTGGTTAAAATATATAGTTTTAAAATTTAGTAGCTAAAATAAATTTTTTAAAATTTTAATGGGCCAAAAAAAAAAATTGACTCTATCGAATATATCTTACTAATTTTGGGTTGTCTTCTCTAAAAATTGTCACGCAGTTAACTCTTAAGCCATTTAATGTCTCCCATCTAAAATTAAAACATACACACACACACACATATATATATTTGACCAATCATCAAGATCACAAAGGGGAAATCAATTACACCCTTTCGTAATAATTGCAATAATTCACTTGCGGAAGCTTACAAGCAGGAGCCATTTATTTAATTAGCACACCTGGCTTATTAATTTATAAGCCTGCAGCTCCTTATAAACACACATATATATCTTTGAAAACATCACAAACCATGGAGAGAGAGAGAGAGAGAGAGAGAGAGAGAGAGAGAGAGAGTTATAAACTTATAATTAATTAAGTTGAAGAGTAGAGTGGCGGCGCATGCGAAGTGGAAGGCCATTTGCAGGCATAGGCATGGGATCGACGACTATCTTCTCATGGGGAAGCAGTTTCTCCCAGCTGAATTTGGTGACCAGATTATGCATGAATGCAAGAATCTCAAGCCTCGCATATTCCTTTCCTGGGCACATTCTTGGCCCTTCCCCAAACGGGACGTAACTGTACGGAATAATATTATTATTACTATTATTATTCTCCCCCTCAACCTCAAATCTTGTTGGATCAAACTTCTCCGGTTCTCTGAAATACTCCGGATTCTTGTGCGTTGAGTTTGCCGTCCAGTATAGCTACATATATATATATATATATATATATATATATGTATTACTATTGATCATCACCAATTCACCATCATTAATTTTATAAGTTAATTTAAATTACTAATAGTACATACATACCTTCCACCCTTTAGGAATGGAGAAGCCAGCATAAGTGAAATCGGTGATGGCCTCCCGAAAATTCCCTTGAAGCGGAGGCGCAAGCCGCATAACCTCACACGCTACATTCCATGAATATTTCATCTTCTGCAGATCATCCCAATTCAGCATTTCACCTGCTGCTTTCCCCTCTGCTATGTCTCTTTGCTCTACGTACCGGCCATATATTTAAATCATTTTATAATATATATATATACATAGATTCAAATTAATTAATTAAAATTGTTGCTACCTTTGAAGACATTATCATAGATTTCAGGCAGCTCGGCTAGATACTTGATAATAAAAGTGATGGCGGCGCTGGCCGTGTCGTGGCCGCCTATAAGCAACCCTATTATCTTGTCAGCTATGTCCGCTTCAGACATAAACTCCCCATTTTCATCGGTTGTCGTTAGCATATGACCTAAGATATCACGTTTCACCTCCATCGTCGTCATCATCATCTCACGTTTCCGCTGCTTTATTATTTCCAACAGCTCCTTCCTAATCAAATTGGCTGCCCTAATTGCGCGATTAAAAGGCGTCCCCGGAAGATTAATCGGAATTGATAAAACGCCGGCGACCAGAACGTGGAACGGCTTCTCAAATCTGGCGATGTGTTTGGGATCATCAATGCTCAAGAACAATCTGCACGCCACAGCAAACGTGTACTGCTTTGCGAGGGGTAAAACTGTGATTTCCGAATCCCAGTGAGATTCCAAGTGCTTCTTAGCTATGGAATCCATGATCCCCACGTATTTCTGCAGGGAATCGGGCTTCAGGAATCCCGGCAGAAGCTTCCTCATCTTCATAGATTCCTCGCTCGTTGATGTCTGCAGAGAAGTGGGGAATATTTTCTCAACATTTCGCGGCCACCACGACGTCACCAGCTTGTTCTCGTTAGAGAATAGAAACTTGTTTCCCGCAGCGCCGCAGAGGACTGCAGTTTTCTCTCCGAGCAACGAGGTTGTGAAGATTTCGGCCGAGTATCGATTCATTCTGTCATTGAAGAACTTCTCCGGCGTTCCGTTCCGGCCGGTGGAGAGGAATTCTAGGGTTTCGCCTAAGATAGGCCACCCTGTCTGGCCCGGAGGAAGTTTGGAGGAGTTGGTGTGGGATTGGGAGGTTTGAGGTTTGGAGTAAAGGAATCTTAGAGAGAGAGAGAGAATAAGACTTAGGAGGAGAAGGCTAGAGAGAAGAAGAAGCTCCATGTCACTTTCTTGCATGTTTTTTTTTTTATTATTATTGTTAATAATATTACTTCTGCAATTTGAATGAGAACCCTGAAGCCAGATTATAGTGTTTATATAGAAGGGAATTAAACTGGTAATTTTTGTAGCCCAAAATGGTGGATGAAATCATCTGCTGTGTTGTCTATGTTATACTTTTAAGAACATAAATTTTTATTCCCTTTAATTTTTTTTCTTCGATTTCATTTGGTTGTGTTTTAATTTAATTTTACAATTATTAATTAGAGTTCATTTTTTCCAATTAGGGTATATACTTAGGGGTGAACATTCGGTCTATTTCGATCCAAAAATCATAAAACCGAAAAGACCGAATTGGAAAATATTTAGGACCAAACTGAACCGAATTAAGGGGAGGACCGAACTGGACCGAACTGAATTTGTTCGGCTCGGTCCAGTCTAATTTTTCTATTTTTTTTATTTTTTTATTTTGAATAGTTTGACTAACTGTGGAAATAATAGCCTAAATAATAAACAAATATCACAAATCTATAACTAACATCATAAATAAACATTTATAACTAATATAAAAAAAATAAACCAACAAATAACAATACAAACATCTGAAGTATCCAACAAATAATAATTAAAAAAATAATAAATTAATAATAAATAAAAAAAGGTTCGGTCTATTCAGTTTGTTTGGTCTGTTGTCTGCAGGACCGGACCGAACCGAGGACCAAATTTTTTTTTAAAAAAAAGATTTGAACCGGACAGAAAAATTAAAAGAACCGGACCAACTGGACCGAATTTGTTCGGTTCGGTTCGGTTTTCGATTTTTTGCTATCCCCTATGTATACTATACTTATTTTTTTAGAAAATAATTAATTATTAATTAAATTTTGAAAAAATTATTATATACCCTAATTGAGAAAAGTGAACCCTAATTAACAAGTGTAAAATTAAACTAAAACATAACCAAAAGAAATCGAAGAAAAAAATGAAATAAAAGTTAAGTTTTTAAATGTGTAGCATATAGACTATTGCACATAATGTAGCAAAATATTTCATCCGCAAAAATGGGAACCCAAATCATGATTTGTTATGAATTATTTCAGTATGTGTTTTCATCATCATTTGGGAAATCGATCGTCATGTCTAACATTACAACAGTATAACAGTTGTCTCTGCAACTTCGGGCTATGTTATGTTTGGGCTCTTTTTTTGGTTTAATTTTTTGGGTTAATTTCTTCAACCAATAATCAGTTAGGGTTTTGGGCAAGGTTATAAATATATATCTTACCCAATTCTATAATTTGTATTTGCACGTAATAAAATTCATCTCTTTCTAGTCCGTGGATATAAGTAATTACACAATGTTAGTGCACCACGTAAATTCTGTATAATATTTCTCAATTATTTTCTAACAATTATGTAATTTTCATATACTATATATGCATGTGTTTGTTAATAAAACAAATATGGATAATTACGATTACTAGAAGTCATTCAATATTGTCTAGCTACTGCATGTTTTCTCGATTTTGAATGATCAGTGGAAACGTACTCGAGGCGCCTTAAATATAATTAAATGGGTTATATGTATCTCACCAAAAGGCCGTATATGATACATCAAACTATATATTCATAATGCATATCTAATATAAATGATACATTCATTAGTTTTATTATCCAACTTTCTATTCATTTAATTAAACTATATATTTTATATAGAGATTATTAATTTTACTCCAACACCTAATTATATTTATTATATATATGCATATGTTGCATGCATGCATGTCGTCTGCTAAATAATATATGCAGTGAAATCAACTCATTGTAGCATTCCCTACCCCTAAAGGAAAACTAAAGAGAAAATGTGACTAAACAGGACATTAAATGTTAAACAAATAAAGAGTTTCCATCATAGTATATTAGTTGGTAGGATTTCATTTCCGAAATTCCAATATTCCTCGTATACGTACACACAAAAGTGCATTTTTTGATGGGTGATTTATGTATCGTAAAATAATTAAGGTTTTAGTAGTCTCAATATCACAGAAATGATCTATTACACCTTCTCTATTGCATTTCCTACATACTCGATTTTTAAGTTTCTTTTCTTTTTTTTTTTCAATTTCAATTTATTGTCCTTTAGTTTACTTTTACACTTGTTTTTAGGTTCACCCTATCCAATTAGAAATCATTATAACTTTTTTAGTATTTAATTTTTCAAATAATTAATTAATAACTAAAAACTATAAATTAAATACTAAAAAATATAATTAGCCTTAATTGGGTAGGATGAATTCTAAATAACAAGTACAAAATTAAACTAAAATATAAAAATTGAAAAAAAAAATCAAACATGCAATAGAGAATACAACACTAAATGTGAAATAGGGGATTTTATCCCCAAAATTATGCACAAATCTTAAACTTTTCTGTCATAATTTTAGAAAATAAATCTTAAAATCCGGCTGGGGTTCGCGATTGATCCTATACCATTTTGATAAAATCTGCACAAAATTAAAGACTTAAATTCCCTATGAAATTTCCCGATAAATTTGAAATATGAAAGAGTTTTCTACCACTTTTGAGAGTTTTGAGTTAATACTATTATTTCTCAGGTACCTTGCACATATTTAAATATTTAAAAATATTATAATTTTAAATTTGAATGTGGCCATACTATAATTAAATGAGAAAATATTATGGGTCTCAAATGTACTCAAAATATTTATATGTGATTATTGTTAAACTAACAAGGTATTCATGATATAAGAGGTAATCTTTGAATCTATTAAGAACACAAATCTTACAAGGACTTGGATCTAAATCTTATAAGGGCAAAAGCTAGACAAAAGGTAAGAGCCAAAAGTCAGTGGGAGGCTCTCATAAGACAGAATTGTGAGCAATTTGGATAGCACTCTTGTTGTCGCAATACATAAGAGTAGGCTCATGAAGGGGGACCCCCATGTCGGCTAGTAAGCGGCGAAGCCAAACAATCTCTGTGGTAGTGGAAGCCATGGCTCTATACTCAGGTTCAGTGGAGGAGCGAGAAACCACCTGTTGTTTCTTGCTTTTCCAAGAAATAAGTGAGTCTCCAAGGAAGACACAGACACCATTAGTGGACTTCCTATCAACGGGATCATAGCCCAATCTGCATCAGACAAAGCTCACAAGACAAGAGAAGATGTGGAAGAGAACAACAGACTCTGAAATATAGTACCTCGAAGATATCGCAATATGCGTACAACGGCGGCCTAATGAGTAGTGGTTGGAGACGAAACAAACTGACTAACAATGTGCACAGCATAAGCAATATCCGGACGAGAGATGGTCAGGTAAACCAAGCTTCCAACAATGGTACGATACAGAGACGGATCCTCAAGTGGAACACCATCAGTGGGAGTATAATGGACATTAGCTTCTATAGGAGTGTCAACAATCCGAGTGTCTGTGAGACGAGCACGATCAAGTATGTCACCCACATACTTGGATTGTGATAGAAGATAACCTTTGGGAGACCAACACACCTCAATACCAAGAAAATAACGAAGAGGACCCAAATCTTTCATCTCAAAATGAGTAGCCAAATCAGATTTCAAAAGAGAAATCCCATGTGTGTCACTGCCGGTTATGATCATATCATCAACATACAAAGAAAGGAGAATGACCCCAAATGACGATTCCTTAATAAAGAGCGCATAATCATTGTTACTAGAGCGAAAACCAAGTGAAATGAGAGCATCTGAGAATATGTCATACCAAGAGCGAGAAGCCTGCTTTAGTCCATAAAGTGATTTCTTGAGCTTACAAACATAGCCAGCTTTATGGGGGACACCAGGAGGAGGAGTCATGTAAACCTCATCAGTGAGGTCTCCATGCAAGAAGGCATTCTTGACATCCATCTGGGAGATGTGCCACTAACGGACTGAAGCAACAGCAATGAGCGTGCGAACAGTGGTCATTTTTACAACTGGAGCAAAGGTCTCCTCATAATCCAAACCAAACTGTTGTGAGAAACCCTTGGCCACTAACCTAGCTTTGTATCTCTCAACTGAACCATCAGACTTGGTCTTTATTTTGTAGACCCAACGAGAACCAATAACATGTTTACCTCGTGGAAGAGATACCAAATCCCAAGTCTGAGTCTTGAACAAGGCATCAAGCTCATCAGCCATAGCCTGCTGCCATGAAGGATCAAGAACAGCCTCTTTGTAGGAGGTGGGTTCAGAAATTTTGTGAACAGAAGCAAGAAAAGAAGTGAAGGAAGGGGAATAAGAAGAGTAAGCAAAATCAAGAAGACGGGTAGACTTACGAATACGGTCAGAACGACGAGGAGGATGAGGATCATCATCCCTGAGAGACGGAGGTGGTGCAGGCGAGTCGGGAGGTATGGCAGTATCGTGTGTATCCAGATCAATACCTGCAGGGTTAGTATCAAGATCGCTGCGAAAAGGATCAGTGAGAAAGGATTGCGACGCAGGAGTGGAGACAGACGAAATGGAAAAGAAAGGAATATGCTCGAGAAAATGAACATGTCTAGAAACATATAGTTTGTGGCTAACAGGATCAAAACAACGGTAACCCTTTCGACCCTCCCCATAACCTAAGAAAACACACAATGTGGAGTGAGAGGATAACTTGCTACGTTCAACATGAGGCAGAAGAACATAACAAGCACTCCCAAAAACACGTAAGGAACTGTAGTCAGGAGTATAACCAAAAAGACTCTCATAGGGGGACATACCAGAAGTGATCATGGAAGGAATTCTGTTAATCAAGTAAACGGCAGTGAGAGCAGCCTCTCCCCAAAACTCACTAGGAACGGAGGCAGATAAGAGGAGGGAACGAGCAGTCTCCATAATATGTCGATGTTTTCTCTCAGCTACCAGTGTATATACCCAAGAAATCAGAACGATGTGTCATCATAAAAAGCCAACAATATCGAGTGTGATCATCAATAAATGAGACATAATATCTTGACCCTCCCTTAGTGATAACAGAGGAAGGGCCCCAAACATCAAAGTGAATTAAATCAAAAGGAAAGCGAGTTATAGTTTTACTCTTAGAAAAGGATAAGGCGGAGAATTTTGCAAGTTTGCAACCATTACAATCAGAAATGTCATGACCTTTAACCTTTCCTAAACACCCAGTAGAGACAAGATAGTTCAAACGAGAAGACAATATATGACCAAGACGAGAGTGCCATAAATAAAATTCTGAAGAAGACTGACTCAAATGAAAATTAGACAAATCTACACTAGAAGCAGCAATATGAGGAATTTGCAGCCGATCCACGATGTACACACATCCCTCCCTATGGCCTATCCCAATCCGCCTCTCGGAATAAAGATCCTGCACATTGAAATCATCAGAAGTGAATGTTACGGCACATCCAGTATCACAAACTTTACCAACAGAAGCTAAGTTTAGAGCAAGTTTAGGAATATGATAAACATGAGGGAGAGAGACATTATGTGTGACAACAGAACCAACACCTACTGAAGGCACGCAAGTACCTTCAGCAGTCACAATATCAATGGGCTTAGAAGGAGTAATAGAGATAAAAGAATCAGCAGCGGGAGACATATGATGAGATGCACCCGAGTCCATGACCCAATCTGTAGGAGATATACCTGTGGAACTCGAGGTGGACAAACCTGCAGCAGCTGACATGGCATGAGGTGGTTGTTGTTGTTGTTGTTGAAGGAGATTCTGAAGTTGTTCAATTAGTGCATCTGCACTTGGAGATGACACTGCTGCAGCTGTGAGAGGAGGTCGGAGATGACTGAAACGTGGTTGGAAGTTTAAAGCAGGAGGTCGAGGGCCTTGATAATTGGGAGATCGAGCACCTTGATAATTAGGAGGCCGAGGACCTTGATAGTTAGGAGGCCAAGGTCCTTTGTTGATCAACAGAGGGCACGAAGCTTTCAAATGTCCAGGCTGATGACAAAAAGGCATTCATTCACAATTGCATCTGGCCGGTTCTGACCCCTATTCTGTAACTGATTCGGACGGGAGTGTGCAACCAAAACTGACTCATTCGGCGAGGGAAGAATTCCTTTCATGTTCCCAGATTTGAGCCTTAGCTCTTCATCCATAAGCTCATTAAGTACAGCGTCAACAGTGGGCTTAGGATTGCGGTGTAGAATATTTCCACGAATAGCCTCAAAATCTTCACGAAGGCCCATCAAAAACTGAGTTAGATGTTGTCTTTCTTCTTTGACAATGTACTTTGGGAATGCTCTAAGCTCGGGATCTTCTATCATGACTAACTCATCCCACTTACTTTTCATGGCAGAGTAATAGTCTTGGATGCTCAAATCCTTTTGCTGAAGAGTGCGAATGTCCATCTCCAATTGATACTCTCTTGCATAGTTAGGTTGTTTATACAGCCTCTCCAAATGATCCCATACTTGCTTAGCAATTTCATACTTTGCCAATTGCATCCCAATTTTCTTATCAACTGAATTATTAATCCAAGTAATGATCTTGGCATTGCTAACCACCCAAACCTCAAGTTGTTCCTCGTATTTTTCATTCCCAACTTCAACAGGCTTCGTCTTCATACCACAAACAAAAGGCCACATCTTCTTTCCCATCAAAAAATTCTTCATAACATAACTCCAATACGAATAATTCTTCCCATCCAAACAAGCACTAATGGCCTGCAACGAGTCATCTCTCTCGGCAGCCATGGTGAATACCCAAGCAAAATACCAAACTGAAATCCTCAATCCGAAATCCAAAATACAAGATACTAGCAAAAGGGAGTCCAACGAACAAGGGCATTTAAACAGAAAGCTAACAAACAAGAGAAACAGAGACTACCGTAGCTGCAGCGTCGAAGAAGAAACCCAGCATCGTCGTGAACAGTAAACTAACAAGGTATTCATGATATAAAAGGTAATCTTTGAATCTATTAAGAACACAAATCTTACAAGGACTTGGATCCAAATCTTACAAGAGCAAAAGCTAGACAAAAAGGTAAGAGCCAAAAGTAAAAGGGAGGCTCTCATAAGATATCCCTAAATAGACAAGTCATTAGGGCAAATAATAAAAGACTAAACTACCCTTAGACAATGGGATACTAATACAAAAATAATTCTAACAATTATATGTACAAATACTATAAGGATGGTTAGAGACTTCTTCAAATATTATAATAACTACATTTAACATTTGAAAATATATAATTATACATGTAGTTTTACCAAACATCCCTGCATCAGTTAAACTAAAAAAAAAATAGTAACAATGATTGTTAATGGTTTCATTTAATTAATATGGCATTATATTAGGCATAATTATTTTTTACAACTTGCAAATTATGCATTTTGTTTGATTAATTCATATTTATGAAAAAAATCAATGTTTTTTTAGCCTGATAATTATAATCAAATTTGTGTAAAACAATATATAAAATTGATATTATTTTTTGGTGTAGCTATATCATTTTTAAAATCTTATAGGAATTAATGTTAATTAATAAACAAATGGTGCATTTAAGTATACATAAATGTTAAAAACATATTAAATAAAAGAATAAAAGATATAAAAGAAAAAAAATGAAAAGAAGGAAAAAAAATCCGAAAAGAAAAAATAAAAAAATAAAAAAGCGGCTGGCAATAAGGATTCGATATCTTAGTCCTATCCTTTTTTAAACTGCCATTAAACCACTCAACAAAAATTAGGTTTTTGAAAATTTTTAGAAGAAATATTATTTTAAATCAAGTTTAGACCGACTTTTTAACAACTTTGTAAAAAGTTCGTGAAAAACTCTTAAATCGCAACATTAATATTGTAGTAATAAACTATAAAATTTAAGGTTACCCAGCCAAGTCATGTGAAAGTTTGAGACTGTTTTGATCACGTCTAATAACGGTCTTAAAAGGCTAGGTACTCTCTTATATTTATTTATAAGATAAAATTAATTGCATTTCACTCAATCATGTATTATGACTATGACGATATGTGCAGTAGGTAGAGATGAAAATCAAACTATAATTTTGTGTTTGATAAGACTTAAAACTCGGTTCAAATTCAAGTTCAATAAGTAAAATTGAAGTAAATATATGTATAAGAATATCAAACTACTCAAATATAATATGAATTTTAAAGTTTGATGACAGTTCAAACAAACTGAATAAAGTGTATATATGTTCGGCTCGACTCGACTCATTTATAACACTAGTAGTAGACATGAAAACGATGGACATGATGATGTTATATTTAACTATACGAATTTCATAATTTTCATCTCCTTCAATATATAATATATAAATCTGTAATTTTGTACAAATAAAAATATTTTTCAATGTGGCACAGTTATATATCCTTGGAGGGGACAACTAATATCGTTCGGTAAAGGATCCTTTAAGCATTTGGTATATATTCTTCTCAATTTTTTATGTATTCATAATTTTATTGATTATCCTATTGTATTTTAGAGATAATTATATTTAGTGCATGCTAATTAATGGGCACTAAAATATAATAAGATGAGCAATAAAAGTGTATTGAATACAGTGTTTAGCTCATACAAATATATATATAGGAAGTGGATCAAAAATACATATTTTTCTCGTGTAGGAACTAGGAACACATCTTATACCATTCAACTAGATGATCTAATGATTGAGATTAAATGTCAAATTTAAGGCAAAAAAGAAGGAGCCGGGTATAGTTATCCAATCCTTATAAAAAAGTTGATGTCATCATTTTTAAAAAAAATCTTAAAAAATTTAAACGATCATATCTCACTCATTTCTAAACAGATCAACGCAAATAATATATCAAATTAAAGCTCTTTTTGTACTTTTTAATTCAAGATCAATCATGGATATGCTTGTGCAAATAAATATAGACAAAAAAAATATAAAATATACATTTTTACTCATGTTCAGCGCGAAAATGCTTTCATTAGCTTTTAATAATGGTTCGTCAACATTATATAAAATATGATGACGAAGCATTTGTTATATGCTAACATACTGAATTTATTATGCTAATGAAGGATAATCATAATGTTAACGTAGTACACGTACTTATATTGTTATTATGATCCATTACATTTCAATTAGGACTTATAATTATTATTTTATTTAATTTTTATATTTTAGTTACTAAATTATTATTATATATTGTTTATTTCATCAAATTAGTATATATTGATCAGGATTTTCTTCATTCATTTATGGTTTATACCTTATACTAACAATGAATTGTCATATGCTAACATAGTTTATTCGCAGTGCTAATAAAACAATTTCATAATACTAACATTGTATATTTATATTGTGATTATAATTTATTCATCCAATTAGGGTTTATAATTATTTTTTAGAATTTAATTCTATTTTTTAGATCATTGGAGTTTATTACATCTGAATTATAGTTTATTTCATCCAATTATGATTTATAATTATTTTTTAGGATTTATTTTTTGTTAAAAATATGAGAAAACTTTCATTAGCATTACGATAATGTTTTGTTAGCATTACGATAATTTAATTTTATAAACATTACTGAATTACGTTAATACTCTGCCTAAAAAACTTATCAAATATTACAGAAATGCCACCATCCTTTTTTAACAAATCTAGGCATTAGATTTTTATTAAAAAATGATTGCCGACATAAACAGTTAGTGATAAATAATTGCATGCGTTGTAACATAACGATATATATGTGACAATTTATTTTTCTTCAACGTTACATCGTCCTACATATGGCTCAATGAAAATTACTATATTAGGACAAAACATCATCTCCGATCGACTGGTTGGACTAATTTAATTCCAGCTGTGAAATAATTTTTGTAGCATTTGCTAACTTTTAGCTAGAATTAGTTGAAGTTATATATATATATATATATATATATATACGAAGCAGGTTAATTGGCTGATTTTTTTTTTCATAGAAGAACAAAAACAAGTTGCAATTCTTGATATTGCATCACATGATTTCGTGGGAAGACAGCATATTCATAGCTAGAGAATCGAAATTAATGTTAATTAATTAATTTGCCAGGATCAGCTGAGATTACAAGGCGACTACAGTCAGTTAAATAAAATTATATAATATTAGTGAGGATCTTACTCTTCCAATTTGGAATTTTTTGTATAAATTTAAAACGAATTAAAAAGAACAGATCAGAATATATAATTCGATTCAATTAATTATTCGTGTGCACATCGTATATTTCATTAGTACATATATACTCTATATATGACGTTGCATGTCATGTCATGAATTACAAATTAACGATATCTACTTTATATATATAATGACTTTATTAACGTGAAACAGAGTGAATATATATATATATATATATATATATGTCGATTAATATCAAGTTTTGTGAAGAATTATATTGTGCATTTACTTGTCGTTGCGAGAGAAATATGTATATATTTTGTACATAATATAATTGTCAAATTTCGTAGATGACTCGGATTTTCAGGATCCAATTCTAATGTATGTATAATTTATCACAAGAGTTCATTATTATATGCTGGTGTTTGTAAAAGAAATTATTAAATTATTAGAGCATTGACTTATATTAAGTCGGAATTGGTACAAAAAAAAATTCTATAAAAAAAATTAAAACTTAGGAGGGAATGAAAAATTTTATGGAAAGAAATATTCATACATGTATTGACAATTGATATATACCAGTCTAAAATAAATAAATTAATTAATTTAGACAATGGTAGCAACTAAGTTTTGTTGTTCTCAAATATTAACACGTACATTTCAGTGAATGTAGGATGAAAGACACCAGATCAATTATTTGTTCGTACTCAACTCAAAAGTCTGCGAAATCTTTTGTTTTTTTTTTTTTCAAATTAATAGTTTGTTTTTATTTTATCATACAAGATTAATATATCATCACCTTAATTAGCAATTAGCAAAAATCCCTCCAAATCTGATTCAATTAAGACCCGCACTCTTTGGAATTTATGGACTGTAGTTGCCTTGTAATCTCGGTTAGTATAGAGATTTCGGAATTAATAATTATCTTCTATAGATTACTTTTGTTTCATTAATTAAAAAGATCATGATATGATAATTAATTTAATTTTTTTTATTATTAATATATACATGGTATGCATATGATGATGAATTTTCCAACTTTAAGATCCAAAAATGTCTAAGCGATTGCGTATGCTTCAATACATATATTTTATGAAAAAAAAAAAGATTGAACAAACTTATTTAATTTGTTCATAATCTCGTCACATTTTCCGGATGACTAACCATTAATTATCAGGAATATATATGTACATAACTATGGTTGTGTGAAGCGTGTGTCATACACCGAATTCGTGAACCATAAATAAATCTTTTGAATTGGAGGTGCGTGTTAGTTACGTATAATATTTTTTTTTACTCACACACCCGACATGTGGTATTGAGGGGATTCGAACCCGTGACATTTGGTCTCTAAGCAACCTCACTCCATCACTAAGTCATCCCCACCGAGACATGTATAATATATTAAGTTGGCTAGTTGAGCGTGTTTTTACTTATAAAAATTATATTTGTAAAAGTAGTAATATACTGTATTGAATTATTACTACATCATTTACTTAGGACTTATTTGCTAGGTAGTATAAGGGTGTAATATATACCTATGGCGTCTTAATATTATGTTTGCTAGCAATAATAAAGCTCATGATTATGTAAGGTCCCGACAAGTGTTAACCATTTATATGGTATAATATATCACACCCTGCAAGTAGGATATATAATATCATACAAAATTATTAAAAATTAAAGACTGAAATAACCTTGCAAATATTAATTAAAAATCTTATTATAGAATATTCACATAATGTATGGTAACTAAGTAAATTAAGAATATTTTAAAAATTGAAATTTTATATAGAATCTAATAGATCTAAGCAAACTATATATTATTAATACATATATTTTAGTACACCAAAACAAACATGATATTGATGTCTTATACGGTATAACACATCTCATGTCAAGCATATTCAACCGTATATCATACTGTCTAGCAATGAGCCCTTAATTAATATACGTCTATTGTTGCAAAAATAGTACTATTAAAAAAGTTTTAAAATATAGTGCATTATTTCAGTCATATTAGCTTTTATATACATATATATAACAGAACTAATGGACATGATAAGTTCATAATTTACACATCAAGACTATATTTAGGTAAAATACATTCTTAATTAGGTCGATGTACTTCAATTTTTTGTTTCTTTAAGTCCCTATATAATTTTTTTCGCTTTAATAGATCCTTATACTATTATATATATTTGATCATATCAAGTACTTATTTGACGGATCTAATAAAATCATTAACTTTTCCGTTATAAAAAATCTATTATTATTTAATTGAAAATCCAAATCATATTCTAATTGAAACTTGATATATGCTTCTGTAAGACTCATAACATTATTTTCTTTAATTTTCGTGGCTTTTTCTCATACGAGAAAGGCTTCAAGTCTTCAACCCAAATTAATTGTATGTTCTTTAGAATTTAAATAAATTAATAGGTGACATGTTATTTAAATAACAAAAAAAGTTAACAATTTATTAGATCCATTAAATATGGACTTGATGAAATCAAATATAACAGTAGAATGATCTATTAAAATGAAAAAATTATACAAGGACATAATAAAATAAAAATTCAAAGTACATGGACCTAAGGACGTGTTTTGTCCTATATTTACAAATGATTCATTCCCTATACATACATATATATATATACATGCATGCATACATATATATATATATATATATAATTATTTTACTTATTTAGATGAAATTAAGACTTATTAATTTCTTTTGATCCATTCGAATTAAATATTCTACAACTTGATTTAAGATAAAAAAAAAAATGGAAAGAGTTCATAAGCTACAAAATCATTTTAGTGCTGACAAATCATTTTTTAATCTTTAAAATTAACAGAGTCCATCTGGAAGAGAGAGCAAGTTACATGGAGTCACGGATCAGCACGTAACAGTGATATATATAAAAAAATAGAATGGTTTAGTGAATGTAGGAAGCAACTAATTGGAAACAATTGATCGTGAGACACACCAAAGTCTTCGGAATCGAATTTCTTCTTAATTAGAAAAATATGTCTTTTTTATTTAGATAAATATGTTTGATTTCTCCCCTAATCTGACCCTAGAAGGCAAGGCAATTAACAGTGCATTCACATAATTAATTATGCAAAAATCATGATAACCAAAAAGTCTAAGTAAGATACAAATCAAGCTAATTTATTTGTTTGTAGGATAATCAAACTAAAGGTCAGTGTCCGGTGGGGATGGCCTAGTAGTAGAGTGAGGTTGCTTGGAGACCAAAGATCACGGGTTCGAATCTCCTCAGTACCACAGGTCGGGTGTGTGAGTAAAAAAAAAACTAAAGGTCCGAGTGAAAAGGACATATAAAGTTTTTTTAAGTGATAATTGCCTTAAAATATATAAACTTTGTATCAATAATTTTAATTTTTCACATGATGTAAAAACGTAATTCCAATAACATAAATTTAATTAATAATTAAATTTTATGATTACATTATTTTTCATGCATGCATACATGTGAAAGCAGCGCCTTTTCAATTACATGCATTGTTTAAATTGGTTTCAATGACGTTGTTTAATTTCAATTGGTTTGAAATATAAAAATTTTGTAATTGTGAAAATTGTTAAGTTTATAATATTGAAAGTACATTTTTAAAATTGTGTGTAAACATGACACTAACGGTTTATCTGTTCAAATTATCGTACGTATTCGTGTCATTACTGTGTTAACATAATATTAATGATTTATTAAATAATTTTGCATTTTTATAATTTGGGAAACTTCCATATATAATTCTAGCTCTGATGAAATATTTCATGCATGTTTATGTTCATTAGGTCATGTATTAGCATAGGTGATCTTTATCTTATCGTATTCAAATTTGGACTCATATATATTGTACGGTGTCATTATATTTATCATTTCCAATGTCGTCAGAAAATACAAAATTAAAAGATAGCCCAGCCCTTCAATTTTCTTCTTTCAATAAAAGGCGATGTTGATTTTCGTTGCGGTAGAGTTTGTTGGTGCGTCATTTGAGAAGAAATGATCGACCACATAACAAATTTCTAAAACATAATTAATCACCGAATTACTAATTAATTCACATTACAACTTATTTAGTGGTGCATTAATAATTAGAACACGATGCATTAATAAATTAGGTGTATCTTTTTGCATGTGATGTTTCTCAATATACTCACAATCTTAATTATACATATATATAGGGTTGGTTGGGGACTTTGATTCGCATGTAAACGTGAAAATCGATCAGTTTGTTGTACTGTTTGACTTCAATCTATTACATTATTGATTCGTTAGCATATTTCGTTAATTGCCTAAAGAGTGAGTTTACAATTCTTACACGACTTGTAAAGCCTTTTAATAATAATTCAACGTTTTTATTTGTAGTACAATAAAGTGACCAGAAAATTGATGCCTCATAAAAACGATGTTGTCTTGTGATATTGTTAGCGAGATTGAGTGCATCAAGATTGGGGGAGTGATGAAGAACTTCAAATTGCCATGAACTTGTTTGGGGACAAATCAAGAACTCGGAGGTGGGTCAACCACGATAATTTGGGTGAATTGATTGTTTTTAAGGTTTTTATACAATATTGTATAGTGTGTTTCGAGAATTTGTAATCGATAATCAATTTGATTATACTATAGTGCATAGATTGTATCGGGAGTTTACTAGCGAGAATCAATTTATTATATTATAGTATGAATATATTTTTTTGGGAATTCATAATCGATAATCAATTTGATTATACTATAGTGCATATAGTGTATCGGGATTTCACTTGCGAGAATTAATTTGATTATACTATAGTGCATATATAGGTTGTTTCAAGAATTCATAATCGATGATCAATTTGATTATACTATAGTGTATAGGTTGTTTCGTAAATTCATAATCAATAATCAATTTGTTTATATATACTATAGCATATAAGTGGTTTCGAGAATTCATAATCAAGATTCAATTTGATTATACTATAATATGTCTAGATTGTATCAGGATTTCACTCGCGAGAATAAATTTGATTATAGTGTATTATGTATAGGTTGTTTTGGGAATTCATAATCGATAATCAATTTGATTATATTATAGTGCATAGATTGTATCAGGATTTCATTTGCGATAATCAATTTGATACTATAGTGCTATGGTAGTTTTAGGAATTCATAATCAAAAATCATTTGACTATGCTATAGCGTATAGATTGTTTCGGGAATTCATAATCAAAAATCAATTTGATTATAATATAGTATGTATAAATTGTATCGGGATTTCACTTGCGAGAATCAATTTGATTATATTATAGAGTATAGGTTGTTTCGAGAATAAATTTAATTATACTATAATGTATAGGTTGTATCGGCATTTATTGTATGATTTGTTCATATATGATTTATTGTATGATTTGTTCATGTATTTGTTTGATACTTTCATAAATCATAAGCTATGGTTGAATTTTGAAAAATAATCACATGCTTAATTTTAATCTTAAAAACCATTAGTAGGCTATAATTAAATTTTACAATTAAATCGTAAGCTATGATTAAATTTTAAAAATAATCATATGTCACAATTAATTGGCTACGATTATTTTTTACAAATAATCATAGCTCAAATTAATTGGCTGTGATTTTTTATTTAATCATAGCTCACAATTAATTGGTTACAATTATTTTTATTTTAAAACGATTAATTTAAACGAAGCCTATAATTAAATTATTTTAAGTAAAACATGGAAGCCTGCGATTAATTTAAAAAATAAAACGTAATCATAAGTTTAAAATATAGAAATGATTAATTTAAAGAAGCCTAAGATTAATATTAAAAATAAAACATAAGATTTAAACTATAATAGCCTACGATTAATTTAAAAATTAAAATATATGCCTACGTTTAATTTAAAGAATCATACATTTAACTTATAGAAGCCTACGATTAATTTGCTAAATTTAATCGTTGGCCATTTAAAAATTAGTAGTTGTACGACTGATTTTACTAATTTAAAATCGTAAGCCTACGATTCGTATAATTATTTTTACAATTAAAATTAGGCCCCCACGATTTAAATTAGTAGTCTACAGTTGATTGAAATCGTAAGCCTATGATTCTTATAATTATTTCTAAAATTTAATTGTTAAAATTATTTATTTTAAATTATAATTAAGCGAGACTAATACAAAGCGTACCTTTCAAAAATTAAAATAATCGTAACGTTATTTGTAATTTATAAATTACAAAATAATGATAACTTATAAATAACTAATAATTATAATCTTAATCGTAACTTATAAATTTAGATTATTATATTTTAATTTTTTGTTGCGATTCGTACCAGTATCTCTCACGCGTAAGTAAGAACGTAATAAGATTGAATATGAAAGTAGAATATTAAAGAGAAAAAATTATATATATAAGCATCTATTAAAATAGAAAATGATAGTGAAAGGAGCTCATCATGGTATGTTTTGCCAACTTTGAAGTTTCAACCACCACTTACACCTACTACTGCGATTATGTGTGTGTGTGAAATGTGATTGTTTTTGGTGTCTATATATACGTGAATTTTGTGGTTTAACCAATTGTGCTTCAAGAAACATATAATTATAAATAAAAAATAAAATGTGGAGGTTGAAGATTGCAGAGGGCGGCGGGAAATGGGTGACGACGACGAACGATCATGTAGGAAGACAGCAGTGGGAATTCGACCCAGATGCAGGAACTCCTGAGGAGCTATCCCAAATCCAAACCATGCGTCACCAATTCAACATCAACAGATTCCGCTTCAAACAAAGTTCTGACCTCCTCATGCGCATGCAGGTCTCTCTCTCTCTCTCTCTCTCTCTCTCTCTCTCTCTCTCTCTCTTATATTTAATGGATGTTGGACCCTTTTTAAATGGTACTATACGGTGAACATTTTAATTGGCAGCTAGAGCTGAAATTGATTGAATTACTTCTATAATATTTGGATTTATATATATTATAAATGTGGCGATGACGATATATATAATTTATACCGTGGCACCTCATGTATATATTGAAATTAAAATATGTTATGGGGATAACAGTGGATTATGTCTATAGAATACTCTCTATTCCACTATTCGTCGGGGATAACAATGGATTATGTGATTTATGTCAATTCAGATGATCATGAGATCCTATATTTTAAATTTGGTATTCCTACTTGTGTTTCATAATTAATTTTATGATCATTTTTGGTTTTTTCTTTTGTCAAATTCAATTTATTGGATTTAATTTAATTATTAGTTAAAATTTAATATTTTATGGATGATTATTTTATCATTATGATTTATACCTTTTTAATTTATTTTTATTGATAAATGTGGACTAGGTCGATATGAATATGTTACAATTAATTTTTATTTTTATAATATTAATTAATAAAATCATAATGTTTGTAGTGGAACACGCTTTGGAATACTGAATGTGGAATAAGAGAACACATAGATATCAATTTATGGCTCAGAATATCATAAATAATATTTTATTAGTTCATTTAATCTAATTTGCGTGATAGAAACTGAAAATAATTTTAATTAACATTCTTGAGGAGAATATGTCTACGGATTAAAGGTTAAATTAGTATTTTTCCTGTGTGATGCATAGATAATTAATATTTTTTAAAATTTGTAATATTATGATTATTTTTTAATTTTATATGTTGTGCTTAATTTTTAAAATTGATAAGATATGCATGTGTGTTAATTAATTAGATAAGAAAACCAATTTTGTTTAGTTGCAACAAATAAAAAAGAAAATTAAATTTTAGGATCTAAATGAAAATTCATGTTAGAAATATCGAATTGAAATATTTCAAATGACACAATTTTATAAAAAATAATGTATAATTATCCAAGAGTAAAGAACACTTGATTTCTTTGAATATATGATTGATATAAAAATACAATTATTTCATTATTTTAAATGATGAAATTGAAATAGAAAAATATTATTATTATTATTATTATTATTATTATTATTATTATTATTATTATTATTATTATTATTATAGTGCAACATAAATGAAATCTATTTTTTTTATACGATATATCATCCACATGTGCATAAATAAATAAAATTAAAAATATTATAAATCTCAAATTTCCAAATAAAAAATAATAAATAAGATTGCAAAATTTTGTTAAAATACATCGATTATAATCTAAACCGTCATGGAAAAAAATTACAACAATAAATGTCACTACTGTTGTTTATTTACTCAAAATTGTTGTCTATTAACTCAGAACCGTTGTCTTGTATATTCAAAGTGTTGTCTAAAATATAGATATTAAATCATGTGATAGACAACAGTTTATAGTAGAATCGTTGTCTATCACATGATTTTGCCATTATATATGTATAGATAGCTTCTCAATTTTCTAAAATGGCTAAAATTACCTCTTATGTGGATGAAAAGTAAACACTATTAGCAAACATATACCAACACTTTTTTTTCACAAACTATGATCCTTTCACTTTTACACACAAGTTTACGTACACTTTTACAATTAACCAAAATCACAACAAATTAATAAATTATGGTTGATATTAATTGATACAATGATAAATATCCACAAATTTATTAAGAAAATAATAAATACATAATAAGACTAATATTAATATAATATGAAATTTTATAAGTTATATATATATATATTGAGATAACTTATAAAACTATATTAATCTAAAAACTATCATCCATGTATTTCAAATCTATAATTATGTTCGACTCCATTTCAATGGCAAAACCAACCCACAAATCAATATGATCACTATATATATATATATAATGACTATAGAAGTTTCGGCGGGGATGGCCTAGTGGTAAAGTACAGTTGTGCTGGGAATATGATTTATGTAAAGGTTATTCTGAGGAAATTGATTATTTACAAATTCTTTATTCCGTGTTTGGAATATAATAAGAAAATTGTCAGAATTCTCGTTTTATTATTTGATTAAAATTTAATAAGTAGAGAATTAAATACAACAATATATAATTTATTTCATACTACCAATAATTTATAATTTTAAAGTACAAACAATATATTGTATAATTCTACAAATTCAATTTGTAAAAGTACTGATCACACACACACACACACACACATATTGATGTAATTTGAATGCAACATATATATTATTTTAATTTAAATATAACTAAAAAAATTAATCAAGATAATTATTTCATTATTTTGGGTTAATATCTTTATGATCAATTAAGAAAATATTGTATTGTTGATCCAAATATATTTTATTGAGTTGAAATCAAAACTATCTGGTATAGTCATCATTTAGCCCACATAGTTGCCTTGAAAATGATATTACTGAGATTTTGATAAAAATGATTGATAGAACAACCAAAGTTTAGTCCGGATCTTGTCAAGAAAAAAAAATAGCCTATTTAGAAAAAATAATTATCAGAATCTTATAGTTTACTTGTTTTTTATTGAAATATTTTAATCCAATCTTAATATTAATCAATAAAAATAAGATAACAATAAATCCATTTTTTCAACTTTGAAAAGTCCATTTTCTTATTTTTAGATTTAAAAAATATGAATCCAAACTTAATAATAATTAATAAAAAAGTTAAAATCATTTTGATACAAGACTGTCAAACTAAAGAAATGAGAATACCTATTCCAGAAAATTTACACAGTTTTTCTTATTTTGATGAATTTAATTACTGTGAATCAAATGCATAATGTTAAAATAAAAAATTAAATTACTCTGTGCCAGCCAAACGATAGAATCTTGGAGAATAGACGTCAAGAGAGTATTTGACCCTTTGTTTCGGTAAAAACATGGAATAATTTAGACGGCATGGCAATCAACCGGAAAAATATATTAAAATTGAAACGGGAAAAAATCGATTATTGATCAAGTGTTAATGGGAAAATGATTACTGCAGTTGAGAAAGGAGAATGGAATCGGTGAGATTCCAGCAGCCATAAAAGTGAAAGAAACAGAAGAAATAAGTGAGAGTGCAACAATCACGACGCTTCGACGCGGCATCGGTTATTATTCAACGATTCAAGCCCATGATGGCCACTGGCCTGCTGAGTCCGCTGGCCCTTTATTTTTCCTCCCTCCTTTGGTACGTTTACATTCTTCTGATCGAGTCGAATTCGAGTCGAGCTTAATTTAAATTAACCCACAAAATTTAACAATCTGCAGGTGCTGGCATTGTATGTCACTGGCGCAATCAACGCCGTTCTATCTCCGGAACATCACAAGGAGATTATACGATACATTCACAATCATCAGGTCATTTATCTTACTCTGAACTACAAATTTAGTCTTCTTGATTAGAATCATTCTTTTCATTCCTTTGGACATTTTATCCAACACTTAGTAGACATATATTCTTTTGATGTGTGGGACAGAATGAAGATGGCGGGTGGGGGATACACATAGAGGGCCACAGCACAATATTTGGTTCTGTTCTTAGTTATGTGACTCTGAGGTTGCTTGGGGAAGGCCCGGAAGATGAGGTGGTGGCTAGAGGCCGGAAATGGATACTCGACCACGGCGGCGCCGTCGGCATTCCGTCGTGGGGGAAGTTTTGGCTCACTGTGAGGACAACAACACACACACACACACATATATAATATAGTATCCTGTTTGATAATGCTGTGATGGAAATATGGGATATGATGTTGAAGTATTGAAGTCTCTCTCTCTAAAATAAGGTGTTGGGAGTGTATGAGTGGGATGGCTGCAATCCGATGCCCCCGGAGTTTTGGTTGCTCCCAAAATTCTCCCCCATTCATCCAGGTAGGTTATTAGTGTGATTTGTTTCAATTCTTGATGGATAATGTAGAGTTCTCAAGTGTAACTTGTAGTTTTTGAAGCCAATTTGTTGAATTTGATTGCAGGAAAGATGTTGTGCTACTGTAGATTGGTGTATATGCCAATGTCATATTTGTATGGAAAGAGATTTGTTGGACCTATAACGGGGTTGATTCGAACTTTAAGACAGGAGATTTATACAGAGCCATACCATGAAATCAATTGGAACAAAGCAAGAAACACTTGTGCAAAGGTTATAAATTTGATGCTTGTTGAAAATTTTATGTCCTAATACTTGAGAGTTTACTAATTTCCTCAAAAATTTACTCTGATTCTCAGGAAGACCTTTACTATCCCCACCCTTTTATGCAAGATATGCTGTGGGGATTCCTTCACCATTTTGCTGAGCCGTTGCTGAAAAGATGGCCGTTTTCCAAACTGAGAGATAAAGCTATAGGAATAGCCATGGAACATGTTCATTATGAGGACAAGAATAGCAGATACTTGTGCATAGGATGTGTGGAGAAGGTAGTGTTTCGATTAATGCTATGAATTTGAGTTAGAATATACAGACCAGCTAATATTTATGTTTTAGGTGCTGTGTCTCATTGCTTGCTGGGTGGAGGATCCCAATTCGGAAGCATACAAACGCCATCTTGCTCGTATACCTGATTACTTTTGGGTAGCTGAAGACGGCTTGAAAATGCAGGCATGTTCTCATGAAATCTAACTGTTTTAAGTGATGCTAATTGCTAAGGCCTAATTCTTTTTGTGCAGAGTTTTGGTTGCCAAATGTGGGATGCTGCCTTTGCAATTCAAGCTATTCTTTCAGCTAATCTTTCTGAAGAGTATGGACCAACCCTGAAGAAGGCACACGACTTCGTGAAAGCTTCACAGGTTCAATCTGATTACTCAACACTAATCATCCCAAAGTGAGTGCCGGTATCATGTACAGCCAGTCTAACGCGTTGTGTTGCTTTAAATTAAGGTTCGTGATAACCCGTCTGGAGATTTAGGCAAAATGTACCGGCACATATCTAAAGGTGCTTGGACATTTTCAATGCAAGACCATGGCTGGCAAGTCTCAGACTGCACAGCTGAAGGGCTCAAAGTAAGTTGATTACTCTTTGTACTCTCCCTGAAGCTCGGGGACAGTAAATCTCAGCAATGTAAATTTCATGTTTCTCGACAGGTTGCACTTCTATACTCTCAAATGCCCCCGGAACTGGTGGGGGAAGAAATTGAAACAGAGCGCTTATATGATGCCGTAAACGTCATCTTGTCCCTACAGGTAGAAATTAGTACTTAATTTGAGTGTTATGTGATCATCTATTTGTTAACTGAAACAGTACTAATGAAAAATCTGGTTGCAGAGTGCTAGTGGTGGGTTTCCAGCGTGGGAGCCTCAGCGAGCAGCAAGATGGCTGGAGGTAAAAGATAATTATACCAAGTTGACAAGTTTATGCACCATCTTCCCAAAATTTTTAGTAAATTTTATGTTTTTTCAGAAGTTCAACCCCACAGAGTTCTTTGAAGATGTTCTTATTGAGCGAGAGTAAGTTAATAGTTAGGCCTATTTCACATTCACCTTAATCATGCACAGACTGATCAAAACAACACTTGTGTTTGTGTTTCTACCAGCTATGTGGAATGCACATCATCAGCAATCCAAGGCCTAGCACTCTTCAAGAAGCTGCATCCGGGGCACAGAAGAAAAGAAATAGAAAGCTGCATCACGAGAGCAATACAGTACATAGAGAACACTCAAGAGCCTGATGGTTCTTGGTACTCTATTTATACGCGGCCAGTATTTGTAATCTAACTTACTTGTTTAATATGTAGTAATTTGATCTTCTGTAACAAGAACATTGATATGTTTTTGGTAGGTATGGATGTTGGGGCATATGTTATACCTACGGTACATGGTTTGCAGTGGAAGGCTTGGTAGCTTGTGGCAAGACTTATCACAATTCTCCCACACTGAGAAAAGCCTGTGAGTTTCTGCTGTCAAAACAATTAGCAGATGGTGGATGGGGTGAGAGTTATCTCTCAAGCTCAAACAAGGTTAGCAGCATCTCTCTCTGCCTCTCTCTCTCTCTCTCTCTCTCTCTCTCTCTCTCTAAATGTTGATTTGTTTGTTGGTGCAGGTATACACTAATCTCGAAGGTAACAGATCAAACTTGGTGCAGACTTCATGGGCTCTGTTGTCCCTCATAAATGCTGGACAGGTTAGTTTGTATATTTTGCATTTTGATATATATATATATATATATATATATATATATATATTGCATGTTACATCTGTTTGATGTGAATCAGGGTGAGATTGATCCGGAGCCTATAGATCGTGGAATAAGATTAGTAATAAATTCACAAATGGAAGATGGTGACTTTCCCCAGCAGGTAATGATATATATATATTTGATTTTCATATATAATAATTATTGATATTGATATAATGTACAATTGTGGGAGAGCAGGACATCACAGGAGTATTCATGAAAAACTGTACCCTCAACTATTCATCTTACCGAAACATCTTCCCGATATGGGCTCTTGCTCAATACCGTCGACATGCCCATGGACCATAATTATTCTACTGTACAACAGATTAAGCATCAACTACAATTCATATGTTATATCCCTCACAAAAATTTTAATTTTAATAAATAATTGGTGCTTTAATTTCTGTTCTTATATTGAATATATGTATTGCTATTTGATATCTTTATTCTGTATATGGGTGTAATTTTTAAATTCTGATAATTATCGTACTTCTATTTTTTACCAAAGATTTTACTTGTGAATTAACATATATTCGTCAATCCAAAAAAAATTATTCCAAGCGTACGCGCTTCTAGCTAGTCTATTTAAAGTTGATAGTTTTTAATCAACTTCATTTATCAGTTTCATGAGTAGAGATCCTCTAGTCCCACTTGTGTGTGCCAATCGTGTGCCACCATTAAAATTATATACTGTTAATAATGTTTTTTATAAAAATAAAATTTGTTTTATCATAACTAATCATAATTAATATTTATTGCAAAAAAATTTAAAATTTTAAAAAATTATATACCCTAAATTTGGAATAATCAACCCCAAAAATCAATTATATTAACTAAAAAATGAAAATTAAATATTAAAAAATAATTATAAACCCTAATTGGGTGGAATAAATCCTAAATAATAATGTAAAATTATACTAAATCAAAAGAAATTAAAATTGAAGAAAAAAATAAAAGAAAAAATAATAATTTTAAGGTGTGGCACACGGTTGACACACACAACTTGGGACTAGAGGATCTCAAGTGCAGTTTCATCCACTATTGAATTAGTTTTTAAGTAGACTTCCAAAAAATTGCATAACATACTTTGGGAACTATCGAATATAATAACTAGTAAACATCTAGGGAGTTAGTTTGAATGCTACTAAAAGCGTTATTTTATTGTTTTATCAATATTAGTAATTTCGCTTATATATATATATATATAATATATATAGGGGTGTGATCTGGTGGGGTGGGAACAAGGAACCCATCTCATCCTCCCATTTATAGATTTGGATGGCTAATATTAAAACAAATTATGGGTGGCAAACTTGTAAATATATTGAACTTTTTAAAAAAAGCGGTGATATATTGGTAAATAAATTGAACTTTAAAAGTGGGGTTAATTTCTTTCCGTTAAAATACAATGATGATGTCATCATATTTGTACAAATATTGTAGAAACTTTAATCAATCATAACTTGTTCATTTTTAATCGGATTTACGCAAATCATATATCAAATTAAAGCTCTTTTCATACTCTTTCATTTAAGATCCATATTGCATATGTTTATTTGAAAAAAATAGATGAAAAATACAAAAATCAATTTTCAAGCATATTTTTCATACAAAACAGCCCCAGATTTATATTAGCACGACTTATATAATATTTTAGCACAATCTATATAACATTTTAACATGAAACTACTCGCATAATAACATGATATATATAGGACATTTGAGCATACTCCGTAACTTATATCAGCATTTTGTTCATGACTTGCTCGTTTTAATTAAATTTATGCAAATTATATATCAAAATAAAGATATTCTTATTAGATAGGGGTGAACTCATTTGGAGGCATGTTATTAAAATTCTCATTTTAGCATGTTGTGCAATACATTTTAGCATGTTCTGTAATATATTTAAGCATGGTGTGTAATACATTTTAGCGGGTGATATTATGAATATTTTTCTAATAATTTTATATAAACACCTACACCTATACAGATACTATAAAATGAAAAACACGAGTTGATGATAAAGAAGAAAAAGAATGAGAAAGTGAAGCAACGAAGGAGATGACTGACAACTAAGAAAGAAAATGAGAGAATAGGTCCCGAAACGAGATAAAGTTTATGAGAACAAAATATGTGCTACAATTCTAAGTACAGAGAGTAACATACAAAATGAAAGGAACAAAGCTGAGGAATATTTCTACAAGTGAAGATGGTCCAATTAATGTTGAAGCATTTGTTATGCCGAAGTAATTTATACTGTTAATAAAATTTCTACAAGTACTATTAATTTCAAGACATATTTCTTATGAATGTTAATTTATGTTGATAAATATTAGTTCAAGTTGAAGAATATTAGTTTAAGGTGATAAATATTAGTTTCAGACATTTGTTATTAATATTTGGAAATATCATTGTTAGCGTGAATTTTTCTTTATACGAGCATGATATTGTTGTTTTATTAGCATCATATAGTATTTCATTTTAGCATCATACAATATTTCATTTTAACATCATACTTCCGTGATTTTAGCATGATGTTCTATACCCTAATAGGAACACAATAAACCTTAATTGAACTGGGTACACTTAATTTAACCACATTCTCACTTCATTTTACCTTGATGTTATGAACAATAAACCATAATTAATGCGATGTAATAAACTCTAATGAAAATGTCATACATCCTAATGGGAATGTGACAAAAAAATTAGCATGCTACTTCCTTCATTTTAGCTTGATACTTAATTACCTCATTTTAGCCTGATCTACTAAACAACAATGAAGGATCTAGAAAATCATAATGCGAATATAATAAACACTACTTGGGAATAATGAACCCTAATGAGAATGTTATAAACCCTAATTGAGAATAATGAACCCTAATGGGAATGTCATAAACCCTAATTGGAAATAATGAACCCTAATGATAACGGGACATCAAATTTAGCCTTATTCTGCCCTCATTTTAACCTGATACATCCCCCATTTTAGCAAGATACTATAAACAGTAACGGGTCATGCGATAAACCCTAATTGAGAACAATGAACCCTAATGCGAATGTAATAAATCCTAATTGGGAAGAATAAATCCTAATTGAGAACAATGAACTCTAATGAGAATGTGACATCAAGTTTAGCATGCTACATCCCTCATTTTAGCCTGATAATTTTCTAATTTTAGCATGATTTGATAAACAATAATGGGGGATGCAATAAACCATAATGGGAACATATTTAGCCTAGCTCATACTTCTTTGATTTTAGCATCATATTCTAAACAGTAATTGAGATTGACAAACCTTAATATTAATGTAATAACCACAAAGTGAATGTCATAAAATTTTTGAAAAAAATCATATATTCTTGAAATAAAATAAAATAAAATAGAATAAGTCCTAAAAATGAATATTTTATGTATTTTTTTCATATTTTTTCGGATAAACAAAGCCATGTGAGATCTTGAATGAAATAGTATGAAAAAAATTATAATTTGATATATTATATGAAAAACATTGCGTTTATGAATTTTTAGCATTAAATTACTCTCATATTAGCATAGTGTATAAGAGATTTTAGCATGACGTTACATATCAGTATTACGTTTATATGTGGATAAAGTTATTGTTGTTTAATTGAAACTTTCAATTTATTGTGAAATTTATCTAACATGTAACTTACATCAGCAACATTTATCACATATCAGAAATAAATTTGAATGATATTATAAATATCAGCATAAGTCATGTCATTTTAGCATTGACTATGAACCATTCTAGCATGATGTATATGTCATTTTAGCACGAACTATAATAATAACAGAATCATTGACGAAAAAATGAAAATAAATACAGGAATCAGAATTGGACGAGATAATTAAAAAAGATAAATACATGAATCAACAATATTATATGAAAAAAGATGAAACAAGATAAAAATTTAATTGGGATAATTTAGAAAAAAATAGCATTTAATCCAAAAAGAATAATAACGTTTACAAACAAATCAAGAAATCCTAAAAATTTAAAATGTGCATGTGATGTCAAAAAAAATATATCAAGAATTCAAAAGCGTGTCTGAACCTACAACATCAATTTTGAGTTTTTGCATAAAAAAATCATCTTAACCACATATATATTTATAGTTATAATATTTTATTATTTTAATATATTATTAAATTATCATAATGTTTCAATTTGTATTTAGTAAATGGTTTACAAAACAAACAAAGAGAGGAGAGAGGAAATAGATGGAAAATAGAGAGAGAAAGAGTGGGAAGAGATAGAGAAAAGTGCACAAAGAAAAAAAATCGTGAATGTTGAAGAGTGGAGAAAATCATGTTTCAAAACATAAGAATTATTGAATTACCATAATATCCTCTTTTACTTAAAGTTGTAAATAATTACAAATATGCCACCTTGCATTTGACCAAACTTTGACTAAATTGTGGCCATTAAGATCTAAGTAATGGAAGGTTTGGATGAGTTCCTAGTTCCCACATGGGGGAAGGGTTCTCATTTGATCCCTTCCCTGTATATATATATATATATATATATATATATATATATATATATATATATATAGGATTAGGACCACACATAAAGCGATTATCATTAATTCCTATAAAAAGAAAATTGAAACACACTTCCAATAAATGTTACAGTATTACTATATATTCGATCACTATCGAATTCCCAGTACTGCTGCCCTGTGTGGTTGTTATTCTAATGTAAATAAAGTACTAAATAAGTAAAATTTAGTTTAATAATCCTAAACACGCCCAATAAAAAGAATTTGTATATATAAATATATGTGACAGATAACAAAATTATATTCTAGAAAAATTACCAAACACAAAAATTATTGGTTGTGCGTAGTACGTACATACACCGGAGAAATTTCATATTACACTTTTTGGTAGCAAAAAAAAAAGAAAAACAAATACTACTATCTACGTTTTTACTAGCTACTTAATACCGCAATGTGATCTTGTACGGCCGACAGGCGTTAGTTGCTTAAATAAATGTAGCTGCAATATTTGTTATAGATATTCGAGAGAATGTGCTATGGCCTATGGATACCCATATTTAATACGACTGCGATTAATTCCAAACACGATTTAGTTATGTGAATCTGCTTAGAGAAGCGGGAGACTAGCTAGCTAGAAATTAAATCCAATTAAGGATTAATTACGTCCAGAACAATACAAGTGTTTAATTAATTAGTTTCCTTTTTTCATGCACGTACGTACGTTATTTTGTTCTCTATTTTAATTATATATTTGCTACAATTGTTTCAATCCAAAAAAATGCGTTAGATAGATAGTGTGGCGTGTCAAAATTCATGGTATAGTAGTTATATTGGGGGTTCATTTTGCATTTGATAAACAATTGTATGAAATGCATGAATCGGAACGTTTTGGACACATGTATGCACCACACTCCACCAATACATCAGCTAATTAATGAAGTCACTCAAGGGATTAATTAAAGGATATATATATACCTTATATTAATTTGATGAGTTGAGGGGTTCTATATATATATATTATACTATAAGCTAGGTAGTATGTGGAAGCTGAAGGTGGCGGAAGGCGGTGGGCGGTGGGTGACGAGCTCCAACAACCACACCGGGCGGCAGTACTGGGAATTCGACAGTGAGGCGGCGGTGTCGGCAGAAGAAGTTGCTGAGATTGGAAAAATGAGAGATGAATTCAAGAAGAATAGGCAGCGGCGCAAGCAGAGTTCAGACTTGCTAATGCGCATGCAGTTACGAAAGGAGAATCCCTGCGCTCCAGTTCCGGCACCCATAAAACTCAAAGAAGAATCAGATGAAATAACAAAGGAAGCCATAATCACCACGCTTCGACGCGCCCTCACTTACTTCTCTACAATCCAAGCCCACGACGGCCACTGGCCTGCTGAATCCGCAGGCCCCTTGTTTTTCCTCCCTCCTCTGGTACGCCCTACCTAGCTAATAAAATATATATATATATATAAATGAGTCGAGTCGAGTCTAGTCGAGTTGACTGATATGTATGATATGTGTGTGTGCAGGTGATGGCCTTGTATATCACCGGAGACTTGGACAGTGTCCTCTCATCGGAACATAAGAAGGAAATGCGTCGCTATACGTACAATCATCAAGTACTGCGCATGCATATATGCCATCACTTCTTTTACTTTTTTATTTATTTTCACCATTAATATTAATTAATTATTGTATATATGATAATTAAGAACGAGGATGGAGGTTGGGGATTGCATGTGGAGGGGAGTAGCACCATGTTTGGCTCTGTTCTGAATTACATTGCACTGAGGCTTCTCGGAGAAGGCCCCCAAGAGGAGGCCGTTGCCGGAGGCCGTAAATGGATACTCGAACACGGCGGCGCCGTCGGAATACCATCCTGGGGAAAATTCTGGCTCACGGTCATCCCCATTTTTAACTACGATTTTTTTCAATATTTTGCCATTAGTAATTAAATCACACTTTTAATATGAGAATTTAAAGTAACAATTTGAAATTGGTATATATAATTAATTATATATGCAAAGATAATTTATTAGATGAGATATATCGATGCATTATATGTACAATAATTAGTCTCCGTTTTATTTAATTTATAGGTACTTGGGGTCCATGAGTGGGCAGGCTGCAACCCCTTTCCGCCTGAACTATGCTTGCTTCCAACATGGTTTCCCATAAATGCAGGTTCTTTAATTATTTTTATTTTCTATTCGAATTGAATTACAATATTAACTAACGTGCGACAAATATTTAATAATTCGATGTCATTAATTATGAAATATTATTTTTGTAATTAGGCAGTTAAGTATTAATTAACTAGATATCGATCGAATTTTTTAATTAAAATATTAATTAATCGAATTAAATTAAACAGTGTATCCCAATTATATATATTCTTTAATTTATTATTTGCATTTCTGTATCGGGAATGTATATAAAAATAAATGAAGAGGGCTAAAAAAACAATCAACTATAATTTGTAACAAAATTGTAATTACGTACGTACTCAATTAATTAGTTACATAATTATAATTATATTATTGATGTAATGACATTATTGCGAATTAAGGTTTTTAATTCAATTAGCTAGGTGATCGATTTGAACTTTGAAGAACCTTAAATTATCAATCTTACAACTTTTTTGTAAAATTATAAATATTCCAATTTAAATTTATTATTCATTGGTAGATCATGTTTAGGTTAATAATTAATGAATTTTAATTTCTAGTTATATATATAAAGTAAAGTAAGTAAATGTTGAATTTGGCGTTGGCTGGTGCAGGGATGATCGAGTGCAATGCACGGTTAGCATACATACCGATGTCGTATCTGTATGGTAAGAGATTCGTGGGGCCCAAAACTGCATTGGTGTCATCCCTAAGGCAAGAGATCTATACACAAACATATCACAAAATTAATTGGAACAAAGCTAGAAAGACATGTGCAAAGGTAATTAATGGGATTTAATTAAATTCAAGTTTTTATGCATAATTAATAATGATGTGTGACATTGATGAGTGCATGCAGGAGGATCTTTACTACCCACAGTCTGTAGCACAAGGTATGGTGATGGAATTCCTCCACAACTTAGTGGAGCCATTGATGAGTAGATGGCCCTTTTCTAAATTGAGACAAATGGCTACCACAATAGCAATGGAACACCTTCATTACGAAGACATCAATACCAACTACCTCTGCATTGGTTGTGTAGGAAAGGTACGTATAATTTTATTATTTTAATTAATTTCCTAATTAAACAGCATTAATTATATATTATATATTATATATATTGTCCCTAGGAGTTATGCCTCGTGGCGTGCTGGGCAGAAGCACCAGATTCAGAAGCTTATAAACGTCATCTTGCACGAATACCGGATTACTTTTGGATAGCTGAAGATGGGATGAAGTTGCAGGTTAACTTATAAAACAGATCCATACAAAAATGTTTAAATATATATATATATATATATATAGTTGAATTTGATGATGTTATTATATATATTGTTAGGCATTAGGTAGTCAAACATGGGATGCATCACTTGGCGTTCAAGCTATATTATCGAGTGATCTAGTTGGAGAATACGGTCCAACACTCAGAAAAGCGCACAAATTTCTGAAAGCATCGCAGGTTAATTAACTAACTAATTAGTAATTAAGGCGAGTTCTTGAATATGAAAATATATAATTAAGAATTAATTAATTATATTGTATAGGTTGGTGATAACCCGTGTGGCGATTTTGGTAAGATGTGGCGTCACGCATCTAAAGGCGGTTGGGCTTTTTCTATGCAAGATCACGGCTGGCAAGCTTCAGATTGCACCGCTGAAGGACTCAAAGTAATCAATCATTCATTACTAATATTAATTCATTTATAATCTCATCATCATATTAATTATCTTCCCTCCCGCCCCTTTTAAATTAATTAAAGGCTGCACTTCTACTGTCCGAGCATGCGGGACTACAATTTCAAACACATCGTTTATACGATGCTGTAAATGTCATCTTATCCCTACAGGTCTCTCTCTCTCTCTCTCTCTCTCAATTAATTACCTTTGGGGCTTTGGCTCATCAGTCATCATGATTGATGATTGATGAGATCATCATTAATTTGAAATATTCATGTATGTATATAAGAGTGGTAGCGGAGGATTTCCAGCGTGGGAGCCTCAAAGAGCACCATGGTGGTTGGAGGTAATTTAATTTCCATAGAAACTAGCTAGCCTCATGAATTACTTGTACAAATCAATTAATTAAACTAATATTATTTTTATTTTGTGTTTTTCAGGAGTTTAACCCTTTAGAATTCGCGCAAGATTTTCTGATTGAGCGAGAGTGAGTTCATTATAATTAATGTTGTTTGTTTCAATTCATATATAGGTAGACAATCAATTATAGTATATATATATATATATATAATTGAAATGAATATTAATTATATTTAATTTATTAAAAAAAATCAGCTATGTGGAATGCACTTCTTCAGCAATACAGAGTCTGATGCTTTTCAAGAAGCTGCATCCAACCCACAGACGGGGAGAAATAGAAAGCTGCATCGAAAGAGCAATGCACTACATAGAGGAGGCACAAGAGTCTGATGGTTCTTGGTTCGTATTCATAATTAATAATTCATTCATTCAACTATATATTGTATTATCATGTAACTAACTAGCTCACAAATTAAAATATATGTATTTATGTATGTATATATCTTGATATTTAATTTCATATATATATAGGTACGGGTGTTGGGGTATATGTTATACCTACGCAACATGGTTTGCGGTGGAGGCGTTGGTAGATTGTGGCAAGACTTACCATAATTCTCACACACTCAGAAAAGCCTGTCAATTTCTGCTCTCTAAGCAATTACCAGATGGTGGATGGGGTGAAACTCATCTCTCCAGCTCAAACAAGGTTCTCTCTCTCTCTCTCGAGCTGACTATATATATATATATATATATATAAAGCTAACGTACTCTTGATTTGTTTGTGAATGGTGCAGGCATACACTAATCTTGAAGGAAACACATCAAACTTGGTGCAGACTTCATGGGCTCTGTTAGCTCTAATTGGTGCTGGACAGGTTCAATTAAATTTATATCTCAAAATTCATATAAAGTCATATACTATTACTATATATAATTTACTGTAAGCCGGCCAGGTTGAGATTGATCTGCACCCTATAAATCGTGGAATAAGGCTGTTGATAAATTCACAAATGGAAGATGGTGACTTTCCTCAACAGGTAATTCATGCAGGTATCACACACACACATACATAGATCGGTATTTAATTCTTGTTTTTTATTGAATGTCAGAATATCACTGGAGTATTCTTCAAGAATTTTGCTCTCAACTTCTCATCCTATCGGAACATTTTTCCAATTTGGGCTCTTGGTAAATATCGTCGACACGTTCTTGGAGAGTAATTAATTAGTCCATCTCAAATAATGTATATGTATGGCTATGCTCTCATCAATGTTAAACAAACTTTCTTCTATACAACACAAGTATATATATATATATATATATATGAACTATTCATTTTTTTAGTTGAGGGAAGGGGAACAACATGGCTGTCTAAATGAAAATTCTTAAATTAAACAGCACCATTGAATAAATACAGTGCATGAAAATTCATCGAGAAATTAAATGGCATCACAGAATCCTCTCTCTCTCTCTCTCTCCTTCACTCTAACAGGCAATCCACCCTTGATTCTCAACGTCAAAGACATCAAACACTCTGGAACTTTGCCCTCTTCCAACACCACCTCCAATCTAAACCTCTGCAAAACAAAAGCAGCGATGGATTTCATCTGAATAAACCCCATTTCTTTACCTACACAAATCCTCGGCCCCGCATGGAACACCGGGAACTTGAAAGGACTCTCCTGTCGGAAAATCCCATCTTCCAGCCACCTCTCCGGCTTATAATCTCTGCAATCACTGCCCCAAATCTTCTCCGATCTTCCCATTGCATACGCGTGGTATGTAATAAACCAGTCCTTCCCAATAAACGTGCCGTCTGGCAATACGTCGTCGTTTTCGCATGTCTTCGTGTCGATGGGGACGGGCGGGTACAGCCGCATTGCCTCCGCGATTGCTGCGTGGAGATAATGCAGTTCGCGCAGCTCATCGAAGCTGTAGATATCGTCGATCGACGACTTTTTGTTTCTCCGTCGGCTTGCTTCGAGTTCTTTAAGGATTCTCTCTTCAACTTCTGGGTTTTCAGACAGCAGCCAGAAGAACCAAGAGAGAGCCGATGATGTCGTGTCCCTCCCCGCTAGAATGAAGCTGATCACGATGTCTCTCAGAAATTGAGGTGAGTTGCTTTGATCGCTTGCGATGAATCTTGATAGCAGATCATCATCTTCTTCGTCGTTCTTTATCCCTTTGAGTCTTGATTCTATTATCTCATCTGCGAAATCGTGCACGACGGCGATCGATCTCTGCAGCTTTCTCTCCGATCCCAGATTGAAGAATTTCTTGATTTTGTACGAATCCGGAAACGCGGACATGAATCTGCCTAGGCTAAGCGTCGCGGCGTCTTCGAACGCCTGCATGAAATCTGCAGATTTTGCTCCGTTCGCATCCAGACAACATGGGTCGACATTGAATGCGACTTTACATATGTTGTCGAACGCGAATCTTTCGAGAATGTCTTGAAAATTGAGAATCCTGCCGGTCTCCGCCACGCTCTGCAGGAGCGGGATCAGCCGCCCCTGCAGCTCGGTGGCGACGCTGTCGGCGGCAAAGTTCTTGAGCGATTTGGTGCTGAACTCATGGCTGGCGATCTTTCGCTGAGTTCGCCAGAGCTTTCCGTCGGAGTTGAAGATGCCATCACCGAGAAAATCTTGGAGCAGGGCCCGGGAGCGGGAGCCTCGTGGGAAGTTGTCGAAGTTGGATTTCAGCATGTGCTCCACAACTAGTGGATTGGCGGTCATGACGCCGCGGGCGTTTCCGAGGAGGCGGAGGACGGCCGTGCTGGAGGGGCTGCCGGCGAGGACCTCGGTGGTCCAGTCGAGGAAGCGGTGGCGGTTCCGAATAAAATCTGGGAGGGCGCCGACAAAAGGATAGGTTTTGAAACCATAAGAGATGGTTTTTCGAGGTTTCCGGCGGCGGAGGAGTGTGTAAAAGATGAGAGAGATCGAGATAATGGAGACGACCATCTCCAGAGATGGAAATTCCATATTTTTTTATTATTTTAAAAAATTGTTTTGCAGGTCTCGAACATGAAAATTGAAATGGCACCAAATTAGTGATGTATACACGCATGGTTTTTTTGGGAAGAGTATTATATACGTATATTATAATCGGTGCTGATAAGCATTGGATCTAAAAATATGTAAAAGAGACGTCCGAATTTCAAGATCGCAAGTACTCATGTACATAAAATGTACATCAGACGGTCAATGCGTTGATCGGATCAACGCGCATTGACTGGTCAAAATGTTGACCAAAAAAATCGTGAAAACGAGTGATACTTTTTAGGGATACAGCTGATATTTTTTTTAATTTTAAATGATATTTTTTAATGTTTCGATTGATACTGATCTTAATAAGTTTTTTTTTTCCGGCCAATACTTTTATTAATACAAATTATACTTTTAGGTCTTTGAAATGATACTTTTCAGTATTATGAATGATACTAATTTTGACAAAGTTTTTGGTCAAAACATTGACCGGATCAACACGTGTTGACCCGATCAACGCGTTAATCGTCTGATGTACATCTTATGTACAGGAGACTTGCCCTTTAAAGATTAGTAATGTTGGTGTGAGTTTATCATATCGCGTCTAATTTGTTAAGAAAGTTGGTGTTTGCACAATTAGATTTTAAGTATATACCATCTTTATTAAATATATCACTATCTTAAATTTTTATTTTTATTTTCTATTTTATACACCACAATATTTCTCAATTTTTTCCTTTTAATTTAAAATAATAACTTAAATTAATTTTTTAAAATGGAGAGAAGAAGACCAGCTTCTCCCTCAAATTACTTTTTTTTTAAGTCAAAGTTAACCCCCAGTCCCTACCGAGATTCATACTGAGAAGATCATGTCCTATGTAATAGCCTGCAAATTACACATAAAAGGTAAACCACACTTGACAAGCTATACAGAGGAGGTAAACCACACTTGACAAGCCAGATCTGAGCTTCAAGATAACAACACTCCACCCCTAGGCCATCCCAAGAGGACAAAATGAAAATATTAAACCTCAAACTACTTGTTACCGCCAGAGCTCGTCGGCAGCATCTAGCACGACAACGACGACGATTGGCAACCCTGCACGGCCCTACGTACCTCGATCAGGTGCAAACTCATCCCCTTTTCCAATGCCAACGATGAATCGAATTGAATTTTTCAAATATGGATCTCTTATTCAATTTGTCTCCTCGAACATTATAAATAAATTGGGAAATTTAATTTGGAACATGAGCGTTTGCTCTCAGAAATTTTGTTTTCTATATCCGTTTATGAACCAAGCCTCAGTTTTTGAAAAATTGATTTCGAAAACCTATTTTTCTAGCTACGTAACTTAATGTAGAAGATCTGTTATTTATTTGTGATAGAGATCTAGAATCATGATTTATTTGGATTGGCGGTGGGTTTGCATTTTGGAAGGAAATGTAGAGAATGGGGTGAGGAAGAAGATGACGACAGTTTATCCTTCTTCTTTTTTTCTTTTGTTTTTTTGAGTAATTTTTAATTTATTTTTAAATAAATATTTTTCATTTAAAAGGATATTTAACTTAATTATTAATTATGTATTTTTGAATTACAATTAAGAGTGGTGTAAAATGAAAAGTTAGTGGTGTATTTAGAAACAACCATTCTTTTTTTTTTTTACTCACACACCCGACCTGTGGTACTGAGGAGATTTTTTTTTTTTTTTTTTACTTACACACCCGACCTGTGGTATTGAGGAAATTCGAACTCGTGATCTTTGGTCTCCAAGCAATCTCACTCCACCACTAGGTCATCCCCACCGGAACTAGAAACAACCATTTTTTTTTACTCACACACCCGACCTATGGTATTGAGGAGGTTCGAACCCATGACCTTTGACTTCCGAGCAACCTCACTCCACCACTAGGTCATCCCCATCGGAACGAGAAACAACCATTCTTCAATCATAGTGGCCTGTAGATTATTGAATAGAGCAGAATTTATTTGGTATATTTTGGACAACGATTGCGGATTAAAAGAAAAAAAAAATATTGTGTCAACTATTACAACTAACAAACAAGCCTAACAAGTGGGATGATTATGAATTCAAATTTCATTAAATTCTTAAATCAAATTTTATAGACTGAACAAATGAGTGATAAGTGATAACAGTACGTAATTCTAAAAAAATAGGGATAACCATTTGCGGATGAAATTATTTGTAATATAATTGTGCTAAATCATCTGTAATAAAAATAAATATTAAAAATTAATGATAAACACTAATTGAATACAATGAATCTTAATTAACAATTATAAAATTAACTAAAATACAAGAAATCAAAATTAAAAAAAATAAAGGAAAAACTAATAAATTTGATCTAGTTACGGAAGAAGATGTTGCACAATTATACTGTACATGGTTTCGTCCGAACCATTTGTTTTAGCAGCATACCCTCACAAAGAAACTCAAATTATACTGTACAAAACCTATGTACTGGTTTCGATTTCAACAATTTTAGTTGAAATTTAAACTCATGATCATTTCAAACCACGTATTCAACTACTTCACCTCTTTCCTTAAAAAAAAAAAAGGATGAAAAACTCCACCTCAAACCACCTAAGCATGAAAATGTCAAACTTGTCAAAATCTTAAGTTGTTTCTCCCTAAATAAATAAATAAATAAATAATAATAATAATAATAATAATAATAAATAAATAAATAAATAAAAATTCTTTAAGTTGTTGGTGCTGAAACATGTTTTGTCGAAGCCCAAACTCCGACTCAAGATTCAAGAATACCTTGATGGGCTGACCCAATTTAGTTCAAAATCAACCTAATATCTTAATTAAGTTGCATCTCAAAAAAAAATGTATATATGAAGTAGAGTTTTTACGTACTCCTCATGTTAAAGAGTTGCATGTTGTTGTGCTTGTGCATGCCGCCACTTTTAAATAAGTGGAAGTATATGAAACTACGTATATCCCTTAATAAAAAACCTCTTTTACCCACCTCATTATCCACATTCAAAAATTACCCATTTTTAGTGTAAAGTCCCTAAAATACCTTCAAAATGTGATCTCTTACACCTTTTTTGCACAAGTTTACTTTATTGTGCTAAAAATCATGACAAAAATACATAATAATTGACTGAAAAGTAACAGAAACATGTGACAAGGACGACTTCTCATTGGCTGAAAAAATCATTGCACAGATCCCGGATCTAATACCAGTCGGTTTTCCAGCTGTATTACACTATACCGGCCGGTATTCGGGGGTATTGGATTTACTGACCAGTACGCGAGCGGTATTATGTAATCCAGCGGTATTACATTATACCGGCCGATACTGTAACGGTATTTCATTATACCGATCGGTATTGTACAGATTTCGTCCTAATACCGGCCATTATTACCGAACCTGATACCGGCCGATATTCCAGTGGTATTACATTATACCGGCCGGTATTCTACATATTTCATCCGAATACCGGCCGGTATTGTAACGGTATTACATTATATATGTAATAATGCTCAAATAAGATATTATGACTCATACAAGCCTACAATGATATTCTATAGTTAAATTCAATGATTTTGGGCAAAAAATCGAGAGAAAATTGACGATACCGCCCATATACCGCTCATGGGCGGTAGCCGAGCGTGATTCAAAATTTTCTGGCAATCGTCACTAAAACGGTCATAACTTTCTACACGGTTAATATTTTTTGGAAATTCATTTTTTGCTAAAAAACTAGACTCGACTATCTTTCTAACAAGGTATTACTCATAATCTAATTCCATTTCAATCAAAGTCGGTGATTTTTTCAATTTGGTACAATGTTCGTGACTCGTTTTTCGGGCACTCGTTCGTAAAACGGCCATAACTTTTTCCATGAATATAATTTTATCGAAATTCTTTTTTAGTTGAATCGTATAATCAAATACCTTTCAAACCATATATAGATCATCATATAATTCCTTCTCAATGAAATCAATTATTTTTTTCAATTTGGGATCACATTCGTTACTTTTTTTTGGGCAATCGTTCGTAAAACAGTGATAACTTTCGACATGGACAATATTTACTAAAAATTATTTTTAGTTGAAATATAGACTTAAATATATTTCCAAACATGTAGGGATCATCACTTAGTTGTTTGGAAATAAAATTAATTTTAATATTCTAATTCGGACAAAATTCATTACCTATTATTTGGGCTAGAAATACGTTTTCACTCTCATTCCTAACTCCCGCGTGCATTAGCTTCACTCTACTATAATCATATAATCATATATCTTTAAATCATATATGGATCATCATATAACTCATTCTCAATCAAATCCATTGTTTTTTTCAATTTGGGATCACATTCGCTACTTTTTTTTGGCAAACGTTCGTAAAACTGTGATAACTTTCGACATAGATAATATTTACTCAAAATTATTTTTTAGTTGAAATATAGACTTAAATATATTTCCAAACATGTATGGACCATCGATTAGTTGTTTGACAATGAAATTAATTTTATTTTTCTAATTCGGACAAAATTCATTACGTATTGTTTGGTCTAGAAATATGTTTTCACTCTCGTTCCTAACTCCCACGTGCATTAGCTTCACTCTCGTATTCTTTCTCATGAAAATATGTTATTGTTCGAATATTATAGGTTTTTCGGGGCATAACATATATTTTTGTCACTCGCAAATCTTTTTCATATTGGAAATTCCGCACCGCTCTCATCATTTAGCCTACGATATTACTTTCATTCTTGTTAATGAGGAATTGCGATAAAATAAGATATTATGACTCATACGAGCCTACAATGATATCCTATAGTTGAATTCAATGATTTTGGATAAAAAATCGAGAGAAAACTGATGATACCATCCGTATACTGGGCGGTAGCCGAGCGTGATTTCAAATTTTCTGGCAATCGTCACTAAAATGGTCATAACTTTCTACACAGTTAATATTTTTGGAAATTCATTTTTTGCTAAAAACTAGACTCGACTATCTTTCTAACAAGGTATTACTCATAATCTAATTCCATTTCAATCAAATTCGGTGATTTTTTCAATTTGGTACAATGTTCGTGACTCGTTTTTCGGGCACTCGTTCGTAAAACGGTCATAACTTTTTTCATGAATATTATTTTATCGAAATTCTTTTTTAGTTGAATCGTATAATCAAATACCTTTCAAACCATATATAGATCATCATATAATTCCTTCTCAATGAAATCAATTATTTTTTTCAATTTGGGATCACATTCGTTACTTTTTTTTGGGCAATCGTTCGTAAAACGGTGATAACTTTCGACATGGACAATATTTACTAAAAATTATTTTTAGTTGAAATATAGACTTAAATATATTTCCAAACATGTAGGGATCATCACTTAGTTGTTTGGAAATAAAATTAATTTTAATATTCTAATTCGGACAAAATTCATTACCTATTATTTGGGCTAGAAATACGTTTTCACTCTCATTCCTAACTCCCGCGTGCATTAGCTTCACTCTACTATTCTTTCTCATGAAAATATGTTATTATTCGAATATTATAGTTTTTTCAAGGCATAACATATACTTTTGTTACTCGCAAATCTTTTTCATATTGGAAATTCCACACCGCTCTCATCATTTAGCCTACGATATTACTTTCATTCTTGTTAATGAGGAATTGCGATAAAATAAGATATCATGACTCATAAGAGCCTACAATGATATCCTATAGTTAAATTCAATGATTTTAGACAAAAAATCGAGAGAAAACTGATGATACCGCTAGTGGGTGGTAGCTGAGCGTGATTTCAAATTTTCTGGCAATCGTCACTAAAACGGTCATAACTTTCTACACGGTTAATATTTATTAGAAATTCTTTTTTTGCTAAAAACTAGACTCAACTATCTTTCTAACAAGGTATTACTTATAATCTAATTCCATTCCAATCAAAGTCGGTGATTTTTTCAATTTGGTACAATGCTCGTGACCCATTTTTCGGGCACTCATTCGTAAAACGGTCATAACTTTTTTCATGAATATTATTTTGTCAAAATTCTTTTTTAGTTGAATCATATAGACAAATATCTTTCAAACCATATATCAATCATCATATAATTCCTTCTCAATCAAATCTATTGTTTTTTCAATTTGGGATCACATTCGCTACTTTTTTAGGGCAATCGTTCATAAAACAAGTGATCATTGACCTTGTAATTGAAAACTTGAATTGTACACGCGTGAGTCCACTACTTTTATAATGAGATAGAAAAATAAGTAGGGTAATGTTTAATTGCCTTTTAAATTACATACTCCTTCATTTTTAGGAGTTCTTTGGAGTGAATTTATAACAAAACTATGATAGGACAAAACGAATACGGCTTTATGCCTCGAATCACGCTTGGATACCGTCCGACGGTATCCGGGCAATACTGCGCCTCCTCAACGGTATTGTGAATTCTCACGCCAATTAGGGGTGTATTGAATTAAATTATCCATCCTATATGACTTGAGTATCAAATTTCAATGTAATCTTTCAATTTATTATTGATTTTTCACTTGTGATGCCAAGTACTATACTCTTGAGACATTAGCACTACACTCTTGAGACATTAGTATAGTATTGCAAGTGATCATTGGTCTTATAATTGAAAGTTTGAATTATGCACTCGTGAGAACATTACTTTTATAATGAGATAGGAAAAGAAGTAGAGGAATGTTTAATTACTTTTTAAATTACATACTCCTTCATTTTTAGAAGTTCTTTGGATTTAATTTATAACAAGACTATGACAGGACAAAACAAATACCACTTTATGCCCTGAATCACGCTTGGATACCACCCGACGGTATCGTGGGCGGTATCCGGGTGGTACTGCGTCTCCTCAACGGTATTGTGAATTCCCACGCCAATTAAGGTGTATTAAATTAAATTATCCATCATATAAGACTTGAGTATCAAATTACAATGTAATCTTTCAATTTATTATTGATTTTCCACTTGTGATGCCAAGTACTATACTCTTGAAACATTGGGACTACACTCTTGAGACATTAGTGTAGTATTGCAAGTGATAATTGGTCTTGTAATTGAAAGCTTATATTATATACTTGTGAGTACACTACTTTTATAATGAGATAGGAAAAGAAGTAGAGGAATGTTTAATTACTTTTTAAATTACATACTCCTTCATTTTAGGAGTTCTTTGGATTGAATTTATAACAAGACTATGATAGGACAAAATGAATACCGCTTTATGCCCCGAATCACGCTTGGATACCGCCCGATGGTATTGTGGGCGGTATCCAGGCGGTATTGCACCTCCTCAGCGGTATTATGAATTCCCACACCAATTAGAGGTGTATTGAATTAAATTATCCATCCTATATGACTTGAATATCAAACTACAATGTAATCTTTCAATTTATTATTGATTTTCCACTTGCGATACTAAGCACTATACTCTTGAGACATTAGCACTACACTCTTGAGATATTAGTGTAGTATTGCAAGTGCTTATTGCCTTGTAATTGAAAGCTTGCATTATACACTCGTGAGTCCATTACTTTTATAATGAAATAGGAAAAGAAGTAGGAGAATGTTTAATTGTTTTTTAAATTACACAATCCTTCATTTTTAGCACTACAGTCCTTCATAACATATACTTTTGTCACTCGTAAATCTTTTTCATATTGAAAATTTCATTCTTGTTAATAAGGAATTGAGATAAAATAAGATAATGTGACTCATACGAGCCTACAATGATATCCTATAGTTAAATTCAATGATTTTGGATTAAAAAAAAATCGAGAGAAAATTGACGATATGCCGTTCGTGGGTGGTAGCCGAGCGTGATTTGAAATTTTCTAGCAATCGTCACTAAAACGGTCATAACTTTCTCCTCAGTTAATATTTTTTGAAAATTATTTTTTTGTTGAAAACTAGACTCGAATAGATTTCCAAAAAGGTATTACTCATAATCTAATTCCATTTCAATCAAAGTCGGTGATTTTTTCAATTTGGTACAATGTTCGTGACCTTTTTTCGGGCACTCATTCCTAAAACGATCATAACTTTTTTCATGAATATAATTTTGTTGAAATTATTTTTTTTTATTGAATCATATAATCAAATACCTTTTAAACCATATATGGATCATCATATAATTCTTTCTCAATTAAATCCATTGTTTTTTTCAATTTGGAATTGGATTCGCTACTTTTTTCGGGTAATCGTCTGTAAAACGGTATAATGTTATACCGCTCACATATCGGCCGGTACAATGGCATACCGCTCGAATACCGATCGGTAATGATATTCTATAGTTAAATTCAATGATTTTGGTCAAAAGATCGAGAGAAAACTGACGATATCGCCTGTATACCGCTTGTGGGCGGTAGCCGAGCGTGATTTCAAATTTTCTAGCAATCGTCACTAAAACGGTCATAACTTTCTACACGCTTAATATTTTTTGGAAATTCTTTTTTTGCTAAACACTAGACTCAACTAGCTTTCCATCAAGGTATTACTCATAATCTAATTCCATTCCAATCAAAGTTGGTGCTTTTTTCAATTTGGTACAATGTTCGTGACCCGTTTTTCGGGCACTCGTTCGTAAAATGGTCATAACTTTTTTTATGAATATAATTTTGTCAAAAAAAAAAAATTAGTTGAATCATATGATCAAATACCTTTCAAACCATAGATGGATCATCATACAATTTAGTTGAATCGCTACTTTTTTTCGGGCAATGGTCCGTAAAACGTTAATGGCATACCGTTCGCATATCGGCCGGTATAATATCATACCACTCAAACACCGGCCGGTAATGATATCCTATAGTTAAATTCAATGATTTTGGGCAAAAAATCAATAGAAAATGGACGATACCGCCCGTATACCGCTCGTGGGCGGTAGCCGAGCGTGATTTGAAATTTTTTGGCAATCGTCACTAAAACGGGCATAACATTTTCCACAGTTAATATTTTTTGGAAATTCTTTTTTTGCTGAAAACTAGACTGAACTAGCCTTCCATCAAGGTATTATTCATAATCTAATTCCATTCCAATCAAAGTCGGTGATTTTTTCAATTTGGTATAATGTTCATGACCTTTTTTGGGGCACTCGTTCGTAAAACGGTCATAACTTTTTTCATGAATATAATTTTGTCGAAATTCTTTTTTAGTTGAACCATATAATCAAATACCTTTAAAACCATATATGGATCATCATATAATTCCTTCTCAATTAAATCCATTATTTTTTTTTGAATTTGGAATTATATTCGCTACTTTTTTTCGGGCAATCGTCCGTAAAATGGTATAATGTCATACCGCTCACATATCAGCCGGTATAATGTGATACCGCTCGAATACCGGCCGATATAATGTGATGCCACTCGAAAATACCGACTGGTATAATGTGATACCGCTCGCATACCGCCGAATGTATAATATAGACGGTATTGAAAAATTTCAACTCTATTTCGGTTCCCTTGCAATACCAATGAGATACCGCTCGTATTAAAATTATGAGTTTTGAGTGGTATTTCATTTTCTAAGGTTTGAGCACACACGTGAGGAATCACTTTACATATTTATTAGTCTGATTTCTGAAAAATGAGTACTTCTACTTACAATTTCTGAAAAGTGAGAGGACCCACCTTAGAATACATTGGAAATTGAAAAAGTAGGGATATATTAGACATAATGAGTATTTCTTGAATGTGTGTAACAAAGTGGGTAAAGGGGTTTTTTAGTTAAGGGATATGGGTATTTAAATTTTTCTCTCTTTAAATAATTTATTATATTGTATACTTTCTTCTCGAAGTCTAAGTTTGAGAGTTGTTGCTTCTAAAACAGAAAAAATTGAGAGTTGTTGCTGCAAGAATCCACGGTCAAGTTGTGTTAAGTTTTTGTGATTTGACATAATAACATAACGAAATTGTCTAGTAAAGAGTGCCCACTGCTCGAGTGCACTGTAGCAAAAAAAAGAGAGAGATTAATAGAAATGACGAATATCATCACTTATAATAGATTTAGGTAATGATATGTCGTTTTTAATAAGTAATTTCTAATGACTTGTGACAACATTGTGATCACTTAAATATATTTTTTGTGACATCAACACGTCGTCTCAATTAGAGCGTTCTTAAATGTTCGTTCCAAATAAATTAAAAATCATTTAAAATGACAACATTGTCGTCATAGAAATGTCATTAAAAATGACATGCAGTAATTAGAGACGATATGTCGTTACTTAAATCTATTATAAGTGACTGCATTTGTCGTCTCTAATAATAATGTCTCTAAAGACTATTTTATTTTGTAGTGGTGGATGCCTCTTAATTACTTTTTTTATAACAATTCAGAGACTTTCATATGATCGTATATGATTTTACCAAATATGATATATGTGTGTGGTCTATATACTTCTTATTAGCTTCCACGCTACTAGACACAAAAATTATTTTGACTTATAGATACATCCATTGATAGCAATAGGGTCGATCCTAACTGCTAGAACAGAATGAAAAAGACACGGTGAATTGCGTGGTTCACTAAAATTGAGTTAGCTCCGTCCACGGCCAGAATTGAGAGATGTATTATTATAAGTGATTACAGAATACATGGTAGGATTATATATTTCGACCCCTCAAACCCTAACCCATTGAGCCTAGTAAAATAGGCCCAAGAAACCAGAAAATAAAGCCCAAACATAATACACCTTCAAGGTACCCAAGAAATCTCCACCTTGAATTGAACAAGCTTATTCAGAAAAGAACCAAATGCACCACATAGATGCTCTGATGCACGAACAGCTCTTCGTGCCCAGATTTGCCCCAACAAGCAACTCAACAGCTTGTAGCATTAATATCCTACCATGTCTTCAAAAACCATAACGTTGCAGAGCTACAACTCCAACTCTTCTAGCTCGATCAAGAGCTATACTATACTCTCAAGTTTCTGGTGGTGGTTTATCATAAACAGTAATATCAAATTGTAGAGACTGATCTACAACTTGTTGTGAATCACTTTCCTCCTCAACAACATTTGGCTTCATCTGTATATCAGCACTCTTAGAAACAGTAACATACTCCACCGTAGAGTTAAACATAGAATTTTCATCAAAAATCATGTTTCTCCTAAGTATAAACGTTTTTCTGATGGGGACCAGATTCTATATCCTTTAATTCCGTCTCCAAAACCTACAAATACTCCTTTCTTGGCTTGTGGTTCCAACTTTCCCTCATTCACATGATAATAAACAACACAACCAAAAGCTCTCAGATTTGAGTAATTTGCAGATTTTAGAGACCAAACTTCATAGGGAGTTCTGAAGTTGATACTTGTGTGTGGACTACGATTGATTAGATAGAATGATGTACTAACCGTCTCTGCCTAAAAGCTTTGAGATAGTCCAGCATTTGAGAGCATGCACCGAGCTCTTTCCAGGAGTGTTTGATTTATGCGTCATGTCATCCCATTTTGTCGTGGTGTATTTCTGACAGTGTGGTGTCTTACAATACCTTCATCTTTACAAAAGTCATCAAATTCAGTCGAACAGAATTCCTGACCATTATCAGTATGTAGCCTCTTAATCTTCTTCTCTGTTTGGTTTTCAACCAACGTTTTCCACGGCTTGACATTCTTCAAAGCTTCATTTTTATGTTTAATCATAATGACCCACATCATTCTTGAGTAGTCATCAATCAAAGACACAAAACATATGTTTCCTCCCAGAGATTCAATACGTGATGGACCCTAACAATCAGAATGGATGTAATCCATTGTGGCTTTTGTTCTATGAATCAAATTAGGAAACTTGTTGCGATGAAGCTTCCCAAACCCGCAATGCTCACAGATTCCAAGACCAGTGACCTGATGGCCACTAAGAAGATCAACTTTAAAGAGAATATGGATTTCTCTTTAACTCATGTGACCAAGTCGCATATGCCATATAGGACTGAGCAAAATCGATCCGAAATCGAAAAATCGAACCGAACCGACAACTTCGGTTCAGTTCGGTTTGATGTTTGAGGCTGTCAGTTCGGATTCGGTTTTTCAAAGAAGAACCGATGGAGGTTCAGTTCGGTTTCAATTTTATAGCTAAAAATTCAAAAAAAAATTGAACCGAACCGAACCGAAAATGTGTTAAAGCTTTGAAAAATGTATATCTCATCCTCAGCTGGCCCATTACATAATTCATTAAATAATTAATGAAAACAGCCCATTAGTAAGCCCAACTTGGCAACCCATCTCACGTCTCATTAATTACATCAAACACATCAACCACAAATTGTAATGCTAAAATTAAATAGAAAATTCCCAACTTTAAAAACCCTAAATGGAAAATTGAAAAATCCCGTCAGTCGTCACTCTCTTATCGTCTTTTCACTCTTGCGCTCTAAAAAAGAACAATATTCTTGCCTAATCGCCTGAACAAGTGCTCGGCACCGCCATCACCATGTGTTTGACGATCTCCCGCAACACGCAATAGCAGCAAAGCAGCAGCATCAACAAGTCGTCTCGACTTTCAACGACGCTACTGTCACCCCCTAGCCTTCTGCACAACCTGCGACCCTCCTCCCTCCTTCATCTTCTTCAAAGCTTTCCCATTTCCTTCCGCAAGACTTCATTAATAGAAGCCGCAATTCTCAGTTGTCCCCGGAGTCGCAGACAACCCCCGATGCCGCCCTTCCTCTGTAGAACTCATCTCTCTCTAATTACACCTCTCACATTCTCTTTGGCACTGGCTTTCCCGCAGATAGACTCCCCACATCTTCTTCTGTTTCTTTGTCTGCCCCAAACACTTCACCTCCTGCTGCAACTGTTCAGCCCCAAATAATGTCATTTAACTTTAAGAATTGGTTTGTGTTTGTTTACATGTAATTTAACTTTAAGACTTGATTTGATGATTAATTTGTTGTTTAGAACTTGAAATGTTCATGGATTAATGATAGAATTGTCGAAAAGAATTTTGAGGAAAAAATGCACATTTTATCGATTTTGGCCGGACCGACCGAACCGAACCAGTCTTATCAATTTCAGTCTCGGTTCGGTCTAGGCATTGAAACAGTTCAGCTTCGATCAAAAAAATAAGTTCAGTTTTGATCGGTTTGGCTATTTCAGTTCGGTCCGGACCGTTTGCTCAGGCCTAATGCCATAAGTTAGTCATATCTTCCTTAGACATCTCTGATGATATAACAACAACAACAACAATAAATAACGTTGAACCTTATAGAAAATACAAAGTATCCCGCTTAATACCCTTTAATACCACATTTGAACTTTTGCTGACATATTGTAACAGCCCGGTCCCGAGGATGGGGACGGGGTTGTTGTGCGTAAAATAGCATAAAAAAAACAAAAATCTAGGGGGGTGTTTTTAGAATTAAACTAAATTAGCGCCTCAAGAACTTAGGCAACTTAACTTTATGACTTGGAAGAACTATCGTTGCCAATGAATCAATAAGGGTCAAATGGGTCAAAGGATTCACTCGAGTCAAAGGAATGCCAAATCATAGGCCAGCCGAAATTTAAACAGAATCCAAAGACAAACAGATAGGGACTTGACTTTTCAAATAAACAAGACCTCATCATAGGTCACATCAACTAAGACTCATAAATAGGTTGGAGTCAAATATACCTTATTGTCCTATTCATCGGACAGATCAAGAAACTACTTAAGGTTAACTTGGACGAGTAGCAACATGCTTGAAAGAATAATAACAAGCATGCAAGACCTATTCACAAGTCAACTAGATACTAATATCAGAGTACTTAGCAGAAAATAACATGCCTCTTTGTAGACATGTTATTCAAATAGGCATGTTGCTACTCAACTAGAGGCATGTTGCCTCTTTGTAGGCATGCCGACTTATTGTCTTAAATGTTGAGTAGCAACATGCCTCTTTGTAGGCGGAGAATAATAACAAGCATGCAAGACCTATTCACAAGTCAACTGAAGATGAATAGATACCAGAATGCTCAACAGGTATGACTATTCAAATAACTCGGAATCAATAAAGGCATAGACGGGTATGTCAAAAGAACATGCTTCAAAGACTTTATTGATAACTAGAATTCATAGCATTTAAGACATGCTATTCTTAAGAATCAAGTTACATTAATCAAGACTAGATACTAATATCAGAGTACTTAGCAGAAACTTAGCGGAAGAAAAACATGTAACCATATAGAGCAACAAACTTAAAACCTCGGAGAACTCAGACAACCCCACCAGCAGCACATCACCGGCCTCAGCATCTTAACCTGAAAACATTTAAAAAAGAGGGTGTGAGCACTAATGTACTCAGTGGGGTTTTACGAGAAAACTCTTTAATAAACTTTGGAATATCCAATTATAAACTGGCGACATATGGAGAGCAAAATGCAAAAGCCCTCTCTATACCCGCAAAACCTTTTACTTCCTTTCTTGGCGCCTTTCCTGGCTCAAACCTATTGTCTACTGCACCCTTTTTGCCTTAGGATGAGAGAGGGGTTACCTCAAGTATCCTCTGAGTATGCGAGGGGATTACCCAACAGTGACTCCCTTTACTTTCAAATGTTCAACTCGGTGACTCGAAGGTCACGGCAGGATAATGCAAATAAACTGTTCTTTGAGCTCGATAACCTGCTTACAACTGAAACTATATCTTTCCTTAAATTCTTCCTTTCTTAACCTTAACCTTCCTTACTTACTTAACTTAGCTCGCAATACCAAGCGTAGAGAAATCATCTAAAGTTAATTCTTAATTGAGCATGATCTCGACCTACAAGGGATTTAACGCTACACTAAGCAGGCAATCTTTAATCCTTAACTATACGAGTTTTAACAAAGCATAAACATTCAAATACGAGGAAATGAACGTGGATAAACATCGATTGCAATAAAGCAATTCTAAACACCTCATGCTAGCATAAATTGTATATAAACAATTCTAGCATACTAAACATACTTGAGAGCTCACTTAACTTATAACAACTTCCTTAACCTTATCAAACTCAAATAACAATTCAACAATATCATGCATATAAATTCCTTTATTCATTTCCTTTCCTTGTACAGAGACTAAACATGCAGAGCATAAAATGTTTTAATTGGATATTTCTCTTGCCTTAACATGCTTCTAGAGCTTAATAGCTCAAACCTTATACTTAGTTTAGAACCACCCACCTCGATGATAAACATCTCGATAACGAGCACGTAGACGAAGCAACGAGCCGAAAATCCTTCCTCGGGCCTCCTCGGGGTTCACCTCATCTTTATGAAAGTCGATCAATGACTTGAAACCTTATTCGAGCTCTTAATAGGACACCGAAATGATATCTAAACCCTTGACCTTTAACTATAACTTAAAACACGAGAATTAAAAGATTAAGGCATCCAAAATTACCACAAAAGGGGATGGAAAATCCGATTCAAATGATCGAGATTGTGGACAATCGGCCACTGCTACCTCGTAGATCATCGAAAGAGCTTCGATTTGAGTACTCATGGGCCTTGTAACTCCAACCGAGACGAAAGTTATGACCTTCGCACGAAAACGTGTCAGAGCTGCCGAACTAGCCCGCGCGCCCAGCGCCACGGCGCCCTTGCCCCCGCGGGGCTGCCTACCCCCACGGCGCTGCCTGCTGCCCCCGCGGGGCTCCTTGCCCCCGCGGCGCCCCTTGCTGCCCCCGCGGCGCCCCGTGCTGCCCCCGCGGGGCTCCCTTGCCCCCACGGGACTCCTTGCCCCCGCGGCGCCCCCACTCCGCTCTCTCTCTCACTGGGGGTGCTCTCACGAAGAGAGCTCCCCTCTACTCTTTCTCTCTACTCTACAAAAATGAGATGAAGAAATGAAATGAGCGAGGATGAAGGGAGGGGTGCTCCCCTATTTATAGCCAAAAATATGGTTTCCTCGGGAAGCTTCTGCAGTGCAATAATACTGCTTTAAAAATATCGGGTTCGGATAAAAGGCGCTTTATTCGATGGCGAGGTCCAAATGACCTCGTTTATTAAATCCGAAAATATCGGTAGGTTCGTTAGCTCGAGTACTATTGAACCAACTTGACTCGGAATAAAGAACGAGTCGTTTTGAAGGAAAATGAGAAATTAATCTCTTTTCAAAAATAAAGTTACTATTCCACGCAAGGGACAAATAAAATTCTCGAGCGTTCAATTGACCTCAGAATAAAAATCCGAGAACGCCAACGGATTCTTTGAGAAATTTTCCATAGGATAGGCTTGAAAGAACAAGGCTCGGGTCAACACACGAGATTTCGCAAATTTCTAACGATCGCGCTCCTACGGAAATACACTATTCATAACTCCTTTAAACGCAATTTAAATCACCGGGAACTCAAACGACTTCAGATTCAAAATCCGAAAGCACCGGCATGCTCCTTGGGTTAACGCCTTTCAAACATGACCAAAATTGGCTGCGACTGAGATGGAATCAAAATTCTCAAAATACAATTTTACGAAAAATAATCCTAAAAACACAATTAAGAACCGAAACATCCTAATTATGCTCAAAATCCTTCTTCATATTTCCTAATTAAAATTAGGAATTAATTAATCACCTTCTGAAAATCCGGGTTGTTACACATATAGCACCCATGTTTCTCCAGTGAACCTGAACCTTTTATTATCAAAGTACGAGAAAGATATCAATTTTTTTGTCATGAGTGGAACGTATCTAATATCGTTCAATATGAAAAATCTACCATCATGAGTTTTAATCTTAATTGTTTCTATTCCAACCACTTCGCAAACAACACTGTTGATCAGAGAAACATTGCCTCCATCAACCTTTTCATAGCTCGAGAACCACTCCCTGCATGGACTAATATGGTAAGATGCCCCTGAGTCTAAAACCCACATATCAAAATGATGATTTTGCTCTCAAGCAATTAGGGCAATATCATCTTTAGAATTTGAGCCATTCTCTACTACAACTACAATACCCAATTTCTTCTCATTCTACTTCTTTTTCTTTGGACATTCTCTTTTCCAATATCCTGATTTCTTCTCCTTCTACTTCTTTTTCTTTGGACATTCTCTCTTCCAATATCCCGATTCCTTGCAATAGTTGCAAGTATCTTCAGATTTTGGCCCTTTCGGTCCCATTAACCATTAGACAAGCAGCCTGATTATCAAAGCTCAAACTAGTTGCTTTATGACACAACTCTCTGGTATGCAGAGATGACCTCACCTCCTCTAACATCACAAAATCTCTCCCAATAATGAAAGACTGAACAAAGTTCTCAAACGACAAATGTAGAGCTACTAACAGAATAATGATTGCACCATCATCTTCAATCTTGACATCAATATCACACAATTCCAAAAGAATAGTGTTCAACTTATCTAGATGATCTCATAGTTGCTGAACTTCATTCATTCATAAACTGAACAGACATTGCTTTAACAACAACTTGTTGGTTAGGGACTTCGTTAAATATAAACTCTCTAGCTTGAACCATAACCCCGCCGCAGTCTCTTCCTCTGCAACCTCAGTAATGATATCATCTGCGAGACATAATATGATTGACGAATGCACCTTCTCCTCAAGATTGGCCATCTCAGCATCTTCTAGGTCCACCTTCTTCGTTAGAGGTGCCCAAAGCCCTTGTTGCTTTAGCAAGGCTCGCATTTTGATCTGCCACAAACTAAAACTGGTTCTCCCTGTGAACTTATCAATCTTGACGTTCATTCCAGACATCTTTTCCAACAGGTTGCAGAAACCCTAACCGATTCTAGATACCAATTTGTTAGAACATAATGAAAAAAAAACACAATGAACTAACGTTAAGTTAGCTACGTTCACGACCAAAATAGGGAGATGTATTATTATAAGTGATTACAGAATACAGAGTAGGATTATGTATTTAAACCCCTCAAACCCTAACCAATTGGGCCTAGGAAAATAAGCCCAAGAAATTAGAAAATAAAGCCCAAACATAATACACCTTCAAGACACCCAACACTAACATTTTTTGGGATCATGAAATAAAAAATGGCCGAGTTAAAAAAAATCATGAGCATTTTAAACTTTTCATCACGTAAGTCTTGAAAAAGTGCAATCAACATCTACACACATGCAAGAAAAATATTAGTATCAAATAATTTAGAACTTCTAGCATCATCAAAAGCAAAATCATTAATAAGGTTGTCAAAATCATGTAATTTAAATAACTCGTTTGCAATGTCCCCTTGAGGATGATCTGGTGCTGGAGTGATGTTATTTTGAGATCAAAAATCTCAAGTTCGAATCTCATCTTTCAAATGTGGTTTACCTCTCCCGTGTTGTTTGTAGACTATGTTTACCTAGTACGTACCTCGGTAACCGATGCGGGTTACCCACGACATAAAAAAAAAAATTCGTTTACAATGCAATGCTTAAAATTGATAGTTCATTTAACATTTATTTTGTTGAGACATAATTGAATATAGTATCGCACCATACTATAGATCACGATTACTTTATTTTAAAAAAAAATTATTGAAATATAATGATTTATTTATATTGTCAAATATAGTACCCCTAAAATATGCTATAAAATTTCATGATCGACTTAAAAACAAAATTGCGATTGTATAAGTAGGGGAAATTGATAAGGAAGGGTTGAAGTCAAAGAGAATAATTAAAAGAAGCGTTGAAGCGTGTGGTGCAGGTGGCGAAGCGCGTAGACGACCGGGTCAACTGTGGATCATACAATTCAACCAAATCGGTACAAACATGAAGCAGCCTTCACTCAGTCACTGTCTCTTCCCTTGCCTCAAAATTCCAATATTACCCTTTCATTTCTTTATAAAATAACTCATTCAATATCTTTATTTCTATCACCTAAATATTTCAGACTAGTTTATATAGATCCTTTCAAATTAGTAGTTTGTTGGAATTTGGTTAATCATTTAAGCTATGAAAAATACTGCCAAATCTTAAAAATGTGATGTCTACTTTTATTTATTGAGTGATTATGATCGAAACTTGAATGGCAGCAGCTATCATTATATAAAAACCAACTGTAATTCATATATAGGGTGGTAATTAGAATCAGAAATTTCAATCTTTAGGTGATACTGAATATATTTATGTTCTTTATATTATTTAAATTATCTTTGAGTTTGGAAATACTCTCTTGTGGCCACTAATAATGAGGAAGTACCACATAAAGGATGACGTAATTATGATTCTTAGATTTAATTTTTTGCCATTTACACACAGTAAGCATGCATGTGGATGTGGTATTTTCTATGTAGCACCATTATTGATAAACACGTTCGTATAAAATACAACTTATTCACTATTATATAATTATTATTATCCATTTGATGGGAATGTGATTTGACTCTATTTAGATTAGACTAGGTTGAATTTTTAGTGAACCCGTATAAATGATATAATAAACTTAATGGAGTTTCCCCGAGGGGAAATTCAAACATCTCTATACGTAAAGCACTTTAGATCTTCTAATCTCAATTTGTGTGATAATTGTATGTCAAACTTTAAAATTATAATTTTTTTCTTTTATTTTTTTTTTAATTTTAATTTCTTTTAATTTAGTATAATTTTACATTATTATTTAAGGATTATTATTATTTTTTAATATTTAATTTTTATCTTTTAGTTAATGTAATTGATTTTTTGGTTGATTATTCAAAATTTAGGATATATAATTTTTAGAAATTTCAATTTTTAGCAATACATATTAATTATAATTAGTTATATTATAATAAATTTTATTTTTATAAAAATTTTATTAACAATATGCATTTTTAATGTTGGCACAAATAAATTGGGATTAGAGAATCTCTACCCATGAAAAGGGGCCCATGCCCTAGTCTCTGAAAAAAAGGTCCATTTCATAAAGAATAAAATTCCATCATAATCACCATAATAGCATGATTACATAAGATACGCATTTAATTTAAGGTACAAAATAGGGAAAAAAACGCATCATCATATCATATGCTACCTAATAAATAAATTAAATAAATCCATATATCTTAGATTGTATTATAAAGTACTCGTGAAGAGATAAAGCAATGATTAATTTTGGCATATGACAACTTTTTTTGTTGTCACGTATAAGTTCATATCCAACTCAAATATCAATTCTCAAATTCAAATTATATTAACTGTAAAATACCCCAACTCACAAATTCATTTATAAACTCTAAAGAATATTCTCAATCTCAAAATATTACTTCTCACATATATCATTTTTTTCATAATACTCATATATTTATTAAATTTATAAATTTGAGTTTACCAGATTATTAAACCAATTTCACCTTTCATTATTGACATTTCATGATTTGTCATGTATTTTTTCAGTAATTCAAATGTGTTTTTATTTTTAAAGTTGGTTAGATAATTTTGTAGTATGTCATTTATTCAGATTTTCATTATTCGGAATGTGTTCTTTATTTTAACATTGTTGTTTTTGCAAAATAAATAAAAAATAAAAAACAAAGAAAACGAAAATGTTAAGAAACAAAAAAGCTTTTTGCTAGCTTTTCCCACTTTTCTTGTTAATATATAAATTTTAAATAATGTAAAGGGTCAATTGACAATTTAAAAAAAAAAATAGAAAAAGTGTATGCGTTTTGAACTGTAACGCAAATTTAAGTATGGAGGAGAGACAAAATCACTTTGCACCAAAATGAATATAAATTTTGAGATGGGTTGGAGCAAAATTCTAACTACAAAATAGTGGTGGAGATGCTCTAAGTGTGTGTGAGAGAGAGAGGGAGAAGATCAAATGAGAACCACAGCCTCATGTGAGAACTAAGAACCAAATGATCAAATGAGAACCACAGCCCCATGTGAGAACTAAGAATCAATGGGAGTTGTTGATCTCGTAAGAATCAATGGGAGTTGTTGATCTTGTATCTTTGGACGGCCAAGATATGTTTCAGAATCTAATTTTAGCGGTAGCATTTTTGTAAGATTAGTGACTTTTTAATGAACCGATGGTATTTTTATAATTTAAGAATTCTATTATTTTTGGATTGAAATCTCTTTCCTTCATAATCTATTCCCTTCGAAATATGTTTCCTTTTTTATATCGACTTTGTTGTGTTTATGTAATTAGATTTCAATTCCTCTTAATTGGTGTTCACGTGATCGTGATATATTTTTTCTGGAGTTTTTTTTATTTGTTGTTCTTGAATGAAGACGCCGGATAAAAATATGATTGTTGTATTTTTTCTGAGATTTTTTTTATTCGTTTTGTTTTAGATTTGTTCGATAATGTCGACGAAGTTGATTAAGTTGAACTTTTGAATTTTCATGATCAACAGGTGTTTGCAATTCTGCAGATTATGTTTTCTTATTATTCTGTACGTATATCTCTACAAATTTGTTAGCATCACAACATGACTTATTAGCATTAGAGACATTATTAACATTACGAAACTAGTTATTAGCATTGCAAAAATAAACGAGTATTATAAAAATATCTTGTTAACATAGTATTTGCACGAGAAACGCAGTATTAGTACTACTATTACAGGTTTTAGCATTGTTGTAATTAGTTTTAGCATTACTACGTACGTGTATCTCTGCAGATTTGTTAGCATTACAATATGACTTATTAGCATTAGAGATGTTATTATTAGCATTACAAAACTAGTTATTAGCATTGTAAAAATAAATGAGTATTATAAAAATATCTTGTTAACAGAGTATTAGCACTATTATTACAGGTTTTAGCACTGCTGTAAATTAGTTTTAGCATTACTGTGATCATTTTTAGTATGATTGAAGAATATATTTTTTTAGCATTAACGTGATTAATTGTGTATTATTTAATGTGCAAATTGTATTGGCTCCACTTTAGAGATTTCTTCTAGGTTTCTGAATTTTATACACCTGACTCTGAACCATCTCTGAAGCCTGCATTGGACAATTTTTTTCCTACTTATATGTTGGTATAACCTTTTACAAGGTGTATGCTTCATCATGTGGATTTGATATTCGTTTGTCTACTATAAAGAGGTCTAAAGATGGTACTATAGTTTGGAAGTATGTTCTGTGTAACCGCAAGGGACTTAAAAATACATCGATTGATTTTGGTGAAACTTCGAAGAAAAAAAGACGCCGTGTGTCTAAGAGGACTCGTTGTATGACTAGAATGGGGTTGAAGTATATTGGTTCTGATGGGTACAGTGTTGGACCATTTAAAGAAAGACATTCATATTCTCTTATTTTGGATACACACAAAGAGTTTATGAATCTTAATAGGAATATAGATCCTTCATATCAAAGTTTTATTCTGAACTGTGCAAGGGCAAACTTTGGACCTATAAAAACATTTAGATTATTTTAAAAAGTTGTTGGTGGATATTCCAATATAGGGTGTGCATTAATTGATTTCAAAAACTTCAATCAAGATCTCAATGCGTATGTTGTGGGCGTAGATGCCCAAATGATGTTGGATAAAATGGGCAAAAGATGTGAACTCTGCTCTGCTTTTACATTTGATTATGAAGTTAACAAGAATGATCAGTTGAGATATCTGTTTTGGGCTAATCCAGTATCAAGACTGAACTTTTCGTTATTTGGGGATGTTGTGTAATTTGATGCAACGTATAGGACTAATAGGTTAGTCTATTTATTATTTAGATTTGTCATTCTGTGATTTTAGCATTTTCATACTGAAGTTTTAGCACTTTCATTTCCTTTTTTAGCACTGATAGTTGATGTTTGAATATTTGGTAGGTGACAACGTTAGCATTTGTAGTCTTTATTTATGATGAGAAATACATTATAATAACAGAGATTTGTGATTTTTTATATGTTGGCAGATATTCAATTATTTGTGCACCTTTACTGGAAAGGACAATTATGGGAGGCTTGTCACCTTTGGGGTTGCTTTAATGTCAGGTGAGGATGCTGAATCTTATTCTTAGGTTCTTTAGAAATTCAAGGACTATATGGGTGAATCTCCTACTATAATAATTATTGATCGGGACCTTGGATTGAAGGTTGTTGTAAGACAAGTACCTGATACTAGACATCGATTGGGTATGTGTCATATCATGTTCAAAGTTCCAGATAAGTTATATGTGCATATCAGAAAGAATGAGACATTCAGGAATAGGTTAAATAGTATTGTGCGGTTTGATTGTATACATATCACAGATTTTGAGGTAATATGGAATGAAATCATGGTGGAATTTGGATTGGTAGATGATAGTTGGTTCAAGACATTGTATGATATTCGCGAAGATTGGGTGTCTGCATATTTTAAGGATTTGCCGAGGAGTGGGTTGTACAGGAAAACCTCAATTTCGGAAAGTGTAAACAGTTTTTATTCCAAGTTCCGTATATCAAAGTCAAATCTGGTTGAGTTTCTGATGAATTTTGATAGTGCACTTGATTCACAGAGACATGTACATGCCTACTTGGACAGTGTAGATGAGTCGTCAATGCCATAGTTGAAGACCACATTTACATTTGAGAAACATGTTGCCACTGTTTATACTAGAAAGAAGTTTTATGAGGTTCAGAAGGAAATTGAATATGCATGTTATGTTTGTCGTGTTTGTAATATTTCAGAAAATAATTCGGTCATGGTGCTAGGAGTGAATAATGGTTTTGGTGCTACAAATAAGGTTGTTCACAACAAAGTTGAGGATTCTACTACATGTAGCTGTTTGAAATTTGTGAGGGATGGGATGTTGTGCTGCCACATATTCACTATATTCAAAGATTTGAAATTGGAATTAATACATTTTAAATACATCGTGTCTCATTGGATGAAGTCTTCACTCATTAATGAAGCAAGTGCATTTTTTGTTGATCGTTGTGTCTCATTGGAGGAGAACAAAATTGTTACAAACCAATTGATTTATGAGTTTTACGCTTGTCTTTCTATTGCTCAAGGTGACTGTGCAAAGATGTCTTTGTTTTTGCAGAGTATATGCGAGTTAAGAGATGGGTTTTTATCTGGTGATATTGAAGATGATACTATGTCAAAGAAAAGTAGGTTATTTTCTGAATTTTATGGGTTGTCTGCACCTAGTGAAGTTGAGGTGTTTCTATCTAACTTTGTGAAGACTAAAGGTAGTGGAAGTTGTATAAGATCAAAAGAAGAGGCGAACACCAAACGCAAAAAGAAACATTTAAGGACCTAGAAAAAGTGTAACAAGAACATGTTATGGCTTTTTTACAATGTCGATGATATTTTTTTTATGCTAATGCTAAACAAGAGTCATGCTAGTGCTAAAATAACTCATGACAATGCTAAAACTCTAAATTGAAAAATATACACATAAATCATATATACATTGTCAATATTGTTATGGTTAACATGTTCATACAAGTTTTCCATTATCAACAGAACAAAATGAAACTGATAAATTATCATGGAATAAAAATAACAGAGTTTGTTCAAGATTAGGTTTTGTATGTTTCGGAAAATATTGTTATGCTAACAGAGATTTTATGATATTGCTAATTCAACAAATTGTAACAATTTTTTGCTCTTTGTCAATTTTGTAATGGTCATGCCAAGTTTTTTATGATAATTCTAATAAAAGATTATGATAATGCTAAAGTGAGAGATGACAATGTTAATACTGGTTGCACTATAGTGATAATTCAACAATATGTAACAGTGTTTGTTTATGACTTTTTTACAATGCCGATTATATTTTTTATGCTAATGGTAAACAAAAGTCAAGCTAAACAAGAGTCATGTTAATGCTAAAATAAGACATAACAATGCTAAAATAGGAAACGATAATGCTAAAATTTTAAATGAAAAATATACACATAAATCATATATATTGTCAACACTGTTATAGTTAACATGTCCATACAAGTTTTCCGTCGTCAATAGAACAAAATAAAACTGATAAATTATCATGCAATAAAACCAACAGAGTTTGTTTAAGATTAAGTTTTGTATGTTTTCGGGAAATACGGTTATGCTAACACAACATGAAAGAAACTGTTAAATCATCGTAATAGAATGCTAAATGATTTTTTCTACCAAAAAATAATATAAAAATAAAATTGAACGATATATTACCTTGACTTTTCATGTTTTCTGGTTCAAAATTTTAATTTTTCGCTAGTGTTGATGTTATTCGGAAGATTTGAATGATCTATTGAACTGGTTTTGCGTTTCTATTCAATTTTTTTCCGCCTTGGTTTACGTGAGTGAGCTTCGTGTGATAGCAGTTATGGTGAGCTTCGTGAGTGAAAGCTTTTCTCTGCAAGTTCTGCAAATTCGTATATTTTCAAATTTCCAATTTTACCCTTATTGAGATTCGAAGGCAGTGCAGTTTGACATTATTACGATAATGCCACCATCTCAAGTTTTCAATTTGAGCCGTTGATCTTGAGCAAATTAGATGGTGAAGATTGATTCTTAGTTCTCACATGTGGACTAGTTCTTACTAGAACCACTCCCTACATATATATATATATATATATATATATATATAATTTGTAAAACAATTAAATATGATATATAAATATAGGAACACTTTATTATCTAAAACCCAGTTACTTCCCGGTTCATTTTCTGTTTTTAATCTTTTATCTCCTTTCTGTACTGCTTTAGACTACTAAAATCTTTGAATATTTTGTTTTATTTTTCCTCTTTGTTTACTCACTTTTTTGGTTCTTTCCTCTACTCTACCCCCCTTCCCCCCCCCCCCCCCCCCCCACAGTAGAATAATCAAAGCCAAATTTAAAAATCTTTTTTCTAGAAAGCCTAATGTAAATTAAAACTTTTGATATGAGAAATCACATTATTTACACTAAACTCATTTTGACTAGATCTTCCATTATTTTCCCACTTGTTGCAATATATATATATATATATGTGTGTGTGTGTGTGTGTGTGTGTGTTTGTAAAATTTAGTGCATCACACGAAATACTAACATAGTATAACATGTTTGGAATCTTGTACTTTCAGTTGGTTATTTTAGCTATGTCTATACCTTTATTGTGCTCAACAACATCTCCAAAATTATGTCTCGCTAGTATAAATTAACTTCTTATTTTGGTCTCTGAAATTAGATTGTGTATGTATGAACATACGATGAGAACTTCATAATAATTACAAATAAAAGCATAGTGTTAACAAATAATAACAACAATAATAGAAGTACATGACTCAAATATAATTTTGTTTTGTTTAAGGAAAAAAAAATATGTTTAAAGTGTAGTCAAGATTGAAATAACAAATGCTTGGAGATGATTAAAAATAGCAAAAAGTTATCGTAAAATTGAAAATGATTATCTTTCTCCAACGAATCTGCAATCAGTACTTGACGATGCACTTAATTCGAACAAACTTTGCTATCTTAACACACAAAATAATTAAACCTCTCTTTTTGTGATAAAAGTACTTGTAGCCGTTGTTCTATGATACATATTAATTAAACCACACAAAAAAGATAAATCATTTTTTTTAATTAAACCTCGCAAATCATACAGAAGGAATAAAAGACAATTAAAAAATTAAGCGTGACAAATTTATACAAAGCGATAAGGCTGTAAGAGTGAAAACCGTAAAATTTTGAACTTGAAATGTTTGGTCCCAACCTATACCACCTCACAATTAGATCATTCCTAATAAACAATAATTAAATTTCTTTTGATGAGGCAAGTCAAGAAAGCACACGTAGGTAGTAGGAGGGATAATTCAGTAAAAACGCTCGGGCGGTGGAGCCAATTTATTTTGTTAGTATTTGGAATTTTCTTCCGGTCCAATCATATTTGAATAAAAAATTTCAGAAAATTCCGTTTTATAGCTCTAATTTCTGAAATTATATATATTACTGATTTGGCAAAACAAATTATAAGCGAGAGAACGTTACGATCACAGTGCATTCCAAACATCGAGTCTCTCACTCACTCTCGCGGTATATCTTGATAGATTCATCTGGTCGCATTCCGAAATTGGAGTATATTCCGGCGACCCAGATCAGATTCCGGCGAAGTTTCCCATCCTCCGCCGGCCCATTTGGTTTCCGTACTCATTGTAATTTGTAACCGTTTTGTTGGCTTGGCCCATGGCCATGAGCGAAATGGAGTGAAACCGGTGCATAAAAATCCAATCTTGGGTAATCGAAATGCGAATCTGGTGAAACTGGGAATTGAAAAATGGGTTCTTGCCTCAGTGTTCAAGAGGAACAGCACCAGCAGCAGAGAGAGAATAGCTCTTGTGGAAAACCCGGTATTTTTTTCATACACTGACATTCTTTTTTATGTTTGTTGTCTTTGATTTGGGATTCTGTTTTTTATTCATCTGAAAAAGAAGTCTGTGTGTGTGTGTTGGGTGGGTGATGATTGGAGAATGATGAGCAAATAATGATGAAGTTTGAATGTAGGTGTTGAGTGATGTTTGAATTCCCTTTTCGACCGACTACGTTGTAGATAACGTTTTTCAATGCATTCAATCTGAAAAAGATTGCATAGTGACATTTAATATTGGTCACATTTTGTTGCATTTGACTTTGGTTTCTTACAAGGATATGAAATAGAAACTCTACTGGATTCATCAATTATTTCAAATTGTTTCAGTTTTAGAATATTGTGCATTTCTCCTTAATAGTTCTATGTCTCCCTTACCTAAAAGCAGTATTTTGGACTTGTGTGAAGTTTAATATTTTCGCAATGGAATGAGGGAAACATTTTCTTGTCGGAATTATATGAGTTATAATCCAAATGCCGATACATATACACATGTAAACGTTATTGATGCTCGTGTGGACACGTTCTGTGATCATTGGCAGGCATCTATGTGGATTCCCAATCTCCATTGAAATCAGGCTCTGTGAGTTCAAACACTTTCGTAATAATTCCCAAAAATATAAAGGATCTACGTCAAAGTCCCGGGAATGGTGATCTTGATATCTTCACATATGAGGAGATGAAGCTGGCCACAAAACATTTCCGACCAGATCAAGTTCTTGGTGAGGGAGGATTTGGAAGTGTCTACAAAGGAGTTATAGATGAGAGGGTAAGGCCTGGTTACAAGACAACTCAAATTGCGGTTAAAGTTCTTGATCCTGAAAGCCTACAAGGGGACCGAGAATGGCTGGTAAGTTTCCACGATAATTGATCCTAGAATTACAAGTGTAAACTATTGTTTTTATCCATGAATATTCCACGAGCAAGATTTAAACTTTATGTTCTGCAATAGCCAATAGATGAAGGATTTGGTTGTAATTTTTTGTGACTAAAGTTTCAGAAAACTTTTCTACTAGTTTGAGTCAGTCATAAGCAAATTTAACATCACTTATAAATATATTCTACTTGCATATTTTGTGAAACTCTTTACGAAAGGATTAAGCAATGCTGCTTGCAAAAGCACAATACATCTTCCTTAGAAGAAGATTTGAATAAATGGTTGAATTTTTTACTTTTATTTTTGTTGGAGATCTCAAGATGTACCACCTGATTTCATATTCCCCCTCCAAGTTTTGAGAAAGTTAGCTAATTCTTGTATTAGTAATATCCATTTTTACTTAAAAGGGATAAAATATATACTATATACAACCCCCTAAACTATTTGGTGGAGTCAAATCTGGCACTTAAACTATTCCTTTTCCCATCTAGCCCATTAAACTATTAAAAATGGAGCAAAATGAGCTCCCCTATAACAATTGACTTAACAGCCATTAAGTCAACTATTATTTCATTTTTATTTTATTTTTTTCAAATTTTCTTTTTTGTTATATTTTTTAAAAAATATAAATATTTAATATTTTTCTTCCTTTTATATGTCACTAATCATTCATTTTAGAAAAATATTATTAAAAAAAACATTTGAAGTATTCTAAAACTTTTAGTAAATGCTATTCACTTGGTGATCACTTAAATCTAAAAATTAATATCATTTTAAAAATTACTGAAATTAGCAATATTTTTATTAGAATGATTGTTGAGTTTAATAATAACATTTTAATGTAGGTTAGGTTGACTTACCTGCTATTAAGTCAACTGTTACAAAGGGAAGTTCAACTGTTATTTTTCATTTTCTTGGAAATATTATTTGAACTGTTCCAGCACTTTGAGTTGTTTTAACACACAAGTGCACTGTTATGCTCTGTGCCTCTTTTATCCTTCTAATTGAAAGTCATGTTGCTTGAGATGTTCTAGTTTCTAAAGTTTAAATTGCATAGTTTGTTGATGAACTGGAAAGGAATGGACTTTGTTAACCACTTGAAGGCAGAAAACATATTTGTCAAAATATATGAATGAGTGGATGGATGCATCTTGTGTGTATTGTTTAAAGAGACAATTTTGCTCCCTCCAATTTGAAAAGTCTGTTAAGTGAAAGTCTTATTTGAATTAATTAAAGTATTAAGGGGTTGTTATTTGTTGAAAAGGCAGTAATCATTAACTGTTGAGGTTTTCATTTGCAGGCGGAAGTCAATTATTTAGGGCAACTTCGACATCCTAATTTGGTTAAACTTATTGGCTACAGCTGCGAGAATGACCATAGGCTTTTGGTCTATGAATATATGGCGTCTGGGAGCCTGGAGAAACACCTTTTCTTTCGTAAGTGGCTGTAGTGGAGAATGGTTATTGTGTGACTCGACTTACATTCCTTCGCCTATCACAAGAAAACTGAGGTTCAGTTTGCCAATAGTAACTATCTAAAAAAAGAAGTTGCTTAAAAGCGCGTTTATTTTGAAATTGGAGATTCGATTATGTATGATGCAAACATAATTTGGAAAACTAGAAGAGATATTAGCTGTTGCAGTGTATCATCAAAATAAAATAGATAGGTTTGTCAGATTGTGGTATTTATTTCTCCTAATTGGTTTTGCCTGCAGATAACCAAGTTCTCTGAATCTGTATTCTTACATTTCTTACATTCTGTTTTCTTGTAGGGGTACGTGCCACTTTAACATGGCATCAAAGATTAAAGATCGCTTTGGATACTGCAAGAGGGCTTGCTTTTCTACACGGTGTTGAAAAATCTATCATTTACAGGGATTTTAAGACTTCAAACATTTTGCTAGATGAGGTTAGAGATAGCCTACTTCTTGATCAGAAATCCTTCACTTAATAGCACAAAGGAGGTTTTATAAATGAGTCCATATTTGCATGGAATTCTTTAAATGAAATCCCACAGTTTTCATAATGTCTTCTGGTTATGCAAATCTCATCATCTCCAATAATTCAATTGCTAAAGTGTACTGCAAACACAGGACTTCAATGCAAAGCTTTCTGATTTTGGGCTGGCGAGGATTGGGCCAACGGGAGATCAAACTCACGTCTCAACCCGGGTTATGGGCACTTACGGTTATGCTGCTCCTGAGTACGTCATGACAGGTGAGTCTGATGGTATCATTTTTCACGTAGATTGGTTCATTGATAAAAGGCCGAGACTAATTACCTCTCTTATTGAACATGATCGAGGACCATTCTTCATTATTGCTTATGAGTTATGACTGGTGATTCAACAATCAGTGATGTTTCTACATTGTTCAGGACATTTGACTGCAAGAAGTGATGTTTATGGGTTTGGAGTAGTTTTGCTCGAGATGCTTATAGGAAGACGAGCTATGGATAAAAGCAGGCCTAGCCGGGAGCATAATCTGGTCGAGTGGGCACGTCCACTTCTAAACCATGGCAAGAAGCTTCAGAAAATACTGGATCCTAGAATCGACGGACAGTACTCCATTAAGATTCTCATGAAAGTGGCCAATCTGGCATATCAATGCCTCAGCCAAAACCCAAAAGGAAGGCCCGTCATGAGCCAAGTAATCGAGATACTAGAACCCCTCGTGACACATGAAATGAGCCGGGAAGGGATGATCCAACTGAGTGGAAGTGGTAGCATCACCCTCTATCAAGTTCCAAAAGACCTGCCGGAGAACCCCATCAGTAGAAGCCAACTCAAAAGTGAGAGCGGAAGAGAAGACGACGAGTCCTGTAAAGAACCAACAAGCTAATGGTAGGAATAAAAGTAAGCTTCTTCTCTAAGATTTTGGTTGTTGAAGCCTGCGACTGCAATTAAGAAATCGTATTCTTCACCAGTCATGGATATTGTATAGAGAGTGGCTTATGCTTTACTCTCTTTTGAATCTAAGCTGTTGCTTCATGTATGCTGGCCTTCTTTTTGAAATATCACGGTTCGTTTTATCAATGGAATCATATATTCACCAATCAAGATAGACAATAACAAGTGATAAAATATAAAAAAGAAAAAAAAGTTAAAGATGCAAATAAAAAGCGATGGTTAATTAGAGGTATAAACAAGGTGGAACGCACAGATTCTGATTACAACAATTGAATAATTTACTCATCGCCCTTAGCATAAAGACACCAAATTTCGACTTTCTTTTGTTGTTTCTGGGCTGCTGCAACTAAACCTGATCACTAGCTCTCATGTCAGAAGATCCACAGCATCACATCTTTGTCGTGCTGTTACAAGCATTGCTAACAAAACCTGTTTCCTGTACCAAGGGAAACAAGTGAGATAATGTGGTGGTATGTTTCAGATTCAAAGATAATCTTGAAATAAACACATTTCTCATCAAATTTCCGACATGTTTGCCCTATTGAAGCTGAGAATGAACTCAACAAGATGTTTGCAGATAAAGATTATCACAAGAATAAAGCTTCACCAGTAATACAAAGCTAATGACTTAACACATCATTAATTTACACCATCAATTCCTAATCAGATCCACAAGCCTTCACATTAGTAATGTCAATCTTTCTAATTCGATTATGAAATTTACACCGTCAATTCCTAATCAGATCCAAGCCTTCACATTAGTAAAGTCAAGCTTTCTGATTTGATTACAGCACAGAAATGAAATTGATATAAGCGGTGCTGAAGATCATCAAACATGTAAAAATGTCTAACCCCAAAACTGGCACAACATTTTGCCTATTTCAGTAAGGCATCTTCTCTCTGCAGGATTAAAAATGTCCAATTTGGAGGCCTCCTGGATTCCATATAAGAATTCTTGCTTCGTTTTTGAGGAGAGCGCCATGTAGGTTGGTCCGTGGATGTTACTGAGGTCCACAAGCTGATAAAAACAGAGTGCAAAAGGTGACCATTTAGAAAACATGATAATCATCTGTAAGGAAATATATGGAATATGAACAATGCTGTATAAATAGTACCCAAAATAACTTGCCTGCTGTAACCAAGGAATGATAGAGCTCACAAATCTTTGGTCCATTAAGTATGAGGCTAAATTGCTTAATATGTCGTTTGCAGTTTTTTTTGATAGATTTTCAAGAGAAGGTCCTGTTCTATCCAGAAGCTCAAAGAGAAGTTGTTCATTCCTTGAGGACAGAGCTTCAGCATATGCCGAGTCCAGATCCCCATTGCACAGATGATCTTTCACTACTTTCCACGGGCTATTCTTAGTTTCCATCTTGTTTACCCTTGTCTTCGGATCATAGATGCCATTTTTCCTCATTTGTTCTTCATGAATTTCTGGACAAAAACTTGCAGGAGTTGCCTTCCCTAGAAAACCTTTACTTGGCTTAAGAGCGGCATCAGCCCACATGTCAGAGTTCGGTCGCCCAGCATTGTTTGTTCTGCTCCAAGTATACGTGTCCTCCCAAACTCCAGCATGTTTAGTTGGCAGTAGTGTAGAATGCTTGTTGCTATCTGTAGATGTCCTCGGAGTGCATGTAGAAAGTCTAGGGGAAGCAATACTAGGACTTCTTTTCAGAAGTTTGGCTGCCAGTACATCTGAATATCTTCCTCCATGAACAAGCTCCTGTGCCATTTTATCGACCACCACCTCAAGATTCGAGACCTTCAACTGGACCGTTGACACACTATCCATAACAGAGGTGGTAAATGCCTGAAATTAGAAACGTAAGTTTTGTTCTGTAGCTTGTAAAATATTTTATTTCTCAGAAAAATATAAAATTCCATCAGTGACTTTTTAAAGTTCAGCCATATCCTGATAATTTTACCCTGTGAGATGAGGGGATCAAAGATACAATAACAACTTAGGGAAAGAGCATTCACATGCACTTCTACATCCTAACACGCATAGAATATTTTCTTAGTAACAATAATTAACCATCGATCACATTTTACTTCTTTAATTTGGGCTTTTTATATGGCTATGTCAAGCTGAAAGTTCTTTATCTAAAATAAAATATTTAGTTCTCCAATTATGTCTCTATCTATGTACAAGTTTGTACTTTTTCACTCCGGTTATCACATGCAATTGAAGACCAGTGATATAGGGCAACACAGTGATTTTACATGTTCTATGTCATGCACTTGAATGGGTTAACACGATGAAAAAAATTAAATGAATTAGTGGTCAAGAAAACAAAAGAAATCAGTTACCTTTAGCATATCCATCAAACTAGACTGCCTATTTTCGATCTCCAAAAGGTGCTTCCGAATTAATGTGATCTCCTTTTCTGTTTGTGAACAACACCCATGCACAGTTTGTGAAGTTGTTTCTGTAATTGTTGAATCTAAGCTTCTACGGTCATGTATTTTAGCCGAGTATCTTTGTTCTTCAATGCTAATTTCATCTGCAGCAAACCTTCGGCTAGTCCCAGTTGACTTCACCAAACTGGAATCGTCAAAAGCATCGCAATGGGGTGTGACAACCTTTGATTTGATGCTTTCAGTAAATAGATCAGAAACAGATGAATATTCCTGCTTGTCATCCACTTCTACATAGTTATATCCAGTATTAGTACTAATACTTCTGACATCAGAATTTATTCTTTCACATCTTTTGATTACAGAACTACACTCAGATTCATCATTCGGATTCTCTGCTGCTGAAATATTACAATTCTTTGGAACTGCAACTTCTATTTTCCAATCTGTTCTTCCGGACAGCTGAGGTTTCTCAATACAAGTTCTGCCAGCTTTTCTAGAAGAGAGAGGGACCTTGTTCTTAGTCATTCCATTCCCAAATCTCATCAATGTATTATCCTTCAGTGTTGAGTCACAGGTACTGGTAACATCAGTATAGTCATCTCTATAGGATGTTTCTGCAGGAGGTGAATAATACTTACATAAACCACAAATGTCTGTGATCCTAGATATGAGAACATAATGAAAAAGACAACTGCTAGATGTTGAGATTACATGACAGGATGTCTACAAGACCACATGCCACCTTTCATGGATATGAATATAAAGACTTGATGCTAGACTATATAAAGCTCAGGCGGCTACACTTAATTCCAACCATAAACTGATGTGGCACTTAAAAGAGAGAATTAAATATTAATCTACTGCTCATTATATCCGGCCGTTTTCATTCTATGGTCAAGGAATGTGATTAAATGTGCACCCCAAATTTTAAAATGTGATTCATCAAGGAAAGAATTTAATTCAAGCATAATGTTGTAAGATCATCTTTTGCCATCATCCTATAATAATGTGCTATCAAGAACTTCTAAATCTGCTCGCAGTTCAAATCCAGATATCATAAAACTTCTCCAAAAATCAAAATCCAGAATCTAATGGTTTGCACGAGTTCAATTTGATATCATTAAGAGTAATATTTATTATGATTATTTATCCCGATGCAGCTAATGGATCATTTTAAAATACTTATCATCAACAAAAGAAAAACATCCCAATAACAGATAGCATGCAAGTTAAATAATTAATGAAAATATGGGGATGACACCAAATCTGTGCTTGTGGCATCTTCTAGCACATCCAAGAACAGGGCATCTATGAGAATACCTTTGATCGAAGATCCAGCTTCAGAAGGTTCAGCTGTATTGGGCCCAGGAAGACTTTTCCAAAGCTGCAAGGCTTGCAAAGCTATGTCCCTAACTGGTTTCACCTATTTAGGTTCAAATATGAACCAAATTAAGCATTACCCAAAAAGAAAAAGAAAAAAAGAAGGCTTCTAGCATTATGGATTGTTTAATAAACAGATGACCTTGTCAAACCGGCATGCTTCAAGAGAGCGGATACAAGAAAGACGATATGAACCTAGGCATGCTGCCCCACAAGAAGCAATATCTCCTAGTGCTGCGCAAGCAGCTTTACGTGTTGTCCAATCACTGTTCTTCACCGACTCCTGAATGCTTGTCAGTGCTGCAGTCAAAGAACTATGTGATGGAGCACCACCAGCCTAAAACATTAAACAAGAAAGTAAGTTTTAATACTTAGTCTACATTGAATTTCATAAAGAATAATCAGGTGCCTCCACTCTGAGCTACAGGCTGGCAAGTTATTGACTCTCATGTTAGCCATACAGTAAGCAGAAATTAAGGAAACAATTGGGGCCTATACAATGTACAGCATGATTGTTGCAGATGAAATACTGGATTGAACAATTTATGTGCAAATGTGCTTTCAACCGTTGCTTGATTATTCCAAATGAATACTTATGTAACCTATAATACAGATTTATATGCCAAAAGGTTAAAGCAGAAGTACAGAGAAACAGTGGATACATTATGCAGAAACTGACCAGAATTATACTCCTATTCAACTCAATGACTGCTGGCTTCGCCATGAAATGAGGATTCTTCAGAAATTTAATAGTCTTTGCCAACATCTTCTGCAACACCAATGGAGGGGGGTCGTGAATATTGTCAATGACCTGCGATAAACACATAGCGGAACCAGTCTGCATTTGCTTGTTCTGCTCACCCAGGGCTTCAAAAAGTGGCCTCACAAGCATAATGAAAATGCTATCAGTCTCCATTCTACCGCTACTCAGTTTGGAAGCCAAGACACCAACTGTTTCTACACAAGCATCTCTTACAACAGAATCTGAATCCTTAAGCCGCTTAACAATGCTAGCTATCATCTTTCCGAGATGAGATCCAATCAGCCCCTCATGGAAAGTTGCCAAAGTACCCATCAAGCGAATGCATTCTTTGCGGACAGCACTTTTCTTCTCAAAGTCTGTGTCTAATATGCATGATAGAAACGGAGCAACCCCATCAGGCGTCAAGCATTCAATGGTTTTCTCAAGCTCTTCGACCCCGAGTTGGTAAGTGTCCCTATCCGCAAGCTTGCTGAGCGCAAGAACCACACGCTGTTTCAGCTCAAAAACAGCTGGCTGATTGCTCACCCTTGAAGTTGCTTTCGATTTCACCATATTTACATGTGTCTTCATTTTCATTGAATTTAAGCTAAACTGCCCGTCAGTTAAGATCTACTCCAACATGAACTCTCATGCCTCGACTTTCCTCGACTGTCCCTTCAAATTTGAGACAGATTCCCATAAACATCAAAATAAAACTACAGTATAACATATATATGGAAAAAGAAGAAAATCACTAATTGAAACACAACACATACAATTCATTCAGAATTTACCAAGAACCGATTTCACCCATAAGAAATAAAGAAATTAATAACAACAAAAGCAACATGAAGAACAACACTTCCCGAATCTTTAAAACAGATCAGAAAAATATTTGACCAGATAATCAGCAAACAGATAAGACACACCTACACGCGATTTACCCGCGGTATCACGAAATAATATGCGCATCTTTCACAATAATAAGTACTAATAACCACACAGAAATGTAACAAAATTTCGCCGGATTACATGCAAAAGCAAAACTTACATAAGAGGCCAATAATTTTCATCCCCATTTCCCCTCCTTCAGTGCAGAAACAATGTGATGCAGCATCGACAAAAAGCATTGCATCGAGATTGAAGCAGCTAAAGTAGACTACTTGACTTATATGCGCATAAAATATGCCAGTATAGTATAATACTTAATACTACCCGTTCTGCCAATGAATTAACTTTAAATTCGAATTCAAAAGAGATAATAATGAAAAGCGAATTCGAAAGAGAACGAATCTCGTGAGAGATGCAAGAGAAAAACGCAATTCGAGAATATCTTACCCGTCCGTACGCAGGCCTGTGTGTGTGTGTGCGTGAGAGAGAGAGAGAGAGAAGGTGGTGGTATTATTTGGGGGTTTTGAGTTTTGGCGCTTAGGTTTATGTTTTCGAAATTGAAGGAGCGGTGAAGTACGTGGGGCCTTCTTCTTCTCTTGAATTGAACGACTCTTTAAAAACAAAAACTTGGATTTTACCATATGTTATAGTACTATAAATTTAATTATCATATTTCAAATTTCAAAATTCCTATCCATAATTCATACTCCATTTTACAAGTGTGTTTGGAATCCATGGTTTTCATGCTTGTCTTTTTGTGATAATGTAATTTTGACTTTTCACTCTGTGCTTTTAATGTTGCAAACTTATATACATGAAATAAAGTTTTAATTTTTTCATCATCAATAAAAAAAGCAAAATAATTGCTCTCCGGATGGGAAAAAACAATGTAATCTTTTTTTATCTATTCTAAAATTATAGTTCATTTTTTTTAGATGTACATTAAATTTTCATTTTTCTTAATTTATCTTATTTGATACTCTTTGAAGATAACAATTCTTTTATTTTAAATCAATAAATAAGGTTACAAGTAGGAAATTTTACGTAATTTTTTTTATAAATACATTAAATATATTTTATTAACTTTTGTAAAAAGATATTAGAGGGGACTAAAATATTCGTATTGATAGGCACGTCAAGCCCATAAATAATTTTAGCACACTTCCCATCATTAGAGTATAAAAAGAGGCGTTCACAACAATATCTGTGCTTTTTGGCAATTCAAATACTAAAATAAAGTTTAGGTTGAGGGTATTAGAGTATCCACTGTGCTGCTATCCCATAGTGATGCCATATGTGTGCCACATCATCAACCATTTCTTTTTTTAATTACTCAATACTTTCTCCACTATGGTGCTACCTTACTTTTAACTATTTATGGACTCCACTATTTAATTCAAGAACCAAAACTACAAAAGGGGAGGAGAGAGAAAGCACCAAAAATGCAAAAGGGGAGGAGAGAGAGAAAATTTTTGGGCTCACTATTTAATCAAGAACCAGGTACTTGCACAAGGGACTCATTCCTTATTTTGCTACCTTGACTTGTGTTCCACTATGGTAGAACCTGGTGCTTATTTTGCCACATAGATATAAGCACCTCCATATGGATGCTCTTAACATCTCTCAAAATCTTATGATTACACTTTTAATTATTTAATGTTGAAAATTAGAGGTAGTAAATTCAGTCATGACTCATTTTGTCCGATTTTTTGTGATCAAGTTATTTAATTTTTGAGAAATTAAATAGCTTACGATTGTTATATATTTGTAGTAGATAATCGTAGTATTTTTATTTTCTCAAATTCGATTTTCGGTGAGTGAGAAATTAATTGTTAAAATTGGTCACACGATAGACATTTATGGTGTGTGGAAAAATATGCTTAAGGCACATTTAATTATTCCACATTGATTTATTAACCTAGTTAAGAAGTATATTTAAGTGTGTTTAACAATTAAGTGTAATTAGGGGTGTAAACGAGCCGAGCCGAACCGAATACTACCGAGCTCGAGCTCGGCTCGTCTAAGTATTCATGAGCTCGAGCTCGGCTCGACATGAAAAACTCGGGCTCGGCTCGTTTATTAAAAATTTGAGCCTGAACTCGAGCTCGGCTCGGGTTTAGCTCGGTTATTTAAAATTCGAGCGAGCTCTGCTCGTTTATTTATATGTCAATATTGATATTTTTTCATTCCTCTGATTTTTTTATATATTTATAAATTTATACTATATGTCTATTAGTTATAATATATATATATATATTATTGTTCGGTAAATTCTTAACCTAACTGCAAGTGTACAGGAAAGCTAATAATATAGCAATGAACAAGGTCGATTCACAGAGACTCAAAATCAACCACTAGTTATTTTATTTATCTTACGGCTGTTATCTAGACTAAATAACTTAATGAGTGTGAAATTAACTAAATTAAACAATAGAATCAAATAAACCACCACAAGAAATAAAACAAGTAAATTAACAAATGAATAAATCAGAAGAACAAACGTATCCTAGGATTGATTAATCAACAGTTAATCCACCAGTTATCTAACTCAATCTCATGCCAAAATTCCGATTCAAATCATGCTAGAGCAACCACAAATATATCCACAATCTCTTCTCAGAGCAATGCAAACATTGATCACACATTGACTAATAACGTCCCCGTTCATTACCTAACATGCGAGTCCTAAATGATCACAAGGTTAAAAGTTCTCTCAAATAATCTCAACTCTCTCGAGTGTTATTAATTACTGAGTCAATTATTCTGGATCTCATGTTAAAACTCATCTCTCGAATTATGAATTAACACATCAAGTTGCATCAATTAATGGCCAATTAATCAACACATAATAAAAGCAAGAATAATTAAAGCATGATAAAAACCATAGACACAAAGATTGAATTAAATAAAAGGGTTCATAACTGAATCATAATCAACCCTAGAATACTAGGGTTTAGTTGTTCATAGTCAAATAAACAACACAAAAGCTAATCCAAAAATCCATAGTAAAACGAGAATAAAAATCTAATTAAACCCGGAAGTCAATTCTACCTCTAATCTCGTAAAACTCGAATCCTCAGAGCTCGTCCTCTTGTGGTAGGGTTCAATCCATGCAAAAATCGTGTACACAAACCCTTAAATACTTAGTGAGAATTTGACACAAAGTAGGAAACCAAATCTGCCACCGACTGAGTGATTCGCGAGCTCGCTCCCGAGCATGTCGGCCGTGACTCCACGTGACATCCAGCTGTCCTAATATTCGTGAACGCTACTGATATTCGCGACCGGGTCGTGAATTTTCCAAAAACGACCCCTGTCTCTGTCGCGATCAAATAGTGAATGGCCTTTGCTGATTCGCGATCTCATTTGCGACTCGCGATTCTTACTCTTAACACTCCAGCCTCTGTCGCGATTCAACAGTTTGTTGCTCACTAGGCTGACTCGCGATTGCCACATCAGCTCGCGAGTTTGGCTCCTTTTCTCCAACTTTATTTCGTCCCGTTTTCTCGTCTATTCTCCATGTAATTCCGGGACTTCGAGCTTTGTTTCCAAATACCACCTTTTAAGGACAATTTCTGCAAAATACCAACGAGTAATACCAAACTTCCAAATACATGAAAACACAAATAAACTGAGATAAAACACATCCGAATCAACCCAAACTCAACACAAAAGTGTAAGAAAATAAGTGTAAAATCTCAGTTTATCAACTCCCCCAAACTTAGAAGTTTGTTTGTCCTCAAACAAAGAACAATACTCAAAACCAAGGACCAAGACAACTCATGCATATAATTCACAATCTAGCAACAACAACATCAAGAAATAACGGATTGGCATGCTCAAAATACACAGGTCCTTCAACTCACGCACATATATTATTGAAACTTAACAAACACACATAAAAACAATGTTCTTCTCAAGTGTGTGTGTGTTGCACTCAAATCTCACAAAATGTGTATAAAGGTAAGCAATCATCGAACATCGAACACGTAAAAACATCGACCATAAGCTTGCACTTCTTCCCAAACTTATCAATCGAAACTATGCCGGAATCAAAGATCAAATAGGCCTTTAATTTGGTTATAATGTAGGCTTCGGGTTAGGGTCGGAAATATATGGCTAAAGTGACTCAAAACTCTGTGAAAATCACCGAGATTCACAGCTTCCCGACTCAACTCTACCATCCAATAAACTCACCCCTTTTTCAACACAAAACATCAATTAGACTTTGTCTAATTCACAATTTCCCACACAACCACAATTTTCTTTAAACTCTTTGAGTCTTCTCATTTTTTCATATCATTGACATCCCGTATTTATTCTCTCTTTTTTTTGTATATATTGTTTTCTTTTTCTTTCGGGATGTCAAATCATTCACCACACTCAAACTCATTCCACCAACTGCAAAGTCAATCAATACACACCCCATTTCTCATAGAAATTTTCAACCATAACAAACGTGATTTCCACAAAAAGGCAATTAGGCTCAACGGGGCTCACAAATGGATTATGTAAACTTGGGACCGTGTTTGGGTAAATGGCTCGAGAAAAGATGGCCTAAAATCATTTCTTCATTTCCAAACATATTCAAAACACAAGTAGGGAATCATGCAAGAATAAGTTTGAATAAGTTTCAAAACACATCGTAAGCGCACATCCCCCCAAACTTATTCAACACAAAGAGGAAGAATAAGTTTGAAGAAAGACGAAACGGTGTCTTGACCACTTACAGCGGCTCAGGATGATGGGGGCGGTCAATATGGCGGGTATCCGTACGGCATGTACAGATACATATGTGGCGGCATTTGCCTCTGCTGAGACTGAGATTGGGAGCGGCCGGAAGATGTGGGCTTATGGTACTGGGATGGCCCAGACGGGCCGGCACCAAAGAATGGGTTAGGGTAGTAGCCGGATGCCGACTGCAGGCCCCTAACTGCATCTCTAATCTCATGTACCTCCCCTCTCATAGTGTGCACATCTGTCTGCAACGTCTGGAAGGCATTATTCATAGCACCGTAGTTTGTGGTCAAGGTGCCAACGGCGTTGTGCATGGAACCAATGGTCGTGTTCATGTTGGCCATCATTTGGGTGAGAAAGTCCCATTGATCTTCGCTCCTCTCATCCCTTGTCCGTGTGTGGCCCCGACGTTTAGCTTGAGCAGACGACTCTCCCCTATGAACATGCCCTTGAGCCTCAAAGACTTCAAAGTTAGTTCGGCCCTCATTTTCAACTCCAACAATCACTTGCCGATGGGCCGGTGAATCCATCAACCAGTTTTGAGTGTCAGTAAGATCCGACACTGTAGTGAGTGGCCTATTGGGCAGAGAAAAATAGTGAGAACCGCATAAGTGCAACAGAAACCGATCCGTGCGAGTGGCCAGCATCCGAGAATTTCTCAAGGTGGTCAGATCAATGATGCGAGTCTCAGGGAGGGGCCCGTAGCGGTTTAGCGGGATGCCAAAATGTGCAGCAATAGGCGTAATCATCCCACCAATCTCAATTGCGTCGGTAGCCTGAGTGGATTGCCTCTTGAGCTGCTGCATCAAGAATGCGGCAAAGTTGAGGTTATGGGCACTCAACATGCAGTAGAGAAACAGGACTTCGGGTGAGCGCATGTCGGATGTCTCATGGCGTGCCAAGACTGTCGATGTGAAAATCTTCTGAAGATACCTGAAGACTGGGTTTGGCATCATGGACGCTTTGACTCTCTTGTGATCAAAGCGAGTCATCTCCATCTGGAGCTGTTGCCAAAGCGCCTCAGCTGTAACCGGGAAACCATTGAAAATGCCATCTGGCGGCACATTGAATATGTTGTTGACTTCTGCAGCTGTGAGGATGCGCGAGACCCCGCCTAACTGGAATGTCATCGTGTGTGGGCCGCGCATTGTGGACGCTTGTACCTCCAAGGTACTCAAGAACTCATACACAAGGATGGGATATGTCGACCATCCACCGGTCAAGGCGTGATTCCACCCGATTCGGTTGATGAGGCCCCAGACGTCGTCATGGATTCCCAGAGCCATAGTGGTCGCAGCACAAGGATATCTGGTAGGATAAATATTCATCACGGCAATACGGGCCCAGGCTCGCTGTTGCTCCTCCGTTCGTAAGCGGATCCCATACCTATGTGGATGGTAGAGGGGTTCCATCCCTTCTTCATCATCATCAGCTAACTCGGGCTCTAATTCCTCAACAACATCATCCTCCTCAGACCCTGGTTCATAGTCCTCGTCCTCAGCACTGTTGTAGTCGTCCTCTTGCTCATTCGACTGGCCGTCCTCCTCAGACTGGGACCCGTCCTCGGACTCCTCTTCTTCTGAGTGGTACTCCTCGTCCTCTGGATTTTCTTCATAATCGCGTCCTTCATCTTCAGAGGACGAAGAGGAACTAATGATCCGTTGGCGACGTTCGTGAACCATTGGCATGTCTGCAAAAGAAGTTCCAATCAAAATCATACTATGCAAACAAACACCACAAGATAAGCATGGCTCCCCCAAACTTGCTTAGAAGCAAGTTTGAACTACATTATCCCCCATATTCAACTAATTAAGTGTAAACCATCACCACACCAAAGCATATCCTCCTTCAACACACAACAACATCACAACACAATTCAACCCATCTTATGGACAATGAAGGCATATTGAAAGCAATTGAACCAATTCTCTCATTACCCATAATTCCACACACAGACCAACATCAAGTTAACTAGTTCAACACCACTTATGAACAAAATTGATCGAACAATGGGCGCATGCTTGTTGGATGAATTCCACAACATAAGTGTAGCCCCCCAAAAAATCACAACTCAACAAGACTGAAGCTAAATATGCATTCTACTTCATGAACTCATAAAGTTGCAGCAATGTGGGAAGCATAACATCATCAATTACGAATTAAATCAAGGAATTCATCAAAACCCCCAAAATTTCACTCTATAAACCCTAAACATGGTTTTGACAATTGAACCATGGATTTTACACAAATTAGGCAAAATTCAAACTTACATAAGATGGGTAATCGAAAAACACGAGTTTGAAGTGGAGAAAACGTACCTTAGATGTCGGATTTGAAGACAAAATTTAAGTGTGTTCGTGTGTGTGTGAATAGTGTGTGAGGAGAGTGAAGAAAAGAGAGAAAAAGGAATTAAAAACCAGAATCTGCGTCGCCACGTCAGCACGAAATTCGCTACCTCGCTCGCGATCGCTACTGGGGTCGCGAATTTCCTTCAGTCGCCTGTGGAAAGTTCGCGACCCAGTCAGCACTGGGCGTCCATGTGGATTCCCGACCGGTTGAAGATTCGCGACCGGGTCGTGAATTTTACACTGGTGAACCCCCTCTCTGTCGCGATCAAACAGTGAATCGGCTAGGGGTAATTCGCGACCTCGCTCGCGAGTTCCCACTCACGACTCAGGTCGCGAGTTCCGTTTTGTGCACCCCGATGAATTTTTCTCTTCCAACCTCGTGCTGTACTTTTTGAACTCGGACCACGAACGTGATATACTAATAATAGAGCACCCAAATAAAGGTTTACAAACCCCAATCGCAACTTTCTTTGCTTATGCCTAACGTGTGAAAAAAAATCCACACATTAAAGGTTATTTGGGTAACTCGATTCTTTGTACACCCACTTCGTGGTTCTCACCTGCATAACTTAGCAAAAAGACAACAACACAACAAAAATAAAGAAAAAAAAAACAAAACAAAAATAAAAGAAAACTGTTGGGTTGCCTCCCAACAAGCGCTGCATTTAACGTCGACAGCCAGATGACCTTTTTCAGCTCAACGCTCCAACAATTTAATGCTGGAGATCTCATGGCGCTGTTCCGGACTGTAATATTTCTTCACTCGATGAGCATTCACAGTGAAAAGCTCCCCCGTTCTTGACAACAGTTGAACTACTCCACTAGGAAGAACCTTTTTTATCACAAATGGACCCGACCACTTTGACCGCAGCTTACCTGGAAACAACTTTAAACGAGAGTTAAAGAACAGAACATTATCACCAAGTAATAACTCCCTTTGAACAATCATCCGATCGTGGAATGCCTTGGTGCGCAATTTGTAGAGCATCAAATTCTCGAAGGCCTCCATCCGAAATTCATCAAGTTCATTGAGCTGGAGCACTCGTTTATCCCCCGCAGCCTTGAAATCGAGGTTCAACTGCTTGACTGCCCAATAGGACTTATGCTCCAACTCGACCGGCAAGTGACACGACTTTCCGAAGAGCAACTGATATGGAGACATTCCTAGAGGCGTCTTGTAAGCAGTCCGATATGCCCATAATGCATCATCCAACAATAAAGCCCAATCCTTCCTATTGGTGTTCACCATTTTGTCAAGGATTTGCCTTATCTCCCGATTGGCCAATTCAGCTTGTCCATTTGCTTGTGGGTGATACGGCGTGGTGACCTTGTGCTTGATCCCGTATTTTGCCAACAATGATTACAATGGCTTATTGCAAAAATGTGTTCCCCCCATCACTTAGTAGAGCTCTTAGTGTCCCAAAACGAGAGAACAATTTCTTCAAAAAGCTTATGACAACTCGAGAATCATTCGTAAATGTTGGAATGGCTTCGACCCACCTTGAGATAAAATCCACGGCTAGTAGAATGTACTGAAAACCGCTAGAAGAAACGGGGAATGGGCCCATGAAGTCAATGCCCCACACATCAAAAAGTTCAACCTCAATGATGTTCGTGAGAGGCATCTCATTTCTCTTGGAAAGCCCCCCCATTCTTTGGCATTTGTCACACTCCCGGGTGAACTCATGGCAATCTTTGAACAAAGAAGGCCAATAAAAGCCACATTGCAGGATCTTGAAAGCGGTGCGGTTGGCTGAGAAATGGCCACCGCTCGGCGAATCATGGCACTGCAAATAAATGGGTCTCCACTCTTCTTGAGGTACGCAACGGTGAATAACGGTATCCGAGCATCTCCGATACAAGTATGGATCATCCCACATATAAAACTTCACATCATGGAAAAATTTCTTTTTCTGATGTGAAGACAAGTCCGATGGCGGCATACCTGCAGTAAGAAAATTAACAAAATCGGCAAACCAAGGAGTTTGAGATTTTACCACTAACAGCTGCTCATCCGGGAATTTATCATTTATAGGCACATGGACATCCTCGCCATCCACGGGATGCTCTAGACGAGATAGGTGGTCCACAACCACATTCTCACAACCCTTCCGATCTCGAATCTCGAGATCAAATTTCTGCAACAACAAAATCCAACGGATTAAGCGAGGTTTGGCATCCTTTTTGTCAAATAAATACCTCAGCGCAGCATGATCTGTATAGACAATTATTTTGGCACCAATTAAATAAGCACGAAATTTATCAAAAGAATAAACAACGGCTAAAAGCTCTTTCTCGATGTCGTATAATTGACTTGTGCCGAGTCTAAAGTACGACTGGCATAGTAAATCACACGAAATAATTTGTCTCGTTTTTTGCCCAAAGCTGCGCCTACAGCCACATCACTCGCATCGCACATGATCTCGAACGGCTATGACCAATCCGGAGTGATCAAAATGGGTGCACTCACCAACGCCTTCTTTAAAGTCTCGAAGGCCTATAAACACTCAGCAGAGAAGTCAAATGCAACTGATTTTTCTAATAAATGGCTAAGTGGCTTAGCTATTTTAGAAAAATCCCGGATAAAACGCCGGTAAAAATCGGCATGCCTAAGAAAACTTCTCACAGATTTCTCGTTGGTTAGAGGCGGCAGCTTTTCAATAGCAACAATCTTGGCACGATCGACCTCCAAACCTGCAGCGGACACTTTGTGTCCCAACACTATACCATCTCGTACCATAAAATGGCACTTTTCCCAGTTTAAAACTAGGTTGGTATCCTCACATCGCTGCAACACTTGGGTTAGATTTGATAAACAGTTATCAAACGAATTTCCATACACAGAAAAATCATTCATAAAGACTTCCATAATATTCTCAATCAACCCATGGAAAATAGCCATCATGCATCTCTGAAAAGTAGCAGGCACATTACACAATCCAAAAGACATATAACGATAAGCAAAAATACCATATGGACATGTAAATGCAGTCTTTTCTTGATCCTCAGAAGCAATCATGATTTGGTTATATCCAGAATAGCCATCAAGAAAACAATAATACTCATATCCGGCTAATCTATCTAACATCTGATCAATGAAGGGAAGAGGAAAATGGTCCTTCCTAGTGGCAGCATTCAACATGCGATGATCAATGCACACACGCCAACCAATAACAACACGAGTAGCAATCATTTCTTTTCCTTTACCCTCAACCACAGTCATGGCCCCCTTCTTAGCCACAACTTGAGTGGGACTAACCCACTCACTATCAGAGATAGCAAAAATGATACCGGCATCAAGCAATTTAAGCACCTCGTTTCTAACTACCTCTTGCATAATCGGATTCAACCTACGTTGATTTTGCACACGGGGTTTATAATCATTCTCAAGTAAAATCCTATGCATGCATATAGACGGGCTAATCCCTTTCAAATCAGAAATAGACCAACCTATTGCACTTTGATATTTTCTCAACACACGCAAGAGGCTATCCAACTGAGAGTCAGAAAGATAAGCAGAAACGATTACCGGTTTAGTTTCATTTTCACCTAGAAAAGCATACTTGAGATGGGCAGGCAACGGCTTCAATTCCAGCTTCTTTGGCACAGCCGCCTCTCCATATTTAGCTTGCTCTTTTTCGTCCCTTAAGGGAATGAACTTGGAGCCCCGCCTTAGAATTTCCTGCAATGAATTCAACTCGGCAATAACATCAGATAAATCTAAATCATCAAGTGTAAACTCATTTGAATCAAAATAAGAATGGAACAAGGCATATTCCAAAGGCTCCCTCGACTCCATGGAACTATCCATTCAAAGCATGAATCCACCACTTGAAGCACTTTGCAATCTTCAAGTTGTTGAGCATCTGCATTTTCATGAAATTGCATGGCCTTGAAAAGAGAAAAAGTAACACTTTCGTCATTAACACGAAGTGTTAATTCCCCCTTTGCCACATCAATCAACGTCTTGCCCATGTTCAGAAACGGACGCCCTAAAATGAGTGGGACCTCGGAGTCGGCCTCCATATCTAGTACCACGAAGTCAACGGGAAAAATGAACTCGTTGACTTTCACCAACACATCCTCAACAATCCCCCGCGGATGTGTCACAGATCTATCGGCCATCTGAAGACATATGGTAGTGGGCTTGATTTTCCCAATGTTGAGCTTTTGGAAGAACGACAAGGGCATGAGGTTGATACTGGCTCCCAAATCACAGAGAGCCTTCCCAGTATGATCACCTCCAATGGTGACAGAAATAGTGAAGCTCCCCGGGTCTTTAAGCTTAGCTGGAAGCTTCTTCTGAATTAGAGCACTGCAATTCTCAGATAAATTCACAGTGGCATAATCTCCAAACTTTCTCTTCTTCGAGATAACATCCTTGAGGAACTTAGCATAACTCGGCATCTGCTGTAAAGCTTTTACCAAAGGTATGTTAATGTGTACCTTTCGGAAAATATTAAATTAAATAGTGAGATTTTTTAATATTATATAATCTATATATTATCTAAAAGTAAGATAGTCGCTTAAAATAGAAATCATAAGTTTTCTCACCCAAAGTATATTACCAAATATATAAATAGTTAATATAAAATAAAAATAAATTATTAGAAAATATTTTTTTAATAATATATCTAATAATTTCCATAAATAACATGCAATCAATTATGAGTAATTATTTTCCTAACTCCATAAAAATCAATTAATTATAGAAAAATTAACGTTCCTAACGAAATTTGTTGTTGATTACATAAAATATATAATAATACATATAACATACAACATTTTATTTTAACATCTATATGTACATATATAGTATTAGGTAGGATTTGGTTAATTAATAATAAATTAAAACATAATCTTAATTTGAAACTTAATCGATTTTATATAATTGTATTTCACAATCTTTATCTTTATAATATATATTAAATAATGCAATCTTTCATGCATCAGCAGAAAAATATGTTGCTTTTCCCCATCAATTTGACATTTTTCTGTTTTAGAAATTAATTATATAATATTAAAAAATCTCACTATTTAATTTAATATTAAATTATTCATTCAATTTTGTAGCTATTATAATTTACATAAAACCAATATCATAAAATCCAGCTAAAATTTTCCTTAGATTGTTTTATGATTACCCTAATTATACGGATAAATATATTTTGTAAAAATAAAAAATATAACTCTAAAGCCAGAAAGATATTTTTAGAATTTGTAAGGTATGGAATCGTAGCGGATAAATATTTCTTAAATATTCTATAATTGATTTAAATATATATATATATATATATATATATATATATAAGGTCAGTTGCAAAAAAAAAAACAACTTAAATAATGTCACTAAAATTTATGGTTAAAATGCATGGAGATATTACATTAATAGATTTACCATAATTAAAATATTAATTCCTACAATTTAAATCTATTAACATTACCCCCAACAAATAAATTCGTGTAATATATAAAAGCACAATACGGATATATTAAGGTTAACTTAAGGAAATAGTTGGGCAGATTGTAAGTTAAAACTATATATATGAGTGTGTGTGTGTGTGTGTGTGTGTAATTATCAAATCAATACAGGTATAAAAATGGAATATATTGATATCGATATATGTTATATGAGTACCATAATTACTTATATATACATATATATCAATTAACTAATTAATTTGATTGATTAACAATTGTTTAGGGTAAATAACTTTATATTATAAGAACACATTCAATATATTATCTACTCTCTATAATATGATTGATTTGTGTGTGATTAATTTGCTATAAATAAATAAATTAAACATGTACAAAATCATATGATTGATATGCATGATTTTTACCTATGATTTTGTATTCTACTGATGTTATAAATATGAGGTGTAGAAAATTTGTTTACATCAATTTGATCCAAAATAATAATTTTGGATTGACAAATTATTTTATTGGGGGCACCTATATATTATTTTATTTATTAGTTGGTTCAAGTTTATTTCAATGGTAAATGTGAAAATGGTTGTAGTTTTGATAATTTTGATATAATATTACAATCCATTGTTTTTTTTCTAATGTTAAAATTAACTTGCATTTATGATTAGAAATATTAATTATCTAAAAATATAATGTTTAAACACATACATTCTTATGTATATTTATTTTATTAACAAATAATATTTAATATTTATAAATTGAATATTTATATGTATTTTTGTTAAGCTTTTATGTTTCTATTATGTAGATAATGTATTTTTGCACAATATTCCACCACAATTGTATATATTTGATTTGATATCATTAACTATAGAAATATATTTTATTATATATACTCCCTCCTATTCTAAATATAAGACGTTTAGAGTTGTTGCACACGTTTTAATAAATAATTTTTTACCCAATTTAACTTTCATTATCTTAATTATAATTAACATTTGATAGCAACTCTAGGCATTTAAAGAATTAAAGAATGAGGAGCCATTAGTCTCGAAAGTGAGTAAATTCATAAGTCAAATTAATTGAATTTACATTAATTTATGTGTTCATTAATTGGGGGGTTAAAATTGACATGATTTTCTAGAAAGACTTATATTTTGCAAATAGTTAAAAGAGACAAAAAAAGACTTATATTTTGTATAGAAGGGAGTAATAGATTTGATTTCGTAGGGTAAATAATTTGTTAATGTAATTGATTTATGATGATAACTATTTCAATGTAGTTTGTTAGGGAATATGCAGTGCACGAAAAATTCAACAAATAAATGAATTACATTCTTATTTATATTTGTATTATAGTCATGTATGTAGTAAAATTTGTATCTCTACATTCTACCCAAATATATAATTTTGAGAACTAATGAAAATATCATGTTTCTTTATTGCCAAAAGAATTTGATGATTAATATATCTATATTTTTTAGAACAACATATCTTAGATTTTTCTTATAAAAATAAAATAAAATACAATAATACTTTTTTTGCACTTGGGAGAAATGGGGGAGCGGCAGGATACGAATACAATACGTCTCATTTTTATACATGAATTTCCATCTGAGACGTATCCGGTCTCTAGCCAAAATGGCCCCTTTTACACATTGGTTTTCATCGTTTGGAAATTCTCAAGGTCTCCACTCGAAAGTCTTCTTTTTTACACTTGACTTGGTGTCTCCATAGTCCAATAAAAACTTAGCTTAATTATTTTTATTATATTTCTTTCATAATTATAATTTCTAAAAATATAATAATAACTGTGCATATTTCATCCGTGCATGCACGGCGGGTCATTTTAGTATATATAAAAGTAAAAAAGTATGCCATTTTAAGAAACTTAGTTTTTCCCGCCAAAAATAATTACTACATTTAGTAAGTTCATTTTTATATACCAATTTAATTAATTATATATTAATTAATCATATAATCATATAGTATAATACACAATAATTATATATACACTCTTTCCGTCTTATAATTATACTCCACTTCCCATTTTCACACAGATTAAGAAATCACATTTAATATGTATTGAAAATATACAATTTACAATAATTATCCTATATTGCCCTTTTTTTTTACTATATTAATTGCATTCATACTATATTAAATAGGGTTATATTTGTAAAAGAATATTTAAATACAATCCCAATTTAGAATAGGACTATAATTTTGGGACATCCCAAAAAGGAATAATGGACTATAATTATGGGACGGAGGGAGTATATTATATCAATACATATAATAAAATAACAATTTAATTATATATAAGTAATATAATACAATATATTAAACATTAAACATCTATATAATATAATAGTGTATACCTATATATACGAACTCATTCAAGTGATACCACTCAATTAGAGATTATAAATGTCCATATGTAATAAATTATTAAACAATATCATCCAATATCTAATATAAATAATTATAAATTTCCATATATGCGTGTGTAATATATTTTTAATCAATATCAACTAATATCTAATATAAATCTTAATATAAATAATGTAACTTAAATTTTAACTAAGGTAAATGCGGAGTGACTTCATTCCCATATTGAATGATTTTATTATCACTACGATTAAGGAGTAATTATATAAACACAACAATTAAGATTTCATAATTATATCACTACAATTAAGGAGTAATTATCTAAACATAAATATCTTATATTCATTTCATTCCCATATGAATTTCGGAATAGTGTTTTCAGTATAAATATCCTAGAATCGTTAAAATCAAATTCATCAATTTTATTTGTTTCTTTGATTTTTTTTTTTTAGTATGATTCTATTTGAAATATGTGTCAATCATGTCACTCATACTGATAGCCAATGCGATCGAATCCATGCATGATAAAATTCTAATTTTCAAATTTTGTATGTGTTTTATTATCTTAGTAGGGAATAGCAATTGTTACTAGCAATCGAGCTTCAAAGTGAGTTGTTATTGATTTTCGAGTTACTTTATTCTTCAATTATTTTGTTTGATTTGTGTTTTTTAACTTCTAAATTTGTATAGATGATTATGTGTTTTTGGAAAGGCTTAATATGAAGCTTCAAAGAAAGTTGAAGCTTGAGGTACATTGGATTTTATGTGTTCAAACTTGATGTGTTTCTGTCTTTGTCCCTTCCATTTAAGATTTTTTTTTATTATTATTTTTCTTGAAATGGTTTGTGCTTTCTGATTATATATTACATGTCTTATGATTATTTTATATTTCTACCAAAAGATGATGTAGGATGACTTTTAACCTTTTGTTGTTGATATGGCTATTTTTTCGATTTTTTTTTATAAAGTTGAATATTTACGTGGAGACAATCCAGAAAGGAAACGATGGATTGGAGCGGTCGGGGTTGAAGAGTTTTTGGCATTCACAATATTTAATTAATATACATACGACTCTCAGAAGTTATAATTTAACTTAATTTTCGATTTTATCACAATGTGCCTAACACAATAGAATATAGGTCTGATTAATTGCAGAATTTAACACGATGTTCACATTATTTTATAATTTTTCCACAATGTTTAAAAGTTTACAATTGTACATCCCTGGCATTGCTGATTTTTAATCCGTGTTTGTATTTGGTAGTTTCCACATGTGTACACTGTAATTCCATGTTCACTATTATTAATTTATGAATCAAATTAATATATATATATATATATAATATTCCATATGATATAATAAAAAAATCTAGATATATATGTAGTATAAAAAGATTTATATATATATATATCCCCTAATATAATATATCTATATCTATATATTTATAAATACGTACATCGGCCATAATACAAATTATAACTTTTACATCTATTAATATTATTATAAAAATCTTAATTAATTATACTATTCCACTTTTAATTTAATTACCACCTCATATAAATATAAAAATAGTTGCATCCTATCAACTCTTACATCTAGAATCCAGCACAACACATCCTAAACAACTGTATTAATTAAGCTTTCTATTGTATTTTTTGCGCAGTACCATTCATTGGAATTTATTTAATTTAATTTTTTTGTGTTTTGACTATATTGCGCAATACTATACATAATCTCTATTTCAGTCTAATATAATACATGCTTTTGAAGTTATTTTAGTCTTGCGTTATTTTTGTTTGTTTATTTATGTATTGTCACTGTTTTTTTTTCCTTTGCAACTCCATCAAATATTTTTAAGAGATCATTTTATGAGAAGTGGTTGAATTTTCACGTTACGAGCTGAAGAGGATCATATATAAGTCTTCATAAACTTGGAAAGGACATGCAACTATATGTGGATGAAAAGAATAGATTATAACTAATCTTATGTTTACTTTTTTTTATAGTTGATCCCAACACATTTAAATTAGTTGTTTATAATTTATAAATTATTTTTATCAGTTATTTAATTTTAATGATTTCTTTTCTCGGAAGTGTATATTATTGTCAACAATGTAAATATTTTTACAAAAATACGAATAATTTAATCTTAGGTGGATTTTTAATTTGTCGCCTTCTTCCATGGCGAAGGCCTGATCATCAACGAAAATCCAGTAACTTTATTACTATGCGTTAGACAAGAATTATCTTTTGAGTAAACATTAAACAAAGTGAATCAGAGAATTTAAATTCAAGAACAAATTAAACAATTCCAAACATTATACACTGAAGAAAAAAAAAGATCTCTCTCTCTCTCTCTTCATTGTTGTAGGAGAAAAGGGCACTTTAGACACTATCAAATGATTAATTATGATTAAATAAATGCAAGAGACCCAGAACAAACTTTGAAATGCTGCAATTTGCAATTATAACATGATTTTATAATTAAGTTAATTACACATGTACATGTGCTTGAATATTAAATGTTAATTTTTATCTTTTCTGGATGCACATTGACACTTTAATTCATATTTTTTGCAATTTATATTTGATTTTGATAAAATCGAAGAGTGTAAATTATTTATTGATATTAAATTAAAATATAATTTTTGGGATAACGATAATGATAGTTGAGAAGAAAATATTTTACAATATTATTGATCTATAACTTATAAAAAATGAACAAATTTTATTAAATTAGTTGTTTCTCTGGATTATTAATCAATATAGTTATATTTTTAATTATTGTCCGATAATCTGGTAGTATATTTTTTTACATCAATTGATACCCTAAAATATATTCTTTTCTCGATCAAACAATGTGAGTTTTTATTGTTAATAAAATGGACAAGGTTCAAAATGAACATTTAACTATTTTCACAGGAGATTTTTTTTTTCCTAAACAAATTTTGGCTGAAATTGTAGAGAAATTGACTCTACAACTTTTTCAAACGTATCACTTTTCTTCCTCCGTTACTCATTCAATTAACTTTGTGATGCAAATATAAGCGTGTATAATTCGTTGATTCTGAGAGTACCTGAAAAAACACAAGAAAAATATCGTTAATTCTTCCAAGAATACTGAATTGAACATAAATATCACATTTTTTATTAAATTTCAATTCTGCTGATAATATCTAAACCTATCTATTTATAATATATCAGAAACTTGAAAGAAGGAAATATAAAACTTAAAATAGATAAAATTCTTAATTGATAATGCAATCTAAATAGATAATAAAAATTAATCAAATCTAAAATATAATATAAATATGATATCAAGATCTAATATCCTATTCTCCATCACTTTGTTATTAAGTTCCATTAAAACACACACACTAATGTCCTATTCTCTTACATATCGTTTTTTAAAACCATTGGAGCGTTTATGTTTAATGTTGATAACTGATTTTATTTTATTTTATGCAACATGTATGTTATTATAAGTTACTCAATCTTTCATCGTGCTGCATATGGCTATATGGGAACATGACATATCTATTTAGCTTTCAACGTGGTTTTCATAGCTATTAAATTTGTACTTTCATCAATATTTATTTTTGGAAATATCAGTCTTACAACATTTCATTTTATTCTTATGAATTGCCACTCTGTTTGTTTTGCTCTTTGCAGTTTAAATATTTAATTTGTATGATATTTTTAATCAATATTAATGTTTAGAATGGTCTCATTAATTTGGTGTTTATTAAGCTCATCCAAATTTAAGTCTAACATGGCTTATGAAAAAGCATTACAAGAACTAACGTTTTGCTTTATTTTTGTTGCACTGCCGAATATTTTAACACGAGGAATTGTGCTTATATAATGTAATTGCCATTGTAACTATCTCCTAAGAAAAACTAAAACAACAAAACAATTACTTTGGCACCCAAATCAATTCAGATGGATTACGAAGTTAGGAAGCTTTATCAATTATGTCTATTTTATATATTATTTGAGAGATGGATTAGAATATATATCTTAAATGACATTCGTGTTTAATCATTGTATATATTCTTATTTATACAAAACACAAGTATTTCATTAAAATTTTTGGTAGGTGTTCTTCATTCCAATGATAACATCAACAAAATATTTGTGCTCATATTGGATCTCATTTATAAAGTATAGTTTACATAATTACGACTTTTAAAATATAATAATAAAATGTTAAGTGTGCACTAAAAAAGTAGTCAGATATTACTAATTTTATACTAAGTTTGTGTAAGAAAATTACTGTTCAAATATATGCATAAAATATTATTTATTTATTATGTATGTATACTTAATTATATATATATATAATTATATATGTGTGAAAATGTGACTAAGTACATATTTTTTTACAAAAAATTTAGGAGGTGATTGGTATGAAAGAATGGAATTAGGTATGAGTGAAATGAACTTAGCAAAGGAATGAAGAACAATTTTTATGATTGGTATGTCTTGGAAAAGAAGAACGTAATGAAATATTATTTTATTTTTTTATCTTATAAATGAATATTTTTTACTTTCAATTTTTTTTATAATCGAATAAAGTTTAGTAGCTAATATTTTATCAACACTTTCCGTAATTTTTCTTATATTTCTATATTGTATTTTTCTTTTTTAGTATGTGATTATTTTCTTATATTTTTTTTGCAAAATTTAATTAATTTATTAAAAAAATTATTCTAAAAGTATTTAATTAATTCATATATAATAATTCGTATACTTTAATAAAAATTTATTTACTTTTTTTCATTTGACTATAATAAATTATATCAAATACATAAAATTAGTTTTTTTATTAAAATATATTTATATGTTATATTTATTTTGGTACCACTTTTTTTTTTCTTCAATAAAGTTCAAATTTTTCCTTTAACATATAATTTTAATTTAAATAAATAAATAATATAAAAAATTATGAAATAATAATAATAAATTATTTAAGCTGATTTTCAAATTATTTTTTTAAATATGATAAAATAATATTATATTATATGATTATGTGCAATTATATCATATATTAATTTTTTTGATTTAATGGGAATAGCTAAACCCATAGGGGTGGGTGAAATGACTATATCCTTACTTTTGGGATTAGTGATTCCTTCGGAAATGGTGATTCCCGGTTCTAAATCATACAAATCATAGAAATAAGAATGGACATAAGAATGACCTAACATTCCACCATACCAATCAATCCCTTAATCTTTCTATATAGATTATATTTTCACATCTAAAATATATTTTCTAAGTAGGTAACAAATATCCATATATTTAAAGTATATATACATAATAAAGATAAATTTATACTTTAACATGTGGACTATAAAGAGTGAATGATATATAGATATTTGTGTGTGTGTGTGTTTGAAGAAATATAGATATTTGTGTTAATCATAAAAAAATATGGCCATAACATAAACCATGAAAAGTAAAAAAAAATCGGCAATAAACTTATTTTCATGATTGATACTTCAAAGATTTGGTCAATAGGTGGAAATACACTCATATATACAAAATATGAATTTTAGGTCAACTATTTCAAAGCATAATCCACACCCCGAATTACAAATAAATTTGGATAAAATTATTATATTTATTTTTGAATGAAAATTACTTTTTTAGGTTTTTAGAAAAAATGAGAGATTTTGGGATTGAATGCGGTGTCTCATAATTGATACTATTAAGTTATAAATAAAGTGATACAAAAATCATTTTAAAGTTAGTAGTGATTTTTTTATAGATTATTGGGATTTAATTTTATGAGGAGACATCATGTTTCATTTCATATTTTTTCTTATGTTTTAATTGGAGGAAAAAATTAAATTGTTATATTTTAATAAATATTTAAATGTATGTTTTATCCGTGCATCGCACGGGAGGTGTACTAGTATTATTTCATAATGTGCAAGTTCAACTTAAATGCTGAAAAATCTGGATGGATTTTCCTTAGATATGCGTATGTTATATCAATAGAAAGCTTGTAAATCATGGTGTCCCGGCGGGGTGGCTTAGTGATGGAGTGAGATTGCTTGGAGATCAAAGGTCACATGTTCGAATCCCCTCAATACCACAGGTCGGGTGTGTGGGTAAAAAAAAAGCTTGTAAATATCTGAAATATTATAAAAAATGTTGAAATGAATATTGAGTATGATTGGAATATATTTAGGATAAAAAGTGACATTTTGTATTAACTTGTATTATAAATTAAATGGCAATTAGCCTTCTATTTACCATTCTATTCTTGTATGAACTTATAAATATTATGCCCTTAACAACGAACCATATTAAATTTCAGGAGACAACTCATACGGTTGTAAAAGGTATATACCATGCATCCCACGTCATTTTGTAAATGCTTCCCTTTAGTTTATAGGATATTTGGATGTACATTTCGTAATTGTAAAAAAAAAAAAAAAAAGTTCCGTAGAAAAGTGATTTTTTTTTTTAAAAGTAAATTTCAGAAGTAGGAACGGTTTCTGTGAAAGAATCAGATTTTTATTTTTTTATTTTTTTGAGCAAAGTGAAAGAATCAGATTTGAACGTACATAATACCCTAAAATTTTCAGCTTTTTTTCACTGAATCTCTCAATCTCATAACCAAATAACTAACATGACACATTTAAACAAACATGAAGAATGACCAAACTGAAAATTAGGACAGCTACGGTTTTGAGGTTTCTGGGCGTTTCATCAACAGATTCAACACCTCATGCTCAGAGAGTCGTGTTCAGTGGTTTCAAGATGGAACAGGACCGGGGCGAATTTCACCAGAAAAACAAGAAATGGATTTCACCCGATGAGACCACAAGATGATCAGATATGGTACAAAGCAAATAAAAGCTGGTAACAGATGTCAGGATTCATTTGCAGCACATTCACTGGGCTTGCAGAACTCGAGAACGATACTCCCCTAATGCCCAGATGGGGAATATGTTCCTGTATGCAGCATACGTAATCATACAGTTCCGGTTGAACACCCCCATGATCTCCTGAAAGTTCAAAGGTAGCAAGGATCGAGTGACAAGGTTAGGTAATGCTGTCACATTTCGTTTGTTCTCAACAGTTTCTCGGTAATGCATGTTAGACATTGCAATGAATGGTGTATTCAAGAATATGGCATAACATGTGACAGATTCATTTTGAATAAAAATTTCCCCAGCTATCTCCATTTGCTAAGATACCCCTTTTCAGGGTTGCACTTAATTTTCACCTGATCACTAGAGGTTATAATACAAAACATACATTGCAGCAGTAATTCAATGTGTGAATTAAATATGGTTCATATTTGAATTCAGTTTGAATGGGGCGGGTCATATTCTAATTAAGAGACCAGCTAGCCATCAAGCACATTATATCATCTTGATCTAGCAATATAGTCAAGTGAGAAAGGACATGGCACTCAGCAAAAAGAAAAAGACACCAAGCATTCAGTAGCATCTCAGTAGCACTTTTCACTCATTTTCATCAAGATTTAGGAGCAGAAACTAAAAAGGAAACAATAGTACAAGAAGAATTAGTTTTCTTTGGCATGGAATATATGATGTAGTCTCCAAGAATTTCATAATCAGTAGAACCAAGAAATTTGTACAATCAGAATACAGGTATTGCATATAGTTTAGTCAAAATATGCATTGAAGTCATTCAGATTTTGTACTTTAGAAACAGCAACTTAACAGACTTACCTGTTGTGGGAAATCTCCATTTTCACATTGAGAATTTATTAGGACTTTTGCTGCACGGTGCAATGGCAAGGGGTCTCTGTCAGCCTGCAGCACACAACAGAATAGGAAAAAGTAACACAACAGAATAAGGAAAGCATAGCATTAAATATACAACATATGAGAGTTACGATTGAATAGAAGTACAGAACTAAAAACATTTTCACATTTACAGATGTTCTGGTAACTGCACTATTCTCATACACCGATAGTTGAGAGTATTAACTAGAAAAAATAAATAGTAACTTTTGCATTTGGGTCAAGAAATCAAAACAACAGGAAAAAAATGATAAATTACAATGGTATTGCCAAACAATGTTACCTGTCCAGCATCAATGAGAGACAACATAGCCCATCCGGTATTTACCACATGAGACCTGTTGCCTTCTAGATTTGAATACACCTGAACAGATAAGCATTATTTTATCAATGCAGCTCCATTCTAAAGCATAGTATTATACAAGAGTACAGCATCAACACCAATCTCAAAAACTCAGCAAACATTAAGCACTAAGATTTTCAATATGGTTGTGAAATCTCCATTCATCCCAGTATGTCTTTCTTCACATGCTTAAAGAAACATTAAGACTCCAAGTCACAAATAATTAAATGCTTAGCTGCATGCATCAGCAGTATCAAATGGAAAATGAATATATTAGAACTGAGCTTTGAGTTCTTAAAATGCAATCAGTTTGCAGATCAACATTTTAGGATCTCATTTTCCTCTAATTTGATGTATTCCACTAAAATATAATTCCATGCTTCTTAAAGTCAAAAAGCATGGAGCATGAGTATCATGATAATGCAGCTCAGATCAAATTAATTTTGGGTTTCCAAAAGTTCAAGATTTGCCATGGAAGGAACCTGCTTAGAACTCATGAATTCCATTTGACCAAAAGCAAGCAATCATATTATCGATCCATCAAGTTTTGATAATAATGACACTTAACCATTAAAGCAATACCATTTAAATACTAATCATTGGCCACAAATTCAAACATCACCATATAAGAGGATGAGATCAACTTATAAATTATCAACCTTGTTTTGACATGAAAGGTAACTTTCTCCCCAACCACCACAAGGAAGCTGTTTAGACAACAGAAAATCACAAGCTTTGCGAATGGTAGGGCTATTACTGAAGCTTCGCCCAGCTGCTACCAGGCCTTTTACCCCAAACCACGTTCCATAAGTGTAGCAAACTGCCCAAGAACCATACCTGCAAAAAAGTCCAGGTAATAATTGATAGTTGATTGCTAAATCAAGTAGAAACTAAAGTCAATCCATGTTCAGAAATAAAAATGCTGATCAATAAATGCAGGTACAGGATCAATACACCAGCTACATATGCTTACTAATCTTACTGGTCCAGCAAGTACTAGGGAGAGGGGAAAAACAAAAAAGGAAAACTGACCAGGACCCATCTGCTTCTTGAATCTTCTCAATGAATTTAGCACTTTTCTCAATACAATGTTCCACTTCTTCTCTTCGATGCCCAGGATATAATTTCTTAAATGCGGTTAGTGCTTGAATAGCAGCCGAGGTGCATTCAACATATCTGCAAGGTCAGTGGAGTTCAAATTTATTAAAAGGTTGCCAATAGTAATGTCATTTATCAACATTTTGGAATTTGTAGCTGCAGATGATAGGAGCTATGCAAGCCAATATCACCGTCATGTTTAGTCTCTCTTGTGTGATTTCACAAATTTTATGTCTCTTACAAAGAAATAAAATGTTCAATTTGGAAAAAAATAGTCTGAATACTATATCAATTGACCTTCCCAATGCTTTTTTTAACGACTTAGACTGCAGAAAACAAGGAACATTCAAAGAAGTTGTGTACAGAAATGCACAAGCAGAGGTATCTTACGGATAATCAATGACAATGTCACCGAAAGTTTCAGCAGGGTTGATTAGCTGTGAGAAAAACATACAAAATCACATTAGTGGGAATTCTTCAAGTTTGAAAACAATTTATAATGCACAATAAAGTTAGGACGGCCAAAATGCTTTTAGACCACAACAACCAATACAACATGTAATGCCAGGACTGGATGATCAAATCATGCATAAGATAGTAGCATAACAGCCCTTTTGTCTTACTTAAAATAGCTATAGGCTCTGTAAGGGCATAGATAGGAGAAACATCATGGCAGATAGTTACTCACTGCGTAAGCAAGAACAGTTCGGAGGCTAGATCACCCATGATTGAATCACTCTTTCATCAATAAACATTAAAACCTTAAATTCAGTTACATCAGGTTCAGTTCCAGCTAATTTTACTGCTAAAAAACCAATATATGGACATTATAGTCAGGCAAATAAACCACATGCAGTGTTCTTGGAGTATTAAAGAAAATAAAGTAAAAGAATTAACAGCTAAAATCAAGTTGGTTATTTGTACACGCAGAATAACCTACCTCTAACCAACTATAGGATCTTGTCAATTCATATGTTGCAAATCCTCCATCTGCATTCTGCAAAATATGCCAGGAACATTTTCCTCATCTTTGTTAAATGTTCACAAATAAAATCTTACTATAACTGATAAATTAGATGCAGTCAGGAAGAATGAATAAAATGTTAAAACTCAAGTGACCTAAAAGAAGGCAACCTGAGATTCTAAAATATCAATTTCCCTGGCTTTACTGGTGATCATTAGTTGACTTTGGGGAACTTAGTTGGATTTCATATTCTCAAATTCAAAGAAGTCCAGTAACTGGAACTTTATTTTTCCCTGCTTACTATCTTTTTTTTTGTGTGTGTACAAGAGAATAGCACAGATATTGTGATTATCATCACATACCTGGCTACGCAATGCCATTCAAACTATAAAGCCATTAATATTCAATAACAGATGAGAAGTACCTGAAGTGAAAAAATAACATTCACAGCATCAAATAACCGCTTTGCATCCACTGGTTCCCCGACAGTTTCTGCAGGTAACTTGGATAGTAACAGAGCTGCCTGAACCAACAGGCACAAATTACCAGGATGTTGTACTAATAATACAAATACTGGGGGAAAAGCAAAACATGAAGAAATTAGATGGAATAAAAAGCTCTTCAGATTGAGCATCTCACTTTCAGTCCCTCAGCAGTGCAATCTGAAATCGGCCAACCATGATCTGCAGTTGAAAATGGCCAAGCACCTTTTGAAATGTGCCGGTACCAAAAATCTAGGTTTCCTTGGCAATCATCTAACACCTTAAAAGCAAAGATCAGGAAATTATAAGATATTTGCCATGGATGAGCAATGATGAAACATAAACAGATGGGATAAAGGAAAATTCAAGGTTTACCTGGGAATGCTTTATATATGTATGTGCTTTTCTTAAAGTTGGGCCAAATTCTTCGACAAGATTTGTTGAGATTATGGCCTGGGCAGCAAAAGCAGTATCCCATAACTGACTTCCATTGTACCCCTGAAATTTAATATATATTTTTTTTTTATAATGTTATGCCTGCAATAGCTCAATAGAAGAAAATTCCACTGCAACAATATGAAAAATAACTTAAAATTGACTTAAAGGCTTAATGAAACAGGAGCACATTCCATATATTGAATCTGTAACCTATAGCATGTTTGTGTTTCTACAAGTTTCATGTTTGTGTTTTCCATTAAGAAATATGTGGATTATTTGAGAAGTGATACATCAATATATCAGCTCAGTTATGCATGTTCTAAGGATGATGTTGTAGATTGTTTTTCGGCGTGCTCTTCTGACTTCCGATTCAAGGACTCTCGAATCGTAACAAACCCCGGGTGAATGATGGAGATATCAATTAGATTATATTTTATTATCTATTTAGATTACGTTATCAATTATGAATTTTATATAAATTAGGTTTATATTTCTTGTCTTCCAAGTTTCTCGTATTTTATCAATAGATAGGTCTAGATTGTTATTAGGGGAGTTGAAGTTTAATACAAAGTGTGATATTTACATGCAATTCAGTTCTTGCAAGAATCACCGATATTGTTTTTATGTTCTTCCGGGTATTCTCAGAATCAACGAAGTATATACGCTTCTATCTACAACAGATGGAAATAGATCTGTTGGGTTATACTGAGACACGACCTCTCTGGAACAGATTTTGTTCGTAAACCCAGTGCAAGTCACATGGGCCCCAGGACTATCACATGCTCTGATTTAAACAAATGTCCTAGTAGAAATTGTAGAAATAGAACATTATAATATAGATGTATTCATAGAACTCAACCTGCATTTTCATGCCATCTTCGGCAACCCATAAATAATCATAGATCCTTGGAAGATGTAACTTGAAAGCTTCTGAGTTTTGATCTTCCACCCAACAGCAAAGCATATTTAGCACCTAAAATCTCATTTTGAAGAAGACATATGAGAAAGTCAGCAAGATGATTTAGCAATTGCAAAATTTCATAATGCAGTCATTAGGAAAAATCAACGGAAACAACCAAAATTCATCATGAAGTCCTCCTATAAGTATCGAATAAAGATGGTGTCCTCCATTATGAGAAATGAACTTGTCAGCTGACATGTTAATACAAGCAGAACACAATTGAATAACAAAGTACAACTACCCCAATAAGATATATCACATACATCAACAAATGTCTTCCGATATCTTTTTTTGCTCAAATCATTTGTCTTCTCAGATTTGACATTTTTTCTAAATTTTCATAACTTCAACTTATAAACGAACTATGATACTAAGTGTTCCAAATATACCTTGTTTACAGGACCTATGCATATATAGCGTGTATTTTCATCCTCATAATGTATATGCTCCATAACAGTACGTAATGCTTTATCTCTCAACTTCTTCCCTGGCCAACGCATCAAAACAGGTTCCACACTTTTGTGAAGAGTAGCCCAAAGTATATCCTGTACAAGAGGGTGTGGGTAGTATAGATCTTCCTGCAGCACAGACATATGATAGCATTATGTTCACCACAAACACAAAAAACTCTCTGAGAACAGAGAGTTCACTATTTTGCCACCTATGAGTTCTTTAAAAAACTTACTAATGATTGTCATTACAAATACCACACCAACTAGAAGGTACAATTGAACAAATATGTGGTTGTTACTGACCTTCGCGCATTCATTGCGAGCTATATTCCAGTCTATTTCATGATATGGAACTGTATAGAGCTCCTTCCTCAGAGAAAGAACTGTGGGTGTGATCGGGCCAACAAATCTTTTTCCATACAGATAGGACATAGGAAGATAAACCATTCGACAATGACACCACATCCTTCCTGCAAAATAAATTAAAGAATATAGTGTTTCTTATACAAAATAATATGCTTCCATTAAACCAAACAAGCCCTTAACAGGAGACACTTCACATTATTTCGAGTTATTAAAGCAGAATGATTTCAGTTGGAAAAAAAAAAGTGTTCTGCTTTAGAATGACAATGAAACAATTTAAGGATATGCTGAGAAAACATATATAGAGGGAAAACATTTCCCAACTCTATATCATCAGGACTGGATGTAATGGGGCGTATGGTACTAATAAAATGCTTAAAACATTTCCAGATTATCTCTCTCAGCTACAACGTTGTCAATATACCAATAATGCATTAAGAAAAAGAGTTGAGTTCGTATAATATTAGATAACATCTTTTTATTCTGACTAAAAAGAATATCCTCCAGAGTTAAGAACAATAATACCTCTAACCCAATGAGTAAAAGAGTTCAATAATACACTTTTGACCTTTTGTGAGCACGATGCAAAAGGCTGACATTCTTGACCATTGAATTATATTACTCTTAGTGAATAGGAAGACACATAGATAAGTTGTGCCATCAATAACAAAAACGAACAGGGAAAAAAGAAGAAGAAGGCCAGTGGTTACAAAGTAGTAAATTTCACCTGGATGGAATGGAAGAATGTAGGGAAGAAGCCATATCTCAGGAGGCAAAGGATTGTTTCCAGACCATTCAAAGACCCCGAGTACCTAATCCGTTAAGGACCAAAAAAACAATAAAAAAGCTCGCATGCACTGGGTTTATGATGCACTAGAAGCAAACCACATGAACAACAATATAAGGGATGAGTCCGAACCGATAGCCACATCTTTCCCCACGATGTGATAGCAGTGGCCCCACCATGATTCAAAATCCAATCTCGGCCTTTCTCCATTGATCCATCTCCTTCATTTGCTCCTTCACCAAGCAATCTCAAAGTGACATAGGTCAAAACAGAACCAAACATAGTGCTAGGCCCCTCAATGTGCAGACCCCATCCACCATCTCTGTTCTGTTACATTGAATATTAGCGGCGAACATAGTGTTCTTTAAACTACTAATAGAAAGATTGGATACACACTAGAATCAAGTATCATAGAAGAAAACGTTGAATACAGTCTTCACCTGATGATTGTAGAGATAGCGACAAATCTCACGTTTGTGTTCTTTTGACAATATTGCATTTAATGCCCCAGTGATTGATAATGTAATTACCTGCTCCAAAAGAGAGAGAGAGAGAGAGAGAGAGAGAGAGAGAGAGAGAGAGAGAGAGAGAGAGAGAGCAGAGCAGAGGAAAGAAAGGGTATAAGAAGATGAGGAACAATAAAGTTGAAACCAATGTTATGGCAAGACGGTTGTCAAAGTTCCCAAAATTCATTTCTTTCGAGCTGACCAATGCAAAATTTTAATATTTTAAGAACACAAGTACGTAAACAGTAATGCATATCATCTCATATACTAAGGCTCAGACGGGTTTGAATTCGTTGGTTAGAAGTCCAGATCATAGAGTTAATACACTATGTGTAAGCCATTTAACTATGGGATTCAACTTGTAGAACAAAAAACAAGATGGATATAAGTTGTCCCCAAATTCAGTCTTCCTTTCCAGACATCTGCTCCAAATCAAGTCCATAAAGCATTAAGGGCAAACATAATGCTTACCAGGCCAGGTAGTAAGAACATTGGACCTCCATAGTCTCCTGACCAATGACCATCATGAGCCTGCAGAGTTGAATGGAAACTTATGGCCCTCCTCAGTGTGTTGGCTACTTTATCTTCTGTAATATCTTCCGCATCCTTCACTTTTACTTGGGGCAAAATATTGGTGACCGGGTTCTCCTTCGAAAACTAACATTTACACAGAATTGAAAACTGAAAAAGTTAGTACATTGTCATTATCATAAATATGTCAAGAATAAACTTCTTTCATTAGTCAAGCACCATTGATTACTCACAGATTCACAAACCAGCAGGGAGATTTTATAATTTTTGACGCCTTGTTTTCGACAATGCTAAAATAGCAGTACTAAAAGAAACATGTTGAAATGAAAAGGCCAAAACAAAACTATCAACTTCTAGTAGGGCAACAACAATGATTGAAGCTTCCTGAAAACGTACATATTGGTCTATCATTTTGGACCTTTTTAATAAATTAGATTACTTACTAGCAGTAATGAATATCATTAGGATCCATTTAGATTCTCATAGGAGTTCTTTCAATTTTGCCCATATACGGCAGACTTTGCAAACAAAGTCAGACAATAAAATATAACTGAGTTTCTTACAATCTAAGAATCTTCTGCACTGTTATAATCTGGCATGTATTGACATCACTGACATGCCAAATCCCCAACACACATTTAAGAATCCATAGGTTGATGGAGAAACAACATTGGAAAACCAATACTCTGTTTTTTCCATCCTGAGTACGACGAACTACTAACTCTTGTTAAATTCTTAGAAGTTAAGGAATTTGACATTATAAAGGTTAAATAATCAAAACCTCACAATCAATAAATTGAAACTACTCATTTGCCAAAATCTCAGGAATCTTGAGAATAAAATAGGGGCTATCATAATATCAATAGGCATAAAAACAGCAAACAATAGAAGTAAATAACTGAAGCTAAATATGTTTGTCTCACTGAACTTGACGTCTCATGATAAGATCTGAAGAATGACGCTTCTCAAAACGATGATTACGAAATTGCTCTCGCAGCTTCTCAATCTCGGCCAGCTCTTCGGGGGAACCAAGACTGGGATCAAACTCCCAGACTTGGCGGCCGACATGTCCATTTACAGTGCGCAACCATGGGCTTGATCCATCCGAAAATTTCAACTTCCACATTATGATTTTCTCCCTTTTATCCTCTTCTCTCTCTGATTGTATTTATATGCCCTTCTTTATATCATTTAGTCCTCTATAGAAGAAAATTAATAAAATTTAGGCTGGAGTTCAATAAGCACCACTAATGAAGATAATCTTGAACGCCCAAAAAACTAACATATATGATGATGCACTTATTGTTAGAAAGAGAGAGGCAAATTAAGAAGCCAGCCGCCAGGACAGTGAATTGGAAAGTTCAAATCTTTCTGGGCAGGAGACTAAAGATTAAAATGGACAAAAATAACAAAAACATATACATAACAAAAGATACAGTATTCAGGAGTTAATCTATATACCTAAACACTGTGTATAGCAAAACATGGCATTTGAATTAGATAAACAGACTATAATCAGCACAGATGCAACCACTCACAAAATGTCTAACTAATTACGTTTTATTTCAAAACATGTCAAAGATGTATGAATATATACATGCATACATAGATACATACACACATACATAACATACATCTTGACAACCCTCAGTTGTTCTTTGACTTGAGAGTTGGATGGCATTGGCACCCCGGACTCTTTGTTTGTGATTCAGGTTGAAACCAACCGAATTTGGAGCTCGTCAACGAAAAATAACTACCGTATTGGTTAATGCTGCCTACCACAATCTCCAATCAACAACTATCCCGGTGATTGCAAGATGACTCGTACAACCAATTACTCAATCTTCAAATATAAAAACATAAATCCAGTTCTCAAAACTCACCAACCTAGTTGATGTAACACTGCATTAATTTGGATATCCGAGTACAAAAAACACAGAGTACTAAACAAAAATGTCCATCAAATCGCAATTAGGCAAAATAAAAACGCAGCAGAGTACGGAAACGGCGTATGGTTCTCGTACAATACCAGCAATGCTGCTCGAATACGCAGGTGAAGATGAAGCAACTTACGTTACAACCGAGGAAAGGGGCGAGAGTGTAAAGCAAGCACCTTCTATTCTAATCCGATCTAGAGAGAGAGAGAGGGAGTCTTATAGTACCTGAATACGTGCTCTGGTGTGTTTTAAATTGAGTGGGAAATAATAGTGGTCAGTGATCACTATTTGACTCATTCACTCCATTTTTCGGTCTTTGCAAAACTCAAATCAAATCAAATCGACCCGGTTCATTTTAGGGGCTAGGGTTCCAAAACTCTGTCTCTGTACCAACTAAACCACGTCGTTTTGAAAAGTGGATGGCATCGGTTCGATTTGGGTATTGTTAGTTCACTCGAGATTATTCCGGTCTGAATTGTGCGAGGGCAAAATTGGCAGTCCAAGAAAAATTGATCTGGCTCCATTGCTTTTGGCTCTAACCATCTTAACAGGAACACCTATTATATAGCTGTCATTATGTAACTAGTTGCACTTTATTTTGCATATATATATATATAATAAACACGGGAACCTTTCTAGAAGAGTTATTAAATAAAGTGGTTCGATTGTATTCATCACGCGTGTTAATAATGCCAGATTTTAATTTTTTTTAATTAAAACAAATTTATTTTGGTGATTGCAAAAACTACTTTGATATAAAATGTTACATTTCGATGTGTTGGGTATAAGACAAAAATGTATTATATCTGATCTATAAATTGTGCCAATTTTATGTTTATTTGTCAGCTCCATGTGAAATTAGTTATGATAGACTAATAATAAGTAGGTTTACATAGTAATGATGTAGGATTGTAGATGTGGAGGTGAACAAATATATATTCCTGCCGAACCTAATGCAACCGATCCATTTTCCAATAATTGAATATTAACTTTTAATTTGTAATATTGTCGAAGTCATGAGGGAAAAAACAAAAAATAAAAATGATTAATGCATGAAAAAATAGATATTTTTTTTTTTTGAGAAGTAAAATCTTAGTTGTTTTATGTATAAAAAAAATTATAAACTATAAATAATAAATATAGAAAATTCATTAGTAGAGCAGTATATAATGAATTGGAATAAGGAAAATTCTAAATACGGATTTCATTTTTCTCTTCACAGTCCTCGTTATTTTATAAAATATTAATATTAATATGATAAGACACTTTTATCCATGAATTCTTAGGCAATGTTTGGTATACTGGTACGGATATACTCACATTAATAAAATCTGATTGCTTTAAAAGATAATTGCGTATTAGTTATTTTAATTGTGTGTTTGGTTATTAAGATAAATAAGCTGGTGAATGCAACAAACGTGGCTATGATGGCTCATGCCAACCAAGCTAACGAGCACCCCATCCCTTTCTTTAGATATTTTATGAGTAATTTTATTTTAATTTGTTTTTGAGTACGTGTTTGACGAATTAGTATTCTTCATTTTCGTATAATGTGATTAATTTTTCTATAATCTTTTGCTTTGTGCTTTATGTGATGGGTCTGTAAATATTGAACAAGGCTTGCTACCAGTTGAACAATGACTCAATCTTCGGCCGTTCAAAATTGAAGAATTTAGATAAATTTAGTGCTAAGAGACTTTAATCCTTTCAGATTCACGATGTGATGATCTTACTTTCTTTGCAGATTTATGGTGTTAAAACTTTCTACATAGATGCCCTGTGATTCAGAAATGTTCCAAAGCTTATTAAATTCCACAAGATCGACCTTGCTCATAACTAGTTGGATGGAAGGGGGGGGGGGTTATAGGGTGTGCAGGGATATGATAGAATTTTAAATGTTGGGATTGAGGGACAAAATTGTATTATCATAATTATATTAACATTTTAAAAAATAGTACGATTATAAAGATAAAAATGGGGGTTGTGCTTAGAATTTCCCTTAGAATAATATCCACATTACTCTTATCTATATATATCTAAAAGTAAGATAGTCGTCACAAATAGAAATAATAAATTTTCCCGCCTAAATTAATTTTCTAATAATAGTGATATAATTATACATGCAATTAATTATGAAATTAAGTAAAATAAAAACTATAAAGTAATTAATCGTATTACAAAAATAATGGAATGTGCGATTCTCTTTCTATGATACGAAAATTGCATATAGCTTCCTAAATTAACATATTAATATTTAGATTGTAAATCAATATATATAATTAAATCACTAATTCCATAAAATTCATGTGCTAGAATCTTGAATTATATTGCAAGGCTACATTATATACATATTTACCATATTTAATAAATATGCCAATATTTCTCTAAATCATTATCTATCTAAATATAAAATTAAATAATCTTAATCTTATCTTAATATATATATATATATATATATATATATCTAAAAGTGATATAGTATACGAACTTATCTATATTTTTTAATTATTTATTTTCCATGTAAACCCGTCAATAGTAATATATTTCAAATATATTATTATACATTTCCAGAAATAGCAGATTACATGGAGAACAATTCTATAATATAAGAAGCTAATTATATTATATATATCAATATTGAATCTCTATATATAATACGAAGCTAATTAAATCCATATATAATATGCAGTTACTTATATATATATATATATATATATGTATATATTGATTGATATTGACTTGCGAATCAATGCCGAATTAAATGAAGGGTAATTAATTGTTTCTATAATTACATAGATATAGATTATATTATATAAGGTAAATCTATAATTGCGTTAACCCATAAATATAATTTTGCCTTAGCCGTGATATCTATAATATGTTATTGAAAAAATAGTGTAAAAAGATGGAAGCGGTCGATTATGAATGCATCTTCATTCTTGGTATCTTCTTAAACTCATTTCAAGAGCGGTTTTTTCTTGCTTCACTGTCACATCCGACGACATTATGCCCCTAAAGAAAAGGGGTAGCTTCAATTACGCTTCGATTATATTGATAATCAAAATGTTGTCGGAGTTTTGTGATTTTTTTCTCTGTTATTAATCAAATGTAAATTTCATTTGATTTTTGTATCTATAATCAATAAATTCGTTGGTGTTGATTTTGCAGGAGGCAGGCACCAGTTCACGTACAGAGTTGATTTGTATAATTGTTATTCTACTATGATTTAGGTTAATGGAGTTTATTTGGATGTCATTGTTGTGTCCATATTGCAGTCTCATGCATTTCAGACCCGGAAGCTCATAGAAAAATCTCTAGCAGCACCCTATTCGCGATGTTAAGTAATTCTCTTATTTGTTGAGTTTAAGCACACATGATATGCAATTGATTTAATTGGCTATTATACATTATGTTTTGATTCTACGAAATGGCCTGTTTTTTTTTATCAAGTTTATTGGTTTAAGATTATTTATGTATTGTGAATTTTGTCATCATTGTATTATTTAATCAGTTGCCCAAGAAATATATACAATTTGCCAGTTTTGAAGATATTGGTATCTGTGTAATGTCGTAACTTCACCATAATCCCCCCTCCGATTGGGCTACTACTCCAAAAAGTTTGAATGATATTTTTAATTTAGCTTTCGAAAACAATGCATAAATGTTAGTATTAGACCATTGAGAGTGGACCTCGGAGTAAAATAAGAAGATTTATCATTTAATTTTTTCATGTTCTGAAGTTTGTGTGAATTTTACTGAGTGTGTATTGATCATAACTTCCCGTTTCTTTATTTGGTAACCGTACATCAACAACATAGAATTCAAGTTTCCACCCAAAAACAACTCATACAAGATTTGGCACAACAACGTAGAGATTCTTTTTAAGCTTCGGAAAATTAGGCCATTTTGATATATTAGCTGGAATGCAAAATGGAGAAATAAAATGAAGTCATTTTAAGCTTTGGAAAATTAGGCCATTTTGTTTTAGCGTATCTTATATTAATGAATTTCTTTTTTTAAATTCAAATATAAATAAATTATATTTTTTTATTGAGATATGTGAAATTGACTGGCCTCATCCTTTCGCGAGGTTCTTTTTATGTTTTCTTTTAATATCTTATTTGATTTAATTTAATTTAGATTTAGATAGTGTACATGATTGTATAAGTTTTGGTAATTATGAATAGATAATTGCCTGATACTCTCTATTGATTTCAAATCCTATTAAGATATATTTTTCTAAAAAAATGCATATTCTCTATTTATAAAGGGTTAACATTGAGAGAAAGTGCTAGAAAATATGGTGAAATTTTGAAACAAACTAAAAATTCTAAAATGACAATTGATTTGAAGCACAAAGATTAGTAATTATAAAATATGGTGCATCATACTTTCAACTTCACTTTGTTTTTACTTCACTTAATAATAAAATAGTTTAAGCCTATTAATTAATCCAAATGTGTTCTTAGGTACGTCTATGGGTTATAACCTGCAAAATTCAAAGAGAAAAAAAATATTTTTTTTTATCAATTCAGAATCAGAAAAAAAGAAAATTATCAATTTAGGACTCTAAAATTATTTATTTTATTTTAAAAAAAATTATATTCATATAAATTTTCATAAAAAACTATTGTATTGATTATTTTTTAATTTTAATAAAGAATATGTTTTAAAAAAATGATAATTAAAAAAATTACAAGAATCAAAGTACATGATCGAGTTTTTTGAGTCATAGATTGATATATTTTTATCATATAATAGTATCTATAATAAGAAAATCCAAACAAATGTAAAAGTATATTAAAAGGTTTTATAAATATTTAAAAAATAATTTATAAGATTTTGAATATTTATTTACAAAAATAATATTAAATTTATAGTTGGGTGTATGTAGTTATAGGTAATGAAATAAATTACTACGACCAAATAACATAACTATTCATTTAGAAAGACAAAAGCATCATAAAATTCATCGATGATCTTTTCTTTTATAAAGTCGAAACAGTTGATTGGCACGTAGAGATAAGAAAATATCATGCATCTATAACAATAATTTCATGATACTATCCAACATTTTTTTTTTAAATTCATGTAGTAAAGATTTATCTTTTTTTTTTTTATCTCAAAAGAAGGTATTATCGTTTTCTCTCTATTATCCTTAAACGAAAATAACAATGCTTATTTATATACTTTACCATTTTCATACTATAAGTGAAGAGGCAATCAAATATTATAAATTATTAATTTCACAAACCACTATCATTCAATTGTTGTTTTTATTGCATATTGCTCCTTTAGTTCTTTACATAGTTCGTCTCAAATTTGTTGTATTACATTTATTTGTATCAAAGCATGAGTTAAGGTGTTCACCATTATTGTGGCGAAGACATATGGGCAGTAGATCGAGTCAGCTTTACCAATAATTACATTTGACTATGATTTAGTTTTTTTTTTTTTTTGTAACCCTTATATTATTTATTTTTATTTTTATTTACATCTTGCATATCTTACATTTCAATCCTAATCTAATATTGCCTTAAATGATGCAACGCTTACATTTTCAAACTCCATTATTTTTAAGTTTGTTTGAAAATTAACATGATTCTATTAAATATCATTTAATATATATTTGAAATGGATAATGGGGAAGTTATAAAGGTCGTGATAGAAAAATCAATATAAAGTCATGATTGATTTTTTTAAATTATTGAGATTTTGTTATATGAGCGAATATCATGCATAATTTCATATTTTTTTTAACATATTTGGTGCAAGTAATCTTTTAATAATTAGAATAATAAAATTTATTATGACATTTTAATAAAACACTAAGTTTATGTATCTTATCCGTGCATCGCACGGGTGATATACTAGTACCTATTTATAAATGAATATAATATTTTAAATTATTCATTTAATTATAAAAATAATTAATCATCCACCTAAATTATAAGGAAAGTGTGATAATCAAACATGATGATGTTAAAAAATATCAGTTTTCGTTAGTTGAAAAATATAACGACAATCAAATATAACCTACTTACTAATATAAAATGAATATTTTGGATTAGAATCGTTGATTGTAGTTGGTCTTATTTATGTATCCTGCAAAGTGAGGTTTATTATTTCGTAGTCAGAAAAATAACATGCATTTTACGAAAATGAATAAGATAAAATTAATTAAATGACCAATAATTCTATGGCATAAAATCCCAATTGCAGTTTTACTTGCACAAGATTTCTTCTTGGGGACCAATAATTGTTCAAGCCAAGTTGATAGTTTTTCTTGTAGGTTTCTGCAAAACAAAATCACGAGAAAATAATTCTGCAACAACTTTTGCAAGAGTATGATGTAATCAAGTTTTGGACACCTTATATTTATAATACCAGTACTAAAATATGAAATAATATGTAAAAATGTACACATTAATCATCAATCATAGAATTTAGAGTATCATACGAACTATTTATGGAAATATAGAACAATGTCTTCATTACATTAATTAATTGTAAATCAATCATACATATATGTAATTATATTTAAGCTACACATTTCAATAAGTAGTTATGCGAGTTATGATACATATGTAATATATGAATGAAGTGGTCGTACAAATGTTTATTATAAATTTGATGATAAATATTTTTAAATACAGTAAAATGATGCACCTCTCTTATTTTAAAATAAAATTGGAAATATTATTCAAATATATTTTTGAATTTTAAATTATATGATAAATAATAAATAATATATTATCATGTTGATCACCCATATGTTATTTGAAATATGAATAAAAATGTCACTAAGAAATTATTATAGTAGAGCCCACATTCAAAATAGATACAATTAAATTATATATACATTAATTGCTATCATCAAGTAATGTAAAAATACATAAACAAAAAAATTCGAAATATAAAATTAAGTGGAATATTATAATAAAAGTGAACTAAAGTTATATATAGTTTTTTAATCAAAATATGAAAGACATGTTACTTTAATTATTTTGAGATTAATAAAAATATATATTTATATATACACACATATATGTTTTTACTACAGAAATTGAACACAGTAAAAAAGAATTCATCACCCATTCATTACAAAAAACTAAAGCACGATAATGCTAATAGTAAAATTACACTTTGTTGAAAGACCATTTTTTATATCCAACACACAATGATATGTTGATATAAAATCAGCAGTTAATTGAAATATTTTCATTAATAAAAGATTTTAAAATAAAAAATACATCCTATCTCGTATTCTTGTTTTCAAGAATCAGCCTCCATCGATCTCTCCCCAACAAAAATTGATACAAATAGTGCAACTATTTATTATATTATTTCTTCGTAATTAATCCTTAGAAGATACAAAAGATATGCGAAATCGTCTATTGCACATTTGGTGTTGCATTTTTTATTGCACACTCGATTTTTTTTTTAATTTTTTCTTTAATTTCAATTTATTATGATTTAATGTAATTTTACGCTTGTTGTTTAGGGTTCATCCTACCCAATTAGGGGTTTAATATATTTTTTAATATTTAGTTTTTCAAATAATCAATTAATAACTAAAAATTGAAATTAAATACTACAAAATTATAGTGCATTCTAATTGGGTAGAATGAATCCTAAATAATAAGTGTAAAATTAAACTAAAACATAATAAATTGAAATAAAAAAAATTGGAAAAAAAAATAAAAGTGTGCGATAGGAAATGCAACACCAATTGTGCAGTAGAGGATTTCAGCTGGAAGAAAAGAGTGTGCGTAAAATTTATTAAAATATAAATTTCAATGCCATCATTAGTAACACCACTATATATCATATAATTATATAATATTATATAAGTAACATATCTACACTTATGTAATTATATCCCTTTATAATTAACCCAATTAATATAATTGTTATGCGTTGATAGTTGTGTAGTTAAAGTAATTCATATATATTAATATAAATTAAACTAGTTTTGCTAATTATCGAGCGTAATTAAAATTATTTAAAATACTTTATAAAATAAGTTTATATGAAAATAAATAAATAAATAAGAGAAATTAAAAATTATAGAATATTATGAGAATAATTTTTATTTTAAATATTATTCACACTCAAAATAAGCATTCCAAGTTATAGTAGTCCACGCTTACATTCAACTATAAACATTTGTTTTTTTTTTTTTATTAGATCATCTAATTAAATAGAACTATATGTATCTCAGTTCTTTATGAAAAAAATAGAGAATACATTTGTATGTCCTACTTTATTATATTTTGTACAAAATATCAGTATATTTTAATATATGTTAGAAATTTGTTAGTTTGTCTTACGAATTAGCTGAATAAATACTGTATATAGAAATATATTTTTGCTTAATTGTTACAACCAAAAATACATATGTATTTTCGATGTCATTTTTAAGCAATTAATAAGCTGTAAGACCAATTTATTTTATTTGTATTACATTTGTTAAAGAAAAAAAAAAGATATTATTGTAGTAAGTTTTCTTAAAATTATATTTGTAGGTGGCGAAATTTTAAAATATTATATATAATATATTTATTTAGTTTTGGAATCATATCAAATCCAAAATTAGATAAAATATTTAAATAATAAAGATATTATTATATGATGAACATCAAGTTCTTTGGAAACAAGTGAATATCTTTCAAGATATATATCAATTTACAATAGCCAATGAGATAGTGTTACATCAGCTCTAGATCTCTCTTCCCACAACTATAAATAGGAGCCTCCATATCAGTTGAAAATCACACCATAAGTCATTTGAAGAGTTTAAGAATTTGAGAACTTCCATAAGTGAAATTCTCAAAGATATTCAAGGCGTTCTTGCGATATTCAAAGACGTTCTTCACCAAATTCATCCCGAAGACGACGTTTGATCCATAAGCAAGGCAGTCAAAGGCGTTCTTCATCAAATTCATTCTGAAATTAGCGTTTGATCTGGAAACAAGGCGTCGGCCCTCCGAATTAACGTTATCAAGACTAAAGATCAAGTCAAAGAAGATCGAGGATATAAATCTTCCTCGAAAACTTCAAAGGCCAAGTTCAAACAACAAGTCCGAGAAAATCAAATAGACAAATTTACTCTGAAGATTTCAAAGACCGTTTGAAAATCAAGTTTTGAAGAGAAGAATCAGAGGAAAAATAGAGATTGGATTCATAAATTTATATTTTTGATCCGAAATATTTTATTGTACACGTTTTGTATTTTACCAAATTAAATACAAATTCAAATCCAATACTCATTGACACGAGTATGAAAGGTCTACAAATTCAAATTCAAGACTCATTGACACGAGTATAAAAGGTCTACAAATTCAAATTCAAGACTCCTTGACACGAGTATAAAATGTCTACAAATCCAAATTCAAATCCAAGTACTCACGGACACGAGTATAAAAGGTCTACAAAGTCCAAATTCAAGTTGAAGGCTCATCGATATGAGCATAAACTATCTAAGTTCAAGAAAAAGCTCCCTGATATGAGCATAAACTATCCAAGTTCAAGAAAGCTCCCTGATACGAGCATAAACTATCTAAATTCAAATCCAAATTGAAGACTCCTTGATACGAGTATAAACTATCTAATAAATTCAAATTCAAGACTCCTTGATACGAGTTTAAACTATCTAATTAATTTTCGAGACTCATTCATTTCAAACGACAAGTCATCAATGAACAAGTTTCGATGGGGCATTTGTAGGTGGTGAAATTTTACAATATTATAAATAATATTTTTACTGATTTTAATATATTTATTTAGTTTTGGAATCATATCAAATCCAAAATTAAATAAAATATTTAAATAATAGAGATATTATTATGTGATAAATATCAAGAGTCTCTGGCAACAATTAAATATCTTTCAAAAGATATATATCAATTTCTAACCGCCAATGAGATAGTGTCACATTAGCTCTAGATCTCTTTCCCTACAACTATAAACAGGGGCCTCCATATCAGTTGAAAATCACACCAGAAGCCATTTGAAGAGTTCAAGAATTTGAGAACTTCCATAAGTGAAATTCTCTCAGATATTCAAGGCGTTCTTGTGACATTCAAAGACGTTCTTCACCAAAATCATCCCGAAGACGACGTTTGATCCACAAGCAAGACCATTTGAAGAGTTCAAGAATTTGAGAACTTCCATAAGTGAAATTCTCAAAGATATTCAAGGAGTTCTTGTGACATTCAAAGACGTTCTTCACCAAAATCATCCCGAAGACGACGTTTGATCCACAAGCAAGACCATTTGAAGAGTTCAAGAATTTGAGAACTTCCATAAGTGTAATTCTCAAAGATATTCAAGGCGTTCTTGTGACATTCAAAGGCATTCTTCACCAAATTCATCCCGAAGACAACGTTTGATCCATAAGCAAGGCAGTCAAAGACGTTCTTCATCAAATTCATTCCGAAATTAGCGTTTGATCCGGAAACAAGGCGTTGGCCCTCCGAGTTAACGTTATCAAGACTAAATATCGAGTCAAAGAAGATCGAGGATATAAATCTTCCCTGAAAACTTGAAAGGCCAAGTTCAAACAACAAGTCCGAGAAAATCAAAGAGACAAATTTACTCTGAAGATTTCAAAGACCGGTTGAAAATCAAGTTTTGAATAGAAGAATCAGAGGAAAAATAGAGATTGGATTCATAAATTTATATTTTTGATCCGAAATCATTTTATTGTACACTGTTTTGTGTTTTACCAAATTAAATACAAAAAATTTGTAACACAATATTTTTGTATTTAATTTGGTAAAACACAAAAATATTGTGTTATAAATTTTGGCACGCCCAGTGGGACAATCTCTACCTCTCATCTTTTCTCTTCACCAATTTCCTCAAGCATCAAGATGTCTACAATTCTGGAAGAAAAAAATTACAAATTTGATGAAGCTGGCCGAAGGACTTGCCAAGCGAATACAAGAACGAGATGCTCAAATACTGAAGCTAGAAAAAGAAATGATTGTTAATACTTGTGACGAGCAAGTGGATGAAGATACTGAAGCTGAAATATCTGCAAAGCTACATGCCAACAACAATGAAAAATCTACAGCCAAAGAAGTTGAAGTATCATTTGATGGCTCAATTCAAGTTGATCAACTCAAAGATTTCATACTGGAAACAATCAAAGACAAGTCTGGAGATGGCCGTAAATCATTACGGACTTACAACAAGCCATATACCCCAAGAATTGACAATTTGAAAATGCCAAATGGCTACCAACCACCAAAATTTCAACAATTTGATGGCAAAAGCAATCCAAGACAACACGTGGCTCACTTTGTAGAAACCTGCAATGATGTTGGGACATACAAAGATCACTTGGTCAAGCAATTCGTTCATTCTTTAAAAGACAACGCATTTGATTGGTATACCGATTTGGAGCCAAATTTAATTGATAGTTGGGGACAACTGGAGAAAGATTTCCTAAACCGCTTCTACAGTACTCGAAGGGCGGTTAGCTTGGTTGAACTCACAAATACAAACCAACAAAAAGAAGAGTCTGTCATTGACTACATCAACCGTTGGAGAAACTTGAGCCTGAATTGCAAAGATCAATTATCAGAAACTTCAGCAATTGAAATGTATATTCAAGGCATGTCTTGGGGTCTTCGATATATTTTGAAAGGGATTCAACCAAAGACTTTCGAGGAATTGGCCACTAGAGCTTACGACATGGAGTTAAGTATGGCCACAAATGGAGTTGAAGAACTATCGATGCAAAAGCCTCACAACTTTGAAGAAGAGCAAGAAACAAATGATGGGGGCAAACCTTTTGAGGAATCTCCAAGTGAAGAAGAAGAAGAAGAAAATGATGATGATGATGATGATGATGATAATGATGAAGATGAAGATGAAGAAACGGCTACAAATCTAACCATGAGCCAATTCAAGTCTTTCAACATTTGTTACAATCAATGAAAAGAAAATGAGCAACGCTCCTTTATAAGAGCCTAAACTATATTCAAAACTCCTTGATAAGAGTTAAAACTATCTAAAGTTTTCAAAATGCAAACGCTCTTTGATAAGAGCCTAAACTATCTTTGAAACTCCTTGATAAGAGTCAAAACTATCTAAATTCTTCAAAATACAAACGCTCCTTGATAAGAGCCTAAACTATCTTTGAAACTCCTTGATAAGAGTTAAAACTATCTAAAGTCTTCAAAATGCAAATGCTCATTGATAAGAGCCTAAACTATCTTCCAATGCTCCTCGATAAGAGCCTAAACTATCTTCAAAAGCTCCTTGATAAGAGTCAAAACTATCTAAACTCTTCAAGAAATACCAAGACTCATTGACACGAGTATAAAATGTCTACAAATTCAAATTCAAGACTCCTTAACATGAGTATAAAAGGTCTACAAATTCAAATCTAAGACTCATTGACACGAGTATAAAATGTCTACAAATCCAAATTCAAATCCAAGTACTAACGGACACGAGTATAAAAGGTCTACAAAATTCAAATCCAAATTGAAGGCTCCTTGATACGAGTATAAACTATCTAATAAATTCAAATTGAAGAACTCTTGAATATGAGTATAAACTATTCAATAACTCCTTGACACGAGTATAAACTATCTAATAAATTCAAGTTCAAGACTCCTTGATACGAGTTTAAACTATCTAATCAATTTTCGAGACTCATTCATTTCAAATGACAAGTCGTCAATGAACAAGTCTCGAGGGGGCATTTGTAGGTGGCGAAATTTTAAAATATTATATATAATATTTTTATTAATTTTAATATATTTATTTAGTTTTGGAATCATATCAAATCCAAAATTAGATAAAATATTTAAATAATAAAGATATTATTATATGATAAACATCAAGTTCTTTGGAAACAAGTAAATATCTTTCAAGATATATATCAATTTCCAATAGCCAATGAGATAGTGTTACATCAGCTCTAGATCTCTCTTCCCACAACTATAAATAGGAGCCTCCATATCAGTTGAAAATCACACCATAAGTCATTTGAAGAGTTTAAGAATTTGAGAACTTCCATAAGTGAAATTCTCAAAGATATTCAAGGCGTTCTTGCGATATTCAAAGACGTTCTTCACCAAAATCATCCCGAAGACAGCGTTTGATCCACAAGTAAGACCATTTGAAGAGTTCAAGAATTTGAGAACTTCCATAAGTGAAATTCTTAAAGATATTCAAGGCGTTCTTGTGACATTCAAAGGCGTTATTCACCAAATTCATCCCGAAGACGACGTTTGATCCATAAGCAAGGCAGTCAAAGGAGTTCTTCATCAAATTCATTCCGAAATTAGCGTTTGATCTGGAAACAAGGCGTCGGCCCTCCGAGTTAACGTTATCAAGACTAAAGATCGAGTCAAAAAAGATCGAGGATATAAATCTTCCCTAAAAACTTCAAATGCCAAGTTCAAACAACAAGTCCGAGAAAATCAAAGAGACAAATTTACTCTGAAGATTTCAAAGACCGTTTGAAAATCAAGTTTTGAAGAGAAGAATCAGAGGAAAAATAGAGATTGGATTCATAAATTTATATTTTTGATCCGAAATATTTTATTGTACACTGTTTTGTGTTTTACCAAATTAAATACAAAAATATTATTTTACAATATTATATTATGATTTAAATATTTGATACTACACTGACAAAAAATTAAACTAATATAAGAAAATATAAATATGAAGCATTTGTAATTAAATTAAAATACAACAAGAAAAATTACAACAATAAAAGATATATAAAAGCCATTATACATGCCCAACTGGAAATGAATTCATATGACACATCGGCATAGAGGTTTAACAGAATTAGAATACATTTTAGCCTGAAATCTCCAGCTTCCTCCACCGCCGTCCGTTAAAATTTATCTACACTTCTATAATGAGACTTTCCAATGTTTTTATTTTTTCTAGTTTTAACATTTTTATTCCTCAGATTATATTCCAATCTAAAATTAAATGTCATATCCACTCACAATATTTTTCCCCCCAATTTTTTAGCCAAATACTATCACTTTTCGCAGCATAAACATGTTCGATAACGTCGTGAATAAATGAATATTACAGGTTGAATCTTAGGTAATTGAGCAAATATTTTCCATCTGTATGTTTGCCAAAATTATTTTTCTATAGGTATTGGCATCTTACTAACTTTCATTTCTTGATACAAATTACTAAATTAGAAAATGTCAGGTGTTGTCCGGCAAACAGAGCCATCAGATAGAAAGTTAGAAACCAACCAACCTTAGTTTCATTTGAACATTTTTTTTATCTTTTACTTTTATATAGCCGTTTACTTCCAAAATAATTTTTAAAAAATCATATATGTTCATATTTTACTTAATGGAACGTTTACTTATTTTTTCAATTTTCTTTAGTTTTTGCTAGAGAGAGCTCATAAAAATGTGAAGTTAATGTTTATGTATATAATTATATATATATATATATATTCATTTATTGCATGACAGGACTATATTCAATAGTAGATATGTGTTTGTGTGTGTGATATTGGAGACAGCCTGAGTGTCTAATTAACTATATCATGTAATTTTCTAAACCTGAGTTCTTCAATATATTAGATTTTTATTTTTTTTAAATACATACTCTATAATCTATTACTAATAAAAGGTTACAGGTCTCGATATCAAGATAGATTCCTTAAGTTTACAATAAAAAATGGGGGGATCTTTTAGCAGTTGAAATAATTTTATTACCTTAGCTTTCATGTGAACTATTAAATTTATGATCACACACTTCAGAGAATACATGACTAAATTTATGATCACATTTATTTAGACATGATGAAGGGAATATTGTTATTGTAGCTTAAGTACCATGATTTAATTTTTGGTTGATTTCACAGGATAATTGGTAAATCTAAACAAGGCATCAACAATGGCGTGTAGGAAAAATTATTACCATCAACAACGTGTAGTTTTTTGTGTTACTTGTGAAATAATTTTCTGCATGCACCCCCTTTATGTTCTCTGAATTTTTGCAAAACCATAAAATTATATCTAATTTATGCATAAAGTTTGCCTTCATAAATTGAGAATTATAGTAATATAACCTGAGTTTCTGTATTTTCTCTAATGCCCGAGTTTTCTGCATTTCAGAATGTCGATGTTTCCTGACGATGGAGCATCGAAGTTGGAACCAGTTGGAAGTTCACAGATGACGTTTCTTTTAAAGGATGCAAATCTCTTCTTGAATCCAGTAATGGAGCCATCAATGTTGTGTAATTCTTCCAACTTCTGCAAATAACAAAATAGATAGACTCATGTAATTTTTTTCTTTCGGTTTGATGGTGTTGTAATTTATAATAGTTTGTAATAACTGCCTCTTCAACTAAGAGAATAAAATAACTGCTGCACCCATTAAAGGAATGGAAATAACCTCCTCTTCAACTAAGTGTCGAAAATAACTGATGTTGAAACTTACATTCGGCAGTTCATCACTGAACATTTTAAAAGAATAAAGACCAAATCAGCCTTAGAAAATTGGCGCCAAATTTAAATGACCAAAAACTGTGTTTTTATATATATATATATATAGATTTCGCAATGTATTCTGAATAATTACATAATTATCGGATATATTTAACTGTTTTTTTTTAGAAGTAGTAGTATTCACAATTTTTATGATTTATAGTATTTGTGTATATTGATTTGCACTTGCAATAGTTATTATATATAATCAATAATAAATTATATTGTCACGACTTAAAAATTAATACTACCTCCGTTTCAAAATGTTTGTTGTTTTGTTTTTTTTATCTGGAATTAAGATTTAATTTTGTGGACAAATATACTCATCCCTCATATATGCCATAAAATCTAATTCATCTATATTTTCCTAAAAAATAACAATATTTTCTCTCTTCATATATTATAGGTAAGTTAGAATCAAGAAATCTTGTAGGAATTGAATAGGTTAAAATTGGGAGAGAGGATGTCAAATTATATAAAACAACAAACATTTTGAAACAAAAAAAAAACCTAAAACAACAAACATTTCGAAACGGAGGTAGTATTTGATTAGATTCAATAATAAAAGTTCCATACCAATTAACCAAAAATGCGGCATTGCAGAAAATAGAAGATAGCCCATACAAATAATGATGCTCATGCATCTTGAAGAAAAACAAAAATTAATTAGTTGCAATAATATATAAACAACAAAATTATAAAAATTGACATGTTTTCAATTGATATTGTCACCTATTTGAACATAAAATATTCAAATTTACATAAAATTGAATAAAATGTGGTAGAAACACGGAAAACAACAAAATTATAAAAACTGATGTAAAAAATAATATACCTAAAATTTCCATAAACATGTGACCTTTTATATTTGTGTATATAAAAAAAAAACTTCAACTTTCGACAGTTTAAACATCTTCACGGATGCTTCTCCATTTCTAGATATCTTGTTGCCATATCATCACCACATGGAAATTAAAATACCATGAAGTTAAATAATGATTAAGTATCACCATTTTGTATCCAATTAAGCCAACTGACATAAACTAAATGCATTACAAACTTAAAAATATATAAGAAGATTTATATATAAAATATAAGCAGCCAATTATATATGGTGGGGAAAAAAATGATAGAATTCCTCACAAACTTGGCGAAGCTCTTTTAATAATTAACAAATAATTTGATGTCGGTATATTGTTTGGCATACATATCGCCCTTGTTAAAACTTTGGTTTGTAACTTTCCGATAAGCAAATACTTAGTGATGGCATGATTGCAACAATCCTAAAAAAACACAATTGACTAGTAATATTATAACTAATATAATATTAAGATTCACAACGTAAAATCGACGAATCTCATGATCATAAAATACCGACATGAAACTAAAGAAACACTGTATTTTTCCGTACACGAACTATCATAAAAATAAAAATTGGAAAATAAGTATTTAACATAATAGGAATTGTGGAAGGAATCAACTACCCAATAGCCGAAAGTGAATGCGTTAGCCCGGTCCACGTGGTGCCCAAGAAGGGAGGAATCACGATGGTGGAAAACGACAAAGGAGAGCACATGGCTACTCGAACCACCACCGGATGGAGAATGTGCATTGACTATTGAAAGCTCATTGCGGCTACTCGAAAAGACCATTTCCCCCTTCTGTTTATTGATCAAATCCTTGATAAACTAGCCGGACATAGTTTTTATTGTTTCCTTGACGGTTTATCGAATTATTTTCAGGTGGCTATTGCGCCAGATGACCAAGTCAAGACCGCATTCACGTGCCCGTTTGACACTTTTGCGTGTAGAAGGATGCCGTTTGGACTATGCAATGCACCAGGCACATTTCAAAAGTGCATGTCGTGTGTGTGTGTATGTCAAGAGGACAATATTTTATAATATAAGAGACAAATTGATAATAAACTAAAAATCTGACTAGATCAACAAAAAAAATACTAAGTTTTTTTTTTATATAAAAAGTTTCATCATTTTTGTAAAAATATATAAAAAAAAAACATTTGAAGCCTTTAAACTGTTATATATATTTTATTAGCTAGATAAGATAATACTTTTCCAATTTTATTGAGCGTTGGTGCATTAAATATAATACGACCGAATGCTATGCATTAAACAAACTATCAAATTTATGACATGCTCATGTGGGATGGGACCAAGGTGATGAGAATTGAGAGGATTAATGTCGGACACTTAAAGACAAATGGGAATATATGTTCCATATAAATAGAAATAAATTGAGCTACTTATTCAATATTTCATTATTAGTTGTTGCGGTTACAAAAAAAAAAAACTCAAAAAAATATATAGTACTCCTCCGTCCCAGAAATATAGTCCCCCTCCCATTTTTACACATATATTGAGAAAGATCATTTATCGTATTTAGGAAAGTAAAATTAAATAAATTTTTCATATTGTACCCTATTTATTGATTCAAAAGATAAGAGATTTTAATATCAAAAAAAATTAAATAGGGGTATGTTAAGAAAAATGAAAATTTAATGCACATATATAAGAAAAATGGACTATACTTCTGGTATGTCGAAAAAGGAATACTGGATTACAATTATGGGACAGAATGAGATTAAATATAGTTTATTTGCATATACGGTGGCCCTAAAGATTCCTATTACTAAATAACATTAAAAGGTCAAAATATTTTAACTTTTGTGGAATTAAAAGTTAAAAAATAAGCTCTTTTTTTAATAAAAAGAAAGTAAAATGGACAAAAGTTGGTGACAGTTTTAATCGTACACAGCTTGGTGATGCTTTATTATTTGGGCAAATTATATTTTGATACCAACATTTGGTACTTTTTAAAATGATTAATTTTTAAAAAAAAAATTAAAAATATAACATTTGATCAATTTTACGGTTCAAAAATCATACGTAATTGATTGCATTTTAATATTTCTTAATTGGAATGATTTTTCTACATGGATGAGAAAATAAAAATATTGAAATACAATTAATTACGTACGATTTTTGGACCGTAAAATTGATGAAATGTTAAATTTACAATTTTTTTTTTGAAAAAGTGAATCATTTTTAAAAAAAAAATACCCAAAATGCAGGTATCAAACTGCAATTTATTGCTATTATTCTAATCCAAATAGGAGAAAATGGGCTATTTGACATAAGTTTTGTGTTTTAAATATTTAATGATATCAATCACTCTTATAAAGGCTACGGGGGGTGTATTCGTTTGAGATTTTGATGGATTTTAATGGACTTTTAAAATCCGGGTGTATTCAATTCAGACTTTTAAAAGTCCTTTAAAATCTGGAGGTATTCAATCCAGACTTTTAAAAGTCCTTTAAAATCTGGAGGTATTCAATCCAGACTTTTAAAAGTCTTTTAAAATCCAGAGGTATTCAAAAATCTATGGACTTTAAAAAGTCATTGACTTCGTTGGATTTCAAGTTGATTTCACGTTAAAAATGTGAAGGATGAAATCCGACCCTGGACACGAGAGTTTGATGGATTTGAAAAACCCCGCGGCCGGTGCAGGATAGCGGCCGCTAGCATCCGCACTTGGGCACCCCAGCGGTCGCTGGCATCCAGCGGCCGCTGGAGTAGCATATGGGTTCTCTCGGCTAGCTTCCCAGCGGCCGCTGGATTCCAGCGGTCGCTGGGTTCTCTCGACTTGACTTCCCAGCGGCCGCTCAATTCAAGCGGTCGCTGGGTTTAATTTTTTTTCCGATTCCATCGATCGTTGTGTTCCATCGAGTGCTGGCAAGAAGGATTTGAAATCTATCAAAATAATTCAAAATCGGTCTGAAATCCATGCACGAAATCCGCCAGACTCTGTGTGGAGTTGGGAGACTCCGTGTGGAGTCTATGGATTTTATAAATCCATAGACATTTAAAAGTCTATCAAAATCCATCAAAGTCCCAAACGAATACACCCCCTACAACTCGAGATTTAATCCTCAGTTTTCTTCATTGAACTAAAAAGTAGACCGGGATCAATGTACGAGGCCCAGTTTCAATTTGAGTACATGCGAGTGTTTTATTATTATTATTATTATTATTGAAAATGTGTGTAAAGAGATTCACATTTTATCTGCAGGTTGTTTGTACGGCGTATTAGCGCATATTATGATTTAAGATTAAAGTTTGTGCACTTGTAATTTATTCGTAACAAGGGAAAATAAAACGGGCACAGGTTTTTATTTATTGAAATAACTGACAACTAGGTTAGCCTACCTAATAATTATCAAAAAAAAAAAAAAAAAAGGTTAGCCTACCTAAGTTATAAATGAATTTTAGTTTTTATGTATTAAAACGAGTGTAATGAAATCCTCACACTACATCTATTACAAAGCCATAGGTATGAAATACTCGTTATCAAAGCTACTCCCTCCGTTTCTGTCATTCTAACATTTTGATTTTATTTTAAAAAAAGTGTCATTCTACAAATTCGAGATATAAAATTCTCATTTTTCACATATTTGCCATCATTTAATGCATTCATACATTTATATTTAACTCATTTAATGTATTCATACAAGAGTGTATTAAGTAACTCAATTAATTTATTAATATGTGTGCATTTATCCAAAATGACAATTAATCAGAAACAGAAGGAGTAACTAATACTACAAACTTTAGACTTGTAAACTCTACTCTACAAAATTAAATAACCAACTTTTCTTTAAAAGGGGAGCATAACGAGCTAATTAATAGATCACCCAATATAATTATTGTGGGATTTTTATTTTCTTAGCTGTGAGAGTGCAAAACGTGACAATAATATTCTCCTAATGCCCAGATAGGGAATATGTTCCTGTATGCAGCATACGAAACCGTGCAATTCCCATTGTAGACCCCCATGATCTCCTGAAAAATCAAACATATAAAATTATATTAATTTCTTCTTAGAATTGGATATATTTTGAGGATTGGATCATCACATAATAATTAAGGTAAAGACTAATTAGCGTGTTTAAATTTGAACATGTTAGTAAATCATAATCTAGAGTGCAATATTTGAACGGGTTGGTTTCAACATTGAATATATGATTGGTTCGAATTTCATATTGCACGCACTTTTCATGTTCCATCATGTGTTTCATTGTTAAATTTATTTGGTATTTATCAATAGAAATTCAAATTAATATTTTTTTAGAATCCTAATTATGAAATAATCAACACTAATATTCAACCTTAACTAAAAATTGAAATAAATACTAAAAAAATAATTATACATCCTAATTGGACGGGATGGAATCAGTGGATCATAATTAATAATTATAAAATTAAACTAAAAGCATAATAAATTGAAGTTGAAAATAAAAATTAATAAATTTGATAGTAAAACACTATTTGTATTGGTGTAACGTATAAACCAGCGTGATATAGGATCTAGTTTGTATTCAGATTTAAACAATTTAGATTTCTTGCTTGATAAGCAGCAACTTAACCCTAATTACCTGCTGTGGGAAATCTCCATTTTCACATTGAGAATTTATTAGGACTTTTGCTGCACGGTGCAACGGCTTGGGATCTCTCTCAGCCTGCACCAACAAAAAAAAAAGAGTTTTAAATTCGAATTCGTTGCATTCGACTTTGTTCTATAGTGAACTCATATCACATGCAGTCGTTTTATTTTTTAGTTGGGAAAAGGGAGAACAGTGGGAATCGTCTCAACATTTTCACATTCACCGACAGTCAAAACTCGAAAGTATAAAATGCATATAAATATTTCCCAGAAATGTTACCTGCCCAGCATCAATTAGAGCCATCAAAGCCCATCCTGTATTTACCACATGAGACCTGTTGCCTTCTAGATTTGTATACACCTTAAAAATACAAAAAATGCAGCTACATTATTGTAACATGAAACAAGCCAAAAAAAAAAAAAAACTAAAAAAAATCTCAAACCTTGTTTTGACATGAAAGATAACTCTCTCCCCAACCACCACAAGGAAGCTGCTTAGACAGCAGAAATTCACAAGCCTTGCGAATGGCAGAGCTACTACTGAAGCTTCGCCCCGTTGCAACGAGGCCTTTCACCCCGAACCACGTTCCATAAGTGTAGCAAACCCCCCAAGAACCATACCTGCAGCAACAAAGTTTTGATGGTGTGATCAAGCAGAGCAACCTATTCATGACGATAAAATCAATCCATGCAGCCACACATATATGCTACAACAGAAAGGGAAAACTACTGACCAGGAGCCATCCGCTTCTTGAATCTTTTCAATGAATTCAACACCTTTTTTGATACAGTTTTCCACTTCTTTGCTTCGATGATCAGGATGTAATTGCTTGAATTCTGCTAAAGCTTGAATTGCAGCTGAGGTGCATTCAACACAGCTGCAGAGTAAGTAATGCCATTTATCAACTGTTGTGGGAAAAGTTTGTATGATTTACAGAGAGATTGGACATTCGAGTTAGAATAAAAAATCAAGAGGCATTCTCAATGCTTACGGATAATCAATGACAATGTTACCGAAAGTTTCAGCAGGGTTGATTAGCTGCAATAAAAACACACAGATTCACTTCAGTGGTATCTTCTGAAGTTGGAATACATTTTATATAATGTGAAATGAATTAGACATCAATAATATCATCATATGTTATCTGATATTAGCATAACATATTCACATGTTATCTAATAAAATACAAGTGATTGTTAAAATGAACAACTCACACACTAGAAAACTCACCTCCAACCAATTATAGGATCGCGCCAACTCATATGTTCCAAAACCTCCATCTGCATTCTGCAAAAACAGTTTCGGAAACCTAACTCACCTCTCTTTATCCATTCAAGTTATGGCAACAGAAGTACACACTTGGAATAAATGATGATTAATTGAAATCATACAATCTTCTCTACTTGTGCATTTTCTCGAGGGTAACTTGTTCAAGGATTTTACTGTCTACTAAAAGCATCAAGGTAATGTTTTCTGGCATGATTTTTCTTTCCATTGGTTTTCTGAATATGTAATCCCATAAGCTGATGTAATAAAGAGAAAAGTAGTGCCTTTCTGGCTATGCATAGCGGTACCTGTAGAGAGAGAATAACATTCACCGCATCATACAGCCTCTCAGCATCCAGTGCTTCACCAACAGTTTCAGCTGGTAACTTTGACAGTAACAGAGTTGCCTGGATTAAAGAAACAAATTATCAATAACATATATACTGCAGAAGAAAAAATAAAATACTATTCGGATTCAACTAACTTTCAGTCCCTCAGAAGTGCAATCTGAAATCGGCCAACCATGGTCTGCGGTTGAAAATGGCCAGGCGCCTTTGGAAATGTGACGATACCAAGATTCTAGATTTCCGGGGCAATCATTCAACAACTTTAAAGACGAAGATGAGGAAGATATCAGATGTGGATCATGAAACTCAAATAAACGGCATAAAGGAAAACTCAAGGTTAACCTGAGATTGCTTTAGGTAAGTATGTGCTTTTCTTAAAGTTGGGCCAAATTCTTCACCAAGCTTTGTTGAAATTATGGCTTGAACAGCAAAGGCAGTGTCCCATAACTGGCTTCCATTGTATCCCTGAAACGTATATCTCGTGTTATATCTGCAGTAGCTCAATATAAAAAAAATAAAAAAAATCACTGCAACTATAATGTTGTAATGCAGATGCTTATTTAACTTAATAAGTAGAACTGTACCATCATTTTCATGCCATCTTCAGCAAGCCATAGATAATCATAGATTCTTGGAAGATGCAACTTGAAAGCTTCTGAATTTTGATCTTCCACCCAACAGCAAAGCATATTTAACACCTGAAAATTCATTTTTAATTCAATTTCACAAAGAAGTATTGAGAGTTGAAGGTGAGAAGTTTTTCAAATGTACCTTGTTTACAGGGCCTAAACATATATAATTAGTATTCTCATCCTCATAATGTATGTGCGCCATTACAGTCCGTAGAGCTTTATCTCTCAACTTATTCCCGGGCCACCGCATCAAAACAGGCTCCACGGCTTTGTGAAGAGTAGCCCAAAGTATATCCTGCACAAGAGGGTGGGGATAGTATAGATCTTCCTGCAGCAAAGACAAAAAAATGGGTTACATTTACCACAAAACACAGAAAATTCTTCTGAAATATTACTTGTGATTGTGATTTAGGAATTTAAATGTGGCTCTAGCCCACCTTTGCACATTCGTTGCGAGCTCTATCCCAGTCTACTTCACCATATGGAACTGTATAGAGCTCCTTCCTCAGAGAAAGTACTGTGGCTGTGATTGGACCAACGAACCTTTTCCCATACAAATACGACATAGGGAGATAAACCATTCGACAATGATTCCACATCCTCCCTGCAAAATAATATGCACTATATATGTATCATAATGAAACATTAATTGTTTATTGAACCAAAAAACCAGATATGCTGAGGAAGCATATATTGAGGGAAAACATTAGCCAAAGTCTATTATTTTGATTGTATGTAACCAAGAGTCAACTGTAGAAATGATGCATAAAGAAAATGTAAGGCTTGGGTTTTTTTATTATATAATAACAATCAGTTTCCTCCAACCAAGGGAGTAAAAAACAGTTCAATCAGACCTCCTCGAGAGTCAACAATATCGAGATGTAGAGATTCTAAGATATTATCGATACTTGTAATGAATATGGACTCATTTACATATCAAAAACAAAGCAAAAGAAAGATCAAAGATGGTCCATGGCCTCAAATAGAAAAGTTTACCGGGATGGAATGGAAGAATGTAAGGAAGAAGCCATAGCTCAGGCGGCATAGGATTGTTTCCGGGCCATTCAAAGGCTCCGAGCACCTAAACCATAACAGAATCAAAGAAAAAGAAAATCAAAGCGTGTATACACAATTAAGAAGAGAGAGAACACATGAAACAACAATAATCTAATTAGGGATGAGTTATGAACCGAGAGCCACATTTTCCCCCACGACGTGACTGCAGTGGCTCCACCGTGACTCAAAATCCAACCTCGGCCTTTCTCCATTGATCCATCTCCACCATCTGCTTCTTCACCGAGCAATCTCAAAGTAACATAGCTCAAAACAGAACCAAACATGGTGCTTGGACCCTCAATGTGCAGACCCCATCCACCATCTTTGTTCTGTTGCATCACATATTCAGTATTCAGCAGCAAACATCATGACAACAATCACTAAACAAGTAAATTGATATTGCTTGCCTGATGATTATAGAGATAGCGACGAAACTCGCGTTTGTGCTCTTCTGAAAATGTTGCATTCAATGCCCCAGTAACAGATAATGCAATTACCTTGAAAGCACACACACACACATGAAGAGTAAAGACCAGCAAAAGGAGCAGAGGTTGAAAAACAATGTTATTTTAAGAGTGTATATATATAGTGAGGTGAAATTCTCGGATTTAGGAAATAGTACGCACCAAGCCAGGCATTAAAAACAATGAACCTCCATAGTCTCCTGGCCAGTGACCATCATGAGCCTGCAGAGTTGAATGGAAACTAATGGCCCTCTTTAATGTATTGCCTACTTTCTCTCCTGTAATATCCTCTACATCATTCACTTTTACTTGGGCCAAATCTACGCTCCTTCCATTCTCCTTCCAAAACTATCAAAAGCAGAAACCGAATAAATAAAAATAAATTCAATTAACACCGATCATTAGCAGAGTTCTCCAATTTCCAAAACAAACAAGAAGGCAAGTCTCGTGTCAGATGACAATAGTGAAATAAAGGAAAGTGAACCTGAAGTCTCATGAGAAGATCCGAAGAATGCTTCTTCTGGAAACGATGATCGCGAAACTCCCGGCGGAGTTTCTCGATCTCGGCCAGCTCTTGGGGAGAGCCCAGACTGGGATCGAACTCCCAGACTTGGCGCCCCACGTGTCCATTTACGGAGCGCAGCCACGGGCTCGATCCCTCCGCGATCTTCAACTTCCACATTATTAATTGAATAAAAATCAAACCAAAATATTCAAATCTTGCTAAGATGAATTAAAATGGAGACACGAACGACATATGTAATATTCAGTGAGTAGATGAGTAGATGGATATATACAGACCTGGCACTGGGTTGCGCATGCATGCAAGTCAAGTCTCCTCCGTTGACTCGGACTTTTGTTTACTTCTTTTTTGACTTATAATTGTAATGTTTTAGACAAGTGGGACAATCATAATCATCTTCTATGTATTGCTTCAACTGACTTCCACTCTCACTTGGGGTGCCCCCACTATTAGTGGAAACTGGAAAAGTCTATGGTGCACTACTCCACCCACATCATATTTTTAATAGATGTATTGACCAGGCCTAATAAGTTTTAATTGTAAAAAAAAAAAAAAACTGATCCATTTCCAATCCGATGCGTGGACGCACGTGCATTTGAGATCCTTTAATCCCAATTTATGTGTATCAACCCTCAAAATTATTACATTTTCTTTTTTTTTCTTCAATTTTAATTCTTTTAAGTACAATATAATTTTACAATTTTAATTAGGGTTGATTATTCCAAACTTAAGATATATAATTTTTTAAAATTTCATTTTTTAGTAATAAATATTAATCATGATTAGTTATCATATAATAAATTTTATTTTTATAAAAAAAATTATTAACAATATATAATTTTAATGTTGATACGCAGTTGCCACACAAAATTGGGACTAAAGGATCTCTACTCACGAGCATGAGCCCATTAGACTAGTACATGTGCCATTAATATTTTTTTAAAAATGTTTTTTTTTCGATTTTTTTATTTTTTTGATTTTTCTGTTTTTTTTTTATTTTCCCCAAAAATTGTACACCCTAAAATACAATTAGTGAACCCTGAAAATTGAAATGAATTAATTTATTTTTTTAATAAATATAAATATATATCTTAAAATTGATTTAATGGACCCTAAAATTAAAGTTAATGAACTTTTTCTAATTCGGCGACTCGCGCAATGCACTCTTCCAACGCTAACGCGTGAGCTCATGCACTGCGCTCGATAATTAATTTAATTTTTTCAAAACAAATATAAATAGTAATTGAAAAAAAAAAACATAATTTGAAAATAAATATATACCCTAAATGGAATTAGTGAACCCTAAAATAAAAGTGAATGAATTTAATATTTTTTTTAAATAAATATAACCCATAATCATAAACTTAAAAAAAAAAACATGAACCCTAAAAAAACTTAAATCCTCTTAAACTCTAAATATTAATTGGAATTGAAAAAATCACAATTTGAACTACATAAACTCATATAAGATAAGTAGCATATCAGTTACATTTTAATGATACAAATGATACTTTTTAATGTTGGGATTGATACTGATTTTTATCATTTTTTTTTACGGGTCATTGCCCACCTAATGGATTTATATGAGTCTTATTGGGTCTCGGGTGATATATAGGAGACTTTGTCAATTTTTAATAGCTTTGGTAATTATAATATATACTTTATTTTTTTTTTCTAATCAATTCAATACACAAATCCAAATTCTTAAGGGTATGTTCGGGTTTTTTTATTTTATTTTATTAATAACACATATACAACCTAAAATTTATGTTTTTTTAACACAACTAGTATTTCTTCTGTGCAATGCACGAATAATTATTTTTTTAGATCTGTAATATTATGATTATTTTTTTTAATTGTATATGTTGTGTTCAATTTTTAAAAATTAATAAAATAATATGCGCATGCGTTAATTAATTAAATAAGAAGATGAATTTTGTGTAGTTACGATAAATAAAAAGAAAATTAAATTTTAGGCGGACTAAATGAAAATCCATGTTAGAAAGATCGAATTGGAATATTTCCAACGTGATGATTTTATAAATAACAATGTATAATTGTTCATAATTACTGAACATTTGATTTATTTGAATATATGACTTATATAAAAAATATAATTACTTAATTATTTTAAATGATGAAATTAAAATAGAAAAAATAATAAATTATTGTAATTAATTATTATTATTATTATTATTATTATTATTATTATTATTATTATAGTGTAACACAAATGAAAGTTATTTTTTTAGGCGACAAATGTAGAATGCTACAAATCATCCACCCATGCATAAAAAAATAAAATAAAAAATGTTACAAATCTGAAATTTTCAAGTAAAAAAAAATAATAAATAATATTACAAAAATTTCTTAAAATACAACGGTTGTAATATAAACTGTCGTGGAAAATGCGAAAAAAAGGAAAAATTACAACAATACATATCACTACTGTTATCTATTAACTTAAATTGTTGTCTATTATTAAAAAACTGTTGTCTAAAACAAAATGTGTAATAGACAACGGTTTATACCAGAATAGTTGTCTATCACACGATTTTGCCTTAATATATGTATAGATAGATAGATTAACCATATGATTAAATTGATTACTACTCTCAAATTTAGGCAATTATCAGCCGCATTAATTTTCATTAATAATTCTACTATTTATCATGTATTTTATAACATTTACGTAATGCTTCTGAGTTCTGAATAGTCTATATAAATAAATGTATATTATCTTTTGTTATTCGCTCATACAAATGCTCTATGGACTGTGATAATAACAATTGCTTTGCGATTAATAATAATAATAATAATAATAATAATAATAATAATAATAATAATGATAATTGATTAAACACCTTTTTTCTTTTTCCCCCGTGGGAGGGTGGACTGGGAGAGAGGCTTTACAGCACTTTTAAGTTCTCACACTTCGAAAAATGTTCAAAATAAAAATAGCAAGGCGCCAAATGATAAACCAGCCGGCGGCGGTTATGCGACTGAGAAACCCGATGGAGAGCCCTGCGCCACCGCCTCCGAAGGGTTACGTTCACTACCAACACACCGACGCCTGCAGTCTCCACAGATGGAATGCAAAGTAAGTCAATTCGTCCCAACTTTTGATTAGGTTTCAAATCAGGCGCGATTGTTATCATTCTACATCTACACAATTAGGTTTTTGTGTGCTATTAATTGATTGAAATATTGTTGTGACTAACTGATTCCTAGAAAGGTGTTGAGGATATGTAATGATTTACTGTAATAATGGGTGCACACTTTGTGCCAGTGAGATGCTATTTTAATAACGAGAGAAGGTGTTCGGTTGTGGCAGGGAAAGTTACGAGTTCATGTATGCAAGATCGTGGCAAAAGGTGAATGAGTTTTATTTGGATTTGGCGAATGGCCGTCAATCGCTGCCTCAGTTGTTCGGGAAAGAGGTGAGGAGATTTGTTAAAGTTGCAAAGTTTAAACTTTTTAATATAACCTGTGTTTTTGTTTCTCTTTGGATATGAAAATCTGTGGTACTGGTTGAAAAGATCACATTTTGTGGATGGATGGATGGAAGCTATCCGTTTCCTTTATATTATGAGCGATAACTTTGAAGCTTATTTCTAAGCAATTATGGTATAAACCAGTTCGAGGGGGGATTATGTTATTCATCATGCAGAAACACAGTTATGTTTTTCTCCTAAAAGCTAGAGCTAGTATTTTTTACTAATATTTGGGCATTTCAAATGACCTTCTATCGCATCTGCTATCTGCCAAAAAGATATCTCATGGAACATAAGTCTGGCAATTATCATTATTCAGAGACTTCGTCATTCTTCAGTAACTGGGGTGTCTCTGACTCTTCATAGGTGCTGGTATGGATAAGTGAATATGGTCTTTACCCTCTTCAACCATCCATCATTTCTCATTTCTAGTCTTTAGTATGCTTGATAAGACGCATTCTAGCATTGCAACTTGGTGAAGTGCAAAGTGCTGTTCAGATAGGAGCAAGTGCCAATGTATAATATGCATTCCAATTTCCAATTGACGAGAGAATGCCTTTTCTCCCTCATATATATAGAAACACAATTCAGTATCTGTCTGTTTTCATTTGGCTAACATCTGGACAGTTGGAAACTGAACTAACTACTGGAAAGCATTTAGGTTGATAACTGTATGATGTTGAATTGTTGACAAGGAGGGAACAAAGTATTTGAGAGAATGCATTTCCCTGAGTTGATTTTTAGGATCTACATTTATCTGGCTATCCTAATGATGAGAATGGAAGGAAAACATCATGAAAATAAAATTCATTACTCATTAGGTATAAAGACAGATTCTATTTATTCTTTTGTTCTATTTCAAATTATTGTACAAAAAGTCTCTTATCTCATGCTACACTTCTAAGTAATTATTTTTTTTATAAATGTGACCTGTTAACTTTTCCCTCTTGTCAAGCAACCTGTTTTTCAAGGATTGTTGGCTGTTCTATAATTTAAGATCTGTTACTGTGTTTATTGAGGTTAATCTTTTTATTTTTTACATAGACATATGATGTACACACTGGTGCTGAAATTGTCGAAGATTTTGACACACCTGAATCAGCAAGTGTTCAAGTTAAAGGTAGAACTGGAAGATGGGCAAGGGTCACATTTAAAATACTTATCTCCTACCATGGAAATTCGTTTGACGGGTGGCAGAAACAGCCTGGTTTAAATACTGTCCAAGGGTGAGTGTTGTAGTTTATTCAGTGATCTCTTATGTTGAGCAAGAGTCTGGCTCTATATGGTAGCATTTTCTGTTTTATTGACGTTGCTCAGTAATGGGATCATTGTTGAACTCAAACTTTCAAGCACTAGTATCAAGGTTGGTACTGGACCAAGGGATCTAGCTTTACAGCCAGAATGTCATCAAGGTCCCCTTTTTTCAATGATTATAACTAGTGCTCGCACTTGAAAAAACAAAGTTCTGAAATAATGATGCTTAATACTTGAAATTACTTCTTTACTGAGTTTCAAAAGTTGCAAGTTGGTATGTCCCTACTTGTGCTTCTCTAGTTGTATGCATTTGCATGTCTGAAGTTGATTGTTATTTTATCATCTCTCTTTCATACATTACTTGCTAAGTAAAATGATCATGGGAATAGTGGAGATAATTTACTGTCAAACAAAGATTAACTGCTGATATCGGAGCAACATATTCTGGAGAACCCCTTAGGTTTTTTAAATATGTTGCTTTACTTGGTTATATTATTTTATGAACAGATTGGTTGAAAAGTCTATTGGGAAATTTGTTGATGAAAGGAAAGCTCAGCTGTTGAAGGAAAAGAAGTTGCCAATAGAAGGCAATGTTTTAGTCGCTGGTCGAACAGACAAAGGCGTGACAGCTCTAGGACAAGTTTGTTCTTTCTGTATGCTTCTATTTGTCTTTATATCTCATGAGTTTACACACTAAATTTTGTGTATATGATGAAATGCATATATAATGGGTTATCTTGGAACAAGGGCATGTGTTTGTCTGTTTGCCAGTCATCTCGGAGTGCTACTTGTTTTTTGCATGGTTTAAAAAGGCTGTTTTGAGGCGCGCCTCAGAGTGAGGCGCCCAGAAAAAGCCTCAGAGGCGCCGCCTCGTCATCTGCTGTTGAGGCTTAAGCCTCAGTAGGTCTGAGGCGGTCGAGGCGGCCGAGGCGGTTCTGAGGCTTAAGCCTCAATTGCTGGGTTGTTTTTGGACATTTTTTAGGGTTTTTATGTGGGCTTTTGTTGGGCTTTGTTTAATTAATGAAATAGATAGAAATAACATCTAAAATAAAGTAATAAACATAAAAATAAATAGATTCAGATGCCCTAATTCAACAGCCACTCTCCCGCGCGAGAGTGGCTGATTCAGATGCCCTAATTCAACAGCCACTCTATGTTATTTTAGGATTTCATTATTGAATATTTGAATTGTGTGTTGATTGATGTGAATTTGATTAGTTAAATTGATATATATATATATATATAATATATATATATTTTTTCCTTCTTGTATTGAGGCTTACGCCTCAGTCCGCCTCGAGGCTTACGCCTCGTGAGGCTACGGGTAAACGCCTCGAGGCTTGAAACCGCCTTTTAAAACCTTGGTTTTTTGGATGAACTCGTTTTAAGAGACTGTTTTTCCCAAGAGATCCTTTTGATATACGTTCAGCTTATGGAGACTGTTTAATCACATGTTTATGCCACCATTCTACAAGAAAAGGGTCAGGCTGATGACAGCTCCAGAAAAATATTTGATATCATATGAAACATGTCGAGAATTATTTCATTCATTTCTATAAGGTTAGAGGCAGATGTTACAAAAATACAATCTGTTTGCCCAAGATGTCTACCCGAGGCATGGTCGATACATTAATTACCTTATGCCTCTCCTTTGTATAAGTTTCTTGTACTCAACTTGAATTGCTAATCCAATATCCTGTCTGCTTAGATACATGGAGAAAAGATGTTAAAGTTCAAGACATTGAGGATGCGATAAACGCTGCAGCGCCAGGAAAGATAAGGGTCACTTCTGTTTCTCAGGTTTCACTTCAGTTATGAAGATTGTTGCCATTATGGGTTCTCTAATCGTACATATGAAGCAATCTAAGAACATGATGTCAAGAACTTTTGGAATGGTAACTTGCTGATCTGCACCCGATATATCTTAGGTCTTGCGCGATTTTCATCCTAATTTCTCTGCAAAGTGGAGGCGCTATTTCTACATATTTCCTTTTAATGATGAAAACATGGATGATGAAGTAAGTGAATGGAAGACAAATAATCTGAATAAAGCTATTTGCCACGATGGTGAATGTGATAAAGGCTTGGGTGAGCAAAATTGCGAAGATGAAGATGATGATTATGACCGAACTCAACAAGCGGGAAGCAAACCGCCCACTTTCGAAGTAAGCCGTGTCAACCATCTGTTACAGCAACTGGAAGGAAAATTACTTTCCTTCAGGATGTTTGCACGAGATACTAAGGCCTCTAGAAACATGTAAGATGGATGGTTTCAACTCGAATGATATTTGAAATTACATCTCCCTATGATGATTTTGTGATTCTATATAGTGTTTCGGTGTTTCCTCAGGCTTAGGTCATGGTTTAAAAGTGATCCAACATTCTTAAGTTATATCTATTTTGGTGTGCGAGTTAAAATCTATTTTCATCATCTTTTCTTGTATTCCTTTTTTCCCTGCAAAGTGAACACCTCACTTCTAACTGTAAATTCTTCATCATATTGCAGTGGTCCACCAACAGAGTGCTTTATCTTCCATGCACGAGCTGCAGAGGCCTATTTACCCTGTCCTAAGGTTTGACAATATATACATGCTATTTTTATGGCATTAACTAGGCTGGTTTACATGAACTTCTGTTATTTTCTTGTTCTTTACTTACTGATTTCTGTTAATATTTGCATATTCAAAAGGATGGAGTCAGCACCAAGGTAATGTGTATTGAGCTGGTCGCTAATCGCTTCCTCCGGAAGGTACCTACTTCTTTCAGCCTAAAACTTGCCTATTTTTTTTATTGTATTTCATTTCAAATTCTTTAATGTGATCTCTAAGGAATAGCCCAATCTAATCCAGAATATTTTTTTTTTGTAGTTTTCATTTTTATATTTTTCTTCTGCTTTCTTTCTCTCTTAATGACACGTTCCAAGTAGAAAACAAGCACTTGATCATAACTACATTGCAGAAGTGAGAATGGGAGAAAGGTGTACATATTGCAGTATTATCCTTATCATTTATCATTGAATAGGTTGAGTGCTCAGTTGTCCTAGAAAAGAAATGATTTGTGAACTTGTAGCCAACAGTTGATATTTCTGCTCCCTAGAGCACTGCAAACCATGTGTGCGTCATGAGAAGATATTTATCGAAGTGCATTTATGGCCCTCTCGGCCTCGGAGAAGGGACTTCTCTTATGATGCCTTTGTCTATGCATAACTCTTTTGAGTGGATGAGTTTATGTGATAACATGAACCATCTTTTTCACCCAATCTTACCACTTTGTCATAATTCTCGTGCTTTCCAGATGGTTCGAGTCCTTGTAGCAACAGCAGTTAGGGAGGCAGCTGCTGGGGCAGAAGAAGATGCATTGATAAAGCTGTTGGATGCAACATGCAGACGCGCCACTGCCCCGCCTGCACCCTCAGATGGCCTTTGCCTTGTTGATGTAGGGTATACAGAGTTTGACAAGAAAACTTGCTTAATTCATTGAAGTTACCTCATTCCCATTTTTTGCTTTGAAGTTGAGATAAATCTTATACATGATGAAACTTTAGGTTTTAGCATCTGCAAAGCAAGCTCAGAAATCAGAGCTACATGTTTGTCTGTATAACTCTTTTTTGCCGTGAAGCTTTTGTTTCGAATTTAGGATATTCTATTCAACGCTATTGCCATTTATTTATTTTCATTTTCGCACAAACATAAATATATAAACCTCATAAATTTATTTAGAAATATTGAAAAACTGGAAACTGACCAAACAAGGGCAATTCGTCCGTGTATGCATCTCTATCCGATCAAACTAGACGTATTGTAACATTTCATTCTCTTTTCTTGCTAGGGTGCGGCAATTATAACTTCATAAATTTTAGGGTAATGTTATATAAATGATATAATGCATGATAATATGCTAACAATCCGATAACTTAGTGAAACCATAATGGGTAATAAATTAATAAATAATATATTTATTAATATTTCTTCATGTCATTAACTCATTATCGTGTGTGTCGTGAAAGTTTTCGTGTTCATGTCACACTCCGACTCCGGCATGCCACGTGGAATTTTCGTGACTGGAAATATCACCTTAGGACATTTTTATAAAACTATTGAAACGCCATACATTAAAATGATATTATTTATCCAAGTGTTGGTGTTAAAAAATTAATAATAATAATAATAATAATAATAATAATAATATCCAATCATTTTTATTAACAAAAATGATATTGAATAAGGGAAGATTCCAACCAAGAAAAATAGAAATAAAAATATGGAGGTTAATTGAAGTATTCGGAGTCAAAAATCAAAATTACATATCTGAGAATGGAATGGCAAAGCGCACGATTCTGATGCAAAAAAAAGGGTCCACAAAAATCGATCGGTGGCGAAAAAAAAAGAGCATTAGCAAAATCTCGGTCTCCTCATTTCCTGCACACAATTTTCTGATTTGATTCTCCCGCCTCCTCCAAACCAACAGCCATTGTCGCCGGCAGGAGTTCCTCCCGAGGGCTGCGCGCCACCCCAAAGTGCGCGCACCACCACCCCTACGCCATTATTGCTATGGCGTATAGGAAACTACTACTCTCCAATTCTCATGCACTATTAATCCTCATCACCACCCTCTTGCATCTCGCCCCGCCCTCCTTGACTCAGTCGCCGGAAGCCGACACACTCCTCAAGTTGAAGGCTTCCCTCACCGAAAATGGCACATTGTCCAACTGGATTAACCCCCTGCCGCCATGTACCGGCGCTTCCTCCAATTGGGCCGGTGTTTCTTGCGATGACAGAGGAACTGTAGTTGCCCTCCAGCTTCAGACCATGGGCTTGGGTGGGACCATCGACGTCGACGCCCTTGCGCAGTTGCCGAATTTGTTGACTGTGAGCTTCGCCGGCAACAATTTCACCGGTCCCTTGCCTAGACTGGCCGCGCTCCCCAACGTCAAAGAACTTTATCTGTCCAATAACAAGATGTCGGGAGTGATTCCGGCTAACGCCTTTCAAGGGATGGTGGGCTTGACGAAGCTTCATTTGGATAACAACCAGTTTTCCGGTCCCATTCCTACGTCGTTGAGTGGTTTGCCGTGGCTGTCGGAGTTGATGCTGGAGAACAATGGATTCCAAGGCCCGATTCCGCCGTTTCCGAAAGGCCAATTGAGGAACTTCAGCGTCGCTAATAACGCGGTCTCCGGCGAGATCCCTTACGGCCTCAGCTTCGATGCTTCTGCTTTTTCCGGTGATCATTTTTTGCCCTAAAAATGCATGAAAAAACCAAAAATCCTGCGCGTTAAATCCCCTTTAATTTTACAAAATTTGATCGATGAGGTATATATTTGTGTGAAAACACCAACAGGCAACAGAGAATTATGCGGGACGCCATTGGCGGCGTGCGAGCGCCCTCACGCGCAGCGCCTCTCTGTTGGAACAATAATATTGGTGTCGATACTCATCACAGCAGCATTAGCAGCACTCATAACAGTAATAATCATCCTCTGCCGCCGCCGCCGCGCACCACCTCACCAACCTGAGAAGGAGGAGGTCGCCGGCGCCGGCGCCGGGCAGGAGCCACGAGCTCAAGATTTGGACGAAATGGAACGAGGGCAGGCGGCCCCCGGTCCGTCGTCGGCGGGAATATCACATCAACGCAAGAAATCGGAGCCGAACGTGAAGATCACATTCCTGAAAGAGGGCATGGAAACTTTCGACATGACGGACTTGCTGAAGGCCTCGGCGGAGATCCTGGGCAGCGGCGTGTTCGGGTCCAGCTACAAAGCCGCCGTGACGGAGACACAGATTGTGGTGGTGAAGAGATACCGGCACATGAACAACGTGAGCAAGCAAGATTTCACAGAGCACATGCGCCGCCTCGGCCGCTTGAATCACCCCAACGTCCTCCCTCTCCTCGGCTTCTACTACCGCCGCGAGGAGAAGCTCTTGGTCTACCAATACGTCCCCAAATCTAGCCTCGCCGCTCATCTCCACGGTACGTCAATTAATTCATGCCCTAATGAAAATTGGCGTGAATCATGCATGATTCAATCAAAATCTCAGTTGGTGTCCGCCCACTAACATTATATAATTAATTATTAATCTAATCGATCGATGGCATCTGCTCGAATAACAGGCAATAGATCCCGCGACCGCGACGGCCGGAAATGCCCCGACTGGGCAACGCGGCTGAGCATCGCGAAAGGAGTAGCGAGAGGGCTGCTGTGCCTCCACAACGAGCTCCCGAGCCTGACGGCGGCGCACGGCCACCTCAAGTCGTCGAACGTGCTGCTCGACGCCTCGTACACGCCGTCGCTGACGGACTACGGGTTGGTTCCCATAGTCAATCAGGAACACGCGGAGCAGCACATGATCTCGTACAAGTCGCCGGAATACAAGAGCAGCGGGCGGATCACGAAGAAAACCGACGTCTGGAGCCTCGGAATTCTACTGCTGGAGATCCTGACGGGGAGACTGTTTCCGTCAAACTTCCTGAAGCAGGGGAAAGTCGGCGGCGGAGAGGAGGAGGCGACGGCGTGGGTGGAGGCGGTGGCGAAGGACGAGGAGAAGGGGGAGGATGTGTTCGACGCGGACATGGCTCGGGATGAGCAGTGCGAGGGGGAGATGATGAAGCTGTTGAGAATAGGGTTCGAGTGCTGCCAGATCGACGTCGAGAAGCGGCCCGACATTAAAGAGGTAGCGCACAAGATTGAGGAGCTCAGGGAAAGAGGAGGATTCATTTGATGATTTTGTTGTCAATTTCTACTGTAGCTAATTAATTCATTATAAATTCTAACTAGCTTGCTCAACTTAAAATTAGCTTGATGATTAAATTCTTTTTTTGTATTTGATTCATAATCAGAGAATGGTTGTATAAATTATGGTAGAAACAGCTAGCAGACTGTTGGAAACCAGTTCATTGATGTAATATACGTATATATGAAGTGGGATTCTTACCAACATTATATATATGTATATATATAGATCTCTTAATTCTTATATTGTGTTTCAGTAACGAATCGTTAATTAGTGCACCTCACAATCTCACATAACATGAGTGCGCCTTTAATTTGGAATAGAAATAACCATTATACATCATTAATATAGTAGATTAATTAGATGACATTGACATCATATATATATATATATATATATATAGAATTAAATATGCATCATGCATTAACGCATGATGCGTATTGGAAAGTAAAACATAGTATATAAGATATGTAACATAAAAACGTCTAAGCTTCCGCTAATGTGGCATGAGAATTTCGCGGTCGTTTTTGACCGGGTCAACTCGCGTTGATCCGGTCAATCTGCAAAAAAGAAAAATGATAAAATATGTGATACTTTTTTAAATTTGAGTGATACTTTTTAATGTTACAGTTGATATTGATTTTTTGACGAATTTTATTTATTTATTTATTTTGGCGATATTTTTTAAGGATACATGTGATACTATTGGACTTTTGAGTGATACTGATTTTGACGGTTATTTATTTATTTATTTATTTTGACCGATACATTTTAAAGATACAAATAATACTTTTAGGCTTTTGAATGATACTTTTTAATGTTACGGTTGATACTAATTTTAAAGTAATTTTTTTTTTCGAAGTTGACCAGTCAACATGTTAACCCTATCAATGCGTCTGATGGTGCACATAGTGCACACAAGTGCTTCTCTAATTTGTAATGTGTGTGTGTATGAAGATCGAAACTCAACTTAAACTATAATTTGCAATCGTACGACTGTTTCCACGTACTATTTGGAGCATATATATATAAATAGTTCCACGCAATGAAAATTGACTCATATTTATTAATTTGGATTTATAATTATGAAAATTGACACCAACAAATTTTTAAGAATGGTTTTAATTAGTATTTCTGGCAAGAACAAGTATGATATGCTACAATTCTCTCGTCATGATGATGGTGGTGATGTTGCAGTGGCGGCTATGTGGGCATGACGCACAGGCGAATTATAGAGGCACCAAAATTTATATATACATATAGTATTATTAATTTAGTTTTCATATTCAATAAAAAAAAAATTATGTATCCTAAGTCTAGTGTAATTTTAAAACTTTAACCCATTACTTTTAAAATAATTTATTTTAGTCCAATTGAGTTTAATATTTTATGTTCATAAAAATTAAAATAGTTGTAACCTATTAATTGAAAGTCCTATATTATTTTAATTTGGACTTAAGGTATTAATTAAAAGTGTGTATTTTCTTAGATCTCCAATTGAATTAAGAGTATATTTTCATTAACTCTCCAATTGCATTCAAACTCTTATAGAATCAATTATTTTATCTATATATAGTAGATCATGTAATTGGATTACTAAAAAAAAAAAGATTTGATCAATTCATTTCATATGAAAAAGAACTTTGGATTTTTTCCTTCTAATAAATTGAATATACATGCTAATTGAAAAGCAAGTTTTGAAAATATTAATACTACCTCCGTTTCAAAATGTTTGTTGTTTTGTTTTTTTTATCTGAAATTAAGAATTAATTTTGTGGACAAATATACACACCCTTATATATGTCATAAAATCTAATTCATCTATATTTTCCTAAAAAATAACAATATTTTCTCTCTCCATATATTTTTCTCTCTTCATATATTATAGGTAAGTTAGAATCAAAAAATCTTGTAGGATTTGAAAGGGTTAAAATTGGGAGAGAGGATGTCAAATTATATAAAACAACAAACATTTTGAAACTAAAAAAAAAACCTTAAACAACAAACATTATGAAACGGAGGTAGTAATATTTAAAAGTATGGAGAGTTTAGTGATTTTGATGATCAAGAGTTGTTTCAAATGCATTACAATGTCATTTACTAAAACAATAAAATACATGTTTAGATATATTAACTCACTTAAAGAAGCTAAATAGTTATCATGATGCATGTATTTCTTATAAAACTTTATTAATCATACATGTTCTGTAAAAAACTAAATTTTTCAAAATTGAAGATACTGAAATCTTATTTGTGTTCGACCATGTCACACCAAAGATTGAATGGACTTACTTTGATATTCACGAACACGATTTGCTATAAAATATTGCTTGTGAAAAATTTATAAGTGAGTTTGCTTCAAAAAAATGTTAGAATAAGTATCTTTAAAAGATGTTCAAAATAAATTTTTTCCTTTTGTTTCAAGATTGTTTGAAAATGATAGTGAACTCACGAGTCGGGTGATTTTGAACATTATAGATAGTTTGGAGAGACATTTGTCTATCTATGATATGCATTAGAAATTTAGACAATACGATTATGCTTTTTTATTATGTATTAATTTTACATTCAACAAATAAATGACACCATTTTTAAGGTTCGAACAGGGCACTTCAAATCTTAGGACTGATCTTGGGTGGTGGTATTATTGTAAGAAATATAAAGAATAAAGCAGACGATGTCGTTGGATATATTAATATATATAATTTAAAAATTCATAAATTATTACTATATACGATGGGTGTTAAGTCATAATATTTGCTAACTTCCGTTAGTTTTCATTTTGGTATGATAGGAAAATAAAAAATTAAGTACTGTATTTTCTTCTAGGCAAAACCCTGTTTTTTTAATTTTTTTCAAATTGGGTCTCTCTATTTCATTTGATTAAAATGAAGTCCATGTACTATTAATTTAGTTAAAATGAGGTCCCTGTCTTATGAATTTAGATAAAATCAAGTCATTGATTTTATCTAAATTCATAGGATAGGGACCTCATTTTAACTAAATTGATAGTAGATGGACAAAATTTAAAAATAAAAATAAAAATCAATTTTATAAATAAACAACAATAAAAATAAATATATATTGAATTTTTTAAGTATAAAATTTATTTAAAAATTAAAAAATAAAATTAATTATTTTTTTATAACCACTATAATTTTATATTTTGATTTATTATTTTTTGAAAAAAAAATCAAACAAAAGTTTTAAAATTTGATTTTTTATTTAATTGATTTTTTTTATTTAACTATTGTTTGATTTTTTTTTAATTTACTCTTTTGAAAATAAATTAAAATTACATAATTTTATTAAAATTAAATTATTTAATTTTTTGCAATTTATTTTTAAAATTTAAAAAATGAATAAAAAATTTAAACTATTTTTTGATTTTTTTTTAAAAATAACAAATAAAAATAAAACATAAAATTACATTGGTTTCAAAAAATTTAATTAAATTTATATTTTATTTTTATTTAATTTTTTACTTAAAAAATTAATTTGTATTTATTTTATTTTTATTTAATTATTTTTTCAATTTTTTAGTTTATTTTTAAGAAAAATGAATTCTTATTTTTATTTTTAAATTTAGTCCATGTACTATCAATTTTAGTTAAAATCAAGTCCCTCTTCTATCAATTTAGCTAGGGACTTGATTTTATCTAAATTCATAGTATAAGGACCTCATTTTAACTAAATTGATAGTACAGAGACTTCATTTTAACCAAATGAAATAGAGGAACCTAATTTAAAAAAAAATTAAAAAATATAGGGACCAAAAACAAAATTTTGCCTTTCTTCTATCTACAACGCAAATATTTTGGAAGCTAGAAAGTTAATCAATCATAAGGTAATTATGTAGTGCAAAATAGCAGTGAAACCAAAATGATATATGAGTGTGTGTGTGGTTACTAGCTATTAATTAAATTTATAAATTAATATTTGTGCATTTTCCAAAGAATGTTGACTTTAAAAACATTCTTCTAAAAAAATTATATATTTAATTACGTGAATATAAATGGTGATGACGTGACAACAGATAAAAAAAAAGGGGTGCATCATTCTATACTCACTTTCAATAATATTAAATCACTAATACCCACAAATATAATTTCAATTCACTCTATACCCACTTTTACACTATAACCCTCAAAAAGTGAATTGAGTTGATGGATTAATCAACTTTTTCAATCTTTTATATACACATGCGTACGGATTGTAGATCAATTATTGGTGACTAATGAGTGCGTGTTGACTGGTACTGGATACCTATTGATCGGTACTTGGTACCAGTCGATGGGTACTCATCAATCAACCCGTACAACTCCATTGGTATCCAATACCAGTCGGTAGGTACCTAGTACCAATAGTCTTTTAATGGTACCTAGTACAGATTTATAGTCTTTTAATGGTACCTAGTACAGATCGACTGGTACCCAGTACCTATCGATAGGTACCAAGTACTGGTTGATCGGTACCTTGTACCTATCGACGTGTATTTTGACAGCCCACTCTCGTGTCTCGATAATTGAAGCAATTCTCCCAACAACCAATATAACCTTCTTTATATAAACACTTCTTCATAGCAAGAAAAACCACACAAACAAATACAGAACAAAAATTTTAGATTTCAAAAAATATCCATAAAATTAGAGGCGAAAGATGAATAATTGGCGATCTGTCATTGTTAATTACAACGGTCAATTTGACGATCAATCCAACTACATTGGTGGAGATGAGCGGCTCGGCTATATTCAGGCGAGCAATATGTCCCTAACAGTGTTAGGGGATGCAATCAGTTACATATTATCGTCGGAAGCTATTAGAGGTGAATACCAAATTTACTGTTTATCGACATCTCGATCTGAAAGGATGTTGAGATCAATTATCGGTAGTGATATGGATTTGGTACGTCTGTTCACAATGGTACCCGAGCCAACTGTGTATCTCGTGCACAATCAAAATGCTGGAGACACCCAACCAGAACCATTCACTGTCCACAATGTCGTGACCCAATCGGAATTGTCGACCCACTATCTTGCAAACACTCAACCCGATCTGTATTCCTACATTCCTCAATTTGATTGCTCAGTGCAGCCTTCGTTCAACCCTACGGATGAGGATATTGAGTGCTTTGGGAGATCAAACTGGTTGTCAGACAATTGGTGGGGGAGCGGGAGTGGTAAAGAACCGCAATATGAGGCCGAAGTAGCACCAAATACTGATGCGGCTGAGGGTACTGCATTTTATGATGCAACATCAATTGATTATGCAGATGGAGGTTCTCCATTTCATGATGCTTGAAATGACGATGTCGCTGCCGACGATAGCGGTATTGTGGAGACAAACGATGATGATGATGGCGAAGCTGATCTCGATGTGCAGTCTGAGGATGAGGAGGAGCCATTCAGAACAGGATTTTCTAACCGTACGTTTCACGACTTTACTGCGTGGATTCATCGAGAGAGTGGCATCAATGAACTGTTGAGCATGCTTGTTCCAACCAACCAACCTACTTCATCCTGTAACGAAGTTGAACTAGAAGCTGAGGATGTACGCAATTGGATTATTCCAGTTATTCCTCTTGATTGCACTGACTCACCGGTGGTGCGTGATTTGGATCACATTATTGATGAACCACTGAGGAAAGGATCTGTATTTTACACAAAAGAAGATCTCTACGATGTTGTCGGACTTTGGCACATGGAGCGCAAAGCTGAGTTCAAAGTGCCTCGCTCTTGCGGAAGTCGTGTGGAGTACACTTGCAAACGTAATCCTAGTTGCACTTTCGAGCTTCGTGCATCTTGGAGAGGAAGTTATTGGATTGTTCACAAATTCAACATGCAGCATACGTGCAATCTTGATTTGGATTCTGTCGGTGCAAGAAATGTTCGAGCTAAGGCAGTTGCAGCCTGTTATGCTCGTAAGATGCGTCGTGAGGAGAAAATTATGAAACCCCGAGAAATTATGGCAGAGCTACTTCATGAGTTTGGGATTCGAGCAAGCTATCAAGTTGCACTGCAAGCACGGAATGCTGCAATCTCCATGATATATGGTGGACATGTAGATTCATTTCAAAAGCTTCCTAGTTATCTGTATATGCTAAGGGCGTGAAATTCCAACACATACACAGATCTAGATGTTGGACCCAATGGGCGATTCCGACATTGTTTTGTCGCACTTGGGGTGTCTTGCGTAGCATTTTTATTTTCACAGCGTCCGGTTATTGTTATTAATGGCACGCACCTGAAAGGGCGAAATAAGGGTGTTCTATTTGTTGCAGTGACAAAAGATGGCAACGAGCAGCTTTTTCCATTGACATTCGGTGTAGGTCCAATCGAGAATGATGAATCGTGGACCTGGTTTCTCACTCAACTGAGAATTGCTTTTCAATGCCCTGATGAATTATTGATTGTGTCTGACCAACACATCAGTATTAGCAATGCTATGAAAGAGGTCAATCTGAACACTACCCACGGCCTCTGTATTTACCATTTGAAGAACAAGCTGAAGAGCTATGGCCCCGGTATCGTTGAATTGTTTCAAATTGTTGCTAATACATACCATCCTTAGGGCAGTTAGGTGTATAAAAAAGCAATTGAGGCAATTAGCAAATAAATAAATAATCATAATAACCATAAATTAATCATAATATTTTACCTATAAATTAAATAATTAAACTATAAATCAAATTTAAAGTAATTAAAATCTAATTTTCACAAAAAAAAATTTATGCACGTTCATGATCGGTACCTGTACCGACCATGGACTGCTACCAGTACTTGTCGGCGATTGGTACTGGTACCGATCGTGAGTTCCCTAAATAATCATGCTTCCATATTAAAAATTCAATTAGTTCTCTAAATTAACAAAAGTAACCTCAATATCCCTAGTAATAATCATGTTCAAGAAAAAACTAAACAAATTATGATTGTATATTTTATTTTTTAAAATTATTTTATAAATTCCTAAAAAGCTATATAATTTCAAAGGCAATTATATTATAATTTTAAAGACAATTTAATTCCAGTTTTTAAAAAGACAATTTAATCCTAAAATAATCTTGTCTAAATAAGTTTACAATTTATAATATAAAATTTCAAAATACCAAACAATTAAAATATACCTTTAAATCAATTCTATTAAACTTTTAAAGGCAATTAAATTCTATTTTTAAGCCACTATATTTTTTATTTTTAAGGCACCAAAAATTAAAATAATCATGTACTCAATATGTTCAAATAATGTAAAAGACAATTTAATGTTCAAAATTTTAAGCCACTACAATTCTAAATTTTAAGGCTAATAATAATATTCTACCTAAAAAATTAAATAAATAATCATAATAGCCATAAATTAATCATAATATTTTACCTATAAATTAAATAATCAATCATAATAACCGTAAATTCAAATAATAATAATAATAATAATAATTTACCTAAAACTTAAATCATTTAATCACCCTCAATATGTTGCATAAAAAAAACTAAATAATTCGAATGTATTATAATAAAATTAATATAAATAAAATAACACATAATAATTAAACTCAACTATTAATGAGAATTGTAAAAATAACTAGAAGTAGCATAAATATATAGCATCTACTTGAATAGACTAATTTAAACATAATTATTTTAAATAATCAACTAATAGCATGAGTAGTTGATAAAATACTTAGTGTGATGAAGAAGACATTAGGTTGAGGAGCTCGTCGCCGCTGCTGGTCGACTGCTTCGTGGTTGCGTTCACCTTCGCCTCTATTTCGCCGTTAAGTTCACGTTCGGTGCTTCTTCGCTGGTGCTCGTTGGCGGTTCTCACTCAAGTGAAATGGTCCGACGTCGTCCTCGCAAGATTAAGAATGTAGTGAGCTGAGATTTTTCCTCTCCCCCTCCCGTGAGTTATGAGCGCCCGTGGCCTAGGTACCAGCCACAAATCATATCACCTTTGCATCCCGTGAGCTCGGTACTAGTCATATCAGTTGTGCATCTCTTAACTCGGTACCAGTCGACGACTGGTACCAAGGGCCTGTGGACTGATACTAGCATGCATGTGTCATAATTATGGGAAAGAAAGAGTGACTTATCAAAGTAGCATGCAATGTCTTGGTGGACCGGTCACCTTTATTATTTTTGTCTTGTTATGTTTTATTGGATTCAACAATCAACTTTTATCATGTTTTTGATTTTGTGTAAGATTTGTAAGAAAAAGTTGAAAAGTAAGGGTGTAATTGAGAATGTGGGTATACAGTGAATTAATATTATAAGAGTGGGTATTTTTGAAGATGTATTTATATTATAGGGTATAAATATATATTTCCACTAAAAAATGTGCAAGTCCGTTTGAGGCGACTAGAATTAACCCTGAGAATTCGGACGGAAATATTGATATGACCACTCAAAAAGAAGAAATATTAATGGTGGAGGCGAAACCCATCTCCATCTTATTAGGGGGAATTAATTGATTGATTAATCAATTAATAAAACATCTTCAAGCATATGGATTTCAGTTCGGTGCCTCAATGAATCCTGTCTGAAGCAGGATTCATTGTCTGAAACCAACACAAAATAGCTTTAATTTTTCCCAGGGGGGAGATAGAGAGAGATCTCAAAACATTTTTGCCTTTGTGCCAAATCCAAATCCAAATCCATTCAAACTAGATTGAGTTGATAATGGCAAGCCAAAGAGGGGGGAATGGAAATGGAGAGATGAAGAAGCAAGAGATGGTGGCAGTAGCCATAGACAAGGACAAAGGGAGCCAAGCTGCTTTGAAATGGGCTGTTGATCATCTCTTGGGCAAAGGCAGATCTGTAACTCTTGTTCATGTCAAAGTCAAGACCTCTTCTTTCCCACGTAAGTCTACTCTCTCTCTCTCTCTCAATTCTCATTGTCTGCTTCATTTGCAAATCAATTAAGATGAATATAGAGAAACATGAAACATATATAATTGTTAAAGTCTGAGGAAGTTTCTCTCTCATGGATTGATTCAGTGGGAAGTCATATTGGTTTCTCCAACAATGACAGCACCAAGGACCTCTTCCTTCCTTTCCGTTGCTTCTGCACCCGCAAAGACGTAAGACCCTGACCACTCTACCACCAACCATTTCTTGCAAATTACTTACTAATCATGCATGCAATTTTGGTGGCTCAACTTCAGATTCAAGTCACTGAAGTGGTACTGGAAGACACAGACATTGCCAAGGCCGTTTGTGACTACGTGAAGAACAACTTCATCGAGACCTTGGTCGTCGGTTCCTCGCCCAAGAATGGCTTTGTTAGGTAACGGATTACACCTCTTTCACCCTTAATTATCTTACTCTTTTCCATCACAATATTCTGCCTCTTACAAATCTCTCGACACAGAAGATTCAAGACTGTCGATATTCCAGGCAACATTAACAAAATGGCGCCAGAATTCTGCACCGTCTATGTTATTTCCAAAGGGAAGGTAACATCCTGCAGATCTCCCCCACAATCAGCTCCAAGAGAAGCTCGTTCGCTGCAGAACTCGGGTAGCCTCTCTCATGATGCACGCTTCGGCCAAGCTAATGGAGCACGGGGCAGTTCATCACTGCCATATGTAGCTAAGCCAATGGAGGAAACGGATTCAATCAGGTAACCTATTGATTTACATTCTGAATTGATGTTTGCAACCAGAAAAATACATCAGCTGACACAAGTATATAGTTTCCCACTTGGCATTCTTCAGCCATGTCGTTTTTGGTTCTTATCTAGAAAACACCAAAGAAGAATTAGAAGCAGAGAACTCTTTTTGGAGTTCAGATACAAGAAAAGCAAGGAAATATAACGGAACTAATAATCGTGCATGCATAAACAGGTCTCCGTTCACCAGAGGCAAAGCTAATCGATCATATGGAGAACTTTCAATGAGTGAGAGCGACATATCATTTGTGGGCACAGCCAGACCAAGCAGTGACCGCATGATGTCACCGTTCAATCAGGATCCATTTATGCCTGCTCGTCTGTCGAACAGCTCGGACCCAGACAGCAGAATGAGTTTTGGATCTCCATTCTCTAATGCTAGGTCATCTGATGCAACTGGCAGTTTTGGAGTCTACTCGTCCAGCTCAGAGGACAGCGGAATTTCGTGGTCAGGATCCCAAAGCATGGTAAGAAGACACCGATCCTGAAAAGGGGCTTTAAGTTATGAACGTAAGGAAGTAAATAGGATATCAAAGATCATCACTTTCTGTAGTGGATGCACAAAATTTATGCATATGATCCTCGTTTTCTGTAGTTCTGTACTTTTGCTCTCAAGATATCACTCTCCTTTTCTAACTGCATGAGCAACAGAAGTACGAAGCAATCATTCTCAATTGTTCGTGTTTTTTTCTAGAATTAGACATGATTTTCAAGCATGTCCTATATCATAATCAGCAAGTTTCATCTCAGTTTACTATAGCTCTGTCGCTGAACATTACACAATATACACAGGAAGAAGTAGAAGCAGAGATGAGAAGGCTCAAGCAGGAGCTCAAACAGACAATGGACATGTACAGCACAGCATGCAAGGAAGCACTCACAGCAAAACAGAAAGTATTGTTATAAATTTGTATTTCTTAAGAATATACAATAGGGAAACCCAAAAAAAAAAATCTTAACATTTTCATCAAAAGATCATAGAATAAGGGTTATGAATGTCTTTGTAGGCACTGGAGCTTCATCGCTGGAAAGTAGAAGAACAACAGAAATTTGAGGAGGCGCGACTAGCTGAGGAAGCGGCATTAGCAGTTGCAGAGGTAGAAAAAGAAAAATGCAGGGCTGCTATTGAGAAAGCTGAAGCAGCTCAGAGAATAGCTGAACTCGAAGCACATAAAAGAATCAATGCTGAAAGGAAAGCAATGAAAGAAGCAGAGGAGAAGAATAAGGTGCTAGATAAGTTGGCTCAAACTGATGTTAGATATCGCAAGTACACCATTGAGGAGATCGAAACATCCACAGAGTACTTTGCAGAATCTCGTAAAATTGGAGAAGGTGGATATGGGCCAGTTTATAAGTGCTGCCTAGATCATACACAAGTTGCAATAAAGGTTCTTCGACCAGACGCAGCCCAGGGAAGATCACAGTTTCAACAAGAGGTGGAAAAATTTCAGACACTAAATTCAACCTATAGAATCATAATCGTTGGTTTACTCTATGTAGCAATGCTTTATTATTCTGAAAATAAATATGGGTACCTGAATACTTGGTTAATTTATGTTGTCTCTGCAAAAACGAAGAACCAAACTAAGTTGACAAATAAGTAGGACCTTATCTTACATAAACCATAACTTGTTGGAAGTTGGAACAACTTGCAAAAATAGGATCTCAGATGATGAAAAAACATGCGTGGTTTAAAGGAAAAGTGACATAGGTCCTCTTCTATTTTATTTTTTCAGCAATAGGCACAACTCCTGATATTTAACTCATTCTGCTAAATGACATGACGCAGGTTGAAGTTCTGAGTTCCATTCGACATCCTAACATGGTTCTCCTCCTAGGAGCATGCCCAGAGTATGGCTGCCTAGTCTATGAGTACATGGCTAATGGAAGCTTAGATGATCGGCTATTCAGGCGAGGAAACACTCCAGTGCTCTCTTGGCAACTCAGATTCCGTATAGCTGCAGAAATAGCCACTGGACTCCATTTCCTCCATCAGGCAGCAGAACCACTTGTACACAGAGATCTGAAACCAGGCAACATTTTGCTCGACCGCAACTTTGTGAGCAAGATTAGTGATGTTGGTTTGGCAAGGCTCGTTCCTCCTTCAGTAGCTGATTCTGTTACACAATATCGAATGACATCAGCAGCTGGAACTTTCTGCTACATAGACCCTGAGTATCAGCAAACAGGAATGCTCGGCATAAAATCCGACATATACTCACTTGGGGTTATGCTGCTTCAAATTGTAACAGCCAGGCCCCCTATGGGATTGGCTCATCACGTCGAGAAGTCTATTGAGAAGGGGACCTTCGCTGAGATGCTTGACCCCGAAGTTCGTGACTGGCCTGTCGAAGAGGCCTTATCTTTTACCAAGCTAGCACTAAGGTGCACGGAACTGAGGAGGAAAGACAGGCCTGATCTTGGAACTGAGATGTTACCCGAACTCAACAGATTGAGAGTGCTTGCTGAAGAATCAATGGCAGCTATCCACTAATAGAAAACCCAAATGCCTCACCAATTTACAGCAATTCTCATTCTCATGTGAGTTGATCCTGTGGGTTGTAGCAACTTTTTAGCCGCATCAAGCAACATCGATTCGCTTTTGCCCTCTCCTGCCATATAACAGCCTCTTGATCAGCCTTTTCAGGTCAAAGAAACTCAGAAGATTTACTCTGATCACGACAGCACAAAAAGGCCAACCAGTGGCTGAATGCATCCAAGAAAGAAATTTGAAGAGAGCCACTCGATAATGTTTTTGTTGGTTTTTTAAGATGCCATCTTCTTTCCATCTAACTCCAGTTCAGGTTTGTGTGTATATGATTTTTCAAGTCATAGAATGAAGATCAATTCTAATCCTGCAGCCTTGCAGCTATATGTTAGTTGTTCAGTTAAAAATATATGCTTGTAATGATAAAATTCCCATGTAAAAATGAGTAACATTTTGTAATAGATATCTTGATCTGCAAGTATAGTATCATTCTTGTGACAACCAAATTTTGTATAACTGATTTGTAATCAATATATTCGAGGAAATATTTATTTCACCTTTGTGTATCTTACGTAAGAAAATGATTCAGATTGAAACATAAATATAGTTATTAGTTCTCCTGAAGATCTGCCATCCTATGTGTGCTCTCCTTTCTATTTCGATTGGGAGCATATTCATGGGATGTGAGATTCCCATATAAGCTACTGTGAGGTAATAGAAAAAGCTCAAATTTTTGCCTATAAAATGGAAGAGTAAATGTGAATCTCACTACACAAGTCATACATATACACATGCAAACGTGATCATTTGCACATAACTCATTTTGATGTTTGCCGCAAAATTGCATGTTTATAAGACATGCATAACAATTTGCCTCAATTTTATACCAAAAAAAAAAAAACACACTATGCCCTGAACAACTATGAAAGCATACAATAAATGGAGGGGGCAATTTGTCCATTCATCCCTCCTAAAATGACATGAACCAGAGGAATCTGCAGAAGTGGAAATTCCAGATTCTTGATTACCACACAGCGTCTGGTTTTCTGTTGGCTTTATCTTTTGAAGGTTTATATGAGAACTTCATCAGTCGTATCAGAGTTTATATCTAGAAACCAAAGCTAACCTTAAATTCACAGCCTCTACAAATTCTGCTGGGAGTTTCATAAAATCTGCCCAATGATCCTGCTTATGCACCATCTCCGTCCAGCTTATGCACCATTTCCTGTCCATCAGTAATCCTGTTTTCGACTGAGTGATTTCACCATCTTAGCAGATCCAGTGCATGATATAACAATACCATGTAGTTTTTAGTCACTAAAGATCCCAACTGCTGCAAAATAGAAAACCCAAAGTCTCTTCAGAAATTTGAGCTGGCAGAAAGAAAATTGCATTTGCTCCGTATGATAATGGGGATTACTCATCATTTCATCAATAATTCCAAAAGATTTGATTACTCCGAAACTTTTTCTTAAGGTAAACGGAGATAAGCATTTTGTAGGTCCAATCCTTTTTCTTCGTATACTCTATAACTGCATCTGAGCTCAAATGAAAATCCCCTTTCCCCATAGCCTCAAACACAAGAGGATCTGTCAATACTAACACAGAATCATTGGAGTTGAGTTTGCTCAAGGCAAAATTCAAATTCCTTCCGAGCTTTTTGTCCAGGTACACATCAACAACACAACCATAAGTCACAAGATCAGGAACCACTCCTTCATGCTTCATATGGTCAAGGCTCAAATGCAGATCCCACAGCAGAGACATTTTAGAGAATGCAAGGGATCTGATATTAAATGTATTGAGATCGGGACTAAACCCTGCTTCTACCATTCTCACAAATTCTCTCTGCAAGCTTTTCATTTTGAAGTTAGCAGCATAAGATAATAGCAAAAGGTTCCAAAGAAGATTCCCAACATTTCTCCTACCAAGACCTACATCGTGCACAAAACGGCCTAAAGCAAAGAACTTAGTTTTCTTGATATAAGCAAATGAGATGGCCCTAATAGCTTCTTCTTCAATCAGAATCCTTGACCTCTTGAGACGACCATAAGCAGCTTCGATATCAGCCAGCGAACCAAAAGCACAGTAATACAATATATACGCATTCCCAGTCACTGAATCTACAGAATAACCCATTGAGACCATCTCCTTAATCACAAATTCCATGCAATCCAGCTGTCCGCTCCTTCCAAAATAAGAAATAGCCAAACTAAAAATATTGTGCATTAGTTTAACATCTTTCAGTTGCATTTCGTGCAGAATTCTGGTAACCATGTTAAAATCTTGAATGCTACCATATATAAAGATCAATTGAGAAACTACTTCAGAATCAGGCACAAATGAACTGTTCACCAATTCATCCCAAATTGCCAATGCTTTAGAGAACAAACCATTGCGAGCATAGTGTAACATCAGAGCTGATAAGGTAGTATTTGCAGGAAAGAGTCCATCTGGTTTACTCTCAAGAACATTTTTTTCAGGAACCAAAGGCAATCTTTCTCCACTTAAGCCATGTGCTAGCGGATCAGAACAGCGAGCATTACATCTATCACCATAATCCTCGTAATTCCCCTGCAAACACTGTTCTAAGAATACCCACAACTCATCTTCCCAACACGCTAGTATGTCAATCGCAAACAAAACGACCACACGCCCCTCATAAACAAAGCAACCAATGCAGTAACATAAGCATCAAAACAAAATCCAACTAGCAAAGTGTAGGTGGCCCTTCAGTTATACACTCTAATTCATTAAATTTAAGTTTCAAATCAACACTTGACCAGAAATGAATTATTATTTACCGAAATTAATGTAAACTACTATTTACACCTCAAATTGATAACAAACGACACAAAAACCTGCTAGAAATATTCCAGGACTTGTTCGTTGGCTCTAAGTGAGTCTAAACAGTCTTCTCGCCTCAACTATTTCAGTTGAACCTAAACTAATACAAATATTAAACTAAATCAATTCAATCATGAGACAACAGATTTCAAACGCAAACGAACCAGAGCAACATTGAACTCAATTAATTTAATCATAAAGTAGCTGATTCCTAATCCCAACTAAGTTAATCACTGAAACTATTTTCCATTACCCCCCAAAAAAAAAATTCTCTCAATAAAAACCACACGATAATACAACGAAACGTTATACAAAAAGATGTAAAAAAAAGGGGGGGGAAAACAAGTACCTTCGGGCGAAAAGATTTAATTGAATCTCCATTTTTTGAGCATAATCGTCTGAAACGCTGTCGCTTCAGCGAATTCAAGATAGTTGGAGCGGACGCAGTTAACACAACTGCCATTATTTTCGTTTTTGAGAGGGAAAAAAAATATATTCATAACAAATATATCTTGGTTTGTTGAGGGTATTTTGGGCCTACAGTGAACAAGTCATATTTTATGGGCCTAAATTTGAGCATTTTGTTAAACCAACTCCAAACAAGTCATAAAGAAGTAAGCTATTTAAGGAAGAAGAGAATAATCTTATTAAGGGAGAAAATATATTTAACAAGCTTACAAAAGTTGAGGGGCAAAAAAGTGAATCTTCAAGCTGAACACAATCAAGATATAAATAGAGGCAACCAGGGTTAAAGAAAAAAGACTAAAATACCATAAAGGGCCAAATACATATAAAATATTATTCTTCTAACATCAATTACACACAAGTTTTCACCTTTTTTTGGTCCTCAAGAGAACTAAAATATTCACTACTTCAGTTGTAATTCATCCCGTGTTCCGTTGTATATATATAAAAATTATTGTCACCTTGAGGATAGTCTAGTGGTGGAGTGGTGTTTTTTGCGGCCAAAGGTCTCAAGTTCGACCCACCACCAACACCACTAGGTGTGTGAGTCTGTCACACCTGGCCTGCCAAGTGTGGTTTACCTCCCCTGTGTGGTTTGCAGACTATTACACAGGGGCGGAGTTTACCCAGTGCGCACTACGGTAGCGGTTGCGGGTTACCCTCGACATAAAAAAAAAAAATATGACGAGCGACAATATTACACTGTTAGATGAGGTGTGTTAATATAATAGAATACAAAGTTAAAATCTAATTTAAATTTCTAAAATGGGCTAAGAGGGCATCTTTGTTAATTCAGAAAACCAATGTCACAATGTTTTTTTCTTTAAAATTACTTGTATTCGCTACTCCCAAGTCCCAATTAAGCTCTTAGTAGTTCGATTGAAAGTGTAAGAGTGTACTACCGTTGCACTCCACATCATTGATCTATGGGGTCAAATTAAATGGTTTTTAAATATTGACTTTTAAAGGTGACATGTACTTCAAACGAATTGAACGCAGAGTTGTCAGAACGGATTGGCCTAACCGCCAATTTTTTAGGTGGGTAGGATTTTAGTTTTGAGGCCCGTTTTTCTGATGGGTCCAAGTGGGTAAGCCCAGGCCGAGACAAGCTTTGGCGGGTAAAGCCCGCAGCGGGACGGGTAGTTCGCCAGACCCTCAAATATGTTTTTTTTTATATTTTTTATGACTTATTATAATTTATAAATTATTTATAATACTCAATTGTCAATTCCTATTTAAAAAATGGATAGTAAAAAATGACTTTACCCTAACTAAACTAGCGTGGTTCACCAGTCCCCCACTTTAAACATTTGGATTAATTTATATATTTTGTTACTTTATATTTTATATAATCATCGAAAAAGTGAGGTGGAATTTACCAAATGTTTTAACTGCTTATACATAGTAATTAAGTAGTAACCCTAACTATTTTGACCCGAATCAGTCCATTTATCAAACGGGCTAACCTCGCAAGCTAGCGAGTCGGCGCATTACATTATACTGCCAAATTTAATCTCATGCATACACCAAATTCATGATTATATAAAATATAAAGTAACACAACTTGTTATTTTCAATTTAAAAAGTATGTATTTTATATAAACTTTCATTAGTTGTGCTGTAGATGAATTCCGAAAAATTTGTACATATAAGTTAATGTATAAAGACTTGCATTTGCTTCAAAATTTATGCTATACTCCAGACAAATTGTCTCAGTTTTGTGAAAACATGATATAAAACACAAAAACTCAAATCTATTATAGGCCAAAGAAAAATACGATTATGTGTTATTTTTATTTTTGTACATTCAATCTGAAATTTTTTTTAGCAGAATATAATGTGGGAATACTTTTATTAATTTTCATTATTGAAATATAAAATTGGAATTTCATTACAAAAAAAAACGGAAAAGCCCGTGGGCTTAGGCGGAGGCGGGTATGACCCTATTTTTCGGCCCCGCCTCGGTAAAAGGCGGGCTTTCCGAGCCCGCTGACCTGTTTTGACAACTCTAATTGAATGTATTGATCATTACGTATGATCAGTCCTTTCATTATTATTATTGATGTTTGATACATTTAACTAGTATATAAAATTGAGAGAACAAATCATGATTAAGAATTATTACACGAGGTCATAGCCTAAACGCTAGCAATAGTAATGGTGCTTTTAATTAGGGGTGGATCGGTACGATATATCGAAAATTTCACATCGTATCGTTACCGTAATAAAAATTTCAAAATTGAAAAAATTCATACCGTTATCATACCGAAATTTCAGTATGTCACATAATAGATATTGATATCGTATTGATATTTTGGTATACCATATCGTATCAATATATCGATATACCATACCATACCAAAAATTCATGATATGCCAAAAATACCGAAAATTCACGGTATACTAAAAATACAGAAAAATCATTCACTGTCGAAAATACCGAATCTTATCCAAAATACCGAAAATATGTCAAATGTACTCAAGATTAATAAGATTCAATAAATTTAACTTTTCAACGGAAAGTTTCATTTATCTAAGCTTAGTTTAATTTTAGATTAATAAGTTTTGATTGAACTTTTCAACGGAACATCTCATATTATTGCATTGTATTTCAATCTCTAATTTTTAAATATATTTGATTAAATACTTGAGTTTTTGAATTTTCATCATGTGTGTGTGTGTAAATAGATAGATATAGGCAAAAGTAACTAGTTATTAGGGGAAAAAAAATAACTTTTAAGAATCGGGAGTTATTTGGGCAATTTGGAATGTAAATATCTCAAATACCCCTATGACACACTTGTTTCCACACCCAATCATTGTGTAAGTGTACTTAGTACTGACAAAATATCAATATATTTGGTATACGAACAACATGTTCACAACCTTCACATAATCCCGATGGTCATTCACCATCCTCTGGTTCTCGAATAACACTTGCATCTCTTTCACGGTCGTGTTTTTTTCTTGAAATAATCTATAAAATATGCCTCAATCTGGAATCGTATGCACTGCATTCAGATCAAATATAGAAGTGCCGAAACATAAACTCGAGATGATGCAGAACTCAAAGAAACTAAAGGAGAGCTCGGACGACCAATATGGAATCTACAATCTCGCCCCTCCAATGCAGCATCCGGCACACGCACCTCCTAAGCCATCGGGGCCTAAATGGTCTTCTTCTGGACATTCACTGCCTTTAAAGTGCAAAAAGTATCTGAAACACCCGGATCTAAACATCTGGACCGCATCATCACCACCGATCTCAGATAATGTCGATCTAATCACCTGCAGTACTGCCGACCTAACATAGAACAACATAGACGGCCTAAGTCTCTGCAGAGGCCATCTAATCCAATCAATCTAACAACAATTTCCAAAAATTTAAAAATAATTAGTCCCGCTTAAATACAAATTTTAACAAATAATTTTTAAAATTTAATTCTAGAAATAAATAATTATAAGAATAATACTCTATAATTTAAAATAAAAATAATTTCCTAAATAAATCGTAGTCATATGATTAATATTACAAAAATCTAATTTTAAATGCTTACAATTAATTTCAACTTTCAAATAGTAACTCTATGATTGATTTCAAATTCTATAAGATGACATTAAAAAGTCATATGAGTAATTTCAAATGACCTACTACTATAGTTAGAAGAGATACGATTAATATACCAATGCCTACGATTGTATTTAAAATCACCTATGATTTTAATTGCAAGGTATATGATTAATTTAGCATGCCATGCGATTATAACTACAGGGCACGAGGTTTAAAAAGGCAGAGGCCAACCTCAAGGCGTTTACCTACAGTCTAGCGAGGCGTAAGCCTTGAGGCGGACCGAGGCGTAAGCCTCGATAATAAGAAGAAAAATATTAAACAAAATACATATAATAGCCATAAATTCATAATTCCACACAAAATCACACAATCCAACAATCTCATAACAAAATAACAAACAAACAATCGCACACAAAACATATAAGTCTTAATTTTAAATTAGTTCCAAATTCCAACTTCCAAATCAACTCAAATATGAAAGAAATCATATTCTTCTCCATTTCCGTCTTCATCTCCATCACCATCACTATCATCCCAATCCTCATCCACATTTTCATCATCATTCACTATATTGTGGACACATTTTTCTTTTTCTACAGTATTAAGAATTAACTTGTAAATATGATTATATGAATAATTGGTATAAAAAGAAATAAGATTACTTTACATTCAAATATTCAATTAAGTATGAAAAGAAATAAGATTACTTTTTCTCTTCTTGTTTGATGTCTCCTTTTGACCCTCTATCATCTCAAATGTCATATCGGCAATATCAATCGCCATATCTTCTTCATCATTTGAGTTAGCCAGCCACTCGTCATCAGATGGAACTTCTTCAATAATTAACGGATCATCTTCCATTTTTCGTGATTGTTTCTTCAAAAATTTGTGCTTTAACTTTTTGTTGTACATAATGTACACCAACTTATTCAACCTTGTTGTGCTTAGGTGATTTCTTCTTTTTGTATGCACTTGATTGAGCGTGCTCCAATTACGTTTACATGCCAATAATGAACAAGTAAGCTCCAAAATTTTTATTGCAAACAACTTCAATTCTGGAACTTCATCTCCAATATAATCACACCAAACAACTATATAGAAAAAAAAATCAATTAATTATTAAAAAATATAATAATAAAGATAAAAAATAATATAATAAATATACTTAGTGAAGTACTCACGCGGTGGATCTGTAGAGTATGATGCCAAAGCCGATTTTGAGCCAAACTTTCCTTTCTTGTTTTTAAAGTCCTTAATCTGGGCATCGACCTTCATATACAAGTCATTGTCACCCAAGATCATTTCCATACAATTTAACAAGCATTGTTTAATACCTGGATGATCAGAAACATTAGGGCTCCATCTGATTGGGGATTCAAAAAATATTCAGCTGCATGCAAGTCATGGTGCAATTGTTTCTCTCATTTTTCATCAATAATAGCCCAAATCTCTTTATATGAAATGACATCTCCATCTAAGTTCTTTGCTATCTTTTCTTTTGTCTCATCCATAGCACCATAAATGAATCTCATTGCCAGTGTCTCACTATCAACCAATCTTAAAACTTGCACGAGGGGCTTTGTGATTTTAATGACATAAACCACACCAGACCAAAATAATTCTTTCATAATGATCTTCTCCATAGCCTTCCATTAATCTTTCTTTGCCCATACACATCTTGACCATTTATTTGAAATGAACATCATGTGCAATGGTTGCTTCAATTCATACATGCTCTCCAAAGTCAAAAACGCTGTGGCGAATTGTGTGGCAGCCGGTCGAAGAATATCTTTCATTGCAAACTTTCTTATTAAATTCAACACCCATTGATGGTTGTAGATAAAATTGGTAACTCTCTTTGCTTTAAGCAGAGCATTTTTGTGCTCTGGCAACCTATCTTTTCAAGCATCAAATTGATGTAATGTGCAGCACACGGAGTCCAATATAACTTTTTTCTCTTTTCCATTAGCATGCGTCTAACTACCTTGTAAGCACTTGCATTATCCGTAACCACCTGGACAAAAATATCTTCTCTAACTTCTTCAATAATATCATCAATTAATTCAAACAACTTTGTTGCATCTTTCACGTAATCTGATGCATCAATTGATCTAAGAAAGACAGTCCCATGTGGATTGTTAACAAAAAAGTTGATCAAGCTTCTATTTCTCATATCGGACCAACCATCTGATAAGATTGAAACTCATGTTCTCTTCCACGTGTCTCTTATCTCATTCACAACAGTAGTTGTAGTCTTCATTTCTTTATCTAGTATCCAAGTCCTCATTTCATACATACTTGGTTGCTTCAATCCTCGATCAAACTCTCTAATTGAATGACACATATTAATCCACGATGGACTCCTTGTAACATTGAATGAAATCCCATTCTCAAAAATACATCTCCTAATATCTAAGCACACTCTATTTCTATGCTCTTTAGCAGTTGCAGGAGTCATTTTTTTAGTACCAATCCCTTCATCATCTCCATTATTCACCATAAATCTATCCATTGGTCCTCGAACACTTCTAGATGAACTAACTGTCTCTATTGTGCCTCCACCATAATATGAACCAGACCCCACTTGATCCTTCATATTTTGTTGAAGTATTTGTTTTGTTTGCTCAAAGTCATTCATGTACTTCTTTATCTCTTGTTTAACTTCTTCAGGCACTTTGGAACATGGTACTACATTGTTGCGATTGTGTGCAAGATGATCTTTAACTCTCTTCACACCCCCTTTAATATCTTTGCTACAGAAATTACATTTGAAATATTTGTATGACTTGTGAACTCCTGCTTCTATTTCCACACTATACTTCCATGCAGGATCTCTACATTGTCCATTTCCTCTTCCTCCCTTTTTAAACTTGGTTCAAGAAATTCCACTCATCTTATAATCAATTAATCATATATTCATATTCAATAAAAAAACTTAACAAAACATACTCATTTAATCACAAAACAACAATATATAACAATCTAAAATACTGCATTTCTGCAGCAGGTCTGTATCTATTCTCATTTCTCATCAATACAAATATATAATTGATGAGATAAAAAAAAATCTTAAACATCGAACAATAGCAACTACACTTCTACAGACCTCAGCAGGTCTGCAGCAACAAAATTTAAAAAAAAAAGAGAGTAGAAGTACAGAACATTTAACAAAAAAAAGTGAGCAGAGAAGAGCAAGTGAACAACTATAGTTTACAGCTTCTGCAGCGCAGTGAGTACAGAACAATTAACAAAAAAAAAGGAGAGAGCAGAGAAGAGCAAATGAGCAACTACAGTCTACAGTTTCTGCAGCGCAGCAAGTGCAAAACATTTAACTACAACCTACAACTTCTCTGCAAGTAGCTAGGTCTCTACGCAGAAGAAAAAAAAAGAACCCGATTACCCGATCAATTGTAGGGGAGAGAGAGAGAGAGAGAGAGAGATTACTTGTGTTCGCAGGGTGTGGAGAGTTGGAGACTGCAGATGGGTGGCTGATTGATGGTAGAGATTGGAGACACAGAAGCGCGCGGGAAATCATAGCGGCGAACGGGCAGAATGTTGATAAAATTGAGCTATTAATTGATTAAATTACTTCACGGGCTTAGGTCTAGTACTCTATTAATTTAGGGCTTTTAAGTCAAGCCCATACAAAATTAAAGCCCAAACCGTAATAAAAAAAAAAACTTAAATCACAGCTGCACAATGAAGCGGCGCCTCGCCCATAACGCCTCGTCTTAGGCCACCTCCGTCGAACAGAGGCATACGCCTCGTATGTTCTACAAGAGGCGGCGCCCCAAGTCATGGTTTCCGGTGCCTTACCTCGAGGCGTAAGCCTCGACCGTCTTTTTAAACTATGACAATTCATACGATTATAACTACAAGGTCTACGATTAATTTAGACTGACCTACGATTATAATTACAAGGCATACGATTATATTTAAAAACTCCTACAATTAATTTAAGCCTATGATTATAATTACAAGACATACAATTATATTTAAAACACGTGCGATTATATTTAAAATGCATACGATTAATTTACAATCACCTACAATTATAATTACAATTCATACGATTATATTTGTAAGACATACAATTAATATACACATACCTGCGGTTATAATTACAAGGCCAATTATTACATTTTAAAGGTGTACGGGTATATTTACAATGGCCTACAATTACATAAATATGATTAATGATATATATCAAACATAATTTTCAAGCTTACGATTAAATCTGAAAAATAAAAAAAGGGAATGTAAATAAAAATTAATAATTGACTTGAGATCCTGTGTGTTCCTGCCCGTGTCTTGATCCCGAAGCCATTGCAACCGACAATAGGCGGTGCGGATTTTTTTCTTAATTTAAACGGCGACAAAGAGGTTGAGATAGAGAGAGCGGTGTGAGAGATTGTAGTGAAAGAGTGCGGCGGAAGAAGCTTTTTCCGGTGAGAGATAGTGAGGGAGACTGGTAGTTGTGCGTTTAATTCCAGTGAAAAGTTCAGTTTTTTTAAATGGGATTCAACGATAGAGACGGAAGAGTGAGGGAGAGTGGGGTAGTTGTGCGTTTAATCTAACCCTAATAATAAATATTTCGCCTTTTTGCATGTTGAGTTGAACTGCCATACGAAAGTACATATTGTAAGGCTTTTTCAGATTGTGTGGGACCATGGGAAGGGATTGTGGGTAAAGTAAGTATAGATTGTCTACAAAATTTAAATCTTGCCCAACTACCTCAATTTTAATTTAATATTGCCTATATATATTTTTGACCTTATATATATATATATATATATTCATTTTCCTAAATAAGATTATTTTGAATAATTGTATTTGTATATTCATTTTTCTTGTTATTTAATTTATTTATTAATTATTATACTTATAATTGAATCTTGTTAGTTAATTATATCGTTCCTCATATTAGTTCATTAGTTTTCAAGGTTGAAGAATAATAGAAGATTATTATTTCTAACATGTAATATCAAATTCTCCACTTATAAGTTATAATTTTGGTATTGAATTAGAATAAATATCATATTTTTGCTAGATTTGTATAATAAATGTACTGAATATTATATATTGCATTGTATTACTCTTTCTCATTTTGAATTTTTGATATATTGAATTAAATATTGGAATTGTAATTATAAATACATATTACAATATTTTTAAATCAAATGAACTCAAATATAATTATTTGATTAAGTATTTCTTCTTTTATTTTTATTTATTTTTCTTTTATTTCCTTTATTAGTTACTTTTTACTCATAATTGTAATAACAACAGTTAATTAGTTCGTTTCTTATATTAGTTTATTACTTTTTACTAGTCATATTCAAAATTCAATATATATAGAGCAAAAGTATTTTTCTTATATCTCATATTCTTTTTTTTTCAATTATTAATTTTCAAGAATCAAGATCAAAGAAGAATAGACTATTATAATTTATTATTTTTTAAATGTCGTCTCTCTTTCATAAACTTTGATGACAAACTTACTAGATATTATATTATTTCATTGTATTTTTTTTTCTTTCTAATTATTTTCTTGATTAAATACTTGAGTTATAATCATAAATCCCAATTTCAAATATATGTTGCAATATTGCAATTACAAGTTACAACATTATATTCATCGATGTGATTTTTTTTAAAAGTCGGAATGTACCGGTATATCGACATACCGTACCTTACCGAGATATCGATATACCGTCATATGCCGGTATGCCGCGTTATTTCGGTACTTATCAACATATCGGTATATACCGACATACCGACATTTCGGTATATACCATGCTGAAATTTTTGAAATTCAATAACATTATCGTACCAAAAATTCTCGATACGATATCATACAGTATTGAAAAATCAATATTTTTAGTATTTTTTCCGATACGATAAGTACAATATTTTGATATTTCGATATAATTTTTCCACCGCTAATTGCCTCATTCCATCTCTCTCTTTCTCTCTCAAATATTTATTTTCAATGTAAACTTTTCAGTAATAAATCCAAATTTTATAAAGCTAGAGAGCCATAAAGTCAATAGTGGCCATTTGTTATTGATTGTTTGTCAAATTATAGACAAAGGCCAAAAAGTATGAGGGGACCTCCCCTTCGGCTTTTTTTTTTTTTTCCTAATAGTTTTTTATAGTAATATATAAGGACCAAATCCAATGCATTGCAATAGTGATTGTCGATTGTTTTCGACCGTCAATAGTTTCATTGGTTTCCTGTCGTTGTGGGTACGTATGTATCAACCTTGTTTCTTTCTTCATATAGATTTGTGTGTGCGTGCGTACACGTTTGGTTGTGTAAAGTCTCTGAGAATATGATTTATAGGAATGTAAGAAAAATGAATGTTGTATATTGTCTATCCCATGTTTGGAACATAACAAGAAAAATGTGAGTTTTTTCATTTTTTTTGTTGATAGTTAAAACTTTATAATAAAAAACTAACAATAATGCACCAAAAAAAAATCCAAATTTTTTACTTTTTTATTGAAAAATTAAAAATAAAATTTTAGTAATAATTTATAAAAATAATGATAGAAAAAATTGAATAGTGAAATCGTCTAAAATAAGATTCCTAGAGGCTAGGAAAAAGAATACCTAATATAAATAAGTATTCATAATCCACAAAAGTTGTATTAGTTTTCTTATTTTAAGGATTCTGATTACTTTTCAAAATTCCCAAAAATTGAACGAAACACAAAAATTTAAAAAAAAGGAATCAAATTACTTTCCAAGGCCACATTCCTTAGCAACCAAACGAGGCCTATATGTATGTAGGATAATGAGAGTATATTGGCGTTCCTTATGGGCACCATATATACTCGTTTAGTTAATAATTAATTTTTAGGATTAATTATTCTATAATTAGAGTATAATTTTTAAAAATTCAATTCTTAAAATAGATATTGAGTAAGATTGATAATGTTATAATACTTTTTATTTTCCCTGATGAAGTGATTGTCATGTGGGCACTGCCCACAAGACGGATGAAATCATCTACTATACTTTGTGAAACACTCCGTGCTACAAATTAAATATATTAATTTTTCTTTGATTTTTAATTCGATTTCAATTTATTATATTTTGATTTAATTTTACACTTATTAATTATGGTTCATCTTACCCAATAAGGATATACAATTATTTTTCAATATTTAATTTTATTTTTAATTAATAATTATTTATTTTGTAAATAATAATTATATATATACTCTAATTGGGTATAATGAATCCAAATTAATAAGTGTAAAATTAAACTAAAACACAATAAACTAAAATAGAAGAAAAATTAATTATGTAGCACTGAGTGTTGCACAAAATATAGCACATGATTTCATATGTCCACGAGTGGGTCATATAAGTTGTGTAAGCTAATATGACTATGTGTATATGTGTGTATATAATTTTTTTCACATAGGTTAAAATGGTGGTCGAGAATATGTTAAAAGATTTATTATAAATTAGTATTTCACAATTTAACTAGATTGATAAATATTGAATGATTTTCACATTCTCTGTTTTGAATTTGCTTCAATTCCCCGGGTGAGTGTTATTACCCAAATATCATTTAACATGGTATCAAATTATCAGAATATTTATAAGCGATAGATGATGGATAATGTTTGGATCCAACCTACTGGTACATGTAGCACGCTTCTGTGTCCCTCGATCGTACAATTGTGTTGAGCTCATAATATATTTACATAACAACGAGTTAATTGTGATTTTAACGACGTTGTAAATTCAACGTGATTTTTAAACATATTTAATTAAATCATTATTTTTTTATTTGGATGTTATTTTATGTCCTTCTATTTTTTTCGCAATGTGAATCTGCTATTATGTTATTTCATCGCCCTTTTTCCAAAAGTTGATATAGTCAGGATCACAATGGGCTCGAAGAAATTTACAAGGTGACAACTTGAATTTCGGAGTTGCATCACTAAAAAAAATAAAACTTGATGCCTAAAGGCCTTTTTAGATTTACAAGTTCATGAAAATGTGATAATTATTTAAACAATTACCCCTATAAGAATTGGGCACCTCTCCTTTAAGTTGGCATTTAGGGTTGAGTTATACCCAATAATACCCTTTTTTAGGGAACAATATATAATACCCATTTAATATATGGTGTGAATGTTAGAATGTTAGGTTTGCATGCGATTGTACGTTTTGTTTGAAGTTTGAACCCCAATGATGGGCGTTGCGGAGTGTGCTTCACATGATGAAGAAGATTGGAAAATACATGTCACACATCATAATTGTATCGAAAAAAAAGGAAAAAAGTTATCAATCTAAAATTCAACAATTTACTTGATTATATGGTACTTAAAATTTTGCTTACTTTGTAGTGTCATTATGGGCTTATGGCACTCTTTTATATGTGAAATTTGGTGAATTAAAAAAGTGACTACATTACTATTCTTTTAATTTATTATTATTTTTAGGGTTAATTGTCAAATAAATCACCACCTTTATACACTTTTGCAAATTAAGCACCACATTTAAACTTAGTCAATTATAACATCACGTTTCAATTTAAATGAAATTAAACATCCCAATTTTTTCCGGCCAGTTACGGATGATGTGTCCGGCCTATTAGCCACGTCAATACGCACATCAACAGGCATGTTGGAAATCTTTTTATTTTTTTTATTAGTACAATTTTTAATTTATCTCCTGCAGACTTGGGGCTTTCTCTATCGCAATTTATCTCCTGCAGACTTAGGGTCTTTTCCATTAATCTCTTTCATCGAATTCAATTATTGTTTTTCTCTTCCATAGCAAAAATTGTACAAACGTCGGGGTTAGGATTTTTCCCATCCTTCTCTTCTATAGTATTCATCAATCGATTTCTTTTCAATCGCAAAAATTGAGGGGAAAACTGAGAGAGTCATGGGTGGGTTGTGCAAGTATCGGTGGTCCCGTTAATATTTGTGACTCATGGTGGACCGTCTTTGCTATGTTTTGTTGCGTCAATGGCGAACAAATAGACCATTTTTTCAATTTTTATCGTGAGTTAGCTTTTTAGAATTGTGCTTTAGTTGTTTAAGAATAAATTAATTGAGTTTTTTAGCCATATTTGGATTACTTTGCTAATTGACTTTCTCAAGAGCAGAAAAACAAAATTAACAATTAAGTTATTATCTCCACAAGAATATGTTTGTTGTCTGCTCAGACTGCTATAATAAAAACATAAATCTTGCTTTGACAAAAACTTATTTGATTGTGGTTTTCTCTATCTCAGCGATTCATTTTCTATATGCATTCATCATGGTAGAAAATTTATAACGATAAAAGGTAGAAAAGAATATGAAAATGGTGATATGAGCAGCAAACATTTGCTAGATATTGGTAGGTTTAGGTATTTAAATTTGGAGGATGAAGTTGAGAAGTTAAGCTATAGTTCTTGGGATGGTTTGTAGTATAAAGTGCCTAATACATCTAGCTACAAATTGATAAATGATGATTGTTAGTGCCACCGACATGCACTAAGTATTTGTCTTGTTGTATTGGCGAGATATGTTCGACAATGTGTGCCTAGGTATGTCCCACGAAGTTTTATTTTACGTTGTGCAAGAAAAGAAGAACAGTTGGTGAATTGTTCCAGATTATGTCCCGGACAGAACCAGGGACACTCTATTTATGGCAGTTTCCTTGTTGGAAAGATCTTGCGCCAAACCAGTTTGGAAGGTCAAGATAGATTCGTTTTACTGCCTTGTGGTGTGAATCCAGTGCTGAATTAACCTCACTACACATGGAGAGTATCTACACACGTTTGGAAGGCCACAAACCACAATTCATTTACCTTATTAGCGGCGGATGGAGATCGACGCGAAAGTCTATATGAAGACCGAATTGAGGAGCAATCGGTACCACTCATATTTGTTTAGATTCTCTTAGATTGGTTGAGAGTCAGTTTGTTGTCGTTTGTAACTAATAGTTGTTCCTTAAACAGTTCAACGTGATATACTAGTTTTGAGTGTTTACGAGTGAAACACGTGAGGGGATTTTTATTCCGTTTTGTACGCAATCTCAGGAGAGATTATAAGTTGAAGTCGTGGGTAGCTAGAGGGAGTCTAGTGTCACGGTTGTGAGGGGATCTTACAACTTTCGGCTAGCGAAAGAGTTCGAGGAGAAGAACGGGCGACATAAGGTGGGAGGCTTGTATGTGTAAGATCCTTAATACACTATTCGAAAGAGTAACAGTTGGAACTTCAAGTTTGGGAGCAATCCCCCCAGAGTAGGTTGTTTGAACCGAACTGGGTTACCATCTCGTGTGTTTTTACTGCTTTATTCTTTTATGTTCCTGCATCTGTTCCACACATATCATAGAACAGTTTTTAAGCAATTAACTAGAACTCGTATAAGCACGGATTACTGTTTTACAATGATAAAGAAGTGGTGGAAATGACTTACTATGTGTTTAAAGAAGTAATATTTTTCATGTATTTGTGGATAATGGGATGGTGAGTGGAGATAAGGATGAAAATATTCAAGAGAAAGTTGTTAATGATATATTCTCTGAAAATTCAAGTGAAGATGATGACTACAATCTAATTGGTGAGAATGAAACCGATGATGCGTTAATGGATGATGAGTTGGTTTCTAATGATGAATAATACTTAGAGGCACGACAAAAAAAAATCCATCAAAGTTTCTGGATAGAAGAGTGGCATAAAATATTTGCTTGCCCAATGATATATGATATTTTGGGAGATGAAGAAACCACAGAACACATTGGGGGTTCCCAATCTGACTACAAAGATTCAAATAATTAAGTGAACTCAAATTCAAGTGGTAGTAAAATGAGTTTTGATAATGCGACTAGTGGGAGACAAAAGAGAAAATGAGTGACTTATGATCCTAAATGTGATCATAAGTCATTGAAGTTGGTGCTAGGTATGAGATTCTTGGATAGTTACCCGTGTAAGCATGCAATTCTGACTATATCTCTTATGCATGGCTATCCAATCCACTTTACAAGATCCAATAAAAAATAATGTGAAGCTAATTGCATTCCTGAATGTGGATGAAAGTGTTATGGGTTTGTAGTGAAAAAGGATCGGTCATTTGTTATTAAAACATTATCTTTTAATGGCCATAAATGCCCTAAAGCTATGGACAACAAACAAGCCACTGCTAGTTGGCTTGTAGGTAAGTGCACAGAGACTATCAGAGATAACCTAAATATTAGGATAAAAGAATTCCAAACTGACATGATGAGAAAATATGCGTGTCAATTAAGCAAGTGGAGGTTGTGTAGGGCCAAGAAGTAGGCTCTTGAGACGATTAGGGTTCATTTTCAAATCACTATGCTTGGGTTAGGAGTTTTGTGGCTGAATTGATGAAAGTTGATAGTGAGGGGCGATTTGAGATTCAAGTGAATGATGGGGATTTGTTCCAGGCGATGTATGTTGGTTATAAGCACTGAAAAAGGATTATTGAGGGGTTATAGTTCTAGATAGTTAGTTTTTGAAGATTGTTTTGGGGGGTGTGCTACTTTGTGCAGTCTCCAAAGATGGAAACAACCAAATGCTTCCAATTGCATGGGCTGTGGTGGAGGTTGAAAATAAATCTTGCTGGAGTTGGTTTTTAAAAATACTGTATTGATGGATGAGTTGGGAATAACTAATGGCTTAGAGTTCACTTTTATAAGTGACTAACAGACTGTGATAACAAAATTTATATTTTTTTTTTGGTAAATGGATTTTTTAAAGATGTTTAATGTTATTATTATCTTTATACAGGGCCTCATTAATGCAATGGCAAAGCTTGCTCCTTATGCTGAGCATAAGAATTGTGCATGTCATGTTTACTGCAATTGGAAAAAGACATGGCCTACATTGAAGAACATATTTAGGAAAGATGTGCATGCTACATATATTGAAGCATTCAATATTGTTCTAGAGGATATGAAGGCTGAAAATGAGGCATCTTATTTGAATTTTTTGGAAAGAGAGCCTCAAAAATTATGTAAGGCTTTTGTTTCCACCATCCCTATGTTTGATATGATTGATAATAATAATATTAGTGAAACATTTAATGGGTTCATCATAGAAGCAAAGAGAAAACATCTTATATATATGCTTCAAGATATTGGAAGACAACTTATGAAGAGACAATATGTTAGATTCACTACAATTGGAGGAGTTACTAATAAAGTCTGCCCAAATATCAGAGTTAAGATTGAGCAATTAAAGTATGAAAGCAGACTTTGTATTGCCACTCCACTACTAAATGAAAATTTTGGGATCTAATTTAGAGATGACCAGTTCATTGTAAACATGAGAAATCAGACTTGCACTTGTAGATCTTGGGACTTAACTCGCATGTACTGCAATGACGTTCCTCAAGGTGGAGGCAGCAGATTATGTGGCATATTATTTCTAAATCAACAGAGATATTGAGGCTTACCGCTATGGGATTGAACCTTTGAATACCAGGAAGATGTGGCCTAAAGTAATTGGTGATCCAGTTCAACCACCAAAGGTAAGAAGAATGTCAGGCATGCCCAAAAAAGAGAAGAAGATATGTAGAAGAGAAAGAAGAAAATGCATCAAAGCTTAAGCGATTTGGATTCGTGGTTACACGTTGATAGTGTTTTCAAGAAGGACACAACAAATGTACTTGCAAAGTTGAACTAGTTCAGAGACCAACAAAACCCACTGTATTATTGAACATTTTATTTACTCTAATTGCTTGGTCACTTTTATTCTGGTTTATGATCATTTTTTCTTCTATATTTAAGTAGGAAGAGACAGACCAAGGGAAAAAAATCATATTGAACGTCAGCCAGACTTGACGATTAGAGGCAGAGGTAGGCCAAGGAAAAATATTTCACAACCATCAAGTTCTAACATTGATGAAAGATCATTGGTGAGTTGCTGTTGTTGGTATTTATTTATTTTTAGTTCTAACTTAACTTGATATATGGTTAATGCTATGTTGTCATTGTAAGCAAAAAATGGATATGGTGTATTGGCGTGTAAGGGCACATGACACATCTACATGAGAGTATTCAAGAAAATTTTAAATATATATTATGAATAATAGTATCACACCTCACAAGTTAATTTTTTGGCAGATTTTTGATAACAAAGAAGTGCATCTTGTTAACTCTGATGGTGGATCTAGAGGTCGTGGTGGATCAATTGTAGCAGCTTCTACTTCACGAGTTCAAGGCCTAGGGGATTTTAGGACACGAGAGCCAGACTTTTGATTTGATCTATTGCAACCAAACTTGTGTATTTTGATATGATCTAACTTGGCTTAGCCAGAAATATTTCATCTTTCGACGAACACTTTTTTGTGTATTTATTTTTTGTGTATTTCTAATATGATCTTTAGACGGAAATATTTCAGTATCTATTTTGTGTATTTCTAATATGATATTTAGACAGAAATATTTCTAATATGATCTTTAGCTATGAAGATTTCTAATCTTTTTTTTGTGAGATTTTTAGATGACATTTTCTGATATGTTTTTTGTGAGACTTTTTATATGCATTTTTCAGCGTTGATGTTGAATATATGCCAAATTTTACACTTAGAGAAGTAGGTTTTATATGCATTTTCATCCTAAAATTACTAGTTTCTACGCTAACATAGATTGCATAAGGGAAAAATTAAAATTTTGCACTTAGAGAAGCAGGTTTAATATGCATTTTTTGTTCTTAAATTACGCAGAGATTGTATAAGGGGAAAATAATCTCACTTTTAAAACGTTCATGATTACACAAGACCTGGTTCTCACACATATAAATCATTATGAACTTGAGATAATTTCATGGCATTCACGAGAAAAGTTGGAGATGCTCACAACAAAAGCAAACAAGCTTAGAAAAAATACATTAATTTTGTTGTTGAATTATCTAACAACTATTCTGCTTGGTCAGATTAAAAAAAAATTACAACTAAGGTATTAATACAATAATAACATTACTCCAATTCAATCAGATGGCCAAAACCACGAACTCCATCATTTAAGTTGATATAGAGTGCTATCAAACCAATAATAAAAATAACAAACATCACAATCATAATCTTCTTCGCTAATGTTTTGTTTTCAACTAGTAAATCTTGAATCATAATCTTCAGTTCGGTATTTCTCGTCACGAGTTCACTGATCAAATGATAGTTAAAAGCAATGAGCTCAAATGAATAAGTGATTTCTCAACATAAATATGCCAAAATATATGTAGGTTGAGCTCGAACCACTATTCTGCTTGGTCATGCATGGAATAAAATAATGAACATAACACAAATTCTAACCAAAAATCAACTGAAAAATTTAACAAATTATCAATTAAGAAGACATAAAAAAAAACTAAACAGACATATCTACTATCTGAAAATTAATACAGTATCTACGCTACTTCAATTGCATCATATGCCAACACCACAAACTCCATCATTACAGTTGATATAGAGTGTTCTCTAACCAACAATAACAATAACAAACATCACAACCACAATCTTCTTCATCAACCTTTTGTTTTCAACTAGTAAATCTTGAATCATAATCTTCAATTTGGTATTTCTCGTCACGAGTTCATCGATCAAATGTTCATCTTCACCCTTAATTTTTTAAGTTCTTTGAACTCTGATGTTTTCAATTGTAGCTAATGAACATGTCGTTTCCGAGCTTACTATTTTGAAAGGAAGAACTCGACAGACCCACCCCACGAATCCTAAGTTTTTCCCTCAATTTTTGCGATCACAATGCAGACCCACCTCACGAGAAAGCTATCACTATGCTCTGGTAATCAACCCTTATAAGGAGACACCTATTTTCTCGTTAAAAAGGAAACACATGCTTCTGGGTATCTATCACTATGCTCAGTTTCTAGGTATCTTCAATTCCCCTCAATTTTTGGGATGGAAGAGGAATTCTATGGAGGGGAAATCATATCTAACCCCTAATTCTAAAGAGCATAAATCGCGAGAAATAAATTTAAAATTATATAGATAAAAAAAAGTTGCCAACATGTGTGTTGACGTGGCTAATAAGTCGGGCATGTGCATACGTAACTGGCCCGAGAAAATTGAGAATGTCTAATCCCATTCAAATTAAAATGTGGTGTTATAATTGACTATATTTAAATATGATGTTTAATTTACAAAAGTATATAAAATTGGTGATTTATTTGACAATTAAGCTTATTTATATGACAATAGATAACTTCTTTTTTCTTTCAAAAACTTTAGACAAATTGCATTGAGTTTGGATAGACGAGAGAGGGAGAGATTTTATCCGATTTTATTTCATGCAAATCTTTTGTTTTTTCTGCATGAAAAGTACAAATATGTAAGATGCTTTTTCAGAAAAGTAATGGAATATTCAGTTTTTTTGGTCAAAGATTTTAAACATAGTACAAATTGCCCATATAACTCCTACCCCTCTAAAACTTGCCCAACTATACCGATTTTAACATTTTTTTGTCTAGATAAAAATTTCTCCCTTGATATTATATATATATATATTTAGTTTTTATAATTTTGAATTCGAAAAAATTCGCCCCCTACCGAAAATTATTGGCTCTGTCCCTGTTGTCTACGGAGAGAACAACATACCAAATTCAAGTACAGTTGAAGAAAAATTTGGTTAGCTAATTCCGCATGCAGTTTTGTTAGTCTTTTTTCAATTTAGAGGCTCATGGTTTAGACCATTCCCAGCGGTGACATTCACCGTTTGAATGTTGCCACAAAAAGACAAACAATTTTGTAAAAGAAAAAAAAAGAATGTCATGGTAGTTAGCCGACCTGGTCGGCTATCCGACTTGAGGTTGCCATCACACGTGACACCTTATTTCACCAAATTCTCAATTTCACATTTCTTCTTCATTTTAAGTTATGGATCTCAATCATTCAAATTATTATCATGACTCCCTAATTGAATATGTAATTTGCATCTCATGTACTCGTAATTTAGAATTTCACGTGTTCTCATTGTAGTTTATTTAATTATGTTTTATTTTGTTTTAACTCTTGTAATTTTCATTTTGTTGTCAAGTAAATTATGAATTTATAATTGTGTGTGTGTTTTTTAATTATGAATTAAAAAAATATATCTAATAAATTAATTACGATTTTTTAAATATAGTAAAATTTATTATTAATAATATGTTATTTAAAAAATAAAATGATAAATACTTAATATAAATTGGAAGAAAGAGAAATTAATATTTTAGTTGGATATCGGGTTGGATGAATGTCATTGATAGAGTGCAAATTTTAAAATATTAGGGGTTGTGGATGTAGAGGAGAGAGAAATTAATATTTTATTTGATGGTTGAGTTGGATGAATGTCATTGATGTAGATAGTTTTAGGATTTAATTTTTGTGTTAATAAATATCTATGTTTGTGTTATTAAATTCCTACATGTATACGTATGGGGAAAATGAAATTTTTGGTATCTTATTTGAATCTCTTATTAATTTTCATATCTTGCATGTAGTTTCCGCGGAAATTGTATCCTAGCTATACATATAATATTTGTTTCAATATCCATAACATGTACTAGCAAATTTTAATTGGTCAAAATACCATGTAAAATGTAATTGGGGTTTAGGTGCAATTTTTAAAAGCGTATGGTCATAAATTAATTATATAATTTCTTAAAATCTAGAAATTGCTCCAAAACGTTTTCATCAATTTCTTCACTTCTTGCAGTATTTGCTGCAAGAAAACCATTTGCTGCCAATTTTGGGTTGTTTCCCTTGCTTTTCAAATCTGTATCACATCATTTTTTATTTTTCAAAAATCAAAATCCAACTTCATTATCTCCATCAACTGATCAAGAATTTCTCGATTTCCCCAATTTTTTCAAGAATCAGATAGGTTCAATCCGACCATCTCCAGCTCTCAATAGAGAAAAAATGGCAAAACTTTTTCAAAATTAAACTCACCTGAAAAAATCCACAAACAATCTGGATTTTGCATTCTGATTCCCGAGGAAAAACTGTGATGCTGCGACTCGAAATTTGTGGAAGACTGTTAGATGTCCTAAATTCAAGTGATTCACCGTCTTCGTCCCTTCTTATTTAATTTTAATAGACAAAAATGTAAATCAAATCGCATTAACGAGTCACAAATTATTAAAAAATCCGCCCAAATCCATCCAAAAAACCCTGCCCAGATCCACCCAACATTTTGGTTGTGTATTATAATAAAATTCTTTCTTCACATGTTCTCTTTTTCAAATTTTCAGTTTTTTTTTCGAAAACTCTTTATTTGAGTTAAGTTTTATTTTTACTTTTAAAAAATTAATTATAGAACACAGTGCAAAAATTCATGCATTAGTGTTGGTTAAGTGCATTGTGCGAGTCAAATAAAAATAAGAGATTAGATCCCGGACTCATCATCAGTATCGGGCTCCAATCATTTGAACCAAACAAATAATAAGCTTGGATAAAATAATTAATCACACATAAACGAGGCTCATCACCCAAACCAAATAAAGTAGGATTGCACTGTTCATATAAAACTAATCATATGTTTAGATTGATTGATTGGGATTTTGATAGTTTAGGATAGATTGCTAATATTTTATTTATAACGAAGGATTATGATTAAAATGTAGTTGAATACCAATATTGCCCTCCACATAAATATTCATTGTTAATTTTAAGATTGCAATTATTTTTACTCAAAAAATTGAAACTGGAATTATGAATGACTAATTAAATTACAATTATGGACTTATAGTAGAACTTATGGTGAATTATTATTCTTATGGATTTAAAAGTAATTTCAATGAAAATTAGTTTATATATAATATGCAATTGTGTAAATATTCCCAAAATTGAGCGTAGAAAAATTCAAATATTATTTAATTGAGGATAATTTTCGTGAGATATTATTATATTGTTGTTGTTGTTGTTGTTGTTGTTGTTGTTGTTGTTATTGTTGTTGTTGTTTTTGTTGTCGTCATCGTCTTTAGTATTTTATTTAAAAGTGACTTTAAAGAAAATTAGTTTATACATAATATGCACTTGTGAAAATATTTCTGAAATTGAGGGTATAATGAGTCAAAAACTACTTAAAGAGGATAATTTAGTAATTTTGTATTCAAACAAGGAAAATTATATGCTACCCCCAGGGTAGTGCCTTAAGTGTCACAATAGGTCTATTGTGACACTTGAAAGTGTCACAATAGACCTACTGTGACACTACAAAAAACCTATTGTGACATTTGGGTAATACCCTGGGGGTAGCATATAATTTTCCTTTAAACAAAGGTGAGATGAATTTAATCACCCCAATTTTAAGGTGATGAGTTATCCTTCAAATGGGTCATAAGAATCAGGGTCCGTCATCAATACCGGACTCCTATCATGTGAACCAAACACTTGATAAGATGGGATAATTTTATCAATCAAACCTAAACTACCCAAATCATTCAAACCAAACATGTCCTAAAGGGATATTTTCACATGTGATACCGGAGCAACTGGGAAATTGTGTTAATAGCATAGGCAATTAAAATTATCTTACTCCTATTTATATTAAAATTGTGTTAATAGTACAGGCAATTAAAATGATCTTCACGAGTACATGAAATTATCTATTACACATTTTGTATTGCATTCCTTATTGTATATTTAATTTTTTTTCTTTTTTTTTCTCCTATTTCAATTTGTGTGCTTGAGTATAATTTTACACTTGTTATTTATGGTTCATCTTACCAAATTAGGGGTTATTATAATTTTTAGTATTTATTTTTTAAATAATTAATTAATAATTAAAAATTAAAATTAAAATTTAAAAAATTGTAAGACATCTTAATTTGATATAATGAATCCTAAATAAAAAAAATGTAAAATCATACTAAAGTATAGAAATTAAAATTGAAAAAAAAACTAAAATTAAATGTACGATAGAGAATCTTTAGCTTCTAGCTCTCATTTCAGAGTCACGTTGTTGCCTTTTGGCCTTCAGGACGGACCCACTATAATATTTAGTACTCCCCCAATTTCATATTTTTTATGTTTTAACTTTTACAAAATATATTAAAAATTAAAAATTGTGACAATTGTATCAAGTTATATATATATATTTTACTCACATACACAACATGTGGTATTGAGTAGATTCGAATCCGTAATCTTTGGTCTTCAAGCAACCTCACTCCACCACTAGATCATCCCCGCCGGGACAACTATTAAGTTATATTTTCATAATACTCCCTTCAACCCGATTATATAGTCTATACTACTATTTTGGGGTGTTCCAAATATATAGTCTTATTACTATAATAGTATTAATTTTTATAGTACTGTACAAATGCATCTTTGTTAAGTTTTGGAATTAAAACACTAACCGCTTAAATTTTAAATGTCATAAATATTAAATAAGAGTATTATTATAAATTTAAATTTAATATCTTATTTTCATAAATATTTTTAATGTATGTGCAACTAGAAAAGATATTATATAATTGAGACGGGGGAGTATATCTTAATTTATCCCTCATTATAACCTACAATGCCTAATTTAGGAGATTTTATAGGGATAAAAGTGGGAGGAAGAATGTTAAAAATTGTAAATCATCAAATAATTTAGAACAAACTTTAGATCTTAAAACATCAAATAGTATAATATGAAATTGGGGAGTATAATCTACATGTTAAATATGATTTATGAGTTATTATAGTAAGATTTATTAGAAGCAATTGCGGAGTTTTACTAAAATAACCATCAAAACAAAAAGAAAAAGAAAAATCTTCGTTGATCGTCACAATCACGCTATGAAACATTAAAACATAATTAAATAGAGTTCTGTAAAATAAAAATAAATAAATAAATAAGCATCTCTCTTCTTTTTAGAAGTAATCGAGTAATGCTTGTAGCACTGCACCATTTGAATTTATTTTTTCTATCTTATTCATACAAGCTAATTGAATTTCTTACTGTGATTAATAAAATTATTGAAAATAATAATTAAACAAGTAAACTTCTTAATATGCACATATTTATTTCTTTAATAATGAATTAATGCATAATGTTACCAATTTGTATGTGTCAGCGGTGTACCAAATTTCAAGATTAACTTTTTTCTTCAATTTTAATTTCTTTTAGTTTAGTATAACACGTAATTCGGATTTATAATTAATTTTTAGTATTTAATTTACATTTTTAGTTAGTATAATTAATTCTTTAGTTGATTATTCCAAATTTAGGGTATATAAAAATTTCAATTTTTAGTAATAAATATGAATTGTTGTTAGTTATAATATAATAAATTTTATTTTTATAAAAACTATTATCAATAATATATAATTTTAATATTAACACGCGATTAGCACACACAAGTTGAAATCAGAGGCCACAAAATCATATCATATTTTAATAAACGACACTAATGTAGTATATAGATCAGTAGATGGGGTGAACTATTACTAGTGATGACGTCAATGCAATTATCTTCTATTGACAAAATAGAACACAAATCATAACGCAATAGGGGCTCAGATAAATTTAAATAAATAAATACAAATTAATTACAATTAGTCATTTTATTTGAGTGATTCCCTCATAGGCTTGGAATTTATACAATTACTCAAAAGTCCATCCCACTTCTGAATTAAAATTCTTTTATGATTTTTATTTTATTTTTTTAGTTTGGAAAACAGACAGTGTTGTGGATCTCGATTCTCGAATTCAAAACATTTTATTTTGTATAATATATTTTTTGAATTTTTTCATAGTTATAATTTATAACTAATAAATTATGTACATCGAACCGGAGATACTCTAGTTACTAATTAACATCAAAATAGCAGGCGAATGTCCATGTCTGTTTGAGGCGATTTCTTCTTTTTGTGCTGTTGTTTTTGGCCTCATAATGCGGCACACTAGGAATCTATCCAACTGTTTGGCATGATCATAATTTGAGATGATAATATGATTCTAGCATTGGTATTAGGTTTAGGCCTCCTTTTCAATGTCTCCATATTTCTATTGCGAGGATGATGGATGATAAGTTACTTTATGTTCGATGAGATATTTTTAGTCGAAATTACTATCTAAGTATGTGTGTTTTACGGTAAAATTTCTAAAAAATAAATAAAATTTACGTGCAATAGATAAGATGTTACGAGATTCAAAGTTGAATTATTTGGTCATGAGTCACCACACTTCACCAGTAGACTGTTCCGATAAAGTGTTTGAGTTTACTTTGTTAAATAAAAGAGTTATTAATTTGTTTAAACGTAATTCTTTTTATTGTATATAAGTAGGATTAATCTAGTGCATATCCTTAAGTAGTGACAACAAGTTAATTTCGTCATAATAAAAATAAAAATAAAAAATTGGCATTTGATATGAATTTAAAATATAATATTTCAGCAGTATTTTTGTTAAAATGGAAAAATATTGAGAATTATTTTGGAATTATTTAAATGTTGGGTTATTTTTTAAAAAAAAGAGCTAAAATCATGATAATTAAATTATAATTTGCCCTTGAATATAAACATGATATTTTCAAGAGCATATTTATTAAATACAATGAATACTGTAAGTTTATATTTAATCAAATAATTGAAATTTTAAAAAATACAATATTATAAATTTTGGAATACTTTCGATATACAACATTTATAGTTGATGTATTCGTACTATTTTCTTTGTCAGAAATTAAGATTTTCTTTCGATATACAACATTTATAATTGACATGTATAGAAACTGGCTTTTGCAAAAACAAACCAACACGAGAGGGTGATTATCCTTGACCTTTGTTGATTATCATTCCATAAAAGATAATAATAGTTTTGTAATATTTCTTTATAATTTCCTCTCAAATACAATTACGTTTATTTTCATGAGCATATTTATCTCAACACTATTTCAGGTCAGATGAAATAAATGTCCACATATGTAAATTATTTTAACTAGTTTTAACCATCATAGCCGTAAAGGTTCGAAATTTATTTCTATCATAAAGATTTAATAAATATCTTGATTATATCACTTTAAACTAGTATTTTGAATATAACATTTTAATAAATAATTGTGTTACTTAAAGTTTTCATTTTTCAATATCTTGGCTTAAATCTCATGTTCTATCAATTCAGGTCGAGTCCTACTAAAGCGAAATGCCTTTCATTTTCCTTTTCCTTTTCACTTTTTACACCTTTTAACATCTTTTTTCATTAACACGTTTTTCATTTATTTGTTTTATTATTATTATTTTGTTTTTACAATTTATTGTTTTATTTTATAAATGGGCAAGCAAGTTCTAATAGATTTTGGCCAAAAATGCGCACACCGACACATTGTGGTTGCGGAAACAGCTTTTTCCGCGACCAGAATTAAACTTATAATTTGTTATTTAATTCTTTTAAAAAAAAAAAAAAAACAGAAGTTATAATTTATTCAAAGCTACTAAAATATATAAATATCTCTCTCATTATTACACAAGTCTTTTATATAATATAAATAATAGTATTAGATTTCTTCCCTCCTATCCTCGAAACCTCAAACTAATTGAGGAGAGAGGGAGAGAGAAGAATTTGAGCTTGTTTGGCAGATTCCTCCTTCTTTTGGGTGCTAACTTCTACTCCCTCTCTCTCTAGAATCATACTCTCCTAGTCCACAGTCGGATGTAGGCTCTCCTCCATTAAAACTCCCCAAAATAATCCGACGAAACACTTTACTACCGCAATATCTTGCACATCTTTGTGGGAGGGTGTGTGCTGAAATGGCGGAAACGAAAGGGAAAAAGAAGAGGCTGTCGATAAACCTCTCCTTTCTCACGCTCTCCGATTCGAGAAAACGACCCAACGCCCGCTTCGAGGGGCCAAACGGCGGCGTCGTTGGGCTCGGCATTCTCGCTGCCATGGAAGGTGATCGCCAGCCACATCAAGATCTCTTTTTCCACAGTGGTGCGGTTCTGGCGATTTCCCCTAAATCGGCGTCGAACTCCATTCACATAATCAAGAGCAAAAACGCCCCAGAAAACAGCAACTGCAAGAAGATCACTGCTGCGGAAATGGAGGAGTACACGTGTGTGATTTCTCACGTGGGGAAGAATCTCGTCAAGAAAAGGGAGTATTTCGACGCTGAGATTTTGGGGGCTAATGATGGGTGTGTCGGTGTTGTTACTGCCGCCTTTGCCGAAGCTGACTTTCTGAGTTCTTGCGTCCTTTGCCAGAAGAAGCTCCATGGTTTGGATGTTTTCATGTACAGGTAAACTCTGATGTTTATTTAGTTTTAGTAGCTGATAATGAGATTAGATGATTATGTAGTGTTAATTCTACTGCTGTGTTTGTTTGATTATTAGATCATATGTCCTGATTTTAAGTCTAATTTTGAGCAGTGCGTGTTGGTGAATTTAGGCAATGTTTTTATTTGCTATGATATTGATGCTTATTTTATGTTTTAGATATAGATTGTTCTAGTTAGTTTTTTGATGATTTCGAGTCATCTACGCATTATGTTGGCTTTTGGAATAGCTTTTTGAGAAAAAAATAAAATAAGAAATATTTTTGAAAAAAGTAGATGAAGAACCTAATTGGTGCCCGAAAAGGTGAATGGATCACAATCCAATCCAATCTCAGTAGCTTTATTACATTGAGGATTCTCCCTCACGGAAAATTTAAAGCACGTATTTTAGTTGAAAGGCTATTGATTTCACCATGGCTTTAGTTGATAGATCACTACTTCCGTGACTATTCTATTCTATTCTCGAGTAGTTGGAATAACCGTTGTATTCAGATATGCGATTCAGCAGTAGAAAGTTAAAATACGAGCTTTTTGCAACCTGTTCTATTGTTCGTAAAGACTATTGAACAAGGACACTAGAGCGTGTGTGCTTATAAAGAAGGTGATTTTGAACAAAGAGTATTGGACTTGTCTTGCACAGATACCATTCTTGGATCTGGAGATTAAATCTGCATTTAGGCCATTTTTCGAGTACAGATTCTTCATTGAACGATTAAAAATAAAGTGCTGAAGTCACTGTTCTAAGATATGATTTATTAGTTCTGGAACAATTGTCTGTTAATGTAAAAATGATGCACCATCACATTTGTCCTGTTTTAGTGGGGAAAAGTAATTCATAATCTCTATTATAATGTATGTAATTCACTCTAAAGATGGAGTGGGTCGTTGAAAAGCAGCATGCTGCAACTAAGTATTAGGTTTTCCTTTAAGATATCTATGGTCTGTTGTATTCCTTTCATCTTGTTTTAATGCTTTGAAGTTAACGCTAGCCCGTTTTGCTTGCAGTGCAAAACATGCTTGTTTTTGTCCTGCAAGTAAAAACATTGATTGCAAATTTCAGCAACTTAGTTTGCTCTACTGGAAAACTGAATTCCACTGCTGATTGCATTAATATCAATTAACCTAGTCTGGTTAAGAAAGATGAAGAATCTCAATGTGTCACTCGTCACCTAATTCTTTAAAGACGACAACATTATTCTCTATGTGGTGTTTATACTAGATTCGCAAGATTTTCTTGTGGCCATTTACTTTTAGCATTGCTTCTGTTTGCTTTTCCGGTTTCCCATTTCTGAAATATACATGATTGGAAACCAGACTTATTTGATTTAGTTGGATGTTAATCTTGACCTTTCAACATGTGTTTCCTCAGCCACATTAGTGTTCATTTTGTCTCCGTCCACTACTAGCTGCATGATGATAATGTCGACATCTGAAATAGTGGGACGATCTTCACTGAGGAAAGCAAGAGAATTTGTGTGGACCAACTGGTTTGATGAAATTCTGCAATAGTTTCAAGTCCAACTGTGATGTTAATGTCCATTAACACTAGCATTCATATCCTGCTTGCATCATTTGATTACTCGAACATGCATCTGATTATGATGGAGTTAGTTTTTACTGAATGCTGATATTTCTGCAGAGGGGATAAGGCATTCTGTAGCACAGAATGTCGCCACAAACAAATCTCGATCGACGAACAAAAAGATAAGTGCCATTCCAAGGCGAGGGCACGAATGAAGCATTCAGTTTCGCCGTGCTCCGTCGCAGCAGCCTGAGTCACACGTATGTATATACTATACCGATTGTAGATGAATAAAAATAAGCACGTCTCATCATATGTATTTTATATATTCTCATGGGAGTGTGTGTGGAGAAGGAGAGGATACTTCAAAATTTTGCTTCATTAGCTCTAAAGATGGTCAGTGGCCAGGTTGAGATGATGTATCGGAGAAGGCAAAGAGAGACTTTTTTTTTCCTTTTCTTTTTTGAATAAAATGTAGGAATCGCTATTTGCACTACAATTTTACTTTTTGCACTTCAATTGCTCAATACACTACATATTTTACTCAAAGCTCTAAACACAATTACATTGATATCCTTCACTTCAAAAAATTACGTTTTACTTAAAAAAAATGAAAAATGAAAAGAAAAAAATGAAAAATGATCTGCGCCTTCACCACTATCGCAAACTTTTATCAATAACACGTGAAATTTTCTATAATGTATTTTTTTCAAACATATTTTAAATTGTACTGAATATTTTTTAAATAACATAAATTAAGAAATTTTCATTTAAATTAGAATTAACATATACATAAATAATTTGAATTTTCTTGATCGGGGTAAATGTAACTCATTATTTGTTTTTACTAACAATACTGCGACCCAATATTGTATGGAAAACGTTACGTAAATCTAATTCAATATTGTGTATTTTTTTATAACAAGACCGTGATGCAATATTGTACAGAAACGTGTACAATAATATTTTTCATTACATTATCGAAACACACCAACATGTATCTATGTAAAATACATTGTTGATTAGTATTGTTTTTATAACCTAATAACATCGCATTAATTACATCACTGTATGGGAAACTTTTACATTATCGTGTATCCATATAAAAAAATACCGATCATATAAAAATATTGGCTGCTAACGCTACTTCTATTGAACATTAAATAATACATAGCCATAATATAATCAACTAGAAAAATATAAATATTTTGAGAACATTAACTAAAAATAATTAAAAAGTTACTGTATTAATGTTAACTATATTGTATTATTACCTTCATATCTAGCATTTTTTGGAGTTTAGTTGAACACTATGGATTAATGATTATCGACAATTCTCCTATACACAAGATGCACATCAGACAGTCAACGCAGTGTCTCGCAAAAAAAATAATATCAAAATCAGTCTCAATCATAACACTAAAAAGTATCACTCGAAATTCCAAAAGTATCACATGTATCCTTAAAAAGTATCTGAGTCTGCTAGTTATCTTATATGAGTTTATTTAGTTAAAATTATCATTTTTTTCCATTCCAATTAATGTTTAGAGTTTAGGGCTTTTTATAGTTCATGATTTTTTAGGGTTTTAATTTTTTTTTAAAATTTTAGGGGTTTATTTTGTGTTTTTTAGGGTTTCTTTTAAGATTTATTAATCTCAATTAGCAGTTATATTTAAGTTGAAAAAATTAATTAGATTTTTAAAAAATACTAGTAAGAAAACAGTATTGTTTTTTCATTTGGCCATATAGTACAGATGCCTACTAATAATGATTAGCAAATTGGTTTTTACCATTTTTGACCTTTGGAAATGCTTCGGGACACGTGCGGCACATCGTACCCATATGGGCTGCATCGAATCTTCCCTAGTTTGGCGGATCGATAGATTTATGAAAAATGTGACATGTATAACTTGTCGAGTGACCCCCTACACTTCTAGTTTTGATAAAATTAACAATAAATATTTCATAATTCATCACTAATTGATTGAAGAGTTCTTTTAAGTTTCACTAGTTATATTTCTAGTCCTTCAATTAAATTGCAGCAACCAGCCAGCAAAATATTTTTAATATTTAACGAAAATATAAATATAAATAATAAAAAAATCTATATGATAGTAGTATATAATAGCGTGATTCCGCATCCGAAAATAGAAAATGATGATTTTCCCACCTAAATGATATTTCCGCTTATATAAATTATAAATATAGTGTACGAATAATGACTTATATAATATGCAAATTACTTTTAATCTAAAATTTGATGTATATTGTATGCAATTTCTTCCTTAATTAGCAACATTAATTTCTGGGTTCCATTAAATTCAAATATATATTGATTGATTTGTTGTACTATGGCCATAGTTCATGTTTCAGTTTGAAATTAAGATATCTTTTTTACGGTTTTATTTAGCATTTTATTTTATTTTATTTTCAACAGCAGCCTTCTTCGGCTACTGTTATAGTTTACATATCTTTGTTTCTTTTATGTATGTGTATTAAATAGTCTAATTACGCCAAATATATAATTACATAATTATCATATATTATAATAATAGTAATTATGATAGTTATATATAACTATAAAATTAGACAATTGTAATCTATCTATATAACATATAATATTAATACTGGATCTGCAACTAGAAATCTTGATTTTTTCAGTCCATTTGCATCTTTCAAAAATGAAAATATTATCTGATATATTATTTAATTATTTATTTTTCATGTAAACCGAATATATATATAGCCATTAAATTAGTCTAAAAGATTGTCACAACTAAATTAGTTTATAACTACCTTAATTAAGGGCACTAATATAGAATATATTATATTGTATATTATATTCCAGTAACTTGAGGCTCCAGGACCTCCCGAATAGGTGGTGGGACCACTGGTAGCGCAGGTGCGTGCTGCTGTTGTTGAAGTAAGGTCCGCAATGCCTCCACTTCTCTGCGCATAACAATGTTTCTTCTTCTCTTTTAGCTGTCATCTTCTCAACTCTGTTTCTTTCCGTGTTCCTGTGTCGGGCAGATGCTTCGATCTCATGATCAAATGGGACTAAATTTATTGTATCCTTAGACCTTAAGTTCATAAACTACCTGCTAAACACCAGAACTATCAAAACACAATGAAAAAGAAATTAAGAAAGCAAGCTAAATAAAAAGTAATAATAAAAAAAGAATACAATCTAAATTAAAGTTGAACAATCAAATTAAGTATCAATTATAATTACGCCATTCCTCGACGACGATACCAAAAACTTATTCGCACTTTGATTTCACTCAAAAACGACTTGCAGGTGCACGAGGCAATTATAGCAAAATGCAGTGAGATAAGATATCATATCCACAAGGATTAGCTATATAATCCAACTAAGTACTTGATTTAACTACTCTACTTTATCTAGATGACTGGATTTAAAGTTTAGATTTTTAAACTAAATAAAACTAAACCAAATTATAGAACTAAATAATAAATAAACAGGAATACAAAAATCAAACGAGAATTCTAGAGAAAAAATGGATTCTAGGGTCTACACGCCTATGAATTTTATGAATTAAATTAACATATTAAACCAAGTTGAATTCCTAAATTCGCAGGAGAATCACTAAGTTATCTAGACCATCTCTCTCGAGTGAGTTCTAGAAGTGGATTAAACACCAAAAATCATATCTCGATCTCAAGTTGTTGTTTAACTCCTGATTGCTCATGAGATTTATTCTTCTCACGGCAACCTACCAATCTCTCGATCTAGCAAGCTCATGTTATGCATTCCTAATCTATTAACTAACTAACATATCTCAACTGATAATCAATTAACTACATATGTGCATTTGATGGCCAAACAAATTCACAAGACAATTAATTCAAGGAAGCACAAGCAAATAAAGAAACGGAACAATAGTATTAGTTGAAATCATAAAAATTCATATTTGTGTTCAAACCCTAAAATCTCCAAATGTTTAGCCGCTCATCATCAATTTACAATCCAAAGAAAATAAATAGACAAATATGGCTAGCATGATAATCATAAACTACAAATCATAATACAACTTATACCAGGTTGAATCTTCAATCTTGATTGGTCTCTAACGTTTTCCGCCATCTCTTGCTTTTCTCCGCTTGTCTATAGGGTAAAAGTGTGTCAATTTTCGTCCAAAGTAGGGGTGTGCATTCAGTCCGAACCGAACTAGTAAAATCGAAATGGACCGAAACTGATAAAAGTAGAACCGAAACTGAACCGAAATGAGGTACCGGCCGAACCGAACCGAAACTGATCTAATCGGTCCGGTTTCGATCGGTGTTCATCAAACCGAAAATCATAAAAAAATTCCAAATGTTTTCATTTTGCAGAATGAAAAAAAAAAATCAAACCTACAAAACTCTTAACAAGTATAGTTGGCAATGAACAAGCAATCAAGAAATGTGTACAGAGCAAGTGTTGGAGAATTCAGAATTCAGTATTGTGTAGTGTCAATAAGTTCGGTTGTTGTCTATTTATTCAAACATTTAACCTACCTCCTTACAAAACATTAAAAATATGTATTAAATTCGGTCAACATTTTCCTACCTTTCCCTTCTTTTCATTTAATGAAGCCAGTAACTTTCCCTTCTTTTTATTTAATGAAACCTAGTAACTACCTCACTTACACAAGAAATAAATACATTCATTAAAAAAGTCACGATTAATTGTAGAGAACATTGCCTCGATTAATTTTTAATGAAGGCCTCGATTAAATTGCATGATCCACGATTAATAACATTAATCGAGTACAGTAACATATTAATCGTGGCTAGTTAGATATTAATCGGGACTCTCTTAAAATTAATCTAGGTATTTTTTAAAATCAATCAAAGAATCGAGGCAATTTTATAAATTAATCGAAACATTTCAAAAAATAATCGAGCTCATTAAAATCAATCGAGACAATTTTATAAATTAATCGAGGCATTTCAATCGAGATAATTTTTTAAAAATAATCGAGTCTCAACATATCAATCGAGGTTTGTAATTTAATCGTGGCTCCTTGTTTAAAAATAATCGTGGATTATTTAAAATTAATTGTGGATAATTTAGAATTAATTAAGGCATTTCAATCGAGACAATTTTTAAAAAATAATCGATGCTCAACATATCAATCGAGGCTTGTAATTTAATCGTGGCTCCTTGTTTAAAAATAATCGTGGATTATTTAAAATCAATCGAGGCATTTTAATCGAGACAATTTTTAAAAAATAATCGAAGCTCAACATATCAATCGAGGCTTGTAATTTAACCGTGGCTCCTTGTTAGAAATAATCGTGGATTATTTAAAATTAATCGTAGATAATTTAGAATTAATCGAGTGCTTCGTTGCATTTAATTGTGATTTCTTTTATTTAATCGTAGCTTATTTTAATTAATCGATGATTGTTTTATTCAATCGTGGCTTGAAAATTAGGGTTTCGGTTTTAGAGTTGTGCATTGTTTGATAATGCCATGATAAAAGTACACTGAGCCAATGATTGTGTGTGAGGACCAAGTGTCTTATAGTACAAATTGCCTAACAAACTACCTGTTTTTAAAAGTTGTTATTTTTTCCCAATTACTATTTACTTTTGTTTACTTTTATCTATTTCCACATTCTTATTTTTGCAATTTTTGTATTATTTTTTAAATATAATCGAGTTTTTTAAAATAGTAGTTTGACCAAATACTATAATTTTTAAATAATATAAAATACATTTATATGTGAAAAACAAATACTTAACATAGGAAATTATCAAAATAGTTAAAAAGTAGTAGTATAACCAAATACTAAACTTTTCAAATGATATAAAATATATTTATCTATAACAAAAATTGTAAATAAATAAATAAATCATACTATCTTTCTTAGCAAGTGTAATCCACTTTCTACAAAAGAGTTTTTTTTGATGAATTATACATAACACAGGGAGTTTTTAGATTATTTATTAAACATGGAGTTTTTTTTATTTTTCACTAAAACATAGGAGATTAATATGAAATTTGCCCCGAAAAAATGTAAGAAAATATACTGTTAGTTTTAGTACTAAAAATGTCGGAAAAAAAATATTTGGAACCAAAAGTGTCGAATTAATAAACTATGAAACCAAAAATATAAGATATGGGTTCAAAATTATCGAACTAATAAACTATGAGACCAAAAACATAAAATATGAAACCAAAAGTGTTTTGACCTTATTCTAATAGGATTAAAAGTGAAATTATATATATATATGTATATATCTATATATATATATATATATATATATATATATATAATAGGCATGATCAAAGCCGAATTTGAATAGAATACAAGGCCATTTAAGCTAAAAAACGGAGTATAAATAATCTCACCGGACCGGACGTATCCCATAAACCAGAAATTCCTACTCTATATTTTTTGTAGATGAAGGTCATAATGATGGAGACTAAGCTAATTTGTAGACAATGTTGTGCACGAAACAATTATGACATCCGTGACTGGTTTCTGTCAACTAATATGGAGATATATATTAAGCTCTGACCATTTTCTGGCTTTGTTTTCTTCCTTCTAACACCATCCTACATTACTCGGTCAAATCTTAATTGATCTTGGAAGTGCTTCATCGTGGCATCGCTCAAGCAATGATTTGATTCATATGAAACACTGTTTTTGTAGTTCATATGTTGTTATGTGGTTTTTATTCAGTTAGCTGGTTGACTTGGTTGCTCCTGATCATCTCATGTTTATGTTATGTTCTTTTTCATATGCAAATGTAATGCTCATGTTTGATGTTTTAGACATATTCACACTCGCTCCCAATTTTACCCTTTTAAAAAACACTATAAAAATTTCTACATAACATGTTTGCATCTTTGAACTACTTGTAAATTGTAATCCAAACTCTCCTCATAATGAGTCTTCGCTTAATAAAAAATTCATATTTCTTATATAATTTAATAAGAAGTCTTGTGTCATCTGGTCTAACACGAATTTTTGTGATAATTTAATCATCGATTTTCTGTGAAAATTTGTATTCTTACCAATGTTTGCAGAAAAAATAAGAAATGCCATCACCGTTCAGACACAATCACATACACAATTCTGAATCCCTCCTCTCTCGCTCTCCACCAATTAATATGGCCTTTTTGTTTAATAAAAAAGAGAATACAGCGTTCAAAATGATCTGGATTCAAATATTAAAAAAAAAAAGACTTGAATACATTGTAAGTTTGTAGCTCAAATAGTAGTTTTTTAAGTATTCTTCATACAAGAAAAGTGCACGCAAAACTTGCATGACACGTCGGATCACGAATATCCCCAGTCTCTATATATAAATTATTACTAGCGATGATGAAATAATATTTCAACAAAATGATTCTATATATGTACGTGTTATATACATTTCACAATTTTACAAAATAAAATAACTAGGCATATTTTATCCATTCTATTAAAAATAAAAAAAAAGCCCACCTTACAAAATACTTATGGTATTAAAAGAGGCCCAACAGAGGTCCATAATTACACTAGTAGCCCACAAAAAAAATAAAAATTGAAATCAAAAGAACTAAAAACCTAGAATTTACAGCGCCAGGCTCAGGCTCAGGCTCCTACCCTTTTCATGTTTCTTTTATATTTTCTATTATAATTTATATCTATCGAAAAATTGAAAAAGAAAAAGAAAAACTCAATTTCAAAATTAGTGTAAACCCTCCACAAATCCTCAACTTGAAACTGCTTTTCCCCCAAATTTTGGTTAGCCCCAAACGTGCGCCGCCGGATTCAACCATCCGCCGCCTTTGTCTGGGGAGTCTAAACTGAAAGTAGCAGCAGATGGACGAATCGACTCCTACATCAATGAAAAGGAAACAAGCAGAAGAGTTTTCACAAGAAAAGCAAGAAATCGAGCTGCAAGAATCCTCCTCTAAGAGGCGTAGCTTATCTCGGACATGCGTGCATGAAGTTGCATTGCCAACCGGGTATGTTTCAACCAAGGATGAATCAATTCACGGCACCCTCGCAGATCCCATTTACAGTGGGGAGCGGGCTAAAACCTACCCATTTAAGCTCGACCCTTTTCAGGAGATTTCCGTTTCTTGTTTGGAGAGAAATGAGTCCGTATTAGTCTCTGCCCACACCTCTGCTGGGAAAACTGCAGTTGCAGAGTATGCAATCGCCATGTCTTTCAGAGATAAGCAGAGGGTCATATACACTTCGCCACTAAAAGCTCTGAGCAATCAGAAATACAGAGAGTTAAGTCAGGAGTTCTCAGATGTTGGATTGATGACTGGTGATGTCACGCTCTCACCTAATGCCAGTTGTTTGGTGATGACTACTGAGATCCTCAGAGGAATGCTCTATAGGGGTTCTGAGGTGTTGAAGGAGGTTGCTTGGGTCATATTTGATGAGATACATTACATGAAGGATCGTGAGAGAGGTGTGGTTTGGGAAGAAAGTATCATCTTCTTGCCTCCTGCCATCAAGATGGTTTTTCTTTCCGCTACAATGTCGAATGCCACAGAGTTTGCAGAATGGATATGCAATATACACAAGCAGCCTTGTCATGTGGTCTACACAGATTTTAGGCCGACGCCTCTACAGCACTATGTCTTTCCTGTGGGTGGAGCTGGTTTGTACCTTGTAGTTGATGAGAATGAGCAGTTTAAAGAGGGTAACTTTTTGAAGCTCCAGGATACTTTCATCAATAAGCAAAATTCTGTTGATGGGAGCAAGAGCGCCAATTCCAAAGGCAGTGGCAGAATTGCAAAAAGTGGAAATGGTTCAGGTGGTTCTGACATATACAAAATTGTCAAGGTTAGTTGGGCTTTAGAGGTTGCCATGTTGAACTTGATTTCATGTTTTTGCTTGTTGGTGTATCTATATTCTCTATATATGCAAAACTAATCTTTTTTTTTTTTTTATTATTATTATTATTATCAGGTTATGGATTTTTATTTATTTTTAATGATTCTTGTTCCCTATTTGTTCTACTCAATCTTGAAATTGTCTTTACGGTGATTATTTGTTGACTTTGTAGATGATAATGGAACGAAAATTCCAACCAGTCATAATTTTTAGTTTTAGCAGAAGAGAGTGTGAACAACATGCCATGTCAATGTCCAAACTTGATTTTAATACTCAAGAGGAGAAAGATGTTGTGGAGGAAGTGTTTCGGAATGCCATCCTATGCTTGAGTGAGGAGGATAGAAATTTGCCTGCCATAGAATTAATGTTGCCATTGCTACAGCGAGGCATTGCTGTTCATCATTCCGGTTTGCTTCCTATTATCAAAGAACTTGTAGAGCTTCTCTTTCAAGAAGGCCTTGTTAAGGCCTTGTTTGCGACAGAAACGGTATTATCATTTCCAACCAACTTGTTTTTTTAGTTGATAATTTTTAAAGAAAGTGATATCAGATCTTACAACAGTGTCTCATCAAATCTATGTTTTAATATTTGGCATCAATTGCTGGAACTGTAGTCCGTTTGTATAGAAGTATTCTCATATATCTTTTTTCTATATTATGTTGTAAGGTAATCTTTTTCTCCATTTATTAACTGGCACTAAATGGCAGTTTGCCATGGGGTTGAACATGCCTGCAAAAACTGTTGTTTTCACGAGTGTGAAAAAATGGGATGGTGACAGTCATCGTTATATTGGATCTGGTGAGTATATCCAGGTGAGTAATTTTATTTTAAAAAAAATTTGCATTATATCTGCTATCTTAGACGACTGTTTACATATATACTTGCATGTAGATGAGTGGTAGAGCTGGACGGCGTGGTAAAGATGAACGTGGCATCTGCATTATAATGGTTGATGATAAGGTAAGATAGATGCTTTCTTGGTTTGCTTGGGAAACATCTCCATAGTTGAAAATGGGTTCCCACCAAAGATGTTTGAGCGAGAGACTTTAGGTGCTTGTAGCCATATCATTGTTTTGTTAATATATAGGACCTCAAAATCCAAGCACTAGTTTTATATGGAAAAAAGAGTGAGTACGATTCCTTTAGCATTTTCCACTGGCCATGTCTTAACGAGCAGGCACCGGGTAACCACTTGCAAGCCTCATATTTATTCAAGCATCTAGCCATGTTCAGTTTTTTGACAATATAGTTGTGCAACTTTTGACCGCAAGAGATCACCATTCTTAGTACAAACCATGTTTTTGAGGGGTTTGAACAATTGAACTTTGAACATGCAACCATGAACCAACCCAAAAGGGGGTACCTTTTTCCTTCTAGGAGTAGAGAAATCATGATTGAGATATGGGACCAAAAGCTGTGGAACTTGTGTGCAAGTTCTCACCCCCTCCAAAATGAAAATTTTTAGTCTCATATTAGAGTTTAAGGTGTAATTTTTAATAAAAATAAAAGTACTATACAGCCATGTTGCTCACACATTTGATCCATTGGCACTCCCCCTACCCCATCCACCCAATACACACACACACAAACACACAAATAAATAATTAAAGTTCTGCGTCTTCTGAATGCTATCTCAAGGGGGGTGAAGAATTTTTTTGATAAGATTGATGCAAACTTAAATCAATTGTATGAAGATACTATTACTCTCTTTTAGCTCTATTATTTTCATCTTTCTTGAATGTTTTGCCTCTAATCTGGTTCGGTAAAATTACAACTAAACATAGGATTGGTGTATTAATGATCTAATAATTCATCTCATTTGTTGAAGAACATTTCTTCTTATTTAATGTTTTCATTCTTCTGCTTTGACATCAGATGGAGATGAATACCCTTAAAGACATGGTTTTAGGCAAACCGGCACCTTTGGTCAGTACTTTTAGGTTGAGTTATTATTCAATTCTGAATCTAATGAGTCGTGCAGAGGGGCAATTCACAGCTGAGCATGTTATCAGAAACTCCTTCCATCAATTTCAGTATGAGAAGGTTTTTTCCTATAACTTAATTTTCCTATGCTTTGATAGATTCTTCATTATTGCTAAAACTATGAAATTTCTGCTTTTCTAGGGTTTACCTGACATTGGGAAAAAAGTCTCACAGCTTGAACAGGAAGCTGCCGTCCTTGATGCTTCTGGCGAGGTAGGTTTCTGCTTTCATCTGGAGTTTGGAACTTCTTGATTAGGATTGTATCAAATAACAAAGTTCTCCTATTTCATCTATTAGGCTGAAGTGGCTGAGTATCATCGACTGAAGCTTGAGTTGGCCCAACTTGAAAAGAAAATGATGGCGGCAATAACGCAGCCTGAAAGAGTTCTCTCTTTCCTTCTACCTGGTAGACTGGTATGTCCCAAGATGTGTTTTCTAAAAACCTCTTGTTTCTCAGGATGCAAGTCAGGCCATCATTATTTTTTGTTCATTTCCAGTTCTCTATTCATATATAGTTGCTGTTATTTTATAGAACAACTTCATCTAGTGGGCTGGTTGAGTCTAGCCTTGCACTTTTTGCTTGGTTTTATTGTTTCTCTCTGAGAGCTTCTTCTGTCTCTTTGTAGGTTAAGGTTAGAGAAGGAGGAACAGATTGGGGTTGGGGAGTTGTAGTCAACGTGGTAAAAAAACCCCAAGCTGTATCAAGTTCTATGCCAGCTGCGCTTGCTTCTTCACGTGGTAACAGCTATATTGTGGACACCCTGCTCCACTGCTCTCTTGGCACGAGTGAAAATGGTTCTCAACCAAAACCTTGTCCTCCTCGTCCGGGAGAACAAGGTGAAATGCATGTGGTAAGTTGACAATTTTTAAAGGGAAAATGGTTGTAACAGAACATATTTGTATGCTGGTATCTTACTACAGCTGACATGTACCATCAAGGGTTAACCTTGTAATTCACGCACTTTCTTTATTTATCAGGTTCCTGTTCAGTTGCCTCTTATTTCTGCACTTAGCAAGCTTAGAATATCTGTTCCATCCGACTTGCGGCCAAAGGAAAGTCGTCATAATGTTCTCCTTGCTGTGCAACAGCTTGAAAAGCGCTATCCACAAGGCTTTCCAAAGCTTAATCCTGTGAAGGTGTGAATTGTTATCTGATTATCTGCTTTTTAGATGTTATTCTGCACCATGACTTCATTGAGAATATCATTCTATTAGTGTGATATTGGGACTTTTGTGCCTACATGGATGCATTTTCTTTTTAATAAGCTAAACTGTGTCATATTGTTTGCTCTAGCAGTTGAGTTGGGAGATTTCTAGGTCTTGTTGCATAACTGGGAAATTTTGACCTTATCTTTTAGAACCAATTGAGTGCCTAAGTTCATGTGAATTTGATTAGTTTCACATACTTGTTGTTTATAATTATTCCGAAAATGTGAATCTGTTGATCGGGTGTGTATATTTATCATGCATACAACTGAGACTAAACCATGGAGCGGTATTGTGAAAACTAGAAGGCCAGAGTAGAAGGTGGCTAGGGAGGGGGCAAAAAAGTTTTATTAGTCAATTAAAAGTCACACGATTTTATTGTTATATTTGCATCATCACATACTGCCTTTGTACGAGCATCATGCTGCTCCTGTTGTGGTACATCCTTTTGCTTTTGAGTGACATATTTTCCCTTAAATATTTCGTAATTGCATTTCCTCCTTGTTATTACTTGTAATGGTCCTATGTCTGGGTCTTAAAACAAGTTCGTAATTCCAATATCTTAAAAAATGTTTGTTTTATGGAACATGTTTACTGGGATGAGAAAGGGTATCTATATTTAAAATATATATGTTTTGTCAGGATATGGGTGTCGACGAGCCAGAATTTGTTGAGTTGGCTAACCAAATTGAGGAGCTTGAGCAGAAATTATTTACTAACCCACTGCACAAGGTATTACACAGTGCCCCTCCTTCCCATTTTTTTCTCTTGCATAACATTTGGTCCAGATTGCTGGTTTTTTCATTTATTTAATACAAGGGTTAACTGGCATTTTTTTAGCATGCTAACGAGCACTTTTACTCAGTGTTTGTCTAATTCTGTTTGTTGCTTGCATTGATGCTGTTCAGTCTCAAGATGTACAGCAGATTTCAAGTTTCCAGAGAAAAGCAGAAGTTAATCATGAAATTCAACAGCTAAAGTCTAAAATGCGTGATTCTCAGGTACTTCTATCTTGGTGCTTAAGACTTACTTGCACTGACTTCTTACTCAAGACTAGATTTCTCAACAATGATATACACATTCAGTTTTTTAATTTTATCTTTACTAATTGGTTACCTGGTTTCCTTCTTCTATTTACCTACCTTTGGTAATTATATTTGAAGTGCCTTTTTTTTAGGTGGGCCACATATGTGATTTGTCATCATTATCTTCATCTGATACTTGGTTCCAAATATGCCTCCTCTAACTCTATTACTCTCTTTTTCTTTTTTGGGTTTTCTAATAATATATATGCTGGACCAATTTTCAGCTTCAAAAATTTCGTGATGAACTTAAGAATCGATCACGGGTCCTCAAAAGACTGGGTCATATTGATGGTGATGGTGTTGTTCAATTGAAGGGGCGTGCAGCTTGCCTTATAGATACTGGAGACGAGCTCCTTGTCACGGAATTGATGTTCAATGGTGAGCTCTCTATAAATGATATATCAAATCCATGTATGTTTCTTTAACAGCTAGTTTGAGCAGCAATTATCCTGCCTGCTTTTGGTGTAACATTAACAAATAACATAGTTCTTTTTAGCCTTCCTCATATATATGAGCTTGGTGGCACATTAGAAGAATTTTTAGATCGATAATAATTTCAATTCTACAGAAGTCTTGTAATTGCTTAAGCTTAGAATCTCCTTTTCACGATGCCCTTTTTTTTATGTATGCGTGTTTATTTTGGGTTTTGGGGTCTGTGTATAATTTATTATGCACCATTGAATTGCATCTAAAATAATTTAGACAGTTCCTTTTGATTGAAATGGTTAGATAATATTTGGTGTATTTAAAATGGAATTGTATGTGAACAGGTACCTTCAATGATCTTGATCATCATCAAGTTGCAGCTCTGGCTAGTTGCTTTATTCCTGGGGACAAATCAGGTGAACAGATACATTTAAGAGCTGAACTTGCTAAACCTTTGCAACAACTTCAAGACAGTGCCAGAAGGATAGCTGAGGTGTCTTAGTTTTGATCTAATATTTGTTTTTCCTAATTTGTTTTTTCCTTAGGAATTAGTTCCCCGACATAAATATATTGTAAAGTATATTTAATGACAATGAATATATTGTATTGTTGCAGATTCAACGCGAGTGTAAACTCGAAATAAATGTGGATGAGTACGTTGAAGCATCCATCAGACCGTACTTGATGGATGTGATTTATTGTTGGTCAAAGGTTAGTTCATTTTATACGCCATCTCCTTGCATGGCATGTAAAACTGCTAGTGATGCTAAGAGTTGAAACTTGTTAGCTATCTTTTGGAGCGTTAGTCTGTTATTGATCAAGTATGCATTGCAGTTTACTTAATTGATACCTAGCAAGGCGACTGCTTTTGGATACATTCTGTCTAATATAGTTGTTATTGCATCTCTTGTTGATAATGTTCACCATTGTTGTGAATTGTCAATTTGTCGACTTAAAACCATCTAGGTAAAATCTATATATATAAGAACAACTTTTATCGTCTGTTAAATAGTTTGAGGTTATTATGTTCAGTGCAATCAGACTTTTGTTGTTGATCTCTTTTTGTAATTAATCCACCTATTTAATTTATGTTCAGGGAGCAACTTTTGCAGAAGTTATTCAAATGACTGATATTTTTGAAGGTAGTATCATAAGGTTGGCTAGAAGGCTTGATGAATTTTTAAATCAGGTAACTGTTTATCACTATCTTGAAGTTGATGGACCTCCATTTAGAGAGAGAGAGAGAGAGAGAGAGCAGTGTCAATAGGAAACACACACACTGTTAATTTCTGCCAATAGCACTTGATATCAGTTTAAACTTACGGAAACTATCATGACTTATGGGATTGTAGTTGAAAGGTGCTGCTCACGCAGTTGGTGAAGCCGGTTTGGAGGAGAAGTTTATAGCCGCTAGTGAAAGCCTTCGTCGGGGGATCATGTTTGCGAATTCATTATATCTCTGAGGTGAGAGAAACTATCAAACTACTACTGATGCGTTGCTGCAAGTGAGGATCCAGCATCTCTCCCATAGGAGCAGCTGTTTGTGCTTGCCTTTCTGAAATTAGATAGGTAACAAATTCTTGATTTTTGAAATTAGATAGGTAACATATTCTCTATTGTAACACATCCCCAACCCCCAAAAAAATATATTTGTAGCCTTCTATCTGTGTTGTATATTTCTGGGAAATGTGGAAAAGGCAGGTGCGCGTTTGGGCGATAGTTTTTAGATAGATTTTGGAAAGAGATTTTTATTTTAAATGAGATTTTTTGATTGTAATGTTCATCTGAGTAGAAATATATAACAATAGGGTGCCATCAATTTTTTTTTAAATTGCTACAGTTTTTTATATGCTTCTGAATTTCTTTGTAAATAATTGTCTTTTGAGTCAGGGATAACATCTGTTTTTGTGCAATTCAAATCATATATAAAAGATAAATTGCACTAAAGTATTAATGTTTTTATTTGTATATTTATATGGTTTTAATAAAAATAATACCCCATCCAACTTTTGGCCAACAAATTATCAGTCGGCGTGTTGAATTTTACGTAAATTTACACGAAAAATAACAAAACCTCCTTTGCTGGCTAAAAGAAACCTTAAGAAATTTTCTATATTTTAATTTTTTTTAAAAGAAAGCTAAAAAAATAGCAATTTTATAAATTAAGAAGTATTTTAAACTATAACCACGAAAACGCTCATGTTTATTTAAATGGCTTTTTTTTATTCAACGTTTTTATTACTCTATTATCCGGTTCTTGTACATGGATTTGTAGAAAATGAGTTCCTATACTTTTATGAGCATTAAAATTGAATAATTAGGCTACATAAAATTTACCATGATTATCATGACACAATCTTAGCAAATATAAGTACACATACTTAATTTTGTGGTAAATGAAAGTACATAAACCTAGTTTCAATACAAACAAAATTATAAGATTCTAATATTTATAAATAAAAAAAATAAGAATCAAATAAAATTAACCACGTTTACCTAAATTAAAGAATAAATGATGTAGTAAGTCCGCACTATGTTCAAATTTGTCCATGAACCTCATAACAACTATCTATATATATTATAACAGATTATTTAATGGTGATATATAGTCTTGCAAGAGTATTTTAATCCATTATTAAAAATGCAATAACTTAATAAATAAATTATTTAATGGTGATATATAGTCTTGAAAAATTTAATAATTATTTTTCTGTAGTTAACACAGTTTTCCTTATAATTAGGTTTCTATATAATTAACACAAATACACAATAGTTAATGATATGATAATTCTAATCATTAATTTTCACGTTTTACACTTTTACATACTAATCGAAATGTGTACATTTAACATTTATATATTTAGTTGAAATCATTTATTACACATTTGATGTTACATTCAATTTTTTTCTCTTCAATTTCAATTTTTTATAATTTAGTTTAATTTCACACTTATTATTTAGGATGTATCCTACCCAATTAGAATGCAATATAATTTTTTAGTATTTAATTTTTATTTTTTAGCCATTAATCGATTATTTAAAAAATTATATTAAATCCAAAATTAAATTAAAACATAATAAATTGGAATAAAAACAAAAATTGAAAATAAATTAAAAAAATTGAGTGTGCAACATAAAATGCAACACAAAATGTGCAATAAACGACTTCATATGATTGACATATGTACCTTATCATCACAGTTTATCATAGATGAGATTTTTGTAATTGTTACATCGTACAATTTTTAATGAATATTCTAAAAATGTGTTATATATTATGTTTCTCAACAAATATTTTTTAAGAAAAGAATATGTATATATGCAATTATTTGAGTGTTATATTTTACAATTATATAACACTCAAATAATTACACATATACATATTATTTTCTAAAAAAAATTCATGTGAATATACATACAATCAATAATTAAAATAAGAGATGTCTATGTTATACATGATGCATATAAAGGAAAAATTCCAAAATGTATAATATAATGAAATTTATACTATTTGGTCATTCTTTTATATAATTTTGATGCATACATAATTTTTTTTATTTAATCAAACACTTAATTTATAAAATTTATACATAAAATGATCTCCGTGCGCGCGGGTAAAAGGTAGTTTATTTGATAACATATTAATATTTATTATTTACACCTTCACAACTTAAATTGAGCACAAGTTTAGAATTTTCGTTTATCAATTCAAAATTGGGTCTATTTGCAATATCTTAGTTTTCATTGGGGCCAATAAAAAATTAGGAGAGACCTAGGGGTCAAATCTCTATTGTCGCACACCCAAAAAGAAAAGCTTCTTCAGCTGCACGAAACTCCATTTATATTGTTTTCTCTCTCTCTCTCTCTCTCTCTAAAATCTCCCTCAATTCTTCTCTGTTGTTAATTCCTACAGTGTACACATTTTAATCGATCTTCAATCTCAGCATTACCATGGACGGAATATCCGGCGATCTGAACGCCCCTCACTCGATGGGAACCACCATCATCGGCGTCACATACAACGGCGGCGTTGTTTTGGGCGCCGACTCACGCACCAGCACCGGTACTATTTTTTTAGGACATAAATTTCTCGTTCCATTTATTTTTTTGTTTGTCATTTTTTTATTTTATACGAAATTTCTCGTCATTACGTTTGGTATGCTTCTTTTTATTATGGTTTTATGTTAATTTGACTTGTAGGAATGTATGTGGCGAATAGGGCTTCTGATAAGATCACTCAGTTAACCGACAATGTCTACATATGCCGCTCTGGTTCGGTAAGAACTAACGCTGCTGTCTTTTTTTTAAATCATTAATCGTGTATTTACTAGGAATTTAGGGTTTTGGAAAAAATTTTTCTGGACCCGTTTACTCGGTTTATATTGAAGTGCTATCTGTTGTAGTTTATTTAAGTTTTACTGCAATTTATACAGTTTCGGTGATGCATTTTTCATATTGTCTACTGAATTGTTTCTACAATCTGAATTAGAAGGATTATATGCCGGATGGAGAAGCTTGAAAAACAAAAATTAGTCAAATAAATAAGAAAAAATTTTCTTATGAAAAAATAAGTAACACATATGCCTTATTGTTTTGATCAGGCAGCAGATTCTCAGATTGTTTCGGATTATGTTCGCTACTACCTTCATCAGCACACGTAAGTCCAAACAATAAACTACCATGTATTATCGCTTCATTCATTGTTGGTATGTGTTATACAATCAACCAGTCCGGAGCCTAGAAATTTAAGAACAATCTCTGTCTTCTATAGGTTCCCAGAATGAACATGGGCCAGTTTTAATGGCTAATAAACACCCTTCCTCCAGCAATACATCACAAATACATCACAGTTTTTTATGTGTCATAGCTGGGGTTCGCTAAATTGGTTACTTATCTTAGTAAATTGGACTTCCAAAATTGTTAGATGACACGTTCTAATTTTTTTGTTGATGCAGGATACAGCTTGGGCAGCCTGCAACCGTAAAAGTTGCAGCCAACCTTGTCAGAATGATTGCTTACAATAACAAGGTCTGCGGATGCTCTCATAAGTCATATCATCAACTTGTTGATCTGTGTGGTCATTACAAGCCAAATATTGTGATATTCCATATTCATGAAATCATTGTTTATCTAACGACATAGCTCATTTGTTGCTTCTTATGGAATGAATATGAATCTAAAGTTAATCATATTTCTCAATTTTGTATTGGCTTGCATGACTAGATGTAAGTCTACTTACCCACTTAGACCTCGGTTATCATAATCTTTCATTATTGCCCACAGAACCTCTAGGCAGTGAAAGTTTGTTTTACTAGATTACTAGGATAGTTACCCGTGCATTTTCATCACATTGGTTGCTTTTCTTATGGAAATAAAAACATGATTGAGATAATGCTATATATTTGTCACACGTTCACCCATAAATTTATGCAATATAGCCACTTTTATATATTTTCTATTTCTCCTTACAGCCTAGGCTGTATGGCCACAAAATAGAAATTGAATAATGTTTTAGTTATTTATTATGTTGGAGTAGGCATTTCATGCTTTGTTGTGTAATAATGTTTTATTGAAAAGATAGAACTGATTCCTTTAAGAACAATGTTTTCCGAAAGAATTTAGTGCGTATGATAAGCTTATCTAGAGAAGTCTTAATGTCTGCAACTCCATCCTGTTTTTCTTGTGCATTTTATTTATCAAGTGCACACCATGCCATGATTGAATTTTCAGTTAGACGAATGAAAATTGTGTAACATCTTAATGCTGGAATCCAATTATGTCTGCACTATGTTGGTCAATTGAGTAGTAAAGGACATAAATGAAGTTAATTAAAGTTTCCTAACAGAACTATTCATTTGGCTCCCCTGAATTTTATTAGAGAAAAAAAAAATTCTTAAGACTACCTAGAAGTGTATAATTTCTTCATGTAAGAATAAATAAGTCTGGAATATTTTTTTTAATAGAGACATACGTGAACTCAAGCTGGTGTTCATATGTAAATTATCCAAGTATCCAATGTAAATGATATCAATAATATGCCATAGCAACTTGGTTTTATGCTTTCTACTATTATTCTTAGCTGTGTGTTGAAAGTAGTGGTATATTTTGTATCTGGTGTTAAATTTATTCTAATCTACTGATTTTTGCAGAACAATTTGCAAACTGGAATGATAGTTGGTGGGTGGGATAAGTATGAAGGTGGTAAAATTTATGGAATACCCCTGGGAGGAACTCTGTTAGAGCAGCCTTTCACTATTGGAGGTGTGCTTTCCCGTCTTTTAATCTATATCTGCCGTCTGGTTTTTTTGCTATTTCAGAGTTACTTGCATGTCCTCCAGTATAGTGATACCTTCTTACTGACTAACCTACATGCTTAATTTGTAAGCTGGCAAAAAGTATGACTTTGCAGGAGTATTAGTATCCGGGTAGAATAACTGAAATTCAGATAAATAGTCATTCATGACCTTCTGGACCTATTTATGATTTTGATGTGTAATCTAAGAATCAGACTAATAGTTTTATTCCACACATGCCTCACTCCTATATAAAGTTTTTTGAAGATCTTTCAATCCATAATCTTTACTGGTGGTTTAACAATAACAAGACTAAAATTTTCAGCTTTCACTTGCTGGTGAAGTCTTGGTTTCCTAGTTTCAAGTTGCATGCCAGGTTAATATTACTCCCTTGCTCATGGAGGCAGATATTATATGACAGTTTTATCTTGTATCTCAGGATCTGGTTCTTCCTATTTGTATGGTTTCTTTGACCAAATATGGAAGGAAGGGATGACGCAGGATGAAGCTGAGGTGTGTATTTTGTCCCATTGCTGCGGAATAGTTATTGGAACTCTCCTTTTTACTTGCTATTATGTTTAATCATGTATTAACATCTCGATACTCTGTTTTCCTCATGTGATTAAGATCTCACTATTCACACTTATCTCCTTGAGGAACATGAAAATTCTGTAGGGATTTGCATGCCAGTCTGGATAGTTCCTCAGTTTCACCTATCCCATGTTTAGCTCTGTTTTATAACCTTATTTATCTCAAATATGTTACTGAATTTTGGATCTCCTTGACATTCTCTCAGAAACTAGTCGTGAAAGCAGTCTCTCTGGCAATTGCTCGGGATGGTGCTAGTGGTGGTGTTGTTCGAACTGTCACTGTGAGTATTTTTCTAATGTGAACTACGCTTCTTGGTTAAACAGTGATCCCCTCCTTTAAGTTGGAAAACTTTATCCTGTTGGTATTGATGCCTGCCTGCTCTACCTATATTATGCATGGTTCAAATGAAATGCAAGTAGTTTTCGCTCAACAGTGCAAGTAACCACGTATTAATCAGGACAGAAAATTGTAAAAATAAAAATATGGTTGTTATTTAGTTAAATTCCACTGTCATGACACAAGAAATTGAATGGCTCAGTTTTTTTGCACAAATCTGATAGTTCTCTGTCTGTTGTTGTAGATTAACAAGGACGGGGTTGCACGGAAGTTCTACCCCGGTGACACCCTTCCATTATGGCATGAAGAGCTGGAAGCCAAGGACTCCCTGTTGGATATTTTGGCTGCAGCCAGTCCTGAACCAATGGTCAGCTAAATCATAGGTTGTCTGAACCAGAACCTGGGCTATCTGCTAGTAGTAAGCGAACCATAATTTGCCTGTCAAGGCCTTGTATGCACTCAACTTTGTCTCTATCTATTATCCATCATGTACTCACCTTAGAAATTTTTATCAGTTTTCTTGTCTTTCAACATGAACATTGATTTTCCAGTTAGACCTGTTCTTGGCGGCTCATTCCTGTTTTATTTGTGTACCATAAACTCTTTATTAAGGTTGCTTGTTTTGTACTATCCAACTAAAAATTAATTCGTAGAAACGATTAGTTATTTAATGATAACGTCACTTCTAAAGTACCAATCAGTTCGAACTAAATAAATGATTGTATAAATGGCCTTGCCTTTCTTTGTTTGTTTGTTTTTTTTTTTTTTGAAAGACTCTTAACCGAGAGTTGGCTCTGAACCTGGTTAAGGGGAAAAATTGATTGATCAAGCAAATTGAAACTGCATTCGATAAAAATCTTGCATTTTCAAAGCTGCTCGGTGATATTAGTAAAGATGTTTAGATTAGATTCAAAATCGACCCTTGGGTTTGGCGTGTTAATATGAAATTTCTCAGAGAAAAGAAAAAAAAGGAAGACATGATTGAAGAACAATAAGTCGGAAGGGTTTCACAATTTTGGCTCTTAGGATTATATGGTGCTTGTTTTAAATAATAAACAACATCACGACTAAGTCGTCGTGTTGCAAGATTGTATTTTCACTTTGCCAAGATTCTTGTTAAACGCTACAATTCATATTTATAGTTTAACAATGCCACAATCGATGAAGCTCAGCTCAAAATATCTAAAAGTCTATACAATTCGAAACTATATCATGCATACATAACTCAAGCTCTTTCTTCCAAAGATGGAGAAATGTGGAAAGACATTACTACCCCCATTATGTCTCCTAACAACCAACCCCCCCCCCCCCCCCTGTTCTTGGCATATTACCTTCTCCTAACATGCACTGCACAGCTTCCATGCCTGAAAAAAGGCCAGACAACGATGCTACGCCTGCCCCCTCGTCCACCTCTAATGAAGCCACTTCTCGCCTGCAGCATTCAGGGTCACTGACCGCCCTGCCTTCCAAGAAATCATTGTAAGATACAAGTGATCCTAGCCAAGCAGGATCCTGGACCAAGGACAGCACAGTTTTCGCCACAGTTTTGTGGTATTTTGTTGATAAGCCGTTTGCTAAGCTTTCCATGTGGAAAAATATTGCCTAGAAGTTATATCAAACTAATTCACACCATTATCAGAGCTACTACAAGCTTGGTTTGGAAGGACGCTGTTTCCAAAATCGCCATCCAAGCTCATTTGCTGGACCTCTTGAGGAGAAAGGATCTTTATGCACCGCACACAGTTCACGAATTCCCTGAACAAACCATGTGAAATTTGTTAATGTTGATGTTCAAGCCTGTAAGTGGGAAGAAAATGTAACGATGCATTGCATGAGTGTGAAGACATACTCCCAAGGGTCATCTCCAACTAGTAAGACGTCATTCTCATGATCCACGTAGACAAGTTTCCAGCCGATTCTCTGCCTGTCCTCCAGTTGTCCCTCTATACCAAACCTACGAGCCAGATCTTGTTTAAGCTCATCATATCCTGAGTAACGAGTAATGTCAATTGATCTGCCAACAGCTCCTCGTTTGTACACCTGCAAGAAAGCATTTGCCTAGTTAGACTAGGAGAGCTTGAACATAAATTGAAGAGACCATCCATGACGCCCCTAAACATTGGTTATGAACAACTAACCTTAGTGTATGTTCTCATCCTAGGTATTTGAGGTGGAGCCCAAGCACCTGTATTCATAAAGCTACCATCATTTATTGTGGAATCGATGGAATTGAATGTCATGTCTGGAACTCCAAATGACTGGGAAACCATTGATGATGATAGTTCAGGTTGTGCTTCCTTGGGGCTGTCGAAGCTGGAAAGCATGCCTCCTCCAGATGAGACATTAGTAGCGAAGTCTTTACCTGATCCGACCATGTTCTTCGTGATTAATGTATCAGGCATCATCGGAATCCCCAAATGATTGTCAATGTTGGCCCCAAAAGGAAGATTGCTCCTTGGATCACCCTGAACTTCCCCATCGTGGCTTGCATCTCTAAACAACAGTGACTGGGAATTGAAAGACATCGAGTTATTGTTTGGTGGAATTTGGAGATCATTCTGTGAAAGAACAGATGTTGCCGAAGATGAACTATCCAAATAGTCTATCTGGGTTCCGGTAGGATTAAGGTAGGCGTGTGATCCAAAGAAACCATGATTTTGGCTTTTGGATACATTTAAGGAGGGCTTAACATCAGCTTTCTGCTGTAAATCTTTGACTAAGTTACTGCTAGAAGGTATAGTCTCTAAACCACTTGAATTCAACTGAGTGACTGAAGATTGAGCGATCTCATCCCCTACCATTGCAGTGCGTTGGTTTTTGCCGTTCTTTATCAACTGCAGTCCATTCGGACAGTTATTTGTGGATGGTGAGGTCGAACAAGAAGGGACATCATCAGTAACTGCAGATTGACCTCCACCACCAGCACCTGTTAATAAACTGCTGCTACCAGCTGAAGGCTGGTTGTTAATTGAGGTTAATGTATGCCCCATATGTCCAGACAACTCCGATAGCATCCCGGGTTGCTGCTGCTGTTGCTGAAGTTTTGGTTGCTGAGGTGGCTGAGCAAAATGAAGATTCGTTTGGCTATTATTTCTTGTCATCTGGTGGGAAATAACATGAGACTGAGGCATCATACTGGATGTCGTTTGAGGTGCATCCAACATTTGGCTCGTTGACATAGACTTGGAAAAGTTAGGTGGAATGTCTAACATCTGCTTCTGGTGATCTTGGAGCTGTGTCAGTTGAGAGGGCTGTTGCATGGCAGACTGCTGCTGAGCCAATATTGATTGCTGTTGCTGATGAAGCTTCTGCAGAAGTTGCATCTGTATTTGGTTGTCTGGCATGTGCAACTGTTGGTTGGTATGATCAGACGACTGGGGAGACATTAGATTCTGTTGTTGAGAGTGACTCAAAATATGCGACTGCTGTTGCTGCTGTTGAGGCATATTCTGTGATAGATTTCTCTGTAGCTGATGGCTTAGAAGAGACTGTTGCTGCTGAAGAACATTTTGAGATTGAACAGAGTTCTGCGACGGCAACATCTGGGACTGAACCTGGTTGCTAGGTATAGTTTGGCCGATTGAGTTCTGTCTCGATTGAGTAATATCAGTCAACTGCTGCTGAGGCTGTATAATCGAGCTCAAGGGGTTCAACGTAGAAGGCTGCAGCTTCTGCAGTTGATCTAGTTGTTGAACTGGTTGGTTCGGTCTCTGGGCATTGAACTGCAAGTTGTTCTGCTGAGGAATTTGAGCTGCTGGCAAGCCTAATTGACGTGAAATATCTGCGCCCGTAAGGTTTTGCAGAACAGAACCAGACATTGGACTCATATAGTTGGGTTGCATCGAGCTAGCAAGTGACGGGCTCTGCTGCATGTTCATCCATTGGGCTAAGCTCAGGCCAGGCATGGCATGGGGCTCTTTCATGCCAAAGTCATCACCAAGCCAGGGCATTGTCCTCCTGAACATGTTGTCTAGATCAGAAGAGTCATCATCTGCAAGGTGAAACACGACGGATATGTCAGCTCTCAAACTTTTCAAGTCGTCGAGGGGAGGAAGCACACACGAAATGTTTGCAGCTCAAATGTTAAGAAAAGGGATCATTCGACCCATAAAGCGCGTCGTGTGTGGCTCACAATAATCCTTTTCAAATGGGACAAATCAATCAACTTAATCCACCCTTTTACCCATTTCCTTTTTTCTATTCATTAGTCACTTTCCTCAGTCGAAAGGGACAGAAAGTGAAATGTATGGACATAAAAGCAGCCCATCCACAAAATAGATGCTTGTAGAGGGAAAAAAAAAGCAAGGAAAAAGAAAGTGTGTATTTTCAGCAGTCAAGTCGAAGAATGTACTTTACCTGGCATTCCTATCTGCCTTGGACGCTTTGAACGGAAGAAAGGAGGCGTAGGGCAAATAAAGAATGGGGCGGTTACAGGTTCAATCTCCCAGATGGAGACACGATTACGCTTTTCACCAGCAGTCGACTCATCCCAGCCAACCTGCTCATACAATCATAACTGAGTCTCGAACACTGATAATACATGCCATTTACCATTATTATACCAAAGAAGAAAATATCTTATGCAGGAAAACAAGCAAATTCCATGATCTTACCTGCAAGTTGCGCCACTGGGAGTTCTTCCATCTGACGGGATCCAGGTCGCTGATTCCGGTTATTGTACCCATATATCTGCAGGATGCACGGTACTTCAGTTCAAGCATAGACAGCAGGTAACATAGGATTAGAAGGCAATCTTTATAATCGACCAAGTATAAGGTACATATTTCTGAAGCTTTCACACACCAAAAACATGAAATTCTTGTGTTCCGAAGCAAAATCGTATGAATGTAGTAAAGTGTGCCCACGTACCTTCGTGTCCCTGATTCTTCAGTTTCAAACATCATCCGGAATCGCATGCCAAGAGATATCTGGTTACTGCAAACTGCTTTATAGTACTTGGCCAAAGGGATTACAAACTCCGACGGACTAGCCCTGCTTAGGTTCAAAGATTGTTAAGAAACACAAACAATGTGGATGCTACCGGATAACCATAAATGAACACCACAGAGAAACACGTGCCCACTTGCCTTGGATTGTAAAAGACGGTGAAAGGGCTGTTATTTGCAGCAGCATGAGCAGCTGCAGCTAGGATTCCGATATGCATACTGTCACTTGACAGTACCGATGATGATAAGTTGGTCGGTTGTCTGTTAGCCCGTCTTATGCCTAACAGAAGCTGCTGTTTTTCATCCCTGTTTGCAAGCATGCTTAGCATGTAAGAGATCTGAACTCCTTTGTAATGTAATGATATAAGCAAAACATCGGAGGGACTTGCATCATTACCTTATAAATAACACAGAGTCACCTGCAAACAACCTCTTCCCACTAACAAAAAGGCTCCATCCGGTAGTAAGCAAGTGACGCTTAGGTTGTCCTGAATCGCAACCATCAAGTCTCGACCATCAGATCCGAAATAAGTTATCATAACAGGTTGTATTATAGTCTTGAAAACTGGTGACTGAAAGCACAAGATAGTGGTCGAATAAGCTTACCCCGGTAAATATGGCGAAATGTCCAAACATTGTCGTGTAAATCCCTGGCAACGAGCTCTTGTGCAGGAGGTTGCATTGTGAAGTCCTAAAACAACACCCTCATTCTAAGAAAATACGATATGGCTTGTGAATGCATGAAACCTAACGAAGGCAGAACACTCTTACTAACCAAAGAAGGGAAAATCTTTTCTGCAGCACGACGAGGCACAGAAAACCCCCCATGAGTGCTAGTATCACTAGCAGTCAAGGTTTTACAGAAAAACTCAGTTTGGGGTTTATTTGCTTTCATAGACAGATCAGACCTCAACAAAGCATCCTTATCGAACTGCAAAAGATAACATCCAATACATTATTGTTTTGGCAATATGAAGCATGCAAACAAAACGAATAGAAGCAAAACTCTTTGTAAAATCGCAGGCATTCTTGCATCGTGGCAGAACCTACCGAAGGCACTGGTTGGAGTGTCATCTGCGCATACACTTCATCCGTTTCTGGATCAGCCTAATAGACAACAAGTAACAATGACAATCACTATTCACATTCTTGTAAAGGAAAAAACTCGCCATGCTTTGCCAACAAGAGATGGAAGCCTAGTTACATGAAGGGTGACATTGTGAAGGCGGCATAGTAGTTTTGATGGAAGATTCGGGTAGTTCGGGATTTGAGCATCTACGTCCTTCTTCATAGACGCCGCAACCTGAAAAATCGAGGTACAGGATATCAGCACAACCAACATACCCCCACCATCAGAAATCTTGAATTCACAGTAAATAAACCAAAATCCATAACGAAGCAAACAAATCATCCCTAGCTGAGGATCACAGTTTCCTCATTGCATTTTCGCAGTAAGATTGAGCAAACAACTTAATTTAACTAAACATAAATTCCTTCCTCCTAGAAAAATATAATAATAATAATTAAAAAAAAAATCTAAAGGTAACTTCAAATTCCAAATTAACAACATCAGTAATTTCTATGTATTTCGCGCTCTCTTTCGTCCCATATTCATGTATGAAGTATGATGTATCCATCAATCAACATAGCAGTTGAAAAGAAAAGAATTTCTCATTAATTTACGAATAATATTCTTCAAAATTAAAAGATTCCAGTTTTTAAAAAACAAGACTTAAAGTTAGAATTAAGATGGAATAAGGTATAATATTATTTGTTAATAAATTATGCCACATCTATAACATAATAAGATATATTTACCATGATGTCCAAAAATGACATGAAGGCATCTTAATACAGATTACCCCCCACCCCACCCACCTACCACCCCCCCCCCCCCTCCCCCGCCTAAAATAGAAAGGGAAAGCCCCATCCACCAACCTACCCCGGCAAAACTGCGCACATTAGCACGTTCCACTAAAATTTGTCTCTATTATTAGTTATTACTCAGTCCTTTTTAAGCTGTCCCCCCTTTCTATTCAACCAAGGGTAATTTTTACCCATTTCTGCAACCCACGCATATGGTCGCATCTCATACCTCCATTAAATTATTCTACGCACCAGCTCACGATAGCAAGGATTGAGACGCACCCTTAAAATAACACCAAAAATATATATTAATAATCATGAAAATCAGGGAATCCTTGCATGTGACCAAATTATGCAGCGAGTCAGTCACTGACACAAGGGTGAGAACGCTCAGATGGAAACCATAACCGCGCACGTTAGCATCTGTCACGCAGCGAATCAACAATGGACACATACAAGTAGATACAGAACGTGTACGTTTCATCGGAATTCGGAGAGAGAGAGAGAGAGAGGATAGACCTGTTCACTGTGGCCTTGAGGGAAGTATACGACGTGGGTCCCAGCCGCCGGCAGATTCACCAGAGGACCGGCGCACGCTTGCCATAACTCACCGTTTATATTCTTCTTCTCAACTGCAATCCGCCATATAAATATCAACTATATATACAAATCTATGCAAGTGCGTAAATAGATTATAGGGTTAAAAGCAAAAAATCAAGAATCCCTTTTTTATTTAATAAGAAAATTCAGAAAAATCAAAGGCCAAAAAGAAGTGAAAGTCGATTCAAGTTGAATCGTTCGACGATGTTTAAAAATGGTGCAGTGCAAACGCCATTTTTTACACATTAAAAAAATGCAGAAGCTAGTGAAGGAGCGGCGGCAGGATAAAAGATTGGGACCTTCAACGGCAGCGTTCGCCGGCTGACCTCCGGCGCCGGAGATCGCCGTCTTCATTTCTCTTATTTATCTCTTGCTGCCTCCAATAAGTCTTTTATCCCAGCTCAAAATAAATGGCCGGAGTTCTTCACCGGAGCCTCATCTCACCGGAGAATATTCAGCCAAAGAATCGGCACCTCCCCCCAAAAAAAAAATCCTATCTTAACCTTTTGAAGTTGATCAAACAGGTGGCACCTTTATTCTTCTTCCTCCACTGAGCTGGATCAAGCAATATATTTCTTCATAGTAAAGAAAAATTATAAAAAAATGGAAAACTAGAAAAGGGTTGAGTCTTTTAGTTGGAAGAGAAAAAGGGTCGATGATTTTGAGGCGGCCGGTGGCTGAGGTAACGTTTTCCGGCGAGAGGGAAGGGGTAGAGAGAGAGTGGGTTTCTAATTTTAAGGGGAGACAAGAGGAGCTTTGGAAAAGGAGGGGATGTTGAGGATTGCGCAGACCAAATGCTGCAATTTTACTTTTAATTGCTCCCTTTCACACACTACACCGTCCAGACACGGACACAGACACAGACACACGCTTTCTCTCTCTACATGTATCTATAAGTGTGTGTATAATATACACATATATACACAGCTTTTTCTTACTCTTTCTTGTTGTTCTTCTTCCAAAGCCCTTTTCAGGCTCGATTTTCCCTTTGGTCTTTTTAACTCTCTCTCTCTCTCTCTCTCTCTCTCTCTCTCTAGTCTCCTAGGCTTTCATTTCTTCTCTCTCTGCGTTTCTATTTCTACTCAAAGTTCTTACCTTTTTCTTATTTTATTCGGTTATTTAATTTATATATGTAATGAAGAGATGGTTGTGTGCATTGGTTGTACGTTTGCGTCTATCTCTTTCTTTGCCTTCTCTCTCTCTCCAAGAATATTATATTATAAATATTTCTCTCTCTCTCTATACTGAAGGATGGATGGATGAGGGAGGGAGTCTGACTATGGCTCCCAACGTTGACTTGGGATTATTCATTGATGAATTGAACTGAATTGCGGTGTGGTTTAAACGTGTTTGTGAATCAAAGCCATGCGCCTTGCATGTGACCATGTTTCTGCTCATTTTATGGAAATGTAAATTACAAGTTAATTATTTCACGGATTTTATTGGGGGTAAAACCGTCAAATTACGTTTTGACAAACTTCGACTAGATCATCTTTCATGATTGGGATTTAATATATTCATATTATATATATATGTCGTAATTAAAATTCAACATTAAAACCAATAAAAATAATGGTGTCAACATAGCGTCATTTGAGGGCCCGCTATTATTCTATGGTTAGTATATCCAAATAAATAATAATTTTACGTAAAAATAAGTCATGTGAATCTATTTTATTTTCACTACTACGTAAACAGCATTAGTTTTATATGTATGATGGTTAGATATGCTATAATAATAATAATAATTTTACGTAAAACTAAGTCATGTGAATCTATTTTATTTTCACTACTATGTAAATAGCATTAGTTTTATGTGTATGATGGTTAGATATGCTATAATAATAATAATAATAATAATAATAATAATAATAATAATAACACATGATATATATTCTCAAATCTCAAACTCGTATTAATACTTTATTTATTAAATATATATAATTCCCTCATTAAAAACAAACTATTAATCGAAAACAATTATGACATTAACGACATTTATTGATATTAAATATGTACGATAATAAATAATTATTTGTCCTTGCTTGCAGCTGCATTTTCGCAAAAAACCTTTTAATATAATATGATCATTCATTTATAATGATTGGCTTCATTTATTAAGTGCCAATTATTGTATTATATATTATATTTATACCTCGTGATTTATCACATTAAATTATTTTTGACGCATAAAAGTGAAAATTAGTTTTGGGGGATAAAATAAAAAAAAAATCAAATTGGCGGGGTGGAGCTGCAATTAAATAGAAACAAACAAACTCTTGAGTCTTGACCATGTATTGACCCATCATCATGTTCTGTTACACTTGTATGACCATATTACCCTCATTGATATCGACAATGACGAGAGAGTTAAAATAAAACATACTATAATTTTGGCGATTTTACTTATGTGGGTTAGTTTTGGGGTTCGTTTGGTAACGTGACAGTTGGGCAGTTTCTCATTGTAAAATATATAAATATATATATATTTATATATATATATATATATATATATTTATAATGATAGCTAGAGTAGTTGTGTTGGTGGGCCAAGCAAACACGTCATCATAAAAATATTAGTTGGAATTCATATGTAGAAATTTTATTTTTCGAGCTATAGCTAGCTGAAAAGGGTTTACTTAGTATTATTTGTTTTTCGCGTATAAGTTACATACTATAATATAAGACGGAATTTATTCAAACCACGTATTCAATAATTGGATCCTCTTTTATTTAAAAAATAAAATAAAATAAAATTATGTCTGCACGATAAAGTGCAATGATATGATAGTGCTGCAAAATATACGAGATGTGTGTGAGTAAAGATCATCATACATGATAATAACATAAATAGATACTAATTCAGCAAATTGGAAAAAAGGAAGTTGTAATAATAGCTACTTCATTTGTAGATACATCATCATTAGCTTGTTTTCCTTGATAAGAAAAATTTGTTTTCCCCCTTTTTGTTTGCTTGTCTTCTAACACATCATATCCTATGTTAGCTCATATTTTAATTAATAATGCAATAATATAATAGTTTATGACAACACTTCTTAAAACAAAACCAATCTAATAGATAAAAACTATAGATAATTAAATAACTAGAGGGCAAGGAATGAAACCTAATAATAAGTAAGGAATATACATATATATAGAGAGAGATGAGTTTTTTATAAAGCTTCACTTCTTTAATGATTTATGATGAATTTGGTAAATGATATTTATTTAATAAGTATCTAATAATTTTTTGTTGTGAAATAAAATTATTCGGCCATAGATATATTCCAAACTGTTTTTTTTCAATTAAAAGGTGGGATGGGTAACGATTTCAAAAGGAAAGTACGAGTGGTTGTTACGATTTGAGTTTCTTATCTATGGTTAGATTCAAATATTATAGTCTAGTTTTTAACACGCGAAATCATCTATTGTACATTTAGTATTGCATTCCCTATAACACATTCAATTTTTTTTATTTGATTTCAATTTAGTATGCTTTAATTTAATTTTACACTTGTTTTTTAGGGTTTATCCTACTCAATTAGGATTTAATATAATTTTGTAGTATTTAATTTTTCAAATAATCAATTAAGGACCAAAATTTGAAAATTAAAAATTAAAAAAATTATAATGCATTCTAATTGGGTAGGTCTGTCGGATGAATACTCAATAATAAATGTAAAATTAAACTAAAGTATAAGAAATTGAAATTGAAGAAAAAATTAGAAAAAAAAAAACTAAAAAATCAAATGTACAATAGGGAATATAACACCAAATATGCAATAGAGGATTTCAACTGAATTTATAAACTATTAGAAAAAGGACTGAGAATTACTTATAATTAATTAACGAACTTGGGTATTTTATGAAATTGTGAAGAAATAAATAAATAGCATACGATGCCAAATTAGTTAAAAAAAATTACTTAATTTCCGTGTAATGATATAATAAAATGTGAAAAATGGAGACTAGCCGACAATACAACATTAGTTTACTGCAATAAAATGGCCCTAGAGATAATATTATTAGAGACGACAGATATCACCATTTATAATAGATTTAAGTAATGACATATTGTCTCTAATTATCACTTGGGATCTCTAATAACATTTTTGTGACAATATTTGTTGTCGTTTAAAAAAATACTTTTTTTGTGACGACATAATATCGTCTCAGATAGAGCTAGTGTTCCTAAAAGTTCATCCCAAATAAATTAAACATCATTTTAAGTGATAACAATGTCGTCACAAAAATGTCATTAGAGATGACATGGAGTTATTTAAATTTATTATAAGTGACGATATTTGTTGTGTCTAATAATATTGCTTGTGATATCATTTTGTTGTATTGGTTGTATTTTATTATTATTGATGCACGTCACGTGTATCCTCTATCATTTTTTGTTGTATCAATCAAATAATTTATGCACGCGTGACATGAATTGATGAATTTACATATGAGATATAATATGAAAATGTAACTAGTAATTTCATAATGGATATATGTTGTGCTTGAACGGTTGAACTGCTTGATATATACTCCTGCATACAGGGGTGAGTTCCCATTTTTATAAGAATTACATAATTAAATATTCTAATCATTATATTCATAGGAATTGATTTCATGGATCCTGAATAAAAAGTAATCTCACTTTGGTGGTGTCATGTGCTGATAAACTGTGATTTTATACTAATTTTCATGCTATTTAATTGTGCATTTTATTTGATTTATTTGTATTTTAATCTCAATTTAATTGGATTTCACTCATTTCTTAGAGTCTGGTATGTGTTGTGTTTTTTGTAGGATTCATCCTTATTTATGTTGTATTTTCGAGAAGAGAATAGTTGATGATGTCCCGGGATCGTACGTGCGCTGAAGAAATCGAGTCAAGAAAGGGACGGAAACAACGTAGAAGGAAATTCACGACTAAATCTGCGAATGCACCCGCGAGTGGAGTCACGAATGAGCAAATGGTCACTTCTTCTGAAAGCTTGCTATTGAGAGGGAGTCCGGAAGTAAAAAATTCACGAGTATGGACTGTGTGGTCACGAATTATGGAGGAGCCCACAAATTTCTTGCCACATCGGTGACACGTGGACTCACAACTCGAGTCGCGAGTGACTGGGTCACGAGTGAGGTCGCGAATCGTCTGGACTTGTCTGATTTTTAGCTAATTTTGGACTTTTATTTCCTAAGTATAAAGGTTATTTTGGGCGAAAATTGATCACAATCTATTATACCCTAAAGTTGCCAGTAGAGAAAAAGTATGCGAAGAACGAGACCAAAGAATTCAATATTTGTTAAGATTAAAGGTAGAATTGGACCTCCAGGTTTTATTTACTTTATTCTTTTCATATCAATATTTTCTTTGTAGGTGGTTTTAGTTGTTTATTTTATTATGGAGAACTAAGAGCCCTAGTATTCTAGGGTTGTTTATGATTCAACTGTGTAGTTTATTTAATCTATTTTATTTTTATGTCTATGGCTTAGTTGTGTTTTGTGTATTCCCGTTGTTTATCTGTATTATTTACCTGATCACTAAATAATACAATATATTGTTAATTCATAAATCGAAAGAAAAGTTTTAACACGTGATCTGGAATAAGTAACTGATTAATCAATGTCACTTGACAAAGTTGTAGTTAATTTAGAGATTAAAGAACCATATGAGCGACTAGGAGTTGCATGTTTGATAATTAATGGACACATTATTATTTAATTTGTGATCTACAGCCTAGGCGCTTCGAAAGAAGGTTTAGGATAATTAAGTGGTGGTTGCTCTAGCATAATTTAAGTCCCAACATATGCATAAGAATGAAATGATTAAACTAGTGAATTAGTTAATGGTTATTCAATCCTATAATATGTCTTTTATTCGTTGTTTAATTTATCTATGTTTATTTCTATGGTGCCATTTATTTACTTTATTATTTTTATTCATTTAGTAATTATATTCAACCATGTCGGGTAGTCTAGATAACTGTAGGAAATTAATTTAGATAATTAGTAGTATAATCATTAAGTCCTTGTGGAGACGACCTTGTTCACCATTGTCCTATTAATCTCATTGTACATTTGCAGTATATATTAAAATAAATACCGAACATGTGCTCTGTCGTGGCAGCTTGAAGATTTATGGGGAGGGGGGTGACACTGATATATGACGGAGCGAACAATTTTCGAATTTATTTACACAATTAGGACATAATGTTGTTTCATTAATGCAATATATCATTTTCTTAATCCAAGAGCTGACACCCACTCTTTTAAGTTTATTTTTCTTCTAATTTTAATAATGTAAACTAATATCTAACATTCAAGAATCATAACTTAAATTTAAAGTCCAATCCTATTTTTTCAATTCTATTATAATTATTAAAATTCATAATCAACCCCTAATTTAAGTATTTAACAAGTATTAACTTCATTGAAAGAATGAAAGTAAATGAAAATGTATACATCTCTACAATTTTTTTTAAATATCTCAATATTCTACATAAAAATAGAAAAAGATTAATAAAAAATAATGACATTTAATCACAATCAATACGTAGTATAAATTAAAAATAAATTAATAATATGTATCCATATAAAAAATATGTATCAAGCCCAACACAATTTTATATTTTTATAAAAAAATACAAATTAACTGGGGGAAAGTATGAACTTCTCTTAATATTACTTATTAACCATATGTAAAAGTTAGAAAAAAAAAAGTTGGCCGGAAGATGCCCCTTGTATATCCGCCACTGGTGCTCAGTGTCTCGGCAAAATAATTAAATAATATTATTCTTTTGGGGATAACTTAGTGATGGAGTGGTGTTATCTCGATGTCAAATGTCTCAAGGTCGAATCTCACCATCAATACCACTAGATGTGAGATTGTCCAACCTGAATTTCCTAATGTGATTTACCTCTCATATGTGGTTTGCAGGTTATTACACAGAAACGAGGTTTACTCAGTGCGTATCTCAGAAGTAGCTGTAAGTTACTCTCGATATCAATGGGAAAAAAAAAACAGTACTAAGTCATTCATCTCCTAACGTTAATGTTAAGAATAAATAAGAAGATCAAGAGCAACATTATTAATTACTTCATTTTACTTTTGGTGCTAACTTCTACTAGTTTTATACCCCTCAAATTCTAAATACTACACCATTTGGTCACTCCACCGGAAACTAACTAATTTGATGATTTATAGTATATATGTCAATTGGCAAAGTCACTTTTTTATAATTAAAGGCTACAAATATATGAAATAAATTAATGATTATAGGGGAGGCTAGAAATCAAATTAATTAATTTGCATTAAGTAGACTTCAGTTTTCAAACAAAACTCATTACCGATGTACTCATGATGTTTGACGTGCTTGGATAACATAATTACTCTAGTTCATAACTAATGATGGTGAAGTAAGCTAAACCATAGTTAAGTGAGCATTGACTAATCCAACAATGTACATATTTGAAGAAAATCTTAATGAGGGGTAATCTTGTCATTATTGGGAGCTAACTCGTTTGATGTTTGTTGCATTTTCTACTTCCATCTTCTAATTTATTTAATTTTATTTGAAATCAATGATATTTTTCCATCTGATGAATATGGTTTGTGTAGGAAATTTTTACGTAATTTGACGTGTTCAATAGTATTAAATATATTCTCATAATATGTGTGAATAGGGGAAGATGACTACTATAGATTTTTCGTATCTTTCTCCCACCGTTATAAAAATGAAGAATATCACTTAGTTGTACGCAACAAGAGTGTATTATTTTGCTAGTATCCTTATTTTGGGGATGGATTCATTTTGGTTAAATATTTGGATTTTAATTGATTCGCACACCGGAAGATAAGTTAGCAACTACACCACTTCATAATCTATAAAATGGAAACTATTAAGGTCTCGTTTGATTGGCAAGGAATGTGGCCTTGAAAGTAATCTTATTCCTTATTTTTAAATTTATGTGTTTGGTTTAATTTATGAGAATTTTGGAAACTAATCAGAATTTTCGAAGCAAGAAAACTAATACAACTTTCCTGAATTATGAATATTTACTTGGAGTAGGTATTTTTTTTACCTGCCTCTAGGAATCTTGTGTTAGATGATTCCATTATTCAATTTTTCATTCATCATTGTTATAAATTATCACTACTTTTTTTTCAATAGAAAAAATTGAAAATTTTGAAAACTAAGTATCTTTCTTTTTTTTTTTTTGTGGATTATTGTTAAATTTTCACTACAATTTAACTTTCAACAAAAAAAAATGACTAAAAATCGGTTATCATATTATTATTATGATTATTATTATTGGTAATTGGTGGTAGATTCAACAACAAAATTCGACATAAGTAACAATTTGTGTTCAAATGATGTCTACCACACACACACACACATTAATATATGTATGTATAATGGATTTTTTTTATGATCAATGATTTGTGTACGTTTGTAATTATTTATATATATTTTTAATTATTACTTTATCTTCATCTATTTATATATTTTCTTAATTATAAAATTTAAATATATTTTCTTAATTATAAAATTAGAGAATGAGAATGATGATCGAACTAAGGTCTCTCCCATAAAATGGGTAAAGAATACTCAAAGACTACAAATCTATAATATTATTAATATATCTTAATAAACCTACTTGATTAATTTTAATAAAAAAAAATCTAAAATGAGAATCCTTAAAATTTTCTTATTATGTTCCAAACACATAATAAATAACATATAGCGTTCATTTTCCCCACAATCACAATTTCATGAATCATAGTCCCGGATAACTTACTTTCCTGACAATCAAACGAGCCCTTAGTTTAATATATGAATGATTAAAACTATCGAGCTAAAACCTAAAAAAATATTTAAATTGTTTTTAATAAATTATTGAAGAATTTTCATTGAAAATTAATATAAAATATTATAAAATTTTAAAAGAACCAAAAAACATGAATTTTTAGGTCTTGATGATTCCTATCATTCAAATCCTAATGCAATTTAATTTTCCAGGTTCAAAAATTAATAACTAACCTAGCTATTTACATTTCAAAAGGATAATCCATGCAGTCTATTTTTATGCACGAAATAAGCATATCAATCCATCTTGATGTTAGGGATGAACTTATGACCATTTTGCATCGTATATCATTAAATATTATATACATCAATACATGTACATATACATATTATATTACTAAACATAAAATTAAGTTTATTTTTTTTATATATAAAAAAAATAAACACAGTTGATGACGTGTGGTTGGGGCGGGGATGTTGACGGCTCTACCTTTTTGGACCGTTTGGGTTAATATCTAATCTACCAATCCCTCTCACGGGAGTCTTTATTCGAACCTGCAGTTTCGATTTTTCTCATTTTTGACCCCACATTTCTCTCACACTGCACTATCTACTCCATATTTTTCTCTTTTCAATTATCATTACAGTGTTACCAATTTTTTTAATGTCTTTATTTTTCATCAACGTTTCTCTTTCTCTTCACTCTTTATCAGTTATCACTCAAAACCAAAAGTTAAATTAGTATTCCATAAAAAGGATATTTGGTTGGATAAAAAGATAAGGTTATTCAAGGGTGTCATTCTAATAAAATAATTCAAAATTAAACTGAGTGCATTTGATCAATATATACTATAATGATAACAATAAAATTTACTTATACGGAATGATCTTCATCCTTTAGAAAAAAAAAATCATAAATTAAAAAAAACAGAAATTAAATTACACGAGAAAAAAAAAGTAATCATGAAATCATAAAATCTAGAAACTCAAACATGATGTGAATCGCATAGGATATTGTTGAGTACGATGCGTTCTACATGATGTTATCACTTCGTTTGATAACATCGCAATTAATGTCGTATCTAATAATGTTTCGTCATTCTCGTCATATCGAGTATAACACTCGGATTATTAATCTTATCATTTCCTAGTATTTTGGATTATTTTATTTTAAATTAATCTGAATAAATTGTGATTTTTATCACATATGATTTTTCACGTATTTAGGGATTTATTAAATATTTTATTTTGAATTAAAACGTGGATAATGTTTGATTTTGACTTGTTCAAAATCTGTTTCGAATTTATTGGGGATGTGATGTTCCCACTCTCCATTAGACACTAACCGTTGCAGGTAAACGTGGGTCGCTGGAGTAACCGCTACTATTGCATGATGTTGAAGAACGTGTGCCACACAATGCAGAAGACGGTTATCTCAAGTCCACTTCAGCAATGGGTAGTGGAAGGCGGTTGATTCAAGTTCAAGTCATCTAGGATCGTGAGGCAACTGCCAAGGCAAGATGGAGGGAGTATTTAAGGTCTTCTTAGACCTGAAAATCATTCATGCAAGCAGGTTATCACCGTGGTTTGTGAGAAGCTCTCAATCTTGCATCTAGTGTCGTCTCTGAAATCCAAGACATCTTCTCCGACATCTGCCTAGCGTCCCAATCAGCTGGAAACTTTCATTCCAGTTGTGTGTGTAGGTTAGATAGTTAACTTTGAGAAGTCTAGGATTTAGAGTGACTTGTTGTAATCTATCTATGTGTTTAAATAAGTTTGTTTTGAGTGATTATTCGAGTGAGTGAAGCTATGATAGTTCTCTGTATGTTTTATGCAGTGTTGTTAAGGGAGTGAACCGAGACAACATCAGCATTGTTTTTGTTTGTCACTTATGATAGTGAATTTCGCCTTGAGGCAATCACACACCGTAAGGAGTGTGATTTAAAATTTATTTTGTGCAAAGTTCTGTTTACGTTTCCGCTGCATGTTGAAGACAATGTGGTAACACTAGCTTCAACATTTCATTTAATCTTACAATTTACATCCGTAATTCATATTGTTTATGGCAATAAATTCTAACAGATATTATTAAAAGAACTCTGATGCATTGGCGAATAGGTTTGTTTAGGATATTGATAAATTATGCTTAAAATTATTTCAAAAAAATATAATAGAAAAGAATATTACCGATGATTATTAAGTTACATAAAATTTAAAAAAAAAAAAAAACCCTAAGATGGGGCATTATGAGCCAATGCACAAAAAAAGAAAAGAAAAAAAGAGGCTTGGTTTGCAGACAGTGATCCAACCATAAAAATAGAAGAAGATAAAACAAAAAATTGAAAGTTGAAAGAAGAAAGGGTCCGCACGTGTGAACATGCAATTGCGGTGACGTGGACAAGTGGACGACCTCGATTAATGGTGTGGAATAGAATCTCGGCCGTCAGATAGTGGTCGGCGCCGCTGCTGACCACTCTCTCACTCACTCGCCGCAATTATTTTCAATAAAAAAAAACAATTCTTTTCTGAGATCGATGCACCTAAATTCAACAGACGCATGCTTAAAAAAAAAAGTTAAATTCACCTCAAATAAATTTAATGGTTGAAATTGGACATCTTATTGACATATACACGAGTAAGAGAGATAAATTAATGGGTTCATTTTTTTAGGATGAGCTCAAAACTTATTTTTTACTTGACATTTTTTCTTCTATTGTAACCATTTTAACTTCTCCAATAACAAAAAAAAAAAAAGATAAACACTATTTTTTCTCGAAAAAATTAGAATATGATATATATGTACATGTATAGTAAAAAAATACAAAAAACAATTAGGAGTACAACTGTGTATCCCCTCTATTACACAGTAGATCCGTCAGTGATTGTATACAAACATTTACCTTTAATTTTATATATGCCGATGATTTATATTTTTTTATGATAAAAGTAACTCACAATAGTTACTAATAATGCATACATAATAATCATATTTATACGCTCAAAATGTAAATCACACCTGAAAAATTAAACTCGAACATGCATATTTTGATAAAATTTGAATTTGATAGGTTGGATCAAACTATAGCTAGGTCATTCTCATTCCAAAGGACGACGATTCACATATTATTTATTTGTATTTTGCAAGGGATGATACGCATATTTGAGTTTATGTTATTATAATAATAAAAAAAGGTTGCGGAAGTGTGACATTATTAGAAAAATAAAATACTATAATTTATAGAAAGAATCGAGAATGGAGTTGGCGAGGCGTGGCTTTTGCAGCCGAAAACCCGCCTCGTTTAAAGGAGCTGCCTTTTATTTATTTATTTCCATTTACTATTTTTTTAAATCACCGTAGCGCCCACTAAAGCTACCGCATGTCACATTGTCACCCCCCAAATAAAAAAACAAAAAAACTTGCATCAATTAACAAATATGCAACAACTTCACAATTCATTGTAGAGGATAAATTGCATTTAGTCTAACTAAGTTTAGGGATCGAAAAAATTATAGTACTTGACCAAAAAAGTGACTAAAAAACTTAATAGTATTGAGTTTAATTTACAATATTGTTGTCACTGAGAGCATTCACAATATTTTTTTTTTCTTTTTTTTTTTTATATAGAAAAGTTTGTACGTACCATTAGATTGGTACATACTACACTGGAAGCTCAAAAAGTTTGTACAAATCTATATATAGTTCCTAAGGTATGTACCAATATTTTATCTTATTTTTGTGAAATGTGGGGCCCGCCTATCCCCACTATCCACTTTTATTTTATTTTATTTTTCTTTAATTATTCAATTCATTTTATCAGTTATTTTTGACGTCTTGGATTACATAGTTGATCAAAATAATATATATATATATATATATATATATATCGTTCTAAAATATAGGGCTCAAATTTAGTATTTTGGGGTATTCTCGATTTCAATGTGTTTAATTAATTTTTCTTGTTTTGAATTTGATTATGTTTTATTTATTTATTTCAATGTTTTAACATTTCAGGATACTTCTCAATTTAATTTATATTTTTTATAAAATAATATTTAAATAATAATTAGTTAAATTATATATAAAAGTAATATATATATGTATATATTTTATTAAAAGGATAATAGTGGGATTCCAAAAAAATATGTATGTACCATATATAATATCGAGTGATTTGAAAAGAATGAGTATATATATATATATATATATATCATTTGATGTGGCAGTGATATGAAGGAATTATGTATCAAAATTATAGTACACCATTGTGTGTGGATGCCCTAATTGTTGAAAATATATATCATCAAATCTTTTAGGAAGAAAAAGAGTTTGTAAGAATAGTTTAAAATCATTCTACTTTAATAATTTACTTGCACTTAAATATTTGACAAAACAAATTAATTATACCTAAAAAGAGGTGGCTGCGTGGAGGTTGCGTAAGAGAAGGAAAATGTATACAGAGAGAGAGAGAGAGAGAGAGAGAGAGAGGAGCCCACTGGCCACTGCATTTGTATGAATTTTTCTGATTCAGCCGTCTCTTTTCCTCTCTTTCGCTTCTTTTTGTAAATCTGAATTCTGATTTCCTTATAAATAATTAATGCAATTTTGTCCTCCATCACATCTCTCCGCCTTTTATTTAAATAAATAAATATTAAGGAGCCAACTTTTTGACTCTGGTTACAAAGTTCATCACATTTATTCGACTAATAATTGTTTTCATAATTGAGTTGATAATTATTGGTGATTAACGGTGCAACTATGTTTAACAATTAAATATAGGAAAATGCATGTAAAGAATATAGAACTATATATGCTTAACAGTTAAATATATAAAAATGTTGACACAAAATAATAATAGCATATTTTTTTAGCAACTTTCATAAGGACACACATATATACAATTTTTTTAGCGTTAAGCCTTTAATGGTGTTACCGAATTCATATAAAATTGACGGGTTTATATGATATACGTAATAAATTAAATTCAATAAGAAAGTTAGATATATTTTGTTCAGCTTCAATTTGAAGGGTAGAAAGGATGAGATTTTATTGACAATGAAACCAAACGGGATTGTTGTACTATTTTTTACTCATATGTATAATGTATGTTCACTTAATTAGTATAAGAATCTTGTCCCGTTAAAAAGACTTACATACAGAGACCTTTGTATAAAATAAAAATATTTTAAATTTGTGACTAACGTTCCGTGATTAAGAAAAAGATTATAAGAATCTTAAGTGATAGGATGTGGTGGTTTCCATATTCTTATAGCATCTGGCAATGTTGTGACGCATCGTTTTGCTAGAATTTCTCTTTATTTTCCAAACTCTTTATGTTGGGTCGAGCCTCTTTTGTTTGTGGATGATCGATCTTCTCGATTGTTCATTTTAATTTAAAAATACTTATATGTAAAAAAAATATACTTATACGTAAAAGAAAAAAAAAAATAAGCAACTCATTTTGGGCACGTAATTGGCAAAAGAAAGTATAGTCACTTTATCGTCAAAATTTCAGAGTACGGACACAAAAATGTAACCCCCGGCCGAGTAGTGATCATCTAGTCCCAACTTTGTGTATCAATCGTGTGCCAACATTAAAATTATATATTATTAATAATATTTTTGTAAAAATAAAATTTTTTATGTTATAACTAATCATAATTAATATTTAAGTTATTGCTAAAAATTGAAATTTTAAAAAATTATATACCTTAAGTTTGGAATAATCAACCCCAAAAATCAATTATATTAACTAAAAAATGAAAATTAATTATTAAAAATTAATTATAAACCCTAATTGGGTGGAATAAACCCTAAATAAAATTGTAAAATTACACTAAACCTAAAAAAATTAAAATTGAAGAAAAAAATGAAAGAAAAAAATAATAATTTTAAGTTTTAGTACATGGTTTGCATAACAAGTTGGGACTAGCGAATCTCAAGTGCCCCGGCCCCAATTTAATTTGTATTTAATTAGTTTAGTTGTTACATTTATGTTTTTATGCCATTATTATATTTATGATTATCCGATTATATTATAAAATACAAGAATATATATCATGATAATAAAAATAAGAAAATCTTGTACATACAATAAGTTCTTGGATCGAAGTCATACTAGCTAGCTAGTAGTTGGGAATCCTTGCAAACACAATTAATTAGCTGGCTATATGTGTGTGTCTATATATATATATATACACTGGATGATTTCGATGATTTCAATTCCGGAAAGAAAACCTCCTTCATATTTCATATTTGTATATATTCTTTTTTTCAACTTTCATGTCAACAAATGCTGCCTTCTTTTTTTTTGATGGCGAATGTCCTTTCTTCTGTACTACAAAACCATGCATAAACATAAACTATCTTCGTTTTTTCGTTTTTTCTTTTGTTGATGGTAGGGTTGCTGGTGGTATTTAAACAACTATGGTATTTTTGCCAATATTTGCATGTATATACGTGCTTAATTAAATTTGAACATATACATGTTACGTTAGAATTGACATTTTAAAATTATTTATCTTTTTATTATTTTTCTTGTCCTAAGTGGGGATGTTGGTATGCATTAATAGTCTTTTTATTCTCTGAATACGCATTTAATCATAAAATATTTAATCAAGTTCTACCTGTGCTATAATCAACTAAAAAATAACGATATGGTTACGTGTATACAAATGAACATATCTTCCCTTAATTTCCCACAATAGATAATAGACTTGGCAATTAATGTATAATGTCATCGTTTATTTACCCGTTATCACGCAAAATATGTGCATATTACGTAAGAATAATGCTAGCCAACCAGATTTTGGCTAGCCAGAATCTAATTTTTTGATGATTAATAAAATTGTATTATTAATAAATTAATTATGTTGATTATTAAATGTTATGTTTTACTATATTATCCTTCTGTCAAGAAATTAGTGATTTGTAATTAATTATTAAAATCACTCCAGAAGCGGATCGGAAGAAAGGGGCGCAACTTCATCTTCTTTCTTTTTTTCACTTCTTTATTTTTTTTCCATCTTCGATTTTTTCTGAATTGAAGCGCATATAAAGTTGCCATAATTGTTATGCAGTGCATCAATGTAAATTTATTGAATAATTAGTGTTTTATTAATTAAATTAATTAATTATTAAAAATAATAAAAGATTCTGGCTAGCCAGAATCTGGCTGAAAATCACTGCTCATTACGTAAATAGACGTTAAAATTCATGAAATCAATAATTGTAACATACAGTAAATGGTTTTTTTTTTAGGAAAATTAAATAAAAGCGATCGAAATTGTGTGGACACCGATGCCGTCATTCCTATTATATAATTAACATCCCAATCTATTTATATATCATTCGCAACAAATTCTCTATTCCACTTTCTCCATCTTAATTGGTGTCCCATTATCATTTTTATTAGATTTCCATCCAAATTTTCCTTCAATTTCAATATGTTTTTGTTTAATTTAATTTTATAATTATTATCTAAGGTTCACTCCACCCCATTAGAGTTTATATATATTTAATTATTTTTTATTTTTTAGTTAATATAATTTATTAATAGGGTTGATTATTCTAAAATTAGGGTATATAATTTTTAAAAATTCTAATTTTTAGCTATAAATGTTAATTATGATTGGTTATACTATAATAAATTCTATTTTGTAATAAATATTTTAAAAATATTAAATTTGACAGTAAAACAATAAGGAATGTTGACTAGATAATTTTATCCCCTTTTACATATTCTCCGTCAGTATTTTTTTTTACCAAAAAAATGTTCTTCGGAAATCTCTGGGTAAAAAAAAAAAAAACAGTGACACCGTTTTTTTCATTTTGTATTTATTATTAATAGTGGCATTATTTTACAAATAAAGTTTTATTGAAGGTGTAGATGGCCTGCATCAAGCAGAGGTCCACTCCAAGATCACATGGTAATGTAGAATTATATAACCGCATAAACATTATTTAATAACCGCAAATTCGTTGGAAAATGAAATATGTACATATATAACGTGGTTTAGGTAAATGAACATATCTTTCCATACCTTACAAGAAAATAATTCAAAAAATAATGACGTACAGATAGATGTATCGAATCATCAACTCTTTAGGATGTCGACATTATTGCATCTTGTTCTAAATTAATAATTTAATTTGCATCGGACCATCTTTTAATTATTAACACGATATTTATTAGGTTTTTCTTATGTCCCAATCATCGCGGCCATGTTTCTTTATTGCATTGGCATAGGTCAAGAATGTTAGAGAACAAATATACCGATTATTGCTCGGTCATTAGCATAATAACATATGTATTTTTACGTTTATGCTATCCAAAAACATTACTCCGTTACCTTATTTTCAAAATAAAAACGCAAAACTAAATAAGTTCAAAGGTGTTGTATAATTAAGATGTAGAGTTAGCTTCTAGTATATACATAATAGAAATAGTACAACCTCTCTCTCTCTCTCTCTCTCTCTCTCTCTCTCTCTCTCTCTCTCAATTAAAGTAGAAACGACCATTCTCTTTTAATTCAATTTGTTTGGTTGTTACTGGGATGAGGCTTAGCCATGCAAACATAATTCGAGGGGCCCTGCACTGTCTGCATTGTGCTACCAAAACATTTCTAGACTATGCCACATCCTAATTTCATGATTCACTCTCAAATTTTTAAAAACATTATTTTTTTTTATATATATAGGTTTGCGTGGTTGCAAACCATTCCACCACTTCGACAATTGCACGAGAGCTTGTCTTCAACTCTTTTGTTGTTTCTAGCTCATTGTCTTTAAAAATTTTCAATTAAGAAATTAACAAAAAAAAGCTCTCTTGTTGATATATATACATATACACATACACATATAAATATATATGTATATATATTTCCTAGCTTAATTATTAGTAGATAGATAATATTGCTTGGGTTGTAGTTGGAATATGTACTTCGAAATTCTCAAGTTGGCAAATTTTCAAAAACGGTAGTTGACTCATCAAATAATATTTTTATGTCTGATTGTATTTTATTTTCCGTGTATATTTAAAATTAGTACTAAATTGTTAGAAATAAAATCCCATATTTTAGAGATTTAATTAGTTGACAACACGGGAAGAACCAACAGGTTTGGGAAATCAAATCGCAGCCTTTGTGAATCTTGACTAGACCAATTTTTCTCGTGTTTTTGCGTCTTTTTCTTGTTCTTTTGTTCTTTGTTTTCTCTTTCTCTTTTTTAGTTGGAAAGAGCTTGTTTGGGCATAAGGGAGACAAGAGGCAGCAAAATCATCTCTGGAGGGCATTTGGATGCCAAATGATACCAAGATGGGCAACTACTTTTTAGTGGAAAGCTCTCTTTCGAACCTGGAAGAAATGTCCACCATTTTAGCAGTGCTGAAGGGGAAGTTCGTGATCATGTCCACATTAAACCCAGGGTGATTATAGAAGAAGGGGAGGAGAGCGAGCATGAGGTACCGGCTCAGGCTCGAGCAGTGCACCTAAGTCGCCGAGGGCAGAAAGGAGCTATACATGGAAAGTTTGGTCGTATCCATGGAATTCAAGAGACAGATCGGCTATCTAATAAAGGTTAGATCTCGGCGATCTAGGGCACGCAGAGTACAAATTCTGCGAATCAGATCTTCTAAATAAGGGAAGAATCTGCCAAATATAGAAATTCGTAGGCCCAACGTTTGCAGATCAAGCTGAAGATCCCTTGACTTGTGGAGGGAAGTTGACTTGTGCTTTGTAATCCTATTTAAGCTACTTCAAGGCAGATGCCGCAACACATAATACAATCTTTATTTTCTTAGCATTAATTCTGCACTTTATTTTCTATTCAAACAATCTCGGGCCTTTACCCGCAGGGTTTGATGAGATTTTTCTTTTTACAACGATTTAACCAACATAAGCTTTAATTAACCAAATCTCAATTATGAAAGTGAACATACGGAGCATAGGAGACCGGGTCGAACACGGGGAATTAATTGCATAAATGAGTCTACAAGTACCATCACATCGAACATTTTCACTAGTCAAACCATTCGGAATTTGGTTGGAGAATTAACTAGAAAAACAAGATTCACAATAATAAACAAAGATAGCAACACAAGAGGAATAAAAGAGAGTAAAAACCTAATAAAGATCACAATGAGGAAAAATGGCTCTAGGGCATTGTTCATTAGTGAAAACTTGTTCATTAAACAATGGATTTATGCATAATCTCCCCAAACAACAATTGACACCAAATTTAGTCGAAGCCCTCTCTCGAGCAACTAAGACCTTTCAATTAAACTCAATTCTCCTATCTCTAGGGCCAAATTGTAATTTAATCTAATCAAGTACAATCAATCAACAAACATCAATTAAACATTAATCTCTCGATCTAATGCAAAATTGAAACCATAAATCATTTACCCATGCATAATTGATTCTATCGAACTCAATTATACACCAAATTCTATCCTAAGATGGCCAATCAAAGAATAGAAGCAATCAAACCATGGTTTATGAGAAAGAAGGGGAAGATTAAGCAATAACCCATGTTTAATTCACAAACCCATCACCAAATCACAACACCCTAGATACCTAGAAATTTAGCTATCCATAATCACAATAGAGAAAAACATCACATAAAAGAAAAACATAATAGAGGAGGAGAAAAAACCCAAAAACTTGAATATAGATCTTCAAAAACTTCAAAAACTTCTTGAATCTTCCATACACCAAGCTCCAAGCTCTCACAACTCTTTCTTACTCTAAAATTGGCAAAAAATCAAAAGTCTCCCCCATTTTTCGAACTAAGGATGGCTTTTATACTATGAAAGCAAAAATGGGACAAAAATTCGGATATTCCCGAAATCAAGACACAGGGGCGCGACACGGGCCCGGTCGTGCCCCGTGGCTCGCGCCGCGTGGAGTGAGGCGCGACCCGAGCTGGCCCGGGTCTGGGTCGCGCCATCTCATTGGATTCAACGGTTGTAAGTTGTCCCTAGTTTTCACACCAAGGGTTAGTCCCTATTTGATCTATATCCTATATATGTATATATATATATATATATAGATATAGATAGATATTGTGTGTGAATAAAGCACATTATATTGAGGTTGAACCACGTGCTTCAATGTTTCCTTATGTGTGGCCAATATTAATTCTACTTAAAGATGGAATTTATATGAGTATGCTTTCTTATTTAGTCCTGCTTTAATTAGTACCAAGTCTAATTTTAATTTGTAACTTTTAATGATTTAGATGTTATGTTATAAGATTAGTTAATTATTATTTTCTGTAATTTGACCGACAAAGGAAAACATCACAATTGCTATATACCTTTTGGGTAAGTCTTACAATCTTATGGAGTACATAGTACGAAAATAAAATAAGAAAAATAAATTTTACTGAACAAATCTAGTGTGGATATTAGGCGTGAGTTATCTTCTTTATTAATCATCAAGTCAATAAAATATGATTTCCCATGTGTGGTTTATCTCTTCTATATAATTTGTTAGTTATCTTCTTTAAATAATTGTTACAGTATTATAAAATAACATATATATATATATATATATTTCATAACGAGGATCAAACCTTACAAATAAAATTCTCTATTCCACTTTTGTCTCCCATTTTAATATTTATTAGATTTTCATTCATTTTTTTTCCTTCAATTTTAATTTGTTTTGATTTAATTTAATTTTATAATTATTATATAGGGTTTATTCCACTCCAATAGGGTTTATATTATTTTTTTTAACAATTCTTTTTATCTTTTAGTTAATATAATCGATTAATATGATTGATTATTTCAAAATTAGGATATATAATTTTTAAAATTTTCACTTTTAGCAATAAATGTTAATTATGATTAGTTATATTATAATAAATTTTAATTTTATAATAATTTTTTTATAAATATTAAATTTGATGTGAGACATAATAGTGCGACATGAAATATGGACTAAATGATTTTATCCACCTTAGGCGACCCACTTTAACTAGCTTAATCACGTTTTTCAAATTTTAATAACATTTTAACTCCAAAACCCTTCATAAATTATTTTTTTCTATATAATTTTGCCAAACTCGTAAAGTCACTTTCTCTTTTGAATCCAAGATTCTACATTATCATTTAGAATCGAACGCAAAAATGTATGATTTTACGTGTTAATTGACTAAATGATACTATTTCTCATATGAGAGAGAGAGAGAGAGAGAGAGAGAGAGAGAGAGAGAGAGAGAGAGAGAGAGAGAGAGAGAGAGGAATTCTCGAGGTGTGTATTTTTTGTGTAATTAATTAAAAAAAAGGAGATGAAACAAAGCCAAATTGTTGACATGTTTTGGCCAAAGTGGGGCATACTGTCCCCTCAGATGTGGACTAAAAGTGTATCGTATCTCAGCCAATAATATTTGGCCACGTGTGGGATCGTAGGGTTTGTGCACGTGCTCTGTCGTCTGTGAGTTTGATGGAAGTGGCAGCCTTGTAAATAATTTTATTTAATTAATTGGCTAAAAATTAAAAATTGATCGACAATTCTTCTCTTCAAAGAAAGAAAATGTGCAATTCACTGTTGTATTAATAAACTTATATTAAGAAAATAAATTTAAGTCTTTTGGTCTTTTCGATTATTAGGAAAATTATTATATTTCTTAATTATTTGTATTTCCAATTCTTTATGTTGAGTTATTTTATTAAATGTCATTTGTATTTCAACATTAAAAAGAAGGGATTTCCTTAAATAATTTTATGTATGTACAATTTTATATTTAGTCATTTTGTATTTTAACATTTAAAATAAAAAGGATAAAAAAATAAAGAAGGAAGAAATGTTTAAAAGAAAAACAAAAGGAAAATTAAAGAAAAAAATATATATATTTCCTCCGTCTCAATTATATAGTTCATATTACTACTTTGAGATGTCCCAATTATATAATTCTATTACTATAAGCAATATTATTTTTCATAGTAATGGATAAATACACCGTTGTTAGGTCTTAAAAATTAAAATTAAAAACTGACCATTTAAGTTTTTTGAAGTTATAAATCTTAAATTATGGATAATATTGGAAGTTTAACTTATGTACTTTGATTTCGTGAATATTTTTAATTTATGTACGAGTGGAAAATAGACTATATAATTAAGACGGGAGGAGTATACGGGTATTGGGTCGACAATCGACATATATGGTTCAATCAAATGGTGCAATGCTCTTTTTTTTTTTTTTAGGACTTTTTATTATAAGGATTCATGGTCATTGATAATGCACCAACCAACTTATTAAAGTACCCTACTTTGACTTTTATGATATATTAATAGTGAAAATTATGTCCAAAAGGTAAAATAATACCAAAACATAAAATCCACCCTTTTATTTTCTTAAACACAAAGGCGCATGATTCCAATATTATGATTAGGGTCGTATAAATATTTATTCTTTGAATTTATCGCTTTTAAAAAGATAAAGATATAATCAATCATTGAACATGGCATCTTATCTAAATTAACCAACAAATTAATATATTTAGGAATCTATACATATATTAGGGCAAAATTCTGTGATAGATAACGGTTCTGGTATAAACTGTTGTCTATCATATGATTTAACTATAATATTTTAAACAACAGTTTCTGTATAATAGACAACAGTGAGTTAATAGACAACAGTAATGACATTTATTGTTGTAAATTTTCTTCTTCTTTTTTGCATTTTCCACGACGGTTAAGATTACGATCGTTGTATTTAACAAATTATTACAATCTTATTTATTATTTTTTTTACTTTGAAATTTGAGATTTGTAACATTTTTTACTTTATTTTTTTATGCATGGGTGGAGGATTTGTAGTACTCTACATATATCGCCTAAAAATAATAATTTTCATTTGTATTGCACTATAATAATAATAATAATAATAATAATAATAATAATTTGCAATATTTAATTTTTTTATTTCAATTTCATCATTTAAAATAATTAAATAATTATATTTTTTATACCTGTTATATATTCAAAGAAATCAAACATTCTTTGATCGTGGACAATTATACATTTCTATTTATAAAAGTGTGTCGTTTGAAATATTCCAATTCGATTTTTCTAATATGGATTTTCATATAGTTCCAAAAATTAATTAATTTTCAATTTGTTTGTCGTAACTACAAAAAATTAATCTTCTTATGTAATTAATTAACACATGTGCATATCATTTTATTAATTTTTAAAAATTGTACGCAACATATAAAATTCAAAAAAAAATCATTATATTACAAATCTAAACAATAATAATTATTTGTGTATCATACAAGAGAAATACCAGTAATAAATTTAAGCTTGAATCGAAGTCACATATAGAGATGCTAAGTCATCAAATTTCGAACCAAGATGTATTCCTTTTACATATGAATTTTTATAATTTGGATATTTTCGAAGGAATAATAATTAATGTAATGAGGAGTGTGAGTAGAGATCCTCTAGTTCTAATTTTGTATGTCAACATTAAAATTATATATTGTTAATAATTTTTTTGTAAAAATAAAATTTATTATAATATAACTAATCATAATTAATATTTATTGCTAAAAATTAAAATTTTAAAAAATATATATACCTTAAGTTTGGAATAATCAACCCCAAAAATCAATTATATTAACTAAAAAAATGAAAATTAAATATTAAAAGATAATTATAAGACCTAATTGGATGGAATAAATCATAAATAAAATTGTAAAATTATGCTAAACCTAAAGAAATTAAAATTGAAGAAAAAATGCAAACAAAAATACTAATTTTAAGCTTTGATACACGGTTGATACACACAAATTAAGACCGGAGGATCTCAAGTGTGAGGAGTGTATTCTCGATGATTTTATCTTATTCTCGTATGTCTACGTAAGGGCATGAATTTCAGACAAAAAAACATAACAGCAAAAGCACTGGTGACAGCCAATATAATGTTGAGTTTAAAGACTGATTAAATTAAATAATTTTCATAAAAAAATTAAATAATTTTCATAAGAAATTAATTACATTTGTCTAAATTTATGTTGGCCGACATCACAATCCATAGGGGTTGGCCCATCTAGATCCGTTATTTTATTCAATTGATCTTTTTTCTATCATCTTCAAAAGATAAAAAGCAAAATGTAGAAAATTGATTGAAAAGTTTAAAAAGGTTATTTTTTTCAATTTATTTTTCAAAAGAGAGTAACCCTTCCGATGGTGCATAGTGCATACTAGGTAAATTTTATTTTCATGCAATAGCCTGTGAAGCGAGTTGTGTATTGGGTAAGTATTGCTTTTATGTAATAACGAACAAATTATATAAAAGAGATAAATCATACAAGAGAAATGAGGTATGATATGCTCGCACTTAAGAGTGTTTTATATTGATCTATATTCAAAATTAATAACAAATACTTTAAATTTATGGATTCCTCTTTTATTGATTTGAATGAAAACGTATCTAATATTTTAGAAGGAAAAGGTTGAATCATTGAAGACAATATGTGAAACGGTTTCAGATGACTTTATATTTCAATGAATTTAACGACTAACGTTATTCATTTGAATTAAATTTAAAACAAAAATCGAAACAGAAACTTATGTACTCATTGTGTATTTTTATGATGTTGTGTGCGTATATACAGGGACTAAATCAAATTTAAATAATTTTCTAGTGTCTAAATTATAAATTAATTTTTCCCATTCATTTAAAAAAAATACACGATCAAGATTTGGAGGAAAATTCGATGGTAATTTTATATTTCTTGGCTATTTTTCAGTCTGCGTACGTATTCTCATCTATTTTTTGAAAAAAAAAAATGTAATGTTGACTCAACATCTTTAAAAAAAAAATCAAACAATCATAATTTGCTCTTTTTATGGGATTAACACAGGGACGGACACGGGGGGCTGGAGGGGGCACTCGCCCCTCTCAATTTTTGACATATTTTAATCTATAAATATATAATTTAATTCTACATTTCATCCCTCCAAGTTAAAATTCCCACGTACGTCTCTGGATTAGCGCAAATAATATATCAAATTAAAGGTCTTTTAATTCGCTTACATTTAAGATATGTGAAACGTATGTGTTATCTGAAAAAGTATGACCGAAAAATACAAAAGATTTATTTTTCTTGCGTATTCAAGCTCAAAATACTTCGTATACGATAAATGTTTCGTTAGCATATGATAAATATTTCATTAGCATCAATTATATTGTTGTAAATGTCGCAATTAGATATGCTTCGTTAGCATATGACAATTATTTCTTTATAAGCATCAATTATATTGCTATAAGAATTTATTCCATCTCAATTAGGATATGCTTCATTACATAAATTATATTGCTATAACGGTTTATTTTCATCCCAATTTGGATGTGCTTCTTTAACATACGACAAATGGTCCATTAGTATCACTTATATTGATATCGAAAAATACATTAATCATTAATATATATTTTTCGTATGAGAATGTTAATGCATTGCTAACGTTAACATTGACATATATATGCTAATGAAAATATTATAATAATGTTAATGTAGTGTAGTTAAATATGCTAACAAAATCATTTGTGCTCAATATTGTATGTGTATAATTATTGTATAATTTCCATCTTGATTATACAAGTTTCATTAGCATATGACAAATGTTTTACTCACATCAACTATATTGTTATAAGGGTAAATATATCAATTTTATGGTTCAACAATTTAAATTTTATTGAATTTTATCATTTGCTCCTTTTAGCATTGTCGTGTGTTAACAGAAGTATTATGTAATGCTAAGTGAATGTATTACATAATGCTAACAAAGAAATAACGTAGCGGATTAAATTCAAATAATGCAACTAACAATCTTCAATTAAACAACCATGACTTTCTCCACAGTTAGATTTTTTTTTTTAATTATTTTTCTTTTGTTAAAAAGTAGATTTGACTATTTTTCCAATCATATAAAAGTTACCATTTAATTATTTCCTGAAATAATCGGTCTGCGTTTAAAGTTAGGTGTTGTACGTTAATTAATTCTACTTCGTTGGCATACGATTTTGTGTTCGTCAGTATATGATTGTTTCTTCGCTAACATGTGTCCGGGAAATTCCCTTTTTTTATTTTAACCTTGTCACAAAAATTACCGAATTACCACCTTATTTTTTATTTTATTTTTTATTTACAGTAATCTCACCGTCTCTTTAGCCAAATCTAGACCATTGAATTTTGAAAGATATGTGATAAGAGATTGATTTATAGTTTATACAATATGAGTAATTGACACTAGAATCACCCATATATGTGTGTGTGCGCGCGCGCGCAAAGTAAATTACATTTTTGGTCCCGTAAGGGGTCCAAACACTTTTACTCGCAAAATGTACAATTTTAGTCTCAAGTTTAAATTTTTCATCACTTTTGATCCCACAATTTATATTTCAATACTTTTGGCTCCAAAAACTAATGGACTATACTTAACATCCGTTAAGTACCTATTCTGGAGCTAAAACAATACATATTTTAGATTGAAATTTGATTAATTGGTTCTCGTCCACTTCCATCATGTAAACCTTATAGCAACTACAACGAAATCCAATTATATTCATTACAATCATAATAAAGTAATCACATAATTAAATACATACAGATATGATTACAAAATGAAAAAAGAAAAAAAATATATGAGATGTGATGATCTTTGTTGCATTGCCTAATCAAAGGTGAAAAATAAAGGAAATGCATTGAAAGTTTCAATCCAAAATAGCCAAATAAGTACTTAATGCCAACGGAGTTAAGCATAGTCCGTTAGTTTTTGGACCAAAAGTGTTGAAATATAAACCGTAGAACCAAAAGTATAAAAAAAAATTAAACTTCAGATTAAAATTGTATATTTTGGAACTAAAAATATTTGGACCATATTCTTATTGGACCAAAATTATCACTCTCTCTCTCTCTATATATATATATATATGTATATATGTGTATATATATTGTAGCAGAAATTACTCGGATCATAGAACAGTACTTAAAACTACTTTTGAGCGAAAAAGTAAAAAGTTCAAATCATCCATTTTATATCTTCTTTATTACTTTTTTTTTCCAATTTGCAGCCACTGATTTCTCTCTTTTTTTCGTTTTTTTTTCCTTTTTTCCTGCTAATTTTTTTTTCTTTCTTAAACAATAAAGAAGAATAAAATATTTGGAGAAAGGCCTTACATGGACATGGAGAAAATAACCTGGCAAAGCATACTAGTTTAAGTTTATATTATTTTCATTATTAAAATATGAGGAGCCTCATCTTATTCAATTAAACTTTAAAATTAAAATAAAATTGGAATAGGAAAAAAAAAATATACCAAAATTCAATGTACCAATCACCCCGCTGTTCTATTTTTCTCTCTCCACATCCCTTCACTCTCCGAAAACCTACTTTAGTTTTTAAATTTTATTTAATAATATTTGTGTATTACTTATGTTCTCATATCGTCCATTGCTAGCAATATAAAAATTGTTTTTTCATATTTTAAAACTTTTTATGTTGTAAAAGAAAACCCTCAGCTCGTGGATTATGACTCGAGATCGATGATCAGGAAAATTCCATGCTACACTAGGATTTAGTGTATTACTGTCACAATAGATTTTTCTAAATGTCACAATAAGTTTATTGTGATAGATGGAGTGTTACATTAAGTCTATTGCGATAACAATGTATTACACCTTATCGTAGCATGGAATTTACCCGATGGTCAAATCCGTGTAATAAAAAAAATCCTCACTTTCTAAAACTTTATTTGTATTTCATTTAACTCGAACAAACTCTCCTCAAAGAAGAAAAAAAAAACTCGAACAAACGGATCCAATATATTCTGATTATATATTTCACTACTTCAAAAAAAAAAAAAAAAAAAAAGGCACAGCATTATCTCATTGGAATCAAATTGTTCTGATTAGCACGCCTTGATAAGAATTAGTGCTTACTTTCTAATTAAGTGCCCAAATGACTTTCAACGTGTCCAATCACTTCAACCTCTCGCTCGCGTATTAATTTCAGATCGTTTGATTTTCTATATTTTAATGAAATTTCATTAACATTATGGAACCATAAAAAAAAAATTATCAGCGGTCCGTGCACCGCATGGGTTAATCAATTTTTTCAAAATAAATATATACATTAAAATGGAATTAGTGAACCCTAAAATTAAAGTAAATTAATTATCCAGCGGCTAGCGCAGTGCCCTCACCCGATGCTAATGTGTGGACTCGTGCACTGCGCTCGATAATTAATTTTTTCAAATTAAATATAAACTTAATTGTGATTTTTAAAAAAAATGAAAAAAAAAATAAAATTAGTTGTTGGCGCCACGGGCAAGCTGGTCTTGGGGATTCTGGGTCAAGTTTTAGGCCGATTTGATCCGTCGAATGAATCGTGTGACACTATCTTGTATAAGTGTTTGTCGAACAGTATAGCTAGGTATTTCAATATGTGCCACACAAGTTTGTGCCTGAAATGATTGATAGGAAGAAAGCCACACACACTAGAAGGGGGAGTGCGTTTTTGGATTGGCATTATATATATTCTGAATTAATTGGTTTTGGATCAGCCAAATTTCATTTAATGCAAATCAAATTTGCCAACTCAATCATGGGATCCCACTGGCCAGCTATAAAACCCAATAATTCATCCAAGAATTTTTAGGTGTCTTGATAGATCAATGTTCGAATTCGAGTATAAATATTATATCTTGATTAATTATGGCTTCGAAAAGGACAATTAATTATGTCATTATTCTATCAACCGAAAGTTTAGGTTGTAATTGACACTTGGTTTTGTCTCCAAGTTTTTGCTACGTCTAATTAATCATTGTTGTGTGTAGAGAGTAGTGGTGCAAAGATAATCTTATACTCCTTGTTAGTATGAATCTAGGTATAGATTAGAGTCGACCGATTGAATTTATATCAAGTGTTTATTTATTATTTGTCACATTTGGTATTTAAGAATGACATGGGAAATAGTGTGGACCTTGCATGGACCAATTTAATGATTTATCATGTGGAAATGTGACCATCGAGATGGTGTGGGAAAATATCCCAATCTTATGGAGTTGGAATCTTAATAACTATTCATATTGAGTCACCACTTGGGAATTTGAAGCACAATCTCTCTCTCTCTCTCTCTCTCATTGGTCGAAAATTTTCTTCTTAATATTCAATATCTTGTAAGTTTCGCAATATAAGGCGATAGAAATTACTAGAATTTGTAACCAATTAAACACGTTGCTATGTGAATATGAAACTACGTTTAACCACTAATGAATTTGAAGTTGAAGAAGTTCAAGTCATCCAACTCTTTACAATCAATTTCGAATCATATACCAAGTAATTTCAATAAGATCAAAAATTGATTGCGTTACACACACACAAGACCGGCTTTACCAAAACTGCAGAATTTTGTGGACTATATATATATATGGAACATCTCATTATTCCAAAACAAAGCATAATTTGCTTGTCCCATTAAATAAACTTTTGTGAAACAAGCATGATCTACCTGCCACGTCTTGTTTCTAGTTTTTCCAAATAAAATCTGGAGTTGAATTTCTTAAAGATCTTTTCACTTTATTTCTTTCTTTCTCGACCCTTTTCTACTTCAACATTCCATTATGGTCACGTCAGAGTTAGCCTAACTTTGATTTTTAAGCGCAATTTATTTTTCTTTGTGCAAAACTATTTTCTGTATTCCCATTTCAATCAACTGATTCTATATATAGTTGCTCTTTTTTTATTTTTTATTTTTTGCTTCATCGATCCAATTTAGAATCATTGCTGGAGGGAAAAATACAGCAGTCATAATGAAAAAAAGGGACCATTCTCATCAATTGTAGTTCCACTTTTGATTTAGTTGGACTCTTTTATTGCAAAAAGTGTTAGCAATATCATCACATGCATATCAATAATACCACGTTTTTAAAAGATATATGAGTAAAAAATAAAACATAATTTGCAACATAGTATTTCGTATACTCTCTCTCTCTCTCTCATCCTGTGTTTCCACTGCCTATCAAAGCAGCAAAAAAATCTCTACTTTCAACAAAGAAAAGAAAGAAAATAACAATATAAATTAGTGCAAGACAGCAACAGAGTCACCTTCAGCAGTATATATGCAACTTTTCTTACATTTTGGTCAGAGCTTGTATATACATTCAAAATAGTTGCTCCATACAATCTACACGAAACTAGACAGCAAAACATGTGAGCTAGCAAGTCTGGATTAGTGAGTTTTCAAGCATCAAAACGATGAAGGTGAGGCTTTTCCACATTGACAGCGTTGTTTTTATAAACTAAATCATCATTGTACCTCCGTGGAGATGGTATCCTTCTCCTCTTTGAACCAGGTGCCTCCAAATGGTCGTTAGCAAGCGCTGGGCTACTAAGCTGCAAGTCTGTGTCCACATCCGTACTCACCCAAGTCAATCGAGCAACTGTAGCATTAACAGAGTAGTTTGGTTAAATGTCATGGCTCCATGATATAAATCAACCTCTAGTTCATAAAAAAATCAAGAAATCATGAATGACGATGGGCTAAACATCAAGGGATCCATTAGTTAGCTTTAGGTTAGATGGCAGTTTAGTTGGCCATGGAACACTAAATCACAACCAAATCCACTTACAATACCACATCACGGAGCCAAAATCCATTTCTTAAAGCAAAATATAGGCATGCTCAAGGAACCAAGACTTCCACATCAAACAAAGACCATCTCATTTATCTAAATGACTACTTTTGGCGAATTAGTATGATGGATGAGTTCTGAAATATGGAAAATGTCCTTGTATTCAGGTTGAGAAAAATTTTGTTCACCTTCTGGCGGTGGAAGATATCCTTTGAATCCAAGATCACCGGCATCATTTCGAAGTGCAGGACGGGCAGGACGTTTTCTGACATAATTCTCTTGTAATGGTTTAGGGATTTGAAAGGAAAACCTTGATAAACAGAGCCCTTCTTGCATGTACTCTGGATGTTCGTTAAGGTACCTTGATTAAGCATCAGAAAACCCGAAAAGCCAAATGTAAGGAAACAATCCACTATTCCAAAATATAATGCCACCAAGACCTGTTATGGTAATTCTATAGCAATAATGACAAGAGCATACCTTTGAATCTCTAGCACAGAACGAAGTCTTTTGCCTGAAGGTGCGACATAGTACCTGAGAAGATGCATGAAAATAAATTACACCACAGGCAAAATCCTTTCGCTAGCCTTAACTAGCATTCTGAGATAAGGAAAGGGGATCTAAAGAGATCAAGGTATGCTCAAGTGTAACTCCTATTTGAAGTATGGCAAAGCATCCATAGGCGAATTTGGTACAAGTCTTCAGTAGGAAACAGAGCAGATTATGCCCACACAGAACTTATTCCAATGTGAGTTAATAAATGAGACTTAATGCTCCAAAACAAACACATCTAAGCATCTATAACCACTGGCCATTGTATATGTTTCAATTACTGGTAAAGCTCTTCAAAGGCAGGGGCCAATAATGCCACCCCACCCCTAGAAAATTAAATAGATCAATGAACGAAAATGTCCTAATGTGTGCTAATAGCTTTTCACAAAAAAAAATATTGCCACAGCTCAAAGCTTAAAACATTTTTCCAGAATAACATATAACATAGAAAAAGAAATATAATACTTACACATCTGCAAACTTGGTGCTTCCTTCACCTCTGATTCTCAAAAGCCTCTGCCAACCAGGAGGGGGTTGAGCAATATTAGGTTTGTCAATTGCCCAAAGTCTACTACCATCTTGTGTTATATCAGGAGGGTCATCACATGAAATGTCAGGTCGCCATTCACGAGCTGTTTCACACAAGAAGGGCTGTGCTAGAATATGTTCTCGTATTTCCTCATACTTTTCTTTTGTTGGAATGAGCCTCCATTTGAAACAGTTAGCACATTGAACAGTGAAGGCCCCAACGGATGGCAAAACCCTTGGGGTCCGGTCTGAAAATGGATGTGGTCTTCGGAGAGGAGGCGGACAATTAATGAGGTCCGGTGCATTTTCGCTATTGTCAACACCATTGGCTGCAGGATCATAAAGCACCAACTGATACTGAGAACTTTCAGAAGTTTGATTTACTTCATTTATCGTGCGGCGCTTTTTTCCCCTTTCTGCAGAAATAAAGTTCGCTTGGTCCTCACAAAATGTATTCAGGGTGCCTACAGGACCAGAACTATCTGATACATGGCGTTCTCCTTCAGCATTATTCAGGTGATCAGTGGTATTTGAAGAATCACTGACATTTTTATCTCTTTTCAGTTTGATGGTAACTTTCAAAGACCGTGGCTGCAGAGTTGCCTCCATTATCTAAGTTCCTAAATTGTTGTGCACAATTTATCTTGCAAATAAGCTTTCGGAACTTGCAAAATCCCTACTGGGCTAATTTGCCAAAAAGTCATAAGCACTAGGAGCCTTTTATATAAAGAAAGTTTCAAAACTTGTCAACACATGAACACAGGATGGAAAAATTATCCAATTTACTTGCGATATTCTGAAACTCCACGGCATGAATGTTGCATTTCATCTGAAATATACGAAGTATCTCCTCTCAAGATAACATACCCAAGATCTACAGAAACCAATAAACCAATTAAAGGCAATGGCACAAAAAAGCCAGAGAGGCATAGGCATCTTTATCAGTAGGAACAAATAAACACAAATTCTTATTTGGATGGTGTAACAATATTACACCATGTAAGATACAACGAAATGATGAACAAAATGGCAAATGCACTTAATTCCATTGAAGAAAGAGTTTGCCTATTAACACACATCTTAAGAGCAATTGCATAACATGATAGCCAGATGCATGAGTTGACATGGGTGTACAGAGTTGGGCCCATAGGTGTAGGGTCCAGTAGCAATACGAGGACACAAAGGGGTCACTAGCAACTACTTGTTGCTCTGCCAAAATGGTACATCCAATTTGCATGAAGAGTCCATAGTACTCACATACATGTCGGACAACCTAAGTACTCACATATCTGTTAGAGGACACTGGAATCTTTGACATTCAATCAAAAGGTTTCTTGGGTGTGGTACATTGCCATTTCCATTTAAAAACTGAGACACATTCAAATGGTTTCTGTAGGGTGCATTGGCTTTAAAATACCCAAAGCTTAAAGTTATGGTAGTCCTAAAGATAGAAACTAATTCTTCAAGATAATCAACTTTCAAATCCTAGGAGCATAAGATATACTGGAACTGAAAATATATAATGTCATTGAAATCCCAGTGTTAACCTCAGATGAGGATAGAACCAAGTTCGCTTCAAATACTACTACCTTACATATTAAGCATCACCAACAAAGACTCTCCCGAGCTTTGGGACCTGCCAACGAATAGGAATGGAAGTTGACATGGATTAAGCAACAACTCAAGCAACTGGATTTAAGAACCAACTAAGAATGAGGAAACCATAAGTCACAACTTTAAGATAGGATCACAGAAACCATGATCTTCTGAGAGATGAATAAATTTATGTTTCTTGTTAAGTCTAAACGAGGATGTGGTATGTCCATGCTATCAGAGGAACTAGTTGCCAGAACAAGCAGAAAATTTAAGAGTGCATTACAAAATCGCTGAGGTAGCAGATGCAGTTAAGGAGTGTAACATCACTCACATTATATGGCCTTAGCCTTTCAAAGCCCATTGTTTGTCCTTGTGGCAACCGATTACCAGAGACAAATAACAAGGATGACAATGTTGACCATAATTTTGCTAGTTTATATACCTGATTCAAAAGGCAACAAAGAACAGAAATCAAAATCACCCCTCTAAAAGATAGAACCAGTCACAGTGAATTTAAAAATTTAGAAACATTCAAAAGGTTTTCATAATTTTGTTTTAGGCAAATAAAGTTCCAATGATGCCATAGCATTGCACAAACAAAGAATGCTCATTGGCCGTCAACTGATTTCATATTTCAAGATCTTAACAATGCCTTCCGCTTTGTAGGTTCTGAACTCTTGTAACACAAAATTGAATAATCATCGCATTACTATATCCACAATCCACGAAAAAACCAAATGATTACACATGCAATGAGAGAATCTGCAAGCTACAGAATAACAGTTTAATCCAAATATCAGTAGGTATACTTATTAATCAGGAAAAGCCCCTTCAACCGAAAACCCACGAAATTTTTTCACCAAGAAAACCGCTTTCCTAGAAACAGAAAAAAGAAAAAAAAAAGAAAAAAATTGACCCAGTCTGCCAAACAAGCACATGCACTAGCTAAATGTGAACAGCTGAGGTGATCGAGAAATGTTACGCATTAGCACAAAGGATCTGGATGATAGAGGGCGAGGCACACCAACTACACTCGAAAAGAAAACCCCATTCATGCAAGAACAACACAAAACAAAGATATAAATTGGAGAGTTTGAGTTGAAGAGAGAATTACACAGATGCTGATGATGATAGAGGGAGAAAGAGAGATCTGATCCTATGATCAACGAGAGGCCCACGAATCGCTGAATAATTCTGTAAATTTGCGCACGGAAAAGGAAAATTCCGATGTATATTTGAATGTAATGGTATTGCAGGTGGATTCTTGTCCTCGGGAACTGAGACAGCAGACCGGTTGAAGTCTTGAAGAAGAGAGAGAAACAGATAAATTTCTTGCTAAGATGTTAAGATTTTGATATTTTTTTATGAATTATGAAATGACAATTTTGCCAACGTTGTTGAAGCCGTTTACTCGAATTAAAGGAGTATAATTACCCCTTAAAAAAATAAAACAATAAAGAAATTAATGAGCCTAGTCGAGTTGGGTGTTAGTGAAGTTTAGACTTGACACATTTATTATTTACCAAAATATATTCAAGATGTACGAGTTTTTTCAAGTATAATTGAGTATAAACAAGCTTTATAAATATTAATTGTTTTTTTAAAAAAATTAATTACTTTAATCTAAACTATATAATATATAGTTACTAAAATACATTATTTTTCTTTATAAAATTAAGGTTAGTTTGATAATTGCTACACGTACAGTACTTATCACTAATTAAATATAAAAACATCCTTAAAACATGTGCATATCAAATTAATAGGTTTATATTTTCAATCTAATTCACCAATTTACGAAGGGATTCATTCACAAGCTAACAAGTTGCGTACTACTGAGTTCAAATTGAGAGTTCATTTATGTTAGCGAGCCTCACTACGTGATTCATTTATGTTAGTATGATTTACGAATGAATAACACAATATATAAATGGTGGTTTCATATGACTTGATATGATGATGTAGGGTAAAAATATGTTTTTAGTGAGGCTCACTTGAAATTTAAAGAGAGTTTTCTCGTAAAGAAAATTAAAGAGAGTATTTATAATGTCGAAACAAAAAGATTTTGGTGTTTGTACGGTAAAAGAACTAAAAAAAATCACTTGAAAAAAAATAAACTATTTATTTTAAAGCTTTAGTTTAGAAAATATTTGGTTGAAATATTTATTTTTTGAATCCTACCCCAACCTCACTCCATTAATGATTATTTGGTCCTGAGTTAAATTCAACTTAAATTGGTAGAGTAATTAATAGCAATATTCAGTTGTGTACAACGAGAACAATTAATATGGGTGTGCAATATTTGAATTTCAACCATTTATTTTATTTAAAAAGATAACCTCAATAGTACAAAGAATGTAACGCACAGTAGTGGTGGAGTTGATCGAATCAAATGTATATAAAAACTTTATATTGGATGGAAAAAAGTATCACTTGTCATGCTTAAAAATATCATTTCATAAATTAAAAGTTATCACATTTATTTTATTGAAAATTGTTATTAAAAAAAGGCATTGACATTTTTATAACTATTACCGCATTTTTTAGATTGAAAAAAATATCACTTCTAATATAAAAAAAAAAATTACTCTTATAACTGAAAAATATCATAAAATTATATTTGATCGAAACAGTTCGATAGAACAGGTATGCCCACTTGTTTGTCAATTCTCATAGTGATACCATGAGTGATTAAAAATGAGGAATACAAAAATGCACTTCCTAAAACTCAACAACCATGGTAAATTTCATTGTAAGGTGGGTGTAATACATCCACCTTTCTATATGCAACTCTTGTTATTTCTAATTTTTATCGATCAGTTGATAAAAAAATTTGATATCCAAAAGTTTTAATATTTACGAATAGTGTATAAACAAATTATGCTAAATTTTTTAATTAATCCTGAATTTTTTGGCCGAAACTTTTATTATGGCAAAAGTAAAACTAGAGTATAAATAACCAAATATGATGGGCTCATGAACTAGGGGTGTGCAGATGATTAGTTCCGTGTAAAACCGAGTCAAACTAACAAAATCAAATAAAAAATCTCTTAAAAAAATTCAAATCGTACCAACCAAAAAATATATATATAACCGAATCAAACCAACCCATAATTCTTTCGTTAGTTTGGTTTAGGTTTTGGTTTAACTAAATTTTTAATGATTATTTTTGTTTGTCCAAAACAATTATATCTAAAGAATATAACATGAGCTCAATGGATAATAAACGATATATTAAATAAGTAAATGTTTTAAAAAAATCAAAAACTAGAAAATTGAAACTAAATATTAGAATTACTAATATTATTTAGATATATAATACCTTTTAAATTTATTGATTTAAGTGTAATTAATATTAGAATTATAAATTATAAATATAGTATACATATATATATGTATATAATACCTTTTAAATTTATTAATTTAGGTATAATTGATATTAGAATTATAAATTATAAATACAATATATATATTGGTTGGTTCGGTTTAATTAAAATATTTTTTACATAAATCGAAATCAAATCAAACTATATTTTGGTTTTAATATATTCACAACCAAAGCAAAATTAAAGAAAAAATGACCAAACCAACTGAATCAAATAGTTTGGATTGGTTCGATTTTTTAGTTTTGATTTAATTTTGCACACCACCGTAAATAACCAAATATGATGGGCTTATGAAGTTCATGGACCATGAACACTTGTCATCCATTCATGTAGGGGATGCATTGCTATAGAATTTTCCAATCATCAAGGAGATATTAGAATACCGAGACTCCACCCAAACCCACGTGGTAATAGTAATGTGGATAAAATTTTAAAATATATATATATATACATATCATAATTCCACTAATTATATATTCCATGTGCCATAATCTTACCAACATCCATGGGTATGAAATAATTTTCCCTTCTATGGGCAATCCTCCCATATGACCTCGATAGAATTTTCCTTTTTTAGGATACAAGTTGTACCATAGATTAATCTCAGAAACTAGATGGAAGGTATTGTCATAAAAATTAAAATGTTTTAAAAATGATATCGAAATTGTAAATGTGACAATTCATTGGACAATTATTATTGAAACAATATATTAGAAACTTTTCACTGTAAATTTATCTTCAGCATCATATTATGCCAAACAAAGCTTGATCAATCCAATTTATATATCTTCAAAATCATCATGATTTCAGCCTTCCAAATGCTAATTTTTTTTCTCAACCAACAGCAAATCGAAAATGCTAAGTGATCTCAAACAACAAACCAAGACCTTCTCAACATAAGTCTAGTAGTAAGAACAAGGCACACCTTTCTCTCTCTCTCTCTAGTCTCAGCTAGATAAACTGTATTTGGGAATTTGTCCTTTTTTGAGGAGAGAGAGAGCGTATTCGCCAGTGGCGATGAGGTCCTCAATGTTGTGGATGGATCGCTCCTCGGCGGCCACCACGAAAATGGCGCGAGCCTCGGCTTTTCTGGCGAGCCGCGCCGCAAAGTTGAGTGTCAAATCCGGTGAATTAAGGCTCCTCAGTATCTGCCGGTACAACGACAGAACCCTCCCCCTGTTCCGAGCCAAGTCCTCTGCAGTAGCCCATATCAAACCTTTCGCCATTATTTTCTGCATAGTTTATAGATGGAAGGTCACTCAGCCATTTCATCGAACAATTGGACCGCACGTTATCGATCAGCGTGGATCTTGCAATTTCTAGTTGAAGAAATCATTGCGAAATTTAATTTAATTCTAAAGAAAATCACCTCGCAGCGACGATTGGATTGGAATTGAATGCTTCAAGTTGAAAGCTGCCACCACTCGTTTGATTTCTGTTCTTGTGAAGGTGAAGCTTGAAGCTGTGGGTTTTTTCTTCAATTAGATGAAATAAAGTAGAAGAATATTGTTGGGCCGAAGCCCATAATGGCAGGAAGGGTATTATCGTCATCATCGGCAGAGGTACGAAATTACCAGAAACTCCTTTGCTCTCATCTATGGAACGAAATGTGGATTATTCATTTCACTCCTAGTCTCCTCCAAACACGCACTTGAGAAGAGAACGATCTTACCTCAAGGTAGAGAGAGAAATTAATCAGTAGAAAGAGAAAGATGGGAGGCGGAATGGAGAAAAAAACGAACCGTTGGATCGAGGATTGGGCTAGTGCGAGGGAGAATCTGGAGCACAACTTCCGGTGGACCCGCCGCAACATTGCCCTCGTCGGAATCTTCGGCGTCGCCGTTCCCGTCCTCGTCTTCAAAGGCATCATCAAAGAATTTGTACGGTTTTCTCTATTTCCTCCAATTCATTTTATGATGATATCGTTGGTTGTATTTTATGTTTGTGCCCTAATTGAGTGATTGATGCAACGTCTTCCACTATTTGTTTCGATTTTCATTCATCCCCCAAAACGCGAAATGTGCGTTGAATATTGGTTTTGTGTGATCTCTCGATGGTTCTTGATTTTCAATTCGACTTTCTACTAAAAATTGTTGATGTGAGAGAATAAAACTCTTTCCTACTTCAATTTTATATTTTTATTTTTAAATTATTTTACGTGCTTGAAAGAATTTGTTCAGTAAATGTTTCTAAAATTAGCGAGCGAGACTCAATTGATAATCATGGATATTGAGAGTTAGAACATCTACAAAATTATGTGGATGTCTGTAGTTGAAAATGATGTAAATATTGGGCATGACTGTTGATTTTGCTACCAAAGGAGACTCGTTCGATCGATGCATTTCCATAATTTCTAATTTATAATGGTCTGGAGGTGGTACTTGTATGTTGATGCATTTGGTGTTTGATCTCTCCTTGTCCTTTGAAGATAGTTAGATGAGCCCATTTTTGTTTTTAAGATATGGAAAATGTTCTGATTTGAGTCTTCATGATTTATTCTGTGTTGTTATTTAGAATGATGCAAGTCTTGACCAATGGCCATCCTTTGGTAATGATGCTCTGGTGTCAAAAACTATTTCATTTTTTTATCCATTCATTTGTATTTGGATTTTGTTCCAACCATTCCTGTTTTGTTTTCAGAAACTGATCTACATTTGATCATGTAAGATTGAAATGCTTATCTGTTTGTACTAGTTTTTAATTGCATTTGGCTGGTAATTGCTGTATATGTTTGTTTGATGTTCTATGCTGTTTTATTATCTTCCTCCTTATCTTCTCGACAGCAGGAACTAAGTCGACTGTTGTTCTACTCATATGCCCCCTAGTCACCTTCTAACCCTTGTTTCACCGGTTTGCTACATAAATCCATGCACTTCAACTTTAGTGTATATTTAAAAAAGAATAATGCTAGCCAGCCAGATTCTGGCTTTTTGATGATTAATAAAACTGTATTATTAATAAATTAATTATGTTAATTATTAAATGTTATGTTTTTACTATATTATCCTTCTGTCATGAAATTAGTGATTTGTAATTAATTATTAAAATCACTCCAGAAGCGGATCAGAAGAAAGGGGCGCAACTTCATCTTCTTTCTTTTCTTCACTTCTTTATTTTTTTTCCATTTTCGATTTCTTCTAAATTGAAGCGCATATAGAATTGCCCTAATTATTATGGAGGGCATCAATGTAAATTTATTGAATAATTAGTGTTTTATTAATTAAATTAATTAATTATTAAAAATAATAAAAGATTCTGGCTAGCCAGAATCTAGCTGAAAATCACTACTCTTAATAAAAACTAGCAACTTTTTGCATTTCTAGCTGATTATTCTTGATTCTGGTTGTTTTATCTTATTTTAGTGAAAGGGGAAACTTTCATCCCCCAATTAGGTGCAGTAGGTATCCAGGAAGCGTAGTGCTGTACATTTTCTGAGGAACTTGTGTTGGTAATACGGCTATCGTCTAATGATCATTTTTTTGTGGCAGCACATGCAAGATGAGGATGCAGGGAGGCCATATAGGAAATTCTGGTTCTCGTGAGGCAGTTATCTCTTGTTAATGTGGCTTGAATCCGAATATTCATAATCTTCTGGACAATTTGGTGCCATATTCCCAGTTTGTCACTCAACCCCTTTTTTCATTTTTGTTGAATATCATCCTTTTCAGCGGCTGTCGAAGTTAAACTAAATGTTTTTATTACTGCGATCTGTTCTACTAAATGTCATGTTTTAATAAACCGCAGACGTGTATGAAATTCGAGACTTTTGCCAACTATAATGGCCTTCAACATTTTCATGTGGTGGTGCAAATTTAACACCAGAAGTGTTGAGATTTCCTTGATCATTCTTTTTAGCTGTGTAGTAATAACGCACAAACCACGTTAAAGTGTGCATGTACATATCTGTTGAAGTAATTGATGATTAAGCTCTGAAACTCACTCTCTCTCATATGTATATATATATATAATACAAAACCTTTATAAACCTCCTGATGAAGTTGCTTAGGTGAGTAACAAGCTCTGTCTCTCTACAAACCTCCTGATGAAGTTGCGTGAGTCTGAGTGAGTAACAAGCTCTCTCTCTCTCTCTCTCTCTCTCTCTCTCTCATATATGCATATATATATAATACAAAACCTTTATAAACCTCGTGATGAAGCTGCTTTGTGAGTAAGAAGCTAAAGAGTAGCAAACTCATTAAATCATTCATGGAATCGAGCTTCATCTACAACTCAACAAAATAGTAATTCCATACAAGTGGTTTCTAGAGCAGCGATCATAGCCATCCAGTAGGTATAAACAACCATAGGTGAGGTCTCCATACAAACACAAAAAAGTGGAAGGGAAGCCTCAAATCATCGGCTCTGATGAAGAATGACCGGAACCGGTACCATACAATTGGTGGGTGCAGTGGTGTTGTGGGGAGGTTGAGGAATCATGCAGTGCTGCCATTGATGAGGCAGACCTTGACTTAGCGACACTTCATTGGTGTTCCTCTGCTGCTCGCTATCTTCCACATCCATGCTTGCCTCCCCCATCTCCTCTGCATCCATCATCTCAAATTGTCCATCGCCACTAGGAGGAAACCGTGGTGGAAACCACGGTACAACAGCTTGGCACCCGTTGCCCGACCTAGAGCTATCATCCTCATCCTCATCCTCATCCTCATCCTCCTCCTCCTCCTCCTCCTCATTAACTAGTCTCCAAGAGTTTGCTTGGTCTGGCCTCAATATTTGATCTACACAAATCGTGCTAATTAGTAACACCATCCCCACACCCCCCAACGCCATACAAAACAAACGTGTGCTACTTTGATCATGGTTTTAGGCAATTAGTTGCAATTTTAGCTCTGAATTAAGTGACTTATCAAGTATTAATAACACATAAACTCCACCTTTTACCTAGCAATTACACAGCATTTACGCGACTTGATTTTGCCAAATTCATATTGACAATTCTTAAAACCCACTATTCATATTTCACATTCGCGAGCATTACTTGAATTATCCACTCACAATTTCTGTTCCATGAGACATTTTTGTGTTTTTTGTTTCGTTTTCTGGTAATCAGGCATAAATAATTCTGCATTTTTGGATGGATGGATTACCACAGGAATAACCACATCGTCGCAAAAAGAAATAAATAAAATGAAGAAGAATTAGGCTTACTTTTGAACCCCGAGATGAATTGAGGATGAAGGGAGACCGAGAAATTGGAAGGAGAATGCACGATGGGTGTAGTAATGCTTGGCTTGAAAAGCACAATAGCCCTCTCCTCATTCTCCCCCAAATCCGGTAACTCTTCAATTTTCACACCGCTCGACTCATTGCACCTCCGCCGCTGCGCCACGGCGGCGACCTCAGGTTCCTCATCCACTCTCATCATCGGCGGCAACTCAGCATCCTACACGCACATATATGAGATAATAATCAGGGGTACAACATAATTGTCAACTGTAATCTTGGAAATCTAAGAAAAACAAAGGCTAACTCCAATTATTAGGCATTCAACGACGGAAAGTTGCTACGACAATCATCTTAAATGAGAGAGAGAGAGAGAGAGAGAGAGAGAGAGAGAGAGAGAGAGAGAGAGATAATTTACCAGCCTACGGATTTTAGTGGCGGGAGAAGTGAAGGAGAAATCTGAGAAATCATCATCAACGTGTTGGAAGTCTTTCCTCTTCAACCTGGGATGAAAATTCGCCTCCATTAGGGAGAAAGAAGTAGGAGAACGAGGAGATGATTGATTGGAATTTGGGGAAATAAAAAGTTAAAAAAAGTGAGAGAATATGAATGGGGTGATGGAAGTTGGGAGGAGCAGTAGTAATATTTATGATTATGCCTACTGTTTATCCGGATGCCTCCAGAAACTGGTAGAAACCCCACCAATATTTCTTTGGCCTTCGGTATCTCTCTCTACTCTCTATCCCTGTTTTTTCTTTCTTTTTTTGCTAATTAATTTTTATGAGGCACATTCCCGTGACACTGTCAAACGGAATTAGACTCGTGTTATTTCATACAGAAAATGGCCCTCCCATCTTTTTCTTTTCTTTTTTCAATGGTCTCCTCCTCTTCTCCTTTTCTTTTTAATTTTTTTACAAATATATATTTATTTTTTTTTGAATTAATTTAATTTTTTATCTGACATATCATGCAGTGCACTTGCAGAGGTCTATTTTTGTTAAGGCTCAATAATAAGACCCATGCTCGTTTAAGGGTCTTAGGGCCTAGTAGACACGTGTCGAAGTCCAGGGTTTAGAGATAGAAGGAGTCAAGTCCAAAGAGGAGATAACATAAAGGGGCGAGTTAGGACAGAGTTCGAACAATGAGACCAGGTCAAAAGGAACGTTGGAAGATAAGTATGACCCAGTCAAAAACCCTTAAGGGGATAAGGGTCTATCCCCAAAGATAGCAGAAAATCCCTTGAAAAACGGAAAGGAGTTACGGCTTCACCCTATATAAATCGCAAAGGGGGTGAAAAATAAAGGCAAGCAATATCGAAACACCCAAGTAATCATTGGTTAAACAAATTATTCCGATCTTTTAGACACTCAATCATTCCTTAATCGATCTCATTCGACTCATTCTTTGGCCTCACAAAATCTCACCGGTCGCCAGAGCCCGAACCAAGTACGAAAATAATTGTAGAAATTCACCCTCTACAATTTGGCGCCCACCGTGGGGCTCTGATCGACCATATTGAAGATGACTATCGATGGCCGAAGCAGTACGACCCCGAACCCTCAAGACAATCGGAGGGAATCACCATCTGTAACCTCTCACACAGGAGGAAACGGGGACATTGCTCAAGTGCTGCGAGCAATCCAGCAACAACTCAACTCCACCGTTGTGGAACTCGCGGCTATTCGAACAGAAAATTCAGTCCTTAAAGCTCGGATGGAAGCATTCAGTCCACTGAATCAATTTCCTAACGGACTTCATCGACAACCCCCATGAACTCGAAAAACCAGTCAGCTACGCGAACAGGTACTTTTAAATTCCACTAACGAAACTCCTAACCAGAACATTACAGGAACTAGTGAAGGACAACAAAATAAAGAAGATGCTGGCGATCCGTATCTCGGACCCCCCGGGTTCGAATATATCGAGAACCAGCCTGAAATCAAGGTCGAGAGCAAACTGAAGCGGTTGGAAGAAATGCTCACACGAATCCCCGGGTTCCCGCCCCCATCCGTAAGACGGCCCCGACAAGCTTCGCGGATTTTCCTTTTACAAAAGAAATCAGCCTCGTAGAGATGCCGCCGAAGTTCACCTTTCCATCCATGAAACTGTTCGATGGCACTGCCGACCCCGACGACCATATAGCACAATACAAGCAGATGATGTTTATCACTTCGATCCCGCGACAAAGTAGAGAGGCCGGAATGTGTAAGGGGTTCGGAAGCAGCCTATCCAGACCGACACTCCAATGGTTTACAAGTTTGCCAAACTCGTCGATCTCCACCTTCGCCCAGCTCAACGACCTGTTCGTCGAGCAGTTCGCTAGTAGCCGAAAGATCGAGAAACACGCCGATGACCTCTCACAGTGATCCAGAGACCAGAGGAAACCCTACGAAGCTTCGTAGGACGATTTAACAGAGAAAAAGTGTCGATCCCGGGATGCAACATCGACACCGCCGTATCAGCCTTCAGGAAGGGGTTAAAGAGGGGTTCAGATCTCTACAAAGAATTAACCAAATATCCATGCAAAACGATGGAAGACGTCCTCGCCAAAGCATGGGCACAAATCAAATGGGAAGAAGATGAAGCAAACTCATCCAGGTTTAAATCCCGAAATGATCCACCCCGCAAGGAGCACAGGTCTCACATAAGAAATGAGAGATATCGAGCAGACTCCTATCCTCGTAATCCCAGATTCGACCCCAGAGATAGGAGAGTACCCGAGCAACAGGACAGAAAGCTACCTGAGTATAATCTTTGCATAACACCTTCAGAAGCCGTAAATGCGATGAAAGGGCTTGGGCAAAACATCAAATGGCCTCCAAAGATGAGAACGCCTGATAACGAGCGAGATAGGAACAAATTCTGCGACTTCCACAATGATCATGGGCATAGGACAGACGATTGCATCGCACTCAGACTTGAAGTGATCGAGCTTCTCAAAAGAGGCCACTTGACCGATCTTCTGACCTCGAAAGGAAAAGAAAATTGGAATAGAAGAGATGATCGTATGGAAACTCAGCCCATCGAACCCCCGAGAATTGATTGAACTTTAAATTGCATAACCGGAGGTTCGGAGATCAGTGGCGTCTCCCAGTCATCAGCAAAGAGGCACTGCCGATCTCTCAAATATACAGGAAACATACCCAAAGAAGCTGAACCTAATGACCTGACAACTCTCAGCTTCTCCAGTAGTGAAGTATCTGAACTCTCACACCCACACCACGATGCACTAGTCATTTCCCTTTTAATATCGAACTGTTTAATCAAACGAACTCTCATCGACAACGGGAGTTCCTCTAACGTGATCTTCCTTAGTACGTTGAAAGGAATGCAGGTGAAAGAAATAGACATCATAAAGAAGTCAACAACATTGATCGGCTTCAGCGGAGAACACAAAACGACCTTAGGAGAAATCACGCTCCCCACTTACATCGAGGGGCTTAATCTCCTCACCAAATTTCAAGTAATAGACGTACCTTCAGCATACAATGTGATTATGGGACGACCCTGGATCCATGAGCTCCGAGCGGTACCTTCAACATACCACCAAATCATGAAATTCCCTACTCCTTGGGGAGTTCGATCAGTACGGGGAAAACATGTCTCGTCCAGAGAATGCTATATCACTGCTTTCAAACAGAAAGGACTCATCGAGGTCAACCAGATAGAGGTCAGATCAACCTCCGCGAGCATGGAAGACCGAAATCACGAAGAACAAAAAATCGAAGACCTCAATGAAGTACAGATTCATCCCGAACTATCAGATCATAGGGTATCCATCGGGTCCAGATTAACCTCGAACATCAGGGAACAATTGATCACATTCCTCAAAGAGCATCACGACTGCTTTGCATGGCCGTTCGAGGATATGACAGGTATCGACCCTTCCATTATAACTCATAAATTGCAGGTAGACCCGGAAAAAACTCCCATCAAGCAAAAAAGATGAAAGTTTGCCCCAGAAAGAAACAAAATTGTGGACGAAGAAGTAGGCAAGCTATTAAAGAACGGACATATCCGTGAGGTTCATTATCCAGAATGGTTAGCAAACGTCGTGGTGGTAAAAAAGAAGAATGGAAAGAACCGGTTATGCATAGACTTTACCGACCTTAATCAGGCGTGCCCTAAAGATTCTTTCCCCCCTCTCACACATAGACGCCTTAGTCGATGCAACGGCAGGCCACGAGCTCATGAGCTTCATGGACGCTTTCTCGGGATACAATCAAATCCTAATACACCACGAAGACCAAGAAAAAACAGCGTTTATCACACATCGAGGTATGTTCTGTTATAAAGTTATGTCTTTCGAACTAAAAAATGCAGGTGCAACCTATCAAAGGCTGGTAAATTGAATGTTTGAAGAGCTCATTGGAATAACAATAGAAGTCTATATCGACAACATGCTAGTCAAATCAGTACGAGCTCAGGACCACATCATGAATCTACGACGAACCTTCGAAGTCTTACGCTGATACAACATGAAGTTGAACCCCGCCAAATGCACTTTTGGAGTAACGTCGGGGAAATTCCTGGGGTACCTGGTAACGAAAAGAGGTATCGATGCCGACCCAAGCCAAATCAGAGCAGTTCGGAATATTCAGCACCCTAAAACCCCTAAAGACGTCCAAAAACTGACCAGTCGATTAGCAGCTTTCAACCACTTTATATCTAAATATTCAGAAAGAAGCCAAGCGTTTTTTCAGACTCTACGAAAGAACAAAGACTTCGAATGGACTCCGGAATGCGCCAATGCCCTTGAAGACCTCAAGGAATACCTCGCAAGCCCACCTCTTCTATCCAAACCAATCAACGGTGAGGTACTCCTCATTTATTTATCTGTTTCTACTAACTCTGTTAGTGCAGTCCTTGTTAGAGAAGATGAAGGAAGACAACACCCTGTATACTATGCTAGTCGCTCGCTGCTAGACGCCGAGACCAGATATCCACAACTCGAAAAGCTGGCCTTAGCACTTGTCATGGCTTCCAGGAAAATAAAGCCCTATTTCCAAAGCCATTCAATAAAAGTGGTCACAGAGTTCCCCTTAAGAGCCGTGTTAAGAAAGCCAGACCTCGCGGGAAGATTATCAAAATGGGCTATCGAACTCGGGGAGTACGATATAGCCTTTGTTCCCCGAACATCAATTAAATCACAAGTCCTGTCGGATTTCATTGCAGATTTTTCCCACGAGGCCAAACCGGAAGAAGAAATGCTGATGAACATCGAAGGCAACGATTCAAAGTACTGGACCCTCCAAGTTGATGGATCCAGCACTTCGAAGGGGAGTGGTATAAGCTTAGTACTGATCAATCCAGCAGGGATAATCATAGAAAGATCTATCCGATGCGGGTTCAAAACCACCAACAACGAAGCAGAATACGAGGCCCTGATAGCAGGATTAAATTTGGCAGCTGACGTAGGAGCTAAAAGAATCCGAGTCATGAGTGATTCACAATTGATAATAAATCAGTTTGAAGGAGAATTCCAAGCAAAGGACTCGAGGATGGTATCATACCTCGCGGTCGCAAAACAAGCGGCAACCAAGTTGAAAAAATCGAAGCCCAACACATCACTAGAGAAGAAAACCGCCACGCCGACGCATTAGCTAATTTGGGATCAGCCATACAAACTAACCAGAACAAAAACATCCAGGTCCTATACGCCAAATGGCCTTCAGTGTGGAAAGGTGACAACCCTGAAGTCCTTCCTGTCGACATCGAAGTAAACTGGATGACCCCCTTATGCAGGTTCCTAACAGAAAATGAATTCCCCGAAGAGCCCATCGAAGCAAGACGAATACAGGAAAAAGCTCCGAAATTCACCATGATCTCCGGATCCCTGTACAAAAAGTCCTTCTCAGGACCATATTTGAAAGGTGTAAGCCCGACTCAAGCAAAGTACATTCTAACTGAGCTCCACGATGGTGAATGCGGAAATCATTCAGGACATAGAAGCCTGGCTAACCGAGCATTAACAACTGGCTTTTACTGGCCAACTATGAGAAAAGACGCCAAAAATTATGCCAAAAAATGTGACAAATGTCAGAGGTTTGCCCAGATGAGTCATATGCCACCAAAACCTCTACATACCGCATCCATACCTTGGCCATTTATGAAGTGGGGAATGGACATCATGGGTCCACTACCAAAGGGGTCGAATCAGAAGTGCTTTATTTTGGTCGTGACAGACTACTTCACCAAATGGGCCGAGGTAGAGGCCTTTGCACGAATAAGAGATACCAAGGTATGCAATTTTTTGTGGAAATTCATTATTTGCAGGTTCGGAGTCCCTAAAGAAATAGTCACCGACAACGGCTCCCAATTTATAAGTTCAAAATTCCAAGACTTCTGTCGACATTGGAACGTCAAGCTCTCTTTCTCCACACCAAGACATCCAGCCTCGAATGGTCAAGCCGAATCAACCAACAAAACAATCATGAACACCTTGAAGAAAAGACTCCCTGAACATAAAGGACAATGGGTTGAACAACTCCCAAGAGTCCTTTGGTCTTATCAAACCACCGCCCGGACCGCTACGGGAGAGACCCCTTACGCTCTCACTTATGGTTTAGAAGCAGTCCTTCCAGCAGAAGCAGAAATAGGGTCGGCAAGAACTGAATGGTCGGATAAAACCAACGACTCTGAGCTCAAAGCCAACCTCGACACCATAGATGAACTTCAAGATAAAGCCGCAATAAAAATATTCGCCTACTAACAGAAAATAAGAAGACACTTTGATAAGAACACAAGGCTAAGGACGTTCAAAACAGGAGATTGGTAGTTCTAAGGAAAGTATTCCAGAACACAAAGGAAATCGGAGCTGGGAAACTAGCCCCGAACTGGAAAGGCCCCTATGAGATCGAGAAAGTCATAGGGAACGGAGCTTACAAACTCCGATCAAGAGAAGGGCGTTCGATATCCAATAGCTGGAATGCCATTCACTTAAAACAGTACAATTTCTAAACTCTTCAACGTTCTATTCTTTTTTCAGTTTTTAAGTACTTTATTATTTTACTAACTTGGACATCAGAGTGGCTAAAAGAAACCCGAAGCCCATGAGTCTCGACGCCCGCTTTCCCGCAAGATCGAGAGAAGGAATCGATCTCAAAGCCAAAAAGAGTATCGTATTTCTCCTTTCTTGCTTATTTCCCTTTTAAATTTTTAAGTACTTTATTGATTGTTTACTGACTTAGACGTCGGAGTGGCTAAAAGAAATCTGAAGCCCAGGAGTCTCGACCCCCGCTTTCCAGCAAGATCGAGAGAAGGAATCAATCTCGAAGCCAAAAAGAGTACCGTATTTCTCATTTCTTGCTTATTTCCTTTTTAAATTTTTAAGTACTTTATTGATTGTTTACTGACTTGAGTGTTGGAATAACTAACAGAACCCAAAGTCCAGGGGCCCCTACTCCCACCTTCCAGCCAAGTCGAGAGAAAAAACCCAGTAGATTTGACTCTATTTTGCTATAAGTTTGGAAAAGCGCTCACGCCTCACGTTTGTTTATTTCTCTTTAACTAGCCTCATAAAAAGTCATCGGAAGACGGACAAAGCTATATAAACAAACTATTCACGGCAAATTCTCACAAAAAATATCAATTGTTGTTTAAGACATGTCCACATGAATTATAAAGAAAAAGAAAAAGAAGTCACGGTTGATCTTCCGTACTCTTCTCAACCCCCGAAGCAACCGCCTTTGCAGCATCTTCTCCAGCCTTGGCCCCCTTCTCCTCTCCGGCCCCGTCCGTAGAGTTCCTGACTGTCTCTGTCTCCGCCTCGTCATCAGCATTAAGGAAGGAGAGGTAGAGATCATGCATTCTCTCCTTGATCACCTCGACCACTGCAGAGTCGCCCTCCTCATAGAAGAGCTCTTTGTAGGGCTCGAACTCCGCAGAATCAACCAGTGAGGCGAAGTCTAGAGTCGCATGACGAGCCTCAAGCTCTTTTATCCTTACCTCAGCAGTAGCCAGCCTCGACTCCAGAGAAGCCTTCGATATCTCCAGATGGGCTTGGTGATCCAAAGCCCGGTCAAGTTGCACCTGAGCCCTGGCGGCCGATGCACGAGCTGAGTCTCTCTCGATGAGCAGGGCTGACTTCTCCACAACAAAGTTGCGCCTCTCCTCAGCGATCCTTTCCTGCTCCTCGGAGAGCTCCATCAACCTCGGCAAACAGCTTCTAACTGACGATTTTCCTCGGAAAAGAAGAAGGCGACCTCGATTCGCTCGGCCTCAGTGCCAGCTGCGTCTCTTCGCTTATGGAAGCCTGCAGAAAGACACAAAGCATGAAGTCAAGGATAGTTATGATAACAAAAAAGAGAGACAGGCTTCGAAGACCCACGGGCTTCGGCGAACGATGCTGGCAAGATTCTATCGATATCTCCAGATGGACTTGGTGATCCAAAGCCCAGTCAAGTTGCACCTGAGCCCCGGCGGCCGATGCACGAGCTGAGTCTCTCTCGATGAGCAGGATTGACTTCTCCGCAGCAAAGTCGCGCCTCTCCTTAGCGATCTTTTCCTGCTCCTCGGAGAGCTCCATCAACCTCTTCTCGAGGCCCTCAGCGTGTCCCGAGACCCGACTTCGGAGCTAGTATTGACAGAACAGGGCCTGTAACATAACGAACCAGTCTATATTAAGCACTCATTTAAACACAAGTATAAACACATAAAGAAAATATAAACCAGGAGAGATAAGAAAACCTTCGACAACATTTGGAAGGCGAGTCGAGCCTGCTCTTCCAGGCCGTCTCTCTCGAACTCCAAAGGAGAGCAGCCGTCAGCAATGACGGATTGGATGTCGAGGAGGAAAGGCCTTAGAGGTACCTTAAGACTGCTCGATTCCTTTGAAACCTTCTTAGGAGCCAAGGCATCGACATCGATCACGGGCTGGGGCACAAGCGAAGGAGCGGAAGCCTCGAGGCCAGTTTGGTCCTTTTGTTTCTTCAAGGGCGGAGAGGTTGAAGGAGTGGCCCCGGCAAGTCTTTTGACGCCGGACGACGAGGGACTCGACACCTTAGCTACAGCCAAGGCCTTCATCTTGTCATTAGAGGGACGAATCTTCAACTTCCTCATGTCGAATAGGGTTCAGCCTCGGCAAATAGCTTCGAACTGATGATCTTCCTCGGAAAAGAAGAAGGCGACCTCGATTCGCTCGGCCTTAGTGCCAGCTGCGTCTCTTTGCTTATGGAAGCCTGCTGAAAGACACAAAGCATGGAGTTAAGGATAGTTATGATAACAAACAAGAGAGACAGGCTTCGAAGACGCACGGGCTTCGGCGAACGATGCTGGCAAGATCCTATCGATCGAAGTTTCCACTGGGACGAAGACGAACCTCAGGTTCCAATCCCCTGACGAAGAAGGAGGTGTGTTTATTAGAGGGGCTCGTTCCCTGACCCACTTGGTAAAGTAATAGAAACCCTTCTGTCCGGGGGTGGCCACTATTCTATATGAGGAGTGCCACTCCCCGACGCTGGGTTCAGAAAACCCTAGGTTTTCCTAGAGATAGTACATGCCCAGCATATGATACCACCCTATTGGTGATATTTGGGCAGGAAAAATTCCATAAAAGTGTGAGATCTTGGCGAAAAAAGGATGAAGAGGAAGCCCTACGCCCTCATCGATAACTAAGGTATAAAAGGCAGTAAAGCCCGGAGGGGGTCTGTTGGCTCTATCCGAAGGCCTAGGGACATGGATCTCTACCCCGACCTCGAGTAGTCTGGAGAAGTTATTTTCTTAACTAAGTCTGCTCCTACTTGTGGAGCGACCTCGGCGGCTTTGAAATCTTCATTCGAAGAAGGAGAGCCCGCAGTCTCGGGTTTCCGCTTCTTCGACTTATTCACATGTTTTTTGGTGGCCACCTTCGAAGCCTTAAGGCGACTCACCACTGACCATCCTCCGACACGGGGAATAATGGCAGAACTCTCCCCAGATGGCTTGGTAAGAGGGATAATGACTTCTGTCGATTCAGAGATAGAGTCGGAGGATTGCTCCGACTCAGCTGTCCTAGCACCACCACCCCAACTCCGGGTCCTTTCATCGGAATCGTCACTACCCGATATGTTCATGGTAAGAAAAAACCCTAGTTCAGATGAGGATCTATAGGCGATTACGGAACCCTACTCAGAAATCAGGAATCTACGCCTAAAAACTCCGATAGGCCTACCCCCTGTTCAAACCCTATCTTCTCAAACTCGCCGGTGATAAAATCTATCAACTAATAACCAAAAACTCCGCTAAAACCACAACAGGTTTATACATGCAAAATCCACAAGAAAATCAAGCCTAAAATCTCCTATCGCCTCAACTATTAAATAAAGTTTCAAAACATCAACCCAAGAATCCTCAAGAAAACTAGAAAAGGAAGTGAGGGATAACCTGGAAAATCGAAATCCTGTTGAGCGCGGAGAAACTCAGGTTCTGGGAAGAATGGTGGCGCGCGAAGATTCAGAAAGGAATTCGAGCAAAATCTTCAGTATAGATTTGTAACTGTGCGTGTTTTGAATGGAAGTAAGGAGGAAAGTGTTAGACGAAATTGATTTTAAGTCCGCAAAGGATCGAAATTGAATCTAAGCCGCATATCTCACAAATCGGACGACTAGAATTATAGAGGAGGTGGAAAGTCGGCAAGTGGAGTTAAAAAAGACTATTTTACCCTCATACCCGCCTTATAGTCTAAAAACCCCTTTTTTAGCTCCCCAGGACCTTCATTCAGGTCTGGAGCCTTACGAGGTCTGCTTTCACGACCCCTTTTTTTAGCTCCCCAGGACCTTCATTCAGGTCTGGAGCCTTACGAGGTCTGCTTTCACGACCCCTTTTTTAGCTCCCCAGGACCTTCATTCAGGTCTGGAGCCTTACGATGTCTGCTTTCACGACCCCTTTTTAGCTCCCCAGGACCTTCATTCAGGTATGGAGCCTTACGAGGTCTTCTTTCATGACCCTTTTTCGATCTCATGATCATTTGTTAATAACGTCAAACTTGGGGCTTTGTAAATCATCCGAAACATATTATGATCGTCCCTCTGCGTCGCGACAACATTCATTACATGATCCTCGATCCTCGAGTCTCAGGTAATGAGGGGCTAATTGTAGAGGTCTATTTTCGTTAAGGCCCAATAATAAGACCCATGTTCGTTTAAGGGTCTTAGGGCCTAGTAGACACGTGTCAAAGTCCAGGGTTTAGAGATAGAAGGAGTCAAGTTCGAAGAGGAGATAACATAAAGGGGCGAGCTAGGATAGAGTTTGAACAATGAGACCAGGTCAAAAGGAACGTTGGAAGATAAGTATGACCCAGTCAAAAAACCTTAAGGGGATAAGGGTCTATCCCCAAAGATAGCGGAAAATCCCTTGAAAAACGGAAAGGAGTTACCGCTTCACCCTATATAAATCGCAAAGGGGGTGAAAAATAAAGGCAAGCAATATCGAAACACCCAAGTAATCATTGGTTAAATAAATTATTCCGATCTTTTAGACACTCAATCATTCCTTAATCTATCTCATTCGACTCATTCTTTGGCCTCACAAAATCTCACCGGTCGCCAGAGCCCGAACCAAGTACGAAAATAATTGTAGAATTTTCGTACTTGGTTCGGGCTCTGGCGACCAGTGAAATTTTGTGAGGCCAAAGAATGAGTCGAATGAGATCGATTAAGGAATGATTGAGTGTCTAAAAGATCGAAATAATTTATTTAACCAATGATTACTTGGGTGTTTCGATATTGCTTGCCTTTATTTTTCACCCCCTTTGTGATTTATATAGGGTGAAGCCGTAACCCCTTTCCGTTTTTCAAGGGATTTTCCGCTATCTTTGGGGATAGACCCTTATCTCCTTAAGGGTTTTTGACTGGTTCATACTTATCTTCCAACGTTCCTTTTGACCTGGTCTCATTGTTCAAACTCTGTCCTAGCTCGCCCATTTATGTTATCTCCTCTTCGGACTTGACTCCTTCTATCTCTAAACCCTGGACTTCGACACGTGTCTACTAGGCCCTAAGACCCTTAAACGAACATGGGTCTTATTATTGGGCCTTAACGAAAATAGACCTCTACAGCACTCAGCCAATACAAATATGTGGACTGGTGTATTGTACTCGATAATCATTTTTTTTAAATAAATATATATATCTTAAAATGGAATTAGTGAACTCTAAAATTAAATTGAATTAATTTAATTTTTTTATCCGGCGTCTCGCGCAGTGCACTCACCCGATACTAACGTGTGGGCTCGTGCACTGAGCTCGATAATTAATTTTTTCGAAATATATATGCCCTAAAATGAAATTGGTGAACCCTAAAATTAAATTGAATTAATTTCATTTCTTTATCCAGCATTTCATGCAATACACTCGATTGACGCTAACACATGGGCTCATGTTCGTTTATCGTAAGAGACACGTTAAATTGTCTTATACAAATTTTTGTCATTTTTATTATATATATATACATATACATTACTATTTTGGGGGTGTCTCAATTAAATAGTTTCATTACTATAAGTAGCATTAATTTTCATAGTAATATACAAATACACTCTTATTAATTCTTGAAAATTAAAACATTAACTACTTAAATTTTGAAAGTCATAAATACTAAATAAGGCTATCATTAAAAATTTAACTTTAATCTCTTGTTTACATAAATATTTTTAATCTACGTTCGACTAGAAAATATATTATATAAATGGGACGGAGGGAGTATATATTACTATATTAGAGACTTCCCACTAACGCCTGTCAAAATTAGTAAATCAAATTAATATCTGAATTTAAATATAATTAAATATCAATAAAAATAAAAATATACTATTAATTATTTGAATTTAAATTTTGAGAGGCTGATTCACCCTAAAGGGAAAATGTGCAAAAACAACCTAATGTTTACTTTGAGAGGCGGATTCACCCTGAATGTTTTTTTTTTATCAAATGCCACCCTAATGTGTCCCAAAAAATGCAAATTCCACCTTCCCTACCCCCAAAATAGTATTTTTTTTTGTGCAAAATACATTTTTATTCATTATTTTTTTCATCACTAAAAAATTATAACCTCCCTTTAACTATAGACCTAAAATTATTATTATTATTATTATTATTATTATTATTATTATTATTATTATTATTATTATTATTATTATTATTATTATTATTATTGATTTTGAGTTTGTATTTTTGTGAATGAAATTTATTTAAAATGTATGAAAAATACATGTAACAAAAAAATATACAATAATATAAATAATATGCAGTAATAATATATAGTATTTATATAGATGCATGTAATATAAATTAAATTCAAAATTTCATTTCCATGCCTATTTTAATAAGCATTACTTTTGGCATGGAAGTTTCCATGTATGCATGCAAAATAAATTAAAAAATATATGTATTTGCACAAAAATACTATTTTGGAGGAGGGGAGGAGGAATTCGCACCTTTTGTTGAACATTGGGGTGGTATTTGCTCCAAGAAAAACGTTAAAAGTGAACCACCCATCAAGATAAACGTTGGGGATATTTTTGCACATTTTCCCTATTATAAATATACTTGTATTTCTCATATGCAATGCACATATTTTTATTTTTGAAAAGAAAAATAATTTTAGTAATAGTAAAAATAAATAATAATTAAGACATAATATAGGGGATAGGGAGAATATGTTGCATAACAATTCTATGTCAAATATATTGTTTTGTGACAAATAAATAGACATTATATTTATTTTAATTTTGTAGAATTAATAAATTGGAAATATTTTATCGGTACATACATTGTATTTTGGCACAACAATTATATATACATGTATGAATCTAAATGTGTATATATATATGTGTGTTAATAGGGGTAAATATCCATTGTCATTTAGTAAATAATGTAAATAGCCAGTTTTTAAAAAAATAATGTATCTAGCCTTTTAGGATGTAAATATACATCAATACCCTTACTTCCATATAAATATTTTTGAATATAATGTATCTTTAACATTATTATTTCCTAAAATAAAAATATCCTAATATATTTAAAAACAAATCAGATTCAGAATAATCTAATATATTTAAAAACAAATCAGATTCATAGTAATCTTTTATCAAACTTATATTTTCTCGTTCAACATATTTTCTCTCTGATTCTTGCCTCCCATTCTCATATTTGTCTCCAACTCTATTCCAAACACCTCCATGAACAACAATAATACGTGTTCGGCTCATCTACAATCACCAAATTACGAATAATAAATGACATGTTATAGCAACGCCTATAAATAAGTTTCTTACACGAGTATGAAACTTATATACTGGTGTTTAAATCAAAATTATAATGCAAGACGAGTACACGAGTGCTACGACACGAGTAATTTAAGTCGTGTTATCGTGCATTGGTTAAATATTCAAATGCTACACGAGTACACGAATAGTTCAATATAACAGTTCAATACACGAGAACACGCATATGCTCATTCGTGTACTCGTGTAGAATTTGAATATTAACTTGAAACACAACTGTATTAGTATATTTATTCGTGTATTCGTGCACTACTTCAAAAATTCATAGATACACACGAGTTCATTATTCTGCCAATTCGTGTAATCGTGCAACAGTAAAAAATGGATATTCCACACGTTACAAATAAATTGGTGCACGATTCTATTCCTATACTCGTGTGCCGAAGGAAATCGATTCGTGCTCCAAAGAACATTCAATTCTTCCACCACTTCCAAACAAAAACTTAATATCTAAATCAATAAAAATATAGTACATATACATAAAAATCATATCTTATTGATGCAAAAAACAACACACGCGATGTCAACAGAACTTCTTAAAATCGCTTAACTCGCTGCAACGGTGATTTATCGTTGCAACGCGAAGGAATCCCTAATATTTGACTTTGCATCAGATAATTTATCGCTGCAACGGTGATTACAGAGATGAAAAATCATGATAGTCTTCAAAAATCATAGCTTCTGACCTTCGCTAATGGTAGTTTTGTTGGGAATGATAAAACAACGTTTGAAAAGGAGAGAGGCGAGTGGGAGAGAGAACGACGGTTATAGATTGAAGAGAGAGAAAATCAGATCTTTTTTCCCCAAATCTTATTGATATATGAATATTATATATATATATATATAATATTTCTTAATATTAAATATGAAAGTAAGGGTATTATAGTACCTTTTTTTTCATAATGGCTAGATACATTATTTTTTTAAAAAGTGGCTATTTACATGATTTACTAAGTTAAAATGGCTATTTAAAAATTTTGCTCTATATGTGTTAATATTAAAATATATGTTATGATATACCAATCAATTTAGTAGTATAAATTATTATAAGCTGCAAATGCAACATATGATTTTCATAATGAGAGTATTTATTATATACACAATATTTAAATATAATTAAGGAATATTTTTCAATACTAATATTTCATTAAATTCGATTTTGTGTTTTTTAAATTATAATGTTATTCCACTATTTTACAAAAATCCTTGTAAATTTCTTGAGTTGTAAATGATAAACTCTACAAAATTGATGTGTAATGGTCTTCGAACATTTATTTAAAAATTCACATTTATTAGCAACTTCTCAAATTTCAACTCGTTAATAAACTATACTTTCGTTTCCTCTTTTTTTTTTTTTTTAGTTTTTAAAGTTAGGCATTGATATAAACATAACAAATCATTGGGAAATTCTTTTCAATATTTTTTTACTTATTGGAAACATATTGCACATAAATCGAATGATAGCAGCCACATGTTAATACAATATTTTTTAGAAGTCAATATTAGCAAAATAAAATAAAATTACAATGTAGTTAGTTATATGACAAAAATAATCCTAATTAAAATAAAATAAAATAACATCTTCTATAATACAATGAAATTAAAAATTAAATGTTGTCTATCACACTATGTCAACTTCCTTCTTTCGACTTTCGTTGGTGGAGATGGTGGCGGGGTTACCACATTGTGTTGCATTTGACATGATCAACATCTTTGCAATGACTTTTGGTGAATTTTGGCAAGCTTGAAAATTTGGTTGTGGATGATCTTGATCCTTTAGATACTTGGAAGAGCATAATGTCTTCTGCATTTGAGCTTTGGAAAATAGTTTTTATAATGCCCGGGGCTAGAAATAACATAAACTGAATTAGGGTCAAACAAAACACAAGAGCATACAAATTAGCATATATATAGAAAAATGCAGTCTAATAAATCATAACATTATCTATTTTAATTCTCGCAAAAGAAAGTTATGGATTCAGTTGTATTTCTATTTTCCTTACTCTTCCGTCTACCTATTTTTTGTGTAATTTGTGACTGATGTAAAAAATAATTAATAACTTTGTAATTTGAAACAGATTTTTGATAAGAATCAAAAATGGGGAAAATTAGTAGGGAGAGAGAAAAGAAAGAATGAGAGAGAATTGGGGAGGAATGAGATCAAACTTTTTCCATATCATTTCATCAGGCATAATGCCCTATTTAAACCCTACAATTGTTGGGACCACTTAATTGAAATTACACAACCCTAACTAAGGATAATGGACAAAATCCTTCTTTGAATTAAAAGGTGGGAACGAGCTCAATAAATGTTGTGGCCCAACTTACTGAATTAATCCACCTCCTCGCCAAGCTCACTCTCGTCGACCCGGCCCACTTTGGAATGCTCCGCTATAGACTCAAATTGAGATTTAATTCCCAATTCCCCTTTCTTCTCCGGTAGCCCTAAAAATCAATTCTTGCCTTCAACCGCGCTTTCTCTCTCAACTCCGATCACCTCATCTTCCGGTAGTTTTAGGGTCACAACAAAGAACTCAAATTATCTAAGAATCAATAAATCATGTTAGATATGTGGCTATTGTGACAAACAATTGTCTGATTAATGTGATCAACAAATTAGGTGATAATTATTTTTATTTTTTGGAAGATACAAATTTAGCTTTATAAGCCAAAATATAAGAATAGGGAGTTATTTGAAAAATTACATTTAAGAAAAATAAATTTTGACAAAAAATTATATTTATCATAACTATTCTTTTGTAAATTATAAACAACTAAAATGACAAAAAAATAACGTTACTTATAACTATTAATTAGGATTGATCTCTCATAACTATTAACCTCTCTCTATCGTTAACTATCAAAAAATTAACGTTACTTATAACAATTAATAGGATTGATCTCTCTCATAACCATTAACCTCTCTCTATCGTTAACGTTAATTTTTTGTCATTTTAGTTGTTTATAACTATTAATTAGGATTGATCTCTCATAACTAGAGTCTAGAATTATTTTAAGTTTTAATTTATTTTAAGTTAATAGTTATTAAATAGGACTTATGTTTCAATATTAGGACTCATAATTGCAAATCAATATGCGCCTGTGTGTGTGTGTGTGTGTGAGAGAGAGAGAGAGAGAGAGAGAGAGAGAGAGAGAGAGAGAGAGAGAGAGAGAGAGAGAGGAGGGCTTTGAAGGCCAAAGGTGGAAGCTAATGAAGTTGAGCTGAAAATGGAGTCATTGATCAAAACAGCCCCCAACATTATCCAACGTAGATGAACTGCAAGAATTATGAAATCAGCTCTCAACTCTTTGGGTTTTCTTACAGTAGAGGGAATTTAAAATTAGCAACTAAGATTTTGAGAGCTCAACTACGAAGAGGCGTCGGTGCAGAGTGTAAGAACAATGGAAGAATAGCTGAGCATGGGGTACACATTGTTATCAAGAAAATGAGCATACTGTTGCATTGCTGTTTCTCTCTCTGGAACATCATCACAGAGGAAGTCATATGGTGCTGCCTTGCTCGTGTCCACTAATGCCTCCCATTTGTAACCGGCCCGCTCGGGCAATGCAACCACCACCGCAACATGACTTGCATTGAACGCGATATATAGTTCCCTCTTCACTGAGTCAATCTGGCAATAACCACATCCATGTTAAAGAAGAAACATTTCACGCGTCCAAGTTGTATCACGAAGAAAGTTGTTACCAGTGTGAATGCCACGAATCGGCTTGAATCAGACCAATCTGGCAGCCCTGGAGCATGGCCATGCCATTGCAGCCGCTCTGCTGTTGGGAAGTCGTTTAAGCCAAGTGATTCACATTCACTGGAAGGAAAAATTAAATAAAAAAGATCATTTGATGAGCTTTCTTGATGCAAAAGCACAAGGAAAAGCATTTAGTTGCAGATGCATACCGGCGGAAATTGACCATGAGGGAGCAAAATCTTAAAAAATCTGATGAGGCCTCCTCCAGCTTATCCCACCGAAAATAATTTATCTGCAGATAAAGTGGAGTTTTGTTCAAACAAGAAGGTATCTATCAGAGAGAGAGAGAGAGAGAGGGTAAACCAATGTAATGTTGAGCCACAGAGTAGAGGATTACAAAATTGTCGTGGCAATACGTGTTGTTATTTCCCCCTTTCGTGTGGCCATATTCATCTCCCATATAGATCATTGGAGCACCCTGGTCATATTAAAAACAGAAAACAGAGGTAGCAGGGCAATCAAATTACTAGAGTTCTGTGGAAGAACAGGTGTACAAGAAATACAGATATATAAGCATTTGAATTTATCTCTGGGTTCAGATGAGAATGCTGGAGAAGGAAATAGTAAGTGATGTATAATCAACACAAAAAGTAGACAAATCTGACACTTGTTATCACATAATTTATGAACAGTAGCAGAAGTAATTATAGTAACGGGACTTTTTTGAGATATATGAACATCAGAATTTGGCAATAGTTGCCACGCGGCGTAGGATTTCAGCATAGTAGTGCAATCAGTATCAGCCTCTGAACTGCTAGCACAGACACACAATGTATTAGGACAATATGTGTTGGGAGAATCTGGTGCGCATTGGATTTATATTTATGGAAGAGTGAATCAGGATGATGAATGGATTTGGAGATGAAGCCAAACATCATGTGTTTTTCCAGGCCTTCGCACTTATGTATCAACACAAGGCAAGTATGTATTTACGCTAATAAATAAACAAAGAGACGTGAAATTTAACTTTCCAAATAAAAGAAAGTTTCCCTACCTGGGAAACCATGAGGCACAGAAAGAAATTTCTCATTTGGCGTCTTCTCAATTTCTTCACAGAAATTCTTGCAAATTCTCCCTCCTGACAAATTCACAAAAAGAAACTATTAGGAATTTAGGAATAGAAGATTCCCACTGAATACTAAGAAGAATCATATAATAATCAAGTAAAACAAGTTTTTACCAGGGTGGATGCGTTTAGGTTCGAAAGTTTTTGTTAAGTCAAAAGAACTACCTTCATGGTTCTGTTATTGATAAACCCAACTAGGTATATTATTCCTAACATCATAACTAACAGAAGTAAATTAATTTTAAGGGCATTTTATTTTGCAAAACCAAACAAAGATTAAATTCATAACTTAGTTGTGGTTTTAAGAACTTGGGAAAACAGTTCAAAAAATATAATGTCCATATTTATCAAATCATACTACTACACAGGAGCATTTTCAGGTATTTAAGTTCAGTTATAAAATTCATGAAACTATCTAAGACCTGAATCCCTTTACAAACATCGCTCCGGATCAATATTTGGCACATGGTTTTACTTTAAACTTTAAAAACTTACCTGGCCACAATTCCAGCTATTATTGTGATTTTCCCCATCATTGTTGTCTTCACCATTGGACAAATTGTGCTTGTTATTATAAGTCACTAAATCAGCCAAAGTGAAACCATCGTGTGCGCAAACAAAGTTTATACTGTTCCAAGGTTTTCTTCCACCTCCCTGAATCAAATAAATATGAAGGAATTAAAACTGGAAAATATATTTAGAAAAATTTCTACGAAGATCTATACCAAGGTAGAACTCTTAATGTATTCTACAAAGACTCCATATTAAAAGATCCCAAAAATATCAAAATAAAATTAAACTAATGCAATAAATGACATGCACTGATCACATTATGCCTATATTGACTGGACCTTAAATGAGGTACCTGGTATAAGTTAGGACTTCCGCAGAGACATTCAGCAAAAGCCCCAGAAAACCCATCTGTGCCCTTGATAAATTGCCTTACAACATCACGGTACTGAAATAAAATGATACGTACTTTTCGAATGGGTTAATATATATATAAGAGCATATATAAAAAGGAAAACGTTCCTAAAAAGGCACTGCCTTTTCATCCTTTTAACAATCTAACAGTTAATGACTAAGGATTTTGGGGTAAACTAATTGATAGCCACAAACATAAACATTGTGCTGCAACAAATCAAGAAAATGCATCCATGAGGCCTTGAGAAGATTTACATCCAACTGACGATAAAAGAATCTACTGTAAGTGAAACCTTACTCTAAAGAATACCAAACCGTGTAAGATCCTAATCATATTGAAGAAAGACAATTTTGCAAAAACCAAGGCAGTGGGAAGGCCTTGAGAAACTTTACAGCTTAAAAGTTAGTCCTGTTGATGGTCACTGATGATAGGTCAACTTCTAGAACATGACATTTCTGAAATGGAAGATTCATTCCAGAAGAAGAAATTATGAAGCATGTTTCAGAACCTATGGTGGAAGAAACTTTGAAGGATTGAGGGACTACATGTCTTAAAGCTAGAAGAAAAAAAGTTTTTAATTGACTATGATACCTGTTTATTGAGACTTAAGAAGCTCACCAGCCAAGTTCAAGTATGCTTAAAATAGCACACTACAATATTAGAATGCATGCTTCAATACATAAGGAAAAGAATGTTAACCAATTCACCGTTGCAAGAGAAAAACATTGGTAAAATGTGTGATTATTACATGGTTACTAACAGGAATTTTTAGCAGACTGTATATCTAAGGACATAATTGTATTAACTTTGTTTCTAAGTGAGAGAAAGAGCAGGTTGCTAGGATGCCCACAAGTTAACAGCTCAATGATATATAGCTCTACTTACCTTCCCATTCCATTCTGACCAAATGCCCCAATGGGGAAAGTTGCCAACTTGATAAAGGCCTCCACAGTCCCATGCTTCTGCTATAAGCTGATCAAAGAAGAAAGAAACATCAATTATCTCTCTTACAAGAACATACATGGATAACTTCTGATAAGTAAATCGTGCTAACAACAAGAAGCATACTTCTAAGGTCCAATACTAAGCAGGGAACTGAAAGCGCATCATTGTTTGGGGTTTTTTCCGTGGAGGGTGGGGAGAGAACACTGGACAGGAGGCTAAATCTTCCTTTAAGCAAGGATTTGATGGTCCTCCTAGTATAAGTTTGGGACAACACAACATCTCATGCAAATAGGCGCCAGGTCATATTGGCTAATAATCAAAGTCATTTTCTTCACACTTCCTAATGAGGATGCAAAAAAATGCTGAGACTCCAAATAATAATTAAAAAAATGCACAACAGACTGGATACCTTCACTCCACGGAGTATAGGGTCATGGCTGATCATGTCAATCAATGGGGGGCAAGAGAGAGGAGTTCCAGTAGTTACTGTCTCACCTTCAACTGCACTGCCATATACATTTACAGCATCCCAGAGACTGAAAAGACCAAAATCAAAGGTAATGGAGACTCATAATACCTTTAAAGAAAATTCAGACATAGAAGATGCTAGAACAAAAAACCTGCTACTCCGTGTCAAAATGGAAGCAAGGTCAAACCGAAAGCCATCAACATGCATTTCTGTCACCCAGTATCTGTTGAGAATCAGGACTAAGCCAGATAAATACATATAAAATGTGTTAATGAGTTACATTGATGTGTCAAGCATGACAAGAAAACAAATGTGATAATCTAACTAATAATGGTGGTTAGCAGCGAGGCAACATTAATTAAAAGACCAATGCATAAAAGAAAATCATCTTTTTTTTTATTTTTTTGAACTTTCACAACACATATATGGTTCTATGTATTAAGAATCCCCAAAAATATGGGATTTTCTAAAAAACGATATTACAAATTTGTGCAATGAAAGCCAAATATCTAATAACCTTATATATAAAAAGTTTAACCATTATCTATGATATAAAATCAAATATCTAATAACCTTATATATAAAAAGTTTAACCATTATCTGTGATATAAAATCAATATGGGATAATGGCAATGGTTACACAAATTAGAAATTCCCAAAATATATGAGATTTCCTTGAAAGAGATTAGAAATTGGTGCAATGATAATAAAGTGTATAATACATTTTATAGGAAAAATTTTACCATTATCTTTGATATAAAATCAATGTGGGACACATACATACATATGCAATGGTTGTCTTTGTTCGCCTTTATTTTGTCCCACATTGATTTAATATTAAAGACAATGGTTAAACATTTCCTATAAAATTGTATTAGCTTTTTTGTTATCAATTCAAATTAAATTACAATCATATTTTTGAATTGAGATTTAATAAGCTACACTAACACATAAATTGGATAAATAATTTATAGAGTTAAATCAAACAAGATCATTTAACTAGCTAGATTATTCTTATCCAATGTAGTCAAACTATTCAACTAAAAAATTAATTGTTTGTTGAGTAATCATCCTATCTAATTTTCGAAAAAAAATAAAATAATAGATATATCATCTTTAATCATTGCCGTTAGATTCTATGTATTATTAGTTCCATAATTAAATCAAATTTATGGACTAAACTATGATTAACCAATAACTCTTAACTTAATTATTTATTTAAAAAAAATCATTTCTTGTAAAAAATTATATTTTAGCTTTGACTTCATAGCTAAAGAATAAAAATGGTGCAAAAATAATTGTGTAATACCCTTTTATAGGAAAAAGTTTATCATTGTCTTTGATATAAAATCAATGTCGGACAAAAACAAAGGCAGTGATTTTATACCTTTGTTTTCTTTTGTTTTTGTCCCACATTGATTTTATATCAAAGACAATGGTTAAACTTTTCTTATAAAATGGTATTCGCCAATTGGTTATCATTGCACTATCTTCTAATTCTTTTTAAAGGAAATCTCATATGTTTTGAGGATTCTTATTTTTATATTTGATATAGTTGAATCAAATTAATTATTGAAAATTAAAGAAAAAAAATGGGAAACAAGCAGTTTCACCGTGTAACCGCCGGTTAAGCGGCACAAACCGGCAGTTACACAGACCGCTGGTTACAGTTTTCAAATCGTAATCAGGAACCTATGGTGGACGGTGCAGTTCCGGTTCGTGCCGGCCGTAACCAGCAAACTGTCGGTTTGTAACCGGAACCGTGGGCATCTCTATCCAGAGGGACCCAGATCATTTTTTTGAAATAAAACATAATAAATGAACATGCTATCAATTAATCCAAAAGGTTCAGGTATAAACACGCGCGCGCGCGCACACACACACACACATATATATGATATAATGTCCACAGAGTCTTCAACAAAGTTCAATCACATAGGATAATTTATAATATATTCAAAATAAATAAATAAAATAACAGAACATATCAAATTTTGAAACAATTTATCAGTTAGAGAAACCAATCAAAGTATTTGGTATCAGTTGCTGTTGGTGTAAAATGATAAATGATTCAGAATTAAATTTCAGAGAGAAAGAGAGAGAGCATCTACCTCAAGGAATCCAGAACAAATTGCCGTACAATGGGATGGTTGCAGTTGAAGGTGTTCCCACAACCAGAATAATTGTAGTATTCACCCTGTTAAACATAGATAAAAGTAACTTCAGAAAGATCACTTAAAGGATATGATTTCAGTATTCTAACTACCCTGTTATTTCCTAGTTGTTAAAACTGGTCTGATGGAAGACACAATCCAAACAAGACCTGTTCAGCCCAGACAAAAAATTGAACTACAGACTTTATCCATAAATACCTACACATTGTTGTCAGACACATTTATACATCAGGCCCCCCAGTCTCATCAGACCAGAAGTGTTAGTGGAACTAAAAATGGTGGGCTAACAGCAGTAAAGCCAACCCCACCACTCAACATTTCATGATAGCAAAGTTGTTATTTTTACAAAGCTCTTACAGATTATTCAATAAAAATATTGTTACCTCCATAAAATGCATGCTCTTATGTGAAAATAATAAATATCAACAAGAATGTCCTAGAAATTGAATGATGGCTATACCTTGGGTGCAAGCATATAGAATACACTATTTTCAATTCCCTTAAATGATAATGTGAGACCATTTTCATTCCCTTCAGCAGTGTGATTGAAGACAACATCCATAATTACCTGTTACATTGAAAGAAGATGGAGGAACCAAACAAATATCTCACCACAAAATATGATTCACTCATTATTTAGAAAGTATTACCTCAATACCCTGTTTATGTGCTTCTCTAACAAGGTACTTAAATTCATTCACTGCACCAAGGCCGTAATTACCAATACCAGCAGAAGAATATCTTGCCATTGGTGAAAAGTAATTGATCGTTGAATACCCCCAAAAGTTCATCCTGGATGTGAAACAGTGATAGAAATTGGAACCCTACTTATCAGGAATGATTCCATCATTTAGTTTCACGTGCATTAGACCATCAATATTTCAAATAGCTAAAACCATATTTATAAGCATATAAATTGACACATGAGAAATATGTTAGAATGAAGGGACACAACTCACAAGGGAATCCAACACTGACGTGGGTGTCTGAGAAACACGTGTGGACTAATTTTAAAACAGTTAGCCTAAAACAATGTCATTTATAATGGCTGGACAACCCCATCCACATGTGTTTCTCTGTAATCCACATCAGTTTTAATTTAGTCAACACTGTTAAATTTGCAAAGTTGTTAAGTCTGTATTTTTTGTGGCACAATTTTAAGTTCATGTTAAAAACAAAAAAAAACAGTGCAAAGTTCATAATTTTAAAAGATTATAACCCCAAATTTTAATTTCAAAGTTCAAGAAATTTAGTTAGTTTCTCAATCACCAAAAAAAAAATGCCCTAGCCAATGTTTGTGCTATGCCCTCGTACGTAAATGTGCCTCTTTGTTCCATTAACAAAAATGGTTGTTCACTGACCAAGTTAGGCAAAGTTAACATGGAAACATAGTATACTCAGTTTAAAAGTTTCCCTACGAGATAATTTTACACACCTTTGTTATTTTAACTCACAAAAATGGTTCTTAGTGCAGTTCCTTGAAATTTACAGCATTTTGTCACTAAAACTTAGACAGGCTATTGACACGCTCTCACTATTTGGCCTATAAAGTCGTGTAAGGGAAACAAGGGAAGCACAAAAACCAAGGAAATCATCCCATCAACAATTAATTCACATAAAAGTACCAGATAATGCACGAATTTATAGTACCAAACACCTCATAACGTATAATTAGAAAGGCGCCTGAATCTCATCTCAGACAGAGGGGGTGCAATAAACATGAAAGGATTGAATTTGCCATTATCCTGAAGATGTCACAGTACAATTCTCAATCTACAAGATACAAAGCTCTTCACCATCCAAGTTTTATGTGAACATTCAAAGGCATAAATAGGAAGTAAGAAGTTACTTGTAGTCACCCAAGACAGAGTTGTAGCTATAATACTCCAATTCATTGAATTCATGACATGGCATTAATTCTATGCAGTTGACACCAAGTTTCTGCAAAAGAATATAGCAATGTCATATAGTAATTTAACAGCACCTCAAACATAAAATTTGCATATCAATAGGCCATGTGACTATATTATGACTGCATAATCAATAATATAAACAATAAATAGTAACAAAATATCTACTTAGTCTTCAAAGTGTACCATTTACAAAAGTAAAGCGTGTTTACGTTTAATGATTCAAATATCATCTGAGTTAACTAGTTTTATAAAGTAGAACCTGCCATAGAAACTGAGCTGAGGGAGAAAAACAATATATGCCTCTTTTAAAGAAAATTCGGCTGAATGTTGAATTTTTTACCTTCAAGTGTTCAAGTTTCTCCACCAATCCACGGTAAGTCCCTGGAAATTTGGCATTACTTGATTCATGCCTTGTAAATCCACGGACATGCATTTCATAAATAATTAGATCTCTTTGTGGGTGCTTTAGAGGCAAATCTCCTTCCCAGTCAAACTGAAAGAGCAAGAAGGACAAAAGATAAGCTTAAAATATCTAAAATCATTGAAGTACCTTTTGGGAACTGAAATGCCTAATCCTCGACATAAAATTGCTGCAAACTTCCAATAAAGGATTTAGAACCATATTTAATGAGTCAAGTGAAGTAATCAACAAAAATAATTCGTAAAAAAAGACATTCATCTAAATATTTATGGAAACCAAGGATGAATAATAAAGTTGAGGCTATGTTCAATTTATTCCTCTATTTTATTCTTCAAAACAAAACTAACATTTAAAACCCTTTTCTTTTAAAATACATCTATTCTTTCTCCAAAATACTCTTCCTTATACTCCAAAAGAATGCACAATACAGAGCCAAGGATCATTCCCCAATACGTTCTCTAAAATGCTTTTCTACAACACCTTCCTGAACATCTTGGGAAACACTTTTCTACAATACCAGATGTTCTCTTAAACTTTCTATACTAATCATTTTTTTAAAAATATTATAAGTCACACAAACTGAGATCAGAGTGTGCTGTGATCCAGGAGACATATTATGAAGTTGAACCCATGAACTAGGATATACAATCAATCTGTCATGAGACCCGGTGACACTGCCAAAGTAGGAGAATGGACTACAACTCAGACATACAAATCAACATGAACATTCATAAAGATAATTGTATGCTTTCCCATAATATTATTATCATTCATAAATACCTTATCATTAGCAGAAGGAACCGAGCATGCCATCTGAGGCCAACAATCCTCGTCCGGGCCTAAAGCACCATATTCCCCTCTGCTCACAACAGCCTACATTGTAAGCCAAAGGTTGACAAGTTACAACAGGTCACGGTCTCAACTCATAAAAAAAGCATGATTTCTCCTTCTCCCTCCTACGGCATTGACAAGAATTAAGGCATACAGAGCAACAATCATACATAAATAATGAGACTCTACTGACCTTTGCATAAGGGTCAATCAATATTTTAGAAGAGTCGTAATAGAAACCATCCTCAGGGGAGAAACTCCCATCAACTCTGTAGCCATAGACCATATTTTCCAAATCACCTTTCAGAAATACATGCCAAACATCTCCGGTTTTGTTAGTCAGTGGATTCAGAGCAATTTCTTCCGTCACTCTTTTCTGACAAAAAAAGAAAAAAGAAACTCACATCAAAGAAAATGCATTTGACTTCCAAATCATTACAATCAAGGGTTTCCTTTAGCGCACAATCCAAGCATACAATTTGAGCTGGCAAAAATATCAAACTAATACTCAACCCAGTAAACAAGAGTTGCACTATAAAATATAACAAAGCTAAAAAAAATCGCAAATTCAACTCAGCAAGCGCTAAGTTTTATTGATACTACTCACTGGTGCAGTATCTACCATCGAGTTTCACCAAACACAAGCCAAGCATTCGTCGATTTTATGTAAATCAATTATATAAACTGCACCTGGTGCATCTCACATCGAAATAAACCCAAGTGCGATAATGAGCAATACGAAAAACAGTTATTCTACCTCAGGTAAGTCACGAAGCCTGATCAAGCAGAGATAAACCGACGTGGCATTGGTCGAATAAACCGAGAAATTGACGCCTCCGTCTCTGAGCGTGGCACCAAACGGCGCCGGACGGCCGGGTAAGACCTTGAAAGGACGCGGCTTCTGCGGTGGTTTCTCGACGACTACCGCGGTGTCCGCATCGCCTCTTTCACTCGAATTATTGAAGATTGCATATCGCTTAGCAGTTGTTCCGGTGATGAAAGATTCACTCGGAATTCCAAATTTTAATTGGTTTTTCCGGCGGCGCGGATACTTGTTGAAAATGAATTTCGGCAGGCAGTAATTAGGAATCAAAGAAGAGTGGAGCAGTTCCATGAGAGCAATGCGGATAATGAAGCGCGACTTTGCAGAAATTAACGTCTCTCCATAGAATTTGGAGAGAGAGAGAGAGTGAGAGAGAGTGATCTGAAGTTTTTCGGCACTCTGGAGCTCAGGTATCTAAACGAACTGATTCTTAAATTTTTTATATTCTGTATTTAAGTCCTTTTTTTTATTATAGGACTTTACACGTGGTGGAATTCTGGCAATCTGTGTAGATATTATACTTTTTATTTAAGAAAACATATTAATTTGAATTATATGCTAATATTAATTTGGGAAAGTTCGGGGAAATGTTTTAATTTTATTATGAACTAGTATACCACCTGTGCGATGCACAGGGAATGTTATTAAAAAAAATATTTATGTACAATAATAAAATTATATTTCATCATGAACTTCGCGTATAAATATATGAACTATATTTTTTGAATTATAAATTACTTATGTATTTTTCATCATTGGAAAAATCAGTCTTGCCGGCTCTAGCCGTATTAGAAATACCCAAATTGATTGTAAAATCGAAAAGGTAGGGTCCTGACTACTCAGTTGGTCTCGACAACGATTAATAGGCAAATTAGGCATGAATAATTTTTTTCAATTTTAAAATATTTTTATTCAAAAAATGATTAAATAAAAATTTTGAGGTTTTTCACCCTTTTTATAGAACAACCTACATCCCAATGTTTCAATCTACAACCAATGTGGAATGTATAAAATTTATAAAAAGTTACAGAACTAATTTGAGGTTTCGATTTAAGATTACACACTCTTTTATACAACTCATATCCCAATATTTCAATTTACAACTGATGTGAGATGTATGGTAAATGAAAATTTTATATGCAAAATGGGAATATGTAATAATATATTATAAAAAAATAAAAATGTTCAGGTGAAGACAATCTAAATGGAATTTTATATGTTATTATATGTAACTTTATGAACCCACTTGTGGAGAAATAAAACATCATAGTCCCGGTGATTGATATGTAACTTTAGAATTTCACAAATCTACACACACGCACACACACACAAATGAGGAATGATAGAAAAAAAATATTGAAAAAAATCAAATGCATTATCTTTAAAGATTTTAACTCATTAAAAGAGTTTGGATGTGGATGTTGAATTTTTTAATATATTTAATTAACTAAAAAATTTAAAATATTTTAAATTAATATATTAAAATATCTTATTATATTTGTTTAATATATTTAATTCAATTTTAATTCAAAAATATTTAATTCCTAAAAATTTAAAATGTGTCGTATTAAATTGATAAAATCAAATATCAAATATTATACTTGATCTCAATTTGCAGAGATCATTGTTAAACCTCAGTTTGTTCATATACAATATTATTTATTTATTATTCAATGTTGGATAAATTTTGGTTTAAAATTAAAATATATAAGTTTTAACTATTTAAAACATCTTTAAAGTTGAAAACTTAAATATGAAAACTTAAAAATCTTAAAATTATCTAACATTAAAATGATAAGACCAATTAATACATTTCGAGTTTTGACAATTCAAAATTTAAATATATTTAATTTAAAATTTTATATGTAGATCTTGATTTTTTAAAATATATTTAATCAATGAGCATTTCTAAATACGCTATTAAACTTTCTTTATACACCACTATTACATTTAATTCAGAAATAAATAATTATTAATTTACATAAATATCATTTTTAATTTTAAAAATTACTTAAAAAGAAATAAAATAAAAATAAAAAATCTCCTCCTTATGTATTAAAAGTCATTTATATAAATTCGTATGCATTTTTCATGCATAACAATATTTTTAAATTTTTTGACGTGTGATGATTTTTGTTTGAAAAATTAAAACCACAAGCCTTAACTATTTAATTTATATATAAAATTGATGACATAAATATATTTAACAATTAATTACCAAGTTCTATTAATACATTTAATTCAAAATTTTAAGTAGATTTAATTTAAAATATTCGATGTGTATATTGATTAATACATTTAATTTGAAAATTTAAATATATTTAATTGAAATTTTGATGTGGATCTGGAATGATTTTAATATATTTAATCAACTTAAAATTTTAAATTTTTTTAAATTAATATATTAGAACATTCACTCATAACACTTAAAAGAATAATAATTAATATAAATTTATGATCAACATAAAGAAAAAAATGGGTGTTTAGAAAATTCACATATAAATCAACAATTTAAAGGCCACCTAATTTTTTCATTGAATGAACAAAGTAATTTTTGATAAAAAAATAGTATTTTCACTAAATAAAAAAAATAATTTATAATGTTGAAATTCTAGTATTGAAAGATTATATAATATAAATATTAACTAATTAATAAATATTATACTTTTATTTATAGAAAGTGTATTTAGGCGGGAAACTTATTATTACTATTTATAGTGACTATCTTACTTTTAGATATAATATAAATATAGACTAGTATTTCACCCGCGCGTTGCGCGGTCGCTGCCAACCAATGTAATTTTATTTAGTCCACACTTTGTGTCACATCAAGTATCTCATCTTATATTTGAATTTTTTTATTATAATTATTTATTTTATAAATAATATTTTTTTGTTATATTGTAATTTTTTCAAACATGAAATTAGATGTAGGGTGGGTTAATTCTCTCTAATAACAAAAATCAAATGTTTAACCTTGAAAAAAAAAATTCCAACAAATTAGGACATGATAAAAATAAAATTACTGTATTAAAAAAATGAAGGTTTGAGAAGATGAACAAAAATTATAAGCTATGTTTTAATTTTTTTACACTATATATGTATAACATTTTTTTAAAAATTTAATCATGATAGATAATCACAAAAGATGACACAAACATATATACTATTAAACTTCTAAATTTAAGTAAATGCGCTCTTATTTTGAAATATATTAAAAATTAGAAGATTTGCATGTATTGCAAATGCTAATAGTCGAAGTTTAAATTGAAAAAATTGTAAAGTTTAAATTGAAAAATGGTGAAGAGTTAAAATTTAGGAGGAAAAAAAAAACAAAAAAAAAAACATATAAAAAAATTCGGTCGGTCTTTGATCCGGTCCTAAAATCATATTCAATTGGTTCGGTCCATATAAAAATTTTGTTCGGTCCATTCAATTCCAACAGTTTGGTCGCTGTTATAATAATATTATTATTATTAACAGTAATAATAATGCCTATTAATTTTAAATGCTACCAATAATATCTAAATAAATAGTTTCATAATGGGATATACTAACTGGAAATTAAAGTAAACAAAAAGACAAAATCTGAATTACCAATTACAACTATCAGATGAAGTGCATAATTGAAAATTTAACAAACGAAAAATTACAAAGGGAGAAATTTTTATCTAGACAATAAAATGTTAAAATTGGTATAGTTGGACAAGTTTTAAGGGGGTAGAAGTTTTATGGGCAATTTGTACTACATTAACTTTAAAAAAGCTGAATATTCTTACATTTTCTGAAAAGTACTTACACTTTTGTACTTTTCATGCATAAAGTAGGGTTAGAAAAAAAATTTCATGCATGGAATAAAATCTTGGCATATCACGTCTCTTTCGAATCAAAATTTATCTAAACTCAATTTAAAATTGGAAAAAAAAATCGGTGGCTTGTGAATCAATTCATATTTAATACCCTAATAAATTTTGGTAACCACCCTCGATCCACACTATCTCTCTCTTCCCCAAAATTTTAATTTATCAATAACAAAATCTTGGTTTTTAACATAACGATAATTTAAATTGAACCATAACGAAATTTTAATTTTAACATAACGAAATTTTAATTTTAACGTAACGAAAGTTAATTTTAAAGATAACGACAATTAAATTCATGCATATCTTGGTTTTTAACATAACGATAATTTAAATTGAACTATAACGAAATTTTAATTTTAACATAACGAAATTTTAATTTTAACGTAACGAAAGTTAATTTTAAAGATAACGACAATTAAATTCATGCATTACGAAAAATAAATTTTAACATAACGAAAATAAAAATTTAACACATAACGAAAATCTAATTTCATCAATAACAAAAGTTTTAACTATAACGATATTTAAATTTAGCTATAACGAAAATCTAATTTTATGTATAACGAAAATCTAATCTATCTATAACGAAATTTGTAACTATAACGAAAATCTAATTTTATCAAAATTTAAATTTAATAATAATGATAATTTCATTTTAACTATAATGAAATTTAAATTTAGCTATAACGATAAATATAACTAACCATAACAACAAAAATCTTCCTTTCCTTTTCTCAAAAGTACCTTACACATTTGTATTTTCCATGCAAAAGAATAAATCTTTTAGTTCGAATAAAATCTCTATTATCTCTGTCCAAACTCACTCGATTTTAATTTGAAAAAAAAAACAACCGTGCTCTATTAAATCCCCTATTCAATTTTCTGTAACCACTAACCACTCCCTACCCTCTCTCTCTCTCTCTCTCACACCAGCGTTAATCTCTCTCTCTCACCAGCTCTCGCAAGTTCTGTAAAAAAAAACCACTAAGTTGCCGGATTCGACGAGAAGACGATGGAGGAACGAAGTGAAGATATACGACCTCCACCGTCTGACAGAGAGGTTAGATTCAACGTGTTACGGTTTCTTAAGATTGTTATTTAACGATTACTGTAATAAAAATGTGTTTAGAGAGATGAACGATAGGTCGAGATATAACAATTGTTGTAACGATGATATAACGATATTTTTTGCCAAAACGAAAACATGGATGAACGAAAACTTAGATCTTGCTTAACGATTATAATTTTTTGCCATAACGATTGTTTTTATGCTAAAACGATAGATCATAATCGTTATGCTTATCTTTAGATATGTTCTTCGTTATCCATGTTATAGTAATGGTTATGCATTTTTAACTTTCGTTATGCCTTTTATTATTTCGTTATGCATTTTTAACTTTCGTTATGCCTTTTATTATTAAAGTTAAAACTTTCGTTATTTGTAAAATTAGATATTCGTTACATTGAATTGTGATTTTCGTTACAGTGAATTTTGATTTTCGTTATGTCTTTTAAATTATTTTCGTTATGCTTTTAAATTACATTTTCGTTATGGTCCTTTAGTTCATATCGTTATGCTAATTATAATAAATCGAAATATCATTTTGCACACTAATTTAATGTAATTACCTTAATCGTTATGATTTAATTTAATAAATCATTACCGTGGTGCCTTAATAACAATTTAATTTAAATTAATTAAAAGTAATCACAACCGATAATCTTAGTCCAAATAATACTATTAGTAAAAAATAAAAATAACAAAAATAATTAATATAAATTATAATACCTTTTTAATAATAATAATAATAGTAATAATAATCTAATAATAATAACAACAACAACAATACTCTAATAATAATAATAATAATAATAATAATAATAATAATAATAATAATAATAATAATAATAATAATAATAATAATAATAATAATATTCGTCTAATTAATACTATTAGTAAAAAATAAAAATAACAAAAACATCTAATATAATTAATAATACTTTTTAATAATAATAATAATAATAATAATAATCGTGTAAGTAATAATAATAGTAAAAAATAAAAATATAAAAAACGGATTAATATAAATAATTATACTTCTTTAATTATTAAAATAAATAATAATAATAACAACAACAACAACAACAACAACATAAAAAATTTAGTCTAATTAATACTATATATTACTATAAAAAATTAAAAAAAACAATTAATATAAATAATAATACTTTTTTAAAACAAATAATAACAATAATATTTGCTAATTAATAATATTAGTAAAAAATAAAAATAGCAAAAATAATTAATATAATTAATAATTTAATAACAGTCTAATTTTCTATTGTGAAATTTAGATCGAGTGGATTAGACGCCCCCTCCAGAGGTTCAAGCCGACTGTGAATATGTACGTGAAGATGGAGTTAGTAGACAAGATTAGGGAGGTGTTACAGCATTTCGGCAGTGAGGCTACGATCCAGACGTTCAGATCTGGATGCTTAGGAGCCTCATACTGCTGCGTATCATCATGAACCTCCTCTCTGACTGGTTCTCTATATTCGGGCACGGTGTCAGGGATGACCCTTGAGCTGCTGCGTCCTCTCTGAACAACATACACAATCATCTCTTGACTCTGCTCGTGGAGCAAGTCAAGCAAATCAGCATCATCTTTGAGTCTAGTCTTGATCTGTCTCCCGCTATTGGTGCTTGACATCCATGATAACTGGTACTCGACAGAGATGGGATCGGTCTCCAGTAACTCATGTATCTCTCTCATCAGTGTCCTAAAACAGATATCATCAGATGACATGATGATCAGCTCGTCCAAACCATCTACATATTGAGCTCTCTCCCAACGGTCACTATGTCATATAATTATACGACGTCTAACCATCTGTGATAACAAAAAATTCCAATTTAAAGATAATGAAAATTTATTTCCGCATAAGCATAACGATAATTTCAAGCATAACGAAATAATTCAATTCTAAACATAACGATAATTCAATTTTAAGCATAACGAAAGTTTAAATTTTAAGCAAAATTTGACAGTAATGAAAGCATAATTTAAGCGTAACGAAAGCATAATTTAAGCATAACGAAATGAATAATATTTTTTATTTATAACGAAACTTTAGTAACAATTTAAAGCATAACAATGGATAATTTTAAAGATAACGAAAATTTAATTTATCACTAACGAAACTTTGGTTTTTAACATAAAGATCATTTAAATTGAACTATAACGAAAATTTAATTTTAACATAACGATGGATAATTTTAAAGATAACGAAAATTTAATTTATCACTAACGAAACTTTGGTTTTTAACATAAAGATCATTTAAATTGAACTATAACGAAAATTTAATTTTAACATAACGATGGATAATTTTAAAGATAACGAAAATTTAATTTATCACTAACAAAACTTTGGTTTTTAACATAACGATCATTTAAATTGAACTATAACGAAAATTTAATTTTAACATAACGAAAGTTAATTTTAAAGATAACGACAATTTAAATTTATGCATAACGAAAACTAAATTTTCAACATAACGAAAATAAAAATTAACATTAACGAGAATCTAATTTCAACATAACGAAAATACAAAATTAACATTAACGAAAATTATTTTATGCATAACGAAAATTAATTTAGCCATAACCAAAACTCATTTAGGCAATAACGAAAATTTAATTATAACTTAAGTAAAGCCATAACGATAATTTTCATATTATGCATAACGAAAATTAGTTTTATGAATAAGGAAAATTTAGCCGTAACTAAAGTGAAATCATAACGATAATTCATTTTATGCATAACGAAAGTTCATTCCACCTCTATTTTTTTAGCCTAAGGTTACAAAATTAAATCAAGCATCCACAACACTAGTTTATAAATTTACATGTTATTTTAGAACTAGAAACATAGAAACGTAATAATAGGTACCTTTAAAATAAAAATCCTACGTTTCTTTTACAAATAAACTCGAAACGTACCTTTCAAAATTAAAAATTTTTCGAGGCCGGCCGGAGAGTATTTTCTTGATGAAGACGTCGTTGCTCTCAATATATTTGTTGTGTTTTGATGTTGAATGTTCATGATCAAACCCTACCTTCAATATAAGTACATTATACCACCAACCTCTCTTACACAAAATTAAATGCATTAAATTGAATTTAATTTGCCTCAACTAATACCTACCTATACAAATACAAATTTATGCATTTTACCTACCTCATTTTGACCAACACATAAAGAAACAATAACGCATTTATGTTAAAACTTGATCGGCCATAACGATTACAATTTCGTTATTCAAAAATGAAATTTCGTTATACATTTTCGTTATGAAAAACGAAAAATTTCGTTATATTGATAACGAAAAAAATTGTTATTCAATTACAATTTCGTTATTAATAATAATAGTAATTTTGTTATTGTTATTATTACAGTTTCGTTATTAGTAACGATATAGTTCATTATAACGATATTGTTCATTTTTTAATAACGATATTTATTTCTAATAATGAAGTATTTCGTTATAACGATATAACGTTATAGTTCATTATAGAAAATTTTCATTATAATAATGATATAACGATATAGTTCAGAAATTGTATATTTTCGTTATAATTGATGAACAATTTTCGTTATTAATGAACAATTTTCATCAATTTTCGTTATATCGATATAACCAAAATTTTCGTTATTACAATTTCGTTATAATGTTTACGAAACATTTTCGTTATTACAATTTCAGAACATTTTTTAATGTTAGGTAATGCCTAGTTATTTAAAATTTGTAAAAAGTACACTTACCCAATCATTGGGTGTAGGGACAAGTGTGTCATAACTCCATATTGCCCATGAAACTACTATAGCCTTATATGTTGTCTTTTTCTCCATTTTTTACTTTTTTTTGTCTATATTTATAGATTTACACAATTACAAATAACAACAAAAATAAAAATTTGATAAATATAAGAGTTGCCCAAACTAATCGTATTCCTTCTTGACATTCATTTCTCAGTGGCCACTCTACTTATTGGTGTATCTTTTGATTAAAGAGATTAGATAAACCCCTACTCATATTTCCGCCGCCTGCACTTCTAAACATTTATTGAGTTTTCTTCATTTCTTCTCTGAATTATCTCCCTCCGCTTCTTGAGTTTTGGATTGTGAGTGTATACTTAATTGAATCAGATCTAGAAGATATGCATTTTACTATCCATGGTAAGTACTCTAATAATATTTTATTGTTAAAAAATTCAAATATATATAGGTACTTTATTTAGTGAATAAATGATTTGTTTCTTCTCCTTTTTCTTCGACGTCTATTTTATTATTCTTTGAGAAATTTCTTATGTCACTATTTCAAATAGATGGTTAGTGTTTTGGGGGGAAAAATCGCATTTTTTTCAACTTTAAAAATAACTTTAGGGAAAATTATCTTTTCATTTCTTTTTTTTGTATTGAAAAAAATGAATGCAAATAAAAGGAGTCTTCTTCGTCCTAAAATTAAAATGTGAGCATGATTTCTAAAGAGAAATTACGTGTATAAAATCTTTATAAATGTTAACATATAAAAATAAAAAATAATTTTGTATTTAATGTTGCGTGCCGGAATCTGCTTTCAACGATGGAGTTCTAGAATGATATTGATCAATGAGTGGTTGAACTGTTTTGTTTCCAGATGCCGCTAGGAGATGTTATAATCACAACAAGCTCAATTTCAAAACATAAATCCATGGAAAGAATGATGAAGTTCTGTATCTGCTCATACAAAAATAAATAGTTGCTTAAGATTTACATTATGCAAGTATTGCAAACATGCATACAATGTGAGAAGGAAAAATCGAGAATATGAACACAACAAAATAGAAACATAACTACAAAATGATAATCGCAGAACATGAGCTGGGCAGTTAGCTATTTGACACACACACACGTACTCTAATTTTGAATTTCAAATTGGCATAGAATTGATTGCAAAAGAAAAAGGTACTCCTTTTAACCTGCTAAAAGCAGTTGGTTAGCAGTAAGCCAGTAACTTTCAGAAATTGAGTAAAAAAATAATATTTGCATGAGAATTATGGAAGTGACATTTTTAGGCGGTATTTTTGAGCGGGAATTGAAGAGCCACTACTTTGCTTTAATATATAAGTATAGATATGGATGGATGCTTTTGAAGGGAACAAAATTTTTATTTTATTTTATTTCAAGCTCGTTCTTAATTCTATTTCACTACATTCCACTTATTCAAAATATTAAAAACACACAAAAAAATGTTGACCTATCAAATTTAGTTTTAAGATCACTAGTTTAGAATATATATATTTTTTAAGGGTGTTTCTATATACACCACTAAATTTTCTAAATGCACCACATTTATTAAATACACCACTATCTTAAAAAAATATTTATTAATTTTCCTTCATACACCACACTATTTTCCCATTGTACCCTTCGATTAGAAAATAATTTAAACTAATCTGAAAAAGAGAAATGTGGAGAGAGAAGATCTCGAAATAGCGATTTGATGGAAAGATGTGGAAATGAGAAAAACTGAATTGATTAATTTCATAATCTTGCAATTTTATGTTTTAATATGTAGCTTTCAATGTGAATTTATGTTATTTTCGCTGCTCACTCCTTCTCATCTCGTTTCTCTCTCGGAATTCAAATATCCAAACGCTTTCCATCGAAAAAAAAACTACTCTGAAAAATGAGAGAGAGAAGAAGAGCAATGTGAGACGTCGATTTTGAAAGAAGAGAAGATGCGTGAGCAAAAGGATAATAATTACGCTCTATCTTCTTTCTGCTCACTCTACAAAGTGTGGTAATATGCATGAAGAATGGGCTATGGCGGCAGAGGGGAAGCCGAAGAGGAGGGAGAAAGTGGGGTGGGAAAGAAAGAAGGAGGCTATGATGGCGGAGGGGGAGCCGGAGAGGAGGGAGAAAGAAAGAAGAAGGGGGCGTTGTGGTAGAAGTTTGTAGAAAATAACAAGATGCAACTCTCCAACTCTGCAAAAATGGTGGAGGGAGATGAGAGAGAGAGTGTGTGGTGAGAGAGAGTGTGTGGGGGAGGGGAAGGAAGTAGAAAGGGTCAGCCGTATTTTTTTTTAATTAATTTTTAATTAATGAAATATTTTTTTTATTGAAAAGGATATTTAAGTAAATTAGTAATTATTTAATTTTAAATTAAAGTTAATAGTGGTGTATTTAAAAAATTTAGTGGTATATATAGAAACACCCATTTTTTAATTCAACATTGAGTTAGGCTAAAAGGTTAATCGCACAAAAAAAATCACAAACCTTATACTCAAATGTAAATTCGACACGATTTTCAAAATTCATAATTTAACACTATGTTTTAATTGGGTGATGCTAAATGGCACAAATTGTTCCGGCACAAAAGTAAAATTTAGTAGAATTTCAATGTAAAATGATACTATTACTAGAGTTGTCAATAGGGCCGAGCCCATGTGGGCTTTGAGATAAAATGACCCAATCCAATCCAGGCCCACTAGTGGAACGGCTGGGCTGGCTGAGTTTTCTTAAATATATGAGTCCAGCCCAACCCATACACCGGGCCTAACGTGGGCCTGAACTGAGTTTGGCCGGGCCTAAGATGAGTTTTGAATTTTTAAATGCTGACATTAATTTATATAATTATACTTAGTGAATTTATTTATCATTTATATGACAAGATACAATTAGTAATATAATTTTATGGTATTAAATTTTGAAATTGTAGTATGTTGAAACATTTTTTTATGTATGGTCAAATAAATTAATAAATTAAACTGAGATGAGCCTAAAGTGGGCTTGAGTTGGGTCTGAGCGGGCCTGGGCTGGGCTGGGTTTAAAAAATGGCCCACGTGAGCCCATTTCGTCAAGGCAAACCTAATCCACTTAGCCTGTGATTTTCATGGGTTGGGCTAGGTCGGCCCATAGCGGGATTGGGCGGGGCTAGGTTGGGTTAGCCCGGGCTATTTGATAACTCTAACTATTACCCTTTATACAATTTTAGCAACAAATAAGATGAATATGAATGAAATTCATGCCCCATTTTCTACACCAATTTCCAATATTTATTTTGAATGTACAAAATGAAATTTGGACAGATATTTTTTTTTTCATTTATTAATTCAGGAATTTGGTATTTTTCAATTTGAAATCCAAAAAAAAACAACGCATCAAAAGTCCTTTTTTTTTTCAAATTTGGCAGAGGGTTTAAAAATTTTAATAAAAAATAATTAAAATATTGAGCGAATAAAAAATTGTATAAATCATAATCTATCTTTCGGGCTCTAAATATAATAAAACGTCAATATGCTTTATTGAAATTAATCTGTGAATGAATTTTCAGTTTTTTTTTATTATTTTTGCAAAATTCAATATTCAAGTTCTAAATTGATAGTATCATCTTTCAAATTTAGGATTGATCGATAGCATATTTTTCGGGCTCTAAATCAAGTAAATTTGATTTTTTTAGGAAATACTGAAACATACATTACTAATCAAGAGTCCAGATTGACTAGATTATCATTAAGCCAATTCGAAAAGTTAGATGGCAACATCTCAAAATAAAATAATCATTTTAAATTTCTATTTATTTTAATAGATGTTTCATGCCAAATAATTTTTTTTAAACTAGACATTTGATAAGTTGATTAAGCAAATGTTTTGTAAGAAACTAGTATGTCTCCTGAGCAAAACTCAATCATGTATGTAAATTTAACGTATAAAATTGTTTAAATAGACTAAAAAGGTAAAAAAAAAACTAAAATATATTTTCATACATATAAACAATAATTATCATAATTATTTAAACAAACAAATAATTTCATATCATCTTGGAGTAAATAATAATTCAAATATACTATAAAAAATGCCACAAAATAAATTAATTGAAAATGCAAGGAAAACAATCAATGGTGAAATTTGAATATTTTTAACAAATTTTTTTATATATTTGAATATTATGTTGTTCTTTTATATGTTCTTATTATTACCGTCCCTTTTAAATATAACACACTGTAACATTAAAAATCACATAATAACCACTTGTAATTACTAAACATTTTCGAACTCACAAGTAATTCCAATCAAACTTGATCCACAATATTGCATGGTACTCCGCATCATTAGACTTCTAATTTTTTAAGTATTTATTAAAAATAGAACTACAATGCCGTACATTTAATTAGAAAAATTGCTAGATTTTTTTATACGTTAACCACATTTAGCATTCATCAAGGTTTAATGTTAAGTTTGAATATTTCAAAATTTGAAATTCCAAAAGAGCACAAAACACATTCTCTTTCTTTATCATGTTCCATTACTTGTTTTATAACATAATGATGGATTAAAATACACAAAATTAAGGTTTGTATTACACCAACGATCTCGACCTTCAATTTGAAAACACATTAATTACAGTCCAAATAAAGAGATATTATGTACCTATTAATTAAAATGTCCATAATCAAATAAATATAACGACGACCATGGAAGTTAGGATATTTAGTTAACATAAAATTTTCAAATTATGTGGACAACCCAAAAGCTGAGATGATTTCAAAGTCAATATATAAATTTCTCATCACCTCATTGTAAAACTAACAAAAAAAAAACCTTTATATCATACAAAAATTAAGTATTCCTAAATTCATGAGTACAACACATAAATTTAGTAGATCAAAAGAGTTTAGAGAGAGAAAGTTACATTCACCTGGGGGAAAATTTCGACAAACGGGCAATGAAGGCTAAACTTTTCAGGAATTCATTCCATTTTATATAATTAGATCTCAATATATAGTTTATTCTATTTTCAAGAGTTGAATCCACCATTTTGTTTTTTAAAAAAAAAAAGAAGAAGTTTAAAAGTTAAAAGTTATCACTAAATTAATACAAATCATTTAAGAAGTATTATAACACAATAATTAAAATTGAAACGAAAAAAAAAAACTTTAAAGAATAAAAGATATAATCAAATCAATACAAATCATTTTAGAAGTATAATAATATAATAATTGAAATTGAAATGCATTCGATTTTAAAAACTAATAAAAAAAATATAATAATTTAATTTGAAATGCATTCACCTAAAAATCATAACCAAATTTAAAACATTTAAAACACACAAAAAAAACAAAGAAAGCAAAAAAAAAAAGTAAAAAAATGGCATGCAACATTAAATGGAGAGAGATATCAACATAAATTAATAGTGAGAGATTTAAATTTTGAATTCTTTCAAAATCAATAATATAATAAGGATCAATTATTCACTTACCATATATATATATATATATATTTTTACTTTATATTACACTTTTACCTCTATTGTGCTGAAGCAATTTGTACTATTTAGAATTCTTCTTTTAAATTTCGTTGCAAATTAAGGGAGTGTATTGGATTGAGATTCTGTAATATTTTGTTGAACTTTTAAAATCCGGGTGTATTTAATTCAGACTTTTAAAAGTCTTGAAAAATTCAAAGGTATTCAACACAGATTTTAAAATGTCTATAAAAATCCAACTGTATTCAAAAGTCCATAGACTTTAAAAAGTCAGTGATTCTATTGGATTTCACCTTAAAATCACGTAAAAATACAAAAGATGAAATCCGACCTTTACACACGAGATTTTCATGGATTTGTAAAACACAGCGCGCGGTGTACCCCAGCGGCCGTTGAGGCGTTCAAATGACTAATTCCCAGCGGTCGCTGGGTTTAATTTACTCGTCGGTTGGCTTCCAGCGGCCGCTGGGTTACATATTCAGCCCTCACTGTGTCCCAGCGAGCGTTGGGAAGAAGGATTTCAAATCCATTAAAATCGTCCGAAATCTGTTCGAAATCCATACCCAAGTTAGGGAGATTCTATGTGGAGTCTATGGATTTTATAAATCCATGGACTTTTTAAAGTCCTTTAAAATCTAATAAAATCTCAATCCAATACACTTCCTAAATATGTTTTTTTTTAGGTGACCGACTTTTTTGCTTTCTTTCTTCGAGGACATATATTATGATATTGGGCATCATTGAAAAAACATGTGCATGCTTAGTCTGAACCAACATCAAAATATGATGATAAATTTATAAGATTTAAACAAACTGGAACTGGAGTACAGATTCCGACAAGCTGAGTCGAGGGGACCTCTCTCCGCAAGACAAATACGTCCCGGCTAGTGCTCACAATTAGGCGGATTGTCTCTCCAAAGATGAAATGACTTTCGTCCTTCCAGCAGTAGCACCACAAATCCGGCACACGAATGATATACAGTACAATATGATATGATGCCGAACAAATCTGGCACACGAATAATATGCAGTGCAATATGATATGATGCCGAGTGTAGCATGGTTTGCATGCTGGAATGTCCTATTTATAGGAACACCACTATAGGGGACAACTACAGCTAGGGTTTAAGGGCATTCAAACCAACTGGTGTAACCTCCAAGAGTTACAGCTCTGTCATCCCTCCAGGAGTTACCGCCTCCAGTGTCCTGTGTCCCCACCAATAAGGCAGCTGCAGACCTTTGACTCTCTCAGGTCCCCTCCAAGAGTTACCACCTCCAGCTTCTGCAAATCCTGACAGGTGTCCCGTGTCCCCATAGATTCTGACACGTGTCCAAAGTGTCATGTGTCCCTACCAACAAGGCAGCTGCAGACCTTTGACCCCCTCAGGTCCCTCCAGGAGTTACCGCCTCCAGCTTCTGCAAATCCCGACAGGTGTCCTGTGTCCCCATGGATTCCGACACGTGTCCAACAAGGCAGCTGCAGACATTTGACTCTCTCAGGAGTTACAGTCGGTTACATTCCAGTCATTAACTCTAGGTGGGAATTAATGGCTAGGCCCCGTATTCCGACACGTGTCCAACAAGACAGACAGACAGCTGCAGACCTTTGACTCTCTTAGGAGTTACAATCGATTACACTCCAACCACTAACTCCAGGTGGGAGTTAACTGCTACGCCCCGGATTTCGAGACTTGTCCAACAGCCATGGATTCCGACACGTGTCCAACAAGGCAGCTGTAGACCTTTGACTCTCTCAGGAGTTACAGTCGGTTATACTCCAGCCACTAACTCCAGGTGGGAGTTAACGACTAGGCCACAGATTCTGACACGTGTCCAACAAGGCAGACAACTGCAGACCTTTGACTCTCTTAGGAGTTACAGTCACTTACACTGCAGCCACTAACTCCAGGTGGGAGTTAACGGCTAGGCCCCGGATTCCGATACGTGTCCAACAAGGCAACTGCAGACCTTTGACTCCCTGAGGAGTTACAGTCGGTTACACTCCAACCACTAACTCCAGATGGGAGTTAACGGCTAGGCCCCGGAAGCCCACGTACGCCCAAAGTCCAATTGTCAAGATCCAAGTTTGAGTACGAGACGAGACGAGGACTGCCACTGGCACGGGCACGGACGGGTGCGCGCGTGTGCGCGTATGTGGGCTCACGGCCCACATCCTTGTGCACTTAGTTATTATACTTAAGGGTTAATACACTTAAATACACCTCTTAACTAAGTTAAGAAATCAATTTGGGATAATTAAATGTGCTTTAACCACATTATCCCACACACCATAAATGCCCAATCGTGTTACCAATTTCAGCAATTTATTTCTCACTCACCGAAAATCGGATTTGAAAAAATAAAAATACTACGATTATCTACTACAATCATAAATCAATCGTATGCTATTTAATTTCTCCAAAATTAAATAACCCGGTCATCAAAAATCGGATAAAATGAGATATGACTCAATTTATTACATCCAATTTTCAACAAAAATTTGTGAAAAAATTAAGTATGATTCCAGTAATCATTTAAGCCAAGAATAATGAGTTCGTATATTTTATGTGAGTTTTTTTCCCTATAATATTAGTAATAGTTTTAAAATAATTATAGAATTTTAAGAATCACGAACAATTTATTAATTATGTTTTAAAAAATTCATATATTTCTCAAATTTAAATATTTTATATTACTTTTTCTCAAATGATTTTATGAATACCATATATAATTTATAAAATTTTCGTATGAATTTTACAAATGTTCGATGAAATTTGAGTTTTTATAACTTTCTATAGTTTTTTTTGCTTTATTTTATTTTCTAGAAAAATTATTATAATTTTTATTTTTATTTTTTATACTTATATAAATTATATTTTTATAATTTAATCTATGAATTTAATTTAATATTTAATTGGTTAATGTACAAAAATAAATATGGATAATTTTATTAAAATAAAAAATAAATAATATTTATTGGTCATACGAAATACGTGCGTGATACCATTACGGACGGATGAAATGGCTAATCTCAATTATAGGGAATATGATTATTAAGAAATGGTGATTCCCAATGGCAAAATTTTATATATATATATATATATATATATATATATATATATATATATATATATATATATATATAGTAATGGAGGTGGGAATGGTCATTCCTACTCCATTCCTAGAGTGTTTGAGAATTGTTGTTTCTAAAGAAATGATTGGTCAGTTTGTTAGTTCGTTGATTCTCTTGTAGTTGTATCATTCGATACTAAAAATAAGGCAAACCTTAAATAAAATCATATTTTTAAAAGATAATAAATAAGTCTCAAAATCCGAAAATAAATAAGTTTGGTATAGCAATAATTTTTTTGGTGATCCTGTTTATGGAAAATTGTTTCGAAGCTTTTGTATGTTAATTTAATATTTATCAAATTAAAATAGGAAATATATATATATACACACACACACATACACAAACCCTACCTAGTGTAGGAAATCTCACACCATACAATCAATAAAGATCTATGGTCCAGATTTGATTAAAAGGAGTGGTAGCAATTCTGTAATATTTGAAATTTTTTTTGTGAGGGGTATTAACGTAATTTGGTAATTCTTATAAAAATAGCGGAGGGTATTTGATAACATATCATTATGCTAACGAAGTATTGCCATTATGCTAACGAAGCGTTATCTTTATGCTAATAAAAAATTTTCTCATATTGTTAACGAAAAATTAAATTCTAAAGTGTAATTATAAATTCTAATAAGATGAAATAAACCATAATTCAGATATAATAAACTTCAATGATCTAAAAATAGAATTAAATTCTAAAAATTAATTATAAACCCCAATTGGATGGAATAAATCATAATAACAATATAAATATAAAACATTAGCATAATGATATAATTTTATCAGCATTGCGAATAAACTATGTTAGCATATGACAATTCATCATTAGCATAAGTTATAAACCATAAATGGATGAAGAAAAATCTAACTAATATATTCTAATTTGATGAAATAAATAATATATAATATTCAATTAGTAACTATAACATAAAAATTAAATCATAAAAAATAATTATAAGTTATAATTGAAATGTAATAAATCATAATAATAATATAAGTATGCGTACTACATTAATATTGTGATAATTATTCATTTGCACAATGAATGCAATATGTTAGCATATAACAAATGCTTCGTTAGCATACGTTATCAACTTATCATAATGCTGACGAACCATTATTTAAAAGCTAACGAAAGCATTTTTGCTCTGGACACGAGTAAAAATGTATATTTTATATTTTTCGTCTATATTTATTTGAACAAATATATCCATGACTGATCTTGAATTAAAGAGCATGAAAAGATCTTTAATTTGATATATTATTTGCGTTAATCCAATTTGAAACGAGTGAGTTATGGTCGTTCAAAGTTTTTAGGATTTTTTTTAAAAGTGATGACATCAGATTTTTTTATGCGGATTCGACAACTATACCCCCGTCTCCTTTTTTTTTGCCTTGACTTTGACATTTAATGTCAGCCATTAAATCATCTAGGTGGACGGTATAAGATGGGTTCCTAGTTCCTACACCAGAAAAAAGTGTATTTTTGATCCAATCCCTATATATATATATAGGGTTGGGTTCCAGAAGGAACCATACCCCATGTGAGAACCGAGAACCAATTTCAACCATAGATCTCGCCTATTTGGATGGCCAAGATCTGTTCAAAAATTAAAAAAACGCGGTGGCATAATTGTAATAACTTCGAACTTCACTGCCCCTGAAACTCGGCGAGGGTAAAATCGGAAATTTCAATGTATATGTGATTCACGCGTATATTTTTCAATTTAGGGTTTTAGCATTGTCATTTCCTATTTTAGCACTGTCATGACTTATTTTAGCACTGTCATAACTTATTTTAGCACTAACATGACCCTTGTTTAGCATGACAAGAAATTCTCAAACCAGCGTTCTTTTTGCGAAAAACAAGTTCAAATTCCACAATCTAAATCAAAATTATACACCTAATCGAGAAAATAGTCTTGTGTTCTTACCCAAATATTACAATTGTATGCATTGTTTTCTCTCCTTTGTTTTCAATATTAATGCATTTATGTGTTTATAATTTTCTATATGTATTGTGTATCTATATACACATATATGTTAATGCAAATATGAATGCATGCATATGCTATTTAAATGAAATAAAAAAAACAATGAAATGCACTTATACAAAAATATGCATATATACACACATATATAGCAGACTAAGATGCAAAATTTTAATATTTATATATATATATACATTCAATATTTTATACCTTATATATATAGACAAAGTATATACATTAACCGTAGACAATGTATAAACTAAGTGCTAAAATAGTTCACAGTAGTGCTAAAATAGATTACAACAGTGCTAAAATAGATCACAGTAGTGCTAAAGTACATGGCAATGCTAAAACAGTTCACAATAGTGCTAAAATAGGATACAACAGTGCTAAAATAGATCACAGTAGTGCTAAAGTACATGTTAACAAAATGTTTTTTATAATACTCATTTGTTATTGCAAATGCTGCATTCATCATGCAAAATAATTCACGAATTTAATTATTATCTCCCTCTTTCTCTAGCTTCTTGCATAACATCTTTATGATTTTCAATTAGCTTGCAATATTCCAATTGTATGCATTGTTTTCTCTCTTTTGTTTTCAATATTAATGCATTTCTGTGTTTATAATTTTCTATATGTAGTGTGCATCTACATGCACATATATGTTAATGCAAATATGAATGCATGTATATGCTATTTAAATGAAATAAAAAAATGCACTTATACATAAATATGCATATATACACACATACATAGCAGACTAAGATGTAAAATTTTATAGCTTATATATATAAATAAAGTATATACATTAACCGTAAACAATGTATAAACTAAGTGCTAAAATAGTTCACAGTAGTGCTAAAATAGATTACAACAGTGCTAAAATAGATCACAGTAGTGCTAAAGTACATGACAGTGCTAAAACAGTTCAAAGTAGTGCTAAAATAGATTACAACAGTGCTAAAATAGATCACAGTAGTGCTAAAGTATATGGCAGTGCTAAAACAGTTCACAATACACATTCAATATTTGATAGCTTATATATATAGACAAAGTATATACATTAACCATAGACAATGTATAAACTAAGTGCTAAAATAGTTCACAGTAGTGCTAAAATAGATTACAACGGTGCTAAAATAGATTACAACGGTGCTAAAATAGATCACAGTAGTGCTAAAGTACATGGCAGTGCTAAAACAGTTCACAATACACACATTCAATATTTGATAGCTTATATATATAGACAAAGTATATACATTAACAGTAGACAATGTATAAACTAAGTGCTAAAATAGTTTACAGTAGTGCTAAAATAGATTACAACGGTGCTAAAATAGATCACAGTAGTGCTAAAGTACATGGCAGTGCTAAAACAGTTCACAGTAGTGCTAAAATATGTTACAACAGTGCTAAAATAGATCACAGTAGTGCTAAAGTACATGTTAACAAAATGTTTTTTATAATACTCATTTGTTATTGCAAATGCTGCATTCATCATGCAAAATAATTCACGAATTTAATTATTATCTCTCTCTCTTTATAGCCGTCCATTCCCACCACTGAAATGACATCAACTCCACTATCCATCGACGAAATCCACTCAAGGAGAAGTTTCTTTGGCTTCTTAATCTCTACAACATCCTCCTGCTCCAAGAACAAAGCATCATCTCGACCATCATATACATACTCTTTAGAGCTCGAGCCATGATCTATAATAGAATACAAATCTTTGTATATTTGTTGGCTTTTGACAACTTTTTGCAATCTGGAATTTAAAGTTTTGATTTCAGAGGCAATCTGACATCGAGCTTTCAGATTCTTGATTGAATCACCAGCTTTGTTGAGGAAACGACCGAATCCATTAGTACCACGACGTCGTCCGAATCGAAGCGAGTATTTGTCAAGAACATCTTGAAGATCGAAGGCGATTTCTCAGAGCTGGTCAACACATCCTTTGAGGGTAGAGAGAGAGAGAGAGAGAGAGATGTTGGTGATTGAAAACGAATTGCAGAACGAGAAGAGATTCATTCCAAATATAACATAATTTCTGAATTACTAAAATACCCTTACTTCATTAAAAAGTCTAAAATATTACAATAATGCCACCGTTTTTTTTTAATTTTGGAACAGATCTTGGTCGTCCAAATCAGATCAATATGTGACTGAGATTGATTCTCGATTCTCACATGGGAGTGTGGTTCTCACATGATCCCATCTATATATATATATATATATATATATCACATGGATGCATCATGGTTTAAGGTTTAGAAGTTCACATGCAATCAGGAATTTTGCTGAATGAATCATGAACGTCGTCAGGTGATTGCGCCGCAAATTTAACTTACATTTTGTGAATATATAGTAAGAAAGTGTAGTACTAGAGTTTACTATTGATTGAAATGCACTTGAAATCCTCTCTTCTTAACTAATTTATTTTACAATCAAATTTATGATTTTAACTCTTATTTTTTTCTTAAAATTTTATTTATCATGTTTTTGTTTAATTTTACAATTGTTAATCAATCAACTAGGGTTCAAAAATTATTTTTGAACATTTACTTATGTGTTTTAATTAATAATTAATTATCATTATTGATTATTTAATAATCATGATTTGTATTTATTGTGAATTCAATTTTTTTGTTGATTATATTAACATAGATCAATTATGTTATAATTAATTTTTACTTTATAATTATAATTATTAAAAACATATAGCGGAAACAGAGAAAATTTCGATTTTGGTCCCATAGGACATGGGTTAGTCCGATTTTGGTCCCAGCTCTATCACTTTTGGTCCCAAATCGAATTAATTATCACTTTTGGTCCCACTGTAACGTTTACCGTTAAAAAAATTATCGATTTTGGTCCCAATTTTTTTATCGATTTTGGTCCCAATTTTTTATTGATTTTGGTCCCAGTTTTTTATCGATTTTGGTCTCAAACATAAAAATAGCAAAAAATTTCAATTTCATTTCAATTGGAGGCAAAATTAAACTAATTTGCTAGAAAATTAACCTGATTTGGTTCCAATTTTCCCAAAAACATGCATCTGAATATATATACGCACCAATGCATCTAAACTAATTTGCTAGAAAATTAACCTGATTATGGTTGATTATTTCATAATTAAATTCTTGTAAAATGTAAAGTAAAAAATCTAGGAAAAAATTATACTTTCATAATAAAAAATATATATAATATTAAAAATGTAAAATAAATAAAACATTAATAATATTAAACAAATTAATTTCAAATTCATAATTAATTAGTAATTAAAAAATTTAAAAATCATAAAGTAAAATAAATAAAAATATTAAAAAAATTATATTCGTAATTAATTAGTAATTGAAAAATATATAATATTAAAAAGATTGATTTCAAATTCGTTATATAGTAATTAAAAAATTAATAACATTAAAAAAAATTAAAAATTATCATGTAAAATAAATAAAAAATTTGAAAAAAATTATATTTTCATACCTACATTTTGAACTTTCACTACAAAAAAATCACATTTTAGCGATGGAAGCGAGCCAAGTCAAGCCCAAAATATTAAAAATAATATAAAATAATAAAAATATATATAAAGTATTATAAAATTTTAAAAATCGTAAAGTAAAACTAATAAAAATTTATACTCATAATTAATTAGTAATTGAAAAATAAAAAATATATATAATATTAAAAATGCAAAATAAATAAAACATTAATAATATTAAATAATTTAATTTCAAATTCATAATTAATTAGTAATTAAAAAAGTAATAATATTAAAAATAATATATATTATTAAAACATTAAAAATAAAATAAATTGTAAAATGTAAAATAAATAAAAAATCAATAATATTAAAAAGATTGATTTCAAATTCGTAATTATATAGTAATTAAAAAATTAATAACATTAAAAAAATTAAAAATTATCATGTAAAATAAATAAAAAATTTAAAAAAATTTATATTTGTAATTGCAAAATAATATATAAAATAATAATAATAATAATAATAATAATAATAATAATAATAATGAATATTATAAAAAATATGTCGTTATTGTATCGTTAACATAAAAAATTAATAAATTAAAATTAAAATACGACGTGTGTTCTTTGTTAAGTTGAGACTGTCATTAAATATCTCAATCTTCCGTTGTTAATGTGTCTGTATTTTAAAGAGAATTATAATTAATCTGTTGTTAAATCGCGTTTTTATTGTAGTTTATAATCCGTTGTTAAATCGCGTTTTTATTGTAGTATTTTTTTAAATAATCCAATTAAAAAATAATAATAAAAAGTACCCCCTATTTACAAATCTAACATTTGATCAATTTTTCGGCTCAAAAATCGTTCATAGCTGATTACATTTTAGGATTTATATTTCGCTGAAAATATCACTTTTGGTCCCAAATTATCGATTTTGGTCCCAAAATTAGCGGCTGTTACCCCATTTATTTTTTCCGTCTAAATTGTGGGATCAAAATTGATAATCCAAGTCCTATGGGACCAGATTTAATAACAATTTCTGAAATAGGACCAAATGTGATAGGGTTGGGACCAAAATCGAACTAGGCCATGTCCTATGGGACCAAAATCGAAATTTTCTCAGCGGAAACACGGTTTGAAACAGAGGATTTCATCCGGTTGAAAGACAACTTTATTTAATGATAGAAGAAGATTAATAAATAATGCTCCAAAGTCCCAATTAGCTGCACAATAATGGGAATTAAGTGAAGGAAAGCAACCCAAAAAAGATATGATGAATCAGCTTTGTCTGCACTTCATCAATAATATGTTAATAACTTCATTAATAAAATAAATTTTAATTACTAATTTTAAACAGCAAGGGGCCCTTGTATATGTCAACATCTAGAACAGATCATCAATTGAAATTTAAATAAACTAGCTAGTACATTTATTTATTTGAAAGCTATTAAAAAAACAAAAAGCTAAAACTACAACATTATATCATACAGACTCTGACCACAACTAAAAGCCATGAAAGGAAATAATCAAAAAAGAGGAATTACAATAAATTGAAATTCAACCAAGCACACATATTATAAATAAATATATATATATATATATTCTTCGAAGAGAAAAAAAAAATTGCATTTTTTATTTAAGACGACTGATTATTTATTTATATGCTAACAGGGCTGTCCGGATCATTCAGAGCTGCTATAGCAGCTCTTATCTTGAAACTCAAAATTTCTTTCTCTTCATCATCGCCCTGAAAAATATAAAAATTAAAGGAATAAATATATTAAAAAAGTGAAGTATAAAAAAATAAAAGAAAAAGTGGGAGCGAAGAATCTCGAACCCAAAATGTCCCCTTTAAATTTGCAATTGGCCAGATCTTAAAAGCTCGGGTGTGTCCCAAGAATACACGTTTAAAAATTGTTAAGAAGATAAATAATATGGTAATGATCAATACAAATCTGAGTGGACCAACAAACAAATCTGTATGTTGAATGTAATCATCTACTCAAACAATAGTTTATGCCAATTTCTTTTGATAGATATAGTATTTGATTCATGGATGGTGACGAGTAACCTCAAGTATCCACCAAATATTTGATCAAAATAAAAAATAATTTTGTCACCTGCTTTGTTATAGTAAGCTTGATCAGTCTCAATGATATTTGAGTTTATTTAGGAATTTACTATATCTATATACATGCAATAATTTTTGATAATGATACTCTAACATACACCATAATATAAATTGAGGTGTTTGCCGGTCAGAAATTACAAAAAGAAACAGCAACAATATATTTCCCAAAAATGGTGCACGAACATAACTATTTTATTATTAATTTTGATTTTCAAGGGGCAGAGCGCAGACATATTTGGCACTTGCAGGTCTTTTTTAAGGAAAAGTAAAAGCTTAAAAGAGGGAAAAAAAATCATAATAATAATTTTTTTTTTTAAAGAATCTCTAGAATATGGGCCCCGCCGCCCACAATTGTGATAAAGGACTAAAAATGGACCCCAATTAATTAATCAATTATAAACTACACTTTCATAAAAAATGAAACCTTTAACTGATAAATGATAATCCAATATAGATAGCGATAATTTTCTATTTTAATTAGTAGTGAGATTTAATAGATTTTGTGGGTTTCGAACGCGACTTTGTAATTTTGCAGTTTTGGATTTGGTAAATTAACTTATACCTTTTTTATTTTTATTTTTAAAATATTGAATTGAAATAATTAAATCAGATAATATAACACGTTTTTTTTTATTTGGTAATTGGTAAGCCAACTCCCTCTTTCCTTCTGACTTTAGTTGTATCCTATCAAAATCAATAAATATTTATTTCGTTTTTCGAACCAATATAGTACAAATTGTTATGATTAAAACATAAAAAGTCGTCTAAAACAAATGAAGATTTAATTTTGGACGCTAATAAGGTTTCCTAACAGGTTTTTTTTTTTACTTACACACCCGACCTGTGGTATTGTGGAGGTTCGAACCTGTGACCTTTGGCCTCCGAGCAACCTCACTCCACCACTAGGCCATCCCCACCGGGATAGGTTTCCTAACAGGTTAACTACATTAAATTAACTTCAACTTTGAGCAAATTTTCAAAATATCTTGAACTTTCAGTAGTTATATTTTAGTACTTGAACTTAAAAAAAAATGTAATAAATCTAGAATCACAATCAAAATATGGTAAATTTTATCTTGTGTCTGGACACCCTCCCTAAATAGTCGATTACATTAACAAAATTAATATTATAGACAATTTTACATGATACAAAAAATTGAACTTAGTGGAATTTAGCGCAACTTTGGAATTTGCCTAAATTTCGTCAAGTTAAATTTATATCGTGTAAATTTGCAATTATTAAAAGGCCACAAGTTTAATTCATTTAGTTTTTAACATCATTCTATTTAATGTATAACTTAAAATTTAGAAGTTTAATTTTTGAAATTTGGCTAAAAGTTCATGTTTGTTGATGGAGCTCAATTAATTTCCACATAACACCTTAAGTAACTATTTGAGCAAATAGGTTGTTCAACTAAATATATTTTTCCATCTGGATGCCCACCACAAATATGAAAAGTCATTTTCAAATTTATATTAGTAGTTATTAGTTAATGAATATGTTCATGGAAACAAGAATCATTCGACCGGGAGGACACGCCAACCGGTCGGTGGCTATAAATATAAATTTCAAATAATTCATTAAATTCTTATTATGTATTCGAAAATTAACAATTATATTTGAAGAACTTTTAGAAAGTTGATCTTTCAACAAATGGCTCATTTTGTAACAATAGTTTTGCTCTATAAATAAATTATAAAAGAGATATGTGGTTATAAGTTGACAAAATCAAACAATATTCATCAATAGTAAACCCATGTCTTAAATTTTTTTATCACAAACCTAGTAACTTAGTAGTATTCTCCTCTTTTGTAAGTATAACAATATAAAGTACTAATCCCAATCCATTGAAATTTTAATCTTTACTTGTGGGCGCATTGACCACATGAGCCTTGCTACGTCATCAAAATGACAAGTACGATAAAAAAAGATAAATTATATATTGTTGGTATAGATAGGGTATAGGTACATGTATGTATCTAGAGTTATCGATTATAATTTCTTCGCATACACCTTGTCGATCTATATTACCGCTATGAGTTCTTTTTTTTTTTGAATATGTTGGACAAGTGTCGACAACAAGAATCATGTCACGTGGGCAACAAAAGATAAATTCTAAGTGTTCATATAGATAGGGTAGAGGTACATGTAGGTAGCTAGAGTTTGTAGTTTTCTCCGCATACATCATTGTTTATACTAACTCCAAGAGTTCACTTTTTTTTCAAACATGTTGAACAAGTATCGACAACAAGAATCATGTCACGTGGGCAATAAAAAATAATTAAATTTAGTGTTAATAGGTGTAAGTACATGTAAATAGCTAGAGTTTTAGTTTTCTCCGCATATATACACCTTATCTATGTTAACTCCAAGATATATAGTTCATTTATTTTTTCCCAAATATGTTGGAGAAGTGTTGATAACAAGAATCATGTGAGGTTGGGCAATACCTCCTCACTAAGATTGTATTCTCCCTAATCCCCATCCTTAATTCCAAAACAAAATAGCGCGTATCTAATTTTACACGATATTATTGCTTTTAAGATATTTTATTATCTCTTTTCTCTATCCACTAAGAGAGAGAGAGAGAGAGAGAGAGAGAGAGAGATATGTTACCTCAAGGAAAACAGTCTTCAAAAGCCTTCCAGAGGAAGCGGTAATAGTGGCGGTGATGATTTTAAGATTAAGAGATTCAAAGATCTCACATAACCTAACCAGTGTGTCCGTTCTTTTACTGCAGGCCAAGCTAACAACTAAAATATTATCCCTCATGCTCCACACCCTCAACTGCATATATATACATATATATATATATATATCAAAACAGTGAGAGAGAGAGAGAGAGAGAGAGAGAGAGAGAGAGAGAGAGAGAGAGAGAGAGAGAGAGAGGTTATATATATTATATACCTCAAGAAGTTCAATAGGAGAGGAGGGCATTGCAACGGAGGTGGAAGAAGGTGCAGATGTGGACATACAAGAATCATAGTAATTGTCCATGATTCTGCTTCTCTTGATGGGCTTGGAAGCAGAAAAGGCAGTGGACTCATGATCAGCTTGATTATCCGAGTAAAATACCGGAACTACCCCTCCCGCTTCCAACTCTGAGATCTCTGCTTGGATTCTCCTTTCCTCATTTTGCAGTGACTCGATGTACTCAATCGCGTCTTTAATAATCGATGCTTTGTCCATCTACACACACCATTCAACTAAAACAAGTTAGTATAAACTATAAATTAAAATTTTTCACAAATTAATATATATGATATGACCTTAGTAATGTTAGGCACGACCGCTCGTAGAGCGTAGAGCCTGTCATTGAGCTTCTTCCTCCTATTCCTTTCGGAGACTATGTTTTTGGAGGAGATGGCCGACGACGACTGATCCTGCCCTCCGTCGGGTGAGCTCGAGTAGTACTCGCCAACGGACATCGCTTCAAAATAGCTGCAACCTCAGCTCGTATTAATTATAACTTATAACTGCACTTTCATTTTATTATTGCATCATCATATGTGACATTATGCATGGACATTCAAATCAATCATCCACAAACAAATGCATCTGACATAAAATCTCGTCCCACTACTCTACTTATTAATTCAAGACTCTCTCTCTCTCTCCTATGTACGTTTTTCCGAATTCTCTAACCTCGTACAAAGGTGAGAAAGGCGGCGCCGGCCATGAAAGTTCCAGGTTCCGATCATGTATAACTGGCCGGAGACGACTCGATTCCACACACACACACATGGCAAATTTGCATAGAATTAACTAGTGGAGAGAGAATGAACAAGAATTTACCTGTCAAGATCTTCCTCCGGTTGGATGAGGATATTGGGCGACGGCCAGTAGATTTTGAAGTCGTCGTCAATCATGTTGTTCATTATGTTAGGATAAATTTTGCGTTGGTTTCTGATTTATTGGGGGCTAGATGGAATCGAGTTGGCTTTTGGCAAGAAGAAGAAGAAGGAGAGAGAGAGAGAGAAGACACTATTTTCACAGTATGATGGATGCTTTTTTTTTTCTTGGGTTGGAGTTTGGGAATCTGATTTGTGTGGGTATATATAGCATGTAGAGCAATAATAAGACATGGAATTGGTGGTTAAGTTGAGAGAGAGAGAGAGAGAGAGAGAATATATATAGCCCATTATCAATCAGTGGCCCACCGAACCTCCTTAATTGTCTACTCCATATTGAATGATTTGAGAAAAGATTATAACGCCCTACAGTAAGGCGCGTGGTGTCATTTCTTCTTTTTTGGAAAAAAAAATGAGAAATTCTAAACACCCTCGTCATCAGTAAAACTCCAGTATTTTATAAGATAGAAATAGAAATAAATTTAGATTCATTCTATTTACACCATTAAATTCTCTTTTCACACTATTAAAAAAAATAAATGAAAAAATAATTAATTTTGAGATTACTAAATTATCATTTTCTTACTTCAACACATTACAATTTTTTCTTTCCATACCACCAAAATAAAATAATATAATAAATAAAAATAAAATTGAAATTTCAGAACAGAAAATTGAGGAGTTCAATTCATATCTCTGCAAATTACCGCACCATACTTTCTCAAACTTTGAATTCAAGAATATTGCGTTTAAATCAACCTTGGAAGGTGAAAATGATGAAGAAACGAGTATAGTCTTCAGTGGAGAGAGAATCGAAATGATTGCACAATTAGGTGGGAAGACTATGTTAATTGAACAACATTTTGGATTTTAATAAACTATTTATATTTGATTAATTGAAGAACTTTGTTGTGTTGTAATTGATTATTCGTATTTAGTTGTATTGTAATGGACTACTCGATGTTTGTTAACTTGTACTAAGAAGCAGGTAAACATAAACATGTATATGACCTGTTTATGAATCATCTTTTTAGGTTCATAAATATATTTTTGAATTAGCCTTTTTAGATTCGAAAACATCTTTTTGGACCTGCATTTTTAATTAAGAAACATATTTTTTAACCATCCCCTTTAGATTTAGAAACAACTTTTTGAACTGACCAGAATTATTTAACCTTGCAAATATAAAAGGTGTGATAACACAAACATAAGATAAAACATGACAAAATATCCATAATATTCCATAAAAGTCACGAGAAACATTAACATAAGATAAAATAATATCCATAATATCCCATAAAAGTCACGACTAAATGCGTTTTGAAATGAATCAAAATTAAATGATCACTTGGCCCTCACGGGAATGACCCTCTAAGCAGCTCATCTTGGTCATCATTATCATTGGCACTTTTATTGGAATTATGATCTTGGTCATCATTATCATTGGCATCTTCATTGAGATTATTATCATCCGCTCCATCATTAAAGTGTTGATTTTTCAATTCTTCATCCGCAACTCTAACTCTTTCATAATGTTCGAGGGCATTTTGTCTTTCTCTCCTTGTGGAGGCCGTGGGCTCCTTTAATAAAGTGAATAAGAAGGATTTAACAAGTATCATTACAATCCCAACTATGAGCAAAAAAATATTTATGATTGAACTTGAAGCAGTTCAAAAATAATAATTTGAACTAAGGCATCTCATTCTAAAATACATTTTTGAAGCCTCTTCAACGGGTTTAAATCATTATTTTTGAACATTCCTACTGTCATTCCAAATATTGTTTCCGAATATGCTCAGTAACATTCAGAAATATTTTTTTGAATGCTTAATTATACAAACATAAACTTGTTTCTGAACTAACAACGTGCGATCCAAAAATTACAGGTCGAACAATCTTCATACCATCGAAATATATCAACGTAAAATCGACGCTCACGATTTTAATACAATTCCAATGACATTCATACCATTTTTCACATACAATTTCAATGCAATATTTAGATTTCAAAACATGTTATAGTGATTTAAACTAAATTACATAAACAAATCCTAATTTTGCACATGGGGAAAATCATAAATAAACCCTAAACCCTTAAACTAAGTAGGAAAAACTTACAATTAAGGGACATGAGGCTCGATAGTTGATGGGTTTTCAGAGTTTCAGAGATTGAAGTTCGAAACTACTTCGATTAGATCGAATTTTACACCCTTTTGTGGAGATTTTGAAGTTGAAAGTTTTTTTTGCCTTTCTTTTGATGCCTTTTTGTTCTTTCGTTAGAAGTTGAAATTCTGATTTCTTTTTTTCTTTTTTTGTTGTTTTGTTTTAAAAACTAAATGCAAAATTCTGATTTTTTATTTTTTTTAAGTTGAGGGGTATAATAGTCTTTTAGTGTGGTGTGTAAAAAAAAAATAAAAAAAAGAAATTTTTGTAGTGTGTAAAGTAATTATAGTGTGAAAAGAAAATTTGATGGTGCAAATAGAATCACCCATAAATTTATCCCTTGGTCTGAGCTCTCAAGTACCTAAAACACTGTATTCTCTTTAAGAAGTAACAAATTCAATCTTTACATGAATTGTTGTTTTCATGTTAAATTTTATTGAAGATTTTCCAACAAACACAATCAACTAATTAGAAGCACGAATTAGAAATGCAGCAAATTAAACCAGGGGACAAAATATTATATGCGATGATTTAACAACTCACAATTCGTTAAACAAGTCAAATCTATCCAAACCCACCCAACATGCCGACGCACAGTCAATATTTTTTACCATTTTTTTAAAATATTTTTTCCAATTTCATTCAAATTAATGCTTACATTTAATTTGAATTAAATTAATTATCGAGCACAGCACACGAGCGACGTGTTAGTGTCGGCCAAATGTACTGTGCGAATTGTCAAATTCAAAATAATTAATTCACTCTAATTTTAGGGTATATTTATTTCGAAAAAATTAATTAATGAACACAGTGCATGAGCCCGCGCGAGCCACCGACAATTCAATTGAGAGTATATATTTATTTCTAAAAATTTAAAAGAATAAATTAATTACATTCTGCAACAACCTAGCAATGCACAACAAAAGGGGCAATAAAACTCAATCAGGTTGTTTTGCCTCCTAAAATCAAATAAATTATAGTTGGAGAATATAATGTCGTGGCTATGATAGAGTTTTAGATGTTGAGGTTAAGAGTAATAAGGTCTCATTATATTTATATTTATATTTGAAAAAATATATAGTGGGAATTATAAAGAGTAAAATAATGTTGAAAAAAAATATGTATCGAAGGTTTTTCTTCACAACTTTGGGGATCTTTCCCGACTTTTCTTCAATATCTTCTATCCAGAGGGTACACAAGAAGGATGGTTCATTCTTCCGGCACCCCTTCAAAAACTGCATAGCAGACAATGGCTTCGAACTCGTCTTGGGCGATACCGTCTGAGCCACACAGGGTTTGTTGCCCATCATCATGAGGGCTCCTGCGTGAGGCATCACCGCTGTCTTCGTATCTCACAAGAAATCCAGCCCAAGGATGAGCTTGAAGTCATCCATTGTTACCACGGACATGTTTGTTCTTCCTTCATATGGCCGCAACTTGATCAATACGGACTTCGCAACTCCGGCGATCAGTTAGGCGGCAGAATTGATGGCTTTCACTTGGCCCACTCCTTTCTCCAACACTAGCCCAAGTCTTTCAACTTCAGTGCTAGCAAGATAGTTGTGTGTAGCATCAGTATCCACCATCACCCGGATGGGTTTCCTGTTGATCTTCACATCGATAAACATCAACCCTTTCTCCTTGGTAGATTTTGTCGACGCTTCTCCAGCTGCTCTGCCCTCCATGGCGGGGGCGGTCTTCGTATTCTTAGGTATGGCTTTACCCTTCCGTGCTGCCATTCTTGACAGGGCATTGCACCTATGCGAGAAGGCTCTAAGATTTTCTCCCTCGCTCTCGAAGTCCTCATCGTGTTCTTCCGGAATCGGCACTGGTTTCTTGTCTTTCTTCTTAGACATTTGCTTGTCCCACTCCATGTCTCCACATAGAGCATTAATTAATTGTTGCTTCGGACAGTCTTTTAGCATGTGGGGACCGTTGCATAAGAAACACCCTTCGAATCTTGAGCTCCCCGCAGCTTTGCTGCCTCCTTGCGGCCGGTCTCTATCAGAGCTCCCTTGGGAGCTTTCTTGTGTGTGGGAAGACCTTTCTCCCCCACCTTTGTTGTAATCGGGGTGGAAAGATCTGCCCCACCTCCCTTCTGTTGGCAACCATTAGGTGCTGGTGGCTTTTTCTCTCGGGTTTCCGTGTGATAGTCCATTAGATATTCCGCTGCTGCCATTGCATTGCGAATGTTGGACACCCGTTGGCGTTGTAGTTCTGCACGAGCCCATGGCTTCAATCCGTCCAAAAACTGGTAGACCTTGCTATCCTCGTCCATGTTCAGAAGGTCCAGTAGTATGGAAGCAAAGGCCTTCGTGTACTCATTAACGGTGCATGTTTGCTTAAGCTCACGGAGTGCCTTGCGAGCGTTGTACCCAACGTTCTTTGGGAAGAATTGTTTCCGGATGGCCGCTTGAAGGAGATCCCACGTATCGAGCCTTTCGCGTCGATCACGTATGTCTTGGTATTTCCCGTGCCACCATTGCTTTGCATCTCCCGTTAGGTACATTGTAGCTGTGGCAATCCTTTCCGCTTCATCCTCAATGTCGGCCGCGAGGAAGTATTGCTCTATGTCGAAAAGGAAGTTGTCGACTTTCTTGACGTTTCGCATGCCGCTGTAAAGCTGTGGCTCGGGGATTCGCTTCTTTGATCCCCCACCCGCGCCAAAATTCTCCATGCTACCCGCAGGTCCTCTGTTAACGACTGCTTGCTGGAGTAATGCCACTTGCGTCTCCAACTTCTCAATGGCTCATTGCGTATCTCCCGCAACCATGCCTCTCATGGAAATCCATGCGTCGCGACTCTCATTCAGTCTTCTGTTGAGGTCGATGTTTTCCGCCTCTAGGTTTTCTACCTTGCCCTCCAAGGTATCCACCACGTATGTAAGCCTGTGGCACTCGTTCTCTAGGTGGAGTATCCGCTTGCCCTTGGTCAGGGCGTTTTGGTATGGAGTCTCCTCTTGGCGGCCCCTTTGACCGCTCCCCCCCACATTTAATGCAGTGCCGTTTCTATAGTAACCCGCCTCGGTCCGTGGATCAGGAACCGAGGCTCTGATACCACCTGTCACGGGGCGTTTGTAGTGTTTTGCTTAGTAGCACACCGTGCGGCTAGTAGTCCTCTCTAGACTACATCCCCCTCACTCTCAAAAGCTTTGCTCGCAAAGCTTGATGCACGATGACGACACAATTCACATCATCCGGTGCTTTTAGTGGTCTCGGCAGAGCAATCAACACATGAACACAATTGATTGCAAAGAAATCTTCATTAATGCAATTTGAATGTACATTATAGCTTGGAAGTAATTACAGCACGCGTTAGTCGGAGAGAGTGCCGCTCCTTGCAACGCTCACAGTCAGACAAAAGTTTGCTACTACCCTCTATAATAGGTTTAGAAAAAATAACGCTAGCGACGACACTAGATACAACTAAGCTAGAAAACGATAAAAACGGTCGTGCAAGACCGTACTTACAAATATGTACACTACAAGAGAATGGCTAGCACTCTAGGCAACATTGGGGCTTTGGGCGGGGCGTTTGGCGGAGGTCCGCCCCGACGGTAAGGTGGTGCTAGTGCTGGCGGCCCAGGCGGGTGTGGGTGGCCCGGGGTGCTGGGGCGCCAATCACGGGAGCCCGACGGGCCTCGGCAGCAAGGGGCCCATCGCTGCCTATCCCAAGGATCGGGATAAGGGAATGGACTTGTCCCGGCGTATCCTGTTAGAGGGGATAGGATGAGGGCGGCATCCCGTAACACATGGGCGAATCATGATTGCATTCCGACCGATCGTGATTTGATCATGATTCGCAACTAGCAACTAAATTTGTCTTTTACATTTTTTCTGTCGAGACTAACCCGCAACACTTCGTTTCTGTGTAATAATTTGCACACCACACAAAAAATGTAAATCACATTGGAAAATTAAGTGTAATAGAGTTATACTTAACGGTGATGGTGAAATTCAAACTTGAAATTTTTGGTTCAAATTTAAATGTAACTAATCCCTTTCCAAATTCACACAACATATTTTAGAAATTGTAAAAGTCTTCCAAAAGCCTTATAAAAAAAAAGCTTACAAAAATGAAACTCGCGACCTTCTGCATTGAAATATGTAAAAAAGTAAGGTTATTTAAGATGAAGTATTCAGGTGGATAATTTTTTAATGTTTTTATTAAGTTGGTAAAATAGGTTTCCACTTTATAAATGTGGATATTTTTATACATTTAGCCTTAATATACAATATTTTCTATATCATTCACTCCTATCTTGTTTATAGGTTGGTATAATGATATTTATAGCTAAGGATTGAAAATTTTAAAATTCTATAATCTATTTAATTATAGAATAATAAATCATAATAATTAATTATTAAGTAAATAATAAATTTAATTTTATAAAAAATTATAACCTTTATTTAGGTGAAATACGTCATAATTAATAATTATTAAATTAACATGATCCACAGTAAATTGAAACTTAATAAAAATGAAAAATAAAATAAAATTGATAGTAGTACACTAGGTGAAAGTGGACTATACATAGGATCTCATTTATGGTGTCTGTGTTGTAGCTCGGTGGTTGAAGGATGAGTGGTGGAAAATTAAAGAGAATAGTAGTAATTATTCCTTATAAATTAGATCCCACAATAGCTCAACTTAATAACAATGCTAAACATAAATATTAATGAACAACATTAAAGATTTTAGTTATTCTAAAAAAAAATACTTAAAAGATCTCCTGAAAATAACATCAAGGGATTTTACTTGAAGTTAGGGTGTACACAATAGAACCGCTTGCAAATTATCCAAAATTTGATTAGAAAAAAAATTCGTTCTAAGCTTGTTCATTTTTTAAATGAGTCGAGTTCGAACCTCAAATTGAGTTCGATAAAATTATCGAGCCAAACTTGAACATAGTAGTATTTGGCTCGGTACTCGTGAACATGTTTGAACTCGAGTTTAATCGAACATGTTCATGAATATTATAAATATTTCGAACGTATAAATTAAATAAGCTCTTTTTTCGAGCTCGAGCTCGAGCTTGATTAGTAAATTTTTGAATATTTCATGAGACGAGCTCGAGTCGAATTCAAAAATGACAAATATTTGTTGAGCTAAGTTTGAGTTGAACTCAAATATTAGAGTGTTTGGTTCGACTCAATTCATTTATAACTCTACTTGTAGTTTGAAGGAAGCGAGAATGATGGATTTGACCCTTATTAATCACTAGAAGATATATATTAACTACACGTCTACACGCACATTTTCTTTCCAAAAAATTCATAAAATAAACATGTACATGAATCAGATTACAATACAAAGAGAAATATAAAACAATTTTAATCATTTACAACACGACTTTTTAAAACATAACAATTGAAACATCACATTTTATTTTATTTTACAATTATAACATCCATAAACTTTTTAACTGTAAACCTACGTCGTTATTGTTGTTTTAACAGTATACCTTAGATGAAACTTAGCTGGAAAAAGTAAAGAGGATATAGTAATTACAAAAACAAATAATTAAAAGATGATATTGTAATCATAACATTTTAAAAATACAGTGCATGACAAATATTGAATTAATTGAAACAATTCAATTTTATAATAGGAACAAAATATAAATGCAAACAAAAAGCAACCACTTAATTTTGCAAATATAAGTACGACGATTCAAGTTTTTTCGAGGACACATAAGCACAGTAAATCTTTATGTAAAAAGAAGATGTTTCAGATTAAGATCTATAGTTCTCTTTTTTCGTACTCAAAAAATAAAATATTAGGATGATTTATTTGAAATAAAGAAAGCATCTAAATACTTATTTTCCTTTATTTTTAATTTCTCTATGCATATCCACACGACAATGAATCGTGTTTCATTGAGTATGTCTCTTCACTCTTAAATTCTTAATCCATCCAAATCGCATGTAGGTGCCGCTTTTCACACCCATCATATATCATTTTCCAACTAAACTATAAATCAAGTCAACTATTCTAAAGCGAAGTCAACTATCTGAAATTTTATTATATGGATATAACATTTTAATCAATTAGCTAAAGCTTCTTAAATTTTATATTATAAAAAAAAAAATTCCTTTATTCAACTTACTCTGATTTCTTGAAAATATTTCAACCACAAACCTGAAATTGTGGAGGGTCAAAATATACAAACTATTTCTAAAAAGGTTTGGTCTTCTATACATAAGAAAGGAAATTAAGAACCGCTGCTCCCCATTTTCCGTACCTCACGACTTCATCTCCATTCGTCGCCATCCAAGGAGAAGCCGCCACCAGCGTCGGTGAAACACAATCAAAATACCGTCACTATTGTCGACATTAGAAGTTAGTGGCGAAAGAGACACGGGCTCAAAATCAACAAATTCGCCTCTTTTTATTGTACCTCTCGAATTTTTGAAGATATCTAGGTTTTGAAAATTCAAGCTAAGCTTTTTAGCTACATAGATTTGAGTTCTAAAATTAATTTTGTGTATTCTAACACTTGCATGTTTAAAATTTGGGAGATTTTTATGTGAACTTGAAAAATTGGAATCAGACAAATCTCTTGCTTATCATGGCTGAAATTGACAAGAATGTGCAAGATAATTAAAAAGCTCTTATTATAATTAATGATTCTGAGTTTATGTCTCCGTGTTGTTGCTTGGTTACAATTTTACACAAAATAATTGATTTTAGCTTTGCCTCGAAATCTCATTTGACCTCCTGATCACTTCTTGGGCTTCTTATGCAGTTTCTTTTTACTCCCGCTTTGATTGGAATCCTTCCATCAAATGTGATCCCGAAGCCACAACAACTAAGTATTATAATATTGTATAACATATTTTATTTTAACTTTTTTGATAATTCATCATAACTTTTACGCTAAAGATTAAATAAGAATATAACATTATTATTTATTACATCTTATTTCACATGTTCAATTTTTAGTTAGGAGTTTTGTATTAAATTTTATTAAATATAATATTTTCGTAAACGTTTATGCTAAACATACTAAGTATTATAACATTGTATAACATATTTCATTTTATTTTAATTTTTTTGATAATTCATCATAATTTTTAGTCTAAAGAAGAATACAACATGATTATTTATTATATTTGATTTCTCATTGTTCAATTTTTAGGTAGGAGTTTTGTATTAAATTATATGAAATATAATATTTTCCTAAACTTTTATGATGAACATACTAAGTATTATAATATTGTATATAATATCTCATTTTAGTGTATTTTTCTATTCATCATAACTTTAAGTCAAAAATTTTAATTATAATTTAATTATTAAATTATATTAAATATTATATGTTTCTGAATATTTACGATGAACAAACTATGCATTATTTTTTATAAATTTATCTCATTTTCTTTTAATCGTTTCAATCATTCTTGTTAACTTTTAGTTTTAAAAATTGAAGAAGAATAAAAGATTATTATGCATTACATAATTTAATTTATCTTTTATTCTATTGAAATATTTTATATCTTATAATTTACGTATACATCATTTTATTTTAATTTTTATTGATTATTCATTTAAATTTTTAATTTTGTTGATCGAAAAAATAGAAGATTATTATTTATTACTCCCTCTGTCCCAATAGAAAGGTCCACAATGCCATTTTTGGTTGTCCCAATAGCAAAGTCCACTTCCAAAAATGGCAAAAATTAGCAAAAAAATAAGGGCTTTATTAAGGCTTAAGTAGCTTAATTAAACTGTGGGCCCATATGAAAACCCTAACCCTAACCCCCCTCTCTCGATTCACTGTGCATTTGGTCTTTCATTTCGATATCCTCTCTTGCTCTCTCCGCCTCCCTCTCTCGCTCTCTCCGCTGCCCTCTCTCTGTCTGCAACACCATCGCCGGGCTCCCTTTCACTGACTCCCTGTCACCGCCTGTGACAGCCTTTCCTCCCTCTCACTTACCCTCCATCCCAAACAACAAGGTCCACCCTAACCCTTCGCGATTCCGCCGCCATGTCTGAGAGTGGTGACGATTCCCACCGTAAATCGGAGCTCTGTGATGTTTCGGCCCCGACGTGGCAAGATTCAGGCGAAAGCCCTAACATCTGTGATGTTTCCGACTTGTTGCAATCCTCTGCCTTGCACGCCGTGAATATGCGGCTTCACATCTCCCTCTGCCTCGATCTCTGCCGGCCGCCGGTGGAGGAGGCTCCTGATTCTGATGAAATCGTACCGAAAACTCCGGAATACCTCTTGATGGAGGAGTTCATTACTGAGACGGCCTAGGCTTCGGCGGGTGACCTGGTGACGGCGGCGACGGGTGCGGCGGCGGTGGTTGAAGCGGCCGGCGCAGATTGGAGAGCCGAGGTTGTCACTGCGATACTCCGAATACTCCTCCCTCTGTACTTCGAATCGGTGAGATCTGTCCCTTGCCTCTGTTCTGGTGAGATCTAACCCTCTGTTCTGCTCTATTGTTGGTTTATGCCTCTGTTGTTGTGAGCTTGGTTGGTTCTTGTTGATTGTGCCTCTGTGTGTTGGCTTGTTGGTTGGTTGATTATGTCTCTGTGTGTTTGGCTTATTGATTATGCCTCTGTGGTTGGTTGTTGGTTCTGTTGAAGCTTGATTGATCTTGCTTCAGTTGGATTTTCACTACTAGAAAATATGGTTTTGCTGACATTTGAAAATGTAGCATCAAAGAACTTATTACTACATTTAAGTTGTTACTGCATTTCCCAAAAGTGCCATCTATTCAAATGTAATGATAGTTTTGTGTAGCGAAAGAGTGTTATAATGACACCTAAAAATGAATTATTGGGTCATCTATAAATACACTCACTAGTGTGTGCAAATACGGCTTAAAACTACTCTAGAAAATGCCTTCTTATGATTTTTCATTTTTATAATTCCGTGCATGTATATTTTTGTTATTACACTTTCAAGTGCCCTATGATTTATTAATTATTTTAATTTTTACATTTTGATTTATTATGCTTTGATATTTAATTTTATTCCTCTTTGTAATAATGTTTATATATCCTTGAATATAAAACGATGGAAAAGTAAAGATGCAAAATCTCTACTAAATGTCTGTTAAAACTATTCAATTAAAAAGTAATAAATATTGTGAATTGGCCATATACATTAAGTGCAATAAAATAAAACAAAACATTAATTCCAAAAAAATATTATCTGACAATATTAAGCTGGCTAATATAAACCTATAAAAAATCATTTTACTATACAAATCTACTATATCTCCACCATCGTGAACTTGAATGATTGGCCTTCAGTTTCACTTATATTGTGCGCATATGACTTGGAAGTGCAGACAACTTGTTCTTAAAAAAAAGAGTAAACAATAGAGAACAATCAATTGTTAGTTTCATCCAAATACTTTCGACATATTTCATGCATAATAAATTACATAACACTCTAAAAGACTTTAATAGTGTATTCGTTAGCTAACAATATATGTATGTATTATTGTGTGACTTTATATAAGACAGACAATATTATTTAAGAATTACCAATAGACAACAAATTGAAGCATGACATTGTCATAATCGAATACCTCAAGAAAATGCAAAACTTAAAGAGGAAAAAAAAAGCTTGAAATTTTCTATAAATTAAATGCTTGCTTACATGCAGCTTAATAGTCTTTCTCTTGGTCTGAGACTACTTCATGAAAACACCTGCAATAATTTACCACAAAACTGAATAAGTATTCAATTAGTTTCTCTATGTTCTAACAATTTTTTCTTTAACCTCTTTTATTTGGTTATTACTAGGTCATTTAATACAAAATAGACATTCAATATTGTTATCTAATTAGATGAGACAGAAGAAATGTACATTCTAGAAAGCAGAAATATTGAGACCAAATTATTTAGCAAGGAAAATTGTACTAGTTTTTTTTGTCATCAATGCCTACGTAGATGCTTCAATCCTTGTCAATTGTGTTTGAGCCAGAGCTTTCCTTGAAGAATCCAACTGAGTAGGTGAACTTTACTGAAAAACTATATCCAATAAGTATTGATATTCTAAAGACTCTGGATTAGCATTTCAAATCTTCAATTGGAAACTGTGATAGAAGATAAAGGCGTCCGGATAATACAAAATATGAACAAAAGAATGACAAGAAGAATTACATACTCAAATATTCTCACTTCGTGTCATTTGGCCACTAAATTTTGCAGCCCCTAGCTATGACAAGAAAATATTAACTAGTTAGGCTTGTAGTTTGATATTAGATACCCAAGGCCTTTTACAATTGCAACAAATGATGATATAGAAAGAGACAAACAGAGAAATTTCATTCCAAATAATGCATTAATTAAGACATGCAATGAGACCAAAGTAAATCTACACCATACATGAAGCATAGTAGTGATACAATAAATAATAGTATAACATCATCAGATGCAAATTGATAATGAAAATTAACCATAGTCCATAAAGATCACTTACAAAGTTACATAACAAGGCAGAATTTTTAGATTGTGTATATTCCAATGCCAATTAACAATAGTAAACACCTTCTCTGCAAATACAATAAAAATCACCTCTTGAGGTATGAAGTATACACATTTGAATAGTATATACAATACATAGTTTCTACAACAAATAAAAGACTTACTATATAAATTCATTGTAGTAGAAAGCATCAAATCGACAATGAGAAAACAAACCATAGGAAAATGATTAAACCATAAATCGCGCAATTCAAATTAAATTCTGAAAATTATAATCGAAAGACAACTAACGTGTGAAATATTGAAATAGAGATTGAGGAGCACCTTAAAGCATCTTGTTTTCTTTCATCTTCTAAATTCATCCCGAGGACTCAAGTTTTATTAGTTTTCGTTCCCATAACTCCGATCCCCACCAAATTCTTCTTGAAATTTTAGTTATTCAATTTTTGAGATAATTTTTTTGGGTGTGGGATAGTGGGAGTAGTAAAATTAGGTTGGTTACACTACATTACGGCCTTACGGAGGAGTTGAATTCGTAAAAAAAAAAGAGAGAGAAGAGAGGGAAAACTGAAAAAGAAAAATAATATATTGGCCGTCTATGAATGTTTTGCGAGGGAAGCGGCGTGATTAAAATTATTAGGTTTTTGTACAAGTACATTTTATATATATATATATAATATTATTACTCATTTAAGTTTTTAAAATAAGTTAAATATTTTTTTATCCATTACTTTATATTTTATTATTATTAAAAATAGTTTAAATAATTTATGTTATTACAAATTAGTTTTTTAATTTAGAAAGTTAATACAAATTGCTTTGATTTTTATTACATGGATACAGCTATTTTTAACTAATTAATCAACTATATTTTTCACTAGTTAAACTTAATTATTTAATTAGAGTGTTCTTAAATAAATATTAATGAATTATTTTAGTTGGTAAACAAACTTGTTAGCCACGTCAGAATCAACTTAAGTTAGTTCTTTCTCCCATTTTTATTTTTAGATTTCGGATTTATAATGACATGGTTATTTTTTAGTATAAAATTATTACGACATTTTCAGTTATGTCAATAGAAGGGGTTTCTTATGACATTTCTTTCGTAATGTAGCATTAGTATTTAAGAAAAATGTAGTAACATATGATTCGCACTCCAATGTAACAACATAATGGTTTTCATTACACTTGCTTTAAAGTGTCATAAACTTAGTTTAGTCATAGGCCATATTTCTAGTAGTGTTTGGAGGTTAATTGGGGTTTTGGCTCTGTTGAAAATTGGAGGTTATAAATTGTTAAATGGTTGGATTATGGTTGTGGGATTGTTGGCTGTGTTGAATATTGGAGGTTAATTGTTGAATATTGGGATTGTTGGGCTGAAATGATTGTAAAATGTGCTCACACTAAGTGTTATTGGCCAATGACATCAATGAGATGAGATGTCATGCCTTGGATCTTAGATTAGGATTGCATTTATGTGTTTCAGTGCGGTGAATGTGATGGATTGAGTGTAAAATTTGATTCATAAAAAGGTTTTCACTTCATATCTAATGCATCTTTACAAAAACATTGAACATATGAAATGTTCAGTTGCATCTTTACAAAAAAACCAAGTGCCTAAATCTAAACAATGCACTGTATCTTCACAAAAAACTTTTCTTCACAAAAACTTATCTTCAATCTGCACATAATCACTTCAACATGCAAAAAATGGTTGTGTGTGATAGTTAATTCCCCTCTAGTCTGTCAACACCTAGGGAATTCTTCAATTTTTCTATATCAGTCCCCACTCCAGCTTCAATCAAATGATCTATACTCTGTCTCACCAATTCTGGTGGGACTTCCAAGTTTAGAGGTAAGATTGCTTGCCTACTAAAAGCATCTTTTCCCATGTGTGAGATCTTATAGCCATTGTGCCCTTTGACTTTCATAAGCTCAAGCATACAGCTCTGCAGAGTCAAGAAAATCTTATTTAATTTTGTAGGGCATAGATTTTCAAATGATGTAACCACTGCATTCACTAACTCATCAATAGTATTTATCTCTATTTCAGTCTGCAGTGACTGAATACTCCTAAACCAGCCTAAATCATTCACATTTAGATCTGGTGAGTTAGGTGGCTGTTGTATCAGAGTGAATACAAAGCCATCTGAACTTGATGCCTCTCTGAAATTTATATCTGAGTCTTTGATGTGTGGTTTAATTTGGCATTGTCTTGTTGTATGTAAATCACTTTGCTTGCTTCTACTGGCCATTTTTCCTTTATAGCTGGCAAAACCTGCAACAGAGATCATTTATTACAATGATCATTTGATGAAACAGAGACACTGTTTCATTACCTGATTGATCAGACAATCTCTGATCACTTCCTATGTTATTGACTCAATTAGTTTAGTCTCTAGTATGCCTCTGCTTCTGTTTTTGCTTGCCCTTTTTGCTGGGACCTTGTGAGCGAAAGGAAACACTCCAATCATCATATCAAATAACACACTACCATCTGCTGCCAAGATAGGTCTACTCACTGCACACATGAACATTATTTTTGAGATGAACTTCTTGCTCTTGCATGTTCTGTGTGGTTCAGCCTCTTCTGGAGTCAAGTGGAATTTGTGTGTCTCTTTCTTCATGTAAAACCACTTCTCATCTATGTGAACTGTGTTGTACATGCTTTTAAACATTAGAATATTTGCATTTCTATCTAGTTCCAAGGCCTCAAGTGTAAATCTCAACCTCAACAACTTATTAGAAGCTGTTAGGTCAGGCCTAATACCTGATGTGTGAGCTCTGATCAGCCCTTGTCTAATCCACCTCCCAACTGTGGATTTTTTGCAGTTTATCCCCTTTGCTAATGTTCTTATACTGCTTCTCTTCTTAAGTGGCAGCATGGATACTCTCTCTAAATCAAGAGTAACTCTCTTAGTTCTACTGAATTTTGGTTGTGGTTCAATATGCATTTGCTCATTATTTTCTCTTTTTTTTTTGCTGCAGCCCATAGTCGACTGATAGATCGGTTGCATACCTGAAATTTGGCCGCAGCTTCAGTCATTTTGCCCTTCGATATTTTTTCGTTGCGGTTGCATTGAAGAAGGAATTCTAATGCCATATTTTTTTGAGAATCACTGAAGCTGTACTTTTTCATATTTTCGGACTATGTATTTGATGTTGAATTGTGGTGGGAAATTTAATGCTTGTTTAATGTATTTATAGGATTAGATTTGGTGGGAAATTTTTGGTGGCAAACTTTTCGGCCAAATATATTAAACCTCATTTTTAATTGTATCCAACATTTGTAAGTGTTCACATTTTTTAATTCTATTTAATGGTAGCCCTTCCATTTTTTTTAATTTGGTTCTGTTTTCGTTTCTTATGCTCGACAAAAAATACTCGTAAAAATATTACTCGACAAAACGTAAAAAAAAATGAGCCAAAAAGAAATGGGATAAAAAGTTAAGAGGAATGGATTAAAATAACAATAAAATATACCACTCCTTAATGAAATGAACCCCAGTTTTACTACCCACTATTTAACACCTTAATCCATTTCTCCTTAATCTCCGTGCCCAAAAGAAACTGGACCTTGCAAACAGGACGGAGAGAGTACATTTTAATTTCAAATAGTTCATTTTTAGTTATAATTTAGGTATTAAATTAAATATCAAAACATAAATTTTATGATAAACTTATTAAATATTGTATTATAGATATGCAAAAAATATATATAATTATATATATATATATAATTTGAAGTACGGTATGTGCCGATGTGCCGATATACCGTCATATCGTACCGCAATATATCGCAGTACGGTATGACTGTATATACCTTCACATCGGTATATACCGTGGTATGGTATATACCATATATGACGGTATACCGAACTTTCGGTATATGCAGTTATACTTTAATTTTTGAAAATTCATACATTTACCTTACCATAAATTCTGATAAGGTATCATACCTTACCGATACCTTATCGAAAACCAGTATGCTATAAATATCGGTATCTTTGATATTTTTCAAGTACGGTATTCCGGCATGACAGTATTTTTTGCTAGCCCTATCTGGAATGACTCGACTCACTTTGGGTCGACTCTATTGCTAGTCCCATCATTAGCAAATGTCATAGATTTCAATTGCAAGTGCGTCGTTAGTAAATCCATCGCTAAAACGCGAGATTCTTGTAGTGTACCTAGAATTTGAATTTGTACATTTATTTATCTTCAAGGAGCACCCATGAATAGGGTAGAGACGTAGAGTCGATAACGTTCGAGTTAGCATCATTCAAATATTTTGAAGTGATATTTTACATGTATCATTTATGTAAAAAAAATTCAAAAATATGAACATCGTTAAAATTTTCTATCTGCTAATATACTGATGGCATGTATTATTTTTTCTTCAAACCATATAGACAAATTTTGTAGTTTTACTATATTAGTAGTTCGAAAATGATTGTGTGTATTTAAGAAAAAATAAAAATTATATATTACCCTCACGGATGCCAATACATAGTCGATCACAAATGCCAGAACAATTAGGGGTGAGCAGATTCAAACCGGAACCCGACCCGACCCGATGCATATCGGTCAGTTCGGGTCGGGGTTAATAGGTTGGCGGATGGCGGGCGGGTTCCAAAGCTGCAAACTGATTGTATTTCGGTTGGGTGTCGGTGGTGTGGCCGGAACCCGTTGGCCACACCTACCCGGCCGACTGAATTTTTTAAAAAAAATCAATTATATTATTTGTATTATGTATGTATTGTACTCACTAAATCCCTAAATCGATATCTCCCTCTCTCGCTCTCAAGTCTCAGCCTCTGCCGCTTCTCGCCTTCTCGGTCTCTCTCGCTCTCAACCTCTACCGGCTCTTGATCTCTTGTCTGAGTTGTCTCCTGTCCAGACGCCAGTCGCCGCCCTCTCCAGTCGTCTCCTATTTCAACTGTAGTTTGTTTGGGATACCCATTAAAGGTTTGCCGTTTCATTTACAGTTAGCAGTATATTTTGGTTTTCTAGTTTGCTATGAAGCGCTTGCCCTAATTCCTGGAAAAGCATCTCATCATGTATGGTTGGCTCTTCATGGAAGAATAGTGTAAAAAAATATTGGCCCAAACTGCTAAAACCGCCCCAAAACTGACCGAACCGACACATCGATTTTCGGTTTGGTGGACTCCCGACTTCGGTCGGTCGACGATCGGTGGCTGCCAGATATTCAGGTTCAATCACGTTGAGTTTTTTCGGTCGGATTTGCACCGACCCGACCGTTTTGGTCACCCTAACAACAATACTCTAATAAACAAAAAAGGTCATAGTGAATAAAAAATCATGTCAATTAATTAAATTATTTCACGTCTTGAAATTGTACTTTTATTTTTCCAATTAATATTCCAATAAAGCTCTCGAGTCTCGACTTTAAAGATACATAAGGGGAGTCGCTTTAATTAAATAAACGTCTTTTCCACGTCAAGTCTCCCCAGCTTTATGACTAGAAAGCTTTTAAATATTTTGTTTAAATATGATTGGTAAAAATTTGTTTAGTCATAAAATTGGATTTCAAAGTCGATATATATAGGTCTAATGTTCCCTCGGAAAGAATAAAACGTCCAATTAATAATTGTGCTGGTCCCAAATGGCTGAATATGGGGGGATTTTTCATTTTATTGCGAATCATATTATTGATAATGTTGTTTAATTCAGATTTAATAAATAAACCGTTTTTAAAAAAATCAATAAATAAATCAAATATTTCTACAGAGAGGTTAAAGTTTATTTATCTCAAAATTAAACATTTTTTAAATATTGAGATAACTCTTTATTTTAATTTTTTACATTTTCCTAACATCAAACCTTTCAACCTACAAATATCATAATTTAGACATGATAAAAAATTATATGAAACCGTTTTGATGGGTCACAAATTGCAAGTTTGTTTGGTAACAATATTATTATTTGTTTGGTTTGCATTGTAATATATAGAAGCGGGGTCTTTAACGAGTGTACACGCATAAAATATCACTATTGATATCTCATAGTAGTATTAATAAATGAGAAAAATGTGTAGCGCATTCTAAAATTAATTTTTTATTTGATGTTTAACATTCCCCACTCTCCCCACTTTGGCAATCATGTCAATGTACATGCTCATTAATTCATCAAATGACCTAGTCCTCCGGTACAGAAGCACACACAAAATTCATCAATAATTGATTACAAGAGAACTTACACCACTCAATTCTTTGTTGCGCTTATTTCTCCACTTTATAGTAGATATTGTACCCACCAAAATATGAATTAATTAATGACTAATCATTCTGTTTACAAACCAAAAATTCTATTAGAGATCATGACACGTCATGTTTTAAGCAAGGAAACACGTGTTCACGTGATGGGTCCTTAGATGACAAAATTTAAATATTATATATAATATTTTTATTAATTTTTTATATTTATTTAATTTTTGAATCTTATAAAATTCAAGATTGGATAAAATATTTAAATAATAAATATATTATTATATGATAAAGATCAAGTTTCTTAGCCAACAAGTAAATATTTTTTAAAAGATATAAATATATATATATATATATATTAATTTTTAATATTCAATGAAATCATGTCATGTCAACCCTAGATGTCCCTCCCTCCAACTATAAATAGAGGCATCCATATTAGTTGAAAAACATACCATAAATATTTTGAAGAGTTCAAGAATTTGAGAAAAAATTACGTAAGTGAAATTCTCTTAAATGGTCAAAGGCGTTCTTGCTGCATTCAAAGAAGTCATTCGCTAAATTCATCATGAAGTTAGCGTTTGATCCATAAGTAAGGCAATCAAAGACGTTCTTCACCAAATTTATCTTAAAGACGGCGTTTGATCTAGAAATAAGGCGACGACCCTCCAAATTACGTTATTAAGACCAATCCAAATATCAAGTCAAAGAAGATCGATAAATTAGAGAAGAAATAGAGATTGAATCCTTATATTTATATTTTCATCCGAAATCATTTTATTTGTACAATATTTTGTGTTTTACCAAATTAAATATAAAAATTTATGTTATAAATTTTGGCACGCCTGTTGAGACAATCTCTACCTCTCATCTCTTCTCTTCATTCAAATTCCTTAAGTATCAAGATGTCAGCAATGCTAAAAAAATAAATCACAAATTTGATGATGCTTGCTGAATGACTTGCCAAGTAGATTCAAGAACGAGATGCTGAAATCTTAAAATTAAAGAATGAAAACATTTTTTATACCAACAAAGAGCAAGTTGATGAAGATATTGAAGTTGAGATTTCTACAAAGCTACATTCTAACCAAAGTGGAAAATCTCCAACCAAAGAGATTGAAGTATCTTCTGACGGCTCAATACAAGTTGATCAACTTAAAGAATTCATATTGGAAAAAAAAAATCAAAGACAAGTCTGGAGAAAGTCGTATATCACTCTAGACTTACCACAAGCCATATACCTCAAGAATTGACGGCTTGAAAATACCAGATGGCTACCAACCGCCAAAATTTTAACAATTTAATGACACATGCAATCCAACAGAGCATGTGGCACACTTTGTAGAGACCTACAATGATAATGGAACACATGGAGATCACTTGGTGAAGCAGTTGTATTCTCTTTAAAAGACCATGCGTTTGATTGGTATACCGATTTAGAGTCAAATTCGATTGATAGTTGGGGACAACTGAAGAAATAATTCCTTAATCACTTCTACAACACTCGAAAGATGGTTAGCTTGGTTGAACTTACAAACTCATACCAGCAAAAAGAAGAGCTCGTCATTGACTACATCAACCGCTGGAGAAACTTGAGCCTGAATTGCAAAGATCGATTATCAGGAACCTCATCAATTGAAATGTGCATCCAAGGCATGTGTTGGGGCCTTCAATATATTTTGATAGAGATTTAACCAAAGACCTTCGAGGAATTGGCTACTAGACATGTCTGCAAATGAATTTGAAGAATTGTTGATACAATGACATCACAACTTTGAAGACGAGCAAGAAACAAATGATGTGGGTAAATCTTTTAAAGAATCTCCAAGTGAAGAAGAAGAAACTACTATAAATCTCTCCGTGCGTATATTGATAAACTGAGATTTTACACTAGTTTCCGTGCTATTTAATTATGCATTTTAATTGGTTTACTTGTGTTTTAATCACAGTTTAATTGGATTTCACTCGTTCTTGGAGTTTGGTATGTGTTATGATTTTTTGTAGGATCTGTCCCCATTTATGTTGTATTTTCGAGAAGAGAATAATTGATGATGTCCTAGGGTCATGCATTGAAGAAATCGAGTCGAAAAAGGGATGGAAATGATTTAGAATGAAACTCGTGAGCCAAGTCACGAGTGCACCCACGAGTATGGTCGCGAATGGCATCCCGACCTAAATTATGTAAGCTCGCTACTGTGAGGGGGTGTGGAAGAAGAGAATTCGCGAGCTCAGTCATGAGTTTCAAAGAGCCCGCGAATATCATTGCCACGTTAGTGACACGTGGACTTGCGACCCGAGTCGTGAGTGACTAGATTGCAAGTGAGGTCGCGAATGGTCCGGGCTTGTCCGATTTTCATCTGATTTTGGGCTTTTATTTCCTAAGTATAAATAAGGTTTTTGTGCGAAAATTAGCGACAATTTATCATACCCTAAAGTTGCTAGAAGAGAAGAATTTGGAGACCGAGAAATTCAAAGAGTTCAAGATTAGAGGCGAATTAAATCTTTCAATTTTTTTTTACTTTAGTGTAGAATTACAATGTTTTTATTTATTTATTTTGGATATTTATTTTACAATGAATAGCTGAAACCTTAGTATTCTAAGGTTAGATTATGATTTATTTATGAAGTTCTTTTAATTCATTTTATTTGGTATCTATGATTTGATCATGCTTTGATCATTCATGTGATTATCTATATTGTTTACCTGATCAATAAATGATACTACATGATGTGTTAATTCATAAATTGAGAGAGAATTTTTAACACAAGATCTGGAATAATTATCTGGTTAATCAATATCACTCGACAGAGTTGCAGTTAATTTAGAGAACAATAAACTTTTGAAATTGTTAGGAATTACACCATAGGTATTGAACGGACACGTTAATATTTGTTGTGTGATCTACAATTTAGGCACTTTGAGAGAAAATTTAGAATACAAAAGTGGTTGTTCTAGCATGATTTAAATCCCAACATAGATGCTAAATGAATTTATTAGGAGACTGGATTAAATAATGAATTTCCAATTCTAGAATACAATTTCTCTTCATTGTTTGATTTGACTGTGTTTATTTATGTGGTGGTATTTATCATGTTTATTATTTTCAGTCTTTAGATAACTAAGTAACTCAATTATGTTAGGTAGTCTAGATAACTGTATGAAGTTAACTTAGATAATTAGTAGTTTAATTATTAAGTCCTTGTGGATATGACTTTGTTCGCCGCTACACCATCAATCTCACTGTGCACTTGCAATTAGATTAAAATAAATACCGAACATATATTCAAGTCTTCCAATACATGTCACAGTCCATGAAAAATAAAATACAAACGGTCCTTGATAAGAATCTAAACTATTTTCCAAAACTCCTTGATAAGAGCCAAAACTATCTAAACTCTTCAATAAATGTTAAGCACTCCTTGATAAGAGCTTAAACTATGAGTAAAGCTCTTAGACTTGAGCAAAAACCATACAAACTCTTCAAGAAATGCCAAGTACTCCTTGACACGAGTATAAAATTTTTAAGTTTTTCAAGTTCAAGAAAGCTCCTTGATATGAGCATAAACTATTCAAGTCAAAAATATTGAAGACGCCCTAATACAAGTATAAGCTATATATCTAAATTTAAATCAAACTTAAGACTCCTTCATACGTGTATAAACTATCTAAGAAATCCAAATTGAAGGCCACATGATATGAGCATAAACTATCTTATAAATTCAAATTAAAGAATTCTTGAACATGAGTATAAACTATTTACAAGTTGAAATTTAAGAATTCCTTGACACAAGTATGAATAGAGGTCTAATCAGTTTAAATGATCAAGACTTCTTGATACGAGTTTAAATGATCTAATCAGTTTTTGAAACTCGTTCATTTCAAACAATAAGTCGTTCATGAAAAAATCTCGATGGAGCATTTGTAGATGATGAAATTTAAATATTATATTTAATATTTTTATTGATTTTTTTTATATCTATTTAATTTTGGAATCTTATGAAATCTAAAATTAGATAAAATATTTAAATAATAAAGATATTATTATATGATAAAGATCAAGTTGTTTTGGCAACAAGTAAATATATTTTAAAAGATATATATCAATTTTCAATAGCCAATGAGATCGTGCCACGTCAGCCCTAGATACCCCTCCCTACAACTATAAATAGAGGTCTCCATATCAGTTGATCAAACACACCATAATTTATTTGAAGAATTCAAGATTTGAGGAGAAATTCCATAAGTGAAAATTTCTCAAATACAAAAACTTGTATAAGACCGTCTAACGGGTCTCTTGCGTTAGACGGATCAAATAGAATCCAAACCCGCCCAAAAATTTCTTCCAAACCTGCAAAAACAATCAGGCGCGTGAGTTCCATACGCCCGCCCACTCGCAGCCACTCGTGTATCACTAGGTATAAGGTAAAGTATCACTACGTGCGAAATATCATTAACTATTAAGTGAAGTATCATTAGATATATATCTGCTAAAATATCATTAACTTTGAAGTGAAGTATCATTAAATATAAATTTGGCGAAATATCATTCACTATTAAGTGAATAAATCTTTCCAAACCCGTCTAAACCCGCAAAAAGGGTCAGACGCGTGGGCTCCACATGCCCACTCACGCGTGGTCACTCGATTATCACTAGGTATAAAGTAAAGTATCACTATGTGTGAAGTATCACTAACTGTGAAGTGAAGTATCATTAACTATAAAGTGAAGTATCATTAGATATAAATTTGCCGAAATATTATTAACTATTAAGTGAAGCATCATTAGATATATCTGGTGAAGTATCATTAACTCTGATGTGAAGTATCATTAGCTATGAAATGAAGTATTATTAACTATGAAGTGAATTATCATTAGATATAAATTTGGCAAAATATCATTAACTATTAAGTGAAGTATCATTAGATATATATAAATCTGGTGAAGTACCATTAATTGTCATGTGAAGTATCATTAACTCGGAAGTGGAGTATAATATGATACTTCACTTTGCAGTTAGTGATACCTCACACATAATGATATTTTACTTTATATCTAGTGATACTCGGGTCATTTTATTTTTTAATTATACATTTTATTCAACTCGGATCCGAGTTGAGATCTGTCTAACGTAAGAGACCCGTTAGACGGTCTCACACAAGTGTATCCTTTTCTAAAAAAGTAAAAGCGTTCTTGCAACATTCAAATATGTTTTTCACCAAATTCATTCTGAAGTCGGCGTTTGATCCATAAGCAGGACAATTAAAGATATTCTTCACCATATTCATGTCAAAGACGACGTTTGATCCATAAGCAAGACAATCAAAGACGTTATTCACCATATTCATGTCAAAGACGACGTTTGATTCAAAAATAAGGCGACGACCCTTCGAATTAACTTTATCAAAATAAATTCAAATACCAAATTAAAGAAGATCGAAGAATTAGAGAAAAAATAGAGATTGAATCCTTATATTTATATTTTCATGCGAAATTATTTTATGTATACATTATTTTATATTTTACAAAATGAAATATAAAAATTTATATTAGAATGTCATTATGTTTGCGGTGGGAGGTAGTAGCAGCGCGCTTGCACTACATCAAATAGAATCTCCTTATACAAAAGTAGCCAATAAAAAAATGGAATGGTGGTGAGCAAATTAAAGTTTGTAAAAGAAAGAAATAAAGAGGTATATAAGAAGACAGTGGAGTAGTGATGGTTGCTGGTGAAGATGATCAAACTCATTGCATCATCGTACGTGACGTGCGAAGCTGACGTTGTGATTCAAAGAGAGAGGAGAAAGGAAATGGGAAAATAGAGAAATTGGGGGGTGGTTTTCGAATTGGATTCCTTACTCACGGTCAATTTTCTTCTCACATTTTTTTTTATAAAGAAATAATAAATAATAAAAATAAAAACAAAAATATGTGAGGTCAATTATGCGGCTGGAATTCTTAGTCCACGTGTCCACACACACGTTCTTGAATTCCCAATTCCCCTTTTCTGACCAAAACATTTTGTTTTAACTTCACGCTCACCGGCCATATGGCCCAATGGCCCATATATAAAAGTGACAAAAATGTTAATATGACGCACCATACCATCTAGTGAATTTCTTAGGTTAAATAAATATTTATTTGATTTAAGAGGTGATTTTTTATTTTTATTTTTTTCAGTGTCCCCCTTCCCCTTGTCTTTTCCTTTTTCATTTTTTTTCACTTTTTAATTTCTTTATTTCTTTTGTTTATTTACAAATATATAACGAGTGAATTCGTGCACTGAGCGCCCGATAATTATTTTTTTTTAAATAAATAAATCTGTCCATCCATATCAGTACGTGCAAAACTAGATCGGTTATTTTCAATCCAAATCGGAAACCGTGATTTTTGATTGATTTATTGAAGCTAAGTGGATTGAAGTAATGGTTAGAATAAAAATAAAAAAATAATAAAACGAAACCTAGCCGGCTAATATAGTGCAAATATAAATAACTATATGTCTCATCACAACAAATATAACTATATCTCCTTGTATATATGAGATGCATGAAAGATTATTTCCTATCTCGGAAAACTATGGAATCTTCTTCTTCCTTTTTTTTATTTAATTTTATTTTTTTTTACTACTTCATCGATGAGTGTTGCGGGATCGAAGTGTAGGGTATAAGCACCGTTAAGTTATTAGTCCTTCTTTAATATATATTTTTCTATACACACTACTTTTTATCAATTATTATTTATAAAAAAAAATAAGAATATCAATTTACGAGCTGCTAACAATATTACTTCGTGAAACACACAAAAATGTGTCTTCACGCCTCATTTGAATGAAAATAAATTGGAGAAAAAATAAAATTCGATGAGCTTCTCCAAGAGGCAAGCACAAGTCAAGTGCCAAAAAGATCATATTTCGATTTAGTCTAAACAAGTTCCGTATGAACTATTAATTATGTTGGGCAGAGGTGTTACTCTGATTATTAAAGTTATTGGTAAATTAAATAATACTCCATCCATTTCGTTTTATTTGTTGTTTTAGATTTTTTGTTTTGTTTCAAAATATTTGTTGTGAAAAATATAATTGAATAAAATTTTGTGGCACATATGAGGGATGAGTATATTTGTCCACAAAATTAATTGTTAATTTTAGATAAAAAATATAAAACGATAAATAAAATGAAATGGAAGGACTACGGTCCTATCTAGGGTTTGTTTACTTAATAAGTTAATATAGAAGTAATCAATAAGCATACTTTGGTTGTCGATAAACTGTGAGAATTTTGTCACGGTATCATCCAAAACGTGGGACAACAATGCGTTGCCAAATCATCTGTAAACCACCAATAAAAAGTGATTAAACTTAGTTATAAAATGAATAATCTTGTGACAATATTATTGTCACTGTTGCATGTATTCGTGACAATATTTGTCACGGTTCAACCATCTCGTGATAATAATTGTCACAGTTCAATCTTCTCGTGATAATTATTGTCACGGTTCATCACTTTTCGAGACAATAATTAAAATTCATTTTAATTCAACTTTTTACATGAAAGGAAGACATTTCATGAGAGTATATTCTCACGAAATTATTCAATTCGTGACAATAGTCTCGAGAGAATATTATACTCACGAGACAAGCATCTCGTGTCCATATTGTCACGATTTCATCGATCTCGTGACAATTATTGTCACGAATTCATGATTTCGTGATAATATTGTCACGAAATGTCTGAATTCATATGTATTTACACATTTATGCTAATTTTCATAAATCATCTAAATATACAAATTCATGTTAATCTACCACAAAATATGCAAATATATACACACGAGAAGCATATATAATCTTTCAAATATTAAAAAAAAAACATATTCAATAACTATTAATACAATTGTTATGAAATTATAATAAATTATGTATAAATTACTTAAAATTTTATAAAAGCATTTAAACCCGACATTTTTGAACAACTTCACGGCGAGAAAAAAAAAACGCACCTCAAACAAGTTCAAACAGAGCTCGACGTCAATTTCTCAAACAAAAATTTGGAGGGCTCGACGTTAGTTTCTTGTTTGTCAATGGCCTTTTTTTTTTGTTTAACTTGTGTGTTGGGATTTAATGCATGCAACTACCAAATTGACCCCCCCTCCCAACATTAATTCAATCGGTCCTTTCTTCTTTAAAAATAAAAACATGCCACAATATTTGTTGCAAATTGCAATCGGTCCCAAATAATCAAGTGGGTCCCAGACTTTTTGTTTTTTTTTAAGCTAAACTAATAAGACAAAAAAAAGAGATAAAAAATTCCAAAAAGTAAGGGTATAGATGACTTTTACACTATTTGTTAAATAGAAAAGAATTGGTTATAGAACTTGGCTAAAAAAGAAGTGGTTATTCTACTTTTGATTACTTTATTTTTTCTCCCTTTTTTTTATTTTGTACTCCATTATTTTGTTTGTTTTTTTCAATTCTTTTCTTATTCTTTAATTTCATTTTACGATTATTATTTAGCATTCATCGTATTCAATTAAAATGCATTATAATTTTTTTATATTTAATTTTTAATTTTTAAATATTAATTGATTATTTTAAAAATTAAATACTAAAAATTTATAATAAACCCTAATTTAGTAGGATTAACCCTCAATAACAAGTATAAAATTAAATCAAAGCATAATAAATTGATATAAAAAATTAGATAAAAAAAATAAAAAAACGAATGTGCAATTAAAAATGCAACACTAAGGGGGTGTATTGGTTGTGGATTTTGATGGATTTCATTGGACTTTTAAAATTCGGGTGTATTCAATCCAGACTTTTAAAAGTCCAATGAAATCCTGGTGTATTCAATCCAGACTTTTAAAAGTCCAATGAAATCCTGGTGTATTCAATCCAGACTTTTAAAAGTCCTTTAAAATTTTGAGGTATTCAACAATCCACGGACTTTAAAAAGTCATTGACTTCGATGGATTTCGGCTGGATTTCACGTGAAAATTACGAAGGATGAAATCCGACCTCCAGACACGAGATTTCGATGGATTTGGAAAACCCGACGAGCGCGGTGTCCCAGCGGTCGGTGAGGAGTTGAAATCGGGCACCCTAGCCGTCACCCGACCTCAGCGGCCGCTGGCCTTGCCGATGATGGCACTCCAGCGGCCGCTGGGTGCCAGCGGCCGTTGGGATCAAGGCCGCTCAATTCCAGCGGCCGCTGGGTTTAATTTTTCTTGCCGTGTACACCGATCGTTGTATTCCAACGAGTGCTGGCGAGATGGATTTGAAATCCATTGAAATCGTTCAAAATCGGTCCGAAATCCATACGAAATCCGCTAGACTCTGCGTGGAGTTGGGAGACTCCATGTGAAATCTATGGATTTATAAAATCCATAAAAATCCATGGACATTTTAAAGTCCAACAAAATCGGTCAAAATTCCAATCCAATACACCCCCTAAATATGCAATATACTATTTGGCACGGAGAGAGAGAGTGCCAAAGATCCGGAGATTTTTAACACTTGCGGTTGTTGAGCACCAATACTCAAACGTGAAAGATGATAGATAAATGTTATCATAATTTTTTTTTTTAAAATGTAATACTAAAATCCAAAAATACAATCCTAAAAATCAAGGATTTTTTGCTAGATTATGTTCTTTACCACCTAGTGAAATTTTTATTTATTTAAACATAGAACTACAATAACCATAAGTAAAAATAGGTATTTGCATAAAAAATCACAATATTTATGCTATTTTGCAATTATAACATGATCTAATTGTTGGAAATAAAACATAAACTTTAACAATTTATGTAATTATAACATGTCCAATTTTTTACCAATTAAATACTTGAATCTATATCTATATGATGTATGTTCGTGTTTTTAACATGGTTATACATGTGGAGTGTACGTGTATAAATTTAGTTAGTCACATTGGACTATATTGGTCGGAAAAAATTTAGATGTGTTGTAATTATAAAAAGCAATTATATATACAATTTTATTTGCAATAATTACAAGATCTTCATATAATTAAGAAATGACCTAAATATCATGCATTTTAACTCAAATAACCCAATTAAATAAAGGGAGTTATGATCATTTTCTTTTTCATTTCCAACCGCTAAGCAAGGTCTTAACTGGCTAATTGGGTCCAGTGTGTATTTGGGCCTGCTGAGAACCCACATTTTAGCATAGAGCACTGAACGCAAATCTTGGATGGGAAGGCCGAATGCATGCAAATTAATCGACAATGGTGAAATGTTTAATAATAAAAATAAGGGTGATTGATATATAGCCACTAATTTTCTCATCATAGCCACTCAAATTAAATTAAATAAAAGTGTGAATTGAATGTTCCATTTTGCCCTTATAACCTTACTATTTCTTCTCCACGCCTCTGCCATAGTAATTTTGTTCTGCAAACATAAATTTAATTGAAAATACGCGATTAGCTTTAGTTTTGATGTAAAAATTGTGATTAGCCTTGGCACGTAAAACTCATCCTCCAATTCACCCAATTTAAAAGCATCAAACTCGCCCAATTAATAAATCACCTAAAACACAAAAAATTCACCAAATTATTAAGCAGTCAGAGAACAAAAGAAATATTTTTAATCAAAATTAAATTTCGGAGGAGGATGTTGCTTGATGAAAATATATACCGACCTTCTTTCGGCGTTCAAGTACCCCAATTTAAAAATTTCGCAATCATGAATTTAACAAGAAGTTCATGGACTGAAATGAATATTCTTGTCAAAAAAATTTGTAGGTAGAAGTAATAAAATATTTATTTAATTGTTGTGGCACCAAGTGTTAAAATAAGGTCCAATGTGCCAATCAACGTATACCTTCAAATTTTGCAGAGGATTTAGGGCTTCTCTAAATATTAAATTTGCTGCTTCTTTTTTTCGAAGACGGGGCTTTACATTGTCAGAATTGAAGAATATACAGTACAAAGAACTGTGGAAACTCTAATAAAAGAAATTTTGGAGGGCTACAAGGGCAAAATGAAATATTTAATTTATGTTTATATTTTATTTAATTTTGGTGGTCATATTTGGACTATGTATACAATTACCCTAAAAATAAAAAACAGTTCAAATATGTTAATAAGCATATTTTCACAAATAAGGTTGCTTGTGAAATTCTATTAATCATCAATCAATTGATAGCTGACAGTTTTTTTATTCCCCACTAAATAGAGAGTAGAGATCCTCTAGTCCCATTTGTGTGTGCCAACCGTGTGCCACCATTAAAATTATATATTCTTAATAATGTTTTTTATAAAAATAATTTTTTTTATCATAACTAATCATAATTAATATTTATTGTAAAAAAAATTAAAATTTTAAAAAATTATATACCCTAAGTTTGGAATAATCAACCCCAAAAATCAATTATATTAACTAAAAAATGAAAATTAAATATTAAAAAATAATTATAAACCCTAATTGGGTGGAATAAACTCTAAATAATAATGTAAAATTATACTAAATCAAAAGAAATTAAAATTGAAGAAAAAAAAATAAAAAAAGTAATAATTTTGAAGTGTGACACACGGTTGGTACACACAAGTTGGGACTAGAGGATCTCAAGTGCTAAATAGAGTTGTCCAAACAAAGCCTGGCCCGACCTTGTTTACAATTATATAGCAAGAGTTGTAAAAAAGCCTGGCCCGACCTTGTTTCAGATCGATGGGCACTGGCCAGCCCCATCCGATTTTTTTTTCTCATAGGCTCGGTGGGTTCGTGCTTAGTTTGGCGGCACGATTCGATATTTAAATTATCTAAATTATTTAGTTGGTTGAAAATAAATTTTAAAATAAATATATTTTGAAGAAACGTTCAACTAGTTCAAAGAGTTGACTTGTTACATACCCCCATTTACTATTTTCATTTATTACTTCCGCTCTATTATTTTTAACATGTATGTGTTTAAAAAAATAATAATAGTATATATATTTTTTGAGGAAATATAGTATATTTTTACTTCATATATAAGAGCAATGTTGTTAACAAATTATTAGTACAGTTGGATTTTTAAGTAAGCTAAAAAACAGATAACAAAATTATTTTCTAGTAAAAATATATCATCAAAAATGAAGAAAAAATGAGAGTTAAAATCATAAATTTGATCATTTTGATAAGGGTGTTGCTATTTACACCATTATTTTTTCAACATATACACCATATCACCCATATATAAAAATATTAAGCAGTTCCTTTGGGGATGACCTAGTGGTGGATTGGTGTTTCTTGAGGCCAAATGTTTCAAGTTCGACCCACCACCAACACCACTAGATGTGAGTCTGTCACATTTGGCTTGTCAAGTGTGGTTCACCTCCGCTGTGTAGGTTTGCAGGCTATTACACAAGGGCGGAATTTACCCAGTGCGCACCACGGTAGCGGCTGCGGGTTACCCTCGATATCTAAAAAAAATTAAACATTTTTTTATACACCACAGTTTTTTTTTTCATTCTTATCCTTTAAGTATAAAAAAATTAACCAATTAATAAAACAAGGAAGAAATTTTTACATCTTTACATCGTCTTCTCCCATCTTTCCAATAGAGAAATCTATTGCTTGTGTATCCTCCCCCTCTCTCCTAAAATGAGAAATCCATTGTGCGTCGTCTTTTCTTCTTCCTCTCTCCTGAATGAGAAATTCGATGTCATCACTCTCCTATTCTCCCTCTTTCCTAAATGAGAAATTTGATGTCATCACCCTTTTCTGCTTTGATGAAATCCGCCTCCATCTTTAAATTCTTTTTTTTGAATCAGATTACATGATTGAATTTATTTTTTAGAATCAATTTTTTTTCTTACTATGGTCCCATGTTCGGAACAAAATATTCGAAATCTACCTCCCATAATGGAAAAAAGTTTTCAAACTACACTCATCGATGTGTCTTTATTATTGGCAGCAACAGAAAATGAGGACGACCTGACGGATTTTTCTTTGTTTTGTGTTTAGAAATGTAGTTTTTTTAGTGTTTTTTAAATTGAAGGAGGAAATGGGTAGTTGAATCCTGATGGAACTGTGAGAGGTCATCCAAGGGCAGGTTACTTTTTGCCTTAAAGTTTGATTCTGGGGCTGTTAATCTGTGCTCATTTTGTTTGCCTGAGAACATGAGTGTCATAGGACGTCTTACAATACTAGATGGGTGCAACTACGCTCATTGGAAAGCAAGGATCAAGGTATTTATTAAACCTATGATGGTAAAGCTTGGAAAGTCGTGTTAAATGGTTGGAGTCATCCTACAAAACAAGAACATGGTGAGGTCATTCTAAAACCTAATGTGAGATGGACCAAAGAATAGAACATGAGCGCGAACTTAAATTCATGAGCACTAAATGTAATATTCTATGTTGTTGACATAAATATATTCAAGTTAATCTTCAATTGCAATGTTGCCAATGATGCATGGGATATTCTTCAAACTACATATAAGGGAACAAATAAAGTCAAAGAGTCAAAATTGATATTGTTGACTTCGAAGTTTGAGAATCTCAAGATGCATGAGGGGTAGACAATAAGTGAATACAATTTATCTTTATGTGACATTACTAATCAATATTCTGCACTTGGTGAAAATATTCCTATAAGAAGAAGGTGTTGAGATCTCTTTCAAAGAAATTTACCTACAAAGTCGCAGCAATTGAGGAGGCAAAAAATATCAATTAACAATATGAAGTTGTAAAAGTTGATAGGTTCATTGATCACCTTTGAGATGTCCCTACGTGATGATGAAAAACCTAAGAGAATAGAATGATTAAAGGTTGATTAATCCAAGATTGTTTCGGAGTTGATGTCCAAAGATTAAGATGAACTTGCAGAATCCATGGCCTCTCTAGCCAAGTATCTTGTGCAGGTTATGATGCAGATCATTGGAAGACCTTACGGTGGTGTCTCTCAACATGATTCTCAACGTGTTCCTGGACATCACTTGAACAACAAACATCACAACTTTTCCAATAAATCTAAAGTTGCATAAAGAAGATCTGATAGAAAAGTTTAATGTAAAGAATGTCAAGGATTTGGACACATTCAATTTGAATGTGCCAATATGTTAAAACGAGGGCATATCTCATCCAATACATCTTTTAGTGATAGAGACCATGATGGAAGTAGTGAAGATGATGATTGCATCAATAATCATGTGTCACTTGTTTCAAATGTAGAGTCTCAAACTGGTGTTCCTGTCAATGTTCCAAAGGATGATCCTTCGGACCTTGTTGAAGAAAGCAATGTAAATGAACTGACAAAGGAAGAAATCATTGATACATTCAAAACCAATTTTATTGAAATGATGCATAATCACATTGTCCAATTGAATGGTGAGAGGAAAGTGATGGGTGAACGTATTGTGAAACTTGAAGCTGTGGTTAAATTTCACAAAGATAAATATACAGAATCCAGTATGGAACTTGAGCACTTAAAGAAGAATGTGATTATGCTCAATTCTAGACCATCTCAACCTGATGAGATCCCATAAACTGGAAAAGAAGTTAATGATCGTGTTGGATTTGAATCAATTGAAAACAAATCGGAAACTAGAACTAAGATCACAATGAAAGAAAAATATGAACATGTTTCTCTTATAGCAAGACCTTCTACTCAACCTCTGCAGAGTCCATCTCCAAAATGTGGTATTATATGTCACTATTGTGAAGAACCTGAACATATCAGACCACATTGTGATCAGTATCTGAATGATATAAGAAGGATGAAGATGAGATCAATTTCTAATAGAAGATGGGTTTGGAAAGTGAAGATTCAGACTCATGTAGAAACATCAGCAGTAGCATATCACAGAACACGTGCAAGAATTTTTCAAATACCTCATTGCACTAAGTACCTAGCTACTTCGAGAAAGTCTAAAAGTCATTTTAGCAGTAAAAATAAGATCAATAAGGTGTGGAAGAAAAATGTTGATCTGGCAGTTCATGATCCGATTGATATTCCTAGTGATGTTTCTGGGGATGTTCCTCAGTTAACTAAACATGCAGAATACAAGAAACATATTTGTCTTAGTCATCCCACAAATGTTCAACATATACAGAAGGCATGAAAACATGTTACCCTTCTAGAAATCATTGGAGTAGTTAAACCCGGTAGAGGATCAATGATAGATGGTGACCAGCTTATATGAGATCCTGTTGATGTCCCTTAAAGTGTGCTTCTCCACACCTCTTTTTCGGAACTTGATTTTTGATTCTTCTGAAAAAAATAGGGTCTTTTCATCTTTTCGTAGGGTTACATTATATTGATGATCCATTTGTTTACTTTGATCATCTTATCTCCATGTTCAATTAGCGAGAAAGGCTTTATGAAATCATTATGGATTTTATGTTGCCGCCAACATGATGAATTTAGTTTTCATCATTTTTATTAAGAGGAGTCTTCTAGCTATTTAAAACTGATTATGTTTGGCATGCTTCCTAGGACATGGAAGATGTAGAGAGTGGTCCTAAGCCTAGACCTGACCATGGTCTTTTGGACCGAGATGCTTGAAGGCTCCCCCTCTGATTATTTGATTTTTATGCAGGCAAATAAGGGGATAAATGTTCGATTCACAATTTGAGGGGCAGTTCCATGATGTTCATGATCTCGACTTCATTCTTGGAATGAGAAGAACATGCTGCGCTGAAACTCTGATGGACTATAAGAATTCAAGATGTTATAGGAAGATATGTTTTAGGAGGAGATCCGTACAATGTTCTTGCAAACTGAATTGATGTTTATGTTCAGGATGGGCATTTTTTTATAGTACTCTGATACCAACGAGCATTTCTGTTTTGCATGCAGAAGCTCTGTTACCAACACTTGTGGATTCGAGAAAGATAATTTACCTCCATAAAAATTAAAGGGAGAGATTGTTAGTGCAATCGGTGTGCAGTAGCTTAATTGTCATTTGTTTGGTAAATCATATGTTGCGATAATTGTGGTTTTTGAAGAGTACCAATCCGCGATCCTTTTCCACTATGCAACTCAGAGAATATTTCGAATCAAGGTATCAGACTTCGTGAAGATACCCAAGAGATTCACCCTAATCTCTAAAGGAAGGCTTCTACTAAAAAAGGTGAGAAATCCTATCAACATGGAAACGAACTTCATAAGCCAAGACTCGAAGAAGGAAGACGGTTCGAGCTCTTATATAAAGACCATTCGATCCAAATTGAATGGTGGACATGCTGAATATTATTTTATCAACTCTTCGTGTTTTGCATTAAATTTTCGATAGGATTTATCGTGTTTACTAGTATTGTTCCTCATAGAGTTCAACGTGATGTTCTAGTAATTTAGTTTGTCTAGTACAAACAATCTTGGGTACAAAGCTGCTGCTGAAGATCGTAACCTTGTGGAGGTCGCGGAAGAGACCAAGTGTGGGCACTTGGGTCGTAGGTGGTTCTTACGGTTTCAATCCATTGAAAAATGGGTAGTGTTTGAAAGGTTGTTCAGATAGGTGGTCCTGTTGTACAAGTCCTCTACTGAAATTCACTTTGAATGAATGGATTGATTCTCTATTACGCATGGCACCCCAGAGCAGGTGAGTTCACCGAACTGGATTAACATATAATTTGTTATTTATGCTTTCTTTATTTATATTCTTATTATGTCATATAATTAAACATCATAAAGAACAACACAATATAAATAGTGCACGGGTTTTGTTTTATCAAATTCTTTCTGAATCTTTTGGTAAATTTTGGAGGTGGTTGGCGACTGTCATTGCCCGAAGTAGACCAGTAACAGGCATGGGAAGGCATGAAAAAATATAAGGAAAAATAAAAGGAAAATAATATTTAAATAATTTAATAATTAATCAGTCTTCAATTAATTTTAATACTGGTGTATATTGAAAAATTTATAGTATATTTAGAAACACCTGTTAATAGCAGGATCATTTGATGAAACACGATTTGGTAACATGAGATTTCATGAGGTGCGATAATGCAGTTGATTTTGAATAATGAATTTAATATATTTTATTTAAGTCTAATATTATAGAATTGAAGCGAAATTTTGGTAAGTTCGGCAAACGTTGCACATATTCGGTTCATGGCTGTTCCAATGAAAAGTCATTTGATTGCATTCAGATTGTAACTATTTAATATTGATTTAAGGGAAGTGGAAATGTATAAAAATAGACAAATGTAAATAGTGTTTGGGGGGAAAAGGTAACTTTTAAAAATAGGTAGTTTTGTGAGCAATGTCCTATGACACACTTGGTCCCCACACCCAATCATTGGCTCAATGTACTTTTTACATTTATCATCACTACACAACAATTATATAAAAATATATATATTTGAAAGGCAAGAGTTGATATCTACGATTATTTAAAAATGCAACGATTAATAATCTACATTGCCACAATTAATTTAAATGAGCAACGATTAATTTTCAACGAGCCACGATTAATTGTCTACATTGTCACGATTAATTGAAATGAGCCACGATTAATTTTCAATAAGCCACGATTAATTGTCTACTTTGCCAAGATTAATTTTCATTAGTCATAGTTAATTTTCAATAAGCCACGATTAATTGTCTACATTGCCAAGATTAATTTAAATGGGTCACGATTAATTTTTAATGAGTCACGATTAGTTTTGAATGGACCATAATTATTTGTTATGAGCCAAGATTAATTTTTGAATGAGCCACGGTTAATTTGTGAATGAGTCACGATTAGTTTTTTGTTATGAGCCAAGAATAATTGTGGCTTTTTTGTTGATCGAATTAATTGTGGCTTTTTTATTTAAATTAATCGTGGTTTTTTTTATTGAATGCATTAAAAATGGGGCTGAGACATTGTTTAAAATGGGGCTGGGACAATTAATCGTGTTAATTTGTGGCCAATTAATCGTGGCAAATTTAAAATTAATCGTAGAAATGTTTAAATTTAATCGTGGCAATGTTTGAATTTAATCGTGACAAATTTAAAATTAATCGTGGTAATATTTAAATTTAATCGTGACAATGTTTGAATTTAATCATGGAAAATTTATAATTAATCGTGACAAATTGAAATTAAGTGTGGTAAATTTAAAATTAATCTTGACAATATTTAAATTTAATCATGGCAATGTTTGAATTTAATCGGGGCAAATTAATAATTAATCGTGACAAATTTAAAATTAATCGTGGCAATATTATAGTCGATAATCAATTTGGTTATACTATAATGTTTAGGTTGTAGAGTGATTTCACATGTGAGAATCAATTTGATTATACTATAGTGTATAGGTTGTTTCGAGAAGTCATAATCAAGAATCAATTTGATTATACTATAGTGTATATTTGTTTCGGGAATTCATAATCGATAATCAATTTGATTATACTATGATGTATATGTTGTATTGGGATTTTACTTACGAGGATCACTTTGATTATCGGTTATGAATTCTCGAAACAACCTACATACTATAGTATAATCAAATTGATTCTCACATGTGAAATTTTACTATAGCTTATATGTTGTATTGGGATTTTACTTGCGATGATCACTTTGATTATCGATTATGAATTCTCGAAACAACCTATACACTATAGTATAATCAAATTGATTCTTGATTATACTATAATATATAAGTTCTTTCGAGAAGTCATAATCAAGAATCAATTTGATTATACTATAGTGTATATGCTTTTTTCAGAAATTCATAATCGATAATCAATATGATTATATTATAGTGTATATGTTGTATCGGGATTTCACTTGCGAGAATCACTTGGATTATACCATAATATATAAGTTGTTTCGAGAATTCATAATCGATAATCAATTTGGTTATACTATAGTGTTTAGGTTATATGGTGATTTCACATGTGAGAATCAATTTGATTATACTATAGTGTATAGATTGTTTCGAGAAGTCATAATCAAGAATCAATTTGATTATACTATAGTGTATATGTTGTTTCGGAAATTCATAATCGATGATCAATTTGATTATACTATAGTGTATATGTTGTATAGGGATTTTACTTACGAGGATCACTTTGATTATCGATTATGAATTCTCGAAACAACCTACACGTTATAGTATAATCAAATTGATTCTCACATGTGAAATCCTAATACAACTTATATACTATAGTATAATCAAATTGATCACTATAGTGTAATCAATTTGATTTTACTATAGCGTATATGTTGTATCGGGATTTTACTTCCGAGGATCACTTTGATTATCGATTATGAATTCTCGAAACAACCTATACACTATAGTATAATCAAATTGATTCTCACATGTGAAATCCTAATACAATCTATACACTATAGTATAATCAAATTGATTCTCACAAGTGAAATCCCGATACAATCTATACACTACAATGTAATCAAACTTTGCCACGATTAATTATAAATTTGCCACGATTAAATTCAAAGATTGTCACGATTAAATTTAAATATTGTCACGATTAATTTTAAATTTCCCATGATTAATTTCAAGTTGCCACGATTAATTATAAATTTACCACGATTAAATTCAAACATTGTCAAGATTAAATTTAAATATTGTCACGATTAATTTTAAATTTGCCATGATTAATTGGCCACAAATTTCCATGATTAATTGGTCACAAATTGCCATGATTATAAATTCAAACATTTTGAAATTAGCCACTATTATGAATTCTCGAAATTTGCCACGATCATATGTTTGTAAAATATAATCGTAGTAATTGTGGCCACGATTAAATTTAAATATTGCCACGATTAATTTCAATTTGCCACGATTAAATTTAAATATTACCACGATTAATTTTAAATTTACCATGATTAATTTAATGAGTCACGATTAATATAATAAGGCTCAATAATTTTCTAAAAGCCACGATTAATATAAAACAAGCCATGATTAATTTTCTAAAAGTCACGATTAATTTCAACAAGTCACGATTAGAGCCAAGATTAATATAATAAGCCTCGATTAATTTTTAAAAACCAATATTAATGTAAAACAAGCCACGATTAATTTTCTAAAAGACATGAATGTGTCATAGTTTTTTGAATGCGACTATAGTAGTGTTGCTGCTACTACTACTACCCTGCAATTTACAAAACTAAAATTGCAGTTTTCCCTTTTTTATTTAATCAAAATTTCAGCAAAAATGGGGTCGAATTTGTTATAAAAAATAGTCACGCCGCAAAATTGAGAATTTTGATATGAACAATACTAATACTGATATTGCCCTATATTTTCAAAACATGAATTGCAATCATCTATATAAAAAAGAATAAAATAATAATAAAAATAATTGAATTACATGACCATAATTTATTTACTGGTGAATTAGTTTACAGTTAGGCGGGACGAATGTTTAATCAAATATTTCATGAAAAATATATTAGATTAATATGCCCCTCAATCTGACACATGCTTGACAATTTAAAAAATGATAAAAATAAAAATATAATATTCATCAATATAGGCACTATGTAGGCAATGGTATGTTCTTCTTCACCTATGCTGACAAATATATATATATATATATATATATATATATATCAGAGTTTAAATAGGAACACAAGACCTGTGTAGGAAATATGAATGAATATTAGCCACAGGATTTGATTTTTTTGAGGGTCAAGATTCGTTTTTAATAGGGAGGATTAGATTGCAATTTTTCATTAACTTAATTAATGAAGGGTTATAGTTGTAATTGACATTTTTATGTGAATATCTAATCCCACGATTTTAGGAATTTACCATAATCCTTTATTTTCGATTATGGAGGCTTTTAATTATGTGAACGGTTTTTCCCATTAGTAGTCACGTTGATTTATTTTTTAATTAACATGTACTGTTATTTTTATACACATTGTAGTTATATGATTGCAAAGAGGCTTTATTCTTTGCTGTTTTTAAGCATATTTACTATGAATATACTATATCCAAATTATAATTTGCTAAACTTTATATATTTATTGCTATTTCACTTATTTTTCACGCATCAACTGTTGCAGGGTCTTATCATTAATATGTGAGTATGCTAACAATCAGAATTTTGCTCCTTTTTTTTAATATATTGTTTGCTAACTACAACATAATTATATTGTAATTCCATTTTTTTCCAATTAACGAACGTACAATCAACATTAAAAAACTATTACTTAATATGTGTTACACTATTTGTAATAAAAATGTTGTTAACAAAATAGAATTTGCTAACGTTTTCGATATTTATTACTAATCTAAATATTTTCCATGCATAAATTGTTCCAGGTTCTCATTGTGACAACGAGACTAAATGAACTGGCCGAATTTTGTTAATGTATGATGTATACTTTGCTATCTAATACATACTTATTTGCTATTTCAATATTAGTTAACACGTTTTAAATTTCGATAGGCTGCAAGGTAAGTGTTTTATATGTCAATTAGATGATATGCAACATATTGTTATTTGATACGTATTGCAATGATGTTTGCGAGTTCATTTCATTTCTCACAAATCCCTTTACGAATAAATGTATCACAATTATTCAAGTTTTAACATAATCAATAATGCATCTCCTAATTATCATTCTAGAAAAACTCAAAACGCAAGCATGAAACTATCTTATGACAAAAATTGAATTATGAAGTATACTATACATTCCGTGTAATCTAGTATGCAATCTCCCTACGTTTCACATCAAAGTTGTCGAGGATCCAGTATGCAATCTTCGGGGGGACATCACTGATGTCCAAATGTAGCAGATCTCCAAATCCCATTTCACGAACACTCTGCCTTTGTGCGTCATTTATCAATTTAATTGCATCGGTCAACGCGCCGGGGCTTGTTCGGTTTTTCAGATTCAAATACTCAGACCTTCACTTTTTTCTTGTGGCATTAGAAGCAGCACCTGCTGCTGATGGTCCAGCCTCTTCAGCGAGGTGGCTGCGCATCGTTCGCCCTTTTTGTACGTATCTCTCGAGCAACGTGACTAGATTCGGGTGCACTTCTTTTGCCAGCCACTGCACATAACAGTCAATAAATATTATGCAATGATATATGCTAATCATAACATATTAATAAGCTAATGAAAAGCATATTATTAGCTACCATTGTTTACAAAAAAAAACAAATAAACACAAATACTCAGACTCATAACCAAGTTGATAGCCATGGAAAATAAAAATAAACAAACTGCAGGTATCAACTTTAACAACATCTGCTATGAGAAAAAGCTATTATCCTAATACAGTTGTTGCATGGTATAAAATTTCCAAAATTTTTACAATCTTAAACCAACTTAACTTATCAGAAACAACAAACAACATAAAGCAAAAAGTCAATGCTATCAGTACAATCAAAATTGCTAACTATAATAAAGCAAAAAACAAAAAGTCAATGCTATCAGTGCCCTAAAATTTGCTAACTATAATATAGGAAAAAGCTTTAATTGGATATTTTCTTGCTGATTACCTTTTCATTGATGATATTCTGTCGACAAGGACACATTCATATTATACACATTCATAAACAAATACCAAATGCTTACACTTTTATACAAATATGCTATTACAACAAATAGTTTTGCTAATACAGTCCAAATCATATGCCATTATACATTGAGCTTCAAATTGTATCAAATATATAACAAAACAATTAGCAAACATATACACGTATACTACTAAATCGATTGCTATCAAGTTCAATGATATTTGCTAATAGAACAATTAAATTTGCTATTCAGTCCCAAATTAATTGTAAAACTACCAAAAAAAATACCAGATAATTTGCTAAATGTATTCAAATACCAGATAATTTGCTAAATGTATTCAAATACCAGATAATTTGCTAAATGTATTCAAAGAAATATCAAATGCTAACACTTTCATTCAGATATGCTATTACAACAAATTATTGTGCTAATACAGTCCAAATCATAAAGCAGTCCACACGAATTACTATTGTTGTGCAGAAAAATATGATATAACAAATAGCAGATTTATAGCAAATTATTTGCTAATTAGTTTCGTTCAAATTGTAGCAAATTTGGTTACCATAAAAATTATATAACATATGCATATGTATTTTGCTAACAATACACATGTATTTCATAATAAATATCAGATAGTTTGTTAAATGTCTTCAAATAAATACCAAATGCTAACACTTTCATACATATATGCTATTACAACAAATAGTTTTGCTAATACAGTCCAAACCATATGCCATTATACATTCAGCTTCAAATTGTATCAAATATATAACAAAACAATTAGCAAATATATACACGTATACTACCAAATCGATTCCTATCAGGTTCAATGATATTTGCTAATAGAATAATTAAATTTGCTAATTCAGCCCCAAATCAACTGTAAAACTGCCAAAAAAAAATACCAGATAGTTTGCTAAATGTATTCAAAGAAATACAAAATGCTAACACTTTCATTCAGATATGATATTACAACAAATAATTGTGCTAATATTGTCCAATCATAAAGCAGTCCACACGAATTACTATTGTTGTGCAGAAAAATGTGATATAACAAATAGCAGATTTATAGCAAATTATTTGCTAATTAGTTTCGTTCATTTTCTAGTAAATTACCAGATTCATTTTCTAAGATCCAACAGCAAGAGTTTGTGTCTATTCCAAAGCTTAAACAAAGTAGAGAAAAAAAACACTAAAATCATAAAATTCCAACTTTTAGCAAATAAACCAACTTAAAAATGATATAAACAAAAAAAAAGTTGAAGAAAAACCTGGGCTTCTTCTCGTTGAATGTCTCCCAAACATTATCGGTCGCCGTGAAAAGTTTAAGCTATGCCGTCGCCCTTGCAGACTTCGATTTCCGGCTTTGGAGAATTTTTTTCGCCACAATACAGAACGCTAAAGCTAAAACCTAGATTTTTTTAGCTGCAAATTAAATCCACTCCAAATATACCGCTCGATTCGGCCGGTGGGTGTAATTAATGGGGACGTGATTAACCAATGCCGCTGCAACTGAAGAGTTCGATAGCCGGATATGGAGAATTTTTTTTCCCGACTCAATACATAATCCTAAAGCTAAAACCTAGTTTTTTTAGGCTGCAGAAGAAATCTATCCAAATCTATTGATCGCTTCGTTCGGTTATCGTCATTAATGGGTGGCGTGATTTTTGGGATTTTTATCCCAAACCCCTTTTTTACCCTTTCACATATAAAACGGTAAAATACTATTAAATATATTGCTAATTAGTCCCTATAATTGAAATTGAATCTGGACCATTTATTTTGACTAAATTTATGGTTGAAGGATGTTCATATTTCCTACATAGAGGTGTAGTATACACTTTAACTCAATATATATAGGGGTGTGTTCAAATAGGAACCAATCTCCTCATGAGAATTTAAGAACCAATCAAATTCAAAAATTTTGATGACATGCCAGATAAAAAGGTAGTGACATAGTTGTATATATGAAAAATTCGAAATATAAGTATTTCTAGATTTTTTTTATAAGGCAAAAACTTCCATGCAGCGGTTTTAAACAGTGCTATTTAAGACAGGTCGGGTCAACCCGTGCTTTGACCCAAGTCAATGCGGGTCAACCCGCAAATGACATGCTCGCATTTTAGTCCTAATCCGAGCATTGTTTGCTATCTTTTTATCGCATTTTAGTTCATTTGGTCGTTATTTAGGATAGTATTAGTCTCTTTTATAATAAGTGTCGCTAACACAATGTAATTGAGAAAAAACAGGTTTAAAATGAGCAATCCGAGACTCGAGAATCGAAGTGCGCGTCGGAAGGGACCCGAAAGCTGGATCGGACATGCGAGAGAGCACGAAGACCGAGTCGAAGCCGGGAGACTGGGCACGGCCTGCAACGCGGCGTGACCCGCGGCTCGACGTCCGCAGCATGATTTCCGCGGCCCGCAACGCGGCGCGACCCGCGGCTCGACGTCCGCAACATGATTTCGGCAGCCTGCAACGCGGCGCGACCCAGGGACGGGCCAACCCAGGTCGCGCCTCACCCCACGCGGTGCAAGCCATGAGGCGCGACCGGCCCCATGTTGCGCCCTTGTGTCTTGTTTTCGGGATTATCCGGATTTTTACTCCATTTTTGCCATCCTAGTATAAAAGCCATCCTTAGTTCAAAATTCTAGAGGAGATTTTGATATTTTACCAATTTTAGAGTAAGAAATATTGTGTGAGAGCTTGGAGCTTGGTGTATGGAAGAATCAAGAAGTTTTTGAAGATCTATATTCAAATTTTTGGGTTTTTTCTCCTCCTCTCTTATGTTTTTCTTTTATGTGACGTATTTCTCTATTTTGGTTATGGATAGCTAAATTTCTAGGCATCTAGGGTTTTGAGATTTGGTGTAGGATATGAGAATCTAATAGGGGTTTGTGCTTGATTTACCAATTTTCTATCATAAATCAATGTTATGCTTGAATCTATGCTTGGATTGGCCATCCTAGGATAGAAATTTGTGTATGATTAGGTTTGAGAAAACTAATTGTGCATGGGTGTTTGGTTTATGATCCCAATTTGACATGAGATTGAGAAATTAGTGTTAAATTGGTGTTAATTAACTTGAATGAGCTTAATTTAGATTAAATTGCAATTGAGCCCTAGAGATAGGGGAGTTGTGTTTAATTTAAAATGTCTTGGTTTCTTGTGAAAGGACTTGGGCTATATTTGTGATCAAGTGTTGTTTAATTGAGAAATTGATACATGATCCCCCCTATTTGATGATTGTATCCTTACCAAAGATCAATTCCCTAGACCCGTTTTCTTTTAAGTGAATTCAACTTCAATTTGATTCCCGTCTATCTCTTGTGTTGCTAATTTTGTTTAATCGTTGCAAAAATTTCACTACTCTAGTTAAAAAAGATCCAATCCGAATTTTGAATGGTTTGACTAGTGAAAATATTCGACGTGATGGTACTTGTAGGCTCGTTTATGCAATTAATTCCCCGTGTTCGATCCGGTCTCCTATGCTTCGCATGTCCACTTGCATAATTGAGATTTGGTAAATTAAAACTTGTGATTGATTAAATTGTACTAAAAGAAAAATCTCATCAAGTTTTTGGCACCGTTGCCGGAGAATTATTTGTTTATTTGAGTATATGCAATATCGTTTCAAGAATCATTTTGCTAGATTAAACGTGTTGTTTAATTTTGAACTTCAAACTTACTTTAAGTTGTTCACAGGTAGTGTATGCATACAAGAGCACGTGGTGACCCATTGCTCGAGTTAGATACCGAGATTGAAGCCACGAGCCGTCATAACAACGCTCGAAGAAGACGCAGACATAGAATGGCGGATAATCCACCACCTCCACCTCCTATCCAAGATCCGTTGATTCTTCAAATGCAAAGACAGTTTGAGAAGATGAGAGGACAACTTCGGGCCCAAGAGGAAGCTAGGGCTCGAGTTGAGGAAGCCCCGATTAGAAATTTGTTTCAACCAATGCTTAATGAGGGGGTTGTCAATGGGCCGGCTATACAAGACAATAACTTCGAATTGAAACCGATACTAATGGCTATGGTGTCCCAAAACCAGTTCGGTGGAACGGCACTTGAAGATCCGCACGAACATGTCCACCAATTTTTGGAGATTGCCCGAACGGTCAAGATTAATGGGGTGCCCGATGATGCAATCCGTTTGAAGCTATTCTATTTCTCACTGCGGGACAAAGCACGAACATGGTGGTTGAACCAACCACCCGGTTCATTCACCTCATGGAGTGACTTGCTTTCTAAATTCCTTCAGAAATTCTTTCCTCCTGGAAAGACATTGAAGTTAAAGGGAGAGATAACTCAATTCAAGCAAAGGGATGAAGAGTCATTTTGTGAAGCTTGGGATCGATTTAGAGAGATGCTTCGCAAATGTCTGGGCCACGGTGTTGGCACGGATCATCAAGTGTGCATTTTTTATGGCGGTTGCAAGTCCTGTGTTAGAAGTATTCTTGATGCATCGGCCAGAGGATCATTATTAAACCGAGGACCCGAAGAAGCAGTCACAATCATCGAGGAGATGGCCTCCAACGCCTATCAATGGCCGGGGGAGCGGGAAAATGTACAAATCTTGAAAAAGGTGGAAACTACAAACAATGATGCCATAGCCCTTTTAGCCGCTCAGATGACTACTATGAACTCGAAAACAGAGGCTATGGCATCACCAAGATTGGAGCCTTCAACCATGCCTAACTTGGAGGAAGCGAGCTTTGTTGGTCAAGGTAACTATGGGGGTTACCAAAGGCCCTTCAATCAAGGTTTTAAGCCGCACTTTGGAGGACCACAAGGGCAAGGTGGAAACCAATACCATCCTAGGCCACCACATCCGAATCTCTCTTACTCAAATCCGAACAATCATCTCCAACCACCTCTTGGATTTTCAGTTACAAATGGGGTCATCGATGACGAAAAGAAGCTAAAAATGGAAGAACTACTCATGACTCTATTGAACAAGACCGACAAGTATATGGGTGAATCCCAAACAAGATTTGAGAAACTTGAGAGCAACCAAGCGGCGGTAAATACCTAATTGAAAATGCTTAAGAAACAAATCGGGCAACTAGCTACCGCCGTAGGAGGTCAACATCAACCGGGACACTTTCCCGCCAATACAACGGTAAACCCAAAGGATTGCAAAGCCATTACCTTACGAAGTGGAACCACATATAAGGGCCCTGAAATGCCAACACAAGATGATGAGGCAACCACTGACAAAGGGAAAGAAGAAGAAGTGGTAGGAGAGGAAATGAATATCAAGAAAGATGAATCCATTGAAGGAAAGGTAAAACCTCAACCAAAGAAGGTAGATGGATCACATGCAATCATACCTTACCCTCAAAGACTTCAAAAGTCCAAAAATGAGGAGCAATTCTCCAAATTTCTTGACATATTCCGAAGGATTCAAATCAACCTCCCTCTCGTGGAGGCCCTTCAACAAATGCCAAGCTATGCCAAATTTCTCAAAGACGTAGTGACGAGAAAGAGGAAATTGGGCAACTTTGAGACTGTGAGTTTGACGGAAAATTGTAGTGCCTTGATTCAAAAGAAACTTCCCGCCAAGATGAAGGATCCCGGGAGTTTCAACATTACTGTCACCATTGGAGATTTCCATGAGAAGAAAGCCCTTTGTGATTTGGGTGCAAGTATAAATCTTATGCCGTTGTCGTTCTTCTTAAAGCTTAATGTTGGAGAAATCAAGCCGACAACGATATGTTTGCAAATGGCGGATAGGTCCTTGACTTATCCAAGAGGAGTTGTGGAGGATGTCCTTGTGAAGGTGAATGACTTCATTTTCCCCGTGGATTTTGTTGTCTTAGATATGGAGGAGGGTAAGAATGTGCCACTTATTTTGGGAAGACCGTTCTTAGCAACGGGGAAGGCACTAATCGATGTGTCAAAAGGGGAGCTCACGCTCCGCGTGAATGATGAAAGTAGTACATTTTCAATTTATAATGCTATTAAGTTTCATGATGATAACGAAGAATCCATGAGAATAGAAGATTGTAAAGTGATGAAGATTGTAGAAGAATGTGTTGAAGAGACAATGATGGAGCGTTACATCTCTCAAGATCCCATGGAAACCATCTTGTTTGCATCTCTATACTCCTCTTCTGTAATACCCTGTAAATTAATTACTGCTTAATTGCAATAAACTGTTGCAATTACTATTTAGTATAGTAATTTCTAGTCAGATTAGGGTCGAAAGTATCCGTTAAGTTCCATGAAATTCAAGATCAATTAATTCCCATAGGTGAATTAATTATTTCAGTTAGGGTTTAATCCTCTTTTTAGTTATGGAAAGCCGGAATTGTAATTTCAGATAAATTCAATTCCTATTCTTTTAAATTTGCGGTGTGTGTTTATCGTGAATTAGATATTCCGATAAATATTTTTTTTAGGACTAGGAGAATCAGATATTCTCCAGTCATTAGTGTTTAAATTCAGATAATTTAATCAGGGTGATTTAAAATCCGAAAGAATTAGATATTCTCTAGTTCGGATGTTTTAATGGTCGAGAAATTAAAACCAGTATTTCGAAGTGGTATTTTAAAACCAAGTAATCTCAGATAAATTATTGTTTTAAAATAAGTGATTTATTTCATCAATCTCGGGTAAGTTCGGGAATTTTTCGGAGATGAAACATATCACGATAACCGAATAACCGGTATTTTAACCGGGTATTTCTTGGTCAACTCCCAAGGCATGGGAGGCCATACCTCTCCCCTCACCTCTCCCATGCCACTCTCACGTTTTCCTTGTCCCCCAAATCAATCAAAAGCATTCACTTCCCTTTTCAATTGCAAATCATTTACTTAACAAGTTGAGAGAGAGAAATGGCAAAGCATCCATCTTCCTTCTCCATTTGCTATAACATTTCGAGAGAGAGAGAAGGAGGAAACATCAACTTCTTCTTCTTCTTCTTCTTCTTCTTCTTCTTCTTCTTCTTCTTCTTCTTCTTCTTCTTCTTCTTCTTCATTCCATCTTCATCTTGTGGAAAGTTTTAGAGGGGGAGCACCAAGAACATTCACCTCCATTATTTTCGAAGCAAGAGAGAAGGAGAGTAGAAGTTGCATCCATAATCAAAGCTTGATCCCACCATCTTCAACCTCCTAAAGCTTCTCTTCATTGTTTTTTGAAAGGTATTTTGAAAACCATGAAGTTATATATATATATATATATATATATATAGGTTTGATGTTGTATTGGAAATCATGCCTTAAGTTTTGAAGCATGTTAGATGGTAGAAATGAGTTGGTTTATGTTGCAAAATTTGTTGAGATATTATGAAGCATGTTGTTGTGTCTTTTGTGTTCAAAGTATGTTAGATGTTTATGGGTTCAATAGTACTTAAAGGCATGTTTGAGATGAGGTTTGATGTGTTAAAATGCATGATTTCGAACATATAGAAAGCTTGTGAAGTTTGGCTTGAGTTCGCGTATTTCGCGCGAGCGGGTCGGCAGATTTGCCACCCTTCGGTAAAACAAGCATAACTCCCTCGTTTTACGTCGGATTGAGACACCGTAAATTTTTCCGGAAACTAGACTTAAGTGGATTTCCAATGGTATCGGTCTCAGTCTCTAGTTCTTCCTGAGTCGATTGTGAAAAATTGGCAAAGTCAGGTCATATGTTCTGTTTCGGAAATTCGTGGCAGTCCTGTCACCTTCCAGTGAATCGGGTATAACTTTTCCGTTAGTTATCATCTCGAGTCACCATAAATTTTTCCGGAAACTAGACTTAAGTGGCTTTCCAATGGTATAGGTCTCGATCTCTAATTTGTTCTGAGTAAATTATGAAAAATCGGCAAAGTTGAGTCATGTTTCTGTTTTCAGGAAGTCATGGCAGTTTTGCCACCTTTCAGTAAAATGGGTATATCCGTTTCATTTGTTATCATCTTAAGCCACTGTAAATTTTTAAAAATTTTAGACTTCCGTGAATTTCTAATGGTACATAGCTCAGTCCATAACTCTTCCTGAATCGATCGTGAAAAATCTTCAAAGTCAGGTCACGAGTTTGTTTTCAGAAATTATGGCAGTTCTGCCACCTTCTAGTAAAACGGTCATAACTTTTCCGTTAGTTATCATCTTGAGTCATTGTAAATTTAGCCATAAACTAGACTTCTGTGGTTTTTCATCGGTGTATGGATCATCCCCTGTATCTTAGTGAGTCAAAGCAGAAAATTATGCAAAGTCAAATGTTGTGCAGAATGTTGATCTTGTTGTTAGAATTGACTTGCGATGGATGTTGAGGTATTTTTTACACCTTAAATGATGTCGATGTATGTCTTTAGACGGTTAAGAACTAGGGTCGAGATTGACTCTTAAGTAAAAGAAAATTTAGAACGGATACTAGACCCTAATAGGCCTTCAATTTCATGTTGAGTCCAAACAACGTATTTGGTTCATCGTACTCAGTTTTATGTTAACTCTATGAAGGCGAGCTGTCCAGTGCAAGATAAAGTACAAAAAGGAACTTTTGCTGCAGTTCAAGTGTTAAAACCTCGGTGCAAGGTGGGCTTTCTTTTCAACGGACTCTTAGTCCAAATAATGATTTGAGTTTTTACTCACCCGCAGTTATTTATTCTGATGCAAATAAATTATTGTCATGCATAAAATGTTTTGTTTTGTATGATATCCTTATCTGTATTTAGTTAGCTCGCAAGGGGCTTTCTAACTCGTAAATCGATCGGGCCTCGTGCTAACTTAGCGTGTTAACCGAGGTTAGTGTACACTTGGGTCGGTGATATTAGGAAGAGGGAAAGGCTGAGCGGAGCTATTCCTAACTAAGACATCGACGATGCTAAATGTGCGTGGAAAAGGCTGAGCGGAGCTATTCTTCGGCATTTAGTTATGTTAAGCGTTTGAGAAAAAAGGCTGAGCGGAGCTATTCCCCGACGTTCGTGAAAAAGGCTGAGCGGAGCTATTCCTCGACTTTCAGTGGGATATGGATGATCATACAACAGAAAAGAGCGCTCAAAGATAGAAAATGATTTAGTAAAACATAAGGCCTTTTTAGATAAAACTCCTGTGTTTTCACTCAGATGCATGACAAGAAAATGAGTTTTCAGTTCATAAATATTTTCTGGCAATGTGTTCACTGAGTACCCTTGTACTCAGCCCTGCATGTTTGTTTTCAAATGTGCAGGTTGAGCTGGTGTGGAAGGGAGAAGTGCTGAGAGTGGAGTTCTTTTTTTGGTAAATGGCTCAGATGACCTTGTATCATCATCATCATCATCATTATTATTATTATTATTATTATTATTATTATTATTATTATTATTATTATTATTATTGTCTTTCTTTTTCTTCCGCAACTCAGTTATATCACAAGTCCAACATTTCAGCTTTTGTTCTGGATGAGTCCCATAACTCGATAATCATTTGAGTATTATTATTATTTAGTCAATTGTGAGTACTTGAAATCAGTTTGGAATTCGAGTTCATAGCAAATATCGATCCTGGAATACAGTAGTTCTTTTCTTTATTTTCGGTTCGCGCCTTGATCCATCCTTCATTGGGATCGAGTCGTGCCAGTCACACGTCACATTAATTGGATATTAATTTTTGGGTCGTGACAGAGTGGTATCAGAGCGTTTTTGCTCTAAGCTCTAAGTTTTTTCAGTTAAGTCTAAGATTGTTCCTTAGACTGTTCAGTGATCAGTTAACAACTCTCAACACTCCCTCACATCATGCTCGACCAAAGAAAGGTATGTGATTGTCAAAATTACAGTATTCAAACAGACCATTCAGATAATGGCAACATTTTGAAAATCTTTCAGTTCAGGCCATTCAGATAATGGCGAGATTATGAAAATCTTTCAGTTCAGGCTATTCAGATAATAACAAAGTTATAAAAATTTTCAGTTAAGCCATTTAGATAATGGTGAGATTTTTATAAGAGTATTCAGATCAAGCCATCCAGATGTTGGCAAAATTTTTATAAAATCATTCAGATCAGGCCTTCCAGAAGTGGCGATTTTATAAAAATTTTCAGTTAGACCATTCAGATAATGGCATGGTAAGACCAATCAGATATTGACAAAAGTGTAACAGCCCGCTTTTGATGTTTAAATTAAAAGGTATTAATAATATATAAATAGTTATATATATTATGTGTATATGTATAGTTTAGTTGAATTTAATAATTCTAAGGGTTAGTGTAGAGTTTGAAGAAATTAGGAAAATAATTATGATTCGAATTTTTAGTTAAAGGGAATTTTAATAAGATAAAGTATTAGATTATCTTAGATTGATTTAAAATCCATGTGGAGCGATTTTATTCTCTTGGGATGTAGTTAGTGGAATGCTATTTTTAATATTATATTATTTATAAATTATCTAAAATTTACATATTTTGATTTTGCCCTAATATTGATAAATATACGTAGATTAAGTAGATTGGTTTTTCAAATAACTTGCTAAAGTATAACTAATTTCGAAAATTTTGTAAACACGTTTCCACGACCAATTCTCAAGTTTCTGATCAAATCTTTCTGAAAAACGGTTCCCAAAGTAAAGCCAAAATATCTGTTGAGGGAGTTGCTTCCCTATAAAAATCACCAAGCGTATATTCAGTTCTCATATTCTGGAAAACAAAAACTTTGATGTAAAAATCAAGAAGAAGCCTGTGTTGAAGAGTTCGTTTTATTCTGCAAAATATTTTGGTAAGCTTTTCTCAAATTTTTGGTTTAAAGATTATCGCTTAACTATGAAATTTAATACTAATTGAAATGTTGATAGGATTTCTAAAATTTTATATTTTTAAAAATAAAATAAAATATTCGTATTCTGTAGAGAAAAGATGAAAGTGAATATTTGTGTTTAATACAAGTCAAAACATAATGATTATGCCTACTGTTAATATAAAATATAAAATATTTGTTCTCAATTCAAGTTACTTCTTAGAAGCATTTCGGCAGATGAGTGGAAATTTAGTTATGAGTTTTTATTACTTTAGAATATAAGATAGTTTATAATTTTAAAATTTGAGGATTTAATTTTGTGCATAAATTACTTCTTTGATGTCTATTTAAAAAGGATGATAAATTTGGAGATAAGTTTTAAGTTTGGTCATGAGTTCTGGATTTTTTTGTTTCAGTCGTGAGAGGTAAAGGAACTTTAATGGATTTACTTTACATATAAATTAAGGAAAGGTTTAATTAAAATTACAGAATAGGTTCTAGGCTGTATTAATAGTGAGTCCTCTCAAGTGCTCTTTTCTGGAATTAGTTTAGTACCGTAGAGATGATTATTGAGTATTCTAGTTTGGAGAAATGTGGAAGTCAATGTTTAGTCTCTAAATACATATATATTTCGTAAATTTAGGTTTTAGGATGATTAAGTTCTTCAAGTTTTTCTTATGGAATATAATGGCAGATTCTTTTAGCATTGTAAGTATGGAAATTATAATTTTAATATTTCGTTTTATACTTTGCCTTATGGAATAATTTATTCTATTAAAATAGGATCGGCACCATTAGGACCTTCGTCTTCGGATTAAGGTGTTTTCGAGATAAGTGTAACAATCAAGTTGAGGTAGGGAAAAATATTTCCTTTCAAGCTATTTATGTTTCAAAATAAAATATGTTTTTTTTTATTTTAATTGTCCATCGTGATTACGTGATATATGTGGATTATGGATGAATGTTATGAGCATGCTAATGTATGCACTATGATCCTGTATACAGTTGAAAGAATATTGTCCCATGATTCTTACATGGAAAAGTTCATATGATGAAATTATGGTTGAATGTTATCCCGTTTATCATGTTCTTGATATTCGGTTGAAGGTTATGAATCCATGTATGCATATGTTTATGTTATCACGATTGGACAAAGATATGAAATGTTTCCTAATTCCCACCTACTGAGTATGTTTTAATATACTCACCCCTATGATTTCAAATGTTTTCAGGAGAAGAGTTTGGAGATGTATGACGGAAGTGTGGTGTGATTAATGGTTTAATTATTAATAGGACTTATTTTATTTAGTGAATTTATATCTAAGTATTGGTCTTTTATTTTTAGCTACTGGATTAGAACTGGGATTTTATCTTTCACGTATTTTTATGTCTGAACTTGGTAACTCAAACTTGTTAATTAGTATGTTGCTTTGACGATAGTATTTGTTAATTTAGTTTATTTGTGAGGATGCAAAAGAAATTTATACTCTTGTTTATTTTCAAAAAAAAATATATATATATATATATATTAAAAATGGTGGTCGTAGTGTTGTTAAAAGTGTTCTGTTTACATATCATATTCTATTGATTTATATAAGTTAATAAATGTGTTGTTTTTTTTATCATATAAAGAATTGTCTTCCTTATTATATTATATCCTAAAGAACTAAATAATGAAATGGATCGTATGATAATTTATTAAATGTTAATTGTTTTCCTTAAGATATTATGTTTTTATTTTTTTTAGTCAGTAATATAATTATATGTATATTTTAAAATTTGTATCCAGAAAATTAAAAAGGGTAATTTTTTTTAATGCAGGCATTTTAAATTCTCAAAATTTTAGTTAAAAATTTTATTTATGTGTTATTTCCGCAAAGTTAAGTTAATTTTAAATATTAAAATTTTAGTATAAATTTAGGGTGTTACAAAAAGTTTTAAGACCAATCAGATATTGGCAAAAGTTTTGCATCAGAAAAAGTTTTTGAAAGCCCTTTTATGTTTAAAAAGAGTTTCAATGATTTTTATTTGTTGAGGCAAGCTCACAATGTAACAGTTAAGCAGGCACCCGAGGTTGCCAGATGTCAGTAATGTAGTTTAGATAATTGCAAAGTTCAATTGAGTCAGACTTTAGATAAGTCGGGCTTTTGCACGATCGGACTTCAGATAAGTCAGGTTGTTTCATGAATTTAACCCTCAGAGAACATAGAGGAATTTAGATGAATCTAGATTGTCTTAGTTCCCTTTAAGTTGGCTTTCATTTAAGTAAAGACTTAGTCAGTGGAACCTGATGAAGAAATTCAGCAAGTCCAAGAACTTGAAGGAAAAAGACAAGTTTCAGAAGCAGATCCAGTTTCAGGAGGCGTGATGATCAGGAATTCTAGTTCCAATAGCTGATGCATCATCAGCTATCAAGTCCTAGTTTCAGTAAGGTTTTCGAATTAGCGTTTCAAAACCTTGAGCCGAATTTATTTTGAGTCAGCGTCTCAAAATAAATTGGTCCAGAAACCTTCAAGATAGAATCTTGAAAATTTTAGTTCGAGTCAGTGTCTCGAACTAGATCCTTCAGAGATTTTACTTTTCGAGTCAGCGTCTCGAAAAGGGTAACCTCAAAATTTTTATCTCGATTTAGCGTCTCGAGGTAAAACTTCAGTATTTGAGTCAGCGTCTCAAATAGTAGGTTCAGGGTTTTCAAGTTAGAAACTTGAAAAGTAGCCATGAGATTTCTATTTCAAGTTAGCGTCTTGAAATAGAGTTTAAGAGTTCAAGATTTTTCAGTTGAAGTTTTGAAAGTCGGTCAAGGAAGTTCAAGAGCAGTTAAGAATATTCGAGTCAGCATCTCAAAAATAGACTTAGAAATATTCTAAGTCTAAGAGTTCGTTAGTAAGAACTCATTTCAGTGCGAAGTTGACTGTGGAAATTTTTCTTCTTTTACTTTCGGTTGGGGAGATGTTAGAATTTCCATTTCAGTAGTTGAATGGGTTCCCTAGAGGACCATTCTTGGGACTTAGGCATTTCCACTTTTTGAGATAGAAATGCGTTAGCTTGTAATCATTCTGTCGTCCAGGTATGGCTGGTTTTTGCAGAACCCATGCTTCAGAAAATGTACTTAATGGTGCCACCCAGAGCAGCACGAGGAAGAAATGCGAATGTGAATCCCATAAGACAGAATAGGCCTAGAGGGAGACCTCCAAGGCAAGGAAGACAGGAAAGAGTGGAGGAAGAACAACAAGAAAGACACGATGAACAAAGAGAGCAGACACCTCCCCCACCTCCACAGTGCAGAATTGAGGAGCTTTTTCTGCGACTGAACCCTCCATCATTTGATGGAGCAGGAACCCCGGCCGATGCTGAGGCATGGATCCGAGCGATGGAGCAGATTTTTAATTTCCTCCGTTGTGATAACCAGGAGCGACTCTCCTGTGTAGCATTCCAGTTAACTAGATCTGCAGATTTCTGGTGGGAGTTTAGAAGGAGGACCATGACTCCGGAGCAGCTTGATGCTTACATGTGGGATCAGTTCAAAACTGGATTCTATGATAAATACATTCCTAAGACGTTCAGAGTCAAGAAGGAAGCAGAGTTTCATACTCTGAAATAAGGGAAGATATTCGTCACAGAGTACGAACGAGTATTTTGTGAGTTGTCACGGTATGCACCTCTCCAGGTGGATACTTACGAGAAGATGGCATCTAAGTTCAGATCAGGACTAAGGCATGAGATTGCCATTTCTTTGGAAAGTCGGGAAGACCTAACCTATGCCGAGTCGTTGAATAGGGCATTGGACATCGAGGCAGTAATGCCTGAAGAAAGAAAGGCCCTAGTATCAACTCCAATACCTACTTCAGCACCAGCACCAGCCAGGACTCCATCACAGAGCTTCCAGGGGAAGAGAAAGTGGAATGATGGAGGTAACCAGAACAAGAACCAAGGCTACAGGAAGCCTTGGCAGGGAAATAGGCAGCAAGGCCAGCAGGGTGCCCCTGCTCAGGGAAGAACTGCACCATCACAACCCAACATTCCTCTATGCCCAAGGTGCAACAAAAGCCACCAGGGCATGTGTCAGGCCGGCAACACGGGTTGCTATAACTGTGGCCAGGAGGGTCACTATGCAAGGAATTGCCCGAAGGCACAACAAAGACGGAACCCTCAGAAACTTAAGACCTTGCAGACATCGGGGCAACAAAGTTAGCAACCTCAGCAACAGCAGTATCTGCAACAACAGCAGAGGCAGATGCAGCAAGGAAATCCCAGGTCTCATGCAATGAACCCCAGTTCCTCCGGGAAAGGGAAGCAGAAAGGTAATCTTGTAGGTATGGGCAAACTTCATGGCATGCCTTTAGTTGTTTTATTTGATACTGGAGCATCGCACTCCTTTATTTCATCAGCATGTTGTGATAAGTTAGAGCTTAAAACTGAACGAGCTAGTCATAAGAAAAAGATCTTAACACCAACTGGTGGAACCATGACTACGACTCATTTTTGCTCGAACATAGAAATAGACTTGGGAACAACTAGGATTAAGGCTGATAATCTTAATGTCCTACTGATGTGGGATACCGACGTAATCCTAGGAATGGATTGGTTGTCAGAAAATCATGCCACGATCCTATGCGACGAAAGGAAGATATCATTCCAAGTTCCAGGAGAAGAGCCAACAAGTTTTCATGGCATAGAGATGGGAAAGTTCACTCCAATGATTTCAGCGCTGCAGGCTAAGAAGATGATAAAGAGAGAAAATCAAGCTTTCCTGGTTTATCTAAACAAGATAGATGATATAGAGAGGGCAATGGAAAATATTCTAGTTGTGCAAGAGTTTGCAGATGTTTTTCCAGAGGAATTACCAGGATTGCCACCGAACCGGCAAGTCGAGTTCGTAATAGATTTGGAACCGGGAGCAGCCCCGATTTCAAAAGCTCCGTACAGGATGGCCCCAAAAAGAGTTGCAAGAGCTCAAGATTTAACTTCAGGAATTATTGGACCTAGGTTTCATCCGACCTAGTGCGTCACCATGGGGAGCACCAGTCCTATTTGTGAAGAAAAAGGATGGCACATTAAGAATGTGCATAGATTACCGTGAGTTGAATAAGTTGACCTTGAAGAACAAGTATCCTTTGCCGAGGATTGATGATCTTTTTGATCAGCTCAAGGGGGCAAGTGTATTCTTAAAAATTGATCTAAGGTCTGGGTATCATCAGTTAAAGATCAAGTCAGAAGATATACCTAAGACAGCTTTCCGAACCTGGTATGGTCATTACGAGTTTACGGTAATGTCGTTCGGATTGACAAATGCCCCAGCAGTATTCATGGATCTCATGAATAGAGTATTTCATCCATTTTTAGATAAGTTTGTCCTTGTGTTCATAGATGATATTCTCATCTATTCCAAGAATGAATCGGATCATGCGGAGCATCTGAGGACAGTGTTAGAAACACTAAGAAAAGAAAGGCTTTATGCCAAATTCAGTAAGTGCGAATTTTGGCTGAAGGAAGTAATGTTCCTTGGGCACATTGTGTCAGTAGAAGGAATCAAAGTGGACCCCTCTAAAGTAGAGGCAGTACAAGAATAGAAGTCTCCAACTACTCCTAATGAAATCAAAAGTTTCTTGGGATTAGCTGGATACTATAGGAGATTCATAGAAGAATTCTCCAAGATAGTTAGGCCAATGACACAATTGCTAAGGAAGGGAATCAAGTACCAGTGGTCAGAAGAATGTGAAGCCAGTTTCCAGGAGCTTAAGAAGAGATTAACCACTGCTCCAGTGTTAGCTATCCCAGTCAGTGGTAAAGAATTTGTGATCTACACGGATGCTTCGAAGAATGGATTAGGATGTGTCCTAATGCAGGAAGGCAGAGTCATAGCGTATGCGTCCAGACAGTTAAGAATTCATGAGTTGAATTATCCTACGCATGACTTAGAGTTGGCAGCAATAGTGCATGCCTTGAAAATCTAGAGACACCACCTATACGGAGTTAGGTGTGAGATTTTCACAGATCACAAGAGTCTAAAGTATTTTTTCGAGCTGAAGGATTTGAATATGAGACAGCGTAGATGGCTTGAATTAGTAAAGGACTACGACTGTAGAATCCGTTACCACCCAGGCAAGGCTAATGTGGTAGCGGATGCCTTGAGTCGTAAAACAAACAGGTTGGGTTTCCTCCTCACTCAGGAGGAAAAACTCATCAAGGATTTTGAAAGCTTACAACTAGAGGTGGTTTACCCACCTGAGACAATTGTATGTCGTGTGGCAACATTAGTAGCTATACCAGATCTCCGAGAAAAGATAATTGAGGCATAGAGAAAAGATCAAACCATGGAAGAGATGCGCTTGAAGATGAGATCGGGAAAAACAGAAAGCTTCAAGGAAGCATCAGATAATGCTATCCTTTATGAAGATAGGATATGCGTTCCACCCTGTGTTGAGCTCAGAAATGAGATCATGAGCGAGGCTCACGATACTCCGTATACAGCACACTCGGGAAGTACGAAAATGTATCAGGATTTGAAGCAGAAATTCTGGTGGGAAGGAATGAAATGGGACGTAGCTTCCTATGTTGAGCGATGCTTATCATGTCAACAAGTTAAGGCATTGCACCAAAGGCCTTATGGTGCACTACAACCATTAGAGATTCCCGAGTGGAAATGGGAACACATAGCGATGGATTTTGTGACAGGCCTACCCAAGTCAAGACGAGGGAATACGGCCATATGGGTTATTATTGATAAGCTCACAAAGTCATCTCATTTCCTTCCGATCCACGTTACGGATGGATCAAATAAGCTAGCTCGGATTTATGTCAGAGAGATTGTGCACCTTCACGGTGTTCCAGTGTCGATAACATCGGACAGAGATTCAAAGTTTACCTCAAGATTTTGGACTAGTTTACAGAAGGAGTTGGGAACTCAACTCAATTTCAGTACAGCGTTTCACCCACAAACAGATGGACAGTCCGAAAGGATGATCCAAACATTAGAGGACATGTTGAGAATAGTGGTCCTAGACAGGGGTGAAAGCTGGGAGGAAATATTAGCGTTGATTGAGTTCACCTATAACAATAGTTATCAGACAACCATCAATATGGCGTCATACGAAGCGTTGTATGGGCAAAAGTGCCGATCACCACTTTATTGGGATGATGAAGTGGGTGAACGAAGGATTCTTGGGCCAGACTCAGTGTCAGAAATGATTGAAATTGTCAGAAAAACCGTCAGAAGATTCAAGAAGCCCAGAGTCGGTAGAAGTCATATGCGGATGATCGACGTACAGATTTACAATTTGCAGCAGGAGACAAAGTCTTCCTGAAAGTATCTCCTTCTAGGGGGATAATAAGGTTCGGTGTAAAGGGAAAGTTACGACGACGTTTTATAGGACCTTATGAGATCCTTGAGCGGATAGGTGCAGTGGCGTATAGATTGGCATTACCACCCAGTTTTGGTAATGTTCATAACGTATTTCATGTTTCTCAGTTAAGGAAATACGTGTATGATCCCAAACATGTGATTCAGCACAATGAGATTGAGTTAGAACCAGATCTAACTTATGAAGAGAGACCAGAAGCTGTGTTGGATTGAAAAGTCCAGGAGTTGAGGAACAAGTCTATTCCTCTAGTTAAGATCCTATGGAGTCACCATGGTCAGGAAGAAGCGACATGGGAACTTGAGGATAAAATGAAAGCAAAATACCCAGAATTGTTTCTCTAAGGTATATAAATTTCGGGACGAAATTTATTTTTAAGGGGGGTGGAATGTAATACCCTGTAAATTAATTACTGCTTAATTGCAGTAAACTGTTGCAATTACTATTTAGTATAGTAATTTCTAGTCAGATTAGGGTCGAAAGTATTCGTTAAGTTCCATGGAATTCAAGATCAATTAATTCCCATAGGTGAATTAATTATTTCAGTTAGGGTTTAATCCTCTTTTTAGTTATGGAAAACCGGAATTGTAATTTCAGATAAATTCAATTCCTATTCTTTTTAATTTGCGGTGTGTGTTTATCGTGAATTAGATATTCCGATAAATATTTTTTTTAGGACTAGGAGAATCAGATATTCTCCAGTCATTAGTGTTGAAATTCAGATAATTTAATCAGGGTGATTTAAAATCCGAGAGAATTAGATATTTTCTAGTTCGGATGTTTTAATGGTCGAGAAATTAAAACCAGTATTTCGAAGTGGTATTTTAAAACCAAGTAATTTCAGATAAATTATTGTTTTAAAATAAGTGATTTATTTCATCAATCTCGGGTAAGTTCGGGAATTTTTCGGAGACGAAAAATATCACGATAACCGAATAACCGGTATTTTAACCGGGTATTTCTTGGTCAACTCCCAAGGCATGGGAGGCCATACCTCTCCCCTCACCTCTCCCATGCCACTCTCACGTTTTCCTTGTCCCCCAAATCAATCAAAAGCATTCACTTCCCTTTTCAATTGCAAATCATTTACGTAACAAGTTGAGAGAGAGAAATGGCAAAGCATCCATCTTCCTTCTCCATTTGCTACAACATTTCGAGAGAGAGCGAAGGAGGAAACATCAACTTCTTCTTCTTCTTCTTCATTCCATCTTCATCTTGTGGAAAGTTTTAGAGGGGGAGCACCAAGAACATTCACCTCCATTGTTTTCGAAGCAAGAGAGAAGGAGAGTAGAAGTTGCATCCATAATCAAAGCTTGATCCCACCATCTTCAACCTCCTAAAGCTTCTCTCCATTGTTTTTTGAAAGGTATTTTGAAAATCATGAAGTTATATATATATATATAGGTTTGATGTTGTATTGGAAATCAAGCCTTAAGTTTTGAAGCATATTAGATGGTAGAAATGAGTTGGTTTATGTTGCAAAATTTGTTGAGATATTATGAAGCATGTTGTTGTGTCTTTTGTGTTCAAAGTATGTTAGATGTTTATGGGTTCAATAGTACTTAAAGGCATATTTGAGATGAGATTTGATGTGTTAAAATGCATGATTTCGAACATATAGAAAGCTTGTGAAGTTTGGCTTGAGTTCGCGTATTTCGCGCGAGCGGGTCGGCAGATTTGCCACCCTTCGGTAAAACGAGCATAACTCCCTCGTTTTACGTCAGATTGAAACACCGTAAATTTTTCCGGAAACTAGACTTAACTGGCTTTCCAATGGTATCGGTCTCAGTCTCTAGTTCTTCCTGAGTTGATTGTGAAAATTGGCAAAGTCAGGTCATATGTTCTGTTTCGGAAATTCGTGGCAGTCCTGTCACCTTCCAGTGAATTGGGTATAACTTTTCCGTTAGTTATCATCTCGAGTCACCATAAATTTTTCCGGAAACTAGACTTAAGTGGCTTTCCAATGGTATAGGTCTTAATCTCTAATTTGTTCTGAGTAAATTATGAAAAATCGGCAAAGTTGAGTCATGTTTCTGTTTTCAGGAAGTCATGGCAGTTCTGCCACCTTTCAGTAAAATGGGTATATCCGTTTCATTTGTTATCATCTTAAACCACTGTAAATTTTTAAAAATTCTAGACTTCCGTGAATTTCTAATGGTATATAGCTCAGTCCATAACTCTTCCTAAATCGATCGTGAAAAATCTTCAAAGTCAGGTCACGAGTTTGTTTTCAGAAATTCTGGCAGTTCTGCCACCTTCTAGTACAACGGTCATAACTTTTCCGTTAGTTATCATCTTGAGTCATTGTAAATTTAGCCATAAACTAGACTTCTGTGGTTTTCCATCGGTGTATGGATCATCCTCTGCATCTTAGCGAGTCAAAGCAGGAAATTATGCAAAGTCGAATGTTGTGCAGAATATTGATCTTGTTGTTAGAATTGACTTGCGATGGATGTTGAGGTATTTTTGACACCTTAAATGATGTCGATGTATGTCTTTAGACGGTTAAGAACTAGGTTCGAGATTGACTCTTAAGCAAAAGAAAATTTAGAACGGATACTAGACCCTAATAGGCCTTCAATTTCATGTTGAGTCCAAACAACGTATTTGGTTCAACGTACTCAGTTTTATGTTAACTCTATGAACGCGAGCTTTCCAGTGCAAGATAAAGTACAAGGAGGAACTTTTGCTGCAGTTCAAGTGTTAAAACCTCGGTGAAAGATGGGCTTTCTTTTCAACGGACTCTTAGTCCAAATAATGATTTGAGTTTTTACTCACCCGCAGTTATTTATTCTGATGCAAATAAATTATTGTCATGCATAAAATGTTTTGTTTTGTATGATATCCTTATCTGTATTTAGTTAGCTCGCAAGGGGCTTTCTAACTCGTAAATCGATCGGGCCTCGTGCTAACTTAGCGTGTTAACCGAGGTTAGTGTACACTTGGGTCGGTGATATTAGGAAGAGGGAAAGGCTGAGCGGAGCTATTCCTGACTAAGACATCGACGATGCTAAATGTGCGTGGAAAAGGCTGAGCGGAGCTATTCTTCGGCATTTAGTTATGTTAAGCGTTCGAGGAAAAAGGCTGAGCGGAGCTATTCCCCGACGTTCGTGGAAAAGGCTGAGCGGAGCTATTCCTCGACTTTCAGTGGGATATGGATGATCATACAACAGAAAAGAGCGCTCAAAGATAGAAAATGATTTAGTAAAACATAAGGCCTTTTTAGATAAAACCCCTGTGTTTTCACTCAGATGCATGACAAGAAAATGAGTTTTCAGTTCATAAATATTTTCTGGCAATGTGTTCACTGAGTACCCTTGTACTCAGCCCTGCATGTTTGTTTTTAAATGTGCAGGTTGAGCTGGTGTGGAATGGAGAATTGCTGAGAGTGGAGTTCTTTTTTTGGTACAAGGCTCAGATGACCTTGTATTATTATTATTATTATTATTATTATTATTATTATTATTATTATTATTATTATTATTATTATTGTCTTTCTTTTGCTTCCGCAACTCAGTTATATCACAAGTCCAACATTTCAGCTTTTGTTCTGGATGAGTCCCATAACTCGATAATCATTTGAGTATTATTATTATTCAGTCAATTGTGAGTACTTGAAATCAGTTTGGAATTCGAGTTCACAGCAAATATCGATCCTGGAATACAGTAGTTCTTTTCTTTATTTTCGGTTCTCGCCTTGATCCATCCTTCATTGGGATCGAGTCGTGCCAGTCACACGTCACATTAATTGGATATTAATTTTTGGGTCGTGACATCTTCCTCTTTTGATGATTTTAATGATAATACCGACATTTTGGATTGTGCATTTGCTCTTGATTCCCTACAGGAAATCCCAAGATGAGGAAATCGTTTTTTACCATTAAGGGATGGAAAAGAGGAGGCATTGAAAAAGGAAGGAGGTGAAGAGAAAGACAAGAAGGAAGAATTGAAACCACTCCCGAGCCACTTGAGGTATGCTTACTTGGGTCCAAATGAAACATATCCCGTAATTGTGTCTTCCTTTTTATCTTCATGTGAGCTTGATAAGTTACTTAGAGTTTTGAGGAAGCATAAATCCGCGTTAGGGTGGTCCATTGGGGATTTGAAGGGGATTAGTCCCACAATTTGCATGCATAGAATTTTGTTAGAAGAAGATTACCAACCTCGTGTCCAACCCCAATGTCGATTGAATCCCATAATGCAAGAAGTGGTTAGGAAGGAAGTTCTTAAATGGCTTGATGCGGGTATAGTCTATGTTATTTCCGATAGTGAGTGGGTGAGTCTCACCCAAGTGGTAGCCAAAAAGGGAGGAATGACCGTAATAAAGGATGAAAGCAATGAATTGATAGCTACTAGGCTTGTGAATGGTTGGCGAGTGTGTATTGATTACCGTGCATTAAATGCGGCCACTAGAAAGGATCACTTTCCATTACCTTTCATTGACCAAATGCTTGATAGGTTGGCCGGGTATGAGTTTTATTGTTTTTTAGATGGGTATTCCGGATATAACCAAATTTTAATTGCACCCGAGGACCAACATAAATCCACTTTCACATGCCCTTATGGAATTTTTGCTTTTAGAAGAATGTCCTTTGGATTGTGTAATGCGCCCACTACTTTCCAAAGGTGCATGATGTCAATTTTTCATGATTTGATTGAAAAGATAATGAAGGTCTTCATGGATCTTTTTCGGTTTTCAGAAACTCTTTTGATGATTTCTTGAACAACCTAACCCGAGTTTTGCAGCGTTGTGAAGATACTAACCTTGTTTTGAACTGGGAGAAATGCCATTTCATGGTAAGAGACGGAATAGTCCTTGGCCACAAGGTGTCTGCTGCAGGGTTAGAGGTGGATCGAGCCAAAATAGTTGCCATTGAGAAGCTTTCACCCCCCACCAATGAAAAGGGTGTCCGGAGTTTTCTTGGTCATACCGGGTTCTATCGGTGTTTTATTAAGGATTTTTCAAAGATCTCTAAACCTTTGTGTAAATTGCTTGAAAAATCTAATGATTTTGTTTTTGATGGTGAATGTGTGCAGGCGTTTGAGACGCTGAAGAAGGCCCTAATGACGGCCCCGGTACTCATTGCCCCGGATTGGAGTGAACCCTTTGAGCTCATGTGTGATGCGAGCGAGGTAGCCGTGGGAGCCGCTTTAGGGCAAAGGAGAGAGAAGTTTTTCCGGGTGATCTACTATGGAAGCAAAACTTTGGACCCGGCACAAATCAATTACATAACCACCGAAAGGGAGTTGTTGGCGGTCGTATATGCTTTTGACAAGTTCCGGCCCTATCTTATTGGGGCCCGAACAATTGTCCACACGGATCACGCCGCGTTGAGGCATCTCTTTGCCAAGAAGGATGTCAAGCCCCGACTTATACGGTGGATTCTTCTCCTACAAGAATTTGATGTGGAAATTAGAGATCGAAAGGGGTGCGAGAATGTGGTGGCCGACCACCTATCTCATTTGGAGCATACCAAAGAAAATCAAGATGATAAAATAGAGATCGATGATTGCTTCCCAGATGAAAGGATCCTCGTTGTGGGTACGATGAAGGTTCCATGGTTCGCAGATATAGTGAATTACTTGGTGGCAGGAATTGCACCTAAAGAGTTAGAAGGATATCAAAAGAAGAAATTTTTCCATGATCTGAGATTCTTTATGTGGGATGAACCATTTTTGTTTAGAAGATGTGCGGATCTAGTTTTGAGGAGGTGTGTGCCCGAAGAGGAATGGGGACACATACTAGAAGCATGCCATGCGGGATTGAGTGGGGGACATTTTGGAGCCAACCGGACGGCTAGAAAGATTTACCAAAGTGGATTTTATTGGCCAAGCATTTTCAAGGATGCAAGAGAGTTTATTAAGAGTTGTGATAAATGCCAACGTATGGGATCTATATCTAAGAAGGATGAAATGCCCATGAAGAATACCATTGAAGTTGAGCTTTTCGATGTGTGGGGAATAGACTTCATGGGACCGTTTATTGCATCTGAAGGAAATATGTACATCTTGCTAGCTGTAGACTATGTGTCACGATGGATTGAAGTCACTCCAACAAAGACAAATGATGCAAAAGTTGTTCTCAAATTTCTCAAAAAAAATGTTTTGACAAGGTATGGAGCCCCTAGAGCTATTGTGAGCGATGGTGGCTCACACTTTTGCAATAAATGGATGGAAGCATTGCTTGCTAGACATGGAGTTAAGCATTAGGTAACGACACCTTATCATCCTCAAGCCAACGGTCAAGCCGAGTTGGCAAACTGGGAAGTAAAGCAAATACTTCAAAAGGTAGTCCGCACGAATGGAAAAGATTGGTCTTCACTTTTAGATGAAGCACTATGGGCTTATCGCACGGCTTACAAGACCCCGCTAGGAATGTCTCCCTATCAACTCGTGTTCGGAAAATCTTGTCATTTGCCCGTTGAGCTTTCGCATAAAGCGTTTTGGGCCACCAAAAAGTTGAACCTTGATCCCGTGTCATCCGTTGGAGAGCGAATCTTCAAATTGAATGAATTAGAGGAATTCCGGATGGAGGCTTTTGAAAATTCAGCTATTTACAAGATGAGAGCTAAAGTTTACCATGATAAGCTCTTGAGATAAAAAGACCTCACACCGGGAGATGAAGTTCTTTTTTTCAATTCGAGATTCAAGCTATTTCCCGAAAAACTTAAGACCAAATGGAGTGGTCCGTTTACCATAGCCTGAATTTTTGATGGCGGGGCAATTGAGCTCAAAGGCAAGGATGGAAGCTTGTTCGTGGTGAATGGGCATCGGGTTAAGAAGTTCTACAAGCCTGAGGAGAAAAAAGAGGTGTTTGTTTGCTACCTCAACGACGCCTAGATGTTTTGGTACTTCGTCGAGCTAGCGACGTTAAACTTAGCGCTCATTGGGAGGCACCCCAATGCTTTTTATTTAAATTTTTCTTGCCTTTTTGTTTGTCTTTCTTTGCCTATTTCTTTTTATTGTTCATAGATTATCTTGTGTTCGGTGTACATTGTAGTTGTGGTTTTGTGTGTTCTTTTGTAGTGTTGTTTTCTTGGTTTTGGTGTTTTTGAGCATAGGAGCAACTTAGGTGGGAGTGAAGTGTCGATAAAGGCTGGAACGAGCCAACATACCGAGGGCGCCTGCAACGCGGCGCGACCCGAAGCCGGAAATGTGAGTGGCTGGTCCTGCGTCCGCAGCTGAAAAAACCCCCACCTGCAACGCGGCCCGAGCCGCACGACCCAACCCGGGTCACGGTGAGGAGGCGCGACCTGATCCGGCGCTCGTGCGGCCCGGGTCGCGCCAGTCTGCTACGGGTTTTAAACTCTTCTTTCTCCCATTTCACTTCATTTCTCACACTTCTCCCCCACCTCTCCACCCTCACACACTCCTACACGTCTTTAGATTCTATTCTTCTCCATTCCAAAGCTCAATCTCCTCAAGTTATGAATTTTCTCCTTATGCTCTTCCTTTTCTTCATTGTAGTAAGCATAGTTTTTCAAGCTCTCCAATGGGGGGTTAATCATGGTAACTTGGTTTTGTATGGTTTGATTTCAAGTTTCTTGCTTCCATTATGGAATTCCTAGCTTAAGAACCTTGGGTATGCTTTCAATTTATATGTCTATGGAAGTGTAGTGGAAATTCTTCATTCCTACCCAATTCTAGGGTTCTAAGGTCAAAAATTGGGGAAAATCATGTGGATGAGAAATTCTTGCCCTATTATCTCCGATCTATGCAATTCCATGCTTCTTAAGAATTTTTATGTATGTCATTTGGAAAGATATGTATGTTGTGGAATTTGTGTAGTCATTTTAGAGACTTATTACTTACTTGGGCTAATTTCTTGTTCCAATATGCTTGACATAACATGTTTTGCTTATATGGAATTTTTATGATAAGAATTAGCAAAGGTGGACTTATATTTGGGGGTTGTTCTATACTTCATGACTATCTATGAATCAAACATGAGTGTGCTTTGCTTTTATGCCCCATTTGCAAATATTTTGTCAACTTGCTTTACCATATTGTTTCAATGGATGATTGGATGAGGTAGTGCATGAGGACATTTTGTATGATTGGCTTTTTGGAAGGGTGTGTTTGCATGAGGTTTGAGGTTCAAATGTTATGTTCTAAATTTTTGATACGCCCTTGCAACCACCCCGTATGTCCCATGTCTTTGTTAAAACCATTTAACATCACGTTTCATTTTGTTTTGGAAGGTACTCAAGCCGACGCTCTCCTTGCAAGAATGGTGCTAACTCGTAGAGGATGACAAACGGGGGGAGCCCAAAGACGGCTCATGGATAAAGACGAGTTCCAAGAAGAGGAGGTGTTTGACATATCCGAAGAAGAGGAACAAGAGGACGATGAAGAACTCGAGGATGGGGAAGAAGAGGAACAAGAGGATGACGAGCCTAACAACAATCGTGCCCTTTTGCCCCCTCTTAATATGGGAGCCAATGACCCCGCTATGGTGAATGTCTACTTGGAGAAGTATGAACATAGGAAGAGGAGGTTAAAGTTGGCTAGGGGTTTTCAAGTTGCTGCTACTCGATTTCTGGATGCCAACACAACAAAGAAATTGGGGATTCATGAGAGTGTGGTCGGGCTCTTACGACGCATTGGTTGGATATATATCTTGGGGGAGAATGACTGGAAGACTTACCCCGTGCTTGTTCGTGAGTTTCTCTCCACCCTAAAGGTGAAGCACACTCCATCCCGAGGGCCTGTTTCTTGCACATTCCGACTTGGGAATCAAGACTGGAGGTTCATTGTGGAGCGCCTCAACACGATGTTTCAAACTCCAACTAATGGGACCTTCCACCCTCACCCATCCTTCCGATTCAATGATTTCCATGACAGTGTAGTGGAGGCAAACCCAAATAGGCTACAGTATGATTCTAGCAAGACCAAGGCCTCCCATTTGCCCAATCCTATCTTCCGGTATATGCAGAAGCTTCTCTCTTCTACTGTGTTTGCCCGCCAAGAGAATAGTGGACTTCGGACACAAGAGCTCTATATCTTATGGTGTATGCTTAATGCTATCCCGGTGAATTTTACCGCACATTTCCTCGTGCAATGTCAGAGACAAACAAATTCCAGGACGGGTACTATTTGTGTGGGGGGCTTGATTACCCCAATTGCAGCCATGTTGGACATCGACTTGTCCAACTATCAATCTTGCCCCGGATCTCGAGCTCTCAACATAGAGCATCTCCGGAACGCTAAGTTTGTCAACTCCGTATCCGCCCCATTTGATTTCTTCCTGACTAACAAGCGTCAGTTCCCGCTTCCGAATCCAGCCTTGAAAAATGTCTCCACTTTTGATGAGAAGGAGAATTGGATGATGGATACACCGGCCCATCTTGCATTGATTACCACATCCGGAGGCACACCACGGAGGACACCTAGGACGGATGATGCTGGCGGGTCCACGTCACATGCTCAGCCGAGAGGAAGCCGCAGAACTAGGAAAGATGTTCAGGATGACCGCTTTGGTACTCTGGAGAATCTAATGAATGACATGACAGCTAACATGGGCACTATGCGGGTGGACATGAATTCCCGATTTGGAGAATGGCGGTCCGAGGTTGATACTCGTTTGAAAGGGATGCAGGAGAGCTTTGATGCTCGCTTCACAGGTTTGGAGGAAGAGATCGGGACCCATTTTACGGGTATTAGTGCTGAGATTCAGGGCCTGCAGGGAAGCTTCACTACTTTCCAGTCGAGCATAGAGAACATGATGGGCCAGTGGATTGGACAGGGAACACCGCATCAGTGACCACCACAGATGCCACCATATCAGCACTACCCTCCATACCCCTACCCTCCGTACCCGTATCCACCATATCAGCCGCCATCGGACTCCACTCCACGCCGCCCTCCTGCTGATGAGTGAAAGAGTCTGCCCCTCAATTTCGGTCCCACTATCTTTCCACTCAAACTTGTCCTTTCTTTGGAATGGAACAAGTTTGGGGGAGGGGGTATGAAGTGGTGACCGGTAATCGCCCTCTATCTATCTTTATTTTAATTTATCTGGATATTTGGGATGACTGTTACTAGGATTTGATAGTTGAATTTAGTATTATGTTGGTTTGTATGGATTTATTTGATTTCTAGGATCATTTCTATTCTATGTATTTGGGTCTGTAATAGTAAATGCTTGGATTAGGCTTAAATCGTGTGTGATAATCTGTTTCCCTGCTTGAGCTTATGTTGTTTTGAATGATTTGATAAAAGAAACATGGAATGATAGACATAGGAAATCATGTCGAGCCTATGATGATTTATTTTGTGTATATGTGAAAATTTTAAAAAAATTCATGCATGAAAAGAGTGATAAGCCGAAGTATCATTCGAGTTAAAAATCGTGGAAATTTGGCTTAATTTCTAGCCACTTGTGAGATTTGGGCCTATTTTGTTCTTTCATGTGTGATTTGTCAATGATATTTGCATCTCTAGAACTTGCTTCACAATTTTCATGTATTCTATATGTGCTTGGAACTTGAAGATGACCTAAGGCGGTTTTTGTCGAACATTTTGAGCCTTATTTATTTCTTCCTTTGAAATTTATCCTTGTTAGCCCCGTTGAGCCTTTGGTGATTGATTTTTAATTGAACAGCCCGGGATGGAAGGAATTCAAGGAATGAAAGAATTGTTATTAAGAACCGTGGGTAGCAAAATTCGGATAAATGTGAAGCATGTGTAAGCCTTGGATTGTGAAGCCAAAAATCTTCCCTTAAAAATATGGGAATCATAAGAGTCATGATGAAAAATAGAATTAAAGAAAAATGTATTTGTTGCCGACTCTAGTTCCTTGTGCAAGAACGCATGAACAAATGACTTAGGGGAAGCGAAAAAAAAACAAAAAAAAAACGGAAAACAAAAAAAAAGGATAAGGATTATTCGTCTATTGCTTAGGATTGATCATTTGTTGTGGTATGGGTGGAAGAGAACTCTTGATCTTACTAGGATTGGAATACCATTAGGTTGTGGAAAAGGACCTGGAGTCACTTTTACCTAAAATTTTTGTACTCGTCCAACGAGCCAAGCATTACAACCCTAAAGACCTATGTGATTCTTGTTTAGAGCACATTGATGAATCATGATGAGTTATTTTGCAAGCTTATGGTGGTATGCTTCTATCATATGATGTTGAGTGATAATGTGCCCCTTATCTCCATGTGAGAGGATCATAGTGATGTAATTGCCCTTCAAAGAGAGTGGTCATTTTTCTCATGATCTTGCTCTTTTGATATAAAGCTTTAATCTCATTCTTTGCATGAAGATTTCTATTTGCAAAAGCTGAGGCATTAGTGGCTATGATTTTCCTGTTTATTCTTGCTTTCCCTTGCTCTTTTCATATGCTTGTTTGGGGACAAACAAGAGTTCAAGTTTGAGGGAGTTGACATGCTCGCATTTTAGTCCTAATCCGAGCATTGTTTGCTATCTTTTTATCGCATTTTAGTTCGTTTGGTCATTATTTAGGATAGTATTAGTCTCTTTTATAATAAGTGTCGCTAACACAATGTAATTAAGAAAAAACAGGTTTAAAATAAGCAACCCGAGACTCAAGAATCAAAATGCGCATCGGAAGGGACCCGAAAGCTGGATCGGACGGGCGAGAGAGCATGAAGACCGAGTCGAAGCCGGGAGGCTAGGCACGGCCTGCAACGCGGCGTGACCCGGGGCCTGGGGCGCGACCCGCGGCTCGACGTCCGCAGCATGATTTCGGCGGCCTGCAACGCGGCGCGACCCGGGGCCTAGGGCGTGACCCGCGGCTCGACGTCCGCAGCATAATTTCGGCGGCCTGCAACGCGGCGCGACCCAAGGGCGGGCCAGCCCAGGTCGCGCCTTACCCCACGCGGCGCGAGCCATGAGGCGCGACGGGCCCCGTGTCGCGCCCCTGTGTCTTGTTTTCGGGAATATCCGAATTTTTGCTCCATTTTTGCCATCCTAGTATAAAAGCCATCCTTAGTTCAAATTTCTAGAGGAGATTTTGATATTTTACCAATTTTAGAGTAAGAAATATTGTGTAAGAGCTTGGAGCTTGGTGTATGGAAGAATCAAGAAGTTTTTGAAGATCTATATTCAAGTTTTTGGGTTTTTTCTCCTCATCTCTTATGTTTTTCTTTTATGTGACGTATTTCTCTATTTTGGTTATGAATAGCTAAATTTCTAGGCATCTAGGGTTTTGGAATTTGATGTTGGATATGAGAATCTAATAGGGGTTTGTGCTTGATTTACCAATTTTCTATCATAAATCAGTGTTATGCTTGAATCTATGCTTGGATTGGCCATCCTAGGATAGAAATTTGTGTATGATTAGGTTTGAGAAAACTAATTGTGCATGGGTGTTTGGTTTATGATCCCAATTTGACATGAGATTGAGAAATTAGTGTTAAATTGGTGTTAATTAACTTGAATGAGCTTAATTTAGATTAAATTGCAATTGAGCCCTAGAAATAGGGGAGTTGTGTTTAATTTAAAATGTCTTGGTTGCTTGAGAAAGGACTTGGGCTATATTTGTGATCAAGTGTTGTTTAATTGGGAAATTGATACATGATCCCCCTCTATTTGATGATTGTATCCTTACTAAAGATCAATTCCCTAGAGCCATTTTCTTTTAAGTGAATTCAACTTCAATTTGATTCCCGTCTATCTCTTGTGTTGCTAATTTTGTTTAATCGTTGCAAAAATTTCACTACTCTAGTTAAAAAAGATCCAATCCAAATTTTGAATGGTTTGACTAGTGAAAATATTCGACGTGATGGTACTTGTAGGCTCGTTTATGCAATTAATTCCCCGTGTTCGATCCGGTCTCCTATGCTCCGTATGTCCACTTGCATAATTGAGATTTGATAAATTAAAACTTGTGATTAATTAAATTGTACTAAAAGAAAAATCTCATCAGCAAAAAATAGGAAAAATCGGTAAATTCGGTATCAATAGTCTCACTAAAAAGTATCACCAAAAATTCGACAAGTATCATCTGTATCATTAAAAAGTAAGGGGTCTGCTAGTTATTTTATACTAGTTTATTTAGTTTAAATTGTGATTTTTTCCATTCGAATTAATGTTTAGAGCTTAGTAGTTTAGGGTGTTTTTAGGATTCATGATTTTTTAAAGGGTTCATGTTTTTAGGGGTTTTTTTTAGGGTTCATGATTTTTAGGGGGATTTTTTAGTTATTTTAGGGGGGATTTTTTTAGGGTATATTTTGTGTTTTTTAGGATTTTTTTTTTTTGTGGTGTTTTTAGGGGTTTTTTTGGGGGGGTGTTTTTATTAGGGGTTTATTTTGTGTTTTTTAGGGTTTATTAATTCTATTTTAGGATATAAATTCATACTCATTTCGAACAAATTAAATCAATTTATTTTAATTTTAGGGTTCACTAATGTTATTTTAGGGTATATATTTTTTGGGGAACAAAACAAAAGGAACAAAGAAAAAAATGGATAAAAGAACAAAAAAAAAGTAAAAAAACTGCCTGAAAAAAAAAATAGACGGGCACATGGGCCCCACGCGCCCGCCTTAAATAAGGGCTTATACACGAAAGTCATGCTCTTTTTATAAAGTGATGTCATCATCTGTTAAAAAATTCTTAAAAACTTTAAATAATCATAACTTACTCGTTTTTTATCCAATTTACGCAAAAAATATATCAAATTAAATATTTTTCTTACTCTTTCATTTAAGATCCATAACGCATATGTTTATTTGAGCAAAAATTGATGAAAAATACAAAAACCTTTTTTTCACGTATATTCAACTCGTAACTGTCAGATATTGCTAATATGATATCACAATATTGCTCATATCTTGTATTAATGTTGTTAATATGAAATTTTTCATGCACGACTTTGAACGTTAAGTTACTTTCATGAGAAAATAGTTAAAGTATGAACTATATATAGTTAAGCTCATAAACAATTATAATTTTATCAATGCTTAATATTATTTTGTAAACTGTAATATTTGAGAATTTAAGTCATACTTGCAAATCATTATTCACATATTAGCAAAATGTTACTAACATATTAGCAATTATTAATCACATATTAGCATTATGTATATTTCTAACATATTAGCAATATGTTGTATGTATGAATGATGTAACAGTACATGTTACACAATATTATTTTAAATGTGATCTAATGTTATATGCATGGTGTTTAATACGTGTTAATTTAGTATTATGATCTCGTCAAATTAGCAATATGAGTCTACCTCATGTTAGCAATAAAATCTCTTGATGTTAGCAACATACATCTCTCATGTTAGCATATTAATACAACACCAGAAAAGACAATGGTTTTAAATATATATATATATATATATATAATTTTCAAAATTATCATACAATTGTCGATCTAAAAAAGCATGTGAGCAATACCTCCTCAGATATGGTCGAATTTTCCACCACAATGAGCTCATATAATATACAAACAAAAGCTCACGTGCTTGAATTTCTCCACAAAATTTGTCGTTTCAGAGTTCGAATTTTATAAACCGTTGCTAGGTTTTAACACTGAATACCATCTATCGACTTTTATTATTTCGACGCTCTATAAAACCACATCTACTTCGTTTGTCCTTTTATTGTTGTTGTATAATTCATTGCCGAAATTTATAATCGCTTTACATCATTTAATGAATATGTCTAATCTATTTCAATGTATTTTATCTTTACAAATTTTAATGCAACCAATAGTTATGAAAAGTAAATAGTACATGTTGATTTTCAAATCGTTGTAAGCTTATATGGAAAAAAACAACAACAGTTAATTCAAATATATTGTCATATATACACATGACACTTGCATGCATTAGTTGTATATAAGTCTCAATAACACTAAAAAGTATCACTCAAAATTCAAGAAGTATCACATTTATCTTAAAAAGAAAGAGGTCTGCTAGTTATTTTTACTAGTTTATTTAGTTCAAATTGTGATTTTTTCCATTTCAATTAATGTTTAAAGTTTAGGGTTCATGGTTTTTTAGGGTGTTTTAAGTATTTTTAGATTTTTAGAGGTTTATTTTGTGTTTTTTAGCATTTATGTTTTTTAAAAAATTTATTAATCTTAATTATGGGTTATATTTAAGTTGAAAAAGTTAATTGTCGAGCTCAATGCACGAGATTACGCGTTAGCGTCGGACGAGTGCATTGCACGAGGCACTGGATTTCAAAAAAATCAAATTAATTCATTTTTATTTTAGGGTTTATTAATTTCATTTTCGGGTATATATTTATTTCAAAATTAGATTTTTATTTTTCAATTACCGTTTATATTTGTTTCAAAAACATTATTTAATTGTCGAGTGTAATGCATTAGTGATTAGGGTATAAATCTATATTTATTTCAAAAACATCATTTAGGGTAAAAATCTATATTTATTTCAAATAAATTAAATCAATTCGCTTTAATTGTACGGTTCCCTAATTTTATTTTAGGGTATAAAATTTTTTGGAGAAAAAAAATAGAAAAAATTGAAAATAAATTAAAAAAATTGAAAAACAAATAATCGCCCAGAAAAAAAAAAAGAAAAAAAAACTGAAAGGTGCGTGATGCCCATGTGCCTGCCGGAAATAGTTATACATAAGGGCTTGTGCATGCAAGTGTTGTTCATTGTCATAGCTTAATACATTTTTTCTTCATTAAAATTAAAAAAAAGAAACACAAAAAATAATTCAAATGTTAAAGTGGTAGTTTTGTATGAGCGTCTTACGAGTCAAAATTCGTAAAATGAGTTAAGATTCAAATTAAAATACAATCAAACATTAATAAAATTACAAATATGTCACTAAATATGATTTTGAATTCGAATCTAAATTCGTCTTTCGAATTTTGACTCATAAAATTATTACCCGCGAGCTCTTTTGTCAATATTAAATGCACCGTCAATTTTTAAACGTAAAATCTTAACGGTATAAATACATCTCCTTTTTTCATTTCTCAATTAGAGAGAGAGAGTGAGAGAGTTGTGGTGAGACCGTCTAGCAAATCAAAATCTGTAAGATGTATTAAGATCCAAATCCGAACAAAATTAAATATTAATCAAATTAAATATGTCATTGAAAATGAATCTGAATCCAAATCTCAATCGTTTTATGGATTTTAACCCGTAAAATGGTCTGATGTAAATTTTGTCAGCAATAATAATAATAGGAATAATAATGAGTGATTCACTTTCACTGTAATCGTCTATCCTAATCTAATTTGCTGCTTTAGATCCTGGAAGCATCTTATGACAACTACAAAAAGAGAGAATCATAATAAATCGAAAATAAAACAAACAGATGAAAACAAGCATTTCAATTTATAAACTGAAAGTTGAATGTGGCACAACAATAATGACAATTATTAAAGTAATAAAGGGGCTCAGAATTAACTAATTAATTAAAGCGTTAATTAATAGTAATTAGTGGAAGCCGACGTAGGCATCACATTCATAGACAGGTGGTACTTTTTTCGTACATAACAACTGCTATCTATTAAATAATAATAACAATAATGTATAATTGTACGGCTCATTTTAATTTATGGTGTTTTATTGTTAATTTATTATTAAACAAAAATAAAATAATTCAACAGTTGGTCCTTTGAAGAATCAACTTGACATAAGCAATTATATATACATATATATTCAGCTTAAGTTATGTGGTTAATTTTTTTTTAAAGTTATGTGGTTAATTTGAATTGAAGTGTAATCTAAACACAAATACGAGTTTATATGCATAAAAAAATCGAAGAAAATATTCATTAAAAGAACATAATTGAAAGACAAAAAATGTCAACCTCTCTTTGAATTTAACTTCTACTCTTCCTCCAACTTAAAAAAAAAAAAAAAAGAAACATTCACATTTCCGATTCAAATCACTTCAAATTGAAATTTCTCCTAACTATGATAGAGAAAGAGAAATTATACCTTGCTATATAACCTCAGTTAGAGGATAAAAACTTGTGTCAAATTATTTCACGAGTTAAAATTGATAAGTCAGATCAAAATTCAAATTAAAACTCATGATGACATATTTATAAATTTATTGATGTTTCATTATATTTGGATTCGAGTCTTAACTAGCTAGTCCTACGAATTTGACCATAAAATATTTATTTTAACACAAGATTCCCTCCAGATAAAAATATTACTAGCATTTTTAAATGTAATTGGCACGTCATACAGAAAAAAGGCATAAAATAAGGAGCTATTTTTGTGAATCTATACGTCAAACATAATATTTTTTTTAAAAAAGAATTTCCCATATTCAGATAGATTTGTCATCTGTGTCCTTTTTTGGGTAGAATCTCATGAGCATGATGTAGAATTTTATTAGAAAAATCAGAAACTGACGAAATTAAAATTATGGACACAACATTTAATCTAAAAAACTACTTAAACGAGCAATGTCACGTTTGAGAAATTGAAAAGCCGATTATTTTTGCCTTTATAATATTCTAGGGAGATTTTCTCAAAAAAAAAAGAGAAGAAGAAGAAGATTAGGAATTGCTTTTAGAAGAATCTTACCAAAAAGTTTTTGCAAATTGAAAGAAGCTGCCTTTTTATGTGCAATTGTACAAAAACACATTTTAAATAAAAATGTTACTTGAGATATTTGTATGAATCATTTTTATGTTTTTATGCACTTATATTTAAGGTTTCGTAGAATTTGTTTCGCGGACTCGCACCATTTAACAAGTGTCACGTTGATTTTTCCATCATTACAATTTGCAACCCAATACATATTTAGACACAAAAAAAAACATCAAAACATACTTTAATTAATACAAAAAACTTAAAAATAAATAATATCTCAAAACTATTTTAGTAAATCTAAAAATAGTAAATTAAAATTTAGTAAGTAAAATCAAAGTTTGAAAAATGGAATCTGAATACTTATTTTATTAATTTTTAATTCAACCAGTCAATCTTATCATTTTGCCTAAGTAATATCTACAAACTATTTAAATGTTAATTAAACCAGTGTTATATATTTTTTAGAAAAGTAAAAAATGATCATGAAAATACGAAAAAGTTACTAGAATAATAAATGTCAACATCATAAATAAAATGTTACAGCTACAGCCTACAAATAAAATCCAAATCCTTTATACAAACGACCAAATAAATTTTAAAAGGTTTTTAATTAAACTAAGGCATACCACCAAAATCCAATTAATAAATATTATATATATACTAACTTTAAATAAATAATTATTAATATTTTTATTGCTTACGAAATAATTAATTTGATTTTGTAAGGTATTTTATTCTATTTTATACTTAATAAATTTAAAATTTTAATTTATAGGATTACTAAAATAATCTTTATTTATTTGTTGGGTCGTTAGTTTTTTTTCTTTGCAGATTCTCAATTGAATTAAAATAACTTTTGACGTATTTAGTGTTATTTGATGAATTAAAGAGAATTGTGGGGATCATTATCAATTATAAAAAATGAATAAAAAGAGTAATGGTAGCTCAGAGGCAATGATTTGCACCTAAAATGTCGATGTTGCATGTTTCTGGGACCAGAAAATAATTGAGATTGAATTAAGGAATCCGCTCATCAAGATATACATTGCCCATTAATTTGTATATTTATCTTTGATTTTGATGGTTGTGTATTTGTATATATATCCTTAATTTTGAGGAGAGTCCGAATGATTTTGAATTCGGGTATAAATATTATTTGATAGATCTATCAAATTGATCTAACAAAAAATTTTATATATTTTTTAAGCGTAAGAACTTTTATGAAGTCATGAAATATCCACTGATACAACATATACCGACCAACTAGTAAAATCACTCGTAGGTCGTCGGCTCGTAGTCTATATGACTCTAAAAATAATAAACAAACAAATAACCCTATTTCCTTTCTACTTTATTTAAATATATATGTACTAACCGGAGACCACATAAATCGTGCTAATATAGGATGATTTTTGTGGTGCCGTAGATAGTTTCCGAAGAAGAGGGTATAATCTTCTATTTCTTCTTCACTTGTTTTTTGATAATCCACAAGTTTGACTAGGGAAATTCTATAACACATAGAAATTCATGTTTGCCTAGATAATTTAGGAAAATTATACCCTAATGGTTGTGGTATTACTCAAATCACTAATATATTTTAATTTTTTTATCATCATTTTAATAGAATTTTATTACTTTTTAAATAATATATTAATGATTGAGATAATACCCAAATTACTGGACTATAATTTTCCAATAATCGATAAAAGGAGACGTATGGTCTCTGTATTTAGTCTTCGGCCTCTAGACTTTAGTTGTCCCTCAAAAGGGCAAAGGAGAATACAAAATGGATGGTTTGTTGTAAGGAATGAGTTGAAACACGAAATGAAATACAATTTGGGAACGTCAATTTTGTCTTTTAGGATTAATTGAGCATTTAAATGTACAATATAATTCTGATGCATCATTTCAAGTTCAACTAAATCAAAGCCAAGATGATTAATAAATAGTATTAAAGCTATAATTACCCTATAAAGAGCAACAATTTTATAAAGGCGGGCCCCATCGTCAAAATTTCCACTGCTTTTCAGAATTGCTTGGAAAATAACAACCAACCAGCCTTCTCCTCAGGTAGATAATAAGATTTGAATGAATCTTCTCATGAACAAGATTCCGAGATAAACAAAATAGAAACAAAACTATCTCTGAATTTATACCAACTCAAATTCTTCCTTTTTCCAAATTTTAGATTTATAAACTTAAATAAAGTAAACAAAATTTATATAAATACTGTATTTAATAAATCAAGGGACGAGATCAACTTGCTAAAGATATAGATTTTCTAATTTTAACAGCATTTTTCATATATCAATCACAAAATGAGATTTTTCAATTCCCACAAACTACATTTTCATCATCACGTCAATTACCATCTTCACAAAACAATCTGCATTCCTAAAAAAGCTCAAGTTGTGAGAGCAAAAAAAAAACAGAGTAGAAAAATCAGACATCTCATTGAGTTGCCAGCAATCCGCCATTAAAATTCTGGCCTCAAGGATGTATTAATCAGACTATAACGAAGAAAAAAGAAAAGTAAAAGGGAATCTAAACAGCGTCGTTTCATCCAAATCAAATCCCTAAAAAAATAGGGGAAGAAAAACTAATCCCACTATGAAAAAAAAAATTTTAAAAAAATCAAGTTGAGAGAGCTTCAAACCCTAGCTTTGGGCAGCAGCGGAGCGAAGGCGTAGGAAGAAGAGGATTCTTTACATGACAAGTGGTCCGCCCCCACGTCGGAAACAATGTTGAGGAAATCTTCGAGGCCCAGCCCGCGGAATTTCTCCTCGTCGTCGTCGAGGAACCGGAGGAGTTCGGTGAAGAAACCAGGTTCGCAGGGAAGAACCAGACCGCCGGTGGTTTGGAAGCCGAACTCCTCCTCCGCTTGGTTTAGAAGGGCGACGAAGACCGGGAAGTTTAGGAACCGGGTCGGGATGACGAATCGGGTGCGCTCCGGTCCGACGTAGACGGCGAGCGAGCCGGAGGGGGTCCGGCACCTAGGGCTGGCGGATTCGTCGGAATCGGAGGAGGAGGAGGAGAGAGAGCGGCGCGAGAGGCTCTTAGTTTTCCAGCGCTGGACGACCTGTCTCAGCCTTACGATTTGGGTGATCATGTTCACTTTCTTGATCGCTGAGGCCATCTCCACGGCTTGTGTAGTTGAGTTCTAAAGAGAGAGAGGGCGGGCGCGGAGAGAAGTGATGAAGAGAGAGAAAGGGAGGGGGGGGGGAAGTGTTGCAGTGGGAGGAGAGTCCTAAATTCAATTGAGTTGTGTTATGATACTGATACAGGTCTCGAATGGCTAAACTAGCCCTCTCTTTCTATTTACCATGATACCCCTGCCTTTTTTTTAATATATATATATATATAATTTTATTTTTATTTGTCGATTAAATATATATGGGAAGAATTGGAGGTAACCGGCGGAGACGTGCCAGTGTCACATTTGCTGATCCATATCTAATATGCAAATAGATAACAAAAAAAAAAAAAAGACATGAATCAAATAGTTAATACTTTAATATAGTAATACATGTGGTACTATCACATTATTTGTTAAACATATTAGGATGTTCATACACAAATTTGTTTTAGTTGGGTATTATTATTATATATACGAGCGGAAGTCATTTGGGAAATTTATTAAAATTAAGCATATTCATGTACATAAGAAGTACATCAGACGGTCAACGCGTTGACCGGGTCAACTTGTTAATTAAAAAATTATCAAAATGGGTGATACTTTTTAGGGATACAATTGATATTTTTTTTAATTTTGAATGATATTTTTAGTATTTCGATTGATACTGATTTTAACAGTTTTTTTTTCCGTACAAGTGATACTTTTGGACTTTGAAATGATACTTTTGAGTATTATGAAGAGGTGGACTTGCGTGCAACAACGGTTATTTCCGCCTATTTCAGGCGGCCACGTAGCCCCACGCGGGCGTGCCACATGGCACATGATACTTTTTATTGTAGTTGGAATGATGATAGTATTAATCTCAGATTGATATCTTTCTTTATCGTACTTGATACTTTTCTGCTTACCACATGGTACTTTTTATTTTACCGAACTCGTGTTTTGCTTTCATTTGCAAATTCTTGGAATGATGATTGTTTTAGATTAATCTCAACACATACAATATAAAAACTGAAAAAAAATCAGAATTTGAACTAAATAAACTTATATAAAATAACTAGCACACCCCTTACTTTTTAATGATACAGATGGTACTTTTCAAATGTTTTGTGATACTTTTTAATAGAACGGTTGGTACTCACTTTGGACATGTTTTTTTTATGGGTTGACCCGCGCTGACCGGGTCAAAGCGCGGGTTGACCCGTGTTGACTGGGTCAAAAGCGGATTTGACTGACCCGTCTCATATAGTTTTATTTGCATCATGATGCATGCAAGTGTTTGCCTATTATGAATGGTACTAATTTTGACGGATTTTTTGGTCAATGCATTGACCGTGTCAACGCGCGTTGACCCGGTCAAAGCATTGACCGTCTGATATGCACCTAGTGTACACAAGACCTGCCCATATATATAATCCATTTTAGAACTTTTATATTTATATTCTATGTTTGTCAAGGATCTTATCTTGTGTATGGGTTATAAAACGAGGTGCATGTATCTAAACCTATCAAATGCTAATTCTCTCGTACACAAGGTGCACATTAAACGGTTAACGCGTTGATCGGGTCAATCTGTAAAAAAAATATGGTGACTCTTGTGATACTTTTTAAGAATATAATTGATAATTTTTGAATTTTGGGTGATACTTTTTAGTATTATGATGATACTGGTTTTAACTTTTTTTTGTGGTCAATATTTTTTAAGGATACTTGTGATACTTTTGGGCTTTTGACTAACTTTAATTGTTTTGCTTTTGTCTTGGTTGATCGGGTCAACACGCTTGACCATTTGATGTACACCTAGTATATACAAGACCACCCCATTGAAAGTTGATTAAAACAAAATTCGAGGTTTCTTGAAATAAATACAAGTATAAGAATTCTAATCGGATAGGATGAACTTTAAATTACAAGTGTAAAATTAAATTAAAATATAAGAAATTAAAATCAAATAAAAAATTTTGAATGAAGAAAAAACTAAAAAAATAATTGTGCTAGGTTTGAGTATGTGACCATGTCACACTTGATTTTTTAAGTATGATTTACCTTTTTTGTGTGATTTGGAGGGTATTACATAAAAGAGGGGGTTTACTCAATCCACACTTTCAAGTTGCAGCTGCGTGTTTACCTTTGTCATAAAAAATAAATAAATGAATAATTGGAATGGTATAGTTTATGACCAAGTGTCTCAAGTTCAAATTTCACCAATATCTTTAAATTCAACTTATGATATATGATTTTTCAAATGCAGTTTGTCTCTCTTGTATGTTTGCGGGCTATTGTACATGATCATGTGATGTGATACTCAGCGGGGTGGTATTTGATACAGTTCAAGTGTTCGATGGTTCAATTACAAGATCTAGAGCCAATAAATTCAAATAGTGTTTATTGGGCTTATTCGAGAATCATGAACCCCATAGCTGTCCAGAAGGCCATTGAAGGTGTTAGGCCCGTCGCTAGCAAAGCCCTAATTGGATTATATTATTTGGAGATCCTATTTTAATTAAGAGAGATTATTTTATTATTTATTTAGTATTTTTAAATTTAATATGTATTAGAATTAAGGTTTCTTTATTTTGGTAATTTTATTTCTTTAGCAGATTTATTTCCTTATTTTCTAGAATTCTATTTAGGAAATTTATTATCTACCATCTCTATATAAATGGGGGGCAAAACATCTATTGTGCCACTTCGGGTAATACCCGGGGGTAGCGTATAATTTGCCATAAATGGGGGGCTAGGGAGGATGAAAATAAGACATCTTTTATCAATAAAAATCTTGTGTTTTATATCTCTTTTAAGATTTATCCGAGTTGAATGAAAAATCCTCGTGATATTCAAATCTGACTTATCAAACAGATCATTCATCCCCGTTTGTGGCATTTTCACTTATATTCTAAGGTTCTTGTTTCCAATCACAGTCGGGTTGTAGATTTCATATATCTACAGTTTATGTGTGTTGTAAGAATCGAGTCGAAGAATTTCATCATTTATTTTGTTGTAGCTTGATACTCATGGGAAGGATCTCCATCATTAACCATCTGCCAGCGATGATCGCATCAAGTGGTATCAAAACTACAACTTTGTATCAGCAAAAAAAAAACTTCTATTTGTTTTTTATTGAACTTTGTTTTTGAACTTTCTTTTAGTGTTATTGCAGTTCTTATTATTTGTTGTTGGGTAAAAAAAATCGTCCAAAAAAATTGATATTAACACAAAAAAGTCTACTGTTTTTCTCTGTTGAATTTTGTATTTGATTTTCTTTTAGTATTATTTCAGTTGCTATTATTTGTATTCGAGAGAAAAAGTGTAAAAAAAAGCAGAGAGAGACGAAAAGAGAGAGAGAGATGTTTTATTCTACAATTTTGGAGGATACATGATAGTTATGGCCACAAAGTTGATCGAGATGGAATTCACGAGTTTGGTGTTCTTTTTTTCCAAGAGAAGAATGATCTTGAGCTATATCTAGATTGAGAGAGATAGATGGAGTTGATATTTGACTACCATAGTTATCCCAAGTGGAAAAAGGTCAATGTAGTAGCTATTGGATTCTGTGAGGATGCTGTCACCTGGTGGAATCAATTTATATATACTAGACGGCATAGGAGACCACTGGTAGAAACGTAGAGAGAAATGAAGATGGTGTTGAGAGCCCGATATGTAACTCATCACTAACATCTCAAGCTGGAAAGGAAGCCAGAGAACCTGAGGCAAAGAAGAAACGGAGTAGAAGAATACTACGACGAAATAATGAAAGCCATGAGTTAAGTTGTTGTGGAGGAATACCCAGAGGATACGATGGCTAGATTTATAGCAGGCCTATGCATGGAGATCTAAGAAAGAGTGGCCTTGCGGCGATTTGAAGAGTTGGATGGCATGGTGCACTACGTCATCTGGGTGGAGAAACGGCTTAAGAGGTGGAGCACTAAGACAAGGTCACAATCCTCTACAAGGGAATAGGATTCAAGCGCCATCTCAAATGTGTTGGAGTCGAGTCAACTGAAGAACAAGGTAGAACAACAAAGTGTTGCGACACTAAATCTAGATATGTCCATACCCATTTGCTAAGATGATGGAGAGATCAAGAATGTGGAGTTGGATACTGATCTAAAGACGCTCAATTTGGAAGATTCTAGGTCAAATGTACCAGTTTTAGTTGATGCATTCATTGGTGAGTTGATATTTGTTTCCATATATCCAAACATTGGAGAAGATGAAATGGTAGTTGAAGAATTAAATCCGAAGGTGACCGTAATAGAAACAACCAATTTGGAGATGCAAGTTTTGGAGGATTCTAATCCTGAGATTGTGAGTTTGGAGATCAAGAGTGTAGACGAAGAGGCTGAAATGGGTGGACAAGAGATGAAAAATAGAAATGATAGCCAACTCAGTTGAGACGTGGCAACTCATACAAACAATCATGGCGATTGGACGAGTTCTAACATTTGTCATCAACATGTTTCTTGTGATGTTTTATTTTACAGGTTGACAAATATGTACCATAGACATAGAAGTGCCACCAAATTTATTTCTGACTTACATGATCGAGCATTGCATGGTGTTAAGAGTTACAGTGGCTTGATAGAGCTTGGATAATCTTGAAGAGGTGCTTCATGCAACGTGTCCAAAAAGTCTTCGATGAGCGGTTCGTGCTAGTTTTTTTATCCAGAAGGTTCGGATTTAAGGACAAATCCCTTTCAAGAGAAGATGAATGATGTGATCCTCAATGGGGTGGTATCTGATGCAGTTCAAGCATTTGAGGGTTCAATTACAAGATCTAAAGCTAAGAAATTTAAGAAGTGTTTATTGGGCTTATTCGAGAATCATGAATCCCGGAGTTGTCCAAGAAGTCCATTGAAGATGTTGGGTCATTGCTAGCAAAGCCCTAATTGGATTATATTATTTAGAGATCATATTTTAATTAAAAGGGTTTATTTTATTATTTATTTAGTATTTTCGAATTTCATATTTATTAGAATTACGATTTCTTTATTTTGGTAATTTTATTTTCTTAGCAGATTTATTTCCTTATTTTCTAGAATTCTATTTAGGAAATTTATTCTCTGTTATCTCTATATAAAGGGTGGGCTAGAGAGGACGAAAATAAGATAGTTTTTATCAATAAAATTCTCGTGTTTTATATCTCCTTTGAGATTTATCCGAGTTGAATGAGAAATCATCGTGAGATTAAAATCTGACTTATCAAATGGATCACCCATCTCCATTTTTGGCGTCTTCACCTATATTCTAAGGTTCTTGTTTCCAATCACAATCAGGTTGTAGATTTTGTATATCTACGGTTCATCTGCGTTGTGAGATTCGGGTCGAAGAACTTCATCATTTATTCCGTTGTAACTTGATACTCCTGGGAATGATCTCCATCGTTAACCATCTGCGGATGAGGATCGCATCAACATGGTTACCCAATGGGTATCTGATGGAGATAAATATAATTATATATTTATTCATATATTATTGATATCTTTAGGTTACGTATTTATTAATTAGTTTTAAGTACTTTTTGTCTATATTGTTTAATTAAGGTAGGTATCTTTATTTTTATTAGGGTTTTAATAGTATAAATAAGTGATTATGTTTAATATTTTAGGGAGTTGAATTTTTATAAGTTTTGGAGATTACTCCTTAATTAGTATTCAATACAAGTTTGACTTATTCGAATTCTTGAATTATATTTGCGTGTTTTTATTTTAAATTATAGTTTCCACCTACATTAGTATCCTTAGGTGCCACGTATGCAGGACACCCCTCGTATCAAAAAAAAAATGAAAAAAAGTTGTCTTTGTACGCGCATTGGGTGTGCCAAATTATCTAATGATTCATGATCAAATATCTCAAGTGCGAATCTTATTAAGACTTTACAGATCATAAAATTAATTATCTTGCTTGATTGGGAAATTTAGAATTTGCACACTAATGTAGTGATAATCATATCATTTGTACATTTCAAATATATATTAAATACATATAGACTGTTTTTTTTTTTTTTTCAAAATGCCTACATATAGATTAATGTTATCACGCACTCACTTCCGTGAGCACCGATTATCAAGCTACATGAAGTACACTAAATATTTACGAAAGTGTCCACACAATTATATTTTAATATATTTGAACGATTGATACCAATCTAATATATATTTGACAATTCAATTAACTTTTTAATTTTTCTCGCTTAATAAAATATAATATAATTATGCAAAAGCGACATGTTTGCATGATCTGTTATTCAGATTTAGTCAAGCAGCCAGTGCCTAACTTGAATCTGACAATATTACCCTCAGATTGAGTCGGAGAGAAAGAAAAGAAAAAAAAAAACTGTAAGAAATATTCCTCAACATAAATGTAGAAGATGTCGAAAAATTAACCTTTTGTTATAGCGGAATCAACCTCGATTCATCATTTAAAGCGACTTTTTTCTTCACATAAAGAAATTTAAAAAGTCGTTGTAACTTTTATATTTTCTCAACGACCTATTGATGGCCTTTAATTGTTTCCTGAAAAGTAGAATTGGCGCAATTATTATTATTATTATTATTATTATTATTATTATTATTATTACAGTACATTATATTTCCTCTGTTCCAATAACATACTTTGATTGAAATTTTCAAAAAATTAAGAAAAATATTGGAAAAAATAATTAATCAAAAAATTCATAATATGTTCCTATTTATTTATTTGATACTCCCTCCGTCTCATAATTATAGTCAACTTCTCATTTTCATATAGATTAAGAAATCACATTTAATATGTATTGTAAATACGCAATTTATAACAATTATCCTATATTGTCCTTATTTTCTACTCTATTAATTTCATTCATATTATATTAAATAGGGTTATATTTGTAAAATGATGTTTTAATACAATCCCAATTTAGAATATGACTAAAATTTTAGGACATTCTAAAAATGAATAATAAACTACAATTATGAGACGGGGATAATTAATTAATGATTATTGTAAACATATTAAATAAATGTATATATTAATATATTAGCTATATATACATATATATATATATAAACTAATAAACCAGTATGTATACTGTGATATAAAAAAACAATCTATATGACTTTGCCTCTTAAATTTGTACCGCCTATATGTACGCACAACAAATATTTATTATTTTTTTAATGAAAACATTAATGTGCTCTGTAATTCGTTTATTTTAGTCGATATATTAATGAATTCAGTCATTTTTTTTTAAGTTTTGTTTGAAATTACTCCTAAATATCTCCGATTTGTAATTTAAAGTTTGAATCTTCTTGCATATTAATTATTGTCTTAAGACTTTTATAACCCATTTTTAAATGTAACCGCGACTTTATTTATCTCACATTATTCCTCCAAAAATAAATTAATTATTATTAAGGTTCTGTAATAACTATGAATTATATCCTGTTTTACACATCCATTCATAATTCGATTCAATACAATTTTTTCTACTTAGTTATAATTAAAGCACGTATTCCTCGCACATTTCGCGAGTCTTGCAACTTTTAAGACGCAAAGATCCGGTTGACTTGACAAAATTAGTATTCATTATCTGATTTATCTCATATGGCACCATTTTAAGCTAAGGTTTAATAAATACTAAATTTAAAAATTTACAGTGTGTTACTAATAATTAGTATTATCTACAATTCTGCACGGAGCAAATCATATGTATACAGTCGTTAATTAATAATTACTCCATCCGTCCCATTTTGATAGGTTGATTGAGGTTTTTCACGGAATTAAGAAAGGTATTGAGAAAGACAATTAATCAAGAAACTTCCTAATATATCCATATTTATTTCTTTGATATTGAAATAATGCCTAATGTAAACATATTAAATAGGGGTATATATTAGTAAATTAGCTAAATATACATAGAAACATATCTATACATCGGGACATACCAAAAATGAAATCAAGCCTATCAAAATGGAACGGAAGCATTATATATTTATATGTTAGTAAATGATGAAGAATGTTATTCGATATATTCACTTTCATGTATAATAACAAAGGGTTAACACTGGTAAAAAAATCATCACATTTAAACATAGATAATTAAGACATTAATTTTTCATTTTGATGTTATTGAACGTTACCCCCAAAAAAACACTAAATTTGATTTAATTACCTTGTTTCCGGATTATCCTTCAAACCAGAGGCCAAGCTAGCGGGTTTCCAATCATAAATTACTCCCCAATCATCGCAGTGAATTAGCATGTTAATTAAAATGACCAGCTGTCTGATTATTTTTTCTACTCCCCTTTTTTAACCTTTTTAAGTACTGAGAAAAAAATGCACTACTCATAGGTCAATATTGTTGTTATTTTTTTTTTCCTTTAAGAAGTTAATTCTCCCATGTTATTATATGCTTCATTCGTTTCACAATAAGCGCCATTTTAACACTTTAATTTTATTTTTCACAAAAAATAATATTCTACACAATTGAGGTAAAAATTTCACTAATTAATATCTTTATTAATACCAGAATGACACTTATTCATAAACGGAAATGGTATGTCTCAATTGTTAGGGTTTAATTTTAAATTTCATAAATATAAAGGTGTTATTGAAAAAAAAAAAGTTAGTATGTATACATCAATTATATATAAGTCTTTTGTATAAAATGGAAAAAATGTATCACTTCATACTGAAATATTACGTTTGTTTTATTAAAAAGTACGGCTAATATCTTTATTTAAAAAATGATAATATTTTTGTAATTACTACTGTACTTTTTGAATTAAAAAAAGTCGACGCGCGCCTGTCCTCTCTTATTGCCATTGGCTATAACTTCTATAACCATAAACGATGTTTGAGTTTTATAATATTGTGGTAAAAAAAAGTGTTTAGGATTTTTTTTTTGTATTCTTAGGCTGCACGATTGGTTTTAGCTTTAATTAAATATTTAGTAAACAATCGTCTTTGGGTTTATAATTAATAATTATAGTTTTTAAATCTTATTTAATAATTATTAATATTAAAAAGATACAATAAATAATTTCGTATGTACATAATCTTGTCAGGCACATTAAATTAACACATAGTTGGACAAACATGCCAACACCAATATATCATTACTATATTGTTGCAATATATATATATATACATACATATATTATATCTGTATAAAATATATATAATATTATTTTACGAAGATGATACAACAAAAATTCTTGAAAAGGACTCGGGACGACTCCTACTAAATCCCTACGCTTTATGAATTATTATATAAAAAAATATTGTGTAGCATTCCAACCATTACCCGCTGCGCTAGCATCCAATGCATGCTATAATCATTGACCATTATATATTTTAGAATAAAATACAATCACCAATTAAAAAAAAACATGTAAAGCAGTCAATATTAAGGAGTAAAGGGAAAATTGTATTTGCTCTTATAAAATAGATTGTTACCCAGTAGGACAGTATCACACAAGTTTTTGTCAAATGTAAATTGAATATAGAGAGGTTAGTTAAAAAAGTTACATTTGAATGATCATACTTTTAGGAGAATCGTAAGTTTAGTACTTAGAAGATGAGTTATCTATTATTTCAGGACCTGAAAATGAAAACTATTAATTTAGAACCTAAAATATCATGTATTTCAATTCTTTTTAAATTTGTAATTATTTTTAACAAATTCTTTACTAAATTTAATATTATAATAATAATAATCATCAAAATAGATTTTTTTTTGTCAAGTGTAACCCGCGCAGCCGCTATCGAGGTGCGCACTACACTTGGCAAGTCAGATGTGATAGGCTCACACCTAGTGGTGTTGGTGGTGGAATTCGAACTTGAGACCTTTGGCCTCAAAATAACACCACTCAACCATTAGGTCATCCTCAATAGGACAAAAAAAAATATGATTTTTGAATTATGAATTAATAGGTTTTCATTTCTCGCTGTAAACTAATAGATATTGTGTATACAATTAAATATCGAAATTAAAACTTGGGGGGTCGTGCAAAATGGTATTGTGTGTTAATCAAGGAGTCAATTCCTTAATATGGCCCCCGGGTTATGCTAATGGATACCATATTTCACATGCCTAAGATTTCATAATCACCTTGGAATGATGGTCTAATTTATTTGGCTGTCACTTTGAAGTTTGAAATATTTCTCTCACACACAATCGCAAAAATAGCTTTATTTCAGTTTGAAGGGGCGAAGCCGAATTTATTGACTTTTAAGAGCTTCAGTAACGTACAAAAATTGTGTGATTTGGGTAATATGTGCATAATGCATGCATGTGTTGTTGAAATTAGGAAAAGAAAATTACTGTCACATGGAACATTGAAAATTAATCAAGACATATATAGGCGATCAATTTAATTAATTATATATATACAGTATGCAACTTGGAAAATACAATTTCTTTGCTCAATGCTGTATCTATATTTCAGTTTGACTGAACTCGTAATTAAACTGATGAGATTATAATATTAATCTAGCTTACTATCTTTTCAGTCATTTGAAGGTAATTAATGTCACGAATCTAATTAAGTAGCACAAGATCAGGCAGTTGAATATGTCTATATATTATATAGCATACTCGGCGCATAATATTTAGGCTAATTACTCACTATAATATAATGTATATATATGCATAAATTTCGAAGTTCTATACATGAATGTAATTAATAATTTAATATACGTGACCTGACATGTGTACATGATACAAGAAATAAAAAATGCAAAATGAAATTTCAAATCTACGTACATGCATAGTCTTTCACCTATATACTATGGACGTGACTTAATGTGTCTATTGGTGAATGGTGATGATACATGTAGTATATTTTTTATTTTTAGTTTTGGAAAACACTGTGTAGTATTAATTTGTAGTATTATTTTAATTAACTAGTTTCTTGTTCTTGTCCCCTATTTTTTTAGTAAAGTAGGTATTTGAAGACTTCAAGTGTGAAGACAACCACAATACAAACAAACAAAAAAGAGTAAATAATTGAATTTATAAAATAATATTTCCTAAAAAATAAAAAGATTCGTAAATTTTAAAAAATCAAATATTCGTGCACCATTCATGTACATTGTGCATACATATTAGATTTAAAAGATTAATTCATGTACTATATATCTAGAAAATGTTAAAAAATGTATGTATTACATGTAATTTTAGATAAGTATTTCATATCATTTTAAGTTTAATGTAACAGTTAAATAATTTTAGATATTTTATATGGATAATTAAATATATTTGAAATTTAATGTTGTTAGAATTCGTTGCCCAAATCACTGAAAATAGAAACAGATTCGTAATGTCAAACTCAATGTTACAGATAGTATTTTCACTATCTTAACCAAAAATGCAGTGAATAAAAAAACACAAGTTTGCACGAAGATAAATTTTAAATCACACACAACACGTATGTGATTGCCACATGGTGAAATTAAGCTTCCACGAGCAAAAACAAAACAGTTGATAAGGTCAGAACCAATATTTTTGACAAATCAACAAAAATACATGAATCCTAATCTAGTCTACCACTAAATTGAATTCAAAACTTCAAATTAACCTACCAGTTAATTTGATTACAAACCAGCGACGATTCCAAATCATAGATATCTTCTATCTAACCTAACTTGAACAACCTTTTCACATGAATTGGTTGAACAATGAAAACACAAAAAGGAAGAAGAAGAAATCGATAGAAATCTAGTTGCTAAGTTTGTGATTCGAGCTCTTGATCTTCTCACACACAGCGGTGATATCTTCTCTGCTCGAATGACCTCTTCAAATGAGAATTATGTTTCTTAAATACATTCTTCACTTGACATGGTTTGAAGGCCAAGTTATCTTCTTCGAATGTGTGTTGAAATAACCACCACCACCTTTATGAATTGGAGAGAAATCGATCCTTGTTGTGGCTGGAAGTATAACCCACGTTCTACACCATTTTCCTAGTATTTCCAGCAAATCATCTTCTGAAAAAAAAAACGGTTAAATAAAAGATAACAAGAGACCTAAAAAATAGGAAATGATAAGATTATAAAACTTGAATGTCGCGGTCAATGTTTGCGGGAGTTCAGTACAACATCAACTTCAACATTGAACTCGATGTCATACATCTCCTCACAAATGTCATTTTATTACTATATTGAGGTAAAATTTCTTAAGGATGCTCCTAAAAACACTAGAATATTATGATGTATAATTTGTTTTTATTTATAACTGGTTCCAAGTTGGGAACATAATTTTTATACTATCAAGATGTTATTCTTATATAAAGATTTTACCCCCCCCCCCCCCCACACACACACACACACATATATATATATATATATATATATTAGTCTCAATAGTTGAAAATACCCACCTCACTTCACTAGACTAAAAACTTATATATTACCCATTTTCTTACCCACATTCAAAAATTACACACCTTTAGGAGCTAATGGGTATGGGGAAATGGAATTACCATTCCCATTACTATGATTGGTACGCTTCAAAATCAGGAATCATCATTCCCGAAGGAATCACTATTCTTAAAAGTAAGGGGAATAACCATTCCACTCACCCCACATGAGTATAGCTATTTCCAATGAACCAAAAAATCAATATATTGTATATTTACACATAATCTTGTCTTATAATATAATTTGATCATATCTAGAAAAATAATTTGAAAATGAGATTAAATATTATTATTAATATTATTTCATAATTATTTTTTTTATTTTAAAAAATAAAAAATATATATTAAAACAAAATTTTGGTAGTTCTTAAAATTGTATTGAAGAAAAATGAAAATGGTACCAAAATAAATGTAACATATAAATATATTCTATAAAAAAATTGTCTGCGTATTTCCTTTTGGGCCCTGATCGTTTCCATCTTGGGCTTGGACCACTCCTTCAATACTTAAGGGTTCTTTTGCACGAAAATTCAACAACCTTTTACAATATAGAGAGAGCAGAGAACACCATGGAGAAGACGGAGAAGAGATTACAGAGAGATTGAAAAAGCACATCTTACACTAAGTTTTATTTTATGCTTTATTCATTCGGGATTACTATGTTGACTATTTATTTGTGTTTATTGTCTTTGAATTTTGAACACGATATGAGTAGCTAAATTTCTAGAGATTCTAGGGTTGTTGATTGTTTTATGGATTTATGATTTGGAGTAATTTATTGTTCCATTCTATTTCTTGTTTGTGCATCCTCGTTTATTGTTGTCTTGCGTGATTAAATTGATCAGCTTTCACACTTGGGTAGTTAGTTTAGTATTCACCTGAGAGAGGTAAGTAGATTAACGGATTATGATTACATAACACGAGTCTACTAGATCGAGTGATTGTTAGGTGTCGTGAAGAGAATAAATCTGAGGTGTTAAATGGAGTTAGATAATAATTCTAGATCGAGAGATAAGAATTAGAATCTAATCTACTTTCATAACTTACTCGAGAGAGGGACTGTGATTAATTGAGTGATTATCTCCTACAAGATTTAGAATTAAATTGGTTGAATAAATTGTCTAGAATTGTGGAATTCATTTAACATCAACACGCTATAATTCGTCTTTTTATCTGTTTATCCAGTTCTCCATGCTTGACTTATTTACTTATTACATCATTTAATTAATTAAAATTCCAAACTTTTAATTCGGTTCTCTACATAAAGTAGGACAACATAATTTGGTACTTAGCTGAGTTACATAGCAAGTCTATGTGGATACAACATGGTTCACCACTGTTTTGCTATAAATTATCTCGTTCTCTTGTGAGTATTATTTTAGGTGAAATAAAATACCGAACACATATTGTAAAAGAAAATTGCAATTTAGAATTATAAAAAAAATATTAAAGCACGTGTTGATAATATTAACAACTACACTTTACTTAATTATAAAGAACTTTGAAAGTATATAAAATGTTCATTTTATAATATAAAAAATAAAATAATATTCCATTATGTTCTTCATTCCGGTGACATACCAATCATAAGAATTGTTATTTCATTCAGACTTTTATTCTATATTTCTAAGTTCATTCCATTCATACTTAATTTCATTCTTTCATACCAATCATCTCCTTAGTGTATTTGTCCAAAAAACCATTTGAAAGTGACTTGATGGCTGACTTGATAGAATTTCTTACACATGTTGTACTTAGTTGACCCAATTTTAAAGCAAAAGAATATATACAATATTTGTATTTTAACACTACAAAATTTGTATTTGCGTTTGTTTTTTTTTTTTTATGTTTGAAATCTATCAGAAACGCTTGTTAAGCTGAAAATTGAAAATTGTTCGGGATACCTCCCATGAAAAGGATCCGATTCAGAATACCGCCCGTGAAAAGAATCTCGTTCAGCATACCGTTTGTGAAATGGAATGGGATCCTGCTTGAGCAGATAAATTTTTGAAAAAATTACCACAGATGTATGAATATACTAAAAAGTTGTTAAAAATACATGGTCATTGTGGGCTATTATTGTTATGACGTGATTGGTATGGTGGAATGGAATGGAATAAAATGGTCATTCCTATGTCCATTCCCATTCCACCGATTGGTATGGTTAAAAATCGGGAATCACCATTCCCGATGGAATCGCTATTCCCAAAGAAAGGGGAATAGCCATTCCACCCACCCCATGGGTTTAGCTATTCCCAATGACCAAAAAATTAATAAATGATATATTTATACATAATCATATTTTATAATATTATTTTATTATATTTAGAAAAATAAATCAAAAATAAAATTACATAATTTATTATTATTTAATTATTTTTATATTATTTATTTATTTTCAAAATATAATTTAAAAATATATGTTAAAATCAAATTTTGATAGCTTTTATAACTTTGTTGAAGAAAAATGAAAGTGACGCCGAAATAAATATACCATAAAAATATGCTATAATATAATATAAAATATTTATATATTTAATATAATTTAATATATTCAAATCAAAAATTAAAATGTTAAAGTATTTTTCTATTAAGTAAAAAATATTTTATTAACTTCTACAAATTATTATATATTGATTAATTAAATATTTTAGAATAAAATTCTTCAATAAAATAAATAAATTATAATTTGCTAAAAGAAATAGAAAAAATCATATATTAAAAAAGAAAAATTACATTTAGAAATATAAAAGATAAATTAACCAATTTGTTAATATTTATTAGCTATTACGCACACTTTATTCATTTATTAAAAAAAAAATAAAGCACATAAAATATTCATTATATAAGATTAAAAAAATGATATTTCATTCCGTTCTTCATTCCATAGACATACCAATCATAAGAATAGTCACTCCATTCAGACACTCATTCCATTCATATCTAATTCCATTCTATCATACCAATCACCTCCTAAGTGTAAATCATGTATTTCTTGAATGTGCATGAGAAAGCGGGTATTATAAATTTTTAGTTAAGAAAAATAGATATTATAAAAATTGTCCTTATATATTATGCGTGAGCATTGACTTCATCACTTAAACACACTAATAAATACAGGTTGGTGAGTTCATAAGCGAAAATTACGATTTCAATTTTCAACATCAAATCTGTTACGCGGAGCTTTCCTAGTATTTACTCGTGTCATATAAGTAGACGAAATTCTATATTTCAAATTGATGTTTAATCCACTACCAATCATGAGATTTATGCGTAAGGAATCATTAAAATACATTTAACAACAATTTAATAATTAAAATGAAATATCATTTAGATGGGATGTCTCGTTCAAATAATAATGGATACAGTTTACTCATCATAAAAAAAAAGGAAGAAAAATACTCAATAAAAGAATAATATAATAAATAAGAGTATAATAGGAAAAAATTTATGTAATTTAAATTTTTAAAGTATATTAGATATATTTTCTTTATGTGTGCGAAAAGTTGAGGTAGATTATATTTTCTTTAATTGAGTTGTGCGATTAAAAAAAAAAGTTGTACGTCGTAGCTAGAAAAGGGATATTCTACCTCTTTCGGGCCCATTGGGCTCTGCATAACTAACTTACACTCCAATTGCATCTCACGAAGGCCCAAATCAAAGATGCCATATCATGCTTAATTATGTTGATTTACCAAATTATCAAAATTAATAATTTAAATTCCTCAAAGTAAAAATAAATTAAAAGGTAAAATATAAAAAATTGATGTTATTTATGTTTATGATATTATGGTAACTTGAATTTAAATATTTTATATATAAATAATATTGAAAATATTTGTAAGATAATTATATAAAATATTGGGCAAATTACAATTTGATACATACAATTTCAGCTATTTAACAAATCAGTACCCACTTTTTCAAGAAAATTGAAAATTTAAAAATTAATCAAATTTACAGCCTAAGTATTTTTAAGTGTTCTTGATTGGAGGATTTTTTTTTTACGCGGTTAGGAAAATAAAATATTAAAATACAATCAATCACATATGATTTTCAGGTAGTAAAATTGATCAAATATTAGATTTGTATTTTTTTAAAAGTTGGTACTGTCTTATTAATTTTGAAAAACTAAGGGAGGTGTATTCGTTTGGGATTTTGATGGATTTTAATGGACTTTTAAAATCCGGAGGTATTCAATCCAGACTTTTAAAAGTCCTTTAAAATCCGGAGGTATTCAATCCAGACTTTTAAAAGTCTTTTAAAATTCGGAGGTATTCAAAAATCTATGGACTTTAAAAAGGCATTGACTTCGTTGGATTTCAACTCGATTTCACGTTAAAAATGTGAAGGATGAAATCCGACCCCTGGACACGAGAGTTTGATGGATTTGAAAAATCCCGCGGCCGGTGCAGGATAGCGGCCGCTGGAATCCGAACTCGGGCACCCCAGCGACCGCTAGCATCCAGCGGCCGCTGGAGTAGCATGTGGGTTCTCTCGGCTAGCCTCCCAGCGGCCGCTGGATTCCAGCGGTCGCTGGGTTCTCTCGACTCGACTTCCCAGCGGCCGCTCAATTCAAGCGGTCGTTGGGTTCAATTTTTTTCTGGGTCCACTGATCGCTGTGTTCCATCGAGCGCTGACAAGAAGGATTTGAAATCCATTGAAATCATTCAAAATCGATCCGACATCCATGCACGAAATCCGCCAGACTCTGCGTGGAGTTGGGAGACTCCATGTGGAGTCTATGGATTTTATAAATCCATAGACATTTAAAAGTCTATCAAAATTCATCAAAATCCCAAACGAATACACCCCCCTAAGTTATTTTTTAAAAGGGCCTAAAATATAGGTATCAAACTATAATTTACCCTAAAATATTACCTAAATTGGGAACTTCGCCGTGTGGTTAGATCGTCAGTGAAAGATCGAACTTAAGAAAATACGATGTTCAGTATGTTCTAGGGTAGAGAGTGAAAATTCGTAGGAGAATCACCTCCTTTTATAGGTGGATGTAGCAGCTAGGGTTCACGGGGAACGCGGAGGCTGTTTGAAGAACGTGCTGACTCCTCTTAACTCGTCAACCTTTCCGGATAAAGCGGAACTTCCAATGTTAATTCAAATTTAAAATTGAACTATTATCTATTGAAAAACTAATTGAGCGACGACGTTCAACCTTCTTGGACCAGCGTAGCGGGTTGACGAAAAATGACTATTACAAGTATGTTGAGATTACACCAGATTACCTATTATATTATTATATTTTCTGTGGCATTTCCTGTTCCAAGTATTCACTTAATTTTTTTTAATTTTTAACTTATTGTGATTTAATTTAATTTAAATTTTTTATTTAGGGTTCATCCATCCTCAATTTTAATGAAATCGATCTTGGTATGTCTCGACCCTTAGAAGTGATTGAGCGGGGGACATATCGACCATTAAAAGGGGTCGACCCTATAAATAATTGATCCTAGGGTCGACTCCTTAATCGCCTAGGAGTAACCGACCTTGGGGTTGACTTTTTAGTCGACCTTAAAAGAATTGACCCTTGGGTTGACCTTTTTTTCGTGTATACTCAGGTCTTCTCGCTGCAATGGGCCATGTGGGGTTTATAAGGGAAGAAGCCCATCTCGTGCATCTTTGCTCAAAGCCGTTAGATACATGTTGTCTTCCTACTTTTGACGGCTGAGATTCAGACAGCTAATTATTTCCTTGCTGCACAAGACATCCATCACGATAAATACTACTGGATTGCCATTAATTTCCCAAGTGCCTCATCGAAGATAACTTGGAGATTTTCCTCATCTATAGGGTATACAATTGAATTGAGAAAGAGTTGACACATTCTTCGAAATTGTGGTCGATCTTGTTCAGGTAATAATCTTGTTATTATTACTTTCATGTTCATATATTTACACATGCGTGAATATATATATATATATATATATATATATATATATATATATGAGCGTATCTACATATGATGTACGTCGAATTTAGTTGATAATAAAAAAATTGTCAGTATCGCAACCGTAGCCAAGGTCAGCGTGAGTGACGCCACATCTGTGTAGCTATCGAGAGCCTTTCTTTATAAGTTCTCATTCTTTTTATCTTCTCAATTTCGATTATCACGAGTTTATCTATTTTTTGCATTGCGAACTTGAGGATAAGTGGAAAAGTCGATCTTTAAAATAAAAAATGAGATGATGGATATCTGCAGTGCAATATGGAGATGCCTAAGACTGGAAACCCTGAGGAAGAAAGTTTGAATTCAGTCGAACTTGGGGTCGATGTCGATCCTAGGTTAGAAACCTCTATCAAAAGTGTCGCTATCTCCAAAAAATCAAAGACTCTAAAGAAAAATTAGGGATCTATTAAATGTGGCGAGATCTGAAACTTGAGAGATGTATTAGAAACTGAGGACGAGAGCTCAAATTTAGGATTTGACAGTATTGAAGACACCGATGGTACATTCGCTGAGGGTGACAACATGGTCATTGATCAGATGGAAAACTCAGGTGAGAAAGTCGATGGTTCAGACAATATGGATGAAATCGTAGATGACTCGTATAGATCTTTAGGGTTCAAATCGGAAGCAGTGCCGTCTACAGTCAACCAACGATATCTAAAATATTTAATACATTCTTACGGGGTCATTTGTCAGCTGAATGTGAGAGTCCCAAAGTCTTCGGAAAGGGCTTGTTGGCCACCACAGGACTCTGTTGCGTTTTACTGTGATGTTTTCAAGAGAGGGGTTCGATTACCCTTACATAACTTCTTTAGGAAGGTGCAAACTAGCTATGGGATTTCTCCAGCCTAAAATTCTCCCAATGTTTATGGTCATATGATGGGTATGCTATTGATATGGTTTGACCTGAAGTTTGGTGAACCGACGTTGGAAGAATGACATTCATTGTACAGGATCATCAAAGTGTCGACTAATCTGGGCTTCTATTACTTCACTAGATGACTGGTGAGTTCCCGAAGCTTATGAAAGATTGCATCTCATCTTTTGGTGAATGGAAGCCTAAATGGTTTTGGGTGATTTATGGTGAATCCAATGAAGAATGTCCACTTCGATCTTTTGAACTAGCTTGTGCGTCTTTTCTCCATTAATTTGTGTGGGTTAGTATTTCACTTGTTCCTTGTCATTTTTAACTATCTTTATTTATTTCTTTTGTAGCATTTCTTGAGAAACCCACGCCACAAAGTGTCTCACTTGAGCGGATTGAGAGAACTCTCCAAGTTCCCGAAGCCTATCGTTCATTGAATACCTTGCAAGCTAGAAGAATTGTTAGTGCTATCATGATGCCTCCTCATAGTACTTGTACCCCCCTACTCAAAGAAATCAAAGCTAAGGGCGACGGAGTAGTGAGTAAATCTGACAAGCTTGACCCAAAATCTTTGCACATGCAGACTTCTTTGAGGTACTTTGGTATTACTGCGGTGAACATCTTCTGTTTGTACTATGCGATATGGTCATCCGAAGCTGAGGTTCTGTTGTACAACTTCATAGATGGTAGGGTGAACTTCGAAGGCATCTCTGTTAACCCAATTTCGTCCACAAATGGTAAGTCAACAAAGCTATTTGGTGCAGCCTTACGGATTGGTAGAGGCACACCCGGAATTCACGTTATCATTGCCTTGATACCAGCCAGCCATTGCTCCAATTTACTTGGGTGATCAATCCCTCTCTGATCGAATCTCTGGTTGAACTTGCACTGCTGTTCAACCCTCTCTTGCTCAAGGGTCTGATGTCGGAACATTTCCTATTTAGAAGCATGATACTCAAACCCTGGGGGTGGCCTCAGCGGGGTCTCCTCCATTTTTCTACCTAGTGTATACCTTTAGTGCTGATGCACTAGTACATGCATTGAATGAATCAGTAAACGCAACAGAACGACGCCACTCAGAGTATACCAAATTTGGTTCGCCGAATAGATTGGTGGGTTTTATGTAGTTTTGATAGCTTGCACTGTCATTGATGGTCAGATCTTCAAATTTACTGTGGAGTGAAGCATTTTCTGATCTCAGAAGAGCCAACTCCCCCGTAGTATTCACCATTTGATGTTGTATATTCCTCAGAACATCAGCCAATGACAGATTAACATTAGACGAGGGCATGGCGGTTCAATCTTGCTGGGGTCCTTTTCCTTCTCCGTGACTCTCATTAGGCATTACCATTTCATTTCACGAATACAATCGCTGTCCCACGGTGGGCTCCAAATTATACTACAAGAAAAACACTCATACACCACACTCGATTCACCACGGTTTTCTGTGAAAACCATGGTGATTTTAAGAATTACCACGGTTTTCAATAAAATCGTGGCGTATGAGCGCATTTTTTCAAAAACATTACCACATTCTTAAAAAGTTTGTGGTCATTATATCCGAACACACCACTGTTATTGTTTAACGGTAGTATATGTGATATTTTTAATTAAATTGAAAAGGTTGAATCCCTAGTTCTCTCTTCAAAAAACCCGCTTCTCCCTTCTTCCTCACACTTCGAAAATATTCGTTAAAAATTTCAAATTGTAATCCCTAACTCCGTCAATGTCGTCCGCCGCCTTCTAAATTTCATTTCATCGTCGTTCCCTGAGCTTCTGTGTAGTGGAACTGCTCCTGCGTGGTTTTGATTTCACCGTATGTGAAGTAATGTTCTCGCTCCGCTGCCGGCCTAATTTTGATACAGTCGGCGCTCGTTGTTGTGCCCTGAGTTGGTGTGAAGTGGAGTTGGGGTTTCTATTTTTTGCCTAAGAAGTGAAGTTCCCTCAACTCCCGTCTAATTTCATTCTCGTCTCCGACCGCCATTTTACTTTGAGCTGCTGTGAAGTGGAGCAGTTGTTGCAGTAATTTTTACGCTATTTCGAAATCTAACTCAAATTTGAGTAGCAACTGATATATGCTCGACTAGTTTCAGCTCTTTTCTGCCCATTTTATGTGAATTTATGCAATTCTTTCTTGATTAATTGATATGAACACAATAATAAAGGTACTCTCTTAAGCATACTCGTCTTCCCAAATCTCATTCTACTTATTTTAGTTTCATTATGCTTTCTTACTTCACTTTGGAATGTTCGTCTCTGAAGATAGATCGGTCCCTTGCTGTGTTACAACTACAAGCATGTTTTCGATACATCATATAATAGAACATGAGTGATCTTTTGATCTTAACTTTTGTAGCTGCATGAGTCAGATTTGGGTCATCAAATGCCAAAGGTGGTATAGATATGAGTCTTTTTTTTTTACAAAGTTTGATTCTTTATGGTTTTTGCTTCCTTAAAGTGATGGATTCGACATTAGATAATATTGAAAAATATCATTTTCTTGGTAACTTTCTATATATGGCTGATATCTGTATGGACCAAAGCTCTGAAATCTATTCACAAAGCTGTGTAAAAATAAAATTAAAAGATGGTGTGTATCAAGTTAGGAATTAGCTGTTTTGCAAATTTGCAGAGACCAAGAATGTTTCATTGTTTTGGATTGTGACTGTGTTATCTACACCTTTTGAGCTGACTTTTTTCTTTTCTAATGCAATAATCCCACCTTCTCCAAATCCTACTCTTCTCAAACAAAATAATTTTCAAATTGTGGGATAATGATTTTTAATATAATGGGAATTAAATAAAGATCTTGATTTTATTTGGTATTTCAGACATTTGCATGAAATCCTAGGTTGTGAAAAGATATATATGATCACACCTATCCCAGTTTTTTTCATGATGACATTTATCATTTTAATAAATTATTTTTCATGTGTATAAACAATTAACGCTAAAATTTCAACGAAGGGTTTGTTAGTTTGTGGGGTTCCTTCTTTCTGATTTATTTAATTGAGAATTGACTCATATCACTACAAATATTTAATATGCACCTGAACCTGTTAAATAGAATTAATAATGACTTGCCAAAAAATTGGGGTAAAGAATTTTTATCTATTTTAATCTCTTCCTTGGTGATGCTTGCTTGTGTGTACTTTCCATTTGTCTTCTGACTTGGTGATGTATATATGTTGTTTCCACTGGTGCAGTATGCAGATAAACTTTTTGTTCGGAAGCCTCGGAAGCCCAAGGAACACCAGCCTGTAGCACATCAGATATGGGATGTTGTGCATGCCAATGACAAGAAGGCAGTGTATGGGTTCATTGTTAATTCAGAGATAGATATAAATGCTATTTATGGGCAAGGAGGTAGTAACTCATCTCTTACTCATCTATTTCATTTAGCAGCAACCCTCAACCCTAGCATATTAGTGTCTTCTAACTTCAAGGAAAAAAAAATTCACACAGAAGGGGTGAGTTATTTTGCCAATTATCTATGGGGATAAATGTGTATTCTTTAGAAAATTTACAAGTATTTATTCATTGTTCAAGTTTGCTTTCATCATCTTCTCCAAACATTGTTGCAGAGTCTTATGGTGGAAAGTTTGCTACCACTCTTGGATTATCAGCTTCTAAAGCAATAGAAGCTGGAAAATTAAAGCTCAAGCTTGGAGGTATATATAATTATAATCTTATTCATTATACTGATTTTCTAAAAGTACTAAGTATAGGAAATCATTTTTTTTCAGGTTATAGGTAGAACACTAGCAGGATGCTATTAACTATATCCAGTCATTACAATGCCAAGCTTGAGGTGATCACTTTGTGTGAGTGGGAAATCACTAAGTATAGGAAATCATTTTTATTCTTTAATAAGTTGTTTATTGAGGAAATCCTCTCCTTCACCTATGTGCTGCAAGTCGGCTCCTCACACACACATGCAGAATGTTGTTGCCTTACCCGCTGCTACTAATCTACCTGCTGCAAGTATTCTCCTGAAGGTTATTTTCTTACTTGGAGCATTTAGTATTCTCCACATATGTTTGTATAATTGTATAGTTTTCATGATCTTCCTATAAAATTACGAAAATGATTCTATTTCTATAAGATTTGTGATAAGTATTTATGTCTAACCTGTATTATGTTATGATTTTACTTCTTTTAATTTTATGATATCACATAACCTGTGTTTTGTTTAATTCCATTCCATTAATTAAATTTGATCTTGCTTCTTTTTATTTCAAGATATATATGTTTGCATATTTGTAATGTATAACCTGGCCCCCTGTACTCTATTTTTTTTAATGATAATAGTTCAAAGAGGAGAAGTATTAGCCAATCACGAATGCCAAATATGATTTTAACTGGTTGATTTTTGGACTTCGGTTGCCCTGTTCTCCAAGAACCGAGATTTGTAACTTCGTTGCTAGATGCATATAATTTATGTTCAGCTGTTTGGCTATGGTTTTTTGAGGTAATTTGTTGGCGATCTTTATACCTGGTTGCTGCTGATATTATGCCACTTGAACATAGTGAATAGGTTTCTTCAGAAATTTCTAAGTCAAACTAGGCTGAGGTAGAAGAACTGATGTTTTTGCTAATGTTTGGAAGCCACTATATTCAGTCAAGAAGCTTAGTATGTTATCTTTAAATAAACAGCCACAGATCCATTTCCTTCATAAGGTAGATTGCTTCGAGAGAAAGAATTGGCGCCATTCTCCTTCAACTAGGTAACAATCTTTCAGGTTTTAGCGACTGTTCTAGGTTGTAGAGTGGGCATTTGGTCTGGGACTTCTCAAGTTAGTCAAGAGCCTGTAACATGAATGAATTGATTTCTGGGAAATTCAGCTGAGCAGTTCTGTTATTAGAGTTGATGCTCTTGTAAAAAACCCTCAATTACTCTATACATGAACTACTCTTCTATGTTAACTGAAATTACCTGATATGAAAAAGCATTATCTGAAAGCATAATTTGTTTTAGTCTGTTAGTCACTCTCTTTTTGTAGTTAATAAACAAAATGTGGAGTGGTGCCCTTTGGTTTTATTCTATCTTTCCTTTTGATGTCATTCCTCATCCTTTTGTAACATTTCCAGTTTTCAATTAAAATTTGGTGTTCTATTGTGATATATGAGTTATTTAGTTCAAGTGTTAGGACCTGATTAGGTATTACTGTTATAAATGATTATATTGCTGAAGCTTGTTTTTGAAAAGAGTAACCTGTGTGTATGTGGTCAGATTAGAATCCTTAGATTTTATTTGAAACTATATGTTGTTGAAGAAGTTAAAGAGGTATCTAGAAAATACTGCTGTTTGATTCCTTATTTATGTAGCATGCACATTTTTATGTTCCTTGTATTTCAGTTTTTTTCCTTCTCTAGGCACAAAACAAACACTTAGAATGTAATGCAAAGATAGAATGTAATGTGAAGAGCCATAAGGTATTTGTGCATGTTCCTTCTCTGGAAGATTTTTGCTAATGTCATGAAATCTTGTAGAATGCTACTCAGAAAAGCCATAAGGTATTTGTGCATGTTCCTTTTGAAATTGCTGCACATGAAGTTGAAGAAATTTGTATGTTGCTGCATAGGAAATGTTCATCTTCTTTGGTATATATAATTGTGTATAGTGTTTTAGGTTAATATATCCCGTAATTGTTTTACGATTTTAAGGCCTTGTAATTAATTACTTGTCTTTTGACATGTTGCGGGGTATTGGTGAGCTAATCATCTCTCCTTTATTTCTTCAATATATCGGAGCTAGCTAATGGAACTAGTAAGATCTTTGTAATAGAACTTTGAATTTGTTTAGTAGTTTTTTAACAAGCAATAGGGATGTTTCTTTGCAATGAATTTTATATTTTTGATAAGATATTGTATTTTAGATGAGATTTTGTATTTTGAATGAGATTTTTGTATTTTGGATGATTATCATTTCTATAAACTATTTTTTAGTTTGGGATTATACATGCTAGACAACAATTTATCAAGGGATTTAAAAATAAAATCATAAAATCATAAAATTAAATAAAAAATAAAAATATACCACGGTTTTAATGGTGAACCGTGGTAAATTTACCACGATTTTATCAAAATCGTGGTAATTTTACCACGGTTTTTTGTAACCGTCGTAAATTTACCACGATTTTTCATAAATTTACCACAATTTTTTAAAAACCGTGGTAAAATTACCACGGTGAATAACCGTGGTGTATGCGACCGTCGTAAATTAACCATGGTTTTGTTAAAACCGTGGTAAAATTACCACGGTGATTACCCATGGTGTATGAGCGTGTGTATAGACGACGCCCACCTAGACCACGGTCGAAATTTTTCATACACCACGGTTATTACCCGTGGTGTATGAGCTTTTTTCTTGTAGTATAAGATCAATAAATCTACAATTATCGATTTAGTCTGGAGTAGCGGCCTATCTGTGAAATAGAAACAAGAAGAACACCGTAAGAGCCAAAGACCGTCTAGGGGGTGACGATCGTTGGGCCTCCGACGCTCAAGTCAGGAAACGAATGAAAGTAAAAAGCAGTAAAACAAAGGATAAATGAATAAAACGTGGGAACTTCACTGTGTGGTTAGATCATCAGTGAAAGATCGAACTTATGGAAATACGATGTTCAGTATGTTCTAGGGTAGATGGTGAAAATTCGTAGGTACGTCTGTGTAGTCACCAAATAAGGAGAATGACCTTCTTTTATAGGTGGAGGTAGTAGTTAGGGTTCACGCGTATAACGGAGACTGTTTGAAGAACATGCCGACTCCTAGGAACTCGTTAACCTTTCTGGATAAAGTGGAACTGCCAATGATAATTCAAATTTAAAATTGAACTATTATCTATTGAAAAACTAATTGAACGATGACATTCAACCTTCTTGGGCCAGCGTAGCGGGTTGACGAAAAATTACCACTAGTATGTTGAGACCAGATCACCTATTATATTTTCTGTGCCCTTTCCTGTTCCAAATCTTCACTTATTTTTTTTATTTTTAATTTATTGTGATTTAATTTAATTTAATTTAAATTTTTTATTTATGGTTCATCCATTCCCAAATATGATATATTAAAAAAAATAGTTATAACACACCAAATGTTGTAGGATTGGTAACAGAAGATCTGCTCCGATGTTGAGACAGAGATTAAATTATATAACAATCTTTTTTTAGGAAAACAATCTTTTACTAGCTTTAGTATTTATGATTTTTAGTCCAAAGTTGGCATTTTCATGTCCCGGTGGGGATGGCCTAGTGGTGGAGTGAGGTTGCTCAGAGGCCAAAGGTCACGGGTTCGAACCTCCTCAATACCACAGGTCGAGTGTGTGAGTAAAAAAAAAAAAAATTGGCATTTTCATTAATGCAATCGTGTATTAAAATCTTTTACTAGTTTGTATTTTATGATTTTTAGTACAAAATTGGCATTTTCATTAATGCAATCGTGTATTATATATATATATATATGTGTGTGTGTGTGTACTTATTATTTTCTATCTTTCTTATTTTAGATTAATTATTTTTAAGCTATAAAACAACGATATTTTTGTATTTTTGTGTTGTTGATGCAGAGAACATGATTTACTATTAAAGTTTGAATGATTCTTAGGTTGGATGTTTGGTTCATAAAAAAATGTTTTAGATGAAAAATTGTTTTGACACTTGACAAAGAACTTCTCGGGGAGATTTAAACTAGATGTTGATATGTGACATGTGATTTTTCTCTTCTATTTGAATACGTACCTAGTTAATAAAAATATAATCTAAAATAAAGAAATTCGACTGAGAATTGGAGGACTAAAATAATGAGGGTTTGAAAATTGACAAATAATCAATGGACCAAAGTACTCTTAAACTCAAAACTATCGAATTCATTTATTGATTTAGTTCATAATAAAAATAATTTGCAATTTTTCATCATGAATTCAGACTTATTAATTAGACCACGTGTTGAAAAAACTGGACTGTATCAGGATCTAAATCTAACTTCATACTTGAAGGATCAAAATTTCCTAGTTTGGTAATGACATTATAATCGTCATGTAATTACAGCCCAATTAACCGACACAAAAGAGATGATGATGGTTGTTAATGATTGATATTTGGCCCACAAAATGATCATCATCATTCACATAGGTTGATAAAATGATAAATTAATGTTTGCATTGAAAATCAAGTAGACCGACATTTTATTACTTCATTTTACCAACTGATGCGATATTTTCTTTAACGCTACTCGACCATCTCTCTCTCTCTCTTCTCTCTCTCTCTCACTCACTCACACACACACACACACACACACACACACTAGCGCACAAGTGTATAACACAGTACAAAAGAGAGAACAGGCGCTAGATTTGGAAATTTTGATTTGCATTCTGTGACGATGGGGGCAACGTGTTGGCCTTCTAAGCCAGAGGTAAATTTTGATTCTCGGAAACTGCTACAATGGCGTTATTGGTTTTAGTTTTTGCCTGATTCTCTACTATTTGAAGGATAAATTAATCAGAAGTCCGTTATTCCGGATTCCTGTTGATTTACTGCAATTTAATTGCTTTTGTTTTGATACTCAATTGAGAGGGAAAAGGCGTGTGTAATGTGTTTGGTAGTAGTATTAATATACAGAACCAACTTTCAACAAGTATCACGCGTGCTTGTATGTCTGTGTATTATCGCAACAAAAAAAGAAGAAGCATTGTATGTAATATGTAAACCATTGCTAACCTTGCTGCACTGTAATAGGCTTCATCTCATTTGATTTTATCCCTTTTTCATGTCATTGTATTATAATGTGCATCGGGTGTTTCTTAACTGTTTTATTGAAAATATACTTCACAAAATGTTTCAAGTTCTGGTATAAAACTGTTAGGCATCGTCTGCTACTGTTTCAGTTGAATGCAATCAGAACAAAGGTAGCTGCGATGTCTGGACGGAGCGCCAGCGAGGTCAGAATTGTTGTATCCCCATATAGGATTTGTCCACTGGGAGCTCATATTGACCATCAGGTGTGCATTGTGCCAACTCTTGAGTGATTCGATTTTTATGAATCTTGACGGCTAACTTGTTAAGGGGACTTACAAGCCTTGTGAAACCCTTTTTTGATGAAATATGCCAATGAGTTTTCAGTCACTAATTTCTAACTCATTATATGTTTTTCATGAGCTGTTAATGTCTACTATATCTGATATCTGCAAATACGTTTTAAGCTTGTGAGTTAGTAAAAACACTCATGCTAGTGTAGTTTAGACATCTTGTTACCTAATACTTCAAGCAATCAATAATGTATGCGATGTGCCATAGGTCCCTGACTTTAAACTTAAATTAAGAACCCTGTTCATTTTTGCAGGGTGGAACTGTTTCATCTATGACAATCAATAAGGGTATACTTCTTGGGTTTGTTCCGTCCAGTGATTGTCAGGTATAACTCTATTTAAATAATTGAAATATAACATGAACAGGAGCAACAGTGATTGATATTAATTTCTCCTTGAGAGATCTTTGTGAGCCTTCACATGTAAGATTAACTTTATTTTAATTTTTTCAGGTTCTTCTACAATCTGGGCAGTTCAAAGGTGAAGTTATGTTCAGGTGATTAGTAGATTGTTTTGATTTATGAGCTTTGGTAAAACTTGTACAATGAATGAGCTTGCCCTTTTTTTCTGATTTATTATGATTCAATGAACAACCCATCTTGGTTGTGTTTTTTTAACATATGGTAACTTGTGATTCCTACTTGGAAGTTCTTAAAACTACATATCTTCTATTATATCTAACTGATTCAACTTCTCAACGATAGTTGTACAAACATATCTCGAACAATTTTGATTGTTTGCAATAATTAGATTTCTATTTTTACCTATTTTGATATGTATTGATTAATGTTTTTCAAATTTATCGACATATCCTGATCAGTAGAACCATTTTTCATGATTCTACCACTGGACAAGGAATTTTGATCTTTTTTTTTCCCCTTATCATCATGGTGATATCCAACTTCTTACTCATGCCTTACTCTTACTAAACTCAAGTAGCTAAATTGTACCTAGCCTAATTCCCGTCTAGATTTTCATAGATGCATGCATTTTATGCTTGTGGAACCAATACCTGTTGAAAGTTTTTATAGTTGATTTTTCTAAGCTAAACTTGTTGAACCTCATTGAATTCGAAATAGTGGTGTTGGTAGTTTTATGTTAAAAAAAAATCAATAACTTTCTAAATGTGCAAAACTATATTTCATTTTTTTATCTCTTAGCATACAATTCCACATACGTTAAACTCTTCCTTTATTCTTTCTTCTGCTGAGTAGAAATGCAAATGATTGAGGTCATCATTCGTGTGCTCATGAAATAAACTTTTCTGTATGGGTTTGGCTTCACAGCGTAGATGAAGAGCAACTGCCGAGAAATGCTACCAAATTAAATAATTCAGGTCATGTGAAGGGGTCTTCTATTGAACAGGAGGAGTGTAGCTGGGGAAATTACCCCAGAGGAGCAGTTTTTGCATTACAGAAAACAGGGAACCATCTAAAGGAGGTATTTTGCCCTTTCTTTAGTGGACTGATGCTTTAATTTGTAGTCTAGATCAACTTCCTTGACTGAGAAAAGATATTTGAGTTCTACAAGTGAACAAAAAAGTACCACTACACTCAAATTATGTTATAATACAGTACGTAATCACACGTGTTTATCGAGGAATTCAAAGCCGTTGGCTTAGATGCTATTTCCATGCTTGTACTTAGAGAATATGAGGAATTAACTTTTATATGCTTAGTCAGTACATAGCATTGCATGATATGTCAAGCTTTATCTACCTTGGAATCACAAGAAAATTGTGGAGTCCCCATATCATTGTTCAGGTACCTGGAAGAAGGTTGGTAAGGGAAAAGCAAGTTCTCTCTGCATATAAAATTATTCAGTTTCCTCCTAGTATTTTGCGACTTTGTTTTCCCTGAAACTCTAATATCTCAGATTGTAGAATATGTATGGCGGGGATATGCGATAGGGACTAATGCCTTTCATTTCTACTGTTATTTGATAAAAGATAAATCAAAATGCTAAATACCCTTTTCTTTTGCCTCCTTGCCCAGATTTGAAATGTGAGTAGCAATTTTGCCCGTGGTATCAGAGTTAAGGGGACAAAAAATAAAAATTGTCTGGTGATTATGAGACTAACAAATGAGTAGTTAAGAACATATTTCAGCATTTTTCTTGGCTTCTGGTCTTTGTATATCTTTTGGATAAGCTGACTGCACAATATGTTGTGCCTGTATGGTATATTCTGGCACCTGATCCTTAAAATGTGATTAGGATTTGTAAATTGGAGCTTCCATGCTACCTCTAAATTATATTCACACAGTGCCATATGACTTGCTAAGCTGTATTTCTCTAATTAATTTTATTGACGGATCATGTAGGTTACGGAGTATAATAATTAATCAGTATTGCTTTGATAATGATGGGAATTAAAAACGCTTTTCTGGTTAAGTTGAAACAAATGCCTTTAAATCTTTATATATCTTTTTCTCCTTCCATTTGGTAGGTAACTCGTTCAGATGTATTTTGTCATTACACATAAAACTATGCAGGCAGACAAACTTAACTGTTATCTTGCAGGGAATTATTGGCTTCATCTGTGGTGAGGAGGGGCTAGACAGTTCGGGGCTTAGCTCTTCAGCAGCTGTAGGTGTACATCTCTTCTTCTCCTGTAAAAATTTCATGTTATCTACTGAGCTGATTGGTTTCTAGCCAGCCAATTCACATTCTGTAATCACTATGCCCACTCACTACTAGGGTCTTCTGCCACTTCAAACATTGTTTTACACATATTTAACATAGATTTATGTACTATACAATGGCTAGACTAGGTTTGATCTCTGGACGAAGAACGTTGTTAATTACCATCAATCTTACACCTATACCTTTAAAGAAGTAGACCAAAGGTATCCTTACCTATTTAGGTTGGAATTAGATGTTACCATCTTAAGTTGAGACAATAATTCGCATTTCAATCACATTTGAAGCACAAGTGTGTTAAGGCTACTATTGGCATTAGACAGGTTGTTTGAGACTTAAAGTTCAGATACAGCTGGACTTATTCTAACCTTTATGAGCTTATGTAGTTAATATAGTTACCATGATGAACTCAGGCTTTCGATTGAGTCCATTAGAAGGAAAATGTCTCAGATGAATCTGGTTAATGCCAGATTTTCTCTTATAAGATTTTTATATGTCTGCAGATAGTGCAGCTCCAGTCTCTTTTTTTCTTCTTTTTCCTCTTCTTCCTGCATGGTTACTGAACTCTCTCGTTTGACAGGTTGGTGTGGCATACCTGTTGGCTTTTGAAAGTGCCAATAACCTTAAAATAACTCCGACAGAGAATATTGAGTATGACAGGTACAAGAATTTAGTGCATTTAAACCAGTGGCTATATTTTTCCTTTTTTTTTGTATGTTAGTGGAGAGCAATATTTTCTCTCTTTAAGCTTTGAAGAATGTGCCGATCTCATTTTATGCATGAAAGGTGTAATATCTTTCTCTTCGTTAGACCCATTCATATTTTGATCACTCTTCACCAAACATGCAGGTTAATTGAAAATGAATATTTAGGTCTGAAAAATGGCATATTGGATCAATCAGCCATATTGCTTTCAAGCTATGGCTGTTTAACTTGTATGGACTGCAAGGTAAATTTTCCATATCTGTGCATGGATTTGCCATTTTCAAACTGTTTGCTTTCTATAGTTTTTTTGTAGTGATGCAGAACATTTAATGCTTCTCATTATGTTATTGTGCACAACTTTCCTGTTCAAGAACTTGGTAACATATTGGAATTTTAATTCTGAAGCTGTGTATATACTTCCATATACTTTGGGCCCGGTTTGTGTTGTCTAGATTGGAAGTCTCCGCTACTAGGTGTTTGTCAATAACAATACTTAAATTCTAGATGCACACTTTAACCAAAAACAAGATATTAACTGGTCCGTTTTTGTTTTTCAAATAATGGTCAGTTTTTTCATTGTTTATTCTACTTTTTTTTTGTGCATTAACTGATCCGTTTTCCCTTTTCATTTTTGAAATCATAGTCTGCTTTTCCATTGTTTAATTTACTTGTTTTTGTGTGCATTTATTTTTTTCAGTCAGTGAGGTCATCCCCTGACAACTACGGCCTGTCTTATTCCATATGAAATTGATCTTATTGTGCAGACCAAAGAGCACAAACTTATAAGGTCTCCAGACTTGAATGAAAATCTTAATGTGATAGAGAAGCAATTCAAGATATTACTTGCATTTTCGGGCTTGAAGCAGGCTTTGATAACCAATCCTGGATACAACTCCCGAGTTTCAGAATGTCGAGAGGCTGCAAATATTCTGCTTCAGTAAGATCCTTGTCAGACACTGTCCTGCTGCCTTTGTAATAATCTTTGTGTAGCATTACCTATCATAAAAACATTGCCTAGAATAGTACATTCAACTTTGTACTAGGAATCCCTTTACACTACAGAGCATTAGCTTGCCACATACAATCGATAGCTGGTTACAAAAAGTTGGTTGCATGACGTTGAATATTAAAAACATCATAACTCAAATCTACCCATTCAATAATACTTACTTAGACTGAAGAAATGACTTTCTAGGTTAAGTCGTCGTTTTAGAGCTTGAGTTTTTCATTTTACCACAAAAGGTTTGTATGACTTATCTTTTGGAGTCCTTCTGTCCTAAAATTAGTGATGGAGTACACTGCTTCACTGGTTCCTTGACTGAGAGGACCCATACTTGTTCATATCTTTTTGAGCGAATTCAAGGGAAGGATTGAGTGGATTTGATTGAAGTCTATGAAAGGAATATATAATAACTTAAAAGTGAATAAAGTAACAAAAATAAAAGCAATGTATGTACTATGATTTTGACATTCATTAGCTTGCGTATCTTTCAACCCTAGATACTCTAAATAGGCTGTTTTCCCTAAACCCCCAGCTCTAAAATTGGTGGTCTTTGTCTTCCTTCTGTGACCTGTGTCATAATTTTTGCTCGTAAACTATAGATTTTACATTAAACTACGGCAGACAACCAACCATGCGACTGTTGTTCATTTCTTTCTGATCACTCGTGCTTATTTACAGAGCTTCTGGGAACGAAGGAACAGAGCCTGTCCTATCTAATGGTATGTGCATAGCTTTCTTGTTTTTGGATGTTCATGCAATTATTGTCGTGGATGCTGAGAATATGTTATATTTTCTACAGTTGAACCAGAAGTTTATGAGGAGCACAAGGTATACTACTTATTTGCAAGCGTTTTGCAACTTACATGCTAAATACTGTGCGGTAGACAGAATTGTTTCCATTATTTACACATAAATCTCCTTTTCTATCTCTGCTTTCACCTTTGAAGCCATATTTACAAATTTGGTGCAGAGCAAATTGGATGCCAGTCTTCTGAGAAGAGCAGAGCACTATTTCTCAGAGAATAGGCGAGTTTTAAAAGGTATGGTTATTCCACCTAGCAGAAATCTCCTCAAACTGTTACTTTTCTTCTTGTTCGCAAAGTCATATTCTGCTATTGATACTGAATATGATCTCAAGGGCTCGAGGCATGGGCTTCTGGAGATCTAGAGGAGTTTGGAAAGCTCATCTCGGCATCTGGTTTGAGTTCTATCCAAAATTATGAGAGTGGTATGTCGTCTTGGCATATACTAGTCCGCTGATAAAATATCCAGTAGTAATAACAAACGCTAATTCAATATTTCTGATAGATTTACGGATCGGTTCAATATTCTGTATCATTTCATTAATAGGTTGCGAGCCTCTTATCAAACTGTACGAGATCCTTGTGAATGCGCCTGGTGTTTTTGGAGCTCGTTTCAGTGGTGCAGGATTCCGTGGTTGCTGCATTGCGTTCGTGGATGCTGACCGTGCTTCGGATGCTGCCTCGTTCATCAGGAAAGAGTACAATAAGGTTCAACCCAAGCTAGCAAGCCAGATCGATCAAGACAAGATGGTCCTCATATGTGATGCAGGTGATTGCGCTCGTGTAATTTGATTATCCGCATTTATTGGACATATAGATCATACAAAATATCCAGCTTCATTTTAAACAAACGTGTACCATTCATTGGAGTATTGACTCATGTTGAAGTTACAACGTGAACATTTGCAAGTGTAGACATTCTATATTCTATATCTAATTAATAATAAAATAACCAAAATGTTTATTTTACCCTTAAAAAACGCATTTTACTCTTTTCACAACATCCCTTTCCTCCCAACTCCCCGGAAATTGTAGTGGCTGCCACCATTTAGTAATTTTTTTGGCAGCAGAAATCCAAAATGATTCAGAATAAACTAAATATTATTGGTACGTGTATCAAAAGGGAGACGAATCAAAAAGCACTGCAAAAAATTTGCAAAATCGTTCAAGTTGATTTTACGAGAGTTGAACCACATTTTGAATAGGTTGTTTCAAAAGCCTGAAACGAGTAGCCGCAGTACGGAGAAGGAAAAAAAAATCATCCTATAATGTGATGGTATAATTCATTTTTTTATAAAATAATTGTACGTAAAAAAACATAATACACCTACAAAAGGTAAATTTAATTGCCTACATGGGATCAAATTTTCCCTCATAACAAAAAATGGAAGAGGTTTTAAATGGTAAAACAGAAAGAAGGTTGCGCCAGTAGTTTTTGTGAACTGAAATTCCAATGTACGAAGCCACAGTGCCGTTGCATGACACACTAAAATCCGAGTTAAAACAAGGGTTGAAAAGAAGATATAATCAAGTCATCATGTAACGCAGCAGAGATCGTCATGTGCATTAGATCCACAAGTTCCGAAACTCAAATTTGAAATGACCAAGAATATCAAGGCGCACACAGCATCATTATGCCAATTTAAAGGGATAGGCCAAAAATTGATGAGTCGGAACAACAGCCTGACTTCAACACATCCAAAAAATAAGATGCGATTAGATTTACTAGCTTTATACGCGACAGGGGACAAGATGCATCATTCTTCAAGTTTTGGGCTTCTTTTGAGAAGAAGAGTCTTCATTCTCATACTTGCGCTTGATGTTTAAGAAGTGCTCGACCTAAACGCAAAGAAACCAAGCAGAGACGAAGTTAGAAAAAACAATGTACATAGGATATCCGTGTCAAATGCAAGCTAGTCTCTGGGCAATGATTCATATTTTTTTGGGTGGTTTGGAAGGGGAAACTTACAGTCCTAACATAAAAATAAAGAGAGACCAACACAGGAACACAGTTCGATTATTTCAACACTAACCTTCTTATCACCACTCATGGGCGTCAAACCCCCAGCCAGGTCCTTCTCAACAGTTGCAAAACCACTTCTGGGATCACTACTTTGCCTGCAAACATAACTACAGTGAGTCTATGCAACTTCGATTTAAATGAAGGGCATCAGGAAAAAAAGAAAAAGAGAGAGAGAGAGAGAGAAATAAAGGGATAAGAAAATTGGAAGGAAGAAATATGAGATGAGGTGCAAATAACAGTGAAGAAGCAGAGCAGCACATTTTTCAGAAAAAAAAATGTCCAAATAAATAGTAATATACCCCCCATGACAGCCAACTGCAGCTAAATGTTTATGGCTGAACTTTTTTCAGAATGTGAATGGAGGCGAACTACACACAAGCACTACAAACCCCATACTATTATTCTGTTCACATCTTTATTACAGGTGATAGTGTCTTCCAATCCGCAATCCAATTTTGTTAGAATTGCCAGGATACAACATAAGTATTAATCGCAGTTCATATTCTAGTAGTCCACCTAGTAAGATAGATAAATCGAGTTCCGGTTTCATATCAATATATGAATCAAAACCCATCACAAAAATGTTTAAAACAATGAATTGGCAATGCAACTATTAAGTTTTGGCATTATGCTCCTTTTCTAATCCAATTGGGTGATACTAGGTTCGAGTTTTGTTCACTAAACAGGCATGTTGAAGCTTGATATACCATTTTCATCAATGTAAATGAGGCAAAACATCAGGCAAGACATATAGTGTAACAGAAAAGAAAAAAGAGTAGAAAAACCATACCCAGGTTTAACATGTCCACTTAAAACAAGATACGGTGCTTTTAGCTTAGCTTGAGCTTCCCTCATTCTTGCAACTGAAAGTGATGGTGTATCAGCGTTTTTCATCTGCTTTATCTTCAACTCCTCCTGATATTGGCGCATGCGCTTTTCTTGTTTCATCTTTCCAGGACCTTTTCCATGAAACTTGTGCGAGAGTAGCCGAAAAGCTTCTTTTGGGGTCAACTGTTGGAAAGGACATATGAGCACAAATGAACATATGCATTTAAAGCAATGATATAGCTGACAGTGTGAAAACTATAAATAGAAGCCAATGTAAGGCATATAAACAAAGAAAAGACCACTTACAATCCGGCCGTACTCATCCGTCCTCTCAATGCGTATTTCCTTAGTTCCACCTTCACCAACGATGCCAACAAGCTTGCTTTTTTTCTTATCCATGTTTCGACCACCCCATTCAATGGTTTCCTTGAGAGTTCCACGACCTTTCAGAAGGTTAAGAGTAGCAGCTAGACCCTTACCAACTGCAGGTTCATGAATTGTCTCATCTGGAGCCACCTCCTCTTCTTTTTCTTGCATGTGAATCTCATCTGGCATGATTTCCTGTACCTCAGTCCAGCCTCCATCTTCATCCCTCATTTCCTGATCAGAGGTGCTCGGTGCCACATCTTCCTCCATGAAGACATCTTCACTTTCAGGTTTCTTCTCTTCTGAGATAGTACAAGAAAAACATCAGAATTGCAAGGGGGGAAAACCATTTTATCCAGGTCCCAGAGAAATAACAGTGTAAGTATGGGGAAGAAAGTCAACTGAGATAATTGGCAGGCAATACGAAACTGGATGTACTGGACAATACCGTGACAGGTGAAAACATAATCAAATGTCATAAAGAAGGGAAAATATACAGAATGAGGATTTATGAGATGAAGCATCATGGACTTCTAATGCCAAAAGATAAAATGATGAGATAGCAGCAGGGAAACAACATTCAATAAATGATTCGGAGCTACATAACTGGAGTTAAGTGTCAGTAGCCTTCTTATACCTAATGTTAACAAAGTATCACTAATACCAGAAGCTATATATCTATTAAGAAAGATTACCTTATAAAATGGTCTAAAAATCATTTACTTGTTGTCATAGGCTTAAAAGTGTGTTCTGATACCCAATGCTAATAACTATCACTAATACCAGCAGCTATATATCTACTAGGAAAAAATAACTTCTAAAAAGGTACAAATTCTTTAGTTCATTGTCATAGGCAACAAAACATTGATGAAATAATAGGGTAAACAATTATATCCTTTCCTCCAGAACTTCGAATCAGGCAATCATATGTGAAGAGCAAGAGTTTAAGGACTTCAATAATCAAATACCTTCATCAAGCTGCAGACCCCAAACAAATTCTTCCATCTCTGTGAAGACAACCTTGTTCTCTGATTGATCCCCAGAGCTTATATTTGGATTGTCAGAAGCTGGCTCATTGGCATTAGAAGATGAGAGGAGCTTTATCACAAATGAGCCAGATTTTTCTTCTTGTTTTTTCAAGGCTATTTTTCTTGCCCTCTCCAATGATTTCCGGAGCTCATCGTCATCATCACCAAAAGCAGGTGCATCTTCTTCCTCTGTCTGCATGGTGTGTACTTGCTCTTGCCGGAGTGCCTTAGATGCCTCATCTGCTTTAGCTAATGCTGATCGGTAAGCATTGCTTCTCATTTCAGCATCAATCCTCTCCTGTTCATCCTTAAGATTCTGACGTCTCCCATCATTTCGAGAACCAAGATCCTCAGCACCCAGACCAGCAGCAATAGCCTCAGCTTCAAGAGCCTTTATGTCCAGCTTCTCCTTCTTCCTCAAAGACTTCTTTTTCTTGGGCTTTTTAAATTTGGTCATTTCTTCTTGGGTGTAATAATCTGTTGAAATCTTCCCAATTGAATTCAGATCTTCACCATGACTGCTTGCAGACACACCTTGAATTCTTTTCCGGAGCTGCCGTCGAATTACAAAACCCAAGTTAACTGATATAATCCTAGCTATCTAGCTTAAACCAATCATCATATGTACACTAAATGAATGAATTATTACCTCTTCCAATTTCCTTTCAGCTTCACCAGAAAAACGTCCACTTGAATCAAGAATCAACCCCTGTAACATAAAATGTAATAAAAAAAATAATTAAGAATGTAGACGAATGTATATGTGCGCAAACACACGCATGAGCACAAATACACACAAAAAAAAAACATGAAGATAATATTAGAATCAACCTCATCGGTGACAGGATCATCATATTGTGGAAGCATTTTTTTCTCGGCACCCAATTCATCATTGAACCTAACATAACAGAACAGAAAAGAAACAATGAGTCATACAGAAATCATAAGATGTAATTAATCCCGGTGTTCAGTTAATCTTACTTGTCATCATAAACACCAACTTTCTTCTTCGAAGCTCTATAAGCCTCATCCCTTCTCTTTTGCTCTCCAATCTCCACATTTTCAAGCATATCAACCTCTGGTATATACAATAACGTCACCTTAGGAAATCTGAGTTCAGAAAATACCCCAGAAGATGAAAAGAACTGGAAAAAAAGTAAAATAAATGCTATAAAAGAAAGAAGTATACAAATAATACCTTCATTGATGTCTCCATCGGCAAGTATACTTTGATCTTTGAGCGTTAGCACAACTGCCCCCCCTTCAAGTACTTTGTCAAGTCCGTGAAGAACTTTAACTCCACCTAAGTGTTCTGCCAATAGACAATAAAAGTCAATGTAAGAGGTACATTAATCATAAAAGCTGTCCCATTAAATCTTTCAGCATCAAAGCTTTGCATTCCAGGAAAATAATTTGCAATAGTATCCCAATCTTTTGAGCATTCATGGCTTGGAATCCAAATGACACAATGTATCAGACTCAAAAACAAATAACCCTCCAAACAACAAAGCTGAAGCAGAATTGTGAAACGTGTAAAGACATGCAACATAACAGTCTCGAAATATGAAATAGAACACTTGCGTGAGTTTAAAGGAGACATACTTGATGTGTCTTGAGTTGCTGGCTCATCATCACTTTCTTCGTCATTCATATTGTCCTGTTTCAGCAAATAAATTTCTTATTGAAATCTGCCGTCTGATATGCATTACACAGAAAAGTAGAAAATTAATCATAAAACTGAATAAACATTAAATTAAGGCAACCTGCTCCTCAAAAATTCTTGAAAGCTGCAATGCCTTCTCCTTTTCAGCAATCCTTTTCTCTTCAATCTTTCTGCTCCTGCTTACCCAAGATAAAATCTCAGGAGCACCTTCAGACGACTTCATCAACCTTTGTTCTCTCATCCTGACAGAGAAAAAAAAAATCACGTTCAAGTCCATCACTGGTGTCATAAAAAGAAATGTTGTGCAGTGAACAAGACAGAGAAAGTAATTTTAACATTATCAATCAAAATCAATGCTAGTTTTCAAAATGATATAGCATGTTTAACCCAACAAGAGAAGGCACAGAGCAATCATCAATAATGCCTGCAGAATTCATCTATGTCTGCATTGACAGAAGTTTCCTAGACACCTCTATAACATATAGAAAACATAAAACAAAACATATGTGACACGCTGTTAAACGGAAGACAGAATGCATTAGAAGACTAAAAACGAAGCATTAGAAGTTAACTTACTTAGAAATGCGCTGATCTAACTCATAAGTTGATTCGCGATTCTCAGCCTTCTCGGTTTGGTCGAGAATTTTGGAACCACTCTTATCATCAAAGTTAACTACTTTTTCCTTACTAGCTTGACTATTGTGAGTATAATCATTCTCAAATCTAGAATGACCATCTTTGCTCATGTCATTACTCTCGTCCTTCTGCTTACGAATACTTTTATCTCTGTCACCCGTCCTATCCTTTTCTTGATCTGCCAATTTCTCCTTCTCTCTCTCTCTCTCCTTCCCCTTCTCTCTCTCGGTTGGATCTTTACCTCTATGTCTACCACTTTCCCTTTCCCTATCCTTGTGTTTTTCTCTCTCCTTATCCTTTCCTCTATCCTTATCTCTGCTTTTCTCTTTTCCTCTCTCTTTATCTCGTCCTCTGTCAATATCCTTCTCTGGCTCCTTCTCCCTTTCACGTTCTCGTTCCTTTTCCTTTAAACGATCCCTCCGATCTTTATCTTTCTCTTTTTCTCTGTGCTTCTCACGATCAGGATCCTTCTCTCGGACCTTATCACGGAGTTTATCCTTGTCTCTCTCATCTCTGTCCTCCTTCCTCCTATCCCTACCAGATATTCGATCTTTCTCAGAATCTTTATTTTCCTTAATATTGTCAAGGGCCTTCAACTTTTCTCGATCCCTACTCCTGTGCTCTTTCTCCTCCCTCCGCCCACTGCTTTTACTCTTATCTTTGCTACGGTGTTTCCCAGACTCTAGTGCTTCATCGGATTCATTTTCTTCCATATCATCATAATCTCCTGTCCACCTCTCCCTCATTGGTTCATCTTCATCCCGTCTTTCAACACTTCTCCGACGTGTAGCTTCAGCTACATCGACCCCCATTACTAACAAGATTAAAGGATGGTTGCGTCCAAACTGAATAAGGTATCCGCAAAATATCTGATAGAAGGTAAACAAAACAAATAAATTACTTGATCGACTAACATCTACATAAATCTAATCAATAACCGAAGAAGTGCAGTTACAAAAGGAAAATACTATACCTAATAGAATTCAAACATATTCATAACACCAAATGAAGCAAGTAGAAATTTCTCAAATTTTTTAACTTCTGTACCAGAATAGAAATCACATAATAACATAGAAACAGAAAAACCAAAAGAGAACTTTCAAAAGTAGCACCATCCATTAGTTCTTCAAGCATACAAGCAAGCAACCCAAAAGCAAAAGCCCAAAAACTGATTAATGAATAGCTTAGGTATCTAGTCTGAAAGAATCTGACACGAATTAAAACAGTTTTATAACAAACAATAAAAATGGAAAAAAAAAAATCATCGGTCTTGTTAAAAAAAATAGGAATTGGACGTACTTGGAAAACTTTCGCCGGTTGCTGCCGTGGAAGATCGCCAGACAGATGTTGGAGTAAGAAAATATAAATATTTCCTAGATACGACGCTCCGAAGACAATATTCAATTTCGCTTATTCATGTAAAAACCTCAAATTAATCTCACACGAATAGCAGCGATGGAATTAGGGTTTCAATTAACGAATACCATCACGATAAATCCATATAACTCTCGGAATAATAAATATCCCTAAACATCTTCAGCAACAATAATAATTGTTATCATCAAACGAAGAGAGAACTCACCTTCAAATTCAATTGGAAAGAGAGCCAGAAACGTGAATGTGGAAGATGAAGAGAGAGAATATGTAGGTTTCTCCTTGGTCGTAATTTATGAATATTTCGGTTAAAAACGGGCCGATGGAGTAATATTTGGGTCTATCTATAAAGAAATTCGGTCTAATTTATGCGATATTAATATTTATGGCCCATAATCGAAGGCCCAAAAATAAGTTATATAGGAATCGGATTTCCCTATTTTTTATTTATTCCAGAACATCTATTCTAATATACTCACCTAAAAATAAAAATAAAATAACATTACGTGTATATTGTTGGTGCTGTTTCAATACTATGGCTGATAAATTGCTTATTGAAAATGAATATCTTGTAGGCGTGTATCAGTGTATGCTAATGGTGCTCTACTAGAAGATTTTCCTAAGTAATTATTTTCTTAACTCGTGAAATTTGTTTTGTAACGAGGAAAAATATATAATTTGGTAAACTCTTTTACTAAAGTTCATTTAACATAAAAGTGCTATAGTTTTGTTGTATTATTGTACGATATGAAAGAAAATACATTTTCCCACCCGGACATTGACACCTTTTACACACGTATATATACATATATAACTTGTCTCTTTTTAACTTTTTTGTTCGTACAAAATGCATACTATAACTTAGTAAAATTTAATAAGCTTTTAAAAAATAATGATGTTACGCTAATTCAGATGGCATTATAAAATACGTAACAGTATCGTATTAAGGAACCTCTAGTTCTTTTTTTAAGTCATTATTTGTTCTAACATTTACATCAATTAATTTAGCTCCTATCAAGTATCAACAAAAATATTGCATTAGACGTAGGGATTGATTGAAATTTCAAAATTATTTTATTCAGACCCAATTTTCTATAAATAAACAACTAGTACTGCATTAACACGGAATTTTTATTTATAACTTTCTTCTCTTTTTTTTTCTTTTTCTTTTTCTTTTTCGAGGGAAAATGTTATGCTTGCTTAAATGGCAATATATGATATATATGGCTGAACTAATTTTGACCAAGTCGAAAAACTTGAAAATTACGTTTGGGGAAAACACATGTCATCAAAAATGAAAAAACACTGTGTTAACTGTGACAATTCGTTAGCAAAAAGGAACCCTTTTTTTATATTTCAATATATGAGAGTTTAGACTAGCAATAACGGCGCTCACGTGGATTGTGGTCGCAAGCCACATCATCAAAAAAAATGTTGAAATTAAAAAGCTAACGGTCGATCAATAGTCATTTTCGACCTTTGTTGGTCTGATTTCAACCGTTCTTGTGGTCAATGGGACGGAGACACTTGTCTTCATTTTATTGGTCAATCAATTTTATTTTGATATATATATATAATTGGTATATTTTTTATATATTATAATAAAAATACATAAAAAATATACCAAAATTCATATTTTTTTATTTTCTATAAATAAACATCAATTTTTCTATATTTCAACACACTTTAAAATTATCTATTTTTCTCTAATTTTTTATATATCCAAACAATAAATTTTTATTTTATGTAATTTTAGGAAATGCCGTTTAATGAGTGTGATTTTATTTTATGTAATTTTAGAAAATGTCGTTTAATTATTTTGTAATATTTTTGGTATTGACTATTTTATCCAAATAATAAATCGCAGTCATTCATAAAAAGTATAATTCATGTCAATTTGATCTCTAATGTACATCACAAAAACAATAAATATCAGTCATTCATAAAAAGCTATCCAAGTCAATTTGATATCCACCATTTATCATAAAAGTAATAAATCATAATCTTTCGTCAAAAACACAATTCATGTCAATTTGATCTCCATCATTCATTACAAAAGCAATAAATCTCAACCATTCGTCAAAAGTACAATCCATGTTAATTTGATCTTCACCATTCATCACAAAAATAATAAATCTCAGCCATTCGTCAAAAACACAATCCATGTCAATAAATTCTTAATTTTTTCCTCTATAAATAGAGATCTCATTTGCTATTTTTTACACACAGAAAAATCATCTTCTTTTTATTTCTTATTTCATCCATTTTCATTACTAAAATTCCATCTTTCTCAATATTTCAATGTTATCAAACGATAACTTTGATTATGGTTCAAATTCTAGCTTTGATCCTAATGCCAATTTGATCTCCATCATTCATTACAAAAGCAATAAATCTCAACCATTCGTCAAAAGTACAATCCATGTTAATTTGATCTTCACCATTCATCACAAAAATAATAAATCTCAGCCATTCGTCAAAAACACAATCCATGTCAATAAATTCTTAATTTTTTCCTCTATAAATAGAGATATCATTTGCTATTTTTTACACACAGAAAAATCATCTTCTTTTTATTTCTTATTTCATCCATTTTCATTACTAAAATTCCATCTTTCTCAATATTTCAATGTTGTCAAACGATAACTTTGATTATGGTTCAAATTCTAGCTTTGATCCTAATGCCTTTAACAAATTTGATGAATGGCATGAGCGTCTTATATTACAAAATAAGCAAATTGACTCTAATATAGAGGATGTGGCTTTTCGTATCCCTACCTATATCTTTTCAACCTACAAACTACATCAATAGACCCCCACGATGATTCATTGAACGACAACGTGAGAACGGCCATGAAGGGGTGTTCGATCAATGCTTTTCAGACAATCCGATATATACCTCAGAAGTTTTCTGAACCAAATTTCGCATGCGAAAGTCATTACTCGAATGAATAATGAGCAAACTCATTGCTATCGATAATTTTCTTCGACAAAATTGTGATGTAATTGGTCGATTAGGTATGTCATCAATTAAAAAATGTACTGCATCTGTGAGAGTTTTGGTGTACGGGGCATGAGCTAATTTGCATGCTGAATACCTTCGAATGAGTGCACAAACTACAAGAAAATCGGTTGAAAAATTAATTGAATGTGTGGTTTCCAACTTTGGCGATGAGCGACGTGTGATCGTTTCGCGGTCATAATAAATCTCAAGAGAGACTTATCCTTATGCCCATTGGAGGCGTAGCCAACAAACGTGAGTAAGAATCGATCCCATGAGGAGCCGTGAACTCTATCTTTCAATGTCACCAATTCCCAAAGTTTGAGGATTGTTGTGGTCTCCCTACTTTGTATTTAAAGACTGTAAAGTAAAATAACAAAATAAAAGAAAAGAAAATATTAGTAGTAAAATATTTCGGATTTGAATTTAACAAACATTAGACCGATCATGGGCACGTTGATTACTTACGTGAATCTCATTATCTAGTTAAAGGCACCAGATCTCTCTATGTGTGCCCAATCTATTCTTTTAGTATAGACTGGAGGTGATCTCTCATCCCCAAGCCCCTAACCTGTTGTCCAACTCCGATCTCTCTGTTGATTGTAAACAACAAGGCATCATTATATCCTAAACGGACCCATATTTACTGCGATACTGATCTCTCAAGTTGTCCACAGTACCCATTGATTGTAAGAATTCAAGCATCTCCTATGGCCACGTCAAACAGTTCAAGGTCTTAGTAAATCATTTTCTCTACTAATAATCTTGAGTTCTTAACTACGAGTTTTAATTTCTAATCGTAACATGGCATTATGTGATAGGATGGTCATAATATAATGAATAATCATCAAAAGCGTTATAAATTTTAGGGTTAATTGCATTAAAATATATAAATTTTGAGGTATTTTTGGGTTTTCACACATTTCAAAAAGCGTAGTTTTAATAACACGAACTTAACACTTGTTTGATTTTCACATGATTTTTTCAAAATTCGGTCAAATGAATTAGCGTGGTTGTCGGAGATTTCTAAGCGTACATCTACGTGAATACCAAATTATCTTAAAATAGACAAATTTTTGGTCGATTTTGGTCGGATTAGAGTGCACGAATTTGAAAATCATGTGAAAAATCAAATAAGTGCTAAGTTCATGTTATTAAAACTACATTTTTTAAAATGTGTGAAAAATAAAAAAATCACGCCAAAGTTTATGTATTTTTAAGGCAATTAACCCTAAATTATAGGTACAGTTGCTTAGGACCGTTTAACAGAGCTCTTATGTTAGACGAATCTATATTTGACTCGTGCAATGAACTCAACCAACGTTAATGTGTGGACTTGTGCATTGTGTTTGTTACATATTAACGAATTTAAAAAAAAAAAGAGAAGAGAAAGAAAAACAGAAAGAAAGGAAAAAAATAAGGAATGAAAGTGATGGGTTTAGGCCCAACAACCGAAAAAAGAAAAGAAAAAAGGAATGAAAGCAATGGGCTCAGGCCTAATAACAAAAAGAAAGGTGGGTTGGTGGTGGGCGGGTTTTTTTTAGCTGGTTTGGGTCCTATTTGATCTGTCTAACACATTAGACTCGTTAAATGGTTTCATATAAGTTTCTTATCTATGAATTTTTTAATGCTTTTTACTAGTGGCGAGCCTATAAACGATTGAATGTTTCTGATCGGGATAATTTCATTTTTAGTTCCAATAAAATAGAGTCAAAACACTTTTGGTCTCATTGTTTATTAGCTCGATACTTTTGGTCTCAAATATTTTTTTCCGACATTTTTAGTCTCAAATGTAGTATATGTATATTTATTTATTTAAAGGACATTTTGTCTTCATTTTTTCAGCAAATCATTAAGAAAAAAAAGAGGAAAATATCTAGCAAAAAATCAGCATAATACCAAACAAAATAACATAATATCTCAAAAATTTTCAGCAAAATATTCAACAAAATATCAAGTAAAATGTCCAACAAATATCTAACAAAATGCCCAACAAAACAATTTAACTTCTTGCCAATATGCGATTTTTGTTTAGCAAAGTTTTCAACAAAATATGCAGAAAAAAATATCAAAAAAAATATAAAAAAAAATATACTGTTAGTTTTAGGACTAAAGATGTCAGAAAAAACATTTAGGACCAAAAGTGTCAAGCTAGTAAACTATAAGATAAAAAAAGTAACATATGAGACCAAAAGTATTTTGATCATATTCTAGTGGAATTAAAAGTGAAATTATCATGCTTCTGATTGGTTGGTCGGTAAATCTTACTATGCGTGGGTTTAGTTAATTTTATAAATGAAATGTTGTCCATTTTTTACTAAAATATTCAAAATGTTTTACTTTTTATATAGGATTTTTTTAATGATGAAAAAGTTTCTTTTTTTTTTACTTGAAAATAAAAATAAAAATGTTCCCTCTAGCAAGGATGAAAAAATCGCTATCGTAACATATATCGCAATTTCAATTTTACGGATATATCAGCGGATATATCGATATCGCAGAAAATTGAAAAAAATGACGGAAATCATGTTAAAATTTTGCAAGAAATTTTAGGAACTATTATGACATATTATTATGCACATATTCCACTAAATTTTTTGATAGAATTATATTTTGAAAGCAAACATATGAATAATACATTATATAAATACCGTCTGAGACAATACATTTGACAAAATAATACATAATACAACATAAAATAACTAAATAAATATTATAAAGTACAATTAATATCAAAATGAGGATCTATGAAGTTCTAATATAGTAGATGGAATGCCATCTTGTTCTAAACAATATTGGTACCAATTCATCACATTAGAGTAATTATGGATATAATTATGCACATGCATTTGATATGTTTATTGATTTCTTATATTTCAATTTCGTATGATATATGGGGAGAAAAACTTTAGTGATTTGTCCATCATATCCCCTAACTGAAAAAATGAAAAAATAAAGTTGGTGCACCTCTCTTTTCTTTCTAAGACATCCGTTGGTTTCCCAATCTTCTTTCTCTTATAATTTTTTGCAAAGTGAGCGTCTTTATAAAACAAAGAATATCGTAACTCAAATAATTACATTGAAGACCTAAAAAAGACCACAAAAATATATAATATTAAATAAAAATCAAAATATATTATAGAAATATAAAAAAATCACGATATTTTGTGATATTTTGCGATATATTACGATATTTCGCCGATACTCGGGAAAAAAGATATTCTCCCCAATATCCGTATCGCAATGTTAATATCCGCGATATATCCACGATATTTCAATCCTTGCCCTCTAGTGAGTAAGACGGCCATGTTCCTTCGGTACCGAGGCGCCGCAGGCCCAAAACGCACCATAGGTTTTTAACTTGTCAAACAATAAATTAAAATTGAAAAGAAAATTTTTAAAAAAATGATTTTACAACATGGAAAGATGGATCTACCTGATTATAATTTATTATACATTTTTAGATAATTAATTAATAACTAAAATTTGAAAGTTAAATACTAAAAAATTATAATAAATCATAATGGGATATAAATTAGAATGAACCATTTTTAACAAGTGTAAAATTAAATTAAAGCACAATAAATTAAAATCGAATAAAAAAAATCACAATAGAAAATGCAACACAAGATCCCATCCATTCAAATATATATTATTGGAGTAAATTAATTTAAGCATGTTTGTATTTTGAATTTATTGATTTCACTTGTCATTAAGTGCTTACACTGCTTGTAAATTTGTATTATTTCTATATTTTTAATGAACTACGATTTTCGTTTATTGTTTAACAAATAATTTGGTTTGTATTTTATACAATTTTCATTTTGTATATCTTCCGATTGTTATATCATATTATAACGTCTTAATTGGAGTTTGTACTCATAAAATATAATTAGTCATACTTTAAAAATAGGGATAACATCGATTTTTTAACATGATATTTCAAGTAATTCACAAAAATGTCATGATCTTTTATAAATAATAATTTAATACATGACTTTTTAAAAAATACACGTCAACTATTGAAAACTCGAAAATTGATCTCACACTATATTTGTGATAAGTTCAAAAAATCATATATTAAATTATTATATATTAAGTATCATGACATTTTTGTACATCACTTGAAATGTCAAACAAAAATCTGATATAAGTATATAGCCCTTCAATATATAAATTGATTATTAGTACCAAAGTGATAAATGTTTTGGCTTTCAATTATAACTTGACTATTACATTAATTAGATTATTAATTTAAACCATACTTGGTATTCTACAAAAATGGGATAAAAAAAATGGAATCTGTATTTTGGGGGAAAAAAAAAGATATGAAACTTTTATTATAGTTTCTCTTATAAAGCTGGTCTAGCTATTTGCATGTTCAAGTAAAGTTAACTTGAAGGGACGGCATATTAGTAATGCATATGAAATAAATTGTAGTAGTTTTCGCACCTCACACGTAAGCTCTCATTTCTTTTACCAATATTAATTACACTTCATAACTTGATTTTTTTATCAATTTTTTTTTTTTAAATATATCGAACTTTAAGTAATTACATAATAGTTATTGAATTTTGAAAATAATTTTAATAAACGTAGTCAGATCCAAATGACCGAAAACTGACGAGTCTCACTAGTATCTCGCGTGAAGATTCAACATAAATTAGAACACAAAGTGATGGAGTGATTCTACTTCCTCTCCACATAGGGTGCGTTTGAATCAGGTGATTAGGCTAGATTGACTACTTTATTTGGTGTGTCAATTGTTTGGTTTAAATAATTTGAGTCATTCATTGATTATGTGCCGTGTTTTTATCATTCAATTGAATGATACCACATCAACTTACTTTTGGGGTGATTACTTATCCTTCCACTACTCCCACTAGCAAATTTGTGAAAATATCCCACTTAATTTTCTTTTATTTTTCTCTTTATCTCTTGTTAGCTAACGTAGAAAGATATATATATCTCTAAAAAAAGACTTCAAATATTAAAAATATTTTCCCATGAAAGTAAATTGTTCATATATATATATATATATCTTTGATTTGTTTGGTTGGTTCCCGGGGATGCTTGTTTTTATTTTTTATAGGTTATATTATAAATTGAAAGATATTTTTTATATATATTATGAGAGACACTAATTTTTGACTATTACGTATCTAAAGCATTTGCCAATTGCCAAAACAAAATTAATTGACTACTATTCCAACGGTACACTATAGTCTATATATCGTAATTAATTTAATTGAATTGGCATGCAATTTGTTCCCTTCGGACCACTCTATTGAAAAAGGGCCAAACTAACACCGACTCTACCAAAAATTCCAAGAGATAACGCTCTCTCTCTCTCTCTCTCTCTCTCTCTCTCTCTCTCTCTTCCTTTTTTTTTCCCTTGGGGAATTCATTGTGACAGGTTGCCCTTTCTTCACACACACACACACAAGACGACGGAGTCAACAATTAAGAGTCATCGTGAGAGCGGCCATTCCCCCGCTCCTCTCTCTCTCTCTCTCTAGAAACGAGCTAGGACACGAGAAAAGATGAAGAAAAAGCCATCCATCCGGATCCCATCTCTGCCGCTGTCATCACCATCGTCATCTCCGCCATCACCATTATCTTCACCCCGTAACGACGTCGTTATGGAGCTGGCGATGGGCTTCTCGCTTCCCACCGATCTGATCATCAACATCCTCTTAAGGCTCCCTGTGAAATCTTTGGGTAAGTTCAAATGTGTTTCGAAGGAATGGCTGGAATTAATCACAGACGCACACTTCATTTCTATGCACAGGGAGCTATGTCTGAGCAGCCCAAACATAGTGTTAGTTAAAAAGATCCCTCTTTTAGAAGAGCCCCTCATGAAAAAATGCACCAAGGTTGATGTTTGTGCCCTAAGCTTTGATGGGGTTTGCAAGAATCTTGAATTCTCTTTGTATCTGAACGATGATGAGAAGAACATTGAGATGTTGCCTTCGAAGTGGGATCTCATTTGCTTTGTCAGTGAGAGTGGGTTTTATGCTTGTAATCCTAGTACACAGGTGATGATGAAATTGCCCGAAGCCAGTTGTTGCACCTCGGGTGAGGTGAATGCCGGTATGGGGTATATCAAGGAAAGGGAAGAGTATGTGTTGGTGCATTTGTTTGATAGAAGCTTGGATATACATGTGGATTATGACATCGGGTGCGAGGTGTTGAGGTTGAGAGACGGGGTGGATTGCACGTGGAAGGTGGTAGATGCAAATTGTCCATATGTTGTTCGTGGGTGGGGAGTTTTGGTGGAGAATGTGTTCTATTGGATGATTTGGGATGAGTACAGTCAGCCAGGGGATGAGGCCATTGTGTCATTTGATTTGGAAAAAGAGGAGTTTGGGACTGTGTCTCCTCCTGAAGGTTGTTTTGACCCAAATGGTGCCTGGTCTCTGGTGGAACTAGGAGGGAGATTGTGTTTGGTGGACAATGTGACACGGCCCCTAACCATGGATATATGGGTGTTGAAGGATATTGAGAATCACAAGTGGGCTCGGGAATATAGTATTCAAATGAATGTGTATACTAATGATATGCTAAACTTCATCATTCCATTGGATTACCGGGATGGGAAAATTGTAATGGATGCAAAGCAAGAGAGTCTCGACTGCTATGATGTGAAGAAAAAGCACATCAAAAGGATGGATCATCTGATTGCAGGAGAGTGGAATTGGCTTCGGCTTCACACTGAAAGCTTCTTTTCCTTGAGAAGCAAATAGATATTTGATGCTTGATGCCAAATTTTAGTGGCATTTCATCTGTTGTCTATAATCACGATTGTTTTCTTGTTTCCTGATATTGTCTGGTTCAAACCTCAATCCAAATAGTTGGGGGGGGGTGGGGGGGTGGGGGTTTATTAAGTTTCTAATGGCAACCAGACTATACTAGTCGCCTGAGGCTTATTCTCATAGTTTTGCTTGGACAATTGTTCTTTTGGTCTTTGTTAGTCAAGTTGTTCTGCTTTAAGAGTGATTAGTTGGTGTTTGATTTTGTAAAGACATTGTATTTGAATTGGATTGTTATTATTCTTATTTCATTCATATGATTTCCTGACGTTTTCTTTTGGGTATATGTATATGAGTATATCTGCTCCTGGTTATGCTAAAATAATCCAATCATTGGCATTCGCATCTCTCGCATCAAGAGATGCAGCTAGCTGAGCAGCATCTAGGTTCCGTTGTATATGACATTCTGCCTTCTGAGGTATCTTTTTTATCACTTATCTTCTGACTTGTCTTTCCTTTTGAACTCTAATTCTCATCTTTGAGATTGTTAAGAAAATGGTAGCTTTCTCATATCGAATTGACACATCTTGCCCACAAAATTTAATGTGGAAGGTGAAATATTCTGCTCTCTTCAAGCAGATTGAACAGGCCTTTGACTGCCAGCTCCATGGGACTATTTCATTTTGCTTGTGGGGTTTCCATTTTATCTTTCCTGATGTTAATGTGCATTTTACTCGGGATTCTTCATTTAATTCAGTAGACAGTTTTGTCCTTTCTTCCCCAGCTTAGCTACATACAATGTATATGTTTTGGTGTATCCTAGATTATCCCTTTATGTGCTTGCTGTTTTCTTAATACTATTGTTCATTTTGGAGGAGATATTATTTCCATTGAAATTGAAGAAACATGTAACTTTTATCTCAGTGATTGTTCATTAAGCATGTTCTTCTAGAAATAGGCCAATATGCGGTGTGTTCTTCATAGATTTATCAATGAAGTTTTTATAGATTTGATCCTTCGTAGCTCATTGGGCACTCTTGCTCTTCTTCATGGATTTCACTTTTCTCAATGACTGAAAATGGTAATGATGGGTGGTGGTATTAGAGGCATGCGCATGCTTGGTCTTCAATTCTGGGAGTCAGCTGCTGAAAACAAGGATAGTGTTTCCTGTCTATTTGTATCAAACTTGATGTTCTATGTTCACTAAAGTATTAATGAACAATCATTGCTGCTGAGTTTGCTTTTCGTCTTATCCTGCAGCTTAATTGCAATTTTTTTTCTTTACATACAATACAAACCTTAGTTGTTCAGATCCATTAAGGAAGTATAGTCTGATCTATATTGACTGTTTGATAGGTCTAAATAAAAAATATTTATCCTCTATGGAGTTGCATTGGCCCAACAAGTGTGGCATAGAAAACGTTATTGGCTTCTTGAGTTTTTTGCTCTACTAGTTAATTATTCAGAACTTGCATCAGTATTGTGTAAGACTACTACTTCCTGCAGTGTAATTTCGCTTCTCTGATGTGTATAAGCGTTTGACATGAAGCTATCTAAATTTCATGTTGGTTCCTATATAATAGGTGCATGATTAAGTTTTAGTTTTATTATCATTTTGTGGATTATGAAAGTCTGTTAGGATTGATTTCAGACTGAATGGTGCCATCCTTTGGGACCAAGCTTCCATCAGTCTCACAATATATTTAATGAATCAATTATTGATGTAGCTACAAAAGTTGCAAAAGGACTCTATGCTGAGCAGATTTGAGGTATGATCCTCATATTCATTCTATTTGGGTGATCGTTCCACAATTCTTTCCATGGACTGAATAATGTTTTCTTTAATCTTATCTCGTCTTGCTATTAACTCTGGTATGGAGCTTTTCTAATATTATTTCTCAAATTTCTCTTTACTATTTTACATTAATGCAGTTAGCTAATTATGAGCAATAAGTGGGTTTCCCTTTAAGTAAAAATATTTTTAATAAAAATTCATTTTTAACTATTGATGAAGTCCCTTTTTGTTTAGTTATATTGGTTTCTCGTGTCCTTTGTTTGATTCTATTACCCCCTTGTTTTTGAACTGTTGATACCAATTAATAGTTTAATACCAGTTCCTAAACTTTGCATAGCTTAACATGCATTCTTCCCTTACTACTAGGGATCTTTTATCATTAATTGCAGGAATGTGCAGAACTGTGAAAGATAAAACCTTTATGAGGTCAAACGCCTTGCTAAGTTATATCAAGTTCAAATAAGCGATAACATATCAATGTATTAGCTATGTCTTCACTCTCGAACATGACATAGCACCAATCCATCTGTCTGCTCGTGAATTATGCAGAATCCTTCACGTATAAGGCAATTGTTTTCTTGAAGAAAATTGAGGGGAAAAAGCACTCCCAAATTGGTAAATAGTACTGCTGATTTATCTAATTGTTGTTTAACCTTGAATCATGCATGGAGATAATTATAATATGCCCATTGCTTGGTTAGATAATCGGTAGACTTGATGAGCACTAACATATTATTTTCTAAGTTATGGACCAATAGAAATTCAATGCATTATAAATAGTTTTGTGCACCTTGTTAATAAACCTTATGTAAACAAATGAAAATCACTAATATCATTATGGGCACTATAATGATTGAGATAAAAAAAAATTATATATCTTCTTGATTTTTTGCATTAATATATATATAAATTGTTCTTCAGGTTATACGTCCAACTCCATTTTAATCCAACTGAAGCTTTGCAATATAATTATCTTTGTTGGATTTTTATGTTTACAACTCAAGGCATTTGACTTTGACTTGAAAGTGTTTCAATAGTATATGATAATTGAAATTCTTGAAATTTGGTTTCATTGTAAGTAGGCAAAAAATATATTTAGGTCCATGTACTTTTAAATTTTTTAGAATTGGGTCCTTGTACTTTAATTGGGTAAAATGAAGTTCCTACACTTTCATTTTGGTAAAATCGAAGTCCTTCCGTAACTCAAATGTTTGTGCATGAATTACACGCATTGTTACACGGAAAGGACCTCATTTTTATCATAATGAAACTAAGGGACTTGATTTCACCCAACTAAAGTACAAGGATCCAATTCAAAAACTTCTGAAATTACTGGAACCTAAATACGTTTTTTGCCATAAGTTCTTAGTTGGTCTAATATAATGGTTTTTTGGCAACTCATGCACTGTTTTTTAGATTGTGATTTTGTGTTAGCACTTGTTAAATATAAACCCACATTCGTATATATCTTCAAGTGAACCCACGCTACATATCTTCACGCAAACTAACTATTGTATACACTATACATTTGTGCAGCACAGGTGTTCGTTGCATCCTCTGTGAGAGCATGGATTGGTTTAAGTAAATTAAAAGACTGCAGGAATCCACAAGCATTTCTGGTATCATGCTATGGAGCACTCTGGTGGAAACCCTTGTGGAAAGCGCTTAGAATCTGTGCAATAGCTGTAAATCATGTAGTTCTTCTGCACCCATTTTATTCTTTCTATGCCAGTATTGTCCAATGATTGTGAGAACCATGAATTGGCAGACGAGTTCTTGGAGCAGGAACCAGAAGCGCTCGTGCAAGCCAGCGCGTTGAAGTTTGCATACGAGGCTGTGAAAGGGGCTTGCGTCCAGTCAGTTTTCACGAGTCCTCCTCTTGTTGCCCAATCCTCTGCATCCCACAGGCTGGAGAAGATCCACATTGGCTGGTTTTTGGGATAGGCTATCCCTTTGGATTCATGATTCTTGAATTGTCTGATGGGAGTTCCATCTACTGAGAATCTGTTCATTGAAACATCAATTCAGTTTCAGTCTTAAGTATTCAAGAATCAGAAACCTCAAAAAGGGTTGTGAAGAAATTACATGATGCCTAGAGGGTTCCATAGGATGGAGTATGTGTGGAAGTCTTTTGTTGGATCGAACCAGAGATAGAACTGCTGCTCTCTGTCACCTCGGCCTTGTGTAAACACGTTCGTGTGCAGAATGTAAGGATCCCCGCTCAGGTTGCCAAGAAATTCGAAGTCGATTTCGTCGTGATTCGATCCCAAGGAAGATAACTGAAAGAGAACAAACAAGATGATGAGTAAGCAGATGATGCATATGTCAGTTGAGTAACTGCCAATGAAAAGGTGTTACACATTCACGAGACTTACGTAGTAGGTAGTAACTGTGCCAGCAGAGTTACCAGGAACAAGCTTGATCTGCATGTCTATCTTCCCAAACAAGTACTGCCTTTTGGATTTAAATCCAGAACCAGAAGCCTTGTCCAAGGACAGTGTAAGAAGCTTCCCGTTGTCGAGGATCTTCGCCCGCCCCTCACCCCACGTAACGTCGAAATCTTGGTTGAAATTGCCACCAGCAAGAGCAGCCCCTACAAAGCCTGCTAATAACACCAGAAACACAGGGAATTTCTTCATCCTGAGGTGATCAACTTCAAGAACTATCTATCTATTAATCTTGTTTCTTATGCTTTTGCTTGGATTAGTATGAAAAAGTTGGTGGGGTTGCATGAAAGAGAAGAAGGGTTTATATAGGGGTTTGGAGTGAAATAATGCTAGAAAATATGAAGAGATATGAGTGGGTGAGAAAGAGATGCATGCGTGTGGAAAGAGAATAGGAGAAGGGATATCTGTGTTGACTTGGAAGAGGGATCAAAAACAGCTAAGGTAAATGACGTGAGAGTTCTCGATTCTACAATCTACAATCTACATGCATGCAACCACACTTTTTAGTTTTGCTTTTTTTAAAAAAAAAAAAAAAAATCTAAGGATATCAGTTTTAGTTTCTAAGGAGGCGGGCCGAAATTCTATGCTACCCATTGGTGTAATGCCCGAAATCATACAAGTTGTGACTTGTGGCAATTGTGAAGACAATTTTTTTATTTTTTTAATCATGTAATCGAGGACGTTTGCAACGTGTCGTGTCGTGATTTGTGGTTTCGAGTAGTACCCGAACTGCTAGTATAGAGGAGGAGGGGGGGGGGGTTAATTCTCACAGCTGTCTGGATGTAACCATGCTGTTGCTGATGTTTGTTTTGGGTCTTGACGTGAGAAAAGGATAGATTTTAAGCAGCTGGACATCATTGGCTTGCTGCAAGTGGATACTATTAAAAATAAATTCATAAAGAAAACAAATGACCACGGTCATGACATTCTGATAAAGTACGAGTGAAATCTATGACGATTGATCATGAGTTCGAATCTTCTCTTGTAGGTGAATTGAGTTTAGTTTTTGTTGTTTCTTGAGACTTCCTCCCAAGCAATGGTACTTATAAGTTATAATGGACAAAATAAATATACTAGACAATAATTCATGCTTGTTTTTCAGGGGCTTCTTTCAATAACTATTTTATGTCCTACTTTGTTGTTACATAGAACCTAATTTTATCTTTAAAAAAAAAGATTATTGGTTAGTTAGGAAACATAAAATGGCATTATCAACTTATTTTCAAATAATTAAGTGTCCAACTGGATAGCAATATGGCCATTTTTACTAGAAGAGGGTCCTCCCACATCATTTTTTTTTTAATATATAGTTGTAAAACATTCATTTTAATGATGTGAATAGTTTGTATAATATTTTGTCATCTACTTGGATTTTATATTTATGCCCATTAATATATAATTTGTTGGCATCAACGAATTAGAAGAAAAATAAAGAATTGTTTGTTATAGAATTGAAGAGGTAGATTATAGTTTAGATACAAATTTCCATCATTTGATTATTTCCATAATATTTATAATTTATCAATTAATAAATGCTTCATGATAATTACAAGAAGTGAGATTGAAACCACACCAAACACATTCATAATATTCATGGTTGTGATAAATGTTGCTTGATCATTCACAGAAAACCGATTGACAAGTAATTTAGATATTATTATAATATTATGTATGTGTTTGGTGTTCCCACTTATTACTAGATAAATCAAGATTCAAATCCAAACATGGCCTATAAGGGTGTGCAAAAAGAACTCTTGCACAGAACCTCTAAATTTAGAGGGCCCAATTTTTAATTTTAATTTTTAAGCTCATGTATGTTTTTAATAATTAATAAAAATATATAATTCTCATCCCTTTCATATTAGTTTGAGGTTGTATTCGGATATCATCAATAATACTCCCTTCGTTTATATTTAAATGTCATTTTGGATGAATGCACACAAATTAATAAATTAATTGAATTATCTAATACACCCTCATGCGAATACATTAAATGAGATAAATATAGATGTTTGAATGATTTAAATGATGGTAAATGTGAGAAAAATGTGAATTTTATGTCTCGAATTTGTAGAATGACATTTTTTTTTGGAACAAAATTAAAAGGCTAAAATGACATTTATATAGAAACAGAGGGAGTATAAATTAAGTAATTTAAATTCTTGGGGTGTTAAAATATAATTGTAAAATGCTAATGCTTTGAAATTTATTACTAAAATTAAAACTGAGTGTTTTTTTTTTAATATTAGGTCCCCAAATTTTATAATTAGGACATGGACCAGTAAATATTTAAGACGACTTTGGACCAAACATAAACAAACTTTCAAATGTGTCATTAAATGAGTTTCAATATGATTTTGCACCCGTCTTATAAATTTTAACCCGTAAAACGATCTTATACAAGTTTTTATCTAATCTGAAAATAATGAACTAAAAGCATGACTTACGTAATGATAAAAACATGCGTGAGACTGTTTTACGGGTCAAAATTCGTAAGGTATGTCAAGATTCATATCCAAATTAATATTCAATAACATATTTTTAATTTTATTGATGTCTGATTCTATCCGTATAATAATTTTTTACTCATAAAACAGTCTCACAAGAAAAGTTTCCCATTATTTAATTCATTTATCCATACTATATAAAAATATACGCAACATATATATATATATATATATATATATATATATATGGATTTGGATTAAGCAATAATTATCAGTCTTAGAGCTTGTGTTTATTATTTGAGAATGAGGAATTATTAGGGGTTCCTACTCCCACTACATAAAGATAAGAATTTAAACCCTTTAATTTTGAGATTAGAAAAGAGGTTGGTGTGACAAATAATTAACCATCCACGTCAGCTTATGGGATAAAGTTTAATGAAATAATTAATCCCACTACATGACTTTTGTGACTGGCTGTCCGAATTTTGATTTGTGCTTAAGAGTTTTAAAACGACAAAATTAGTCATCCAATTCAGCTAGAAGATGACACTAGCTAAATGTCACGTTTATCATTTAGTTGAATAAATTCTGTGATAATTATAATTATTAAAGAGACACATTTGTGTGAGATCGTTTAACGGATCTCTTACGTTAGACGGATCTTTATTTGATCTATGAGATGCCCTCATTTCTTTTATTTTTTATTTTATTTTTTTAGTGGTCCCCTTTCGGCCTTTCTCCTCTCCATCCTCCTTTTCCCTTTTTAGGGTTTTTTTTTTCACTTTTTATTTTTATTTTATTTTTTTATAAATATACATTTATTTATTTTTTGAATTAATTTAAAAGTCCACATTATGATTTATGTATAAAATAATTCGTTGATTTTTTTTTTTCTTAGCATGTGAAAACACTTCATAGTCGATGATATTTCAATTCATATTAATTGATATTTCGACACATCTATATATATATATTATAACACACTCATGCAACCCACTTTTTCCCGCCCATTTGTAAGGGTATTTTAGACAATTAATAATACAATAATTTAATAACTACTTAATTTTATGTTACATGCAAATTTCTACCATTAATATTTTTATAATTAATGCAAATTATGTGCTACTAAAATTAACATGTGTTTATTCATTCATTCCTAATAAATTCCATTATATTCTATATAACTAACTATCATTTCTCCCGTTCGATGCACGGATAAAGTACGTAGTATATTTATAATTATTTATCAAATTTTTAAAATAAATAATTTTCAAGGCAAATATATAGAAAACAATTGAAATAAAAAATGATGTTAATAGTATATTATTGTATCAAAAAATTATTCAACAAAAAACTTATTTTCTACACAAATATTTGAAGTACAACAATAATAAATTTATCAAATAAATAAAATTTATTATATATAACATTTCTTATAATTTTTATATATAAAAAAATTCAATAGTAAATTTAAAGCTAAAAGAAGTATTATAGATAATTAATTTAGGATTATTCATACTTGACATCATGCCTATAATAACTAACATTTTAATTAATTAATTTTAAGTAATAAATAATAAATCAGACTATAATTAAAATTTGAATAAAGAAATAATGTAATGGGAGTTCGAGTTTATTTTTTAATTTAAATTATTAGACCAATATATATACATAATTATCTTGTGTATTTCAATAGCCAAAAAATATTTTAGTTCAAATATATACGTAATGAATTAATATCTTTTATGTATATCTTAAAATTAATTAGAATGACATAAAATAATGGTTTATATATATATATATATATATATATATATATATATATATATATATTTTGATGTCGAGGGTAACCCGCAGCCGCTACCGTGGTGCGCACTGTGTAAATCCCGCCCCTGTGTAATAGCCTGCAAACCACACAGGGGAGATAAACCACACTTGGCAGGCCATGTGTGACAGGCTCACACCTAGCAGTGTTGGTGGTGGGTCGAACTTGAGACCTTTGGTCTCAAGAAATACCACTCCACCACTAGGCCATCCCCAAGGGGACAAATAATGGTTTATATTTATGTCTACAATTGGATGACTTTAAATTTGATGTGGAGACAAATTAATATTTAACTAAACAATCATTATATTATAATAATGATAATAATATGTTTACAAAATTTTATTCATTTCTATTTCTTTTAAGTTTTTTTAATATAATTATATTTATTTCTGTTTTTTTGTTATCTTTTTTATCTGATTTTTATGATGTTGCAAATTGAAAGAGTGATAGCCGTGATTGTTTGAAGTAATCATTTTTATCATATATATATATATATACACTAATGTGTGTGTATGTGTGTACTAATATGTGTGTGTGCGTGCATGTGTGTGTGCGCTTAATTATTAGGATGATGAATTAAAATGTATAAGATGAAATTGGAATAAACTATTGAGAATTCTTAAGTTGTATTTGTTACTTATATTAGTGCTACATATTATTACAATAATTATTTAATTTATGTTTGTTAATTGAATTTTATATTTTAGGAGAAGGTCAATTGAAGCCAATTGATTCAATTATTTTTTACAATAGCGGGATCATCCAAAAAGTTTCATCTAGATGATGTATTTTTTAATTTGCTAACTTTAAATTTTTAACCTTTTTTCTTCTAAATTTTTTCATTTTGTAATGGAAGATTTCTCTATGTAGTTTTGAATACTAAAGAATATACGCCGGGATAATGCGATTTTTTTTTATTGTATGCAGTGTAACTTTTACTCTTTTCATTTGATCATCCACATATAGGGGGTGTAAGTGAGTTGAGCCTACTCGCGAGCTACTCGGGATTATTGACTCGAACAAAGCTCGAACTTGATAGGCTCAAGCTCAAGCTCGAGCTTCATTATATGCAACTCGATAGGCTCGTGAGCCTTATCGAGCTTAAGGGTGGTTTGACAATTTTTTTTACCCTTCCTATTGTCTAGTATTTACATTTCTACCATAGCATATAAAAGGCTTAGAGATAAGAGATGATTCATTTCAAATCCTAAAACCTAAACCATAAACCTTAAATATGTGTGGACCACATATTTATTTTGACCAAGATATATATTTGTGGGACACTACGTTGGTTCGATTTGGTTCGGGGTATTTTTTTATTCGGTTTTGCACATCCCTACTTATATCCAAAAATCACTTATACACTTCCAATATTTTTTATACTTCACTTTTGTAAATATTATTTATTTGTATTTATAAATAATTCATATTATTCAAACCTAAAATGCATAAAATGATCTCCGTGCATCGCACGAGAGAAATACTAGTAATTAGTGATACTTTACTTCATATACATGATGTATGGACTATCAACAAAAATTCCAAAAAAAAGAAGATAAATGAATCAACTAAATTAAAACCTCACATTATAATTTTTTTTGAATCAATTCAAAATTAATCCAAATTATGATTTATGTAGAAAATAATTCATTTATTTTTTTTGAATTAATTTAAAAGTCCACATTATGATTTATGTAGAAAATAATTCTTTTTTTTTTTCTTAGCATGTGAAAACACTTCATAGGTAATGATATTTCAATTCATATTAAGTGATATTTCGACACATAATTAGTGATACTTTACTTAATACATATTGATACATGATGTTTGGAGAATCAACAAACATTCAAAAAAAAAAAAATGAATGAATCAACTAAATTAAAACCCCATATTATGATTTATGTTCTTAGCATGTGAAAATACTTCATAGTTAATGATATTTCAATTCATATTAATTGATATTTCGACATATAATTAGTGATACTTTACTTCATGCATAGTGATACTTTACTTTATATCTATTGATACGCATGTGATCAGGCGCGTATGCTGACCGTTTTTGCGGGTTTAGATTAGTTTTTTGGGCGGGTTTGGTCCTATTTGACCCGTCTAACGCAAGAGACCCGTTAGACATGTTGTGGTATCGGGCCCGGCTAGGGTTCACCACTTGGTTTCCAGCCTCGTCAGTTCCTTTCACAGCTGCTCAGGCAGCAATGGAAGCCTCAGAGTTCAGATCTTTGAGGATCTAGGATATTTCTTCACAGGCTAGGAGCAAGAGAACCAGATCTGTAGACACAAGTTAAACACCAGTTAGGTTTAAGATAAATAAATCAACCACGATAGAGACCAGAAGATTTAATGTAAAGAACACAAAATATTAAGAAATCAGAGAGTTGAAATATGGGAAAATGTGTCTTGGAGACACAAATGGGCTCAGATTTTCCCACGGTCGATGACAACGGCGTTTCCGGTGACTGATCAGACCTAGACCACAAGGGGATGGTGAAACGATAGGCTTGAATCTCTCACAGGTTCACTCAACTCACAAGCTGCTCCGCCTTCTCAAATCACAGGCCAAACAGGAATCGACGGTCAGGAATCCGGCCAGAGACACCGAGAAAACAGGCAGAGAGAGATCAGAGAAGAGGGATCAGATTAGGGTTTGGATTTCGTGTGTGAGGCTTGAGAAAGAAGAAGGATCGGCGCAACCGTTTATAGAGAGATTAGGGATCAAAATAAGGAAAAATAGGGTTAGCAATAATATATATGGTAGGAACTGGGTACCGGGTTAGGGTTTAAGGTTTTGGGCTTTTAGCGAGATGGGCCAAGGAAAAGAAAAGAAAGACAATTGGGCCAGAAATAAAAAGAGCAATTAGGCCAATTTCAACATTTCCACCTTTGGCCTATTTGATCTTTTTCAGTCACCAAGGAGAACACCTGCCAACTTTTGAGATTATCATTATTGCCTTTATTTTTACTCTTTACCTATCACATAGACAAGGCAAGAGAAGGAGGAATCAATGCTATGTGCATTAATTCCAGTCTCAACACAAAAGACCAACCCAGTTAAAGTAACAGGTCTCCAGTCAGAATTTGACCTTTCTTGAACAAGTTACAACTAGCAAACATACCACCAACAGGGAAATAACCAGAGAGAACTGATTGCCCTCATGGTCAGGTTAAGTATCCAAGCACAAGGCTTGGAATACTCTTCATCCTTCATTGTTCAACCCAAATCCATGTTCAAGGATTTCATGCAGGCTATCAACTTTGCAGCTGGAAGGCATTTGGTGCCCATATCTGCAGGGTTAAACTCTGAAGGGATCTTATCAAGCAACACATCACCTTTTTCAACTATGTCTCTGATGAAGTGGAATCTTACATTAATGTGTTTTGTCTTGTCATGAAATACAGGGTTCTTGCATAATTGTATAGCAGACTGGCTGTCAGAGTATAACATAGGTTTATCATCAATGAAGTTAATTTCAGATAAGACACCATGAAGCCAAATAGCTTCTTTTACAACCTCTGTAGCAGCAATGTATTCAGACTCAGTAGAGGACAAAGTAACAATACTCTGCAGTTGAGATTTCCAGCTTATGCAAGCACCACAAAAAGTAAACACATAGGATGTAGTTGATTTTCTCTGATCCCTATCATTTGCATAATTATAATCAACATATCCCACACATTTCACACCATCAGAGGATTTAGAGAAGATTAAGCCACTAGACATAGTTGATTTCAAATATCTAAGCAACCATTTTAAGGCCTCCTAATGAGGCAGCCCTGGATTAGCCATGTATCTACTCAAATATGAGACAACATAAGCAATATCAGGTCTTGTGCTAATCATTAAGTACATTACAGACCCTATAGCATTAGCATAAGGAACATCTTGCATATTATTAATATCAGACGCATTCTTAGGAGACTGTTCCTTACTCAGCATAAAATGAGATGCAAGAGGCACAGAGACAGGTTTACAATTTTCCGTGTTAAACTTTTTCAGAACTTGTTCAACATATGCAATTTGATGCAGCACAGGAGTGTGTTTGTTCCTATCTCTGTCAATGTTCATACCTATTATTTTCCTAGCATCTCCAAGGTCTTTCATGTCAAAACTAGCACACAAACATGTTTGAACATGCTTCACAGTTTTCAAGCAAGGGCTAATCAAAAGCATGTCACCTACATAGAGAAGAAGGAACATATGCACTTTGGATTGAATATAGTATAAACAATGATCAAATTTGCTTATTGTAAAATTCATACTTTGCATGCATTTGTCAAATTTAATATTCCATTGCCTTGGAGATTGTTTCAGACCATAGAGGGATTTTTTCAGCAAGCATTGTTTCAGACCATAGAGGGATTTTTTCAGCAAGCAGACATGATTATGATGATTTTTATCAATGAAGCACTCAGGCTGATGCATGTATATGTTATTTTCAAGTTCACCATGCAAAAAAGCTGTTGTAACATCTATTTGCTTAAGTTCCCAATCAAAATGAGCAGTTAAGGCAAGCATAATTCTAACAGTTGTGAATTTTACCACAAGAGCAAAAATTTCATTGTAGTCTATGCCCTCTTTCTGAGTGAAGCCTTTTGCAACAAGTCTAGCTTTATATCTGACATTATCAATCTCTTCCTTAATTTTATACAACCATTTGCATTCAATAACAGAGTAATTTTCAGGTTTTTCAATAAGCACCCATGTATTGTTATCATGTAAAGATTTTATTTCACATTTCATAGCTTCAACACATTTGTCAGATTCATGAGAGCTAACAATTTCTTTATATGTCTTAGGTTCAAATTTGTCAACATTACTGAAAACATTAAAGACATATAAAGATAAGTTATAGTCATCATATCTTGCAGGCAATCTGACATTTCTTCTAGGTCTATCCCTAGCAAGTTGATAATTTTCTAAGTTCACAGGTTCACGCTCATGCTCTGCATTATTCTCAGGATCAGTTTCAGAGTTGGAGCTTGTATCAGTTCCAGACACATTCATGTTATCAGAACATTCATTATTAGAGATAGAATCATTAGCATCAATATCATCAATCATAGGGTCATTCATATCATGATTCTGCACAACAAGCTCAGGAGGTATAGGGTTGGGAGCATCCACCTTAGAATCAGTAGGAGAAAATAAGAAATCAGGCAATTTCTCCACCTCACTTGGTGTTGGGGTTTTTTCGAATTGAACCACCACAGGATCTAATTGGATGTTCATTAATTCTAATGTCATGTAGATCATAAATTCATGCATCTCATATGTTTTAATTAACCGAGTTCAATTAACATGCATAGCCGGTTTAATCGATTATACTAAAGTGGAAACATAAAAATCGAAAAATGACTTACAAATTAAACGACGGGTGGAGGACAAGATTAAAGGTCTAATCTTGTTGTTGTATGTATGAAAAACGGCGCCCCATAGTGATATTCCACTCCTTGATCTTCTGTTGTATTCCTGGACTGAATCTAGTTTCAGGGTGGGCTGAAATCTACTAGATCGGTATGGAATCTGTGGAGATAAAGAGAACACAAGAGGAGCTGATCTATATGCTTAAAATTTCATCCCCCACCCTCTTATATATAAGGGAGTGGGCGAAATTTTAGTGTCCCAACCCTACTGGGTTTGGGCCTCTATCTCTTTTTCTATCTCCAGTCCATTAAAGTCATATTGGGCTACAACAGGGATCTAGAAGAATATTAAATTGACCTGCTAATTTATTTAATTTCCAATATCCAATAAACTTAGGATATTATTAAATAAATTAAGTATTATTTTTATTCCACTAAAGAAATAATACTGACCTACCAATTTAATACATATTTCTGAATATGCTTTCTCCTTTAGTCCAGCCATTCCCCGTGTTTAAGATATAATGCCCATTAATTAATTATGTAAGCTTCTGACAACTATAATTAATTAATATCTTATCCTTGAGTAGTACCACACAAGCTTTACTCATGCACGGAATAAATTCCACCTGCAGGGTTTCAGCATGAACTTGCATTTCCTCAAGGGGACACCATCAACCTGGCGCACCAGGACACGATGCCCCTACATATTGCACGACCCATCATAAGTGTAAATGTTACAACCAAAGATATCGAGATTATTGATCCTATGAAAGGATCTCACCCTTTGATAAATCAAAGCTGCAATCACTACATGTATATGTCCACCAACATATAGGGGTTAAGAACCCGAACTCTGTGGATTCTTATTCTCTCATTTAAGGTCAGAATAGAGAATAGAATCCTAAGTAGATCCTCCTCAATATACTTGCCCGTGTATTAGAATAATCAGTTAGTCAAGACAAACTAATTATCAGATTATTCTACGGTGTACCGATAGCAGGTTTAGTGCCATCTAGACCGTGAGCCTTTTAATACATTACAAGGAACCGATGATATGATCTAACCATGTGTTTACCCACACCATATCATCTACAATGTAAGTATAGTGAAGATGAATGTAAATATAACAATTTAAATGCAAACAGTGACTGCAATTGTATTCATTCTATATCATCATAAAACTATCATCAATAAAGTATACAAAAGACAGGTCTTCTAGTATACAAAACCAACAATCTCCTACTTATACTTGAAGCATGTCTTTCAAATATAAAACAAACTAGCTAACGTTCCAACTCTAACTAAAATCTCAAACGGTAATCCCGGGTCTGCATCTCACTCCCATTTTCTCCACGTGATCATAGAAGGTCTTAGCTGGAAGGCTCTTCGTGAATGGATCAGCTAAATTGTCCTCCGATGCAATCTTGACCACTGCCACATCTCATCTCTTAACGATTTCTCGTATAAGATGGTACTTTCTCTCTATGTGTTTACTTGCCTTATGGGCTCTGGGTTCCTTCGAATTTGCCACTGCACCCGAGTTATCGCAATATACCGTGATACTCTTAGGTAAATCAAGAACCACGCTCAAGTCCAACAAGAAGCTCTTGAGCCAGACGACCTCTTTTGCAGCCTTAGAGGCAGCTACATATTCAGCCTCCATGGTGGAATCCGCAATGCATTTCTGCTTTATGCTCCTCCATGCAATGGCTCCGCCTCCCAAGGTAAACACATAGCCTGAGGTAGATTTACTCTGATCTTTATCGGATTGAAAATCTGAGTCCGTGTAACCCAAAAGCATTAGACTATCAGAGCGGTATACCAGCATATAATCTCGAGTCCTCTTCAGGTACTTGAGTATATTCTTAACCGCAGTCCAGTGACCTTGTCCAGGGTTAGACTGATATCTGCTTACCATGCCGACTGCACAGCATATATCAGGTCTAGTGCATAGCATAACATACATAAGACTTCCCACAGCCGAAGCATATAGAACGCCCTTCATCTCATCTATCTCAACCTGTGTGTGGGGACACATATCTTTGGATAGATGAATTCCATGCCTGAAAGGTATAAAACCTTTCTTGGAATCCTGCATGTTAAACCTAGCTAGCACTGTGTCGATATATGTCGTCTGAGATAAGCACAACATCCTTTTCTGGCGATCTGGAATTATCTTGATGCCAAGGACTTGTCTGGCTTCTCCTAGATCTTTCACATCGAACTGCTTGGACAACCACACCCTTATGTTAGATAATACTTTCTTACTATTTCCAATAAGTAAGATATCATCAACATATAGCACGAGGAAAGCCACCACGTTTCCATCACTCTTCTTGTACACACAGCTCTCATCCGGACATTGCACGAATCCATATGACTGGATAACCTCGTCAAACCGGATGTTCCAAGACCTTGACGCCTGCTTAAGTCCATAAATGGATCTCTTAAGCTTGCACACTAAGTGCTCTTGGCATTTAGCAATGAAACCCTCTGGTTGCTTCATGTGGATGTTTTCCTCAAGATTTCCATTCAGGAAAGCTGTCTTGACATCCATCTGCCAAATCTCATAATCCAAATGAGCGGCGATAGACAAGAGAATCCAGATTGACTTAAGCATGGCTACTGGCGAAAAGGTTTCCTTATAATCGATCCCTTCTTTCTGAGTGTACCCTTTCACCACCAATCTTGCCTTGAAGGTTTCAACCTTCCCGTCAGCTCCTCTCTTGCGTTTGTAAACCCACTTACACCCAATGGGTTTTATCCCATCTTGTGGTTCTACAAGCTCCCAGACTTGATTGTGATCCATAGATCCAATCTCAGACTCCATTGAAATTTTCTAAGAATCTGCATCTTTGTCTTGGATCGCTTCGTCATAGGTCCTGAGATCCAATCCATTTAGTCATTCAGAGAAATCCGAAGATTCACCTAAACTAATGAATCTGTCAGGTTGGCGTACAACCCTCCCACTGCGACGAGGCAGTTCTTGTACTTCTGTGACACGTTGTGCAGTAAATTGTGGTTCCTCTTCTTATACTGTTGGTGTCAGATTCGAATTTTCCCCTTGAAGTTCCTCGAGTACTATCTCACTGCTTAGCTTGTGATTTATTACATAGTCTTCCTCTAAGAATCGAGCATTGGTACTCACAATGATCTTCTGATCCTTAGGACTATAAAATAAACCACCTTTCGTTCCTTTGAGATATCTAACAAACAGTCTAACATCCGTACGTGGTGCCAGCTTATCAACTTCCTTATCCAGCACATGTGCTGGACTACCCCAAATCCGAAAATGTCCAAGACTGGGCTTTCGTCCAGTCCAAAGTTCTGTGGGCGTAGATGGGACTGATTTTGATGGAACCACATTTAGAATATAGGCTGCCGTTTCCAGGGCATATCCCCGGAATGAAATAGGCAGATCTGAATAGCTCATCATCGATCTAACCATCTCTAACAATGTTTTGTTCCTTCTCTCCGCCACGCCGTTCTGCTGTGGTGTTCCCGGCGCAGTCAACTGGGATGTAATCCCATTCTCTGCTAAGTAGTCCCTAAATTCATTCAAGAGGTACTCACCACCACGATCAAACCGTAGTGATTTGATACTTTTACCTGTACGTTTTTCCACTTCCGCTCTGAATTCTTTGAAAATCTCAAAGGATTTTGACTTGCGGCGTAATAGGTATATGTATCCATACCTTGAGTAATCATCAATGAACGTGATGAAATACTCGTACCCTCCTCAAGCCTGAACTGACATAGGGCCACATAAGTCAGAGTGAATCAAATCTAGTACCTCTTCAGATCTATTCCCTTTATCCTTAGAGGGTCGCTTGGTCATTTTACCTTCCAACCAGGATTCACACAAAGGGAACGATTCTAGGACCAATGAAGACAAGGGCCCATCGTTTACTAGTCTTTGTATCCATTTAAGGTTAATATGGCCAAGCCTAAGATGCCAAAGATAGGTTTGATTCATTTCCGAAGGTTCTTTTCGTTTGTTAGGGTTTATGACCGATGTATTCAGTAAATGCATTTGCGTAGTGTTTTGCATAGGATTAAGTAAATAAAGATGTCCATCCAATGTGCCAGAACAGATAAAACGTTTATCACTAAAGATAATAATTTTGTTATCAAAAGAAACAGAATATCCATCCATAAAAAGTTTAGAAACTGAAATCAAGTTTCGCCTAAAACCAGGCACATAAAGACAATCCTTTAAAACTAATATCCTATCACTACTAAAAGATAAGGTTACATCTCCCACTGCAACTGCCGCCACTTTCGTAGCATTGCCCATGTAGATTGAAATCTCTCCATCACTCAACTGTCTTTTTGCCAGGAACCCCTGTAAAGACATGCAAACATGATCAGTAGCTCCAGTATCTACTACCCATGACTGAGTAGAACAAGTAGCTAAACATGTTTCAACGACGAGAGATTGAGACGTACCCTTTTTTTTCTTCTTGTTAGGACAATCCGCCTTCCAGTGACCTGGCTGGCCGCACTTGAAACACTTTGTCTTTGACTTAAATTCCTCGGGAGGAATCTTAGTCTTAGACTTCTTCACCTTAGGCGCCCCCTTTGCAGTTTTCTTGGGTGTGTTCTTCTTCTTCTTCCTTTTAGTACCGGAAGAAGACGCCCTATTTTCAGCTAGGTGTGCCTCCGATTTTCCTTTTTGAAGTAACTCAGCCGCCTGAAGATCCATGAGCAGTTCAGTCAGGCTGACATCCCTTTTAATCATGTTAAAGTTCAGCCTGAACTTCTCAAACCTCGAGGACAAGCTATGAAGAACAATGTCGATTTGAGAATCGCCATCCAGCTCTCCACCCAAGGTCTCGATCTCAGCCAGATACCCCATCATCGTGAGAACGTGATCCCTAACAGGTGTGGAGTCAGACATTCTTGCATCCATTAGCTTCTTCATCGCCAAATGATGTGCCGAGCGATTCTGATGACCGAAGAGCTGCCTAAGGTTGTACATGATATCATAAGCAGTTTTCATAGGTTTATGCTGATGTTGCAACACATTCGACATAGATGCCAGAATGTAACAGCGCGCTATCTCATTAGACCTAACCCACTTATCATATGCAACCTTTTGGGCTTCGTCAGAACCCTCATCTGGCTTCTGAGGCCATACCTCTTCAAGTACAGATTTGTGTCCTTCCGCAGTGAGAACAAGATTAAGGTTTCGAATCCAATCATTGTAATTTTCACCGATTAACTTGTTTTCTTTGAGAATAGTGGACAGGTTGGAGAGTGCCATGATGATATAGAATAACTGAAAAGTAAACATGCAGTACAGTCACAAACTTTAGGATACTCACATATAATCGTATACCTCAAAAAATTATATGTAATCCACCGACATTTTAAAAATGTTTCTTATAAGCCACGTTAGTGTGGACGTTTATAAAATTCATCCTTAAACAGGTAAAACCACCTTTAATTTACCTCCAGTCAAATTTCCTTATGACAAGTAAATTAATAGTCAGAAATAATCACGGTCGTGTAACCTTCAAATTAATAAGCCACGTTAGTGTGGACGTTTATTAATAAATTACACCTAAGTGTGAACACCATCATCTTAGCACCAAGTCCACTATTTCGAACTCCCTGCTCCAGTTGGAGGAGTCAGTTTATTCTAGTAGTGTTCTACAGCTATCTTGATAAAGAAGTTTAATTTCTAGAGATAACAGTGATATGACACATCCGTTATGGAGGAAGACCTATTGTCAACTCGCATGTCAATCACATCTCAATTAAACCAGATTAATGGAGACCGTTTGAGATTTCTACATACTTTGGTATGAATCTCTCCCACTTAGTTATTTAAGATTGAGGTTTCATTTTATCCCATTGTAAAACATGCAAACATCACATAAAATGATAAAACACCATTGCATGCTTCAAACAACATAATAAGTAATAATAATAATAACCAACTATCATGGCTTATATCTCATGTTGCTGAATGAGATAAAACTGGAAAGTCAGCTCCGGAACCTCGAGCATGGCCGCCACCCTCATCATTGCGCCTCGCCGAAAATCCTAGCTCCAATTAGAATTTCGGGACGTGAATCAGTGATACTTCCTTTCTTGAGCTGTACTACTCTCATTCTTTGAGTTGATCTTCAAACTTTATTCAATATAGAATATCTATTCCTTAAAGGAAAAAACTAATATATCTAGAATAAAATTACAACTCAATGACTTGGTCTAACAGTTTTATTTCTATTACATCAAAACAACATAAAATAAAACCTAGACCTAATCCATGGATTTTCTCATGGATTAAAAACACGTAGCCAAACCGGCATACGGCCCATCATACATTCAACATAAATTAAAACATACATCACATAATTAAGGAGCTATGATAGTCGGTAACCCTGCAAACAAGTCAGTCTACAAATTCAACAATCACAATTGCATGATTAGCATAAAATAACATATGATATCCAAACATGACATATTAAATAATATTCGAATTTTTCAATTAATAAAATTAATTAATTCGATATTATCCACAAGATAAAAATTGAAAATTAAAATAATTATCCACCAATTTATAACTTGTATTTTTTGAAAATATTACTAAAATAAATCTGGAAATTATTTAAAATTATCCACCAAATTTATTTAATATTTTCTAGACACCCTAATTAAATAATAATTGGATATATTGATATAAATCAAAAATCTAATCCAAATATTATCCATAAGAATCTAAATCTTCAATGATAAGGTTTGGAGATTTGATTCCAATCCAAAATCTTCCAAAACTTATCCAAATTTAAAATCTTATCACAATTGGATTTTGATAATTATTTGTATATATCCAAAATCACCTTATCCACTTTTAATCAAGAGATTTTCAAAAATATCTAACATAATAAATCTGGAAATTTGATCCATTTCAAATTCTTCCAAATTTAAAATTCTATTTTCAAATCTATCTAGATTAAAATTAGGTAAATTAAGATATACATCAAATAATATCAAATCTTAACCCAATCTTCCAAATTTTCGATCCACCCTAATAAATGAATCTGAAAATTTAATTTTCATCAAAATCTATTCCAAATTAATTTATTAAAACCGAAAATTAACCTATATTTCACATTTGGAAATTTTGACATTAATCTAAAAACTTATTCCAAATAATATAGTGTAGGTTTCGAAAATTACAAGAAAAATAAATCTGGAAATTTTGATCCACTTCAAAAATTATACCAAATTTAAAATTCTAATTTCAAACCTATCTAGATTAGAATTAGGCAATCTTTGATATACATCAAAAATCACCAAATCCAATTCTAATCACCATGATTTTCGAACCACACTAGAATTAAATCTGGAAATTTTAATGTTGATTAAAAATCCATTCAAATTTAATACATAGTGTCGAAAATTTTAAATAACAAATTAGGGAAATTAATACATCAAAATTCAAAAATTTTGAACTCCAAATTTTCGACTACCACCATAAAATAAATCTGAAAATTTGAAGAACATCAAATATCATCCCAAATTTAATTTATGATTTTCAAAAATTACATAAAACCTCAAAACTAGAATTTTCGAATTACATCAAAAATTCATCCAAGTTTTGAACATACCATTCGAAATTTACCAACATATAAATCTGAAAATTTAAACAACATAAATATTTCATCAAATTTATACATATATTTCGAATTAATCCTAGGATTAAATCTAGAACAGTGCCGAAACCCGCTCTGATACCAGTTGTTGGGGTTTTTTCGAATTGAACCACCGCAGGATCTAATTGGATCTTCATTAATCCTAATGTCATGTAGATCATAAATTCATGCATCTCATATGTTTTAATTAACCCAGTTCAATTAACATGCATAGCCGGTTTAATCGATTCTACTAAAGTGGAAACATAGAAATCGAAAAATGACTTACAAATTAAACGACGGGTGGATGACAAGATTAAAGGTCTAATCTTGTTGTTGTATGTATGAAAAATGGCACCCCACAGTGATATTCCACTCCTTGATCTTCTGTTGTATTCCCGGACTGAATCTAGTTTCAGGGTGGGCTGAAATCTACTAGATCGGTATGGAATCTGTGGAGATAAAGAGAACACAAGAGGAGCTGATCTATATGCTTAAAATTTCGTCCCCCACCCTCTTATATATAAGGGGGTGGGCGAAATTTTAGTGTCCCAACCCTACTGGGTTTGGGCCTCTATCTCTTTTTCTATCTCCAGTCCATTAAAGTCATATTGGGCTACAAGGGATCTAGAAGAATATTAAATTGACCAGCTAATTTATTTAATTTCCAATATCCAATAAACTTAGGATATTATTAAATAAATTAAGTATTATTTTTATTCCACTAAAGAAATAATACTGACCTACCAATTTAATACATATTTCTGAATATGCTTTCTCCTTTAGTCCAGCCATTCCCCGTGTTTAAGATATAATGCCCATTAATTAATTATGTAAGCTTCTGATAGCTATAATTAATTAATATCTTATCCTTGAGTAGTACCACACAAGCTTTACTCATGCACGGAATAAATTCCACCTGCAGGGTTTCATCATGAACTTGCATTTCCTCAAGGGGACACCATCAACCTGGCGTACCAGGACATGGTGCCCCTACATATTGCACGACCCATCATAAGTGTAAATGTCACAACCCAAGATATCGAGATTATTGATCCTATGAAAGGATCTCACCCTTTGATAAATCAAAGCTGCAATCACTACATGTATATGTCCGCCAACATATAGGGGTTAAGAACCCGAACTCTGTGGATTCTTATTCTCTCATTTAAGGTCAGAATAGAGAATAGAATCCTAAGTAGATCCTCCTCAATACACTTGCCCGTGTATTAGAATAATCAGTTAGTCAAGACAAACTAACTATCAGATTATTCTACGGTGTACCGATAGCAGGTTCAGTGCCATCTAGACCGTGAGCCTTTTAATACATTACAAGGAACCGATGATATCCATGTGTTTACCCACACCATATCATCTACAATGTAAGTATAGTGAACATGAATGTAAATATAACAATTTAAATGCAAACAGTGACTGCAATTGTATTCATTCTATATCATCATAAAACTATCATCAATAAAGTATACAAAAGACAGGTCTTCTAGTATACAAAACCAACACTTGGAGCATCAGAGAGTGAGGATTCGTGTAAATAGGGGAAATCAAGTTCATTAAATGTGATATCCCTACTTATGCAAGTTTTAAACCCAGGCACATCTTTGTCCCACAGTCTGTAGCCCTTAACCCCTTCAGGATATCCTAGGAATATGCATTTTCTTGCCCTAGGTTCAATCTTACTTAATTTCTGATAAACATAAGCAGAACATCCAAAAACTCTCATATTAGACAAGCAAACAGGTTTATTCCAAAACACCGATTCAGGTAATTTACCCAACAAAGGGACATAGGGAGATCTATTAATTAAATAGTATGCAGTCATCAAAGCTTCCCCCCAGAATTTCTTATCAAGACCAGAACTAGCTAGAAGGCTCCTAACTCTCTCAAGGAGAGTTCTATTCATTCTTTCTGCAACCCTATTTTGTTGAGGATTATATGACACAGATTTATGTCTTTTTATACCCCTGTCAGAGCACCAATTATCCATAGCAAGATTGCAGAATTCAAGACCATTGTTTGTTCTTAAACATTTAATGTTTTTCTTAGTCTGATTTTGGATCTCAACAGCCCATTTAGAAATTTTTTGAAAAACTTCAGATTTATTTTTCATAAGAAAGACCCAAGTTTTTCTAGAAAAATCATCAATCACAGACAAGAAGAAAACATTTCCACCATGTGTGGGCTCCTTGACAGGGCCCCAGACATCAGTATGAAGGTATTCAAGTATTTCAGTGCTTATATGCTTTCTAGGATAAGGGATAGAAACAAGAAAAGGTAATTTATGTTGTTTTCCCATCAGACAAGGTTCACAGAATTGCATGCTTGACACTTTATCATTTTTAAAAGCACCAGCTTTATTCTATATTTCAAGCCCCTTGTTATTCATATGCCATAGTCTAGCATGTCAAAGAGCAGCCTTATCATCATGCACAATATTAGCAACAGGAATAGGCACAAAGACAGCTTGCACTACATATAAGTCCCACTTTCTGGGAGCATTGAAGTAAAGCATGGAATCCTTTTCAAATTTGAATCTCAAGTAGTTTACAGACCCATCAAGCATTTTATCAGCCATTTTAGACACAGAAAGTAAGTTGAATTTCAATTTAGGCACATATCTAACATCATTTAGAGTAAGCATGCTTCCATTCTCAAATTTCAAACATATGTCTCCTTTCTCAATAATTTCACAGTGTTGACCACCAGCCAATGCAACATGACCAGAATTCAAATATTGCAAGTTGTGAAACATGTGTTTGTGAGGTGTGACATGAAATGTGCATCCAGAGTCAATTAACTATTCATTTTCATGCACATTTTTAGAAACAACATTGGTAAAATTAATGAATTGAAAATCATATGCAGTATGAACCATGTAGATGCCATCTCCTTCATCATAATTCACCTCTCTTTCATACACATTGTTAACTTGGTGATCATAATGCACAACATTATTAGCATGATTATTCATAAATCCTTTATTTCTTTTGGGTTGCTTGCACCTATTTGAAAAATGGCCAGGTTTCCCACAGTTCCAGCAGGTTTTTCTAGGTTTTTGATCAGCATTATGATTTTGGTCATGACTGGGAGCAGGATTTGATGCATGGGCATGATTATGCGCATAATTGGATGCATGAGCATGATTAGGAGCATAGTTAGATGTATGAGCATGATTATGACCATAATTCTGATTCAGATGCTGATTTTGCCCTAGTTGCATATCTCTTCTATGCCTTTCAGCAGCAAACACACTAGGATTCTCAGGATTTAAGGGTTTATTGAAGCCATGATGAGAATTTCTGTTGTTATTTCTGTTCACATACAAAATTTCATTGTGCAGGGGTTTGGATTTCAACATTTTAATCTCATTTTCTTTTGCCTTTAATCCAGCCACAATCATATCATATGTAATCTTGCAACCACCATATTTTAAGACAGATTTAACTTTAGAATATGACTCAGGGATAGCACCAAACAAAATTTGGGAAGCATATTTTTGAAGAGTATGGTCACCAGGAAGTTTCAAATCCTGGAGTAATTTATTGAACTCTTCCATATTAGTATCAATATCTTTAGAATTATCCATCTGATAGGTCATAAGTTGATTTTGCAAAGAATAAGCAGACTCTTCAGAAGATGCAGTATACAAAGAATTCAAATTATCCTACAGATCTTTTGCACACTTATGATGGGACACTTTTCTGACCATAGAACTGCTCAAATTTAACAAAATGGTGGCTCTAGCACTATCATTTAATTCATGCAGTTTCTCATCATCCACAGATTCATTGATTTTAGTCAAAATAACTTTATTAACCTTTTCTTTGACCAAAATGCACTCAATTTTTGTTTTCCAGTTCTGAAAATCCTCTTTACCATTAAAGGGAACCATATGAAGGTTATTCATGATGCAGAGCCAGAAAAGAGACCAAATACACCAAGGATTTAATGCAGAATGCAGAGAATAAAGCCCAACACAACCAGAGACACCAGGAAGGCACCAAAACACCAGAAATTCACCAGAAGACACTCAGAGGTGCCCAAAAGGCCCAAAAACACACCAGAACACTTAAGAGATAAAACTCTAAAACCCTGAAATCAAGTTCTTCGGGGAATGAAGTGCTGAGGCTAGCCCAGCTCTCAGCACAGATTTATCTGTGGAGCAGGGGGTCACTCAGGATAATCCCACACTTGATTCAGCCCAAAATAACTGACTCAACTACAAGAGTCAGTTCACAGGAACTCAAAATACCAAGTTCCACTTAGAATCTACCAGAAAACCATAGAGAGAACAAAAAATAACAGAATTCAACCGGATAAAAGCCAACAAGAACAAACAGAGAAAATCATAGAAACCTCAAATAACACAGAGATCACAATAGAAGGCAGATAGATCTCAGAACACACTCAAGTACACCTTTCTCAACCCTGCTATCCGGGCAACTCGCTCGAGAAGACCCAAAGGGGAATTCAGACGATCTGGACCGTAAGCAGAGGTTGAAGATGGCCTTGAATACCAAGGTGTAACAAGAAATCATAAGCGGAAGCAAGTTTAAGGCAGGATCCCAAGATACCACACAGAGGAGTTTTAGGGTTTAAAGATTATACTAGAGCCGGCTCTCTCAGATAGGGAAGAGGCCGAACTTACCTTTTTGATCTGAGCCCGTCGGGGGTGAAGTTGGCGTGGCCCTTACCGGCGGTGGGGTGAAGAGAATGGAGGCAGGAGGGTGCTCCGGCCAGGTCACCATGGCTCTGATACCACTGTTGTGGTATCGGGCCGGCTAGGGTTCATCGCTTGGTTTTCAGCCTCGTCGGTTCCCTTCACAGCTGCTCAGACAGCAATGGAAGCCTTAGAGTTCAGATCTTCAAGGATCTAGGATATTTCTTCACAGGCTAAGAGCAAGAGAACCAGATCTGTAGACACAAGTCAAACACCAGTTAGGTTTAAGACAAATAAATCAACCACGATAGAGACCAGAAGATTTAATATAAAGAACACAAAATATTAAGAAATTAGAGAGTTGAAATATGGGAAAATGTGTCTTGGAGACACAAGTGGGCTCAGATTTTCCCATGGTCGACGACAACGGCGTTTTCGGTGACTGATCAGACCTAGACCACAAGGGGATGGTGAAACGACAGGCTTGAAGCTCTCACAGGTTCACTCAACTCACAAGCTGCTCTACCTTCCCAACTCACAGGCCAAACAAGAATCCACGATCAGGAATCCGGCCAGAGACACCGAGAAAATAGGCAGAGAGGGCTCAGAGAAGAGGGATCAGATTAGGGTTTGGATTTTGTGTGTGAGGCTTGAGAGAGAAGAGGGATCGGCACAGCCGTTTATAGAGAGATTAGGGATCAAAATAAGGAAAAATAGGGTTAGCATTAATATATATGGTAGGAACCGGGTACCGGGTTAGGGTTTAGGGTTTTGAACTTTTAGCGAGATGGGCCAAGGAAAAGAAAAGAAAGACAATTGGGCCAGAAAGAAAAAGAGCAATTGGGCCAATTTCAACAAGGCAATCCCATACAAGTTTTTGTCATTATTAAATTATGCTTTTCATTTTATGCATTTTTCAAAAAAATTCTCTTATATTCAATCTTCATTTTTTAGACAACTGTAACCTTCTACGAGTTGGTATGAGTTAAAAAATTTTATGGTACGGTTGAAATAAATATTCAATTCGTTTCATAATGTTTGATATATTAGCTTTTTACTCGAAGAAGTACAAAATGTGATAAATATATGCTCTTCTATATTTCTCTCCATCTACATCAAATTCTAATAAATTATGTTTTCTTAATATATCTTAATAGTGTTTTGATATGAGTAAAATTGGAAACAAGTGTATGAAAAATCTAAAACATCAAATGATTTGAGACAAGATTAAAGACTAAAATATGAAGTATTATGAAACGAAGCTAAGTATTAAATATTGATTTATGACGGTAGAATAGGTGAAACCAATTGATTTTAATGAGTAGTATCGTGTGAGACTGTTTTATGAGTCAAAATTCGTGAGATGGGTTAAGATTCCAATAAAAAATACAATTTAAAACATCAATGAAATTACAAAGGTACCACTAAATATGTGTTTGAATTTGTTTCTTGACCGTCTTATAAATTTTGACGTGTAAAGCAATCTCACATAATTTTTATTTTTTTGGTAGATTTTCATTGGTTCAATGAATGTAACTAGTATGAAGTATGTACATGAAATAATTATCTATCCAAAAAAGTATAAAAGAATAATTTGTGAAACTTGGATAAAAAATATTTTTAATTCGTAAGACATGTTAAGATTTGAATAAAAAATACAATTAAACATCAATAGAATTATAAGAGTACCACTAAATATTTGTTTGAATCGGTATATTGAGCTATTAGTACGAAGTATTGGGAGAGAAGGTGAGGTGGATAAGAGAGGGGAGGAAGTTGAGAGAGAAAAGATGAAAGAGAAATAACACTTTTGCTTCCTCCAAAGTATAAAAGAAAAATTTGGAAAAAACATATTTTTTAATTAATTAGTAATTCACAAACGATTTTATTTGAATACATAACTATTAATATCACCTAAAACAATTGAGAAAAAAATGATTGAATCTTCTTATTTTCATCTAGTCTTCGTTAGTGATCTTATAAACTAAAAATTCAATTTTATTATATTTGTCGAGCATCGTAAGATTTTGAGAAATTTCAATTTTGCAGCCTAACCAATAACCATGTCATTGCACGCATTATGATATTTCAAATCAGATCGAGACAATACGGACAGAGACGAGAGAACCAGAATTATAAATTCTTTTTATTTAAAACACTCATAGGTCCCAAAACCAAAATATCTCGAATTATATAAAAACAAATTTTAAAAACAGAGGGTACAATTTTTTAAAAAAATATTGGATTTATAAATATCTAAACTATATAAAGAAAAAATCTTCAAAGTTCTGAATTATGACACGTGTTTTTTAATTTTTGGGTGAACTATAGTTTATACCACAAATTATTACTATTTTTTCAAAAATATCACAAGCCATCACATTTGTGAATAAATACCTAAATTATTTAAAAACTAATCAAATCAAACATTGGATGCATTTTTCGGCCAAAAAATTATCTTATGCTTAAACTGAATATTTTAGACTTCTTTCTTACAGGGTCTTGTGTTGTGGCAAAATCGACTTGCCACATTTTTAACATGACATTTTTACGCCCATTTTTCCCACCTATTTATATATAATTTAGGCCAAAAAAATACATATGATGTTAGATTTGATTAGGCTTTTTTAAAAATAATTTAGGTATTTTATTGACCAAATTATTAGTTTATAATAACTTAAAAAATAGTGTAAGACATATACGACAGTTTAACCCAAAAATTTCTTCATCAATAAAGCTCGTCAATGGCATATGGACCCGGCTTGGATAATATGGACGTTCCGATTCTGGACTAATTTGATGGGCCTCGGCCCATTGGAGAGACCAAATTTAAAAAGAATATTAGAGATTTTGCGATTACTCATGTAAGTAGACAGATTGTTTCACACACAATCATGTAAACTTGAATTTAGGTTGTTTAAAGATACCATAGTTTAAGAAATTTATTTAATGGAGAGTCAATCTTGTATTATTGATAACAATTACTCATACGTACAAAATTTTAAAAGTGAAGATAGTAATATGCATAATATTAAAAAAAAAAAAAGATTAATATGAAAATCGGCAATGCATGATGATATTAAAAAAAAAAAAAACTATCTAACTGGATATGTAGAAACATAATTTCAACACATAGTAGAGATATAACAATTTAATATATAGAAGATTATAAATAATAATATGTTGATTGTGTTATAACCATTGCAAAAAATATTTAGTGTCATAATATAATGTGATGCTATTTTTATGCTACTGGATATTTTTTATTCTATTTGTTAATGATTTTTTATTTGATTAGTTTATGTTTACTTAGATTGTTTGATGTGAACATAATTTTTTACGTTATTTTTAAACTCCAGGATGCTTATTTTGTTATTTTATAACGCTTTAATGTATGACTAGTGTTTCACTAGGTTGTATGATGATGTTTCTTTTGTTATCCAATATGATTATAATTTAGTAGTCTGCTATTTTTGTACTAACCACGTAGGAAGCATATATGTGTGTGTGTGTGTGTGAAATTGTGGATTTAATGTTGTCAAAATATAATTATTCCTTAGTATTAAAGATGAATTATAAAATCGAAGTTGTTGTATTTATTTGCTAATATGAATCATTAATTATTATCTAACTAATTTATGAACAAGTATAAATGATATTGAATTGATATTTTTATACTATTTTCTAATGCCTTTTTATTTTATTAGTTTAGATTGTTTGATGTCAATATCGCCGAGTTACTTTTAAGGAGAATTATCAATTCAAAGCCCGAAAGATTATTTATCTATTAATATAGAGCTCGAAAGATGGATTCTATCGATTTAAGGCTTGAAAGATCTAAAACTATCGATTTAAGGCTTGTAGATTTAACGGTGTTAAAGCTCCATTCAACAAAAGGTGATGTGGTCGTTAACTATCCAAATCATCATTTCATACATTAAATTAAACAATAAATTTACATTAATTATTTTAATTAAATTAAACATGGGGTTTTATTAAATTTCGTCAAATAAAAACCACCATTTTCTATCATTTGGGTCTCATTATTTTTTAGTTTGAAATGCATCTTTTTTTGTTTGATTAATTAAATTTTATTATATTTATAATTAATTATTATGATTTTAATTCCATCACAAACTATTAAATGTTATTGAAATATTTAATAAATTAATTAATATGAATTTTATTCTCTCTCCATATATCTTTTTAGAATAATCATTTCCCCATAAAAAATAAACATAAAAATAAAAATAACTTTATTATTGTGATCGAAAAAAAAAAAACAAAAAAAAAAACAGGTTTTATAATTACATATTGAATTTAGTTAAACGTTGAATTTAATTTAAACTTCTAAGAATCTCTAATTGAATTAAGCAGAGATTGAATTTACAAAATATAATAAACCCTCTATTTAATTTAATTAATGTAAATTTATTTTTTTATTTAATTTAATTTAGTAGAAAAATGATGTGGATATTTAACGACCACATCACCTTCTCTTTGATAGAGTTTTAACACCGTTAAATCACCAAGCCTTAAATTGATAGTTTTAGATCTTTCAAGCCTTGAATCGATAGAATCTATCTTTTATGCTCTATATCGCTAGATAAATCATCTTTCGGGCCTTGAATTGATATTTCTCCTATTTTTAAACTTCAAGATGCTTATTTTGTTATTTTATAATGCTTTAGTGTATTACTAGTATTTTATGATGATGCTTCTATTGTTGTCTGAGATGCTTCTATTGTTATCTAAGATGCTTATATTTTAGTATAGTGTAATATTTAGCATTAACCATGTTTGGAACATGTGAAATCATTGTTTTGATGTTGTTAAAATATAATAATTCATTAGTATTAAAAATATTATAAAATCAATGTTTCTTTTATTTATTAATATAAAATATTATTTATTATTAATAATGCTTGGAAGAGGTCTTTTTCTTTTAAATTTAATAATGCACTGACTATTTTTTTTAGAATGGATGAATACTTCTATTACTAATTAAAATCGTTCAACGAAATCATATACAATGTATTGACTAGTTAATTATATTTAATTTGATGGATTTGTCAATTCTATTTAATTTGGTGAAAGTTAATTTTTCCAAAAAAATAATAAATAAATAAATATTAAAATTATCAAATCTTGATTATGTGTGTTTTAATTTGATGTATACACCATCAATTGAGTATTGCATAATAAATCGAAGAGATTAAAATTCAAAGATATGTTGAATGAAAATTCAATCAAATATTTTATAGTGTATTTAATTGAGTATTGGATAATGATTAAATCAAATAATGTGTGTAACTGTCTAGCGCATATGGAAAAACGGTAATTTTGGAATGGAAATATATTAAAAGATATTAATGAATTTATAAGGATATAATACCCTAATTTTATAAACATAGAATGCTATTTATTTTATAAAAACTAACATGAAAATAATGTCTTAAAGAGAATTTAAAATATTTTCTCAAATATGTAATAAAAATAATACTAGAAAATCATAATAATTCATATAATATAACATAGTGCAGAACCGATTTTAAATAGTTTAAACTCCTAAATATTTTTAAAGTTAGAAACATACAATTTAACATAAATACCGACTATAAGTCTAGTAGTGAAATATGTTTAATAACTTCTATTTTAATAAAACTTAAACAACATCCATCTCCACATCACCATCACCGAGCTCCTTAACCTGAAATATTGTAATAAGGGCATGAGTATAACGAATACACTCGGTGGAGAATACTCATTATCCAAAACATATTAAACGAGTAACTCATATTCAGACATTCATGCCATGTCACATAATAATAATTGTTTGAACAGTGGGGAGTCAGCCCAAAGGCAACTTATCACGGCCTCGGACCTATTAACGGTCTCTGAACAAGTATATGCATATACACATGCACGGTGGGCGACCCAAGGACAACTTTTACGGTCCTGGACCTATGAACGGTCCCTGACATACTTTAACTTTCACTTTCACATAAACACTCAGTCGAACAATAAATCACAAGCATAATATATAATGGATAATAAATAATCACGTGCGTATAAAATTCTCCACCTTTACTTTGAAGACCTTTGACTCGATTTTTCAATGCAAACTGTTAAAAACTTGAAGGAACTAACTCGCCACCACCTAGCAGAGGAAATAATTAATTATTTTAATAAACTAAATCTTTTAAATAGAAATTATATATTTAAGGCTGAAATATTAATCATTTATCAAATTATATACAATTTGTAAAAAATGAGTTTCTTCCTTTTATTATAAAATCTGTTTATTTAATAAGCTTATTAACTTTTCAATATCATCAAGAGAACGTATATAAAACTATTAATATAATATAACGTTTTTTTTCTATTATAATAATAAGGATAATTAAAGGAAGACATTTTCCAAAGTTAAACTTATGCTTTCGGTTATATCACAAATTGGGAGAGAGAAATACTTAAAGAGTGAAAGAAAGAAATAATATATAGAAAATGATAAGTGAAAGATCAAACACAAGTATTAAATATTTTAGTAAGTTAAACTTTTAATATATATAAACTTGTCAAATATAGGTTATCAGACATAATAACTTTTAATTAATTTACGTGTTTGAGTTTCTTTAAAGAATACGAATATTAAACTATTAGTAATACTAAATAATATTTTTCTATTATAATAATAAGGTTAGTAATTGAGAGGACGAAAATAACAAAGTTAAAATATGATCAAGGTTTTGCATGTCACAAACTTGGAGAAAGAAGAATTTATAAATAAATAGAATGGGCAGAGAAAAATGTATAAATTTGCTCAGAACTAGTTTGCAGTTAATAAAAAAATCAGATTCAAATCGAATTAGTGTGAAATGAAAGGTATTCGTTTTGGTTCAGGATTAAACAAACAACTTAATTAGAGATTAAGTTCGAATTATGCTGGAAATATATCTTGTTTCGGATTTTTGGATTATAAACTTTAGGATTTGTTCATCAATTTTGCCACCGATATTTTACTGTAAACAAGATGAGAATTAAGGGTTAATATTAGAATTATAGAAATAAAATTAACTTTTGGATTAATTTGATGTATAAAATATTTACCTTCACCGAATTAACCCATATACTTCTTGCTTCGAGGATGAAATGATGAATGGCTTATTTTTTTCAAAAGGAAAAATACTGCTCGATAGAAAGTTTCTTCTATCCTTAAAAATGGATGAAAAGTAGTTTTGAATAGGGGAAAATTGTGAGAATAGAAAGACAACGTTGTTTGGTTGAAACGGCAATTCCTTGAACGAAAATAATCTGATTAGAATGAATTCAAATTGGGTGAGTTTAATTTGGGCGTGATATTTGGAAAAAATTCACGCAATTGAAACCGTTCTTTGGATAAAATATTTCCTATCATTCCTAATTTTGTATTATTATTATTATTATTATTATTATTATTATTATTATTATTATTATTATTATTATTATTATTATTATTATTATTATTATTATTATTATTATTATTATTATTGAATTTAGAATATAAATTATGGGATTTTCATATATTTATCACTATTATAAATTCTTGATATAAATCTTTGATTTTCTCTGCAAGCGGGACGACTAAAATATAAATTATTTAATTTGAGTTCATCGTAACGACGAGACTAAAAATAATATATTTATAAATGATAATTTTGAAAAAAAATGGGTCGTTACAAAGGACAATCATGTACATTTCCTATATAAAATAAATGCAAAAATGAAATAAAATTCAAAAGGATCCAAAATCCATCTACCAAAATTATTGGTTAAGATCAATTCTTAATTTAAACACTAGGGATTTATTTACAAATGATCCATCTTCTCTCTCTATATAGAGTGGTTCCAGAGAGAACCAATCATGGTGTGAGAACTAGGAACCAATCCACACCTTTTAATTTTAAAATTGGATGGTGTAGATTTAGTTAAAAAAGACAGTGGCATACTTGTAAATAAAAGGAACATAAAAAGCACGGTGTCAATTTTGTAATTTTGTCAATATCATGGTCAAAAAAAAAAAATAAAAATGAATTTCCTAGCCGTATGCTAACAGAGATAATTTCATATGCTAATAAAGACATTGACAATGCTAATAAAGACATTGACAATGCTAATATATGTATTGATAATGCTAAGTTTAACATTGATGATGCTTTTGTTATGAGACTATTGTCATATGCATTACAAAAAATATCTAAAATTCAAAAAAAAAAATTTACATTCTTTCACGATGAATTAGTAGTTTCGTTTTGTGTTGTTAGCATCATGAAACTTCCAAGAACGTGTAAAACCTAGCACATGAACAATTATATTGACACTATCGGATTTAGCTGTACATTTTGTATTGTTAACATTATTGTTTACTATTTTTTTTAGGCTTTTAGCATTATCATAACTTATTTTAGCATTATCATAACTAATGTTAGCATTAACTGAAAAACTTGTCAGGAACATTATAAATCAACCATGAGCAATGTTGTTATAATTTTGCTCATTTTAACATTATCATAACTAATGTTAGCATTAGTAGAAAAACTTACCAGAAACACTATAAACCAGTCATGAATAATATTGTTAGAATTTTGTTATATTAACATATTATTCGATAGTGTTAACATTATCATTACTCTTGTTAATTAACATTAGAAAAATATGTTGCACATAAGGTGAAAGTAATAGTGTTAATATATAAAAATAGCCCTTTTCATTTAGTAAATTATATTTTAAGCCACTTTTTTAAAAAAAAAAATATTTATAGCCACTTTTTTTTTACTGGAAATACTTAATTACCATTCATAAAATTGTGAGCTGCACGACTAGAGTGAATTATTTTGATGCACGAATGAAATATGATCGTGTACGTAGCAGTACAAATTTATATCGCTATACGAGTGAGGTGCATGAATAAGTCCATTAGTACAACATTGTAAATTTATATATTATTGCACAAATTGAAAGTCGTGAGCGTAGTCCTACAATAATTCAAATTTACACTACTATACGAATGGAGTTGCTCGACTAAGTGTATTCATGTAGCATTCAGATTTTACATTGCTGCACGACTAGGGTGCATGACAAATGGTTATTTTATCCAAGTGGTTAGAAACATATATTTTTTTAAATAGTGGCTAGAAATATTTTTCACTAAGTCAAAATGGCTATTTAAAAATTTATCTCAAAGTAATAACAGAGGTGGAATTATGATTAGTATTAACTTATGCAAACTTTAGCAGTCAAATTTGTAAATGGTAGTCTTATCATAGCATATCATTTATATAATGCTAAAGTAGAGCATCAAAAGCATTCACTTTGAACAAAAAAATGAAGTTGACATATATTAATATTTCAATAGCATGCTATTGAAATAATAATGTCAATTGAGAAACATTATGATAATTCTAAAAAAAATGACAATTGTTCAAAAAGTTAGAAATTCGATACATATAATCATTATTTCATTCATCATCATCTTCCAAGTAAAGGTTTTCAACACTGATTAACTGTCTCTAGGGCATGATTGGAAGTAGAGGTTTGCTTCTGAAATGTTCACATCTTCCTGTGGATGTTGCTTCAAAGATGCTTCGCAATTAGATTTTTAAATTTAGACAACCCATGCGAAATCTCTACAGTGATGCCAACACAATCTGCAGATTAAATAAAATAAAAAATGGAAATATAAAAACAGTGGGGTAATGCTAAAACTAATCATGGTAATGCTAATATCTTCGTTGATAATACTAAAACTAATCATAGTAGTGCTAATAAATCATTCATCATGTCAATATTCTGATAACAAGCTAATTTTACAATGCTGATCACAAACTGTTTTTATAATTGTAACACCCCAATTCCGTAAAATCAAGATGCTAACAAAAAGATAAAATAAATCTCCAAAATTCTTTAAAAATTATTTATTTTGAGAAAATATGTATCCCCAAACTTTAAAATCAACCAATCATAGCTTGAGAAGACTATTCAAACGACCTATCACATGTGAGTTCAAATTTTTGACTAGTCAACGTTGAAAACATACCATTTTCAAAGTCCAAAATAGCAGCGGAATAAAATAAGGTTTTAACATACATCATAACAATCCAAAATAGTAGACGGAAGCATGACATATTTTAATATTGACCGTAGTCAATATTCAAAATACAAGGTGCACTTAATCGACACAGTCCAAAATAAACAAAAACCCTGTGTCCACGTCAGCAGCCGCCATCACTTCGTACCTGAAAAATATTTTGAAACGTGGGCTGAGTGCCAGAAAACACTCAGTGGGCATGCTTATCTTATTCGTCCAAGCACATATAACATTTTTCATCTCATTTGGCCAAACAATTTATCATTCATCTGAGATCCATGCGCTCAATTAATCATGCGTGGAGACTGACCCTATGTGATCACATAACTATATTTCAATAAAATTGACAATGCCTGAATTCATCATGCAGGTCAATCATATCCACGAAGAGCGTAAACATTTTATTCATGTTGAGTAAACACTCAATTCATTTAGCATGGACGAAAACATTTAAAACATGATTATAAAGGTTTTGGTAGCAAAACCCACCTTGTAGCTAGTATATAGCTGTAGCTTTATTCAACTATCCTGACGATCCTCCTATACTTGAGGTCTCGGGTTTGGGCCTACAAAAAGGGTAAATATACCATTATAATCATGCTAGACCTCAAATTATATCATAATTAGATTTGGGCCTAAGAACGAGCTCTCCAAGGTTTTAGGCCGAAATGGTTTACTTAAGTGTTACATGGATATAAAATAATCGAGAAGGTCCATTTGAGATTTTAATCAATAATAAAATATTTCAGAAATGGAAATCAATTTAATTTGCTTCATAATTAAATTGTTGTTTTCTATTATTTTTTTTAGAATACATTTAATAATTTCAATTCCCTTAGCATTTTATTTACTGTTTCAGATAATTGAAACAAGAGGTAGAGCCTTTTAAACAGAAACAAAAAGAAAAGGAACAGTACACATTCTATACAAAATGTATACCCTGCTCAATTACTTTTCTCAAACATTTAATAAAGAACAATTTCCTTCCCTTTTCCTTTCAAAAAGCCACGTCTCACACACCCACATATTTAATTTCTAAGTCAACCCACCATCTCTCTTTCTACACATAGGCCAAAAGTGGTAATTTTATGTCAAAGTCTCTCTCTCACATCTCATCAACTTTTCACATACAATAAAATCAAATATTTGCTTTATCTATCAATTGTACACTCTACTTTTGCTTTGGAACTCACCACAGAAATAGATACCATCATTTAATTTAGACAAACCCATTAATAATTTTCTCTCACCTCAGAAAGATGTACACATGCATATGTATATATACAAATATCACCATTTTTAAAACCAAACAATGCTTTCTCTCTCTACTGCTCTATACTCTTTGTAATAATAATAATAATAATAATAAAAATTTGTCTTCCTTAAAACCCCCTTTCGTTTACTGCACACATATGCACAAGCTTATTTATCAATTTATTGCTTTATTTCCAAAAAGAAACAATTAAACCTTTTCTTACTGTACACATGTAACAACCTTATAAGGAAAATAAATGAAAAACAAAACCCTTCCCTCTGCTCCCTCAAAAAGTCGATCAACACCTCAAAATAAAACACAGAACCCAGATAACTATGGAGAGGTAGAGATTCTTCAAATTTTAGAAATTTCAGGAATTTAAACACGAGTTTTACCCTTCAAAACATCTTACAACTTTAAAATAAAATGAGGAAATAGATAGAGGAAGAAGAGAGGAGCTCGATGGTGTGATTGCATGTTAGATCCGGCCACCGAAAAAAGTCACCGGAAAAACACCGACTTGCAGTAATGGTGCCATTTTTCCGGCCTTTACAGCCTTCATCTCCCTACCAAACATTCTCTAAAACATTTAAAAACTTAAAGGTGTCAAAAATTGGGATTTTTAGAAAAATTTGATCGGAATTAAAAATTTCCGGCGGCGGCGCTCGGCGGCACTCCACCTCCGACCACCTTGTCGGAAATCGCTCAAAACAGCAGAAGAAAGAAAATAAGAGCTCACCTTTTGAAAATGAAGAAGAAAGTGAATTTCCTTTGATTTTAGATGCATTTATATATTATTTTTAATAAATTGGGCTTAAAGGCCCAAAGTCAGGAATATCTTAGAACTGCCCGTTTTATTAATACAAACCCAATCCATTTAGGCTAGATTGGCCCATTACTAAATAATTCTATAAATTTAGTTGATTTGGCCCAAACCTTAATTAGGTCCAACTAAATGTTTTTGGGGTATTACATCCCTACCCCCTTAAAAGAATTTCGTCCCGAAATTCACATACCTGTAAACGGTAAGTTAGGATACCGTTCCATGATCTCACTTTCTATTTCCCATGTAGCTTCATCTTTTCCATGACGGCTCCATTGAACCTTCACTAACATTAGTTCTTTATTTCGCAACTTATGACTTTTACGATCAAGGATCGCCTCTGGTACTTTTTGATAAGTAAGATCTAGGTTCACGTCAATGTCTTCCTCATGAATTGTATGACTTGGGTCAAACACATAATTTCGAAGCATCGATACGTGAAACACGTCATGTATTCCACCTAATTTTGGTGGTAAAGCAAGTCTATAAGCGACTGGCCCAATTCGATCGAGGATTTCATATGGTCCGATAAATCGAGGTCTTAATTTCTCCTTCTTGCCAAAACGAACTATTCCCCGAGACGGGGATAGTTTTAGAAAAACCTTATCACCAATTTCAAACTGTAAATCCCTTCGGCGTTTATCCGCATAGGATTTTTGTCTACTTTGTGCTTCTTTTATCCTTCCTCTTATCTTGTTGGCAGCTTCTTCTGTAGCTCGTACCATTTCGGGTCCTAAAACTTTTCTTTCCCTGACTTTATCCTAATAGATAGGTGATCTACACTTCCGACCATATAAGGCCCCATAAGGTGCCATACCAATGGTAGCTTAGTAACTGTTATTGTATGCAAATTCCACCAATGGTAGGTAATCTTCCCAACTTCCACCTTGATCCATGACTACAGCTCTGAGCATATCTTCCAGGATTTGAATTGTTCTTTCCGACTGTCCATCTGTTTGAGGGTGAAATGCTGTGCTGAAGTTCAATCTGGTTCCCATTGCTTCTTGTAAGCTTCCCCAAAACTTTGATGTAAACCGAGTATCACGATCAGAAGTTATTGACACAGGAACTCTATGTAAACGAACAATTTCTTTGACATAGATTTGAGCTAATTTGTCTAGCCCTAATGTCATTCTTACTGGCAAGAAATGTGCTGACTTAGTTAATCGATCCACAATAACCCATATCGCTTGATTGTTACGTGGCGTCTTTGGTAATCCTACCACAAAATCCATGGTGATGTGTTCCCATTTCTATTCGGGGATTTCGAGTGAATGCAAGGGTCCAGCTGGTCGCTGATGTTCCGCTTTCACTTGTTGGCAAGTTAAGCATCATTCGACAAAAGTTGCAACGTCCCTTTTCATGCCTTTCCACCAGAAAGTTTCTTTCAAGTCCCGATACATCTTTGTGCCTCCCGGGTGTGCTGTATAGGGTGCATAATGAGCTTCCTTCAAAATTTCATTCTTCAGATCCTCATTCTGGGGTACGCATAGCCTACTCCCAAATGTGAGTGCATGATTTTCCATCATTGAAAACCCTTGATTATCCTTGGTATTGGCTTTTTGTTGCATTTTCCTAAGAAATTCATCTTGTTGTTGTGCTTCAATGATACGAGCTCGCAGATTTGGTTTTATGACTAAAGTTGCAATTCGAGCTTCCATACTATCTGGAGGTATAATCACTTCCAAATTCAACTTAGCGAAATCTTTAATTAGTTGATCCTGTTGAGTGAGTACACACTCTGGTGTCGACCTACTTTTTCTACTCAGCGCATCTGCTACAACATTTGCCTTTCCAGGGTGATAGAGAATCGTACAATCATAGTCCTTTACTAATTCTAACCACCTTCTTTGCCTCATGTTGAGCTCCTTTTGTTCAAAGAAGTATTTCAAACTCTTATGATCTGTGTAGATTTCACATTTTCCTCCATAAAGATGGTGTCTCCAAATTTTCAACGCGTGAGCAACATCGGCTAGTTCTAGGTCATGAGTAGGATAGTTGATTTCATGAGGTCTCAACTGTCATGATGCGTAAGCAACGACCTTACCATTTTGCATCAAGACACATCCTAAACCTAACTTAGACGCGTCAGTGTAAACAACAAATCCCTATGCCCCATCTGGTACGGTTAACACTGGAGCAGTAACCAACCTCCTCTTGAGTTCTTGAAAGTTTTCTTCACAATCTTTTGTCCATTGATATTTCACTCCTTTCTTCAACAATTGTGTCATTGGTTTTGCAATCTTGGAAAATCCTTGTATGAATCGTCTGTAATACCCGGCTAGGCCTAAGAAACTACGAACTTCTCCCACACTAGTTGAAGATTTCCAATTACTCACGGCTTCCACGTTAGAAGGATCTACCTTGATACCTTGTGCCGAAACGATATGTCCTAAGAATACAACTTCGTCTAGCCAAAATTCGCACTTGCTGAACTTGGCATAGAGTTGCTCTGTCCTTAGTACTTCTAGTACTACTCTTAAATACTCTTTGTGTTGTTTCTCATCTTGGGAGTATATCAACACATCATCAATGAATACCAACACAAACTTATCCAGATAAAGGTGAAATACTCAATTCATTAAATCCATGAACACAGCCGGTGCATTGCTTAAGCCAAAAGGCATTACCACGAATTCATAGTGACCATAGCATGTTCGAAAAGCTGTTTTGGGTACATCTTCTTTCTTGACCTTCAGCTGGTGATAACCAGATCTCAAATCTATCTTCGAGAAGACTTTGGCTCCTTTTAATTGATCAAACAAATCGTCAATTCTGGGCAGTGGATATTTGTTCTTGACCGTCAATTTATTTACTCACGATAATCAATACACATGCAGAATGATCCATCTTTTTTCTTGACGAACAGAACTGGAGCTCCCCATGGTGAAACACTGGGTTGAATAAACTTCTTTTCCAGTAACTCTTGAAGTTGAACTTTTAACTCTTGAAGCTCTTTAGGTGCCATTCGATATGGCGCCCTAGATACAGGTGCTGCTCCAGGAATAAGGTCGATTGTAAATTCTACTTGTCTATCAGGAGCTACACCTGACAGATCATCAGGGAATACATCTTTGAACTCATGAACAACAGGAACGTCATCAATGAGTACATCCTTGGTTTTTCCCTCTATCAAGCTTACTAGAAAAGCTTGACATCCTTTCTTTTTAATCAGCTTCATCGCCTTCATAGCTGATATCACAGGTATCATGGATCTAAACTTTGTTCCGAAAAAGGTGAACTTATTTCTTCCTGGTGGTTGGAGTGTTATCTCTTTCTCACAACATCTTATTATAGCATGATTATCCCTAAGCCAATCCATTCCTAAGATAACATCGAAATCGTTCATCTCAAGAATGTGCAAATTTGCTCTAACACTTTCATCATCAAGGTTTAACTCTAGGTCGGAACAAATTTTATTGACAACTAGTGTTTTCCCTGACGGTATACTTACTTCCAAACAATCACTCATGACATTACCACAAATTCCTAATTTCTCACAAACCTTCATAGATATAAAAGAATGTGTGGCTCCAGTATCAAAAAGGGCAAGTATTGGCATCTCACGAATTTTAATCATACCTGCCATGTTTCCAGGTTCTCGTGCTGCTTGTTGTTGATTCATACCAAAAGCTCTTGCATTTCTCGGTTGTTATTGTCCTGCATTATTTCCCTGATTGTTCCTTGGAGGATTAGGATTGTTTCCTGATCGATTTCCCTGATTATCCCGATCTCTAGGACAATTGTTAGCATAATGGCCTGGTTGTTTGCACCTAAAACAAACATTTTTCTTGAAAAGACATGGCCCACTGTGTCCTTTGCCACAAGTTTGACAAGCAGGTCTCCCTTGATATTGTCCTCCAGAGTTAGATCCTGATCCAACTTTTGCTTGTTTGTTATTTTTATTTTCCCACTGACCTCTATTCTCAAACCTCCTCTTCCCTTTTGAGTTGTTGTTCCTTCGCTCCTCAGCCAAGAATAGCGACTCAATATCTTGTGCCCGTTCAAGCATCTCTGCATAAGTAGTAGTCCCTCGTCCAGCAATAGAAATAGCAATTTCAGATCTCAATCCTCTTATGAAACGAAGTGCCTTCTTCTCATCAGTATCAGCCAATTGAGGTGCGTATCGTGATAATTGATTAAATTTTTTTATCATATTCATCTACCGTCAGGTTTCCTTGTTTGAGATAGCTAAACTCGTTCTCCTTACGCTCACGATAGCAGCTTGGTATGTATTTCTCCATCACAACTTGTTTAAATTCTTTCCAGGTGAGAACAGCTATTTGCTCGGGTGTCATTGGTCTACTGTGAGCTTCCCACCAATAGTCAGCATCTTCAGTGAGTTGGAAAACAGCACATGAAACATGATGTGCATCCTCGCATCCAATATGAGTAAATATTCATTCAATTTTACGCAACCATTGCTCGGCCTCAAGTGGTTCTCCTTGACCACTGAAATTTGGTGGCTGATAACGTCTAAATTGCTCGACAACTTGACTGATATCATTTTGATGTTGGTTTTCTGCTGGTGCTTGGCGTCTTCTAGGCGGCATCCTATTTGCATACATATTTCATATGAGGATTAATAATATATTGACGTTAAGTTACAAAACAAATTCTGTTAATATCATTAACATTTCATTAACATAAAGCCATCATCATATATCCACAAAATGTGCCTCCATAAGAGGACTCTTGAGTACAATAATATGCCATACTACACGGTCTAACAGTCTGATCAACATAAACTATCCATCAAGGAGTTACATACTAGGCCAAACACAAACCTACCTCCTGGGGTGGTGTACAAAAAGAATATCTAACTCAAAAAGGCCTTATGTACTCCTAAGCAAAAATATATAGTACTAAGACTATATAGACAAAAAGTGCTGACATCAAAACTCAGAGGGCAGCTGAACCATCGACATCCTCCTTCGGCTCCTCCTCAGGATCCTCCTCCGGATCCTCATCATCATCCTCTACCAACCATCCATTGCTATGCGTATGTGGATGCAAAATATGAGCAGGTGCAGGAGCTGGAACTCGAACTGGCACTGGGTCAGGAAACGGGGCTAGAGCTCAGAATGGAATGGGAGCCGGTGCTCGGACTGGTGCCGGTACTGGTGCAGGTGCAGGTGCTGGTTACATGGCCATCCAACCCGCAGGAACTGGAGCAGGCAGAGGCGGTGGCGCGTAATAAGGATGAATATATCTTGGCCCAAGAACTAGAGGTGGTGTCTGCACATAAGCTGGGGGAGCACGCCACGTCGCCCATCTCTGATAGAGATGTGAAGAAAAGCTCAGATAGTCCGTAATATACTGAAGAGTCGTAGAGTGGCTCTCTGTGTAGGTCCCCAATACCTGAGCAGCGTAGGGAACCCAATCATCTGGCAACGTACGTATCAGTCGGTTGGCAGCCTCCCAACCCGTGACTCCTGCTAGTATATCCTCCACATCCATCCACATCTCCATCATACGGGTGATGTGCTGGCCTATACTGTCCGTCGGGTGGCGTACATACTCACGATACTCTCTCTGTCGTAAAGCTGGAAGAGAAATGTATCCAGCCCTCATCCTAGGTCCATGATTAGGGTATGCCATCTGCAAGGGAACTTAATGTCAAACTAAGATTCAACTTTGTTCTCTAAATAACAATTAAAAGCCACCTTATAGTTCATACCACTAAGCATAAACTTAATAGCGTGCTATGTTCAACTAAATTCTTCTAAGTTCCAACTTGTAAAAGAATAAGTAAACATATCATACTCATTTAAAGTAGAAGCACTTTACAATAATATTTTCAATACATGTTTGCCAAGTGGCTCGTGTAATATTTTCCACAATTAGAAAATATAAACAATCATACCTATGATGGCGGGGCATGACGTGGACGTTGGACATAAGGTTAAATAAAAATATCATACACGACACATTTTTTTTTAAATTACACCGCAGGCCTACAGATTCGTAGACCTGCTCTGATACCATAATGTAACACCCCAATTCCGTAAAATCAAGATGCTAACAAAAAGATAAAATAAATCTCCAAAATTCTTTTAAAATTATTTATTTTGAGAAAATATGTATCCCCAAACTTTAAAATCAACCAATCATAGCTTGAGAAGACTATTCAAACGACCTATCACATGTGAGTTCAAATTTTTGACTAGTCAACGTTGAAAACATACCATTTTCAAAGTCCAAAATAGCAGCGGAATAAAATAAGGTTTTAACATACATCATAACAATCCAAAATAGTAGACGGAAGCATGACATATTTTAATATTGACCATAGTCAATATTCAAAATACAAGGTGCACTTAATCGACACAGTCCAAAATAAACAAAAACCCTGTGTCCACGTCAGCAGCTACCATCACTTCGTACCTGAAAAATATTTTGAAACATGGGCTGAGTGCCAGAAAACACTCAGTGGGCATGCTTATCTTATTCGTCCAAGCACATATAACATTTTTCATCTCATTTGGTGTTCGGTAAATTCTTAACCTAACTGCAAGTTTACAGGAAAGCTAATAATATAGCAGTGAACAAGGTTGATCCACAGAGACTCAATATCAAACACTAGTTATTCTATTTATCCTACAGCTGTTATCTAGACTAAATAACTTAATGAGTGTGAAATTAACTAAATTAAACAATAGAATCAAATAAACCACCACAAGAAATAAAACAAGTAAATTAACAAATGAATAAATCAGAAGAACAAACGTATCCTAGGATTGATTAATCAACAGTTAATCCACCAGTTATCTAACTCAATCTCATGCCAAAATTCCGATTCAAATCATACTAGAGCAACCACAAATATATCCACAATCTCTTCTCAGAGCAATGCAAGCGTTGATCACACATTAACTAATAACGTCCCCGTTCATTACCTAACATGCGATTCCTAAATGATCACAAGGTTAAAAGCTCTCTCAAATAATCTCAACTCTCTCGAGTGTTATTAATTACTGAGTCAATTATTCTGGATCCCGTGTTAAAACTCATCTCTCGAATTATGAATTAACACATCAAATTGCATCAATTAATGGCCAGTTAATCAACACATAATAAAAGCAAGAATAATTAAAGCATGATAAAAACCATAGAAACAAGGATTGAATTAAATAAAAGGGTTCATAACTGAATCATAATCAACCCTAGAATACTAGGGTTTAGTTGTTCATAGTCAAATAAACAACACAAAAGCTAATCCAAAAATCCATAGTAAAACGAGAATAAAAATCTAATAAAACCCGGAAGTCAATTCTGTCTCTAATCTCGTAAAGCTCGAATCCTTAGAGCTCGTTCTTCATGATGGTCTTCGTTTGTCTCTTTTTCGTGCTCAAAAACTTGTGGTAGGGTTCCGTCTATGCAAAAATCGTGTGCACAAACCCTTAAATACTTAGTGAGAATTTGACACAAAGTAGGAAACCAAATCTACCACCGACTGAGTGATTCGCGAGCTCGCTCCCGAGCATGCCGGTCGCGACTCGGGTCGCGACTCCACGTGGCATCCAGCTGTCATAATATTCGCGACCGGGTCGCGAATTTTCCAAAAATGACCCCTGTCTCTGTCGCGATCAAACAGTGAATGGCCTTTGCTGATTCGCGATCTCATTCGCGACTCGCGATTTTTACTCTGAACATCCCGGCCTCTGTCGCGAGTTCACAGGTTTTGCTCACTAGGCTGACTCGCGACTGCCACGTCAGCTCGCGAGTTTGGCTCCTTTTCTCCAGCTTTATTTTGTCCCGTTTTCTCGTCTATTCTCCATGTAATTCCGGGACTTCGAGCTTTTTTTCCAAATACCACCTTTTAAGGATAATTTCTGCAAAATACCAACGAGTAATACCAAACTTCGAAATACACGAAAACACAAATAAATTGAGATAAAAGACATCCGAATCAACCCAAACTCAACACTAAAGTGTATGAAAATAAGTGTAAAATCTCAGTTTATCAACTCCCCCAAACTTAGAAGTTTGTTTGTCCTCAAACAAAGAACAAGACTCAAAACCAAGGACCGAGACAACTCATGCATAAAATTCACAATCTAGCAACAACAACATCAAGAAATAACGGATTGGCATGCTCAAAATACACAGGTCCTTCAACTCACTCACATACATTATTGAAACTTAACAAACACACATAAAGCCAATGTTCTTCTCAAGTGTGTGTGTTGTACTCAAGTCTCACAAAATGTGTATAAAGGTAAGCACTCATCGAACATCGAACATGTGAAAACATCAACCATAAGCTTGCACTTCTTCCCACACTTATCAATCAAAACTATGCCGGAATCAAAGATCAAATAGGTCTTTAATTAGGTTGTAATGTAGGCTTCGGGTTAGGGTCGGAAATATATGGCTAAAGTGACTCAAAACTCTGTGAAAATCACCAAAATTCACAGTTTCCCGACTCAAATCTACCATCCAATCAACTCACCCCTTTTTCAACACAAAACAACAATTAGACTTTGTCTAATTCACAATTTCCCACACAACCACAATTTTCTCTAGACTCTTTGAGTCTTCTCATTTTTTCATATCATTGTCATCCCGTATTTATTCTCTCTTTTTTTTTTCCAGGATGTCAAATCATTCATCATACTCAAACCCATTCCACCAACTGCAAAGTCAATCAACCACACACCCCATTTCTCCCCTTTCCAATCCTCTCATAGAAATTTTCAACCATAACAAACGGGATTTCCACAAAAAGGCAATTAGGCTCAATGGGGCTCACAAATGGATTATGTAAACTTGGGACCGTGTTTGGGTAAATGGCTCGAGAAAAGATGGTCTAAAATCATTTCTTCATTTCCAAACATATTCAAAACACAAGTAGGGAATCATGCAAGTTCTAATGACATCAACACATGCCGACCAACACACATCAATAAAACAATAGGTATAACACCCTTGGCTCAAAGGCTCACGGCTAAACATTGGTCTCAAGCATGCTCATCAAGTTCAACAATACACATGTGATCATATCCAAACTTGAGCAAATTAAAACATACATATCCCCATCTATATCAATCATCATCACCAAATCACAAATCATAAGCATAAATCAATCAAGTTCCTCACTCAAAACAAGACTAGAGTAGATAAAAATCAAAATTTTCCAGGTTTTGACGACTCGAAACAAACTAAACAACTAAACAACTAAAAAGAAGAAACTAAGAAAGTAGGTAAGAAACAAACTTGGTCGAGACATCGTAAGCGCACATCCCCCCAAACTTATTCAACACAAAGAGGAAGAATAAGTTTGAAGAAAGACGAAACGGTGTCTCAACCACTTACAGCGGCTCAGGTTGACGGGGGCGGTCGATATGGCGGGTATCCGTACGGCATGTACGGATACATATGTGGCGGCATCTGCCTCTGCTGAGACTGAGACTGGGAGCGGTCGGAAGATGTGGGCTCATGGTGCTGGGATGGCCCAGACGGGCCGGCGCCAAAGAATGGGTTACGGTAGTAGCCGGGTGCCGACTGCAGGCCCCTAACCGCATCTCTAATCTCATGTACCTCCCCTCTCATAGTGTGCACATTTGTCTGCAATGTCTGGAAGGCATCATTCATAGCACCGTAGTTTGTGGTCAAGGTGCCAACGGCGTTGTTCATGGAACCAATGGCCGTGTTCATGTTGGCCATCATTTGGGTGAGGGAGTCCCATTGATCTTCGCTCCTCTCATTCCTTGTCCGTGTGTGGCCTCGACGTTCAGCTTGAGCAGACGACTCTCCCATAGGAACATGCCCTTGAGCCTCAAAGACTTCAAAGTTAGTTCGGCCCTCATTTGCAACTCCAGCAATCGCTTGCCGATGAGCCGGTGAATTTATCAACCAGTTTCGAGTGTCAGTAAGATCCGACACTGTAGTGAGTGGCCTATTGGGCAACGAAAAACAGTGAGAACCGCGTAAGTGCAATAGGAACCGATCCGTGCGAGTGGCCAGCATCCGAGAATTTCTCAAGGTGGTCAGATCAATGAGGTGAGTCTCAGGAAGGGGCCTGTAGCGGTTCAGCGGGATGCCAAAATGTGCGGCAATGGGCGTAATCATCCCACCAATCTCAATTGCGTCGGTAGCCTGAGTGGATTGCCTCTTGAGCTGCTGCATCAAGAATGCGGCAAAGTTGAGATTGTGGGCACTCAACATGCAGTAGAAAAATAGGACTTCGGGTGAGCGCATGCCGGATGTCTCATGGCGTGCCAAGACTGTCGATGCGAAAATCTTCTGAAGATACCTGAAGACTGGGTTTGGCATCATGGACACTTTGACTCTCTTGTGATCAAAGCGAGTCATCTCCGTCTGGAGCTGTTGCCAAAACGCCTCAGCTGTAATCGGGAAGCCATTGAAAATGCCACCTGGCGGCACATTGAATATGTTGTTGACTTCTGCAGCTGTGAGGATGCGCAAGACCCCGCCTAGCTGGAATGTCATCGTGTGTGGGCCACGCATTGTGGACGCCTGTACCTCCAAGGTACTCAAGAACTCATATATAAGGATGGGATATGTCGACCATCCACCGGCCAAGGCGTGATTCCACCCGATTCGGTTGATGAAGCCCCAGACGTCGTCATGGATTCCCAGAGCCATAGTGGTCGCAGCACAAGGATATCTGGTAGGATAAATATTCATCACGGCAAGACGGACCCAGGCTCGCTGCTGCTTCTCCGTTCGTAAGCGGATCCCATACCTATGTGGATGGTAGAGGGGTTCCATCCCTTCTTCATCATCATCAGCCAACTCGGGCTCTAATTCCTCAACAACATCATCCTCCTCAGACCCTGGTTCATAGTCCCCGTCCTCAGCACTGTTGTAGTCGTCCTCTTGCTCATTTGACTGGCCGTCCTCCTCGGACTGGGACCCGGCCTCGGACTCCTCCTCTTCTGAGTGGTACTCCTTGTCCTCTGGATTTTCTTCATAATCGCGTCCTTCATCTTCAGAGGATGAAGATGAACTAATGACCCGTTGGTGACGTTCGTGAACCATTGGGATGTCTGCAAAAGAAGTTCCAATCAAAACCATACTATGCAAACAAGCACCACAAGATGAGCATGGCTCTCCCAAACTTGCTTAGAAGCAAGTTTGAACTACATTATCCCCCATATTCAACTTAAAAGTGCAAAACACCACCACACCAAAGCATATCCTCCTTCAACACACAACAACATCACAACACAATTCAACCCATCTTATGGACAATGAAGGCATGTTGACAGCAATTGAACCAATTCTCTCATTACCCATAATTCCACACACAGACCAACATCAAGTTAACAAGTTCAACACCACTTATGAACAAAATTGAACGAACAATGGGTGCATGCTTGTTGGATGAATTCCACAACATAAGTATAGCCCCCCAAAAAATCACAACTCAACAAGATTGAAGCTAAATATGCATTCTACTTCATGAACTCATAAAGTTGCAGCAATGTGGGAAGCATAACATCATCAATTTCAAATTAAATCAAGGAATTCATCAAAACCCCCAAAATTTCACTTCATAAACCCTAAACATGGATTTAACAATTGAACCATGGATTTTACACAAATTAGGCGAAATTCAAACCTACATAAGATGGGTAATCGAAAAACACGAGTTTGAAGTGGAGAAAACGTACCTTAGATTTCAGATTTGAAGACAAAATTTGAGTGTGTGCGTGTGTGTGTGAAGAGTGTGTGAGGAGAGTGAAGAAAAGAGAGAAAAGAGGAATTAAAAACCAGAATCCGTGTCACCACGTCAGCACGTGATTCGCGACCTCACTCGCGACCGCTACTGGGGTCGCGAATTTCCTTCAGTCGCCTGTGGAAAATTCGCGACCCAGTCAGCATCCAGTCAGCACTGGGCGTCCACGTGGATTCGCGACCGGTTGAAGATTCGCGACCGGGTCGCAAATTTTACACTGGTGAACCCCCTATCTGTCGCGACTTCACAGGGTCTCGGCTGGGGTAATTCGCGAGGTCGCTCGTGAGTTCCCACTCGCGACTCGGGTCGCGAGTTCCGTTTTGTGCACCCCGACAAATTTTTTTTTCCTCCAACCTCGTGCTGTACTTTTTGAACTCGGACCACGAATGTGATATACTAATAATAGAGCACCCAAATAAAGGTTTACAAACCCTAATCGCAACTTTCTTTGCGTATGCCTAACGTGTAAAAAAAAATCCACACATTAAAGGTTATTTGGGTAACTCGATTCTTCGTACACCCACTTCGTGGTTCTCACCTGCATAACTCAGCAAAAAGACAACAGCACAACAAAAACAAAGAAAAACAAAACAAAAAAAAAAACAAAAACAAAAGAAAACTGTTGGGTTGCCTCCCAACAAGCGCTGCATTTAACGTCGACAGCCAGACTACCTATTTCAGCTCAAAACAATTTAATGCTGGAGATCTCATGGCGCTGCTCCGGACTGTAATATTTCTTCACTCGATGAGCATTCACAGTGAAAAGCTCTCCCGTTCTTGACAACAGTTGAACGACTCCACTGGGAAGAACCTTTTTGATCACAAACGGACCCGACCACTTTGACCATAGCTTACCTGGAAATAACTTCAAACGAGAGTTAAACAACAGAACATTATCACCAGGTAATAACTCCCTTTGAACAATCATTCGGTCGTGGAATGCCTTGGTGCGCAATTTGTAGAGCATCGAATTCTCGAAGGCCTCCGTCCGAAATTCATCAAGTTCATTGAGCTGGAGAACTCATTTATCCCCCGCAGCCTTGAAATCGAGGTTCAACTGCTTGACTGCCCAATAGGACTTATGCTCCAACTCCACCGGCAAGTGACACGACTTCCCGAAGAGCAACTGATATGGAGACATTCCTAGAGGCATCTTGTAAGCAGTCCGATATGCCCATAATGAATCATCCAGCAATAAAGCCCAATCCTTCCTATTGGTCTTCACCGTTTTGTCAAGGATTTGCCTTATCTCCCGATTGGCCAATTCAGCTTGTCCATTTGCTTGTGGGTGATACGGCGTGGTGACCTTGTGCTTGATCCCGTATTTTGCCAACAATGATTCCAATGGCTTGTTGCAAAAATGTGTTCCCCCATCACTTAGTAGAGCTCTTGGTGTCCCAAAATGAGAGAACAATTTCTTCAAAAAACTTATGACAACTCGAGAATCATTCGTAACTGTTGGAATGGCTTCGACCCACCTCGAGACATAATCCACGGTCAGTAGAATGTACTGAAAACCGCTAGAAGAAACGGGGAATGGGCCCATGAAGTCAATGCCCCACACATCAAAAAGTTCAACCTCAATGATGTTCGTGAGAGGCATCTCATTTCTCTTGAAAAGCCCTCCCATTCTTTGGCATTTGTCACACTCCCGGGTGAACTCATGGCAATCTTTGAACAAAGATGGCCAATAAAAGCCACATTGCAGGATCTTGAAGGCGGTGCGGTTGGCTAAGAAATGGCCACCGCTCAGTGAATCATGGCACTGTAAATAAATGGGTCTCCACTCTTCTTGAGGCACGCAACGGTGAATAACGGTATCCGAGCATCTCCGATACAAGTATGGATCATCCCACATATAAAACTTCACATCATGGAAAAATTTCTTTTTCTGATGTGAAGACAAGTCCGGTGGCGGCATACCTGCAGCAAGAAAGTTAACAAAATCGGCAAACCAAGGAGTTTGAGATTTTACCACTAACAGCTGCTCATCCGGGAATTTATCATTTATAGGCACATGGACATCCTCACCATCCACGGGATGCTCTAGACGAGATAGGTGGTCCGCAACCACATTCTCGCAACCCTTCCGATCTCGAATCTCGAGATCAAATTCTTGCAGCAACAAAATCCAACGGATTAAGCGAGGTTTGGCATCCTTTTTGTCAAATAAATACCTCAGCGCAGCATGATCTGTATAGACAATTATTTTAGCACCAATTAAATAAGCACGAAATTTATCAAAAGAATAAACAACGGCTAAAAGCTCTTTCTCGGTGGTCGTGTAATTGACTTGTGCCGAGTCTAAAGTACGACTGGCATAGTAAATCACACGAAACAATTTGTCTCGTTTTTGGCCCAAAGCTGCACCTACAGCCACATCACTCGCATTGCACATGATCTCGAACGGCTATGACCAATCCGGAGTGATCAAAATGGGTGCACGCACCAACGCCTTCTTTAAAGTCTCGAAGGCCTGTAAACACTCAGCAGAGAAGTCAAATGCAACTAATTTTCCTAATAAATGGCTAAGTGGCTTAGCTATTTTAGAAAAATCCCGGATAAAACGCCGGTAAAAACCGGCATGCCCAAGAAAACTTCTCACAGATTTCTCGTTGGTTGGAGGCGGCAGCTTTTCAATAGCAACGATCTTGGCATGATCGACCTCCAAACCTACAGCGGACACTTTGTGTCCCAACACTATACCATCTCGTACCATAAAATGGCACTTTTCCCAGTTTAAAACTAGGTTGGTATCCTCACATCGCTGCAACACTTGGGTTAGATTGGATAAACAGTTATCAAACGAATTTCCATACACAGAAAAATCGTCCATAAAGACTTCCATAATATTCTCAATCAACCCATGGAAAATAGCCAACATGCATCTCTGAAAAGTAGCAGGCGCATTACACAATCCAAAAGACATATAGCGATAAGCAAAAATACCATATGGACATGTAAATGCAATCTTTTCTTGATCCTCAGGAGCAATCATGATTTGGTTATATCCAGAATAGCCATCAAGAAAATAATAATACTCATATCCGGCTAATCTATCTAACATCTGATCAATGAAGGGAAGAGAAAAATGGTTCTTCCTAGTGGCAGCATTCAACATGCGATAATCAATGCACACACGCCAACCAGTAACAACACGAGTAGCAATCATTTCTTTTCCTTCACCCTCAACCACAGTCATGCCCCCCTTCTTAGCCACAACTTGAGTGGGACTAACCCACTCACTATCAGAGATAGCAAAAATGATACCGGCATCAAGCAATTTAAGCACCTCTTTTCTAACTACCTCTTGCATAATCGGATTCAACCTACGTTGATTTTGCACACGGGGCTTATAATCATTCTCAAGTAAAATCCTATGCATGCATATAGACGGGCTAATCCCTTTCAAATCAGAAATAGACCAACCTATAGCACTTTGATATTTTCTCAACACACGCAAGAGGCTATCCAACTGAGAGTCAGAAAGATAAGCAGAAACGATTATCGATTTAGTCTCGTTTTCACCTAGAAAAACATACTTGAGATGGGCAGGCAACGGCTTCAATTCCAGCTTCTTTGGCACAGCCGACTCTCCATCTTTAGCTTGCTCTTTTTCGTCCCTTAAGGGAAGGAACTTGGAGCCCCGCCTTGGAATTTCCTGCAATGAATTCAACTCGGCAATAACATCAGATAAATCCAAATCATCAAGTGTAAACTCATTTGAATCAAAATAAGAATGGAACAAGGCATATTCCAAAGGCTCCCTCGACTCCTTGGAACTATCCATGTCAAAGCATGAATCCACCACTTGAAGCACTTTGCAATCTTCAAGTTGTTGAGCATCTGCATTGTCATGAAATTGCATGGCCTTGAAAAGAGAAAAAGTAACACTTTCGTCATTGACACGAAGTGTTAATTCCCCCTTTGCCACATCAATCAACGCCTTGCCCGTGTTCAGAAATGGGCACCCCAAAATGAGTGGGACCTCGGAGTCGGCCTCCATATCTAACACTACGAAGTCAATGGGAAAAATGAACTCATTGACTTTCACCAACACATCCTCAACAATCCCCCGCGGATGTGTCACAGATCTATCGGCCATCTGAAGACATATAGTAGTGGGCTTGATCTTCCCAATGTTGAGCTTTTGGAAGAACGACAAGGGCTTGAGGTTGATACTGGCTCCCAAATCACAGAGAGCCTTCCCAGTATGATCACCTCCAATGGTGACAGAGATAGTGAAGCTCCCCGGATCTTTAAGCTTAGCTGGAAGCTTCTTCTGAATAAGAGCACTGCAATTCTCAGATAAATTCACAGTGGCATAATCTCCAAACTTCCTCTTCTTCGAGATAACATCCTTGAGGAACTTAGCATAACTCGGCATCTGCTGTAAAGCTTCTACCAAAGGTATGTTAATGTGTACCTTTCGGAAAATCTTCAAGAACTTGGAGAATTGTTCATCAATCTTTTTCTTCTGGAATCGCTGTGGATATGGAATAGGGGCTGTAGACGAAGCAGGAGCAGGTACCGGCTGAGGCGCAGGCGGCACCGGTTTCGGCGTCTCTGTGGGCCCATCAGTGCTCGGATCCGGCTTATCCTCTATCTGTCCATCTTCATCATCATGAGTAGGTGCAAGCCTTGGATTTTTCGGTCCTTCATACGAAGTCCCACTCCGTAACTGAATGGCCTTGCACTGCTCTTTCAGATTCACAGTAGTATTGCTAGGAAACTGACCCGGCTGGTGCTGATTTCCCACCACTGTAGCCAACTGTCCCAACTGCTTCTCAAACATCTTCATTTGTGTACCCATGGCTCCAACGGCATTTTCTAGCTTTTCCACTCTATTCTGGGATTCGCCAATGTACTTCTCTGTCTTGCCCATGAAAGCCATCAAAAGCTCATCTAGCTTTGGCTTCTTTTCCTCATCTATCACTCTATTAGTCACCGAAAATCTGGGTGGGGGCTACAGTGCGGCGTTGGGATTTCCATAAGAAAGGTTGGAGCGATTACCTTGGTAGAATTGATTTTCACCTCGATAATTGTTGTTCCCATAGCCACGCCGATCTACGTAATTCACATCCTCCATAGCATTGCCTACAGGAGGCTCAGCATCCGTGTGAGTCAAGGAGTCAAATTGACTGTTGATGGTAGCATTTAACGTCGATAGCTGGGCGGCCAACTTGGTAATAGGATCAGTGTCTTCCACAGCTGCCGTTCTCTTCATGATCTTCACTTGGTGATCATTTGTCCACTGATAACTGTTTGTGGCCATGTCCTCAATGATAGATACAGCCTGATCATGTCCCTTATTAAGTAAGGATCCACCTGCCGAGGCATCCAGAAGCCTCTTTACTTCTGTGTCGTATCCATTGTAGAAGATGCACACTTGATGATCTATCCCAAAACTATGATTGGGACACTTCCTAAGCAGCTCTCGAAATCGTTCCCAAGCTTCATACAGATTCTCATCATCATATTGGCGAAACTGGGTGATCTCGTCTTTCAGTTTCAAAGTCAAACCGGGAGGGAAAAACTTATGAAGAAATTTGTGTGCTAGAGCCTCCCAGGTGTCGACTATGCTAAGATCCAGTGAATGGTACCAATCCTTGGCAGTATCTCTTAGCGAGAACGAGAATAAGCGAAGTCGGATAGAGTCATCCGACACCCCATTCATCTTTATGGTGCTGCAAATCTCCAAGAATGATTGAAGGTGCGCATTCAGATTCTCCGTCTTGTGCCCCCCATACTGGTGCTGTTGGACCATTCCTATCAAGCCCGACTTCAGTTCAAAATTATTTGCATTGATCCCGGGGCCTGGAACTTGACCATGGTTCAGCACTGGTGTAAACAACTAATTAATAGGCGCAGGAGCAGCTGCTCTAGCTTCCTCTTGCTCTCGGAATCTCTGTTGCATTTTCACGAGTTGTTGTTGCATCTGACGCATCTGCTCAGCCATGACAGGAGCTGCTTGTTGATCCGCCATTGGTCCTCTTCTTCTCCTTGCGTTCTGACGACGAGCAGTGGCTTCGATCTCAGGATCAAAAGGCTGAAGTGCTTCTCCTTTCGATCGTGTGCTCATACACCACCTACGAAGTTACAGAAAACAAGAAAACTCAAAACAAATAAATAAAAACAATGTCTAGATTAACAATATAAAATAAAATCGAATAATAGCAATCAAATAAATTGAGTCCCCGGCAACGGCGCTAAAAACTTGTTCGGTAAATTCTTAACCTAACTGCAAGTGTACAGGAAAGCTAATAATATAGCAGTGAACAAGGTCGATCCACAGAGACTCAATATCAAACACTAGTTATTCTATTTATCCTACAGCTGTTATCTAGACTAAATAACTTAATGAGTGTGAAATTAACTAAATTAAACAATAGAATCAAATAAACCACCACAAGAAATGAAACAAGTAAATTAACAAATGAATAAATCAGAAGAACAAACGTATCCTAGGATTGATTAATCAACAGTTAATCCACCAGTTATCTAACTCAATCTCATGCCAAAATTCCGATTCAAATCATGCTAGAGCAACCACAAATATATCCACAATCTCTTCTCAGAGCAATGCAAGCGTTGATCACACATTAACTAATAACGTCCCCGTTCATTACCTAACATGTGATTCTTAAATAATCACAAGGTTAAAAGCTCTCTCAAATAATCTCAACTCTCTCGAGTGTTATTAATTACTGAGTCAATTATTCCGGATCTCGTGTTAAAACTCATCTCTCGAATGATGAATTAACACATCAAATTGCATCAATTAATGGCCAGTTAATCAACACATAATAAAAGCAAGAATAATTAAAGCATGATAAAAACCATAGAAACAAGGATTGAATTAAATAAAAGGGTTCATAACTGAATCATAATCAACCCGAGAATACTAGGGTTTAGTTGTTCATAGTCAAATAAACAACACAAAAGCTAATCCAAAAATCCATAGTAAAACGAGAATAAAAATCTAATAAAACCCGAAAGTTAATTCTGTCTCTAATCTCGTAAAGCTCGAATCCTCAGAGCTCGTTCTTCACGATGGTCTTCGTTCGTCTCTTTTCCGTGCTCAAAAACTTGTGGTAGGGTTCCATCTATGCAAAAATCGTGTGCACAAACCCTTAAATACTTAGTGAGAATTTGACAGAAAGTAGGAAACCAAATCTGCCACCGACTGAGTGATTCGCGAGCTCGCTCCCGAGCATGCCGGTCATGACTCCACGTGGCATCCAGCTGTCCTAATATTCGCGACCGCTACTGATATTCGCGACCGGGTCGTGAATTTTCCAAAAACGACCCCTGTCTCTGTCGCGATCAAACAGTGAATGGCCTTTGCTGATTCACGATCTCATTCGCGACTCGCGATTTTTACTCTGAACATCCCGGCCTCTGTCGCGAGTTCACAGGTTTTGCTCACTAGGCTGACTCGCGACTGCCACGTCAGCTCGCGAGTTTGGCTCCTTTTCTCCAGCTTTATTTAATCCCGTTTTCTCGTCTATTCTCCATGTAATTCCGGGACTTCGAGCTTTTTTTCCAAATACCACCTTTTAAGGACAATTTCTGCAAAATACCAACGAGTAATATTCGCGACCCCTACTGATATTCACGAGCATGCCGGTCGCGACTCCACGTGGCATCCAGCTGTCCTAATATTCACGACCGGGTCGCGAATTTTCCAAAAACGACCTCTGTCTCTGTCGCGATCAAATAGTGAATGGCCTTTGCTGATTCGCGATCTCATTCGCGACTCACGATTTTTACTCTGAACATCCCGGCCTCTGTCGTGAGTTCACAGGTTTTGCTCACTAGGCTGACTCGCGACTGCCACGTCAGCTCGCGAGTTTGGCTCCTTTTCTCCAGCTTTATTTCGTCCCGTTTTCTCATCTATTCTCCATGTAATTCCGGGACTTCGAGCTTTTTTTCCAAATACCACCTTTTAAGGACAATTTCTGCAAAATACCAACGAGTAATACCAAACTTCCAAATACACGAAAACACAAATAAACTGAGATAAAACACATCCGAATCAACCCAAACTCAACACTAAAGTGTATGAAAATAAGTGTAAAATCTCAGTTTATCATTTGGCCAAACAATTTATCATTCATCTGAGATCCATGCACTCAATTAATCATGCGTGGAGACTAACCCTATGTGATCACATAACTATATTTCAATAAAATTGACAATGCCTGAATTCATCATGCAGGTCAATCATATCCACGAAGAGCGTAAACATTTTATTCATGTTGAGTAAAAACTCAATTTATTTAGCATGGACGAAAATATTTAAAACATGCTTATAAAGGTTTTGGTAGTAAAACCCACCTTGTAGCTAGTATATAGCTGTAGCTTTATTCAACTATCCCGACGATCCTCCTATGCTTGAGGTCTCGGGTTTGGGCCTACAAAAAGGGTAAATATACCATTATAATCATACTAGACCGCAAATTATATCATAATTAGATTTGGGCCTAAGAACGAGCTCTCCAAGGTCTTGGGCCGAAATGGTTTACTTAAGTGTTACATGGATATAAAATAATCGAGAAGGTCCATTTGAGATTTTAATCAATAATAAAATATTTTAGAAATGAAAATCAATTTAATGTGCTTCATAATTAAATTGTTGTTTTCTATTATTTTTTTTAGAATACATTTAATAATTTCAATTCCCTTAGCATTTTATTTACTGTTTCAGATAATTGAAACAAGAGGTAGAGCCTTTTAAACAGAAACAAAAAGAAAAGGAACAGTACACATTCTATACAAAATGTATACCCTGCTCAATTACTTTTCTCAAACATTTAATAAAGAACAATTTCCTTCCCTTTTCCTTTCAAAAAGCCACGTCTCACACACCCACATCTTTAATTTCTAAGTCAACCCACCATCTCTCTTTCTACACATAGGCCAAAAGTGGTAATTTTATGTCAAAGTCTCTCTCTCACATCTCATCAACTTTTCACATACAACAAAATCAAATATTTGCTTTATCTATCAATTGTACACTCTACTTTTGCTTTGGAACTCACCACAGAAATAGATACCATCATTTAATTTAGACAAACCCATTAATAATTTTCTCTCACCTCAGAAAGATGTACACATGCATATGTATATATACAAATATCACCATTTTTAAAACCAAACAATGCTTTCTCTCTCTACTGCTCTATACTCTTTGTAAAAATAATAATAATAATAATAATAATAATAAAAATTTGTCTTCCTTAAAACCCCCTTTCGTTTACTGCACACACATGCACAAGCTTATTTATCAATTTATTGCTTTATTTCCAAAAAGAAACAATTAAACCTTTTCTTACTGTACACATGTAACAACCATATAAGGAAAATAAATGACAAACAAAACCCTTCCCTCTGCTCCCTCAAAAAGTCGATCAACACCTCAAAATAAAACACAGAACCCAGATAACTATGGAGAGGTAGAGATTCTTCAAATTTTAGAAATTTCAGGAATTTAAACGCGAGTTTTACCCTTCAAAACATCTTACAACTTTAAAATAAAATGAGGAAATAGATAGAGGAAGAAGAGAGGAGCTCGATGGTGTGATTGCATGTTAGATCCGGCCACCGGAAAAAGTCGTCGAAAAAACACCGACTTGCAGCAATGGTGCCATTTTTCCGGCCTTTACAGCCTTCATCTCCCTACCAAACATGCTCTAAAACATTTAAAAACTTAAAGGTGTCGAAAATTGGGATTTTTAGAAAAATTTGACCGGAATTAAAAATTTCCGGCGACGGTAGACGGTGGTCCGGCGGCGGCGCTCGGCGGCACTCCACCTCCGACCACCTTGCCGAAAATCGCTCAAAACAGCAGAAGAAAGAAAATAGGAGCTCACCTTTTGAAAATGAAGAAGAAAGTGAATTTCCTTTGATTTTAGATGCATTTATATTTTTTTTTAATAAATTGGGCTTAAAGGCTCAAAGTCAGGAATATCTTAGAACTGGGCCCGTTTTATTAATCCAAACCCAATCCATTTAGGCTAGATTGGCCCATTACTAAATAATTCTATAAATTTAGTTGATTTGGCTCAAACCTTAATTAGGTCCAACTAAATGTTTTTGGGGTATTACAATAATGCTAATAATTCATTTTGAAATGCTAATAAGAACTTTTATAATGCTAATGAGACGTATTGTAATGCTAACAAATTCTGACAAATTACTAATCACAGTAATGCTAAAACTAATCATAGTAATGCTAATATCTTATTTAATAGTACTAAAACTAGTCATAGTAATGCTAATAAATCGTTCATCATGCTATACTCTAATAGCAAGATGTTTTTATAATGCTACTATTTCATTTTATAATGCTAATAACAAATTTTGTAATGCTAATGTGGCGTACTGTAATGCTAACAAATTCTGACAAATAACACATGTGTATAGTAATGGAAAAATACAATCAACAGAAAATCAATAGACAGAAAATACTAAACCTCTAATAATATGTTTAAGACACTCACATACGTCATTAACAATACAAAGAACTGAAAGCATCTGTTAATCATGAAAATTGAAAAGATTAACTTAATCAACTGCATTTTTTACACAAATTTTGCACCGCTAATAATAATGGGGAGAGAGAGAGAGTAGAAGAAGAAGAAGAAGAAGAAGAAGAAGAAGAAGAAGAAGAAGAAGAAGAATCAAGAGAAGCAGAAGAACACACACACACAAAGTGACAAAAGATCGAAAAAGATAGAGCAAACCCACAAGAGAGAGAGAGAACAAACCGTGAAAGGAGATGAATAAATATTACTTTGAATTCGATCTGGGTGATAGTCTTCTCTTTTTCTTCGTGAATTTGTATACTGCACGTTGAAATCAAAGAAGCGGTGATGAATAAGCAATGAAGAGTCTAATAGAGAATGAGAGAGAGAAAAAAAACCTAGTATTTTAATTACATTTACCAAATTACAAAATTACCCTAACCTTATTAAAATAATCCTTAAATTACAAAAATGTCACCTTATATTGCTTTTGATTTAGACCATACATTTTTTATGGATGGATGATGAAGATTAGTTCCTTATTCTCACATACGACTTTGGTTCTCATTTAATCCATTCTCTCAATCTATATATATATATATATATATATATATATATATATATATTTATATATATGACCAAGAGGCATTTTATGATGAGGGATCGGAACCCATCCAGCAATTGTGAATTAGTCATGAAATTAAATTAAAAGAATATGAAATAAATCAAGGACCATAGAATCTTGTGAAAGTGAAAAGATGGGAGTGCATGTAGGGGACAGCCCTTCAAAGTCATGTTTTACTTAATTTGATTGTCAATCTGTTACTACAAAAACTTAGAATTAGTTTCTAAATAAAGTCAGGCAAAAAATACCCCGCACAATAATAATGACGATGATGTTGATGGTTTAATTATTTCGAGTTTGTTGGGCTCAATCACCTGAACCGACAGCTAAAATGTAAATCTTGGTACATGATATAAACTAATTATTGTATTGATGAATAAAATCATGTCACACAATTAATCGAAGTGGGACTTTAATTAGTTGCACGACAACATTTGCATGTAGAATCGTATATTAATTTTATTCTAAACGAACGGCTTAATATGATAGGTTTGGAGGTGTCCAATGCTGTAATGACATGTTGGTAATAATCTGGCAATGTAGCATCATCATATCAACAGAAAGTAGGAATTGACTCCCAGAATCTGGTTCTTATCTACTGCATGTGATCATCAACAACTCATTTTTCAAGTAGTTGTGATACCTTTTTTTATTTTATTTTTTATTTTTTTTCAATGGAAAAATAAATTTTTTCTTGCATGCGTCCTAGTTTTTACTAAAAAATTTATAATTTCTCTTTAGTTCCTTAGCTTACTTCGATATCAGTCGTCGAAGCATTAAACATCGGTTAATTAATTACGTACTTAATTTGCTTAAAGATCACAAATTCTTGAACAGAGGAAAATTTTCATTAACAATTCATTTAATTTGCTGGCAACATGTTGCACCATACATACATTAAAATTTCACATGAAATGCTTCTTGAGTGAAGAATGCCAGACAAAATCAGCCACCAAACCAGTCACTAGCTAGCTAATTAATCTTACTACCAAATTAAAGTCGGAAAAAAAAAAAGAGTTGCTGAAGAAAGGGTCACTAGGTGTGATCCTGTGATGGAATGAAATGCAACTAGTTTTTGGTTGGTTCCATATCCTCACATTGTTCCTCCTGAAAAGGAAAATATATATATATATATATAAATAAATAACCAAAGAATTATGAATATAATAGAAAGTTAGAAACGTAAGATTCTCGAATATACATGTGTGTGTAGGTAATTACCATAATCTTTAGGTGTCTGGCATTTATAGCACTCCATCCTGCTAGCATAATTGTGCATGCCGCATCCAACTCTGTTTATAATTAAGATTAGTATTCGATCAGATGAATATACATATATTGCAAGAAATTAAATGAAGAAGATGATGAGAGAGAGAGAGGGTAGGTAGGTACCTTGAGCAAATCCAGTCACCGGTTTTCCAACCAGGAATGGCATCGTAGGCATAGCCAGCAGAAGCCATGATTCCAGCACCATAACCACAGTAATCCTTGGAGGCACAGCATCTGTAGCAGCTAGTCCTGCTAGCATAGTTATGTGCGCCGCAGTTGATTGCACCACAATACCAGTCTCCCGCTAGAACATCAGCTGCCGTTTTTTGCATTGCCATTGCATTTGCATATGCCCCCGCATCACCATACTTGGGGCACCCACACCGTTGGCACGACTCCCGTTTCGTGAAGTTTAGGTGCTGGCATGCACCACACATCCAGTCTCCCTGCCTGCAGCTCATGATCTATATATGATATTTGATCTACTAGCTAGCTACTTCAAATAAATGTGAAATAGCTAGATATATATGAGTGAGTGTACGTAGTTTGGTTTAATATAATGGATATATATCAATGTGTGTTTCTTGTTAATTTCAAGTTGGTACTGATATATTTTGGATATGAGTTGGTGAGGGGTTTATATACTAGTAGAAACCTAGCTAGCTAGCACAATGTTTTAGTGATGATGATCTTTTTAGAAAGAATATTATTGGATGCATATGTGAGAGTAATATTAATTATATATTCATGTTGTGAGAATTAATAATTAATGAATTAAGATGCATGCATGGTAAAAAAAATTCATGCATAGGAGAATTATATATAGTGAAGATGGCTTAATGAATTTTTGACAAAATAAGTCAATAATGCAACTTTTTGGATGATTATATTCCCTTTTTATGCATTATTGATGCAAAGAGTTTGAAATGCTATTCTGTATTCCTTGCCCATTTCTGGTAAGGTGTTATGAGGGGAAGATGTTATTTGAGAGGTCACCTCCCTAGCTAGCTTATATTCTCTATCTATTTGATGACTCGGACATCGAGAATCGAGACGGCCTGCGTACGTGGATGCCACGTAGGCTGCTATATAGGCCTCATCTGGTCCGGGTAAAATTCAAAATTAACATGTAGCTAGATTGATTGGAAAAACATTTTCACATGGTGCATGGGAATAAATTCTTTATAATGCAAATGAGTTTCAATTCGATTCTTTTTGAATGCAATAATTCAATTTCCATTTGAAGATAGATAGACATATCATAGATGGGATGTCGTCCACTAGCATTACTAGTATTGCTTGCTAGCATGCCTGCATTTTTGTCTTCATCAGCATCTCTTTACTTGGCAATAATTCAAATACATATATACGTTACATATATGTGTGTGTGTATATATATATATTCCTTTTTTTCGCCAGCACCGTTTCATGCAACATACGATGAAATGCATGGCTCCTAGCTCTCTCTCTCTCTCTCTCTCTCTCTCTCTCTCTCTCAATTTAGGAAGCCAAATTGAACACAATTTTCAGAAACATCGTAGAGGAAGACCATGAGTCACAAGAGTATATTCTGCAGAAAAGCCTCTTTTCCTGTCTCAAACAAGAGACTCACAACTGTAACATTTTCTGTTGTACACATCAACTATAACATTTTATGTCATGTATACAACACAAAATGTATCAGCAACGTCTACTACTGTACGCGTAAAACATTCTAGTTTTTTTTTTTTTTGAGTCATACATGGATGATGATTGGAAGATTATTTAGAGGAAACAAAATCAAAAGAAAAACATGTCCCCGTTACCTAATATTATATGGACAGGTCTTGTGTGCACTAGGTGCACATCAGACGGTAAACGCGCGTTGACCAAAAATATATTTAAAATCAGTATCAACCGTAATACTAAAAAGTATCACTTAAAAGCCAAAAAGTATCACATGTATCCTTAAAAATATCGGTCAGAAAAAAAAAAGGTCTAAATCAGTATCAAAAGTAATACTAAAAAATATCACTCAAAATGCAAATAGTCACATGAATCCCTAAAGAGTATCTCTGTTTTGACAGTTTTTTGGTCAACGGTCAACGCGTTGACCGTCTAATGTGCACCTAATGCACATAAGAATTGACCATATTATATAAGTCATAGATTATTATTATTATTATTATTATTATTATTATTATTATTATTATTATTATTATTATTATTATATCCAGATTGATGAACCTAATATAATTACTATTTAGCTAGTATTTAATTCGAGCAGCTTAATTAGTATATATATTAGACCATTTCCAGTGGTTTGCACTACAATACAACATCTCTATTGTTAAAATACCGTAGAGTCTGTATTCCATTTCCAACCGCCTGCACTGTAATTTTACACCAAAGAGAATATTTCATAATATTCCCTTTATTCCATTTATAATTATTATTTTATAGTTGCTAACATATAATAATACATGCAATTTTATTTAATGGGATATATATATATATATCAATTTGAATTAAATTCAATATTTCATAATAATTATTGAAACAAATTTATTTAGTTTTTATTATTGCTGTAATTTTATCTAATTTAATTTTGTGTTTCAACATTAATTGCATTTAATTAAATTTATCATATACAACAAACTTTAATATATATTAATTAACAACACATTATTTAAAATAAAAAATAAATTATAGACAACATACGTAAAATGAAAAACAAAATACTAATACAAAAATAACATAAAGGAATTGAAAAAAAAAAGATATTGTTGAATATGGCGTCCATCTCTCCTCTGCCCCATTTTCCCATGGGCCATCGTGTTTGGGCGTCTGCTGGAGCAATTTTTCACGATAAAACGTCGTTTAGCATTTTCGCTGGAGACACCCGTAGTCGCTATCAAGGTAAGATTCACGCGTGTGCTGAACCAAGAGGGGAAAGGGGTAAATTGTTCTTCACCAATAACCCGACATACGTGAAAAAAATTATTTTTTTTATGAAAAACTACATATAAAAAAAAATTGGTTGGGGGTCCTGCCCTTGTTCCGCCCTATATATATGATATATAGGACTTATAATCGATATACAATATTTTGATGATCAATATAAAAACATCTGTGATGATATTATTTACAAACTGTGGATATACATATATATATATATAGAAAATTTAAATTATGAAATATCGGCTGAAGAAAAATAATACGAATGTGTATATACACACACACACACACACATACATAAGAAATATCACTTAAAATATTAAATTTCGTGTGTTGTAAAAAAATTGGGTAGTATCCTGTCGGGCGTCATGCATGAAGTACTCTAGCGATCAAGTGGGAATAATTAAGGAGTTGACATCTATCTATGAATACTTATATATGTCTCTTTTGAGTGTGAAAATAGCAGCAGGCTGACATGGCAACCAACGCATTTTACCTAGGATTTGATAAGGAAGAATCATCAATCACCAGCATTTTTCACCAGACAAAATTAAATGAATATTCTATTCCACATCTAAATAAATAAATAAATAAAAAAAATCCTCAGATTAGCTAGAGAGAGCTGACTTGTTCTTTATTCTCAAGTTGTGACCATAGTGAAAAGGGGGTCTAATTCTCTCAATAATACTTGCAAGAATCCACATCTCTTCCCCATAGGCGATGAGAAAAATAGCCACTGCTTTTGCATTATTGGATACTCTCATCCATATACATAGAATTAAAAAGGTTTAATTTGACAGCAGTTTGCTCTTCATCATCAGTGTCTTAGAGAGAGAGAGAGAGAGAGAGAGAGAGGATTATTTGCAACTTTAATCCAAAGCTAATCGAAAGCCCATTTTGTGATTGGGACACATAAAGGCAAGGAGCTGGTGGTAGATACCTTTAATCTTGATTCTCAATTTCATGTGTCAATTCATGTCGCTATATTATAATGTTATCAGTATACACATCGAGTTGTAAAATGATGCCATTAATTTCTTTATATATATTTTACTATAATTAAAAAATATTAATTAGAATACGAGATGTAATATATACCATTTTGAACGAGGTCAAATCAAACGGCCGCAAAATTTTGGGATCAAGATGTCAACTCAAACTCAAAAAGCTTATTAGAATTCCCTCAAACGCTTCCTTCAAAAATAAATCACGAGCGCGATATATTGTTTTATTTATTGTTTCAAGAACATAAATTAATTTGCGTTACACTTAGAATGCAATTTTTTATTATTATTATTATTATTATTTTTACGGTGGCTACAACTTATTGTGTGGCATATCATCAAGGAATGGAGGGACACTTAAATTTTAATTTGGGGGCGTAAAATAATTGGCGAGCGCCCACACTTATATATAGGGGAAATTCTATGACGCGTGAGGACGTAGTGTGTCATCTGTCACAATAAACTTATTGTAATACTTGCATATGTCACATTAGATTTATTGTGACAGATGGCACACTATATCTGGGTGCGTCATGGAATTTCTCATATATATAGATATATATCTTCACGCAATTACTTATCTAAGTTAAAATAAAGTTATGTTTATTTAAAATTTTGGCATCGTAAATTTTGTACTCTATATTTTTTCGTAATTTAAAATTCATCTATGATTGAGTCAGCATCAAAAGTTTTGGCAATTTCTTTGTCAATGCACATTAGGAGAATGTAAAACCCTAACTTAAACTTATTGCAAAATACCAACAAAATTCATAATTTTTTTTAACTTGAATGTACAATTTGAGCATAATGACACACTAATATATTATAGGTAAATTGTGAAATCATAAAAAATAAATAAAATCATAACATTAAAGTCTTGAATTGCATTCCTTCTCAAATCCATAAATATAAAAGATTAATTACCACAAATATATAATGAAGTAAACTTAAAATATTAATAAGAATAAATAGTGGGAAATGTAACAAGAAAATTAATTAACTTGCACGAGTCGTAAAGTAGCAGTATAAACAAAATGAAAATATTTTTGAAATTTTAGATAAAATTATATACTTTAAGCCTCTCATCACTATATTAATTTAAACTCCATATATATATATGAATCATACTTAAATATTAATACACACAATGTCCAATATATATAAGTCCAGTACCACTATATGGGCTAACATGGGATATTGAGAGGCGGGGGCGAAAATATTAATTTATATAATAATTATATGTATATATAGTAAGGGCCCTCCTGTGTCCGTCTCCGCATATCATATATGTTTTGTCGTCATTACTATAATAAATGATGTGTAAAATTATAATTCGATCATCTATTACACACGATGTATATGGATGCTGCGAGAATATAAGATGTAAAGATTGTAAGTTAATTTGTAACAAAGAATCTCACGTGATTTTACGGTGTTGGTTGTCAATTCCTACTTATTAATCAAGTGTTATATATGATACATGCATGGAGTTTCAGCACAATTGCGACAGGTACTCAAACAATTTGAAGTATTTATTCTATATTTGGTGCCAAAATCAACATTGCATGGGAAGTGGAATATGGCATGCTGGCGACACATGGGCATGGCTTGTTACACAGACTTCTTACGTGACAAATGATATATATATATATATATATATATATATATATATATATAATATGTGTGTGTGTAGAGAGAGAGAGAGAAAGTAGCTAGCAATCATGCACTCAACGCCGATCTATGTATAAGATAATGATTTTGTGTGTAGTGAATTAAATCATATTTTCAAATTTCAAGTGCAACACGAAATCATCTGTTACATACTTACCGCAACATTCTATATTATACATTTAAAAATATATATTAATTTGGGCATTATTTTAAGTATAATACAAGGGAATTTATTCTCCCAATCATTAATTGGTCACCAGATCAACTAGATATCAAGCAAGCACATAATTAAGAATCTCAATATATTTATTAAAAATAACAAATAAAATCTTTTATGTGTAGTTTGGTCTTTGTGGGCTAATTGGACGTAAACACGAAATCTATACATATATTAAGGTAAAATTATGTGATAGGCACCGATTCTTATATAAACAGTTATCTATCACATGATTTAATAATTATATTTTAAATAATAGTTTTGAGTTAATAGATAATAATAGTGACAATTATTGTTATAATTTTTATTTTTTTTTGCATTTTCCACAGCGGTTTAATTTAGATTACAACCGTTGCATTTAACAATTTTTTTCAATCTTATTTATTATTTTTTTACTTGAAATTTTGAGATTTGTAACATTTTTTTTTATGCATAAGTGGATGATTTGTAGTACTCTACATTTGTCGCCTAAAAAATAGCTTTTATTTGTGTTACACTATAATAATAATAATAATAATAATAATAATAATAATAATAATAATAATAATAATAATAATAATAATAATAATAATAATAATAATAATAATTTGCAATAATTTATTATTTTTCTATTTCAATTTCATCATTTAAAATAATTAAATAATTATATTTTTTACACCTGTCATATATTCAAAGAAATAAATGTTCTTTAATCTTGAACACTTATACGTTGCTATTTATAAAATCGTGACGTTTGAAATATTCCAATTCAATCTTTCCAACATGGATTTTCATTTAGTTCCTGAAATTTAATTTTCTTTTTGTTTGTCCTAACTACACAAAATTGATTTTTTTATCTAATTAACTAACGCACGTGCATATCATTTTATTAATTTTTAAAAATTGAACATAACATATAGAATGCAAAAATAATCATAATATTACAAATCTAAAAAATAATAATTATATGCTAGTTTATTTATAAGAGAGAAAAATTAAAATACCCATATCCCCTAACTAAAAACCCCCTTTACCCACTTTCTTACACACATTCAAGATATACCCACTATGTCTATTATATCCCTACTTTTTCATTTTTCAATGCATTCAGACGTGGGCCCTCTCATTTTTCAGAAATTGTAAGACAAAGTACTCATTTTCTGTCTCAAATCAGACTCATAAATACGTAAAGTTATTCTTCACGTGTGCCCTCAATTCTCGGAAACTGCAATACCATTCGAAACCCATAATTTTGATACGGGCGGTATCCCAGCGGTATTGCAAGGGAACTGAAACAGAGTTGAAATTTTTCCTTTTGTGCTACAATACCGTAATTCTATTATGGGCGGTATTCAAACGGTATTGGAAGGGAGTCGAACTTGAGCAGAAATATTTGGTGCGGTATTCAAGACTTATTCGACGGTATCCATTTTAAATAGAATACCGTTTCAAAAATGTTCAATACCGTTCACACACTTTAATACCTTCCACAAATATAACAAACGGTATCCATTTTAAATAGAATACCGTTTGACTACCGTCACACATTCAACGGGCGGTATCCATTTTAAATAGAATACCATTCGAAAATATTTGGTGCGGTATTCAAGACTTATCGGACGGTATCCATTTTAAAAAGAATACCGTTTCAAAAATGTTCAATACCGTTCACACAATTTAATTCCTTCCACAAATATAACAAACGGTATCCATTTTAAATAGAATACCGTTTGACTACCGTCACACATTCAATAGCGGTATCCATTTTACCGTTCGTGGGTTGGTGGCAGTTATTTATCATAAATTTCAAATTAATATTCCCACCACTCCTTAAGTCAAAAGAAATCAAATGCATTTCAAATACCGTCCCCAAATACAGAGCCCTAAAATACACGTGCCCTAAAATCAAACCAAAAGCCAAAATCCCCAAAATCTGCGACTTTTTTTCTCTCGAAGAACATCAATGGAGTTCGGCGAAGGAAGTGGTGCTCATCAATCTGACAATGAGCAGGTTAGTTATTACATCTCTCTCCTAAAATACATGAATACCGCCGAGATGACCGTAGTCGGCGGTATAAGTTTTTTTTCTAGGCGACGGTATCCAAAATTTTGTTGATAATTGATGGATTATGTGTGTCTTTAAGTTTTTAGTTGTAGTTAGATTTTGTTTCCTGCTAGATTAGGAATCGTATACGGAAAATACCGTAGTCGGCGGTACAGTTTTGTTTGCTAAAATGAATGGTGTTTGCTAAAAATTTGTGATAATTGTTTGATTGGAATACCGTCAGTTTACAGAAAATATATGTTTGATTAGGATACCGTCCGCTTAGCAAATACCGATAGTATACCGCCCGTCACTATCGGGCGGTATACGAGCGGTATTCAAAGTTTTTTGAATGGTATTCAAAGTTTGCTAAAACGAATGATATTTGCTAAAAATTTGTGATAATTGTTTGATTGGAATACCGTCAGTTTACAGAAAATATATGTTTGATTAGGATATCGTCCGCTTAGCAAATACCGATAGTATACCGCCCGACACTATCGGGCGGTATACGAGCGGTATTCAAAGTTTTTTGAATGGTATTCAAAGTTTGCTAAAACGAATGGTATTTGCTAAAAATTTGTGATAATTGTTTGATTGGAATACCATCAGTTTACAGAAAATATATGTTTGATTAGGATACCGTCCGCTTAGCAAATACCGATAGTATACCGCCCGTCACTATCGGGCGGTATACGAGCGGTATTCAAAGTTTTTTGAACAAATGAATACCGTCAATCAACAACGGTACAGTGTATTAATTGTTTATCTTCTTCTCAGGCGCCTTGGAGTTGGAAGAGAGTGGATATGCAAAATTATTTCCAAATTGTGAATCTCTACTACAGGCCGACGGTATTAACGTCGATAGGGACAACTTTGTTGAGAGTTGGTGGGCAAGAACTACTGGGTAGATTCGAGGAGGGGTGCTTCGGTCACCTCATACGATGGAAAAGCAAGTCAAGCAACGGTAGAGCCTTGCATGCTTTGATCTCTCATGAGATCACTATTCCCGGTGCTCCGGCTCATGAGGTATGGTTCCGTATTAATGAGAGCCATATCAAATTTTCATTCCCCGAGTATGCTCTGGTGACCGGGTTTCGATTCGGATCATCGACTTTTGATCCAAATGCTGAACACAATCATTCCAACGTGGGAGTGTTTAGGAGATTCTGTGGTGGCAAGGATCTCAGCATTCTGGAGCTGTGGAATATTTTTTGCGGAAAGGATCGCAGACCCTCGAAGAAGATTACGCCAGATGATTATTTGAAAGTGGCTAACATTTTAGCCCTGTATTTTTTTGCTTGTGGGTACGACACTCCAAGAAAGGTCGATAGTTTTGCGTGGGTGTTGGTGGATGACCTTGAAGCGTGGAACAGATTTCCATGGGGTGCCTACACCTATCCTATTTTACTCCATTACATTGCTCGATTGCCGAGGTCGACACCTAGAAAGTATCATTTCTATGGCCCTGTGTGGGCTCTACAAGTATGTATAATTTGATGAAATTTTTTTTAAAAAATAGTACTAGTATTAACTATACTGATTAGGTTGATTTTAATATCACTTTTACAGATTTGGGCATATAAAGCTATACCGGCCCTTGGAACAGAGGTTGCGGATGTTGCTGAACCAGTGGCGTTGCCTCGTTGCTTGAAGTGGCTTTTTACTCCTTCAAATATGCAAGATTTTCATACACTACTGAATGATGCGGTAATGTATTTTGCACGATAAAAATATTACTTTTCTATTTTAATTAACTAAGTATGTAATATCGCCTGTTACCGCCCGATACCGCTCGGTTAAGACCCGTTACCGCCCGGTTAACCCTATACCGCCCGGTACCGCCGTGTGCCGCCCGGTATCTCCGTGTACCGCCCGGTACCGCCCAGTACCGCCCGGTACCGCCGTGTACCGCCCGGTACAGCTTAATTTAATAATTAATATTTCACCGATTATTTTGTAGGGTGAGTGTCAAGAAACGCTACATGCTGGCGCGGATGAAGAAGTACGTGACTATTGGATCGGCGTTCTAGTCCCCGATGCACTGGGTGTTGTTTACCGTGCACCGGTAAACCCTGTGAAGGCACAACGCGGCGGTGATGATGTCGTGCAGCGCGTCGTGAGGACTGCAGCACGGGTGTGAAATATATCATGTCGCTCTGCAGCTTCAGTTTCAGCAAGTGCACCAAAACGACAGCCCCGGAAAAAGCAGAAGCAGGCTGCTCCGCCAGAATCAGCGCCGGAGACTGAGACTGATAGTGATGTGCGTGAGACAAGGAAGAAGCATACTCCTCCACCAACTTCCGAAAAACGGGGTAGGGAATCGAGCTCGTCTTCTTCAGGGAGTCATGTTTGGGAGAGACGTGAACGCGGTCTAATTTCAAAGTTGAGGGAAGCAGTACTGCCAGATTTGAAAGATTACATGAGGAATGAGTTGCTTCCTGATCTGAAGAGTTGGATGCAATCACTTTACTATGGAGACCGTCGATCACGCTCAGGGCACAGTCATCATTCCCATCAGCCCCATCCGTCTCATCATCCGGCGTCATCACATCATTCTGCGAGGCCATCCCATCAGACTCATCATCCCCATCAGTCTCATCAACCAGAGCCGTCCCATCATTCTCATCATCCCCATCAGTCTCACCACTCTTATCATCCAGAGTCGGACCATCATTCTGCATATCAGTCCCATCATTCGTATCAGTGGGATCAGTTCGATCAGAACTATCAGTACACTGGTCATCGTGCCTCATCTTACATGCCAGAGGCAGACCGCACATCTGTAGACGGAGGACATACTCGGAGATCACTACAGATGCAGATAGACCCCCGAGAGCTAATGGACAAGGAATCATTTTGGAGATCTATGGTGGGGATATCTACTACTGAGTATCCTACCGTCTCTGCTTTCCCGTACGAGGAAAACCAGGTAAAGTATTAAATTTTTTTAAAAATTATAATTTAATTTGTTTATTATTGTTATTAATTGTTAAATTAGTGTTAACATTAATTTTATTCTTATTTTTGGTTTAATTTTTATTTGTATTAGGACATTCATATCGATGTTCCCGCTCAAGAGGAAGGTGTTGACTCCGAGGAGGGTAGTCCACTTCGTTTCAAGCGTGCGGATAAAGGAAAATAAATTGCAGAATTCGATAATCCTCCACGTCGAGTGAAAAAGCAATCCACTGCGCTTCGCACGCCATATATAAGCACGATGCCGACTCCAATCAAAGCCGCAGCTCGTAATGCTTACATAAATTGGCGAAAGAAAAGACCAACTCCATTTGTGCGAACCCTCGTGACTAGTTTTGAGTTGGATCATGCATTTTTTGATCGAGTGGAGAACATACAGTCCGCCATGGATGCCACGGTAAATCTTTATATATTTTTTATAATTATTTTCCGTACCAAATATGGAAACTTTGTCTAACTGAAATAATTTTCTAATCAACCATTACGTTACAGATAATTGATCTCTTCTGTGAAGCTATGGTTGCCAAATTGGAGAGGGGCAAACAACTATTAGATGAAGTAGATGCAGGGAGTACACGCATCATGGGACCTTCATTCTTTGTGAGTATCTAATTTTATTTTTACAACTAACAATACCGTCGGTACATATAATAATACCGCTCTAGCGGTATTAAACTGTATTATTTATACCGTTGAATACCGCTTGAGCGGTATTAAACGGTATTTATTTATACCGTTGAATACCACTCGAAAAAGCAGCGGTATTCAATGGTATCTAGTACAATGCTATTAATCTAATTTCCAAGTATTCAACAGCTTCAGTTAGAAAAGGAATGGCGGAAGAATGTCGACCAACCTGACTCTGCACATTGGAGAGGTGAAAATACAGATGTTTATTGGTGGAAGCCTTATTCCAGTATGGTTCAAATGGTTCAAGGGCGAGATGTTCCAGGAGCTCGACCGTGGTGGGATGCTAAACAGGTAAATACCGCTCGACTACCGATCGATACCGTTGATACCGCTGGAGATTATTATGTATTTTTTTTTATATATTATGTATTTTTTTTCAATGTAGGTAATCTTCGTGTGTTGCGTGAATGAACATTGGCTCACCGTGTTGCTTGACTTGATTGAATGGAGAGTAGACGTATACGACTCCGTGTTTCATAGGTTAGCGCCAGAAGAAAGCAAACTTCGAGGAATTCAACTGAGGCCATTGACAAAGTTGATGAAGCAAGTCTTGCACTATGGTGGTTGGTTTGTCAAGAATGTTCACGAGATTCGGAGTCCACCATCACCTTCCTTGCCCTGCCGGATCATGACCAACAATTTCAAGCAGAAAGATGATGTTAGTTGCGGGCCCTACGCGTGCATGTATGTTGATAGACTAATCACAGGTTCGCCAATGGTTAAATGGGGGAACAAAACTGCTAATATAAAAGATTATCGTTTTCAAATGGCAGTTAGAATATTTGATTTGTGTTATGAATAGAAACATACTTTGAGACCCTTTTTGTTATAATCAAACTAATTTCCGTTCTCATTCTTCAATTTATTGAATATTATTATATTCCAAATATATGACTATATATGTCCATAAATATTTAAATTAAAATTTGTATTTTTCATATAGCGGAATCTGCTCGGTACCGCGCGGTACCGGTCAATACGGAGCGGTACCAATCAATACTGCGCGGTACCGGTCAATACGGAGCGGTACCGATCAATACCGCGCGGTAACTGTCAATACCGTGGGGTACCTCTAAATACCGCTCGGTACCGGCCCAACCGTGTAGAATTAAATATGCAAATAGTATTCATAATGACTTTACACATTGAATAGTATTCATAGTGACTTTATACATTGAATTGTCTCTTCGACAACTTGTTTTCTTACGAGACTACATATAAAGATGTGCAATATAGTGATTTCACTATTGAAATGTCATGTCCAATCACAATTCATATAGTTTGTTTTTTTTTATGTGACATAAAGAGTGGAATCTTAAATAGTTTACTATTTGTCCTCATATGTGTTGTCCACATTCAAAAATAATGGAATTGAATATTACTTCGACAATATAAATAAGAGTCCTTATATCGTAAACCTTATTTCGAGCTTAGTAAACATCTTCACCAATATTCTTAATACCGAAAGCGGATGAACGTCAAGGTTTATTGATCAAGCTTTCGATGTTAAGAAATTGGTGAAGAAGTTTACGAACTCCGCTTCAAGTGCACAAATTTCTTCACAATATGTATTGTAAACCTTATTCCGAGTTTGGTAAACATCTTCTCCAATTTTCTTTATCCCGAAAGCTGATGAATGTCAAGGTTTATTGATTGTGTCAAGCTTTCAGGGTAAAGAAATTGGAGAAGAAGTTTTTCGAGGTAGAGAAAATTGGAGAAGAAGTTGGCGGATACCGCCCATATACCGCACGGATTCGGCCCTGCACACCGGATCTCTCTCTCTGGAAACCTGACTTGTTGTACAAGTGAGAAGCAACGAGCAGATTCTGAAGATAAGGTGTAGGAGAGAGCAGACATATGCCTGGAGAAGATCATTTCCCAACCTCATTTCCCCCTCTCCTTTCTATATTTTATTATAAAAGTAGTGTAAATTCAGTACCGCCTGGATACCGTCCGGGATACCGCCGGACGGTATTCAAGCGTGATTCGGGCTTGTAGCGGTATTTCAATTGTCCAATCATAGTTCTAGTGTAAATTTAGTCCAAGGAACACTTGAAAATGAAGGAGTATGTAATTTACAAAGCAATTAATCATTCTCTACCTCTTTTCGCGTAATTATAACAAAAATTTACAATCCAAGCATTCAATTACATTGCCAATGATCACTTGCAAAAATACACTAATGTCTCTAGAGTGTAGTGCTAATGCCTCAAGTGTATGGTGCTTGGTCCTCACAAGTGCAAAATTCATGATATGTTGAGAGAATACATTGTAATTTGACACTCAAGTCATATATGATGAATAATTGAATCCAACACACCCCTAATTGGCTTTTGAATTCCTGATACCGCTGAGGAGGCGCAGTACCGCTCGGATACCGCCCGGGATACCGTCGAACGGTATTCAAGCGTGATTCGGGCTTGTAGCGGTATTTCAATTGTCCAATCATAGTTCTAGTGTTAATTCAGTCCAAGGAACACTTGAAAATGAAGGAGTATGTAATTTACAAAGCAATTAATCATTCTCTGTCTCTTTTCGCGTAATTATAACAAAAATTTACAATCCAAGCATTCAATTACATTGTCAATGATCACTTGCAATACTACACTAATGTCTCTAGAGTGTAGTGCTAGTGCCTCAAGTGTATGGTGCTTGGTCCTCACAAGTGCGAAATCCATGATATGTTGAGAGAATACATTGTAATTTGACACTCAAGTCATATATGATGAATAATTGAATCCAACACACCCCTAATTGGCTTTTGAATTCCTGATACCGCTGAAGAGGCGCAGTACCGCTCGGATACCGCCCGGGATACCGTCGGACGGTATTCAAGCGTGATTCGGGCTTGTAGCGGTATTTCAATTGTCCAATCATAGTTCTAGTGTTAATTCAGTCCAAGGAACACTTGAAAATGAAGGAGTATGTAATTTACAAAGCAATTAATCATTCTCTGCCTCTTTTCGCGTAATTATAACAAAAATTTACAATCCAAGCATTCAATTACATTGCCAATGATCACTTGTAATACTACACTAATGTCTCTAGAGTGTAGTGCTAGTGCCTCAAGTGTATGGTGCTTGGTCCTCACAAGTGCGAAATCCATGATATGTTGAGAGAATACATTGTAATTTGACACTCAAGTCATATATGATGAATAATTGAATCCAACACACCCCTAATTGGCTTTTGAATTCCTGATACCGCTGAGGAGGCGCAGTACCGCTCGGATACCGCCCGGGATACCGTCGGACAGTATTCAAGCATGATTCGGGCTTGTAGCGGTATTTCAATTGTCCAATCATAGTCTTATTTTTTTTATCGCGTTCAAAGATTTGACATATGGGTCCCTCGCGAGAATATTAGGGTCCTTTTCAAACCCCAAAAAATCACACCCTCTTCAACTCCCTCCTTCAAACCCAAAAAATTCCCATTTTTTCGAATCCCACTCCAAAACGGTAATTTCTTTGACTACATCTTCGATTTTTACCAAGCAGCAATGTCGTGCGGCGGGAGTACAAGTAGTGAAGATGATTCTGTAGAGGTAATCTTTGAACTAGAATTCTTTTTATGAATTTTGTTTTTTGTGATTTATCTGATACCGCCGGCGGTAACGCGCGGTACTAACCGACACCATTCGGAAACTGCCGTACGTTGTCGACGATACCGTTAAATACCGCCGGGCGGTACCGAGCAGTATGTTTTATTTTTTTCATTTTTTGCTTGTTTTGTAGCCTTCTTGGACATGGAAGAGATTTGAAACGCAATTAATGGATCCCGTCATTAATCTTTACTGCAAAGGAAAGATTTTGAAGAAAATAAGCACACGATTATTACATGTTGGTCGTTCGGACCTACTACGAAGGTATGAGGAAGGTTGTTTCGGCCATCTCTTGAGATGGACGGATAGTCGGAGTTGTGGCAAAGCACTACATGCTTTGATTTCGCGGGAAATAAATCTTGGAGATGCCCCGAAGTTTGAGGTATGGTTCCATATTAATGGGAACAATATTAGATTTTCATACCCCGAGTTTGCGCTCGTGTCCGAATTTAGATTTGGGACATCTAATTTTGATCCAAACGCTTACCACGACTGTTCTAATATCGGGGTTTTTATGAGATTTTGTGGTAGAAAGCCGATAAGAGTTAAAGATTTATTGAAAAAATTTGAAAGCGATGTGGCTAATGCAACAGAAGATGATTATTTGAAAGTTGCTAATGTGTTGGCCTTATATATGTTTGCTTTGGGATATGACACTCACCGACAAGTTGAGAGCTTTGTTTGGATTTTGGTCGACAACCTACGAGAGTGGGACAAATTCCCTTGGGGTGCCTACATATACCCCACTTTGCTAAACTATATGTCTTTATTGCCGAACACCAGATTAGAATGTGGCTCGAAATATCATTTTTTTGGACCAGTGTGGGCTCTACAGGTATTTTACAATTATTTAGTGATTTTAAATCGCAAAGTAAATAATAACAATATTACTTACAATTTTCTCATATATTCTGTAGATTTGGGCCTGCGAGGCCATTCCAGATCTTGCCCACAATGCGTTTACCCACATGCTTTGCCTAGGTGTTTGAGATGGTTTCTAGTGCAGTCTTCCATTGATGACTTTGATGTATTTTTCAAGGCCGGGGTAAAAACATTCTCTACTTTTAAAAATTCAATTTTTTTATACGTATCATTACTGAGTTCTTTTTCCTATCATTACAGATCGCGCATCCGTGTCAGCAAACATTACAGGTAGAACCCAATGAAGAGCAAAGCGACTACTGGATTAGCATTCAGAGCCCAAACGCACTTGGTGTTCATTTCGAGCCCCCAGTGATTCGATCCAGGAAAATGGCGGCTAGAGTGCATGCAAGAGAAAAATAAAAAAAATGATCCTCATTATTTTGCGGAAAATGTCGAAGTTCGACGCAAGAGAAGAGAGGATATTGAAAATCGCCATCAAGAGAAAACATCCTCGTCTTCACACAGATGGGAGAAACGCGAGGCTCGTTTCATCTCAAAAGTTAAGAACGAGTTTTTACCCGACTTGAAGGACTTTATAAAGGAAGAGATGAAGCACATGATCCGAGCTGTCTGGCCTGGTTCGAGACGATCAAAGTCGCATCGCAGTCATCATACTCACTGCATATCCCCGAGAGCTCGATCACCCCCCTCCATCCACATCCCCGCACGTGCCTCGTCATATGTTTCTGGCCGCCAATCTCCAGGGCAGGATATCCCTGGGAGGAGGTCTCTACAGATTGAAGAAACGCGGACACCTATGGATCTAGATGAGTTTCTGATGACTGCACAGCCGTTGCAGGTACTATTTCCTCTAGACCTCGAGGGGCAATACGAGCTTGGTGTTGATACATTCTCTAGAGATATACAAGATCATGATCATAAGGTATAAATTCTAATTTCATTCCCATTTAATTAATTCAATTATGTAATTTCTTATTTTAATTTATATAATTGTGTCAGGATGTAGTATTTGGTCCTGTACAGGATATGGATCATGCGCCTCACACAGTAATTGAGGTAGAGGAACCTCATAAGGTATAATTAGTAATTTAATTAACTGATACCGCCGGTTGAATGTAATACCGTTAGGATACCGGCTGGTATCATAGAATACCGTCAGTATAATGTAATACCGTTCGGATACCGGCTGGTATCATAGAATACCTCAAGAATACCGGCCGGTATCATGAACGGTATTCCAGCGGTATACCGTTAAGATACCGCTGGGTACCGTTCCGATACCGTCCGGGTACCGTCTGGATTTTGTAATTTTTAATTTAATTTATATCATTGTTTCAGGATATTGAGGTTATTGAGGTGGAGGAAAATAGCCCTCCGCCACGCATTACACGTCGGACTAAGGTAAAAAAGGAGGGAGATAAAGGAAAACAAAAAGTGGTTGATCCGGCTCCATTTGATTATGCAATCCCAACGATCCCTTTTGCTAATATCGCGCCTCCGATGCTCCCTATCGAATGCTGGATTGCATATAATGAGTTCCGTAAACTTGGAGCAAGAGTGTCGATCAATCTTGCATACAGTGATCATCCACTAAGACAAGTATTTTTCGCCCGGTTGGAAGACTATAACACCGATATGGAGTTAGATGTAAGTTTTTTTAAATCTCAAACAAATGTTTTTCTCATCTAATTTTTCTAAAAAACTATCTATACAGACGGTTGGCATCATGATGGAGGTGATGAAGAAGAAATTGGTTAATGGAGACCATATCTTGCCTAATGTGAATGCCACTAACACAATTATCGTTAGCCCAACATTCTTTGTAAGGCACTAGAATATTTTTTTTTTGTATAAATCTCTCTTTGAGCTAAACGTATATAACTAGAATTCAAATTCAAATTACAGACCAGTTTAGAATCTGAATGGATACGCAAAGTTAAAGATCCGAGAACCGGCAAATTAAAAATTGCAGAATGGAGTCCGACGGAATCGCTGGTGCAAGTCATCCAAGGATCCGAGTCGCCTACCTCACAACCTTGGTGGGGTGCAACTAATGTAAGGTTTTTCAACACTATATTTTTATTTATGTTTAGTTTGCGTGATTCGGAAAATGTGATTGAAAATATTGGATACCGCCCGGTACCGCTTGGGTACCGCTTGGATACCGCCCGGTGACTTTCGGATACCGCCCGGTGACTCTCGGATACTGTCCGGTACTGCCCAATTTGGTTTTTTCCATTTGTTCTAATAACTGTTTTATTTTATTTAGGTTATCACCGTGTGCCTCGTTACTCGGCATTTTGTTACGGTGCAAATTATTTTGAGTGAGTGGCGTGTGGTAGTGTATGACTCGCTTGCACATACACTGGAGCAGTCAGCTCTCAAGACAAGGAATGCTCAATTGATGCCATTACTTCGATTGCTGGAACGGCTTCTGGATGTGAGTCTATATTGGGATCTCAACCATTGGGGGTTTCAGCGACCTCGGAAAATGTTGGAAATTCAGATGGTAAATGATTCAGAGCAGTTTTGGCAGGTCGATGAACATAGTTGTGGCCCCTATTCGTGTATGTACGTTGAGCGCCTACTCAGTGGTAGACCAGCTATATCTTGGGGGAATGTGGTCCAAAATCTAACCCTATATAGGCGGTACATTGCACAATTGATATTCGAGATGTGTAACGGTCGTGTGGATCCATTTTGACTATTTCTTTAGTTATTACATATAACTTGCAATTTATTTTCACTTCCATTTTGACTATTTCTTTTGTGATATTTATTTATTTAGAAAATCAATAAATATTTGCTAAACAAAAATGAAATTTGAATACAATGCAAACAGTAATTAATACTTGTCATACAACTGATTACCAAATTAACTAATTTTCATGTCTACCATTTTTTCAAGAAATAAATACGACATATGGTTCATCTATCTCTATTAGGGCAATTATTTCTGCTGTGATTTGGATCACGACATATGCTGCACTTTCTCGGTCCTCGACGTCTGCGATTAGCTGCTTCCGCCCCAGATGGATGACGACGTCCTGAGGGACGGCCAGCTTGACGGGTCACTATCAGTGGCGTCACCTTTTGCTGTGCAATGTGAGCTGGTACCACCCAGTCATCTCGATGAGACAGGGACCTTACTGACCATTCGTATGTCTCACGCCAATTATCCGTCGTGTAGTATGAAGAGACATAGTCAAGGATTGATTCACCATTTTTCCTGCATAAATATTAATAAAAAATTAAACAGCCGCCCACGTAAATATTCGATGTACTAATGCATAATATATAATCTGTACATAATAGCAGCAACTGCATGAGAGCATGGCATCAAGTCTAGTTGAAACTCGCGACATTTGCATGATTTCTGATGAAGATCAACAATGAATGTTTGTCTGCCGTCATGAACTTTGAATGTTGAATTTGAGGTTGGGACAACGTTATAGACCCGAGATTTTTCCACTTCCTCACGCAGTTTTTTTAAGGCTTCTTCAGTCAAAGCATTATCACATGCATTTGCACGTGCTCGTCTAGAATCAAAACACTGCTCGATCACATGCCTGATGCACTCAATTAATGAGCATATTGGAAGACGTCTTGCCCATAACAAACGTGCATTCAAAACTTCCGCTGCATTGGACGTAAGAAAACCATAACGACGAACTGGACATTTTGATCGTGCCCATCGCTCTGGTCCAATGTCCATCAACTTTGTATAAGCTCCATTTGGGCTTAGAGCATGTATAGCCGCCATTGCCTTGTCATATGCTGTTCGGCGATAACTGTATGCAGCCTTGTAGAACATGCTTGTAACGCCTTTGCCATACCGCGTGAACTTGTTTAACAAGTGATAGTAGCAAAGTCCGTGGGGTGTGCCTGGAAACACTTCTTGAACGGCATTACTTATACTGATGTGAGCATCAGAGACAATTAATGTCTCGGGATTGCATCCAAATGCTTGTCTCACCCTACTCAGAAACCAAGTCCATGACCGATCATTTTCGATTGCACCAATACCAATTGCTAACGGAAAGCACTGCTCATTTTCGTCTTTCGTTACTGCAATAAATAAAATGCCCTTGTTCTTTCCCTTCAGATGTGTGCCATCCACAACTATCACCGATCTCAGAAACATGGCATATGCAGTACGACAAACACTAAGAGCAACAAACACGTGTTGGAATTGGTTATCAGGCCCAACTTCTAAGTCAGTAAACGTACCAGGATTGGTTTGTTCCAACATGTATAGGTAGCTAGGGAGCATCTTAAAAGAATCTTCATGCCCACCATAAATCATCTCGATCGCAGCATTTCTGGCACGGAGTGCCACGCTGTAACTGGTTCGGATACCAAACTCTTCCAACATCTTCGCCCTGATATCTTTTGGTTTCATTATCTGGCCCTCACCGCGCATTTGTTTGGAAAAATACGCTGCAATCACTTTTGCATGGACTTGTCTCGGAGCGACACGACTCAAGTCGTTCATGCAAGTATGTTCTTCCGTGAACTTATATACAATCCAAAATGTTTCTCTCCATGTGGCGCGCACCTCAAAAGGTTAATGATCTTCATGTTTGCATACAATAATCAGACGCTTTGAATCTGAACGAGCCACTTTATATTCAGCACGATGATGAATATTCCATAATCCCACCGCGATTGACAGAGCATCTTTGGTCCAAAAGGTGGACCCTTTACAAAGTTGGTCATCTGGTACACCCTCCAAATCAGATATCAGAAGTGAATCTGAAACATCAATAGGAATCATCGGTATTAACCAATTTTCATTTAGCTCTTCAGTTGGGTTTGACTCTTCGGGTATTGGTGAAGGGTTGCTAATCCCTAACATAGACAACAGTTTGTTTATGCCACCCTCTCTGCGAATCCATGCAGCAAACTCTACAAATGTAGATTGTGCAAACCTATTGGCAAAATCAGCTTCTTCATCTTCCTCATCATCTTCCTCATCATCCTCATCCTCATCCTCATATGCATCATAATCTTCATCTGCATCATCATCATCATCTTCCGGTCGCTCAGCCTCAGTCTCATATTCGTCTTTATCTTCATCATCATCATCATCATCATCATCATTATCGTCCTCACCATTGCCTCTCCCGTCACCATGTATATTCTGTGAGGGGTTGCCTCCGGCGTCATCTTCCTCACCATTGCCTCCAAAATCACCCGCGTACTCATGTGAGCCTACTAGTTCATGATTTGATGTGGTAGTTGGCATACTGCGGCTAACACTACAATGCGGGTCACTAAACCAATCAAATTGTGAATATTGTGTGCCACAATTATCAAACTGTGAATATTGTGTGCCACAATTATCAAACTGTGAATATTGTGTGCCATAATTATCAAACAAAGGACTTGAGTAATCCACTGATGGTACATATGGATCTTGCTGATGATTTGTCCTGATGTCATTTTGTATATTGTGAACAACATACACTGTCGGTTCACCTTCTCGAATGCACAACCCCTGCAGATCTTGATCAGTACTCAAGAGAGACCTCAATAATCTACCATTCGAGTACGCGATAAATAATAGAGAAGATAATCTGCACCCAGTGAATTGGATCGCATGATGTAATTGATGCGCTGGATTAACTCGCCCAAAGATATAGGTTGAGCAGGAATGTGTACAAGTTGCTCATCACCGCCTTCGTAGTCGGAATTTTGCCATCGCCCACCATATTGTACAATGACACTTTGCCAATGATCCATCTATAGAACCAACAAAATATAATGTTAATGAAAACATTAGTCACTTAAGATACCGCTCGTTACCGCTATTACAATGACGATACCGCTCGGTAGCGCTATTACCGCTCGAATACCTTTTAGATAGGGTTCTGAACGGTATTCGAGCGGTATATATTCTGCATGAAACATTCAAAATATACCTGATGAATTTGTGTTAGACTGCACGAGGATTGTTTTTCTTTTTGCTAGATATTGTTGTGTTGTGTTGTGTTTTGTGTTTGTTTGAAGTTTATGTGTGTAATATATCCTGTATATTAATGCTTGAATATGAAATCATCCAACGAAAAAGTTTTCAATTTCACCGTTCTCTTACATCCAGCATGTGTGTAAAAGTATAAGGCAATATGATATGTCGCTTTCAATGTACAAACTATTCAGTCTACCATGTGATACCGGTCGAATACCGCTGGATTTTATTGATATCCCATGGTGTAAATATGACATGTCTACAATCTCACCTACCCCTTTTACATCCATGTACTTCTTCAATTGTTTTGTTATAAATCAAAGTACATGCGCGTAAGAAAACAGATAAAAACAAGACATGCTAACAAGACAATCTTCAAAAGTGTGGAAAATCGAATACCGTACGAATACCGCTCACAAACCGCCGGACTACATTCATACCGCTAGCGTATTATGTAATACCAGCCGGTATTATATAATACCGCTTGAATACCGGCCGGTATTACGTAATACCACTAGAATACTGGCCGGTATTGATCCTGTAATCTAGCGGTATCAAATATACCGCTCGCATACCGGTCGGTATTATGTGATACCGGCCGGTAAGTAAGACCTCTTGAATACCGTTCCGGTATTATGTAAGACCGCTTGATCCTGTAATCCAGCGGTATCAAATATACCGATCGCATACCGGTCGGTATCTCCTATACCGTCCGTATACCGTCGGTATGATGTTATACCGCTGGAATACCGACAAGAATTTTTCATTCGGGATCTGGGCAATGATCTTTCAGCCAATGAGAAGTCTTCGTTGTCACATGTCTCTATAAAATTTCTAAGTACATTTGCCTTGGTTTTTAGCACAATCAAGTACACTTGTGTAAGAGATGTGTAAGTAACACCTTTTTGAGGGTATTTTTAGGACTTTACACTAAAGTTGGGTAATTGTTGGATGTGGGTAAGGAAGTGGGTAAAGGGGGTTTTTAGTTAACAAATATGGGTAGTTTTATATATTTCCACTATTTATAATCTATGTACCTAGAAAGGAATTATGATAGTAGCTAGATTTCGCCTCCTTATGAGAAAATGATATTGGTCGGGCCTAAAATTTCATGCATTTGTCCGATGGGCTTGGGAAAATCCGACTTTTCTTTGGTGGTGGTGATAGAAAGGATTTTAATAAGTATGGATAATTGTTATAATTAATAATTAAAAGTAATATAGAATAATAAGTATTGATAAATGAGAAAATATATTTGCTAATATTATTTTAATTAATAGAATATTGTATAATCTAAATACAATTATGGAAAATCTTTTCAAAATCGAAATAGAAAAAAAAATGTCCGTGCAGTGAGAGTTTTGGAGCATTGTACCTAAAATTATTGGGTATTTCAATTATGTTTATAATGGGTTTCAGACGAACCAACTATGTTATTTGTTTTATTGAGCACAATCAATAAAATGTGTAATTTTATTCATGGATATGAGTTGTCTACTGATAAAATAGGGCATAAACTTGAATATAATATTATATTTTTTGTACATTTTATAATTATTTCTATTAATTATTTAACTCTAATTTAATTCTTTTATTTATGCAAATTATTTAATATTAATTATTTATATATCTCGGAATGTAATACTAGTTAAATATATACACTATAACTAATTAAAGCTAGATACCATTAAATGACCAACGTACACAATTTTTCACAGAGGTGCACTTGCATGCAGCACCTCTTATTTTCAGCAATTTCAGGCGGGCGCGTGGCCCCACGCGAGCGTGCCACGTAGCGCCCACGCGCGGCGCGTGAGGCCCACGCGCCCGTCTTTTTTTTTGCGATTTTTTTATACCTGTTTTTATCATACTTGGTACTTTTTTTCTTACCACATAGTACTTTTTATTGTAGTTGGAATGATGATAGTATTAATCTCAGTTTGATACCTGTCTTTATCGTACTTGATAGTTTTCTTCTTACCACATGATACTTTTTATTTTACCGAACTCGTGTTTTGCTTTCCTTTGCAAATTCTTGGAATGATGATTGTTTTAGATTAATCTCAACACATACAATATAAAAACTGAGAAAAAATCAGAATTTGAACTAAATAAACTAGTATAAAATAACTAGCAAACCCCTTACTTTTTAATGATACAGATGGTACTTTTCGAATGTTTTGTGATACTTTTTAATATGAAGGTTGGTACTTACTTTGGACAATTTTTTTTTATGGGTTGACCCACGTTGACCGAGTCAAAGCGCGAGTTGACCCGCGTTGACCGGGTCAAAGACGGGTTTGACCGACCCGTCTCATATAGTATTATTTGCATCATGATACATGCAAGTGTTTGCCTTTTTCATAATAATACAACCACCTTTATTTAATGATAACCTAACTAGTGGAAACCTTTTTTTTTTCTTTTTCTCTTTGCAATATACCCTCCGCCAAATTTTCTGATGACTGAAATATGACTAAGTCACCAAAATCTATCCTACAAGAAAACAAAATAAAGAGAATCACATAAACCAAAATGATGAACGGTAGAATTATGAAAAAAAATGAAAAGTAAAAGTTAAAATATTGTTGTGAAAAATTGTAAACATTGAAATATTTGACGGATAACTAAATATAGATAATTCTACAATATACCAAATACAGGGCCGGCCCAAAGGCTTGTTGGGGTGGGCCGTCGCCCATGGGCCCCCGAATTTGAGGGGCCCCAAAAAAAAAAAAAAAAATTTATATACTTAGCCCATTCCCCAAATCCGCAGTTCCCCACTCTCAACGGCTCTCTAGTCTCTCCCTCTTCATTCTGCAAACTGCAATGCTCTTCTCTCTCCCTCTCTGACTCTCTTACGCAATTTCTCAGCTAATCTTCTTATATCTTCTAGTCTTCTGCAGTCTGCTAGTGCTACCCCAAGCTCCATTACAATTTACAATTTTTGGGGTTCAATTTTAGGTATATCAATTCTTCAAACCTTTCGCCCCAAACCTAACATCTTCAAAAAAGAGGAATTTTTGTGCAGTCTGCTACAGGAGGACGGACCGATGGAGGTGCTCTATCTGTAATCTGCTCTGCTAAAGCCTAAAGGTAATTATCGATTTCTGAAATCTCTATTCTCTGAAATCTCAACTCTGGAATTTTTCGGGTCAGGCAATGTCGATTATCAATTTTTCAGTTTGCTACAGGAGGATGGAATTTTTATATTATCAATTTCTGAAATCTCAACTCTTAGAACACTTCCTGCCACCTCGCTGCAATATCGAGTTTGATTAGAAAATTAATGAAATCTATTTATTTCTTATTGCTTCAAATTATCGATTTGAAGTTTAATGTGAAAAATCGATTTGAAATTTCTTATTGCTTCAAATTATTGATTTGCAGTTTGCAAATTTAGCTCCGGGCAGGCACAGCGGCCAGCGGCAGTCACCACGACAGACTCTGCAGTCACTTGATCAAAAATTTGGACGATCGACAATCGGGTTTTATCGCTCATTTGCTTTAAGATTTAAACTGTGTTGCTTGTGTTTATTTGCTTGCTTTAATTTTAAACATGAACTCTAGAAAATATCCATCCGGAAGTCAAAAACGAAATAAAAGAAAAAGAAGTGATGAGTTAATTAAAGCTCAAAGAGGAGCTATTGATAAGTTTTTTAAATCTAGTTCTTTAGCCGAAGAAGTTAATACAATTGAGAATGAGAATGATGATTTGAATGAGAATGAGCTTAATGATGTTGATGATTTGAATGAGAATGATAAGTTGAATGAGCTTGTTGATTTGAATGATTTGAATGAGAATGATGGGTTGAATGAGCTTGATGATTTGAATGAGAATGTTGCTTTGAATGTGCATGATAATTTGAATGAGTATGAAAAAACTAATGTTTTGAATATATTTGATCCAAGAATTTGGGATAATATTGATAATAAAACTAGAGATATATTGATAGAGAAAGGTCCTTTAAGAGAGTATGATCTCACGTTTCCTAAAGATAAATCTCTTAGACATTTTTCATTAGATTATTATGAAAGAAAATTGCCAAATAGAGAGAATCAAGATAGAAAATGGCTAGTATATTCTAAAGATGTAAACAAAGTATATTGTTTTTGTTGTAAATTGTTTAAATCAGTTCAAAATGTTGGTTTGTTTGCAAATGATGGTTTGGATGATTGGAAACGTTTAAGTGATAGACTTAAAAAGCATGAGAAGAGCATTGAGCATATTAAAAATATGAAGACTTGGATTGATTTACAAATTAGATTAAAATGCAATGAAACAATTGATAAAGGGTTACAAATGCAAATTAAAAAAGAGAAAGAGCACTGGAAACAAGTTTTAGTTAGAATTATTTCTGTTGTGAAATGTCTTGCTAAGCGTAATTTGGCTTTTCGTGGAGATAATGAAAAAATTTATCAAAATAACAATGGTAATTTTTTGGGTTTGCTTGAATTAATTGCGGAATTTGATTTGGTAATGGCAGAACATTTTAGACGTGTCTTGGACAAGGAAATTCATTATCATTACCTTAGTCATAAGATTCAAAATGAGTTGATTTTAACACTATCCTCTAACGTTAAAAATGCTATAATTAAAAAAATAAAAGAGGCAAAATATTATTCGATTATACTTGATTGTACTCCAGATACAAGTCATAATGAGCAAATGACTTTATTAATTCGATGTGTTGATATGTTAGATTCTCGCGTAAAAGTAGAAGAATATTTCATTGAATTTTTAAAAGTGGATGATACATCAGGATTAGGGCTTTTTAATGAATTACAATCTGCTTTAGAATCACTTGGGCTTGATATTGATGATGTGAGGGGACAAGGTTATGACAATGGGTCCAATATGAAAGGAAAATATCAAGGTGTACAAAAGAGATTTCTTGAAATAAATCCAAGAGCATTCTACATGCCCTGTGCTTGTCATTCTCTTAATTTAACAATATGTGATATGGCCTATTCTTGTGTTAAAGCTATCTCGTTTTTTGGAGTTGTACAACGCTTGTATACTTTATTTGCTGGCTCAACTAAAAGATGGAAAATTTTACAAGATCATGTTCAAACATTAACTTTAAAGTCATTATCAACAACAAGATGGAAAAGTCATGTTAATAGCATTGAAGCTATAATAACCCAACCTGATGAAATAAGAGAAGCTCTATTTGAACTGTCGAGGGTTAGTGAAGATCCAAAAATTAAAAGTGAGGCTGAGTCTTTAGCAATTCATGAAATTGAGAATTTTGAATTTATTTTGGGCATGACTATATGGCATAATATTTTGAAAAAAATTAATTTGATTAGCAAAAAATTACAATCTGAAGATATGCAAATTGATGGTGCAATAGTTATTTTGAAAGGTTTGATTTCTTATTTTGAAAAATATAGGGAGGATGGTTTTCAATCGGCCTTGACATTAGCTAAAGAACTTGCATCTAAAATGGACATAGATCCCATTTTTCCTAAAAAACGTAAAAGTCATAGAAAGAAACAATATGATGAAAATTGTCATGAAGATATTTCCTTATCTGCTGAAGAGTCTTTTAGGATAAATTATTTTATTGTTGTAGTTGATATTGCTATTTCATCTTTAAAGAGTAGATTTGAACAATTGAAAGTTTTTGAAGATATTTTTGGTTTTTTGTTTTATTATAAGAAGTTGTGTTCATTGGATGAGCATACATTGTATGAATGTTGTGTTAAACTTCAAAATGCCCTGAAATATAATGATAAACTTGATATTAATGCTGATGATTTATATTCTGAATTACAAGTGCTTCAAACGTGTTTTCCAACAAAACTAAATTCAATCATTGAAGTTCTTGAGTTTGTTAAATATGTGGACTGTTTTCCCAATGTTTCTATTGCATATAGAATTATATTGACCATTCATGTTACTGTAGCATCAGCAGAAAGAAGCTTTTCAAAATTAAAATTAATTAAAACATATTTGCGTTCAACTATGTCTCAAGAAAGATTAAATGGGCTAGCAATTTTAAGCATTGAAAATGAAATATTGGAAACACTTGATTTTGATGATCTTATTGATGATTTTGCTTCTCAAAATGCTAGAAGATCTAACTTATTTGGATAATTATTTCACACTTATTATTATTTTATTTTGTATGTTTGTAGGTTGTGATTGCATTTTTTTTTCAAGACTTATGATGAAGAAGATAATAGTGAAAGAAATTCAAGATGCTCGGGAAAAAAAAAATTAGGGCCCCTTTTTTTTTATTTCGCCATGGGCCCCCCAATATTCAGGGCCGGCCCTGACCAAATATATTAACAAACATAGCTAGTCGTGGAATTCCACATGCATACCGCTTTAGCATTTGAGTAGAACATCCACGCACACAACTTTTTATGTTTTAATAGGTAAATTACATTTATATTTTAAGAATAAACTTACAGCCTCACACACAAAACTTATAATCAAAACACATAATCAGTTATAAGTCCACTTACACTCTACACATTGATGTGGGATTATGCCCATTTTTTCTAAAGGTAAACTTACACACTAAAAATGTCAAGTGTGACACAAATGCACAATTGATCCTTCTTGATCGTTATATTTGTATTTATTAATATATACTTCATTGGAATTTTAAATTTATCTCGTGCATTTTGCATTCCATATATTCTACTCTTCATTCATGACGTACATACATTTTAAATAATAATATCTTTTTTTATATAAGTACTCGTCTTCTATTTGCATACATAAATGTAATGCGATTGTGCCATTAGCTTGTAAGTGCCACAAACATAAAGAAATGTGTATCAAATATATAAATATCAATAATATATATATAAATATATATATATATATATTGCATTTATAATGTAAACACATAATGTGAGGCCCGGGGCCGAAGCATGGAGTGAATGCCGGTGCAAGGTACAGACAAAGAGCGGCGACTGCATAGTCGAGAAGAGCTTAAACGATTTGATAAGGTGCCAATCATACCACAAGATGCATATTCTTTTTTGGCGCTCGTTCCACCAGAACTTCAAAGTTAAGCTTGCTTGACTTGGGGCAATGGTGGGATGGGCGACCTTCTGAGAAATTTCTCAAGGAGCGTGTGAGTGAAGATAAAGCACGTTGGAAAGACTCGTGTTAGTTTGTGGGGACAACCTTCAATCTGGTAGCCGATGGTGGGATGGGTGTAACTTCTCAGGGAGCGTGTGAGTGAAGATAAAGCACGTTGGAAAGACTCGTGTTAGTTTGTGGGGACAACCTTCAGTCTGGTAGCCGATGGTGGGATGGGTGTAACTTCTCAGGGAGCGTGCGAGTGAAGATAAAGCACGTTGGAAAGACTCGTGTTAGTTTGTGGGGACAACCTTCAGTCCGGTAGCCGATGGTGGGATGGGTGTAACTTCTCAGGGAGCGTGCAAGTGAAGATAAAGCACGCTGGAAAGACCCGTGTTGGTTGGGACAACCATCAGTCCGGTAGCTGATTTCTCAGGGAACGTGCCTAGAAAGACTCGTGTTGGTTTGTGAGGACAACCGTCAGTCCGGTATGGTAGGATGGGTGAATTTCTGGAAAGTTTCTCACGGAGCATGTGAGTAAGAACAAAACACGCTGGTGGGGACAGCCATAATGCATATAATGTAGGAATATTAAGATTTTAGTAATATTTTTGAAGTAACAGATTAGGAGACCATTAAAGGTGGCAAAACTGGCATGACCTAATTTTGGATCAAAATGATCATGATTTTATTAGTCTGGAGGAACTTCGGGTCAAGCCGCCTCAAAATAAGATATATATCCATTAGGTCGACTGGCCCGATCCAAAAATAGACATGATCTAGCGGGCGGTCCAAAAAAGCTTCCTATTCAGGCCGAATTGAGCGGCAAAAATAGTGATCTCCAATCGACCCATTTCCACGCAATTGACCCAATAATGGCCGGGTTGGGCAATCCGTTTTGTCAGCCGTAAATTAAATGGGTGTTACTATTTGTACCACTATTTTTTTAATATAGACCATATTTACTACATACACCATCACTCTATTTTTTTCTTATGTTTTTTCTTTACATACCCCCTTTTTATATCCATTTTACCCTTTAGTTTAATAATTAATTTTAAAAAATAAAAATGAAAAGAACACCAGTGTCAAACATCTCTCTCTTCTCTTCATCTTCTTCTTCACCTTTTACAATTTGCATCTTCTTCACCTTCTTCAAATTTGTTCAATTCATTTGTCTTTTCATTCAATTTGCTCCTCCAGGGGATAAAATAATAAAATCCATGACTTAGATGCCTGAACTTATGAATATTTCAAACAAACACTCAAGTTCGAAAAAATTCTTCAAAATTATATCTGAGCTCGTTGAAGAGCTCGTTTGAATTCATGGCACCAACATCAGTGAGCTTTCGAATGTGTATCAGCACCTTTTTCGTCCATATTCACTGCTCCAAATTTTGGCAATATAATTTTTTTTTGGCGTTTTACTTTTTTTTTTTTAATTTAGTAAGGCTATGTAAGTGATTACATAATAAAATATTTTTGAATTAATTTATTGTGTTGTGTATTTTAAAATTTTGGTGGTGTATATAGAAACACCCAAATTAAATATACAATAAAATCTTATTACTCTGGTCTTCAAAATTACTGTATATATTTACAGGTGCTTGAACTTTTTATTCTCTTACATTTCGCAATAAATCCACTCTTTGTTTTTTTTTAGCCAAGACAATAAAAAAAAAAGAAAAGAAATAAGAATTCGTGCAAGGTTTGTAGTTAATTAGTTGGAAGGGATCAGAGCTCCAAAACCCTCACTGCACGGACACACACAGTCACACACTGCGACTGATCTCAATTTTTTTCTCTCTCCAATTCCCTGATTCCAAATTTGATGTCAAAAATGGCGACGCTTTTTAGAAGACTGGCAAAGGCTGCACCGATCGCCTTCGGAGGCCAAACCAAACCCGTTTCTGGTGTTCGATTCGGAGCTCTTGCCGCAATTTCCGGTGGAATCTCCGCCTACTACTTCTATTCCTCGCCGAATGTGGTAATCTCTCATTTCGATTTTGATAATGTCGGCAAATGCGTTATGCATTAGCGAGTTATTTCATCGGGAGGTTTTTGATGGAATCAAAACGTTGAACCGATTAGTTGTGCCTTTCTATGTAATATGAAAATTCGTTGTATGTTCTCTTCGTCTGTGCTGCTGTATTGAATTGATATTATATCATCACGTTTTTTTGTTTTTTTTTTTATATATCATGGTTTGAATGTGAAACGGTTCTATAATTGTGCTCTTTCCGGGGATGTGGTTGGAGCTAGTGAGTTAAACTGCATATGTGCTTTCATCTGTCGTATGAAAATAGAAGAAAATGCTTGATATTGGGAACTGAACCTGGTTGGTTGAAGTCAAATAACATATTTAAGAAATGTAAAATCATGTTGTGTCATGAGTTTTTCCAAGTATTTATTGTTTGGTATATCTATTGATCACATTTCTGTTGTTAATTGACTGCTCCAAATCCAATTCCACTTCTAATCCGAAAATGGAAGAATTGGAATAATAATGGCAAATAAATGATAGTTGCTTGAAACTTGACTGGGCAAAGACCATAGAAAGGAAAACCCAAGCAAAATTTAATCGCCTCAGTTCTATCAAATGCATGTACTGTTTTAGCTTCTTAGCAAAGCTTTTTAAACTGTGATGTTGTTTTACTGCCTGAGAAGGATACAGCATGGTTGATGCTCTCCCAATCAAGTATTCCTGCTATTTTTTAACCACTCATGCAAATAATTAACTGTTATATAATGATTTGTTTTATACAATTTTAAGTAGATAATATCTGTCATGTATAATTCAGGGTTACTTAGATCAACTCAATGAAGAACCTGGGCCAAACTCTGGTATGTGCTTTTTCCTCCCGGTGGATCTACTGACCAATATATTCTTGCTTCTGGTCTCAATAATTTATTAGTCATTTCATGGGCATCTCATCAAATTAATATTCATTAAGTTGAAGCTAAGCACACTGTTCATTCTTTAATTAAAGCCAGAAAATTTTGTATAACATGTGAAATTACCTAGGATATTAGGAAAATAGGATAAAATATATATACAGTAGTTTTTTCAGGTTGTTTAATTTCATTATCTTCTCTTTATTCGGGTGAAAGTAGTGCACATATCTGGGTGTAACGTTAGGCAATATTTTGGTGCATCTGCAATATATGATACCCAGATAGATAATACAATGTAACTCTTTCTGGTCCTAGCATAACAATTTTTTCTCTAAAGTTAATTTATTTTTTTCTGTCTTTTCAGCCCTAAATCCTGATAAATGGATTGAATTCAAGCTCCAAGAGAAGGCACAGGCCAGCCACAATACTCAATTATTTAGGTTAGTCCATTATCTTATGGCTCCTCAAGTCGAGAATCGAGATTTTTCTCATTATCTCCCTTATATCAGAATGTTATTGCTTGTAATTGAATCATTGGATAGTGCATTAGCATGCATCTTAACAATATGTGCAAGAAAAACGTTTCAGAGCACAAGCAGCATGATAGATGAATTTTTTAGGATTCTTGCATTAGATGAAGTTGAATTATGATATCCTCTGGCAATGGTTAGGGTGATACTCATCCCATTTCTACTGTCATTACACTAAGGAGGTTTCTGAACAGATATTCATCATATATACAGATAGTACCCAGGCTAGAGTCAACCAAAAATAGGTTGAGTGTTTATGGGCATAAACATTCCAAGAATCTTGCTCACTGATTCTAGAAATTTGGCAGATGTTCGCATTTCATGGATTGTTTTACTGCAGAGGAAGTGTTGAAAAATTGGTGAACTGATGGCCTCTGACTTCAGAAATTGTTGATGAGGTTGACCAGTTTTCTGTTAATAAATGGCAGGTTTTCATTTGATCCTGATGAGAAGTTGGGTCTTCATGTCGCATCCTGCATTATTACAAGGTACTTCCTCAGAAATTAATACATTGTATATACTTCTTTGTATGTAAAATGACCACTCAATATTAATTTTCTTGTAGGGCCCCAAATGGCCAAAATGCTGAAGGGAAAACCAAATATGTGATTCGCCCGTAAGTCATACTGTTTAGATGTGGTGGTTATCTCACAATTTCATTTGTTTATATTAAGTTTGACTCTATGGTTAAGAATCTCCTGCCATGCTTCTGGAGCTTTATTCCAATATATTTTGTTCTCACTTAATGTTTCCTTCATGTTGATAAAATTGAAAGTCGCATTCCTTACATCACCTTTTATGTGTCTTATTTGGACATTTGTGTAGTTGTTCTATAAATATGTATCAGAAGAAGCAAATAGGAGTTCTAAGATAAGCTTAAATCACTTACATTCTTCAGACCATTCCAATCTTGAGATGTGCCTGTTGAATATGAATTTGCAAGATATTGTTGTTCTGCAGTTACACTCCAATTTCAGATCCAGATGCAAAGGGTTACTTCGATTTGCTTATTAAGGTAGTCATTTGGAACATAACTCTTTGATTCATATATATATGCATATCTTTATCATCGGACTTTGAACTTTAACTTGGAAGGTCATCAATATGTTTTGACATGCACATGCTACAGGTGTATCCAGAAGGTAAAATGAGTCAGCATTTTGCTAGCTTAAAACCAGGAGATGTGGTAGAAGTGAAAGGGTAAGTGATGTCCCATTAGCTATAACATAAGGTTATACTCCCTCCGTCCCAATTATATAGTCCATTCAACTCTCACGTAGATTAAAAATATTTATCAAAACAAGATACAAAAGCTAAACTTTCAAGATTACCCCTATTTAAAATTTTTAAATTTCATAAAAATAAGTGGTTAGTTTTTAATTTCCAAAATCTAACAAGGGTATATTTGTACATTACTATGAAAAATAATATTAATTATAGTAATGAGAATATATAATTGGGACACTCCAAAATAGTAACAGAGACTATATAATTGAGACGAAGGGAGTACATGTTATTTGCCTATTAATATGCTTTTTATGTCCAGGCCCATCGAGAAATTCAGATACAATCCAAATATGAAAAAGCATATTGGCATGGTAAGATTGGTGACATTATTTGTTTGTCTTTTTTTTTCCCTTTTTTTTACGATAAACTTTCCCATATACTATACCGAGTTTGTCATCAAATTACTGACTACCGCTTCATGCGCCACATCAGGAGGCAAATAAAGTTGACTCCTCTTGAGTTTGTCAAAGTTTTTTCTAGATACCCCCCCGCGCCCCATCCCCCCAAAAGTAAACTTACTTTATTACAAAGCTTGAATGAATGTCTATATGTCAGATTGCAGGAGGGTCTGGAATTACTCCAATGCTTCAGGTGATAGATGCCATCCTTAAGAACCCTGACGATAATACCCAGGTAGGCCAGTAAGTCGAGCTTTTGGCTTTTGTTAAATTGACAAGTTAAGCATTTCAAAAGTCTTTTTTTTTTGGACTTGGATAATTAGATTTGACTCTTTCAGGTTACTCTGCTCTATGCTAATATATCTCCTGATGATATACTTCTAAAAAAGAAGCTTGACACACTTTCTGCTAGCAATCCGAACTTGAAGGTATTGTGAAAACCATCAAAACTGCCTTCACTGCTTTCTGAAACTCCTTTTCGTTCATTCACACTTCTTTTGAACTGATCTATTTATATCCTTTTGAATTTATAGGTATTCTACACGGTTGATAATCCAACAAAGGATTGGGTGGGGGGTCAGGGTTACATATCAAAGGAAATGGCAGTGAAAGGCTTGCCAAGTCCTGGTGATGATACACTCATTCTGGTAAGTCTTCTCTGCCATTAACACCTTACTATCCAACTTTCGGTCTTAGATATTGTAATTTTGGAACCTGCTGATGGGAAAAAAATTATATATTACACGTTTTTCATGTTTTGTAAGATTGTTGTTGGGGAAGGCATTTGGCTTTCCCTCCAAGAAATAGAAGAGCTCATTTCTTCAATTTAGATGCTTCTCTTATTACTAAATTTCTTATGATATTTTGCTCGTTTTGCAAGGTTTGTGGTCCTCCCGGAATGATGCAGCATATATCCGGTGAAAAGAAGGATCGGACGCAAGGAGAGGTATGTATTTTAGCCCTTGGAGAAAACCGATCTCTCGAAAGTTTTTCCTTGCCAGCGTTTGCGGAGTGGGTTCTCTATTCTTACCACATCCTCTTACTGTTTTGGCAGCTGAGTGGCATACTCAAGGAGCTTGGGTACAATGAAGATATGGTTTACAAATTCTAAGTGATGGCCAATTTTGATGATGGTGAGCATAGCAGAGTCCAATAAATGAAGTTGTAACAGTATATTGCTTATAATGATGATGCATATGAATTCAAAACCTCAAATATGAATCTGTGATGACCCTACACAGCTGCTGCTCCATTTTCGTGTCCATTATTTCTGGACGTTAATTCATGAGATTTGAGGTCGAATACTTGAATTAGCATCGTCCCTATTTGTATATTTATTTATCTCGTTTAAGATAAATAAACTTGTCGACCCAAATATTTGATGGATTTTTTACTGTTTAAAATTGAATCAGACTTCAAGAGTGAAGTTCCATCCACGTATATCTCACTCGTATGGTATTAAGCAAATCCTAAGATAATAAATTTTTGGTAGATTTTCATTTGGCACTTCTGCAGCTCTTTGTTATAATCAATCGACGATTGGGATAACCTCGTGGAAGATGAAAAAAAAAGGTCAGCAAATTCTATCAATTTGATGGTCACGTCACCTTTTGTTGGATGAAATTTTAATACCGTTAAATCTTTTGAGTCCTTAAATTGATAGTTTTAAATCTTTTAAATCTTAAATCAATAGAATATATCTTTCAAGCTCTAAATCGATAGATAAACCATCTTTTGGGCTTTGCATTGATAATTCTCTTTTTTTAATTATTTAAATCATGCAAATTCATTACTTCCGTAAATCAAGAAATCTATTTTAAAGATATATTGATGACCTAAATTTTTCCTAAGATACCTATAATAATATCGGGCTACATTTATATTGACGATCTTAATTTATGACTATCTATATATTGTTGATTATTGATTCATTTAAAAAATAAATGTATGATCGAAATTCCTCAACCTCACATTGTTCAAATCCTGGTATATGTAAATAAAAAATTTGTAACCAACTAATAAAATTTGAATTCATAATGAAAAAAAAAATGGAATCAACGCAAATATTTGTTCGTGGCTCGAAATCTAGTTTCCACTTTTGTAAATCTATTATGGACCCTTCACCGTAAGCCAATTTCGTTGGGGTTTGCACAACTTTAAAGATCCTTTGAATTAAATTGTGCATATCTTAAAAAACTTTTGCTCATGCAAATCATTTGTTGTCAGGATATTGAATGAGTTTTTGTGGTCATAATATTTACCCTATTTTTACATTCATTTTTTTCATTTAGAGTCCAAATAAACTGAACCAGCTAAAGAAAATAAAAATATAGGAGCCCAATACAATGACATATTGATCAATCTAAAATGAATATTTTTGGGGCAATTTCATGAATCCTTAATAGCGTATTATAAATAACAATTCAAATATATTAACAAAATTAAAATATAATTAAAAAAAAAAACATTGGCCTCTATCTTCTAGAAGCACATTCGCTTATCTCTCTGATCTCTCTTGGTATTGAAAGATTTTTCCCGCAGCCAAAAGATGAAAAAAATTCCCACTTCTCTTCACCGTTTTCTCTTTAATTACCCTGTTTATAATAGTTATTGGTCATATTTATTCATCATTCAAAGTGAAATTTATGTTTTTGTAGTCAGAAAACAAAATGCATAAGATATTTATAAAAAAATAAATAATAATATTTATAAAAATAGTATTTAGTAGTCGGAAAACAAAGTTATTATTTACATTGCATAACAAAAATGATAATAAATTTAAAATTCAAAACATATTATGAAAACTAATAATTAAGTTCAAGGGCACACTTATGTGAGACCGTCTAACGGAACGCTTACGTTAGACGGATCTCCACCCAACCCGGATCAAATTTAAATATATAACAATAAAGAAAAAAAAGGTAAAAATAGAACTGCTTCTTCTCTCTCCCTCTGTGCAGCACCGTTTATCTTCTCTTTCTCTCCCCTTCTGTGCAGCGCTGCTTCTCTTTCTCTCTCCCTCTGTGCGATCTTCTTGATCTCTCTACCTCATGCAATTTGACATCCCTCACAATCCAAGCCTCCACCTTCGCCGATCAACTTGACGATAATTAGAAATTTATTTCTCTTTTCAGATCTGGATGGGGGATATGAGCAACAAGGGTCGATGCTACGATTTCTGAGTCGATTTCAGTGAATTTATGTCTCGCTGCCGCGAGCCCAAGGACTGCGGACTCCTCCGAGAATATTATTTCGAGTGTCTCCACCACTCTAAAGAGGTATGCACATTTTTAAATTTTTATTTTATTTTGCCTATAGAATCTTCCATTTCAGCATTTCACTCTCTCGCTCTCTACCTCAGCTCTATAAATTCAATCAGGGGTGTTCTGAAGTAACAAATTATTCAATACATAATCTAGAAGATTAATCTGTATGTTTTTAGTTTCCCTTTAATCCTTTTTTTATCGAATCATTATTCGGATTCTATGATTTAAAATGTGAATTTGACTTGATCCGTTGTTGATTCATTTCTGCTTATTGTTCAAGCTATTTGTTGATATGGTGTGAATTTGGTTATGCTATTTGATTATTTTCCCTATTGTTTATCATTTGTTGTGGGTTGATTCAGACTTTGAAGTTTGTCTATTTTGTGTGATTTTTTATCTGTTTTTAATGGAGTTGGGAGTATTTTAGATCTTTCATGGAATGGTTGAATGTTTTTTAGTTCGGCCGCGTGCATTTTTGCAATATTTTGCTTAATTTAGATTTTAAGTTTGTAGCCGATCTGTTGTCACAGGTGCATTGATGGATGCCATTGTTGGTCTTGAAAGGTGGAAGATTGAGATCTTGTTGAAGATTTTTAATGATACTTTATTTGCAATTAGTGTTACTTTCTTTTGTAATTAGTTATACTTATGTTGTAATCAATGATATTTTTCTCTATGATAATGAAATAAATATTTTTACTCAAGAATGAGTTTTTATTGTATTCATAGACCCGGTTCTCAATTTGAGATTATGTTAAAACTGATACTTTTTTTTTAAATTAGTGATACCTTCTTTTATAATTAGTGATACTTTTTTATAGTTAATGATACTTTTATTTGTAATTAATGTTACTTTCTTTTATAATTAGTAATACTTTATTTTGTAATCAATTATATTTTTCTCCATGATAATGAAATAAATATTTTTACTGAAGAATGAGTTTTTATTGTATTCATAGACTCGATTCTCAAATTGAGATTATGTTTAAACTGATATTTTTCTTTTTAATTAGTAATACTTTCTTTTGTAATTAGTGATACTTTCTCAATTTGAAATTATGTTTAAACTGATACTTTTCTTTCTAATTAGTGATACTTTCTTCTGCAATTAGTGATATTTTTTTCCATGGTAATGAAACTCTACTTCGTAGGTAATGATACTTCACCCATAAAAAATGATACTCAGATGTGAGTTAATGATATTTCACCTCATAAATAATGATATTTGAGTTACCACTCATACTTAATGACATTTATTTATTCTTGATTCGATAATCAATGTTTACTCATCAATAATGTCATATTATACTCCACTTCCGAATTAATGATACTTCACCTCATAATCTCAATTTGAGAATCGGGTCTATGAATACAATAAAAACTCATTCTTCAGTAAAAATATTTATTTCATTATCATAGAGAAAAATATAATTGATTACAAAATAAAGTATTACTAATTACAAAAGAAAGTAACACTAATTACAAATAAAAGTATCATTAACTATAAAAAAAGTATCACTAATTACAAAAGAAAGTATCACTAATTAAAAAAAAGTATCAGTTTTAACATAATCTCAAATTGAGAATCGGGTCTATGAATACAATAAAAAATCATTCTTGAGTAAAAATATTTATTTCATTATCCTAGAGAAAAATATCATTGATTACAAAATAAAGTATAACTAATTACAAAAGAAAGTAACACTAATTGCAAATAAAGTATCATTAAAAATCTTCAACAAGATCTCAATCTTCCACCTTTCAAGACCAACAATGGCATCCATCAATGCACCTGTGACAACAGATCGGCTACAAACTTAAAATCTAAATTAAACAAAATATTGCAAAAATGCACGCGGCAAAACTAAAAAACGTTCAACCATTACATGAAAGATTTAAAATACTCCCAACTCCATTAAAAACAGATTGAAATCACACAAAATAGACAAACTTCAAAGTCTGAATCAATCCACAACAAATGATAAACAACAGGAGAAATAGTCAAATAGCATAATCAAATTCCCACCATATCAACAAATAGCTTGAACAATAAGCAGAAATGAATCAACAACGGATCAAGTCAAATTCACATTTTAAATCATAGAATCCGAATAATGATTCGATAAAAAAAGGATTAAAAGGAAACTAAAAACATACAGATTAATCTTCTAGATTATGTATTGAATAATTTGTTACCTCAGAGCACCCCTGATTGAAGTTATATAGCTGAGGTAGAGAGCGAGAGAGTGAAATGCTGAACTGGAAGATTCTGCAGGCAAAATAAAATAAAAAATTAAAAATGTGCATACCTCTTTAGAGTGGTGGAGACACTCGAAATAATATTCTCGGAGGAGTCCGCAGTCCTTGGACTCGTAGCAGCAGCGAGATATAAATTCACTGAAATCGACTCAGAAATCGTAGCATCGACCCTTGTTGTTCGTGATCCCCCATCCAGATATGAAAAGATAAATAAATTTCTAATTATCGTCGAGTTGATCGACGAAGGTGGAGGCTTGCGTTGTGAGGGATGCCAAATTGCATGAGGTAGAGAGATCGAGAAGACAGCACAGAGAGAGAGAGAAAGAGAAGCGGCGCTGCACAGAAGGGGAGAGAAAGAGAAGAGAAGCAGGGCTGCACGGAGGGAGAGAGAAGAAGCAGTTCTATTTTTACCTTTTTTTTCTTTATTGTTTTATATTTAAATTTGATCCGGGTCGGGTGGAGATTCGTCTAACGTAAGCGACCCGTTAGATGGTCTCACACAAATGTGCCCCCTTTCTTTATTGTTTTATATTTAAATTTGATCCGGATCGGGTGTAGATCCGTCTAACGTAAGCGACCCGTTAGACGGTCTCACACAAGTGTGCCCCATATTCTTTTAGTATGCAAGTACTCCATAAAACTCGAACGAAGCAAGGGCTCCTTGAAAATTAATATCTCATTATATATAATTTAACGTATTTATTTTGTATGGAAAGAGAAGTACAGATAAATATCAATGTATGTCGAAAATACTTATGATAATTCTAGTATGAATATTACTAATATATTTTCACTCATATAAAAATTGATTATATTAAAATATATTTTTCATTTCAATTTCTATAATATAGTAGATAAAAGTAGAAATCATGGGGATAAAAACCCACCCTTTTACAAATATTCATGCATAACAAATGTGGTGCAGGAATATGAATTTCAAATTACGCAAAAAATTAAAATACAGAAAGAAAAAATGTGGTAAAAAAAAAAGAACTAACAATGTGAAGCACGACATTTAAATAAATAGTCGGCAAAAACTTTGTACAAGAGCTATGTTTAAATTGTTTCATGTAATAAATACAATATTTTAAAACCAATGCATGCATATATGAATATTTTTATATAATGAAGATTGTACAAAAGAATAGAGCAACTCGTAGGTTTACTTTCTTTTTTACACCGCTTCCTATTCTTTCTCAATGCACCGTTTAATTTACGGAATCTCAAAATACAAGAAAAAATAAAATTGTTCATCATGGCTCATCATCTTCATTACATTCAAGTCCGCTCCATCATACCATTATGAAAATATAAACATCGAAAAGTATGAATATGAAAATTGACATCTGATACCAACTATACAACTAAAACTTAGTAGTACAAAACGCAAAACCAAAATAAAAATTAAATGACACCAAAAATTGGATGAATTATATTCAACCTTCAACTAAAATAATAGAACAAATGAAAATAGCATCAAGAATACTAAACACACAATTTCGAATTAAAGATTTGTGCATAGTAATAATAATTAATTATGTTAATTGACTACCATAATCAAATCAAATTACATTCACATATAAACATATGGCATAATTATAGAATTGGTTAATTTTCTTATTAAAATTGCATGATTATTATATAGAATAGATTGCAAGATTACGTTACAATCAAATTTTAATTAATTAAATCCATGTAATACGATGCATGTAGATGATATATCATTACTTTGGTGTATGTATGTTATCTATATATATGCACACACACACATTTCGTTAATTTACCTAATTATGTAGGTACATACATTAATATATCCATATCCAATCAATCAATTGATAAATAATGGATTAATTGTCCCCTTGGGGATGGCCTAGTGGTGGAGTGGTGATATCTTGAGGCCAAAGGTCTCAAGTTCGAATCCCACCAACACCACTAAGTGTGAGCCTGTCACACCTGGCTTACCAAGTGTGGTTTACCTCTCCTGTGTGGTTTGCAGGCTATTACACAGGGGCGGGGTTTACCCAGTGCGCACCTTGGTAGCGGCTGCGGATTACCTTCGACAACAAAAAATAATAATGGATTAATTTCTGCAACTGCGTTGCTTCTCTGGGATGAGTTTCAAAGAGAAGCAACGCAGTTGCAGGGGAAAGAGCATCCTCAGAGGGAAGAAATGAGGACTGCTGAAACTGCTAGAGAAGAGAGGCATAGACCTCAGGGGGAAAGCATGGGGAATGTCTGGAGAAATGCTTAAGAAGTGAGGCATCAGCCACAGGGGGAACCATGGCTGGGGCATGAGCCTCAAGGGGAGACATGGAGAAATTCTAGAGAAAAAGGAGAATCTAGCAACAAGTGGAAAAAATGAAGCTGAAGGGAGATGAATGCAGCTGAATAAAAGAAGCAAGAAACTGCAAAAGAAAAAAAAAAAGCAAAACTGTTGTAGATTAAAAAGAATCTAATCAGTTTATGCAAAACCAGGCAAAACCAGTTTCTTAGCTATTCAAAGGCTTTTCTATGCTTGATTACACGTCTTCTATACACAAAATGAAAATTTCTTAAATCAGTTTTTCCATTATTACTCAATTTTGCCAGGTTTTGACATCATCAAATAGGAAAAAATTGTAAGAAAAAACTATTAAGAGTTACATAATCCCTGTTGAGGTTTTGATGAAATGTCAAAACATGTCAAAAATGCTTTGAAAACTGAAAGAAAATCAAGCAGAAAGTCGAGATTGATCAAATAAAAGATTGAGCTAGGCAAAGCCAACAGAATTATCAATCCGAAAAAAGAAAAAAAAGAAGAAGAAAAAGAAAAATAGATCAAATCCAGCCAAGAGCTGCGAAAAGAAAGAAAGCGAAAGCTTGATTGCTAGATCAGTTAGCAAGTCAAGAAAATTGAAGATGCAGGCTATCAGAAAAGATGAACTGACAGAATCAAAGTACCAACTGACCATCAAGGTAAAAATGGTACCCATACCGATTGAAGCATTTCAGTCCACAGTTCGTGGCTAAAGAATGTCCCAGCTCAGTGTACCAGCTGAAAAAGGCACCAGCCCCAGCTGATGGGAATGCTAGCTGAAGGAAGCACTAGTCCAAAGCACCAGTGGATGGAAATGCCAGCTGAATGAAGCACTAGTCTAAAATACCAGCTGAAGGAAATAGTAGCTGAAGGAAGCGCCAGCCCAGAGTACCAACTGAAGAGAAATGCCAGTTCAAAGTTCCAGCTGAAGAAATATCAGTTCAGGATTCCAACTGAAGAAATGCCAGTTCAGAATCCCAACTGAAGAGAAAGGCCGGTTCAGAGTTCCAGCTGAAGAATTACGAGTTCAGAATTTCAACTGAAGACATTCCAGCTGAAGAAAGGCCAGTTCAGAACATCAGCTGAAAAGACATCAGTTCTGGAGATTACAACTGCCAGCCCAGAACTGACATTCAAGACAGTAGCCAAAACTCGAATTCAAATTATCCAGAAGCCGACACAAGGATCTTGAAGTTAATGAAGATCTTAAAGTAAAAACTTGTCAGAGATCAAGCTACATTACAATGGCTACTTCAACAAAAAGCCTCTCAACGGCTTTAAAAATCAATGAATCATTTATGATCATGCGTTGATTCACAAACGGTTATAAGTTCACCCCTCTATAAAAGATGGGTGATTCAACTTGTGAGCGTGACTTTTGCCAACAAGATTTATTGCGCAGAGACTTTGTGCCAACAAAGATTTGAAAAACACTCTTGCTAAAACACTCCTTGCAAGAACAACTGCCGCAAAGATTAGTTCAAAGATCAAGCTGTAAGCATCAGCAGCAAAAGTCCCAACTGAGAAGAAGAGGCCAATTGCTCAACATCAAGCTAGCTGTCGAAGAAGTCCAGCCAGAGCAAGCTTCTCAGTTCAGAAATACACCGATCAACTACTCAACTCAAACCAAAGGAGCACGCCAGTTGATAACAGATTCAAGACTGCACTCTTGAAGATCGAAAAAATAATTATATTATTGGTTTATAAATATATTAATGAATTGTCTGGTATTTAATTAAAAAATAATATGTTAGTTGAAATTTGAAACTTATACACACGCACATAACAAATTGATGCACCAATTGAAATTATATATGTATTTTAAATATAATATTATGGAAGTCAATAATAATATTTATTAATTATTACTATATATATGCATATCAAATGAATGATCATTTGCATTAAAAAAATCACACTAGAAATTTTATATCTAGTACTATATGATAATAAAAAGTTCATATTGTAGATTTATTATATTACCGTATTGTATTTAATTTAAATATATTAGATTTTACATTATAAATACATATTATATATTATATTACTCAATTACCCTTAAATTAAAATTATAGTAGGGATATAATAAGTAAACTAAAATTTATAAAATATCACACTTTTATAATAATAATAGATTTGTCACGAACTTCATTTTTAGTTTATTTTCTATAATCTTAATCCTCTTGTATATAACACTTATATACTAAGATTATGATAACATTAAATAAACTAAAAATTTTATATGATATATAATAACTGCATACAATAAATATATTAGTTCGAAAATAAATATGATTATTATAAAAAAGATAAAAACAATTCACAATTATTTTAAATCAAAATCCCAACATTTTCTCCTTATGTGATTCTTCATCCCCAGCCCATCGACTCCTCTCTCCGGCCCTTCCCTTTTTACTTTTTTTTTTCCCAACACGGAGGCATCCAATATCAGATTTGCGGAAGCTTCAGCCACTTCTCAACGGCGCGGGGGCTATTCCACAAATTTCCGGTCACCCCTAAACTAACAGAGTTTATTTTCCGGTTGGGGCACCCCCCCAGCCCCCCTTCCCCTTGATTCCGCCGGTGCACATATATATCATAGCAAACTGGAGCAGTAAGAAAGCCAACCACAAGTATTCAGAGCACGGGAGTAAGAGGAAGATTACGCTAGACGAGATCACCTGTAAGATTTTCTTAGAAATCTGTGCATCGAAACAAATAGATTATGATGTATATTTCAAGAGGATATAAACCACTTGAGTTTGATCAAAGCAGAATAAATCAGAGATTTGGATACGTGAAGGTCGTGCTAATTGCCGATTGATATGAAAAGGTGCATTTCAGAGCTCCAACGAGAAATCAAATCACAGTTGAGAAAGTAATATGGACAGAGCTTCATAAGCTTCATTTCATGCCCGGTTCTTCAGCAGGCAAAAAAGGGATGACTGTGTTAAGTATTTGGTGCTAAACAAAACTTTTAGCGTGTGCTTATTTCGGATGACTGTTAAGTATGTGGTGCTAAACTGCAGTTTTAGCATGTGCATGTTTTGGGTTAACGGAGTTTTAGCATCCGCATCTTCTTCATTAATTGGGTCCGTCCCTTGCTGATGGCAGCTATCCTCGATGGTGCATGAATTAGCTGTGCATTGCAAAACCAAATAATTAATAATTTAAAAACAAAAAAACAAAAATCATGACGAATATTTAAGACAAACTGGACAAAGGAGGTAAAAGGGTAATAATACAGTAAGGAAACCTGGTGCAAGGCAATGATGGAACAATTGAGCAAAAAAATAATCCCTCCCTTAGCCATTAATCTTCTGAAACCTCACCCTTTGGTACAATCTACATTTCTGAAGAAAAGCTAGATAAACCAGAGAAACCAACACCCACGGGCTCCTAACAGTTGGGCCCAGCAGCCAAAACCGCATCCCAGTTATAATTCTTCATGCCATACTAGCAATTACACAAGAATCCCTCTTATCATCCAACCTCCAACTCCAATTTTTATACAATTGCTCCATTTTCCACATAATTACATGTTTATGCAGCAATAATCAAACAACATCGAAAAACCTTACCTTGCACGTGGGCATACAGACGCGAACAACAATCTGAAAAAAAAAGAAAATGCAGTCATTATATGAAAGAGAAGTTCACAGATGCTGAAATGGTATAACAGGTTACAAACCAACCTCTTCTCTTTCACAATAATAAACTCTATCATCCTCCTTTGATGTCTCTTCTTCAGGTGTGAAATTGAATACATCATGCAGAAATTCATTTTCCTATCAGAATAGTAGGGGTTAAACTAAAGCGAACATAAGATTATTGCGAAAATAGTATTATTATATGATAGTGACAAGGAAACCAAACCAGCATATGTGGTACAAATCCAGGATCTAGGAATTCCAGGACATATTCAACCTATAAAACAAATTCAGAACATAATTAACAAAGCATCCGAGACTAATTAACATGTAAGGACCAAGTACCTGCGCCAACTTGGACAGGGAACGAAATTCCACGGGATAGTCGCCAATTATTAGCACCTCTCGCACCTTACCACCCTAACAAAAAGCAAACCCTTTATATAACCACCCTAAAGAGCCCAAGGTAAGATGCCTTTTGCGATAGAAATATTATGATTCCACAACCTCAAAATATTCTATATTAATATTACCCATTGCAACCCCTTCTCCAGCAGTACATCTATAGCATCCTGTGCTGCTGGGCGCACATACTTGCTTTCATGGACTAATAGGCTCCCAAGTTGATCCAGTTTGTGTCTGCTGAAGGACAAATTTTTTTAACAAGTTAATGAGTTGTTTTCCAATAATGAAGCCAAGTTCATGACAGTACATTGATTTCCAGTAATCTTGATGAAGGTTGATGCTCGACATGATAAACGACCAAGCGCAAACGGCTGCATACAAAACCTGAGAATTGTAAAAATAAACATACAATGTTATGTTATGCTATGTCATGACCTTGTAGACGGAAAATATAAAAAATCTACAAAAGCTTCAAATAAAAGATAAACAAACTACAAACAGTATCATAGCAGGACATACACGAACACCTTCATTTGGAATAATGAAATCCCATATTCTCTTCATGGCAGCTTCTTTCTTCAAAACATCTTCACTAACAAAAGTGCATACTGCTAAACAGTTGATCGCCTAATAGAAGAAAAATAAGAGGGTCAGATAAAAAAAAGAACCAGCAAGTTAACCAAGGTCGAACATAAAGATCTACAGTAAGATTTCAGCATCTTTTGAATAAGCAATAAAAGTACCGATATCACTGGTGACTCAACCCTGGTAAGGGGAAGTGATTCCTTGTAAAGTTCATCTGCTTGATCCCCAGGACCTATCGTCATAGACAACAAACCTGCATATAGAATGATAGAAGAGCATAATGCAACTAGTACACAGTGAAATATTACTAATTGCTATGATTATTAAGATCCTGGAATTTGTACCTAGTGTTGGTCTGTGCTTAATTCTGCCAAGTCGGTGCCTAGTGTCAATTTGTTAGAAGAACCTAATTCTCAAACTGGAGTTGTATTGGGTTTGGGAAAACAAGACTCCAGTAGGCTAGTCTCAACCTGTGCATGTTCAACTACAACCTGATGTTCAATCATCTAAGACAATTCTAAGACCTTTGGAGATGTCACCAGACCCTATTGATAACATGCTATAACCATATCTCAAGAAATCCACAAATGAAGCAGCAGAACCAAGTGAAAATATCCCATTGATTACCCCTTGAAAGGGAACAAGGGCCTCAGAAAAACACTCATTATCACTATTTGATGTCTTCTGAGAACTTATTCAAGAACCATGGAGGCTTCCTTAAATGTTTTCTACACACTTCCAATACCTAGAAACTTATTTGAAGAATCAGGGACTGAGAAGTGGGAGAATGCCATGAAAGTGGAGATGGAAGCTTTTGACAAAAATAAAACAAGAGAGTCTATGTTACCTAAAGGGGGAAGTTAAAATGGATGGAAGTGGGCTTTACTGTAAAATAAAATTCAGATTCTTAGAGAAATGAAATGTGAAATTGGTAGTTAAGGGATACACTCAAGACTTATTTATAGCATAGATTACATGATACATTCACATTGGTAACAAACATGAATATATTGTTATCTAAAATGAAATTTACATGGAATTTCCTCCTGCTATAAAATATGAAGAAGAACAAAATAGGAAGAGGACAAATTGTGTTACAGATGAAGAGAGGTATTTATACAAGTTATAAGAGTTGCGTGAAGAGTATGCTTTTCAATTTCAGTAACCAACTGACTTCTAACCTTCTAACTCATCATAACATACTTTCTTACTGCTAATTTTATTGATTCATATAATGAATATTAACTGTTAAATATAAACTGTTATTCCCAATACACCCCCATCAAAGCAGCTGGGGGGACAACCAAAAGCAAGAGGCAGCATTCATAGCAGATTAGCAGCCTTCCACCTAGGATCACTAAGAATCTGATCAATAGTAGAACGTTCAATCAAAGAAAACTGAGAAAACGGAGAATGTTGTAGGCTTAAAGACACCATTATTGGGTGCAAGTGATCAGAGGATGAAATGAAATACAATGTGACAGTATAGCACTAGCATGTGGAGGAATAGGTAGAGATGAACACGTACCAGGCGAAGAAGAAGAGGATGAAGACGAATCAAAAGATAATGGGGACAACCCAAAAGAAAAGAGTGTCGGATATACTTGAATCAGCAGGAAAGTATGAAAATGAGGGAGAGAACAGAGAACCGTCGAAAGAAGTAGGTGAGGATTGGAAGACAGGAAAAGAGAAGAGTATGGAAATTCATTCTCATTGAAGGATACATACAGTTCTAGCAGTATGTATGCGACCTGTGGGACTCAGATAATGATATCCTTTATGGTGAGGACTGTACCGCAAGAAACACACTTCTCAGACCAAAATTGAAACTTATGATTATTATAAGGTCTAAGATAAGGAAATATGCACAGCTAAAACCTTTGAAGATGATTAATCTGGAGATGATTTATATAACTTGGATTTGGTGAATCAAAATTAAGAACATACGGAGGAAGGTGGTTGATGAAAAAAAATAATAATAATAAAGTAAAATAAAATAAGAGAATCCATCCCACCATAACGTGAGAGGAAGAGAGGCCTGACCTAACAATGACAAACCCATCTCTACTATAAGCAAATTATTTCATTCAATTTTTACCAATATGTTGATGGACACGAGGACAGGGATGATGAAAGATAATACCAAGGCTGTGAAGTACAGGGGCAAGACCACGATGCTCACAGCCCCAATCGGTTTGAAGACACTTAATGAACTGCTGTTTGATAAACGAAAGAAAATGAAGGAATGTAGTCCTTGCTTAACCTTTGAGCGCAAAGGAAAAATTCAAGAGTAGCGTGTTGTAAGCAATTAAATTTTATTTGTGTTACACATGTAAAATCATCCAGAAAAAGGCAATAACAACAAATTGAATCGACGATGGTCACCAAATATCAGAATACACAATCTGAAACGGAAAGAATGATGAAGATAGATATTTATACAAGTTACAAGAGTTGCGTAGGGAATCCGCTTTTCAAATTCTGTAACTAACCTGACTTCTATCCTGCTAACTGATCACAACAGATTTTGTAATTGCTAACTAACTTGGCTGATTTATATAGCTAATCTTAACTGTTAAATATAAAATGTTATTTCTAATGCCTCCTACAACTGAGCTAAACGAAGGGATGGAGAGTAAGCTGAAAAAAGGCCTTTGGACTCAAGCAGTCACCAAATGTTTGATTTGAAAGGCTTACAAGGGAAGCAATTGCTTTGGAGCAATCCATTGTGTTCAGGAATGAAAACCTTCTTTCATTTTTTTCATTCTTAACAAACATATATACAAAAGATGTAAGAGTAATGAAGACTAACCTAGTGCACGCAAAGCCAATGCGATCTCTTCAGAAAAACCTCTTTTAATGCAATTCAAACATCCAAACAATATAGTAGCAAAACTGCACAAGTAAAACATCAAGGTCATGTAACGTGCAGAAATGGGTGTGTTTAGAATTATGATCAAGAATGTTGTCGATGTACACACTTTTTCTCCGCAAATTGGATGCAGTATCCCACATTAAGACATTCCACGACCGAATCTAAAGCTCGCTCCCTCACACAGCCCCTATTAAACTAAGCCATCAAATGAATGTAGATAAGAAACATAATATATAAATTTGAGTCAGGACTCACCTTCGAGAAGTTAAACCATCCAATAGTTTTACTGCTGCTTCAGCCTACAATAATAAACGAAGAAATCGAAATCAAACTCAACATGTTAAAACATGGGAAGTCTATACGTGTCTACATGCACATAGAAATAATGTTTGCTATGTGCATGCACAAAAAGATATCACATGACTTAAAAAAAGTTAAGCAGAAGATGAAACACATTTCAAGGGAACCGACTACAAGAATATGAAACGCATTTCATGAGTTAGCAACTTTTGTTTCTGAAAGTCACATACTCCTTCCATCCCATAATTGTAGTCCATTATTCCTTTTTGGGATGTCCCAAAATTATAGTCCTATTCTAAATTAAGATTGTATTAAAACGTTCTTTTACAAATATAACCCTATTTAATATAGTATGAATGCAATTAATAGAGTAGAAAATAAGGGCAATATAGGATAATTGTTGTAAATTGTGTATTTCCAATACATATTAAATGTGATTTCTTAATCCGTGTGAAAATGTGAAGTGGACTGCAATTATGGGATGGAGGGTGTATTAAATAGGCAGTGAGGAACCACCATTACATTACATACCAGATAAAACCTCCACATACCTCCATGATCAATGAACTTTCTGAAATTGCATCATCCACTGATCCACCTTTAACCCTATGATAACATAGATAATTCTGAAAAGCATGAGTGAGTCTGTACTTCTTTCTTCATTTTCTCAAAAGTGGACCTGCAATTTTATGATTCTTTTTCGAAATTGAGTCCTACTTTAATTGCAAGAGACTTGAATAGAGTACTACTGTCAATTGCAAAGAATTTGAACACAAATAGTCAAAAAGAGTGCATGTATTTGTGTGTGTTGAAGTAGTAACAAACTGGGTCATAAACAGCTGGTGAATGACAATTTATGAGAGGAAAATATTTACCGCTTTAAGTTTGAAGGCAAAAATGTGGGGGGTGCTATGGATCCATTGAAAAATATATGAACAGATAGTGTACGAGAGAGAAAGAGAGAGAGAATGCTTCACTTGTTTAACTCATCTTTTGGTTTTTCCTTTTTTGTTCTCGCTTAATTCACATGTATTTATGGCCTAGCTACAATCTATCTTCAATGGTTGGCTTCAACTTCTTCTATATATGGCTTAACTTAGTAAACTGATACAGAAAATTCCATTCAAGATATTTATTGAAAAATGAATGTATTGCATACCAATCATGCCATGAATGTATCAAGACCATGAACCATTTTTTAGCACATGCCTTTCTCTTGTACAGCTATCGTTGTGTCAATCAAAGATATTGGAAAATCATAAAAGCAACATTCATGAAAAGGAACCTGGAATAATTTAGTAGTCTGGATTTCCAAGATACCAAAATATCAACCTTCAATTATTTTATCCCTAACTTCAGTGTGTGTTGATCGAAGTTCTATGATGCCAGGTTGTACCCCCCAAATGTCTATATAGATCAGTGAACTTCTTAGCACTAGCAGTATTATATAGAACTGTCAGTAGGTATAAGCATTGGGTCAATATCTTAATTGTTAGTTACCAGACCATCTCTGTATGCCACTACCACAGAGAATAAGAAGCCTGTCCATCACATATGTATATAACTTATGGAGCTGCGGGAGAAATTAAGAAGCCTTTCTTTATTGATGAACATTTAGAAGATATCAGATTATAGATTTTCTATTTGCTAAATTATTTTCAGTTTTTATGTGCCACAATTGGCAGAAAACTTCAACATCAAATATATTTTTGTCTTGATCATATATTTTGTTGAAGTACATATTTTCAACTAATTCAGGAATCAAAAATTTATATACAGATTATTGTTTGTATGCCACTCTTTGAAGAAGGTTTTCTAGTATGTAATATCTCATTGATTTCTGCTGATTACTATTGGTCCTCCTACAAATAAGATAGAAAATCCTATCTGGAAAATTGCCTGTGAGAATAGGAAAGTAGCTTCACATTCAACACAAGTACAGGCTCTATCTAAGCATCACAAAAGCAATGGCTCAAAACTTAAATAAAACAATTGAGAATAATAAAGGTTAAGCAAGCAATCAGCAAGACAATAAAATTAATGAGAATAATGGTACCAAAATAACAACCTTCTATATTTCCAAGGATGATGACACTCTTTAATCATTTCTTCCCAGCCGTAGTTATGTATAATCTCAATCACAATTAACCACATAGCAGCTTTAACTATTTACCCAAATAGTGTCCACTTGTAAAAAAGATGAAGTGCCCTCCGAAATAATAAAGAAATTGTAACTATTTACCCAAGTACCCAACATCACATGGACCAAGCTACATTCTACAAAGAAAAAACACGTCTCTCTCATATTCATCCATTGAAATATGAATAAGCTCATAAAGAAATGACTGCACTAAATTTCTATTTATGATAGTCATGTTTATCTAGAAGTAATTAACTTGTATGGAAAGCACATAATCGGTAGAAACCCCCAAAAATACCAATTATTGTTACACAACAATTTAACCAAGTGCAAGAAACAACTTATGTAGAATCTATAACACTGACTCATAGCAATCCAGTTCTCATATAGTTGTGTTAACCAACACATACAACACTATATTTCATCTAATCTTATCACATAGTCTTAATCCACATACAAACACGCATGGACAAATGTCACGAGAACATGAGCATGTATCCTTCCTAAATGTAAAAAAGCATAACTAACATAAACACGAAAAAAATTCCAAACAAAATGAAATAGTCAGAAAGCGTATTAATCATCATCTTATGAACAATCAGAGTATTTATCGTTGACATTTGAATGTAAATGATTAATATCAACACAAAAATACGACACATCCATGATCCAAGTAAGAGAAACTCCTTCTACGAGAACTTCAAAGAGGAATATAATACTATCATTCATACTAACTTCAGATCTAAACATGCATTTCGAAAAAAATTGCAGTTGTTTCGAAAAGTCTCCACAAATTCTACAGTTTGCAAATCGACAACTTCTCGCAATGAAAGCCATTATCTCTGTCACAACTTGCCTTCGAATCTTCTAATTGGCGTTGAGATGGCGAACTTCGTAGCAAGATAATCGCCTGAGTTGCAGTCGGAGGAGAGCAAAATTAGGAGACGCGACGGGTTTTCAGAGTAAAACGGTTTTCGCGCGGTTTAGGGAGAGAGATTTTCTCTGTAAAATCCAGCAGTCAAACTGTGAAATCCAGCCAGCTCTGTTTGAATTTGAATGTGTGCGCTGTGTAGTGTTCAGACTGATACTTTTATTTATTTTTTAAATATTCTTTCCACGTTTTTGAATGTTGAAATACAAAATGGCTAAAGAAATAATCTATATCTATTTATATACTTCAGTAAAATGGAGTTGTCAATTTTTCCTCCAAAAATCATTGCATCATAATTATCATGCAAAAAATTGTGAGGAAATTTACATTTTGATATCTACATTCTGAATTTTTTTTGTAAAAATATCTCACATTTTCAAAATTAACAAAACAATACTCACTTTTTATAGCAAATTCAAATCTAACATTTGATCTATTTTTTAGCCCGAAAACCTTATGCAATTGATTGCATTTTAATATTTTTATTTCCCTAGATGTGTAAAAAAATCTTAAACTGCAATCAATTAAGTATGATTTTCGAGCCGTAAAATCGACTAAATGTTATATTTGCAAACTTTAAAAAAAAAAAAAAAGTGGATAATATTTCGTTAATTTTGAAAAAATTAGCTAAATTTAAAAAAAAAATCAAATATAGGCATCAAGATATAATCTATCCAAAAATTAATTTCTAATTATTTTATTTAATTTTCTGAAAAATTGTGCCCGATGTAATTTCAAAGTTCAAAAAAATTGAAATTCAAAATTTTTCAATCCTCGACAATATACACTGATGCGATTTCTTCCATGCTCGTTACAATTATTATATTTCATAATTTTTTTAGTACTCTTTTTTCTCAACTTTACAATTATATATCATCTATAATTATTCAAAAATCTAATTTCGTTTGCGAGGTTTCAACACTTATGTTGATGACATTTCAACACATAACACGTTAACACATCCCAATTCACTAAAAAAATACCAAACATTAAAAAAAATCACACAAACATTTTAGACCTTAAGAACATAAATATCTAAAATAAATTACTTTGAATTCTTAACTTTCAAATAATGATATGAAAAGTTAATCGCCAAAATATGATTGAGAGTTTACTTTAGTCCGTAAAGGTTTAATCGAATGTACTTATGATTAAAGCAAATTATCTGATAATAAAAATAAATGAATGTATTTTTATGAAATCCCAATGTGAAGTCCAAATATTTGCAGTTCATTTTGAGCGGACTAAGACATAGGTCCAAACATAATCTATCTATCTTCTATACATATATTAAAGCAAAATCGCAGGGGTAAAATTGTCATAAAAATAAATCAGTCAAAACTTTGTTAAAATAAAATTGTTCGCGAGAAATTCTCTGTAGTAGACCTGTAGCGCAGTTGGTTACAGGGTGCTAATGCATCTTCATCCGCTTGTGTTCGATTCCTCCAGTGAAGAAGCTCATACCTGCAGCTCAGGGACACAACATTCAACTCCATGCAGCATCAATAGAGACGTATGCACGGGATTATTTCTCATCATTCCACGTGTCATGAGATAGGGGAACTTGCATGAAGGACCACACTCAAAGTTACAGCAGCCGTCAATCCATTGCTGAATTGGATCAAGGCTTTATCATCGTTAGATTCGATAGTTCAGTATTTTAGTTTTGTATAAATAGGAAGAAGCACAATGTATCGATTGATCTTTGATGAAATAAAAACTACAAAATTCTCTCTTCAACTTTCATGCATTTTTCTTCGATTCATGCATAATTTCATGTAAACTTTACATGGTATCAAGAGCGAGGCTGATTGCTATCGATTACACTTGATTCATTAGTCTTAAACATGACTAAGAAAAATCAAACTTTTTCATGGCGTCGAGCTCAGGATGAAGAGCTAGGGTTCATGGGGAATTCTTCGCCGGTGGAACAAGGAGAGAATAGTGAAACTGGAGGAGCTCGCAGAAATGCGATTGGTACAGGATCGGATTCCATAAATCGTTTACCCGTGGGAAACCATTCAAATCGCGGTGATGATTTGCAGATTGGAAATACTAGACCAGAAGTGACTGCGAATCACCGAATACTCGCGAATGATGAGCTGTATTTAGCTCCTACCGATCATCCAGGTATGAATCTTACCTCTGATTTATTTGATGGTAAGAACTATCATAACTGGTGTAGATCAATTCGTAGAGGTCTCATGTCACGTAACAAGTTAGGAATAATTTATAGAAGTGTTGTAGCTCCTAGAAGAGACTCCATGGACTATATGCAATGGTTAAAAGTTGATTACATTGTTTTTAGTTGGATTACAAATTCTATGGTAAAGGAGATAGGAAGAGGATTTCAGAATTTAGATACTTCTCGACAACTTTGGGAAGAGTTGCAGAGAAGATTTGGGAAGAAAAACGGACCACGAGTGTATAAATTGAGGAGAGACATTGCTACTTTTACACAACATACTCAAACAGTCTTAGTTTACTTTAATAATCTCAATGCGCTTTAGGACGATTTAGCTCTGTTGAAAACCTCCAGAGCATGTACCTGTGAGGCCTTAGAAGATGCTCAAGCTGATCTTGAGGAGGAACACCTTATGCAATTTTTAATGGGGTTGAATGATTGCTACGAAACAATCAGACAACAAATCTTAATTCAAAATCCCTTACCCACGGTTAGTCAAGCCTATGGGATGATTCTTCAAGTTGAGGATCAGATAAATGTTTCTACACAGTGTTCAGACAATGTGGATCATACTGCCCTACTTAGTAATCATAGGAATCTGAATAAAGGGGATGGTTTTAAGAAGAGATTGAGCAAAGAAGAGAAGGCAAAATTGAGGTGTGATCACTGTGGAGGTAAGGGACATTTAAAAGTTGACTGTTTTGAACTTGTTGGGATTCCAGAGTGGTACAAAAAGTTCAAGACAGACAAAGGAAAATGGAAGGCAATGATGAATATTCAAGCATAATCTAAGGAAGATTGTGATAATTCACAGAGAGTCTTTCAAAAGGGGCACCTTGAAGACTCACAAACTGATGTGGGAAAAATTATTCAAACTAAGTTGGCAAAACATTTAGCTGTGTATTTTGGAAAGGGGCAAAAGGCAGAAGGACATGTGAATGTTGCTGCACTAGGAGAGCTTGATCTTGAAGATGCACATATTGACTTTAAGGGGCACTATGCATTTGGTGCAGGGATCAATATCACTAAGGAGGAGTGGATTATTGATTCAGGGGCAAGCAACCATATATGTTGCCATGTTGGTTTACTTAAAGATTTGAAAAGACTTAAGACACCATTGCAGATATTCTTACCTGATGGCACTAGTGTTTGGGTGTTCTTGGCAGGAACAGCTCAATTAAACAAGGATATTGAGTTACAGAATGTTCTGTTTGCCCCCAATTTTACACATATTCTCTTGTCTGTTGGGCAACTCACTAAAAATTTGAATGGAAGAATACAATTTCTAGCTTCTCACTGCTTAATTCAAAGGAAGAGTAATGATAGCATTCTGGGTATCAGCAAAATGAAAGGAACACTATATGTTTTTCCACAAGGAATTCATCTATGCAGGATCTACAAATACAACTGGTACAGATTCAGATGTTTACAAAGATCACAGATTGCTGGGGCATCCTTCCATTTCTACTATGAAGCACATGCCTCATTTTAGGAAAAGGTTCAGGGAAGATGATATTTCTGTCATCACTTCTTGTGACATTTGTCACAAAGCTAAGCACCAATGCACACCTTTCCCTCCTCTACATAGAAGGAACATGGTTTTATTTGGTTTAGTGCATTTGGATGTATGGGGACCCTGCAAGGAAGAAAATCTCACTGATACCCCTTATTTCCTTACTGTGGTGGAAGACCATAGCAGAGTTACTTGGACCTATTTGTTCAAGGCTAAGAGTCAGGTCTGCCACATCATTCAATGCTTTATCAAGATGGTGCAAACTCAATTCCATGCTACCATACAACAAATCAGAACAGATAATGGGAGTGAGTTTATAAATCATTCAGTGACATCAATGTTCCAGAATCTTGGAATTATTCATCAGAAATCATGTCCTTACTCCCCTCAACAAAATGGTATTGTTGAGAGGAAGCATAGGCATTTATTAGAAGTTGCAAGGGCATTAATGTTTGACAGTAAGCTACATTCTTCTTTTTGGCCATTTTCTATCCTTCATGCAACTTGGATCATTAACAGATTGCCCAGTGTTATTTTAGGTTGGGTTGCTCCTATTGAGGTTCTCACTGGAAAGGCTCCTCTCTTGGGAGATATTCACCCCTTTGGATGTCTGGTTTTTAGAGCCAATATCTTACCATCCAAGTCAAAATTTGATAGCAGAAGCTTACAGTGTGTGTTCTTGGGGCATGCTCCCATGAATAAAGGATTTCTTTTATATGATCTCAGCACATTGAAGGTGTGTGTTGCTCAAGATGTTACTTTTATTCCACAAACATTCCCTTTACAGAGAAGTCACCCTCCTACATTACTTTTTTCCAGTTTTCCAGATGATTTACCCAATCTTTCTCCTTTACCTCTACCTGTACCAGATTCTCCCTTGGTTGAAGCCTCTGCACCATTATCCTCCTCTCCTAGCCTAGACTTTCCTTGTGCAGACCCCTCTCACTCTATGGATAACTTTTCACCACCTGCAGCTTCAACTACAGACTCTACAACTGATTCAGCAACATCTCCCTTACTTGATTCTCCTGTTATTTCTCACCCTCTTCCATTAAGAAGAAGCTCTAGAATCATAAATCCCCCACCTTTCCTGGAGGATTATGATTGCACTTTTGCTGATGCAATTTTGCCACAAATTCATACTCATTTCACTACCCTTTCTACCTTTCCTTACATAATATCACCTGTGTTATCTACTAATTACACAGCTTTCCTTATGAATGTGCAGACTCTTAAAGAGCCTGCTACTTATACAGAAGCTTGTCAGTCTGCAGAATGGGTTCAGGCTATGCAACAAGAATTGGATGCTTTAGATACCAATCATACTTGGGAAGTGGTGCCTTTACCACCTGGTAAGCATGCTATTGGGTCTAAATGGGTTTACAAGATCAAGCTGAAATCAAATGGCACTATTGATAGGTACAAGGCCAGATTAGTGGCTAAAGGATATAATCAAGAATATGGTATAGACTACCATGAAGTTTTCTCTCCGGTTGCCAAGATGGTGACTGTTAGACTCATGTTTGCTATAGCCACTCAGTTTACTTGGCATATTCATCAAATTGATATTAACAATGTCTTTCTTCATGGGCACCTTACTGATGAGATTTATATGTCTCTCCTTCAGGGGTACACGAAAGGACATCCTGGCTCAGTATGCAAGCTGGTCAGGAGTCTCTATGGCTTGAAACAAGCCTCCAGGGAATGGAACCACGAATTATGTAAGTTCTTGTTGAGTATTGGTTTTCACCAATCTGAGCATGATCATTGCTTGTTCTTCAAAGGGATTGGGGCTGGTTTTATTGCTTTACTTGTCTATGTAGATGATATTCTTTTGCTAAGCCCCTCTCTAGATATTATTGCTGCGGTTAAGGCTTCACTTCATCAAGAATTTACCATCAAGGATCTGGGGGAGGCTAGATATTTCCTAGGAATGGAAATAGCTAGATCCTCTTCTGGGACTTTTCTTTGCCAAAGGAAATACATTTTGGATCTTATAGAATCTGTTGGTCTTTTAGGAGGAAAATCTGTGCAAACTCCTTTAGAACCAGGTGTTGTGCTACAACAAGCAGGAGAATTGTTACCTAATCCTGATGTTTATAGAAGGATTATTGGTAAGTTACTTTACTTGGGACTCACACGTCCTGATTTGACTTATGCTATTCAGCAGCTTAGTCAATTTGTGCACAAGCCTACCAAGGACCACTGGACTGCTGCTTTACATGTTATTAGATATCTCAAAGGAAGCCCTTCACTAGGCCTTCATTACAAAGTTTCCAAATCATTCCTTCTAAATGTACATTGTGATGCGGATTGGGGGTCTTGCAAAGACACTAGAAGATCTCTTACAGGCTACTGTATTTCTGTTGGTTCTTGTTTGATTTCATGGTGCACAAAGAAGCAAGATACTGTTTCTCTCTCAACCGCAGAGGCGGAATATCTAAGCCTTAGCTTCACCACGCGTGAGGTTCTATGGCTCGTCTATATGTTTACAGATTTTGGTATCTCTCTTCCATTACCAATTCCTATACATTGTGACAGCAAGGCCGCTATTCAGATTACTCAACACCAAGTATATCATGAGCGGACAAAACACCTAGATATAGATAGCCATTTTGCTCGATTTCAGTTCAAGAAGGGTGTGATATTGCCCGTTTATGAGCGTTCTCATGATCAGCTAGCGGACATCTTCACTAAATCGCTTGCTGGTCCTCGTTTTAGGTTCCTAATGTCCAGTCTCAACCTCGGAGATCTTCACCAGGTTGCGGTTGAGGGGGGATGAAGAAGCTCATACCTGCAGCTCAGGGACACAACATTCAACTCCATGCAGCATCAATAGAGACGTATGCATGGGATTATTTCTCATCATTCCACGTGTCATGAGATAGGGGAACTTGCATGAAGGACCACACTCAAAGTTACAGCAGCCGTTGATCCATTGCTGAATTGGATCAAGGCTTTATCATCGTTAGATTCGATAGTTCAGTATTTTAGTTTTGTATAAATAGGAAGAAGCACAATGTATCGATTGATCTTTGATGAAATAAAAACTACAAAATTCTCTCTTCAACTTCCATGCATTTTTCTTCGATTCATGCATAATTTCATGTAAACTTTACATCCAGGCAGCCTCTAATTTAAATTTTAAACCTTTTTAGATTTTTTTTAAATAAAAAACTAACTCCAAAACATTTATAAATAACAATTAACAACCATTCACATTTTTTATTTTTTAGATTTTCTAAATTAAAAAATCATTAAATTTAATAAAATGCCCATGAAAAATATTTATATTTATATTTTTTTAACTGTACTACTACCTATGGTGTAAACATTCAATTTTTAAGTTTTTGAATTTTCTTTAAATAAAAAATATCACCAAAACATGCATAGATAACAATTAACAAGCATTCACATCTTTAATTTTTTAGATTTTCTAAATATACAGTATCACCAAAACATAACAAATATACCCATGGAAAATATTTAAATTTGTATTTATTTTTAATTCTAATACTACTCAATTATTGTGTAAACAATCATATTTTTAACTTTTTAGATTTTGTTTATTGAAAAACAATCACCAAAACACGAATAGATAATAATTAACAACCATTAACATCTTTATTTTTTTAGATTTTCTAAAAAAAACCGCCAAAACATAACAAAATGTCCATCGGAAATATTTGAATTTTCATTATTTTTTAATTTAAATACTATTTTTGGTGTAATCAAATGACTTATTATATAATCAACAAGGGTTTTGAATGCAATCATTTGATTTTTTTTTTAAATCTAATACTACTCATGGTTAAATAAAGAGATAATAACTTTTAATGGAAAAAAAGAGACAGATAAAAGAGGCAAATTCGTTTAAAATAGAATAATGAAAAATTAAAAATTAAAAATTATTTATTTTTAATTCTAATTAATATACTTTTTTATGGTGTCGATGGAATTCTACGTTGCATTTTGTACAACACTCTGTGCTACACGATTAAAGTTATTAACTTTTCACAAAATGTGGATGTTATATTATATGACATATGTGCATTACTTGGTTTATTTTCTAATCGTTAAAATAAAGATAATATTTATTAATAAATATGACATTAGTTTTTAAATTAATAGAATGTATAACCAATTGGTTGAAATTTTCATGAATTTGAAAGATTGATGTCAACAATTAAACACATATTAATGTCGTCATCATCATCATCATCATATTGTGGTATGCAATGTAGCTATTTATTTAAATTTATGTGTGTCCACATAAAATATATTTAATATGTTAAATCTATAAAATAAATAAACTATTCAATTTTGTCTATCGAAAAATAACATTACTATGTGGTATGTGTTCATACATAATAAGTGCATATAAATATCCAATTGATTCAGTTTAAAAACATAAAAAAACATTCTAAACGAGTTTGTGAATATATTTGAAAAATCACAAATATAACTTTATATACGTAAACTATCATTTGATAAAGTTATAATTATTTTTTATTATATACTAATACTATCATAACCAACATTTCAACTATTATCAAACTTTAAACTTAAAATGTTATGACAGATTTCCGTACATCGTACGGGAGATATACTAGTAAATATATTATAACGGAGTCGTGAGCCTTATAATTGCCGCTCATAAATCCCGCAAAAAATCAGTTTCTAATTTCAAATTCATGAACGTGGGCAGCTAATGTTTTTTAAAATGAGCACATCAGTTTTTGCCTTTATTTTTTTTCGTAACTCTTTTTCTTCTTTTGAAAATAAAGAAGTGGCGTGGTGGGCCCGTGTCAGTTCATCACAACATAAATTTCGGAATGCAAAAAACTAAAAAATTGGAAACCAAATTACATTTATTCTATATATTCATATAATTATAGGCTAAGTGTTAATTTTATTTTAAATTTCGGATTTTCTATATATGATCAAAGTTTGATTTTGTACTACATGCATAAAAAAACTAGCACTCCTCCAGTGTGAGTGTGATACATGGATAAAATACGGAGCAGATTTAAATTAGGATGACGCTCTTTATTGGGCTAATTGTGCGTGTATATATAGGAGATAATTTCGATTTTAATTTGTCGGTGGGGAGATATGATAAGCTAAACAGAGCTGTATTTGAGAATTAATTCTTCCACTTCAATTAAAGTTGCTCCATTTCATAACATCGGTCATGTGATAAGAGTCTAATTAATATATATGCGGTGTGTATGGTCGATTTCTTATTCATTTTTTAGAATTTCGTCTATAGGTTGTAATTTTTTATGTATTATTTATATTAGAACTGCCGATGAGGTTTACAGAGGAGTCTCATTGTTTTTTGGTGGTTAATTTACGAACTTTAGATATGCGTTTGGATTCAAATTTTAACCAGTCTTATTAGTTTTGAATTGTAGTACAATCTCATACAAATTTTTGTATTCTTTTCATTGTGCTTATGTTTGGAATTACCTATATTGAACATAAGATTTTTCCGTGCATTGTACGGGAGATATACTAGTGTTTATTTATACATGAGTCAATTTTTATCCTATATAGGGACAAACGAAGATAATGATATTACTTTTGTTGGTCAATCGATCTTATATAATTGATGAAAATATTTATATTTTCCATTTTTATCTCAAAAAAATGAACACGTTATCATGGTAATTAATATATATGCAAAGTCAAACAATGATACAATATACGAATTTTATTACAAGAGGTGCACTTGCATGCAAAAGCTGTTATTTCCACCTATTTTAGGTGGGCGCGGGCGTGCCACGTGGCGTCCACGCGCGGCGCGTGAGGCCCACGCGCCCGTATTTTTTTTTTTTTTGCGATTTTTTAATTTTTTTTATACCTGTTTTTATCATACTTGATACCTTTTTTCTTACCACATGGTACTTTTTATTGTAGTTGGAATGATGATAGTATTAATATCAGATTGATACATGTTTTTATCATACTTAATACTTTTCTTCTTACTACATGGTACTTTTTATTTTACCGAACTCGTGTTTTGCTTTCCTTTGCAAATTCTTGGAATGATGATTGTTTTAGATTAATCTCAACACATACAATATAAAAACTGAAAAAAAATCAGAATTTGAACTAAATAAACTAGTATAAAATAACTAGCAGACCCCTTACTTTTTAATGATACAGATGGTACTTTTCGAATGTTTTGTAATACTTTTTAATAGGAAGGTTGGTACTCACTTTGGACAATTTTTTTATGGGTTGATCCAGTCAAAGCGTGTTGACCCGCGTTGACCGGGTCAAAAGCGGGTTTGACCGATCTATCTCATATGGTGTTATTTGTATCATGATGCATGCAAATTTTTGCCTTATTTTACAATATTTCACTTTAGAAAATCAACTACGTACCATTATCCATTTTATATGATATCACATTGATTGATAGTTCTTGAAATGCCTTGATGCTTTTTTTTTTTAAGTGCGTTTGTCGAGAAAAATTCATTTTTGGTCCTATAGAACATGCTACTCTTCCCTTTTCATCTCATCGATGTCGATTTTGTCCCAAAAGTTTCGAACTATCAGTTTTTCCCACTTCATTACGTTTTTCGTTAAATTTGATTTCAATTTTGGTCCCATTTTACTATCAGTTTTGGTCCCAAATGAAAATTTTCGAAAATATCTTCAATAATTTTTTTCAAATTATTTTCTAAAGAAAAAATTCATTATTATTTACTTTAATTTTACAATATTGTTTATGAATGTTCACCACATCTAATTAGAGTTTATGATTATTTTTAATATTTAATTTTTAATTTTCAATTAATAATTCATTATTATGGTTGATTATTTCATAATTAAATTCTTGTAAAGTAAAAAATCCAGGAAAAATTATACTTTCATACATACATTTTGGACTTTCACTACAAAAAAATTCACATTTTAGCGACGGAAGCGCGCCAAGTCAAGCCCATAATATTAAAAAATAATAAAAAAAATATATAAAGTAATATAAAATTTTAAAAATCATAAAGTAAAATTAATAAAAATATATAAAAATTATACTCGTAATTAATTAGTAATTAAAAAATTAATAATATTTAAAAAATTAAAAATTATAAAGTAAAATAAATAAAAATATTAAAAAATTTATATTCGTCATTAATTAGTAATTGAAAAATATATAATATGAAAAAATATTATATATTATTAAAAAATTAAAAAATAAAATAAATTGTAAAATGTAAAATAAATAAAAAATTAATAATATTAAAAAGATTGATTTCAAATTCGTAATTATATAGTAATTAAAAAATTAATAACATTAAAAAAATTAAAAACTATAATGTAAAATAAATAAAAATATTTAAAAAATTTATATTTTTAATTCATTAGTAATTGAAAAATAAAAAATATATAATAATAAAAAAATAATATATAATATTAAAAAATTATAAAATAAAATAAATTTAAAATGGAAAATAAATAAAAAATTAATAGTATTTAAAAGATTAATTTCAAATTCGTAAATAAGTAGAAATTGAAAATTTTAAAATTTAAAATATCAAAAAATAATATAAAATATTGAAAAAAATTAAAATAATCATTCGGAATAATAAAATAAACAAAAAAAATTTAAAAATTTGATTTCAAATTCGTAATTAAGCATTAATTGAAAAATAAAAATATTAGAAAAATTAAAAAAATTAAAATTAATTCAGATTCGGAATAATTTTACAACTAATCCATCGCTAAGATTTAAAAAATAAAAAAAAAATAATGTTTAGCAACGCATTTTTCTGTCTCGAATGTAACGACGGAAAAATTTGTCCTTATTGCGTCGTTAACATAAAAAAAATAAAAATTAAAAATTAAAATACGACGTGTGTTCTTTGTTAAGTTTGAGATAAAAAAAATCCGTCATTAAACATCTCAATCTTAATATATAAATATAATATTTTTGTCCCCCTCCTAATATCCTATATTTGCCCACATAGTGATAGACTTTTATATATTGGACATTTGACATGTTAATATTTAAGTATGATCCCATATCTTAATCTTAATATATATAAAGACAAATCAGTATACTTTAAATAACAGTTCTCATTTTCCCGCCCATTTGCATTGACCACAAATGGAAATAACGATTATCCCATGTCGAATTTTAAGAAGAATTGTTTTGTTTTAACATATTATAAATTTTAATGGTCAACAATGAAATTCTCACACATTTCTTGGTCTCTTATTTGAGAACGAGCATAGTGTTTGATTTTATTAGTTTAATATTTAAATACATATTAAAATATTTGAGTTAAATTTCGACAATTAAATATGTATTTTTGAAAATGTATTCAAGTTTAATGGTCAAAAATTTATCTTATCACTATGAATTTAAAAAAGTGTTTACATTTGTAATTTTAAATATATTTTAATAAATTAAATTATATTTATTTTAATTTTAAAATTAAATGTATCCTACATTGAGCACCATTAAATATTGAATAATATTTATTAACAATGTATTTTGCAATATTCTGAATTAATCATAATTATGAAATATAGTTTGTAATTTCTTACTTCAATAAATTATACTAACAATCCACAAGTCAGTTTTTGGAGTTTGCGTCTTCAAATTCAAATCATATGTAGTTTGTAGAACAAACAATTTCATCCGCTGCGGTTGTGGATGAGAAAGGCGAAAGCAGGAGAGAATAAGACGACATTTTGCTTATGAATGGGCCATTTTTAATTGTTTTGGGCTTTCTAATGGACTTGTTAGTAAGGGCATAGTAATAAAATTATATTCAATTATGAATTTCGCATATAAATATATGAATTATATCGTTTGAATTATAAATTACTTGTGTATTTTTTATTATTGGAGAAATCAACATTAACGGCTCTATCTGTGCTGAAAACACCCAAGTTAGTTGTAAAATCGAGAAGGCAGAGTCCTCGCCGCCAAGGTGGTCTCGACATCGATTAATTGGCTAGTTAGTCTCAAATAATTTTTTTCAATTTTTTTAAATATTTTTGTTCAAAATATGATTAAATGAAAATTTTGAGGTTTTTCACCATTTTATACAACAACTTGCATCCTAATGTTTTAATCTACAACCAATGTGAGATATAAGAAAATTAGAAAAATTTGTTGAACTAATTTGAGGTTTCGATTTAAGATTACCCACTCTTTTATACAACCTACATCACAATATTTCAATCTACAACCGATGTGGGATGTAGGGTAAATGAAATTTTAATATGTAAATAGCAATATGTAACAATATATTATATAAAAAAAATGTTTAGGTGAAGACAATCTAAATGGATTTTTATATGTTATTACATGTAACTTTATGTACCCACTTGTGGAGAAAGAAAACATCGTACTCCGATGATTGATATGTAACTTTAAAACTTCACAAATCTACATATATGCGCGTACACACGAATGATGAATGATAGAAAAAAAAAATCTATTTTTTTATTGAAAAAATCAAATACATTATCTTTAAAGATTTTAACTTATTAAAAAAATTTGGATGTGGATGTTTAATTTTTTAATATATTTAAATAACATAAAAATAAAAATATTTTAAATTAATATATTTAAAATATTTTATCATATTTTTTAATATATTTAATTCGATTTTAATTCAAAGATATTTAATTTCTAAAAATTTAAAAGGTATCGTGTTAAATTGATAAAATCAAATATCAAATATTATATTTGATCTCAATTTGCAGAGATCATTGTTGGGTCTCACAATTCATAGTTTGTTTATATACAATATTATTTCTTTGTTCTTCAATGTGGGATAAATTTTGATTTAAAATTAAAATATATAAGTTTTAACTATTTAAAACATATTTAAAGTTGAAAACTTAAATATGATAACTTGAAAATCTTAAAATTATCTAACATTAAAATGATAAGATCAATTAATACATTTCGAGTTTCGACCATTCAAAATTTAAATATATTTAATTTAAAATTTTGTATGCGGATCTTGATTTTTTAAAATATATTTAATCAATGAGTGTTCTTAAATGCGCTGCTAAATTTTCTATATACACCACTATTAAATTTAATTCAAAAATAAATAATTATTAATTTACATAAATATCATTTTTAATTTTAAAAATTACTTAAAAATGAAATAAAATAAAAATAAAAAATCCCCTTCTCCCACCCCAGTGACCCCACCTGCCGCATTGCCTCCACAATTGTTCTCTCATTTCCCTTCATTTATGCTAATCTTCATATCTCACATCTTCCTCCATTTATTTTCTTTGTAATAATTGCCTATGAAATCAAATGTGTGCATTAATGTCGTATATTTTTGGGGCTAAAAAATTGATTTCGTTAACTTCTCCAATCATATGATTTGTCGCATAAATGTTTGGAGAAATACATATATATCTGATTAAGGGGTTGAAATTTGGAACATGGTGTTGATGATATTACTTTAAAATCTAGTGACATTGAATGATTTGTCGGAATATTTTATAAATCTGAAAAAAGATTTTGTCAGAGTTGGAATATAGTATTTACAACAACTACATCATTCTCTATTTTATTTTTTAAAAAAATTAATTACTAAGGAAGAAAAGTGAAGGCGGCAGGTCAGGAAGAAAGGTGACGGCGACAGAGGGCGGTAGGTATGTACTATGGAGGGGAGAGAGTGAGGGTGGAGAATAATTTTTTTTAGTGAAAGGATAGAAGTGACTTTTATTGTGGTGTGTAAAAATAAAATGTGAAAATATGAAAAAGATGTGTGGTGTATAAAATAAATATAGTGTATAAAGATAAAATGACGGTGTATTTAGAAACACCCTCAATCAATTAAAGAGTAGAAAATTTAAATCGATATTTTTAAAATATTTCATTTGAACTATTTAATATATATAATTCAATTCAAATCTATAAATTTAAAATATATTTAATATTTAATATTAAAATGATAATATCAAATATCTAAATAATACACTTGATCTCAACTTGTAGATCACAATATGGAAATATCATTGTTGGGACTCACAATTTATAGTTTGTTCAAACAATATTTGTAAGTTTTTTTATGTGTGATGAATTTTTTTTTTTTGAAAAACTAAAAGTATAAACTTTTACTCTATATATATATATATATATATATATATATAAATTCATGACATAAATATATTTAACAATTAATTGCTAAGTTCAATTAATACATTTAACTCAAAATTTTAAGTAGATTTAATTTAAAATTCTCGACTTGTATCTTGATTAATAAATTTAATTAGAATATTTAAATATATTTAATTGAAGTTTTGATGTGGATTTGGAATTATTTTAATATATTTAATCAACTTAAAAATTTAAAATATTTTAAATTAATATATTATAACATTCACTCATAATACTTAAAAGAATGATAATGAACATAAACTTATGGTCCATTGAAAAGAAGAAAAAAAAATAGATGTTTAGAAAATTCACATATAAATCAACAATTTAAAGCCTGCATAATTTTTTTCATCTCATGAACAAAATAATTTTTGATAAAAAATAGTATTTTTACAAAATAAAAAAATATATTTTATAATATTGAAATTCTATAGTATTGAATGACTATATAATATAAATATTAATTAATTAATAAATATTATATTTTTATTTAAATAAAGTACATTTAGACAGAAAAACTTATTGTTACAATGACTATCTTACTTTTAGATATAATATAGATTACCCTTACTAACAAGTCCGTTAGAAAGCCCAAGAGTCCATTCATAAGCAAAATATCAGTAGATGGAATTGACCCTTTGAGGCTTGCTATTTTGCGTCAAGAAAAGCAATTCCATTAAATTTTTTTATTTTTGGCTTTGATTTCACAATTTGAATGGCGTCTTGTTCTCTCCTGCTTTCAACTTTCTCATCCACAACCGCAGTGGATAACTGTGAATTGGCTGGAAATTCTACTTTTCTGCAGAACCCGAAGGTGCTATTCGCAGGTAAGACACGAAAAAGCGTGATTCAAAGATGTGAATTCAAGGCTCCGGTGGCTCAGAAATCTCAAAGATGGGTGTATGTCATGCTCTTCTCTCATCCCGGTCTTTAGCACTTTTTGGTGCTTTTCGTTGTTGGTTTTTGGGGGAGTTCAATTCATAATCGTTGCTCGTTGAATTTCTATTTTTAGACCATCTCTTCCAACCGAGCAATTCAAACTCAAATCAATTTTTCAATAAATGTCCCATTAAATACTAATTCATCTCCAACTAATATATTCATTTTCAAACTAAAAAGAATATTCTCTTAATATTCCTTCCCATACTACTTTTTATCTTTTTTTCAATAATACCCACATATTTATCGAATTTACAAATTGAACCTCTTAATTTTTTATTTTTTTTTTTGTGTATATTCATGGAACATCTAATATAAATAATTATTAATCAATAATTTCTTACATTATATAATATTACTAGAGATCCTAATTTTGAAGGACTATAACAAAAAAATATTAAACTAAATATTTATTAAATGAGAGAAAAATTAAAAACTTGAGAAGAAAATTAAATTAAAAGGCATCCATACACATAATTTCTCATGTTTTTTTACTATGTTGGTTAGGTAATTTCGTCGTACGTGATGTATTCATATTTTCATTATTTGGAATATGTTCTTTATTTTAATGCCATTGTTATAATTTTTAATTTATGTGTTTATGTGCATAAATTTATTTTTTATGTCACTCTAATTTTTACAATTATAATTTTAATCATTCTCTTAATAAATATCATATACAAAAAATTTAATACAAAAAAAATATATATACACAAAACAAATTATTACAAAATATTAAGAATACTCTATTATAAATTAAATCTACAAATAAACAAAGGATTAAATTGTAATTTTATAAAATTTAAATAGTAGATGGGTATTGAAATAGTGTAAACTCATATTTGGGGTTTTACTGTTCCTAAAAATAACAAATACTCATTTTGAGTTTATAAATAAGTCTTGGTTGGAGTGAAAATGTGACTGCAAAATAGGATATAAGTATTTTTTGGAGATGATCTCAGGGGGATGGGAGTTTCAATTATGAGGCATGCTTATTATACCTATTTGCCTATATATGCCGTGGAGATTTTGTGTATGAAAGCAAAAAATTATATTCAGTGTGAGACAGCTTAAATTAGCTAATGGTGCCTTAGATGGAAGCAGCTTTAGGTTTTAATGTTTTTTTGGTATGAGAAATCTTTTCCTTGTTTTCCCCTTATGCAACATGGTTTATCCTCCACATTCAACGACGGACTTAGGGGCTAGTGGGGGCGATCTCCCCCCCCCCTCAAATTTTGTGAATTATTTTATTTTATATATATATATATATGTATATATTTATATATATAAATATAATATTTTTGTCCCCCTCCTAATATGTTGGATATTTGACATATTAATATTTAAGTATGATCCCATATGAATATTAAATTGATGTAGTGAGAGGCTCAAAATAGAATAATACTAAATAAATCATTTTATTTAAAAATTCAAATGCATTTTTATTTCGTTTATACTGCTGCTTTATGACGCATGTAAGATAATTATATTGTTACGTTTCCCATCTTTATTCTTATTAATGTTTTTTTGAGTTTATTTCATTATATATTTGAGGTATTAAGTTTTTTATTTATGGATTTGAGAAGGAATGCTTCAAGACTTTCATGTTATGATTTTATTTATATTTTATAATTTCACAATTTACCTACAATACAATAGTGTGTCGCTATGCTCAAATCGTGCATTTAAGTTATTTTTTTTTATTAATTTGTATTTGAGTTTTGCACTAAGTTTGAGATAGGGTTTAACATTCCCCCAACACACACTGAGAAAGAAGAAATTGCTGAGACTTTCTAATGTACATTGGGAAAGAAATTGAAGAAATTTTTGATGTCGTCTCAATCATAGATAAATTTAAAAGTATAAAGAAACGTCGAGTACAACTTAGGATGCCAAAATTTAAAACAAACATATCTTTATTTTAATTTAAACTAGTAGTTACATGTAGATATACGTGTGTGTAACTATTTTTCCGCCCCCCAAATTAAAATTTATGCGTTCGTCCATGTCCACATTGTAACTGTTGTTAAGTTAAGTTAGAACGTAAGATGGTGCAATATTACAGCCTTAATTATGCGCATTAGGCTTCCAGTTGGATCATGGAATACGTTTCAGTGTAGGATAAGTAGTTGCTAACGACATGAGTGCTATCTTTGTCTATGTGGAAGTTAGTTATTTATATTGAGGTCCTCTAAGCAGCAATCTGATGATCTGTATTGTATATTGTTATTTGAGAGGGAGAGGGCATATATCTTGAGATGGTAGAAAATAGTGTGTTGTTTGTCCTAACAAGTTACTGACATTGACAATTCTAGTGTTGTGAGACTGATGGGGAGAGAATCTGTGGCCGGAAAGGCGGCGTTGGTGGCCGGAATTGACAATGAAGGGGGATCTTCCTCGCCGGCAAAGGTTGGATTTTTAGGGCTACAAAGGAGTGGGGATTGCGATTGTGAAATTGGGAGTGAAGGGGTTATTAGTGTAGAAAGCGGGTCGGAGCAGGAAACAGGTGGTGCTGAGTAGAATCGGGCCTATGCTTGGGCCTTGCTAGTTGTTGGGCCTTGTTGTTAGCAATGGAGGTTCTTTTTTTAATTAAATTAAGGACTTGGGTCCATTAGGGTTTATTTTATCTTGTGGTCCCCTATGCCTTATTGTATAGTTTAAATACCTCTGTTTTGATGTAAAGAAGGGTAAGCAGAATATATCCAAAGTTTCTCCCTCTCCGTCTCTTCTCTTATTTCTTCTACTATTCCCCAATTTCTGTTACAATTTAATCATAAAGATACAAGCTCATCATAATTCCAGTTCATACAAATAACATCAAACACCAGATCTATAAAATAGGAAGAAAAAAGTCAAAAAACGCTCGGGAGGCAGCCGATATCATCACACTTGGTATCCAGAGTCATCCTTCCTTGGATATGGTTGAGAACACGAGATTGAAGGAGCTGCAAGAGACACAAAGGCAGTTAGACCAGAATTTTCAAGCTGAAAGCCTAAAAATGGATGCTGTGGAGTCAAGGCTTAAGGAACAGATACAGAACATGTCAAAAACACAAGAATCCATGTCTAAAACACAAGAAGGTATGTTGGGAAAGTTAGATCAGTTGGCAGACCTGATTTCTTCCCTGCAGATTCAAGCTAAGGGAAAAGGGCAGGTTGAGGGGGATTCTATCCTGGGCAAGCCCCCCCAGCAATCTCTTTGAGGAAAGCTCTTACCCCAGAGCTCAGTACTCTACTAGTTCCAGGCAGCTAGGTGACCCCCAGCCAGTGCAGGCCATCACTTCACTGTCAAAGATTGATTTCCCAAGATTTGATGGTATGCAACCTAGGGTTTGGATTCTTAGGTGTAACAGCTACTTCAAAATGATACCTAACATTCCTGATGATCAAAGAATAGCCCTGGCTACTATGAATTTTGAAGAGAAAGCTGCACTTTGGTACCAGTCCTACAGTACAAAATTGACAAACCTCACTTGGAAGCAGTTTGTGAATGTAGTGGCTGCTAGGTTTGAGGATTTGAGAGAGAGCAATATCGTGGTTGAATTCAACAAGTTGAGACATACCGGTGGCTATGCTGACTATGTTGAAAGGTTCGAAGAACTGAAGGAATGTATGTCTCTTTATGACAACAACCAACATTCTGAGACATACTTTGTGGCAAGCTTCATGAGTGGCCTTAGTGAAGAGTTAAGAGCTGCAGTGAAGATGTTTAACCCCACAACCCTGGAGCAAGCCATAGAATTGGGGCAAAACCAGTTGATTTCTATGGAAGCAATGACAAAGAGGCTTAAAATAGGGAATAGGCCACCTGTTAACACTGCCAGGTACTTCCCACAAGGAACAACTGCCCCACCTCCCAAGGGAAATCTACCCCAGAAGGCTCCTACCAAGCTACTCACAGCTGATCAGATGAGGGAGAGAAGAGCTCAAGGTCTGTGCTATAATTGTGATGAGAAATACACCATTGGCCACAGGTGCAAGAACAGGATTAGCTATCTAATTATGACACAAGAGAAAGAGAAAGAAGAATTATCACAGCTCTACCCATTGGTTGGCACTGATCAAGAAATCCTAACTGAAGAATATGAGGAGGAAGCTCAAGTCACCCTCAACTCCTCAAGGGTGAGGAAGGGGTCACTACACTCAAGTTCACAGGAACCAGTAATGGGCAATCTCTGCAGATCCTCATTGACACAGGTAGTACTCTAAGCTTTATTAAGGAGTCTACTGCTCAACTTCTGGGGTGTGGCATTGCATTTGTTACTCCCTTACTCATCAAGGTGGCTAATGGGCAAAGACTAATCAGCTCTTCCCAGGCAGAGGGTTTTGGTTGAGAAATTCAAGGACACTATCTAACACATTTCCTCAGACTTCTACAGCATGAGGGTTGTGATATCATATTGGGTGGGGACTGGCTAAGGGCCTGTACCCCAATTGAGCTTGATTATGAAAAGATGACTGTCACCATTGGGTGGGGAGGAAAGAAAATTAAGATGTTTGCCCACAGGTCCCAAGTTGACTGCAAGGTAATCTCATACCACTCACTCAACAAACTGCTACACTACAAGGTCAAAGATGAATTTGAGAAAATATTTGTATTAGCTGTGCAGAAACTTGCTCAATCTGAAAACCAGAAGTTGGAATGCTTAATTTCAGAGTTTGAAGATATATTTAAAGACCCTGAAGGGCTGCCACCAGCCAGGGGAATAGAACATCAAATCAACCTAAAACCAGGGAGCCTACCCAAGCAAATTTATCCCTATAGGACATCACATAACCACAAGGATGAGATTGAGAAGATAGTGAATGATCTACTACTTTCTGGGGGTGATACAGCCCAGTAAGAGTGCATTCTCTTCACCTGTGCTGCTAGTTAAAAAGAAGGATGAGACCTGGAGGATGTGTGTGGACTATAGGTATGTCAATGGCTTAACCATTAAACATGACTACCCTATTCCAGTTATAGAGGAACTTCTGGATGAGCTTAATGGCTCCAAGTACTTCTCAAAAATTGATCTACGGTCTAGGTACTTTCAGATACTCATGGAGCCCAGCCACAGACACCTAACAGCATTTAGGACTCACAGTGGACACTATGAGTTCCTAGTCATGCCTTTTGGCTTGTGCAACACACCTGCCACCTTCCAATCACTTATGAACCAAGTTTTCAGAGATTGCCTAAGGAAGCACACTTTGGTGTTCTTTGATGATATATTGGTCTACAGCAAGTCTTGAAAAGCTCACTTATTGTACCTAAGGGAAGTCTTCACCCTACTCAGGGAGAATTCCCTTTATGCAAAGAAATCTAAATGCAGTTTTGGCCAACAGCAGATTGAATATCTATAATTAGTGGGGAAGGAGTTGCAACAGACCCTCAAAAAATAGAGTGCATGGTGAATTGGCCTACCCCACACACCATTAAGCAGCTAAGGGGATTTCTGGGCCTCACAGGCTACTACAGGAGGTTTATTAAAGGTTATGGTTCAATCAGTAAACCCCTAACAGCCCTTCTAAGAAGAAGTCCTAAATAGCTATGAGAGGGATCCCTATACTTTGAAGGTCAGAGACTCCCTTGTCACTGGTCCCTCTACTGACTCCAGATTCACCATGTCCCAAGGTCTATTAAAGTACAAGGGAAGAGTTGTGGTGGGTGAAGGACAAGGAGTCAGGGCTAAACTCCTAGACACAATGCATAACTCTCCTTATGGTGGACATTCAGGGATATTGGGTACCTACATGAGACTCAAGGCTTCATTTTTTTGGCCAGAAATGAAATCTGAAGTAACTGAAAGAGTGCAGGGTTGTGATGTCTGCAAGCTCAACAAACCTCAGCAAGGAGCCACCCCAGGGCTCCTACAACCCTTGCCTATACCTGATCAGCCTTGGAGCCATATTACTATGGATTTTATTGAAGGCCTGCCAAAATCAGGAGGAAAGGATGTGGTCTTGGTAGTGATTGACAGGTTGACCAAGTTTGGGCATTTCATTGCCCTTTCACACCCTTTCACTGCACAGACAGTAACTAAACTATTTCTGGATCAGGTTTATAAGCTACATGGCCTTCCTGTCAGCATTATTACTGACAGGGACAAGGTGTTTACGAGCCAATTTTGGAAAGAACTTTTCAAAACTATGGGGATTACTCTCAGTTTTTCCTCTGCCTACCACCCGCAAACGGATGGACAGACAGAGAGGCTAAATCAATGCTTGGAGAACTATCTCCGGTGCATGGTTTCTACCAGCCCAAGGCAATGGCTTAAATGGTTGCCCCTAGCCGAACACTGGTACAACACAAATCACGACACCGCCCTTAAACAGACGCCTTTTCAGGCCCTCTATGGGTATGCCCCAGCATATCTGGCTACTGGGCCCTACTTGGACGCTGTTAACACTGAGGTGAAGGATACCCTTCAAGAAAGGAAACTTATGCTAGGGAATCTCAAGGAGAATCTACTTGCAGCTCAGAACCGCATGAAGGTCTACGCTGACAAATCAAGAGAGGAGAAGAGTTATGAGGTAGGGGACCTGGTCTACTTAAAGCTACAACTCTACGGCAGAATTCAGTACAGCTGCGGAAAAACTTAAAATTGTCCTCTAAGTATTACGGCCCCTACAGAATTACAGAGAAGATCGGCCTTATTGCCTACAGGCTTGAACTACCCGAGGGATCTCGCGTACACCCGGTATTCCATGTATCACTCCTAAAAAAGAAAGTGAATGAAGGGTGTGTACCTTTACAGAAGCTACATGAGATTTCTCCTGACGGAGTTTTCAATATCTTTCCACTAGCCGTCCTCGATTCGAGAGCCATACAGAGGGACCGGGAGACTGTGGAGCAGATGTTGGTCAAATGGGAAGAAGGAGAAGGGGGACTCGTGTCTTGGGAGGATGTTAAGTTTATAAAGAAAAAGTTCCCAAATTTTGATCCTTGCGGACAAAGATCAGAAATTGGGGGGTGATGTTGTGAGACTGATGGGGAGAGAAGCTGTGGCCGGAAAGGCGGCGTTGGTGGCCGGAATTGACAATGAATGGGGATCTTCCTCGCCGGCAAAGGTTGGATTTTTAGGGCTACAAAGGAGTGGGGATCGCGATTGTGAAATTGGGAGTGAAGGGGTTATTAGTGTAGAAAGCGGGTCGGAGCAGGAAACGGGCGGTGCTGAGTAGAATCGGGCTTATGCTTGGGCCTTGCTGGTTGTTGGGCCTTGTTGTTAGCAATGGAGGTTCTTTTTTTAATTAAATTAAGGACTTGGGTCCATTAGGGTTTATTTTATCTTGTGGTCCCCTATGCCTTATTGTATAGTTTAAATACCTCTGTTTTGATGTAAAGAAGGGTAAGCAGAATATATCCAAAGTTTCTCCCTCTCCGTCTCTTCTCTTATTTCTTCTACTCTTCCCCCATTTCTGTTACAATTTAATCATAAAGATACAAGCTCATCATAATTCCAGTTCATACAAATAACATCAAACACCATATCTATAAAATAGGAAGGAAAAAGTCAAAAAACGCTCGGGAGGCAGCCGATATCATCACATCTAGTTTTTGGATTTTACTTAAAAATCAGCATCGCTTTAATGTGAAATTTAAAGCATTCAAGTAGCTAATAAATTACATATAGACCAAATACATGGACATAAATCACAGCAAGCAAAGAATGAACTGAACAAAAATGTTATCGGGAACTAAAATCGATTAAACTAAGAAACTAAAACAGATTTGTGAACCGGTAGTGGAGAAAGGCCATATATAGAAGCTCAGCTCGTTCAATAGGATGACAATGTGAATAACAACAAAATTTTGGAAATCACCTTCTAACACTCTAATAACCACGCAAATTTTAAATAAAAAAACAATCAAATCGAGAAAACAGAAAGGAAACTTTTATTATTATTAGAACAAAAGGTGCTGTACATTTTAATTTTTAGCACAATAACTACTCTAATAACCTTATCCCGTGAGGAAACAAGGAGGTGGTCACTATGGTTGGAGAATCGCAGGTTGGAAATTTATATTAATAAAAAAAGAGCGAGAATTATGTCAATTACAAATAAATTGCAATCCGCTTGTTTTTAGGAAAAGGATTCTGAATCGAACCCTAGCTCTATATCTATAAATAGATCATTCAAAATCAATCAATTCAAAGACAGATTGAGAAGAGAAGAGAAGATCGATCAAGAAGACCGAATTAAGCGATGATGATGAACATGAGGAAGAGGAAGAGGAAGGTGATCAAAGAGGATGACATCTGCGAATATGTTGTGAAGACGGCGGTGAAATTTGCGAAGAAGATATAGTCAGAATTTGTTTGGGAAAAAAAGATCCGACATGATTTAGGGCGGGGAGTAGTGGGGCTTCATGATTTGTTTTCGATTGAAGCACTTAACAAGCGGCGGGAGAATGCAAAGAAAGAATTGGAAAAGGTTAGAGAGAGGAGAGAAAAGCGGAACAAGATTCATGAAGATGATGATCAAGATCATGACCGAGTACAAATTTCTTCTTCTTCTGTGACTGTGGCAAAAGAAAAACAACAAGTGATCAGCCCCCTTGAGTTGGGGGAGGGAGGTGATGATGAGTTGGTAGTTATTGGGTCCGATTTGGATTCAGAATCAGTTGTTGATCATCTGAAAAAACCTAAGTTTTTCAATCGTGTCCGCACCGGTTATCAGTGGAATAGGTACAATCGCATCCACTACGACTGCGACAACCCGCCTCCAAAGGCCGTCCAAGGATACAAATTTGATATCTTCTATCTGGATTTATCCAATAAATCCACCCCTTCCTACTCTATTGAGAGAGAGAAAGAGAGAGATGACGTTGAGACGTGCATTCTTAGGTTCCATGCAGGTGAACCCTACCAAGATATTGCATTCCGCATTGTGAATGCAGAATGGGATTATTCGCCCAAGAACGGCTTCAAATGCACGTTCGAATCGGGTATCTTGCGCCTCTACTTTAATCTCAAACGACTTCGATACCGTCGTTGAATATTTCAGAATTACAGTACTATTGGCTTTCTATTTATCTTTACTAATTCTTTCCTTGTACATTATATCAATATGTTATGTAGTAGCTGGGTTTCTTTAGACTTTAGTCCTGCATGTTTTATAAGTTTATTATTATTATTACTAGATCAATGTTGGTGTTCAATAGTACGTATAAGAATGATGCAGATCGAAAACACATCACGTGTGCCTTTGTAAATGTATCAATATGTGCATTGTAAATCCTGAAAGAGCTGCAAAGAATATGAATGCTGGGCGCCAGCTAGTGCGGTTGTTCAATGAAACTGATGGTTTTGGGTTGTGTTGGGTGGAGGTGTGAGTAGGAATGTCAATGAGGTCCGTTGTGAATTTTGAGAATGCTGAATCCTCTCAGTGTGCTTTCCTATTCCCGTATAATCATAAGCTCTTGATATGAACATTTTAATCAGTTTTAATCTCCATCAAGGCCTCGATAAGCTGTTGGCTTTATTGAGTTGCTAATGGGAAGAGAATTTCAAGCTGTTTCTTGTAGTGTATAGCAGGGTTCTATTGCAGACAGTAAGATATTAGGTTCTAATTTGTTTTTTAGTACAGTGAGATGCCAGTGACATGTTATATCATTACTGAGCACATCTTTAGGGTTGTTTTTCTGCATTTTCAACAGATGTTACTAATAGCAACCTGATGGATTGAGTTGATGATTCTGTTTTATATGATCAAGACAAGCATGTTTCAGCTGCTGTTTGGGAGGGACAGGTGTTTACTTTCAACAATTTGATCCTCTTCTCGTCTTGGTTCTCTGGTAAATCATTGATCATGCAGGATTTTATTTTTTAAAATTAACAGGAGCGTGGTGCACTTAGATGTCATGAACACACTTCAAGGCTTGACCGTTAGTTGCTCACTGAGAAACAGATTGAACTTGTGAAGAGGGCTGGTTTTGGATTCTCTAAAGCCTTGCGACGCAAGTTTTAAATTTGTTTGTGAGAAACTTTCTGCATATTTCCCTTGTTCTTTGGACCTGATACTAGTGATTTATCTTGTATTTGGCTGCAGGTTGATTGGTGTCCTTACTCAAATATCAGCCATACGATATGATTATACCAGAGAATATTTTAAATCATCTCATCCTCGAGGTGTTGACGGCGGGGTGGATCTATCTGGAAAAATGGAATCAGAGGTTAAGCTTCAGAGAATGGTAAGATTCTATATCACACTTGAAATATATTCTGCACCATCTCTGTTTCCATCAGTATTATACATGTTTGCTGAAGAAATCTGATTGGTGAACATAGAATGCTGCATTGAGGGAAATTGCACATATCTCTCAACGCACGGGATGGATGATCAGCAAATACAATCCGATTCCTTGGACAGGAATGTTTAAGAGATCATGTTGTAAGCCTAGCCCGACACTAGTCACAGCCAAGTCAGAAACTGATGTTGGGGAAAGGATTAGAGGGAAAGAAATGGTTAGGATCGGAGGAGGGGAGAGACGAAAAGATCGATGACCCCAATGGATATTCTTCAGCTGTCAACATCGATCAAGGACAATTATATCATATACACGACTTTGTTCCTCAAACTCTTTGCATTCCAGCCAGTGCCGCTGATGGATTGTCAAGCATCACGTATAGTATGGAGTTCATGGAACGAGCGACTAATACTATGGCGCTACTGCTGAAGTTGATGAGTCCGTGTACCAGCATACAGCTGAAGACGGCCGCCGCTTTCTCATGGATCACAAGAAAGTCCATTCCCCCATGCTGCAGCCGCTGTTGTACAACAGTCACCTCTACAAAACAGCGAGGATGTCACCCACCAGACGGATTATAGCGTGACAGCATAGACTGCCGACTAAACTCCCAGCTTCGCTGCTCTCATTCCAGTTATTAAAGGTTTGGTTCTTGATTTGATGGTTCTTGCAACTGACATTATGAATCTGGATCTGATGATATATCTATGTTCTTGCAGGGAGTTTCGGTTTATAATAAAAAAAAAAGTGCGTGCCAGTACGCCTTCGGGACTTCTCAGAATGCTCGAGAAAATCGTTGCTTCAAGGTTATCTATTAGAATGTAAATGTTACTAGTTGAGATCAGATGCACAAATTTTCTGGCTTCTTTCTATTTTGCAGATGTTCATTATCAAGTTGTAGACGATTACCGAAATTCCATAGTTCTCAAGTAATTTGATCGGTGATGTTATTTGAAACTATTTCGAGGATATGATTTTGTTAGTTATCAATCACTATTTGTTTTCACCACAGAGGTGTAAATCCTTGACACAATCAGAAACAAAAACTAAAATAGCTGCTTGTTTTTCTCAGAATCCCGGTCAATACTTTTTAAGTCGAGCTCAAACAAAACAAACTTTTTAAGTCGAGCCGGTCAATACTTTTTAAGTCGAGCTCAAACAAAACAAAGTAGATTTGGAGTCTGTCAGCCAGCTTCCCGGCCAGACGAGTCAAGCCAAGAACGATCCTCGAGCGATGTACGAATACTATAGAACAGATCCTGTTCAAATAAGGTCGTGACCATTCTTTGCTGGAAACACTTAACTACTTGTAATTTCTTTTGTAAACATCCGATGTGGGACAGATTCTAGCATTCTCAAATTATTGAAGAATTTTTCAAAACCACAGCTTTTCTTCCCAGCAATGATCAGACATCAATGTTTAGCATAAATACATGAATCCAGATAGCAAATTTATGGACACAAACACATACTAGTTCACTATTCTGAAACAAAACACAAATAATGAGTAAACATAGGTTCCTTAAAAGTAAAACTTCATGGAGCAAGCCATAAACATCTGCTTCAGCTGAATCTAAGTCTATAACAATCCTCAATCAAACATCATCTTCCAATATTTGATCATCATATATATATACAAAAACACAACTGAAATTCAAACAAAACATCACGCATTTGCTGCTCACACAATCAACATTAAAGAAGAACAAACTCTGCAGCTTTGAACTATATATGTTCGAGTAAACTCCGCTTCTGTGCAAATTCTTGAAATCAGCCGACGTGGAATGGGCTGATGTCGCCGGACCGCAACGAGCCGGCCAATTCATCAGCAACCGTCAAGCAAGAAACCACCCACCATCATTCTTGCCATCCAAAGTGTTGTGAAACTAACACAAAATTTACAAGGCTATCCATCACAGATAAGAGAAAGAGGAAAATTTGTCTAAGAGAGAAACCAATAGTATTCAAGAAGCTTACAAAATGATGAATGGCAAAGAGCAACCATCAAACTGTTTACAGTCCAATCTAAAAGGGGAATGGGAAAATAGGGTTCAAGGGAAAAGACATAATTGTCCTTAGTCAAAAGGCTAAATTACATAAATACATATATATACTTCTAACACCCTCCCTCAAACTTGAGGTGTCGCAACAACGAGCATCAAAAGTTTGCCAACCAATAATCGGAAACGCGGAAGCGGGAGAGACTTAGTGAATAAGTCAGCGATTTGTGACGACGAGGCAATAAATGGGAGTGTGAGGGTGCCAATCTAGAGATGATGTCGAGTAAGGTGGCAATCAATTTCGATATGCTTGGTCCGTTCGTGAAAAACGGAGTTATGGGCAATCTGGATTGCACTCTTGTTATCGCAATACATAGGAGTAGGCTCAAGGAGGGGAACCCCCATATCAACAAGTAACCGACGAAGCCAAACAATCTCAGTCGTAGTAGAAGCCATGGCCCTATATTCGGCCTCAGTGGAGGAGCGAGAAACAACCTGTTGTTTCTTACTTTTCCATGATATGAGAGAATCTCCAAGAAACACACAAATACCGGTGGTAGACTTGCGATCAATAGGGTCACTGGCCCAATCAGCATCAGAGAAAGCTCGCAAGAAGTAGAAGGAAATAGTAAACTCTGAAACATAGTATCTCGCAGATACCGGAGAATGCGAAGAACAGCAGCCCAATGGATAGTGGTGGGGGATGAGACGAACTGGCTAACAATATGAACAACATATGCAATATCCGGACTAGAGATAGTAAGATAAACCAAACTACCAACAACTGTGCAATATAATGTGGGATCTTCTAAAGAAACGCCATCAGATGGTGAAAGACGGACATTGGCTTCCATAAGAGTGTCAATGGTCCGGGTATCAGTGAGGTGAGCACGATCAATGATGTCACTGACATATTTAGATTGGGAAAGAAGATATCCTTTAGGAGACCAACAAACCTCAATACCTAGAAAATAGCGGAGGGGACCTAAATCTTTCATCTCGAAATGAGTAGCCAAATTTGATTTCAAAATAGAAATCCCATCTGTATCGCTGTCGGTAATGACCATATCATCAATATACAAAGAGAGAAGAATAATGCTAGAAGACGAATCCTTAATAAAAAGAGCGCAATCATTGTCACTGGAATGAAAATCAAGAGAAAGTAGAGCATCTGAGAATGTGTCATACCAGGAACGGGAAGCTTGTTTTAGACCATACAGTGATTTTTTTAGTTTGCAAACATGTCCAGCCTTGTGAGGAACACCGGGTGGTGGAGCCATGTAAACCTCATCAATCAGATCTCCATGTAAGAAAGCATTCTTAACATCCATCTGGGTAATAGGCCATTGGCGGACTGAGGCAACAACAATAAGGGTGCGAATGGTGGTCATCTTAGCAACTGGCGCAAAGGTTTTCTCATAATCCAAGCCATACTGCTGTGAGAAGCCTTTTGCCACCAATCTGGCTTTGTATCGCTCAATTGATCCATCGGACTTAGTCTTGATCTTGTAGACCCAACGAGAGCCAATAGCATGTTCACCTCATGGAAGAGGTACCAAATCCCAAGTCTTAGTCTTGGATAAAGCATCAAGTTCATCTACCATAGCATGTTGCCACAAAGGATCAAGACCAGCCTCTTTGTAGGAGGTAGGTTCAGAAATCTTGTGAATGGAAGTAAGAAACGAGGTAAAAGAGGAAGAATAAGAAGAGTAAGCAAAAATCAGAGAGACGAGTAGACTTACGAATGCGGTCAGAGCGACGAAGAGAAGGAGGATCATCAGCCCGAGAAAGCGAAGAAGGAATAGGCGAGGTAGGAGGGATTATAGCATCGTCATGTGGATCATGATCAATACCTGCAGGGTCAGAGTTAACATTGCTGCCAAAAGGGTCAGTGAGGATGAGGTCAGACTGGGACACAGAAGGAGAGCTGGAAGAAATAGAGAAGAAAAGAATACGCTCGAGAAAGTGAACATGCCGGGAAACATATAACTTGTGACCGACAGGGTCAAAACAGCGATACCCCTTTTGAGCATCTCCATATCCCAAGAAAACACATAAAGCAGAACAAGAGGATAGCTTGCTGCGTTCAACATGAGGTCGAAGAACATAGCAAGCACTCCCAAAAACACGTAAAGAACTATAATCAGGAGCATGACCAAAAAGGCTCTCAAAAGGAGACATACCCGAAGTAATCATAGAGGGAATTCTGTTTATCAAGTAAACAGCAATGAGAGCAGCTTCACCCCAAAACTCACTAGGAACAGAGGCAGATAAAAGAAGAGAGTGAGCGGTCTCCATAATATGCCAATGTTTTCTTTCAGCAACGCCATTCTGTTCAGGAGTGTCAGTACAAAATGTTTGATAGATGGTGCCATCAGTAGTAAGAATCTCACGAAATCTGTTGGAAGTGTATTCCCCACCCAAATCACATCTAAAACATTTGATAACTTGTAAAAATTGAGTTTTCACAAGAGCACGAAAAGCAACATAGATATTCAAGAAATCAGAATGATGTTTCATTATATAAAGCCAACAGTATCGAGTGTGATCATCAATAAAAGAGACATAATATCTTGACCCTCCCTTAGTAGTAACAGGGGAAGGGCTCCAGACATCAGAGTGAATTAAATCAAAAGGAGATTTGGTGACAGTGGTACTTCTAGAGAAAGGTAAGGCAGAAAATTTTGCCAACTTGCAACCATTACAACCAGAAATGTCATGACCCTTAACCTTTCCTAAAGACCCAGTAGAAATAAGATAGTTCAAACGAGAAGATGATACATGACCAAGGCGAGAATGCCACAAATAAAAGTCAGATAAAGAAGGACTCAAATGAAAACTAGACAAATCCACACTAGAAGCAGCAACATCAGGAACCTGAAGATCATCCATGATGTATAATCCTCCCTGCCTATGGCCTGTCCCAATCTGCCTCTTGGAATGAAGATCCTGCACACGACAATCGGTGTAAGAAAAGGTGACAATACAACCAGAATCACAAAGTTGACCAACAAAAATTAAATTCAATGCTAGTTTAGGAATGTGGTAGACACGGGGAAGAGAGACATGGGACGAGACAATAGAGCCAACACCCGCTAATGGCATAGGAGTACCATCAGCAGTCACGACAGAAACAGAATCAGAAGGAATGAGAGAAGTAAAAGAGTTAGCAGTGGGAGACATATGATGGGATGCCCCTGAGTCTAAGATCCACTCTGAAGAGGATATACCTGTGGAACTCGGTGTGAGCAAACCTGCAGCAGCGGACATAGCATGAGGCTGTTGGTTGAGGAGTTTCTGAAGCTGTTCAAGAAGTGCCTCGGCAGAGGTGGCACTAGAAGAAGAAGCCACAGCAGCTGTGTTGGGAGGCTTAGGATGTCGTGGCTGGAAACCTGAAAGAGGAGGTCGAGAACTTGAAGAAGTGCCTTTGTTGGCTAGTAAGGGACATTGAGCTTTCCAATGCCCTGGTTAGTGACAAAAGTTACATTCATTAGGCTTCGAATGTGGCCGATTCTGATTCCTATTCTGATGTGGATTCTGAAAATGCTGATTCTGCATCTGTGTGGGACGAGAATGTGCGGCCAAAACAGATTGGTTTGGTGATGGAAGAATTCCTTTCATTGTTCCAGACTTGAGCCTAAGTTCTTCAGCAATGAGTTCACTAACAACAGCGTCAACAGTAGGCTTGGGACTATAATGAAGGATATTGCCACGTAGTACTTCAAAGCCATCATGCAGGGACATCAAAAATTGAACGAGACGTTGTTCTTCACATCTAGCAATGTAAGGAGGAAAGGCTCTAAGCTCTGCTGATTCTGTCATGGCCAACTGATCCTAAAAATTTGTCATAGCAGAATAAAAATCCTGGATGCTCATATCCTTCTGTTGAAAAGTGCGAATATCCATCTCCAGTTGATACTGCTTGGCAAAGTTAGACTGTGTGTACAATCTCTCCAGATGATCCCAAACTTGTTTAGCAGTATCATACTTAGCCAATTGCATACCAATGGAGTTATCAACTGAGTTATTAATCCAAGTAATAATCTTAGAATTATTAACCTGCCAAACCTCTATTTGTTCTTCATATTTTTCATTATCAGCCTCTATAGGCTTCAATTTCATCCCACACACATATCCCCACATCTTCTTTCCCATCAAAAAATTCCTCAAAACATAACTCCAATAAGCATAATTCTTCTCATCCAAACGAGCACTAATGGATTGCAATATCATCTCTTTCGGTAGCCATAATTTCGAACAAAAGATCGACAACAATAAATACCCAAAATCCAAATAGCAAGCACAAACTAAAGATAAATCAAATTTAAAGCCAGAGAAATGAAAATGGCTCTCCCAAATGTACACGACAATTAACAAAATCTTCACTAACAAAATCTTCACTCCCAACCATAACAAAGTGTGCCAAAAGTCTTCAATTTCAATCAAAAGCAAATGACGGCAAACTTTTCTCTAAAGTTGATTTTTTTTATTTGTTTCGCAGCAGCCGCATCGTCAAGACCCACATATCTCCAAAGTTAGATTCAAAAGAGTTGGGTATGAGATTTAACCTACTCTGCTCTGCTCTCAATCTCTGCTCTGCTTCAGCCTCCCAATTCCATTCAAGCAGCAGCCTTTATTAGAACTTCAATTTCAAAAGAGACGGGTAGAAGATCTAACCCGCTCTGATACCATGTGAAACTAAGACAAAATTTACAAGGCTATCCATCACAGATAAGAGAAAGAGGAAATTTTGTCTAAGAGAGAAACCAATAGTATTCAAGAAGCTTACAAAATGATGAATGGCAAAGAGCAGCCATCAAACTGTTTACAATCCAATCTAAAAGGGGAATGGGAAAATAGGGTTCAAGGAAAAAGACATAATTGTCCGTAGTCAAAAGGCTAAATTACATAAATACATATATATAGTTCTAACAAGTGTCACACTCCATCCCACTGCCATGTCCCCCCAAAATCCAAACTTTCCCAATTTTCCAAGATCTTCAATCAGATTCAACCCAACCCTGATTTCTTTTCTTTGAATTAGCCAAAAACTATCAGAGAATCCATCCTTAGAAAAGATCATCAAACTTAAATTGAGCAAGATTTTCTCCAAATACGTCGAACAAATTCCAAGACAGCAGCTCTCTCTCTCTCTCGAAATGGAATGATGATCAAACCCCAAGAATCAACATTTCTTGATTTAACAAACAACGCATTTCAAGATTTTCCATCTTCAGCTCGGAATTTCTTCTTCCAGATCACTGCAGCCAACAACAAGATTTTTTCCCAATACTCAAATCAAGAAAGAAGTTCAAAAATAACAATATGTATATAACTTGAGGTAGATTCTCGAATATAGAATTTATGGAGCAAGTTAAAAAACCACAAAACTAAGGCATGATCATGGGCGCCCTTTTGGCTCTACATCCATAAAAAGGCTTTCTTCTCCGATTTGGAATTGACTTTTATCATGAATTTGCAATTTTGAGTAATTTTTAATCTAAAAGTGATGATGAGTGTTCAGTGATTTATGTAATTTATCTGAAATAGTTTTAACAATAATTTATATCCATTGGAATTTCACCATTTGGCAACAATAATTTGTCCCTCAAATTTAGAGGTGTTAGGCTTCATGTGCCCATCATTGGACTTTTATGATTGGAACCTTATATCATAATTTTCAATTTTTTCATTTTTTTTTCAGATCGTTATATAGTTATGCATAATTTTTGGTTGATTTTTGTTGCTCTTATAATAAAGAGAGAAAAATTAAAGTAGTCAAATTTAGAATAACAATTTCTTTTCTAATCTACTTCTATAATCAATTATTTTCTATTTAAGAAATAGTGTAAAAGTCTCATATATCCTTACTTTTTGGAAAAGTCAATTCTTTTTTTTTTTTTTTGTCTTTTTTTGTTTACAATTTTGCCTATGTGACAGGTTTTTTTTCAAAAAAAATGGCTAAATAGGAGCGATAATGAATGTTGGGAGAGGGGGTTTGGTGTCTTCACATTAAAATTGGTAGTTGAAATTGACTTGTTTGCATTAAAAGTATTGAATACACAGGTTGGTTGTAAAAAAAAATTACGTCATTCACAAACACAAGATATTAACGTCGAGCCCCGCAAATTTGTTTGAGAAACAACATATCCCCAAGAAAATTAAGGTGCGTTTTTTTTTTTATTTTTCTCACCGTGAAGTTGTTCGAAATTGTCGGGTTTAAATGCTTTTATAAAATTTTAAGTAATTTATGATAATTTCATAATAATTGTATTAATATTTATTAAAGTTCTAAGAAAATATTTTTGTAATGTTTGAAGAATAGCATTGATGGTTGTAGATTTGCATATTTTGTGGTAGATTAACATGAATTTGTAGATTTGGATGTTTTGTGAAGATTATCATAAATGTGTAATATTTTAGAAATTCAGTAATTCCGTCACAGTTCAAGCTTTTGTGACAATAATTGACACGAGATGACATGAATTCGTGACAATATTGACACGAATTTCTTGTCTCGTGACTATAATATGCTCTCAAAAATATTGTCACGAATTAAAACATTTCGTGAGAATATATTCTCACGAAATCCCTTCTTTTCGTGTAAAAAATTTAATTAAAATAAATTTTAATTATTGTCACGAAAAGGATTGAACTGTGACAATAATTGTCACGAGATCATTGAACCGTGACAATATTGTCACGAATTCTGTGCTTATGTGACAATATTCTCACAATATTATTTATTTTTTAAATAACTTTAATCACTCTTTATTGGTGATTTGCAGATATCTTGGCAATGTATTGTTGTCCGACATAGTGGTAGATGGGAGAGATCGAAGTATGTGGATGGTGAAGACCAGCTCGTGCACCTCCCATTTGACAATTTATCTAGTGATAAATTGGTAGAAGAAATCCACGATTTTATGGAAACATCTCCAACAAGTGTAAGTTATACACTGAGTTATTTGACGAGGTCATTGACAGGGAGGACACTAAAAGAACTCTTGAAAACGGATGTTGACTTAGCTCGTTTAGTCTAGGAGCAAGATGAGCCCATTGTATACGTTACCGAGAAATCAATTCAGCAAACTCCAATAGTAATGTCGTCAAATGATGATAACGACGACCCAATTGGAGATGATAGTCTTGATGATCTGTCTTACGATGATGATGATGACGACGATGATGATGAGAACTATGAAAGTGAAGTTCATCGTAAGCAAATTGCTAAATTTTGTGAATGGATTCGCAAGCCATGGCATATCGATGAGTTCGTGAATATTCTATAGCATGGTGGGCCTCATAACTTCTCATCGGAGGATGTTGCTCCTGATGTTGAGGCTCCTAATGTAGAGTTTCCTCCCCTCGGATATTGGTCGATTCATGTGGCCCATGTTGACGATGCACTAGCAGTGGTAGAAGATGACCCATGCTCGACTGATATTGATGCACTAGCAGTGGGAAAGACTTTCTTGGAGAAGAAAGATTTGGTAATTGATGTGGGAAAGTGGCATATGCAGCGTCAAGTGGAATATTTAGTGTCACGTTCAAGTAAAAGTCGACTAACAGTTATTTGCAAACAGAATGAGACTTGCCCTTTTAAATTAGTGGCAAGTGCTAAGTATATGAAACATAATTGCTGCAAATGGTAAAGATTGATTAAAAAAACACTTCTGATAATCAATAAAACACACATTCTTTAAAACAAATGCTTACCTCATCAGAAAATAATGTGTCCAAACGTACAGTCTTCGTCTTAAAGGTCCACTTCAAACACCTGGGCAATGCAGCTGGTGATAAAACTTGTGCACAATGTACACCGAGTCGAGGTAAAGCCTCATATGCTCATACATGTAAAATAAAATATTGATCAAATTATATTCGATAAAATAAGATCAGTAAAGCCCACACTAGTCCATAGAAATGATAAGACAATCTTTGTTTTCCTATGTCTTCTTGAATTTTCTTCTCAGTTCCACCCCAGTTGACGGTACCAAACTCATATAGTGCTCCAAGAGACTGAATGCATAAACGTCCCATGGAAATAAGTTCCATCGATCCTGATCCTCGACTAAGACCCATACCCAGACTCATCTATCATGTGTGTCTGATCATATCTAAAGATCATGGTGTGCAAGAACAACACATTAGCGACCATCACGTAATCCATAACATCATCTCCTAAGGAATAAGTCTTAAACCTCTCAAGTAGGTCCTTCACTCTCAGAGGTGTCTTCTTCAATACACGATAATAGAAAGAGGTCTTAGGAATCTCATATGATGCAGACGGGTCAAAATCAGATCCCCCGAACTGCAATCCAGTCACTAGGGCAAACTCACTAGGAAAAAATCTAATGTTGATTTCTCCAACCCGAAACCAAATATCGTGCTCCCGTGCACCATCAATGATCACTTCCCTACTCAACAATGCGTCTATAGCATTGTTACAACTGTTTCCACCCCTAAAATCTATCAAATGCCCAAAACACCAATCTCTCCTAAATGTTCGAATAATTCAGTCCCATTGTTGATCACATGGAATAATTCCCTAATTATACTCATATTGTCCTTCCAGTATAAATTGATCCCGCAAGTGATGTTCTGTAAAGCCTCTCTTCTCCACACTCATTCACTCTATTTTTTAAAGAATAAACAAATATAATTAAATTAAAACTAATTTGACATGATATAGATATCTACATACTGAAAATTCACCAAAGATTGAGAAGAATAATTAATTATGACATAAAAAATACAAGCACAACCGATTATACAAAAAAAAAAAGAAATAGTGAGAATATATTTACACGAAATCTATTCTCGTGTAGATATATTCTCACGACATGTCTTCTCGTGAGAATATATTTATACAAGAACAGATTTCGTGTAAATATATTCTCACGGTATTGTTCATTTTTATTCAGCACATACATTTCGTGAGAATTATTTACATAAAAATAGATCTCGTGTGTATATATTGTCATGAGATCGTTTTCATGAGCAAATTTTCTCACGATATCAGCAGAAATTTCAGAATTCACAGGGTAAAAACACGATTCAAAATCCACAAAATTCAACATATTTCAAAACTTCCCAACATTCAAACATATTCTCATAACGAATACCCTAATTTCGAACATATTATCTGATTTAAATTGGTAAAAAAAAAACGCATCCAATTCCACAGATTTAAATTGACGAAAATTCAACATAAAATCGTTCGAGTTCGAGTTTAGAACCCTAACCTGTTGAAATTCGACAGCCCAAGGCTCCAAATTCTCCATGGCTCGATTCCATGCGTGTTCTTCGATTTCATGAGTGTTCTTCGATTTCGCGACAAAAATTGGGTTGGTTTTCGTGATTTTTTTTTGGCAAATTTTCGTGAGTTTTTACTCTGTATTCGTGTGTATCTTTGGCAGACTAGTTTTTGCCTGTTAGAATTCGTGCATATTTTTTTAGTTGTCTCCCTTTCGTGAGTATGTTTATTTTTTGAAGGAGAATACTTCCTTTGTTGTTGTTCGTCCCTTTCATGAGAAAAAAAGGAAGAGGACAACACTTTTTTTTCTCGAAACAAACAACAATTTTGTCATCTTTAGGTTTTTGTCATGTAGTTAAATTTCAAATAAAGGAGTCAAATGTAATATTTGACTGGGTCCACCATTTACTAACGGTATTTATGACATTGTGAAATAGTTTGAATAGAAAAGAATGAGTTAAAAAGGTAGGCTAAAAAAGAATTTGCTATTTGAATTTTGAATAGTTGTATCCATTTACACTATAATAAATTAACTTTTTTTATATAATTTTCAGTATCAGCTTACTAATATGATATGAACTACTATTCGAGACATTATTATGTATCAACATACTATTTAATTAACTTAAATTTAGTGAAAATGCATATATAATATTCATTATTTATGTTAAAAAGTTGTGTGAACATGTGCATTTATGTGTATATCAAAGAATATTTCTCCTGACATGGAAGAATATTTACATGACACTAACATCAAAAGTGAACTAACTCTACACAATAAAAAAATAAAATAAATCATAAAAGTTATCGTGATATTTTGCCTGTATATAAGAAAATAGAATTAAGTGTGTGAATTATTATTAACCCTTAATAATAATTCACACTCCAAACCTGAATTAATATGAATACGTCGAAAAATATTGTTACATCCCAACTCTGATCATCAGAAAAAAATTAAGGGTGTTGAATTTGCTACAAATCAAAATGTTAGGTTATTATTGCAATGCTTTAAAAGTGGTATTTAAATTGCAAATTCATTCAAAGGAAAGGCTATGCTTTTTTTGGCAATTAACCCTATTATTAATTTATTTACGCGTTAAAAAATATATCTATTGAGTGAGCTAATTCGCAAAACAGTACCCACTTTTTTAAAAAAAATTGCAAATCTAACCTCGATCAAATTTCCAGCCTAGAATATCTATGTGGCACGCCGGAATTCTTGCGTGGCTTTTTTGCTCCAATAAAAAAAAATTACCTGGATATTCCATGTCAATTATGAACTAAAAATAAAATAAATTTGTTGGGCATGCCATATAGATATTATAGGCTGAAAATTTGATCGATGTCAGATTTGCAAAATTTTTGAAAAAGTGGGTACTATTTTGCTAATAGTAATAAAGTGAGACTTTTTAAAAAAGTGTCCAAAATGTAAATATCAAAGTGCAAATTTCCCTAAAACAAACAGTCCCCGACAACGACGCCAAAAACTTGACACACTATTTATTAGCAAATAAATGTACCGCAAGTGCACGGTGTATTTGTAATATATAGGTGAGCAAGATTATCGTATTCCACAGAGACCATTATTTACCAGTTCTTATTCACATACACATAGTTAATATCTAGACACAGAGCAGACAAATAAAGGGGTAGAGCTAAAGAGCATAAAATAAAGAACAAAAAAAAAATACTGAAATAAATAAATAATAGAAAAAACATAGGCTTTAGGGAAATTGAATTTATTATATCATTTAACAATATTTATTGATTCTCTCAACCTTACTATTGTCTTTAATCTATCAATGGTGGGGAATCACTAATCTGTTATCAGGCTGCTGTTTTAAGGCATATACCATAACATAGATATAATGAGCATGTACTTCACTGCAGTCGGTTCTTCGCACATTTCATTACTCCTAATCTAGCACACGAAGATCTATTCAACCTTATGTGATACTTGTTCACTTGGTCGGTCCTTCCAAGCACACATAATCTGATTTCTATATTTCCATCATTAATTCTTCTCTGGTTAGTACTTTAAATTAACGACTAGCATGCATAAATGGTGATCAAGCATTCATACAAGATATGAAATAAATCATAGAAATCAAACCCCGAGAGATAGCATGTAGATTAAGTAAGCAACTCATATATTAAAATCCATAAGTTCCAATCTCTAAGACCTGGCTATGAAACTAGCTAGACATAATTAAATAAATAAACAACAATAGAGTTTTGGTGTTCATGACAGACTAGATAAAGGAACCGATGAACATTATGTAATCCAGCGGCTTTGTCTTTCTCTGCAATGGCACTTCGTCTCTAACAACCTTGTTGTCTCCTCTAAAGTAGACGACAACTCTCTCTCTCTCTCTCTCTCTCTCTCTCTCTCTCTTCACTTAGGTGTTCTCTTGTGCTCTCTTTTGTGTTTCCAACGTGTGTATAGCGTCTCTAACGTCCTCTCTTATGTATCAAAATGAGAGATTTTATATGTAGGTTAAAAACTCTTAATTGAAGTGAAAAAATCACATTTCCGTGGACCCGTACATCTGGGTCGACCAAGCTGGCCGGGTCGACCCAGAGCCCTATTTTTGCATAGGGTCGACCTATGCGAGCTGAGCCAGATTGACCTACCCATGTGTAAATTACATTGGGCCGGGTCGACCCACCCCTGATTCGAGTTGGGTTTCGGATTTCCTTGGGTTTTGATTATTTACTCCAGTCCATTAGGCTTCAATTAAGCATTTAATTAAGCCCAAGAGCCTAATTAAATACCCCTTCAACTCTTCTTGTCCATATTCACTGGTTTTGCTTCAAATATGCAACCAAATCACAACAATTACTGCAAAACTAGCAAACACATCAAAAACTCCAAATGATAACAAAATAAGCACAAAAGCTATATAAAATACACAACTCCATATAATAAAGAACATAAATTCATATCCAAAAGTTGTGTAAAATACACAGCTATCATTCTTCTATACCGGTCGCTGAGTTTTTCTGAAAAGTGATGTTTTACTTATTTTTTGCCCGTGAACTTACTTTTTGGGTCGGGTTTTCATTACTTAGCATAAATAGGGTTGTTTGGAATGAAATTAGGGGCTTCATTTCATTATTTAGATTTAACAGATGCGGAACGGAGGTTTTCTCCGCAACTTCAAAGATTGAAGTTTTATTTTACATAATGCAACTATGGTTCTTTTAATATTTTGTAATTTTAATTATGTCTTTTAATTTCTTTATATCTTCCTTTATTTTAGATTTTATTATGTGTGAGTAGTTTTTATAATCAATTCTAAGGTTTGTAGGATATATGAAATTATGTATTGATTTAATTCGTTACCAATTCTCCTTCTGATTATATGATTCAAACATTCAAGTTTAAATTTCTCATGAATGATTAAGGCCATAGTCATTGTATGCTAGCTAATTAATTTGAGTTATGATGGAGATAATTAATTAGTGAGATTAAATTGAATGATTTGTTACACGTACTTGTGATCTGCAGGAGGTTTTAAATCTGTTGATATATTGGGAGCTAACAATTAATCTAAAGACGAAAATAATAGATAAATTGTTAATCTATTTTTACCTTGAGACCTGTCGGAGATAGATAATTAGAATTCTGATCCTCCACCAATAATTGAACTAATTGGAAGTTGGTGGAATTAGATTAATATATAATGGATTCATGTGTTTGCATTCCATAGGATTAATTAATTTTGTTTAATTGATAGTTCACGTTTTTAGTCTTGTTTAATTTGCGTTTGATTTGATAATTGACTTTAATAGTTTAATTTTAATTATTTGCCTAGGAATAGTACACTGAAATTAAGTGACTTGGATAATAAGAATCTGCTAACATAGTACTTGGGATAAATCACAATTGCAATCCTTGTGGATATGATGCTCGATTTACTAACTTTATTGCATCATATGTGTTAGTTGCAATTAAGTACATAAAAAATAGTGCATCAGATGGGGTTTTAATTAATTACAATAAAATTGACAAAACAAAGCTAAAGAAATAGATGATTATATTGATTATGCAAAGAAACCTAATGTTACAAGGAAACAAGTAAATTAAGTAAAAATAATAGAAAGACATTCATATTCTGAAATCAACGACAATATCCAAGTCGTTTGAGATTGATGTAAAGATAAAAATCAACGCATTAACGAAACAAAAATTATGCGAAAATCGTATATATATGTGTAAGATTAAAGAAAACTTTGTGCCGATACAATGGAATGCTGGGCAAGTGGTTGTCGATAATCAAAAGACGCATGTCGATGCTTGCCATTACTGCGTGCATCGGCTGCGCACCATGCCCATGCACACAAACAAAAAGTATGCGAATGCATAGATAACTAAAAGATATGTAATAAACTCCTAGCGAAAATTGCATGTGTGTGTGTGGGATTAAAGAAAACTTTGTGCCGGTGTAATGGAATGCTGGGCAAATGGCTGCCGATAATCAAAAGGCACATGCTGATGCTTGCCATTACTGCGCGCATCGGCTGCGCGCGAACCTCAGCGCGCACAACGTCATGAAAGTTTGACCGACTAAAAAAACATGTTTAAAATTTACCGGTTAAAATAAATTTTTTTAAAGTTTGACCGACTAGAAAAAAAAAGTTGGCCTCTTATTATTATTATTATTCAAATAAAATAAAAATATATGAGATGAAAATTGATAGTGAGTAGAATTCAATTCTAAAACCACCCCCAATTTCTCTTTTCCCATTTCCTTTCTCTGCTCTCTTTGAATCACAACGTCATGCTCTTTGAATCAACCATGGCCGCTGCATCTTCTTCTGCTTCTCCGGAGTCACAGCTGCTGCCAGCTCTCACCGCCAGAGGCTGGCGTTTCAGAGATATGGACGGAATTCGAGAACTCATCACCGCTCAGTTATCCACATCCGCCACCGTCGATTCACTTGAATCGGAGCTCCTCAATCTGGACTTGCGATCGATTGGTGGAAAATGTTTGCCGCAACCTTCTCTTCTCTGCAAAACCTCTCATCTTCAAGGTCCAATGGTGCTTCAGGTAATTCCTTTCCCCATTGCTTTAGCTTTGTTAATTGTGGACTTATCAAAGTCGGAAGTTCTCTGAACAAAATTGAGTCTGATTTGATGATTGCATAAAGTAGAGCAGCAGTAGTAGCACTAGTGCTAGTGCAATGTCTTCTAAATTAAGGCTGAAATAATTTATTTCTTTGTCGGTAATTGCATGCCTGATTGATGCAAATGGGAATTGGAATGAAAATATGGTGGGTTGGTTTAGGGAATGATTCCCCAATAGTAATTTTCATTGCCCACTTTCGGGGAATGAACCATGCCCTCAGAAAAGGGGAAATGGAATCTATTCCTCATTCCCATTCCCCCAAACACCAAGGACTCAAGTGTGAATGGTGTATATCATTCATGCTGTAATTTAATATTAAAAATGTCTTTGAATTTTCTCGTCGAATTGAGTGAAGAAACTAAAGTAGAAGTTATTTACAGACTTTTGCACTATGTATATTTGTTTGGGGAGTCTACAAGTTGTGTGAGTCAACTTATGAATGAAATGTTTCAACATAGTACTCATAAGCAAGGGAATTTCAATTCTTTCTCATTTCTTCAGTAGAACCATAATTATTTATAACGCATTTGTAACAATTTAGTTTAATGCCCATTCGTTTGTAATCAAGCACACTTAGTTAATCTGCAAATTGAAGGTGCATGGAGGTATTGGGATTGGTTCTCAAACTGTAAAGAGGATGACTTACCAAATTTTGCACGTATCAATTGATAGCAGTGGCCTTTTCCTACATGTAGTTTCATTACCCTATGTATCTACTCAAACTGGTTTCAGTCTTCATTCGTGGAAACCTAAAGATAGAACGAGCTAGCAATATGTTACATAAATACTGCAGTTTGATAAACACAAGCATGCCTGGGTCTGACTTGTAAATCAACATGTGTATATGGCGTGTGCATCCGTTCCTCCGTGTGGGTTTGATTGTACCAGCTTCTAGCATTTGTCCTGACTAAGCGACTGTATCTGTATTTATATGTGTAAGGACAGTTTTCTAAGAAACTTACTACAGGACCAATTTTTCTTCCCTGATCTCCATTAAAGCGCTTCACTTTAAGCAAATTACACTTGTTTTTAAGCTTTATGCTACCTAAAGTCTCGTTTTGATTGTAAGAAATAACTTTTTATTTTTCTATTATAAAAACTTAGTACACATGGATTATCATTGTTCACGGAATTGTATCTGAACAGGTTTCCTCAAGCAGAGATATATCTCGGAGTAGTATGGCTGAGGCTTCAGAAAACTCAGGCAACCGACGACTGTTACGATTGAAGCTCACTGATGGGCATTCTGAAATAACTGCTATAGAGTACTCTCAAGTGCCGTCAATTTCTGATGATATCAGCCCTGGGACAAAGGTTTTATACTCTTCAAACTCTACCACCAACTAGTTTAAGTCATGAATCATGATATACAGAAACTAATATAATTGAATTACTATTCAATCTACTAATCAGATGAAGTAGCTTTTCGGACTGCTTGTAATTAAGTTTTTGGTTGATTGAACTACACTACCTTTTGAGCATACTTGTTAAGCCATCAGAGGCAGCAGATGGGAGCACGTGCATTAAAAAATGTGTGTATATACAAAGATTGTGCTACTTTCTGTTTTCTATGCTTGATCAATGGTAGTCTCTTGACTATAACTCAATGACGCACCTTTATTCATGTTATCCATTTTTCTTGGTGCTTGAGTTTCCAGGTCCGGCTGCAAAGTAAAGCTGATATGCATAGTGGTATTTTGTGTTTGAACAAAAAGGTAATTACTGTTTTAGGGGGTGTTGTTCAGTCCCTTTATGAAGAATGGCAACTGAAGCGCAAGTATTTAAATGTCTCTCGCAACAAAAGGCTCTCACAAGAAAATGCATTGAGCTATCCTCCACCATTTGAGAAGCTCCAAGTTCAGGCACCTAGACGAGGAACATCATCTACTTCATACACTTCATCTACTGGAAAAATGCATTTTTCAGTAGAAACTACAGGTTAATGATCAAGTTGCTTTTCATCTAGAAAATTATTTTCTCCCGGAAACTACAATGCCTTCAACAGTTACAATTTAGAAAAATATATCTTTCTGATAACAAATGAAACATTCTATTCGATAGTAGGTGAAAGTTTTCAGCACATGGACAAGTTAACCTATCAAGCACCGAACAGAACACAAAACTAGCTAGTCTCTAATCACTGAATGTATCTGGAACAAACAATATATCAAGCTGTAATGGAACCTGATAACTTTTCCTTTGCTGCGAGTTTGTTTATCTGAATTGGAGGTCCTTCCGCACAGCTCTCCATTGTTAAAAGAAAACTTATAATAACTTTTTGGGTCTCATGGGTTTCAGGAACATCATCCTCAATTGATCATCGACAAATTCTGGCTGCAAAAGATGAACGTTCCAATTTAAGCCAGACTGCCCAGCTCCAGAAAAATAATTCAACTACAGATGGTTTAACTGATGAAGTGAAGCTGCCCACAACTGGAGAAAATTCTGAGAATGCCACTGTATCCTCAGAACGACCTAAAGGTAAACTTATTGTTGTCTATGGGGCTTTAGTAGAACTTCTAGTGTTATAACCTTCAAATTATTAGTTATTTTTGGTGCTTATTCTGCAGTAACATGTTTGAATATATTACAGTAACTGCATCTGTACCTGTTCAAAATCAAGTGGCTGCCCAGAAACTTCTCCAGAAGACAAGTCAGCCTAATTTTAGTGATCGCAATTCTAGATTTCACTGGCGTAGGGTAAAGGATACAGAGGATGAGTCATCTTTGCTCACACTTGATGAGTGGGAACGGAGGAAAACTGGAACCAATCTTCTGACAACACATGAGCAGTCCCATTTAAGTCGAGATGAGGAGCTTGCAAGACAGCTGCAGGAGCAATTTGATTTGGAGCATAATCACGTAACCATTTTCTGCCGAACAATTTGTCATATGAAGTACACTATTCTTATTATGTTGATAGGTTTACCAAACCTTGTTTCTATTGTGGCGTCATCAGCTTAGCAAGATTGTTCCATGATACGTCAAATATGGATATGGATTTTTCAGTTTTTGTAATTGACGGTTTGGTACTGTTTATCTGTTCTGCTGCCTCTTGTTTGTCCATCAAAGTAAAGAAATTAGTTTAACATACTTAATTTCTGCAAGTGGATTCTTTATTTAACCTCATATTCTGTGTTATAAATGTAGGTACAAAATGATCCCCATCAGATGGATGCTAAAAGTATAAAGATGAGCATGTTTAGTTTTGAAAGAGATGATGCTGGAGCTTCGGGTAGAACTGAATTCAGGGGAAGAGGGAGAGGAAGAGGAAGAGGAAGGGGAAGGAGATTCTGAAGCACAGGTAGTGTTCAATCTGAATTCATTGTTCGATTTCCTTTCCTTTTTTACTTAATGCTGGGTACACAATAGTTATCCTTGAATCTATGATTCACAAATGCTTTAAAAAAGAATCTTGGTTGCCCTGCATCTTCTTTTCTTTTCTTTTTTCTCTCTTTTTTTTTTTTTTTGCTTTAGCAGATAGTTCATCATTTCTGTGATGTTTGTTTACACAATTTGCTCCTTGACCTATTTAATTCAAGGACTTACTTCATTACACCTGCTTCTCAGTGGCTCGGTGCTTTTTCCATCTGGGGGGGGGGGTCATTCATTCTCTAGCTATCTTTATGATTCTTGTAGAGTCATATACTCATATGGAAGTTAATGGGATCCAGCCACAATGGAACATATAAACAGCAGTGTCGCACTTTGTTAGGCACAAATTCAAAATCCTATCGTACGCACATGCTGAATCATGCCCTCAAGGTTAACAACAGGATTGCATCAAATTTAGGCTGTGTGCAGACCTTAAACACCACACAAATCTATATAACAGTTTTTTAAGGTTTTCTGAAATTATATTAGATCTTGAACAACATTGGAGCTGAAACTTCCTTAGATAACATAGAATTATGACCTATCATCTTATACTTATTCAGTGGCTGCGGATAAATTTAATACCGAGTTATGAAATCGAAGGAATTATTAATTCCAGACAGATGGATTAATACCACGAGCGTGAAGATATTCTAATTAATCAAAAGAGTTGTATTGTAGTTTGAAATATTCTAAAATTTGGCTAATTAATAGTATTATTGAAGAGTGAAGTTTGTTTTTTTTTACTTAAAAAAGTGTTATTTATTTTTCACTCATTTAGTTGCTTGCATAGGATCCAACTTTAGGAGTCGTTGTCGTGGGTACTGCTTTTGGGGGGGAATTTTCACATTCCGTTGGTGTTGATTTTGACGGCTTTTCCACCCTAAGTTCCGTTTGTTGGAGAAAGTCATCTTCAAATTCACGCTTTTCATTGGGCTAAAAAATAAAAGAAAAAGAAAAGGAAAAAAAAAAGGCTCTAACTAACATGAGCTGTCTCTCAAGAATTTACATATTTTGGCTTTTGCCCCAGCAAGGGACATTTCACCAAATAAAGATAGAAGGAATGTGAAAGAGCCAATTCAATTCGGCAAAACAGTTTAAACTTTAAACCTGCTCGATTTTGGCGTTTCTTCAATTTCTTATGTTGTTTATACACTGCCTTCTCAACACTTGGTTGTTGTATGTCTGTATATGAGAGAGAGAGAGAGAGAGAGAGAGAGAGAGAGAGAGAGAGAGAGAGAGAGAGAGAGAGAGAGAGAGGGTTGCTAGTACATATAAATATATCATCAGAATACAACATGATAAATACAAAAAGGTCGTTGAGGCAAGGAAGATAGACAAAAGCAAGAAGATAATTACTTTAGTTGTGACAAAACAAGGAAAAGAATGGAAGAGAGAAAACAGTTGGATCCTTGACACGGTCAGTTTCAATCAGATCACATAATTCCCACAACAAACAATCCTAATATGCTCTACAAAAAAATGAAAAATCATTGCACAATCAAACAAGAGAAGGTGAGAAGGCCTTCAAAAAGAATATCAAAGAGAGCTAAAAAGGGAGGCGGAGCAAATATTTGGACCATCCTGCATGTTGATATGTCGAACCTATTCCCCCCTTGGCACTTTTGTACAGGATGCTTTTCAATTATTGCCAGATTTTGTACACATGCTGTACTCAAGTCGGGACAGTAGTAGTAGTAGTAATAGTAGTCTATGGTGTGAAGCTAGGGGGCGAAGCCCTAGACTCCATCGGGGGTGTCTGGCTGTCCGACCCCCCTCTCAATGCATCATCTGACGAGCGTAGCCCATCATCAGTGTCCCCCCTGTTCATATCCTCGATCATTTTCAACACTTCGTGCATTGCCGGTCTCTGGTCCGGCACTGTAGCAACACAGGCCATACCTATCTGGAGAAGCTGCACCATCTCCTCCTCTACATTATGATACCTCATCAGCTCCACATCAAACACCTCCGCTGTCCATTCCTCTCTCACTACACTCTGGACCCATCTCGGCAGATCAATCCCTTCTTCTCCTAATGAAGCCTGATTAGGCGCTTTGCCAGTTAACAGCTCCAACACCAGTACCCCGAAGCTGTAAACATCCGACTTGAACGTGACTTTTCTGGTCTCAAGAACCTCAGGAGCGCGGTAGCCCATGATCCGATGATTGGGAGGAGACGAGTTTATGAAGAGAGGGTTGAGTCCATAATCAGATACACAGGCATCAAGATTGTCTTGTTTGAGGAGGATGTTGGAAGACTTTATGTTACCATGGACCACATTACCAGACACATGGAGATGGGCAACCCCTCTTGCTGCACTTAGTGCTATCCTCAGCCTGCTGTCCCACTCCAGTGGGGTTCGACCCGAGCCTCGACTACCTACAACACACAACATATCTAACTTCCACTCACAAAAGAAAGGATGAATGAAAAAGTAAAAAACCAATCTTTTTCCCCAGCAAGATTGGACCAGGACAAACATAACAGTGAAATTAAAAAGGAACAGCTCAGAATAGTACCACCCGGAAGAAAGCTAATACAGCTTTAGCCTTTGTTAAACACCAGATTCTCCCCGTATTATCTACTACCCCTTTCATTGTTTTAACAACACATGAGCAACAGCCCTTATTGCTTTTTTGTTGTGGAGAAACTTTAATATTTATTATTTAAAATAAGTAATCCATAAAAGAATAAACGATCATCACAGTGCAGCGTATCTCTTACTAGAAAGAAGTCACATGGAGGGACAAGGTGGAAAAACAAAGCATGCCCTAATATATTAAAATATAATCATCAGAGGAATTTCTAGATCATCTGGCACATGTAGAGACTCTTACGTACTGTCTTGAATCTTTTTTCAAAAAATTAAAAATTTGGACAAACTATTATTAATCGATTTCATCAACGACAAATTGGCAATGGAATGTATGTCACAGTGTCTACATGTGCTTTAGCCAAAAGAGGTGCATTTATGCAAAAGAGTAATTTTAGGATTAAAATATGCACATGGGTCAAAAACATGTGACATCTATAGCGTAATGTAGGGGTGAAGAGAATTATTATTATTATAAAAAGAAAGAAAGAAAGCTAGGGCATTTATTAAAGAAACATAGAGGAAAAAGTAGCATCATTTCTTTTATTCTTTCCATTTCATTTGCTACATATATAAATATATCTCAATACTTTAAAGACAAGGAAAGGTAAATGTGTAGGGCTGTGAATCATTGTAGGAATACTTGTAAAGGCACTAAGGCCATGCGCATTACTACTAGTTTTTATTTGAAAACCAATCCACCAATGTAATCATTTAATTCATCACAAAAAGAAATAATTTTTCTTGATTATCTCAAATCATACGTCAAGTTAGGGAATTTTCATGACCTAATCAAATGCAAGCAGTGTAATGGGCCTCCTTAAGCGCGTAAAAGTTAAACAAAATAAAGAAAACATAAGAGCCGGCCATGAAGAAACTAATGTAGTATTAGTAAACCAAATCAAATGTTTTACATGAATTTTTCAAAGATATACTAATATATTATAAGTTATAACCCAAAAATGACCAAACTTTTAGCAAAATTTATTTATGGTAATTTGCAAACTAATGTTGTGATCTTAAAATTGATATCTTGACATAACAGTGTGGCAATGGAGCTTATACCAAACTCAATAATTCTTCAAACATGCAAGCCGACCGGTTGATTGATAGAAATAGGCCATTAAGGGGAAAAGTGAGGGAGCCATATCCAATTATTGACATTAGACTAAACAAGAACCTATCTTTTTTGCCGGTGGAAAATATTAAATGAAATTCCAACAAAATATCTCACGCAAAATAATTTTTGCACATGCACTCAAAGGCAGATCCGTATATCAAATTTCCTTCTCCGATGTGTAACACGAGAGATTCTACACTACCTCATCCATTTTCTGTCCTAACATGGTTGAAGTTGGAAATTTCATGAACGATGGGACACACATGTTAGAATTCGGAATTAACACAACACAAATTGGGCATAACAATTTGGCAACTTTCTTGAAAATCTTCATACATGAAACCATATTATATAATAAGAAACTAAACAAATTGATGATTAATTTCAAGAATTTGAAGAAAGAAACATTACCATGAAGAAGTGCAGATAGGCTGCCCGCAGGCATGTAATCAGAGACCAACAATTTCTCATCTTTGGAGAAGTAATAAGCCCTCAATGGCAGCACATTTTGGTGTTTGATGTTCCCCAACATCTCCATTTGCTGCTCGAACTCCTTCTTCGCGGCGGCGACGTCTTTCAGCCGCTTCACCACCACTGTTGTACCTTCCTCCAGCACCGCTTTGTAGCTTGTGCCTACACTCCCCTTCCCCAGCACTTCGGCTGAAGCTCTCAACAAATCTTCTAAATCGAAACTGTAAATTCCTCCTTGGAAGAAGACTAGTTTATTCCTCTCCGCCCCTTCGGCGGAGGCGCCGGTTATGTCGTCTTTGGAGGACGACGTTCCTACCTCCCCTGCTGCTGCGGCGGCGGCGGCGGTGGTTGTGGGCGGTTTGTAGGACTTTGTGGTGTCACTTGTTTTTCTTTTCTTTATTAGAAGGAAAATGACGGCGAGTAGGAGCAGCAGCGCTAGTAATCCGCCGGCGACTGATATTCCGACAATGGCGGCGGTTGATAGCTTCCGATTCTTCTTGCGCGAGGCGACGGGAGTCGGCGGAGATAATGCGGGCGAAGGTGCAGGGGACGGGAAGAAGGGGTTGCACGGCGGCAATGGGGCGCCGCACAAATCGATGTTGTTCGCGAATGCCGACGGCGGGAACTTCGCCAGCGCGGCGGGGATCGATCCGTTTAGGCGGTTGTTGGAGACGTCGAAGCCGACTAACGGCGTGGCGACGTTCGGAATCTTGCCGGAGAAGGCATTGTTCTGCAGGAAGAGCCCCGTCAAGTGAGTGAGGTTGTTGACGGAGAAGGGAATTGGGCCGGTGAAGTTGTTGGAGGAGATGTCGAGGCGGGTGAGGCGAGTCAACTCGGTGAGACTCGGCGGGAACTCACCGGAGAACTGGTTTTTCTGCAGGTAGACGTTGCGTAGGGATTTGAGCTGGGAGAAGTCGGCCGGGACTTGGCCAGAGAGGAGGTTGGAGCGGAGGCTGAGGACTCGGAGCTGGGAGAGGCGGCTGAGCGTGTTGGGCGGAATCTGGCCGATAAGGCCGACGCCGGGGAGGCGGAGGGAGTAGACGGAGGAGTTGGAGGAATCGCAGCCAACGCCGACCCAGGAGCAGGCGGAGTCGGAGGCGTTCCACTGGAGGCGATTCTCGTGGGGGACTCGGGAGAGGAAGGCGAGCAGCGCCTGCTTGTCCTGAGTCGGCTCGGACGCCACTCCGCGTGGACTCAGTAGCATTGGTGCTGCTGCTGATAGTAACAGTAAGAGCGCTGCTAAATTAATCGCCGCCATTGCTGGGTTTGTTTCCATTCAACTACACAATGAGGGTTGGCGGAGACTAAATCATATCATCGGAGCTATAGCCAATTAGCCATGAGTGTTGTTGTAGGCAGCAAGCGGGTGGAAGAGGTTAGAGAGAGAGGGAAAAAAAGGAGCGAGAGAGACTGAGACTGAGAGAGAGGAGGGAGCTAGCTGTACAAGTATGGTAAAGTGGAGGCGAAAAAAGGAAAGGAAAAGAAAAAGCAGAGGAGGTGTGTGAATGTGAGTGTTTTTTGTGGGCTTGGTGCTTCAGAATTACGCTTCGAAATGTGTAGCGAAACAAGCAACAAACAATAATAAGAATGAGAGAGAGAGAGACGACCGATGGGGTGAGTTCTACGCGAATATGGAAGGCGTGAGTGATTGAGGAGCTGTACATTTTGTCGTGACTGCTCTTTTTCTGTTACGATATTGTAAAACTAAAACCTTCTTACCTACCTATATTATGCTCATATTATTTTTTATTTTTCACTTGGACTCCCATAATTTTATTTCAATCCGCCCTTATTAATCTTCAAATTTTAATTTTGCAGCTACATTCTTCTCTATACCTAAGCAGCAAATATATTACTCGGTCGAGTTTAATGGTGTTCCAATGAAGCTCCTCTTTCATTTCAATTTTGCGAATATGTATATTTTGCGTGACTAATAAAATGGACAGAGATTATTATAAGTTTTAAATCAATTTCATACAATAACTTACAAAGAGCACTAGAAAGAAATGTACTACTAATATTGATTATATTGTGGTGGTGTTCTCTTTTTTCTTGAGAGAATATTGATTATATCGTTGACTTGTCATGCATTTCTAAAATCAATTTAGTCTTTAAGTTACAAATTTTCTTAGCCTAATTAATACTAGTATATATGCCTTGCCTTTGATGTAATTTGAACCATCGTTACTGAAACTGATTTATGCCCTGTAATTGGAACCAAAGCAGATTGCCGACAAACGAGAGAGAGAGAGAGAGAGAGAGAGAGAGAGAGAGAGAGAGAGAGAGAGAGAGAGTGGGAGGGGGGGGCATCTCCGCAAAATAAAGCATTATTTTTTATTCGTCAAAATGAGGAATAATTCAACATTGTTTTATTTCTCAACAAAATTTTCAAAACTTAATTTATTTATTTTTTTGAGAAAAACTTAATTAGAATAATGGATTCGCTCAATTAGATGACACCCTTATTTTTGCTATTGAGATATTATACGCTTAATAGTATATATTGGCCCAACCCGAAGCAATTATCGTATATCTTTATTATACTTCACTAATCGGCTTTTAACGGGACATTATGTACTTGTGATTATTTAAGGTAATGGTTGTCTATCCTCGATGAGTATAATTAATGTCCTCTCCGGATGACTTACAGCTGGAAACTTGGATTAAGGTACCTTAGAATTAAATGTCATAAGTTCGAATCTCATCAACATTCTTTAAGTGAAACTTGTAATACATAATTTTTCTAATGTAGTTTATTTTTCATGTGCGGTTTTTATGCTATTATACATGAGCGAAATTTACCAAATACATACTTGTTATACACAATTTTCCTAATGTAATCTACTTTTCATATGTGATTTATATACTATTACACGCGAGCGGAACTTACCCAATGCATACTTTTAAATAGCAAATGTGAGTTATCTTCGTCACCAAATTAAATAAATAAATTGACTCAACGTGATATTTTAATGCTATCTTGGATTGTATAAAATTAAAAAATATATAAGTGCAATTGCTGAAATAATCAACGTATCCATAATTATTGACTCGTATATTTAAAAAAAATAAAAGCTATCATAAACCTAAGAATAAAGATGATAGACTTTAATTAAGATTTAAAGACTAAATAGTAAATAAGCAAAATAATTATAACCCTAATAATGAAATAATCTATTGATTATTTAACAAATTTATAGGATGCCATCGACAGTCTTCCCACATTTGCATTTTAGTCCTCTGAATGCCACCAAATCTAAATAAATCCCAGTCCCTTTCTCACAAACTCTGACCATATTTCAAAATCACCACCACCACCACCCAATTCTTAACATCATAGTCGAATCATAACCAATTACAAGTGACGAGGAATGGGAAAAAAAATTATCACACAATTTAATAAGCAGCAGAATTAGGAAATAAATATATGAAGAAATAATATATATAATTTCTTTTTATTAAGTTGATAAAAAAAAAAAGGAATTGAATTGGGAAGACGAAGAAGAAGAGCCCTAAAAAAAATTTAAAAAAGGAAGGAGAAAAAGAGCCATCCAAATGGAAAAAGAGGCCAGTTCACTACTGTATACTATGAAAAGTCAAGATAGTTGATGGGTGGAAGACAGCCAAGGTAACCATCATCTCTCTCTCTCTCTCTCAGTTTAATTGACAATTGGAAGAAGATCTGTGTTTTTTACACTACATGTCTACATGGATTTTGCGAGTATGGTCTATCGGATTGATTCAAATTCAACCCCAAGTCTAATTGATTTTCTAAAATTAATTATATTTTTTACTTTATTATAATTGTAAGAATGTACATACATACAATTGCCGTTTAAATTATATATTTATCGGGTATAGGTTGGATGGATGATGGGAAGTATCGATATCAATAATTAGAGCCCAAATGAGCATAAAATTTTGAAATGGTATCAATAGTTTTGAGCCCGAATGAAACGGCCAGACCAAAATTTTCAATTTTTTTTAAATGGTTTATTGTTGGATCGAGTTGGACTGGGGGCAGTGACCGGCTCAGTCGAACCGACCAGTTCAATTCAGATTAACAAACACCGATTATCATCATAATTGACTTCCAAAAAACATAGGGAAATAAAGGGAGAAAGATACAAAAATGATATGAGCTCACTGTCATTTTCTTATTCCCTTTATTTTTCTTTTTCACGAGAGAAAACCAACAATCATTTATATTTTTGTTAGTGTGCTAACTTTGATTAAACTTCAATTATATATTTATATGCAATACATCAGATAAACAAATTGAATAATGCAAATCATTTGCAACATTTTCAACTTATAAGATTTTTTATGTAGAATTCAAACTTGGTAACTATTAATTACAGGTTCATCTATACTGTGATCCACCGTATCTATTGATCTCTCTCTCAAGTTATTATTTGATCAGGTTCGGACAATCGTGTTCTCATTTCTTTTGAGTTCCAGTTCCAGTTCATCTTTGATCAAGTTCGAACAACCTTCAGTTCATCGGAAAATGTATTTGTCCTCCAGTTTTATATTTTGAATCAGACACTTATATATATATATATATAATGAATCAAATAAGATATTTTTCCTAGTGGGGGAATTAAGACCACATCTCCATCATCCAATTTAATTATCTAATGATTGAGATTTAATAAAAAAGATGGTGGTAATTTCGTAAATAATAAGACAAAAAATAAAGGAAGAATGACTATTTTCGTCAAAACCATTAAAATTGATGATGTTAGCAATTTTTAGAAAAACTTAAAAACTTTAAATTACCATAACTTGTTTGTTTTTAAACCAATGTATGCAAAAAAATATATCAAATTAAAGCTCTATTCGTGTTTTTTCATTTAAGATGTCAGAAGATTATATTTAGATAAAAAAATATGGACAAAAAAAATAAAATATAATTTTTTACGCATATCCAACTTGTAAATGCTTTTGTTAGCTTATAATAATATTTCGTCGGTATGATAACATATGCTAACGAACCATTTGTCATGTGCTAATACAATGTATTTATTGTGCTAATGAAAAATTATCATAATGCTAGCATAGTATATTATTAGGGTTTATTCAATCTCAATTATGATTTGTTTCATCTCAATTATGATTTATTCTATCTAATTATGATTAATAATTACTTTTTAATTTAATTTTTCTTTTTAGTTCCTAATTGATTATTAGGGTTTATTCCATCTAACTATGGTTTTCATCGTATGTTGACAAAGTATAGTCATATGCTAACATAGTGAATTCACATTGCTGACAAAGCAAAATCATAATGCTAACGTAGTACATATATATTATTGTCATGATTTGTTCCGACTTAGTTAGAGTTTTAACACATCCAATCAAGCTTTATTTCATCTAATTAGAGTTTCTTCAATTCAATCAGGGTTTATTAAATCAAATTAGATTTAAAATATATTTTTTCGCTAATAATATTAGAAAATCTTAATCAGCATAATGGTACCGTTTAGCTAGCATGATGCTCATACTCCATTAGCATGACGATCTGTTATCAAATACTCCGTGATTTTTATAAGAATTACTAAATTACATTAATGCTCTCGCCCGAAAAACTTTTCAAATATTACGAAATTGCAACCGCCCTTATAATCAAATATGAACATTTGATTTTTTAGTATTGTGTGGTATGAGATGTGGTCGTAGTTCCCACACTAGAATTGTTTTCACCTAACATTTCTCCTATATATATGTGTGTATAGGCCAAGTCTCCTATACATCATCCCACACCCAATACGACTCATACATCCACCAGACGGGTTGGGCTTAATCGACGTTGACCCTTTTTTTTTTTTTTTACCAAAAGCAGTAGTAATTCTAATACTAAAAAGTATAACTCAAAATTCAAAAAGTACCGTTTGTATCATTTTTTAGAGGTTTTTAAAATTTTTAAGGGTTTATATTGTATTTTTTATGGTTCATGTTTTTTTAGGTATATTAATCTCAATTAGGGGTTATATTTATTTCAAAAAAATTAAATTCATTTATTTTTATTTTAGGTTCACAAAATTCCATTTAGTGTATATATTTATTTCAAAATTACTTTTTTTCAATTACCACTTATTTGTTTCCAAAAAATTAAATTAATTGTCGAGCACAATGCACGAACCCACGCGCGTTAGCGTCGAACAAGTGTATTGCGCGAGTCGCTGAATTTCAAAAAAAACATATTCATTCACTTTAATTTTTGGGTTCATTAAATCAATTTTAGGGCACATATTTATATTTATTTTAAAAAAATTAAATCAATTCATTTAAATTTTAGGGTTCATTAATTATAATTTTGGTATACATTTCTGGGGAGAAAAAACAGAAAAGAAAAAAAAATTGAAAAAAAAAAAAATCTGGTATGTGTACCCCACGTGCCGGACATGGGCCAATTTTTTTGTTGAGCCTTATTAGGCCTTAACCAATCTGATGAGTCTAGGCCCATACAAGATCCAAGACATATAAATATATAATGCTGTCACTCTGCTCATAATTGAATATAATTCAAACAAGAGGTGACCTAGTATTAGATTGTCCTATCATTCGTAGGACATATTAAGACATGGATTCGAACACTAACACAATCATACATGTGCAACTAAATATGAATTTAAATTTGAATAACTTGTCTTGTGAATTTTGATTTATAAAAACATCTTACATAGATTTCTGTGTTCGAACAATATTCTCATGTGTTGTTTAGTTATGATATCACTGAATTGGTTAGGATAATTACATATGTGAGGATTTTATATTTAAATACAAAAATACAAAATTCTCGAATTTTTTTTCAAAGTGTTTTTATTTACATTACAAAAATTATTCTCCACATGTCACCCACTTTCAACATTTCATATTTACTCTTCCCATCCCACAATATGATTTATTTACGCTCAATTCTAAAAAAATACAACACAAACAAAATCAATTATGTTCGAAAACTTAACACTCGAACATAATAACGGCTATTGCTATTATGATTGTTGATTGATCGGTGCCCTAAAGAAAAAGTCATTTATAAAAATGCATTGATAGTTCTATTTGCACCATTAATTTTATTCTTTGCATCCTAAAAGAGAAAATAAAATGAAATAATTTTGAAATTACTTAAATACATTTTAATAAAAATAAGTTTGAACACATCTAGGGTGTTCGAATGCCAAATTCAAATACAATGAAGATGTTCGAACTTCAATTTTCGAACTTAATATTTTTCAAAGTATAAGAGTCATTCGAATTAATATTGTCGAATAAGTTGAACGTGTTCGAAATTATTTTTCCGAACATATTTTTTTTAAAGGTGTGTTCGAAAATCGAAGTTCGATCATAATGAGGATGTTAGACATTCAATTTTCGAACCAACTCCATATTTTTCAAAATATATGTGTCGTTCAAATTAATATTCTTGAACAAATTGAACGTCTTCAAAATTATATTTTCAAACATATTTTTTTAGACTGAAGGACATTAATGTAAATATACGTGGTGCAAAAAGTCTAATTAAGAGTACGTTAAGTAAGTAAGGATGTCAATCGGGCTAACCCGTTCGGTTTCGAGCTAACCCGTTTCGGTTTCGGTCCTATTCGGTTAAAAACTTAAAATTTTCTTCGGGCTCAAAATCTTCGGCCATAACCCCTAACCCTTCGGTTTTCGAGCTAGCCCATCGGACTAACGTAATGTTTATGATTTTTTTTTTCCACGTGTATAAATTATATCTTGATAATTCTCCTAAATAATCATTATCTCTTATTCTTGAAATAAATTAATATGTGAAAAATAAGATAAAATGAAAAGAACATGACAAATACAAAATTTAATTAAGATCAAACTGTATCAAATGAAAGAAAACAAAAATAAATGACATGAAAATGACAATAATGTTCAATCATAATTTGTTATTCCAAAAATATGTTGGAAAATAGGATTTAATAAATTGAGTTTTGACTCATTTTATCCAATTTTTCGTGACTCGGATATTTAATTTTTGAGGAATTAAATACCGTACGATTGTTCTATGTTGTGAGTAGATAATCGTAGTATTTTTATTTGCTCAAATCCGATTTTCGGTGAGTGAGAAATAAATGGTTGAAGTTGGTCACATGATTGGGCATTTATGGTGTGTGGATAATGTGTTTAAGACACATTAAATAATCCCACATTGATTTCTTAATCAAGTTAAGAAGTGTATTTAAGTGTATTAACACTTAAGTGAAGTAATTAAGTGCACAAGGATGTGGGCCATGAGCCCACACGCGCGCGCCCGCTCGTGCCCGTGCCCGGTGCCTATGCTCGGCTCGTCTCGTCTTGTCCTTGGACTTTGGGCGTACGTGGGCTTCCGGGGCTTAGCCGTACCAGTTTTACGGTACCGTTGCTGCATACATACAAGTTTCCTTCGAGTCCTCAGCCTCTCGGTTCTCGACATTGTCTAGTTCGCTGGAGCCTTGTCGGACGTGTGGTGCTACTGCCGGAAGGACGAAGCCGTTTCATCTTTGAAAGACATCCGCCAAACCGTGAGCACTAGTCGGAGCGTATTTGTCTTGCGGAGAGAGGTCCCCTCGACTCGGCTTGCCAGAATCATATGGTTCCAGTTTTCTTTAAATTGTTCTTTCAGTTTATTGTAATCTACTTCTACTCATTCTGCTTCTTTGTACTTCAGTTGTAATTCCAATAAAGTGTAACACAAGTTCATCAATCACAAGACAAATATAAGACTAAAAATAATCAACTACCTTTGCTGGAATGGCGTCATCATTCAACACCGTTGCTCCAAGGACCATTTCCCATGGCCAAGCCGAGAAGCCGGAGAAGTTCTCCGGATTGGACTTCAAGAGGTGGCAGTAGAAGATGCTCTTCTACCTAACCACATTGGGAGTTGCTGGATACATCAAAGAGAATGCTCCTGTGGTCGAGGAAAATGAGTCGGACGTCAACAAACGAACGGCATATGACCAATGGATTAATGGCGATTTCCTTTGTAAAAATTACATTCTTAATGGTTTAGTAGATAATCTTTATTCCGTATATGAGAATATAACTAGTGCTATGGAACTGTGGGATGCTCTAGAAAAAAAGTACAAAACTGAGGATGCCGGAACTAAGAAGTTCGTGGTGGCAAAGTTCCTCGATTATAAAATGGTGAACACCCGGTCAGTGATGAATCAAGTGCAAGAGCTTCAGCTCATTGTGCACGATGTTCATGCTGAAGGGATGGTCCTTCCCGACTCTTTCACCGTTGTTATGGTGATTGAGAAGTTGCCACCGTGTTGTAAGGACTTCAAGAGCTATCTAAAACACAAACGAAAGGAGATGACTCTTGAAGACCTTGTGGTTAAGCTTCGAATTGAAGCCGATAACCGAAAGGCGGATCTGAGACTACGAGTCCCGATCGAGGCCAAGACTAACTTGATGAAACGTAGGGACCATCAAATAGCAACAAAAGGAAGCGCCCGGGTCAAGTTGACAAAGGGAAGAAGCCAATGACGAAGTTCAACGGCAATTGCTTCAATTGTGATAAGTCGGGGCACATGTCCAAACATTGCACGGCTCCAAAGAAGAAGCGTACTAACTATGGTGCGCATTTGGCGGAACATAACAACAAAGGCAAAGACAAAGCCCGTCAAGATGATTGAGATGGTGATGATTTGGCTGCCGTTGTGTTCGAAGCCAATCATGTGGACAACCCGAGAGAATGGTTCGTTAACACCGGGACTACTTGTCACGTTTGCTCGGACAAGAGCTCGTTTGCTACCTACAAAGCTGTTGAAGGTAGAAAGTTGCACATGGGGAACCAAGCCTCGTCTGAAGTGGTTGGTGTGGGCAACGTGGTTTTGAAGCTGACTTCAGGCCAAGAGCTGACTTTGAAGAATGTGCTGCATGTTCCGGACATCCACAAGAATCTAGTTTCAGGCTCACTGTTAGTCAATCATGGTTTTAGACTAGTGTTTGAGTTTGAAAAGTTTATTTTGAGCAAGTACGGAAGATTCCTTGGTCGGGGCTATCTCGCCAATGGACTTTTCAAAATGAATGTAATGGCTATGCGCCGTGTTGCAAAAGAAAGTGCTAATAAAGTTAATTCTTCTGTTTACTTATTTGTTGAGTGCTCGGATTTATGGTATTGTAGATTAGGACACATTAATCTAAATGCTATAAAACGTTTAGTAAATTTAGATTTGCTAAAAGTAAACCAATTTAATACACAAAATAAATGTGAAGTTTGTGTCGAAGCTAAATTGGCTAAGTTACCATTTCAATCGGTTGAACGGAGCACTAAACCTCTAGAGCTAATTCACATAGATGTGTGTGACTTAAAGTTTGTGCAAACTAGAGGCGGTAAAAAGTATTTTATTACTTTTATTGACAATTGCACAAAATATTATTATCTTTATCTTTTAAGAAGTAAAGATGAGACGATTGAAGCTTTTAAGAACTTCAAAAATGAAGTCGAAAATCAACTAAGCTGTCGAATTAAAGCAATTCGAAGTGATAGAGGTGGAGAGTATGTTGCCCCATTTGAAGAGTTATGCGCAGAGGAGGGTATAATTCATCAAACTACGGCTCCCTATTCACCACAGTCTAATGGTGTTGCTGAACGCAAAAATCAAACTCTTAAGGAGATGATGAATACTTTGTTGATTAGTTCGGGATTACCACAGAACTTGTGGGGGGAAGCTATGTTGACAGCCAACTATATCCTGAATAAAATTCCACTTAAGGGTAAGGATGTGATGCATTACGAGTTGTGGAAAGGACGCACGCCGTCTTATAAATACCTCAAAGTGTGGGGGTGTTTGGCTAAGGTTGAAGTGCCACTTCCTAAACAAGTTAGAATCGGCCCTAAAACGGTTGATTGTATCTTTGTTGGGTATGCACTTAACAGCAGTGCATATCGTTTTCTTATTCATAAATCGGAGATTCCCGAGTTGACTGAAGGAACGATGATGGAGTCGAGGAATGCTATATTCTTCGAGAATGTCTATCCTTGTAAAGATAAGGATATGGCAGAATGTAGTTATGAGAAACGAACTTCTGAAGCTGCTACTAGTCCTGATCCAGTGGATGAAAAACTGAGACGTAGCAAGCGAGCTAGGACGGCTAAGACTTTTAGTCCGGATTTCATCACCTATATGCTAGATGATGAGCCAAAGTCTTTGAAAGAAGCTCTATCTAGTCCAGATGCTGCGTTCTGGAAAGAAGCTATCAACAGTGAAATCGATTCCATCATGCAAAATCACACTTGGGAGTTGACAGATCTCCCAAGTGGGTGTAAGCCGTTAGGATGCAAGTGGATCCTAAAATGAAAATATAAGGCAGATGGTTCTGTTGATAACTATAAAGCTCGTTTGGTTGCCAAAGGCTTTAGACAAAAGAAGGGGTATAATTTCTTCGATACCTACTCACCAGTAACAAGGATTACATCTATTCGGGTGCTTTTAGCGATTGCTGCCTTGCACAATCTTGAAATTCATCAGATGGATGTAAAGACCACGTTTCTGAATGGTGAGCTGGATGATGAAATATACATGGAACAACCTGAAGGGTTTGTTGCACCAGGGCAAGAACGAAAGGTGTGTGAACTTGTTAGATCGTTGTACGGTCTGAAACAAGCACCTATTCAGGGGCACCTGAAGTTTGATAACGTGATGTTATCAAATGGTTTCAAAATCAATGAATGTGATAAATGTGTGTATATAAAGAGCAGTTCTAATGGCTATGTCATAGTCTGTCTTTATGTAGATGACATGTTAATCATAGGCAGTGGCCACCAAGTGATTGTTGAAATGAAATTTTGATATGAAAGATATGGGCTTAGCTGATGTGATTCTAGGAATCAAGATAGTACGAACAAGTGGTGGAATTGTCTTAACACAATCTCATTATGTAAAGAAAGTGTTTAAGAAATTCAACGCTTTTGATAGTCCGCCGGCTAAGACCCCGTTGGAACTCAATGTACACTTGAGCAAAAATCGGGGAGAACCGGTAGCTCAAAAAGAGTATGCAAGGGTCATTGGGAGTTTGATGTACATCACTAACTGCACTAGACCTGATCTTGCATGTTCTGTGAACAAGTTGAGTCGGTACACGAGCAATCCAAGCAAAGAGCATTGCAAAGCTCTAGTACGAGTTCTAAGATACTTGAAGTATATACTTTGAACTTCGGGCTGCATTATACAAGGTTTTCTCCTATACTTGAAGGGTACAGTGATGTGAATTGGATATCAGACACAAAAGACTCATTCTCGACTAGTGGATTTGTTTTCACTATCGGTGGTGGAGCAGTGTCGTAGAAATCCATGAAACAGACTTGTATAGCCCGCTCTATCATGGAATCTGAGTTTATCGCTTTGGATAAAGCGTGTGAAGAAGCATAATGACTTCACAACTTTCTAGAAGACATTCCATGTTGGGAAAAACCAGTGTCGTCAGTGATGATTCACTGTGATAGTCAAGCGGCTATCGGGAGGGCACACAATGTTGTGTACAATGGTAAGTCTCGACACATATGTCGGAGACATAATACTGTGAGGCATATGATCTCAAGTGGGATTGTCTTAGTTGACTATGTGAAGTCAATAGATAATCTAGCGGATCCGCTAACCAAAGGGTTAAACCGAGATCAAATGGCTAAGTTGCTAGAGAGAATGAGTTTAAAATCCACACTCTAAGAATGCTTGTAGTGGTAACCCAACCATGATGACTGGAGATCCCAAGAACTTGGTTCAATGGGAAAACTAAACTACAAACGTTCGATTTGGTAGCACTTGGAAACTTATAAGTGAACATTTCCCTGTGAACAAACCAAGTGCACATCTGTCAATGTGGTGAGGATAAGTCCTATGACTTTTAATGATTCCTAAACCTAATGAGGTTGAGTATGGCAGGATACTCGGAAGAGGAGATCACCTATGTAAGTGAGAAGTGGGGGCCGCTTCTAAGAGATATTTATGAATTCAAAGAGGTTGTCCATGGCCTGAAAAGGACACAAATGTGAGAACAGATAATGTTTGAGACATAGCTGTTTTCAATACTATTGTCTCGGTATACACTAAGGATGTATAGTTCAAGGCATCATGTCCACTAAATAGCCGGTATAATCGATAGTGTTGGAATATGGAAGGTTCAAAGTCACAAGCTACCTATCCTGCTGCAGTTGTGTTTCTAGAGAACTGGACTGCTTGTCTGCATACATGCATGCACTATTTCCAGTCATGTGGGGGATTGTTGGAAAATAGGATTTAATAAATTGAGTTTTGACTCATTTTATCCAATTTTTCGTGACCGGGATATTTAATTTTGGAGGAATTAAATACCGTACGATTGTTCTATGTTGTGAGTAGATAATCGTAGTATTTTTATTTGCTCAAATCCGATTTTCAGGGAGTGAGAAATAAATGGTTGAAGTTGGTTACACGATTGGGCATTTATGGTGTGTGGGATAATGTGTTTAAGACACATTAAATAATCCCATATTGATTTCTTAATCAAGTTAAGAAGTGTATTTAAGTGTATTAACACTTAAGTGAAGTAATTAAGCGCACAAGGATGTGGACCATGAGCCTACACGCGTGCGCCCGCCCGTGTACGTGCCCTAGCCCGAGCCCGAGCCCGTACCCGGTGCCCGTGCTCGGCTCGTCTCGTCTCGTCCTTGGACTTGGATCTTGACAATTGGACTTTGGGTGGACTTTTGGCGTACGTGGGCTTTCGGGGCTTAGCCGTACCAGTTTTACGGTACAGAAACGGTCGGGTCGTGGAGCGGGTCGGCGGATCGGCTATCCGGGTCTATAACGGCTGTGGAACGGATCGATTGACCAGGTCGTGGGTGCACTTAGGTCGTGGATCGATTGATCAGCAGCTGCCTTGGACACATATCAGGCACTTAGGTCGTGGATCGATTGATCAGCAGCTGCCTTGGACACATATCAGGCTTTGCACAAGGTAACTCCTGGAGGCTTAAATGGAAAACTGTAACTCCTGGAGGTTACAACACCTGATTTGAATGCCCTCAAACCATGTTGTCCCCTGCAGTGGAGATGTGCTTATAAATAGGACATCCTGCATGGCTTCTAATGCTACATTCTGCACAATCATCTTGCTGCATACATACAAGTTTCCTTCGAGTCCTCAGCCTCTCAGTTCTCGACATTGTCTAGTTCACCGGAGCCTTGCCGGACGTATGGTGCTACTGCCGGAAGGACGAAGCCGTTTCATCTTTGAAAGACATTCGCCAAACCGTGAGCACTAGCCGGGGCGTATTTGTCTTGCGGAGAGAGGTCCCCTCGATTCGGCTTGCCAGAATCATACGGTTCCAATTTTCTTTAAATTGTTCTTTCAGTTTATTGTAATCTTTTCTACTTCTACTCCTTCTGCTTCTTTGTACTTCAACTGTAATTCCAGTAAAGTGTAACACAAGTTCATCAAAATAATCATTTTAAACTACACCATAAATTTATTTATAGCTTAATCTTCCATCTAATTTGAAGTAGAATTTTCTTCTACTTTAACAATATTTGAAGCCCTTTCAACTTCATGTTTGATTTCATCTTTAAAATATTTATCATTTATTAAAAAAAATAATAATATTATAATATTATAAATTAAATAAATTAAAACATGATAAATTATAATAACTAGTTAGTCTAAAGAAATACAGTAAAATAAGTGAAGTGCAAAAGTAGCATTAACAGAAACTCCCACAACAGAATTGGGCGGAAAACGACGGCGCGATTTTTTAAAAGAATCTCGAATTCCCCGGCGCCTATAATGCACGCACTGGAGTTTCAAATGACTTGTCTAAATCGCTCCGCCTTTCCCCGCCGTAGATACGCAATCGCCGCTGTTCTACCTCTGCCACACACGCCTGTTCCAGCTAAATTCTCGTTTCGTCCACGGTGCTCTGCTATTCGATCAGTTGCTGAAATGTCATCGCAGACTCCTACTGTTTCAACAGCTACTATTTCCTACGATGAATTGAAGGTCGGTTTGCTCGTTTTCGTGTCTGATTTATCGGATAATCGATTAGGTTTTGCTTGCGTTGGTAGTTATGGTGACTATGTATATGTTCTGACTCTTCGTTCTTGACGATAGGATCTTAGTGCTGATTTATCAGAGAAGATAGAACTCGGATTTGGACCGAACAGCCTCGGAATTCTGTCCGTATCGGATGTATGGAGTAATTTTCGGATTTCTTTTGTCTACTCAATCTTAAATACAGTCTCTCTGTGTGTGTGTGCGTGCGCGCTCGCGAAGAGCCGATCACCAGCTCTTCTGCAAAAATGCCTATTGCAGTTGTTCGTTTTTTGAACAAAATGCAAAAAGCGTTTTGCTTATGAATTGGAATAACTTGTTTAATTTTGGAATGAATAGGGGTACAGATACTACAAATATTGTTCGGATGTTTTGTTAGGAAATCTGACACACTGTTATTCTGGGAAATATTTCAAATGTAGATGTGTTGCTGTGATTAGTGGATGGCATTTCTAATTGTAGATATTGTCATTGTGGGTTTAATATGATGCCAAATTATTAAATTTTCATGTTAAGTATTAATATTTGGAAGAATGAGAATGCAAGTTCTAAAGATTATATATAGCATACACATAGATACTGCAGAAGTAAATAAAAAAAAGTGAAAAAGAAATAAACTATAGAGCAAGCCTTTCTCATTATGTTACACGAGTTAAGATAAAATTAACATATACTTGCCTAATGTACACATAATAATCTTATAATTGCATTTGGTTCCATTTGTTGTAGGTGCCAGGTTATCCGTTACTGCGTCGAAATCTTCTACGCATTGCTCCAAGGTATGAATTCGAATATTCACTGAACTATTCTCATGATGCTACATCATTTACGCCAATGTAATGGAGCCTTGAGTTTCTTTACTTGTCTATGCATTGGATTATCCATACTCTTTTGCCTCTCAGTAACCTAGTAATAATTACAAATCAGATTAGCTAGCCTCCCGGAAGATGTAAAGCGGCAACTTGAAGATCCTAGCACTAGGTAGGTTAATACTTTTCTCATTATCCTACTATGTCTTCAGTTTACTCACCTTGTGATTTGACTGCTGAAATCCAGGTTGCTTGTATCTGTATGCTTTTCATGTTTGTTTGTGGGCCTTCAAGTTTTTAAATGTTATCAGTGCTAAATCTTGAGAAGTATATGCAGGTATAATATTGGATGGAGTCATGGAAAAGAAAAACTCGAGTCTGGAAAACCAGGTAACTGATAAGTTCTCTGGACAGTGGACACAGATAAGTAGGAATTAGCAGCCTTCAGTCCTCTTATCATACAATTTCCATTCTCATTTCAAGCGTCACATATCCGTTTCAGTTACATTATCTAATTGTCTACACTACAATTACTTAACACTTTCTGACCTGTGTGGGACTGAAACAGATATGTTGAAAGGCTCCTTCTACGCTAATCCGATACTCGACGTACCCACAAATGAGCAATCACTTGTTAAGAGGTAATGCCTGCTGCTACCACTTTTTTCAGGAGTAAACATCAATATAAAGAATATTGCAGCTAAATGGACTGACTTAGAGCTTCACAGTTTGTTGCTACAGTGGAGATTTAATTTCGTCCTGCAGAACATGCATGAGATTTTGGGATGCCCTTTTTGTTTTGAATTAAAAAGTCAAAGATTATTTAATTTAACTGCATAGTGCTTACCTTTTTGAATTTGAAAGACTAAAGTTGTCAATTTTCTGTAATTGCTCAAATTTGATTGACGAGAATCAGTCATTTGTAGTATAATTAAACTTTAACATTGAAATATACAGGGTATATTGAGTTGCATGTCACTCATGTTGTCATGTGCGAAAAATGCATTACAGAAACTTTTGTACTTGGTTGAGAATTTTTAGTTTTAGTTATTTCACATGGAAGATGGATACTTGTTAAAAATTTCACATTTTCACCCTATTTTTTTTGTGATGAAGACTACTTTGTTTTCTAGTGAATCTGTGATTAATTTTCCCTTATGAAGTTTTACAATTATAAACAATGATACACGCACTCTGATAGTTCTGTTGATTTCTTTCTACTAGGTATCCTTCTTACTGTGGACCAAATATATGGCCCCATGATGCCAGAACTTGAACTGGGTATGAGCGCCTAGCTGCCTGAATCAGTCTGATAAATTCTTTTCATATTCTCTACATTAAGTTGTCAGACTAGGTTAGTGTAATTTGTTAAGAGTTTTAAGTGCACCTTTTTGTATCAGCTTTTTTTGGAAAACACCCAATAACCATTTATAATATGAAACCTGATAATTTTCTTTTCCATGTTTTTAATTTGCCGATTGATTTTAATTGATATTATTCACTGTATCCAAGTGTCTGTGTCACCTATATGAAGTAAAAAAGTTAATTCAATTTAGTCATAGAGGAACTTTGTTTCATATCTTTTGTGTATTTTCTTCTTCTGCAAAACATTAACTATTAATTGGAGCTGAAGTTTCGACTCTCCTCAATTTTTATGTGGTAGTATCTACCTAAGTACCTAACTTCTTTTCTTTTCTCCCTCTACCACATGTAGACTTTAAAGCTCTTGGAAAGTTGATTCTTGATGTTGGATTGCTGTTGGCACATCACTGTGATCGATATGGTAAGTTCTTCATCTTGAGATCTTTTTATTTGAGATGTTTTGTACTTTTATTTTCCCCATTGTCAATCTGAATTATTTGAGGTCATCCAGTGTTCCAGTGGGCAGAGTGTTGCATGGTACATTTAACAAGTCAGGAAATTGTAATTCGAGTTCAAAATTTTTGTTTATTACAATCCATTGCTGGTTTATGATCTATGGTTGTCATCTATGGTCTTAGGAAAAAAGATTCTTGCAATTGAGTGGCAATATATTTTTCAACCACCCTTGTCTAAACAATGAAAAGGAGAAAACTATTGTCTATCCCTAGCTGTGGAATGAAGATCCAACCAATCCTTGATGGGTACCTACTACCTATATGTGAAAATGGCTTCAAATTCTATACCACTTCTCAATTTTAGTAGGCTTTTCACTGTATTTGGTAGTAGCTGTAAAACGAACCAAACATAATTTGAATGTAGTAAAAATCTTAGGCCAACATATTTCCTTCATAATATATCAGCTTTTTTGTGTCCTTACGTTTGCTAGTTGTGGATCTTGTTGCTGCCCAAGGGCAGAACTTTTGCCTTTTGGTGTGATATACTAGTTTGACTATCTAATTTATTGCTGCTGGATCTGGACTTGTCTAGCATCAAATGGGTTCAAAATGCATGAAAATGGAAGTCTGCAGCAAATACTTCTTCGGTCTCGATGCCACAAAGGGCGTCTCCTTTATTATTTTCCTGCCCATCAGTGGTACATTTCTTTCCTTTCCCAACTTATGTGTAGCATTTCCTAGTGCAATTGTGTGTGTGTGCGTTTTATAAATATTACAGTGATATATTTCTTTCCTTTCCCAACTTTATGTGGAGCAAGTCCTAGTGGCATTGTGTTTTTTAAATATGATTTCACCATTCCTCCATTATATGAACAGTGCCTACTACTTAGACATGATACCTCTTACTTCACTGCAAAAATGGAACAAGAGTTTTCTGAGAACCACCCCAGATAAGTAGAACGGGCGGGTGAGCATCTTGTTATATTGTGAAAGAAATTATTAAAATATACAAAGAACTGACAAACTAATTAATTAATAATTATCTTTTTATGGCTAGCATTTTCTTAATAACTTGACAGCAACATTAATAAAGTTCCCACTTTTTTAATTTAAAAAATATTGTCCTGCCATCTGCAAAGCATGTGTATTCTACTAGACTACTAGTTTATGTAAATAGTCAAACTTTGGCCGTGTGCATGCCTTTCTCTTTATGAAAAATATAAATGAGTGACTTACATTTTTCTTCAAGATATTTCATTAATGTTCCTTTGCTTTAAACCTATTACTGAATTCTAGTCCCTGATATGAAATTTGGAAGGATTAATGTCGTTTGTTAAAGAAATATCAAATATGTCTCCTTCAACAATTATCATTCATGAATGAATTTCTTTCAGCACTTCTGTTGAGGATGGTGATGGTGGGTCTATGTCATCATGGTGTGGATGGCATACAGATCATGGCTCCCTTACAGGTATGCAAATTTTAGATCTTCAATCACCATTACAGTTTTGTGGCACAAACTTAGCCGTTTAATAACTAGTATAGGAATTCTTGGTATAAGAAATATGCATCTTTCTTTTGATTGTCCTATATATTATGTCTCTCGTTTTGTCCTGTTCTTTTTTAGAGCATGTCTATCGATTATCACTGTCTTTTCCTGTGATGTGACTAATGACGCCGGCATCCACTATGCAGGTCTTACTTGTGCAATTTTCACGAGAGATGCTGTGGAAATACCTTGTCCTGACAGCACTGCTGGCCTTTATGTCAAAACACGTTCAGGTCAAATAGTAAAAGTATACATCTTTCTGCTCACGCTCATAGTTGTGTCTAAAGGTTTGTTGGTGTTTTGCATGCTAAAAATAGTACAAACTTTGATTGGACCACAGGACCACCTAATGATAACTAAAAAATTATGATAAAATCAGGACATTTTTAATGGAAAATGCTAGCATTTATAGCTTTACCAGCACCATCTCTCCATTTACTTCCACCTGGCCCATCTTTAGCATTCTGGTATTTTTCTTTGATTGATACTGTAATATGCAAATCTTAAAAGTTGTTAGTTTACTTTGATTTTATGCCTGATTGATGTGAGCCTGTTTCTTTATTTCATTTGATAGGAGTAAAAAACTTGGTCCATGGACTATTCTTTTTTGTCTCTTTTTGGAGAAATGGACCAATCTTTGCAAGTTTTGATGGGGGGGGGGGGGTGATATTTTGGCCTTTGAAATCAGCTGAAATGCACAGAGGATTTTTTGGGTCATTTTCTGGATTGGAGTAGAATGCCTAGAAATTTATGTCCAAAGAAAGAAAAGCTAAATTATTTTTGGATACGGAACGAACTTGGAGAAGATGGTGCTCTATCTTCCTTGGTAGATGCTCACTTAATTGGCTTTAATTGTAGAAAAAACAAGAAATGTATGAAGTATCCCTGGAAATCTCATATAATGCAATGGTGATATTGGCAGAGGAGAATTGTTGCAGTCGCTGTTTCTTGGTATCTGCAATCAGAACCTCATAACTTTTGCCACAGTTATAACTAAGAGAAATGTGTGGTTAAATTGGATTTCCAAAAAAGTAAGAAATTCAATTGGACGTAATTCCCCAATTCATAACCCTGCCATTCCCGTAGCAACTTTCTTGTTTTATTCAATGTCGGCATGTAGTTACAATAGTGTGAAATTGGCCATCATATGATGTCAGTCATAAAACATGCTTTCGATTATGATAAAGAGTTGTCATTTTCTGTGCTTTTACTGATATAGGTGGTGTATGGGGAAGATGAAATCGCCTATCAAATAGGTGAAACAACGGAGATACTGTCAGGAGGTCAACTTTGTGCGACACCACATTGCGTTCGGGTATTCTGGCTATTTGAATCTCTCTTCTTTTTTGGTGGCAGCATTGTATATTTTACATAATGTGCTAGTTAATGCTTGTTGTTCTGTTAGGATTTACATTAATACACAGAATGTCACTCAGGCAGGGAGTTTCGTGCTTTATTAGTTGCTTCTCTTTTTACTTAGTTGCAGTTTCAGGTTTGTCTGAAGACATGCATTTGCATTACCATATTTTCTAGTAGCATATTAAATTTAAGTAGTAATAAACTATTAATTTGATATAGCCTATTCTTCAGAAAAGATCAACTACACTTGATTCATCGGATTTGTTGGACCTTAAGTAGTATGCTGTATGCATGCAAGATTAAAGATAGATTGCTAGCTTTTAGCTAGAGATTATAGTGAAATAGATTCAAATACGTTTGTTTCCAATGGTTAAGTTCTTAAAGTAGAGGTAATTTCTTTGTCCGCCACTATTCTAAGAGTATAAACTTTTGTTTGTGAATTAAAGCAGTTGGTGATAAGTTTTACCTAATGTGCAAATTGTTATATATATAATATACAAAGGTGAAAGCCTCCAATGCTGTGATGTGAGACCAATGATGATCAATCCAGTTCATTTAGTTGTGGTTTTATCAGTCTTTTTCAGGGCGCCATTTTGTGTTAGCTTTTTCTGAAGGTTTATCTCAAGACTGGATTCAACATCCCTCTGTTGACTAGATATGCTTCTGCTTCTGTTTCTGAAATTGCAAGTCATTGCAGGGATGAAGTTTGAACCATGCAATTCGGTTAAAATTATCTTGCATTAAAAAACATCTAGAGTGTTATTTTGGTCGTTTGGAGGTTATTTTAGCATACGCCAGAAGGAGCAGAAGTGTAACTTCAGTTATCATTATAGGAAGTCTTTGAAATCATGCTAAGGAGCTCACGATGCTTTTCCCAAATTAAATCGACAAAGTTCCATTAAAAAAAATCATGATTGCATGCATATTTTTGCAAGTTCCATGAAAGCAATTGTACTTTCTATTTGATTCCCCGCAACCACATATTGTGGATCACCTTGTTGTGTTTGTTCTTAAAATTCTGAAGATTCTTTAGTTGATTATTAATATTTTTTTAATCATGTTTTGATATCTAGGCACCGAAAGGGGAAGGTGCATCTGGTGTTGAACGTTCAACATTTGCATTATTTATGCAGCCTAATTGGTATGCTTATTCACAAATCTCTCTATCTCTAGCCGTTGCAACTTATATGTCCTAAGTTAACTATACTTGTCTTTGCATATGTGCTGTGGAATCTGGTTATCAAGCCGTTAAACATTGAGGGGGTGCTTGGTATGGGGTAATAGGGGTGGGTAATGAACGAAAGGGATCTATCCCACTCCTTATGCTTGGTTCAAAGGAATGAGAATCAAAATAAGTTAATTTTTCCTTTAAATTGATTAACTACCCACACTCGTTCATTCAATCTCCTCAATCACTACAACACTCCTAAATTAACACAAACCCTTCCCCAATATTTCTTCTCTTTAATATTTTTGTTATTTTTAGTTTCAATATTATTATTATTATTATTATTATTATTATTATTATTATTATTATTTAATGTTGTTATTATTATTATTATTTAATGTTGTTGTTGTTATTATTATTATTATTATTTAGTATTACTTTTATATTTGTATTGCTATTATTATTATCATCATTATCATCATTGTCATTTTATTATTATTATTATTATTATTATTATTATTATTATTATTATTATTATTAAAAATAATAAATGAATCGATTGTCATTGCTGAAATTGAAACTGAACTAAACATCATCTATTATAATAATATTCATAGAATTTGAACCAAGCAACATCAATGCAATCATCATTCCATTGTGATTCTCATTTTTGAATTTGAACCAAGCACCCCCAGAAACAATATGCCCTGAATTCCATGAACTCTCATCTCTACTTATGTGGAGAGCATGAGGAATACAGAGGGGATAAGCCTTTTGAAGCTGACCCTATGCAGATAAATGTAAATTTGTTAGTTTTCTGATAAAACTCAAAATAAAATGTGAGGAACATGAAGAAACATGTCTCTTTTGGAATTAGCACATGTTCTCTTGTGAGAAATAGCTAGGGCCAAAATCAAATTATCCCATTTCCTGTTCTCTCCTAATTTTATTTGTGCTAAAATAATATCTGCAAATTATGTTCCTTGTTGATTATATTATCAATTGACTATATGACTCGCTGATGAGTTCATTTGCCATCATACATTTATTATCATATAGCAGCATACAACTGTGTCATTATTTATAATGTTGATCTAGTCTTTTACCCAGTCCTCCATTCTAAATGTGATCTCATATTATGTTTTCATGTTCAGGGATGAAAAGCTTAATTTTCCGGAGCTGGTGAATATTCATGAGGTGAGCAGTCCATTGAGTTTCGATCACCGTGACTAACATGTGATGCTATATTAGTTACTGTGTGATAGCTCCTCTCAGAAACCTTGACAATTTAATCATACCTGAATCATGAATCTATAATTTGTCTTCTCCCTCAAGTTTTAATTAACGCAAGAATACTAAAACTAAATGAGAACTAACAGAAAGAAACTACAATTCTAGTTTTTTTTAAATACTTAATTTTTTGGTGTCGTTGGTGATTTCTTTCAGTTTATCATGCCTATGGGGTCTATTTCTTTTGGAGATTACACTGAAAAAGTGCTGGACAAGTATTATGACGTCAATGCATAGAACTGGATGTTCCAACAATACTGTGTTAGAGAGAGAGAGAGAGAGAGATGTGGCTTCTTTTTTCTCTTGCCGACTTGCAAAATGTTACGGAACCCGGTTCTTAATTGTAATGAATAATTCAACATTTATGTAAATATTAGTCTTATTTAATTGGTGTGCAATGTGTGGATCCAAATCGTATCATATAATCAGAGACATCTCTATTTCTCATGTCAGATTTTAGTTCTCTTTCTATTTCCTTTGGATTACAGTTGGAAAATGTGAGTGTATTCATACTGGTGGCGTGTATAACCAGAGGGCAGATCCAGACCCAGACGAGGATGCTTGGGGGTCTCACTATATTGTCTATAGATATAAAAAAAATGGGTCATGTGTGGAGGCCGAAACCAGCCGATGGTTTAATGTCGGGGATCCAAATCTAGAACCTTTTAACATTTAAATCATCAGTACATCTCCAAACAGCATACTTTCACTTCCAAACAAAGAAGAAAAAAAGAAAACCAAGCTAGTATGAACTAACAAATGAAACACATATATAACAGAAAAAAGAAAAAGAAAAAGAGAAAAAGCTAACAGCCTAAAATCCTATGAAGCACCTCAACAAACTGGAGATGTGCTGTTAGCTGAGGAAAATGGCCCTCTGTATCAATAATCTCGACCTCGCATTCCCCCTTGATCTTGGTCTGCATGTATCGGGCGACGGAGAGGGGAACGACGACGTCGTTTTTGGTCTGAATGATAGTGCAAGGAACCACAACTTTCTCAAGAACATATCTGTAGTCAGCAAGAAACACAGTTTTGGCCAAGGAGAGTGCTACTTCAACCCTCATTCTTTTCAAACAGTTTGCAAATTTTTCAACGGAAAGTTGGTCGGTTGCATCCACCACCAGAGACGCGAAGGCACAACTCCACTGCTCGTAGTTGGACTCTATGCTTGAGAACAGCTCCTCTATCTGGCCCAAATCGAAACCTCCCTCGTATCCTTCCACGTTTACCAACCTATAAAATTCATATCAAGTATAATTTACATCTAAATATTCACTATAATTTACATCTAAATATTTATTATTCACTTACTATCTAATTATAAAAATATGCAAAATCATTTGTTTTCTCACCTTTTCTAGGATAAATTGCACTTTGATACTTATATCTTGATTTTTTTTAAATATAACTTTTTTTATCAAAATTAACAAAACAATACTCATTTTTTCAAAAAATTTGCAAATTTCATTTGATCAATTTTTTTGTTCGAAAATCCTGCATAATTGATTGTATTTTAACATTTCAGTTTCCTCAGCCCCGTAAAAAAAATCATCCATTTAAAAATTTTAAATACAATCAACACTTAGATTTTTTAGCACGAAAATTGATCAATTTTGAAAAAATGAATACTATTTTTTTTTTAATTTTGAAAAAATGAATTAAAATGTAGGTATTAAAGTGAAAACCCATTTTATGGACATTTAAGAATTAGAGGGAGATGATGAGGCTCAACTTAATTCTAAATTCTTGTTCTTGTTTCTTTCCAGCCGCTTATATTTGATAATTTTTTACAAAACCTACATCTAGTACCTTACACAATTTTTTTCTACATTCACACTACACAAAAAAATGCATTAATAAAAAAAATTATGAAATAAAAATAAAGAATTCAGGATGGCCCTTGTTGATTTGTATTGAAGATTATCTACAGAAGAAAAGAATAAAATAAATGAATTATAGAATATCAAATTTATAGCCAATTGAAAAATAAAATAAAAGGATGAGAGACATGAAAGGAGTGGTACAGGAGGCATGACATGAAAGTTAATTTATGGTTTTAGTTGGGATTCTCTTTCACTATCCTCCTCTCACTAAATGACAAAAATGACTTTTTTCCTATGACATAATCTTCATCACAACTTTCATTTCTTTTTTTCTCTCTCTCTCTCTCTCTCTTTTTTTTTCCCAACCAAAATCAAAAAATTCAAGATTAAACTGCAAGAGAGAGAGAGAGAGAAATCGGACCTGGGAGAAGGTCCGACAAGCAGGAGTCTAGTGAAGAGGTCGGGGCGTTTGAGTGAAGCAATACAGCCAATCATGCCGGACATGGAGTGGCCGACGAAAACGCACGACGACAGCTTCATCTCTCCGACGACAGAGATTAAGTCGTCGGCGAAAGCGTCGTAGGAAGAGTAGCTGCACCAAAAATTTGCATTTCAAATCAATATATATATATATATATATATATAACAGAAAACCCTATGTTATATAATAATTGTATTGTATGTATATTAATATACGTACCTTGTTGGGTCGTAGAGAGATGGATCTTTGACGGCGCCGGAGAAGCACCAGTCGAAGAGGAGGAGGCGGTAGCGGTCGGCCAAGAGCGGCACTATCTTGTCCCAAACCGACTGATCGCCGCCGTAGCCGTGCGCAAGAACTATGGTTTCCTTACCGGATCCAAGGAGCCTGGCGTTCATGGATGTTGCCAGATTCTCTCTCATCGCTGTTAGTCGCTTTGTTTGTGTTCCGGCTGGCGATGAAGAAGGCAAGACCATGAGAGAGAGAGAGAGAGAGAGAGAGAGAAGGTGATTTGGTGGGCTAGGTAATTAAATTAGTGCTGTGGGAGGTGAGTGTGTGCTGTTTGTGTGTGTTATATAGAGAAAAACGGGGTTGGGGGGGGGGGGGGGGTGATTAGGGTCAGTCTCACTTAAATTTTCACTCAACTTTATTTGGTTTGTAACTTGTAATGAAAATTACATATTTCTAGATATTTGTCAATTTTACATATCACATGGTTGATGTGCAAAAGATCCAATTAATTAATTAAGTTTTGTTGTAAATCGAACTCTAAAATCATAGTTAAGGTTTATATTTATATTGCATCTGTGTGTGTGTGTGTTTTTAACGCTTTTTATAGAGAAGCTTTCTAACTCTTTTGATCCAACGGTTATTAATATATATAGTAACATAATATGCAACCTAGCTAGCTAGCTCAGAGAATATAATTTTCTTTTTTAAAAAAATTACAATCGTTCAATATATATAACCATTGGTATTTTAAATTTTTGGAATTCTAACGGGTAAAATTTGTGTCAAATTGCAATTGGAATATAAAATTCCATTGAATTTAGCGAAAATTCCTAGAAAAAAATTTGATCTATTGCAATCAGTCTGTTTTCTTCTAATGATATACTATTATCAATCAAATTCTTATTTGGTTCGGTTTATAGTTTACATAGCTACATCGATTAGTCCGATCGAGCTTCTCTGAGTAAGCTAATTGCTTCTTCTTTTTTATAGAAATATTTAGCAAAGAAATCTTAGTGAACAAGTCTATAGACTCTTCCCTCAAAAAAGAAAAAAGAAAAGAGAAAAAGAGCTAGCTAGCTAGCCTAAATAAAATCTCAAATATATTTGGGTTTTTATAATATTTCTTAACTAAAGAGATATATATTAGCTTATAATATATAACTTTCCAAATTATAAAGCACAAATAAATTCAAATAAATTAAAACCCATGTCAATAATAATTATATAGAGCGGAGAAGTTAGCAGTTGAGTCGGTCGGGCTGACACTTGATAGGGACTCATCCAATGTATATATGTCATTTTACCATGCATGATATATATATATATATGTATATATTGAATAGCAACTTCATCATCCTGATAAATAGAATAGAACATGCACCGCCAAGATATAATCACAACCCCGTATATCTAGTCTCATAATTAAAAAGTTATGAATCTGTTGGGTAAATTATGCATTTTTTTAAAAAATAATCAGACTGAATAATGGGTAGGTTATAAGTCGAGACATGAGTTATATTCTTTTTCAGCAAGACGAAATTGCCCCGCAATATTAATGTAAAACGGACTTTGGCAATTGTCTCCAAAATACAACGACTTTTCAACAGCGTTTTGTTGTACTTACAAAAACGACGTTACGATGAACAAAACAATAATCGAAACTTTCAATCGATTACAAGGTAAGAAGAGAAGTATATAAAACTTTTGATTTTCGAGTGTAGGAAATGAAATCCAGGGAGTTCTATTTATAATATTCGAAGAGTCATGGTGTCTCTCTACCAAATGGTGGCATTGTTTCAATTCGGATCAATCTAGGCCATTGGATCATGTTAGTTGATCAATTCACATAATCCAATGGTTCTAGATCAAATGAATGCAATGGTTCGAACCACCAATTAGTGGTTGAAGCTCCTAAGGTGAATAGAAGCAATAGATCAAGCCATTGTTCCACATTTAAACCATTTTCGTTGAATGGACGCAACCATTGGAGGCAATGGTTTATGGTTTAACCACCTCAGCTGAACGAATGCCTTAGTTGGAGCCATTGGTTCGCATTTGAACCACCTCCAAGCCTTAAGTCGAAACGGTGCAATGTTCCAAGCAAATGATTCAAGAATAAACCCGAACCGGCACACTACTTCAATCATACACGTCACTCTTCCATATTTTATTTTGTCAACTTTAATAATTAATATATCTTTCTTCCGAAATTGGATTTGAGATTATAAATATACAAAATTCATCCACACGAAACGTAGATTGTGAATCGACATGTAATTTTCCATTTTTACAAATGAAAACATAATTTATAAATTAATTATAATAATCAATTTCCAAGAGAATCGTAATTATGTACGTGAACTCACTTAATTAGATCGAGCTGAGCTACCCCTAACATATATATACATCCATCTCTTTTCCCCAAATACACATACTCTTCTTGTTTTGGAATAATTGCATCAAATATTATGGCCTTTGTGTCACCTTCGTCGTTCTAATTTCTCAACTCCTAGACTGGTCACCAGTTTGCCAAATTAGCACCACGGCTGCATATATAACCCACACATCTTTCAAGCTTTCAAACGTCTCAATATAATTGTACAACTCGACTTTAATTGATTAAGGCTTGTAATTACAATTCGTGCAAATTCATTTGAATTGATGCTATACTTACAATAATTATTAAATGTGTGTTTTTGGTGCAAGTAATTTAAAATCGTGTTAAAAACTAAACCGCACATATAGAAAATTTGAATTGAATTGAATTGCAAAAGCTATTAAATGTGTTTTTGGTGCAAGGATTTTAAAATCATTTTAAATGCTAAAATTTGTGTAAACTACATCGAAAAAGTAAATCATGCAAACTTGAAAAATCACGTGCGACAAATTATAAATTTCATGTCTAAATTATAAATTATGTGAGGTTTGTATATTTTATCATATTTAATCATTTACTTTTTTGTGTGTGCCTTTTGGACTATATATCAACAAATCTTATCTACAATATATACATTTAAAGAGTGGTAATGATTCCCTTTATTAACCATAATAAATAAAAAGGAGTTATGCCCCATAAGCATTATGCATGCGCAATTCCTCACAATATCGGCTAGGAGCACAATGAGTCAATGATCACCTATCCCAATTCAATATGATCCCCCTTTTTAAATTATATATATCGATCATGAAACTTACTTTAGTGTTTCTTTGTTGAAATAGCAAAATTATATTGGCATCTTTTGTTTCTTCATATGATTTGAACCCGTCAATATATAGTTTAATTGTATTTAATCATCTGGGGTGCCGTTGATGTTGATCTTAATAATTTTTTTTTTCATTTGGATTTTGAGAAGTCTCTTGCATTAGTGTATATATAGTTGTAGAACGTAGATCAAGATGCACATAATTAAGCAGAATGTATAGGGGCGCGTGCAGTGCAATGGACACACTGAGCGTTTTCAATATTTAGAAACAATAATTTTTTCTTGTGTATATCCAACGTAAGGGAGAATTTTCCTATAATGGCACTAACCTTCGTAGAAGGAGCATGATATATTTAATCTTCAAAGTTACCTAAGGAATTAAAAAAAAAAAAAAAACTATTTATGCGGAACGAATGTTCCAATTATTTGCCTTGTATTAAGGAAAGATTGGAATTTATGTATGGATTAATTTAGTAGTAATTGCTACCTTTGTTTGGATATCAACATTCAACCTTTCCTCCACCGATTGAGCCGGCACATCACCTTAGCGTCAACTTCAAATAAATACAAGTTAAATATTGTTGCAACCCAATCGGATGAAATCCTCTGCGACGAAACTGATACGTCTTTTGTAACACCATCATATTTATTAGTTTTTCTTTCATTTTTTCTTCAGTTTCAAATTCTCATATTTTAGTTTAATTTTAAACCTGTTAATTATGGTTCATTCTAACTTATTAGGGTTTATAATTTTTTTTTGTATTTAATTTTCAATATTTAGTTAATAATTGATTGCTTGAAAATTAAATAATAAAATAATTATATATGCTTATTATTTGTATACTTATTTCCTCTATTTTTAACTTATCAACTAGAGTTCGAGCCAGATTTTTGAATATTTTCAGCACAAAATTATGTTCAAGATTGTTTGATATAATTAATTATCGAACTGGGTTCAAACGAGTATTTAATGGATGAAAACGAATCGAGTATCGAGTTATATTATTAGATTTTCATTCAACCCTATACTACATAGACATTTTAATCAATGGGTTTAATTAAATAGGAATCTTTCCTAACAAACTAGTACTCCCACCCTCCCAAAGATTTGGTCTATATGGGTCTCTCGCGTAGAATGTGATTAAGAACTGTTTTAAAAAATGAGTTGTTCAACTTAACTTCCTATATATATTACTCCTATTTGATGAAGCTTGAGACTTAAAATAATTAATTATGTGGTTTATATGTCTATTTTCAAAACCAAAAATAAAATATTTTTAAATAACTATAAAAGTTGAAGTAAATATAGTAATGTGACTTTATAATTGGGACACCTTAAAATAAAATATCGTACCAAATAGGGTGAAATATTTCTTGTTTTAGATAGTCAAAGACCTTTATTTCGAACTTCTCTTAATAGGGAGGGCAGATTGACTTTGGCTAAAATACTTCACTTTCTTCTTTTTTGGAAAAAGAAGCGTGTTTGGAGTTAATGATTTGTGTGTTTTTTTATGATTGACTGACAAAAAGGAATCCGAATTTCTACAATGTGGATTTTGAAATAGATGAGAATATTGTATAGTGTATGTTAAATACACCGTAAGTTTTTCTTTACACACTATATACTAAATTTATTGAAAAGTAATTATTTATAATTTTACTTAAATATTTTTACTAAATAATTTAATAAATTAATAACTATAAATTCACAAAAAAACCAATAATCATAAATTAAAAGAAAACAATACATAATATATCAAAAATTAATTGAAAATAGAGCAGAAATCGAAAGAACTAAATAACGAAGCAGAAATGGATCACAAACCCTAACCATTCTCAAAAGTTTTCAAAATCGATTTAGATTGAGATTTTTGGTGGAAATCAACCATGGAGCATGAAAAGAGTGAAGAAACAGACAATGTAAGTCATTTGTTGTATATTTTTTCGATTATTTTTAGTAGTTTTTCTGATCAAAGAGCAATGTTCATCGCAGATAAATCGAAAAACACAGTCTGAAACCTGTCATAGGGCGTCGAAAATATGTTTTCAACCATATGAATAATGCGTCAAAAATATATTTATGAAATAAGAAAGTTCTTTTAAAAAATAGTTTCTGAAAATCATACAATATAATGGGACATAAATCATTTTCTGAAATCATCGGTTCGGATCATAAATTATTTTTCAATGTTAACCAGGAAGGTTCAAAAATCTATTACCGACCCTAATACGTTCAAATATTTTATAATCTAACAGTTTGTCACCGGTTTTATAAGTAACATAGAATAGTGTTGTTGGTCCAATGTATGAGTTAGCTCCTGATTACTAAGATACATTCCATACTATGGAGTGATTTTGTTCTTGAGAAAGCTTGGTCAATTGGGTTTGTGAGAGAACTCTTTCACTTGGGATTGTCATCGTTGTTTAATCTTCAGAAATGGGGAAAAAGAGTTGACATGTGAACAAAACAGACACTACCATGACCTAGGAAGAAACAATCAGAGCTTATTTATGATAAGACAAATGGAAAATTGGATGAAAGTGAAGATATCATGTGTGTGGAAGGATCACCATGATGAATGTGCCGCTGAATAGGATCACCAATGATCCTATTGAATATCTATTTGTGGTGTCAAATTTCATTAAGACAATCTCTAATGCAACATAAGTCATCTCTCGAGACACTCAAATTGTAGGGTACATACTAGGTTCACTATCTCCGATCGAATCCTACACGTGTATTGATACAGACTCAATTACATATATTTTTCCTTGTCTATTTACTTCTTTTTAGTACTTTTAGTAGTATATAGAGTCTTATCAGAGACAAAGTGTAACAGGGGAGCGAAGGAGCACGATTGGACACATTATAGGAATAACCAAGATGCCAACTTGATTGAGGGTATAAAGAGGATCAATCGCTGAAGCTTTGACAGTCTGTTGTGGATTTAGCGCGGAAGTTCAGCAGCGAATCCTTCTCAACTGATGTGGGTCTACGTGCACAGCAGTTCCAAATTCTGGGGAAGTCCAGGTCAAAGTGGAGAGAGGATTGAAGAGATAAAGGAGAGAGAAGAAAGTGGAACAAACCCCTGCAATTTAGGGAACATGATATCGTTGGTGCTGAAGTGGATCTCTCCAACTAAATCATACCCCTACGTGGGTTGGGCTGGGCCAATATGTGGCTTTTCAAACAACTATAAATACTTGTTAGCTTTCATTTGTGAGGACAACCCTTTTTGAACCGCAAGATACATTTTATTTTATGCACTTTAAGTTTTCTGGATATTCTGCACAGCAGTTGGCGATTTGCCCTCAGCTGATGCACGTACTTGTTTTTGCCCAAACTAAAGTTGGATTCGGTCCTTAATTTAGTACGTTTTCTTTTTATCATGAGTTTTTTATTTACTTTTGCTTTGTTTATTAATATGTTTTCTGGCTAAGTATCCAATGTTCAAGTTGATTGTGAATAGATTAAAGTAGAAAATATGCATGAGGCTTAGTGTTCTTAATTTATCTTGAAATGGTTCCAAACTTAATTCTGGGTAGAACCTCAACAGATTAGGTTGTTGGCCACTTTTAATTAAGCTGTTATTTGTGTAAGTCAGGGTAGAAGTAGGGATGCCCATGTTGTCACGTACCAATTTTCATAAAATAAAATAAAATAATAACAATAATAAAGAAGAGATGTCACTTTTATTAAAATATAAAATATTTAAAATCAATACAACGAAATCTAAACAATAAAAGCTCTTTAAAAATCCATCATCACACGTCACCGCGCAAATCGTCCGAGTAAATCATCAACCTGAAATAAATAATAGCTTTGGGGTAATTGTTATTGATTCAATGGTGACCGTATTTATCCAGACTATACAATTATAACAAATTATAATATGGGTAGCACACGGCTAATATATCGGGACATATGTAGCTCGTCAGCCGATAATAATTATTTTAACCCGTAGGTTAATAATTGTAAACCTGTATAAGAGCATAACAAGAATAAATAATAATGTGTGTCACATCGTATTCCCCACCTTAATCTTGACTTGGAAAATAACACGGGTTAGTTAAGTCCACGTGCCGCCTTCAATAATAAATAAAATACAACCATATCTCTGTTTAATGGAAAAAAAAATATAACTATTTCTCTCTCACAAACCCCTCTTTTAGAACAATCAACCCCAACAATTTAGAATAAAACTCAAAATGATCGCTCACACTCTCTCCCATCAACCTTTGGCGTCTCTCTCCTAAATGTAAGTGAAAAGCAAAAGAAAACATATACATATACACACATATATATATATATATATATCTCAAAGAAAAGAAGGAAATGCTAATGCCTAAAAGATTATTGCTTTTGATATGTTTTAGAATGAAATGGAAGTCCTTTTTATAGCACAAAGTTTGGAGGTGAAAGGTTTGAGTTTAATGATCAGCTTGGTTGCAAGAGAATGATTAGCTTGTAACCTGTAAAACAGACCTGTTTCATCCAAATTAAAAACATCCTTCATGGGAAATTGGTTTATTTTCTCCCTTATAGCCTTCAGTTTCATTTCCATGTCCTGCATGTTAACCAAACCACTTTCTCCAAAATGACGGAATGATTTAATACCATGTCTTACCTTGAATTTTTCAAGCCAACCTTGAGAAAATTAATGTTCATGAGGGTGTTGAGGATACAAAAACTTCATTATATCCTTTGATTTCTCCAAAATAAGCTCTCCGGTCATGTTGACTCGATCTTGGTACTGAAGAAAGCGTTCATAAAGAACCTTCTCCGTATCTGGATATTTCGCCAATTTGTGTTGCTTAATATCCCCATCCTTCTCAAAGTTGGCTGAAAGGTACTCCGATGATCTCTTGAGAGTGTTTGATATTGTATCTTGACTAACTTTCAAATGATATTTTTCATCAACCCACTCTTGTAAATCTTTTTGAATGCATGTGGGATGGTCTCTCTTATACTCACATAATGCTTTACGCATTTGATCATTCATGGATGATTTTGCAATGCATTTTAGATGAGAAGACATGGTTGGGTGTTATGAATTATTTTATTTCCATATTGAGATTTATATAGTATATGTTTCATTCATCATGCATGAATATATTTAATTGGCTATAATAGTTATTTAAGTGCAACAAATTAATATAAACATGTATATTTAAGTAATTCCAATGAATTGATACATGCGTCCATGAATATAATAATTAATTGTATACAATGAATTGATATTATACATGAATATATTTAATTAGTTACAAAGAATTGGTTGATGCATGAATATAATCAATGAAACATGTATGAATTCATTTATTTTCAATACATATGTACTAAATTTGCTGAATTTAAAAAGTCTCTCTTTTAATTAATAAAATATTAATTTATCGATATATTAATATCTCTCTAAATTAATAAAATTTCATAGTCCCAAGGTTATTACTTTATAGAGGGTTTACTATATAAGGTATATTAAATAGAAGTGAAAGAAAAATTGAGGCCTTAAAATTTGTGAGGCCCTATGCGAAAGCTCACCTTGCACACCTTGTTAGACGCCCTAGTATCATACATAGTCAAAATATAATGATATGATGTCTACATATACATATATATATAGGGAAGGGGTTAGGTGAAAATCAATCCTAGTGTGGGAACTAGAACCACATCTCACACCACAAAATCCTAAAAAAATCAAAGGCTCAGATTTGATTAAAAGAGCAGTGGTATTTTGTAATATTTTAAAAGTTTTTCAGGAAGGGGTATAAACATAATTCAGTAATTCTTCTAAAAATCGCGGAGTATTTGATAACAGATCGTCATGCTAATGAAGTATTATCATCATGCTAACAAAGCATTATCGTTATGCTAATTAAAATTTTCTAATATTGTTAGCGAAAAATATATTCTAAAAATAATTATAAATATAATTTGATTTAATAATCCTAATTGAATGGAAGAACCATAATTGGATGAAAACCTTAATTGGATGTGATAAATCATAAATGAGTCGGAATCAATCATAAAAATAATATATATGTACTACGTTAGCATTATAATTTTATTTTGTCTGCACTGTGGATACACTATGTTAACATATGACAATACTCTGTCAAAATACATTATAAACCATAATTGGATAGAATAAGCTCTAATAATCAATTAGGAACTAAAAAGGGAAAATTAAATTAAAAAAGTAATTATTAATCATAATTAGATGGATTCAACCATAATTGAGATGAAATTAACCCTAATTGAGATTATATAAATCACAATTGAGTTTGAATAAAACCTAATAAATTTGTACTACGTTAACATTATGATAATTCTTCATTAGTATAGTGAATACATTATGTTAGCATATGACAAATGTTTCGTCAGCATACATTATCATAATACCGATGAAGCATTATTATATGCTAACGAAAACATTTGCAATCTGGGTATGCATAAAAAATTATTTTTGTATTTTCGTCCATATTTTTTATCTAAACATTATCTTCCAACATCTCAAATGAAAGAGGACGAAGAGAGCTTTAATTTGATATATTTTTGCGTGCATTTGATTAAAAATGAACAAGTTATGGTCATTTAAAACTTTTACGATCTTTTTAAAAATTGCTAACATTATCAATTTTAATAGTTTGGACGAAAATAGACATCATTCCTTTATTTTTTATTTTATTATTTACGAAATTACCACCATTTTTTTCATTAAATCCCAACTATTAGATTATTAAATTGGATGATAGAGATATGGTTATAGTTCCCAAACTAGAAAAAATATCGTATTTGATCCATTCCCTATATATATATATATATATATATATATATATATATATATATATAAGAACTTTTCGTAAGTTTTTTGCATTACAATATTAACACTTTCAATTTTTTATAATTAAAAATTAATCAATTTTTTGAAAAAAAAATGGATCTAATTTCTTCATCAAAATGACGTCATTTCGGCTTAATCGCGTACTAAACAATTAATGTTGTTTCAACTAAGTTTAACGTACATGTTGGATCAATTTTACAAGAAAATCGATCGATGTATTTAATTGTTAAATGAACTTTAAAGTTAATTAGTGGCGTATTATTGTGATTAAAAAGTCATACTGTAATTGAAAAAAATGTTCACAAGTAGTAACTTTTAAAACAATTAAGACATTTTATTTTTCATTTCGCTTTACTATTAATTATATTCCGACTATTTAGGGAAGCTATTTTTTTTTTTTAAATGTAAAATCAAATTAAACGTGGTATCAAGAGCATGCATATTTATTTATTTATATTTCATTTTATTTTTTTGGTTATCCAAAATCAGTGGAAGCAATATTTTCTACTTGTTAGTTGGAATCATTTATTGTGGTTGACTTTTAATTTTAGATTACTACTACATAGCTACCACAAATTAGTAGGCTTGTACAGTTCTATTTTGTTCTCTATTTTCTTTCTCGAGTCTTCTACTTTTATATTATGCATGGATTGTAACAATTCGTACTAGATCGTTCTGGCCTTTTATTGTCCCTTGAAAAGTAAAATTTAATTTCTAAAGTCTACAATAGCAGCTCAATCAATTCACGCCCTGTCCTATCTATTAAATGAGAGCTTTTATTTCTCCCTTAAATAAAATCTCTCTCAAAAAAATTTAAAATTTGCGCAACACTTTACTTCTTATTTTTCTAATAAATATATTAATAAATTGCAAAAAAAAAAAAAAAACTCAAAGGTGGCCAAAGTTTGACCGGGGAAAATTTATTAATTATTCCTAGTCATCGGGACTAAAAGTAATACAATATATATACATTGTTAGGTTACAATTTTAACAGATGTGATACATAGAGTACAAAAAATGATAAGAGGTCTAACATAAGGTACCAAAATGTAATTTTCCCACTCAGAATGCAAATATATTTATAAGGAATCTAGCTTGTATCCACATTCTGGATTTGTTTCTTTATTTTTTTTTTTTCCAGATGGCATTTATTATATATCATGATCTTTTTTAGCTGAATTTCTTATTATACTTACATTAACACAATTTAAATGTGTGCTAGACAAAAAATTGAGTAAGTTGGGATAATCTTACATGTCAAAATTCGTCAAGGTGAGTCAAGATTTGGATTAAAAATCATATCCAATTATGCATTTGTAATTTTGTTAGTGTTTGAATATTGACATATTTTATGAATTTTGATCTGTAAGATATATAATTAGAAAAATACTCAATTTCCATTTTTTGTAATCGACTTGAACTCTTGCTAATCCATGGATAATTATAGACAATCAAGTAGATTGAAACTTTTTAAATAGTTCGTGGAAGAAAGATCCGAGTTAAGAGCTCCCAATTAAAAAACATCATCACATTATAAATACTAATTAAAAGTCTAAAAAACATTTTTTAGAAGTTGAAACTCTAATTAACTTCGATTTTATCAATCAGCAATATATAATGATTGGCCATATATATGGCCATATCACAATTAATATCGACGGTTGACGTTTGCTCGTGAAGGCTTTCAACACCAAATTAGTTGATCATATCATATTTATGAGATGGATTTATACATTATTGCATGTCCCCCAATGAATACTACTTACAGAGCGTTTAAATCATGTTACATTTTCAACTGTACGACATGATCTCTACATATTCTACAAATATAATGATTTTTTTAAAAAAAAATTCTACGAAAGAGGAGAATACAAAATTATTAAGGAAAATTTACACGTTGATACCTACATTTTGGACACTTTTTTAAAAAATGACCCATTTTATTACTATTAGTAAAACAGTACTCATTTTTTCAAAATTTTTACAAATCTGAATTCGATCAAATTTCCAACCTAGAATATCTACGTGGCACACCGGAATTCTTGTGTGACTATTTTGCACCAATAAAAAATATTGTCTAGATATTCCATGTCAATTATAAACTAAAAATAAAATAAATTTATTGGGTATGCCACATAAATATTCTATGCTGAAAATTTAATCGGGGTCAAATTTGCAAAAATTTTGAAAAAATGAGTACTGTTTTACTAATATTAATAAAATGAGTTATTTTTAAGAAAATGTCCAAAATGTAAATATCAAAGTGTAAATTTTCTAATTATCAATTACTAATAAGATAGTGGGAGTTGGAAATAATAAATATAGAGCGGGGCCAGAAAGGAAGAAAACTCAACCATACATATTTATTCAAATGATATTAATTAATGTGACATACATATTATATGATAGATTCTTTGTATTGTTAAACCCTAGAGGCTAAAAAGGTACCCTTTGTCGTCTTTCCTTAGTTTTTGGTGTTGTAAATGTGTACAACGACCACCTTTTTTGAATTATTGCACCGGTGGGTCCTACCATCTTTCAATTTTACAATAATTCAAACTACATGTTTTTTTAGATATATTATTCCAACTACAGTTAGAATATAATAAAAAGGCAAATCACCCCAAATCTAATCAATTCCTTTCTTTTTTCTTTGGACCAATTAAATTTAACAAATTCGAAGAGTCACAGATGGAATTTTTTGGCATGTATTTTGCTTATGTCAATATAATTATCTTATGTTGTGTCCTTTCTCCTTTTTTAATATCTCTGCCAGCGAGAATAATTGTCACGATTATTTTAAATTATGGGTGAAGAATCCTACACAATAAATAAATAAATACTAGTATTAAATAGAGAAATCGACAATTGATGAATTATCTATTCCCCCCCCCCCCCCCCTTTAGAGCCTATTTGGTTTTTATTTTTATTTTTTTATGTTTTTTTCGCAGATACGGTACAATGGCACATATAAAATAATTAATAATGGAAACTCCTCTGTAATACATACATATCAAATGAAAATATTATCTATTCCATTTAGCAGGTTAAGGTCTTATTTACTCGATGAAATACAAGAACATCATGCAGACTGACTGGGTCCAATTAATAGCGTCAAATATAGTACAATAGAAAAGTATATATTTACTGTATTTGATGTGTTGTGATAATGACATTGTTTGCATCTTTATCGCCTAGTAATTGTTGAAGGATAAATTATAAATATATTACCAAAAAAATAATTACAGATGCAGACGTTAGGTTTAGTCCAACGCAAGTCAGTTGAATAGCACTAGAAATGCTTACAGCAGCAGTTTTAAAAAAGGGTGATCGCATCACATAAATTTCTTTTCACAACACAAAAATTGTTGTGTTTTTTTTTTTCATTTTTTCTTTACACACCATATTAAAAGATTGTTATATCCTTCAACTTAAAAAAATTAAACATGTTTTTAAACTTACATAAAGTGGTTCATAAACATGTTTTTGAACGCTGCTGTTTGCCTTAGTGAATTTTTTTCACAGTTGGGAGTGTACTTAACTTGTTAAATCTTTGAACACTGGAGAGGTTCAATAACAAATTTTTGAATGCGAAGAAGAAGATTCAAAAACATGTTTCCGAATATAAAGCAGTGGGTTCATAAACATGTTTCTAAACCCAAAGTAGTGGGTTCATAAACTTGTTTCTGAACCTCCTTTACGACGTTCAAACTGTTATTTCCAAATGTCTTTCGACGATTTGAATATCCAAACACGATGGAACTAACGAAAAAATAAAATTTTTTGGTGTAAATAGTAGGAAATTATTTATATTACTTGTTTCTTCGTTGTTTCCACCTCCGTAGTTTATTTTAAATCCAATGTGCTCAAATTTAAAGTTAGAGAAACCCTGTCTATGCAATTTCTATTGTTTTTCAAATGCAATGTTAAAGGTTGTTGGAGAAGGAAATCAATTTTTTTTTTTTTTTTGGTGGTATGGAAAGAAAATTTTGTAGTGTATTGAAGTAAAAAAATGGTATTTTAGTAATCTCAAAAAATCACTTTTTTTACATTTTTTTTTGTGATGTGAAAAGAAATTGTTGTCGTGTATTTAGAAACACCCTTTAAAAAATCCCGCATTATAAAAAAACAAATAAAATTCATTCTCACGTAAACCTTTCACAAATCAACTTTTTCTATGCAGACTGAACCCTCTCCAGGGACACTGAAACAATGGCCATCCATGTGTGAAAAGTATAGAACTTCGGATTCGAGGATCACTACTCCCCTCTCCAAAGTGGATGAAATCGTCTATTGCATTTTTGTGATGTGTTTCCTATTGTACAATCAATTTTTTTAGTCTTTTCTTCATTTTTCATGTGTTTCAGTTTAATTTAAAGTTCATTGTACCCAATTAAGATTTATAATAAGTTATTTAGTATTAAATATTCAATTTTAAAATATTAATTAATTATTTGAAAAATTAAATGCTATTTTTTTAAATAAACTCTAATTGATAAGATGAACCATAAATAATAATTGTAAAATGAAACTAAAGCACATAAAATTAAATGAAGAAAGATAATAATTATGCAATAGAAAATACAATACGTAAATGTAATGGGCGATTTCATAATTAAGTTCCTAAGACCCCGACTAATAACAAATAAAAATCTCTGTGGGCATTCACAGTATAAAAAAGCATCAATTTTCAGAATAAACAATTATCGCATTTCCAAACTCTTAATTCTAAAAAAATTAACCAAATACATTTGGTTATTAAATGTGTTCGACCAGGGCCATATCAACGGCACCTTTGAAATTTATTGGGCTGAGATTTATTATTAATAATAGCGGCAATTACCAATGAGCTTGGGACTCATTATGCAATACAGGTGTGTTTTTATTTAGGGAGCAACTATTTACACTATAACAAATACTCTTTGCACCATAAAGTGAATTAATTATAAAATTACTAAAATATTCTTATTAAATAAAAAAGAAAAAAGAAAAAAATACTCCTTTCTGGCGGAAAATCGGCCATTTCTGCGGCGGTTCTTCTCCCCATCTACTCCAACCTCTTTCTCTCTCTTCGTCCACCCCTAGCTTGCAACTAACATCGCCACCTACCGTATTGATCAGCATTGTCATTGGAAACTGTAAATCACTGCGTTGAGAAGGGGACTGAGTTGACAGCAAGGCTTTCACCAGTCGCCAAAGAAGATGGGTGTGGAGGTGGAGGTGGCGGTGGCAGTTCAAACTGGATTTTTCGAAGGATTGACTTTGATTCGAAAAATATGTTTCGAAAATGATTGATTGCTTCAAAAAAAAAAAAAAAAAAATCAAACCAAATTCCCACCGATGTTCGACAACATTTCTCCCAACAAGATTTCCATTTCTTCCAACAAGATTCCCACTGAAGGAGACTGACGATAGGGTGAGAGACTGGCGATGGTTGGCGATTGTGGTTGCAGTTCTACGAGAGAGGAGAAGAACGACGCCAGTTTGAGCAGCTGGGAGAAGAACGGCGCCCTTTTTTGCCGGAGAAGAAGAGTTTTTTCTTTTTTATTTGATTATATTTAATTTTTTTATTTAATAAAAATATTTAAGTAATTTTATAATTAATTATTTTTTAATTATTTCATTTTGTAGTGCAAATAGTTGTTCTTTTCAATTTATCGTATTCAAATCTCGTATTTCACTTTATTATACTCTACATGACACATATCATAATTCATGGTGATATTGTAATTCACGAGATATTTATTATATAAAAATATATTAATAAACTTAAAGATCGTCTTATTATTTCATGCCACGATGACGATAAAAGCTCCTGCATTTGAAGAAATAAGTGTGAATTTATGATGCCAATTGCTGTATCAATTAATGCAGAAAATGTAGCAACATTTGGAGGTTGGAACAACTTTGCACATTAAATTTCTCAAAAAAAAAAAAAAAAACTTTGCACATTAAATTGAGGTGTCGACGCCAGACCCGACCCGACCCGGTGAAATATCACGTGCAGCGTGCTATACATTATCCATTCTCTTTTTAATTTTATGGTAATCTGGATGGAAATAAATGGAGATGCCAGGGTGGTTTGTTCGTATTAATTATAGGTAAGCATTCGATCCATTTTGTCGGTTTTTACCATAAAATGTATATCTATCGTATTATTTGAATTGTATGTTAAGTACTTTTAAATCAAATCAAAAAATAATTTCACTCAAATCGAAATATGGAAAAGGCCTAAAAACCCTAGTTGGGAATTTTATATATGTATTCATTGATTTCACTACATAAAAAAATTGGCTATTCCGCGTGGTCAATAGAAAAATATCGTGTTATTAATAGACATGTTGTTTATAGGAGTCGATTAAACACAACGTGACAGATTGTTGTCTAAAATTCTATAGACATCGATTACTGATAACTGTTGTTAAAGCATAATTTATTTTAAAATAATAGAGTAAATTTCACTTTAATACTTACATTTTGGACACTTTTTCAAAAGTACCAAAGTTTCAAAATTAACAAAACAATACCTACTTTTTTCAAAAAATTATAAATCTAATATTTAATCAATTTTACGTACCGAAAATCATACTTATTTGATTGCATTTTTATATTTTTTGATTGGGGAAATTTTTTTATGTGGTTGGGGAAATAAAAATATTAAAATACAATCAATTACATGTGATTTTCGAGCTATATAATTGATTATATGTTAGATTTGCAATTTTTTTTTAAAAAAAGTGGGTATTGTTTTAGTGATTTTAAAAAAAATGAGTTATTTTTTAAAAAGTGTCTAAAATGTAGGTAAAGTGTAATTTGCACAAAAAATTATCATACATTTTGTTAGATAACATGCATTGTCTTTGTGCCGTGTGCGCAATGTGTGTTTCTATAAAAATGAAATAATATCGAACTTGTGGATGCAATTTGGAAATTAAGATGAATTTATTACTACTTAACTAATTAATACAGTGAGCAGTTAATTGAGATGAAGCTAAATACACTCATGAAACTTTCTTAATACATGCCTTAATTACGTGGAGCAGGTTCTATTAAGTAATTTTGGAGTCTATTTTGATGCACCCATTTAATTATTCTCTTTTCCTGTGTATCTATAACATTTTAATGTGTTTGAGATGATAACATATTTTTTGGAGTTCAAGTAAATTCAATTGTTTGATTTGGGCCTTCAAAGGTAATTTTAATATATTTATGGCCAATTCCATGTAATTGGACCCTTATATTCAGCCCATTATCCTAGCCACATTCAGTCAATTATTCGTGGAATAATACCCCAACATTTGCAACTTACTCCCACATATACGTATAGTGACGTAATTATTTTTCCACAATTCTATCTCTTTCAAATTTTTTGTTAACTAAACTGCCCGAATCATACACTAGTATTTCTTTCGTACGATGTACGAAAATTATTTTATACATTTTAAATTTATAACATTAGGATAATTTATATGTTTGTGATAATAGTAATTCTATGAAATATGGAATTATTATATGAAATGATCGATACTTTATATATACATATATATAACATTATATTAGTATTATATATTTTTTATAAGAATTTACTTGTTTGATGATTAATGAAATTTGCGATATTATTGGAATATATAACAAAAAATACAATATTAAATTTGTACTGAAAATTTTGAATTTTTTTGGGTGATAATGAGATTGTTTATTAACCATTCAAATAATATAAATTTCAATTATGCAACAAAAATTACAAAATATAAACTATTTCTAGCCAAGAATTACAGAAGCAAATCTTGTACCCCAATAGCAAAAAGAATGCCTTAATATTAATGTACAATTGAATAAGAGGAAGCTCAATACATAAAATACATTTTATAGTCAACTATATTTATATACAATAAAAAATGTAATCAATTAAATATAATATAATATAAATTGTTATTAGAATGACAACAACCTTAGGAAAATGAATTATGGAAGTATGGAAGGATTATTTTCAGACGGTCCAAAAGAACAGAAACAATTTCCATAACAGTGATCAACTTAAATATTTAAAGAACAATCCATTTTTTTAAAAAAGAAAAGAAAAAAAAAATCCAAACGGATGAAAAGGGTTAGAGGAGCCTTAGAGGCTCATATTTCCATTCACATCAACCTTCTTACCGCCTCCCCTTTGCCTTCTTGGGGGAATTCTTCTCAAAAACATCCATCATCATTGGTTACATTCATCACTTAAATTCAATTTTTAGCGAAATGTAGCCTATGTACATTTAAATAAGAGGAAGCTCAATATATAAAATACATTGTATAGTCAATTATATTGTATCTATATATCAATTAAATATAACATAAATTGTTATTAGAATGACAACTTTAATTCTTTCAACGTATGGAAATATGGAATTTGTTGAATTTTGTATTTAACTTTGAAAGATTATCATGTAGCACATTTAAAACAACAAAATTATCATTTTTTTTCACAAATAATTATTGTATATTTAAGTTAGAAAGGTTTTTCTCAAAAAAAAAAAAAAAGAGTTAGAAAGATCACATTTTTAAAACAACAAAAAATTAAAAATTCAATACAACGGTAACAAGATGATAGGGATAAGCCAGGACTCAAACCCAAGCCCATCGGAGGAAGGCGAGTTTCATGAAGAAAGGCAACTACTCCGCCACAAATGAGTTTTATGACTATTTTCCGTAGAAGTATTATTGTAACTCAATATTTTTGACTGACTTTTTATGGACAATTTTACTCCCGTGATTTTACCTTAATATATGTATAGATAGATAGATGTAATAATTCAACATATGCTATACGCCAAAACTGACCTTATTTTGGCTTGTGTGGATTTTTTTTGTAAAATAAAAATAAAAGTCAATGGTATTTTGCATTCCTTTCTGTTAGGAAAAACTATCAAGCCCTATATTTATGGTTTTGATGAGATGTCAAAACATGTCGAATTGTTTTCTGAAAAACTGCAGGAGTTCCAAGCTGTGAGCTTAAAAGCTAACCAAAAGACAGCTCCTTAAGGATTCAGCTGTAGCAAAAAGTCAATTAAGTGGAGCTTAGTCAACCCAGCTGAAAGGATGTATTGACCAGTTCCAAAATTAATCTAACTGAGGGTTAAAATACAAAAATCGAGACAACTTCAAATCAAACTGACAGCCGAGTCAGTTGAGCCGAAGGAGAAGCTGAACTGATTGAAAAAACTGACAGTAAGTCAGTTGAACTGAACACTGGAAGCATCCAACTGATGGCCAAAAACAAGATATCAACCAAACTAAAGCTTGGAGACAAACCAACTGCTGATGGCCCGAACTGAAGTTAGTCAATTGGAAGCTCAAGCTCAAAACCGGATACTGACCAAGTTCAAGATAAGACCAGTCAAACTGACAAACTCTCCAACAGTTTGTAATCAGTTGAACTAGCAAGCAAGCTCAGAATAAGACCAACTGAACTGACTGACTGACTAACAGTTGTGATCAGTCAAACTGACAGAAGAGTTTAGAGGAACAATCAATTAAAGCAATAACCAAACTGAATTGTCAACTGAAGCTCAGAGCTGATGCTTCAACTGAAGATCGGAACTGACAACTGAAGTTCAGTACAACCACTTTGTAGCATAGAACTGCCAGCTGAAGAATCCCATAGTTAATGCTCAACCTAAAGATTTCGACATTAATGATCAAAAGAAGATCCTGAATTAAATGCTCAACAGAGATCGATTGGCTTAGCAACGGCCATCTCGTTCAAAGCTTCAACGACTATAACTATCAACTACCATTGATGAACCAGAGGAATCAACGATCAATGAAGTTCAATAGTCACAAGATCACTCCTCTATATAAGAAGAGTGAATCTCACTTTCAAACAATTTTCATTGATAAAACTTTCTCCTATCTAATCTTTGCTATATTGCAACTGAGCTTATCTTTCTCCCTCCCACAGCTCAAAGTTCAAGCACTGTCAAAAGCTGCGAAAGTTCACAACCTGAGAAGAAGATTCTAAAGATTCATCAAACCAGCTAGCTGCAGCAAGTCCAGCGTGAGCCATCTTCTCAAGTTCAAGATATTCAACGATCAACTACTCAGCTCAACTCTAAGGAGCACATTAGTTGATACCAGTTTCAGGACTGGATTATTGAAGATCGAAAGAGATCTAAAATCTTGTAAAGACAGGCAAGAGCACCTAACTTCCCAGTGAGCAGTTAGGGACTGCAAGTGTGAGCTGTCGAAATTTGCTAAGGAGACCATGGCTATGCGAGAACTGCTATTTCTAGGACAACAGTAGTTGAAAAGGAGACCATGACTCTGCGAGAGTTGTCGTTTCCAGGTTCAACCTGTCTTCACTTTGTAATTGTAATAAAGAAACTTTACCTTTGCATAGTTAATTGCCCTTTTCAGTAAGGAAGAGAGGAAGTAGAAGTTTCAGCTTCGAACCTCTATAAACTACTTGTGTGTTGTACTTATTGCTTTACTTGCATATCTCTTTAACTGCACACAAAGTTCATACAAGCTGCACTCTCCAGTCAACTGAATTCTTACAACAGACTTAGTGCATAGATAAGCTTTACACGCGAGTCAAGGGCCCCCTTCTAATTCCGCATTCAAGGTTAAAAGCTTTTGTAATCAGTTTATTCACCCCCCCAATAAACCAATACCGACTCGTCCAGGACCAACAAGTGGTATCAGAGCAGTTGATTCTAAGGATCAATCATTTCTGCATATTAACTGAATTAGATCTACTTATCTGTGCTAACGTTTTCAGCTATGGGAAACCATAAGCTATCTCTTTTTTCAGTTGAGAATTATGACAATTGAAGCAGGAGAATGAAGGCGCATCTCTGCTCGATCTATGAGAATATGTGTGAAGTTATTGAGGATGGTCCAATCACTATTGTGATGGACAATGAAGCCCACATCATTGATATTAATCAACCCGTCAGGATCCTGAAGCCAACTCATCTTCTCACCACTGAAGAGAAGAAGTTAAAGAATCTAGAGTTCGTTGCACAGGCTGCACTATTTCAAACTCTAGATGAAGATAGAATGAAGGATACAAAAAACTGCAGAACTGCTAAGGAGATATGAGACTTATTAGCAGATCTTTGCTATAAATCAGAAGCCATCAAAGAAAACAAGGCTCCAGCTGGCAGTCGACAAGTACGAGTCCTTCAAGATGCAACATGAAGAGACCATCCCAAGCCTTGAAACTAGGTGTCTATGCATAATAAGTGAGATGACCAACATTGGAAGAAGTTATCTCAACTGTGAGATGAACTCCAAAATTCTAGATAATCTCACAGAAGAATGAGATATGAAAGTGATAGCTATCAAAGAATCAAGAAATTTAAATAGCATCACCTCAGATAATTATTCGGCTTTCTCAAAGCTCATGAGTACAGCCTAAACTGAAAGAGAGAGACATCTACATCATCAGCTCAAGATACCGCATTCTATGGTGAAAGAAACCGGTTCAGAGAAACTCGAGGAGGAAACAACTTCCGACCGAGGAGCTCACCAGCTAGAGAGAATCAAGGAGGATCAGCAACTGGTCGAAGATGAGACATAACCGAAAAGAAAGAGAACCTGATTGAAGATATCAACGATCAAATTCAGTCAGTAACAAGGTTGTTAGAAAAGTTGAAGAAAGTGAGGGACCAACAATCAGTGTCACCTCAAACTGATGAAATCCCAAAAGGAGAAAGAAACCAGCAGTCAGCTGAACGATCAACTGAATCGTCCAGGGGAGCCAACCGAAGCTTGAGTGAATGCTTTCACTGCCACAAGCAAGGACATTACAAATATAAATGTCCTGAACTCCCTGAAGATAAGAAAGCTAAAGTGAAGAGAAACTTCTTCAAAAGGAAAACTATAATTGTAAACTCCGAGAATGCCATGCTGGATGACTGAGACTACTCATCTGGAATCGACTCTGACGGCTACAGCTCAGATAATGAGGCATTGTTCTATCTCATGGCAGACAATGAAGAAGAGGTTAGTACAGCTGACTCTCAAACCTCTTTCTATCATATTCATGAAGCTTCTATTTCTAGCAATGAACTGAATGAACAATTAAGAATGCAAGAAGATCAGTTAGCTTCAATTTCTTGTATGCATATTGAACTAAAAGATGAAAATGATGAACTAAGAAATAGGGTTAGAAGACTGAGCATTAATCATGAAAGAATGAAATTCCTTGAAGCTCAGTTAATTGAATTTGAAAAGTTAAAGCTACGAACTGCTGATCTAGAGGCTGAAAATCATAAGCTCAAGCAAGAGATTCATGAGAGAGAAGAAGTGTCTCTCAAGTTTAGGAAATGATCTCAAACTCTAGATGAAATCTTGAGCCAACAAAGAGTTGAAACTGGTAGTCCAGGGCTAGGGTACAGCAAGTTCACTACCTCAGAGAAAGGAAAGGCAGATGCTATGACAAATGAATCCTAAAAAGGTTCACCAGACTAGCTCAATCACCTCTAGCTGAGGTATCAAAAGGCAAAGGAATCCTGAGAACTCCTCAAACCCAGCCTAGGCAGCTCAGTCAATCCTTTCAGCCAAAACCACCAGCCCAACTGAAACCATCATTTCAGCCTAGACCATCAGTTCGGTCAAAACCATCAAACTATCCAAGGCCAGTTTTTCAACAAAGGCCACCAGTTCATGCCAGTTCATCAGCTCAACTGAGACCTGCAACTCACACAAAGCCAGACTATCAACAAAGGCCACCTGCAAATCAAACTGGGAGATAATTTGACTCCAGAAAAAATGTTCAACCCAGATCATATCATCCTCATAAGTCTGGTCAGAGCACATATGAGATAAAAGTTGAAAGCTCATTTGCAACTCAATATGATGAATACCTGAATTACAGCCAAATCAACACTTTCACATGTGGACCATCACTTTTGCCCGGACCAACACTTTCGTAAATTTTTCCCAAAAAAATAAAGCCAAATTAACTCTGGTCTTGCAAATTTTACAGATACGATCATCTATTCCAAATATGTATTACATCTCACATTAGAATTATTAAATTTCCGTCATGTGTATTTAATTTTTTTACAGGCTAATTATTGATTTTTTTAATATATGTAATGGAAATCCAATGGTTGAAATATTAGATGGAACTAGAATGACCCACCGTGCGATGCACGGATAAGATATTCACAATTATTGTTCATTGTGAATAACTTAGTGGTGGAATTGTGTAAGCTAGAGATCAAAGATATCAAATTCGAATCCCACCACACCACTAGGATAAGATATTTACAATTATTGTCCATTGTGAATGACCCAATGGTGAAATGGTGTAAACTTGAAACAAAAGAGATTTCGAGTTCGAAATCCTACCAACATCGCTAGGTGTGAATCTGCCACATCTAGTTTACCATGTGTAGTTTACCTTTTCTGTGTGGTTTCCACGATAAGATATGTTGATTTGAACGTTGTTATTTGAAATATCATTAAAAATATTTTAGCCGCAACAACAACAATAAATTCAAATTGAATTTAAAGGACCATTTTTTGATGCTTGACACGTAATGATGTTGATAAATAAAATGAACGGCCAACGAAAATATTTTTTTTATTAATAAAAGCCTTTTAAATAAAAAATAAATAGTCCTAAACTATCACATTTCATTGTGTTTCATATCTCATATTCTTCTTTTCAATAATCGATGTCCACCGATCTCTCACTACACTATTTTCAGACCATAACTAATTAACTATGTATATGTTCAACTTTAATCCTTCAGCATATATTAAAAATCTTACTTTTTTCTTTGAACTTTTTTGTTTCTTTAGAATATATCATGTGGATTTTTATATAATAAAAAATTATGCATTGTAATTGATATAATTATAAGATTTTTGGTTTAACTAAATGTATAATTATATAAACTTATAAAAAGGCCATATATATTTTTTATTTTACAATTAAATATTAAGAAGGCATAAAGTTCAATTATAATACAAAGAATATACAGTCTACATAAAAAAAGACAGTAGGTTTGCTACATTTTTTTATTGTAATTGATTGATCGATTTTCAAAAAAAAAAATATTGAGATTAATATATGGAAATAACATATTTGCTACGTGTAATTTTCTATGATTTTAATTATTTTTTTATAGAGGTAGGAAAATAATTAATATTGATTGCATGATATGTATTGATATTATGATAGATATTATTTAAAACTAATTTAATGCTAATTTAAACATTGTATTTTTTATTATTTTTAGAACCTGAAACATTAAAAATAATCATATTGATACTTAAATAATAAATTATAATATCTTCTAACAAAATGTAGGAAAATTAATACAAAATTCAAATTACATTCTGATTAATAATGAAATACGGTTAAGATAATCACAATTTCAAGTTTTTCGAAATATATGTAATTAAACATACAAATCTATTTATCACAAAGGATTTTGTCAATATTCAATTCATTACACATTATTGGAAGTAAAGTAATTTAAAATAAGATTAAATCATTTGTCTACTATTTTTTTATTAATATATACTTTTCATTTTTTTCATATATGCATAGTTTACATATACAGATGCACAATTTATATTCAAAATATAAAATCCATTTTAGAATATTTGTTAAAATTTCTTTATAAAAAAATAAAATATAAGTGACATTTTCGTATGTACATAATAAATTATTACTTTAGCGTAATTTTATTAAATATTATTTTGTTACTCATAAAGCATAAAAAATAGATGTACATACATTATATTTTTATGTTTCTTGTTCTATGTTTCAATTATGAACCATTTATTTTCGGAATTTCAATTCATATCTAAAAAATACTTTTGACAAAATAGTCATGATAGAAATACATACCAAGCACGATCCATTATAAAAATCATTCCTAAAAATTTATAATTAAAATATTGAGTGAAATTTGTATTTTCATGAGAGATATAGTACAATCATATATAAATATTACTACACGGTAGCACTTTTTGTAAAGAAATCAAATATCGTAAAATTTTTATGTCGTATATTCGTGAATAATATTCAATAATCCAACCTCCAATAGTAATTTTTGCAGAACAACAAATAATATTTATTTAGATTTAAATATTTAATTATTAAATGTTTTAAATTAATATATATATATATATATATATATATATATATATAATTTTTGAAAATTTTATACAAATTCAAAATAACTATTTATATAATTATATTCTATGCAAAACACATCAATCTACTCACAATAATAATACTAATCAAATATTGAGAATGTTTTCTTACATAATAATTTCATCGGTACAAAACGCTTGTGTTAAACATCCATTCAAACAAAATCAAAGTGGGATATTATAAACAAATATTAAAACTACATCAAAGATAAAATCCACTACCTTTCCATTTTCCAGAACATATATTACACTTATGAAATTACAATAGGCAATAGTTAAAAACATACAAAAGATTTAGCTGATGAAACAATAAAAAATGCACATTAATAAAATTATTTTCAAGCTTCTTATTAATTGATCACCTTCATCTTCTATGATGCGACTGCAGAAGAAAATATCTGAAGATGAATCCTATTAGAGATATTCTCACCAAAATAATTTTCTTATAATTACAAAGATGCAAAAAAAATATATTAAAAATATAATTGGAACATCACAATTTAAAATATTACCTTTTTCTCAATTTTTTGATTTGTGATACCATGCTAACGATTTTGAATCCTGCAAAAATGAAGAGAATTATGAGGGGAACTTGTATTTATAACCACGAATTGAATGAAGGAAAACTTAATTAAATTTCGAAGTCATTTGTACAAAAAATCAAATAAAGTTTTCTTAATTTTCGAACAATTTCGTGAGATATACATTGAATTTCAAGAATTCATTCCCCCCAACCGAAAACATTAAACAACGTTTGTGTGACATTTTCAAGCTTCTCTACTCTTACAATCTGCAAAACAATAACAATTATATAAGAATGTAACACATGAGAGCACAATACCAACTACAAAACAAAGTATAAAAAATAAACTGAAAAGAATTATTAGGGGAACTTGTATTTATAACCATGAATTTAATGTTGGAAAACATATCAATTATGTATGATACACGCGGTTTAATTTAATCATCAATTACCTTATATATTTTTATTATTCAATTAACATTTAAACAAATATTCATATTTTTGGAGCTTATATGTATTTTACATTAACTAAGTAAAATAACCGACTAATTGATTGAGAAAAGATTGTCGGCCAAAACATATACTTCCAAATTTTAAAAAATCAATTTAAAATATATTTTCTCTATTTAAATTTCAATTCGAATTCAAAGTATATATATGTTAGATATATATATCACATATATATATATATATATAAGTTTGAAGTGTGTATATATAATTATATATTCAAAATTTAAATCTAGATATATTTAACATATACATATCGGATTTATTAATGAAATAATGATCACATATATTTGTACAGATTATTACAAATCAAATGACTATATATTCCGAATTTAATGCTAGGAGGATATTAGTGTGGTTAATTAATTAAGGAAATCGTGTCTAATTTAAGTGAATTGAAACTATTTTAGTTATGACAATTTTTTTATTAGGCAGATTTCATTGATTTTTAATTTTATATACGGGTATGTGTTACACTTATAGTTAATATAGGGGTATTGATTTCAGTATTTTTTTTATGGATATTGACTTCAATAATTAATTATTTGTAAATATAGAATTCCATATCCTGAAATGTTATTTGAGAGGGAAAATTAATATTTTCTATTCACGGCCATGGTTTTGTTATTATATATTATATAGATACACTATAAGAATCTACTCTGTAAATTTTGTCACTAGAATGACGTCATTAGGCGCTCTTTGATGTAATGGGTTCCACCTGAATATTTCACCGTAGCTTTTTTTTCGTTTAAGTTAATTATGGATTAAATACATAAAACACTATACAAATTTGATACACTTAATTATAAATGTTTAATATCCGAATTTCAATCGATGTTAAATTATCAATTGAACATGCCTGTCGTACTCGTACAATTACAATGAAATTTGATTGAAGCGATTCTTAGTTATCTCAGTTATAAAATTTGATTAATTTGAAAGCTTATAGCAACAAGATGTAGTGATGACATATTTGTGAGGCCCCCAAATGGGCCCACTCCAGCCTGACCCAGTTAGAGTGGGCCGGGCATGGGTTTCTATCTTCGCAAATCGTTATTCCATTCTTATCTGTCCCAACATTATTAATTTGATATATTTTTTCCAAAAAATAAAAAATTAGACATATTTAATATACACTGATAAAGTAATTTTATAAATATTGTGGGTGGGAAGTAAAATGATATGAAATGATACTAGGTATTTGTTTGTATTGCGTAACATTTAAATTTAATATTCGTTTCCTTATAAATAGTAGAAATGTACTATATTTATATCTATATCTCAAATAATGTTTGGAAATAAAAACATGTGTTTGCCACCCTCAACCAAACACCATAATTTCAAATTTTGTAATGAATTTGTAATATAGTTCACTCCATTATTCTCATTTTTGTCGAATATCACCCCTATTTCATGGCTTTATACAACCATGTCCGTCCTTTTTGTGTTATAATTAATTAATTAATTAATAACATACGATTTTAGTAGATAAGGGTTTACGCATAATAAATAAATCAATTAAAATAAGAAAAATAAAAATGAAAACAACAAAAAAGGGGTGGGGGCGCAGTAGCGTCTAGCGTTCTGACTGTTGAGTTTATTCACGTTAAATAAATTTGTTCGATCTTCAGCAAACAAAAATTTCTGCTAATTACTTGTGAGAAAAAGTTGATTGATTAATTGATGATCACTCGCAATTTCATCTCAGCAATCCCTACCGATCCCAATTTCTAACACGGTTATACGTCCATTCGATTGAATTTCTGGTTGATTGATTATTTACGAACGATCTTCTGATTACATATGCGGATTGATTGGGTTTTGGAAGCAATCAGCTCTGCTGTCAGTTGAATTCAGATAGCTTAATCGACAAGTTAGGGTTTTCAGATTTGGAGCTCTGGGTGCCAATCAGTCAAGGCAGAGACCTCTGCCATCATCTTCGGCAGGTGGAATATGGTTCTTCCTCCGCCCTAGTCAGCCGAGGGCCCACTCTCTCCGCTACCTACCTGACCCACAGATGGACTTCGTCAGCCGCCACACCGCTGCCCCTTCCGACCACCAGCCGCCTACTCCGTCCGCCTCCTCTGCTGCGGCTCCACCCGAAGAGTCTGAGTATCTGGCCCGTTACACGGTCGTTAAGCACTCGTGGCGCGGCCGTTATAAAAGAATTCTATGCATTTCCAATTACTCCATTGTCACTTTGGATCCGACCACGCTGTCGGTCACTAATTCGTATGATGTGGGTAGTGATTTTGAAGGAGCTACCCCGATCATCGGGAGAGACGAGAATTCAACCGAGTTTAATATTAGTGTTCGGACTGATGGGCGTGGAAAATTTAAAGCGTTCAAGTTTTCTTCGAAGTACAGGGCGAGTATACTGACCGAACTGCACCGGATTAGATGGAATAGAGTAGCTACTGTTGGAGAGTTCCCCGTTCTTCATTTGCGAAGGAGGTCGTCGGAGTGGATCCCTCTTGTAAGTTTTAAAACTGGTTTCTCCTCCTGAGCTTGTTTTGCTAATTGGCGCTATCTTTTTTTTCTTGTTCGTTATTTATCAGGTCCATCTCAGTTAAGTGTATTGTATGCTAATAAGTCTAGTTTCACTTAATAACCTTCGATCATTCAAAGCTGTAAAGATAAGTAGATTGTATGTTGATAAGTATAGCTGAAGTACCATCCATCATTTCTTTTGGTAAGTATAGTTGGAGTAAGATCCACTCTTTGAGACTTCTCATGTTGCTGGGGTTTGGGGTTAGAATAGGCTGCTTTGGTAACAAGTCTTACAGCTTCAAATTTTGGGAACAGCAGTAGCATTATGATGTAAAAAACAAGGTGGAATTTATCTTTAGCAGCAACAATGAGATGAAGACCTCTCTATCTTTAACGGCTTCACTACCTTTTCACATTTATTGAAACAAATACCAGGGATGATATGCTGAAGGCTGATGAGTATGTGGAATATCAACTGTTCAATTGATGGGAGTCGAGTGTTGGCTTATTATCATCATCTGAGTGTGAGCTGCATATGTACTCTATCATTAGTTCTTGTACCATAGGAATCTTACTCTGTGAGGAGCAACTATGGGATAGGTTACGCTTTCCTTGAATACTGTTAATTTGAGGTGCATCCTCTTCATAATGGCTTGATTTTTTGTCTTGTGTGGAAAGTTTGTTGGATGGTTTCTCAAGTTGGTCAAGCTTCATGTGTTCTTGTGATAGATGATAAACTCAGGATGTATTCTATTCTAGTATCTGTACTGAAAGGAGATACTGAACTTAGAAGTATGTTTTCGTAGCAAATCTTATCATTAATATTCTCCCTTTTTGATACCATAACTAAAAAATAGGTCATGGTCCCTTGAGCATTTATGGAGGACATTTACAGGGCAGACAGTAGAAAAAACTTTACACTCTTTTTGATTAATTTCTCTTACATTGAAGCTTACTAATTTAGTTTAGTTGGTGTTATGGGCGTTCTTGTTTCAGTAGTGCGGCTTCCTTTGTCATGCTAACTATTTGGCGCTGTAATTTGTGTTTAGTTAGTCAACATTCTTGATATAGTTTTACATTATAAGGAAATCTGTAGCGTTATTTCTTTTTAGTTTTCTGTTCCAGTCTCTCCTCTGGTAAGCATGGTGTCATCCTTTACCTCTGGCGAGCAAATGGTATATTTTTTCTTCGGTGCAACTGTTAGTGCTCCAACTTTCGTGGTTCTTCATGTAGAATTTTTTGCAACCAACTGAAATTGAATTAACTACTACTCAATTGGTTACTACGCTACATTCCAAGCTTGAGCAAAGAGATCTTCACCAGTTCACGTATACTCAGATTAATGACGCTTTGATCTGAATACTTTCCATGAATGAGCTGACTAGATATGCTCATTTCATCTGTGTTATGTATGTAGCTTAAAAATAGAAGTAGATCAGTGCAGAGTAGCAGGAGCAGGATGATACTATAGAAATGGATGAGATGATAGAAGTTGCATTTGGGTACAGTTAAGATAGATGAGGAATTTAAACTGGGAGTCTGCTTTTACTATGGCCAGAATCTTACAAGATACAATTAGCCCTTGCTTTAGCTATTTTTTTTCCCCTTCTTGTTTTACTATGACATGCCACTTTAGCTATTCTCTTCAGTAGCTTTTCTACGCTAAACAATTTGTATGATAATTATTGTAAAATATTCTTCTGCAGAAAATGAAAGTTACTTATGTTGGAGTTGAAGTGATCGACTTGAAGTCTGGAGACCTTCGATGGTGCTTAGACTTCAGAGATATGGATTCTCCAGCCATTCTTCTTCTCTCTGAAGCTTATGGGAGGAAAAATGGTGATAGTGGTGGATTTGTTCTATGTTCCCTATATGGACGGAAATCTAAAGCTTTTCAGGCTTCTTCAGGAACTTCAAATGCTGCTATTGTATCAAATTTGGTATGGCACACATGTTTTGCTGAGATTGTCATAGTTTAGCTTTATATGCTACTCCCTTAACATTGTCAGAAAGCTATATTCGATTGACTTTGTAAAAGAGTGTAAGGCTGTGGATGATTTTCTTATTTTAAGTTAATTTTGTTCAAACATTCTTTTCCAGACTAAAACTGCAAATTCCATGGTTGGGGTTTCATTAGTCGTTGATAATTCTCAGTCGCTTACCATCGCAGAATATGTGCAGCGAAGGGGTAAGCTTTAACATCAAGTTTGTTGTCTTGTGTGATTTGCATGTCTTTTCTGATTTCACACATGTAAAATGTAGTTAAGGAGGCTGTGGGGGCTCAGGAAACTCCCCTTGGTGGCTGGTCTGTTACAAGGTTGCGAACTGCTGCTCACGGAATGCTACATTCATCTGGTTTAAGTCTGGCAATTGGACCAAAAGGAGGACTTGGGGACTTGGGTGATGCTGTCTCTCGTCAGCTTATTCTTACCAAGGTCTCACTCGTTGAAAGACGCCCAGAAAATTATGAAGTAAGCATGTCTTTTCAATATGACAAATGCATTTTCTATAGGATTATTGTTCTGAACTTTCTTATTTTTTTTTATTTTTTATTTTTATTTTTTTGAAGAAGAAGACCTACCTAGAACTGTAGAGAGATGCCTACATTACCTTAAGAGAATACTACATCTTCACATTTTCTTATAGGGTTTTCCATCTACATTTCATACCAAAACTAATAACTATATTCGTGAAAAAATCGTGACAGTCTTTCTCTTACAGCTTTGATTTCATTCGTGATCAAGAAAACCTACCCACCACTGTAGGGAGGTGCCTAAGCCTAAGAGAATAAAAGCTGCTTTTGTGTATTGTATTTCCTTATGAAAACAAATAACTGTATTCATTAATTGGTGACAGAGGTTTCTCCAGCTTTGGTTGCTCACACATACGACATTCCATTGTGTTTTAACTCCTTTTAAATTGGGATTGTTTTGCCTCACTCCTGCGGAGTCAAACTTGTTTCGTACCTTTTCTGAAGGACCACCTTTTCTAGAAGCTTAGTAATTAATATTATAGTGTGTCATCTAATGTTTATATGCACCCTCATGTAGGCAATAAATTGCTATTTAAGCTTCACATAAGCATCTTTCTGATAAATACATGGTGTAATATTTGAACCGAAGACCTTTTGCTTGGCCTGAATTTGATGCAATGTTGAATGACCACCTCATCTAAATGTTAAAGTTTGAAAGAAGAACCATTTAATTTTTATTTAATTCCAACAACCTTGTATTATTACTTGTTGCCCTCAGTTACTTGCTTAGGTCATTGATATGATGAGGAAAAAATAACCGTGTCCAAATATAATGCATGAATCTCTCATATTGAGATGTCTAGTTGTAAATGTGAATGCACCTGGCAGTGCGAGCAGTGATGTTGGAGAACCAAATTTGTGTGTAGCTCTGTGCAGCTGGCATATGTACATATTTCCTATTTTTATTTATTATGATTATAATAATGCATTGTCATGCTCTGGACAAATATTTCAAATGAGATTTTTGGTAGTTAATAAAGATTGAGTTGTAGATGTTTTCGGTCAATTGATGCAGGCTGTTATCGTTAGGCCCTTATCTTCAGTTAGTGCTCTTGTTCGATTTGCTGAGGAGCCACAGATGTTTGCTGTTGAATTTAATGATGGATGTCCCATTCATGTGAGTCCATTTAGTCTACTTATGTAGCATTGTAAGGTTTTAAAATGTGTGTTATGGAAAGTGCTTACATATGATTATGATTTCAGGTATATGCTAGCACCTCTCGTGATAGCTTACTTGCAGCAGTTCTGGATGTTTTGCAAACTGAAGTAAGTAAATTTTGGCCTGCTTTGTTTGTATCTTCGAATGCTTCTTTTTAGTTTTCTACTGTTCTAAACAACCAAAACACATTTGTTTCATTTTTCTCTTCGCTCAAAATACCCCTTGTAAAAAAAAAATAAAAAATAAAAAATAAAATAATAACCAACCCTTTGCCATCACAATCCCATATTATTCTCTAATATTAACCACAAATTTTAAGTAGGCCCCACCATAATGTATAAAAAATACAATCAACCAAACACATTTTCGTTTTCAAACTTATAACTCTAAAAGATCAAAATCATCCATCCAGTCACATTTTTAACCAATACATTTTTTCAAAAACCAATACAACCTTTTAATCAGTACCATAAATACTAGAAACTCGAAATTGGAACTGAAAATGTAACCAAACGATCCTTTTTTGGGTTAATTAACTATCATTAGAGAGTTGTTCTGACTGATTCCCGATGCATGTCTGCTAATTATGAGTGCGAAGTTAGTTTGACTAATATTGTGGAAATTTATCTAAAATTATTACTGATGGGAATGGGCGAATTACAGTTGGCATGAACAATTGTATTGTACAAAATTTGCTTCATTATGCTATGACTTTGGTTTGTGCAGGGTCAATGTCCAGTGCCCGTGTTACCAAGGTTGACAATGCCTGGTCATCGGATCGATCCTCCTTGTGGCAGAGTTCATTTGCAATTTCCCCAACAGCCACAGCGTCCTGTTGCTGATCTGGAATCTGCAACAATGCATTTAAAACATCTTGCAGCAGCTGCAAAAGATGCTGTAGCTGAAGGAGGCTCTATTCCTGGTTCAAGAGCTAAATTGTGGCGCAGGATAAGAGAATTTAATGCTTGCGTTCCATTTAGTGGAGTTCCCCCTACTGTTGAAGTACCTGAGGTGACTCTGATGGCCTTGATCACATTGCTTCCGGCCACTCCTAATCTTCCTCCGGAGTCCCTACCCTTGCCACCACCTTCGCCTAAAGCAGCTGCTACTGTAATTGGTTTCATTGGATGCTTACGCAGGTTGCTTGCATCAAAAAATGCTGCTTCACATGTGATGTCATTTCCTGCTGCTGTGGGAAGAATCATGGGCCTGCTCAGAAATGGTTCTGAGGGAGTAGCTGCTGAAACAATAGGGCTTATTGCTATGCTTATTGGTGGTGGTCCAGGAGATACAACTATGTTGTCAGATACTAAGGGAGAACAACATGCAACAATCATGCATACCAAATCTGTACTTTTTGCCGAACAGAATAACCTCAATGTCCTTGTTAACAGATTAAAGCCTATTTCTGTTTCACCATTGTTATCAATGACTGTTGTAGAAGTTCTTGAAGCAATGATATGCGAGCCACACTGTGAAACTACCCAGTACACAGTTTTTGTTGAATTACTACGCCTAGTAGCTGGGTTACGTCGTCGCTTGTTTGCGTTATTTGGGCATCCTGCAGAAAGTGTTCGAGAAACTGTGGCTGTAGTTATGCGTTCAATAGCGGAAGAAGATGCTGTTGCTGCTGAATCAATGAGGGATGCTGCCTTACGTGATGGTGCGCTGCTGAGGCATCTATTACATGCATTTTACCTTCCTGTTGGGGAAAGACGTGATGTCAGCCGACAGCTTGTGGCTCTGTGGGCAGATTCTTATCAACCTGCCCTTGATTTGTTATCTAGAGTTCTACCTCCTGGGCTGGTTGCATATTTGTATACAAGATCAAATGAAACTGCAGATGAAGATATATCTAATCAGGAACTTTCCTTGATGAGTAGAAGACAGCGGCGTTTACTTCAGCGAAGAAGAAATCGTCCGGTAGGAATACCGTCTCAAGGCCAGAGCATGCCTTCTGTTAATGATACTGAAGGGAGCGATCAAATACGACAGACTAATGGGCATGCATTTCGAGGATTAGATGGACATCGAAACTTTGCGGAAGATTCAAATAGTGGGCACCTTCCATCTGTTCATCCTTCACGGGCTCGTCCTCGTGACAACAATGAGCTTCCTGCTGCAGGGGTCCCTCAAAGTGATCAGTCATCAGGCGTTGCTTCTTCTGATAACTATACAGCATGTGAGCCGATTGAAACAAATGTTACTAGCACACATGACTCTGATATTGGTCCATCTAGTGCCCATAATTCAGGCATCCCTGCTCCTGCCCAGGTAGTCACAGAGAATGCACCTGTGGGGTGCGGAAGATTGCTATTGAATTGGCCTGGTTTCTGGAGAGCTTTCGGTCTTGACCACAATCGTGCTGACTTGATATGGAATGAGCGTAATAGGCAGGAGTTGATGGAGGCTTTGCAGGCTGAGGTTAACAAATTAGACCTTGAGAAGGTAAGAACTGAAGATATTGTTCCTGGGGGTACATCCAAGGAAACTGTGAGTGGGCAAGAGACCGTGCCTCAGATATCATGGAACTATGCTGAATTTTTTGTTCGGTACCCTAGCCTGGCTAAGGAAGTTTGTGTTGGTCAATATTATCTCCGCCTGCTTCTTGAGAGTGGAACTAGTGGTAGAGCTCAGGACTTTCCACTGCGCGACCCAGTTGCATTTTTCAGAGCACTTTATCATCGGTTCCTCTGTGATGCAGACACTGGATTGACTGTAGATGGTGCTGTTCCTGATGAAATGGGTTCATCTGATGATTGGTGTGATATGGGAAGATTAGATGGTTTTGGAGGAGGGGGCGGTTCCTCAGTCAGGGAGCTCTGTGCAAGAGCTATGGCAATCGTATATGAGCAACATTACAACTCTGTAGGACCATTTGAAGGCACTGCACATATTACAGTACTCTTGGATAGGACAAATGATAGAGCTCTAAGTCACCGTCTTCTTCTCCTTTTGAAAGTAAGTCAGTGCACCACTCCAGTTCATTCCCTCTAAATATATCAAAAATTGAAAATATCAAATTCACAATTGTCGTGAAAAAAATAATTTAAATCGGAAAGCAATATGTAGCATTAAAATTTGGGTATAGTATTTTACTTCTTATTCATCCTATTGGAGTTGGGATTAAAAGAAACTCGGGCTTTTATTACGTGGTTTTGTTTGCAATTCATTTACACACTCAGACAAATCTAGAATTGAAGGGTACACATTCAGCAATTGTGGCATGTGTTGGATCTCTTATGATTTGGATATGCTTTCATGTAGTGAATCTATCAGGAGTAGAACTACTCAACTACATAGTTATGGTTTTTAATCGAGTTAGAAAAGTGATTCGTAGGAACTTGTCTCTAAGATCCCCCACTTATGCTTCTTGTTCAGGTTTTGATGAAAGTTCTGTCAAATGTGGAGGCATGTGTCTTGGTTGGAGGATGTGTGCTTGCTGTTGATTTACTAACAGTTGTTCATGAAGCTTCAGAAAGAACTGCTATACCATTGCAGTCTAACTTAATTGCTGCTACTGCTTTCATGGAACCCTTAAAAGAATGGATGTTCATTGACAAGAACAATGCCCAAGTTGGGCCAGTTGAGAAAGATGCGATTAGAAGATTCTGGTCAAAAAAAGAAATTGACTGGACAACCCGATGCTGGGCATCTGGGATGCCTGACTGGAAGAAACTAAGAGACATCCGTGAGCTCCGGTGGGCAATGGCTGTTCGAGTTCCTGTTCTTACTCCAATCCAGGTATAGCATGTAGAGTAGGGTTACGACTTACGATGCCAACTGCAATGTCCCCCTGACTATGACTCCCTGTTTAGTATCTTCCGCCGTGTATTATAATGAATTCTTCATGTGAACTAGTCCCAATTGCCTATGCAAATTGATTCTAGGTCCGGTCTATAGTTAGCAGTCTAGATTAGAACTTTGGGAGTATCTATATTCAAGTAATGGATGCTAGTTAGTATGTCTTTCGCCTTGTATTATAATGAATTCTTCATATGAACTAGCCCAATTGCCTGTGCAAATTGGTTCTAGGTTTGGTCTACAGTGAGTAGTGTAGGTTAGAACTTTAGGAGTATCTATATTCAAGTAATGAATGCTAGTTAGTTCATGTTAGTATTAGGTACTGATGCTTTCTTTAGAAATTTGAAAAAATCAGGTAAATAAAGAGAAAGTTATTGTATGTATTTATATACCATATTGGTTGTTAATGTCATAAAATATATCGAAAGAGTTCCATTTGGACATTTCTAGGGGGTACGTATAGAGGTCCTCTCATGCTGTACACATAGGCATAGAAAGTTTATGAGACAAGAACTGCCTTGTAAACCTTGTGCGAAAGGAACAAATAGCTTTAGTTGGAGGGGTTCAAATCATTTGATGCATTTGAATCTTTATCGTGGTTCCTTCAATTACAATGTTTCTAAAATGAGCGGGTACCTTGTACAGGTAGCTGAGGTGGCTTTGTCCATACTACACAGCATGGTAGCTGCTCATTCAGATATCGATGATGCAGGAGAAATTGTTACTCCAACACCTAGAGTAAAGAGGATCTTGTCAAGTCCACGCTGCCTTCCACATATAGCTCAGGTGATATTGTTGTGCATGTCCTTGTATTGGTTATCTGCAGGTGTTGGTAATTACCTTCAGAAATTCTGCTCTTAAATATTGGAATCATGTAAATCGCTAAGGCTACTTATTTTGCTACCTTTTATTCATATAGCTGATCATGATTGCTTTCATTGTTAATCTGAAATAGCATGGATACAGAAAAACGAAAAGATAAATGAAGATTATCTGTTCGAAGCAAAGTTTAAGAACTCCATAACAGTATAACTGTCTATAGTATGTTTTCACATTTAATACATGAGCTACACTACTTTATTATTAAATTATTTTTTTTGCCAACTAGAATTATCCGTGTTTATCAATCTTGTATATTTTGATTCAGAAGAGTATGAAAATACTAACTCACTTTTATGTTTCCCTTGTTCCAAATGTTTTGATCAGAAACCTATGAGTACAGGAAGCAAGCTTTAAGGCCATTGCCTTGATTGTGTGCTTGGTAAACTAGCAAGATTATGTGCTTGGGCCTTGGTAAACTAACAAGATTTATCATTGCTGAAGTTATCAAATTTTAAATGATTCCCCTATCTAGGAAATCTAACATCTTAAGCTTAGATGAGGCGGTAGTTGAATTATGGCAGGAGCTATGCCAAACAAAAAGGCCGTAGCCTGTAGGTTCAGATCCCACTCTGCCATCCATTATCAAAAGAGAGTTTGACACCTGAGGCTTCAATATATAGTAATTTGCTTGCAGCTTGCACGAGAGGGGATTTGTTGATTTTATCACACATAAAATATCTTTGTTATTATAAACCATTGAGACTTGGATTTCTTTGTACCTGATAAGGAGTGGTGTTCCTTAGCTCATTTTTGTTTCGCTTAGGAATCCCTCATGCATTTGTACTTAAGTTCCCTTTTCATTATTGAAATATTCTTCTTTATACCTTATTAAAAAATATCAGCTTTTAGATAAGGTAGCCGTTCGACATTATCTTTGTTTAGGAGGTGGTGTTGACCTATATTCTGTTCTTCTTGTTCTTTTAGGTTATATATGTTTTTCTTATTGTTGATTTTATGTAAGTTCTTTTGTTGAACTATCCAATTGCTGCATGGTGGCTCCAACGCTAAGATAATTCGAATTTGCTTCCTTTGTCAATCTTATAGAACATTTTTTGCCTTGTTAATATTTTATGCAGGCTATGCTTTCTGGCGAACCAACCATAGTCGAAGCTTCTGCTGCGTTGCTTAAGGCTATAGTTACCAGGAACCCCAAAGCCATGATAAGATTATACAGTACAGGCGCGTTTTATTTTGCCCTGGCATATCCTGGATCTAATCTTCATTCAATTTCCCAGCTTTTCTCAGTGACTCATGTTCATCAAGCTTTTCATGGAGGTGAAGAAGCTGCAGTTTCCTCTTCTTTACCTTTGGCAAAACGAAGTGTTTTGGGGGGCCTCTTACCTGAGTCATTGCTCTATGTGCTGGAACGTAGTGGGCCAGTTTCTTTTGCAGCGGCAATGGTCTCTGATTCAGACACTCCTGAAATTATTTGGACACACAAGATGCGAGCAGAGAATCTAATCTGTCAGGTAGTGCTATTTCTGCAACTAGACTTCGGGCTCTTCTCTTTCATCCAAAAACATTTTCTTTAATATTTAGTTTTATTCCAGAATACTATGCTGCTGGTATCATTCTCAAAAAGCTCATTAGTAATGTAGCTAATAGCAATTGTAATTTTGTTTTTATAGGTTCTTCAGCATCTTGGTGATTTTCCTCAGAAATTGTCACAGCATTGTCACTCCTTGTATGATTATGCTCCAATGCCACCAGTTACATATCCAGAGCTGAAAGATGAAATGTGGTGTCATCGTTATTATCTTAGAAACTTGTGTGATGAAATTAGATTTCCTAATTGGCCAATTGTTGAACATGTTGAGTTTTTACAATCATTGTTGGTAATGTGGCGAGAGGAATTAACTCGAAGGCCAATGGACCTTTCTGAAGAAGAAGCTTGCAGGTTACTGGAGATTTCAATTGAAGAAGTATCCAGGGATGATGCCCCTAAAAAACGAGGTTTTGGATCATTTGAGGAGGATTCTAACATATCAAAGCAGATCGAGTATATCGATGAGGAAAAGCTCAAGAGACAGTATAGGAAACTTGCAATGAAATATCACCCAGACAAAAATCCTGAAGGGAGAGAAAAGTTTCTAGCAGTGCAAAAAGCTTATGAATGCCTGCAGGTATGTCCAAGATTAAGATCTTATCTTATTATCAGAATGGCAGCTGCATATATAAACTTGATTACCAATTGGAACTTAACAGATACCGATGTCTTATAATTCTGCAACCTCCATTTGGTACTACCAATAAATAGTGGCAAGAGATGTGATTTATTAGTATAAGTAGCATCAGCAGGAGTTCAGTATTTGTGTCTTTTCGCAACTGTCAATAAGTGGAGGAGCATGTTTCTATTCTGGCAACTCTTGAGCTGTTGGTAGATAGGAACTGCCAGGTGGTCTCCAAAAAGGCATTCAATTGATTATTGACTAGAAATTCCACTGGTGATGGATTTGGATTATGTGTTCATTATTTTAAGAGTAGGGCAGATAGTGTAAACTTGGCTGGCTGTAGCCCAAGGTAAAGAGTGTGAAATGATAAGCTATATATGTTGTATGTTGTTTTAATAGGGTGGGTTTGTTCGAGAAGATAAAACAGTATTTCGGCGGGTTGTACAAATCCTATTCAAATATTGTCCAGAAATTTCACATGGATTGTGAGGACTGCTTGAGCAAATTTATCTTACTTTCACAATAGTATTTTACCAATCATGTCTTTATAATTAATGACAAGATCAATTGGCGTTGTGGTACTTCACTCTCTTTAATTGATCACATGTTCTCATATTTGAGTTCCAAGTTGCCTTTTGCTTTTCTTAATCAATTGCTGTGTTCTTCCTCTTTAGGCAACCATGCAAGGATTGCAAGGACCCCAGACTTGGAGGTTGTTGCTTCTCTTAAAGGGCCAGTGTATCTTATACAGGCGATATGGGACGGTCTTGATGCCATTCAAATATGCTGGGTATCCAATGCTGTTAAATGCCATTACAGTGGATAAAGATGATAATAATTTTCTTTCTTCCGATCGAGCACCTCTTCTAATTGCTGCCTCGGAGCTTGTTTGGCTGACGTAAACTCACTCCTTTTAATATCCAAATAATTGATGTTCGCAAATAATTTCCACTTAATTTTGTAAGCTCACATAATTCCCAAATTTTTAACTAATATAGGTGTGCGTCCTCTTCCTTGAATGGTGAAGAGCTTGTGAGGGATGGTGGAATACCCCTTCTTGCTACTCTTCTTTCCCGATGCATGTGCGTGGTCCAACCAACAACTCCAGCCAGTGAACCCTCCGCCACTATTGTTGCTAATATAATGCAAACATTTTCAGTAATAAGTCAGTTTGAAAGTGCCAGAACTGAAATGCTTGAGTTTTCTGGATTAGTTGAGGACATTGTTCATTGCACAGAACTTGAGCTTGTGCCCACAGCTGTTGATGCTACGCTTCAGACTATTGCGCACGTTTCTATCTCCTCTGGATTTCAAACTGCTCTTTTGATGGCTGGTGTCCTCTGGTAAGTGGATTGTTATTGTTATTTATTTATAGGTTTATGTCTATCTAAGTTCTACAACGGTATTTTATTTGTCTGGAAGTGTTCAAAAGACTTGGCTTAGATTATTGTGACTTTAATAATTGTGTGTTTGTGCTCTGATGTTTCTTCGATTAGTCTCCTCTTTTTGGGTCCAAATGGCACATGTCCCATGCTAAATGTACGGAAGAAAAATTACTTTGATAATCGTACTTATGGTGCTCTTTTCTCTAGCTTCTTTGCTTAGATTTTCTTGGATGTCTGAAAGTTTTCTGCAAAATTAATCGCGCTTGTCAGGTTTTTCGCTATTTTATTTTGAGATTAAGAAGTTCTAGGAACTGTGGTGTTGGCGTTACTTTAGAGGGTTGTTCTTTGAAAGACAATATCCTTGTTCCATGTCTGAAGTTTGAAGTTTATGAACAATGTGGATTTGTAGTTCTCTGCATTAACTGATACTTGCCTGATAATTTTGTAAAACAACTGCCCTGCTTTTCTTGTATTTCTGGTGAAAGGCTGTTTTTTGGAGTCCATATACATTTCAGATATGGTCTTATAGAGTTGATATCCTGTTCAGGTACCTTATACCTTTGTTGCTTCAGTATGATTCAACAGCCGAGGAATCAGATAAGACTGATGCTTACGGTGTTGGTACTAGTGTTCAAATAGCAAAAAATTTACATGCTGTACAGTCTTCTAATGCCTTGTCAAGGCTTAGTGGTTTGAGCAGCAGCGACTCTCCAACACCCTATAATCAGGCTGCAGCTGATGCTCTTAAATCCTTGCTGACTCCTAAACTTGCTAGCATGCTGAAAGATAAATCGCCCAAAGATCTCTTGTCCATATTAAACTCAAACTTGGAGTCTCCTGAGGTAAGTGCTTGACGTGTCAGCCTTTTTTTGCATTATTATCGTAGTAGTTTAACTTGTGATTGTGAGATTCTGTGGCATCAATGTTAGATATGTTTTTAGATACCTTCCTCCTTGATGTGTAGAAAATCTGTGATTTTATTAGAAGCAGACAATTGAGATGAAATAAAAACCCTTGCAATATATTTTACACATTTGTGTTATTGCTAGGTCCCTACTGATAGGGTATCAAAATATAGAAATTAAGAAAACTCGATTATGACTGAAAGAACAAAGAAAAGTTCCTCAGGATTTCTCCTGCCCAAGCATATAACATGGGAAAAACACTGAAGTCTAGATTCGACACAGGCATAACCTGTCCCAGCAAATATGTAGACTAAATTGTAAATTGTTCCACACACTTGGAACAACTCTACCTACTCTCTTAAATAGATGAAAGACTGAACCTAGGATTCAGTAGGCCTTAGATATCGGACCATCATTTATTCTAACCGTAAATAACTTTATTAGTTTAGTAATTACAAGGTAACTATGGAAATAAATAAAATAAGTAGAGGTAGAGATCTCCTGTAAACATGACATAGGGTGCTTTTCAGAATGCTGGTGGCAGTGAGGATGATGGCAGTTTCTGTGTATTTGTCTAGTTAATTCAAGAGGGGTGATTTAGTTTTCAATTACCTATTCTTTGTGTAGTTCGAGCCATAGAGTGTTTTTCAGAACCTTGTCATGGCTTAGTAGCTAGCTCTTTGTGAGAATTTTTTTTTTTTTTTTGGATTTGGCAAGGACTTGAATACATCTTAGAGAGTGTTATTCTATGCATATTCATCCTCGATCCTTCTTCAGTCAGCCATCCCTCCCAGCATATATGTGACTAATTCTGAAACATTGAGCAATTCAGTGTGTTTAATATGTATGATGCTATGAGTTTTCTGAAGTCATGTGTATCAGAAGTATTTCATGGGCTTGAATGTTTTATAATTTCATCCATGCATTAAGAAATTATTTGTTATGCAGCCAATTGAAATTCCCAAATATATGTAAGTTTATGTTCTGATTGTAGTTGAGTATATGGTAGTTACTGTTTCGTAATCTACTGTGGTGTAAAGTAGTATGTCAAGCGCTGCCTGTCCTATGTGCCATAGTTGATGTTACATAGAATGTGTTATCTTGGGACCCCCTTGTATAACATGGTTCCACTTGACGTTATCTTTGGTTTGCAGATAATCTGGAATTCCTCCACTCGAGCAGAACTGTTGAAATTTGTGGAGGAGCAGAGTGCAAGACTCAGTCAAGAAGGCTCATGTGACCTGCAAGATTCAAATTCCTTTGTTTATGAGGCAATATCTAAGGAACTGTATATTGGCAATGTATACTTGAGAGTATATAATGATCAACCAGATTCTGAAATTACTGAACCTGAGAGTTTTTGTCTTGCCCTAGTTGATTTCATATCGCATCTAGTTCATAATGCACCTGCCGCGAAGGTGGATAGTCAAGTTAATGGTGATATAACCACTGAATCATCTGTTGAGCAGCCCTCTTCTGATGATTCTTCAACATCTGTTGATGGGAAAGCTACAGACAGGGAGGAAACTGAGTTAATAAAGAATCTCCAATATGGTCTGATATCTCTCCAGGTATAAATTGGGTTGTTTTACTTATTTCGACCTATAAACGGAACTGATATCTTTTTCCTGTAATTGCAGCACTTATTGACGAGAAATCCCAATTTAGCTTCTGTTGTGTCCTCAAAGGAAAAGTTAAGGCCCCTCTTTGAGTGCTTTTCTCTTCCTGTTGCTTCTACAAACAACATTCCCCAGCTTTGTTTAACTGTGTTATCACGCTTGACGACATATGCCCCCTGCTTGGAGGCAATGGTAGCGGATACCTCTAGTTTGCTCACATTACTACAGATGCTTCATTCATCTCCCAGCTGCCGTGAAGGAGCTCTGCATGTCCTGTATGCCTTGGCAAGCACAGCAGAACTTGCGTGGGCAGCTGCCAAGCATGGTGGGGTTGTTTTCATTCTTGAGGTCCTCTTGCCAATAAAAGGTATAATGATCTGAGATATGGAAATTTCTTTGAAAAGTCTTTGTCTTGCTTCTTAATAGAAAATCTCTGCAGAAGAGATCCCTTTGCAGCAAAGAGCGGCAGCAGCTTCACTACTAGGAAAGCTTGTTGGCCAGACAATGCATGGGCCCAGAGTGGCAATAGCCCTGTCTAGATTTCTTCCTGATGGCCTTGTCTCTATAATCAAGGATGGCCCTGGTGAAGCGGTTGTAAGTGCTCTTGAGCAAACAACAGAAACACCAGAACTTGTTTGGACTCCAGCAATGGCAGCATCTCTATCTGCACAACTTGCGACAATGGCTTCAGATCTGTACCGTGAACAGGTGAAAGGGCATGTTGTTGATTGGGATGCACCTGAACAGGCCTCTGGCCAACAGGAAATGAGAGATGAGCCTCAGGTATAACTATTGTACTTTAAGTCTACTCAAGAATGCATCGATTCTGTCCAGTGACTTGCATTATCCATTTTCATCTAGGTTGGAGGAATATATGTCAGGTTATTCCTGAAAGACCCTAAATTTCCACTAAGAAATCCCAAAAGGTTTCTCGAGGGTTTACTGGATCAATACCTAACATCAATTGCAGCCACACACTATGAGGGCCAAGCTGTTGACCCTGAGCTTCCTCTACTTCTTTCTGCTGCCCTGGTCTCTTTGCTGAGGGTGTACCCTGCTCTCGCAGATCATGTTGGATATCTTGGTTATGTGCCCAAACTTGTGGCTGCGGTGGCTTATGAAGCTAGCAGAGAAACCATGGCTTCAGAAACCTATTCACCTGAGGATGATACTCTCCAACAAAAATCTCAGACTCCTCAAGAGCGTGTTCGCCTTAGTTGTTTGCGCATTCTACATCAACTTGCAGGTAGCACCATTTGTGCAGAAGCTATGGCTGCTACTAGTGTAGGAATGCCCCAGGTATGAGGTGGTTTTTGACTTGAAGACTGTACATAAAATAACTAATTTAACATCTATTAACAATAAGCTTTCACATTGGTGATCTTTAATGCAGGTTGTTCCACTTCTAATGAAAGCTATCGGTTGGCAAGGTGGAAGTATCCTTGCTCTTGAAACCTTAAAGCGTGTTGTAGTTGCGGGAAACCGAGCAAGAGATGCGCTTGTTGCACAGGGTCTCAAGTGAGTATCAGTCCAGACAGTATACTCGTTATGCATGTGAAATGAGATAACCAAGGCAGGGAAACAACCATCAATCATATGCATAAATCAACCTGTCTTATCATGATAAATTTTCTACCCAGTGCATTACATAACGAAACATTATGCGGTTATTTGCTAATGTGTACGTGGAAAATAATTAGGAGATAAAGCAACATCACTCTACTAGTACATGCATTATTTAATAATAATATGGGATATTGTTTATGCAGGGTGGGTCTTGTAGAAGTTCTTCTTGGTCTTCTTGATTGGCGAGCTGGGGGAAGGAGTGGACTCTTTTCGCAGATGAATTGGAATGAATCAGAAGCATCAATTGGCAGGGTTCTTGCAATTGAGGTCAGAATTAAACTAAATAATAATTGTCTTCTTTTTCTAGTGGAGTGCAATTGGCATAAAGTTACTAAGTTACAAAAAATACCTTTGCAATTTACAAAAAAAGATCCTCTATTTATTTGAAACTAGAAATTTTCTCCAGATACCCCCCCCCCCCTGAGAGTTATGTCTGCCTTACTTATACCCCCTTCAGTAGTTCAATTTAGAACATATTTAAGTGATGTGAAGGGGGGTATTTGTCGTATGATAACTTAGCTGGACTCATCTATGAATAGTTCAAAACCAAAAACTATCCCTAAATTAAACTAAAACACTAGAAGCTTGCTGTGGAGTGGAATGTTAATAAAAACATGTAGGAGGAGAGTCTATTCCAAATTTTGTATGGTAGGCTACAGAATGTATGTTACGATTTTTGGTTTTATCCTTTAATTGGATAATAGTTTTATCCTAATAATAACCCTTTGACTGTTCATATTTAGGTTTTGCATGCATTTGCAACAGAGGGGGCTTATTGCACCAAAGTACGCAGTATACTAAATGCCTCGGAGGTAAGTTGTGACTCCACAATCTATACTATATTTTATGATATTGGCTGCTTTTTTTTTTTTTGTTGCTGCTGCTGCATGATATTTATAGGCTTGGAGCTTGGTATTAAATAATCTTGAAAATGATGTGAATGTTTCCTGCATAAATTGGTAAATGGCTACAGAATTATTTCATCGGTCTACTACCCATGGTCGTTCGACTAATAACAGTTACCTTAGCTCCATTCTGATACTAGGAATGCCTTGTAAGTTTGAACATATTGTCTGCAGCAGTTGGAGTAACAGTTTATCAAACTGCATAAGGTTAAAGAGGTTATCCAAAACAGATCATTTTGCCATATGCTTTGCTTCAATGAATCTAGATCTTAAGATACACATGCCGAGATACAATTCTGTGTGGTGGTTGTTCTATCTATATATTGTACACAAAGTTCGGTTATGACAAAACATGTTTCCCTTTGTATTGACTGATATTATATTGGGATGTGCAGGTGTGGAATGCCTATAAAGATCAGAGGCATGATCTTTTTCTCCCTTCAAATGCTCAAACTTCACCTGCTGGAGTTGCTGGTCTCATTGAGAGCTCGTCGTCTAGGCTTACTTATGCACTAACTGCCCCCCCACCGCATTCTAGTCAAACTAAGTCCCCTACCACAGTTGCATCTGATTCAAATGGAAAGCAAGGGTAGTAGGATTCAATGCTATCTATATATATATGCCTTTACTCTACTATATAGAGCTTTCTCCGACAAGTGATGAGAAGCATTTTGTATTCATTTTTTCCTTGTACAGAAAAATGTACAGTTCTCTTCTCTTTCCATCTCTCCCCACACATTCCGAACATTTCATGAGCTACAAATACTGAATGTGTGCAGGTACAAATTTTGTAAATTCTTTTTTTTTTTTTTTTTTTTTTGTCATCATTTTTGTATAGTATTGGTAGTTGAGATGATGACTTTGTGTATTTCAAATTTGAATTTGATAAAAGAAAAAGTCCGTGTGGGAGTAACCGAAGATGTAATACACACCCATTTTCACAGTTGATGGTTTTAAATTATACATGCAACTTACTTCCTCTTTGTTATTGTTGCTAAATATGGCCTAATCTAATTATGCCATACTAATTACTATATGGACCTCAAAGTTGCTAGAATTCAATGAAGTAGTGAGAGCTTTCAATACAATTCAATCAATTGAAATTTTTTGAACCTCAAATGTATAAATCTCGAATTGAGATGTGAAATTCAAAACCTATACACAAAAATTGTGTAGTTATACAAGGCGTGGTAATTCTCGTAATGTAGCTGCACTCATCATGACAAGTATGACAATAACTTTACCTCCTAAAAGACGGTTGTTGATGCTCTAACGGCCCGACAAAGTGGTAAACGCTAAGGAGTAAGTAGACGAGGAGGGATTCTCGCGATCCAGCTGCACAATTCTAGGCTGTCGACGATGATGATGCCTCTCCATTCTTGCATTGCCATTTACTTCATCATCATCATCATCTTCATCAACAGCCAGCAAATCCAGCACCAGCATCTGCGTGTCGGGCGCCTCCTCCACCGGCCTCCGGCCCTCGAGCATCTCCACCACCTCCACCATGCTCGGCCGCCGCTTGGCCTTCTCCTGTATGCACCACAACGCCACCCCTACCATCCTCATCAATTCTCTCTCATCCACCCCTCCTCCCTCCAACAGCCTATCATCCACAACCTCCATCAACTTCCCTTCTCTCATCTTCTCCACCACAATCCTCGGAAAGAACTGAAACTTCTTCTTCTTTTTCGAGTCTTCGAGAACGCATATACACCTTCTCCCGCCGATCATCTCCAGCAACACAACTCCATAGCCGTAAACATCGCACTTCTCCGACACCCCATTTTCCAGCAGCCATTCCGGCGCCAAGTAGCCTCTCGTGCCTCGAATATTCGTCACCACTCTACTCTCCTCTCTCCCCTTCAGCTTCGACAGCCCAAAATCCGACACCATCGCTCGATAATTCTCATCGATCAATATGTTTTCAGGCTTAACATCCAAATGCAGAATGCAAGATCGGCAATCATGGTGCAGATACGATAGAGCTTTCGCAACATCCAACGCTACTCTGCATCTCATATCCCACGTCAAGCACCCGCCTCTCTCTCTCTCTCTCTTCCTCATCTTCTGAAAAATCCAATTATCTAGCGATCCATTGTGCACGAAATCGTACACTAGAAATCGAGGCCCCGCCGGTGCAATGCAGTAGCCGAGGAGGCGGACCAGGTTTACGTGCTGCACGCTCGCTATCGCGGCGACTTCGGATTTGAACGCCCTCTCGCCGCGCTCCTCGCCGTCGATCCGCTTCACGGCGACGGCGGTGCCGTCGCTGAGTATGCCTTTGTAGACGGAGCCTGATCCGCCGCGGCCTATTAGTGAGCGGAAACCGTCGGTCGCCTCCTCCAGCTCCCTGAGCCGGAACTTGGTCGGGACGCCGGCGACTTTGCGGAGGAAGCTGTACTCAATCCGCAGCTCGCGGCCTTGAAAATCGAGCTGCAGCTCCAGCTTCTTGCGGCGGGTGCTGTAGTGGATGCGGATCGCGATGATGGCGGCGACAGAGAAAATGGCGGCGACGGCGGCGCCGCAGATGAGGTAGAAGGTCTTGGAGAGTTTGAGGGTGATTCGAGCGATGATTATGGAGGTTATGAGAAGTAGGATTACAGTAATGGAGATGAAGATTGCTCTTTTGTCTTCCATTTGTGACGAATAAAATCAAATGGAAAAGGAAGTTATTGTTTTGATCGCCATGAATTAATGAGTTTCTTCAAGTTTCAGTTGGTTGACTGCAGTTCATGGATTGGTTGCTTCGCCTTTGCCTTTGAGTATTAAATTATTCATTATTTATTTCAAAGACTTTTTCTTTTTTCTTTTTTCTTTTTTTATGTTTTACCTCTTCTTACATGAATCTTGGAAGTTGGCCTACCCCCCATTTCAAACATTAATCTTAATTTAATTTCCAAGATAAATTAGTAACTTTTTCTTTGTCATAAAATAACCACTTTGTTTACGTATCGCCATTCAATTTATTTATAAAACTTACATACGAATGATATTGTAAATTTTGAAATGGTTTATAAGCTTGACATATGGTCGTACATTAATTATTTTTTCATAATTGAATAATTTTATATAGCTATTTCGTTAATTTTAAGATAGATTAATACGTCGATTCTTTTCAATCGTCTTCGGAAGTAAATGGTTTGGTATCCGCCTAAATTTGTAACAATTTCAAATTCACCGACATCGCTCAAAAATTAATTCAAAATGAGAATGATAAATCTCAAATTCACATAATCTCAACAACTAGAAGGAATAACTGAAAATTAAAGATCTGATCTCCCTTTTTTTCCTTTTCTTTTTTAAATAAAAATGAATATACTTATATAATATAAATCTAGAAATATTTTGACAATTTGCCAATGAAAATATAAAATTCAGGGACTAATTTGCAGTTCTTCAATGTAGAACTTCTGACGAGAACGAAGAAGACTTCAACTAATTTTATTTCCTAGTAAATATTATAACGTTTGATTAATCAAACATGAGAGAGAGAGAGAGAGAGAGAGAGAGAGAGAGACTTGTGTATATCTTTGATTTTTTCTAATTAGCTAATTTAATATTCGTATCACTATCATGTGCTAGGCTTTTCCTTATTTTTTTTTCATTATATTGGCGGAAATGTTTCTTTCATATTTAATTGTTCATTATTTTGTTTTACTAATCACAAACTGCAGACTTTTCGTTGGTGGTGTACCTTCTGTTAAAAATATCATCTATTTTGAAGAATAGTTAATATGCCTTCTAAAAAACAAGATTAATTTCTATGTATTAGACTTTTGGCAGATGAGATGTTCTATTATAAAATGATGTTTCATTTTTCCATTCCAGCAGTAAAATTAAATTTGCATATTCCTTGAACTTAATTATATTTCGACATTGTCCATTTTCTTATATTTTTATTTGCTCAATTTATCTCTAATAGTTTGTTTACTCATCTACTGTTACGATCTCTGTTGTTTCCCAAGAAAACTTAGACTTTCTTCTTCAATCTTGTTGATTTTGATGAATATAACAATATTTATGTTGGATCTGTAATAAATTTGCTATCTTGATGTAATTTGGATGATAGAAATGGGAGAAGAATATAGAAGAAAAGATGCGGATCTGGGGAGAAATAGAAGAAGAGGAGATAGAAAGAAATAGGGAGGAAACTTAGATTAATTTTTTTATAGTTCATAATGCAAAAACACTCGGCTATTTAAGCCTTACAAGTTACAAGCATGGGACCACTTAGGGTTCCTAAGGGAATTAAACCGCAAAAATCAACATAATTCTTTTAGGCTTGTTGTAGGAAATAAAGTATAATAACCCAAAGCCCAAAATAAAAGCCCACTGAAATAATAAACTTGATCCGATCCGACCCGGCTCCACTAATTAAATGGATCTCCCTCAAATAAACAACCCCGATTCCCCAAATCCGATTCACCCTAAAAATCAGATCTTTGCCTCCTTTTTTTGTCTTTCGATCTTCATCTCTCTTCTCTCTGGCTAGTCCGACACCTCTCCGGTGGTAGTCATGTTCATGGCATCTACATTTTAATTTTTAATGGAAAAATTATAAATGTTCTGTTAATACATTCGCTATATGCATACTCATGCATGTCAATATTAATGCGGCAAAACACATTCTTAGGTCCTTATACTCCTATGTTTTGTTTCGATAGGTACCTTTACAAAATTTTTATTTTAATAGGTCATTGTACTTACAAAATTCATTTTCTCAGGTCTTGTACATTTTTATTTTATTTCGAGAGATCCCTCTACAATTTTTATATTTTAATAGCTCCTTGTACTTCTATATTTCTTATTATCAAGTTCTCAAGTCACTAAAAAAAAGAAAAAAATTCAATATTTGAGAGAACTGATGAATTTATTATTTTACCTAATCCAATTATTATAAACTACTAATAAAACTCTGATCAATAATTAAAAAAATGAAAATCTAATTAAAAGATGAAAACTAAATATTATTGGTTGCCGCCCTGTTCTTGAATTTAGTTCAAGAGTTTTAGTATTTTTTTTCAATTATATGAAATTAAGCTTGATTGGTGAATTAGTTAGCTAATTAATTTTCTAATTGAAAACTATTACTTTCTTTCTTGAACATAGAAATAAAAAATTAAAATTAAAGTGGTTATGAAAATTGAATTGACATGAGTGGGCAAACGGACACGAATATTTTTACAATTTAAATATATTATTACACAAATAAATGCATAAATAAATAATATAAAAAATATTTAATAACTTAAGTGTTAATTATTTAAATAATGAAAAAGTGTAGACTACGTTACATTTATTAAATAGATTCTAAATAAAATATCAAAGTACAAAGATCTAAAAGAGTGTATTGACAAAGTAGAAGTACCTGGTAAAACATAAAATTTGTATAAGAACCTACTGAAACAAAGCACAAAGTATAAGAACATAATGATGTGTTTTGTCTATCATCGCTCATATATTCATGTGGTATTATGCAATATAGCATAAAAAAGTAAGAGATACAAGCATGGATTAATAAAATAATCTAAATTCATAATATTAATTTCAACATCAAACTCTCGAGGTACCCTTGTAATAGGCTAATAGCAATATACTTTTAAATCATAATATAATCTAGAAAAACTTATTCTGAATTTAACAATGCCGTCCAACTCAAAACATGCTTTTATCTCTTACTTGTATGCTATACTGCATTATACCACACGAACAAGATGACATTATAAATATATACATGATATGTATTTAAAGGTGTTGGAATATAAGATGGAATACCGCAGTAGAGGAATCTGACGAAGACGAAAGGCGGCACCCGACTACAACAACTTTCGAGTATTAATGTTGAAATATAGTTGGGTTGAGCACAATCATGGCATCAAAATTGATGGTGACTTAAGATTGTTCACATTGGTAAATTTGAACAAATCAGCATTAAAAAATGAGCCTTTTATCTTGGGGAGCCAAGCAAAATAAGTTTTTTATGTAGAAGATCCCCGAGACCCTAAATGGTCTATTGTGCTTCATAGTCCAAGTGTAGCATACAATGAAGAAATTGAAGATAATGAATATGCATGCTAATTTTGGTGCTCATAATATTAAATTGTTAATCTTTAAAAACCTGACATCTAACTTCTATTTATATTTTTTTATTTTTGCAGGTAAGCAGAAGTATGACATCTGATTCTGATAATAATCTTGATGGCTGCTGATTTAGATCAAGAATCTCAAGGATCTAAATCTACGAGAGGCAATAAAGGTAGAGTGAATCTCGATAGATTGTCTATACAAAGGGCAAACGAAATTATGAAAGATGTCAACTTCAATGATCGTGGGCAACCGATTGGTCCAGCAACCATAGAAATGCAAAGCTACATAGGTGTATTCACTCGTAAGCATGCTAAAGTTAACTTTAATCAATGGAAGGATGTGCCTGATTCAGCAAAAGATTTGATTTGGGAATCTGTCAAAGTAAGTAAGCTATTCAATTTACTAATATATTAATACAATTTTGATGTTTAACTTGTAATTCATCATTTTTTCTATTTTGTAGTTGGTGTTTAATGTAGATGAAAAATGGAAAAAAGGATGTTTGGCTTCAGCAAATTCAAAGTGGCGCCAATGGAAGACAAATCTCTATAATAAATTCATTGTGCCTTTTGAGAATAGACATGAAATGTTTTACAATTCTCCAATGTCTGAGGGATTTCGGGTAATATTTTTTCCATTCAACACTATTATTACTTTTTATAAAAAAATTTAAATAATAATATTCAGTTTTATTTATTTTATAGAAAGTAAGTGAAGAGTAGAAGGATCGACGACGGAAAAATATATATCCTCACCATCTTTCACGTAGAGGATATGCCGGCTTATGTGAAGAACTGGTGGTGTATTCTTTATGACAATATATTTCAAAATATGTTAGTATTATGAATTATTGTCATTTACTAATAATTTATCACTTGACAGAAGTCACAATTGTCTGGGGATGAAGAATTGGACCGAGCAATGTTATGGAAGCAAGCTCGAAAGAATAAAAAAAGCGAGTTTGAGGGTGAAGAATTGGTGCAAACAATTACTAAGATTGTAAGAATCAATATACAGCAGATATAAAGTGAATAAGAATTGAAATTTTTTCTTTTAACCTACTTGTTTAATGTACACAGGATGAGTATGCACGGCAAAAAAAGAAGGTGTGTTTAGCAGCACTCATCCAAAGCAAGATATCCTTACACAAGCACTTGAGACACCCGAACATTCAGGTCGAGTGAGAGCTGTCGGAGCTCATGTTACTCCAGCAACCTATTTCAGTCTTACTAAGAGTGTGGCAAGAAATGTGCAAGATACTCAACTAATGGAGATGAGAAAAAAGATGGCTGAGATGGATGCAAAGATTCTAGAGCTTCAAACATTACTGGGGTCTCAGATGAAGAAGGATACCGATGAGAAATGTAGCTGTTCAGTTAAAAATCAAGATGTCCAATACTTTGATATGTGGAAGACGTTGCTCACGAGAATGATGGACAAAATAAGAAGGTATACAAGACATTTAATTATCCTATAACTTTGTAGTTATTCAATTTTTATTGACCTTTGATTAAATGATTTTAGGAAAAAAACAAGAGAGTCTCTAATGCAACCACATGCCATTTTGAAGGCAATTGATGTGCCTAAAACTTTAAAGTTTTTGCACTCGTATAGTCGACACGCCTTAAAAAATGGATCAAGTATCTCTATACCCTTAGATGATAAAGTCTTGGGGGAAGAGATCACGATTCATCTTTTCCTTGAAGATATCTACAATTTCTGTGAATTAGAGCCCATTTCAGGAGCTTGTATATGTCTTTACATTTGGTAAGCCTTAAAAAATAGTTACATTATAGTCCTCTATATTATTGAGATTCATTTTCGCTTCTTATGAAAATTGATAGGCACTTATATAAGGAATGTGAGAGTACAAACCTTCTTGGTAGATTTAGATTTGTTAATCCATATGAAGTGTCTCACAATCCAAAGATAAAGTTAGCAAAGAAAGCGGAAATTTTATCTAACAGGTTGATTGGTGCATCAACTAATCAGTGGGTGTTGGTTCCATGCCATGTGGGGTAAGTGAAAAGGGTTAGGTATAAGCTTTAATTTGATAAATTTTAATTTGTTCATCATAATTATCTTGCTTGCCTTATCCATGTGGTTTTCATTGGGTCCTTACGGTGCTTGATCCACACAACGAAATTGTGTATTTTTTGGATCCATTTAGTAATGAAATGCATCATCAACTGTGGAAAGACGTCGTGGATATATAAGTTCTATCATTTTTTTATTATTTATATAATATAAAAGATTTTTTCTTGTTAATTTGTGCAAGGCTATAAAATTGTTCAATGTGAGTATAGGAAAACGAGGAAGGAAAAATGCTATTTGAGAGGTGATCACGGTATGAGAATTTTTCTCCTTATGTATGTATATATACATGAAATCTGAAACCATATCTTAAATGCTTAAAAAGATAGATGTGCTACTATGGTTTTTAAATGTTGCAGGGCCTGTAATTGCATACTAAGAACTGTCGTGTGCTGCTGTGGTCTTTAAAGGTTGCAAGGCCTGATCTAAAATATGGTTGTAATTAAGGAAACAACCTCTACTCTGCCCTAATAACTTAAAATCCCCCCCGTGCTTAAAAAGATAGTTTTGATGCTGTGGTTTTTAAAGGTAGCAGGCCTGTAATTGTATACTAAGAATTGGAATTAACAACAACGGCTGCTGTGGTTCTGCTACTTTATTGCAGCAGTTGTGATCTATTTTGTAGGCATACAAGAATTATATTATAGTAGGTGTGATCTTTTTTACATGCTTAAAAGAATTATAGTAGTTGTGATCTCTTTTGCAAGCTAGAATTAACAGGAATGCAACTCTTGCTACCTTCTGCTACTTCATTCCAGTAGTTGATCTGTTTTGCAGTCCTAAAATGATTGCAATAGTTGTGATCTATTTTGCAGTAGTTGTGATCTGTTATGAGTATATATATATTTATTATATATGCTAGGTTACAATTTAATTTTTCTTTTGAAACAGTGTCCTCAACTACCCGATTCAAAGCAGTGCGGGTTCTATGTCATGCGCTATATGAGAGATATTATTGAAAATTATGGATATCCAGACACAATTTCTCTGTCTTTAGTGGTAATGGAAGGAATTACAGGAACTCAAGGTTCAGTTGCAAGAGTTATTAGATCTAGGTTTTATCCAACCTAGTGTGTCACCTTGGGGAGCTCCAATCCTATTTGTGAAGAAGAAGAATGACACGTTGAGAATGTGCCTCAATTATAGAGAGTTAAATAAGCTGACCATCAAGAAATCGATACCCTCTTCCAGGAATAGATGATCTTTTTGATCAGCTTAATGGAGCAAGTGTTTTCTCTAAGATAGATTTGAGGTCTGGGTATCATCACTTGAAAATTTGAAAGGAAGATAATCCTAAAACTGCTTTTAGAACTCACTACGGGCATTATGAGTTTATAGTAATGCCATTTGGTTTGACCAATGCCCCATTAGTGTTCATGGATCTAATGAACCAGGTATTTCACCAATATTTGGATAAGTTTGTGCTGGTCTTCAAAGATGACATCCTTGTCTATTTGAAGGACGAGTTAGAGCACTAAGAACACCTAAGAGTGGTGCTAGAGACATTAAGGAAGGAAATACTTTACGCTAAGTTCAGGAAGTGCGAGTTTTGGCTTAAAGAGGTTATGTTTTTGGGACACATAGTGTCAGTTGAAGGAATCAAGGTGGATCCAACCAAGATCGAAATGATAAGTAATTAGAAATATCCAAAGAGTGTGAACGAGATAAGGAGTTTCTTAGGACTCGCCGCATATTATCGTAGATTCATTGAAGAATTCTCAACAATATCTAAGCCTATGACGCGCCTATTAAAGAAGGATTTCAAGTTCAAATGGACGCCAGAGTGCGAAGAAAGTTTTCAAACTTTGAAGAGGATATTGACCTCAGCCCTAGTGTTAGCCATTCCGAAAGGGAATGAAGATTTTGTGGTCTATGCGGATGCGTCAAGGAAATGATTATGATGCGTGCTGATGTAAAGAGGAAAGGTGATTGCTTATTCTTCGTGACAACTTAAGAATCATGAGCAGAATTACCCCATGCATGATTTAGAGTTAGCAGCGGTTGTTCACGCACTGAAGATTTGGAGGCACTATCTCTATGGAGCTAAGTGCGAAATTTATTCGGATCACAAGAGTTTAAAGTATTTCTTCGAGTAATAGGATCTTAATATGAGACAAAGAAGGTGGTTGGAACTCGTAAAGGATTACGACTGCACCATTCATTACCACTTTGGCAAGGCTAACGTGGTAGCTGATGCCTTAAGTAAAAAGGAGAAGGCAGAGTTAGGTCTCGTTCAGATTAAGGAAGAACTTCGCAGAGAATTCGAGAAGTTAAGAATAGAGGTGCTAACACCACCTAAATCTATCAAAGCTTAGATTGCCACGATAGTCGCTCAACCTGACCTGAGACAAAGGGTAGTCAAAGCCCAAAGAGGAGAGGAATTCCTCGAGAAGAAGAGGCTGGAAGCGCGGTCCGATAATCCGCAAGCCTTCACGGAAGCTGCTGATAACACTCTTTTATTCAAAGAAAGGTTATGTATACCAGACAAGGAGAAACTAAAGGAGAAAATTATGCATGAAGCGCATGAAACGCCATACACAACACATCCCGGAAGCACCAAGATATACCAAGATCTTAAGAGGAACTTCCAGTGAAATAACATGAAAAAGGAAGTAGCCGCCTTTGTAGAAAGGTGCTTGAATTGCCAACAAGTGAAAGCTCTACATCAGAAACCCTCTGGACTGCTCCAACCCTTAGAAATTCCTGAATGGAAGTGGGATCATATTAATATGGACTTTATGGTAGGATTGCCAAAGTCTAACCGATGCAATACTGCTATTTGCGTAATCATGGATCGATTATCGAAATCAGCTCATTTTATTGCTGTTAAGATGACGGATGGGATTGATCATTTAGCCCAGACGTATATTAAGGAAATTGTGTGATTGCACGGAGTGCCGATCTCGATCACGTCTGATCATGACACAAGATTTACGTTAAGATTCTGGAAGAGTCTTCAAGAAGCTTTGGGAACGAAACTTAACTTCAGCATGGCTTTTTATCCTCAGACGGATGGCCAGTCGGAAAGGTCTATTCAGATTTTGGAAGACATGCTTCGAGGAGTGGTCATTGACCAAGGAAGAAGTTGGGAAGAGCTACTCCCATTGGTAGAGTTTTCATACAACAGCAGCTACCAATCATCAATCGGCATGGCTCCTTATGAAGCCCTGTACGGAAAGAAGTGTAGGTCGCCCCTGTATTGGGACAAAGTTGGAGAAAGAAGGATAGTAGGACCCGAGATGGTCCAGGAAGCGGTCTAGAAGATCGAGTTAATTCGTCAATGAATTTAAGAAGCTTAAGATAGGAAAAAAGCATATACAAATTGAAGAAGGACGGGGCTGAGTTTCAGCGTTGGAGACAAAGTGTTTTTAAAAGTATCTTCGTCTAAAGGAGTAATCCGTTTTGGCAAACAGAACAAGTTAAGGCCCAGATTCGTTAGACCTTTTGAAATTTTAGAGAAGGTTAATGAGGTAGCTTATAGGTTGGCTTTGCCACCCAACCTAAGTGATGTTCATGACGTCTTCCATATCTCGATGTTAAGAAAGTACGTGTTTGATCTAAAACATGTGATTAGTAAGGAAGAGATAGTCCTGAATATGGACTTAGCATATGAGGAGAAACCTCAAGCCATTATGGATCGAAAGATCCAGAAGTTAAGGAACAAGAAGATCAACCTGGTAAAGGTGATCTAGAACCATCATGGTTCGGAGGAAGTAACCTGGGAACTAGAATCGGAGTTGCTGAAAAAGTATCCGAATGTTCCTTATCAAGATCGGTAAATTTCGGGACGAAATTTCTTTAAGGGGGGTAGGATGTAATACCCCAGATTTTCAAATGAGGATTAGATAATTCTTAAGCATAATTAAGAGGTTAAGGAAGAGATTTTAATAAGGTTTAAGGGAAGTCAGATGTAAGTCACAACTTTAGGGATCATTTTTCGTAAAATCATCTTTTTGAAAATTTTGATCCTAACCTTGTTATGATCAATTTTGATCTTGTTATAAAAGTATCGACCTAAGGAGTGTGTCGGTATTTTCAGAATTTTAATCTGAGGTCATTTGATGTCTCAGTGATGAAAATGGTATTAAGAAAGCAAATGAATAGTAATTTCCGCGTGCGTTCGTGTTTTGAGAAATTTATGAAATCCTCCTCATTGATCCGAGACTTGTTCTATTAAGCTTACTTATGGGAAATGACCCAAGAAATCCATCCGCGTTCACAGATTGCCAATCCAAGGTCAATCGAACGCTCGAGAGTAAAATCTGTAAGTCCGATTGAATAGTAAAAGTAATTTTTAAAAAGAGAATCTTTTCTATTTTCTCTTTAGACGACCTCTTCTTCACCCCAAGTCAGGTTGGTTCAATAGTACTCGAGCCAACAAGTCTCCCGATATTTTTAGATTTCGTGTCTGAGGTCATTTGGACCTCGACATTGAATAAATTAATTTTTAACCGAGCCCAGAATTACTTTAGTAGTATTTTTCTATTGCAGTGGCTTATGGGGAAAGCCAATCTCACACCTATAAATACCCCCCACCCTTTCACCATTTCTCACATCTTTCCATTTATTTCGCCACTTCTAGAGAGATAGTAAGAGAGAATCGAGAGAGAAAAGCTTTGGTGTCATGAGATGAGCATTCTTCGTGAGTATTCCTTTGAGATGATGAGTGGAGTGACGGAGAAGGGAGGCGGTGGAGAAAGGTACTGTCGGACGGCCAGTGGCCGGACTGACCTTCGGCTTTTGCCGGAGGGCAATGATGCTGTCGGGAAGCAGTAGGTGGCTCTGCCGTAGCTGTAACCTGTCGAGACGCCGACGCTAGCCACCTTCTTTCAACGCACTAGACTCTATCCATTCTTTTTCGTCGACCTTGGTTTCCATTTCTTTTTCATATTTCAATTCCGTATTTCATTATGTCCTTCATTATTGACGTATTTAAATTCCCATTGTTATGTTGTGTTGATGTTGTTTAAATTCCGTTCTATTCTGTTCAAATCCCATTTAAGTTTCGTATTTGAATTTCCGTCATAATTTCCAAGTGTTCGAGAGTTATTAGCGTTGTGTCGTTATAATGTCAATTTTAAATGTTCAAGTGTGCTCGTTTTTATGTTTTACAAGTATTGGGTGATTATCAATCCTCATTAAAAATTGTTTCAGAATAAGCAAAAATCAGAACCACAGTTGATCAGGTCCAGCCGCCGCGGGGGACCCAGCCGGCACTAGGGTACCCTCTCGGCCAAAGACATCCTGCGAGTGCGGAGTGCTCCGCTGGCGCGAGTACCCTTAACCCGCCGGTGCGGGGCGCGAGGTCCGAACCCCACTGGCGCTGGGTGTCTCGTTTCCAAGTCTGTTTTCGAAAATTTTGGGTTTTAAAAATCCATCCAACCTTTAATTCTCATGTTTTATAGAAATGTTAAAGTCGTGCAATATGTAATAAGGTCTTAGTTAAGAATATAAAGGTTTAATTTCGATTTAAGTTCCGTTAGAACTTAGAATCTTCGAATAGATCGCTAAGTCGATAATCGGCTTTTGTAGGAAAAAGGCAAACCCCTAGGGAACTCGGGAAAGAATTTACAACTCGTTGCTTTGTCCTCCACTCTGTGATCGAGGTAGGTAATTCTATACTCATCTATTATTCGAGCTAATAAGCTCTAAAAGCATGATAGGACAAGATGAAATATCCAATTAAATATTTTATTCTGACTGATTGATCTCTTTACAAGGAAGTTATCTTGAAAGATTATTGTTAATTGAGCTCTTAAACATGTTTAGATATATTATAAATTCTTAGCATGAGATATTGAGAATTGCTTATTCGTTGCAATAAGTTTTTATATATATATATATATGCGATCATGATCTTGAGATTGATGTTGTTATTTTGTTAAGGATTGTAAAGATGAGTAATGCCTTCTAGGGTAGTATTAAAATCCCTTGTAGGCTATGAAATCATGATTGATTGAAGGATTAGTCCTAGATGTATTACTCTAGGCTTTGATTATGCTAAGGAAGGAAAGATTGTATCATTTGATTAAGTAGGATTATGAGCTCAAAGGATTGTGATTTAATATCACCAGGATGTGATCTTTGATCACTAAGGGAGTCACTGCTGGGTAACCCCCTCATATACTCGAGTCACTGCTGAGTTATCTCCCATCGAATACTTAGTAGGATATTTTAGGTAACCCCTCTTTTATCCTAAGACATGCCTAAGGGTGCAGTAGACATCATGTTTGAGCCAGGAAGGGCCCAAAGGAAAGGAAAAATGTTTTGTGGAGATGGAGAGGGCTTTTGCGTTTTGCTCTCCATATACCGCCAGTTGTTGATTGGATATTTCTAAAATTTTATTAAAATTTTTTATTTAAACCCCACTGATTATATTAGTACTCACACCCTCTTTTTCAAATGTTTTTCAGGTTAAGATGTTTTTTTTAAGAAAAACACCCCTAGAGGGGGTGGGGCATTCGACACCATGCCCAGCCTGTATATAAACTGCAAATCGTCTCGTACAATGTTATAGGTGGAATGTGTCCCAAAAGTGAACACACCCCTAACCAAGTACTCAAACTAGAAATAAAACAGCAGCTAAAAGGGGATGTATCCACAGACCGGATGCTAACCCCAAAAACCAAAAGAAAAACATAACCTGAAGCACAACCCGAGATAGACTGTAACTTTAAACAAGCACAAATAAGAAACAAATACAAAACATAAATGAGAGACATCATCATCTAAATATATCTAAACCGAAAGTTGGGATAACCCAACTGATCCATCCTCACAAGAGAGAGCAAATTTCGAGGAGCAGAACCTGAATCATAAAATGTAAGTGTAGGAGTCTGAGCCCCCTACCTACAAGATAATCAGCATCTCGGTTCCCCTCACGATGGATGTGGGAAAACTGAACATGTCGTCCACGACACAATAAATGAATGGACGTCAACGTGTGCCGAGTCACAGCCGAACCGGGCCGGCCCGACTACAACACCGACACCATTGAAGCAGCATCCATCTCAATCTAGATATGATCTAAATACTGCACAGCGAGTCTCAACCCATGCAGTAGAGCCTGGAACTCCGTGTCAAAACTCGAAGCGACCTGAAGAGGCATGCAGAAACCTGCCAAAAGTGAACCCATGTAATCCCGAACTAAACCTTCACCCCCTGCCGCCATTTGAAGATCGGTCGAATAAGATCCATCCGTGTTGAGCTTCACCCACCAAAACCCAAGAGCCTGTGTGACTGTATGTGCATGTGGTGCAGAAGTGTGAAACCAAGACGCAACAAAAGCCCAAACCGATTTCGCAGACTCAGACCAAAGGAAAACATGCTCTAAGGACTCAACATGCAGATCATCACAACAATGACAATGGGAGGCTAGATGAGTACGACGGGACTGAAGACACACATCAACAGGGACTCTACCATACAACAAACGCCAAAGGAACACAGAAATGGTGGGAGTAATGCAATCATGCCAAATGGACCCGAAAAGAGGCCGCTCAGGCCGCCGGTACCTGACTTGATCCCATGCAGAGGTCAAAGAGAACTCACCAGTAGAAGTCAAATTCCACCGCATGTTATCCCTCTCCCCCCACAGCACAGGAGTCCGGCTCAGCGAATCAATCAACCCATCAGGCAAAGCAAAGTGAGCACATAAAGCATACAGACGAGGCATAGACCATGACTCACCATCAAAATACCAATCAACAGACATATGATCAAACACAGTAGCAGGACAAAAAGCAGATAAAGGCAAATCATCATACCAAACATCATCCCAGAATCTTACCTCACCGGCCCCCAAGGTCCATCTGATATGCTCCTGAGCCTGCATGCCAACTCTGACAAGCCTCCGCCACACCCTGGTATCGAACTTCCTCAAAGGCACCCTCGTCGGGTGAGACGGACCACAATACTTCTGCCTCATATACCGCGCCTACAGAGACTCCCGAGCTCTGAACCTCCACCAGAGCTTCTAACTGAAGGCTGTAACCAGATCCTCAAACCTCCGAATACCCAAGCCGCCCTCAGACACCGGCAAACAAATAGTCTCCTAGCTGATCCAGTGCATCTTCCTCTATTCCCCGACTGACCTCCAGAAGAATTGGGCGATCATCTGCTCGAGCTGATGGAGCACCCCCTGAGGGGGATCCATCACCTGGAAGATATGGAGAGGGAGAGTGGCGAGAGTGCTCTTAATGAGAGCCAATCTGCCACCAAAGAAAAGATGCATATGAGACCAACCATGGATCCTGGCACTCAACCGCTGTCGAAGGGGCAAGAAAATGGAAGCCTTCAGAGCATCTCTGTAAATCGGAACACCCAGATAAGTGAAAGACAATGCTCTACGTTGATACCCACAAACAGACTGGATCTGCTGCTGCCAGGTCAGAGCAAACTTCTCAGTAATATAGAAGCTACTTTTCTCCCGGTTCACAAGCTGACCCGAAACCTCCACATAGTGATCCAAACACTCCATCAACCTCTCTAAGCAGGCCGGTGCAGATCTCGTGAAAATAATGATGTCATCAGCATAGGAAAGATGAGACACATGAAAACCCCACTTAATCGTCTTGAAAACCATATCATGATCCCCATAAATCAAACGGTCCAGAGTCCTCGATAAATAATCAGCAGCCAATACAAAAAGAGAAGGAGAAAGAGGATCTCCCTGCCACAAACCCTGAGAAGAAGGGAAGAAACCAGCCGGCACCCCGTTCACAAGGACTGAGAACCAACAATCTCTGATGTATCTGCTAATCATATCAATCCAAGTCGAAGGAAAACCCATGAACCGAAGAACACCCAGAAGAAAAGGCCACTGCACTCGGTCATAAGCCTTCACCATGTCAAGCTTCAGAGCAATATTTGGGATCTCATGGCTGACGTAAAGATCCCAAATCATCTCCTATGCAAGCAAGACATTATCGCTGAGCAACAGACTCTTGACAAAGCCACTCTGATTCAGCGCTAACACAGCAGGCAAAAATGGAACCAACCGTGTAGTCAGAATCTTCATGATAATTTTATTAGTCACGTTGCACAGAGATATAGGGTGAAAATCTGACCAAGCAACTAGCCTCTCCTTCTTAGGCAGGAGAACAATGGTCGTGACAGTGAAACTGCGCGGCATGTGGGAACCTGAAAAGAAATCTGCCACATCATCCACAACATCAACAACCACAAGATCCCAACAATGCTGAAAGAACAAAGAGCTGAAACCATCCGGACCCGGAGTACTATCTCCACTGATACCAAAAACAGCAGCCCGAACCTCATCAATATCCGACACAACACATAAACCCTCAGTATCCATCTCAGACGGGATCCCCTAAAGACAACTGAAGTCCGGCTCATCTAAATGAGGAATGTCAGACGTGAGAAGACTCTGAAAGAATCCTGCAGCCGAGGCTCGGATCTCCACATCATCATCAATGATGCGCCCACCATCCTCAATCACACGGATCCTCGACTTGCAGCGCTTCTGTTTTACCCATCCCTGAAAGAATTGAGAATTTCTCTCACCATCAGCCACCCATCTGACTGCCGCCTTCTGCTTCCAAAAATCCTCCATCCTCGACCTCAACACATACTGAACCACACAGCGATTGAGCTCAACATGAGTTTCCGGGGTAGTAAGAGAATCATAAGTAGTCTGAGCAACAGTCATAGCCTTATTTGCATGTCTCACACGATCAAACACATCTCCAAATACATCCCAGTTCCACTGTTTCAGCCGCCGCTTCACCCGCTTAAGCTTGTATTGCAGGTTCATCATGCCGCCAAAACCAGTCGGAACCGACCACTCCTCCTGAACTGTATCCCGGAAAGTGTGGTGCCGAACCCACATGTTTTGAAATCTGAAAGCAGACTTGGGAATCTCAGCAAGAAACTGGTATCTGACAAGAAGAGGAGCATGATCAGATGTATGCCTCGCCAAATGGGTCACCCTAGTCACAGCAAAAACAGAAGTCCAGAACTCTCCAAGCAGCACTCTGTCCAATCTCTCCCTGAGCCCTGTAGACGGTCTCTCCCAAGTAAACCATGCACCATCAAAACCCGGATCAACCAGCTGGCAATCTGAGTTAGCATCACCGAAGTCCATCATCTCTCTATGACGATCAGAAGTACTATTCTCCACATCCTCATCAGTCAGGAAGATGTTGAAGTCCTCTCCAACCAACCACGATCTACCATCAATCAACAGAGCAATATCCCACAACTGCTCCCACAGTTCGAGCCTATCCGTCCTCATATGCCGACCATAAACCAAAGACAAGTACACCGGCCGAGATAATAAGAGAGAATCAACCCGAACATGGAGCAACTGAGGATGTTGGTGGCTGTGGATGTGGGTTAGCTACCGAGATCTTGTTTTGCTAGTATAAATATTTGAACCCCACTATGAATTCTGCTACTCTGATATGTCTTATTTATAACCCCTAGACTTATTATCCCATTTGAATTCATATGAATACTTTCTGAGACATGATTAAACATGATTATATATATTGATGTCTATTTAAGTTATATCAATGCTCTTTGATTCATGTTTACTTTCCGCTTATGAAGATGTTTGAGCATGATTAGTTCTGTTTATTTGATTCGACCTATGAATAGGTCTATTACCTGTTGGTATCTGATTTATTAGCTTTATCCCATTCGATACACTTAGCAAAGTTTGAATCCTTCTTGATCGAGTTATTTCAAGAGTCACTACATATCTTTCAAAAGCATTTCCCTATTTGAGAACCTTCTTTATTAATCTTCCGCTTAAATCATTAATCTCCTTAATTAACACCCTGTTCCCATTAACTAATCCCACTATCGGGACCGGGCTATTACACAAACTCATACGTAGTGCATATTTAAAATTTTGTTAGTGTTTAATTGTGATTGTAATTAGGTTTGGATTTTTTCCTTTTTTCTATTTATACAATTTATTTTAAAAAAATTGTGATTGTATCTAAATTTTAATCCGTCTTACGAATTTTGACCAATAAGACAGTCTCTCACAAAATTTTATATATATATATATATATATATATTTTATACTCACTGCACTAGTAGAGAAAACTTTTTTTTTCTATTTTCATTTTTTTAGTTTTTGAGCATGTCGGACACGTAGCTAATTCATACCTCTTGTGGGCACTACCTTAACGTAAGGTCGATTTTCCGGGCTGGGTGAGTAGGGGCTAGACAACACCACTCGTAGTTGTGCCCTTGTGTCTCGATTAGATTTGCCCATGAGTGATTGATATAGAACGATCTAGTTTTATGTTTTAAATGATTGGTATAAATTTCATGATTCTTTTTCAAAATTTTAAAACAAAAATTGTTAAGTATATCTAAATGATTAATTGATTAACATTTTTAATTTTGTTTAGCATTTTATTGATTTCTTTTATATTATGTCATCCATTTTTAATTAATTAAACGTACTAATACATGTTTATCTTTAACGATCGATATTGTTTATTTTTATGGTAAAAATGTAATTACTCTCTTTGTCTCATAATTGTAGTACACTTTCCTTTTTCACACTAAATAATAAAACACATTTAATATGTATTGAAAAGACACAATTTATATATAATTATTCTATAATGCCCTTATTAGTTTCTAATGTATGATTTTCCTTCATACTAGATTTCAAATAATATTAATTTTGGTTATATTTGTAAAAGAAACGTTTTAATACAGTCTCAATTAAGAAAAATAATTATAATTTTGGGTCATCCAAAAAAGCAATAATGGACTATAATTATGAGAGGAAGTGAGTATTTCTTCGGCCAACACATCTTATTTTCAAAGGTCGGTTTAAATATACAATCAATTTTCTTTACATGTCACTTTACTTTACATATTGCATATAATTTTCAGTTTTTTTTCATATTTTTTTCATAAATAGTATTTTTACCTTCCAAATTTAAAATTCAATTTCAACAAATTTAATAATTAAAAATAATAATAAAAAAGAGAAAGAAGAGACTTGGCGACGATCTTTCTCCCTCCTCCACTACCACGGCATCTTTTTGCTTTTTATCTCCTCGTAACTAACTTAACGGCTTCCAAAAATAATCACATCTTTGTCTGTCCGTGTCTCTCTCTATTGCCATGAACAATCTCCGGCTGGCCCCGATCCCCAACCAGAGCAGCTCCATCCTCCACAAGCGGCATCAAGAATGGTGGGGTCAAATCATTGACCCAAGCGGTGAGATCGTGAACAGATGGAACCGCATCTTCTTCGCCATCTGCCTAATCGCCCTCTTCGTGGACCCTCTTTTCTTCTACGTCCGCGGCTTAAAGCACGATGGAAACTGCCTCGCCATCGAATACAAACTCACCGGAGTCCTCGTCCTTACCCGTACCATCGTCGACCTCTTCTCCGCCCTCCACATCCTCATCAAATTCCGCACTTCCTACATCGCCCGTAACTCCACCATTTTTGGCCGTGGCGATTTGGTCACCGACCCTAACCTCATCGCCATCCGCTACCTCAAGGGAAATTTCATCATAGACCTCGCCGCTGCCCTCCCCCTCCCTCAAGTATTTCTTCATCCAATTCCAAACTACGTTAATTATATATATATATATATATATATATATCAAATAATTGGTGTATGCATGCATGCATGCATGCAGTGCGTTGTTTGGGGCATCATGCCTATTGCAGGGACGAGCAATCATGTTAACCACACCATTACTTTACTAATCACCCTTCAATACATTCCGCGCCTCATAATCATCTTCCCTCTCAATTGGCGGATCATTAAGAACACGGGAGTCGTGGCGAAAACAGCATGGACTGGAGCTGCATACAATCTCATTCTATACTTGTTAGCAAGCCATGTAAGCTAATAATTAATTAAGCATCTCCGGCCTCAATCGATACATATGATATATAGATTTGTACGTAAGTTACAATCTTCAAAGTTTCGATTGCAGGCTTTAGGGGCGATATGGTATTTGATGTCCATGGGTCGAATCTATTGGTGCTGGACGGAGCAGTGCAAGATTGAAAACCAAGTAACACACTGTCGTGGTGAATTTTTCGATTGCTTATCCCACGATCCCGGACGTATTGCCTGGTATAATTCCACGGAGGTGTTCCGAAAATGTGACGGGACAGCCGACGATTTCAGTTTCGGAATGTTCGCCATTGCTTTGCATGATGAGGTTGCTTCAGCTAGTTTTTTTCAGAAATACTTTTATTGTTTGTGGTTCGGCTTGAAAAGTCTGAGGTAATTATATAATAGAAACCATATTGACATGTTGAAGTAGGCACCATTTTTAATCTTCAAATCTTAGGCCGATTCAATATGCGCTTGTTTTTGGATATATATGAGTATACTACTATACTTAGATTTATGCTATTGGATCTATTTTGTAGCTCATACGGGCAAAGTTTGGAGGCGAGTGCTTATCCAACGGAGACTATTTTTGGTATTCTTGTTTGTATTATGGGCCTACTCTTCTTCTCTCTTCTCATAGGCAATGTGCAGGTAAGAGTTAATAATTAATTAAGCACATTGAAATATATATATTCTATATAAAGTTGAAGAAAACTAGGTAGCTAATTGTTTTGATTCGTTGGTTGTTGTGGATTTGACAGACGTATCTACAATCTACAACAGCAAGACTGGAGGAATGGAGGGTAAAACGACGCGATACAGAGGAATGGATGAGGCATCGGCAGCTACCTCCCAATCTGCAGGAACGCGTGAGACGATTTGTTCAATACAATTGGATCTCTACGAGAGGTGTCAAAGAAGAGATTCTTCAAGAGTTGCCACTAGACCTGCGTCGTGAGGTTCAGAAGCATCTCTGTCTTGATCTTGTTCGTCGAGTAAGTACAGTACGTATTTAATTAATTTGATTAATTAATAATTCGCTCTCTCTCTCTCTCTCTCTATTAATAAATAATAACTAATACCACTTAATTCATGCAGGTCCCTTTCTTCTCAAAAATGGACAACCAGCTTCTGGATGCAATATGCCAGCGTCTGGTGTCATCTCTGAACACGAAAGGCACGTACCTTGTTCGGGAAGGGGATCCGGTGAATGAGATGTTGTTCATAATCCGAGGGCAGCTAGATAGCTCGACGACGGACGGCGGACGGTCGGGATTCTTCAACTCCATCACCCTCAAGTCAGGTGAATTCTGCGGTGAAGAACTGCTGACATGGGCTCTCATGAGCTCCTCCGCCAACCAAAACCTCCCGGCTTCTACACGAACAGTGAGGTGCAACACCGAGGTAGAGGCCTTCGCCCTTCGTGCAGACGACCTCAAATTCTTCGCCACTCAGTTCAAACGGCTGCACAGCAAGAAGCTGCAACACTCCTTTCGCTACTACTCCCACCAGTGGAAGACTTGGGCTGCTTGCATTCTCCAAGCTGCCTGGAGACGCCATAGGAGGAGGAAGCTCGCCGAGGAGCTCACCAGGCATGAGAGCATGCAGTTTTTACAGGAACTAGAAGATGAAGAAGATGACGCCTCCCAAAGCACTTCAATAACTGCTGCTCTCTTAGTTAGAAGATTTGTTGCAAATACCAAGAAAGGGAAAGCTAGAAAGGTTAAGTTTGTTGATGATTCCACCTCCCAGATACCTAAGCTCTTTAAGCCCGATGAGCCTACTTTCTAATTCATTTATAAAATCATATCATCTATCAATATTAATTAATAGCATTACAATATATAGACCATCAAATATTACGTACATATAGAATTTGTATATACTGTATCAATATAAAACATTAATTCTTTAATTTCTAACTTCGACTAATTATATATGATGAGAGCTGAGCACATTTTATCTAAATTAACTGCACAACAAGTGTACATGTTAGATTGAACATGCTAATCTTTGCAACAAGAATTTCTAGTCTGTCAACACATTGATGTTAACAAAATCCAACCACTGTACAAATCTAGTTCTAAAAGAAATAATAGAAATTAACATAAAATCATAAACAAAAGGGGACACTCTCTTCTGCACAAGATGTATGAGTCTGGGCCCACACTTTCAACACACACTCTCTCTCTCTCTCTCTCTCTCTCTCTCATTTTGCCTTTCCAACTTTATTGTAAATATCTTATTTTTTTAATTAACATTATTCATGTGCGATTGTGCGTATATAAATACTTACATGTTTAATTATTTATTTAGTAATCCTAAGAGCGAATAACATCTTCTCTAGCTAAACAACAAGTATTAATTTAATGCATAAAAAGGTGTTCAGAATTTTTATTTTTATGGTTGGCTCCTTAATATTTAATCTAGTTAAATGATGCTTGTGAACTTTGCATTACGTTTTAATCTGATTTAATATGGTCTTTAGACGTCACATTACCTTAAAATTTAATCCATTGGAAGATATATAATATAACCAAAATTTAAGAATTTAACTGAACTGAATGAAATTTCAACAGATCAATTCCTACCTAACGCTAAATTGAAGAACCAAATTAAATAATGAATGTTCGAGAATCTCATTAGAAAAATAAAATCATGGAGTCATTTTTACTTATTCCATAATTAAAAACAGCTCTTCTAAGTTCAAATACTAAACAAAAACGATAATAATAGAAGACGTGAAAATTGGGGATTAAGTAGGTAAATTATTGGAAAATCATTTTTTTATTGCACAATTCAGATTTCATGCTAACAGGCCATACATAACATGCATATCTTTAATTTTCAATTCTATTAATATTGTATTTGTTTTACTAGTGTACGTATAATACATGTTCTTATAATCATATTGATTTTCTACGCATAATTTACACGAATAAAACGTCACATAAAATTAAAGATGGTGAGAGAAAAATAAAACTTTTAAATCTTAATATCCCACCTAATTTCTTAGTATTCCATGAAGTTGAAGCATAAGTGTGTGGCTCAAATTAAAATGTGTGAAATCAATCCATAGCTTCTAATTTTAGCCACCAATTACACTTTCTTGGGGATTTAGGGTTTTTTTTAATAAATAGAAATGCAAACAAACTAAATGTTGTAGTTAAGTACAACTAGACACGTTCACTCAAGTTTCACCGAATATAAAGTGCAAATTTTTTTAAGAGTACCCTTCACCGTATGGAATTTTCCGTTACACTCTCTGTCACTACAAAAAAAATAGTCATACACCACAGGTTTTACCCATGGTCTATCTCATTTTAGAACTGTGGTCTTAGTCACTGTTGTAAATTTTCCACGGACATATACCACAGTTTCAACAACTGTAGTGAATAATATGAAAACTGTGGTGATATCTATATTTAGGCCACAGTGCTAACACAAAACCGTTGTCACATCACCACGGTTCAATATAACCGTGGTAAAAATTGTTGTCACATTACTACAGTTCATGACAACCGTCGTAAAAACTGTGGTTAATTTACTACGTTTTTTGGTTAACTGTGGTAATTTTTTTATTTTTTAATAATTATTTTTTTATATTTGTAAATTATAGCCACAATTTATATAAAATTTCATATTCCATTATCGAATCTGTACAAACCAAAATTCAAAAATATTTATATAAAACATAACCATCCAAAATACAAGTTTTATCCAATATTCAAAATACAAGCTTCCCAAGAGTATAATATATACTTAGGCTACAAAAGATCTATAATAAACATAAGTCCATGTCAAAACAACTACATATTCAAAGTTCATACTACCCTTAATATGAAAATCAAAACTAAAAGAAGCGGTATGAAGTGGCTCTCCTGAAATCAATACCTTGGACTTCGAGTGGCAAAATCCATACAAGTTATGCAACTGAGATAACCACAACATTAGAAAAAAACCTCCAATTATACCATCAACAAATCAAACATTAAACGTGAAAAATAAAGTGCAAACCACTCTGTAATTCTAAATTAAATTAATTATAACTGACTACAAACCTAAATTACCTTGCATTAAGATCTTATATATTATGAAGCACACAATTCGCCCATTCCATACGAACTTCATCAATATCCTCGGGTAAATACTTGTCTTTCTTAAACTATTAAAAACAAAAGAAAGAAAAAAATGTAAAACCTGCTTTTTTTATTAACAAATTAAATAATGATAAATAAACCAAATAGTTACCATTGATCTCAGTGAAATTGAACCACTTCCTTGAAGCCCTTCGACGATTTCTTTCATGAATTATAAAACATAAAATCCACATTACTTGGAATCGGGTTGACGAGGATCCTACATAAAAAAAATATTAGTGGCTAAGCTATAATTATACAATACTTGATAATATCAAATGAACGTACCTTTATGATTTCCCAAGTTGGTTGCTTTTTGGCCCTTCTTTCCCAAACTTGCATTGAACAAATTTATTGCCCTTCATACCATACAAGGACAATGACCAATTAACAAAGAGAAAATGAATCGCAATAATTCAGATAATAAATTTTGGATGGAGTGTGTTATCTTATTGAAATACTAATATGAGTCAATGTATAAAATAACACATTATCAGTTAACTAGTTGTAACATAATGGTGGATAAGTGGGAATTAGATAGTCAAATAGTAGCAGTAAAAGATTCCTCACAAAAAATATACTGAAGTATCAGATATATACCCTCACTAAAAAAAACACGAGGAAGATGTATTGCAATACATTAGTCATGAAATATTTGAACACTAAATTGACTAAGTTGGAGTTTAATACAACACGCATTTGATAAATATAATATTAGAAAATTTTATTGGATTCTAATTCACCGATATTAATAAGAAAATGAATTCACATAACAAAAATACAATAAATAAATTCACATAACCACCATAACTTTTTCACAATGCTTTTTTTCTATTCTGGATTATTAACCCAAGATCAATTATTGAGAGATGTTAATATTTAATTTGCTATTATGAAGACTTGTATACGATTCTTACCGTGATCTGCCTTGTGACCTGACTACTCTTCAACTGGTCTGTCTTACTTCAGCAAAGGTAATTTTGTCTTATGATATAACTTCTATTATAGTCTATAACATTAAAATCAATGTATTATTTTGCAGTAAACAACTCATGCAAGTTAGTATTTGCTTTTGAGTATCTTGCAGTAAACAAACTGATGGAAGACAGTTAAAACCTATTCATACAATTATTTCAGAAAAAAAAGTAAAAACATAGAGAACATCCTGAGACTTTTTGCTCACTTCCAGTTCATTCAAATAAAAAACATTAGCATAATTATTAACTCAAAGCGATTCTGCATAAATTTTATTTAAAGGCATGAAGTTATGTCCCATTATTCCAAGAAAATGCAATCTTAAAACATTAACTTATCTTAGTAATACCAAGAAATTTATTTTCTATATAAGGTTTAAGGAGAGAAAAAGCCTTCTTAAATGGTTCTTTCAAATTGATGGGCAAATTGAGAAAACAGAAAGTGCCACATCAAGTTACAACACCTCACTACATCACACTCTAAAAACCAACCAAATCTGAAGCACCATATCGTCCAGCCCAATCAACAATCAAATTGGCCCACTGAAATTAGCTAGCAAGTCACCAGCATCAACTCTTCACATACATCAGAAGGATTTGTGGCAGTAAAGCAGGAGTCTTGAGGGATTTTTCATGACACGACTATAGTTTACAACTCAAGGGATTTGTCATGTGTGGACCTAGCCTCACCATTATGGAATGAAACTTGAGGAATTTACTTCATGTAACATTAACATTCTTTCACTTTTTCCTTTTTTTTCTCTTTTCTTTGTTCTTTTTTTTTCTTTTGATTTCTTTTGTCCCCATCCTTTTGTTTCAGACGTTTTTCTTTTATCATTTTTACATGGGGATATCATAATACTTTTCCTCTCAAAACGTTTTTAACTTTTTTTTTCAATGTCGATTTTGAACTTGCTATTTACAAATATACAGGAACAGAGATAATATCAAGCAAGTCCACTTAAGGGCAAAAGAACTGCTTTCACCACCAATATACAAGGCTAAATCCAATGCCTCTCAGGAATATGACCGACCCAGCAATCATAGTCAGAAGCATTAAATACAAAATAAGTCTAAATGTCAACTAAATATTTTTTTTCAGACAAGATAAATGAATGATCACAGTAACAAATACAAGTGACCAAATCACAGAGGCCACTCTCCTATGAAGTTGTATAGCACTGCACATCATCAAACTTGAAAATAAATGAACACTGACTTCATGTGGGACAAAACACATCAGAAGAAACAAATAGCATTATAATTACGTCTTTATCACCAATACAAATCTAGCAACCACCAAATCCACAGTCCCTTGACAGTCATGCTAGAATTCAACCAGAGAGATTGAAAATCTTTCCAGAATCCCCTACTTTAGTTCAACTATGGCTACTTCAAATAATTAAGGAGAATTCAGACACCATTCCTTATTCACTTTTTCAAACCTTTTAAAACACAGACAAATGTGGCCTGAAAAGGAACCACAACATTCTTGAATGGAAAACATACAATCTAACACAGATAAAAATCATCATGCAACATCTTATCATAGGTTTACTACTGTCTACTTATATAAAAAAATACATCAAGATGGAGTACATACATGATACATGACGTTATTATTAACAAATCAAGCTTGAGCATACTAATTAGTATACTCTGTTACATAGTCTGAAATCCTAACCAGACCATTAGCAATACCTTCAAACTAGATTCGGGTCTCACCAACAAAACCAAGGTAATCCAAAATTCTCAATAAGCCAATACAAAAGCTAAGAAACAGGTTTCCCTCTCCAAAAAATAAAACGGCAGCAGTCAGAGAAGGTGGGGATCGGGATGAAAAACCTTCTAAAAAAGAAAGACGACACGACACGAACATTGCAGAAATAAGGCAATTTGATGAAAAAAAACAAGAAGCTCAAAAACTTACTACTACAGCATGCTGCTCTGGCAGGGAATCTGCGGAAGAAGCTGCTTGGAGCAGAAGGCATCTTGCTCCTAAATCTTGGATGCCTAAGCAGAAACAACCCTCCCAAAAGAGTGATAATCTTCAAAGGGGTGACAAACAGAGCAACAACTGCACAAATACAACAAACTAGCTAACCTTAATTCAAGAGTGCTTTGTATGCAAAAACAAAGAATATTGGGGAATTTAGTTCTAACTACCACATATTGATAATAGAAAACACCAAAAATCAGATTAATTCATTCCAATTGCGACAAATTGAAATTAAACCATAGCCGACAACTTGACTAAACAAATACCAGCTAACGAACTGAACCCCCACCAATAACTATACGACTTCGGGGCTGCTATCTTTGTAATGAAGTCAAACGAAGCAGTGAACCAATGGATGAAAATTTCCCCTTCATTTCGCACATGCTTCTCCACTTTCCATTTGCTCGGCAAGACTGAGGGAAAAAATTGAACCTAGCAACTCCGATTCTAATTTGTTCAAAGTGAGAGTAAAAGAGAGAAATGGATGAAAAATTCAAAGTGAAAAATTGAAGAAAGGCGCGCCGCTGGTGAGAGAGTTAGGGTTCTTTAATTTTTCAATTCTCGCTCTTAAATGTTATTTTTTGTTAAATTATAAAATAAAAATTAGAAAAGTGTATTTTAATTACTACGGTTTTAGTTGCATGTGGTCGAAATATGGACATACACCACAGTCAGAAAATAACTGTGGTGATTTTTCCGAAAAAAAGCGCTCATATACCACAGTTTTAATAAAAACCGTGGTAATTGTGTACATTACCACGGTTTTAACCAAAAACCGTGGTTAATTCAGTGTGGTGTATGTGCATTTTTTTTGTAGTGTGTGTTACACTCCATGTTACATTTTCAATTTATGAGTCTTTTTTTTTTACTTTAATTTTATTTTTTTGTAATTTGGTTTAATTTATGATTGTTTTTAGGGTTCAATGACGCGCGGTTGTTTCGCGGTCAGAATAATTCTCAAGAGAGAGTTATCCTTATGCCCACAACAAGACGTAGCAAGCTTTATGTGAGTAAGGGTCGATCCTACGAGGAACTGCGAATTCTATCTTCCAGTGTCACTTTTCCAAAAGGGTTGAGGATTGTTGTGGTCTCCGTACTTGTATTTAAAGACTGTAAACTAAAATAACAAAACAAGAAAATATTAATAGTAACGTATTCCGTATTAGAACTTAGATGTCGAACTTAACAAACACTTGACCGATCATGGGCACGTTGATTACTTATGCAAATCTAATTATCTGGTTAAAGGTACCGAATCTCTCTCAACGTACCCAATCTATCCTTTCAGTTTAGCTTAGAGGTGATCTCTCGTCCCCTAAACCCTAACTTGTTGCCCAACCCCGATCTCTCATATGATTGTAAACAACAAAGCAGCATTATGCCCTAGATAGACCCAGATTTACCTAGACAAAGATCTCTCTAATGCCCTCAGTACCCGTGATGTATCCCATCCATTTATGACTGACACACAACTACGATTCATTGACCATTTATAGAGGTAGTGAACACAATTCTAATTAATGAGTGATCAGCCACAATTAACTAGCTTTGTCCACTGTATAATGCAACAAAGAAAACGATTACACGACGGAACCAGATTCACACAGTTTATGCCCATAAGCCTCACGGTTCTTACGTGTTTATTAAGTTCTTATCTTTGTTCAATCCAGAATAACGAGTCTAGCCGCTCATGCTAGACTTAGAACAATAATAATAAGTATTAAAATAATTAAAACAAAACATAATATAAACAAAAAATTTACTTATATTAATTAGCAAAAGAATCCAACACCAACGCTGGATTGAAGAACATAAAACAGGAAATCCTAAGTGTCTGAGGGCATAAGGCCCGAGACCTGTTGCAGAAAATAAAATAAAACTAAAATAAAATATAAGTGTTTTGGAGCGTGAATTGTTAAGAGCTTCATTTTTGTTTTCTGCCATGAAGTAATATATATAGGAGTACAAAGACACTAGGTAAACTCCCCGACAGGCTGGGGGTCTTCAGCCCAACACGCAACCGTCATGCCTAAAGCTTTCCATATCTGGCAGACTCTTCCCTTATTTAGAAGATTCTGAATCGCAGATTCTGTACTTGCCGTGCCCTAGTTGCGCCGACATAGCAACTTTTCTTGTAGAGCCGAACATCCTTCTGGAAGCGTCAACTTTCCTTCCACGGCTCCTCTTTCCTTCGGCGGCTAGGGTGCATTGCTCCTGCTGTAGTTGGCATTAGTTTTCTTGTGCCCAGTCTCCTTTCTTCTCCTCTCAATCACTCTGGGGTTGTTGTGGGCACGATCACAAACTTCTCCTTCAGCTTTTGCTGGAATGGTGGGCGATTTCTGCCAGGCTCGAGAGAGAGCTTTTCTCTGAGAAGTTGTTGCCCATCTTGGTATCATTGACATCATTGTGACCTCCAGAAGTGATTCTCCTGCCTCCTGCTACCCCTTTGTGCCCATTCTGGCTCTTTCTGACTCAAAAAACAGAGAAAACAAAGGGCAAAAGAACGAGAAAAAAGACATAAAAACACGAGAGAATTTGGACTTGTAACACCTACCCACTTTAGTCATACTTGCCCTCAAGTATGTGGGTACAACGTGCCCAAAAGAAAAAAAACAGAAAATAAAAGGAGGAAAAGACAGACTCAAGATAAAGACACGACAAACAAGCATGTAAAATAAATCCCTTGCGGGCACAGAGACCTAGGTACCTGATCACACTTAACAGCATATAAACAGCAAAAATATACATAATGCCCACTGCAAATCAAAATGACTAAGTTATTGGTTCACTCATGCTTTCCTCACTCAAGTGTTTTGGTTAAGTGTTTACGCTCAAGGAAAGACATAATTGAACCGAGGGTCACTATAGGCTTGCAATCGCTCTTGTTCCTCCACCACTGTTGGTATAATGGACATACCTATACTAAGGTCTTTCAAGGTTGTAATGGGGCTACAGTTTCAAGGTAGGAAATATTTGGACCTGGCTCAGAATTTAGTCGAATTTTCCCTTTGGGAGACTCATTTTGACTCTTACTGACCTTTGCCACCGTGCCCATTTATTAAGCACATGTCCCAGATTTTTATTATGTGGGCATTTTGCACTTTTATTCTATTAGGGTTCTTTTTTTCTTTCATTTTTTTTCTTTTTATTTCGACCCCTTTTTTTTCTTTTTCTTTTCTTTCTTTTCTTGGCATTTTATGCCTTGTACACACCAGATTTATCCTCCCCTCATGCCCATGATCTTTTTTGTGGTTTTCAAGAAAGAACATTGCCAGGGCTTTATTTATTTTCAGCTCAAAAGGGCTGCAAGGGATAATATCAGGGTGGTTTTATTTGGCTTTGTGGGCTCAGAAAAAAATTTGCCTAAGCATTTCAGTGGCATACCCAGAATTCCTTGTGACCTTGGAATAGATCAAAAGCAAGTTCTAGTTTACCTAAATTCAAAAATCCAGAAATCACACAAGAAAGAAATAGCACATGCATTGTGAATTCAGGCTCAATTCCTCACAAGGTACTTAGTTCATTCATCATATAAGCAGTAGCATGGACATGCTGAAATGAAAATACAGTAAAATATGATGTCTTATGGTCACAAGACCCTAGACTCTATGTTTTTAAGTTCAAATATTTACACATGCTTGACACATAAAAAAAACACAAAGAAGGCAGAGTAACCCCCACCCACACACTTTGCCTTCGGCAAAGTGGATGCGAGAAGATTATCCTACTAACCGCAAACTCAACGAAACATTATAAGGCCCCCCTACCCACACACTCTGCCTTAAGCAAAGTGGGTCAGTACGTGGGTCATCTAATTACAAAACAAATACACACAAAACAACAAAAACAAAGACACAAAAACAAAAGGCCTCCTAATGCCTACACCCACACACTTTGCCTTAAGCGAAGTGTGGGAAATGGGCGACACCTAAATAGACATAAAACAAAAGCCTAACCTAAGGAAACGAGTACCAGTTTAGGCATCAGAGGGGGTCGAATAATTGAATTCGACATGCTTAAAATAGGCGAACAGGGCGGTCTCTAATCGGTCTAGTCTGGCAATGATGGTGGTGGCTGCTGGCTCTTGCTGCTGTGCCCTCGGGGGCCTCTTGCTGGGACCTATATTCAGAGAAAAACTAAGGCTACTCGAAGTTTCTAGCTTCGGTATGCCAAACATGGGTTTCCCATCCTCATCATAAAAAATATCCAACATACATCTCAAGCAGTTCAAATCAAACAACTCAACATACTTGCAATACAGATTAGTGGATGAAGGATCAAACAAACACAGTTTTTCAGCAAGATGGGTAATCAGTTGGGCACAGGAGATGCGATTCTTAGAATGGGCCACGGTGTCCTTAAAATGGGCTATGGCCACAGCTCCGAAGCTTATCATCTTCTTATGCACCATGCACCAGAGGACAAACAACTCCTGATTGGTGATAGAGTTGGAGCTATCTTTCCGGCCAAAAAAGTTGTATGCGAGCACTCGGTGATAAAAGCGAAGTGCATTGCTTTTCAGCATGTATCCCTTGCTGGTTCCAGACTTGAATTTGGAACCGTCACCTAACTCGGCCCACTTCTCCACATTCTCATATGTGGGCACCACAACAATAGCAGACTTATATTCATCATCATTCAGATCCAAAAATGAAACAATTCCCAAACCCATATTCAATTCATCAGCAGAAAGATTGAAATTTTTACCAAAAATTTTAAATTTAAAAACTTTGACAGACGTGTCTCCCTTCCCCATACTCTTCACAGACAGATCATAGAAAAACTCATAGACCAACTTAGGAAAAATCAGACAATTCCATTTAATGAAAAATGACCAGCCAATGTTAGAGAAAAGTTCTCTTACCTCTCGCTCGATGCCTAAGACAGCAAGCGAGGCAAAGTGGATGGTCTTGCTATGCACGATCTCCCTTGTGGGCAAGACGCCTTCTCCTTTTGGCATGACTTTTCAAGAAGTTGGGCTAACCACAGTTTTGCCCTTCTTTGCAGACGGCTTGGTAGAGGCTTTCCCTTTTCCCTTGGCAGACACAGAGGACGCATCTGTTGTGCCCTCAGCGGCTTCTTTCAGAGACAGAGACTGGTCATCCAGACTATTGTGGGCTTGTGACTCCCCACTACTTTTAGCTTTTTCTTTCTTGGCATCCTCATCGGCTTCCTCGTCCTCTGATAGCGTCGACGACGGCTGCTTCTTCCTCTTCAAGATCTGCGACTTAGCTTTCACGGTGTAAACCTTCTCCTTTTTCACCTGCTTTAACTTTTCAGTTGCAGAGGGCTCAGGGGTGTGCTCCGGTGTCAGTTCGGGAGTCACATCTTGCTGAATGCTAGCCTCCTCTTGGTCATCGATTTCATCGACGGTTTCTTCCACAATTTTCAGAGAAGGCTCGTCAACCTTCTCGGACTCTTGGATGGAAACAGATGAAGATGGTGGCTCGATGGTGGAGAGAGGTTGAATGTTCATAGCGGCAGTGCTCGACAGCTTGGTTGGTACAGCAACGTCGGTGGTGGTATCCCTGGAGTTTTCCGGTGAAGTAGAAGGGGTAAACTCCACCTTCTTCTTTGTGGACTTGGTAGCGCAAGTTTTGGGGGCCATGGTGATTGTGGTTATGGCGGTTTGAGAGAGGGGGTTTTTAGAGAGAGAGAGAGAGTCTGTAATTTTTTGAATTTTTAGAGTGAAAATGGCGAGTGAATTTTGGTGGGGAAGGGGTGAGGGTTTAATACGTAGATTAACCCTAGCCACTCAATTTGGGTTGATGTGACAGGCCCGTCAAATGACTTTTGGGCTTCTAGGGTTTCCTTGTATGGAATCTTGTGCTATGCTCACGGGGGTAGAGAGATCCCAAATTTTCCGAAATTGCCTTTGCTGGTGCTCTCCATACTGGAAGCATCCAAATTGGCTAGATATTTTCCTTCCACAAAAAATTCACCTGAATTTGTTTCCTAAAATACTCCAAAAACAAATACAGCCGTAAAATCCAACTCCTAGTCTAACATGGGAAAAAATAAACACTCAAAAGAAAATAAAATGAAAGAAAAACAATTAAAATGAAAGAAAAACAAATAAACCTGGGTTGCCTCCCAGTCAGCGCCCCAGTTATTATCGTGGGCACGACTCTCTTCAGCTTCACATGTATATAGGCTCAACGAACTGGAGCCCGAGAGCCTCTATAGATGAAACCATTGGTTCTTTGAGATGCTTTGGCCGCTGACCGTTGACCTTGAACGTCTCTCTAGTACTTGAATCAAATAATTCCACTGCTCCATTTGGGCATACGGTCTGGATCTCATATGGTCCTGACCATTTGGACTTGAGTCCTCCTCCTAATAGCTTCAGTCTGGAATTATACAGCAGAACCTTTTGCCCACGCTCAAACGGCTTGTGGCGAATGAGTTGGTCATGGGTTCTTTTCATTTTTCCTTATAGAGAACGGCATTGTCATAAGCTTCTAGTCTCATCTCTTCCAATTCTTGAAGTTGCAGTTTCCTTTCGATCCCAGCTCCATCAAGCTTCATATTCAGCTTCTGAATTGCCCAAAAGGTTTTGTGCTCAATCTCAACTGGAAGATGACAATTCTTCCCATAGACTAAGTGGAACGGAGACATCCCAATGGGTGTTTTGTAGGCGATGCGATATGCCCACAAGGCATCATCCAGCTTGAAACTCCAATTCTTGCTATTGAGGTTCACGACCTTTTGAAGTATGGACTTGACTTCTCGGTTGAAAACCTCAACTTGTCCATTCGCCTGTGGGTGATATGCAGTAGTCACCTTATGTCTCACTCCATATTCCTTGAGCAAATTCTTGATGATCATGTTGCAGAAGTGGGATCCTTGATCACTTATCAGCGTCTTGGGCACACCGAACCTGCTGAACACATTAGACTTCAAGAACTTCTTGACCACACGGGTATCATTTGTGGTAGTTGCTTTCGTTTCCACCCACTTGGATACATATTCCACAGCTAGAACTATGTATTGATGTCCATTGGATTTGGTTAGGGGTCCCATAAAATCAATTCCCCAAATGTCAAAGACTTCTACCGGCATGATAGGCACCATGGTCATTTCATTGCATTTGGTAATGTTTCTAGTCATCTGGCAGCATGGGCATCATCGACATACTTCATAAGCATCTTTGTGAAGTGAGGACCAAAAGAACCCTCAATCAAGGATCTTTTTTGCAGTTCATTTTGCACCAAAGTGCCCTCCACATGCTTCGGAGTGACAGTGATCCAGAATGCTCTTTGCTTCTTTAGTGGGCACGCAGCGTCTGATGATTTGGTCTGCGCACCTTCTCCATAGTATGGGCTTGTCCCATACATAGTATCAACTCTCATTTCTAATTTTGTTCCTTTGATAGGTCGAGAGTCTGATAGGTAGTTCTCTGGAGATCATGAAATTGACCAAGTCAGCGTACCAAGGTGCAGTGCCCTTGAGATTGAACAAATACTCATCTGGAAAATCTTTCTTGATGGGCACCACGTCTTCTTCCTCGGTGAGTACTCTACTCAAATGATCGCTCACCTGATTTTGAGCTCCACTCTTGTCTTTGATCTCCCAATCAAATTCTTGCAGTAGTAATATCCATCGAATGAGCCTTGGTTTCAATTCCTTTTTTGCAAGCAGGTGCTTCAATGCAGAGTGATCGGTGTAAACAACACTCTTAGCTCCGAGCAAATAGGATCGAAATTTTTCAAAGGCAAAGACTACTGCCAACAATTCCTTTTCAGTCGTGGTGTAGTTAGCTTGGGCATGATTCAGTGTTTTGGAAGCGTAGTAAATCACATGGCATTCTTTACCTCGCTTTTGTCCAAGCACTGCGCCCACAGCGTATCCACTGGCATCGCACATTATCTCGAATGGCATGCCCCAGTCTGGAGGTTGAATGATGGGTGCCGTGATTAGCCTCTTTTTCGGAGTGTTGAATGCTTCCTTACATGCATCATTGAAGACAAAATGCACATCATTTTGCAAAAGGTGCGTGATTGGTTGAGCAATCTTTGCAAAATCTTTGATGAATCGCTGGTAGAACCCGACGTGCACAAGAAAACCTCGAACTTGTTTTACCGTAGTGGGGTATGGTAGCTTTTCGATGATGTCTACCTTAGCTTTATCCACCTCTATGCCTCTATCTGAAACAACATGCCCAAGAACGATCCCTTCTCGAACCATGAAATGACAATTTTCATAATTCAACACCAAACACTTATCTACATATCTTTTTAGCACCTTTTCAAGGTTTTCGAGGCATACATCGAAAGAATTCCCATAGATTGTGAAGTTATCCATGAATACTTCGATGTAATTCTCTAAAAGATCCGAGAAAATACTCATCATGCATCGTTGAAAAGTTCCCGGAGCATTGCAGAGCCTAAAAGGCATTCTCCGGTAAGCAAATGTGTTGAATGGGTACGTGAAGGTAGTCTTCTCCTGGTCTTCTTGGTCCACTACAATTTGCATGTAGCCTGAATATCCATCTAGGAAACAGAAGAACTGGTTTCCAGCCAATCTCTCCAGCATCTGATCTATGAACGGCAATGGGAAGTGATCCTTCCTTGTGACGGTGTTGAGCTTCTGGTAGTCTATGCAGACTCTCCATCCAGTTTGTAGCCTCATGGGCACAAGCTCATTTTTCTCATTTTTCACCACCTGGATTCCTGACTTCTTGGGCACGACATGAATCGGGCTCACCCACTTGCTGTTTGAAATGGGGTAGATGATCCTCATGTCCAGCAACTTGAGTATCTCCTTCAGTACGACTTCCTTCATTGCAGGGTTCAACTTGCGTTGGGCATCTCACACAGGTTGGGCATCATCCTCTAGGAGAATTATGTGCATGCATACTGTAGGGCTTATGCCCTTGATATCGGCCATAGTCCATCTCATTACTTCTTTGTATATGCGTAACAGTCTCAATAGCCAGTTTTCTTTAATAAGATTAAGCCCCTTACTTATAATAACTGGCAGTGTCTCATTCTCCCCAAGATAAGCATACTTTAAGTGGTTAGGGAGATTCTCCAATTCTAGCTTTGGTGCCCTCTGTACCGATGGTAGCATCCTGTCTGTATGAGTCATGGTGGGCAAACTGAAATCCACCACTCCATGCGGTAATTCTTCCAGAGAGTACAACATCATGATGGCGTCTCTGGTATCATCATCTTCGTCGACGGTATCATAGTCAGTTAACCCAGTTTGCGATGCCCATTTCTGGGGTTCTTGGTTGTTCATGCGACCCAGAATGGCTTGAGATTGGGCATAGCAATGGTTCACAAAGTGGACTGACTCTGAATCTCGTGGGTACTTCATGGCTTCATAAATGTTGAACACAACTATCTGGCCATCGAACTCACATGTTAGCGTGCCCCCGTCGACATTGATCTTGGTGCGAGCAGTTTTCATGAAAGGCCTCTCTAACAGTAGAACGGATGTGGACGGTGTCGTGTTGCCCATGTCCAAAACATAGAAATCTGCTGGGAAAATTAATTCCCCCACCTTCACCAACACATCTTCTATTAGACCTTCGGGGTAAACATTTGATCTATGTGCTAACTGGATGATTACCCTTGTTTCCTTGAGTGGTCCCAGATTCAGTTCTTCATAAACCGTCATGGGCATGACATTTATGGATGCGCCGAGATCAAACAGCGTCTTTTCAATCTTCTTGCTCCCAATTATGCATGGTATGACAAACATACCAGGATCTTTACACTTCTTTTGCATCTTCTGTAGCACTGCAGAGACATTTTCTCCCATGAAAAGTCTCGCATAATCTTCAAATCGCACCTTTTTGGTACACAACTCTTTTAGGAAACGGGCATAATGAGGAACTTGCCTTATTGCATCCAGTAGTGGAATATTGATTTTCACTTTTCGAAAAACCTTGAGAAGGTCCTTCATCTCCTTTTCTTTTCTGTCATGGGCAAGACGTTCAAGAAAAGGAGGTTTCTTCTTTATTTCTTGCCTTGTGGGCTCAGCGACCTCTTCCTATGTCTGCTCTTCTTTTTTCGTTATGCCTTCAGTGTCTCCTTTCTGTTCAGCTTTCATTGTTGTCTCTTCATTCCTTGTGGTCACAGTGTTCACTTGTTCGCGGGGATTTACCACTTGAGATGGTAATTATCCGTTTCTTTCTTTCAGTCGGGCAAGGTCTTGAGATAGTTGGGAAATTTACTTGCTTACATGTTGCAGACCAGCCCTTGTCTCTTGTTTGAACCTTTCATTCTCTTGCTGTGACTTCACATTCTCCTTGGCCATAGTATGGACTAGTTCTACCAGGCTGGGTTCTTCTCATGCCCTTGGCAGTGGTAGTGGCAAATCTTGCTGGTGGGCATCATTCATTTTCCATCTGAAATTCTCGTGATCCCTCCATCCAGGATTATATGTTTGAGAGTGGGGGTCATATCTTCTGTTGTTGTTATGTCCACTGAGAGAGTTAACTTCTGCGATGTCCTCCTCCTGCAGTGTTGGGCATTCATCAGTGAAATGGGCTACGCTCTTGCATACTCCACACACTCTTTTCTTTGGTGCCCCAGTATGGTTCATTACTTTCTCCATCTGGTCCAAAATCCTTTCCAGTTTGACCTCAAGGTGCATTGATTTCCCAGCATCTGGAACTGTCCTTGTGCCCTCGGCACTTTCATCTCTATTTTCATCAGCCATTTCTGCCAGAATTCGGAAGGCTTTAGTTGGTAGCTTGTTCAGGATAGATCCTCCACACAAAGCATTAATAATGATCTTGTCATGTGGTCTCAACCTAGACACAAAGTATTGGATCAGATCGTGAGCTGTAATCTGTTGTTGTGGGCATTTTGTCAACATGCTCTGGAATCGACACCAGTAGTCATAGAAATTCTCATTTATGCCCATATTCAGACTTCTAATTCTTTGCCTCATCTCCCAGACTTGGGATGCAAGAAAATATTTCTCCAGGAATTGCTACTGCAGTTGTGCCCACGTGGTTATACTGTCAGTTGGCAGGGTGTATAACCAATCTCGTGTACCGCCATGAAGAGTGAACGAGAATGAAACAAACCACACATATTGTTCCTTTCCCCCATCCATGGTTTGGGTTTGACACACCATCTCAAAATTTTGAATATGCCTCTGAGGGTCTTCTCCATTTATCCCATGGTATTTGGGCAAGATCTGGATGAAACTTGCCTTTAGCTCCCAGCTTCCAGTAATTGTTGGAAGTGTAATGCCCATCGGACGTAAATTCATGTTAGTCGGAAAGACTAACTGCCTCATCGTTCTTCCTTCTTCTTCAGCCATCATGACTATCCTTAGTTGTTCTTCTTGAGCTCTTTTTTGCTCCAGTTCTCTTTCACGAGCAAGTCTTTCTGCTTGTTGTGCCCTCCGTGCTTCTGCTCTCTTCCTCTTTAAAGTCTTCTTAGGTTCTGGATCGTATGAGCAATCTCCTGTAGAGGTATTGGGCATCCACCGGTCAGGCTAACAAGTTTGGAAAAATAGAATTTCAAGAGCCAGCTCCCTGGCAACGGTGCCAATTCTGACACGCGGTCGTTTCCCGGTCAGAATAATTCTCAAGAGAGAGTTATCTTTATTCCCACAGCAAGACGTAGCAAGCTTTATGTGAGTAAGGGTCGATCCCACGAGAAGCTGCGAATTCTATCTTCCAGTGTCACTTTTTCAAAAGGGTTGAGGATTGTTGTGGTCTCCGTACTTGTATTTAAAGACTGTAAACTAAAATAACAAAACAAAACAAAATAAGAAAATATTAATAGTAACGTATTCCAGATTAGAACTTAGATGTCGAACTTAACAAACACTTGACCGATTATGGGCACGTTGATTACTTATGCAAATCTAATTATCTGGTTAAAGGTACCGGATCTCTCTCAACGTACCCAATCCATCCTTTCAGTTTAGCTTAGAGGTGATCTCTCATCCCCTAAACCCTAACTTGTTGCCCAACCCCGATCTCTCATATAATTGTAAACAACAAAGCATCATTATGCCCTAGACAGACCCAGATTTACCTAGACAAAGATCTCTCTTATGCCCTCAGTACCCGTGATGTATCCCATCCCTTTATGACCAACACACAACTACGATTCATTGACCATTTATAGAGATAGTGAACATAATTCTAATTAACGAGTGATCAGCCACAATTAACTAGCTTAGCCCACTGTATAATGCAACAAAGAAAATGATTACACGACGGAACCAGATTCACACATTTTATGCCCATAAGCCTCACGGTTCTTACGTGTTCATTAAGTTCTTATCTTTGTTCAATTCGGAATAACGAGTCTAGCCACTCATGCTAGACTTAGAACAATAATAATAAGTATTAAAAGAATTAAAACAAAACATAATATAAACGAAAAACTTACTTATATTAATTAACAAAAGAATCCAACACCAACGCTGGATTAAAGAACATAAAACAGGAAATCCTAAGTGTCTGCGGGCATAAGGCCCGAGACCTGTTGCAGAAAATAAAATAAAACTAAAATAAAATATAAGTGTTTTGGAGCGTGAATTGTTAAGAGCTTCATTTTTGTTTTCTACCATGAAGTAATATATATAGGAGTACAAAGACACTAGGTAAACTCCCCGATAGGCCGAGGGTCTTCAGCCCAACACGCAGCCGCCATGCCCAAAGCTTTCCATATCTGGCAGACTCTTTCCTTATTTAGAAGATTCTGAATCGCAGATTCTGTACTTACCGTGCCCTAGTTGCGGCGACATAACAACTTTCCTTGTAGAGCCGAACATCCTTCTGGAAGCGTCAACTTGCCTTCTGCGGCTCCTCTTTCCTTCGGAGGCTAGGGTGCATTGCTCGTGCTGTAGCTGGCATTAGTTTCCTTGTGCCCAGTTTCCTTTCTTCTCCTCTCAATCACTTTGGGTTGTTGTGGGCACGATCACAAACTTCTCCTTCAGCTTTTGCTGGAATGGTGGGTGATTTCTGCCAGGCTCGAGAGAGAGCTTTCCTCTGAGAAGTTGTTGCCCATCTTGGTATCATTGGCATCATTGTGCCCTCCAGAAGTGATTCTCCTACCTCATGTTGCCCCTTTGTGCCCATTCTGGCTCTTTCCGACTCAAAAAACAGAGAAAATAAAGGACAAAAGAATGAGAAAAAAGACACAAAAACACGAGAGAATTTGGACTTGTCATTCACCCCACCCAATTAGGGTTTATAAGTTCTTTTATATTTAATTTTCAATTAATAATTCAATATTAAAGTTATTTTTTTCAAAATTATGTTTTAAAATTTTTTTAATTCATTTTTTTTGTTGATAAATGTTGACTATGGTTATTTATGTCATAATTAATTTTTATTTTATAATAAATATTATTAAAATTATAAATTTGATAATATAACATGGTGTATAACACAAAAAAATGTAACAAGAAATTTCAACCCGTCCTACACAGAAAATTCTATGACGCACCCATATGTAGTATATCATCTGTCACAATAGACCTAATGTGACACTTCCATGTGTCACAATAGATCTATTGTGATACTTCCTCTATTGTGACACATGAAAGTGTCACATTAGGTCTATTGTGATAGAAGATACATTACGTCCTCATGAAAAGTTTGTTTTTGTATACACTCTACAATGTGAGTGGCCATCTACCAGGGTGGCTTCCGCTGAAACCTTGGTACGATTATTGTTAGAATTGTATACTGAAAAGTTTGTCTTTGTATACACTCTACAATAGTTTGACAATATAGATTGAATATTAATTGCAGTCACTGTTTGTGCATTTATTTATTGTTATATATCTATATGCATGTTTCCATATACTTGAACTGTAAATGATATGGTGTGAGTGAACACATAGTAAAGATTATATCATTGGATTCCTTGCAAAGTATTAAAAGGCTCGCGGTTTAGATGGTCCTGAACCAACCATTGTACACCGTAGAATAATCTGATAGTTGGTTTATCTTGACTAACTGATTATTCTGATACACTGACATGTGTATTGAGGAGGATCACGATAGGATACTATTATCTGTTCTGACCCTAAAGGGAGAGAATAAAGATCCACAGAGTTCGGGTTCTTAACCCATATATAGTGACGAACATATATATATTATGTCTACTACTTTGATTTATCAATGAGTGAGATTCTTGATAGGATAAATAACCTCGATATTTTGGGCAGTAACATTTACATGTATGATGGGTCATGCATTGTATATGGTCACTATGTTCTGGTGAGTCAAGTTGATGATGTCCCCTTAAGTAAACACAAGTACATGTGAAACCTTGCAGGTGGAATTTATTCCGTACATGATAAAGCTTGTGTGGTACTGCTCTAGGAATGGAGATATTAATTAATTATAGCTATCGGAGCTTACATAATTAATTAATGGACATTATATCTTAAACATGGGAAATAGCTGGACTAAAGAAGAAAGCATATAAGCAAATATGTATTAAATTGGTAGGTCAGTGTTATTTCTTTAGTGGAATAAAAATAACACACTTAATTTATTTAATTATATCCTAGTATTGGATATTAGAAAATTAAATAAATTAGTGGGTCAATTTAATATTCTTCTATATCCCTACTGTAGCCCAATTAATGCCTAAGTGGACTGAGGGAATGGAACAAGTGGAGAGGCCCAATCCATTAGGGTTGGGAGCAAGGATTTTCGTCCCCCTTCTTATTAATTAGGGAGGGGGTGAAAATTAAGTGATAGAAATCAGCCCCTCTCTTGCTCACTTGATTCTCTAGGTTATCCATACAGTTTAGTAGTTTGTAGCCCACTCTACATCTAAATGAGGTACGGGAATACAATAGAAGGTCAAGGAGTATTATAGCCGTCTTTGGAGAATTCGAAAATCATCAAAGAAGGCCCTTGTTTGATTGAGTCTCCTACAACAACGAGACTAGACCTGTAATCTCGTGAGCAACCCTACTATTCATGTAAGTCGGTTCATCAGTTTTATTTTTCGGCTACATTAAAACTCATTGTTCTTGCATGATTCGTTCAACATGTTTATATAATAAATTCACACATAAAATATGATATACATATTAATGGAATTAATTAATACCCGATTAGATCATGTGGGGCATAATTCGAAAAAACCCCAATAATTATAACAAGGTAAGTAAAAGTCATTTCTCATTAAAGAAATGTATTTTGTATAATTATGTACTAATTATTTTGTTTTGAATCATTTCATGTAGGTGATATTTGTGGCACATCTTAATTCTCATTGGGTTACATGCGTGGCGAGCGTCCCCGATCACTTGATCATTTTATATAGCTCCACGTGGCATAACTGGACAAAACAGATAAGGCAAACCCAAATAAATTATTTTGCTCCATTGGCGCGCATTTTTCCACAACTTCATAAATATTGTGGTTATTGGGATTGTCAGGAAGATTTGCAGCCCAAGTATACTGAGCAGAAGATTAAAACAATTGAGAGAGCCAGAGTTTACAAACAAAATGATGGTGTTAGTTGTGGCCTATATGCGCTCAAGTTTGTGGAAATGTTAATGAAAAATACCAGAATGCCGCAACCGACCGATAAGGAAATGGAAAGATATTGTTCCCATGTGCCTCATACAATTTTCAGATTTAGCACGGATGAAAATACCCTTGTACCTCAATGACAGTTTCCGTTTATGTTGTGACTCATCAATACTAACTATTGACTACGTTGTTCATTATTTTGAATTTGGTTTGAATGGTGTTATCTTAATGACATTGTCCTTTTATATCGTGACACTTTTGACTACGTTGTTCAATTATTTTGAATGTGGGTTACTTAAAACTTAAGGAATTGTTTTATTTGAATTCAGATTTCTACTTTAAAAAAATGTCCCGCACTGCGCGCACAGGGACACCACGAGTCGGGGCCAGTGCGCATGGCGGGCGCGTAAGCCGGCACGCGCACTCGCCCCACCGCGCACCGGGGCCAGAGCGCATGGCGGGTGCATAGGCAAGCGCGCGCGCGAGGCTTATGCACTGGCTCTGCGCACGTCCCCTGTTGGCGGTCAACTTTAACGGGCCGCTGCAAAATGCAAAATTAAAACAAGATGCAAAATTAACTGCTATTGGTTCGACGCATCCAAATCCAACATAAATTGAAAAATAAACAAAATATCACTCCAAATACAAAAATGTCACTACTCAAATAGCAAAATAAAATAAATGCCAATCCTAAACAAATTATATAATAAAACAACCTTGCATTTAACTAGGCCTATTCGGACATATTGGTCGAGTATGACCAGGTTCACGACATTCAATCCGATACTCCACACGATTATGCAGATGATACAAACCCAACGCATTGATCATTGACTCTTTACTTTCAAAAATAGCATCCCAACACAAAGTATCGCTCATGTTTACAGTCATATCAATGCCCAAGCTATTTAGAGGGAGTGAGGCTTGATATAGTACCCCTGGAATAATCTATTATCGTCATCCATGTTGGCATGTTTCATCCCAATTATCATCTTGCACATCATCTATGTCACATGAAGTGCCACCTTCTGGTATGGGCCGATGGAGCCTTTCACAATAAACATCGACATCATCAGCCTCATCATCAACAGGAACTTCCTCCCCATTGTCATCAACAAATGTGTCATCATTAACGCCTCAATCAAATCCAAAACCCTCATCCTCATTAACATTATCATCGTCAACACTCTTATCAAATTCCAAACTCTCCTCATTGTCATTAATCTTATCATTGACCACATCATCATCATCTTCAACATGCTCATCTTCAACCGCAACAGTTTCATTATCATCATCAACATCATCCTCAAAATTCTCATTATTTATGTGAACACCTTCATAATATGGGTATGGAGGTCTAACATATGTAGCTGTATATGGATATGATTGTGGATATGCATTTTGAATATTTAATAAATCCAAAAAACTATTTTGAGCATGAATAGGAGGTCGATTGTGTGAGTGGGAGGGTGGTGCTCTCAAAGTTGTTTCAACATATAAGTGTAAAATTATTGACTCTTCCATAGCAAACTTCAAGTCAGCATCATTTCTTACACTAAATCTTCGCCTTTTACCATTATGTTGACATAACGTTAAACTCGAGATAACATACCTATACATATTTGGATCTTCACCAACAATATCTATAATTTCGTCAAACAGCTGCAAATAAGTTATTCCTCCCATTGGAATACGGCCATACTCTTCAATTCCATTATAATATATATGGTCATGCCAAAAACCTCCATGATGCAATAAAATATATGTCCCACTCATCTGCGCAGCGGGGCACCGAGCGCTCGGGGCACGGTGCTCGCGGCACATTGCGCGTAGGAGAATGCACGCGGTCCTCATCGTGCACGGGTGCCTACGCACGGCACCGGGCGCGCGCGTCCCTCGAAGCACGATGGAAACTGCCTCGCCATCGAATACAAGCTAACCAGAGTCCTCGTCCTTACCTGCACCATCGTCAATCTCTTCTCCGCCCTCCATATCCTCATCAAATTCCGCACTTCCTACATTGCCCGCAACTCCACCATTTTTGGCCGCGGTGATTTGGTCACCGACCCTAACCTCAACGCCATCCGCTATCTCAAGGGCAATTTCATCATAGACCTTGTCGCTGATCTCCCCCTCTCTCAAGTATTTCTTCATCCAATTCCAAACTACATTAATTATATATATATATATATATATATATATATATCAAATAATTGGTGTATACATGCATGCATGCAGTACGTTGTTTGGGGCATCATGCCTATTGCAGGGACGAGCAATCATGTTAACCACACCATTACTTTACTAATCATCATTCAATACATTCCGCGCCTCATAATTATCTTCCCTCTCAACTGGCGGATCATCAAGAACACGGGAGTCGTGGCGAAAAATACGTGGACTGGAGTTGCATACAATCTCATTATATACTTGTTAGCAAGCCATGTAAGCTAATAATTAATTAAGCATCTCCGGCCTCGATCGATATAGATGATATATAGATTTGTACATAAGTTACAATCTTTAAAGTTTTGATTACAGGCTTTAGGGGCGATATGGTATTTGATGTCCGTGGGTCGAATCCATTGGTGCTGGACGGAGCAGTGCAAGATTGAAAACCAAGTAACACACTGTCGCGGGGAATTTTTCGATTGCTTATCCCACGATCCTGGGCATATTGTCTGGTATAATTCCACTGAGGTGTTCCAGAAATGTGACGGGACAGCCGATGATTTCAGTTTCGGAATGTTCGTCATTGCTTTGCATGATGAGGTTGCTTCAGCTAGTTTTTTGTAGAAATACTTTTATTGTTTGTGGTTCAGCTTGAAAAGTCTGAGGTAATTATATAATAAGAACCATATTGACATGTTGAAGTAGGGCACCATTTTTAATCTTCAAATCTTAGGCCAATTCAATATGCGCTTGTTTTTGGATATACATGAGTATACTACTATACTTAGAGTTATGTTATTGAATCTGTTTTGTAGCTCATACGGGCAAAGTTTGGAGGCGATTGCTTATCCAACGGAGACTATTTTTGGTATTCTTGTATGTATTATGGGCCTACTCTTCTTCTCTCTTCTCATAGGCAATGTGCAGGTAAGAATTAATAATTAATTAAGCACATTGAAATATATATATTCTATATAAAGTTGAAGAAAACTAGGTAGCTAATTGTTTTGATTCGTTGGTTGTTGTGGATTTGACAGACGTATCTACAATCTACAACAGCAAGACTGGAGGAATGGAGGGTGAAACGACGTGATACAGAGGAATGGATGAGGCATCGACAGCTACCTCCGAATCTGCTGCAGGAACGCGTGAGACGATTTGTTCAATACAATTGGATCTCTATGAGAGGTGTCAAAGAAGAAGATATTCTTCAAGAGTTGCCACTAGACCTATGTCGTGAGGTTCAGAAGCATCTCTGTCTTGATCTTGTTCGTCGAGTAAGTACAGTACGTAGTTAATTAATTTGATTAATTAATAATTCTCTCTCTCTCTCTATTAATAAATAATAACAAATACCACTTAATTCATGCAGGTCCCTTTCTTCTCAAAAATGGACAACCATATTCTGGATGCAATTTGCCAGCGTCTGGTGTCATCTCTGAACACGAAAGGTACGTACCTTGTTTGGGAAGGGGATGCGGTGAATGAGATGTTGTTCATAATTTGAGGGTAGCTAGATAGCTCGACGACGGACGGCAGACAGTCGGGATTCTTCAACTCCATCACCCTCAAGTCAGGTAAATTCTGCGGTGAAGAACTGCTGACATGGGCTCTCATAAGCTCCTCCGCCAACCAAAACCTTCCGGCTTCCACACGAACAGTGAGGTGCAACACCGAGGTAGAGGCCTTCGCCCTTCGTGCAGACGACCTCAAATTCTTCACCACTCAGTTCAAACGGTTGCACAGCAAGAAGCTGCAGCACTCCTTTCGCTACTACTCCCACCAGTGGAAGACTTGGGCTGTTTGCATTCTCCAATTGCCTGGAGACGCCATAGGAGGAGGAAGCTCGCCGAGGAGCTCACCAGGCATGAGAGCATGCAGTTTTTGCAGAAACTAGACGACAAGGAAGACGACACTTCCCAGAGCACTTCAATAACTGCTGCTCTCTTAGTTAGAAGATTTGCTGCAAATACCAAGAATGGGAAAGCTCGAAAGGTTAAGTTTGTTGATGATTCCACCTCCCAGATACCTAAGCTCTTTAAGCCCGATGAGCCTACTTTCTAATTCATTTATAAAATCATATCATCTATCAATATTAATTAATAGCATTACAATATATAGACCATCAAATATTACGTACAGATAGAATTTGTATATACTGTATCAATATAAACCATTAATTCTTTAATTTCTAACTTCAACTAATTATATATGATGAGAGCTGAGCACATTTTGTCTAAATTAACTGCACAACAAGTGTACATGTTAGATTGAACCTGCTAATCTTTGCAACAAGAATTTCTAGTCTGTCAACACATTGATGTTAACAAAATCCAACCACTGTACAAATCTAGTTCTAAAAGAAATAATAGAAATTAACATAAAGTCATAAACAAAATGGGGCACTCTCTTCTGCACAAGGTGTATGGGTCTGGGCCCACCAAACTGGACCAGGCCCAATGGCTCACGCGGGTGGGATCCACGCTTCTGAAATGGGACAGTTTTAATTTTTTTCAATTTTTTTTTTCGATTCTTTTTTTGTTTTTCCCCAAAATTGTATACCCTAAAATACAATTAGTTAACCCTAAAAATTGAAATGAATTAATTTAATTTTTAAAAAATAAATATAATTATATATCTTAAAATTGATTTAATTGACCCTAAAATTAAAGTGAATGATTTTTTTTTAATTCGGCGACTCGCACAATTCACTCGCCTGGTGCTAACGCGTGGGCTGGTGCATTTCGTTTGGAAATTAATTTCATTTTTCAAAACAAATATAAATGATAATTGAAAAAAAAACATAATTTTGAAATAAATATATACCCTAAATGGAATTAGCGAACCCTAAAATAAAAGTGAAAGAATTTAATATTTTTTGAAATAAATATAACCCCTAATTGAGATTAATAAACCTAAAAAAACACAACAAAAATCCCTAAAAAATACTAAAAAAAATCTTAAAAAACCATGAACCCTAAAAAAACCTAAAACCCCCCTCCCCCGAAACTTTAAACATTAACTGGAATGGAAAAAATCACAATTTGAACTACATAAACTCATATAAGATAAGTTGCAGACCAATTATTTTTTTTATAATACAAATGATACTTTTTGAACTTTAAATGATAGTTTTTGAACTTTAAATGATACTTTTTAATGTAAAGATTGATACTGATTTTTACCTTTTTTTTTGCGGGTCAACGCCGGTCAACTCAGATTGACCCGCGTTGATCCCGACCCGTCTAATGGATGTATGAACTTTATTGGGTGTGGGGTGATGTATAGGAGTTTTGGTGTAAACAAAACAATATGTTTTTATTGAATGATATTAATTGAACTGCATGGATATTGGCAACATTGTAAGCATACAGAACTTGACATCTAAACTTATGTGCTCTATTAATATACGCATAGTAACAAAACAATTATTAGTTTTTAGGGGAATATTTATTTAAAATTTGATTATTGTGGATATTTTTACAAATTTCGAGCGTAATAAATAATCTTGAACATTTTTTTTTCAATAAGATATGCTGATTGTTAAAATAAAAATTATAAAATATAAGAAGAGCAAGAGAGTGTTTGCTTGAAAATTTTATAACTTCATTTTTCACTTTCAATCCATGATACAAAAAAATGGAAATCAATTATTCCAATTCTGATGTGTTTTCGCTTCTTTTGAATTTTGTCCATCTATAACTTAAAAGATAAGCTTGAAGTCTAAATGACTTATAAATTAAAATATCAATTGTAAAAATTAAATTTAGAAATTACTAGATTTTTTTAGTAATAGCTTAATACGTCGAATTTTCAAATTACAAATTTTTCTTATATTTTTTTGTGATTTTTCTATTATTAAATCCTACATCAGAAACAGAGTTCTACAAACACTCCCTTAAATCATCGCCAGACTTATGTGAGGATCTATACTAGATTTTCTGCAACTGTAACATACTGTAGTTACTATCTCAATAGAATAAGCTGATTAGAATCGAGTGAAGATGACATAATCTCAATCAAGTAGCTTCAAAAATGGAAAACCATATATCTTATCTTGCATCACTAAATCGAAAAGAGGCTAGAACTACTGAAAACCGATCTCTTCTCTCCACAAAGACAGCAAAAAAAGTTTCAAAACCAAGCCATAAAATTAATCTACATCTGTAATTCCAATCAAACAATGTTACTTCATGTAGACCAGCAATAACACCATGAGCATTAGGGTCAAATCATGCAAGAAAGACGCCCAAATAGTGAAACAAACGTGAATAAATTGGGGGTAGGCTACCACCGTGTCTTAATTTTCATAAAATATGGAAATTCGTCGACGGCAGCACTAGATTACAAATCCTTCATTTTGCTCTTTCATCCACCCTCCACCTGTGATTAAAGCTTGCAGTTTGAGCATTCTTTCATTTATTTACCATCCAGCCCCAGTTTAGAAGTTAGCCAAGCACAAACTTCATCCATTTCCTCTGGGATGGTATAGTGGCCGAGCCTGTACAACAGATTTTGTAACTATATATCAAATAAACCAAGGGGAAATGGTAGGTAATAGCAGAAGATGGCTTACGTAGGATAGGATTTAAACGTGACATCTCGAAATCCAGTGGAAGATAACTTGTCCGCAGACTTCTCACCAAATTTATAAGCAACAACATCATCCCCTGCATCGTTATTTTACCAGTTTTGTGAGCATGCAATAGTAAGTAACACTGTGAAACAACCTTTTCATGTTTCCCAAAATAGATTTCAAGCCGCCAGATCCAATACTTAAGGTTTAGGCTAGAGGAACCATTTCATAATTTACATGGACAAGTACCAAGCCATTCACGTATATGTTATAGTCAACTGAATTTTTTCCCCAAATGTGAATTAGATTTTGTTTCATTAACAATAAAAAGAGATAACCCACCAAATATTTCCAATACAGTTTGAAGTGAATATCTAGGTTTCTTACTATTTGACATGCAATATTTAAGTTATGTTTAAACTCCATAATCTATATTTCTCTAAACTAGAAGATTCTAAATGAACTGAAAAGATCATCATCAAACCTTATATTAATACATACATTATGTGAATTCAGCGGTGTGCTGAAATTGAATCTGGTGAATCCGCATCAAATTCCACGTATCTCCACAAGACACACAAACACACACACACTCAACGGAACCCCTAAACTTTCCAACTTAATCCAACTCATTCTGGGTCAAATGATTAGAGTGGTTGCAATGCAAGATGAAAAATACCCAACTTTTTTATCACCACATCAGCGACACATAAAAAAGTAACTTTCATCATTCTATCCTTGCAATGCCCAACCCAAAAAGCAACTTAGAAAGGGACCCACTTATACACATCATTTTCATTTATTAATTTATCTACAATATTCATCTATATATTTTAATTTAATCTAAAAAATTATTTAATATAACGTATAAAGTCATTAATTATATGTAATTTGTTGAATAAATATTTTGTATTAAATTAGTGGTTAGAATATGCAATAGTGCAAAATAATTTTTTAAAATAATAATTGAAAAATATATATACACGATATATATATATATATATTGTGTACAGTTATATATTATATATTTATGTGTCATGTGTGTGTGTGAATGAGGAAAGACAAGAAAATAAAAAGCTTTTGGCTGACAGAAAATTAAATGCCCCCCACTCAAATGTCTTCTCTCTACTCCCAAGCCGGATCAGTGGGCTGGGAGTCGACTCTCATGAAGCGGCCATTTGGAATACGAAATTAGCTGGACGCAGCTTCTTTCGAGTTCAGAAAAAGCTGCGTTGCAACCACCCTTATTAACCCTAAATTGTATTGCTGGATCGAAATTTATAATCACGACTTATTGCAGCCACGGTGTCATACTAAGAGTTGTTTGAACTACCATTACAACTCCTAATAACCCAGGCACTTGACCTTCTTTCACCTCACTTGACATCAACATGGTACAGTATATAGCCTTTGTTGCAGAACATGCAACGAGGGATACTATTTTTATCTAGAATGCATTTCCCCCCCCAAAATCCAGCAGCGACCGAATTTGTCAGTGCACTGAATAGAGGATTTATAAGAAAACTTCATTTCATGCCAGATTCCTCACAGATCTCCAAATAAACCAAAAGATACTCTCTTGAAGAGGTATTATTCCTTGGGTTCATACCTCTGCCATGACAAAGCATAATAGGCAAGGATGCAGCACGCCCAGCAGCCTCGGCTATACCTTCTAATTTGTTACTTAGATTCCTGGAAAAGGTCATGGTAAGATATCATTTATTAAGGCATGGAAAGAAACATAAGTCGTCCATTTTGACAAATAAGAGGATATTGTCTGGAACAAACTTTGCACAAGGAAGCCAGCCGCTTAATCCAACAACAGCACTTATATTGGGAGAGAACTGGTTGCCATTCTCAAATTTTCCTCGAGCAAAACAGGTTGCACAGTAAAGGGAGGTTGCCGCACCCATGCTGAAGCCTCCGACACCAAGTTTGACTGTGAACAACAATTTTAAACTGAGTGAGTTGCCAATTTTGCAACTAAAAAGCTCACATCCCCCAACCCCTTAAGAGAGAAATAATTATATAAGCAAATTGAGCAGGAAGACAATGTTAAATAATGTCTTGTCTTGCAAGAAAAACCTGATATTCGTTTTTTCACAAGGGATATTTGAAATTGTCATTCCTAACACATGGAAAGAGAAATAAAAAGTCATAGACTGCACTGGTTCTGTAACATGCCCTCTTCCATTACCTTTTCTGAGGTTAGAGAAGTAAAATCGGGATATACATTTTTCCTAAGACACCAAGGGATCTAAATTGACATTAATTCTGTAAAGTCAAAGGACAACATATTTTCTTGTTCATTGAGTCAGATGCAGAGATTGTACTGCTGATAAAGGCAATTTTCAGGCTTTCAGCTCTTAACATAAGGGACTTCCCCACAACTTTTATCCATAAAATGACAAATTATTAAATTCGTATTTAAAGGAAAGGCATACAGATGAGATACACTGTTTTTCTGCAGGCATTGAGAAATGTATACCATTCATCATAGTTAAGTGACCTAATAATGATGACATGTATAAGTTTATCACGTGTAAAGCCATAAAAGTGAAGACCAGGTATATTTGCAATGGGTAAACAATAAAAATGCCCTAATCAGGATCAAAAGCATCATACATGGAGAAGCTGTTCTGTCAGATATCCTCCACTGGCAGGGTTAATATTTATGCATCAGTGCATCACTAAGATGTTATTGCGTTATAGATATTCATGGATATCGCATATATTCAACCAAGGTAGAAAACTCACTATCAGCAGGTTCGTTAGCCAATAAGCTTGCAACATATGTAGCTGAAGCTTCCAAACCATGTACATCATCATTAGCATCTTCTGAAAGTTCATTCACATCAAACCCTATAAGATGGCACAAGAAATAATAACTTTCAGTATTTAAAATTAGAACTCTGATCATACATTAGATCCCAGATAGAAAACAGGTCTGCGAGGACATCTCAGGAAAAAATAAAATTTCTTCTTTAAGCTCATGTTTACACTTGGTCATGAGTTATAGTAACTTGGATATATCTGCTGGTAATAATAATTTCAAACTAGTCACAAGTAGACTATAACTGAGCTGAAGTTATGATGGTAAGCCGACTGCTCACATGCCTATAATATATACATTCTTTTTAAGATATCATTCAACAACTGAATATTAATAGTTTTCAGCTTTAAAAGTCTGCCTCATTCTCATAGAAAATAACTGATTATGCAAAATTCTAAAGCAGGAAAATGGCAGTTTCATAGTGAGAAATAGAAATAGAGACCAACCAAGAAGAGTCTTATAAGTCCGCCCTTTTGTTTGGAATGTCAAAAGAGTCTTTTGGATTCTTATGAGGATTGACAACCCCTTACCTCTGAATTAATCACTCACAAGCCTGGGATCTTGAAGAAATATTAATGTAATGCGGACTTTTCACTCTTCTATACCTCTACTCGAAATATTTATATTTGTGAAACAGAAGAAGTGGTACAATAATTCTCAACTTACAAGCAGTTGACGGAAAGCCTCCAAATAAAGTTATTGGTCGTTGAGGAGCAGTTGGGCAGATCCACTTTATCTGCATAAATTATAGCCAACTTTATTAGATAATTTACCCAATTAACAATGATTGTTAGAAGTAATTATTATATCTGTCTGTCTTAAAAACACATGAAGAGTTCTCAAGTAATTTCACATGTAATACTTATCCTTACATTTGGAAGCGGAACTGTTTCCAAGAGACTAGACCAGCTGCAAGAGACACCAAACCAGAGAGGATTTTATCAGAAAGCTGAATGCAAAAGGTGGTTGGTAGCAGCTATTGCTCGAATGAATTACTAATGTGTTACAAAAGGCAACAGAAGGAAGCATGTAAATAAGGCAAATATCAGATTATCACCTTAAGAAACATGCATAACACTAACACAGCCCTAAAATCAAATATATTTCTCAGCCGAGCGAAGTAGCCATAGATTACCTATTTCCATTGTCCCCAAGACCATGCAGCCACACAATGGTCGCTTGATGTTTACCTTTAGGCCTGACCACATAAGTTCGTCCAAATTCAAATGTTCTCGCACCAGCTGCAGTAAATTTATGTTAATCTAATGGACTGCGAAGAAGCAATATCGACATACAAAAGACACGGATGGAATCAATTCAATAATGCAATCACATCCTTATAAAATACAAAAGATCAAGTCCCTTAAGAAGATACATGTTTCCAATTCCATCATGAAAAATGTCAATTTGGATTAAGTCACGGTTGCCATTGGCAATATAAAAAAAAATAAAAAAAAATCTATAAATAAAATAAAAATAAAAATCTTGATGCGTAAAAGAAATTGAGCAAGACTAACCAGAAGGCGCAGCGGAAGGGCCAGTGAAACTCATGTTCCTCCCGATAAATGAATTCAGCAACTTACTGCTGCGAGAGAGAATGCCACCTGCAGACAAAGATGCGGCAGCTTTACACATAAATTTTCCACTCATAATTTGCTCGGCAAACCACCAATTGGTGAACGAAATTGGGGACACGAACCCTAAATTTCCCAATTGCATATACCCAAAAAGAAAAGGAGCACCCTCGCAAAACAAGACAGAAAATAAATACAGAAAAGGGGTGGAAAATATGCAAATTAAAAAAAAAAAAAAACGATACGAGAAATTGCAGAAGACGAAGCTCTTAGGAATTAAAAAAAAAAAAGACATTTGTAGAGAAATTGATTGATTGGGGAAAAATTGATCGACGTGAATGATATACCTGGAGAACTCGTGTTGTCGACAGTGGCGAAGCTGGCTGTGTTGAGTGCTGCCTTTCTAAATTGTGGAAGAATACAACCGATGCAACAATCAATATAATATATTTTTTTCTTAAAAAAAGTAATATTTTTAATGGGTATTTCTATTCACCATGACAATTTATTTACGCACTACATTTTAAATTAATGTAAAAATAATGATTTTTTAGATTATTAAAAAACTTTTTTTTTAATTACAACACACCACAAATAAACAATATAATAAATATAAAAATGTGAAAAACGTGAACATGATGATTTTCATATATATAATCTTGAAACCCTAATTTCTCAAATTTTTGATTCAACTACATTATGTTTAAATTAACCATGGATTGTAGAAACGATGAAAAAAATAATTTCCTACTATTTGTACCGTTTGTGTTTGGTTTGAGAGTTTTATTGAGTTTGCAACTGTGAATCGTCAAAAAAGGTTCGAAAAGGGGCTTCGGAAATCAGTTTTCGAACCCAGAGTGGTATGTGTGGAAAATAGTTTATGAATGCCACTAGGGGGTTTGGAAATCAGCCCCATTGTCTATGTTTGGAATTCATTTTTCGAACTATGCCGATACTTGTATATTTTTAACACTTGCACCAAAATAATTTGTGAGCATATACAATGTAATGATTATTGTTTTGGTTTCAATTTCAAGTTTTTCTAACTCTCGGTCATTTTCCCTTATTACACTTTAATGGAGATGCAATCGTGATGATTTGTGCAGTTGAATGAGAATGTCTTGTTAGGAATCAATGTGTAATAAATGATAATTAATTAACATTCAATTGTATTGTACTAAACAATAGCTATTTGTATTTGGTTGTATTGTAATATTAGACCATAGCTATTTGTATTCGGTAATACTAAATGGCCACAATGTGGCCAGACCACATGAGGGTAATATAGTAAGTACTCACTATATTGATTTATTAAATAATAATAGTAATTAGTGTTATATTGTATTTTACTCCAGTACCATTTCCCTCTTAATATAGTGAGAAAATGAAAATGTATAGATTCAAAATTCAAAATTCGAATCTCTCTCTCTCTTAACATTAATAATTGTTTTGTTATTTTCAATAAAAATAGGATTAAGTATTATATATTCTCATTCATTTTCAATCTTCATTATTTTCGTTTTATTTGCTCATCCATTATACATATATCTTCAAATAGTTCTGAGTTATCAAAATCCAACGCAATAACTGAAAGAATAGCATCCGTCGCACCAATTAGATTGGTTATTTATACTCTTTTTATTATTTATTGTAAATAAATTCTTAATGGATTATATTATATCGAGGCATTTTATTTATCTTACGTGTTAATTATACATGCATGTGATAAAATCCCTAGATCTTAATAAGTCACGAAACATGGTCATGCATTTGATGATGATTATGGAATATGTTTCTTGTACTTAGATCTTAAATTAGTTCCGAGTTATATAACTGATCAAGATGGGATATTGAACAGTTTAACTCGCACGTATTATACACACTCATAAGATGAGGATGTTAAGTTCCATTGACATTAGTGTGGTGACATAAATGTATATATGTGGGTGCTTGTTAGAGAACAAGTTCACTGAACAAACCCATTAGAAATTCTTAAATGGAATTTATCGAAAATATGAATTTCTAAATTACAATAGTACACGGTTAGTCCTTTGACTTGAGACACCACAGTAATCTTGTATTAATTATATCTCATTTTGATATAGTCTCTGATTGCATGATAATCGTAACGAGATTATGTTGGATGTTATATTAATTAATATGGAGATGAATGGAATGGTCAATAAATGATCTATTACTCGATTGTCGAGAGAATCTTCCAATTAATTTTCATGATTCATGATTCAAAAGACCTTGGCCAAGGCGTGATGAATATGATTAATTAAAGAATTGATTGAATGGAAATGAAAATGTAAATATTGGATTAATTGAGTTTTTCGTATTATTCCATAACTCAAGATCCAATCGGGAGGTTAGATAATAGAAGAACCGTACGTGTATAACGATTTGTAATTAAATAGGTTTACTCGCTATTTCACCTAGTGCTAGGAGATCATGCTACTTGCTAGATGTTCCCATGATTTGTAGGTTCTCGAAATTAAAGAGTTAATTTCGAGTATATTAATTTATTGGATAAATTAATAGAATAATATTTTATTCATTAAGTTGTAAATGTTACAAGCCTACTACTAGTACTAGTTGTGAACCTAAGAGGGTTACACAAATAGATTGGAATTGTACCGGTTGGATTGATTCAATTGTTGAATCCAATTAATTAATGGTATTAATTAATTGAGATTATTTTGATTTAATTAGTTAAATAAAATAACCAATTAAAAATATTTAATTGGAATTAATTGGATTAAAAGTCTAATTCAAAATATGGATTAAATTAATTGGATTAATTTAATATATATATATATATATATAAATTTAATTGGATTAATTTATATTGTGTAAAATATTAATTCTATTTTGTGGAATTAATATTCAATTGAGAATCTCTACGATCAAAAGATTAAAGAGATCTTTAATCATCCATTAATGTGATTAAAGGGAAAATCAATTACCATTGAATTGATTTTGATGTTATGGCCGATCATATGAAAAATGGGTGATGAATGTGATCATTATTATTATTCATTCCATTTTTCTCATGTGATTCTCTAGTTCTCAATTTTTACACTTAGCATATTTTTCGTGTATCGATTACTAGCGAAATCGAGATACGAGTTACAATCCAATTGTGTGGACTTGATAGAGGAGATATGTTTGGATCTCTACGAGTAGACGGGCAATCGATTGCTACATACCCTTCATCAACCGGATTGCGAAAAGGTGTGTTTATAATTAAATATATAAAATGATATGATCATTTTATAATCCATCATATTAACGTGAATCCGATGATACACGTGTTATGAAATAATTGTTATTTCATATTGTAACACCCCAAGATTTTATAATAGGCCCAAATCTATTTTTAATCATGATTTCATGGCCCAAATGAATAAATTTAGGCGCATTTTATTATTTAGGCCCAATTCATGGGCTTTTTAGCCCATTTACGTTTTAATTATTTTCGAGACCTATAGTTATCGGAACGAGACGATCGAATATGGTAGATGATAGTGCTCGTCGATAGGGATGTCAAACGGGCCAGCCCGTCGGTTTCGGGTCAACCCTATCGGGTTATCAGGCTATTCGGGTCGGGCCATTTCGGGCTAAAATTTTTTCAGGCTAAAAATTTTTTGCCCTAACCCTAAAACTTTGGTTTTCGGGCTAGCCCGTCGGGCCAACATGTTTACGACAAAAGTTAAGTGCAAGGAGAATACTCTTTCAAATAGTAAGTTTTCATGTCCTATATTAGATCTAAAACTATAACAGAGACACCATGTGTTTATACAAGCATCATATAATTACAAGCAAAGTTGATACACGAGAACTTAAGCAGCACAGTCTGTATAGATGCATAGGTTAAAATCCTCACATAATCTACAGTTCTATATTACGATGCATTACAATTTATTCATTGAGGAATTTCGTCAAACAGTGAAACTGCGCATTCTTCAGTGTCAAATTAATTGCAAGTTGTATTATATTTTTTTCACTATATTCTATAGAAGAGTTTCCAAAACATATATTTTCACTATATTCAAATTGATTGCAAGTTGTATTATATTTTTTTCACTACATTCTATAGAAGAGTTTCCAAAACATATATTCTAATTTATTTGATTGGATTTATCTCTTCCGCAGCAGTGACCATTTCTTCAACAGTGAGAATTTAATTTTTTGAGAATTTTAGATAATAGATAGTCGACTGAGAGCATAATCTAACTATTTTATAATAATTCATTTGTTTATTATAAAAAATTAAAATCCAAGTTCAACAGAAGGAAAGAAGAACAAAGAATGGTGAATTACCAGTTGAAAGCATAATCTAACTATTTTCTAGTATCCATTTGTTTCTTATCAAATAATAATAAGAGTAGATTAAAAAAAATATCAGCCCTACGGGCCAACCCGCGGACCTAGCGGGTTGGCCTGTTTAGCCCGTCGGTCCGTTCGGGCGGGCCCGTTCGGTTAAAATTTATTTCGGGCCTAAAAAATATGACCATAACCCGCCTTTTTTTTCGGGCGATTCGGGCCAATTCATCGGTTTCGGACTAGTTTGACATCCCTACTCGTCGATACGAATCCATAGAGACTAATTTCACCTAAGTGGGACTTCATTTGACCAAGTTATGATTTAATTAGGAATTTAATTAAATTTTAGGTTAAGATATGGAGGGATATAAATACCCATTTCACTCATTAGCTAGGTCATTTTTGGAGGATCCATTTTAGGTCAGCCCCCCCTCTCTTCTCTCTCCCTCTCGCCTCCCCTCCTCCCCGTCGCCGGCGCCGCCGGAGCCGCCGGTCGGAAAAATTCCGGCCACCTTTATTTTCACATGCAATTACATTTTTGGATTCCTCTTCTTCTCCTCTTTCTTGTTCTTCGATTATTTTTAAGAGATTTTGAGGTTTAGGCTTCCGATTTTCGGATCTAAAAATGGGTTAATCCCTAGCCTTTTAATACCTCATTTCTTTCTTTATATTTGAACTTTATTTTCGATTTTAGTGTATATATTGTGATTTAAGGGCTATTTTGGATGGATGATTAAAAAATATATATATGTTCTTAATTTATTTATGGTGTTTTTGGGCATTTTAGAAGCTAAATGATGGATTAATGAAATAAACAAGAAATGAAAAAAAAAATGGAATAGGTTATGTGTATGTGTGTGCCGTGAGTTGTGCATGTGTGTGTGTGTTGATTTTTCAGCTTGTGTGTGTGCGCGCGTGTGTTTATGTGTTTATTTATTTTATTTTTTTTTATTTTTTTTTCCTTAAAATTTATGAAACTATTTAATAAAGAGTATAGGTTAATCTATATTATGTCTAAAAGTAAGATAGTCACTATAAATAGTAATAATAAGTTTCCCGCCTAAATGCACTTTCTATCAATAAAAATAAAATATTTATGAATTAATTAATATTTATATTATATAGTCATTCAATACTAAAATTTCAATATTATATATTATTTTTTATTTTGCAAAAATACTATATTTTTATCAAAAATTATTTTGTTTATAAGATGAAATAAATTATGTGGCCTTTAAATTGTTGATTTATATGTGAATATTCTAAACACCTATTTTTTTTCTTTACAATGGACCATAATTTTATGTTAATTATCATTCTTTTAAGTATTAATAGTGAATGTTCTAATATAATAATTTAAAAATATTTTAAATTTTTAGGTTGATTAAATATATTAAAATAATTCCAGATCCACATCAAAATTTCAATTGAATATATTTAAGTTTTCAAATTAAATGTATTAATCAAGATAAATATCGAGACTTTTAAATTAAATCTACTAAATTTTTTGAATTAAAAGTATTAATTGAACTTAGCAATTAATTGTTAAATATATTTATGTCATGAATTATAAATATATATATATATATATATTAAATAGTTAAAGCTTATATTTTTAGTTTTTCAAACAAAAATTATCATACATCAAAAAACTTACAAATATTGTTATGTACAAACAAATTATAAATTATGAGTCCAAACAATGATATTTCCACATTTGTTGATCTCTAAGTTGAGATCAAGTGTAATATTTAGATATTATGATTTTAATATTAAATATTAAATATATTTTAGATTTGAATTATATATATATATATATATTAAATAGTTCAAATGAAATATTTTTAAAATAATGATTTAAATTTTTTACTCTTTAATTGATTAAGGGTGTTTCTATATACAACACCCTTTTTTTCTTTACACTACATTTATTTTATACATCACATATCTTTTTCATATTTTCACATTTTATCTTTACACACCACGATAAAAGTCATTTATATCCTTTCACTATGAAATTTTTTTTTAAAAAATAATTCAAAAAAAATTTAAAAAAATTATTCTCCTCTCTCCCCTCCATACTATAGACTCGCCGCCCTCCGACGCCGTCACATTTCGTTCTGATCTGCCACCTTTGCGTTTCTTCCCCAGTAATTAATTTTTTTTTCTAAAATAAAATAGAGAAGAACTTAGTTGTGGTTAACACTGTGTTTCATATTCTGACAAATCCTTAAATGTCACCAAATTTTAATGTATTATCATCAACACCATGTTCCAAATTTCAACCTCTCAATCAGATATGTGTATTTCTCCAAACATTTATGAGACAAATCCTATGATTGGAGAAGTTAGCGAAATCAATTTTTTAGCCCCAAAAATATATGACATCAATACACACATTTGATTTCATAGGCAATTCTTACAGAGAAAATAAAATGGAGGAAGAGGAGAGAAATGAAGATTAGCACATGTGAAGGGAAATGAGAGGACAATTGTGAGGGCAGTGCGGTGGATTGGGTCACTGGGGTGAGAAGAACGAGGTTATTTATTTTTATTTTATTTCTTTTAAATAATTTTTAAAATTAAAAATGATATTTATGTAAATTAATAATTGTTTATTTCTGAATTAAATTTAATAGTGGTGTATAAAGAAAAATTAATGGCGTATTTAGAAACATCTATTAATTAAATATATTTTAAAAAATCAAGATAAGCATAAATTTTTTTAAATTAAATATATTTAAATTTTGAATGGTCGAAACTCGAAATATAATAATTGATCTTATCATTTTAATGTTAGATAATTTTAACATTTTCAAGTTATCATATTTAAGTTTTCAACTTTAAAGATGTTTTAAATAGTTAAAACGTATATATTTTAATTTTAAACTAAAATTTATCCCACATTGAAGAACAAATAAATAATATTGTATATATGAACAAACTATGAATTGTGAAACCCAACAATGATCTCTGCAAATTGAGATCAAGTATAATATTTGATATTTGATTTTATCAATTTAATATGATACAATTTAAATTTTTAGAAATTAAATATTTTTCAATTAAAATTAAATTAAATATATTAAACAAATATAATAAAATATTTTAAATATATTAATTTAATTTTTATTTTATTTTTTTAAGTTAATTAAATATATTAAAAATTCAACATCCACATCCAAAATCTTTTAATGAGTTAAAATCTTTAAAGATAATATTTTTTCTATCATTACTCATTCGTGTGTGTGCGCGTGTGTAGATTTGTGAAGTTCTAAAGTTAATATCAATAATCGAGACTATGATGTTTGGTTTCTTCACAAGAGGGTTCGTAAAGTTACATATAATAACATATAAAATTCCATTTAGATTTTCTCCGCCTAAGTATTTTTTATTTTTTTTATAATATATTATTACATATTGTTATTTACATATTAAATTTTAATTTACCCTACATCTCTCATCAGTTGTAGATTGAAATATTGGGATGTGGGTTGTATAAAAGAATAGGTAATTTTAAATCGAACCCTCAAATTAGTTCTGCAACTTTTTCTAATTTTCCTTCATCCCACATTGGTTGTAGATTGAAACATTGAGATGTAGGTTGTTGTATAAAATAGGTGGAAAGCCTGAAAATTTTTATTTAATCATATTTTGAACAAAAATATTTTAAAAAAATTGAAAAAAATTATTCATGCATAATTGACCGATTAATCGTTGTTTAGACCATCTGGGCGACGAGGATTCTACTTTCTCGATTTTACAACGACCTTGGGTGTTTCCGGCACGACTATAGCCGCCAAGGTTGATTTCTCCAATGATGAAAAATACACAAGTAATTTATAATTCAAACGATATAATTCGTATATTTATATGCAAAATTCATGACTGAATATAATTTTATTATTGTACATAAATATTTTTTTAATAACATCCCCTGTGCATCGCACAGGTGGTATACTAGTATTTATATAAGGTTGAGCAGCCCAATGGTGAATGTTTAAATTAACCTCAAAAAGGTCTAAGGTTCAAATCTTCTTGCATGCATTTTTATTAAATCTCTTTTTGTAATTAATGTCCTCTGCTTCAACTTTAAATTAATTAAAATCATGTGTAAATTTTGAAAATTGTATTTAGCTTAATGGATATGTATAGATTTGTTAATTGAAAGGGGAGGGGTTCGAGCCCTCTTAATGCAGTTTTATTTCATTTTTATCTAAGATGATTTTAAACCTTATATAATTAATAATATCATTTAAATTTCGAAAATGACATATGGTTTATTATTTCATTTTTATCTAAGATGATTTTAAACCTTATATAATTAATAATATCATTTAAATTTTGAAAATGACATGGTTTAATAATACTTAAGAGGTCAAGGGTTCGAATCCTTTTTTTTAATCTTTTTATCATAAAAGCTTTCTCGACTATATATATATATATATATATATATATATATAATTATAGATGATTAATTTCGAAAACAGGGCTTAGTCGTTAAGTGTTCTGATTGTGTTTAGGAGGTCCAGGGTTTAAAACCATTTGATGCAGTTTTAATTCTCATTTTGTGTAATTAATTCACAGCATTTATGAAACTATTTAATTAAAACAGTTTGTTTTAGATTGTATAAAATCATTTAGTATAGTGGTTAAAGTATCATTATTTTACATTTAAGGTCATGGGTTCAAATCCTTTTGACCACAATTTTATTTATGCATTTAATTATTTTACTTCTTTTTCTATTTTTGTTTAGTTTTGGATTTAATTCAAATTAAGCATATTGTATTATAAGTGATACTTTATTAGTATTGAAATATTATTATTATTATTATTATTATTATTATTATTATTATTATTATTATTAAAGCCTTACTTTAATTATTATGATTTTAATCCATATATTATACTCGATCAAGGGTTCGGGTATAGCTTAAAGCTAGGATTACCCGTTTGATCTTCAGGCGTCGTCTTTTCGAGATTTTATTTTATAGATATACCTTATACCCTTATTTACATTATAGAATATGTTAATTACCCTAATAAGTTTCTAAGACATAGCCTTTATGTGTAGGTCTTAACCCGAGACAGCAGGCTTAGCACGTGCAAGTTGAGATTAAAGCGATAACTACATTTAGCTAGAAGGTGGGCTTACTTACTAAAACTCTTTCGAAAATGTATTTAAACTTTCGTCCAATATGAAAAAATGGATTATGATTTATGTTTATGTTGCCCATTGTGGATTTGATACGCCTCATATGAGGATATCCAAATATGTTATGAATATGCTATAGATGATATGTGATCACATTAGGGTCGGTCTCCACTATGTTTAATGAGCGTATGAATTGTGACGTCAAATGTGAAATCGTTATTATGATTATTGCTATTCTTTTATGCAAATTATGGGACGAATGTATGAGTATGTCCAGAGTATTTTCTGGCACTCAGCCCCGTTATTTAAAATGTTTTTCAGGTAATTGATGACGGCAGGTAGCGGATGTGGACCAATGGGGACCTTTTGTTTTTAGTTGACCATCTTTTGAATTTATTAGTTATGGTCAAACTATTATATGATTTATATGCTTCCGCTGTATGTTTTGTTGATGGTCAACTGTATGATTCTTAATTTATATGCTTCCGTTGAACCTTGACTTTTGCCACGTGTACGCCTATGAGCGTTTTGGTCATGTTATGTTTCATGAATTGACTATTATTATTTTGATGTAGTTGACCAGTCAGTTTTGTTAAGATCTATTTCTATTGGTTCTTGGTTAGTCAAATATATTGATTCTTGGTGTTTGACTAGTAAACGTAAACTTCTTTGATATAGCAAATCTCAAATTGATTACTCTATTTGAAAATTTTTCTATGGGATTTTCTCCTTCACGTGAGTTTCCATTAGCACCCTGACCCCTCCGGATTTGGGGTGCTTCACATATTTTATAAATTTTTATTTTTCCGCTGCGTTTACGTATCCGATTCTAACAATAACATGGAGAAATCAAAGATAGCCAAAAGAATAAATTTTATGTGGCCTTCGAAGGTATACGAACTGAAATGTATTCAAACTGGATAGATTGTGATCCATTTGTGCTCGATGTCAGGGAAGCTTGTACAAGTCGTTTCCAACTGAATATAAAGCGGTTGAGGCGTATGAAAAATATATAAGTTCGAAATGCTAAGAATATGATAGTTGTTGGAGCGGTAGTGCCAATTTGTATTCTGAGTCGAGAAATTGTGAAATTAGTTCAAAAAAATACAAAAATGAAGAAGTGCAGAAGCGTTGAAGAGAAGTAAATAAGATCGAGAGTCAAATTCTTTATTTTTGGAATCGTAGTTGGAATATTTAGTTCGATTTATATTGCCAAATTTTTATTTCAATTTGGAATAATAATTTATGAATGAGTTTTTATTTTATTTATTTGATTAATGTTCAATTTCAATATATGTTAATTTAGGTAAGATTTTTTATATAATATTATTCATCAAGGTATTTGTCAACAATTATGCCCTAACAAACTCTTCATGCATAATCTATCTCTTCATTAATAATCCTCTCTATTCAAAACTATTTTTGTAACACCCCAGAAAAAAATATAGTATTATTTTATAGCTAGACATTTTATGAAATTAAAACCCAAATCATTATGGCTAGTTAATTATGGGCTTAGAGGCACAGTAAGACTTAGAAAAATCTCGACCTTAGTTGAGCATCTAAGTTAAAATTAGAATTTATATAATAAAAATAGATATTAATGGGATCGTTTTGGTACCAATAACATCCAATTCGGACTTCATTTGACCTTCCAATAGAATTTATTTCATTAAATACTTTGAAATCAATTTTCTCTACCAAAGCCAATTTTATAAATTCAAGTCCAATTATCAAATCCACCTTCGGCCCAATTAAGGCTCATTTGCATCCATTTACTCAAGCCAACATTCAACAATACCTTAATAAACATATCATTGTTAGACCTTTTAAAGAAAAAAATGAAATAATGAATTTCTAGTTGGATAATCATGTTCAACCACCATTTAATTTTGGCCATTTGGAGAATTTCATATATGAGCAAGTGTATAGGTGTATACGTGTAATAATAATAGATGTATAGATATAGATAAACATATATGAGTAGATCTCATTTAGGGATTAGTGGAACCTATACATTTACTTGTAATTATAATAGGAGATATATATGTACAAATATAATAATAGTAGTATAATATAGCAAATCAACATTTTCCATTTGGAAACATTTGTGGTGAACTAGTGTACTAATTAATGTACACGTGTGAGATGGAGCATAACCATATATGTGTATATAATGAGGGGGATTTCGGCAATGTGATTTAAAAAAAAGAGAAGTGAAAATCAAAAGAAAAAAAAAAGAGAGGAAAGGAATTAATTAGAAGCAAAAACGAAGAAAAATAAATTGAAGAAAAAAAAAATAAAAATAAAAGAAAGGTAAGTTTTTACTTTTCGATGTTTCTTTAATATTAGTCCAATGTTATTTGATCTATTTGATCTCGGATTTGGCCGTAGAATATTAAATGAATCTATTTTTTAAAAATTTATATTTTTCGAGTCCTAGTTTAATATTTGGGAGTTAAATTAGGATTTTTAGAAAATGTTATTTAGTTCTATAATTTCCAAATGTTATATTTTGGTTAAAAAGAAATTCTAAATATTATAATTCACTCCTAGGTGTTAAACCAAGCTTCCTGCTAGTCATTGAATTTCAATTCCAAATGATCCCAAGTCATAGGAAATTATTATTTAAGATATTTATGACCTAAGTTATTATTTTATTGGCCTATATTAGGATTCTAAGTTAGAGTTTCAATTTTATAGGTCGAGACGAGCTGAAAGCATAGTAGCATCTCACGCATAAATTGCACAGTTTATTGAGATCATCCAGGTGGGTTTTTCTATAACTCACAACTATGTTTTAAATTCGTCCATGAAAAGTATGTTAAATATTTTAATAGCATTGTTTACGCAATGATTGGATGTGTTGAGACTTCATGCACAGAGGAATTCCGACTTACAAGCATAGACGGTTTACTTTGTGACTAAATGTCTAAATAAGTAACCGTAAAGTATCATGTGATCACATTGGGTCTCTCATCCAATGAAGAAGAGTAAACTTTGTTATAAAGAATGGTTATTATTGATTTTAAAGCATGGAAGTATGACTTGGACGAATATTAATGCCCACTGAGTGTTTTTTGGCACTCAACCCAAATATTTTTCAAATGTTTTCAGGTTCTGGGGATCGAGCTGGTTGACGATAAGCTGATGGGGTGGGTTTGATGGTTGACCCTTATGTGGTTTTTGCTTAAAACCATCTTTAAACTTATGTTTGTATATTAAATATTAAATACTTTCGTTGATACTCTGCAAAACCTTTAAGTTAGAAAGTTGTTGACCCCGTGGTCAATTTTGACTGTATATACAAATATTTTGAATATATATATGGGTTGACGGTGGTGCTTTTAAATGTGTGGCCTATTTGGCTATATATATTTCTTGTTAACATGTCATTTGGTTATGTGTGAGTTTGTGATTTCGAAAAATCTTGTTGAAAGTTGACTTTGAAAGCACCTGAGTGTGTGGTTCGAACATTTTTAAGTTGAGGTGCTGCCCATTTACAAATTATTTATAAAATATTATTATTATTTTTGAAAATTATTTATCACGTAAGCATGTACGTATGTTTTTGGTGACGTCTTGGTCCTAGTGGGACTGGGGCGTTACAGGTGGTATCAGAGCAGGTCTACGTGATTGTAGGCCTGTGATGTTTTCAAAATTGAAATGTTTTGAGTCCTGAGTTATTAAAATGGTTAACCATAACCCAGCAGCTACCGTCTTAGCCGAGCTTACTCCGGGAAGGTACTAAAGTTCATGTTTTGAATTTCTTTAGTGCTATTATGAAAAGTATATGTACATGATTGTATGCATGATATACAAATGCATGTGATCTCAATATGTGATTTAAAACATGGTTGAAAATATGATTTAAGCATTGTGAAAGTTATGTTTTACAAAGCATGGTTATCAGTGTTTTCATGTTAAATCCATTTGATGCATAAACATCATCTGAGTTAGTTTTAGACAAGAACTTAGCTGGGATTTGAACATAGATGCACTGAACATAAGTACCTAGTTTGACTTTAGAGCTTCTTTAGCTCACTGAAATTTATGATCTACGAATCTAAGTGCGCTCTATCATTGCCATATAAGAGTTTGACGATCAAAATATCTAACGTATGAAATACGTATATAGGATGCCACCAAGACGTCAAAATAATCAGGCTCAAAATCCTCCACAAGAAGATACGGCACGTGTTATCGCACAGTTTCGAACATACCAACCTCCGACCTTTAATGGTCAAGGTGAACCGACTGAGGCTGAAGAATGGCTACGAATGATGGAACGCACATTCGCCTACATGGTGTGTACCGACTCTCAGCGCATTGCATGTATAATCTTCCAGCTCACTGGTGATGCTGATCATTGGTGGGAAACACATAGGAGGTCGATGACGTCTGAGCAATTTGCAAATATGACTTGGGAGGATTTCAAGCAAGCTGTTATGCGGAAGTTTGTTCACATGTGTTATCGGGATCAGAAAGAAACTGAGTTCTTACAATTAAATCAGGGAAATATGACTGTGAATGATTATGAACGGAAGTTCAATCAGTTGTCTAGGTATGCTCTACACCTGACAGACACTGATGAGAAAAAAGCTCATAGATTCAAAAGAGGCTTACGAACTGAAATCAGCAGTATCATAGCTGGGCGTGGCATGGCCACGTATGCTGAAACTCTTGAACGAGCTCAAGATGTGGAATCATCACTTCGCAAGAATGAGAACAAGGTTGATGAACCGAAGGGGAAAAGAAAGTGGGATGATAACAGGAATAAGGGTCGCAGTTTCGATAAAAAGGCTAGGATGGGAGGAGGATCAAATTCCAAAGCACAACAAGAAAAACCATTATGTCGAACTTGTGGAAAGAAACATAATGGTGAATGTATGAAGGGAAGGAATGTGTGTTATAGGTGCTGGCAACCAGGACATATGGCATATAATTGTCCAATGAATAAGGGAAAAGAGGTGGCTAGGCCAAGTCAACCTCCGGCAAGAAATGCTCGAGCCTTTGCTCTTAATCGACAAGATGCTGCACGTGAGCCTGGAAATATGGCAGGTATGATTAGTATATCAAATATGCCTGTACTTGCATTATTTGACACTGGAGCTTCGCATTCATTTATATCTATCGCACTATGCTCTAAGCTAAAACTGACTAAGGAAAAACTTAGTGAGGCCTTAGAAGTAAGTATACCTTCGGGGAGGATCTTAATTGTTGATCAAATATGCAAAAATATAGATTTGAACCTTGGGTATAGATCACTAAGTGCAGATCTACATGTCTTAGACTTGAGAGACTTTGATATTATCCTTGGAATGGATTGGCTAGAAGCTAACCATGCCACAATTAAGTGTCTTGAAAAGGAGCTAATCTTCCAAAGACCGAAAGAACCGGAATTCACTTTCCATGGATCAAAGTTGGGAACTAGAGTAAGAGTTATTTCCGCAATAAAAGCAATGAAGATGCTTAGAAGAGAAGGATGTGAATCGTTCTTAGTAAGTTTGATAATGAGCAAGTCAGAAAAGGTGACAATTGATGATGTACCTGTGGTGCGAGACTATAAAGACGTGTTTCCAGAGGACTTGCCAGGTCTGCCTCCAGATAGACAGGTTGAGTTTACGATAGACTTGCTTCCAGGAGCTGCTCCAGTATCAAGAACGCCATATCGCATGGCACCAAAGGAGTTAGAGGAGCTAAAGGTTCAACTGCAGGAACTCTTAGATAAGGGTTATATTCAACCAAGCGTTTCACCATGGGGAGCACCTGTATTGTTCGTTAAGAAAAAAGATGGAACACTTCGAATGTGCATAGACTACAGAGAGTTGAATAAGTTAACTATCAAGAACAAATATCCACTTCCCAGAATTGATGACTTATTCGACCAATTGAAGGGAGCAGGAGTATTTTCTAAGATTGATTTAAGGTCTGGGTATTATCAACTTAAAATTCGGAAGGAAGATATACCCAAGACTGCATTTCGTACACGCTATGGTCACTATGAGTTTATAGTGATGCCTTTTGGTCTTAGCAATGCACCTGCAGTTTTTATGGGCTTAATGAATCGAGTTTTTCACCCATATCTAGATAAATTTGTAATCGTCTTCATCGATGACATACTGATATATTCCAAAAATGAAGATCAACATGTTGAGCATTTGAGAATTGTGCTAGATACACTACGAAAGGAAGGACTTTATGCCAAATTCAGCAAATGTGAATTTTGGCTAAAGGAAGTGGTGTTTTTGGGACACATTGTCTCAGACCAGGGCATTAAAGTGGATCCTGCCAAGGTGAATGCAGTTAGTGAATGGAAAACCCCGACAACCGTACATGAGATACATAGTTTCTTGGGTCTAGCTGGATACTATAGAAGATTCATTGAAGGATTCTCCAAGATAGCAAGGCCTATGACCCAGTTATTGAAAAAGGAGAATAAATTCAAATGGACTGATGATTGTGAGAAAAGCTTCCAAGAATTGAAAACGAGGTTAGTTACTGCACCAGTTCTAGCTATACCGGAAGAGTCTGAAGGATTTGTGGTTTTTACAGACGCATCAAAGCAGGGTTTAGGTTGTGTTCTGATGCAAAGTGGAAAGGTGATTGCGTATGCATCACGTCAGTTAAAGCCACATGAGAATAACTACCCGACACATGATTTAGAATTGGCCGCCGTGGTGCATGCGTTGAAAATTTGGAGACACTATTTATATGGCGGAAAAAGTGTGATTTATTCAGATCACAAGAGTCTAAAATATTTATTCGAACAGAAAGAACTCAACATGAGGCAAAGAAGATGGTTAGAACTAGTCAAAGATTATGATTGTTCCATCCAATACCATCCAGGAAAGGCAAACGTTGTTGCTGATGTTCTAAGCAGGAAAAATCGAGTAGAATTGAGTTGTCTGATCACTCAACAAGAACAAATCACGAGAGACTTTGCCAAACTTAGCATTGAAATTGTAACTCCACCAGATAGCATAAGTGCACATATAGCAACGATGGTAATGAAGCCTAACTTGCGAGGCCGAATCATTGAAGCTCAACAAAAAGATGACTATCTTGAGAAGATAAAAAGAAGAATAGGTCAAGGAGCCCCAGGAGAATTCGTGGTTGCAGACGATAATGCATTAATGTATGGGAATAGAATTTGTGTGCCACGAAATGAAGAATTGATAAGAGAAGTTTTAGATGAAGCTCATTGCACGTTTTATACTGCTCATCCAGGGAGTACTAAAATGTATAGAGATTTGAGGATGACATTCTGGTGGCGAAATATGAAGAGGGACATTGCAGCGTATGTTGAAAGATGCATGACTTGTCAACAAGTCAAAGCAGAACATCAAAGGCCATCTGGATTGCTCAAACCCCTAGAAATTCCTAAGTGGAAGTGGGAGCATATTACAATGGACTTTGTCGTTGGTCTACCAAAGTCATTACGTGGAAACCATGCCATATGGGTTATCGTTGACCGTTTGACCAAGTCAGCACACTTCTTACCGGTCAAGATGACTTTAGGATTGGATAAACTGGCACAAATTTATGTAAAAGAAATTGTAAGACTTCATGGTGCACCTGTGTCAGTGACATCAGATCGCGATACGCGGTTCACGTCTAAATTTTGGCAAAGCTTACAAAATGCAATGGGCACAAAATTGAATTTTAGCACAGCTTTTCACCCACAAACTGACGGACAGTCTGAAAGAACAATTCAGACCCTAGAAGATATGCTGAGGGCTGTAGTCATGGATCAAGGAGGAAGCTGGGAGGAATATTTGCCTTTAGTTGAATTTGCTTACAACAACAGTTTCCAAGCAACCATTGGAATGGCACCTTATGAGGCTCTATATGGTCGAAGGTGCAGATCACCACTTTACTGGGATGAAGTTGGTGAAAGAAAAATTTTAGGCCCGGAAATTATACAGAAAACTGTTGAGGTTATTGAAAAAGTAAGGCAACGAATGAAAGAGGCCCAAGATCGACAGAAAATGTATGCAGATAAAAGAAGGAAGGATTTACAATTTCGGGTAGGAGATAAGGTGTTCCTGAAAATATCTCCTACAAGAGGCATTATGCGATTTGGAAAGAAAGGAAAGTTGCGGCCCAGATACATTGGACCGTACGAAATTCTTGAACGAATCGGAGAAGTTGCATACAAGTTGGCATTACCGCCAAAGTTAGGAGGAATTTATGACGTGTTTCATATTTCAATGCTTCGAAAATATATTTTCGATCCAAGTCACATCGTAAATCAGGAAGAAATAGAAGTAAATCTAGATCTGACATACGACGAGTTTCCTATAGCTATTCTCGACAGAAAAGTCCAAAAGCTGCGGAATAAAGAGCTAATGATTGTGAAAATTCAATGGAGCAGACACGGACAAGAGGAAGCTACATGGGAACTTGAGGATCAGATCCTGGCAAAGTATCCAACCCTCGTCATAGCAGGTATATTCAATTTCGGGGACGAAATTTTTTTAAGGAGGGGAGGATGTAACACCCCAGAAAAAAATATAGTATTATTTTATAGCTAGACATTTTATGAAATTAAAACCCAAATCATTATGGCTAGTTAATTATGGGCTTAGAGGCACAGTAAGACTTAGAAAAATCTCGACCTTAGTTGAGCATCTAAGTTAAAATTAGAATTTATATAATAAAAATAGATATTAATGGGATCGTTTTGGTACCAATAACATCCAATTCGGACTTCATTTGACCTTCCAATAGAATTTATTTCATTAAATACTTTGAAATCAATTTTCTCTACCAAAGCCAATTTTATAAATTCAAGTCCAATTATCAAATCCACCTTCGGCCCAATTAAGGCTCATTTGCATCCATTTACTCAAGCCAACATTCAACAATACCTTAATAAACATATCATTGTTAGACCTTTTAAAGAAAAAAATGAAATAATGAATTTCTAGTTGGATAATCATGTTCAACCACCATTTAATTTTGGCCATTTGGAGAATTTCATATATGAGCAAGTGTATAGGTGTATACGTGTAATAATAATAGATGTATAGATATAGATAAACATATATGAGTAGATCTCATTTAGGGATTAGTGGAACCTATACATTTACTTGTAATTATAATAGGAGATATATATGTACAAATATAACAATAGTAGTATAATATAGCAAATCAACATTTTCCATTTGGAAACATTTGTGGTGAACTAGTGTACTAATTAATGTACACGTGTGAGATGGAGCATAACCATATATGTGTATATAATGAGGGGGATTTCGGCAATGTGATTTAAAAAAAAGAGAAGTGAAAATCAAAAGAAAAAAAAAAGAGAGGAAAGGAATTAATTAGAAGCAAAAACGAAGAAAAATAAATTGAAGAAAAAAAAATAAAAATAAAAGAAAGGTAAGTTTTTACTTTTCGATGTTTCTTTAATATTAGTCCAATGTTATTTGATCTATTTGATCTCGGATTTGGCCGTAGAATATTAAATGAATCTATTTTTTTAAAATTTATATTTTTCGAGTCCTAGTTTAATATTTGGGAGTTAAATTAGGATTTTTAGAAAATGTTATTTAGTTCTATAATTTCCAAATGTTATATTTTGGTTAAAAAGAAATTCTAAATATTATAATTCACTCCTAGGTGTTAAACCAAGCTTCCTGCTAGTCATTGAATTTCAATTCCAAATGATCCCAAGTCATAGGAAATTATTATTTAAGATATTTATGACCTAAGTTATTATTTTATTGGCCTATATTAGGATTCTAAGTTAGAGTTTCAATTTTATAGGTCGAGACGAGCTGAAAGCATAGTAGCATCTCACGCATAAATTGCACAGTTTATTGAGATCATCCAGGTGGGTTTTTCTATAACTCACAACTATGTTTTAAATTCGTCCATGAAAAGTATGTTAAATATTTTAATAGCATTGTTTACGCAATGATTGGATGTGTTGAGACTTCATGCACAGAGGAATTCCGACTTACAAGCATAGACGGTTTACTTTGTGACTAAATGTCTAAATAAGTAACCGTAAAGTATCATGTGATCACATTGGGTCTCTCATCCAATGAAGAAGAGTAAACTTTGTTATAAAGAATGGTTATTATTGATTTTAAAGCATGGAAGTATGACTTGGACGAATATTAATGCCCACTGAGTGTTTTTTGGCACTCAACCCAAATATTTTTCAAATATTTTCAGGTTCTGGGGATCGAGCTGGTTGACGATAAGCTGATGGGGTGGGTTTGATGGTTGACCCTTATGTGGTTTTTGCTTAAAACCATCTTTAAACTTATGTTTGTATATTAAATATTAAATACTTTCGTTGATACTCTGCAAAACCTTTAAGTTAGAAAGTTGTTGACCCCCGTGGTCAATTTTGACTGTATATACAAATATTTTGAATATATATATGGGTTGACGGTGGTGCTTTTAAATGTGTGGCCTATTTGGCTATATATATTTCTTGTTAACATGTCATTTGGTTATGTGTGAGTTTGTGATTTCGAAAAATCTTGTTGAAAGTTGACTTTGAAAGCACCTGAGTGTGTGGTTCGAACATTTTTAAGTTGAGGTGCTGCCCATTTACAAATTATTTATAAAATATTATTATTATTTTTGAAAATTATTTATCATGTAAGCATGTACGTATGTTTTTGGTGACGTCTTGGTCCTAGTGGGACTGGGGCGTTACAATTTTAATGTTAAATTATAGCATATTAAAATTTCAAAATTATTACATTAGAACCTCATTTAATTCGATCATAAATTATAATATAGTACTTTTGGGAGGAAAATTTCATAAGATATTCATCATGTGATATATGTCTTCACATATTAATTATCTTTAACTTATTTTAGGATGAGATATGTGATAAGCACAAATATAATTTTGATATTCACCTTCTATTGTAATCTCTTTAGTTAAATTATCCTAATATATCTAGTTTTTACCTTATTTGTTGTTATCTATATTAGATATGTGCTTATGTTCTCTATAAAATAGCTCAATGCCTATGTCGTTATTTAAGTTAATTAATCAAAGCAGCTTTCTTCTCTATAATATGAAATTATAAAGTATGTATTAAATTTAAAAAGAAAAAATATCACTTAACATATCTTAGTATTCTATTCAATTATAGTTCATGACGTATATATTATTTCAATAAGGTTTGAAACAAAAAGAGCTCATGTTCAATTCAAGAGCCAATTGCTGCGGATGTGAAAATTGCCATTGAACTAATAAGGACATCAATAATCAAGCAATGACAGAATATCTATTCTTCTGCTGCAACAACAGTGATTTCACCCTTGTCCGATACAAATAAATGAGCTAGTATATCTTTCTGTCTGTGTGCGCGCACTGTGTGTATATATCATTTAAATTCAGAAATCAGCCGTATTGTTTTGACAATTTTGCATTTCACAGCTGCATTTGTTTTGTATCTGATATGGTGCTTTGTTCACCATTTATAACTTTAGGGAAATGATTGGCTCAATATCAATGAAAGCAAACCAAATATTAATGGCTTAATTAGTTATTCTGGGATAATAGTAAGTATACTAAATTTCCAACTATGCTATACTGTGGAAACTTTGCAAATGGGCTGCTTTATGCCACCATATTGACAAGAAGTGCTACTGTTCTTCTAGTTATTCTTAGACAGCTTAAGGAAGAAATTTTTGGTCTAAGAAAGAGTGAACTTAATTTCACATATTAGCTATTGGAATCGTTATTTGCAGAGGCAGCCTTTTACAAGTTTTCTCTTTGTAAAGAATGACATTGAAAAATCTACAAAACTGAGCATTTCATTTTTAATAAATTGAATAGTTATTTTGCTATTTAGGAGAAAATACAAAAAAATAAACAAAGTCGAACAATCAAGTCGTGCTCTTGGGATATTGGAAGGGCTACTTTGATATAAATGATTCCTGGGAGGAACTTAGTCAAAGGAAATTCAAAGTGAAAAGAGCTGAAATACTTTGGGCTTTTTAGTAATATAACTGCTATCTCTTTCTTGTTTCCTATAGCATTTAGATCTCCCTGAAGTCTAGACTTCCCACATGTTTTGGCATTTGATGGTTATATCGCTTAAGAATTGCTGCTTCTGTTCTGCAGACTTGTTGGTTTTCTGAGTTTGAAATACTATTGTTTACTGTCAACTCTTGTTAGAAGCACACTTATTTAATCTTTGATTTGCTTTTGAGACATTACAGATTGCAACCTCCCTTGAGCAAAAATGCTACAAGGAATGAAAACTTTCACTCGATCTGTGAAAACTGTTGTGTATTTACAGGAAATTGATATATATCATCTTCATTTTCGTGTGAAGACCTAATGCATCGACCAAGTATAACTCAGGTATTTATGGTATGCCATGCCTTTGTTCGCGAATAGTTTAATAACTCAGGTACTTATGATTTCTGAATTAATTAACATAGCCGTAGCAATATTATTTCTTCATTATGTATATATATTAACCGATACAATCAATTAATTGATACGTACGTACAATCATACATATAGATGATGACCGATCGATCAGTTAATAGTTGAAGAAATTGAAAATATCAAGTAGTGAGGATGGATGGATAGAAGTGAGCAACGGTGCCAATAACCGGGGCCGTAGTATCGGGAAAGTTCTCACACCCGGTAAGTTCACTCACTCTACCATCAGGCCAAACTCTAAGAGGATAGGTAAGCAAATGTGCCGGCAAATCGCCCTCGAATGTTTCTCTACTGTAAAGCTCCCAGTTTCTCTCAGCTAGACGGTTCACCGTTTGGATGCACTCGAAGGTCTCCGGACGACAAAACAGGTCGTCTAGTAAGCCCATGTGCTCGTACCACAACGCCATCCGGAAGCCATGGACCTGACCCCTGGCCGGCTGCTTGCACGACAGATGGTGAGGCTGGTAACCCCCCATTGCAATTTCCGAATCCCTAGCACCATCCATCGATCTCTGGTTTATATTCGCGGATCCAATTATTATGTACTCATCATCAACTACACACATATATATATACCAGCATTAGCAAAACATCAATCTTGAATCATTAAAAAATAAATACAAGTAAAACAAATAAAAACCCTCTGGCTAGGTACGTATGTACGTACCTATCATCATCTTGGCGTGGACGTAGATCATTCCACGCCTGGATTGCTGAGCTCTGCTGTAATATGTATCCGGTTCTGGTTTCTGAGGAGGCTCGTATTCACCAGCACGCTTCATCTCTCTGTTGCCTAAGCAGAAGAATGTTAAGTAGTCCTTGGGGTGGGCGGTGATGCCTTTTCTCTTGATAGCTTCGGCCACATCAGCATACATCATCTCAATAGTCCTCTTCTGCCAGCTCAGAATAGTCTGCACCGCCGCGCTCTCCGGAAACCCCTCCGGCCACATCGGGATCACCACGTACACTCTGAAATCCTCCCCTTCTTCAATCTTGCACGCGATCTTCAACGACAGCTCCTTCGGGATTAGGTGCAGAGCGCCCACGTCTTCATCCTTTATATCAGTCGACGACCAGCAAAATGAGCTTCCTAAGAAGTACTGGTTTTCAATGTAGATGAATCTGTTGGCGCGGCGGATGGCGTGGATGTAGGCATCTTGAATGCTGCGGTCGATGATGTTGTCTTTGCCGCTGATTAGCCCCGATCTCGCCGCTTCCTCGGGTGACTCCGGGAAGCCGAAAGCGGCTCCGCCATCAATGGAGCGGAAAACCTGAACATTCCACGTCTCTCGGTCATCCGGAAACATGACGGGAGACGGTGGAATGATACTGCCGCTGCTGCGCAGTTCCTGCAACGGCAGAAGCAGGTCCTTACCGCCCTGCTTCCTCCACCTCTGTTCGAAATTGAAGACGACATCCCACGCGGCAGCACCTTCGAGCTTGCAGTGGATGTCGTGCCATGGCTCTCGGGGGCCGCCTTTCTTGATGTCGGCCCCCTCGCAGTTGGCCTGATGGAAATCATCACGGTGGACTGTGTTTAGAGTCCTGAAAAGGGAATGAAACTGGGTGTCGTATCTTCCATCGCAGAGATCAATTCCACCTATAAAGCTCACAATCCTCCTCTTGTCTTCATCTTTACTATCATTAGGCATTGCAGCGTCAACAATGACAATCTTCTGGTGATGAGTGAACATTGCATTGATCTCCAACCCCTGAATTATGCTGCGGCCGTCGTCTGGATTGCGAGGGCACAGCACGCAGTGCACCTCAGTGTTGTGGAAATAACTGCCGGTATCTTCATCATGAGTAGCAAGCAATCCATCATTCTTCAACAGCTTCACAGAAGTTCTCTCATCCCATACAAGCATCAGCACCCTCACACCTTCATTAGCCTTCTTGATCAGCAGTTCGCCGAGGCTCATTCCTCCACCTTCTTTGGGCCTTCTAACATCCCTCACCAACGTGATCATCGTGTATACGGACCAACCGGTGATGTAGATGAGATGCTTGGCGTCGGAAATGGCGTCGAAAATGTCCTCCCAACACCTGCTCGGCCGGTACTGCTTCCCGCCGGATAATGGAATCTCCGGGAGAAAAGAGTCAGGAACGTGAGCGTCTTGGTAGAGAGTGACTCTGCAGCCTCGCCGTTGAGGGAAGAAGGTGAAGGGGACACCGGGGAAGTTGGGGCTCTTGAGGCCGCGAGACCAGCAGCGCTCGCGCGTGACGTCGTAGAAGTGGAGCTTCACGTGGAGTTTGGAGTCGCCGTGGTGGTGGTTGAGGATGGGGAGCCAGGTGTCGATTTCGTCGCCGGAGATGAGGTGGTGGACGGGAATTTGAGCGGTTCCGATGAGGTTAGTGCCGATGGGATTGTCGAGTTTGATGGTGAAGACAACATGGGAGGCGACGTGGGCGCAGTAGAGGTGGAAGGATTCGTTCCAACGAGGATTGGAGTTGTGGTCGTGTAGCAATCTGGTTCGACCGACTCGTGTTTTGCCCAGGTCGATCGTCGCGTAGAGTCGTGAAGCTGTGTTCCTGAAACCTGCCGCTTCTTCGATGCCTTCTACCACCTTGTTATTATATATCATAACACATCAAATACGACTTTGGAATAGAAAATCACGTTTCTTTGTTTCTTTCTTGTTCATAATATACAAATATATAAGAATAGGGTTCTTTTATTTCTATTTTAAAATCCTATTATTGGACATTAGATATTATATTCAGTTATTCATCTCCATTGAATTAGCTAATTAAATTTCCTTTTACTTGTTCACCTCAATTGAATTGTGACGAATACTTGTGTTAGATTTTCTAACAGGTCCTAATATATTAGACGGGTTAAATATGATCTAAATCCATCCAAAACAAACAAAACTCGATGTAGAAAATGAAAAAACAAGAAAATGAAAAAAAAGGCTCAGCAGTCCCGCATGTGGGCTCCACGCGCCTGACTGTTGATTTTTTCTGCTTTTTTATTTTGTTTATCTCTATTTTGTATCGAACGAGCGCATTGCATAAGAAACGTGCTAGCGTCAGACGAATGCACTGCGCGAGGTACCAGATAAAAAAAAATCAATTCAATTTAATTTTAGTTTTCACTAATTCCATTTTAGGATATATAATTATTTTAAAAAAATAATAACCAAGTGCAGTGCACGAGCTTATGCATTAGTGTCAGAAGAATGCACTACGCGAGGCACCAAATATAAAAAATTAAATTAATTCAATTTAATTTTAGAGTTCACTAATTTGATTTTGAAGCATATATTTATGTCAGAAATATTAATTATCGAGCGCAGTACACGAGTTCACGCGTTAGTGTCAGGTGAGTACACTACGAACGCGTGGGCTTGTGCACTGTGCGAGACATCGAAAAAAATAAATAAATTAATTCAATTTAATTTTAGGGTTTACTAATTTCATTTTATAGTATATATTTATTTCAAAGTAACTAATTATCGAGCGCAGTGCACAAGCACGCACGTTAGCGTTGGGCGAATACAATACACGAGAAGCCGGATAAAAATAAATAAATATTTGTAAAAAAAACACAAAACAAGAAGAAATTAAATTAAAAAAAAAACACTGAAAAATGAAAGAAAAGGAGGAAGAGGGGCACTAGAAAAATTCTAAAAAGAAGAGAAAAAGAGGGGACCACCTTTCAAGGTCAAATAAGACCGGTCTAATGAATTGAGATCCATTAGACCATCATTATCGGTCAGTTTTGTGTTGGAACGGTCGAACGCCATATTGGCAAGTAAAAAGAAAAAAGAAAAAAAGAAAATAGCATGCAGACCGCGGTTGAGAATGGGCAAACAGACGAATGAGTGGTCTCTCTCGCTCCTCTCTCATCCACTTTTCTCCCCTCCAATAGAATGAAGACAAGTGTCTCCATTCTATTGGATATGTAAATTATATTTGAATAAATATATAAAATTCATATAATTTTTATATAATATATTAAAAAAATTTAAAAAAAATATCAAAATTCATATTTTTTCATTCTCAATAATTAGAGTCCAATATTGCTATATTTTGACACATCTCAAATTTTTCAATATCTCATTCTATAATATTTAGCATTTTTTTATTTATCTTCCTATGGATCGGGGAAATAATTTTTTCTACGATCCTCAACATGAGAATCACTCCCAAGATTATTTTTCTAACCTCGAAAACTTCCAAATTTATATTGTTTTTATCTATTTTAATCGAGCACATATGACAAAATTTCGGCCATCAACACTAAATTTATATTGTTTTCATCTATTTTAATCGTCGTTTGTTTATTTCAATTCATGTTGAGTTTATTATTATTTATGTTCTTGTTTTGTTTATTTTGTATTTTATCATATTGTCTATTTTATAAAAGTTTGTTATTTTATGTTATTACAATTTTCAATAATAATAATTATTTATTTTAATTATTATTAATTATATTATATTTATTAATAAACGAAAAGGAAAAATAATATATAATGTTGTCGTTGGGTGTTTGGGTGGTTGCTGATAAACTATCAAATTATATGTGGTTGGGTTGGATAAAATATTGGTGATGTGGAAGAGAGAGAAATTAATTAAATATTGAAGGTAGTTGCCCGGTTGGAATGTTTGCCCGGTTGCTGATAATGGTAGTCAAAAAAAATTTGAAATGGTGGGTTTAGGGTGTTCGACCGAGGGAGGCCAGCCGAACGCTGGTCTCTCTCTCTCTCCTCTCCCATTATTTTATTATTTTTTTATATTTTGTATTTTTTTATGTATTATTAAAATAAATATATCCATTATATCTAATTTTATTGGATATGTTAATTTTATTTGGACACTTGTCTATATTTTATTGGATATGTAGATTTTATTTGGATATGTAGATATAATGATTATTAAAAATGAATATATCCATTATATCAAAATTTTATTGGATATGTAAATTTTATTTGGCCACTTGTTTCTATTTTATTGGATATGTAAATTTTATTTAGATATCTAGATATAATGCATATATTTTTTTAATAAGTTTTTTTAAAAAAAATATCAAAATTCGTATTTTTCATTCTCTATAAATAGAGACCATTTTTACTAAATTTTCACACCTCATAAATTTCTCAATATCTCAATCTATAACGTTTAGTATTTTTCTCTGTATCTCCCAATGGATCGAGGAAATAATTTTTATTACGTCAACATCAAAATCACTCCCAAGATTATTTTCCCAACCTCGAATATCTTCCAAACTCTGAAGAATTCTCACAGTTCGGTAATATGAACTCCCAGTTTTCACATAATCCTACCCATTCTCCTAATCCAGAAAACCAAACCTCTCAAAACATCTTGTTTTGTTTATTTTGTATTTTATCATATTATCTATTTTATAAAAGTTTGTTATTTTATGTTATTACAATTTTCAATAATAATTATTATTTATTTTAATTATTATTAATTATATTATATTTATTAATAAAAGAAAAGAAAAAATAATATATAATGTTGTGGTTGGGTATTTAGGGTGGTTGCTGATAAATTATCAAATTGTATGTGGTTGGGTTGGATAAAATAATGGTGATGTGGAAGAGAGAGAAATTAATTAAATATTGAGGATGGTTACCCGGTTTAGGTGTTTGCCCGGTTGCTGATAATGGTAGTCTTAGATCGTCTCACGAGAGACCTTCGATTGAATTGTTTGCTTTCCCTAATTTTAATTTAGCATTGAACTTAATATATAATGCAAAAACACATCCAAGAATTTTAAGGTCTTGTTTGTTTTCATTTCTAAATGAAAATTTCTCACTTTTTACCATTTAAAACATTGGAATTACGTTTGTTTTACTTATTTTCAATTCCAATTTTCACATTTTCCAATCCTATATAACCTATTCAATTATATATATATATATATATATATATATATATATATATATATATATATACCAAACTTTGAAGAATTCTCACAGTTCGGTAATATGAACTCCCAGTTTTCACATAATCCTACCCATTCTCCTAATCCAGAAAACAAAACCTCTCAAAAAATCTTGTTTTGTTTATTTTGTATTTTATCATATTATCTATTTTATAAAAGTTTGTTATTTTATGTTATTACAATTTTTAATAATAATTATTATTTATTTTAATTATTATTAATTATATTATATTTATTAATAAAAGAAAAGAAAAAATAATATATAATGTTGTGGTTGGGTGTTTAGGGTGGTTGCTGGTAAATTATCAAATTGTATGTGGTTGGGTTGGATAAAATAATGGTGATATGGAAGAGAGAGAAATTAATTAAATATTGAGGATGGTTACCCGGTTGCTGATAATGGTAGTCTTAGATTGTCTCACGAGAGACCTTCGATTGAATTGTTTGCTTTCCCTAATTTTAATTTAGCATTGAACTTAATATATAATGCAAAAACACATCCAAGAATTTTAAGGTCTTGCTTGTTTTCATTTCTAAATGAAAATTTCTCACTTTTTACCATTTAAAACATTGGAATTACGTTTGTTTTACTTATTTTCAATTCCAATTTTCACATTTTCCAATCCTATATAACATATTCAATTATATATATATACTATATATATACACATATATATATATATATAAACCAATACACCTCGTAAATTGAACTGGAAATACTGAAAACTGAAAATTGATGTTGGAAATAAAAACAAACAAGACCTAAGAAATCAGTTTAGAATTTCCACCCCATTATCCGATTATTTTAATTTTATTTTTTACGAAAATATCTGATTAATTGAAAGCAAATTAACTCGCTACTGATTTATGAAGGCATAAGATATTATAGCATATTATTTTTGTTACAGACAGTATGTGTATAACTGTATCACCAATCCTCCTGTGTACTAGGTTAACATTAGACGGTCAACTCGTAAAAAAAATGTCAAATAATTAGGTGATATTTTTTAAGGATATATGTGATAGTTTTTGAATTTTAAATGATATTTTTTAGTGTTGCGATTGATACTGATTTTGACCATTTTTTTTGCCAATACTTTTTAAGAATAGATGTGATACTTTTGGACTTTTTAGTGATACTTTTCAGTATTACAGTTCATACTGATTTTGACATTTTTTTTTTCACGGATTAATCCGATCAAAATATTAATCCCGTGTTGACCACATTGACATCTTGATGTGCGCACACTTAGTGTACACCAAACCACCCTAATTGTATAATTGTGAGTTATGAGATAGATCCTATACGAGTATAATTGACGCTGACAATATTATAAATGCATAGTAGTAGGCTGATAATATATTGTTACTTTCACGTTCGGCCACATATATTTGTATTAAAATAGTTTTAAATTCTTTTTAACGCGTACAATTCAAGTATGCTTAACTTTAAATTTATCATATATTCTCATAATTTAATTTTACATCCGATAATATAGATCATAGATAAAATTCATGAATAATATCAATATATTGTTGTACATATAAAATAGTTTATTTTATATTTAATTTCTAAAATTATAATTAAATTGGTCTAAGTGCTACCTAGCTAGTGTACCTAGCTAATTTGTCTTCGTATATATAAAAGTCCAAATAAATAAATGGTTAGGTGACAGATTTCAATTTATAAGAAACTCCAGTGGTCTTCAGCTGTCAGTCAATGTTTTTCATATAGAAATGGTTTCTATATGAAAGAATGTCTACTTTTTAATATATTGAAAAAACAATGTGAAACTTCAATTCCAGCCCTCTTCAACTACTCTTCTTATGGAAAATATATGATCAAGTTAAACGAAGAACTTACACTTTAGTTTATTATTAATATTTTTTTAGTTTCTTTTTTTGCTCGAATCTAAAATTAATGCCATCCCATGATATATATCAAACTAAATAAACATCAGTCTAGAGAAATTCCACGACGACTTACTTACAGGTCATTGAAAATTTCCAGATTAATTAAGGAGAGAAATGTGATGTAAACAATAGACAAATTAATATTCAAAATGTGAAGAAAAAACTAACGAAACATTTCAAAAACTGAAGAATACATAGCTAGCAAGCTAGCCCCTAAAATTTCTATATTAGTTTGAAGTATATAATTTAATTACTAGGAGATCGAGTGCAATTATGATCGATGATCAACAATTTAAAAATAAAAAATCTGTAGATTAATAATAGTGATGAAATAGAGAAAAGAGGTTAAAAAGAAGACATATAATGATGGATATATACCTTATGAAAAAGCTTGGAAAGAAATCCAAGATGGAGATTATCGATCTCATAAATGGTTGCATGTAGATCTCCGTGGAGTAAAATCTCCTCCGTCATCACTCAGATTCTTCAATTCTTCGATCTAGCTAGCTCTACCTTTGATATTTATTTTCAATTCGCAGTACTACTCTACGGATGGATTGCAATTTTATATTCAGATCGACTATTTCGATCACTATATATGTATACGAGGACTCTAAGCATGCACAGTTGACATTTCTTTTATCTTCTTCTTCTTCTTCTTCTTCTTCTTTAATTTGTGCCCATATATATTTATATATATATATATATATATATATATATATATGTTGAGAGAGAGAGAGAGAGAGAGAGCCTGTGTGTATGGACGTTGCTTGACTTATTGTGTGGCGGGAGATGAGGAGATGCATGGCGGCCACGAGAAAATAGGATTTAAATTATAATAATAACGTACTAGGAGCTAATAAAGTGGTTAGTTGAAATTAATAATTAAATTAGTAAATTAAGCTTAGCAGCCCATGACATCAATTTGTAATTCGTTCAAAATTGGGGAGCAGGTACGCAGAAAGTTGGAATATGCAAATGTTTAAATATTTTATAATCATGCATGCGCGGCAATTTAAAAAAAAAAAAAAAAACCTTCAGTTTTTACACAGATTAAGAAAATATATTTATTGTACTTAAAAAATACTCCCTCCGTCCCAATAGTAAGGTTCACATGATCTTATTTGGTTGTCCCAATATCAAGGTCCACTTCCAAATATGGAAATAATTAATGTCAACATCAAAGTGGACCTCACTTACTTTATATTACAATATTACTTTTATTATAATACTCCTTAAAGAAACGAACCCCACCTATTTTACCTACTACTTAACCAACTAATCTATTTCTCCTTAATCTTCGTGTTCAATAGTAAGTGGACCTTGCTATTGGGACGAAGGTAGTATAAAATTATATAATTTTTTCTTAATATAACCTTACTCATTGATTCAAAAGACATTGATAAATTCAAAAAATATTGAATAAGGGTATACCGAAAAAAATAAAAATTTAATGCATATCAAATAAAGAACAGTAAAAAAAAAAAGAATAATGGACTCCAATTACGCAAATGAAATACTCTATCCCACTTGGTGTGCCATTTTGATTTTTATTATATTTTCATCCATATTTTTTCTTCAAATACAATTTGTTTTGGTTTAGTTTAATTTTATAATTATTAAGTTAGACTTTGGTATCTGGTAAACAATGTAATAAACCATGATGAATAGAAATTGTAGGAATTGTAGAATGTTTTGATGTATTGTAATTGTAATTGTATTTCTGATTGTATTGAATACAGATACAGCCTCAAGCCCTCTTTATAGCTAAACTAGACTATAAAAAGTAAATTATCTCTTCCCTAATTTACACAGGATTTTCTAATCTAATCCCACAATTTATGGAATTTTTATTCTGCTTTCTAACACTCCCCCTCAAGTTAAGTTACCGGATCACCGAAACTTAACTTGCTCAGAACTTTCTTGAAGACCTTAGAGCTGATGGCCTTTGTTAAAATGTCTGCTAATTGGTCTTCTGATCGAATAAAGGGCAACTCCACAATACCAGCTTCTAGCTTCTCCTTAATAAAGTGTATGTCAATCTCCACATGCTTGGTACAATCGTGTTGCACCGGATTCTCAGAAATGCTTATTGCTGCTTTATTGTCACAAAACAACTGGCATGTCTGGGTAGGACAGTACCCCATTTCTTTCAATAATTTCCGCAGCCATAAAATTTTTGTTAACCCACTTTTGATGCCTCTAAATTCTGCCTCTGCACTGGAGAGGGCCACTACCTTTTGTTTCTTGCTTCTCCAAGTAACAAGGTTTCCACCAACAAAGGTAAAGTATCCACTTGTAGACCGTCTGTCTGTCAAATTACTCGCCCAATTGGCATCTATGTATCCCTGAATCCCTGAATGGCCGTATTTCTCAAACAACAACCCATGTGAAAAAGTGCCTTCGAGATACCGCACAATCCTAATTGCTGCCTCCAGATGATCAGCTTGTGGCCGGTGTATGAATTGACTCACCACTCCAACAGCATACGCAATATCAGGTCTGATGTGGGATAAATATATAAGCTTTCCCACTAGACGCTGATATCGACTCTGGTCGGCCAACTCCGCACCCTCAACAATCTGCAGGCCGTGATTTACTGCTATGGGTGTGTCAGCTGGCTTGCAGTCTACCATCCCAATTTCTGCAAGGAGATCCAGTGTGTACTTTTTCTGGCAGATGAAAATTCCTTTAGCTGACCTAAGAACTTCAATGCCAAGGAAATACTTGAGAGCACCCAAATCCTTCATTTCAAATTCAGTGAACAGATTCCTTTTGAGTCTTTTGATTTCTTCAACGTCACTACCGGTGATAATCATATCATCGACATAAATGATGAGACATGTAATCAACTCTCCTCTATTCTTCAGGAATATTGTATGGTCTGAATTACTCTGACGGAACCCATAACTTTTCATAGCTGTGGTGAACCTCCCAAACCATGCCCTCGGTGATTGTTTGAGACCATATAAGGTTTTCTTCAGCTTGCACACTTCCCCATGTCCAAACTCATCTTGGACGCCAGGTCATGTCTCCATGTAAACTTCTTTGTTCAGATCACCATGTAAGAATGCATTGGTGACATCAAACTGATGAAGTGTCCAATCTTGGTTTGCAGCTATTGAGAGTAAAACCCTGACAGTGTTCATTTTGGCCACAGATGAGAAAGTCTCTGAATAGTCTATCCCATAAGTCTGAGTATACCCCTTTGCCACTAATCGAGCTTTGTATCTTTCAATTGCTCCGTCAGGTTTCCTTTTGATAGTGGAAACCCACCGACATCCAACTGGTCTTTTTTCCTGAAGGTAGTTTACACTTCTCCCACGTGTTATTTCTTGCTAGTGCTTCCATTTCCTTCTTTATTGCATTCTTCCATTGTTCAGATTCCATAGCCTCTCTGGCATTCCTTGGTATACCTTCTTCTTCATATAGGGAAGTTTCAAAGGCCTTTGCGATCTCAGAGATATTTCCTTTGACCACATTCGCTATAGAATATCGTGTCTTCCTTATATTTCTCTCTGGAGTATACCGTTTAGGTGGGACCCCTCTGTTACTTCTTGGCGGTAGAACATACTGTCCTGTATCCCCATCAACAGCTGTACTCTTTTTTTGCTCCATTATCTCAGGTGACACAAGTGAATCAGAAGAATCAGAGTGCTCATTAAAAATCTCAGTATTATTAACCTCAAAAGTATCACTTACCTCGGATATCAAAAGCGGCGAAGATGGTGGGACTATATCACTGAGAGTTGGGGTTTGCATTTCTGTTTCTGAAGTTTGCGCAGCGGAACTGTTAACTGTCTCTGTTGGACCTCTAGACGGGTCTGAATTTGGCATAGAACACCAGCTTAGTGGGTCAGAAATAGAAGTATTGTCCCTCTCTCCCTGACTACTAAGGTGGTGATGGTAAAAGTATTCGGTTTCAAGGAATTCGCAATTTAGTGTGGTGAAGATGCAACCGGTGTTTGGATCATAGCAACAATACCCTTTTTGATTGACCCCGTAGCCCACAAACACGCATTTTATAGCACAAGGAGAGAACTTGGTGCGTTCTTGTTTAGGAACATGGACAAAAACGGAACAACCAAAAACCCGCGGCTGAAGATTCAAGGCAGATGGAATTTTGGAGTGAGTAGATAGGACCTGGAGTGGGGTTTGAAGTTTATGGATTTTGGTAGGTAGGTGGTTAAGGAGGTAGGTAGCAATGGCTAAGGCTTCAGGCCAGAAATGGGTGGGAATCTGAGATTCAAGGAGGAGGGCTCGGGTGATTTTAAGGAGGGTTCTGTTTTTCCATTCGGCAACGCTATTTTGTTCGGGAGTATAAGGACACGTGGTTTGGTGAATTAAGCCTTTGGCTTGGAAGAACTGGGCCATAGAGGTGTTAACAAATTCACCCCCATTGTCGGTGCGAAGGGTTTTTATGGTGGTTTGGAATTGGGTTTGGATCATGGTGTAGAACTGGACAAATTTAGAAAAAACCTCAGATTTATGTTTTAAGAAGTAAATCCAGGTCGTACGTGTGCAATCATCAACAAATATAAAAAAATATCGAAAAGCCTGCCCCCCTAAAACAGGAGCAGGACCCCAAACATCAGAATGAACTAAAGTAAATATTGAATCAACTTTAGTATTATTTGGTTTAAAAGTTTGCCGATGATTTTTGGCTAAAACACATGTCTGACAAAACAAATGCTAGGAAAAATCTAAGCTAGGGAAAAGAAGCTTTAAATAACCCGAAGATGGATGTCCCAGACGTCTATGCCAAAGCCAAGCATCCCGATTTTGAGATCCGTGAGCCAGCATCGCAGTGCCTTGTTGAGCAATTTCATCCACATAGTATAAGCCATGTCTCTCAGTGCCACGCCCAATAATCTTCTCCGTCCTCATATCCTGTAAGAGACAGAAATGAGGAAGCATGAGAACAGTACAATTTAATTCTTTGGTGACATGACTGATAGATAACAACTTGTGAGATAAAGACGGAACATATAAGCAATTTGAAATTTTCAGAGTAGGGGAAATTTCTATTGTTCCAACATCGTGGACATGTGTGATGGCACCGTTGGCAGTCTGAACATGTGTATTAAGGGGTACAGAGGACTGTATAATATCAGAGGCCTCAAACGTCATTGTGTCGGTAGCACCACAATCAAAAATCCACTGATTAGATTTATCATCACTATTGGTTTAAGTAGTACATGCAATCGACACAGTCCCATTATTTAATAAAGGGGTGGATTATTTCCAAGAATTAGGAAGACCACTTTTGACAATTTGTACATCACAAGTGTTGAAATTAAAGGAAAGGGAAGTAGAAGAGCTCAATTGCAAATTGAGCCCTTTACCTATTTGAAAGCTGCCTCCTTCATTTCCAACCCTAGCCGCCGCGACCTCTTCACTGTCGTCTCTCCCAGCTTCTTCCCGAAGCCCAGTTGTGTTGCCGTCTAGGGTGCCGGCGGCCCCAGAGCCACCCACCATCACGGCAGCACTGGCGACTGTAGATTTTCCTTTCTGATTTTTTAGTTTCTTGTGGTTATCTTCCCACCAACTAGGAAAGCCGACGATCTGAAAGCACTGCTCCTTTGTGTGTCGTTTCATCCCGCAATGGCTACAAATGAGCAGGTCCTTGTTCTCTCGGTCTCTGTTCTTGGGCTTGTTCCATTGTGGTTGCCCGAATCCGCCTCGAGCCGTGAGGCCTGCGCTGATGCCGACGCCCGATGAGGAAGAGTTCTCGCCGCTGACGCCGGTGATAGTTGTCGGCTTTAGAATCTGGAGCCGGGTAGCTTCCCATTTCACCGTGGCGAAGGCGGCCTCAGCTGAGGGCGGAGGAGATGTCTTGATGATGTCGCGCCGGATATTATCAAACTGAGAGTTCAAGCCGGCCAAGAATTGGTAGAGACGATGAGTCTCCGTGAGTTTTCGGTATTGGTTGATGCCTTTTTCGCAGCACCCCATCGGGTCCGGATGCCTCCGATCAATGTTTATCCACAGTCCCTGTAGTTCATTCCAAAAATCCTCCAAGGTATTTTCCCCTTGTACTACTTTGTTAGCCCGAGTTTCTAGATCGTAGATTTGCACGAGATCGGCTCCACTCCCGTAAGTAACTGCTAGGCTATCCCACAGTGCTTTTGAAGTTTGATGTTGTGCAAAATTATGGACTAATTTGGTTTCCATGTTCTGAATAATCCATGAGAATACAGTGAAATCACTTTCTTCCCATTGAAAGTATTTTGGGTCATCTGTCTTGGGAGGTAGAGGGGTTCCGGTAACGTGACTTGATTTACCTCTACTTCCGATTGCAACTCTCATGAGTCTGGACCATAGTGGATAATTTGTTCCATCAAGTTTAATCCTCAGTGTGATGTTTTCTGTCCCTCTGAACATATTTGCAATCTACTGAGTTAACTCTGTTTGATTTTTTTCTGTTATTTGACTGTTGTTGTCTGCCATTGGGGTTGGTTTTGCAGGAAAGGGTGTTGGTTTTGATCTGTGGCTGAATTGGTCTGAGGAGGCCAGGAGGGTATGGACGATGATGATGAATTTCTGAGTCCGGCTTATACCAGAGCAACCTGCTCTGATACCAAGTTAGACTTTGGTATCTGGTAAACAATGTAATAAACCATGATGAATAGAAATTGTAGGAATTGTAGAAGGTTTTGATGTATTGTAATTGTAATTGTATTTCTGATTGTATTGAATACAGATACAGCCTCAAGCCTTCTTTATAGCTAAACTAGACTATAAAAAGGAAATTATCTCTTCCCTAATTTACACAGGATTTTCTAATCTAATCCCACAATTTATGGGATTTTTATTTTGCTTTCTAACATATTATTTAATATTCATTCTATCTAATTAGGGTTTATATTTATTTTAATATTTATTTTGTTTTTAGTTAATATAATTGATTAATAGGATTGATTATTGTAAAATTAGGGTATATAATTTTTTTAAATTTTAATTTTTATTAATAAATATTAATTATGATTTATTATACTATAATAAAAAAATTTATAATAAATATTTAAAATATTAAATTTGATAATGAAATACAATAGTAGAATATGGACGGGAGGATTTTATCCACATATTATAGTGAGTATAAAAAATGAGTAAAAAAAACAGAGTCAAATTGGGCCTTTTTTATTGACAAATCACAGTGGGCGGCGGCTTTTAATTATGTCCCACTCCAGCTAAAATTTATTTATTTCCATATCTTCTTGCGTTTACTAAGAATATCCGTGTTACAATTTAGATTCTCATCACATTTAGGTTTGCTACTTAGATAAATTCATTATAGATAATAGATATGTATAAATATATATATGTGCACATAAACGGATGTGATCTATTTCAAATTTGATGTTTCAACCTGTGTTCCACGATCAAATTTATAATTTTTTTTTAATTTTTTCATCAATTTTAATTTATTATGTTCTAGTTTAGTTTTAGGATTCACCCCTCCAATTAGGGGTTATAATCATTTTTTAATATTTAATTTTTAAATAAATGATTATTATTGTTGATTATTTTAAAAATATGATTTATAATTTTTTAAATTTCAATCTTTTGTTGATAAATTTGACTATGTTGATTATGTTATAATTAATTTTTATTTTTATAATACATATTATTAAACTTGTGAATTCGATCATGGAATACGGATTGAAACACCAAATTCGAAATAGAAGATCTCATTCCGCATACTAAAATTACATTTAGTTCGATGTTCTATTCACTATAAAAAATCATTATTTAGGGGCGGAAAACTTTTATCCTGATCATAAAAAAATAAAAAACCATTTGACAAAATAATCTAACGACAGATGCAATTAGTCGCTAATCATTTAGGGACGAAAACATTCTACCTCTCAAGAAATCGCTTAAATTTTGATTTGAAAAAAAAAAAGGCCCGAACACCCAACATGTCAATTTGTGCACCAAAACCAAACTGCAAACTTCATTCATTTTAATATATATTTAATATTTACATCATCTATACGTATATTAAAGTAAAATCGTGTGATAGATAACGAGTTTGGTATAAATCGTTGTCTATCACATAATTTAACAATTATATTTTAGACAACAATTTTTGTAATAGATAACAGTTTTGAGTTAATAGACAATAGTAGTAATATTTATTCTTATAATTTTATTTTATTTTACATTTTCTACCACGGTTTAGATTACAACCGTTGTATTTTAACAAATTTTTACAATCTTATTTATTATTTTATTGAGATTTGTAATATTTTTTATTTTATTTTTTTATGCACTGGTGGGGGATTTGTAGTACTATTTATGCCTAAAAAATAGTTTCCATTTATGTTGCTCTATAATAATAATAATAATAATAATAATAATAATAATAATAATAATAATAATAATAATAATAATAATAATAATATAATTTGCAATGACTTATTATTTTTCTATTTCAATTTCATCATTTAAAATAATTAAATAATTATATTTTTTATACATGTCATATATTCAAAGATCAAATCAAATGTTCTTTAATCTAGACAATTATACATTGCTAGTTATAAAATCATGTCGTTTGAAATATTCCAATTCGATCTTTCTAATATGGATTTTCATTTTGTTCATAAAATTTAATTTTGTTTTTGTTTGTCGTAATTACACAAAATTGATCTTCTTATCTAATTAATTAACGCATGTATATATCATTTTATTAATTTTTAAAAATTGAATAGAAATATAGAATTAAAAAATAATTATATTATTACAGATCTAAAAAAATAATTATTATGTGTGCATCGCACATGAAAAATACTAGTTTATAAACATTGCCCTAACGTGTACATTATTGATAAAGTTCGACCGTTAAATTAAATAGATGGACAAATAAGATCTTTCATTTTTTTTCTAAGATATAAGTGGCATTACATATGTTGTATATTATATTCTAAATATTGTATTTTAGCATGTATATGTTGAATTTTAGCATTTGTAGTTTTTTTAAATAATATGATTATATTACAATAGTGTCAGCACCATTTTTAAATTTTAGATTAAATAGCATCCTACATGTTGTTTTTAGCATTTTAAATGTTAAATTTTAGCATTGTATTTGATAAAATAAGTCGTTAAATTGACACTTCTTTTTTAATTCGTTAGATCATTCAATTAGTTGGTTGGTATATATTTGCCCATAATGTACATTATGGCTATATAAATAAAATCCATTCTAAATAAAAAAATTAATAAAAAATATTAGAGACAAAAAATCTACGAGCGGCATGAAATAAAATAGGTTGTTAATAAATTAAGAAAAAATAAAATAACAATTAGATACAATGAAAAATGGGGATAAGGTCCAATTTGGTCCTATAATTATACCCGAAATCTCAGTTTGGTCTCGAAATAAAATTTCAGACCAAATCGATCCCTCAACTTTTCTAAAGGTATCAAAATGATCCATCCGTTAGTCCCTTAACGGGCAGGCGTTAACTTCCATTAAAAACAACCGTTAAATTATATATTTTTACATTATTTCACATACTAACACACACATTTTACACACATGCATGGATCAAATATCATTTTTTTTGGAGAATTCGCACTTCGATAACAACACCAAACGGGAATATAAACAAACTAAACATTTAAAATCAAAAATGAGAGAGAGAGAGAGAATGATAGCACGAATGATGAGCAGAATAAGGATGAGGTGGACGGCGGTCTGGGCATCTGAGGTAGATCTTCTCCTTCTTCGCGAGATGGGATTCCGGGTTATACGTCAGAAGCAGCAACTGCTGTTGATGCTATACGACATCTGCTGAAGATGGGTTCGAGAAAAACTTGTCGGAGATGCGAGTGGAGCTCCCCGATCGGTACATTTTCTGGCGAGATTCAGACTAATTGCTATAATTTATACGAAAACTGGATTTGTATTATTTTTGTGAATAATTTTCAAGGGTAGAATTTGATGTAGATGCCTTCCAATGCTTGTGAATTGTCATCACTTGGCACGATTCAATAAGAAGGGAATTAAGATTTCACAGCGCCGTTCCACCGACATGCGCGCCATAACAATTATGACGAAGTTTCGACCTTTCTTTTCAGTTTCTTCATGCTTTTTTTTTCTCTTTTCAGTTTCTTCATGCTTTTTTTTTCTCTTTTCAGTTTCTTCATGCTCTTTTTAGTTTCTTCAAAAAAATGATGTTTGATCAATATGTGTATAAAATGTGTGTGTTAGTGTGTGAAATAATGCAAATAGACCATTTGGAATCTTTGGGTCCAATTGAACCCTCCAACTTTTATAATGGGGTCAATTGGACCCAATGATGAAAATATCGCGATATATCGCGGATATATCGTAAATTTTGATATTGTGATACAGATACGAGGGAGAATGTATTTTTTCCGATACATCGCCATATATCGCGAAATATATCAATATATCACAGTATATCGTGATATTTATTTATATTTCTATAATATATTAGGTATACAAATTTGTAATTTTCTTTTATTTATAAATTGGTACGTATGTTGTATGAGTTAATGTGTAATTATATCTTATGCAATATTTTGCTTGTAGTTGTAAACTTATAATTTAGTTATAAATTCATTTTATTTTTCTGATGACTTTCAATTAATTTAAGTAATGATATTCATGGTTGGACTTGAAAAAATAACATAATAATAATAATAATAATAATAATAATAATAATAATAATAATAATAATAATAATAATAATAATAATAATAATAATAATAAAATGAGAATTCTTACCATCTATATTTATGCAAAAGAAAATTAAAATCCTAAAAGGACGGAAATGAGAAATATAATAGCATATGACAATCCTAATATTTTTACTAATTAATTAGTGTTTGGTAGCAATCATTCATTCCAATATAAAATAATATTGGAGAACTTGCTATCTTTGTCATTCTCTAGATAAATTAATTACACATATGGTAGTTCACAATTTGATTGGACTACTCAAAATGTGTATGGAGGTCAAAATGTGCATTAACAAAATAATTGGGTCAGTGGACATTATCCAATCCATGGTCAAGTAGTTGGAAGAAATCAAGAAACATGTCAACCACGTGTGCATAATTATATCCAGAATTACTCTAATGTGATGAGTTGGTACCAATATTGTTTGGAACAAAATGACATCCCATCTACTTTATTTGAACCTCATAGATCCTCACTTTGGTATTAATTATACTTTACAATGTTCATTTAGTTATTTTTTTATTAAATTATGTATTATTTTGTCAAATGTATTATCTCGAACATTATTTATATAATCTATTATTCATAGGTTTGCTTTTAAATACAAAACTATCAAAATTTTGAGTAGAATATGTGAATAATAATATGTTATAATTATTCCTAAAATTTCTTGTTAAATTTTCGAGACTTTAATATAGTTTCCGTTATTTTTTTTAATTTTCTGCGATATCGATATATCCTGCGATACATCCGTAAAATTAAAGTTGTGATATTTAGTGCGATAGCGATATTTTCATCCTTGATTGGACCCTTATAACGCCCCAGGCCCACGGGGGTGGGGCCCAGTCACGAAATGACGCCATAACGGGCTTTGCTAGCAACTACTTGACATCCGTCCTCACATTGCTATAGTTGTTAATTAACTCCGTTTCCTCACTTTCATCTTGGGTAGGCTACATATTCTTCTTTGGTGGCATGATTCCTATTGTCGACCATAGCGAAAAATTAAATATTTTAACGAAAAGAAAATTTAACTGATTTTATTAATCCAACTCTGGTTAGCAAATACTTAGTACTGGGGAATAAAACAATAAAATAAATAAATTCTGATATGCTCTATCTATGTATGCTAATGCCCCTGACCCAAATCTACCAAAATACCGCATATGAACTTCATAAAATCGAGTGTTTCTCCTATTCCTAGGGAATAATCTAAGAGTTCTTCATAAAGATTTTATGCTGTAAGTTTGAGAGTTGTTGGAATAATCCTTAACACCTTTCGAGCAGCTTCAATTGGCTTGAATTCACCCCCTTCACGTTTAATTACCCTCCACATTCTTAGAAACCTTATCAAATGTCTCTCTACTCCTACTTCTCTGATTCTCTTGCGTCGCATAAAATCCTGCCATAATCTCACCGCAAAGACCATGACCCGAGTACTAACTGAAACTTTTTTGCGTGTTCTAGTAGTCAACCTGTTTCTAAACATCTAGTAACACAATTCTTAGGGTAAATCTCGAGGACTAGTAAAACATTTTATCATAAACATATACTTTTCATATAATCATAAACTTGACATGAAATCATAACTCGAACTTTTACCTCTTTCCTGAGTGATGCGGCGGATGTGATGATGGTCATACTTACTTAATTGCATTTTTGTAAAGTATGCATGAAAGTAAATCTGTCTCTGATACCACCCTGTAACGCCTCAATTTCACTTTTAATAGAAAAATGTATGTTATCCATCCTCTTCATTAATAAAATAATTTACTCGAAATACAATGAACGTTTAAAATCATAAAATGACATTATTACAGAAAAAAAGTTAAAAAAATAAATTAAATCTTTAATCATTCTTGACCACTTGACTACCATCATCATATCTTACCCGCTACGCATCACCCGAGACAATAACTGAAAAGATAAGTAGTTTTTGGGGTGAGTACTACTAACTCGGTTTGGAGTGTCCAATTATCCAAGTTATATATTAAAACAGAATAATATGGAATAGTAAAGGTGTTCAGTCCGTAGACCAAACAATGTAGCCCCGGAGGCTCTGCATGATAGCCCGAAAGCTCTGCGTGATAGCTCTATGGCTTTGCGTGTAGCCTAAATGTTCTTGCTATGTTGTGATATCACATATATTCAGTAAAACATATTTGAAATTGATTGATTAAGTTTTTGCGCGCCTTACCTAAAAATAATTATCTTGCTTTAATAAAATGCGTGTTTAATGTTATGCAATAGTTCTTGTAATGAAAAATAATAATCAATTTAATATAATGATCTCTTAATCAAAAAATGCTATGATGCATAAATTTTATATATAAATATATACATATTCATACTACAAATTTTAATGCATTATGTAGTTAGCATGTTTTTAAGTAATTTATATGAAAATAGCTTAAATAAAAAGGTTAATGCATGATGCCTTTAATAACATAATTAATGGATGCTAAATTATTTAAATTAAATGCATGCACGACCAATTTATTTATTCCATTTCTTTATCTTCCACTTAAAGCCCAACTCCCATTAAAACTTAAAAGCCCATCTTCATTTAATTTCAATGCCCAAATAATAATCAAGTCCACCTACAAAATCAAAACATTAGAAAACCAGCCCCTCTCTCTCTCTCTCTCTCTCTCTCTCTCTCTCTCTCTCTCTCTCCACGTAAAACAACATGATCAACCTCACATCTTCATCTTTCCTCTTTCATCTTCACATAAAACATCCTAGTAACATAAGTTCTCTCTTTTTTTTTTCTCATTTTCGTGAAATTGTAACACAAAAACCCCTGACCACCTCTTTCTCTGCTCACTATAAAAAAATCACGTTTTAATGACAGAATTTACCATCGCTAAACCTCAAAAATCTATCGTTAAATCATTTTAGTGACGGATCAAGTCCGCCATTAAAAAATTTTATCGTTAGTCATTTTAACGACAGAATTAACGACGAATTTTTCCATCGCCAAATAATCGCCAAATTTAATTGTCAGAAAAAGAAAAAAATAACGACGGATCAGCGACGAAAAAATTCTATTGCTAAGAATAAAAAAAATTAGGTGCATGTGGCCGAGCGCACATGCCACATATTATTCCGACATTTGCAGCCCGCGAGTTTCAAACTCGTGATCTCCCAAAAATGCAGAGTTCTATTCTTTACAGCTGAACCAAGTGGGCTAATGTATATTTATATTTATATTTAGATATACTCCCTCCGTCCCGTTTGCAAGGTCCACTTTCTATTAAAATAGAGAGTAAATATTAAAAAGGTGGACATTGCTATTGGGACGGAGGGAGTAATACACACACACACACACATACGTTATCCTAATTTATTTAAATATCTATTATAATCTTTTAATGTTGTAAATTAAAATCTAATTATATTAAATTATTTATTTAATATTAGATTATTTTAATTAATTTTTCAAAATTATATATTACGAATTAAAAATATTTATGAAAATAAAATTAAAGTGATAAAAATTATAAAAACAAAAAAACTTATTAAATAAATGTTTTAATTTAATTATATTTAACAAAAAAATTATAATATTATATAAATATTATAAAATATTTAAAAAATATAAAAAATTCCAAAAAATAAATAAAGTAAAAGAATAAAATAAATTAAAAATATTGAAAATATTAATTTTAAATTCATCTTTAATTCCTAATTGGGAAATAAAAAAATTAAAAAAAACTAAAAATTAAAAATAAAGAAATCAGAATTAAATTTAGTGACGAAACGTAAAATCCGACGCTAAATTTTTTTAAAAAATTTAAAATTAATTTTTAACGACGTATTTTTCCGTCTCTAAGTTAGCAACGTACAAATCCGTCGTTAGTCCGTCGCTAAAGTAAAGAAATAAAATTAAAATATTAAATTTGATGTTTAACGATGAATTTTTCTGTCGCTAACCCAGCAACAGAAAAATCCACCGTTAAAAGTCTCAATCACAATCCGTTGTTAATTTGTTGATAATTTAGCGACGGAATAAAATTCGTCATTAAATCCGTCGTTAAATCACGTTTTTATTGTAGTGGCGTTGAACCATAGCGAAGCCGCCGCCGAACAGCAGTCTTGCAGTGAGTGCTGCCTTCATCCAATGCTCCAATGCTACTATCAAAACCTCCAATGCTCTCATCTTTACCCGATTCCCATGATTATGCTATGAAATGCAATGCACGTGTGAAATAATAAATCTAAAATTTTTTTATACCTTCGGAACCTTGAAACTTAATTTGAAGAAGAAGAAAATAACATTATTATATTTTCTTTTCGTCTTTTTGGCTGAGAGAAATCAGAGGAATAGAACTCTCTACTTATAATAATAGATTAGGGTTAGAGTTAGGTTCATAGCTATCAAGAAAAACTAACTTGATAAGATAAAAAATAAGTCTTGAAGATCTTGAGATATACCAAAATTTATTGTCAATCTATTTCATAGAGAAGAGAAGGAAAGAAAGTTTGGGATTCATAACATTGGGCTTGAAGACTTGGGCTCTAAAGGAAAATATTATTTCAAATAGATTATAATAACTTGGCTATAAAATAATGCAAACTCGTTTAACTCTCTAATTAAAATTCTACATGCACGCTTATGACATGAAATAAATATATTCTAAAATAAATTCATACTTACTTATTTATTAAATTTATTTACACATGACTTATTAAACTTAAACAATTAATATCACACATAGAAAATATTATTTTTCAAAAAGAAAAATTGTTGGATCACTACAACCCTCCTATTAGCCATTCGATTGACGAGCGTGACGTAAGTCCGACAAATGTTAGTTTTGGCCTACTTCATTTGCCAACTCAATATCTATGTTAGATTATAGTTGTCAGATCCTCTGTGTCCACTCTCATAATGTTTGGTGTGTCATAAATATTTTTTTTTATTTTTTTTAATATATCATAGCTAATTGGGGATGGATGAACCCAAAATAAAATAAATAAGTTAAATTAAATCATAATAAATTAAAAATTAAAATTATGTATTTTTAAAAAAAAATTGAAGACTTAACACAGAAAATGCCACATGAAATGTAACATGTAATCTGGTGTGTTATAGTTGAGGATCTTACTTGTACATTTTCCTAATTAAGACCAAAAACGCAGTCTGCAGTTAGATACCAAAACAAAATACTTTGTAAATAAACTAAGAAAAATAAAAGTTCGGATACGGACAAATTCATTAACAATTAGAGACGGTTAAAAATCATCATTAATAAATTAAAAGAAATTAGACACATAAATATTCACCGTTCATCTATGGGTAATTACTAATTAGAGGCGAAAATAAAATTTGTACGTCGTTAATAAAGTAAGAAAAAATAAAGAAAATTATATTATAATTATCGTTAATCCGTCTCTAAAATTTCACATATATTTCGGCGACAGAGTGTGTCGCAAAGTCGTCATTAATCTGTCTGAAAATATAAAATTAAATGTAAAAAATTATATCATTGTAGATTTGTAGTCATATTGTATCGATGCACATGTACGTGTAATGACTACTTTATTAGTTTAGTATTTTATTTCATCAAAACACACACACACACACACACATATAAGTAAAATATTAATTACTAGACGATAATTAAATGAGAATATGACAAAGCTAATTCATCTCTCCAAAAGTTTTCAAGTAGAGTGAACTAAAAGCCATGAGAGCATATATTCTTCGGAAATATAATTTCAAGTGCAAAAGACAACGTGTTTCCTTCCACAAACACACAAAACTTAATATATCCATTTTTTCACAAGGAATTTTTTTTCCAACTTTTTGTGGAACAAATTAAATCTTTTATATGCGACATATCAAGACCAGAAACAGTTATATTATAACAATATACATATATATATATATGTGTGTGTGTGTTCTCCCACATAACAGTTCATCTTCATCATTAGTACAGATCATTGTTTCGTGCAATAAAAGGAAGGCTAAACAATATATATCGTTTATATTCCAAAAGTATTTTCTATTTTTTCAAATCTATCACAATCTAATTAATAATTTTGTCAATTAAATAACAAAACTACTTACAAACTAATCAAATATAACATCGAATGCATTTTTCGGCCAAAATCATGTACGAAAAGGTGGCAAAAATTAAAGTAAATGTGTCAGCAATAGATGTTTAATTTGGCCACAACACAACAAGTTGTAAGGAAGAAGACTCAAATATTTAGCTGAAGCATAAGCATGGCCGACTATGAGGGAGTGCCAAGTGTGCTATGGCACAGGGCCCAAAAATTTAGAGGGCAAAAAAAAAATAATGTACTTTTTTTAATAAATAAAAATATTAAATATCATATTCATATATCTCTCTTCCACATTAAATTGAGGTTGTTGGGATATCAACAATATAAATAAAGTAGTATGATTTTTTTTTTCTTTTTTGTCAAAAGTATAAATTGCACTTTAATACCTACATTTTATGTTCTTTTTCAAAATTAACGAAACAGTACCCAGTTTTTTTTTAAACAAATACAAATCTAATTTCTAATCAATTTTATGACCCAAAAATTGTACGTGATTTATTGTATTAATGTTTTTGATTGGAAATTTTTTTTATGTACTTAGGGAAATATAAATGTTAAAATACAATCAATTACATGGGCCAATAGAATGTTAAGAGTTACAAATTTTTTTAAAAGGTCGGTTCTATTTTATTAATTTTGAAAATATTAACTATTTTGAAAAAGTACCCAAAATATAGGCATCAAAATATAATTTTACCTCGTCAAAATAAAATTGTAATATGCTAATATTTTGAAATTTATTAATAAAATTAAAATTAAGTGTTTTTTTTAATATTATGGACCCAAATTTTAAAATGAGCAGAGGGCCCCTTATATATTTGAGACGGCCCTGAGCATAAGATAATGATAGGATCAGATGTGAATAAAGAGGATGCAACAAGGAATTGATTTGGAGGAGGATTTTACAATTCATTGTAACAGCAAAAGTTGATTATATATGAAATTAAAAGATATTGTTTTCATTTGATGAATGGAGAGCAGTGAAATTTAATTCCTAAACCTCACAATTTACAAGTTAAAAAGGGATATCATGTTGTTAATTATATCAAATTTAATTTACCTATTTGATGTGGATATCGGACCACTCAAATGTCATTTTTCTATATCAATTTTTGTTTGGTTAAGAAATAATTATGTCACTAATGAGTAACGTACAACCGTACTAGCTACTAGCTAGTACCAATAGCTCTTTTAGTGCTACAATTAAAGTTTATATACCAACGAGGTAGATTTTGTATAATAAAGCTAAGGGCCGTATTGCAAATATATTTTGATATTGTATGAGTTTAGAAACGATGATATATATATAAATATATATCGCTAAATAGTGATCAATTATTAGTAGTAGGATTAATTAATTAACATAATTTTTTAGGCTTTTGAGAAAACAAAATATTATGAACAAAATTACATACTCGGATTCAAGACTCGATCACCACTTGGCCCTTTCCAATTTCATTTTTTTTAAATGATGGCATTAGCCATTTTCATTTTGTTAATGAATTGAACCAGCCCTGATCATATACGAAAAAATACGCAGGGTTCCTAATTCTCACGCGAATACCTAATACTCATTTGAACATATTCCTATATATATATATACATACATACATGTATATCAGAACTCAAAATTAATTACGACTTTCAGTTTAAGTTTTTGCTTTAAAAATGTGCAAGGGATTAATTTCGGAAGCATAGCACAGTAGAATAGAATTAAGTAGTATTGAGGAAAATATGACACAACATTAAACCAAAGGAATTAATTGCTAGAGTGGCATTATATATCTTCACACGATAACACAATAAAAGCATAATTAGGGATAAAATAATAATAATAATAATAATACTTTTAAGGATATATAGTTTAATTTGAAACATCTTAATTCATATATTTAATGTGGGATTTGCAACGAGCTGAGCTCTCACCAAGCAAATTCATCATTACTTGTTTCGTATTGCCGCCCTCCTGAATTGATGCTTTTCGGGTCCCTGTAATTAAATATAACATTAATTAATTGGGAAAATTAACTATATATAAATTAAATTATACTTATATGATACGCTCAGATATTAATTAATTTGGACAGATTAAAAAAGGTGAAGTAATCAATAACTTAAGCATAAGATTGCATATAGATGAGGCAACTTGAATTTCAGTAAAATATTAGGAGTTAGAGCTATGAATTACTCATATGGTTACCAATATATATTATGGCCATTTTTCATATCAAAAGTATTATTTAATTACATTCATAGCGAGAAACAAAAATACCTACTCAAGTACTCAAATGGCTGGTCTCAGCTTTTCATTTCAATATACAGTGTATATATATATATATATATATATATATATATATATATATAGAGAGAGAGAGAGAGAGAGGTTTTGGTTTAAGTGATAAATATTTGTTGGTATGAGAAATGAGAGCATTGTGTATTTAATTGCTTAATTGTTATAATTTCTTTGCTTAATTACATGATGAAATTATAACAATTAATACAATAAAAAAAATAATGTTCTCATTTTTTACCAAGATTTTTTTTCAATGGAACCCAACCCTATATATATATATATATATATATATATATATATATATATATATATATATATATGAAATCACATACACACGTACGTAATTCGAAACTGGTAAAGGGAAATCAAGATTACCTCATTGAGTTTAGGTTGGCTATTGGTCTCCAACATCAGCCCAAAATGAATATGAGGAAAGTGTGCCCACTACACCAATAAATTTAACTGATCAGAACCCAAAAATGTTACTCCAAAAATATATATGTATATGTGGTCATAATTTAACTTTGTACCGTCTTCAATCTCATATTTTATTTTATTATAAAAACTTGCGTTAGATCGTTTGACATGTCTAAATCCGTTGGACGAATCAATTAAAATCTGAATCCAAATGTATATCTAGTGACATACAATACTCCTAATTTTTCTTGTACTTTAATTTGATAATGTTTGGATCCAAATTTAGACCCATACAGTTTTACACAAGACTTCCCCTAATTATTTTATTAACTCAAGTCTCATTGCACAATTATAATGTCATATATACATACACGTACGTACACACACACACACATATATATATATGAAATACTAGCTAGGTTAAATTATTTCCCTTTTTTAAAAAAAAAAAGCAATAGTATATTTTAGGCAATTAACTTACATTTTTTGCAGCAGTACTAAATGCTTCCCTGTGACTGATGTCTGGATTATTCGCCTTGATTCTTTGAATTTCCTCTCTGATCAGGATGTGCATTTATGGTGTATATTAAATCGCAATAATCAAATTTATAGTTACAATTTCTTAAATAAAAATTAAATAACACATATATGTTGCACGAATAATTAATCCCGTTAATTACTTGATAAACTGGTTATAAGCTGATGGAACTCGTTGCCTCTTCTCTGGAGCTGTACAAATTAAGATTATGATCAAAGTCAGTAAAGTAACATGAAAAAATAAAATAAAATGAATCATTGAACATAAAAAAATCAAAATAAAATAAAGAAATATACGTCGATTCGCGATTCTAGGCTCAGGTTTTTTTGTGATTGAAGGCTGGATTTTGTAGTTCCATTTGGAAGATGAGCCTAAATCAACTTTGTATTCAGTTGATGTGCAGCTAGGAGCCTGAAATAAATTAATATATTAAACAGACATATATGCATGCAGTGTGTATGATTAATTAATTATAGTTGAAATAATATAAGTTTGTTATTGTTTAGACAAATCTTGAAATAAATGTTGTGAAAACATAATTTCTTGATCATGATCATCACCCCACTGCATTATATAATACTAAAAAAAGAAAATGAAAAGGAAAACACACACACACACAGAAATCAGACCAAAAGGGTTACTTGAAAAGATGTTCACTCACAAAAAATAAAAAAATAAAATAATAATAAGAAGATTGAAATGACTGATTCAGTTAAGAATGATAAAGAAAATGGCAGCTGGAATTGACAGTTGCTAGATGTAGCCGGAATCTAGGAAAAATCTGTGTTTCCACTGCAGAGGACATTTCCTGATCAATATTTATAACCATTTAAAAAAAAAAAAACAACCATATCTCCTATCCATCAAATCATCTAATCATTTTAATGAAAAAGCAATGATCTTCATCCCAAGAAAGAAATAAAAAATATATAAAAAAATAAACAAATTCATCAAAAATAAGCAGCTGCTATGCTGCTGCAAAAATGCAGTCGATCTACAAGAAAAGCACACTAGTACTGCGGCTATGGCGGCTAAGATGTAAGTAAGGATCTTGAAAAAATAAACGCCCCCTTAATTACTTTTCTTCGAAAACAAAAAAAAAAGATCCAGAAACCCTAGATTTCAGAAGTTAATTAAATGGCTAGCTATAACAGCTATATTACACACATATGAAATTATGAATTGGATCAGCCAAAAATAAAGGTGAATTAATAAATAGATAGATTAGTTGAAACCTGAAAATCTGAAGAGGGCGGCGGTGGCGGCGGCGGCAGCGATGGAAATGCAGCAGCAGCCATATTGACAGTCCACAGATTGCTGCAGTGGCCGCATCGAACTGTCACAACATCAAGCAAGCTGCTGCATGGAACACTCACCTGCACAAACAAACAAACAGCAAACTTACAAATTTAAATTATTTATTAATTACATGTGAATGTGATCACTTTCCATTTAATTTCCCCATGAATATATTTTATTCCAGTAGCATATATCTTGTATGTTTTTCTCACTCGATCTGAATCTAGTTAGTAACGGTGGGATCGAAGAAGACAACATATATAGGGAAAAGAACCCTAAATAAAATTATTGAGAGTTGAAAACTTTTCAAGAACTGGTCCAGTTTTTGAAGAGCTTTAATCAAAACTCCACTATATGGGAAAGAAAAAAAAAAGCTTAATTTTGACAGCACTCAGATCTTTTCAGCAAGCCGGGAGGAGGAAATCAACAGACGAAGGAATGAATAGTTGCCATCATCGCCTTGAATCCAAATACGTACTACTTTTAGAAAATCAAACACAATTATGTATGTATATATGTATATATACATCTTTCTTTTTCAGAGGAGACGTGATTCCACCATCACAGACGAAGATATGACTTTTTTTTCTCTCTCTCTCTCTCTGATAAGAAAAAGAGAATTCTTGAAGTGGACACATGATGATCGCCACAAACAAACAAGAAAACCCCTGAAGCAGAGAAATACATATACATATATATATATATATTTATGTATATTTTCCTGCATAATAGCACCAAATTAAAATCTGATCTCTGAAGCTCAGGAATCAGCTTTATTCATCATGCTAGTAAATGATCCTTTCTTTCTACAAAAACCCCACATGAAATTATAAGGAATAATTAATAGCTAGCTTCATGCACATATATAGCTAGACATATATATATATGTATATAATATCTACATATGAATTCATTGGTGGGATTTCAAGATCACATAATAACTAATAAACTGAGCTCAGATCCGATCGAGTAGATTCTACCGCAAGAACGATGTTGCAGAAGTTGCAAGGAATGTAGCGGAACTGCTCGGAAACATCCATTTCGATTCTCTGAAGAAGGAATTGAGAGAGAAAGAAAGAGATCTAGAGAGAGAGAGAGAGAGAGGAGTAGTGAAAATGAAAAATTCCTTTGTAT